>OZ018321.1:141429466-144190693 GCA_963969495.1 Ceratothoa steindachneri | reverse complement strand
TATTTTACACTTTAAATTCAAGCGATCCAATGCACCCACGTCTCCGCCATTTATTAAATCATTTTTGTGCAATCCACAGTCGTTATCTCCGCTATCTTAACTTATCCCTTAGCGCAAGCATCCGGTTATGTGTGTTCAAGGTGAGCTCATTGTGTCGTGTATCTGCTTCCTCTTCTTTAAACTTATGTTTTAATATTACTTTTAAAACTCTTCGTATGAAATGCAGAAAATCGAAATATAAAAAATCACTTCGAGGATTCCTCTGCAAATTTCGCTCATTTAAACATATGTAGATTCTAGTGATAGCTAGCGGAGCTATATTGATCAGCTTATATCATTTTACCCGGTTTTCTTCCATTATTCCTGGAATTATCGGTTAAAAACTCTCAGTCAAAGGAACAAGTTTGCAACACAGATTTATTCGAAATAAAGTCTGAAACCATAATATTATTAAGTAAATGAGTCATAAATACATAATTGACCTCATTATCTTAAAGACTAAATAATGTTAATAAATTATACCAACGATGCCATCTCGACCAGAAAGTTTTCGAAAAGAATTTCGAAAAGTTTGTTAAAATTAAGGCACGTAAATATTTCGGAAATTTACACAACCTAAGTTGACTACATGGGCACAAGTAAAAAGAGGGTCACGTAACTCTTATATACCCACCCCTGTTCTGTACAAAAGAAAGGTTCACTCACGGTGAAGTACATATGAAGGTCAATAAAAGGATCTCTCTCATCACGATGATTGTTGAGGGTTGCAAACCACTGATAAATCCATAAAGTGAATTTCCTTCAAAAGGAGCAAGATTTTAGGAACTAAGTGTAGGAGTTAGACTTCTATGGGTTTAGAATAGAAGCAAGAGCATCAGAAAGTGCATGTCTACATGTAAAGCTTACATGTACATGGGTATGGGCTTCGTTACAGTGGAACTAAGAAACTCAAAAGGTTAAATCCATTCCTTCACAAGGTTGCAGAGATCTATTATTAGGATAGCAGATCTCCCAAGAAGGATCGATAATAAACCCTTCCCACTTGATGTCTAGTACTCCATTATAGGATTCCATTTCAATTACTCCTGTGCTCCCGCCACATCGCATTCCATTGTTTATAAGATGCAATCAATTACATTTGACGATTTAACATTCTCTTTCAAACCAATTTATATTCGTTTTAACTGCGCAGCCAAATGCGCTGGATTCATGTTAAATTTATATCATTATTGTTAACTATGAAAAACTTATCATATTTTTTCTCACCTACTAAATTACCATTGTCATTTTTTATGAAATTAATGATATTGCGATGATGATTTTAATAAATTAAATGTTAAACTAAATGTAACCCGGATATTAGTGTAAGCTATTTCCTAAATGCAGTTCACCATATATAAATTTATATATATATATATATATATATATATATATATATATATATATTGAGAAAAATTATTGCAGGAACGCAATCATAATTATGCTGTTAAAAGAAAATATTTGGCAAATAGAGGCTTCTTCAAAGCCCTCGGAAGGAACTCTTCTCACATACACGAGAAGGTAACATAAAATAAGCTTTTTCTGACCAAAAGCTTATTTTATGTGTTACCTCCACGTGTATGTGAGAAGAGCTACTTACGAGGGCTTTGTGGAAGACTGTTTGCCAAATATAGCCTTTTAACTGTATATATATATATATATATATATATATATATATATATATATATATATACATATATATATATATATATATATATATATATATATATATATATATATATATATATATATATATATATATATATATGAGGGTCGGTCAATAAGTTTTGCGAATCGGTAGGGCAAAACAGAGGAAAGAGATGGTTGTTTATGGAGGGGTGAGATATAACTTAATAACTTATGAAAAGTCAGGACCTGCAGCCGCACGCTCCTGCCTCATCTATTTAAGAAGCAGTAGCTGATCGCAGATCGTCAGTCAAAATTTTTCAACAATGGAGAAGGTTGAGCACCGCGCAGTGATCAAATTTTTGACTAAGGAAGGCAAGAATGCAAAAGAGATCCATGAACGCATGGTTGCAGTGTACAATGACACCTTCCCTTCCTATGCAACCATTGCTCGCTGGAATAGGGAGTGCCGCCATGCTTGTGAGTCTCTTGAAGATTACCCACGTCCAGGACGCCCGTCAGACATAACCAAGGAGGACAATGTGCCCCCTGTGGAGAGGATGATTTTCGAAAATAAAAAGAGTGAAGGTCAAAGAAATTGAGCGAAAACTTGGGATATCACATGGAAGTGTGATACCCTAGAAACCTCATACCACATGATCGAATTCAACGTCGTCAAAGTCCACAAGGCCAGAGTTGCACAAGCTGCTCTGAGCGAGTGCGGATTAGAGGAGCTCAACCATCCCCCCACCTTACAGATCTGGCTCCTAGCGACTACTTTTTATTCCGCCAGCTCAAGGCTGCCTGTGTGGACGCCGGTTTGGGGATGATGAAGATGTCCAGCTCGCCGTCCGGGAGTGGATTGAACAGCAGTCGGGAGATTTGTGCTTGTCGGGAATTCGAAGCCTCAGGGACAAGTGGCGCAAGTGCATTGAAGTCGATGGTAGTTATATTGAAAAATATTAAAACACTTTTCCTTCTATCTCGTTTTCCTATATCTGAATTGCAAATCTTATTGACCGCCCCTCGTGTGTGTGTATATATATTTATATATATATATATATATATATATATATATATATATATATATATATATATATATATATATATATATATATATATTATATATATATATATATATATATATATATATATATATATATATATATATATATATATATATATATATATATATATATATATATATATATATATATATATATATATATATATATATATATATATATATATACTTTCCTATTATCGAAAGGCGATTCCTTATACCAAAGGATTACGTTAAGTTAGGATTGAATTATTGGTGTTTTATGATAAATATTTTGTTCGAAAATTTTGGTTTTGATAACATTAGTAGCGGGGGAGGGCAATTTCCAGCTTTTTCCCTGCATTGCGCCTCATAATCTTTGTACTATTGAACCTAGAATGATGTCTTTGGTCTTTTTATCTATGTTTTTTATGTATGATTCATAACTTCATAACTGAACACTTATTGTGTTCTTCATTTACCATTTTATTGGTCTCATTTCACAGGTGGGAAAACGTCTACATTTGCATACCCACTTGTATTTCCAGATATTACCTTTCTTATAATATTTCATGTAATATTAATTTTTATTTGCGATGCCCCTTGTACAGACAGTAGTTATTTAATATTGTTTTTTATTTGTTTCTTTCCAGGTTGCTTCTTAGATGGCTGAGGAAATGATATTGCAGTTGTGTATTTTGTGCCAAAAGCAAACTGAGGAAGTGCTTGTTTATCCTCTTGCGCATCCAGTCACCAGTCGTAGAGAGGAAGCCTACACAGAAATCCTCAGTTTCGGAACTCAGCTCACACCAATTGTTGCTGCTCCCCGCCCAGACGGAGAACCTTCAGATTAAGTATCCATGCAGAAGAATCGTGCATCCTGGCATAAATAGTGTCGTTAGCTTCACAACGATTCAGCATTTGACATGCAAAAATGTCATAATGAAGGATTGGCTCTTAAAGAAAACGATCCCGGCGGAGTCATGCAGCTGCTAATCGTAATTTATGTATCTTCTGTGGTGATGAAACAAATGCAGCAGACCATTCTTGCCAGAAGATTACACTCACTTAACAGATACATGACAAGGCAGTCGCGCTGAGAGAAGAGCGTATCGTGGCACTCCATGCTGAATGCGATGTCTTCGCCGTTTAAGCCCAGTACCCTCAGAATTGTTACACAGGATTACGTCGCCGTTACGATGCAATTTGGAAACAAGACACAGCTAGCAAAAATCTCGAGGCCACAACAAAAAATGAACTTATCCAAATTTTAAACGAAAAAGTCATTTGAGGTCGCAAAATTTTTGCATTGCAAGATCTGACAGATATGATGTCCGAGAGATTAGAACAACATGGAATCCAGAAGACCGTGAACTGGACAAGCCTAAAGGAAAAAGTCCTGAAACACCCCGAATTTGACAGGAGAGTAAAGTATCCGAGATCAAGTTTTCATCATTTGTCCGAAGACAGCTAGAAAGGTCATATCAGATGTAACTCAAGCACCAGATGAGGAAGCACGTATATTACTAATGGCAGCATCGATTCCCCGTAAATCTGTTTGGGATCACGACACTGCATTAAGGTTTGATAGCTCATTTCACAATGGTTGCGAAGAATCATCTGTTCCTACAACGTATAAATTATTTATTCCGTCAACTCCTCGCAGGATCCAAATCATCACCAGAACAAGAGAATTCCAGAAACTTCCTCTCTGTGAGTCAGTTGACCATGCTAAATATGACTTCTCTTTCTGCAAAATTAAATTATGAGACTTCACTTGAAGTGTTCCTGGCCCTCAAATTCCATTCCCAAACAAGAAAAAAGAAGCTGGTAAAACTACTACACAAGTATGCTCTGAGCATGTCATATGAGAAAGTCTTCAGCATTGAATCTAGATTTTCCCAGGCTATTGCAAATCATGTAACGAACATCGCTGATATAGTCTGTCCTACAAATTTGCATCAGGGCATTTACACAGTTGCAGCCCTAGATACCTGGATCGCAATCTCACACATCACGCAGTGCAAAATCATCCTTCCATGGGACTGGATTTCAATATTTCAGTTTCCTTCATCACAGACGCCTGGGTTGGACCAAGAATGTCTACGAATCAACTCACAGAAAAGAGTAAGATGCAGCAGTGAACCAATTCTCCCTCGTTCGTATAACTTTGTACCACGTGTGGGCCGAAATATTATCAACCAACCTCCGGTAAAAGATGTGCAACCAGTGGCAACGAGTTCATTCGATGAGAAGAAACAGCACGAGAAGGCATGGCTGGATGTAGTAAATAATATCCTATATGTGGATTGTGATACAGAAAAACACACTCCAGCGACATGGTCTTCCTACCATACTGCTCGATCAGATACTGTTAGACAACTTGAAAAATTCATTGAAGCCCTCCTGCCACTTTTCCATGAAAAGCCGCCACTCCAGAAATGATTCGACATGGAATGGAACTGGTAAAAAAGACAACTGATCACATTAACCCACACTAAGTCCCTGTGTTGGTAGTGGACCAACCACTCTATGACCTTGCAAAAAAAATTCATTGGAACTTCCTTGACATTTACGGGGAAGACAAGTTTGTGGCTATGCTAGCTAGACTCCACATTGAGATGGTTTTGTGGAGCACCATGGGAGATCTGCGTGGGTCTGAATTGCCTGAAACCCTAAAAAAAGCTCGGCAAGTAAAGCTAGAAGCAGCAGCCACAGCTTTTCTGAATGTATACACTGTAATGAGAACAAGATATGCCCATCAAGTTACTGTTATGTTACTTGGGAGCCTTCTGAAGCGAGAATACTAAGAGAGTGGAACCGAAATAGCGCTTGTGGATTGGGTTGTAGTAGCTTCCTAACAGAGTCCGAAGTTCAAATTCTTGCTGCTCGGACCCAGTACCAACAGATCATATTCATTTTCATCCGGGCACATCGAAAGCGAAAGTTAGAATTCATGGTTACTACCCGGCAGAAGCCTATGCCTCTGTTATTTGCTCTAAATCACCAGAATTACGCCAGGTGTATTACAATCATTATATCCGAGACCTGCAAGGCCTACCAGATAGCATCCAGGAAGAGTTTAAGAAGGGACACTGAAAAATAACTCAAAGAAATCGCCGTTTCCCATTCTTACCCATTGATCAAGCACACGAGCAAGCCAACAAAAGTTTGAAAGGAGTTGGTTTCACAGCGAACTGTGATATACTGGAACGCTGGATCCTGACTGGCCTGAAAATAGCCGTGTCGTTGAGGAGTTAACTGGTCCAAATGATAACGATTATGATGAACAACTCCCTCAACATGAGGAAGGATATGTATATCAGCACCGATTTCTAGGCCATGCCAAAGATCTGATGTAGGTGTTGCTGAGCAATGGGAATCATTTTAAGGAGTACAGTGGATACCTGGTTACATTAGACAACAAATTGTGTGAGTCTGCGGCCGCTGCCGTATCTGTACATATAGTCGAGTCTATGACAAGAGCAGTTCAACAACTTCAGACAGAATGTGCTTGACTTAAATGACGTGCCTCTGACAGCACCGATCAAGCGAACTAACTTACTGTTGTTTCATGATTAGGAAACACAAAAGAATTCAGCAATTGAGCTGAAAATAAAGCACTTCGAACGTCATTCAGAGGTTTTTGGTCAAGCTTTTCTCTTACTAGCCGGCCGCAGGGGGGGTTTCAGGCAGTTTTTTCAGCACGAATCTTCCTCATACCCACCTGCATTGTCATCCGAAGGGCCCCTGAACGCATATGTAGTACTACCAAAATCCCAGGAAATTGACAGAATTTTCTTGCAAACGTTGATAACAAGAAAGAACTTTTCTCATTTTTGTCAAAAAAGATAACAGAAAAACATTTTTTAGATGTCAAGAATGTCTACACTGCAGGTGATCAAGTACACCATGTTGAAAATAGTCCACCAATGGATCAATGCAACCATTAGGAAGCTGACACGCGTGTCTTAGTACATCTCCACGCCCTCTAATCTTCGTGACTTGGGATGGTGTATAGTGGAGACAGAGATGTTATCGTAATCCTTCTGAGTAATTTCAATCACATCAAGGTTCTGAATCTGGCCACAGAAATCTGAATCCTTTTAAAACCAGGAAAGATAACAAAAATTATCTTCCTGAACACTATTGCCACAAACCTTGGAACAACAACGTGCAAAGCTATGGCCCTTTTCCACGCATTCGCTGGATTAGACAGTACCTCTTCCTTCAATTTCAAGGGTAAGCGATCATGCTGCACGTTAATGCACAAAGTGACATCCCTTTGGAGCAATTTGCAACTATTGTCGACACTCCACTCCAAACATCACCAAGGTTGAAAATAGTGGCAACAATCTTTGTCTGTAGGTTGTACTCAAATGAATCAAACTATGACAATGATGTTGACCTCGTTCGAATGAGGTTTTTCTCACAGAAGACTAGGGACGTGGAGAGAATTTACCCAACTGGTGATGCTTTGGATCAACATCTCAAAAGTAGTGTCTTCCAAGCGAGCATGTGGGGAACAGCCCACATGTCCATGATGCCTGTCAGCAACCCAACTAACCATGGGTGGAGGGAAGAAGACGGCAAGTTGCTTCCAATTTGGATCACGCTGCCCCTCGTATGGATGTCTTTCCACTGGATGTAAAGTGCACTTGCCCAATTACCTGCTCTTGGTGCAAATGCGTGAAGACAAAGTTGAAGTGCACACTTCAGTGCAAGTGCGCAGGCGAGAAGTAGCTAGACTAGAGCAATTTCCAATATATATATATAAATATATATATATATATATATATATATATATATATGTGTTTTGGTTAATTCGTTAGCGATTATTTTTATTGAATGTATTGTTCAAGGAGTTTTTTCAAGCAATTGTGTAAGCATTTACTTAGAAGTAGGACTCAATATAAGAGAAGATATGTTTCAATCATGTTTATTTTATTGTTATTCAATTACTCATGCATGCAAACCTAGGTATAGAGACCAAAATTACCATTCTAGATTAAATAGTACAAAAGTTTATGAGGCGTAATTCGAAAAAAAGCCAGAAATTGGCAACCAACTTGGATTTTGGCGGCTATTTTGATTGTTTTTCTATCTGACTGGCTGACACACAAACAAAATTGTCTCATATACCCTTACCTTCAAATTGGTACTGAAAACAAAACTTTTGCAACAATTTGAAGTTACTGAGTCCCTGGGCACCCCACTACATAACCTAAAATAATATTTACGTAAAAAAATGTCTGTCGATAATTGGAAAAAGCAAATCATATTTCAAAATAATGATAAAATCTTTAAAAGAAATTATGAAGCCTCCCCGAAAATTATGTAGATTCGAACCTACGTCCCTTAGGCCTTGGGGCGCTATGTTTAGCTAAATCAAGGCTGAGAATCCAGTGGCGACGATGAGTAATTGTCGGGCTGGGTTCGATTCTTACAATTTCGAAGGAGGCGGTTAATTTATATATAGACTGTCCCCCCAAAAGACTATCTACTCTGTAAAGCATCAGATATTTTATTACATGAAGAAAAAACAAAGTATATATTGTAATAGTAATTGCTAATGAAAGGTCAATTAGAGATCTAATCATTGAAATGTTATATCGAGTAGTTTGTGTACAAAATTTAATTAAGTTCGCCATTTGTTCAAAATGTTCTCCATTGGCATGAATGCGCTTCTGCATTCGTCGACTAAATTATTGACCGGTGGTACTGGTTAATGTGGATGCTGTAATGGTCCAGCACTTTTTCATAATTTTATGTTTCAGGCGTTTGTGAGTTGTAATTCTTGTACCATACCTACATAAAATGCATCCCTTATGTATCCCTACAAATAAAACTCAAGTGGAGACAAGTCCGAGAAAAGTGGTGAATACTTAATGATTCATATTCGAACTATCCAACGGTTAGGCAAACATTTATCAAGGTATCAACTGACATCGTAATAATTATAGTAATGAAGTAAAGGGTGCTCCATCTTGTTTAAAAATAAGTTGTCTTCAAATGCCCCCAAAATGTACGTTTAATTTCTTATCTGCAGCGTGTCAAAATAAGCGTGGCCAGTTACTATCCCATTAAGGAAAAATGGTCCAATTAAACCCCTGGATGATAAACCTTACTTTACTCTTAACATGCTTATCCACACAAACGTTTGGATTATCAAGGGAGAATACATGCAGTTGTGTCAACTTACTGTGTTATTCATTCTGAAGGCAGTTTCATAAAACCACACGATTTTGTTGGCAAACTATACGTCTTCGGTTTCCCTCGACTGGAAACCATTCAGCATATTCGAGTATGTGATCATTTTCAGCCATATAGTGTAACAGCATTGAAATGTAGCTTTTCTATTCTAATGATTTTAAAATCCGGTGAGCAGCTGATTTAGTGATCCCGGTCTTGTGAGCACATTTCCTAACTGATGTATGTAGTGATTGAGTCAATATTTGCAAGACTAAATTGAAGATTTTGTCGCTCGCGCTAGATTTGCGCAGTCTATATAATTGCGTCGTCCATATATTGAGCACTAACCTTTTCCTCAAACTTGCCATGGATGCTTGTTCCTCCTCGGTATGGTGAGCACTGTTCTTTGGGGTACTACTAATCGTTGTGACTCCTTGTGACGTGCTGTGGCTTTTTACTATTTCCCAGATCCTTTACTGTTGGACATGGCAACATTCTCAAATTTCCAATACGATTTCAGAACACGTTTTCATTGCCCAGGTATCAAATGCTTACACAACATGTTTTTTTTGTGAACTAAATAAAATATAACGCTGTAAACTTTGTATTGTAG
Source organism: Ceratothoa steindachneri (assembly GCA_963969495.1). Classification (NCBI taxonomy): domain Eukaryota; kingdom Metazoa; phylum Arthropoda; class Malacostraca; order Isopoda; family Cymothoidae; genus Ceratothoa; species Ceratothoa steindachneri. The sequence goes on along the minus strand of OZ018321.1, from coordinate 144,181,181 downwards.
AATGGGTGCGTAGGCTCAGCCTCGAAGCAAGCTCGTGGGAGTCTCGACTACGTTCAGTCGATACGCTAAGCCATTACGGGGGTTTAATAGAGCAAAGCCAAACTTAGCTGACGGATACAGAAGTGCATTCATGCCGCTCCAGAACATTTTGAGAACTTCCTGAAGTTAAATTAAATTTTATATACAAACAGATCAATATAGCATTTCGAACACTTAGATCGCTAATTTCACATTCAATGGCGATTGCTATAAGGATATATAGTTGTTATTTTTCAATGATAAAGTCTATGTTGCTATATTGTTTATATATTAGCCGTGGATCTCATATCGCCGACACATCCTTTTTCTCCCCTCTGCACACGATGTTTAATATTCTTTTTATAACTCCGTCCTCCTCACGACCATCAGGCGAACTTATTAAATGTCATTTTTTATCTGATTTTCCTTCGCCTTCCAACGCCGGTTTGCCCTCTAGCCGAGCAGGACTTCGGACATCCGCCTCGTTTCAGTTTCTCCAGCCGGATAATGAAACACATAAAAATCAGAATGACAATTGCTACCAAACGCGTTGGCAAGGGGCCATTTTGCGTTTTTTGCATAAGGAACGTAGTGATAGAAAATTAGTACTGATTTTTTTTTTTGTCATCCTTCGACGAGTATGAACGCTTTCGTGGCCCAAGGGAGATCTACCCGTCCCTTTTCATGGAAATGTCTAAATGGAAACATCTTCGTCAGGACGGAAGAGTGAAATGTTGTCTATGAGAAAGAAGGATGGAGGGAGATATGGTGGGGTCGTAGTTATCTATGAAAGTGACATACGTGGCAGGGACTGCATGCAGTTTGTAAGACCAGACACGACGCACCGCCTGATTTGTGATTGCTCCTTGTGAGCGCCGAATATTGTTCGTGTCAACCATCGCCAGGGATTGAGCCAAGTTGTCAGGTGTAGGAATCCAACGCAGTTTCCGACTACGATGATGAGAGCTCGAAGCGTTTTGGATCTCTGATCGAAAGTGGGGCCATGGGGCCATTATCATTTCCAACTTACAAACCAACAGTCGCATCTTAGCCAAAGATTTAAAAAATGACTGAAAATTGGGATCGATCCCATCACTAGATATCAATGTCATTTGTACATAACAGCGGAAAAAAACACACATATTCACAGTTACGCGGGAATGCGCATGAACAAAATGTAAGTGCGTCAGTTGGTTTGTAATGGGCAGGGGGCATTAGAGGTAGCGAGGACCCCGCAAATCGTCCGTTCATGGTCTCCACCACTTGGGAATTGCTCGTATAGCATTTTTCCTTATTCTCTCCCTTTTTCCTTCTTCCTTATTCTCTGCCTCTTCGCTTCTTCATTATTATCCCTGTTGTAGGTTCTTCATCCCTCTCCCTGATCCTCCTTATTAGTCAAGCCTCAATACAAGTGTGAAGGAAAGCGGATGTTACACAAAGCAAAATCTAAACAAAATTGAGCAAAAGGAGTTTATAAAGTGCACAAGTGAAAAAAATAGCACCATCTCTTCACATTGACAATAGTAAAAACAATTCTTTTTTTTTTATATTTTATCTTAAATACTTAATGATTTGATTTTGCAACTAGTGTTTATTTCTTATTATACTTCCATTTCAATTACAATTTTTGAATTTTTATTATCCAAAAATGACATTTGTAATACCAAGGTTCAAAATTAGCATGACGTCCTTCATTGGAGGAAGGGCGTCTATTTCTATAAGAAAGGAGAACATTAAAGATCCGTTATCCCCACTCTGTCATCAGATTATTTTGCTGAAGAAAATAGAGACAAAAATGGCAACTTCCTTACCTGCTTCCTTCTCGATGATTATTAAATTCCAATGCTAAGGAGCACGTGGTTTGGAGCCAAGGGGCTGAAAGAGGTATTCCAGGGGGGCTTTTTCTCACGCTGGTCCTTCGAGGGGCATCTCTTCACACTTCAGTTAGAATAAATGAGTTGACTGGTTAGAAAATGACGAACATAGTATTGTTTGTGTAAGGGCGAATGGTGTGTTAGCGAACAAACGGTGTGGTAGGTGACATGTAATAATGAGTGAGTTTACTAAAATGAAGAAGCTCTTTGAGCCGTTCGACGCCGAGATTTCAGGATTCTAAAACACTGAATATGATTTGGAAGATAAACAATAATCTGGTATATTTTGGTCTGTTTAGATCTTTCATTACACTTTCTTGCATTAGAGATAAGTCGTTAGGTTAAGAGAGGTTGGCTATTCTAGGAGAAGTTGGTTGTGTAGGGAGAAGTCAGCTAAGTGGGTTAGGTTGGCTTTATCTTAATAACTCTTCATTAGCGAAGGAATGTAATCTTATATCCATTTATAGCACCTTAAAATACATTAGAAAATATGATTTCTTTCTGTGACAGCGATTATGATCCTAATCTCCACTATTACCATTAGAACCTATGGGAAAGTGAGGGAAAAATACATGAAATGGAGAAGAATTACCCTAAATGTTAACGATTAAGGCCTCGGTAAATTGAAAGGGAAAAAAATGTGCAATACTTTAAATACAAGGAGGAAGGAGTGGTAAAATCATTGCAAAAATCTGTAATATGGAAGTGCAAATCCATATATGAATCGATTCTTTTCGTTTAAATATTTTTTTAAATAAAATATGTAGATTTGTCCAAGCTGGTGTTGTAAGCTAATCGAAACCTAAATCTGCGTTTAGTTTGCTAATTTATTTACTTTGCTAATCTTTTAATTCTTTACTTGCTCATGAGATGTTAAGAGGCTTGACTTGTTAAAATACGTTTTTGTTTTCTAATAGGATGGACGAATACATAAGTAGATCGAATTTTTCTTTTGAAAATAGTAAAAAAACAAAAGGCTCAAGGACATCTGCGATAGCCTTTGGTGAAAGAACTTTTGGGGGGGAAATAAAAACTAATTTCTGAAATAAGTTCAGCAATCGCTTGTTCACTGCAGAATGCCTGAAAAGCTGGGTGGCTTTCAACATAGCACTGGATGAATCAACTGACATTTAAGATATCCTTCATCTGTTTCTATTTGTTCTGTACGTTATCAATATTAAAAATCTAAACAAAAATTTCTTATATCTGATAAGCTTAAGGAAAACAACAAAAGGTATAAAAATAAAAGGCACTCGACGAATGTTTATCAGATGCTTAACTAGCACTGCATAAAATTAGTAGCATTGCAACAGATTTTGCACAAGCTATTGAAATTCAAAATAATGACCTAGTTAGGCAATTAACTATCCTGAATATCGCCCTATTCACTTTATTATTCGTCTTGAACATTTAGTAAGTTAACGCTAAATTGTGTATTTCATTCGGAAAAATGCTAAAATACTCATTGAATTCAGATATTGCATTGCGGAGTTGGAACAAATCAGTTTTAAGTAAACAAAGTAAAATAGTTTTTTCAAAGAGAGATAACAGCTGCTTTTCCAAAGTTTGAAATTCAAGAGAATAAATTAAGACAATACAAAAGAAACTTAGAATCTCTTTCTCATGATTGTGATAACAGATTCGATAAACTAAACGACTGAAGCTATGCTTTGACTTACATTAGAGTCCGTTTAAAATCGATGTAATCAGTGATGGCTGCCCTTCTAAGCCACCTATTGTCTTGGATGTTACCTTCAATATCAACAAAGCTTTATGAAACAAATCACAGTAGCAAAATATTCTAATCTTCAGAAATTTGGCGTTCGTTTTTTTTCTGTTATAAAAACAACTTACAGTTGTGGATCTCTCTTCTCTATTATAATTTGTAAGGTCAAAACACCGTGTTATTCCCACAAAACCCACCTTACTCTGCTTCCCATAACAACATTAACATCATTCCAAGCAGATTTTAAACTTTTAACTAGAAATATTAAATCTCAACGAAAGCCTTCAACCCGCGAAGATTAAATGTTATATCTCGTAGAATGGGTCAAGTTAACCCTATCTGCATTTTTCAACCAACGTCGATGACGGCTATGTGCGTGGGAGATTTATAATAAAAACAGACTGCAAATTAACTGAATGTAGGTTGGCCAAATAGTCGACTATCTTGGAGGTTCTAAGACACTAGAAAAAAGGGTACAAAAAATAACTTACTAATATCCAAATTAATATTATTTTACATGGTTGAAAAGGATTTTAATACAAGCTATATACACATTAGACGTAGACGACTTGAAAAGGACGGTCACCGTACAAGCAAACGAAAAATATTGACCGTGGATCATTGGAATGACCTTGGACGTATACGAAGCTGAAGATGGAGGCTTACCCTGGGGGAGAGGGTAGAGACACCACTTGAACATGAGAGTTGTGCGTTGCTGTTTGCTCTGAGATTTGGTCCGAGGGAATAATCCTTGCCTTGGCGCATAGTTCAAATAATACTCTCTTTACAAGGACTATTTACGGGATGAACTTAGTTTTTGCCTTCGAGTTAAAACACGAATCGAGACTGGGTGCGTAGCGTTCGGGGAGCGGATAGAACGAGTACGGGGTAGCTTCACGCGAATTAATCGAGAATAGCCGGAAAATGGGGGAGGGGGTCGTCGAGAATTGTGCAGGGTCCAATGAGAAACAAAGTAGGGGTACTGACGGGGGCCGGGCAAAGAATACTGACTGGGCGGGTGGGCGGCGGATAAAGACGGGTCGGGCAGGCGGCGGATACTGCCTTCCAACTCTGGCGCCGTAGGATTTATAGTGCGGTCGAATGGGGTTTTCGTCCATCCGTTCGAAGGAAAGGGTTCTAGGGTCCAACGCATCGGCAGGCGAGAGTAGTCTCGCCCTATTAGCTCGATGGCGAGAAGGTTACTAAGTCAGTAAGAAGAAACTTTGTGCGACTCTCGATGGGACCTTTTGGGCTCTAAAACATTTCGCGGCTTTTCGCGATGATGGGCTTTCAGGCAACCACGGCATATAATAATTTCGCACTTCCATTAGCGCAGACAAAAAGGGTCGACCAGATATCTGTTGTCTCTCTCTCCATTGAAGGCGTGGCATATATCATTGATCGGAAAATGATATATGGGGAAAATATAACTTGAAGTCGCATGACGATAACGGATAAAGTTGAGAATACCTAGGAAAAATTTTCAAAAAGAGCCAAAGTACAAAATAGTGGAGCTGGGGGGGGAGGGGGGAGCATACAAATACACAAGTCTATATACTACTACGGCATGGTTTCTGAAGGCTATTTTTTTCTATGATACTATTAAGTGGGGTTTACTGGACGAGGGTGAGTTTATCCTACGGTTATACAAAACTAAAGAAAAAATTAGTGATATTAAAGGGAATTCATTGTACACAGATAAATTACCCCCCCAAAATAAGCAATATATATATATATATATATATATATATATATAAGCGATATGCGTTTTCTTACTATATGGTTGAATATGCAAATTTATTCTATAAACAAAAATTAATACATGGATAAAAAAAAGTAAATGGCTCCGAATTAGTTTGGAAAAGGATCTAACAGGTTTCTACTTAACTTATCAGCCATACTGTTATCGGTAACTTTTAAATACAAAATGCAGAATTTGAATTCCAGGAGGAACAAGCTCCAACGCATCAACCGACCATTATTATTTTTAACATTACGTAGGTATGATAGGGGTTTGTGTTCCGTTCCCACTACAAATTCCTTTCCTACTAAATAGATTCTACATTTATCAATTCCCCAAATGATAGCGAGGGCTTCTCTCTCAATTACCTTATAATTTTTCTCGCGCGCGAGTAATTTTCTGCTTGCGTAAGCGATGGAAAAACTTTCGCTGTTATTCTCATACTGGAGGAAGACACATCCTACACCTTCATTACTCGCATCAGTGCGAATGCCAAACAGTTTGTCTAAGTTAAGGAGTTGGAGGATAGGAGCGGATGCCAACTTCTCCTTGAGTTGGTTAAAGCTGTGAGTCTAAAGTGGCGTCCATTCGAGGCGTTCGGGAGCCTTCTTCTTTAATAGCTCGCAAAGGGGGGCGGAGATAGTTGCAAAGTTGGGTTTGAAGCGATTATTTAACGATGCATAGCCTATGGAGGATCTTTTCTTGCTCGGGGGCTAACCGATTATTCCCGATATGGAAGCCGATAAAATCGATAGTGCCAAATGCGAAGTGGCACTTTTCGAGGCCGATTGTGAAATTGTGTTCCCGGAGTCGATAGAATCCCATCTCAGTCGGGAAAGCAGTAAATTTCTTCACCACTTCCCTCAAGTGGATCTGATAATAGGCCTTGCATAAATCCAACTCGGGGATGAACTTAGCCTTCTGAAAAAGGTGGAGGTTTTAATCTATGGTGGGGATTGATTCGGCATCGAATACGGTAACCGAATTTAGCTTTCTAAAATCGATGAACATTCGATAAGAACCATCAGCCTTCTTTACATTGACAACTGAGGAACAATAGCTCGACTCCGAAGGTTCTATGATCTACAACATTAGAAGTTTATCCACTTCGTCATTGAATGCTTCCCGGAGGTGTATAGGTAGAAGTAATGGTTGTGAACGGATGGGTTTAAGGCTGGTTAGTTGGATAAGGTGCTCAAACTGGGTAGAACATGACGTCATCAAAACGATTCAGAAACGCTTGCAGTTGATCCTTTTAAGAGATGATAGCTTGTCGCATATCTTAACTTCCGCAGTTGAGGAATTATTAAACTCGGGCAAGAGATGCAACAATTACTCCTCGCAGGTGACTTGGATTACGCAAAAGGGGTCTAGGGGGTAGCCAGATTTCATGGAGGATTCTTCTTTGATTGCAACTATCTGGTTGATGCTCGCGCGCCGGTGGTACCGCTTGAGCATATTAACATGGAAAAGCTTTCTTCCGTAGGGGGTTTCAATAAGATAATAGACGGGGCCATGCTACTCGACTATGTGGTAGGACACCTCCAATGGTTCAACAATGTGTTGTTGTCCGTGGGGAGGTGAGGCAAAACTTCTTTCTATGGGTTAAATTTCCTATATTTGTACTAGCAATCGAAGTCTTTCTTATTCTTGTCAAAATTGATGTTGGCGTTCTGAGACGCCATTTCAGCGTACTTTTCCATCCCTCTTCTTATATCCAGTAGATACGAGTAAGAAGTTTAAATATTTTGATCCAATTTCTGATTGGAATAAATTTCCTTTAGGATACTTAGAGGGCTTCTGACGTTTCTACCATATAAATGTTCAAAGGGGGTGAATCCTCACGTACGATGGGGGATCCCACGGTAGGCAAAGAGGACTACCAGAAGCAAGCGGCACCATTCAGTGGGCTGATCTGCACATAACTTCCTAAAAATGGCTTTAAGGCTTCCATTTAGCCTCTCGCACATTCCATTCTCACTCGGGTGAAAAGTAGTTGTTAAGCAGGGGCTTGATTATTAATAATTTACCAACGTACTTCATTAAATCGGAGAATCGGAGGCGAATTGACGATCACGATCCGAGAGGATTTCTTTGGGCAGGCCCACACGGGAAATGATGGAAATATGAGTTTCGGCGCAGATGCCATAGATTTTCTTGAGGGGGCACAGCCTCAGGGAATCGGGTGGCAAAGTCGACCAGCTTTAAAACGTTACTATGGCCTTCTTTCGACGGAGGGTGGATAAGTCCGATTAGGTCGATAGCTACTCGGGAGAAGTTTCAGAGATTAGTGGTCCCTTCTGTAAATGCGCAGGTCTAACTCGTCCGTTTATTGCCGTATTTTGGCAAATGTCGCACAAACGACAATATCGTAGCATTTCGTCGGTCGCGCCAGGGCAATGATAATATTTGAAGATCCTCTGAGCGGTCTTCATGTGAAGAAAATCACCAGCAAATAGGTTATCGTGAGCCGTTTGCTGGTTTGAAAGGACGTGGCAGCGAGGTACACATAGTGTGCGAGACTCGGTGTCGTTTTTCCTCGGTGCACACTCGGTAGGGAAGATCATCCTTGATGAGGAAGGAAATCACCTTATTCCCTCTGACGGTTTCGCGTGTTTTGTTCTGCGCTTTGGACCACAAGGGACGAAGAGACTCACATTCCCTCTGGCTTTGGGCAAAGTCATGGGTCATCCCACTCTGGAATTCGCGGCAACACGGGGGTTCCAGAGGTATAGGGGCTTTCAGTTCCTTCGCGCGAGAACGGGTAGTAACGGGTTGATCCACGAGAGCGGAAGAAACCCGGGGGGGACTGACCAATTAGAACAGAGCAAAACTTGATGGGGGCTGCAACAACTTCAGCCCAACCAGTAAAATATACGCATTCAAGGTAGAAGTGAAAAATTGGGAATTTATTGGCCCGCCCCAAGTATTTATACATTACGGCAAACTTATCGGGGTTCGGAGCCACATGGGGGAATAGTTCATCGGATACAACAATGCACGTGCACCCTGTACCAAGAAAGAGAGTGGGGATCCGGCACCCATTTAATGCGCTAGTTTCAAATTGCAGGGCCTCAGGGTACTTTTATCCAAAAAATATTGTAAATATTGATCAGCATTATTCGGTGGGTTTGATGAAGAGAGAGCTTCATTTTGCAACAGTTGAGGCGTGAAAATGGCACTGAACTGGTATACCTGGTGAGAAGGAGGGGTGCTTCTAAACTGCGAGTTTAGGGGACATTTAGACCTCACGTGACCCGGAACTCGACAGGAATAGCACAGGATGATCCTTCTGGGGAACGACGAAGCAGGAGGGTTGAAACCAAAGGGCTTAACATCCCCTAAAGCATAATGTAAATTCGTCAGAACCATTTGACCATGATTTAGCCATGTGGCAGCCGAAAGAACCGTAAAACACTTTCAGAAGTGATACTAATTCCCGAACATGGTTACTACACTCCAGTAATACATTTAAAAAACTATAGTAAAAATGGTTATTGGTTCTAAGAATAGAAAGGCCACCAACGACCCTAAAAGAATATTCGTAAAGTAAGCATTAGAATACCGTTTTCACCCTGTTTTATTGGGAACCAACCTTTGTTGAAAAAAGTACTAGCTCCTCCCATACATTATAGGAAGGGAAAACTCATTAAAATAATAAATAGCTCATCCCAAGTAACATTATATTTGTAAAACGTCTATGAGATATCTCTCAGCTCTTCATATGTCTTATATAAAAACCTTGTGAGCTTTAAATAGAAAGAAACGTGAGCAAATAATGTAAGTTTAAGTAAAACTTAAAGCCAAACAGACCCTTCATACTCTTTGCCAATGCGATTTACAAAGTCTTCGTCAGAAAAGTGCAGTACAGCGTCTAGTCACTGTAACCACTCGGGTTCAAACAAACCCTCTACTACGATTCTGACCCAGTGTAAGAAGAGTAATTCCACATCAGATTGCACTATGCACAAAAGCGCCAAGCTGTCTTTTCATACTGATAAGAAATCCTAGCACCGACTGGGTGCTCACCCAAACTACATGTCCCATTTAGCAAATGAGGGTCCATGAAATCACCTTTAGTCATATATACTTGTGTGTGGGTAATTTATTGCCATTGGCAACACAGATTCTTGCACATTTCGAAATATTTTGTGGACAAACTTTACTTTCTTTTTTTTTTACTTTTCCTTTCCCTGTCACTCACACGGACCCACGATTCATGTTTATGACGCTCACTCAGCTATTATCTTTTGTTTTTTTAACTTTCTCATCTTCCAAAATAACTTCCTGTTCCATACTGATCCTCATTCGTCTTCCTTCTAAAGCTAATTTAATATTTTCATAAAATATTCGTCATTTGTTTGAACATTTTGAAATTCACTAAATGTTAATTTATTACTCTTGCTCTCATCGAAAAACAATCTTTTCATTTTCTGCCATCTATGTACAGTGATGACTATTTCATTGTTTTATTAGAAGTTAAAAACAGGAGAATTCGAAAGGACAGCAATAGTTGAAATTACGAGTAATTTGAAAATACCGAAAAAAACATCTGCTTGGCCATTTCCTTTATGGAAATAAATTTTTCTTTGAAGAATAACAAATCATTGAACAGAGTTCTTTGTATTCATCATTCAGAAAGGGGTAATACAAGCATTTACGCACCTAAATTTTTAACATTTTGTAAATATTTCATGATTTACTCTACCTATAAAACTAACAGGAAACTCGGTAAACATATATTTAACATAAGAAATACACATATGACAGATTTTCTCTGTATATTACAAAATTGCTAACAAAATTTACCATGTAACAAAGTACTCAACCACTCTTTTAACATGCGATAATATTTTTAGTAAACAAAGAATTCTTATAAATTCAATGAAAAATTTAGGTTTGAACATTTGAGACATTTGTAGAAGCGAAACTGATGTAAATTGCTGAAAATTAGTACCATCATACATTGATAAGAATTCATATGTATAAGGAGTCATTTTATTTGAGCAATACCGAAAGTCAAAGAAGTTTCTTTGGAAGCAAATAATTATACTTCATTCATATCGATTATCTTATCGAACAATTTTTGAGAGAGTATGGAATCACCTCTAGCTTGCCCACAGCGGGTGATGCTAAGAAGATTAACGATCGCTCTCCACGTTATGTGCTTCAAAATATAAAGAATAATCTAATAACTACCATAAAAGATTTGCAAAGCGATCTGGGATTGTCAGAGACTAAAGTGAGTAAAAGAACTATTAGTAGAGAGCTCCATTACAATGATCTGCATTCTTTCCCTCTCTGCACAACTTTAATTCTTAATAAAAAGCATGTAACGAAACTTATAAAGTTTTCCAGAGATCATCTTGAAAGGAGAAGTGAATTTTGGAACAATGGTATATAGACAAATGAGATTAAAATGCAACATTCCATCCAAAATGATAATCTTCACGTTTGTATGGCAGAAGGAACAGCCTTTGATACTAATCACAGCATCCTAACCGTGACACAAGATGGAGGTAGTTTTATGGTTTGGGGATGCTTTACTGCGCATGGAACAGGAGCACTCTACTTCATTGCGAAAAATTCTAAAACAGATATCAGTTGATATTTCGGCAGGACAACGCTTATGAGCACACGGCCATATTAACCCAATAATGGTTAAAGAAGAGAAAAATTAACTTCCTTAACGACAAGTCAATCGCCAGAGATCAATCATATTAAGCAGTCGTGGAGAATACTAAAGACTGTAATTTGAAAGCGAAACCCAGAAAACCCCTCCTCTTTGGGAAAGATTTGCGTAGAAAAGGGGATCAAAATATTAAGAAATGATTGCGAAAAGCTAATATGAACCTATGAAATTTGTGTTGGTGCTGTTATTGATAGTGCTCACCGGACACCATTGTGAGACAGTATTGGTGATAGCGATGATAAAATTTAAAAAATATCGTTATTGGACATTTTGACATGAACATTTGCTATGGGCCTATGTTATAAGAATGTTGCCTTTCTATACTTGAAGGTTTCGTTGACCAAACATGGGAATTAAAATTGCATTTTAGCTCAAAATGACCATTAACACGACTGTACAATGTAAATGATTTACACAATAAAATTCAATACCTTAATTAATTTCACAGACTTCCTTTAAAAGGTCAGGGTCAAGTTCAAAGTCAGTTGATTTTAGATATATTTTGGCTTAATTTTTAACTAAATGTGCTATGTAAAGAAATAGCTTATGTCAAATATCAATCTTAATTGAAGGTTTTATTAAATCAATTGTGACATACCTTACAAAGTTCCAAAACATGGTATTTCATCTTGGAATCTTTGGTTATCATTATTTCAAGGATAGAACCATTGAAGGGTTCTCCGCTTCTGGTGGTAAATTCCATTCGGCAGCATTTAGTAACCTCACGATGTGCAGTAAATGGTGGCGGAGCCGTAATGGTTGCGTAAAACTACTCCACGGACACAGGAACCAAGATTTTAGTGCTATTGTCCAGGAGACTGGGAGAGGAATCTTGGCTCGCTTCCACAACTCTGCCTGAGGGTTCTTCTGTTAAGTGAAGACACGTTGGCCTGCAAGGAAGAGCAGCGGCGTGCTTCGAAACATACGGGCACCTAACCCTAGCTTGACGAAATTCATTGACAGTGAATTTGGTGGGATGGCGCTTATACGAGGGGAGATCAATAAGTTTTGCAATTCGGATATAAGGAAACGAGATATGAGGAAAAGTGTTTCATTATTTCTCAATATAACTAACCTCAACTTCAATGCACTTGCGCCACTTGTCCCTGAGGCTTTGAATTTCCGACAACCAGAAATCTCCCGACTGCTGTTCAGTCCACTCCTGGACGGCGAGCTGGACATCTTCATCGTCCCCAAACAGGGTGCACGCAGTGCAGCCTTAAGCTGGCAGAATAAAAAGTAGTTGCTAGGGGTCAGATCTGGACTGAAGGGGGAATGGTTAAGCTCCTCGAATCCGCACTCGTGCAGGGCAGCTTGTGTAACTCTAGCCTTGTGGACTTTAACCACGTTGAAGTCAATCATGGGGCGTAAGGTTTCTAGGGACCCAACGGGCAGATACCTTGGTCATGGCCAAATTGTTGTGTATGATGTTGATAACACTTGCATGTGATATTCCAAGTTTTCGCTCGATTTCTTCGACCTTCACCCGTCGATTTTCTAGGATCATCCTCTGCACACGGGTCACATTGTCCTCATTGGTCACGTTTGACGGGCGTTCTGGACGGGGTTCATCTTCAAGGGACTCACGACCATGGCGGCACTCCCTATTCCAGCGAGCAATGGTTGTATAGGAAGGGGCGGTGTCAGTGTACACTACAACCATGGGTTTATGGATCACTTTTGCATTCTTGCCTTCTTTTGTCCAAAATTTTATCACTGTGCGCTGTTCAACCTTCTCCATTGTTGAAAAATTTGTGACTGACGATCTGCTGGTCCTGACTTGTCATAACTTGTCCTAATACCCCCACAAACAGCCTTATTCCTTCCTCTGTTTTGCGCTACCGATTCGCAAAACTTATTGACCGCCCTTCGTAGCGCATGTAGGCATAAGGCTTGTGTTTGAGGTCCGTGTCACATTCGGCTGACCACCACGAAAGCGGTCGAATGTGAAAAATAGCCAAACCTTCTAGGAATGTGAGCTAGGCCCACGGCGATGAGGTGACCGCAGAAAAACTCAATGGCCTCGTACACCAACCTAAACTCTTCGACTGGGACAGATAAATCAGTCATTTCTTCAAATGTGGACCACCGCGCCCTTGCCAAGCAGTACACTGGGAGGGAGACTCTCTAGCAGAATTAGTTTTAGTCTAGTACCATTACGGTTATTTGTGTATCCTGCTTCACGGCATCAGGTGTATAGGTCTCTTCCAAATATAGCGGATGTTGGACGGCAAATGACTATTAAATTTAGTGATCGGGAGATATAATCGTCTTGGTATTCGGGAATCTCCTGCTACTATTAGGTCTGTGGCAGTAATTTTCACTTTCATAGCAACATATTATTCTTCTAGTTACCTTATGTCCTTATATTCAGTAGTTTTCTTTATACCCATTATTACTTAATCTTATCTGGTCTGGGAGCGACTTGTTTTTATGTATTGTATTTTGGTATTTTTATTGTTTATTTACTATATTTAGTACTAAGTGTCTCTATACTATTTCTACCTGCATCTTGATTTCTCTTTATGTTGGAGTAGAAAATTAGTGTTTCTTACCATCTATTTGCGTTGAGAGTCTATATTTTCGGTCTTTGCTTGTATTTATGCATTAATATTAAGTTATTTTTGTCACGGGCGACGCTAAATCTCACTCTGTCGGTCGATCCCCATTTTGCTTTATTTGTTTTGATAATACATTGTAACTATTCGGCCGATTATAGCGAAATTTGAAACCTTTATGTTGTTTTACATTTTCTTTCAAATAATATAATGGCCAAGGTCCCCCCAAAGTTAACCCCGAAATTATTTTGTTTTGGCAATAACATAATAATTATTCGGCCGATTCTCTTTCGAGTGAGGAAATTTCCTAAGTAGCCTAATGGTTAGTCGTGGAGTTATTTGAAAATAACATCATAATTATTCAGCCAATTATAACAAAGTTTGAAACCCCTATGTTGTTTTACATTCTCCTTTGAATGATCTAATTGCCAAGGTCCTCCTAAGGTTAGTACCGGAAATTATTAAAAGTTTTGAGAGCACGCGAATTTTGGTCAGCATTCCTTGTTCTGCTGTACATTTGTTTTTAATTTTGTCACATTGATTTTTTCCCTCTCTATTTTCTAGTTGGTGATCGAGTACGTTGAATTCCTATTTAGTTGCGTAAGACTCTACATCTCCCTACGTCTGTCAGTCTCCGTTTTGTAATTTTTGTTTGGTAATAACATTGTAACTATTCGGCCAATTATAACGAAACTTAAACGACATATGTTGTTTTACATTCACTTTCGAATGATATAAATGTCAAGGTCCTACCAAAGTTAGCCAATGAATTATTTTGTTTTTGAAATAAACTCATAACTATTCGTCCGATTCTAACGAAATCTAAAATCTTTATGTTGTTTTAGATTATATTTCGAATGACGCAATACCCAAAGTTGCCCCAAAGTGAGCCCTAGTCGTCCGATTCTAACGAAATTTGAAATCTTTGTTATTTTACGTTCTCTTTCAAATGATGTAAATGACAAAGTTCTCGCAAGGTTAGCCCAGGAATTATTTTGGTTTTGGCAATAACATCATAATTTTCCGGCCGATTCTAACGAAATTTGAACCGGCAACTGACATTAATGAGGGAGCGTTAGTCTTAGGTGATTAACAATATTTTTAAAATGTTTGATACATTGCGGCTACATTTGTGTTGCCATTCTGACAGATTAAATTTGTAACCATTGGATTACCAATGGTTACATTGGTAAATTATTTGGGCACTAGGAAAATCAATTATGTGATTGGTGTTTTTCATATGAGTGAAAATACTAGAAGCATCGCTTGTTCTACGAATATCCCCCTTATGTTCATAAATACGTTTATTTAATGACCTCCCGGTCTCTCACACATAGAAGGAGGGGCAATTTGGAGTTTTACATGGGGTCAGGTAAATATGCCTGTATCTATATTAGGCGATTCAGGTTTAGTGGACCGAAATTATTTTTAATAGTTAAGGGATATTTGAATGTGGTTAAGTTGGAAGATACGATCAGGTTTAATCCTTTGGGCAAGGGAGAATATGGAAGAGCTAAGCAATTTTTTTTACATATAGGATTTTTCTTTTGAAAACGGTGGAATATTGCCCTAGCTTTAGATATACTTTAACCATATGGTAGAGGGGGTATTTTAATTCAATGAACAAGCATGTAATAAAGGTGATCTCATCTTGTAAAAGCTGGTGTCACAAAAACAATTTATCATTAATTCTTAGGATTTTAACGCCATGGAAAGGAAGTTAATTGTCCTTTTCCCATTCAAGCTTAAATTTTATGGTGGGGTGGAGGTTATTCAACTTTGTCAAAAAAATATCAAAGGAGTTTAGTTAAGATAATGACCATGTGGAATCACGTCATCTACGTATCTATACAATATCAATTATGGGGGTTTGATAGTGGTGAGGGTGTAGGTTTCAAAGTGTTTCATGAACAAGTTGCAAAGAATGGGCGATAACGGGTTCTTCTTACTAAGGCCATATTTTTGTCATAAAAACCTATTTCGCTGTTGAATACATCGACGGTAACAGACAGTTTAACAAGTCTAAGAATTTTTATTTTGGGTATGGAAAACTTCATACCGAAACTAGTTCCGGTTCAATGATAAACTTTGTGCTCTAAAAGTGGCTCCATTGTATATTACAAATTTATATAATACAAAAATTAGACATGAAAAGCAAAGTAAATTAAAAAGTAGTTATTATAGATTAATTTATTATAAGGAGAAGAACTTAACCAAAAGATAAAAGATTTTGGCAACAATAACATTAAATTTCCCACTCGTTATATTAGTTATTTTTACTTTGATAACTGCAAAGAATATTCTTGTCATCGTATTTTTCATAGAAGCAAATATAGAGTTTTGTGTATTTCATTCCAACATTCATGCAAACAGTCCCATGGATTCGGTGTATTTGTTTGATGTTACTTTCTTACTTGGTTACTCACATAATCCTACAAAAGGAGACTGGATTTGCCACTTCAGGAGTATAAACTGTTCTTCCTCTTCTTTCTTCTTCAATTATCAAAACTACGACACATTATTGTGCAATATCACATTTAACCTTAAAGATGGTTTCCAGCTGGCTTAGCATGTTGTTAATAAATTACATGATAGCCAAGCTGTTCTCATTGGATTTATTTTCAAGATCTCTCACTGAATCGTTAGTATAAATCTCAAAAAATTAAACGATCTCAGTTATATTTCAATAGATAAAAATAAACTGAAGAGCCATTCTCTCACCACATCTCATCCTTACCAAAATCTACATTTCGAAGTAAATATTTCAAACCTTAACTCATTGGCTTAAAGAACCTTGTTCTACTCATTAATCGCAAACGTTTCACTATTTTTATCCCTAATTAGACTCTATGCTCTACAGAGCTTTTTGATGTCACTTGAACGAAAGCAAAACTTCTCCTAGACTCTTCTTCATCATTAAATCTGACACGTTTGCTCCGTCGGCGCTCTTTAATTGCTGAGGTTTTTCTGGAGCAATGATGCGACGGTTTAGAAGAGTTGTCACTTCGATAAACTTACCAAGTTACTTTGAAATCTTGCCTAGCCGTCCTGTGCTTTGTCAATCTTGTCGTGAGACAGACTCTTCAAGGCTCTTGATATCATTCCTCAATTAGTTTTATTTTTTTATTTTCATAGGTTATGTTATTAGGCCGTTCTAAATTGGATATACGGCACTCGTAAGCTAAACTAATAAAAAATTGAGATGATTATGTATCTGGTTGAGCCAGTCTGGCAAAATGTAATTTCCATGAGGGTCATTGAAAAATGGGAAAACAAACGTTAATGAAATTTTGTCAAAAGATTTATTATACCATCACCTGTTTAGGATATTAACGATGAATAATAGATCCAGATTTTTTGGCAATTAAATCTGAAGTAATGAAATAACATCGTTTTGTAAGTAAACATTCATATTATAAGGAATGTAAAAAGTGATGATAAAAATCAAAACTCTCAAAATCATTTGGAATGAATCAATCGTCACAATTTTGCTGAAGTAAATTTAGATTAATGACGAAACGAAGCGCGAGAACGTCAGAAATTAACATTTAAAGAAAAATATTGCGGGCTTTTTACCAATCTTTTAATTGTATGGATCTGGATTACAAAGATATTGTAAATTAAAAATAACACTGAGCAATCATCAGAAAAATGCATAATTTTAAGTCAAAGATAAGGAAGTCGGAGAAACTGAGTCACAATGTACAGTGCCTTCCCAAAAGATCTGAACGCTTGTAGCTCTATCACAACATCTTCCGTAAGTTTTGCCACAAAAAGGCAGTGCATCCGATAGTGATGCACTTTAACATAGATGTATAAATTACAAATGGGTAGAGGGTATGTAAATTTAGATGAATAGAACGAAAGTTATTAGTAGATCAGCCTGGTAATAAAAAGTTGAAACTATCGTAATGAGAACGGAAACAAATTTCTATTGGAATATTACTATTAAATTAACGCTGGAAAAAAATTGTACATTTTATAAGTATTTAGTGTGGATGCCTTTATGTTCGATGCTGCTTTAACTTCTTCTGTAAAGGAACAAACTGACTACTTACACTCTTACGAATTAATCTTGCGTTATTCTTCTCGAAGAATTTTCCTCTTTTTGAAATATTTTCTGATTCCTTTTTTTAGACCTCTCTCCCCGTTTCTCCCAAATATTTCTACTGGAATTCAGATCCAGAGAGCGTTATCTTGCTTAAAACTTACAGGTTGGGCTTTGGAGGCTTGCAAATAGGCAAAGCATTTTGTGGCCGAATTCTTGTACACTTATGTTTTATTGTACCCCGTAAGTGCACAAGTAGCTCAGTCAATTCTATCCAATTCACCTCTCACACCATGACATTTCCTCCGTCAATATTCGAACTCTTTTTTTTTAATTGGAAGAAAAGATTTTGCTTTCCATTCAACAAATGAACATTCTGCCATTAGGTCCGAGAAAATTGACTTAGATTCCTTATTGGCGTGGACTTGGCTCTATTATTCAGTCATCTATCCATGTAACGTGCTCTGTGGAGAGGGAGAGACGAGCCTGCTGAGAAAATCTATAGAGTGTCTTTCTCCATCCGACCTGATACAATGTTCTGAGAGACATTGATAACCTAAGTATCACGGATCTCTTGAAAAATTGCTTCATCTGTCTTGAAACGATCCATATTCAAAATTTAGATAATGGTTCGGTGTTCAATTTTTGATGTGTTCCTTAGCCTACCGTTTTAAAAACTTGACTTAAACATATCTGTTTTCTCATCGATTGGTAAAATATTATAGGCAGTCTCTGCAATGGTTCAAATGGAAAACCATCTTGGTGGTGCAGCTTTACTATCAGCACACGGAGAGAGAGAGAGGCGTGACAAATTTCTTTGGCATGTTACCTGGACGACAGCTGGGAAGAGAATGAGCTAACTTACACGAGTTAGAACTGTACTAAATCGGACTTTAATTTTTGAAAGTTCGATTTTTCTATTAAACTGCTTATCTGCTGAAAACATTCATTTTATTAATCAAAATTTGCATAACTTTTACCAATAGGTAATTTTCTGCCAGCTTTAGCGACAACCGATTTTATAAACCTTGAATTTTACCAGCAAATGTTATGGAAATTATGATAGAAGTTAATGCGTTATAAACATTTTGGACGGTATTATATTTAGGTTTGGCTGGTATTCATCTCACAAATTAGTTTGTTACTTCAAGTTTATGGTAAAAATATTTCTAAAGTACATAAGTACACTAGTAACATTCTGCGTAGGGAAAGAATGGAAAACTAAAAAAAACAAACTCCTCAATGGCGACAAATTATTGGTTGGTTATTCACTTTAAGATTTATGATAAATTTTTTAAGAATTTTTAG
Organism: Ceratothoa steindachneri; assembly: GCA_963969495.1. NCBI lineage: Eukaryota > Metazoa > Arthropoda > Malacostraca > Isopoda > Cymothoidae > Ceratothoa > Ceratothoa steindachneri. The sequence continues at coordinate 144,162,216 of OZ018321.1, read as the reverse complement.
GTAATTAGGTATTTCAAATTACTAAATATTTCAAATTTTAGGAGAAAAATATTTTTATCTAAAAGTAATGGGACATTTCTTTATTTGTGAGTACAGTGCCAGCATTTAACTTATTCCTAAATCGAAAATGTTCAGACCTTATAATAATAAAGTAATATATAACCCTGCATTATTGTTGTACTAAGTGGGAGACGATGTATGGTGAAAAAAGGTTCTAAATGTACATAGTCAATATTGTAAAAGTTCATATGATTATATGTGAATGTTGATTTCCGATGGACCATTGTAGTAAAGTTTGTGGATGAGGAAGAAAGTAACATATCAAAAAATGGCAGTTTGCAATCAATTCGATTTTCAAATGTAAATTTAATATTAGAATGAAGTTTGGTTTGGTAGTTTGAAGATGAGTAAAATTGGGTTTAAAAGTTAGAAACCGAAATCGTATCATCAAAGAGGCGGCGGAAGAAAATCGGTTTAAAGAGAGAAGGACAATCACTAAGAGCGATTTATTGAAAGTTGGAAATAAATATGTGAGCAAAGAAAAGCACTAATAAGTGACCCCTGCTAGATATCCTCTATATTAGTAGACAAAATTATTGAACAAAAAGGTGATTCTCCTTGGAAGTTAGTACAAAAACAGCTCAAAGTAACGAAGGAGTATATTTATGGAAGGAAGAATCTGGTACATGTTAAGACATTTGAATTATGACGTCTACGGTTTTATTGACTGATATTTGTTAAGAGAGAGATGATGACGAAACTGCATATAAAATTAATAATTAAAAAATAGAAATTACAAAATATATGAAAGAATGAGTAACTATTGTTAAAACTACGCATGCCGAATTACTTTTTTTAAATTTAGAAATTTCATTATAATTTTCACATTTAAGAAGATTACTAATTCATAGCTGACTGTAAACATATGATTACGCTAATCATTTAAGTGAGCAATAACATAATGCCTGAAAAATATTTATTTACTATTAAATTAAAACATTGATTCATTGTATTTTGGTTGTATACAATAAAATTTTCTATAATAAGTTAAATGTAAAATTCAAGCCGAAAGGAATTTATAAAAAATAAGCATACCTATGTTGCATGAGCATCCTTGTCGACACTAGGGAAGATGAGTAAAATTGGGTTTAAAAGTTAGAAACCGAAATCGTATCATCAAAGAGGCGGCGGAAGAAAATCGGTTTAAAGAGAGAAGGACAATCACTAAGAGCGATTTATTGAAAGTTGGAAATAAATATGTGAGCAAAGAAAAGCACTAATAAGTGACCCCTGCTAGATATCCTCTATATTAGTAGACAAAATTATTGAACAAAAAGGTGATTCTCCTTGGAAGTTAGTACAAAAACAGCTCAAAGTAACGAAGGAGTATATTTATGGAAGGAAGAATCTGGTACATGTTAAGACATTTGAATTATGACGTCTACGGTTTTATTGACTGATATTTGTTAAGAGAGAGATGATGACGAAACTGCATATAAAATTAATAATTAAAAAATAGAAATTACAAAATATATGAAAGAATGAGTAACTATTGTTAAAACTACGCATGCCGAATTACTTTTTTTAAATTTAGAAATTTCATTATAATTTTCACATTTAAGAAGATTACTAATTCATAGCTGACTGTAAACATATGATTACGCTAATCATTTAAGTGAGCAATAACATAATGCCTGAAAAATATTTATTTACTATTAAATTAAAACATTGATTCATTGTATTTTGGTTGTATACAATAAAATTTTCTATAATAAGTTAAATGTAAAATTCAAGCCGAAAGGAATTTATAAAAAATAAGCATACCTATGTTGCATGAGCATCCTTGTCGACACTAGGGAAAGGACACTCGCTTTACGTCGAGCTCAGTGTATGGACCGCACTGATCCATGATATCAGCGTCTTACAAGGGCATCCGCGACTCTCATTACGTATCTGGCCGATCTATACATAACCTATGCCAAAGATGTACGCCAATCATGCCTGCAACGTTCCGGGTTAAGGAAAATCCCTCCTTCGAGCGTTTGGTGAAACTCAAGTTTGTCGTCACACCTTGGCCCTTAAAGCATCTACAACAACGAAAGTAGTGCTTTCGTCTTTCTTGGAGCATGCATCGTGTCACACTGAGACCGTAACAGTGCATAAAGATACCTCCAATTCTGCGCGGGGAGAGCGAGGGGATTCTACCTGCTAATCCTCCTCGGCTTGCGACCAGTGTGGTGGTCCCGTGTTGGTGTTGTTATATACCGTTCGAGTGAAAAATTGACACCATACCCGGTGCGAAAACAGTTTTGTAATTCATATCGTCTTAAAAAGCTTGCTGAGTGCCCGTGAGTCATCCTAAATTCTGTAACTCATTCGTTTGTATAATGTGACGCCAGAGCTTCTACGTACGTTAGGTTTGCTGGGAACGAGGGCGCTAATGCCGGGTCAAGGCTGTTGGCAAAAGGTGAACAGCTTAACCCGCATTTCGCTCTATCCCATAATGTCTACATGTAAGGGAACAAGGCAGCCCTAAGAGTTCTTATAGTTCTACGAATCTTTATGCAGACCAACACGAAAATGCCCCTACGGTAGGAAATTATTTTGGAGTCGCCTCTAAATCAGAAGCGCTCGCAGCAAGTAACATCATAGTATGTAGTCCTCTCTTTAAATTTTATATGAAGTTTGTTTAGTCCTCTAGACCAGTGGTTCCCAACCTTTTTTAGTTCAAGGTCCATCTATGGATCTTTACTATTTATGTGGCCCCCTTGGCATTATTAGCAGAAAAATAATACTTCAAATTTATAATACCTTCCATAAAAATATCAGTGTTCATCAATTGTACATATATTCTCCTTTATTCTTTTTTACTAACAGACAAAAATATTTTGTGGGATCAATATCATACATTATTTCTCTGATATTGCAGCAAAACGAAAAACTACTATCGACACCGAGAAACAGAGTAACATAAAAAAAATGATTATCTTTTGACTTAAAAAATAGAATCCTTTAGTAAAAAAAAACAAATATATCATATTAGCTTTCTTTGTGTGTTTTTCTCAGTGAGATCCTTGTGGCTGATGTAGTTGCGCGAATTTTTTTATGTCAGGGTCTTTAATTGTTAGAGACAGACGAAGATCACCTCTAGTTACAATTTCTAAGCGTTTGCGAGCCTTTGATAATAAGTGAGAAACTCGGGTAAAACTTGATTTAACTAAGTAAGATGTTGGAAAGGCAATAAAATCAAATTTTATTTCTTGCCAAAGAAATGGGAATTTAACAGAAATATCATTACTTGGCCATAAGTTATTGAGGCCATGTTTAAATTTAGCTTGAGCAGTTTGATTTCTCTGCAACTCAATGAGGCTTTCTTGCACTATGATGTCAACATCAGCGGCATTTTTCTTAAATGGGTCTACCACTTAACTTGGAATGTTTATTTCCAAGAGATCTTTAAACCAAATTTCGATTTAATTGTGCAATTTTTTCAAGTGATTAAGGTACAATAAAATATCATCCTCATGCAGCTTCTCTTCAATAGTTGCAAGGTTTGGAAAATGCGACAATTTTTTACGCTCAAAATTAATCCTAAACTGATTAAGTTTTCCAAGGAAAGATTTGTATTTTTAACTTATAGTTGTTTTTTTCAGCATGTTTTGCTTGTTAAATATATCTGAAAGGTAGAATATGTCACACTTGGCAGCTGTGATTTCCTCTCCAAGCGGCTTACCGTTCAAAACTGGTACAACACTTTCCCAGAGTTCAACGAAGCGACGCAGGCAATTACCCTTAGAAAGCCATCTCACCTCTGTATGCAAAAGTAAACGTTCAAACTCTTCTTCATTTTTGAACAGAGTTGTCAGGAAATATAGTCTTGAAGTGAAGTTGACTTGATAAGGTTGGAAGCCTTGATTACACTCTCAAGAGCATATTTCAGATGTCCTCCAAAATTTTTGCAATCAAATGTTGACGATAAACCATTTGGTGTATGCAAAAAATATTAGAAACAGTTTATTTTAGAAATTCAATGAAGCCCCTGTATCGCCTACTATAGCAGCGGCATCATTAGTTACGCAAGCCATAATGTTACCCATTGGAATATTTTTTGGGGGGAAATAGGCCAATACTTTGTGAAAATTGTTTCCCCATTAGTATCTGTCAAAAGACTGCGAGCAAAAAGCATTTCCTCTCTGAGTTACTATTATGATCCAAAAAACAAACCTACACCATAAGATGGCCTTGATTATCACATATAGATGATTCATCAATTTTTAATAAAAAATTCCTTGCCATTTCATCCATGCATCTCGATACTGAATTGTTGCTTAACGGGATTACCTGCGTAATTTGTTTTGAATTATGTTGCAGAACGGTAGAAATTACCACAGATAGTGCGGGCAAAATCAAATCTTCAACAATAGTATAAGATTTTCGAGTTTTTGCAATTAGCTTTGAAATCTAGTAAAATGCAATTAAGACTTTGTCTATTGTAGCTTTTCCTTGGCTAAGTATATAATCAGTGGTGTTCCTTCCTTGGAAAGTATCATGAAGCTTCTTAAGATAATAGAAGGGTTTGTCTTTCTTATCTGTGTGCTTATTCTCTAGATGTATTAAAAGCTTAATCGGGCACATACTTTCATTGGAAAGCTCTGCCATATATATAAGACACATGGGATTTGTTATATTGTTTGGAGACTGTATAAAACCGTATGGTAAAACTTGCTTGAGTATTGTTGACATTTCCTCAGCCATGGGTAATCTGTGGAATACAAATATATGTATATATAAATATATATATATATATATATATATATATATATATATATATATATATATATAAATATATATATATATATATATATATACCATATATCAGTATTCGTTGAGGGAACTTCTTTAATTATCTTTAGAGTGCGTTAATGTCTGGTGGGCCGATATTATGTATCTTCGATATGCTTAACAAGTGGAACTGAGCTCAAGGATAATAATATTGCTATCATTAATAAAATAGAGTTTTATTAATAATAACTATCAACAAACACAAGACGGAAAATATTGACATAAACAGAGAATGGAAAGGGTCGTGGGGGCTCGGGCAAATCCGAGGATTCGAGGATAAAAAAGGTAAAACAAATATGGAGTTAAAGAGATGGGATGGTTCGCTAAATCATTTAAAGAACAGGATAGAATTGACAAAAGGGTTAAGTACTCAAAGGTGACGTTTCGCTTACGTAACTTTATACGAGTGGTGCAGTGGAAGGCGACGTTAAGGAATTTTCGGTCCGCTGGAGAGTTCCTGACGTGGCGTCTGGGGAATGAGAACCGTTTCTCGACGAACGGCTTGAAAAACAATGGCTGTTCTACGTTGTTCTCTTCCGAACAACAGGGGTGGGTGGGTGAGAACCGTCTCTTGTCTACGGGCTTAAGAACAATGCTGTTCTAATGTTGTTCTCTTCTTGAACAACAAGGGGGAAGGGTGAGAACCGCTTCTTGGCGAACGCATTCAAAAGAACAATGGCTGTTCTACGTTGTTCTCTTCTGAACAACAGGAGGGGGGGGGGGTGAGAACCGTCTCTTGTCTATGGGCTCAACAACAATGGCTGTTCTAATGTTGTTCTCCTCTGAACAACAAGGATGAAGGGTGAGAACCGTTTCTTAGGAAAAAGCTCAAAAGAACAATATCTGTTCTAACGTTGCTCCCCATCTGAACAACGAGGGGGAAGCCTTGAGGACTTGGCGTCACGAAAGGCTCGAACCTTTGGCACTCAAGGGAAATTGTCCTCCTTCTGGACAAGTGATGGTGAATCTCGAGGTCGAGGTCCATTGGCGCACAAAGTGAGAGAGGGTCGTGGTGATGTTTCACGACGAAAATCTGGATCTCCAATCTGATCTTAGTGGTAACGTTTCCATCTAAATAGTCGAGCCACTCCCTTGGCGTGGGGGACAATGGAGTAGGAGCTTCGAGGGAATGAACAGCCGAGCCTGGGAACAATGCCTTATCTGCCCATAAGCCTAACTTAATCTGGCGAGGTCGGCGTATGGGGGCGAACGGGGGGGACGATAACCTCCATGTTTGAACATTGACATCCGGTGGCTGTGATGAGGCGCCAAGCTTCGACGCGAAGATGCACGTGGGAGCATCGTGGTTTTAAAATAATATGTGATAGGAGTTGAAACTAACGCTGCTCAACCCATTCTTTCACACCCCTCTATTCCGGGGGAAGTTGTCCCTTCGAAAAAACGAGAGAAGGGACAACGGTAGAGCTCCGTTGTAGGGAACTCGTTTTCTTGTACCAACCATACCTTCCTGCACCTAACTCGTATTACCTCTATACATATTATTTTGATCTTTTGATTATAAGGGAAAATAATCTCTAATACAAACTTAATAAAAAAAAGGCATGGAACAATGAAATAATATATATATAGTACATATGGGACAAAATAATTTATACGTAAATTAATGGGTACAAATATATATACATACAAAAAAAAAATAGACATTGAGCGTTACAAAATTTAGACATATACATTATCTAATTTTATTACAAGAGAATATTAATTTAAGTCGTACAAGCGAGGTATATACCTACATGGAGATACTAATCCTATGAATACAATTATTATACGCTATTCGGTAACGCATTTCTACTGAGTGCGTCAGCGATCTGGTTATCGGAACCTTTTATATAATTTATTTTAAATTTATACTCTTGCAAGTGTAAACTCCAGCGCATGATTCGGCCGTTGGAGTGTCGCACATTCCTAATATAGGCTAACGGACGGTGGTCGGTTCCTATCTGAAATTCTTTACCTATCAAGTACATCTTGAATTTGTCTATGACCCAGATAACTGATAAAGCTTCCTTTTCTATAGTGGCATATCTCTTTTCGCGTGGTAATAATTGACGACTAGCATATGCAACTGGATGACTTGTTCCGTCATCCTCGTATTGAAGGAGTACACCTCCAATGCCCTCGTTGGACGCGTCGGTCTTAATTCCAAAGGATTTTTCGGGTTGGGCAACTTTAAAATGGGGGCAAAAATGAGCTTACTCTTAAGCTGATTAAAATGGGAAATAGCGACATCATTCCAACGTAGACGATCGGGTGAATTCTTTTTTAAAAGGGAGCTGAGGGGCGCTGAAATTGCAGTGAAATTCGGAACGAATCGCCGATAGTACGAAGCTGATCCTAGGAACGATCTTAATTGCTTCTTTGTAATCGGGAGGGGCATGTCGGCGATTGCCTTAATCTTGTTCTCTTGGGGACCCAACTTGCTTTGTCCTATTTTGAAACTCAAATATTTTATGGTTTCGTAGGGCAAAATGGCATTTGCTGGGGCCAATGGTGAGGCCATTTTTGCGCAGTCGCTCGAAAAGAGCTAATAGGGTGGTTAAATGGTGACTCCATTCATAGAGTTCTTGTAGATGACTCTTTTGATGTGCTTTCAGCTGCGCGTCAATATCCAGGTCAGAGGGTTCCAAAGACTTGCCTGGTAGGGAAGGGGGAGGGTAATCGGCATCAGGTTGGGTGCACACTATCTGTATTACATTAAGGGACTCCGCGGGGTAATCTTCTTCATGCGCCGATGTTTCGTCCAGTTCTACGAAGGTATCTCCATGGGCACGTTGGGGTTTTTTTTTTTCTTGGGGTCTACGGACATTCTCCGTGTCCTTGTCTTGGGCCTCATCGCCTAAGGGTGTTATTAATTCACACTCCTTTTGTGTCGTCCTAAAGTCCTGGTTAGGGGTCTCCGAGAAATCGGACGGTATCGAAGTTCTAAAGGGAACGGGCTCCTGGGCTTCTTTCTTAGCTCGGCCTCGAGGAAGAGCGGCCTGAGACACAAGGTCGGAACTTACTTGGGGCTCTGTCCTATAAGTACGGAACAGAATTGTATGGGTGCTGAAATGACTTCAGCCCAGCCATCATAATATTGACACTGCAGGTAACATTTAACGACGGGGAATTGGTTCGCCCGCCCAAGGTAGTCATGCACCACCGCAAATTTTTCTTGGTTAGGGTCCACTGGGGGGAGGAGTTCGTCGGACACGATGAAACACGTACATCCTGTGTCCCTGACAAGAGTCGATACTAAACAGCCGCTCACGCTGCCCTCCTCAAATTTCAAAGTTCCCGATGAACTTTTATCAAAAACAAAATTTACCTGGTGGCCTGACGGAGGGGGAGAAGTTTCTGCTTGGGTCTGCCCCACCGGGGGAGCCGGGGTTGCATTAATCTGGTGAACTTGGTGGGCTGGTCCGCTTTTAACCCTAAAATTTTTAAGGCAATTCCAGCTCATGTGGTTTTCTATACCACAGGTGAAGCATATGATTGGTCGCTTCGGGAAGAGAGATGGAGGAGAAATCTTAACGGGAGGTTTGGAGTCCCGTTGTTGGTTTTGGGGAAAGAAGTTTTGGGGTTTTATGGGGCTCGGAAACTTTGTCGGCTTTCCTGTGAAGGGGCGCGAATCTTTCCTTCTTTCCTTGTAGGGGGATTAGTGAGAAGTTCGATTCTCCTTTGGGTATAAATTATGGCTTGCGGCATAGACATCCACTTCTTCGGTACATTCTTTAAAGGTCTGGCACCGACGATCCTTGACGAACGCGCGGATCTCCGTCGGGAGAGACGCCAAAAATTGATCTCGCAACACGAAGTCTGTTAAGGACTCGTAGTTCGGATCAACCTTCGAGGATTCTAACCAAAATTTAAAATTCCTCTGAAGAATGTATCCGAATTGACGGAACGTTTGTCCGGGTTTAATACGACCTCCTCGAAATTCTTGGCGGTAGAAATCGGGAGTCATATTATGAGCGGCCAATAACTCAGCTTCTAAGGTGCTGTAGTTAATTGTACACTCAGATGGTAAAGATATAAAAATTTCGCGCAATTTACAATTTAACAGGGGAAGTAATCTGGCTACACCTTTAGCCTCCAGATCCATATTATTGATTTCGAGGATCTTTTCGAAGTGTGCTAAAAATGCTCCGAAATCCTCTTCATCCTTGAAATTGGAAAGCTTTAGTGAGAGATTGTGGGGGGCTCCGGAACGGGAACTGGCGGACTGTATCTCTGCTTCAACACAAGCTAATTCAATCTGATGGTGAAGCTCAGCTTGTCTTATCCGTTCCTCTCTTTTTCTTTCTCGTTCTTCTCTTTCTCTTTCTTCTAGTTGGATTACTCTTTCTTCTCGTTGGATTTCTCTCTCTCGTTCTTTTCGTTGGATTTCTCTTCCTCTTTCTTTTTCTTTTTCTTCACGCTCTTTTCTTTGCTCCTCTTGAACGTACTCAATTAGTTCTTTCCCAGAAAGTCCCAAGGACTCTCCTTGCGCTTTAAAGATTTTGAACTGGGTCATCTTTGCACTTGGGGGTGCAATAGTCAACCAACTAAAATTCCTTGCAACAAGAATTATGCCTCTATAGAATTAGCCTACCTAAATATGGGCACTGACCTATTCGTACTTGGTTTCCTGATCTAAATAACCACTGACTAAAAAAACAAAAAAAACACAAACAAATTATTATAACAGTTCCTTGAGCTACTCCAGCTTCTTAAGTTTAAAAAAAGGGGATAGCAACCGTTGAAACAAAAGGGAACTACTATTCTCTATTATTATAAAGAATAACACTATGCTTTACTCGACTGAGACCAGTGTTTGCAAAGATATAGCGTTAAACCTTACACACCTGATACCAAATTTAAATAGTATATATATATAAAAGGTCGTAGAATGGACTCCCGACGATATACCATATATGACTATTCGTTGAGGGAACTTCTTTAATTATCTTTAGAGTGCGTTAATGTCTGGTGGGCCGATATTATGTATCTTCGATATGCTTAACAAGTGGAACTGAGCTCAAGGATAATAATATTGCTATCATTAATAAAATAGAGTTTTATTAATAATAACTATCAACAAACACAAGACGGAAAATATTGACATAAACAGAGAATGGAAATGGTCTTGGGGGCTCGGGCTAATCCGAGGATTCGAGGATAAAAAAGGTAAAACAAATATAGAGTTAAAGAGATGGGATGGTTCGCTAAACCATTTAAAGAACAGGATAGAATTGACAAAAGGGTTGAGTACTCAAAGGTGACGTTTCGCTTACGTAACTTTATACGAGTGGTGCAGTGGAAGGCGACGTTAAGGAATTTTCGGTCCGCTGGTGAGTTCCAGCCGAAGGAGGAAATAAGATGATCCTGACGTGGCGTCTGGGGAATGAGAACCGTTTCTCGACGAACGGCTTGAAGAACAATGGCTGTTCTACGTTGTTCTCTTCCGAACAGCAGGGGGGGGGGGGGTAAGAACCGTCTATTGTCTACGGGTTCAAGAACAATGGCTGTTCTAATGTTGTTCTCTTCTTAAACAACAAGGGGGAAGGGTGAGAACCGCTTCTTGGCGAACGCATTTAAAAGAACAATGGCTGTTCTACGTTGTTCTCCTCTGATCAACAGGGGGGAGGGGGTGAGAACCGTCTCTTGTCTACGGGCTCAACAACAATGGCTGTTCTAATGTTGTTCTCCTCTGAACAACAAGGGGGAGGGGTGAGAACCGTTTCTTGGCGAAGGGCTCAAAAGAACAATGGCTGTTCTAACGTTGTTCTCTATGTGAACAACGAGGGGGAAGCCTTGAGGACTTGGCGTCACGAAAGGCTCGAACCTTTGGCACTCAAGGGAAATTGTCCTCCTTCTGGACAAGTGATGGTGAATCTCGAGGACGAGGTCCCTTGGCGCACAAAGTGAGAGAGGGTCGTGGTGATGTTTTGCGACGAAAATCTGGATCTCCAACCTGATCTTAGTGCTAACGTTTCCATCTAAATAGTCGAGACACTCCCTTGGCGTGGGGGACAATGGAGTGGGAGCTTCGAGGGAATGAACAGCCGAGCCTGGGAACAATGCCTTATCTGCCCATAAGCCTAACTCAATCTGGCGAGGTCGGTGTATGGGGGCGAACGGGGGGGACGATAACCTCCTTGTTTAAACATTGACATCCGGTGGCTGTGATAAGGCGCCAAGCTTCGACGCGAAGATGCACGTGGGAGCATCGTAGTTTTAAAATAATATGTGATAGGAGTTGAAACTAACGCAGCTCAACCCGTTCTATCACAATGCCATATTGTCAAAACGCTGATAATTAGATAATTTTTAAATTATTATAATAATTTTATAAGAAAATGCAACTCTGTGCCCCACTTCATTGGGCCTAAGGACCCCTCACTCCAAAAGTTTTCTATGGCCCACCATGAATTTGCTATCACTCCTTTGGGGCTATATGACACCAGGTTTGGAATCGCTGCTCTAGACTATACATACACTTTGGTTAGAGCTCTTAGTCTGGGGATCTTCGTGTGTGGTACATCTCTCAGTACCATGAAGGATGGCTTCGCTACCACCCTATCCCGAATCCTTGGTAAGGAATCCTACCCACCGGTCTCTGGCACGAATGAGTTTTTGCAGAAAGCTGGCCTCCTCTATTGTATTTACCTATTTAAATTGTGGCTTCAGGCTGACCTTATTAAGAGAGGCCAATATAGCTACTTGCTTCGTGTCCTTTAGATATTTCTTTGTTGTTCGCTTTCTGTTTAGTATTTATTGGTTTTTCAGATTGAGGGGCTTTTTGTAATTTCTGCAGCTATACCCATATTAGCCGCCAAAAAAAACTCTTATATAGAATACAAATAATAGAGAAAGACCTATATGCCTTCATATCTTCTTTAATTGTGTGATTTTGGTCCCCAAAATCATAAGTCCTCTCAAGTGTATCATCTGACAGCAGTTAACTAGTTGAACTGTTGCGAGAAGTGTTGGGTATTTCACTTGCACTTGACAAATTTTTATATCGCAGTAGATGATTTTGTGCAATTTTGCAGTAAATAAATTAATGTATTCTAGTATTTTTTCATATATTTCACGCATTATGGATTGCTACATCAACTTGCTAACTTAATATTGTACACTAACCCCACTCGATTTACCTATATTTTCATCTATTCGATCTGTCCCTCTAACCTATGTTGTTATTATATGTTCGCTCTGCAGGTGGTCCTTTCACTCAGATAAATTTAGTGGCTGATTGGATTATGATTAAGGAGGCAGATTCTTATAGGGAAATTTTCAGGGCAGTTTGGTGCAATATTTACATAATACTAAATTATCTCTCGACCTAGTACCTAATTTTATGCTCTAAGGCTTCTTCCGTGATCTTCGTTGCGTTTAATTCATGACATTACTTGCTATAGCAGAATGGTATTGTTGGAATATGTTGCTCACAATTGGAACTAAACAAATTCGAACATCAAGAAATTTTGGACGAACGTTAGTTGAAAGGCGTTCAAATCTTATATTAAAGTCTGTCTCCATCAAAGAGGTTTGCATTGATTAGTATCCAACGCTCGAGTTTTTAAGCGACTCTTGAGATGCTGGATGACATCGCTCAAGCTGGAAAACTGAATGTTTTTGCTTTCAGCATATTTTATTCACACAATTTGTTCTACACCGTACTCCTCTGTGTCTATTATGTGCAGTCGAAATTTCCTTTCTCCATCTTCTCCGATTCCTTTTGGACATGTATCATGACTATCTTTATCACAAATTTTATTCATTTACTATGGATACACATATGTTGTGTTTTCTTATGTAAATATTTGTTTAATAGTTGTAGCGTGATATTCGTAACATGCAATGTTCTATGTTTCACCTGCAAGTGGTGGGAGGCTATAGACTAGTATAATTGGCCTCTTTAGAGGCGGCACGCACTCTTACCACCTTTGCCTCCGGTCCGCTCAAACTAGGTTGAAACTCCGAGAGCTTTATTCCTTCTAAGTATCTCCTCTTTATTTTTTTACGATATTTACTCTATAAGCTCTTCTCAACTCTATTTTTCGGATGGTGGCTAAATTTGCAGGCTAGTCGCTAACCAGCATCCATCCGTTCATCCCTGTTTGGAGCCGGGACCAAGTGGCCCACGTTTGGGGTAATAGTTTTTAACAGGCTGCCCTTTCCTCACCGTTTGCCACTTCTGGTGAACCCATTTTTTTTCCTTATCCTTTCAAACTTTCAACGTGATTTTCCCTCCTTGCTATTTCCCTTTAAATTTTGGGAAAAAAGTTTAAAGTTTCCGTAACTTGTTTTCCCGAGTGTCTGAAGGCTTTATGGTAGACAGATTTGACGTCTGTTTAGTAGAGCTAGTAAAAAGTTTTCGTTCAAAAACGTTGCCATTTGAGCATAAAGGCAGGTTATTTCTGATGGAGCTAATTTTTATACCAACCTATGACCTCATATCGCTATGCCCACCCCTCCCTTTTGCCTTTGAAATCAAAAGAGAATTAAAAAAATAAAACGAGGCTCACTCACTCTTCTTCCCATTGATTATGATTCAGTTTGTTCCCAGACCCACGTCTTGAAGCTCGACTAAATCAGCGCAGTAAACAGGTTTGAATCAAGTAAAGATAATCTCTTTTTTACTTGCGAGTCTTTAATGGTAATTTTGCAGAAGGATTACCTTTAATTGATCATTTTTGGGTAGGTTTATTTTTACTTGGGTATTTTAGTCACTATTTTATACTAGTGATACCTGTATGGGATTATCTTCACTTCATCCATATGTGTTATTTGGATAAGACAAGATCTTTTTCTACTATAAATAAGAAAGGAAATCAACCGAGAGAATTTGTGCCTGAAAATTTGTAAAGAGAGAACTGGGAAGAGAGTGGGGGAGTAATAGAGGAAGCGAAAAGTTGACGTTGTCATGGCATCGCATTGTTAAAGTAATGGAGCGTAGGGTGTGTGTGTTTTATCGTTACACCTTAAAAAGAAGAATTGTATTCAGTTAAAGAATAAATAACATGTTTAGAATGTCAAAGCACTTCTTTCCCAAACTCATTACTTAATACCTATCCACTAGAGTAGATATATGTACACCTTTCACACATTTCCACTTTGGTATGGTTTTCTTAATGGAACATATATTCATGGTAGACGCACCCTTTAAATGTGTTTCCTTAATGTAGATTTTCCTACCCAAAACAGTCAGGAACTTATTTGCATCTTACTTTCCATGGTGAATTATTTCTTTAGTCTCGCATTGTTTCGGAATTGAGAAAAGCCTTCACATCACGTTCATAAAATAATAAAAGGTTTCTCCATAAATCCACAATAGAAAATTGAAATCAACTCGATTTTGAAATAAATTGCCTTAAATTATATAGCTGATGCCTTGGGAAGTATAGCGCCAAAATAGCTCGAGTCTCTCGGATCTCTCGTATGCCGCGGAGGGAACCTGCTTAGAATCACTTGCTCCCCGTGACTAAGCGAACAATCAAGACTCCAATCCGGTCCAAAAGTAGGATGGAAGACTTAGTGATTAAATAACACGTAAATATAGACTGTATGTCAACAAAGATGAAAAAAAAAACGATCGTACTTTAGTCACCCAGAGTGTCTCTGGTATAATAGTGAATCAAACGTCAATCAATTGGTAGGTAAAATTAAGGTATTTAAAGGTAAGCTCACTGCCCAGCAGAGGGTTACCCAAAATAGTCTAAATTACGAAATGAAAACTAACATTCATTCAACTTAGAGGTTGACTCAATGGACTAGGGAAAGACGCCTTTATACAATTTAGATGCAATGCCAGGGGCCTACTTGAAAGTAACATTCTTCAATGGAATGTAATGATCGTGAATGACAGCAAAAAAGGAGAACGCTTCTGGAAAACCAAACCAGGAATCTTACCGTATCAAATTAAGTAAGAATTGAATTAATTTCAGATGCACAGTACAACCTGAAGGCTTAAAATTTGATAAGTACTCAAAAGATTAAAAGGAAAAAATTAGATTTCTCAGAAGAGGCAGATGGAAACAATGACGAAGTGCCGCTCACCTTCCTTATCCAATCAAAATAAGAAAAACACATTTGTATTTGGAAATTGGTAATTATTTTTTCATATATGAATAAAACGTCCGACAATCTCGTTTATATGATGCAATTGGTTCTTCCCTCTTTATGATTGAGCGAGTTAGTTGTTCAAGAGTAGCTGACCCATACATATTGTAAGATTGACTATAAGCCGCATATATGCAGGGTTTACATCGTGTGCTCTTGGACAAAGCACGATAAGGGAGTCTTTGATATAGCATGGGAAATCATAGTAGAGCTGACATCTGAAGGATTGTATGCGCTACAGTCTCCATCCACTGTAGATAGATCTGCAACTTGATATCTTCCAAACAATTTTATTTTTCCCATCTTCACCATATTTTAGCAGATCTTTGCTTAGAAACATTTTGGTGGAGATTTACTCGTGGTTTTTCTCTTTAAGTTTAAATTAATACCACTCTATCTCATGGTTTTGACTCCGATGACGTATCTGTCTGGATGCTCTTCAGGAATTCATTTAAGGGAAAGCTACGAGACACCAGATGCCCTTCCCGGCGTCATTTGCGAAAAAGAATATATAAAGGATACCATCTCTGACGTCATATCTATAAAACACCGATACACCTCTCCAAAGCATTCAGGTGATGCCTGCATTTATAAGTGGGCTTCTCTTTCCCTTTCATCAGTAAATGATATCTATTTACCGATTTCTTTAGAGAAGGAAAGGAAAGCCAGATTTTACGCTACCTACCACGTCCCAAATAGGCTTTAAACCGAGTCCTATATTATAAATTAGCGAGAATAACTACTCCGCTAACGTTTATAATGTGTTACATCATTATGTAACTGATATATGTAACTGATATATCAACGTTACTGTTTAAATAACTTGCGAGCATTTGTGGATCAATTGAAATATGAACACCTCAACAGCACCCAGAGGAAGAATGCGCACTTCACTTTTATCCAACTGGAAAATGCGCTTAATTTTTTAAATATTTTATTTAAAATCGATTTTTAAACTTATAATGCAATTCAAATAACTTTTGTTTCTGCCAATCCAAAAATACTTGTTTAAGCTTAAAGTTTCATGATAATGACTAACTACACTGCAGTTCTTTGCGTAATTAATAGAAGAGAAGCAAAATATTCTATTTATCTATAAAATGCAAACAATATCGTTATAGAAACATCATCCTATATTTCTGGTTTACAATTCCTAATAATTTCACTTAGTATAGCAGCTAAAAACTAGAGTGAAATTACATTAAAACAACTGAAGAATTCGCTTCTTCCCGCAATGACGTGTGTATTCCTTAGTTCCCCCGAAATATTATCAACATTATCTAAATATTTAAGAAACATCATAATGCGTTTGATACTCTCCCCCAGAAATTAATTTTGATAGAGTTAATTGGCATGAAATAAGCTGTGATGTAGTATAAATGAATAGAAAAATCCTTTCAAGCCCGCCGGCAGAGTTTGGAAAAATGAGATTAACTCAAATTAGGTATCAGTCCCAGGCAGTCACCCCTAAAGATCTGTTCCTGCTCAATTGCTCTTTGTGATATACAGGGGGAATAATTTAGCTCTGAGGGTTTTAATAGCCTAAACCCAGTTTATTTATTTAATAAAATAAAATTTACAAGCATAAAATTTGTGAGGTGTGTAGGTTTAATTAATTTAATAAAGGTGGACGGATTTCTAGAAAATTTCACTATTTTCGCTAAAAAAAACTAAGGGGTACATGTTTTAACAACAACGTAGACTTAGTTTTGTGACGTAGACAGCGAGAAAGAAAGACAAGTTATTAAGCCGAGTTAAGATTAGAAATTATACAAATAACTTTGGCTTATTTTAAAAGATGTTTCGTTATAAGTCATTTGCTTTCGTATAGGTCAACTTTCCCGACATTTTTTCAATTCTACAGAGGGAATTCTTGTATTTACCAATGTTTATATTTCATTTAATTTC
The DNA here is from genome assembly GCA_963969495.1 of Ceratothoa steindachneri. Lineage (NCBI taxonomy): Eukaryota > Metazoa > Arthropoda > Malacostraca > Isopoda > Cymothoidae > Ceratothoa > Ceratothoa steindachneri. Next base: position 144,145,356 of record OZ018321.1, on the reverse strand, counting down.
GTTTATAAAGCAAATGACAATATAATTTACACTAAAAAATTATTACCAAAGATACCGTTAATCTATTAGGCAAAACTTTACAAAATAATGTGAAGGATATGAAATTAATTAGGCCAATAAATGATCCGGATTGTGTTTCGGTTTGCTAAAACCTAACAAATGGCAGATAATATATTTTGTTTTAGCAAAAACAAAGGAAACAAGGAATCCGTACCTGCCTATTTTTTTCTACATCTTCTAATAGAGAGTGATAAAGTGGTGGAAATGAAAAAAGTGCAACCCAAACATATGTCAAGTAGCCGGAAGAGGATACCAGTAGGGAATTTCAGAAAGAATAGGTCGCACAATTCTCCCCAAAATATCATAATCATGCACGACGGCACTTGTTATTGCCTGGTTTCAGTTATTAGGATCGTAAGGTTGAAGCTAAAGGACCGAAAACTTCATCGCTGAGGGCCAAGAAATCATTAAACTTATGTATCTTTTCCGATGGGGTAAATAAAAGTTTAGGTTAGGTTTGGTTAAGTTATTTGAAGATAATAACCCAAAATAATCAAACGAAAAGAATTCCAAAACATCGTAAAAAATCCAAAAACTATTTCTCCTGAGAACTTCAACAGAACAACCTCAAAATTGTCCAATAAAACTAGCCAACCCAAATAACTTGAGCTAACCTATGTAGCAAATCAAACAAGAAAGAGCAATCAAATTAAAGTTGTAAAACCAAACAACTTGAGTTCTAATCTACTAACACAGCAAAGAATACATATCAATTAAATAAAAACAACTAGATCTAACCTTCGAGGCATTAAAAAATAAGTAATAACAATCAAATAAAATCAACAAAACCAAAATAGCTGATCTAACATTCACCATAAGTTAGAGTTCTCACAATCATAAAATGAATCCAAGCATCGTATGGTATCCTACTAGTTGTATTTAAAAGTTGCAATTCTCATTTATTCTTCACTGAAATCCACTCATTTATTTTTCAGTATCACTTTATTCAATTAAAAATAAATAAAAAATATTTCAAACATCATTTATGTCAAAACTGATTACAGATCCAGAAAATCGTAATCAGCGTGTTAACTAATATCAACTCTAAAGCTAACGGCTATATTTTAACTATATTAAATTTCCACTTTGAGTTGGGTTTCTATTCATATTTACTGAACAAAAAATTATCAAATATTCGACGACCAAATATTTAATCCCTTAAATCTAACTCCTCTCAATTTGACTCTCAATTAAGTTTTTCCCGAATCTTGGCCATCGTTTCAGTTGACCTAATTTACTTAGCGAAACGATGACTTTTGACAAAACAATGATCAGAAGTAATTTGGGTAGGGAAATATGGGGGACCTATGTAAACTTCCACACCTTGTACAACGAAAAGAGGTACATCCTTCCTTCCCAACTGTACTCAGTTTCGCACTCTCTGGCATGGCATCCTGCGTCTAGTGCTTGCAGTTCTTCACACTCTCTGCCACAATGATTGCCCGACCCACTGCTCTATATTTTCTACATGTTTCGATTTTGTCTTGATTCATTATTTTCCTTTCAGATCTCTCCTTACCGTCCTCTCATCTGTTGGGTATACTCCGCGTAGACTGCTACAACTGCTACCTCAAAGAGCGACATATTTTCTAATCGCAAAAGCCAGTAAAGAAGGAATGGTTCACTATTTTGACTTATGCTCTTTCGTCATCATGTGGAAACTAATGCGTTTCCACTGACCAGCCATGCACCCTCTTCTCTATATTTAACCCCACTCTTAATTTTTCCTCTCTAGGTTTTAGCACCAGACCAAATAAATCATGTAACATAAAGATATAGTCACTGGACCCTCTGTAAATTACACTCTTCAAAGCTTGCATGTTGGAAGACACCAGGCGAAAAGGATCATGAGAAGTGAAGCCCGGAAAAGGGGAATGCCTACAGGCTAAGAAGTAAACTGATTACTTTGATTTCCTCGAAAATTTACCAAAAAAGCTTCTCATATTCGATAGCAGAAAAATCCAATCTTAAAATTTTCATAGTTCTCATTCATCTTCCTCGCATGTGATATTGGCACGAATGGAAGCTGTTTCCCGTTGTGTAGAAAGACTGTTTTCAGAGTATCCTTGAATAGATCTATGAACATACTCCAATCATCCGAATGTATGGTTTACACTGGTAGTGTTGTTGGAAGAGAGAAACTGCGCCATCATTGTAGCAATGGTTGTTCGCCATTTTGAAAACGCAGATAATTGTCTATACTGATTATGCGCTGTAGTGAAGACTGCTCAATAATCCAGATCTTGACGCTGCTTTAGACTTGATTTCAGGAGCCTTCCCTATTCTTTAAACAAATGAAAGTCCTTTATAAGATCATGGAGGGATCGTTGATTAAACAATATTACCCCATTGTTTTATGAATCATGTTGGTAGTCATCATCTATCGGGCTACAACTGGAATCAGAATCACTATTAAGTTGGAGTTCAGAAAGTTTGATTGGAAATGGTAGTTCTAAACTGTATCATTGATGTAACTGCAGAAACGATGTTATATTACTATGCTGTAACATATATTGATAGTTATGCCACTCCTGTTGGTGAGACAGAAGCAACAGTCGTTAATTTGGTTTTGTGGCTTTCGCCACACCAATAGTACAGCAAATAGAAAACAGAACCTTTGCTTTCCATGTATCCATTAACTTAGCTGATTGACGCAGGACATACACGCTCTTTGACACGTCCACGGCTTGCATTAGACGCCGAAAAGACTGTTAAGTAGCTTTTATAGTTCACTTGTAGGGGTTCGAAGATGTATCAGAGAGAAAAATTCCTCCCAACGCGAGAATATAAATAGCCCATTAAATTACCAACTCAGAACGGACTTGCCGTAGCGTGAAGGCAGAGCGCCGGCATTTAGATTCAAAGGACCGCGATCGATACTCCCCAGTCCACAATTTTTACAAAGACTCAAGAAAAAATAGATCGCCTTAAGAAAGAAAAACGGAAGAAAACGACTTCGAGGGCTAACTCATCAAATCAACAAGAAATCATCACGTCATCAAGAATAAAAGAAATCAGCAAGAAGAATCATCCCATCAAATCGTCAAAAAGAATTAGGAAGAAATCATCACGTGATCAAGAATTAAGAAGGAATCATCACATCAAGATAAATGCAAGTAAATATGAAGATACATCAAGAAAAGAAAAATAAGATCAAGAACTAACCAAGCCAACTTAAAGAAGAAGGAATCTTTGGGGCAGGGGGCATATTTTATTATTTTCCTATCAATATCATTCATCTTGAGATTTCTATATTCGAATCTATTAATCTCTTCTAGCCTAAAGTTGACCCTTGAAACATTCGTCTTCCATATATCTGGCTCTTGGTATTCTTATTGGCGGAGATTCCTTCTTCTTTAAGTTGGCTGAGTTAGTTCTTGATCTTCGTTTTCTTTTCTCAATGTATCTTTATAACTTGCATTTATCTTGATGTAATGATTCTTTCTGAATTCTTGATCACGTGATGATTTGTTCTTAATTCTTTTTGACGATTTGATGGGATGAGTTCTTCCGTCTGATTTCTTTTATTCTTGATGACGTGATGATTTCTTGTTGATTTGATGAGTTAGCCCTCGAAGTCGTTTTCTTCCGTTTTTCTTTCTTGAGGCGATCCATTTTATCTTGAGTCTTCGTAAAAATTGTGGATTGAGGAGTATCGATCACGAGTCTTTGAATCCAAATGCCAGCACTCTGCCGTCACGCTACGGCGAGTCCGTTCTGAGTTGGGAATTTAATGGGCTATTTATATTCTCGCGTTGGAAGGAATTTTTCTCTCTGATACATCTTCGCAAATGTAACAAATGTAACAAAATGCTTAGGATCGTTTATAGATTTGCAACGTTCCATCTTTCATCTCTGTCAGAGTGATCGATATTTTTTGCAAAAAGGGAAATATGTAGATATAATTAATAAATCTGCAACAAAAATACGAAATATATTGGAAGAATACAAAAAATTTATCTGTATAACTAAACAAAATAATCTAAGTCACATCCTGTGAGCTAAATGCACCGATATTTTGATTGTTAAAACAAGTCCCAATACGTCTTTGCTCATTACTTATCCTATATTCGAGTTCAGCACCTTCGATTACCTTAGAATCAGACCATTCCTTTTAAGAAACTGAAGTAAATTAATTGTTGTTCACCGTTATTTTTCATGCGAACGCGACTTCAATTTTTAAATGTGTTACCATTATAACTTGACAAAAGACCCCAAATAACCATTGCAGGTACGTAATCCGTAGGGAAATAATACATACATGGGCATATTAATAAATAGAAAGATTAGGTATCGTAGGGTGACCCCACAGAAGGAAGCACGCCAGAAATTGGGATATAGATCCCAGTGCGAGGGTTAAATAATCAAAATCGAGTGCGCTTGGCCTAAATAATCAATTCTTAGAGGTTATGGGATTAGAGAAACTAATTGTAAAAAAATAACTTTACTATAGTAAACAAAAAATATTAATAGCACAAGTAGATAAATGACAATAAATATAATTAGACCCGGGTAACCAAACGTAGGGGTGGGGGCTACAAATGACTCGACGGGTATGAGAGTTCGAGGATGTATGGTGATTACTTCCAGGGAAAGGGAGGGAGAGTGCAAATAACGAGGAAACTCACGTAAAGCCTAAGTGAATGGAGGCTTTGGATACGACGATTACGCAGAGCGCTGCAAAGTTTCACTTGCAAAATTCCTTCTGCTTTAACTTCGCTGAGAAATGAGCGAGGGAGTAATCCGGACGAGACGAAGTCAATACCCGACTGATAGATGTCTGTTCGTGTCTATCGTCTGTCGGGCGGAACTCTGGCCTTAGGTACGAGCAAGGCATTGTAGAGAGCTGACGCGTCGCGTTCGTAATTTTTCTTGAAGTATTTATACTACCTTGGCGGAAGAGGGTCATGGGAGGCCCGCAGAAGGGGAACACGGATCTTATTAGACTTGGCGCACCAGGAGGGGTGGGGAGGATATTTTCTTGGCTGGCATCACAATCCTTGGTGTCTTGGGTCTGGCGCCGATTAGGCAATGAGACGGGGAGATAAAGAGAACCCAGCCCAGGTCAGCCGACCGCGCGAAATTCTCGATGCTCCCTTGTGGCTGTTTGACGTCGGGTTCTAGGCGGGGAACATTCTCTCTCTGACATCTCCTTCCCTCCCAAGATGGAGCTTCCGAAAGAAGTGACATCATACTAATATTGGGTAATTACACAGCTAAATTTGCAATATGGAAACAAATACAAAAGGATGTCACCGGGTGCTCTGCACAAATATAAGTCAAATAAAGGAGACTCGGGACATGATCGGTATTCCTATAACCAAATAATATCAAGTAAAAATAATAATAATAATAGTAATATTTAAATAAAACTGACGGAATAGTTATTAATTACCAGGGTCAACATTGTCTTTTTAAACAAGGGCTTACATACAAAGATATAAAAAAAGAGAAATGTCCCACAATACAAAAAGAGGTACATACGAATAGGGTAACTTATCAAAAGTCTGTACACAATAATAACAACAAATAATGGCACATATTCGTATAAGTAACTAAAAGAATTATTATGCAATATATACAAAAGTAATCCATTTATCTTCAAGTGCACGGGCTCGGGGAACCGGGTGGCAAAATTAACTAAAATTAGCACGTGACTGTGACTTTCACTCTAGGGAGATTGCATCGCACCGATGAGATCAATTTCGAACACGGGAAAATGGCTCAGAGATTAGGGGTCCTCGCTGCAACGGTGCGGGCTTAACTCGTCATTTGAGGGCAGTCTTTTGGAAGATGTCGCAAGACCTGCAGTAGCTAAGGAATTCGGAATTCTTCATGGGCGCCTGGCCAATAAAAATATTAGCCTTTATTCAGGTAGATCTCGACTAGATAATAAAATAGGTATAAAGATCAGTATAGCAATCACTGGTGACCCGGAGGGCACCAGAGTCTGGCCTTTTTGGAGAGGGGTGCCAAGAGGTTATGATGTTTTGACACAAAACATATTTCAGGTTGAAACTTCGTCACCCAGGGGAAGAGGGACCTGTTTTGCCTTAGAGAAATGTGGATAGGGATACAATCAGCAGGATTCCTTGGATCAAAGAGTATGTGTGTGTGTGTGTGTTGTACTGCGAATATGGGAAAAGAAATAAAGCACTGTTCTAATTGGCTGTGTGTGTACAGAGCTGAATAAGCACGGCGTGTCTAACAATCGGTAACCAGATTTTTACGTGCGTTGACATTTGTGTCCAATCATGCTGGTATCGAGCCTAGTACCGCAACGTTAGTGGAGCAATGCCGAATCTCCTCGGCTAGCAAGAGCTCTTTCTGTGTTTGTAGAACAATAAATCTGATGCCTAGCATTACGCAACAAAAGAATAACTGGCAAGATTGAGAGATCAACTGGGAAGTTTCAACTGTCTTTACAAAATTATTATAGATGCTGAAAAGTTATTTCTTCCTACACTACATCTCCAGCTTTTTTTGGCCCCCAAATTATAAAAGCAATAGATCAAACTGGAACTGGGTTTCAGTACCTGTCTAGAGAACTTTGTGGAGTCGTATCTCAAGCCAATTTAAATTCAGTGGTCTTGCTTGAATAGTCCTCAGATAAGCTTATTGGTTATGGGAATCATTCCTGAAAGTTTTCCCTGAACTATTTTGGAAACCAGCATAACGTCAACAACGAAGAAATTGTTGCACCAAATGTCACGGAGTTAACAAGTTCTGTGTCGCCGGATCTGATTCAATTTTCATTTCTTCCATTCGCAACTCGAGTTTTTCCAAATAACCTCCCAGAAAAACAGTGAAGAACACGGTTGAAGGTTTTACCAGCAAATTGCTCTTATAAAGAGCAGGTATTAAGATCGATTAAGCACCCAGATGATGAGTGACTACTGCTCGATGGTGCCCTGTGAAAAAGATCAGCTGAACAAACGGAAAAGCAAAGTTCAGAAGTATTTTAAGAATTTTATTGATGTTAATCAAATTTGTATTAGATTTTAATATTTTCGCATAACAAATCATTACAGATATTATTTGTCAACCCAGTATATGGAACATACCTGAAACGTCTTATGGCACTTTGAATATTTTTTCAGTCTGATATTAGAGAAATCTGGTCCGATAGTGTGGGTGTGTGTCTATGTCTGTGTCCGTCTGTGCATTCCAAAAAACTAAGATCATGTTTTTTTCACACTAATTTTAAATGTGCTGTAAAATAAAAAACCTTTTTCTCTCGCACACTTTCTTAATTTTGTGAGCGAAGCGAACAAGTGCCGCATGCCTAGCTAAAACTCCCGTACTGTTCAATTTTGCTAGTAAAATGAATATTACAATTGAACTCAGTACGATGTAATTTGTTTTGGGCATATAAATATTTATGAATAAGAACCGTTTGATTGTTTATAAGTGTAATTTATGGTTACTTAAAATAAAGAAATGTTAGGCTAATGGTTTATCAATCACAATTTGTCGAAGAGTTTTCGACCACTTACTTCCTTCTCCCAGGGCTTTTTAATCTGCTTATGACACCTTCCTTTGCATACCCCTTAAACCTAAATTTTAATAACTTTATTTTGCTCTCGCGCGGGATAAATGGTTTCTGAGAGAAACGACATTCTCATTTGAATTCTGTAGCTTGAATATCGCCGTTTTTATTGTGAATGGTGAGAGAAGAGATCCGGCCCACTCTGGAAACGCGTAGAGAAGCCATTATCCTAAGACAGAGATGGAATTGACGAACATGATTAGTGAGGAGAAAGAAGAAATAGCTAACCTTTAAGATCACGAAGGAAGAACTTCGCCTTTGGAAGAGAACAGGTTTGTTTCTCTCATCTTTGAAACTGTGAGTTGGCGTGAATGTATTTGAATAAACAGGCAATTTGATTGGGTTAATATAGGTTGCAATTTGTAATTTTACAACGAGGGAAAAGCAATCGAAGCTAGCATAATATAACCAGTACAAGCGTAAGCTCAATCATAAGAAAAATAACAAGAGTAGATTATTGACGGCATTTTGTACAGAAGCTCTCATGAAAACTGTGTATTCTCAGAAAGTCAATTTGTGCACTTATCTTGAGTTAAGTTGTAAAAAATAACTCAAATGTTAGTGATAAAATCTTGATTGCTAAAATAGAAACCTAATAACCAACTGGATAAGCTGGAGCCAAAGACGAAGTGATTTATAAAGAAGTTGGGGACAACTTTTATATTTTTATTGTTCGTTGAAACGAACAATATTTCCTATGATTTTTAAAATTCTATCTTATTTAAATCCAGTGTTAATAATGTTTTCTTCGAGTATTTTGAGAAAAATATAGTCAACGTTCTCCATAAAGATATTTGTTTAGAAGTTGTCTTTAGAACCATATTTTTCATAGTATTATCCAGCACTCACTACCCAAGTTGTTTCTGATGTCAATTTATGATATATTTTTTCTCTTTGTTTATTCTTCAAGTGTATGTTCACTGTATCACTACTACGTTGGTAATGCATCGTTCCAATCTAAAAATTCAATTCATTCTCCATCTCTCTTAAAAAATCTTTAGCCTTTGGAACATCTTTCTTAACGTATCATATTTTTTTTACGGAAATGAAAATAGTTTATACTGAAGAACAATATAATCCTGCTTTGCCAAACCAAGCGTATCGACGAGCAGGACATTAATTTAAGTGTGTAACACCAATAATTATAATTTTCTATGTTTCGCATCTTCAAATCTTTGTAGTAGTAGCGTAATTTCCATCCACCTTCTTATATCTTATTCTTACCGCAAAATCCGACACCAAATTGCTTGTGATGTTTTGATTGCTCACAACAAGTAACACTATCTAGAATTTTAGATCAACATTACGGTTGTTAGTAGTAAGTGCCATAGACCAAGTTCTAAAGGTTAAATTATGCGAGGAATCATTCACATTTGGTTATTTGACGTTTCCCGTGTGATAAGTCTTTGTCCTATTTAATACTTTTCTATGTATGAATGCTCTTTTTTCGGTTCGATCTTACTTTTCTTTCAATGATGTCTCTCTGTCATTCTTTCTTTATTGTGTGAAAAGGCCTTGTTATTTTCAAGATTTATTGTACAACAATGAAATTAAAATGGAAATGAGAATAAATTTTTCTACTGGTATTTTTTGCGTAAATTACGAATATAACATCTACATCTTTCTGCCACTTTCCAGTTTCTCGTAAATTACTATCTCACTTACGTTAAATACACCGATGGTTCCGTAGGGATTGAATGCAAACATGATTCGGCCGAAATCGACAACTCCAAAGATATAAACATATTTTGATATAATTTTAATGTGGTATTCCTAAGGTATTTCTCAACCTAACCTATGAAATTTATGAAAGTTTACGCAATATATTTTTACTTATATCCATGGTAACTCTTAGGAAACGCTCGATAATTTTGTAACTTACTATAAATGATTCCTATTTTTATTTTTTTATTTAATATGTGTTGCTGTTTGTCTTTATATTATTTTTTTAAATACGACAGTGTTTTCTTACAGGAGACAAAGCTAAAATGCCTAGATAATGCCAAAATTCCCCAGAAGCTTTCTGTGTTACGTATATATGTGGATCAGTTACATTAATACTACATATAAAAGAGACAGTTAAGTAAACATGTGAAGAAACTTTATGAGCTGTACCTGTGATTTAAAGTTGGTGACAGGAAAATGCAGGGCTTCACACATATGTTGTGTCATGTGTACTAGTTCACTTTCTTCATTGGTAAAAAGCAAAAGGCCTGGCTTTATGATTGACGAAACAATGGTCGGGCGGAGCCAAAAAACCATTTAGCGGATTGCTACTTCTGCTTAAGAGATATTAGAGGTGAGTATTTACTGTAATTTGTTTTATTTCCTACTTATGGGCTACAAACTAGACACACCGAGGTTATGTGCTTTCTTTTCAAGTGGGACAGTAGGCCCAGATCAGAATATTATGTATGCTTAGAATGCCATGCCTGCATGCCATAATGTAATTCATGAACCACTTGTTAATGAGAAAAAAATCATTTTGCCATCACTGCATATAATAAGGCAATATACCAAAGAAGGGCAACATAACAAGCCATGTTTCCAGTACTTCAAAGCGATCTTCCCTAAAATAATTCATGTCAAGATTAAAGAAGGCATATTCGTAGGCCCTCAGAATCGTGAACTTATAGCTGATGAGGACTTTGAGGCAACAATAGATGCAACTGAGCTAGATGCCTGGTATGTATTTAAAATGTATTCAAAGTACCAAGGGGTTAAGCAAGAGCGTATAGTGGAGCGCCTAATCAAGTGCTACTAATTATTTGAATGCAATATGTCACTGAAGCTCTCTCATCAAGTTCCTGATCTGAAAAAGAATTTTAAAAGCTTGGCCTTCTTTATTAAGGGTTTAGACATAATATTTCATTATGCCAAGCTTTATATGCAATGAAGGAAGCAGTATTTTGTGAGGAGGCACTAAAGGTTCAGGTATCTCATTGTTTGATCTAATTCTAAATGCTTCTCGTAGAGGCCAAACCTTCTTCTAAAGAGCATACTATCTGCACGACTGTGTTATGAACATAGGAAACAGGGATGCTTCGTGTAGCCTATTTACATCCCAAGTATTAAAGACACTACCTGAAAAAAAAATAGCAGGGTATGTAAATTCAAAGTGTAATATTTCTAAAACGAAATTTAAAGTAATATTACTTAAAACAATTAGAATATAAATATGTACTGAAAAATCGTGTATGCCGATGCATTAAATCATTGTATTGGAACTAATTTGATATATGTACATCTTATTTTGAGTTTATTGAGTTATGTTGTATACCATCTCAATTAGGATTAGTTCCCCATTAACCCAAAAGGATGCATTAACCTCTTGAGACACACTTCAACAAAAAAATATAACTCAAAAATGATTCATGATTTCCAGATATGCATTTTTGTAAAATGTAAGTTGACCAAAAGGTGTATGCAAGTATTAACAATTAAAAATGAAAATGTCAATATCAAAGAGCTTAGAAATGCCAAGTGTAAAATGAAATTACCTCTAAGTCACCACATATCTTCCAATTGTGGGTATAGAAATTTTTTGAATTATGTATGAATGGTTGAAAGACCGACCAGTTATAGTATTGATGATTTAGAGCGGGTGTTCCTAAAAAAAGACTAAAATAAGCACTTTTCGCGTGTAGTTTGATTTGAAGCTATGTACTTTGGTCCTTATACACGTGAATGAACTAGTATTGAAAAATTATCAGTAACACCATATTACTTTTTGTATTTATTTTTATTACTCTTCATTATTATTTATTTTGGGTGGAAAGGATTAAAAAACTATTCCCTTTCCAATATTTCTCTTATTAAGCCCGCACTAAGATTCTTAAGAGAAGACCGTCTTGCCTCTCTGTATACTAATCACATAGGTTCATTTTATTAAAAGCAATAAAGAATACATATGAATTATAATGCACTGTAAAATATTGAAAAGAACACATTTCATTAAGGCAGGATTTCAATGATTGGCCTTTGATTTATTGCCTAATTTCTTGAATGGTTTGCATGCGGATTTAGATTCAATTAAATTATTTCCTACCTATTTGAATATAATTTTCTGTCTAACCTAAAATTGGTTCTTAATCTGAAAAGCTTTAACAAAATGGTTTGTTTCTTTATTTGGTTGATTTTATTCATATTTTTGTTGAAAGATTTTCCATGATTTGATGGGGGGTGTTTTACTTAGAACAAAATTTTTTAAGTTGTTCGCATACACAACGTTTTCTTATTAATTATCCTCCTACTCCTCTCCAGTTAACGTCCCTTTATTGTGGTAGAGATATGTTGAGGAGAATTCCCTGATCTTCCTTTGCCATGCCCTTAAGTTCTCTCCTATTTGATCAGCCTATGTACCTTCCAGATATTTTGACACACCTTGATTGTTTCTTCTGTCCCATTGTTACTGATAGTTTTGCTGAAATATAAATTTAAATATACTCATAAGTATGAATTCTTAGGGTGAGCAAATTTTATCTGGGCGTTCCTTAACTTTTTTATTTTATTATAATAAGTTCATTAACATTCTTTAAGTACTCCATATAATTTTATGAAAAATAAAGTATAATGCCAAAAACGCCTGACAAAAGTTTGCACATATAACGAGACCACAAAACAATCCCTATTCATTTTTTATACTAGAACGAGAGAGTAACTTCTAACACATTTGAGTTTATATAAACTTATCTGCAATTGAATGTGATCATTTTTATTGATAAAAATGACTAACATCTCAATCGCCAGATAGCCATTTAATGGATATTGCATTTGAAATTCTCTTGAAGAGAGAGTTTATAAAGGTGGAAAGGAAACGTTTAGAGAAAAACAATTGAAAAAGAGGATGGTCATTAAAGTTTCGGATATGATGACATTGACACAAATAAGTGTATCGTGAAAGATAAGGTTGCGGCTTATTTGCGAAAAAATGGGAGATATATCGATTGTGTATCGGAAGGAGGTAATTCTTTTCATAAAGGTAACGTTTGATCGCTGAATCTTTATATTAATATAATAATTATCAAAGTACTTAATAAAAAAATATGAATTTTATATAATTGGACCATAATAGATTGGGAAAATAGGAAATAAAATTTGTCGACCGTAAAATTCATACATCCATATATACTTAAATTTTATATCCAAGTGCGTTCTTTCGCAATTGATTGCGTGAATCAGATATTATCAGATAAGGTTTTATTTTTTCTTTAATGGAAATGAACTAAAAATCTTTCATACCAGTAGAGGTAGATTACAGTGGAGTAAAGATGAATTTCCCATCAGGTATTCTGAGTCAGTTCATTCACCTTCGTCTGAGAGATCTAGCAATAAAAGAAGTTCCAAGGAAGTTTAAAAGCAAGCAGCAAGGGTACATGCCTGCTTCATGAGACAGGGTCAGGCACTCGAGTAGGCAGAGATTTCCACATTGTTTAGGGGCTCTTGCTTTCTAATACATACAAACATTACTCCTAGTTATTTTCTCTAGCCATTATATTCTTGTAGTGATGAATACTTTCTTGGATAAGAAATAGTAGAAGATCTCTTTCACACAATATCACAATCCTACGCCATTAATACAGATCATTTGCAGGAACATCTGTTTGTCTTAGGGGCAGTCATATTTTTGCAGAAACGCTTATTTATACGATCATTTCATCTTTTATTAAGTTTTTCGACTTTTTCCACACAACACACTCATACATTATTTTTCTAAATCTATTTTCCGCCATTTATAATAAATATATTTTCCACTTGAGACCACTCATTTTTACATCTCATTCACATCACTTTATAAATTTTTTTTCCTATATTACCCTTGTTAATATTCTATCCACCTTTCCTAGACAAAAGAACTCTCTCTAATGGTACAGTTTTATTACTTTCTCTAAATTTATATTTCATTTAATGCATGACATAGTTTCGAATAATCCAAAAGTTTTGCTATTATACACTTCAACATATATTGGGCACATTTGACACCCAAATATTTTTTATTTCCTAATGCTGCAATTGCTTTCGAAATTTATTTTACATTTAACACCTTATTCTCACTCTCTCACCAGCACAATATCATTTAGTAAACAACGAATACACTAAAATGTGCAGTTGCTCAAAGAAGAAATTACAAATCTAATATCAACCCCACCACATCTTCTTCCCCAGACACCATATCTTTCAGATCCAATGTATTTAAATTAAATTCCGCCTCCATAGTCTCTTAAACGCTTCTTTGAAAATTACACAAATGTAGTGGCTCTCATTCCACTTTAAAACAGCTTATCTACTGCACTGATTCTTCGTCTACGCTACTCAGCCAGAGAGATATATTCATCTCTTCCAGGTGAAATTTTTTCAGAAATCAAATAGATTATAAAATATTCCGGGGAAACATTACACACAATTGTTAACTTCGCCAACTAGCAAGATAAAAAAAAATCAATTCAGCACCTTTCGACAGAAGTCACGCTTCTCTTTCAATACAGAAACTCGGTTTACCAATCAATCCTTACCTTCTGATAATCCGCTGACTGTTTCTTACTAACAAGATTATTTGCACGAAGCTTTACGTAACCTATAAGTGATCGTATCGCACAAAATTACGTGAACACACAGACGCTAAAAGCCCCCTTACACAAGAAGAGGGAGCTCGTGTTCTGAGCCAAATCTTCCTCTACAGATCCACGAAGGCGAAAGTGATACTAGCATTATATGGGACCAATAGCTCGCGAAGGTCTGTTTTCGAGCAAAGCTCGGTCATTAGTATATGCACCTCTTCTTCAAAAGGGATCTAATAGCACCCTGAAAATAGATTCGCAGGGCATATTCATTTAGTAGTTTTGTTGTAGACTGTGATAATAGAGCGGCGACGACTTGCGGAGGCTTGGCTTCATCCGTTACACTTTAATTATCTGTCTCTAGGAGACCATGCTGAGGATGTCTTTCCAATTCACCCTGATGGGGTTGATTTTCCAAAACCTACTACAATGGGGTTATCCAAATCTCCTTTAACAAGGTAGCGACACGGATCTATGTAGCTGGAGTTGAGGTATTTATTCATGTATCGCTCTATGTTCTGCTAAAAGCCGTCGTGGATAAGGGGAAATAAGAAAATAATTAAAGGAGTTGCGGAAGCTCTTTTCTATTCTATAGTAAGTGAACAAGTGGCGATAGACACTCCCTCTGTTGGGGCAACACGATCAATTGGGTATCTGAATTCATAGTTGAAGATCGATGGCTTTAATATGGAATAAATAAATATCACTGTCCTAGAATCCCTTTCTTTTCCTGCCTTGAACTCTCCATGTATTCACCCGATGGACCCACGGGCTTTGAATGGTGTGAAGTGGACAATCTATATGTTACTAATCATTTTCTATTTACTATCTTTTGCAGGAGCTGCCGAACGATAAGCTCATCGTTCCTGCTTGGTTCGATCATACCTATGTCTTTCCCACTTTAATGAAATGACAGAGTTCTTTCTCCATCTCAGTCGAGTAATTTAGTTTGGTGTATGGCTAGTTTAGTTTTCATCCAGCTATCCTGTAGCCACGGGCAATGTTCCATACCGTCAATTCCTGGCCATTTTGAAAGCAAAAAATACTTACTTAGTGATCGGCAGTTTGTGACAAAAAACGTTCGAATGATTACCACCTGTTTAAATTTCTTAGGGCAAAAGACAGATTCAACATAGTTTTGAAGCACGCTCGCCGCTCTTAATGGCAGTTATAAGTGTCTTTATTTGTTAAAGAAGACGCTGTTTGCGTATTTTTCTAAAATTAATCTCTTATATTTTATTTCAAGGACAGGTTACGGAAGTAAATAGCGTATCAAAAGGAATAAGAGTTGTCGTGGTATAGCAATTTTATATATATATATATATATATATATATAGATATAGGCTGGACTGACCACTCGTCAGGAGGTATTAATGAGAAACGGGCCTTTAGGACTGACTTATGGCTGAGTGCAGTGCAGGTTATTTAAAGAGTTTGACAAAAATAATATTTAATAACAAAAAAAAAGAAAATATTAAATATTTACAAAAGTTGGTTTAAATGGAAATATTTGGTCAAATGGAAAATGACACTCCGTATCGGTCGAAGGGATAAATCACAAGGGATTATAGCAGGTTAATGACCTCACTGGGCACAGAGTCATTAAAGGGGCTACGCTGAGCCGAAATACAAACAAACATTATTGATACGGGAAAACCGGAATATAATAAGATCCGCGGGCTACGGCTGCTTGCAATAAGTAAGCTTGAAGCGTCTAGAGGCAAAGCAAATCGGGAAGGCAAGAATTAAAAACAAAAAGAACAGGTTTTACCTCAGGGTTCTTGTGATGGAGTACTTGCGCGAATCCACGAAATAATTGCCGTTGCTTGGTCATAGCGGGTTAATGACCTAACTTTGAACAGAATCTTTAAAGGGGCTACGCTAAGCCGAAATACAAACAAAGATTATTGATACGGGAAGATAGGAATATATAAAGATCCACAGGCCACGGCAGCTTGCAATACGTAAGCTTGAAGCGTGGAGGAGGGGTAAAGCAATTCCGAGAGGTGTGAATTGCAAAAAAATAGGTTTTACCTCAGGGGTCTTGTGAGGGAGTACTCGCGCAAATACACGAAAGAACGGCCGTTGCAGGGAGCTACCCAATCGTCCGGGGCAGAGTCCACGGGCGAAGATTGTAGTCTTTGGTGCTCAAAATAAATCAAGCAGGGGCTCGATTCAAGAATTTTGATGAGTCTTCGTGTGTAGGGCGAGCAGGTACTGACTCGTTCCAGCTAAACCTTAGGTTAAATAGGTGTTGACGAGGCGGAGAGAGAGCCTCAGACCACGGGGCGCTCTCCTAAGAAAAACATGGAGCTAAGGGGCTAGCTGGCTTCTTGTCAAAAATTCGAGACGAGGAACAAAAAAAAGACATACATACGAGTGGCGGTCAATAAGTTTTGCAATCCGGATATAACTACCCTCGACTTCAATGCACTTGTGCCACTTGTCCATGAGGCTTCGAATTCCCGACAATCAGAAATCTCCCAACTGCTGTTCAATCCACTCCTGGACTTCGAGCTGGACATTTTTAGCGTCCCCAAACCTGCGTCCACGCAGTGCAGCCTTGAACTGCGAAATAAAAAGTAGTCGTTAGAGGCCAGATCTGGACTGTAGGGGTGATGGTTGAGCTCCTCGAATCCGCACTCACGCAGGGCAGCTTGTGCAACTCTGGCCTTGTGTACTTTGCCTACTTTTAAGTCGATCATGAAGCGTGAGTTTTCTAGGGACCCAACGGGCAGAGACCTTGGTCATGGCCAAATTGTTGTCGATGATGTTGATAACACTTCAATGTGATATTCCAAGTTTTTGCTCGAATCTTTAGACCTTAACCAAACGATTCTCGAGGATTATCCTCTCCATACAGGCCACATTGTCCTCGTTTGTCACGTCTGACGGGCCTCCTTGATGGGGTTCATCTTCAAGGGAATCACGACGATGTCGGAACTCCCTATTCCAGCGAGCAATGGTTGCATAAGTAGGGGCGGTGTCGGTGTACACTGCAACCATCCGTTCATGGATCTCTTTTGCATTCTTGACTTCCTTGGTCAAAAATTTGATTACTGCGCGGTGCTCAACCTTCTCCATTGTTTAAATATTTGTGACTGACGATCTGCAAACAGCTACTGCTTCTTAAATAGACGAGGCAGGAGCGTGCGGTTGCAGGTCCTGATTTGTCATAACTTGTCCTAACACCCCCACAAACAGCCATCCCTGTTCCTCTGTTTTGCCCTACTGATTCGCAAAACTTATCGACCACCCCTCGTAAATGGTAATAGAATAATTAACATTAATACATACAGATGAATGATAAAAGGGACGGAGATCTATAAATAGAAATATATACACATTAAAGGCACTGGTGCTGTTGCCTACTATACATTTAACTGGGGCTAGTGCCCAAGGGGTTAAGGATAAGACTATCCGCTGAACAATTGTCCGATCCCTTAATGTACAATGTTTTGAACTGGTATTCCTGGAAGAGTAAGCTCCGCCACATGATGCATCCGGTATTATTATTGACACTATTGAGGTAGGCAAGAGGGTGGTGGTCCGTCTCGATTACAAACTCCTTCTCTACCAGATACATTTTAAACTTCTGGACCCCCATACTATAGCTAAAGCTTCCCGTTCTATGACTGCATAATTCTTTTGGCGCGGTAATAACTTGCGGATCGCGTAAGCTACCGGGTAGCTTACTCCATCGTCTCCCTACTGCATAGGCGCGCAACCTATGCCTTCATTATTCACATCCTTCGGGTGACTAAGTGGCTTACTGTGGTTGGTCAACCTGAGGATGGGGGCAGATGCCAATTTCCCCTTTAACTGTTTGAAATGGAAAGTCGCCTTTGGATTCCTAACGATGCGATCCAGAGACTTCTTCTGGAGGAGCTCACAAAGGGGAGCGGCAAGGGACGCGAAATTGGGGACAAATCGCCTATAGAACGAGGCAGATCCAATGAAGTATCTAAACATCGCCATGCTTGCGTAGTCTACTCAACCTTGCTTGGAGGATGATCAAGTGCTGGCCTCTATCACGGTTGGCAACGTATATGTTGTCAAAATAGAAAGTGACATTTGACAACCCGTCCATGATTCTGCGCATCATTCTATTAAGATTATGGCAAGACGTTACTAAGCCGAAGGGCAGCCAACGTAACTGCATATGGGCTTTATCTGTTGGAAACGCTGTATACTTTCTTACGCTTTTTCTAAGGGGGATATTATAATAGGCCTTGCAAAGATCTAACTCGGTAATGAATCTCGCTTCTTCGAAAAGGTGGAGGTTCTGGTCTATTAGGGGAATTGGTTCAGCATCAAAGACAGTCACGGAATTGAACCTGTGAAATTCAACGAATATACGGTACGTACTTTCAGACTTCCGTACTATCACTATAGGGGATCAATAACTTGAATTAGAGGGCTCGATGATGTTAAGATTAAGCAAGTTTTCAACCTTGGCGTTAAATACTTGCCTCAGGTGAATAGGATGGGGGGGATACGACTCCGAACGGATGGGTTCTTGAGTGGTAAGCGTAATGTCGTGCTCAAATTGTGTGGTACAACCAGAAATTTCTGAGGTTACGTCTCCATACCTATTTAACAGCTGCTGCCGCTGACTAGTTTGTTCAGGTGTGTGCCGTAAGTCAACGTCTAGGCCAGCAGGCGGTAATTCGGGTGCACTGGGCAAGGTAGGGAGAGGATGATCCTTGTTCTGCTCCACGCGCACGACCTATATCACATTCAGTGAATCCATGGGCTAATCAACCTCCATAGCTGATTATTTATAGAATAACTTCTATTAAATGGTCTTTAAAGTCCCATTTATTTTTTGGCGATTATTGTTTGTGACAGATAGAAACGTATGGTAAAAGACGTTTTTACCATCAGCAATTTTCCAATATGGTGGCCAAAATGGCCAGGGAGAAAACTGTTTTGGGGAGTTTAATAAACTGGCGAGACGTGAGGACGGGGAACACCTAGTGAATGAGCCTCGGTGTTATTACCATCAGAGCAAGTGCGGTACAAAAGGCTTTCTTTCCCGGGGTAAGAGGTAGTTTTGTGGCCCGCGACAGAATCTTTCTCGTGGCTCTGAGCTTTTTCCCACAGGGAAGGAGGATTTCACACTTCTTGTGTTATCGAGCGAATTCTTCGCTCATGAGGCCACTGAAATCAGAGTCGCAGGGGGCTTCAAGGGGAGCTGCCGCTTGAGATTCCTTCTTTGCCTGGGCCTGCGTAACAATGGGCTCAACCACAAGTTTGGTGGACACTTGGGGATACTGTCCTACCAAAAGTGAACAAATTTTAGAATAGCTGAAACCTTTTCTGCCCAGACTGTGAAATACGGGCATTCTAGGTAGCAATTCAAAATGGGGAAGCGGTTCGCGCGTTCCAGGTAGTCATGGAATACTGCCAACTTTTTGTGGTCAGGGGCCAATTGGGGAAGCAATTTATTAGACACCACGATACAGGTGCACCCTGTATCGCGAGCGAGAATGGAGACTCGGTAGCCATTCACGGCTCCATTTTCGAACCATTTTTAAACCTCCTGGTGAGATTTTGTCTAAAAAATTGACTTGATGTCCCGGGAGCTAAGAGCGAGAGAGAAACAGGAGTTTCAGGTGTAGATGATGGGGGAGCGGGAGCAGAGCTCACTTAGTGAACTTGGTAAACGGGGTTATTCCGGAACTGCAAATTATAGGGGCAGTTCGTGCGTACGTGTCCTTCTACTTCGCACGTAAAACAAACCATCAGTCTCATGGGGAAGGATAACGCAAGGGGATTGGTAATTAGAGGTTTAATGTCTTGGGGTTCCAATGGGAGAAAACTTCTGGGTTTAGAGGGGCCCGATACTTTGACAAACTTATGGAAGTTACGAGGAGGAAACCATTGATTACTACTTTTGGATTTGGAGGATGAAGGAGGAGACTTATTATTCTTTCGGAATAAATTATGGCTTGTCAGGTAGATATCCGCCTCTTGTACATTCTTTGAAGGTGTGGCCTTCTTCTAAGGATGTTAATAGTTTTTGTACTGAACTTAATTCTCTGGTTTCTTCTAAATTTACCCTTGAACTCTAGATAGAACGGTCTGAGGCCGCTTAAATTCAGCCGCTATCACATGGTTAAAAACATTGCTACCCACGTGCATCTTCAAGAGCAAGCAGGGCGCGTTATCGCCACATGAATCAATATTTAACCAAGGAGGTCATTTCCCCCCCGTTTCGCCTCCATTCGTCGATCTCGCTAGATTGGGTTAGGCTTACTGGCAGATAAGGTATTTCCCCAGGCACGACCGGAGCATTCCCCCAAGCCTCCCACTCAATTGTCCCCTACGCCAAGGAGATGGCTCCGGGTACTTATACAAGAGCATTTCCCAAAAAGATCATATTAGATCCAGATTATCTTCGCGAGGCTTCACCCCGATCCGGTCTCAACATGTGCACCTCGAGATCCACCATTATTGTCCAGAAGAGGACAATATCCCTTGAGTGCCAAGGTTCGTGCCTTCGAGACGCCAAGTCAATAAGGCCCCCCCTTGTTTTTCAAAAAGAGAACAACGTTAGAACAGCCATTGTTCTTTGAGCCCGTTTACAAGAAACGGTTCTCACCCTTCTTCCCTGTTGTTCAGAAAGAGAACAACGGTTGAACAGCCATTGTTCTTTGAGCCCGTTGACAAGAGACGGTTCTCACCCTCTGTGTTGTTTAGAAGAGAACAACGTAGGAACAGCCATTGTTCTTCGAGCCCGTTCGTCAAGGAACGGTTCGCATTCCCAAGACATCACGTCAGGATAATTTGATTCCCCCTTTTTAGCGTTCTTCAAGAGGACGATTGGTTTCAACGATAACCTCGATTGTTCATCTAGAACATTTCCGATATGCTGTCACAAAGATCGCTCCTATTTCCTAGTCCCACTTCACTCTCACATTCGGAGTCAGTCCTTCTCCTTCCCTAAGGACACCCTTCGAAGAACCTTTCTGCTGGAACTCGCCAGTGGCCGGAAGATTCCTTCGCATCGCCTTCCTCTGCACAACAACTTTGTAATTACATAAGCTGAGCATTACCTTTAATTATTTAACCTTTTGTCAACCCTACCCTGTGCTTTAAATGGTTTAGCGAACCATCGCATCCCTATAATTTTTATTTGTTTACTTTTTTAAGTCTCTCCTAATCTTAATCCTCACATTAGTCAGATTTTCCCACGACCCTTCCAATTCTCCTTTTATGTAAACATTTTCTTTTGTGTGTTGTTGATAGTTTAATTAATAAAACTCTATTTTATTAGTGATAGCCATATTATTATCTTTGAGCTCAGTTCCACTTCTTAAGCATATTGCAGATAATTGGAAGAAATATGAAAAAAAAATCGAAGATCAAGAACTACCCCAGCCAACACGAATACCTAGGCCAAGATAAATGGAAGACAATGTTTGAAGGTCCAACATAATCAAGAAAGAAGTAAATAGATTCAATAAAGAGAAAATCAAGATAAATACATAAACAGAAAATAAGAAATGCCCATCCCCCTATAAATGGTGACCATCAAAAGGCCGAACAATCTTCAGATCTTCGTTACAACTGCACCTGCTCTCCTATTAGAGATTAAGATAAGGTGCTGCTGGGAACTTCGGAAGCTCCGGGAAGGAGTAGGCATTACTCATTGATTATATAGACAAGACTTCGTTCGCTCTCCTCAATCCCACTGAATTAACTTCAATCATCCCGCAGACTCGGAGGTCGTAGGAGGGAGAGCTACTAGTAACCCCTCGATTAAGAAATCCAAAACTAGTCTCTATTCAATCCTCAAATTCGCTCCGCGTTCTAGAAAGGGACCTGTGTTGGGGTGCGAAAATGTAGCAGAGAAAAATTCCTTTCAACTCGATAATATAAATAGACGATAAAATTAGCAACTCAAGACGGAATAAGCTGTGTCGTAATGGCTAAGAGCATTAGCATTTAAATCTATTGGTACCGAGTTCGAAACTCAATAGTCCACAACTTTCACGAAGAAATCTCCAGAAGAAAACGGAAATTAAGTAAAACGCTTTAAAGACAAATCAAGAAGACTCAAGATAAAATGGTTCGCCTCAAGAAAGGAAAACGGAAGAAAACGACTTCAAGGACTAACTCATCAAGAAGAAATCAGCACTCAAGATAATTGGAAGAAATATGAAGATGCATCAAGAAAGAAATCGAAGATCAAGAACTAACCCAGCCAACAAGAATACCTAGGCCAAGATAAATGGAAGACAATGTTGGAAGGGCCAACTTAATCAAGAAAGAAGTAAATAGATTCAATAAAGAGAAAATCAAGATAAATACATAAACAAAAAATACGGAATGCCCCCCCCCATAACCTAATTCGGAACGATGTCTTTAAAAACGCTACGCTAAACGGAAATACTAATAAAGATTATTGATACGGGAAGACCGAATTATATAACATCCGCGGGTGACGGTGGTTTGCAATACGTAAGTTTGAAGCGTCAAGGGGAAAAGAAATTCGGGGAAGCGGCAATTGCAAAAAGAACAGGTTTTACCTCAGGGTTCTTGTGAGGGAGTACTTGCCCGAATTCACGAAAGAACGGCCGTTGCAGAGAGCTTGCCAATCGTCTCAGGCATAGTCCAACGGGGGGAGAGTTTTAGCCTTCGGTGCTCGAAATAAATCAAGGAGGGTGCCGAATCGAGAATCATGACGAGTCCTTGTTTGTGGGGCAAGCGGGTACTGACTCTATCCAGCCAAACCTTGCGTTAAATAGGGCTTGTGTAAAATAGACATACATGGAGCTCGAGGGTTAGACGGCTTCCAACCGAGGAATTCGAGATTACAAAGCTCATGGAATACTCTTTCGAGTTCTTTCTCACCTTGAAGGTAGCCGGTAAGAGATGAAATCACCTCAAGCGTGGGGGATAGGTATCCTCGATTAAAAACAGCTGTTTTCAATTAAGCCTAGTTGACTCGACTTCAGCCTCGTTTAACCTTACTTTTTAAGCTCTTTTTTTCCAGTTTAAGACGTCCCTCTCCTAAAAGGGGAACTCCATGTGAGTAGCAGATTCTTTCACGGATGCTTTCTCTACATTCTCCAATCAAGATGCTTCTCTTCGCAAGGACACTGAAAGCCGCCACCTGGACTTCACCTCACGATGCTGGAAACCACTAAATTACCGATTTTCGCTTAACTAAGGCTTTCCTCTCTCGACTCTTTCACCTCTTCAATACTCATAGCGCATCTAGTAAAAACAAAATCATCCCACATCCCAAAAGATTCCTTCCACCACAGTTTCCAGTCACTTCTATCGACAAGCACTGCACTCACCAACATTAACTTTCCTAAACAAGAAAGCTCCACCACCTCCCAGCGTCAAAATGGTGGCTAGACACATTCTCATCAACATAATCCTAAACAATGGACTTTTTTAGCTACAAAATATGGCTTTCTAATTCCTTAATACGCCAAAGGGCATAAAAATACAGCTTTTCCTCGATGACATAATCTAATTTCCTATATCACAGGCTAAAACTACGTTTATTACCTCAGAATCCTAAACTTTTTTGGTCAGACGACTCAGAACCTAACTTTAACAAGACCAAATGAAAAACCAACTTTAAAATATTTCTTACTCACTTTGCAAACAAAAAACGGGAGAAATAAAAATAGATGCGCATCATTCTTTCAAACATACCATTTACATTTAATTAATCAATAACAGTGCGAATAGTTTTGTGACTAATTCAAGCCTGTTATTTCGAGTTGAAATTCCTTTGCGTCTCTTGGTTTAAACTACAATGGTGTATCTTAAAAGTTATGGCATCATAATGAATAGAGGTAAAAAAAATTTAGAAAATAGACAAGTACATAATGAGTTAAAAACCAAAGCAAAAATGAACACACTTCGAGCCTTCACAGGAACCACATTTGGGTAATCCAAAGAATTCATCACTTACATCTACAATCGTTACATTCACCCCGCAATCGCCTCTGTCAATATGAGTTGTCTACAAAATTTGTATCCCCTCATTACACCACAGTAATTATGACCCTAAAACCGCACCTCGCATCGCGTTAGGGTTGCGTTTGCAGTACGCTAACTAACAGCCTATAATATAAAGCAAATTTCTATTAATAAGCTACCCTCGAAAATAGTACAGAACTCAAATTCACCATAATTCACTCATGCCACAACATTCAAGATCCACCAGGCTGAGATCTCCCATGGTAGTTTAAACCAAGAGTCGCAAAGGAATTTCCACTTTAAATAACAGGCTCAAATTTGTCACGGAACTATTCGCACAACTAAAACTAATAGAGGAGGCCATCCAACCTCTGGATCCAAATACTCTCCTCATGGTCATCCCATTGTATTTCGACCGAAAATAAACATCCTTCTTACTTCACAAGCAGGTCACCCTGTTAGGGCTCCAGTAGTGTTACCATCCAAAATTAAACACGCAAAGAACACTCTGGCCTAACAGATACCGACATCTGTACTTGCTGCCAGCGCATATTTACAAAATGCACGACACTTATACACCTCAAACAAAATCGGAAGGCAGAATAAATGCTGGATATCTTTGGGAATCCTTTACGGCGGTGATTGGTGTTTTTTAAGGCTGCTTGACTAGTGGATAAACCTCAGACTGGGTTATCATGTTAAGGATATCTTAAACCCAAAAGGGGTCTCGACCCTTTTGCAAATTGAGGAATAAGAATCAATTCAGATTAATTTTATTCGTATCTACGAGTATTTCTTGTTATAATACTTATTGGTTAAGTGGCAAGATACAGTTGGTGATCAATTTTTTGACAAACATTATGTTCTTTCTTCACGCAAAACTAATCACATAACAACTAAAATCTACATTAAAAGAAGATGATTACAGAATTATGCAAAAATTATGCAAGTGTAAAATGGCAAAGTCAGCCGATTTGGAGAAGTCATAATTAAAACATAGCAAACAATAGAAATCTGAGGAGGGTTAATACGTTAGAAAGGCAAAGAAGTATGGGACTCATTCATTTAACGTTATGTTGGCTATGGTTTACGAAGGAAAACCCATAATATCATATATGAGAGAATGCATAAATGTTGGTAAATGTGGTGTAATTATAATTTTATAATAGGAAAGCTTTATCTATTATTTTTTTTACAAGATATAGGTATTTTTTTATATCGGGCATCATATACCAACATATTTCAGAAGTTTCATGTGTCTTTCATGTGAAAAAAAGGTTGCCAAATGAAGTGAAATGTGCGCAGCTGCGTTATGCGCTTAGAATTGCAATTCTTAGCCTTATTCATGCTGCATTTGACAATGCTACAGCTGCGCTCCTCACCAAGTCCACGCAATTGATTTTATTCAATAAACGAACTAATCAGTAATAAAAAAGGTTTTCTAAATTTACAAATGAATCTCTTTAATTTTGGGCATTTAAATTGGTCTAGCGGATACAGGTGCTTGATCTGCGTGGAGGAAGTGTATCGCCTAGGCATCGACTCGAACCATTTTCGGAGTCTGTATTCAAGTCTGACGAATCTAAGATTTATTATAGGAGAAAAATAGAGCTTAGATGTGTCCCATGGCGAGCACTAGGGAGTAAAAAAATATCTGCTAGTTCAATATAAAGTTAGAGATAACCCCCGATTAATAAATTAAAATAAATCGGGAGGAGTTTTACCAACGATCTGCATTTATTTAAGGTGTCTTTTCTTTCTCCGTAGGGACCGACAGTTTAACGTTAGATCCTAACTATGCAAATATACAGTATTTAACAAGCGCCTAAAAGGCAAGCCGAAAGGGGCATCATCTGGCTTAACTTGGCTCTAATCGGATGCTGTATTTCCTCTCGGCTAAGCCGTAGATCTCAAACCCTACATAGCATTAGCGATGGCTAAAGACATTGTGCACATAGTATTCAAATAAATTTAATTAGGAAAAGAGAATAAAAAGCTCTAAATAGGTAGAATTGTACTTATTTTAAATTTTATTTTAAACTTATTTTTCTTTGAAAGTTAGTTAGAGATTCAAATTTACTAAACTGACGCTTCCATCAACGCTTACATGATTCCATTACAACAGAAGAATTCCATATTTAGGATTCCTTAATAATTAAAAGATGTGAAAATTCTGACTTCATATATATCAGTTTTATAATCCTTCATTCACGCATTACTACCCCTTTATTCTACCAGAGTGTAACCCAGCCCCTAGCAGCCAAGTAGTCTATTCTTTAACCGACTGAATCTTTGTTCCTCCCACACATTTACAACTTGTATAACTTGCCCGCTTTCTCTTATATCATTCCTCCACAAATTTTTTTCCCGGAGAGGCACTCGTTGGTTCTTTTTTTTTATTATTTTAGGGAAATGAAAAATAAAATCAATTGCTGCTTTTATCTTTATTATAAACAATTTATTTCGAAACCTTTAGACATTTAAGTAATAAATTACTCTTATGGATGAGTTTGTTATGGAATTTACCACCAATTCTTACCGTTTGGTTCGTATCTCTCTAGGTGATTGACCCAATGGTAAGGGTCCAATGGGATCTATTGGTACCCAAGTCGATACCTACACAATAAAGTGGGATCCGAACCAGGGTTAATGAATTGATGAATTGCCAATGAGAAACAAGGGGAAAATATCGAATTCTTGGTGTTGTGGCAGAAGATTAGTAGTACCATCGATCCTTGTGGTAATGTTTATGTCAACTTTACACCAAAGTAACATTGATATTCCTCTTCTTTCACCACAAGTCTACAAATATTCGATGTTTTTGCTTACCTCTCTTTTAGAGCTCATGTATTTCAAGTGGCAACTCTAATTAAATTGCTGTTTCTTCTGGATAATCCATCAAACCATGTCCCCTTTATAGACACCATCTATTATATTATTCCTAGCATTTTGTCGCTCCGCAATTGCCGGCAACTTTTTGAATATCCACTCCTATGATGATACGGTATGGCGGTGCATATATAAAATGCACACATTTTTATCTTTTTCTCTGTTGGAAAAATAATTCCCCAAAGTGAAACAGTAAAAGTGTTATCATTCACGCTCCACGCTCCTTGACCTCACTCACATTTTTTGACGGAACCACCCTCATTATAACATCTTTACACACATCCTTAAACATCAGGTTCGATTTTTATTCAAGAAATAGGAAAGTAAGGAAGCGCGCGATTATGGGCTTTGACCTAGTACTGAGAGAGATAACCTGTCGCCCTTCGCTTTCCAACTCATCAGGTTGCCTATTTTGTCGATTTGGGTAATGAATCTTCCAAACGTTTGCTCTTCCCACATTTTCACTGCCCATACATATAAATTGTTTCTTTTATTATTCTAGTGGGTCATTCCTAAGATATATTTTTTTCTTTTTCTTTCAGTCTTCCTGTTCATCTATGCATCTTATAATTAGTGGTCAAATTTTACTTATGTATGCTAGTGTGTGTAATATATGTATCAGTAATTTAGAAAGCTAAATGGCAGTGGTAATTTAATGCGTTGGTGTGATCTAATTTGATTAAAGATTACAACCAACATCCATATCTAGATTTTAACGGCTTAATCTCTGATTTTACCATAAATAAAATGCCTTCTTTGATCAATCGTGAACGTGGTTTGTTTGTCCAGGATAATCCACGTTACCAGGCAACCAGAGTAACATTTTAAAATGCTCAAGAGCTCGCTTTGGAAAACCTCCTACACTCTCCTTATTCCACATAATTTAATTCATCCGCTTATCGCCTTTTACAGACTTTTTATTGGACTAAGCTTTACATTAGAAGAAAATGTGAAACCTGCATGCATACGTTCTCTTCCTTCTTTGCAACAAAATAAATGAATTATTTTCAAATGGTATTAGAAACCATGTGAATCATTTGAAGTTCCTTGAAATGATGGGGATTATGTTAATGAATAAACACTAATAAAAGCTGGTCTTTGATAGATATATATATATATATATATATATATATTTATGCATTGTATGAGGGATGGGACATGAATTGGTGGTGTTTAGTGGGTGCTGGAGACATGTTTTTCCTTTTTACCTCTATAATTTTCATAACAGGTAGCACCAATTTCTTCCATTTTGATTTTTTATCTACGTTTATTTGACTAAATTATGAAGAAAGTTATAATAATTGGCTCTAAAGCTAATTCTCAGTCGCTATCTTTTATTACTAATTTTATATTCTCAATTTTCTTTAGATACTTTTATTTTATTTTTTTATATTTCATAAAATCTTCCGCTGGATATCTTTTTTATCTCTGCCATCATCATGTGTCCTTATGGTTAATTAGAGATTCAAAAATATATAAAAATATTAAATATATATAAATATTAAAATAAAAATATTCAAAGAAAAATGTTTAAAGAGGCCATACACTCACAAAGAAAATGGACTTCGACAAACATGAAAAGTGCAGTTGAATATATAGGATAAGAATTTTGAAAAATGTTAGGAATGAAAACCCGTAATATTAGACCTCGACAACCCTTAAATAACTGAGACTAGGGTGATGATTTACTGATCCGTTCTGGCCTTGAAACTATGGCGCCAATGACCCTCAGTCGGTAGATGGGGCATAAAGTCAAGGTGATTAGGCAGTCGGCAAAATGGAATCCTTATTGATGAGGAAGGACTGCCAGGTAGTTTGGTACACGGTGCAATCTGACGTTAAAGGATGATACTTGCAAGGGGTTCGATCGTAGAAGAAGGGTGGTGACCTTTAGTGATCACAGCAATTCAACGTAATTTTCTTGCCAGTCTACAAAACCCAGTACGACGCAGTGACGGAGAGTAACATGAGCGGTATGGCTTAGCTTTATTCAAAGTACAAAATTTGCTCAGTATTTTTCTGATCTAAAGTTTATAAGAGTTTTATATGAGAAGAGTTGGGGCTCACCTCCAAAGGGGTATACCAATAAAGTACTACATGGGAGGAGCTATGGGCTAGTTTAATGGAAGTCCTCCGATCCTAAATTACGCAGGAGGAGTTTTCATGGGTTTTTAAGTGAGTTTACCAATTACTAACCTAAGAAGCGCAGGTCAATTTCCAACACTGTCAGTTTATTTGCTACTTTCTCCACCAGAGACTAGGCGTAGAGTTTTTCTAACCCATGTTAAAAAGTCAATAGCACCAGAAACTGATGACGTCGAGCAGAAAGGGTTTTTGACTGTATAACAGATTCCTAAGCTACTATTTTGAGAATTATTTAAGAAAAGACAGTTTTTACAGCAGTGCGTTGGTCTTACTGCTTGCATGGCACGATTTCTGCTCTGACATCATTGAGATTTGGAGAAAATGAAATACAGAGCTTGGTCATCAGGTGAGAGAGTCAGATACAAAGAACAGTTAAGCTTTTTTTTAAAAAAGTAAACCTTATTAAACTGCTAAGAATTTAATTCGTATCTATTTTTCTTTATATTATTGGTCATAATATGACATTATATTATATCAATACCATATTATATCTATGGAGAAGGGACGAATAACTTAAAGGCGAACCGACAAAGGGACGGTACGCCATGAGTTTCGACGGGATAAATAGCGAGAAAGAGTGCAACGAGGTCAGGTACAATTTGGGCAATGGCAAAGATCAAGATTATTTAAAGAGGCATGTACAAAAATATAATTTTATTTACATAAAAAGGAGAGAAATAATTAGCAAAATTACATCCTAGAATTACTGGGTAAAATAAGATCGGTAAACGAGGGGGGGAATTGTAGTTATGCATCACACTATGAAGTTAAAATTTAATGTATTACAGGAGGAGATTATTCAAAATTGGATGGGGAATTAAATATAATGGGTTACTAAAGAGGGAGAGGGGTTGGCTTACGGAGGATTCCGGGTGAGACGTTGAGATAAGGCTTCACGGATATCTTCTGCAGGTGAGGCGATGGCACTCAGAGCTTCTAAACGGGAACTTAAATGGATGACGGTTCTCCAAAAGGGCGAAGGGCGGTATCGTCCGGTCCAAGGGAAAGTATTTCAGCCACCAGAAAACGAGGGGCGAACAAGGAGGGCTTGGACAGGAGCTGACGAGTGGAGTCGGAAAAATCGCTCGGTAGCGATCGTTAAATGGAATTACCTCAATGGAATACGCAAATAGTTCAGCCGTCACTTTGCTTTGTTGTTAGCACTTAACTTGGAACTAGGGGAATCTTGAGAGGTCGAGGCGAGACTTTTTAACTGTCTTTGCCTCCTGAAGGACGAGCACTATATATGTCCGAGGCTCTCCCTGCAGGGGGGGGGGGGTTAGTGGGAAACAGCTCGACTCTCTAATGGCCTAGAATCTTCTTGCCAAGTTAATCCTAACCTGTGTAAAGGTAGACCTTGGTGGATGTGGTTCGAGGCTACCGCTTTTGAAGTAGTCTTACCAATTTAAGCCTAACAGAACCTTCTCCAGCGCATGGAACTTCCGCGCTGGAAATGAAATTCCACGTGGTATTCCCCCACATTATCTATCTATCTAATTACACGTAAATTTATGTTTCCTAAGAATGAAAGTGAGAGGAGGGCTTCCCGTTCCAACTAACTATGCTATAGTTGCTTTGATGTTAAAGCAATTAACAATAATCGCTTTCAAAAGAAGTGTAGAAACTCGGGTTCTTTGATCAGCACCGCACTTCCATATTATTGATATAATAATGGGCAAAGATGTTAGGATGGTTTTGTAGGTTTCTAAATAAGTTTGGCAGCATAATTTGAGATATATTTGTTAAATTTTTATTGCCAAACTTATTTATAACCCCGCTCGAACCATCTTAGCAATTTTGGCCCCGGTTTTACGCTAAAAACTTATTTTTCCACTGTGTTTCCTCTGATTTCATTATGTTTAATCTTTGCCTCTTAACCACGCCGTCTTGAAATTGCCGGACTCTCTCTCTATATATATAAATGCTTTTTGGGGTTTGGTCTAAGTCTGTTTTAGAGTCGACCTAGCCGCTTCGTCAACACGAAATAGTTAAAAATTAAGAGGGAATGGTTTACTTTTCAATTGCAGGGTCCTTTCCAAACAAATAATTCAGAGTGCAAGTTGGCCAAAGATTAACAGGTAGCTAGTACTCGTTCAGGGTTGCAAGAAAAGGACGATAAGAAAAAATATTCCTTTACTGACAAATAAATAATTTTTAAATATATACAGATACAGAGTTTAAAGGGAATGATCATACATGTGAAATTAAATGTTGGAACGGGACAGATCCCAGGAGGGATAAATATCGGATTAGTGGTCGGGTTCAGGTCGGAGAATAACAAGGGAATTTTAATCCGGGAGCTCACACCAAAGCTGAAACGGTGTGGGTAGACCAGATTATAGAAGAATCTGTAGGCGTCAACGATTGAAACTGCTTACGTGTTCGTTGAAGAGAAGGGACGGTCAGAATACGATGACTGCAATGGGAAATCTGGGTTACCACATAGAGCGGATGAGGGAGCACACGTAGTTTGGCCTTCGGAGATAGAGTTCCTCGTCAGATACTTCCGCTTGACTATAGCAGAGTTCACGTATGTCAATTTAATCTTCGTCCTCGAATCGAAATCACTGGTGTCTTCGATCGCGATGGGTGGGCCTCTCCTTAGCCATGTGCATATCTGCCATTTCAGAATTTGTTAAACAATTCATATTTTCGGAGCTATTTTACAATGTTCACTGATAGCAGACGACCATTAAAGTAAAGAACTGTTGCCATATTTTCGGATCTAGGATAATGCCGAAAGTAAGAAATATCCCTAGAGACCTCCCATCTGTACGATTCAATATTTCGAAAACGATAGATTTTTGGACATTTACTTATTCTATATATATATATATATATATATATATATATATATATATATATATATATATATATATATATATATATATATATATATATATATATATATATATATATATATATATATTTATATATATATTTATATATATATTTATATATATATATATATATATATATATATATATATATATATATATATATATATATATATATATATATATATATATATATATATATATATATATATATATATATATATATATATATATATATATATATATATATATATATATATATATATATATATATATATATATATATATATATATATATATATATATATATTATATTGCATTGATTTTGTTTTTACATTATTTTATTTCTCTTCCTCTCTCCTTTTTCCTCTTCCCTTCGTTTCAATTTACTTCTCCTGCCTCTCCTAATCTCCCTCTTTTGACTATCGCTTTATCCGTTAATCGTTTTAACCCTTTTGGCTCTGTTCTTGACTCGGTTTTACCTTTCTACCTGTTATAGCTAAATCTTAATGTGAATTTATCCATCCCTCCCCTACCTCCTCATTGGTGATTTCTTGTCTTAGAGGTGTTCCTTTATCTTTTATTAGCTTATATATACCCTTATTATATTAGTTTCTCTTGTAGTTATCCTTGAGAATGGAGGGAATAAAGTTAGAAAGGACTTAGAAGCACCTTTTCATTTTCCCTGCGGGGCATTGCATTCATTGCGAACCTAACGTGCTACTTTTTGAGTTATTCATATATATATATATATATATATATATATATATATATATATATATATATATATATATATATATATATATATATATATATATATATATATATATATATATATATATATAAATAAATATATATATATATATATATATATATAGATATATATATATATATATATATATATATATATATATATATATATATATATATATATATATATATCCATATGAAGCCACGAGAAACGGATGCAGCATCTTTTAATTTTTCACAAAGTTTCGAAAACTACAAGTTATCATCTTTAGGCTAGAATAAGTTTACAAAGTTAATACATATGAAGAAAACTTGAAGAGGCCAACAAGACATTAATTAAAGGGTGACCAATTATAAAATATAAGTAAAATGTACTATGTTATTTTTTTTTTAATATGACTTGGTAACAGTTAAATTTACTTTAAATCTGACTCCAAAAATTAGTTAAGAAATTTAAAGTTTATTGCAGAAATGAATTAAAAACTATAAGAGAAATTGACCTGGCATTTTTTAAATATAGTAAATTTAAACTTTGTTTTTAATTTTGTAAAGATTGTAAGAGTTAAAAAACATTTGTTAGTTGGTTTGTTTTGTAAGAAACCAATCGTCACTGTAACCAATAAATACTAGCCCCTTGTTAAACTCACCATTCACTCTCTAGGATGGATACACTTTAGTAAGTACCCAAATTTACCGTTTTTATATTAAAATTTTTTCAACTCTTACAATCTTTACAAAATTAAATACAAAGTTTAAATTTACCATCTTAAAATAATGCCAGGTCAATTCCTCTTATAGTTTTTAATTAATATCTGTAATAAACTTTAAATTATTAACTAATTTTTGTGAGTCAGTTTTAAAGCAAATCTAACTGTTGCCAAGTCATATTTAAAAAAAAATAACTTATAGTACATTTTACTGATATTTTATAATTGGTCACCCTTTAAAATAATGTCTTGTTGGCCTTTTCAAGTTTTCTTCATATGTATTAACTTTGTAAACTTATTTTAGCCTGAAGATGAAAACTTGTAGTTTTCGAAACGTTGTGAAAAATTAAAAGATCCTGCATCCGTTTCTCGTGTCTCTGAGATTTATCCTCAATATTATATATATATATATATATATATATATATATATATATATATATATATATATATATATATATATATATATATATATATATATATATATATATATAGAGAGAGAGAGAGAGAGAGAGAGAGAGAGAGAGAGAGAGATTCAAGTGCTCCGTTCCTTATAGAACGGTCTGAGACCGCTTGGATTCAGCCTCTATTACATGTTAAAACACATGCTTACCCACGTGTATCCTGCGAGAGGAAGAACAAGGCGCGTTATCGCCCATCATAGCCAATGTTTAATCAAGGAGGTTCACTTCCCCGTTTTGCCTCCATACGTCGATCTTGACAGATCGAATTAGGCTTATGGGCAGATAAGATATTTTCCCAGGCTCTAACCGGGACGTTCCCTCGAAGTTCCCCACCCAATTGTCCCCTACGCCATGGGGATGGCTCCGGCTATTTATACCATAGCTTTTCCCAATTGAAGCAGATCTAGATTATCTTCGCGAGGCATCAAGCCGATATGGTCGCCCTTGTGCACCTAGGAACTCTACCGAGAAACCCCTTATTGTACAGAAGAGGACAATATCCCTTGACTGCCAAGGTTCTTCCTCATCGAGACACCAAGTCAACAAGTCCCCCCTGCTCTTCAGAAAGAGAACAACATTAGAAAAGCCATTGTTCTTCAAGCCCGTTCGCCAAGAAACGGTTCTCGTTCCCAAGACATCACGTTAGGATAATTTACTTCTCTTTTTTGACGTTCTTCAAGAGAACGCTTGGTTACAACAATAGCCTCCATTGTTCATCTAGAACATCTTCGATATCCTGTCACAAAGATTGCTTGTACTTTCGAGCCCCACTTCGCTATCACTCCTCGAAGAGAGTCCTACCCTCTCGTTAAGGACCACCCCCCGAAGAACCCCTTCTCCTGGAAATCGACAGTTGAAACGAAGATTTCTTTTCATCGCCTTCCTCTGCCAGACAACCTTGTAATTACGTAAGCTAAACATCACCTTTAATCCTTTAAACTTTTGTCAACACAACTCTGTGCTTTAACCAGTTTAGCGAGCCATTCCCCCTTTTTGTTTGTTTGCCGTTTTAAATGTCTCGAAATCTTAATCCTCACATTAGTCAGATATTCCCATGACCCTTTTCATTTCCTGTGTTTCTCTCATTTTTAATCTCCATTTATGTAAACATTTTCCCTGTGTTGTTTGATAGTCTATTTAATAAAACTCTATTTTATTAATGGTAGCCATATTATTTATCCTTGTGCTCCGTTCCACTTCTTAAGTATATTGAAGATGTATAAGCCTCTTCACCCCCACCCCCCCTTTTGAACTAACCTCGGTTAATCAGATTACCACGCACTCGAAATATAGAATAATTCCCTCAACGAATAGTTATATATAGTATATCGTCGGGAGCCTATTCTACGACACGGAGTTTCAATATGTATAAGAGAACCAGGGCAGCAGAAAAGAAATGCACTTTTCTTTCTTCATTCAATTTCAACCAACGTTTCGATGGTCAGCCTCATCTTCTGGGTACTAGAATTATATTTACTATAAATACAAAGTAATTATAATAGAAAGTAATACAAAACAATTCTAATTGACATTGGATAAGCCACATAAGGGGGATGGTTTTACATGTCACTTTTTTGTATAAGTCATGATAGCACAACACTAATTGATCGAATTGCATTGGTACTAACAACATTACACAAATTAACGTGGAGTTAGCAAAGTAAGGGAAACATTAATTTAAACTAACATGAAGGTAGTAAAGTAAGGGAACCATCTAACGTGCAATATGTAATGGGAAAGACAAAGTTTGGTCGTTAAGTGTGGGTTTACTATCTAAAATATATATGGATTAGGCTATTGCAAAAAACTCGACCATCAAAAATATATCAAGATACTATATTACTTGATTCATTTTCATGTAAAAAACATTGTAACAAGAATTTTGAGTCAAATAAATCATGTTTAAATGTGGCGCTCAGCATTTGAAAAATTTAGATTTATTGAAACTCGAAGTAAACTATCAATGCTTCTCTAATATTTGATTACTCATTTATTATATTGTTCTTGGATTACAGGTATATTTGCGAGTAATATATTAAGTGTCACAAACATTTTTAATCCACATAGATTATATAATATAAGTTTAAGTTCTTTTTTACTAAAAAAATAGAAGCTGAACAATTGTTGCAGGATGTTGAGGCAGGGCAAATGAGGCACGTTACTTGTCTTATTACGCCACTTGCAGTCAGAAAAAGAGGTTGTCCGACAATGTTCCTGATTTCCCTAATTACAAGAATTTTAAATGGATTCACTATGAAAACCAGAAGTTCAACTGAAGTTTTGATGATTGGTCAACCAATAACACACCTGAGCCATAGCGAGTCACCCTTAAAGAAAGAAGTTATCCGTTTAATGATGAATCATAGAAGTGTTAAACAAGAGAGAAGCTTTAAACGTAACTATCTGGGAAGTATTAGATGTGTGGCAAAATGATGTATAGCAACTACTTAAAACTGTAATGCAGTAAAGAAATTTAATCGATTATATGATGATGAAACAACTTAGAAAGAACAAAGATAAAATTTCCTTGCATGCAAGAGTAAAAGAAAAGAAATGGTAGCAAAGTCTAGTTCAGCTCTTTGATATTGCTCATGTAAATGCTAATGAAATATTGACCAATGAAGAAGATAAAGAGTTCCCTTGTTTACAGAGAGCGGGAAGGAAAAGGATAATGATTGGAATCGATAAGAAGGAACAACAGCGTAAACTTAAACTACAAGTGCAGCAAGAGTAAATGGAGCTTAAAAAAAAGAACAAGCAATTTCATTTAATAAAAGAGTTGTTATTGCAAGTAGCACTAGTTCGAGTAATGATCCAAGTGAAACAGAAGTAGCAGATTTATACCAAGAGCCCAAACTCTCAACACTACAAGTTTTCCATAGACAAAGCCTAAAATATTGAACGAAAATATTCTTTCCTTCTTGGATGTTGCCAAGATAAGTAACCACTCAGCTCCTCTTGTTATTCCCAGTGGAAGGTAGAAGGAAGAACCATGAAGACTATAATATCAATTACTCTACTATCCCTCCAGCTAAAAAAAAATCAAGAAAGAGATTCAGTGAGAATTTGAAAAAAAAACATTTTCAAACTGCGAAGGCCTTGATAGTTCATTGGGATGGAAAACTTCTTAAAAACATATCAAGAGAAGTAGTCTTGGATCGCTTGCCAATTTTAATATCAGTCAGTGGTTCAGAGCAGCTACTTTGAGTACCAAGGTATATGTTTTGACACAACTGCTTCGAATACAGGTCGTAAAGAAGAACTTGCACAATAATTGAGCAAAGATTATTAAGAGACTTATTGTGGTTCCTATGCTGATGTCCCACATTTAAAATTGTTTTGGAAGCAGTGGTAGCGCCTGCTCTTTAAGCATCTTTTGGACCTAATATTTCATTATTCAAAAGATTAAAAATTTCATGGAATATCATAAAACAAGTCAAATTTGACACATAAAAAAATTACTCTCAAGAAATAAAGATGTAAAGATGGAATTTTCAAAAAGAACTAATCAAGGAACGACAAATTCGTGACGATTAATAGGAACTCTGGAGTTAACGATATTACTGATCGGAAAATACTCTTCTTAGTGGTGTTCACAAAACCTGGGGTATACCACAGAGCTAGATGGATGGCAAACCTTATATACTCCATGTTCAAAGGTCAATTCAAAATTTCACACAAAGAAATAAAATATTTGCAAGAAATATGCAAGTTTGCCATTTCAATCTAAGTAAAGCACTGATTTTTCTCAACAAAGGCAGCCAGGGCCCAACAGAATAATTTTTTGCTTCTTGAAGAACTTCATTGCTCCCAGAGAACAAATGAAACGAGTGCCAATGCCGACTTGAATTTATTTAAAAACCATCTCTGGTATCTTTCGGAAGAGTTATTTGCGCTGGTGTTTTTTAATTATGGTGCTCATGAAACAAAGCAAAAAATGAAAGATGCCTTGAAGAATCCAGCAGATTCAGATCCAAGCAAGAAAACCAAAATAGATGATGAAAATTAAAGTAAAAAGAAGCTTTTGAACATGAGGACAACAAACATAGTCTCTTTCTTCAAAACACTTTGGCCGTACTCAATTATTTTTAACAAATTGGTTAAGGACTGGCCTCAAGCAGAAAGCTTTTGGAGTGTGAAAAATATTGTTAATGATCTAAAAGTTGTTAATGACATTGCTGATATAGAAGTTAAGCTAATGGAAGAATACAACAAATTGCTAACTAATGACGAAAAGAAAAACAGTATTTGTTACAAGTTGTGTCTAACTACAAATAAAAATGACGCTTATTGCAGCTGCTTCAAATGAGTAACCACTTCCGATAGAAGTGAAAAACAAAATGGTATGGTAGGAATACTGGGAAACTTACACTATAAAAAAAGTCACGTGGTGTTTGCTGTACCTACTGGCTGCAATGGAAATCAGCAATATTTAAGTGCTGGGCGCCACCTCTAAATATTCATTTTTTCATCTCAAAATTTTTCAAAATAGTTTTTGCACTAAAATGAATCAAATAAAATGGTATCTCATAAAAATTTAATTAAAAATCTTTTTACCCCCTGTTTTGCATCACCATAATATATATATCTATATATATATATATATATATATATATATATATATATATATATATATATATATATGCAGATACATCCACAAAGGTAAAGTGAAAAACGATGAAGCGCTTTCGTTTTTATTCTTAAAGAACTTTTCAAAGAATGACAAGAGTGATTGTGACATTTAAAGAGAGAAATTGCTGTGGGGATAATTAAAAGAAAATTGATAAAAGTATATGTAATTAAGAGAGAGAGAGAAATATGTGCCAAGTCGTCTATCAAACTGAGTAGTTATGATTTTTTATTATATATTTTGTGTTAAAACGTTTGAGCGTTCCAGCTTTTGTTTTCTTAAATAAAGCAGTTCGGTTATTTTTGGATAAATTGCTAATTCACTTATTCTTATTTGGTTTCTTTCTTTACATTTCAATGCTTTATTCAATTTTAATTAATGGATCCACTTCGGATCTTTTTTATATTAATATATTTAATTATTTAGTTTTCTCCACTTCGGATATTTGATTATAATGTAGTTGTTTTATTTTAATCTGTCCATTGTTCTCTTGTGAAGACTCACGTTGATTGGATCTATTTTATTTATTGAGTGTAGCAATGTCAAGGGAAGAGGGTCCCAAAGAGTCACGTTCGAGATAAACTTCAGTGCCATGTTTCATAATCTCTGTGGTCTCCTTAGCGCTGTATTGCTTGAGGTTTGTGAGAATGATAGGATACAAGAGCAGTAGTCTCACGAGGATTAAGTATAATTTTATCTTATTGGACGGTGACAGTAGCCCGAAACGGAGTACAAATCGGAGCGTCTTTCTAGCTACAGCGATCTTCTCTTTAAGGTGCGTTGTATATTCTCTAGTTGTCATCTTTAAGCCGAATACTTTTTCTTGTGTAGAGTAATGGTAATGTTCACGCTCCACTACTACTTCTACTGTTCGATTGCGTCACATCAGAATTATGTTAAACTTGTCGATGTTTTTCTTTATGCTATTTCTTTATTCGTAGGTGTTTATACTTGCGATTTCTCCTCCTGTTTTATTGGCTATATCCCTCGGGTTACGTAGTTGGTCGTCACGATTTGGGCGATGCCGTCAGTTAGTTGTATATTTTGAGTAAAATCGTAGTTATGGTGAGGAAGGTCGCTGGTATATATTGCAGACAATATGGGGCTCAAACATTCAGCCTGTGGCACTTCCACTTCCAGGACGATAAATTGCCCTTTGATACCGTTTATGGTAACCATGGCCTTTCGATTTTCAAGGTAATTGCATAAAATCTTCGTCATGCCATCTCCAATACCTAGGTCATAGACCTTTCATTTTAGGCCTGGTATCCTGACATTGTCAAATACCGAGGCCACGTCTCTTAGCACTACATATGTCTACTCTATTGCCTTTGGCCTTAGCGATAGAAATCTTTTTAGTTATGAGGGCAAGTGTGGTTTGCGTGCGAGTTTCTTTCTATAACCGTGCTGTTGATTGTTTTATAGGTCCTTAGTCTGGTATTCAAGAGTTTTTCATAGAGTTTTCCTATAAACTCGAACAGGGAGATTGGATTGTAGCTAGTGATTGCTTTCTTTGGTTTGCCAGGCTTTATCAAAATATCATTTCGGCTTTCTTTAATAACTAGAGGAAGTTAGCAATATTTATTCATGCATTCAAGGTATAAAAAATAGCTTAATTAACATCTTATAAGATGCCTTCTGTTTAAATCTTTACAGTACAGTTTTCTACTCTTTATGTGTAAATAGTCTTCCTTCCTCACGAGCACGGCGTGTTCTGTTAACCAGATGGTGAGGTGTGAGTTCATCACCCAGTTCTCTCAATCTTGTTTCTAATTCCTTCTCGTAATCCTAGTCGAATTCTGCATTTTTCGCTTTGCTTATACGAAATCTATTTACTAGTAATTTCTGAAATAGTGCTCTACATCTCTATCTCCTTTAATCTTATTTCCGTTGACTAATAATCTTATTTTATGCCTTGGTGGGGTTCCTCTCAATCTCATAAGTTGACTCTAAAATTTCTTGGGTCACCTTCTGTGTCCATATTACTAATTATGCTGTCCCAAGCTTGCTTAGTCCTTGCCATAATGAGAAGCTTGATGGTGTATTTCAATTCGCGCAGTTTACCATAACAACATAACTTTGACTGTGTTTCCATACATGTTTATATAGTTGATAAGGACTTCCATGCGGTCCATCCTCTCAGTGATATCTCTATCCCACCTTGAAGAGTTTTGAACCTACTCAATGGGATAGCTAGACGGTCAGCCTATTTAATTTTTTCCACTACATTGCGAAGATATTGATCGATCTCCAAATCAGCTCTGTTCAAGCACCTTCTTTTGGGTATTTGAACCTGAATCGATGAGGTTGATATTTTTGTTACCAGACTGATATGGTTAGATAGTATATAAGGGCCTGACACTGCCACCCGATTAAGAGCAAAAATTGCGGTAGTTAGTATAATATCGGGCGTGGTTGAGGACGTTTCGGTTATAAAGGTGGCGAAACCTGGTCCTTCCCTCTGCACTATGTTCGTATTAATTAGGAGGCTCAGTGAGTTACCCGCTCCATTAAACGACGTGGTGTTGCCCACTTATCAGCAGCGGGCATTGAGATTTCCGATTAAAATTGTAGAGGCGTTTCTACGGAATAAACCGCTAAAGCTAGGAATTGGCAAATATGAGCGTATTGGAATTTCCTTGACTTTTATGCCTCTCCTGATTGCAATTTCAACATCATCAAATTTTTCTTTAGAGTGGTTTGCCACAATTGCTTTGTAATTGTAGACTTTAATGTAATCTATTCTTATGAAATCTTTGGTTTTGGTGTAGATTGTGAGGCATATATCCTCATACCTACTTCTTCTGTTGTTTTACAGGTTTTGGGGGAACAGCGCTATCCGTTGGCTCTGTTTCTTCTTTACTTCCCATTTACGTGGCTGTAATCTCCGGTGGTAGGGTGTGGTTCTTTTCGGGAGTCACTAGGTACTGATGTTCTTGGTTTATTCAAGCGAGGGTCTCTCTATACATAGAGCGAGATCTTATTACAGTTTCCTTAATAGCTTTGATTTGGACCTGAAACAGCTTCTCCGATGGAGGATGGTCCGGGAACTACATTGGGTTGAATCCATTGTGAACTAGCATCTAATTTATTTCCGTTGCATAGCTTCCTGCAATTGATACATTTCTTCGGCAGGTTTTTACAAACTTTCCACATATGATCTAAGCCGGCGTATTTAGAGCATACCTTACATTTGAACGAACATTCTTTTGTAGAGTGCTTTTCCAGGGCATAACACGAGAAGCACACTTGAAGTGGGATAAAAAACCTCACGTTCAATGCAGGACGTTGATACTTTGGAGGTAGACATGTGTATTCCATTTTCCTTAGCTTTGTTTGGCATTTCAGTTGTTTGAAATGTAACTTTGAATACATGACTGTATTCCTCCCTTTCCCGATTCTTGCATTTATACACTTCGTCCGTCTATCTTTGACAACTTTTACTTGGAATCTATTTTATGTTGTATTTCTTCGGCAGAGTTTAAGTCAAAGTAAGAGTCAATGCGCCAACAGACGATCGATCTCTAGGCAGCTACTTGAGGGGACACCTTAGGAACAAGGCCGATCTTTTCAAATTCATTTCTCGAGTTAGTGCTCAGAATACTCTATATGTCCTGGATAGTGTCGCATATGGCTAGGTGGACATACGCTTGTTCCTTCAAAGAGCATTTCTAAGTTTCCAGAAGGCGACTTTGAAAACTTTCACCCTCTCCAGGTTCTGACAGAGCTCTTTCACCCTTAAGGGAATGCGCTTATCGCCATTGGGGTCGTCCATGATGGCCTCAAGGTGGCGGTTCCGGTTGCGATCCAAACAGAACCTTTTCGCAGCGCGTTGACCAATTAATATTCCCGAGTTCTCATTCATCTGCTCTACCTATGATCGCCTTACATGGTCTACCTACCTGTCCTGACCACTCCACCCAAGACTGCGGCCTCTTCTTTGCGCCCAGTCAGAGACTAGTGGCTTTTACAGACCCTAACTGGCAGAAAAGATATCTGAATTCGGGTTGGGCTGCTGTATTGAAAAAGGAAAAGAGTACCAAAACTTGCACTGGTTGTCCGGGACGTAGACTCGTGGGCGCGCGTAATTTAGATCTTCTTTGGAGTCAGTTGTGGAGCTTTGAAGTAAAAGACTTCTGCACTTACTATCAGTAGTGGTAAAGCCACTGGCTAAAGTAGCACGGATTACAGTGCAGTTTTCCTCCTTTTCCTATGCAGGAGCAGCTATCCAACAATGAGAGCACTAAAAAGTGTTGAATGACTAGAAGCTAGACATACATTGCCTTAAATATTGGGAGGGGGTTTAGACTACCTACCTTTAAACCTTAATTAGGGGATACAAAATCCTGAAACAACTTTATTTGAGATTTTATGTATGTAGAGATAATGGGGTCTAGCATCAACAAACCAGGGCTAATGTTTAAACTTGGGAACGTGTAAATGGAGATACATTCTAAAATATTTCACGAAATATAATTACTTCTTATTCTGACCGACCTGTTTGGCACTATTTGTACTTAATGAATTTTTGCTAAGAAAGCCATAAATGGTAGTCTTATACTTAAAAATTAAATTTATGTTCAAAGACCTAAGTAAATGAGGTAATTTAATGAAAATTTGGTTATAGGGTTAAACAATAATTTTTTTTGCCTGAAACTGATGTATATTAAAATTAGTTTGATAATAGGAACGCTTAGCAGAA
The DNA here is from genome assembly GCA_963969495.1 of Ceratothoa steindachneri. Classification (NCBI taxonomy): domain Eukaryota; kingdom Metazoa; phylum Arthropoda; class Malacostraca; order Isopoda; family Cymothoidae; genus Ceratothoa; species Ceratothoa steindachneri. The sequence goes on along the minus strand of OZ018321.1, from coordinate 144,102,118 downwards.
TTCTCATAATTTTCAAGAAAATACAGAGGCTAGGACAAATTAATCCCTATTTTATATATTTTATCGAATTTTGTTTCAAGGTATTCTGGTGTGACATTCTAAGGGCCCGCAAAAAATAGAGAAAACACTTTGTTTGATGCTATTATGGTTGTTAAAATAAAAATGTATATAAGAGTCTATAGCTGTAGGTTTTATATATATATCATATATGAAATAATGGTTTGTCCGATGAATTAAAAATAACTGAAAGGGGGGGAGTGTGCGATCTTTTTCAACTTCTCAAGTTAATTTAATCGAGGAAACTAAGGTGTTAATTTTTGTAAGAAATGTATTAATATTAAATTAACAGGCTACAGGTATAGAATTTCATCCACAAAACGCGTCCAAGCTATATGGGTTTAATTACTTTGGGGGATTATTCTATATTAGAATAATTACAAATATACACGTAGGTTGGCGAGAATAGGGGACAACCAATTTCCCATTGCCATTCCTAAGGTTTCGCGTTAAAATTTTCATTAAAGGTAAATTTTCAATTGTTGATGCAAAGAGCAATAAGTTTTATGAGAGTAGTAAAAGCGAGTATAGGGATAGCAACTGTGTCTTGGTGTTTTTCAAGTAAATTCAAGAGATCAGGTACAAGAACTTTAGTAAAAAGGGAACAAACATCGAAACTAAGCAGACTAAAATTTAAAGAGTAGTGGAGCTCATTAGGTTTACTGAATTTGAATTGATGTAATAATGTTAGTGTGGGTAGGGGATGAAGAAAAGGGGATAGATGGCGGAAAATAAACAAGTGATGAAAAGAAAAAGAAGTGTGTTAGGTCGCAGAGAGATGCTAAGAGCTTGGAGATCAGGAAAATCGCTTTTTAAATATTCTTTTGTTTTTTGGTTCCTTTCTTGTGTTCGAGTTAGTTTATATAATATGGCGTCCAAGCCATTTGTTGATAATAGTTATTGATAATATTCGAATTTGAAATGATCACAACTAAAAGGCTTGAGAGGTTAACTGTCGTGATATAAAATTATATTGCATCAATACCATATTATATCTATGGGGGAGGGACCGATAACTTACAGGCAAACCGACGAAGGGACGGAACACCTTTAGTTTAGGCGGGCTTAGTAGCGAGAAAGAGTGCAACGAGGTCAGGTAAATTATAGACAATGGCAAAGCTCAAGGTTATTTAAAGAGGCATGTACAAAAATATAATTTTATTTACATAAAAATAATGAGAGAATTGATGGGTAAAATTACCTCAAAGAATTAATGGGCAAAATCACATCAGTAAACGATGGGGGGGATTGTAGTTATAAATCAGACTATGGAGTTAAAATGAATGTGTTACGGGAGGAGACTATTCAAATGGGGGGAATTAACGCAAATGGGTTACTGAAGGGGGAGAGGGGTTGGCTTACGGAGGATTCTGGTTAAGACGTCAGGGTAAGGGTTCACGGATCTCTTCTGCACGTGAGGTGAGGCCGTTCGAAGCTTCTGAGCGGGATTTTAAAGTGATGACGGTTCTCTCCAAAAGGGGGGGGGGAATTAACATCCGGGCCAGGGGAGAGTGTTTCGGCCACCCGAAAACGAGGGGCAAACGAGGAGGGATTCAACACGAGTTGACGAGAGAAGTCGGATAAATGGAACTAGGGCAGTTTTCTTGGGGTCGGGGAGAGACTTCTCAACTCAGTGTCTCCTCATGGGAGTCGAGCACTATTTATGTGTGACGCTGTCCCAGCGGACGGGGGGGGGGGTGAAAGCGGGAAACAGCTCTACTCTCGAATGAACTCGAATCTTCTTGCAGAGGGTATTCTAGCATGTGTAAAGGTAAATCGTGGTGAACGCGGTTCGAGGCTACGCTTGTGGAAGGAGGGTGGTTAGGCTTACCAATCAAAGCCTAACAGAGCCTTCTACAGCGCATGTAAGTTCCGTTCTGAACAAGAGATTCTACTTGGAATTCCCTCACAGATCTCCCAACCAAAAGATGATTCTTTACAGAGCAGTTGCGTATGAAAAGATCATCCCACTCTTCAAGCTAGAATTATCAAAGGGTCTAGGGAAATTCTGACCTGCTACGACAGGTTTACACACAAAAAAAACGTAACTCTGAGCTCAACAGGAAATTTACAGACATAAGCCTTAAACAGGTCAATTCTAGAGAATTTAACTAGTACAATTTTAAACCAAAAAATTCACAGGACAACATTGGCGACATTTCAGTGGAACCCCCCCAAAATACAATTAAATGGAGGCATAAAAATGAGACTAAAGACTAAACAATTTAGTGGACCAAAAAAAAATCCTAATTAGGAACATTAATGAGATAATATATATACAATTCACGTGGAAAACCGTCGCTCCCGCCGGAGTATGGATGAGGTAATCCATGGGTCCTCTAGCCTCGAAGACCGGGTAGGGTCCCTTTCACTGGCTAAGGAGTTTGTTGCTTCCCGTGGGAAGTAGCACCAGCACCTCCGCGCTAGGCTTGAATTTTCGTTCTCGTGACTTAAGGTCCAATTAGGTCTTATACCTCTCAATAAGTCCTTCTTCACGAGATACGACACTCCTTTGTTACCTCGGATGGACTCATGCTGGAGGGCTATAGTTTTCTCCCAAAGGGGGGGGGGGAAGTTGCGCCCTCCATCTGGGTACAGGAAAACTTGTCGCTCCGGAAGGCTTGGAAATCCGGGTCGATAGGGATTTCCAGGGGAACAGGTGCACGGGATTCCAGGGCTGCCTGTGTACGGGTAATCACGGGCTGGGCCACGGGGTTCTGACCGAACAAAACGGAGCAGAACTGGATTGGGGCCGCTTCCACTTCGGTCCAACCGGACAGATAGTCACAATCGATGTGACAACGAATTACTGGGAAAGGACTGGCCCTGCCAAGGTAGTCGTGGACCACCGCAAATTTTTGTGGTTGGGGCCAACAGGGAAGGAGTAGGTCCTCAGACACTATAATGCAGGTGCACCCGGTGTCACGGACGAGGGTGGATACTCGGGGACCGTTTACAGTTCCGTTCTCGAACTTAAATCCACCAGGGTGGTTCTCATCAAAGAGAAAGTTTACCTGATGGACCGGGTCTTTTGTGGGCGAGGGAGGATTGGGAGTATCTTGAGGCGACGGAGGAGGATCAGGGGCGGCCCAGATTTAATGCACTTGGTGGGACTGAGAGTTTGCGAATCAGAAGCTTTGAGGATAGTTCGTGCGGTAATGGCCGGGAACTCCGCAGGTGTAGCAGATGATCGGGTTCTTTTGGTACGGCACAACCGGGGAAGAAGAAACTAGGGGCTTAACGTCTCGGTGTTCAGATGGATAAAAGTTTCTTGGCTTCGAGAGACTAGGAACTTTTGTAAATCTTGGAACCAATTTAGGTGAGGTCTTAGGGCTATAAAATTTAGTTTGGGGGGGTAATTGGGGAGCCTTTTTAACATCCTTAGGGTATAAATTGTGACTACCCGCGTAAACATCGGCCTCTTCCAAGCACTTCTTGAAAGTGGCGGAACGTTTATCCTTAATGAAGACGCGAATTTTGACAGCTACGGCAGCTAATAGCTGATCCCTAAGGAAGGAGTCCAGAAGGAACTCCTAGACCTGGGGAATCTTGCACGTATCCAGCAAACACTGAAGGTGTCTTTGGAGGATGTACCCGTGTTGTCGAAATGTTTGGCCAGGGAAGATCCTTTCTTGGCGGAATATTGAGCAGTAGAATTCGCTATTCATATGAACAGCGGCCAGCAATTCGGACTTTAACTTGGAATAGTCCAAAGTTGCTTCCGGGGGAAGGGATACGAAGATATCACTTAACTTGGAATTAGAAGGGGAAGTAAGCGAGCGACGCCATCTTTTTCGGCATCCCATCTATTGATCTGAAAGATTCTTTCAAAATGGGCCAAAAATGACCCAAACTCCTCTCCATCATTAAAAGCGGGAAGGTGAACTGAAAGAGTTTGGGGAATTTTAGCCCGGGAACCGATGGACTGAGAATCCATTTGATTTTGGCTCATTTCCAGCTCATGCTGCCAAATTTGTTCACGTTCTTCCATCTCCATCTTCGGTTTGTTCTCCTACATTTTGTTATTCTCCATCTCCATTTTTCTTAGTTCCTCTACCCTTCGCTCTTCTCGTTCGTTCCTCTCTTCTTCCGGTACGTAATTTAGCAGGTCTAAGCCCAAAAGACCAAACATTTCACCTTGACTCTTGAATTTTTCGAAGGATGACCTTTTTACGCAGTTAACTGAGGGAACACTTATACGCGAACGAGCTAGGACACTACCCACGTGAAATGAATACTTGAATGTTCGTGAAGGCCTTGATCACACAAAAAAAATTAAGATACAGCTACCTACCTCTATTATTTCTAAGCCGAAAAAAAATTAAATGGTCCTACCGGAATTAGGACACCAAAGACCTTAACCTGTTTAAATTAATAACGAGGAGAGTCTCCCAAATTCAAACACAATAAAAAATTAATTACCTGGGTCCAACACAATATCTAAATAGATTACGTTCCTCTGCTTTTCAATTAACTTGTGAAAGCCTTCTGTCAGTATAATACAAAAATTAAAATAAAAAGATATACGTGAATAACAAGGGAACATCTAATGTTGAAATTAAGATGACACGGGTTCGTAAAAACTCCAAACACACTTGACGTCAAAATTATATAATATGTATATTAATAAATATATATGTCGTGGTATGACATTATATTACATCAATACCATATTATATCTATGGGGGAGGGACCGATATCTTGCAGGCGAACCGACGAAGGGGTGGAACACCACTAGTTTAGACGGGCTGAGTAGCGAGAAAGACTGCAACGAGGTCAGGTAAATTATGGACAATGGCAAAGCTCAAGGTTATTTAAAGAGGTATGAACAAAAATATAATTTTATTTACGTAAAAATATTGAGAGAATTGATGAGTAAAATTACCTCAAAGAATTAATGGGCAAAATCAAATTAGTAAACGAAGGAGGGGGGGGGGGATTGTAGTTATAAATCAGACTATGGAGTTAAAATTAATGTGTTACGGGAGGAGACTATTCAAATGGGGGGAATTAACGCAAATGGCTTACTGAAGGAGGAGAGGGGTTGCCTTACGGAGGATTACGGGCGAGACGTTAGGGTAAGGCTTCACTGATGTCTTCTGCATGTGAGGCGAGGCCACTTGAAGCTTCTGAGCGGCATGTTAAAGTGATGACTGTTCTCCAAAAATATTAGCAGGGGGGAGGGAGGCGGTAACGTCCAGTCGAGGGTAGAGTATTTCAGCTACCCAAAAACGAGGGGCGAACAAGGAGGGCTTCGACACGAGTTGTAGAGAAGTCGAAAAATCACTCGGTAGCGATCGTTAAATGGAATTATCTCACTGACTGGGGCTAATTCCAATACACAAAAATAGTTCAGCTGTAAATTTGCTTTGTTGTTAGCATCTGACTTGGAACTAGGGGAATTTTCTTGGGGTCTGGGCAAGACTTCTCAACTCTTTTTCTCTATCATGGGAAACGAGCAATATATATTTCTGTGGCTCTCCCTGCGTGGGAGTTAGCAGGGAAAAGGCTCTACTCTCGAATAGCCTCGAATGTTCTTGCAAGGGGTATTCTAGCCCCTATAATGGTGAATCGTGGTGCACGCGGTTCGAGGCTACCGCTTGTGGAAGTGTGAGGGGGGGTTAGGCTTACCAATTTAAGTCTAACAGAGCCTTCTACAGCGCATGGCGTTCCGTTCTGAACAAGAGATTCCACGTGAAATTTGCTCACATTAACCATTTTAATAGGGTAGAGGAAACACATCCAACATAGATAATTATAAGGCGCTTGGTTTATTAGGTTTATGGGTATTAATAACACCATAAACGTAGGGAAGGGGAGTTTTTGAAGATTTAAATTTGCTAAGGAGGTCAGAGTTTCCTTTAATTAGAGAACGAAGAGTTGAGTGAAATTCTCTGTTTACCTGGTAATTAGGATTTCTTCTTAGGGTCTCATAGGTGCAGGGATCCGAAAGTAAGATATTCCTCTCATCTAAATATAGGGATTTGTCAATTAGTACAACTGCAGCAGAATTATCTGCCTTACAAACACGAATGTTCTTATTTTTACTAATGGAACTTATCGCTTTTTGAGACCTATCAGGATAATTATTTTTCACATGGCTTAAACAATTATAAACATAGCCTTTAGCAATGGAAATATCATTACGGGACACGTCGGTAAATTTATCTAACTGGGCAAATGCGTTGGAAATTTTAACACCATTCGGTGGTGATGGGAGAGGAAACTTTAGCCCATAGCCTAATGCCTTGTACGTATCAGCATTAAAATCTTGAGTCGAAAGGTTAATTACATTGTTAGAGGAATATATATATATATATATATATATATATATATATATATATATATATATATATATATATAAATATATATATATATATATATATATATATATATATTTATATATATATATATATATATATATATATATATATATATATATATATATATATATATATATATATATATATATATATATATATTGTGATAGAACGGTCTGAGGCCGCTTAAATTCAGCCTCTATCACATGTTAGAAACACATGCTACCCACGTGCATCTGCGAGAGGAAGCAGAGCGCGTTATCGCCCACCATAGCAAATGTTTAATCAAGGAGGTTCACTCCCCTGTTTCGTCTCCATACGTCGATCTCGCCAGATTGAGTTAGGCTTATGGGCAGATAAGGTATTTTCCCAGGCGTAACGGGGCATTCCCCGAAGTCCTCCACTCAATTATCCCCTACACCATCGAGATGGCTCCGGGTACTTATACAATAGCTTTTCCAAATTAAAGCAGATCCCGATTATCTTCGCGAGGCATCACGCCGATCCGGTCTCCCTTGTGCTGCTAAGAACTCTCTACCTCGAGAATTCCCCATATTGTCCAAAATAGGACAATATCCCTTGAGGGCCAAGGTTCTTGCCTTCAAGACGACAAGTCACACTACCCCCCCCCCCCCTTGTCCATGTTGTTCAGAAAAGAGAACAACGTTAGAACAACCATTGTTCTTTGAGCCCGTTTGGCAAAACACGGTTACCCCCCCCCCCTTGCCCCCTGTTGTTCAGAAAGAGAACAACGTTAGAACAGCCATTGTTCTTCAAGCCCGTTCGTCAAGAAACGGTTTTCGTTCCCAAGACATCACGTCAGGATAATTTAATTTCTTTTTTTTTAACGTTCTTCTAGAGAACGCTTGGTTACAATAATAACCTCCATTGCTCATCTAGAACATCTCCGATTTGCTGTCACAAAGATTGATCGTACTTCCGAGCCCCACTTCGCTCTCACTCTACGAAGACAATCCTTTCCCTTCGCTAAGGAAAACCCCCCGAAGTACCCTTCTGCTGGAAATCGCCAGTGGACCGAAGATTCCTTCGCATCGTCTTCCTCTGCACAACAACTTTGTAATTACGAGAGCTGAGCATTACCTTTAATCATCTAACCTTTTGTCAACGCTACCTTGTGCTTTAAATGGTTTAGCGAACCATTCGCCCTTTTAATTTTTATTTGTTCACCTTTTTAAATCTCTCCAAATCTTAATCCTCGGATTAGTCAGATATTCCCATACCCTTTTCATTCTTCGTTTATATAAACATTTTTTTGTGTGTTGTTGATAGTTTAATTAATAAAACTCTATTTTATTAATGATAGCAATATTATTTATCCTTGTTACCGTTCCACTTCTTAAGCATATTGAAGATAAATAAGCCTCTCAAGGCCCCACCTTTTGGACTAACCTCAGTCAATCAGATTACCACGCACTCGAAATATAAGAATAATTCCCTCAACGAATAGTTATATATGGTATATCGTCGAGAGCCTATTCTACGACATATTTATATATATATATATATATATATATATATATATATATATATATATATATATATGTATATATATATATATGCATATATCTCTTATGAGCGCGAGAGAATGATGACATAAATCCAACTTCAACGCAGGAAAGAAAAAACAGGCTAATATTTCTTCGGAATTATTTATTTATTACTTCGAAAAAATCCGAGCTGGGGTGGGATTCGAACAGTGCACATTGGGGCATCGAGCACCCGCTTTGATCTCAATTAGACCGCCCTTTAAACCACTCGGCTAAGTGTAGCCTAGTGGTCTAAATTGAGATCAATGCATGTGCTCGCTGCCTCAATGTGCACGGTTTGAATCCAACCCCAGCTTAGATTTTTTCAAAGTAAGAAATCAATTTTTCCGAAGAAAAATTATTCCATTTCTCTTTCCTTCGGTGAATTTGGATATATATATATATATATATATATATATATATATATATATATATATATATATATATATATATATATATATATTGATTTTAACTTGTATTTTCTTTATTTTCTTAGATGTTTTTTGTCTGGGTCTTGTAGGTGAGAATAAACTTTCGCAAAAGTCATATTTTATTCCGAGACGTCTCTCGACCGTGGTCGGTCATCTTCAGTGAATGAACAGAAATGGAATGACTTCACGATTCAAGATTTATTAAGATAAGAATTACAAATGAGTATTTTACAGAAAAAGTAAGCAAAAATTTTACATATAAGTAAAAATAATTAGGCTAATAGTGATGAATATACACAAAAAAGAGAGCAAAAAAAAGAGAAATTTAAATCAAAAAGTAGGAAGAACGAAACTCCATGATAGGTGGAGAACAATCATTATTTATACAATCCACAGATTTATTCTTTAAACATATTTGTGGTTTCTAATTATATTTTATCATGTATCATTTTTTAGGTACACAATTTTAGTTAACAGATTTGTATTGTTAAATTATATTATAGTCTTCTTTTCTATATTTCACACTTCATCACTTTTACATTGTTTTATTGTCGTAGGATGCCCCCCTTTTCTGATCACTGCACACCTGATACCATTTTTATGTAGGAGAATGCCCCATTTTAATCTCTCTGCACACAAACCACTTTTGTCGTGGTATTTTTGGTGGTAGTGATATACTTCTTTGATGAAGTAGGCTTTGTTCTAAGAGTGCTAAGAGTGCTAATATTGTTATTTTAAAGAAGAGCCGTTGGAAACACGTAAGGATATAGAGAAAAGCACAAGAATTCCCAAAATAAACTTATATTTTAACTTTAACAATTTACTACACAAATATTAACCCTTAACCACCTAAATACTCCGAATATTATAATTCACAATAATTACTTTAATTAGCTTGCCCCTCAAAAAATTGGTTAAATTCGCTACACACTTCAATATACAAGATTAAGGCTTATTGACTCTACTGGAGTTTAAATACCTCAAAAATGTTATTGCCTCCACGACGCGTGCCAACCGGCCAGATGGAGGTGGTTGAGATCACGAGGTACTTTTGGCGAGGGTAGCAGATGGGAGTCCACACGATATTCAGGGGGGTTCTTCAAGGACGAGAACAATCACGGTGCTTTGGGTGGCACCAAGGTAGGCGTGGTCTCTCTGGCGAGAGTAAGTCGAACTTGGTTCTTAAACCAAGTTAACCTCAAAGTTCCGTGTGACCACCGAGTAACGGGCTTCAGGGGGAGCTTTTCTCCTTCGTTACTTAATTCTTCATGAGCGAGGACTGTACTCAGGGAGGGTTCTTCTTCAAGGGCGAGGATCGATAAGGGGGGGTTTCTCTGACGAGAATAAGTTAACCTTGAATAAGTTAACTTAAAGGTCGGTTTGGTAACCGGGAACTAGCTCGAGGATGAGCTTCTTCTTAGTTCCATCCTTCCTCAAGGGCAAATATAACGGAGGAGGGTTTCTCTGACGATAATAAGTTGCACTTGGTTCCTCAACAATGTTAACCCTTTGAGTTTGGTGCGGCCACTGAGTAACGGGCTCAAGGGGAAGCCTTTTCATTCTTCTTTTCTTAATTCCTCAAGGACGAGGAATACCCCTGGTGTTTAAGATGCACCGGGATATAAAGAGTCTCTCTGACGAGAGTAAGTTGAACTTGAACAAGTTAACTTAACGCTCGGTTTGATACACAGGGACTAGCTCGAGGATGAGCTGCTTATTAGCCCCTTAAGGTAGCCCTGCCTCTCTTGCAGGGGACTTCGTAGTCCGATGACCCAAGTATTCTACCTGTCCAGTCTTGGTAGCCTGATCGTAATCCGGGGCCTTCTCACCTGAAGACTGACGTATTCTACCTTTCCAGTCTCGGTAGCCCGGGGTCTTAATCCGGAGACTTTGTCACCTGGAGACTGACGTATTCTACCAATCCAGTCTCGGTAGCCCGATCTTAATCCGGGGACTTCGTCACCTGGAGACTGACGTATTTTACCACAATTTTCCTCAGTGTTTCCTATTTATACCTCGTCTCCCCACTGATGGAGGGGTAAGAGGGAAGGAAGGCTTGGGGACGGGCCCAGGAGGCTTCTTATTCCAAACGGTTTTTTTCACTAAGTCTTACATCGTCTCCTCGTTAGCCTTCGAACTTGAGAGAAACGCGTCTCCAATTTCTTACTTGAGGTGACATTGAATATCCCTCTCGTAGCGGAGATCTTGCATTTTACCCTTTAGGCCTTTCATAGCGACGAGTAGCGAGGCCCTGTGGTTGCGCGCTTGACCTCACGGTGCCGGGGCCGGATGTCTTTGAGGTAATCGCCTCGTGTCTCCACTGAGAGATAACGGGGGAGTGACGATTCTTCTACATTTATTCATACTTACTTTTTATTTTTTGCTGCTGCTGCCGCGTATGAAGAGTTTCTTGTTGCTTCTTTTTGCTTCAGTCATGTCATTGCCATTGTTCTGTCGCTTCCTCCGCAATTAACACAGTTTTTAGTTTAATTTGGGTAGCTCCTCCATCAGTCGGGGCCATTTCATTTCAAGCATATTTCTTCCTTGCTTGGGCAGTTTGCTGTAATATGATCTTTTATTTTATCGCATCTAAAACAAACTTGTATATTATGATACTGGTCCCTTTGGATGTTACAGGTAGGGATTCTCATACTGTATGTGAGAAGTATCTTTTTAAGTGCTTTAGTAGTAATCTCGGTTGACTGACACACGATTTTGAACACGTGTATGTGTTCCTTAAATTAGATGATATCGTGTATCATCAGCGAGGTTTGTTGTTCCATAAGTTCCTTCTTTAGTTTATCTGGTGAGTGTTCCCTCACATATGATTCTACCTTGCAACATACAATGCTCCGGTTGGCAATGATCTCAGGAGGTACCTTTAGCCTCTAAGTTGATTTTTGTTAAAGTAATTGTTCCTGCGGGTGAAAGTAATAGTCCAACGTCATTGTTTTCTGAACAAGTGACAAGAAATCCATTTGGTGTTCGGATGCATTTGAACAGAGCGATTTGCAGATCCTTGAAAATGCTCTGTGCGACATCCTGTGGTTACCGTTTTAATCTGTTCTGAATTAGCCGAAATGGGAACCTTTTAGTGAAATCCTGTAGTCCCATGAGCAATTTTCTCATGCTTCCCCCAAATGGGGGGAGTTTCTCTGGAAAATAAGTTTGTAGATTATTTACCTCGCTCCACTAGTATAAGGAGCCCCCTATCTGGTCCTATCACGAACTTGCCTGCCTGCTCAGGAGCGCACATTTCCCCTTCGAGCACGCTACCAGATTTGGGCTCGACACTGATAATCGGGCCTTTTCTCTGTCCCCCTAACGGGGTCTCCTTCGGGAGTTCACTATACTCTACTACTGACTGCTTCTTATACCTTGCTGGTGGTCAGGTTATACTATGCTAGAAGGAAATAAAGCAGGAGAATATCAGATATATATATAAAAGGAATAGATTGAGAGAGGAAATTTAAGGAAATCACCGTTTTGGGGTGAAACCACGCGAATCAGAAACAGGAGATCTCTCCAATCAGTCTGTTGAAAGAAAGCTTCTTTCGTAAAGTTATTCATCACAAATGGTTGCAGGAACTGAGCAGGGCGTAGGGCGCTGTGAGAATTCATATGAACTGAACCTTCCTTACTTTATTCGATTTGTTGTAAGTATATATGTGTGTTAAGGGCCGAAAAGGAGTGTGTGGGAAGATAGTTGAAAATAGATAAGTGGTGAAAAGACAAAGTATGGTAGGCTGAAAAGAGATGTTAGGTGCCTGGTGGTCAGGCCTATCACCTGCATTTGTTTCCTTGTTTTGTGTTTTGATTGTTGCTAGGATAGTCTAAAGTTTATGACCTTCACGCCATTTGTTTTCAAATTCTTAATATATTTATATGCGAATAAATGCGCATTGTTGTTGTTTTTTATTAATAATTTATATTTTATTGCTTAGTTTTTTACTTTTGTGGGTTTCTTTTGGTAGTGTGTAATTTGTCTCTATGTTCTTTCTTTCTTCCGTTCTTCTTTCTTCTGGTTAGTTTGGTTTAAATGAGTCTTGTTCGGTAGATTTATTCACAATTAGTATTTAGTTCCACTTTGGTGTTAATGGTCTTATTCGGGTTTTTGGTTTCACTTCGGAGTCAAAGGTCTTTTTCGATTTTTCTTTAAGTTTCATGTTAATTTACACATAATTCTATACATAAGGCGACACTTCGTCTCTGCCGGCTATCTGGCTTGCAGAACTTGGTAATCTGGCATGACGTGTGTCTCTTTTGTTCTGGTCAATTATTTGATTGAGCAGTTCTTGAATTTTCCTCGTCCGTTCTTCTATGACGATGCTAATGGTCTTAGCCCTGCTTCGCGGTGCAGTTCCTTTTGGCGTATTCTATCTCGCCTCCGTGTACCCATGATTAGATACACGCATTTGTTCTGCATGACTTGTAGTCTGCTGTTTTGTGATTTAGAGACACGAAAGAGGGTGGAAGCGGGATATAGCAACGTGGACCTTACAAGTGCGTTGTAGATCTTTTTTTGTTGCTTATTCGAAGATTCCTGAACATATACAGACTCTTTCCTGCAGCTGAGCCTTTGGAGATTCTATCATTGACGTGCTTCCTTACTCGGTTGAAGTAATTTTCCATTCCGAGTACATTGCACTCCGTGGTGTAGGGATAGCGCCTATCCCCCACATGACATCAGGATGTAGTCTCCTGCCGCTGAAGACTACTTGGAATTTATCTTGGTTCGTCTGTATCTTCCATCGTGTATCATAGGTGTGTAGCATTTCGATTTCTGCTGCGGTCATGCGAGCTTGTATAGGCGCGTTCCTCCAAGGGCATGTAGTTATTTGATTGAAATCATCGGCGTAATAAACATTGAGGGTAGAAGGTTCACAGAGACTGGGACATCTGCGGTGTAAATCGATTAGAAAGTGGGGGACAGACAGCTCGCCTGCGCGTAGCCCGCGCTGAGCGGAAATTTAAGTCCGTCAACGATCAACGATCGTAAAAGATAGAAGGTGTGGATTGAACGTAGAAATAAATAGTAAAGGTGTTTTTTTTAGTAGATGTTTGGTTTTGTTTCGTGTTCTCTCTGTAAGTATGTAGATAAATTGGGTCTCAGTTCTCGAAGATTTGAAAGAATATGCTCCTCATGTCGTTCATTGAAAAATTCGTTCTCTTCTTCACTAATGCGAAAACGGTTTTGCCAATAATGTATAAATTCGCGTTCGATGTCCTGGTCTTCCCTGTATTCCATGTCATTCGATTGGGTTTTATACGATCCTTGGGTGGAGAGCCTTGCAGTCTATTCAGTTGGTTTTAAAATGTTTTAGGGTCACCTTTAGCGTCAATGTTAGCGATTAAATCATCCCACTGCTCTCTTGACTTTTCCATTATGAGATGTCTGATGTCGTTTCTTAAATCTCTTAATTCTTTGTGTTGATTCGCTGTGATACCAAATATGTTTACGAAATAGATGGCTGCTTCTAATTGCTCCATCTTTTCCTGATTGTTGTGTTCTCATCTAGGAGTGGGCAGTATTTTGTGTTCCTTCCATGAAACAGTTAACCGGTCAGCCTCTAAGATCTATAATGTGAGATAGTTAAGTTTTGCATCAATTTTTCAACATGCAGGTGCTGTAGACACCGTATGACTCCTAGTTGGTTCTTGACATCCAACTGCATTTTGAAATTTTCACCTGGATCAGGGAGGTGGAGAGGTGGATTATCATACTAACATGATCTGAGGGAGCGAAAGGGCCAGTGAGAGTCACCTAATTTATGGAGAATTTTCTGTTAGTCAGCACAATATCCGGGGTCGCCGCCGATCACTCTGTATGGAAAGTGGGGAAGTTAGGTACTTCTCTTAGCACTATGCCCCTCTCAATTATCAAGTTAGTGAGTTACTGGCTCCGTTGAAAGCTGTTGTATAGCCAGCTTCCCTACATCGGGCATGTAAATCACCGATAAGAATTGCTGAGGATTCTCTCCTAAACAGCCGTAGGAAATTGGGGATCGGAATATATAAGCGCCTTTGAGATTGATAGCCAACTGCAACTCTCAGGTCATCGAACGTCATGAGGATCTTGCTTGCCAGGTAAAATTCTTCTAAACCCTGTATTTCTTTGAACTTAATCCCATTATTGATGGCAATGCCTACTCCATAGAACCTCTCTCTCAAGTGGTTTGCCATCAGTACCTCGTAGTTGAATATCTTTATAAATTCGTTTTCTCCATTTAAGCCCTGCTCAGAAATGAGAAAGATATCTGGATCAACGGATCTTATGATTGAGTTATAAGCTCTAATTTTGGACTTCCAATCGTTTACCTTTAGGGAGAGGATTTTAGATTTCTGATGTATCTAACCCGAGTAGGCATGGCTGATTGTTATTGGACTGTTTAACCTTAGTTATCTTTTTCCTGACGGCGATCTTACTCTTCCCGAACTCTTTTTTTTCTAAATATCTCTTGATTGAAATTGAAGCAGGATTCGGAACAGATGATGATCAGACCTCCTCTGAAGGCTTGTAATAACTCCTCTTCTGCGATGTCGGTATCGAATTCCCAATTATACTTGCCCTTAATAACTCCTTCAATTAGGTCGGCAAACTTGGACTTTCGTGGTATATGTGCGGATAGGGAGCTATAAATCTTCATGCAGAGGTCTAAGGTATTTTGGAAAGGGACGGTGAGGGTAGCAGAAGACACTGCTACTGGTTTAATTTCGATGTCCTTGGGCTCAGTCGTTTCAACTGGCTGGTTACTAATTTCGATCTGAGTTTACTCAGTTACGGTAAGTTCTTGTTTCCGCAGGAGAGGATCGCGAAAAGCCGAGCGAGACCTTTGTTCCGTCTGCTGCGCGATTCTTATTTGGGCATGGAGAAGAACCCATGACGGCGGGTTGTCAGGAAACTATATCGGTTTGATACCATTGTATACCAAAATATTGTTGAATTCTGTTTCATAGCATCCTGATTTGGTTATATTCGCAAAGTGGGCATTCAAGATACACATCACAAGGTCGGGCATCATACTTTGGTCATTTTAAAGCATGGTCCTGTCCTGATTAGATTTCTTCGTTGCCTGATCCTAAGTGGTGGTAATCCTTTTATTTCTTTCCTCAATCATAGCTTTCTTCTTATTCGTAATCAAGGTTTTTTTTTATTGAGCAAGCCATCGAAAGGGTGCATTGCGATTTGCCGCAATGTAGGCACTTTTTCTTCGGATTTTAGCATTCCTTCCAAGTGTAGCCGGAGTGTGCGCATTCGCAACAGACGTCTCCTTCAAGTTGGCAGTCACTGGTGGCAGGTTTCTCCATGGCATAGCATGAGAAGCAAATCTGTTAATGAACGAACACTTCTCGTTCGATCCAGGTGGCGGAGACTTTACATTTGAACAGTACCAACCCTTGCTCGGTAGCCTTAGCGGCCCTGTCGGTTGTTTCAAAGGTTAATTTAAACAAATCTGTGTGCTTTTCTCCGTCTCGGTTTTTAAACTTGAATGCTTCAGGTTTGTTTGTTCTGAATTTCACCTTTAATTTCCTTAGCAGAGTAAGTGCCAACTTATGGGTCAATACGTCGACATATTATCGACATTTTTGCTGAGACATGGGGAGGGACTCTTGGTATTAGATCGATCTCATCGAGAATTCCTCGTGATTTTTCACTGATCAAGTTATCTAGGTCTTTGTTAGAGTCACAAAAGGCCATATAGCCGAAAGCTTGATCTTTGAGCTTGTATAGGGCAACTCCCAGTTTTAAAAAAACTCTCTCGAAAACTTTCTCACAAGAAGGTTTCAGGGAATGTTCCTTGACCCGGAATACATTTTTATATGAAAGAAATTGATAGTGATTTCAACATCCTTCTGTTGTGATTTGAATATAAGAAATTGTGTAGCAAGATAATTATTTAGTTACTCAGGTCAAGAAAACAACCGTATAATCAATTTAAAATTGTTTCTATTTAGTTGTTTCGATAAATATTCGTTGATAACCTTTTGGGCATCATCAATATGTGCTTAGGGTATTGGATGCTTATAATAGATTAAAATGAAACCTCTTTAATTCGTCGTCTAAGGTATGCGATAAGGTACGTTCTTTATTTTAAATTAAATGTAAACTCGTTTCTTATGGCTACGCCTTGGTAGAAGCCAGTGCTGGACAGGAAATCATATTATTCATGATCAAAGACTGTATTTCTTTTCAAAACAACCTGTTTCTTGGGTGACAGACCCGGGCATTCGGAGGGTTTACCAACTTTGCGCGCACTTTGACATTCACTCTCAAGGTAAATTTCTCATTCAATTAACTAATCAGGAGGTTTCGAGTTTTCTAATCTGGAAAAAAGCTACAGTAAGCGGAGACCGTTAAGCCGCCACATGCTGAATCTTCTTAACTTTTATTACCAGCTTGTATTTGGCCTTTGAGGAAAGAAAAATGTTGCTAATGTAACCCATGGCTTGAATAACTGAAGGTCCATTAAGTATAAAGTTTGATTCAGTGCTTTATTCCGATGGGTTTGAAGTCTTGAAGAAACCGGGAATGGAGTTTTTTTTTTTTTTACTTAGCCTGGTAAGAGAGGGATGGGAGCGAGTTCCAAATCTTTGGCATGCATTTTTTTGCTAACAGGACCACCCGTTTGGTAATTTTGAAACCAGCTAATAGAATAATTATCAATAGTGTACCTACGAGGGCTTAATATTTTTTTCTGAGGGGGGGATCACTTCCAAAGTATTATATCAGAACCATTTAGGTTTGCCATCTTCTTCAATTTTTAACTATAAATATCCGAACATGCCTTTTACAGTCTATTGTTGTTTGTATGTATCTATGAGACAGAACAAGTGTAGGCCATGAATGGTCTTTTGCAGTCTCCTTCTTTTCTTATGTTCTTATGTAACACTGAAAAACCTCAACATCAACTCAGACCATCTCGAAGCTGCAGCTGCCAACAGAGCTACATGACGTTCTTTCTGTCTTCGAAGAGCGACTCACTTCGAAATGGAACGAATTTGACAGCGTGAAGAGCGTCGTAATAGGCGCCTCGAGAGGGCATCTCAGATTCCTCCGCCCCCGGATCCAGACCTTTAGTGGCCTGAATGTGGATGCCCCTGCGGCTCCCGCAACGGTCTCCACAGTCACGGGTGCACCCACCAACCGAGACCTCTATGAGGGCATCCGTCATCATCGACCTCAATGGACTTCCCTAAGCAGCAAGCATTGCACAGTTAGTTACCTTCTCTGTTGTCTCTTCGTTTCTTTCGTCTTCTTGTTTGCCTTTAAGCGAGGTTATATTATCGAAATACTTCATTATTTTTTTTGTTTATGGTTTTTGTCTTTTCTCTAATGGGTTCAAAATCGTACTTTTCAGTTCTTATTATTTATGTCTGAACTTTATTTCTGAAAATAGAAAAAGTCAATCAAAAAGTCAAGGTATGCGGTAAAAAATGCCCTTATTGTTATTTACTCTAGCTTCATTGTATTATTTTTATTGCTTTCTCTGTTCTCCTTCAAATATTTCCTGATTATACCTTTATGAGGGTTAAACAGGGCATACATACCTGAAAAGGTTGTATTTCGTTCTAGTTTTAATTGGAAAGATGAGTTAAAAGGGGTAAAAAAATTCCATTTTACCCTCGTAGGAAGACGAGTTTTATTTGAGCAACCAAACCAAAAAATCGGAATCAGTTTATCGAATATCGACGATTAAATAGATTGTATAAAATGAAGATATTGGAGGCGAGTAATCATTTAATAAATATTAAATATCTTTTAATTTGATAACAATAAAGTGAATAATGTTTTTTTTAATACTATTTTGCGAATATGATAGCAATTTCTCGCCCCAAAATATTTTGCATTAGGCGGCGGACTAGGGGAGGCTTTTGATCCACCTCAGTAAGTGACTGTCTCCAATAGACTAGTCTAACAACCCTATAAAAAGGTTGTATCAATTTATTGTTTTTTTACCTTCACTTTTTGCTGTCACAGGCACGAATTTGTTTTCACCCACCAGTGGCGGACACGCTATACATATATTTTTAAAGCACAGTGATGCAGTTAGGATATGTGGTTAAAATAGCAATCTCTCTTCCCTATTCATGTTGCAGCGTGGGCGCTGGGGGTGGAAGAGCGTCCCCACAGTGCCTATTTTAGAATTAATAGGGGAAAGTTATTTCGATCATAACCACATACCCAAACCCCATCAGTACAGCTTATTAGAAAAAAGAGAATATTTTGTCAGGATTCTTGGTTATACCTTCTGTGCTAAACGATTTGAAGGATTGAGCTTGGACACGTTTTGCGGCGTGCCGCATCTCGTGAGTTACAGGACTCTTGTTATTTTTGGATTATTTTCCATTCTTGCTGAAACCCTTAGAAGACTATGCCGTGGTTTTAGTATTAAAAACAATACAAATGGTGATTTTAGGCATTGAAGTCATCATATATTGTTTCGGTTTGGCGCGAAAAGTACATATTTTTCAGATACTTCACCTTGATTGGTTCAAAGTGAAATTAAAATAAGTCGTCCTTGCCTTAGCTTGATGTGTTAGAAATTCCTGATTCCTAGTAAAGAAAATGAAGAATAAAATTATGCCTGAGAGTGGTAGAAAAGTTTAGTTGTATCTTAGGAAGTTACATGGATCTACATAAGTTTAAAATTCACATGATTTAATCAATGCATCTTACCAGTTTTATAATATGGAGATTAAAATTAGATATTGAACGCGAAAAAATAGGTAAACACTTAAAAGTAATACAAATGTATGAACACAGACATGTGAGAAAGATATTGTAAAAAGAATTAAAATTTTAAGTGGAACTAGCCAACCCACATTGATATAAAGGCGACATAAGATATACAAATAATATACTAAATGCGGCACTTTTATACATATAAAAAGAGCCAGAAGATGATTAAGCAAATGAGGGAGGGAAGAAATTGGCTCAATAGTAGGATTGATGTGATACACTCGAACGCGGGGCCGTGATCAGGGAAATCTTCATACTCTATAGTTGCATGTCTAACAAATCAATGCGGGGTAATTAAAACAATTAATGAGTCTTTTATCTGTTGATGCAGGAAGTCGCTCAAGTTAATTGGTAGCCATAAAGAGAAACCTCGTTCTGGCGTTCGGAGCAAGTTGCGACCCGTAACAAAATGTCCGCGTGGACACACTAGCGTTCTTCTGAACAATTATAATAGCGAATGTAAAAGTGATGCTAAATTATGAAAATTAAGGAATTTCCTTATTTTATATTTTAGAGGTTTAGCAATAGATAGGAAGCTGTCAAACTCGAACTTTGAGCATTTCTTTCTACGCTCATTTTCCACTATTCGGAATGGAAGATTAGTATCTTAGAAACCTCTAATTTATGGTTTTGTTTCGCGTATGCCTTGTAATAAAATAATTTTCAATATGTGCTTAGATTACTAGGGGTCGGCGAAAATATGCTTTGTGAGATATCTTATTTTGAAGGCTCACGTATTTACTTATCCCAATTTTAATTTTGAGATATAACTGATGGCAAAAGTGTTTGTGTATTTGTGTATTCGAATATCTGGGAAGTGGTGAGTTTTGTATTGAATTTAGATGCTTAGAACCTGAGACACTTATTGAAGGTAGAATTTTAGATGGCATTCTAGGAAGTTTTTAAACTTGTCCTCGTGCCTTGCTGAGATGCTTACAATTTGATAAGGACACAAAACATGCTTGATACTGAAATTAAAGAACACCGAAGCTTCAGAAATGATGAGAAGCGCGGCTTTATACTCCCGATGTTTATGGAACGTACAGATCGAAAAAATGCTAGAACAGTATATGATAAACCACAAACTACTATTTGTGAGCTTCTGGTAGATGTGTAAGCAAGTAGAGTTGAAGTTAATAAAGATACAATAAGTAGAATGTGGGGTTGTTATGATCCCTTTTCTCGTACTTCAAGAAAGACACCACTCCATAAGAAAACTCACAGTAAAATTCACCTGGAGTATGAAAATAAATATTGAAATAAGTTCTGGGAATCTTTCTTTAGGTCAGACGCCAAGCCAAATTATACGATCCCTACAGTCAAATTTGGTAGTGGATCAATTATTGTATGGATTTTTCTTATCATCAGTAAGTTTGGAAAGAAATTTGTTATAAAGAGTTGGCTCTCTGGGCTTGATATTAGGACATGCATTTCAACAAGAAAAATATCTCAGGCATACAGCAAAACAAATTAAGAATTAGTTGCTAACAGGTAGAATTAATGTCTTTGAGTTGCTAAGTGAATTTTCTGAACTGAATCACATCGAAAATCTGTGGAGAGAATTGCGACTCATGGTCCAGATACGAGATCCACGGAAATTATCTGATTTAAAAAAACCGTGTTTGGAGGAATGGAACAAAGTCATTTCAAGCACTTGTAGAGAGATCGTAAGGCGGCGACCTAAAGCACCTGCAAGCTCAAATTGACGACGAGGGTTATGCAACCAGCTACTAAACCATGTTTATATGAATTTGTTGTAAATTTTGCGTTGTCAATTTTCAGTTTTGTCCTTCTAAAAGTTCTTTCTGTAACCTATTTTTATTAAATGAAGTTCCACCTGTGTTGTAAATTTGCATTTCTAACCAGTGTGTTGTAAACATTTTCGGCCTACTATATATATATATTGTCGTAGAATTGCTCATAGTCTGGTCCAATAATTATTCTAGCCCTTGCTCTGGACACACCGATTTTGTTTAAGTCGATGGTATTGAGACCTATGACTCAATCTACGTTCATATATATATATATATATATATATATATATATATATATATATATATATATATATATATATATATATATATATATATAGGCTTTAATTCCTACTGAACGTGCGAAAGCTGGTTAGAGCCGGGTTGTGCCACGGCCAGGATTCTCACTATAAAAGTTCGACTTGTTACTGGGGGGAGGTTTGTGATTGTTAAATTCTAAGAGTGCATAATACAGGTTGAATAAATTAGCCGAAGGGATTCTTAATTAAAGTCTTGCTAAGGGTACGTAACAAAAGGAGGAGCCACAAATAAACACACATACAAATATAAACTTTACTTTACACCAAAATGATACTTAGTAGCAATAGTTAAACCGGCATTTAGGTAAATAAGGATTAAATATTAAACACGGATTAATCCGGGTTGACAGCAATTATAAATAATAATATCCAGGAATGACTCACTTGAATCTCTTTAAAAAAAGGAGGGGAGGATAACAATGACGTTAAGCGTCTAGACTTATAATGACTCAATGGGAGTATCAATCACTGTTAATTAAATAGGTAATTTAAGAATAGAGGAACACTGGGTTTACAGATTACCATTAATTGTGATGGATTGGAGAGACGACTACTCAAGTCCAGACGGGGTAGTTCGGTTGGCGTTAACATGAGTTCTCGGGGAGAGGGGGGATAAGACGACGGGTTCGGAGCTGCTGACTGCAGTTCCGGTTAGTTCACTCCTAACTGGATGTGACACTAACAAATAGTTACTTTCAGTAACTATTTGGATGTTCCTTTTTCTTTCTCAAATTACGTTGAGCAACAGAGCGTATTTTTTTTAGTTACAGACTCTGCAGGGCGGGAATTGCCTCACGACCACTTTGAGACAGCGACCAAGTTAACTCAGCGGCGCGTTGGCAGTTCATACGTTACGGCAACGACTCACGTTCAACGTGAGGGTTACGCGAGAAGGTTTGGAACACTTCTGCCGAGGGATGAACGGAGTTGTCATTTATACCGTGGACTATGTGAAATCGAGAGAAAGATTTCATATACGTCAATTCGCTTATCGTAGCGCTTTCTGAACAATCTCCATGGTATCATAAAGAAGGCAAATAGAATTTAGGCTTCTCTGTGAGATAGGCCTTCTTTCGTTAGACTTCCTGTCGCCTGTCGGGGAAGTTTGGCGCGGATAACGGCTTAGGTAAAGGGAAAGGCGGAGGAGGGAGGTAGAATGTCGGGGGAGGGTGGGGGTGAGGGTGGGGAGACGAAGGTCAACTCAAACAACAAATTTCTTTCGTTCCCACGATTGTCTAGCGGCATGCGTGTATGTACGTTCCATACCCTCACGCACATATATATATATATTCACTAGGTAACTTAAAACACATGTAATATGCAGAAAAAACTCCCAAAGAAAAACAGGAAACATAAATCTGGCGAGCAATCTCGTTTATTAAAGAATTTTTAAAGAAGTTGTAGGTAAAATTGGGGAAATGAGTAAGCGGTAATAGAGGATAATAGTAAAACAAAAGACCATCGTTAAAGTTTAACGACAATCGCGAAAAACAAAGGATGGTCGGAGCTTGAATAATTGTTCGGAAAGTAACAAATAGTGGCAATGACCGAAGCAGCTGTGAGGGTTTTTTCTTCAGGAAAAAAAATGAGAATTCTTTGCCATGACTCTTCATGGCGTTGACAAGGTGGCGACATGCTCCCAACGTTGTTCTCGCATACGGTTGGTTATCACAGGCCTTTTCACTCCTCTAACTATATTGCCAACCTCCTCTTTGACGACACAAGAAACTGTGGCAATGCGATATTTTTTTCGCGAGTGTGGTCATTTGAGTTCCTTGGCACTTTCGAAGACCTCTCTGCCACTCTGCCAACGGTCATCTGGCTGACGTTGATTTACTTGTTTTGGCCTGCGCGCAGCAGAGCAAAGAACTCGATTCTTTTTAATTTCATCTGGACTCACCTGTCCATAATGATAAAAAGAATATTTGATGACAGATGCTAGATAAGTTAAACTTAAGTTTATTTGACTAAATTTATTCTCCCACACAGATAAAACTCTCGAAAGATCAATAAACTCAAACTAAGTGCAGCAGAACTTCTGCCTTACTCGGCAAATACACACAAATAATAGTTTCAACTTCATTACATAAATGTTCCAATTTGACAAATTCATTACTGAAAATATTTATTAAATAATCTTAGAATAAATATGTTGAAATATAACCCCAAATTAATAAAATAAAATCATATTATACAATCATTATAATAACTGAATAGATATTTTCTATTTTCACATGCATATTTATATTATATTTATATGTGATTTTTTGTCAATTTAACTTATTAATTTTTATTAGTTTTAAAAACGTTATTTTCTCAACAATTCTTCTTACTGCGATTCTTTTTTTTTACTAATCGACTCTGTTACCATTTGCACATTTCGCTCTTTATATATATATATATATATATATATATATATATATATATATATATATATATATATATATATTCAAATAGTCAACCAAATTGACTATTTGCTTTCCGTTGGGGAGGAGGGGGTAATTTGAGCAATCTGACTCTCATTAGGTAATTAACTGTAATTTGACAATTTTTCTGTGAAAATTTGTGCAAGTCTTTTCCAATTTTCTAATAAGGTAAGCTTTCTATATGTACCCTCAATCTAATAAAAACAAATAAAAAAACTAAGGCACTTTGTTATAAATCTTTCTATTTTGGAAAACATATGCTAGTTTCTATATAAGTATAGCCAATTATTTAATTAAGTGGCGAAAATTTCTACTTCTGCCCCTATACCGAAAAAAATAGATCGGGAGCCATCATATCAGTGTTAGTTTGATTGAACTGAAATATAAGTCTAGATTTTTTCTTGTAAGTTCGTTTAGCTTGTTTATAATGAAGATTGACGCTAATATTTAACATAAGGGAATAAATATTTTTTTCAAGGTATATAAAGTTTTTTTGGGGGAGTTACATAAGTCCGTCCTCAATATATATGCCAATGTGAAAAAAAAATTAACATTAGTTATTTTGAGCTTACAAAAGTGTACATAACATCTACAATGTTAGCTGAAATCGTATCATATCATCATCATTATCACTAACTCTATAATTAAAGAAGGGGATTTTTTTGAGTATTTGAATAATAATTTCATCTTAGTTTGGTAATAACTTATGTAAGTATATTTAAAATTTTTATCTAGGTAATTTCTATGAATTTCTTTAGAGTTTGAAAATTCAAAATGATTAAGTTCAGAAAAAAATATATGATAATCCAATGCTTTATAACGTTTTAAAAGAAAATGAATTACAATTAGTAAAGTTCATAAAGTTTCAAAAAACTTAACGATGAATGCTTTTTTCTAGATTTTGAATTTTAATCTTAGTAGCGAAGAGCAGGGGATGGGGGGGGGAGAGTGGCGAAGCCATTGCCTGGTTGTATTATATATTATTTTGAATGGAATTTTTTTAATTAAAATAGGATGTTCACACTATATATTACTTAATATCAAAGAAATATGATTAATTTAAACAGTATTCAGAGGGGCGGGGCTTATATGTCTGAAGTCAAGAAACACGCGATAAAAACAATGAATATTCGTGTGACTAAAAACCTCTTGCTTTGGAAGTGTGAATACTACTCTACTCTCCGTAGCGAGAAATGGACAATGGGAGAGAGAGAAATAGATAAAGAAAAAAAAGAGAGAAAGAAATAGATAAAGAAAGAGAGAGAGAGAGAGAAAGAGAGAGAGAGAGAGAGAGAGAGAGAGAGAGAGAAGGCGAGTAGCAGATCTGGGGAGATTAGGCAACAGTAGGTGGACACCTGTAACGCTACTTGCCGCACCTATATCGGCAATTTCTCGTTGCAGCCCGTATATATATAGTTGATTAGAATTAGCAGAGGGTTTGGGGTGCAACCCTCCACCATTAAAGGCGTGTATGGTAGGCAAAACACTTCATTTCGAAATAATCACCATAGGGTTCGAATTCAATGCGAGCCAGATATATTTAGGCGTTCCAATTTCCGTGTTTTTATGCGATGCTCAGCTCCGAATGGGCGGAGCAAAAAATTGAATCCTAAAACTTTCTTAAAATCCGTGGCTGTGTCCCACATTTCTTCAGAGAGATGCATGTATCAGACTGGTTACGTTAGGTTAGGTGCCGTTGACTATTACGGTAAATATAAATATCGGGTAACTAGCGACATCCTGTGAAAACAAATTAAATGGCCCCATCATATAGCCATATTATTGCGTACGAATCTATAAAAGTAATTTACGATGCTGGTTTCGCTACTTCCTCTCGATACTATAATGGTGAGTGCAACAGACTCCGCTTAGACGAACCCAGATTCGAATCCAACTATCGCCAAGATAAAAATGTAACTAAGTATAGTGTAGTTACATATATATTCTTAATAAGTAGGTTAAGTATGATCAAGTATGAGTCGCTCAAATTATAGAATAAACATTATGTTTTAATCAGTGCGAATAACGTGTGGTGGTAGAAAGAGGGTATAGGAAAAGAGGAAAATGAGAAGAGGAGAATGAAATATAAAATTTAGATTTTCTTTTAGAGTGACCTCCAAAAAATTACTACGCCTCATTTTCGCTCAACTCACATCAAAATATGGCGCCTTTAGAATAATGGGCATAGAAACGATTAAACGTGAATGTTATTGTGGAGAAATGGCTACATTAAGCCTCCTGGAGGAGTATAGGTACATTCAAGCCCCCCTCCCTTCATGAGGAGAAGCGTGGGAAAGGTAGCCGGCGAAAATGCTTACCATGTGTGATCTCCTCGCCGCTGTAGGCAGTTGGAGCTAACATATGTTTGAAGGCGACCACCTAAGGTCCTTAAACGACGCTCTAACGATCGCATGACCTACGAGACCCATAAACCCGTGGTTAGGAAAAAAAAACGGTGCGAGTCAGAAGGCACGCCAAGTAGCGGTGCGGTTACGAGCCTATAATTTGCGAGCTGACTTGGGCACCCCAGTGCCACCTCAGGAATTCTCGATCTCCCCAGATGCTAACTCACCATTCGCTCGCCCCCCCTTTTGCATCTGTGGCCTGGTCACTTCCCCCTTTAGATGGGGCGGCAATCCGCCTATAAATAAGCCCCGCAAAGAAAGAAAAGAGGATTATCTGAAGTCGATACGCCAGAGTAGGATTAGGTTGTGAAGATCGATCCATCGGTCAGACAAGAAGATTATTAGAAGTCGATTCGCCAGAAGAAAGATTAGTTCGTATAGATCGATCCTTCAGCCATACAAGACTATTTCCGTGAGAAACGATAGGATCAGATTGAGAAAATCGATCCCCCCCCTTTCAGGGCCGTATTAACCTAAATAGTCAAGTTTTATATCGGTGCCATACCGAAGAAGCCTTTTCCGTCTGCAAAGAAGCCCGACTGAAGAAAAGCAAAGCCGCTCACACTCGAGTGATTCTCACATCTCAAGCACCGTAAGAGTGAGAGGAGAAGAACCCTGCCCCAACGAGCTCCCGTTCTTTAATTACGATTGAAGAATCATCCCCCGGCACAGGCGACAAGCAATCCCTCCTCGAAAATTCAAGCAGCGACCACACCACTTCAAAGCAAGAGATAAGTCCTCCAGCGACATCCGGCAATCCCTGTTACCTACCCGTAAGTTAACAATAACATTTATATATCTATTGCGATAGTAGAAGTTTAGTACGTCCCACGTTTTAAAGGAGAGCAGAAACCATTATTCTTGAACCGAGGTCATATGTGTTTGTAGATGACAGTACATTAATTTAATGTTTTATGCTAAACAAATAGGGTCGTGATAAAAATACTAATTGGCAATTGGTTTGTTTATCTGAAGCCTACTTGTTTATATTTTGTCATTCGAGGCCAAATATAGAAATGCTTTTACTGTTGGTTTGTAATATTTAATTTAAAATACATGTTTATTTTTGGTAGATTCTGGTGTTTCCTCTTATCCTTATGTGTTTAAAAATAGCTCTTCCTTAAGGACTAAACCACAAAAATAGCACTCTCAGAACAAAGCCTACTTCATCATAGAAGTAACTCACGCCCCTTAAAGCATACCGCGACTAAAAGGGTGTCAAAGCGTAGAGTGATCAAAGCCAAGGGTCATTTTACGACATATTATAAAAGTGGTGTGAGGTCTAGAGGTTTTATATTAGAAAGAACCCAGCAGTGTCTATTTAAGGAAGAGCTAACACATAAAAGGAACACCAGGAATAATAGAATATTTGACGAGTGGGAAATTGGTAAAGTTAGAGGTGGATACCATCTAAAGGTAATTGTTAGGCCAAGTGGTAAGTTTCGGTGGTGGAATAGGTCAGGCTTGATTAAAAACAAGGTAGATGACTGACATAAGCGCGATGGAATTGTTTGACCTTTATCGGAAGCAAGTTCAAAGCCTCGGACTGGAAGGAACCGAACTGAACTCGTTTATTCAGGAGAAAGAGAGAAATGAAAGAGAAGAAAGAAGAGAGGAACGTAAAATGAAAATGGAAGCTGATGAAAGAAGAGAAAAGATGAAAATGGAAGCAGAAAAGACGAAAATGGAAGCTGATGAAAGAGAGAAGATAAGGGCCCACGAAAGAGCTCTTAGTAAAGACCAGTTAGAGGTGCAGTCAGTGTCATCTAAAACAGGAGTGTCACCAGCGGCCAGCATGAAACTCCTGGAGTACAAGGACAAGGAACATTTATGGTCATATCTCTCCCATTTTGAGAAAATATTTGAAGTCAATAATTGGGACCTAGAAGAAGATGGGGTCGCCAGACTGTTACCGCTACTCAATCGTAGGATGAGAGAGATATTCGTATCTTTACCTTCAGAAGCGACTGTGGACTATTCCACTCTCAAAGCCGAACTTCTCTCAGCAACAAACCTTAACCCGGAAGAATATAGGATGAAGTTCAGGCAGTCTCGTATAAGACCTGGACAAACATACAAACATTTTGGCTTTGAGCTTCGTCGAAGCCTACAGTTTTGGATAGAGTCAGAAGGGGTAGAGAACGAAGTCGCTGTGGTCGTCGACTTCATGCTTAGAGATCAGTTACTAAGTACACTACCCCAGGAAATCCGTGCATTCGTTAAGGACCGAAAAGCTTCTACCTTCAACGAGTGCCTGGACGAGGCTGACCTCCACGCGGTAAATCATCGGTTATATCCTAGGGAGTACAAGAAAGAGAAGGCTCCCTCCCCAAAGAAAAATGGGCCGCCACCCAGGCATTTACAGAAGGAGCCCTTTAAGTTCGCAGCAGCAAAAGGAACTTATAAACCAAATTTTGGAGGAGAAAAAAATCAAA
Source organism: Ceratothoa steindachneri (assembly GCA_963969495.1). Classification (NCBI taxonomy): domain Eukaryota; kingdom Metazoa; phylum Arthropoda; class Malacostraca; order Isopoda; family Cymothoidae; genus Ceratothoa; species Ceratothoa steindachneri. The sequence continues at coordinate 144,073,685 of OZ018321.1, read as the reverse complement.
AAGAAGTTAGGATTCCACAAGGATCATACCCTAATACCGGCACGTATCCCAGGAAGCCCGTCACTTGTTATACCTGCGGGATAATAGGTCACCTGAGTTTCCAGTGCCCACAGAACTCCCGACTGAGGGAGACCTCGAGACAACAGGTGCAAAACCTGACTGCCGCGATCCCAGCAGGACAAGCTGATTCGTCCTACGTCCCCGCGCCAACATCCGAAGGGCCCCAGCAACAGGTAAACTTTCTATTCAACAAAAGTTCGCCAGGCGGCCTACAATTTGAAGAGGGCACTGTTAATGGGTGCCGTGTATCCACGTTAGTCAGAGACACCGGATGCACGTGCATAGTGGTATCCGACAAGTTGCTGCCCCCAGTAAACCCTGCCCATAAGAAATTCGCAATCGTCCACGACTTTTTAGGACGCGACAATCGATTCCCCGTCGTGAGATGTCATATACAATGCAGATATTTCACCGGTTGGACGGACGTGGTAGTAGCCCCGATTAAGTTCTGCGCAGTACTAATCGGACAAAACCCCCTAATTCCCCAGCAAGAAGTGGCCCAACAAGTAGTCACCCGGGCACAAGAAGCCCAGAGGAAAGAGCAACCTGCTAAGTTGACCCCGAGGATTACCCTCCAAGACAATGGGTTCAAATTGACTTCCTTCGCCAGTGCTCAGAAGGAATGCCCCACTCTTAAACCTCTATGGGAGAAAGCTATTAAAGGTGAAATTCTCCAAGTGAAAGGAAAGAAGCCTATCCAGTATATCGTAGAAGACTCACTTCTCTACCGTACTATCAGCGAGGAGGATAAGGAGAACAAGAAAGCACTGTGTGTACCTCAAGAATACACGCAAAGAATTTTGAATACCGCGCATGATGGAATATTAGCCGGACACTTTGGGCACAACAAAACGGTGCAGCAGATATTCCGACACTTTTATTGGCCCCAGGCCGCCAGGGAAATTGTGGCCTATTGCCGATCATGCGACGTGTGTCAGAAGGATCCCTCCAGAGGACGGGTACCTCCCGCTCCCTTACAAAAGGTGCCCGTTATAACCGAACCATTCTTTCAAGTGGCAATTGATTTGGTGGGACCAATTCACCCCCCTTCAAGTGGAGGACACTCCTACATCCTCACCCTAGTGGATTGTGCCACCCGGTTCCCAGATGCCGTGGCCCTACGGAAGATTGACTCTATTTCCTGCGCGGAAGCATTAATTTCAATTTTTGCACGAGTAGGCCTGCCTAAAGAAATTCTATCTGATAGAGGGCGCCAATTCACCTCAGAATTGATGGAGTATTTTAACAAACTTCTGTTAGTCAAGCCAATTTTTACGAGTCCATTTCATCCAGCCGCTAACGGAATCTGCGAGAAATTAAACGGGACTCTCAAAAATATATTGAAGAAGTTGTGTCAAAACAACCCTACACAGTGGCACAGATACCTGCCTGGTGCCCTTTTCGCCTGCCGAGAAATACCTCATCGGACGTTAGGATTCTCGCCCTTTGAGCTATTATACGGGAGAAATGTGCGAGCGCCTAGAATACTGCTCTGGCTTAGCTCGAGAGAACGCCGAGAAAAATTTAGCCAAATACCGGGACTATTTCGATATGAAAGCAAAGACTCGAAAATTAAAGGCAGGAGATGAAGTCTTATTATTACTCCCGACCGAAAATAATAAGTTATGGGCCCAGTGGAAGGGACCGTTTGAAGTGATCGAGGCACGGGGTCCAGTCGATTACTTGATAGATACCCCAACAGGGCGAAGAACCTATCACATAAACATGCTAAAAAAATATCACCACCGCGCGTGCATAAAGAATATTACCCTTCTAGACGAAGAAGAACCGATGGATGCCGTTTACCCGGGTACGCCCCTGCAAGTCATACACACCGTGTGTGTGGAACAAGACGAGGAATACGAACTTCCCTCGCTCTCACCTACCCCGGAAGACCCTCGGGTGGATCTAAAGATAAATCCCCACTTAGAAATTCAACAAAAAGCGGAAATGTTGAACTTGCTCATGGAATTCCCAGAAGTCATTTATGAAAACCCCGGATGTGCTAAGGATTTTATACATGAAATAAAACTAAAAACTAATTCAGTGGTTCGGAGCAAACCATATCCTTTACCAATCCACCTACGAGAAGCCTTCAATAAGGAAGTCCGGAATTTACTAAAATTGGGAATTTTAGAGCCATCGGAGTCCGATTATTGCTCCACCATAGTAATGGTTAAGAAAACTGATCAATCATTTCGGATGTGCGTGGACTTCCGAAAATTGAATTCAGTGACCGTTTTCGACGCCGAGCCCATCCCACCAATAGATCAAAATCTCCATTTATTTGAAGACGCTAAATTCATCACCGAATTGGATTTGTGTAAAGCGTACTATCAAATACCTCTCGCTAAGGAGTCCAAAAAACTGACGGCTTTTGCGACCGAGAGAGGTCTGTTACAGTTTACCAGGCTACCCTTTGGACTACTTACAGCCGGTAGCAATTATAAGAGGATGATGAGGCGAATTATTGCTGGACTAAGCGACGTGTCGTTTTACTACGACAACGTGTACGTAGCTACCCGTACATGGGAGTCACACTTACACGCCCTACGCTCATTGCTGAAGAAATTGAAGGAGCAAGGTCTAACCGCCGGGCCGACCAAGTGTTATTTTGCCTACGAATCCATTGACTACCTGGGATTCAAAATAGGACAAAAACACTTGACTACCCAGCAAGAAAAAGTGGACGCCATAGTCAAGATGCCCCGGCCGAAAACAAAGAAACAACTCCGATCGTTTATGGGAGCGGCCTCGTTCTATAGGCGTTTTGTACCACACTTCGCTTCCATTGCGGCCCCACTGAATGATTTGTTAAAAAAAACCGCGTCAGACCCTGTCACGTGGAACCCCCATGCAATAACTCAGTTGGAGGTTCTAAAAGGAAAAATCGTAACTGCGCCCATTCTTCGCTTACCAAATCCCAACAAGATCTTCGGCCTTCGCACGGACGCTAGTCGGGACGGGTTAGGCGGAGTATTGCTTCAATACGAAGATGACGAAACAGCCTATCCCATAGCTTATGTCGGTAGGAAACTGTTGAGTAGAGAAAAAGCCTACGCTACTATCGAAATCGAAGCTTTGGCCATAATATGGTCCATAGGTAAATTAAAATATTATCTAATAGGGCGCGAGTTTAAGTTGGAATGCGACCATAAACCGTTGTCATACTTAGGTAAAAGTAAGTGTAAGAATGGAAGACTCCTGAGATGGAGTTTACTCTTGATGGAGTACCAGTACTCCATTCATTATATAAAAGGGTCCAACAATTGTATGGCCGACTCGTTAAGTCAGAACCCTGTCGACGATTAAAGAGCAGCCCAACTATTGTATTATAGCAAAGTTAAGTGTAAATCAGTAGAATTGTAAGTAAGTAGGGGCGAGTAACCCGAGTGGTAGGTAAGAAAATCCTAAGTTGGCACAGTAATATAGGAATTAATGTAAGGTCAGGTGAAATGTTATCGAGGCATTCCTGAGTGAACTAGAATTTATTGTATAATATAATGTTCCGTAAGTTACCCATGTATATTATTGTAAGCGTCGGATTGGACCCCCCCCTCCCGTTATTTGCTTAAGAATGGAGGTAGATGTGGAGAAATGGCTACATTAAGCCTCCTGGAGGAGTATAGGTACATTCAAGCCCCCCTCCCTTCATGAGGAGAAGCGTGGGAAAGGTAGCCGGCGAAAATGCTTACCATGTGTGATCTCCTCGCCGCTGTGGGCAGTTGGAGCTAACATATGTTTGAAGGCGACCACCTAAGGTCCTTAAACGACGCTCTAACGATCGCATGACCTACGAGACCCATAAACCCATGGTTAGGAAAAAAAACGGTGCGAGTCAGAAGGCACGCCAAGTAGCGGTGCGGTTACGAGCCTATAATTTGCAAGCTAACTTGGGCACCCCAGTGCCACCTCAGGAATTCTCGCTCTCCCCAGATGCTAACTCACCATTCGCTCCCCCCCCCCTTTTGCATCTGTGGCCTGGTCACTTCCCCCTTATGATGGGGCGGCAATCCGCCTATAAATAAGCCCCGCAAAGAAAGAGAAGAGGATTATCTGAAGTCGATACGCCAGAGTAGGATTAGGTCGTGAAGATCGATCCATCGGTCAGACAAGAAGATTATTAGAAGTCGATTCGCCAGAAGAAAGATTAGTTCGTATAGATCGATCCTTCAGCCATACAAGACTATTTCCGTGAGAAACGATAGGATCAGATTGAGAAAATCGATCCCCCCCTTTCAGGGCCGTATTAACCTAAATAGTCAAGTTTTATATCGGTGCCATACCGAAGAAGCCTTTTCCGTCTGCAAAGAAGCCCGACTAAAGAAAAGCAAAGCCGCTCACACTCGAGTGATTCTCACATCTCAAGCACCGTAAGAGTGAGAGGAGAAGAACCCTGCCCCAACGAGCTCCCGTTCTTTAATTACGATTGAAGAATCATCCCCCGGCACAGGCGACAAACAATCCCTCCTCGAAAATTCAAGCAGCGACCACACCACTTCAAAGCGAGAGATAAGTCCTCCAGCGACATCCGGCAATCCCTGTTACCTACCCGTAAGTTAACAATAACATTTATATATCTATTGCGATAGTAGAAGTTTAGTACGTCCCACGTTTTAAAGAAGAACAGAAACCATTATTCTTGAACCGAGGTCATATGTGTTTGTAGATGACAGTACATTAATTTAATGTTTTATGCTAAACAAATAGGGTCGTGATAAAAATACTAATTGGCAATTGGTTTGTTTATCTGAAGCTTATTGTTTATATTTTGTCATTTGAGGCCAAATATAGAAATGCTTTTACTGTTGGTTTGTAATATTTAATTTAAAATACATGTTTATTTTTGGTAGATTCTGGTGTTTCCTCTTATCCTTATGTGTTTAAAAATAGCTCTTCCTTAAGGACTAAACCACAAAAATAGCACTCTTAGAACAAAGCCTACTTCATCATAGAAGTATCTCACGCCCCTTAAAGCATACCGCGACTAAAAGGGTGTCAAAGCGTAGAGTGATCAAAGCCAAGGGTCATTCTACGACAGTTATGTATACATCATTTTCCGATAATTGTTTCCCTTAACTATCCCCAGATATCGCCATAAATATGCTATTAAAATGGACTATGCAATAAATAAACAATAATATGTAGCTTTCGTAGTCATTCCAATTCTGTGTTTATATACAGTAAATTATTGGCACCTAAAGTAAGGTGGAATTTATAATTACATTTTTAATCGATATAAATTATATTGAAAATATATTTATTCATTTGAAACATAATTATCATCATAAGTAATGACTTTTGGCCACCGCGAAACGAATTCGATGATTCCACGTGCAAAAAAAATCATTTTTAGAAGAGAAAAAGCATTCGAGCGCTGTCTCAACATCTACATTTTGAATGTTTTTTAACTAGTTAAAGAGATAAAAAGGACATAATAAGTGAAATCTAATGATACTAAGTCTGGTTAGTAGGAGAGGTGTGAAGTAAAGCACCCCAGCCTAATGAGTTTCTTGTCTTTGGTTACCTCTACTGGATGGGTCCTTGCATTTTTATGTTGCAAAATAACTCCCTTTTTTAATTACGATGCTCTACTTTTGCACTGAGCCTGATTCGTACTTTCAGATCTTAGCAATAAACTGACGCAATGATGGTTTCCCTTATTCCAAGAATTCAAGTAAAAGAAATACCTGTCATGTTCCAAAATACGCACAGTAGAACCTCCTTTCTTTTTTGTGCAGCTCTGGTTTTGGTTTTAGGTATCGAATTTCACTTGGCCTTGGCCACATTTACTTACGTTTATTGTTGATATAGACGAGCTATTTTTAATCCCCGAGGGTTTCAATTTCTGGTTAGAAAACTGTTGCAAATTGCTACATACGAGTTCACAGCATCATTTTCAGGACAGGTCGTGTAGTATATCTGCCAATTCATTTAAGGTTGATTTTGCATAAAGTACCATACCAGAGTTTACTTCGCTTCAAGGTAAGGATTTGATACTTTGAGGCAGATGTTCTTCAATCGCTAATTCATTAGCAAGAACAATGTTTTCGTGATCTTTACTCATCAGAGATAAAAACCACTATTCTTAAACATTTTCTAACACTCGCTAGACCAAGCTACACAGATCATAATTTTATATTGTAGATTTTATTTGTTAGGATATTCGTAAATGATGCAATATCAAATATGCAACTCATTAAATTTCTTGTCATCCATCTGATTCTACACTAAAATTCCAAATTAGCCATTGTGAGTAACCTTCAGATAGTTATCTGAAACAATTCCACTTTTAAATCAGCTAACCTTCTTTTATCATCACTCTTAACTATTTACTCAAAAATGCATCATTACTTTTCTGTATGCCTAATTAGAAAACATTTTTGTAAAATTTTTTTAGAGGAAATATTACATTAGTTTAAAATATATGTAATTATGAAGAAAAATTGATGCGATATTTAATGTATTCTTCTGAACCATACTATAAATTAAGTTTAGAGTTCTATTGTTAGATTAGCATACAAAAAATGGCTACTCTATTCGCAACATAATTAGCATGTGAGCAGAATTTTTCAATAGTATCATGGATCAAAAAAATATTTACCCTGTTCCCAACCTGAATTTAATTCCTAGTCCGTCACTGCATATATGTTACTAATATTTTCTTTTCAGATGTCTTGTCATTATTACAAGAAAATGGTTTCGGGTCTTTTCGGAACAGGGCTAGCAAGGAGTCAAGCGTTCAAGGCTTTCGCGGAGGGAATGTTAGGCGAAAGTTAAATTAGGTTAGATTAGGACAGCGAAATGGCAAAAAGGGAGATTTTTATGAATCTTCTTTCATTAGCATCTTCGCATTGCCGTTGACGCTATACTATACGTGAATGCAATTTCAGTTTTGGATTGCGGAATGACACTTGGTTATAAAATTCAAAATTATCTTTTAAGACAATTGTTTATTGCATTCACGCTTGGTACAATTGGTGTACAACTACTATTTTTTGCGTTAAAAAGCTTAAAATGTTAACAAAAGCCATTACTGATTGGATATAAACATTCTGCGAGAGGTTTGCGATCCTTCTTCGCTTCAAAATCTAACCTAACCTAAGTTACCATAAAATAACGTAGAGGCTGTAGTCACACTAATAGCATCGAACACCATACATAGCCTACCCTTAACCTCGCGATAGCCTCGAATGCCTAATTCGCGGCCGGCCCTGTTTCGAAAAGTAACCAATAGTTGTAATATCGAGTCCGTGTTAGACTAATTTGGATCTTTTTATGTCTGCGGTTAGTTCAACTCCATGTCCTACCATCAAACCATCACAAAAAATAAGATGGACTACCATTTCTACTTTCAATATTATTTGGGGGGATCAGAGCAAAAAATGGTGACCGCGTGTCATGTGACCATCACATATAATGTTGTAGAAAGATAAAGAAAACTTGCATTGAATATTTATGGTAAAATAAGTAAATTTAATTACGTTTATAAAAAAATATAAGGGTTTGTATGGCACTTTAAAGATCTTTATGACAGCTACGTGCAATTAGAACCGGTAGTCAAGATAACGATGAGTACAAGATTCATACACACTCTCGCAAAGGCAAGAACATTATCAGATTTAGAGAGACTCTTACACCCTCACAACTTGTCTTAAATTTATTCTTATAATTCCAAATTCAATTTTCTCTACGGAATATTTTTTTGAAAACTCCCCTTTTACAATTGTATCTTGACAGCTACTCTTAAAGTTTAGAGTAAATTCTCATAGATACGCATTAATGTCCATCCACTGGCGCTAAATTGAGCAGAGAATAGGTAATAGATTCGCCTCCTGGACCCGGTAGTTCTGGCCTGAACATATCAACAGAGACTAAATATAGTTTATATTTGTGTGTGTCAGCCAAGAATAAAGTAACAATCGTCTGATGTATTTTTGAGTTGGTAATATCTTTTTTCAGGTAATGAATGACCTCTAAGCATTATTTAAGTTCTCTCTAGTGCTTACAATGTGCATTTTACTATTGCCTTTCTTTAGTAAATTCTAATATTTTTACTCCATGCTTATATATATATATATATATATATATATATATATATATATATATATATATATATATATATATAGGAATTAAACTATACTTCCTGAAGACATATTTATTCCATAACAGTTTCGGGGTATCACACACCCTTGTCAACTGTTTTGGATAAATATGTCTTCAGGAAATGTTGTTTGATTCCTAATATATATATATATATATATATATATATATATATATATATATATATATATATATATATATATATATATTTATATATATTTATGTATATATATCTTGAAAGATGTGGGCCAATTTAAAATAAAAACGGACTTCAAAGATTTGAAGAGCCATGTTTACCTCTGTAATCCAAATATCAATCTCTACGATTAGATTCAAATACTACCAGTATCCTACGACAGACCTTCTCGTAATCCAGTAAGTTTGACTTATTAAACTTCGAATAAAGCTACAAGGAATATTTCGTATGCAACTTTTTCGTAGCTGATGCAGGCGTTGGTGATTTCCACTTGTAGGAAATAATTTCCATTCAAACAATCACGGACTACTATTAAGCGACCCTTTAAGACTATTGAAGAAGGAAACTAGTTTGGAATTATATAAATATTTAATTCAGTATTAATTTCCTTTATCTTAATTATAGTATGAGTCATTTCTTCAAGCGATTTTTCTTTGGTCTCTCTAAGGGAGATAGTGTTATTCTCTCTGCCTATGCTCCGAGCCTGGAATAGCAGGCAGGTTGCACTCGATCTTCTCTATCTCACTATGTATTCAAATCTGATCTACATACATTATTATTAGAAGGTTACTTAACTAATTCACGTCCGATGCACCACACTATGCAATTCAATTTCCTCGAATATTTTCATTGGAATATTTAACAGGAAACTTCTTAGGTCATCTTCTCCTCTTAATTCACCTCAGGTAATTTTTGAAGAAGATATATTGGTTTATGCTTTGCAAAAGAGGCAAGTTATGGAAGAAGAATTGAGAAAGAGGGAAGAGGAGAAAGATACTCTTTGTTTAAACGTTTCCCAAATACGAATCATGTAAATAATGTCCATGAGAGGGAGAGTGAAAATGTTTTCCAGCCCTTTGCAGCGCAAGGGGCTGACTGTTGTGAAGCCCTTTCTTCTATGTCATCGTCAATGCTTGATTTGGAAGCCCTTGTTTCTTCCACTTGACGACCTATCCACGGCACACTTTTGCTTTTTCTGCTTGCCCTTCTTTGTCTTTATCGGCTTCCGTGAGTTTTAATTTTACTTGTAGTCTCATCCAATTGAATAGTAGTACGTAGGTCTCACTTCATCGCGGTCCTCAAAAATGTTCACTGGTTATTTCATTTCCATAGCATTTTTGAGACATTCGCTAATGTAAGAGTTAATTGCTATTATTTTTTGCACATAACAACCAGGGGGATTAATATTCACAAATAATATTAAAAAGTCGTAATTAGAGTTCTAGGATATTTTGGAAACTCAAAATTGCTCTTTTTTCCAGTTTGTGTGATAATTTGACATTTCAAAATTGTATTCCCATTTTCAATGGTGTACGTGTAACGGCCCTTTTTGTACATTCACACAAAATGAGTATTTTTCACAAATTAGATTGTTATAGCGATCCATCCCGTGGAGCTTTCCAAAACACTTTGCTTAAAGACTCATAAAGTAATATAACACCCCCTTTTCACAAAACAACTAAGCACTCTGAAATGAAAATCAAATAAACATAATTAAAGAAAGCAACCGAGACAATCTTGTCTGGCGATATCATTTTGGACCGAACTCGACCACCATTGTGAGTAAATGTTTTGAAGATTCTTGTCACCATTAAATACCACGATCCTGACCTAAAATAGATAAAATAGAAGCAAAAAGATCAAAGAGACCATAATACTGAAACAGAAGAGTAAACAACTTATGATCGTATGCTTCCGGTACGGCAATATCAAAGGAACTTTTCTATACTTATTGCCACAGGATCCTCATATCAGTCTTAATACCGTCTATAACAATTTTACCTGCAGGAAAAATAAGAAAGAATTTTTACTGGCGGCCAACGTTAAGCTTAGCTCCTTGAAAAATAACCTTTTCACGCTGAATTTCGGATTCTTTTTTTTTTCACGTTTGTTAATTCCTATCTTTTGAAATTCATCGGAACTGTTCGACTCTTTTGCTGTTTTACCTGTGATACGATATCTTTTCTACAAAAGTAGAACCAGCAAAGAACCTTAGGTTGACTCAGACCAGTTTGAGAACTAATATGTTCTATAACACCTCAAACCTGGGAGTGCATTCCATGCACTTAATATGATCAGGTACACACACACACAACTACGCGTGTACTTTCATAGGATGCTTTTTAATAACTCTCTATTCACTGATCTAAGCCTATACTTTTAAATATTACGAGTGTACCTGTTACTATACCTTTCTAATATACATACTCCTTGCACTCACATAGCTGATAGAAACGATCTCTTCTCTCTCGCAAACAGCGTCTGCTAGTGTTAAAAACAACAACAACTAGAATATATATCTGTGATAGAAAGGTTTGAGGCCGCTTAATTTCAACCGCCATCCCATGTTGTTTAGAAACACGTTGCTACATACGTGCATCTTTGCCTTGAAGCCGGGCGCGTTATCGCCCCCACCTGAGTCAATATTTAACCAAGGAGGTTCATCCCCCCCGTTCGCTCCATGCGCCGACCTCGCCAGATTGAGTTAGGCTTTTGGGCAGATAAGGTATTGTTCTCAGGTGGCGCTGGGCATTCCCTCGAAGCCCCCACTCCATTATACCCTACGCCAAAGGGATGGCTTGACTATTTACATGGAAAATTTACCAATAAGAGCAGATTCAGATCCAGATTTTCTTCGCGAAACATTACGCCGATCCGGTCTCACCTTGTGCACCAGGGCCCTCTACCTTGAGAACCCCCATCATTGTCTTGAAGAGGACAATATTCCTTGAGGGGCCAAGGTTCGAGCCTTCAAGACGCCATGTCTACAAGGCTTCCCATGTTGTTCAAAAAGAGAACAACGTTAGATCAGCCATCATTCTTTGAGCCCGTTGACAAGAGACGGTTTTTCCCCTCCTCCCCCCTGTTGTTCAGAAAGAGAATAACAATAGATCAGCCATTGTTCTTTGAGCCCGTTGACAAGAAACGGTTATCACCCTCCCCTATTGTTGTTCTTAAAGAGAACAACGTTAGAACAGCCATTGTTGTTTGAGCTTGTAGACAAGAGACGGTTCTCAGCCCCCCCCCCTGTTGTTACGTAGAGAACAACGTAGAACAGCCAGTGTTCTTCCAGCCAGTTCATCAAGAAACGGTTCTCATTCCCAAGACGTCACGTCAGGATCATTTAATCTCCCCCCCTTCGGCTGAAACTCGCCAGTGGACCGAAGAAGCTGGAGTAGCTCAAGGAACTGTTATAATAATTTGTTTGTGTTTTTTTGTGTGATTTTAGTCATTGGTTATATAAATCGAGAAATCAATTACGAATAGTTCAGTTCCCATATTGAGGTATGCTAATTCTTTAGAAGGCATAATTCTTATTGCAAGGCATTTAGTTGGTTGACTATTGCGCCCCAAAGTGCAAATATGACTCAGTTTGAAACCTTCAAAGCGTAAGGAAAATCCTTGAGACTTTCCGGAAGAGAATTAATTGAGTACGTTCAAGAGGAGCAACGAAAAGAAAGAGAAAGAGAAATACAACGAGAAGAAAGAGAAAGAGAAATCCAACGAGAAGAAAGAGAGGAACGGAAAAGACAAGCTGAGCTTCACCATCAGATTGAAATGGCTCGTGTAGAAGCCGAAATACAATAGGCCACTTCACGTTCAGAAACCCCGCCCAATCTCCCACTTAAGCTTCCCAATTTCAGGGATGGAGAGGATTTCGGAGCATTTTTAGCCCACTTTGAAAAGATCCTCGAGATCAATAACATGGATCTGGAGGCTGAAAGTGTAGTCAGATTACTTCCCTTGTTAAATTGTAAATTGCGCAAAATTTTCATATCTCTACCATCTGAATGTACAATTAACTACAGCACCTTAAAAGCTGAGTTATTGGCCACTCATAATATGCCCCTAGATTTCTACTGCGAAGAATTTCGAGGAGGTCGTATTAAATCCGGACAGACGTTCCGTTAATTCGGATACATTCTTCAGAGGAATTTTAAATTTTGGTTAGAATCCTCAAAGGTTGATCCTGACTACGAGTCCTTAACAGACTTCGTGTTGCGGGATCAATTTTTGGCGTCTCTCCCGACAGAGATTAGCGCGTTCGTCAAGGATCTTCGGTGCCAGACCTTAAAAGAGTGTACCGAAGAAGCGGATGTCTATGCCGCAAGCCATAATTTATACCCCAAGGAGAATCGAACTTCACACCAACCACCCAACCAGGAAAGAAGGAAGGATTCGCGCCCCTTCCCAGGAAACCTGACGAAGTTTCCGGGCCCCGTAAAACCCCAAAACTTCTTTCCCTAAAACCAACAACTGAACACCAAACCTCCCGTTAAGATTTCTCCTCCATCACTCTACCCGAAGCGACCAATCATATGCTTCACCTGTAGTGTAGAAAACCACATGAGCTGGAATTGCTCCCAAAATTCTAAGCTTAAAAGCGGACCAGCCCACCAAGTTCACCAGATTAATGCCACCTCGGCTTTCCCGGTTGTGCAGACCCAAGCAGCAACTTCTTCCCCTCCGTCAGGCCACCAGGTAAATTTTATTTTGGACAAAAGTTCACCGGGAACTTTGAAATTTGAGGAGGGCATCGTGAACGGCTGCCGAGTATCGACTCTCGTCAGGGACACAGAGGGCACGTGTTTCATCGCGTCCGACGAGCTTCTTTCCCCAGTGGACCCTAACGAAGAAAAATTTGCGGTGGTACATGACTCCTTTAGGCGGGCAAACCGATTTCCCGTCGTTAGATATTACCTGCAGTGTCAATATTATGATGGCTGGGCTGAAGTCATTTCAGCACCCATAAAATTCTGTTCCGTACTTATAGGACAGAGCCCTCAACTAAGCTTCGACCCTGTGTTCCAGGCCGCCCTTACTCGAGGTCGAGCTAAGAAGAAAGCCCAGGAGTCCGCTTTCCTCAGAACCCTGATACCATCCGAATTCTCGGAGATCCTTAACCAGGACTTTAGGACGGCACAAAAGGAGTGTGAAGCACTAACACCCTAATGGGATAAGGTCCAAAACAAGGACACGGAGACTGTCCGTGGACCCAAAGTCATCAGGTACCTGGAGCAAGGTGGCTTACTTTATCGATCCGCCGAGGACAGTAATAATGCTGTTACTACTGTTCTATGCCTTTCACGATCCCATGTCCCTATAGTGCTCAAAGTAGCTCATGACAGCATTTTTTACGGTCATTTTAGTCATACTAAAACGGGCCAGCGCAATCTTAAATATTTTTATTGGCCGGGTGCTGCAGCTGACATCTTAAAGCATTGTCTATCGTGCGATGTGTGTCTGAAGACGTCCGCTAAGGGGCGGGTCAAACCTGGGTTATTCCATCCGAATTCAACAAGGGACATTTAGTCACCATCATCGATTTTGATGAGAATTAGTATACAGGTTGATTTTGATGAGAGAAAAACAATGAGACACTTCCCAGCCCTCAATTTTGAATATCTCAAAAGTTATAACCTGTCAAAGTTGAGAAAAATTGTCAAATTTCTTGATACCAGCATTGATAAAAATAATTATTTCTTCCTTATTATAGCACATAAAACAATGAATTAGGTATTTTTTTAAGCTTAAGGGTTGCTCTAATCATTTTTAACAACAAAATTAATTTTTGGTAAAAAAAATTTGTTTGACCTTAAAGGTCAACTTTTGACCTTTAAAAAGATATATTGGTATCAATAAATTTTTGTGTAATTTTTTTTTAATTTATATGCCTTTAGACTACATTATAAGATAAATGTCATTCTTGGTTATTCATTATATCAGGAGTTATGATCAATTTTGTAACCACTGGTATGGCCATTTTTTGCTATCTTCACAAATAAATTTTTTTTATATGCATCTTTGTCATATTAACAGAGTTACGTCATATTCACAGAGTTAGTTATCAATTATTAGATGCCTAAGTATTATATTTTTGAATGCTTTTAATATATACTCGTGTATTACAATCATTAATTCTATAGATATGTGTTAAATCCTACCTACAAGAAAAAATGAACTTTAAGTAATTTTTTATTTAAAATTATAAATATTTTTAAAGCTACCTACCTATGTATTTAATTTATAATTTGCTATGGTCAATGGTGCAAAGCCACTACCAACAGTTAAGATACCTGCATAACTGCTGGTATCCCCATCGCCTAAGGGGCCACACCTTATAGCTCAGCAAAAAAGCCACAGGTCCCACCCAACCTCCCAAAATGAATTTATTCTTTTTATAATAATTTAGGAATCAATTTTTTTCTGCATTATTTCTGTTGATTTTAATTGTTCATTTTTAGATAGTTTGTAAGTTCTTCCTGTTTCTGTTACAGGCTCAACAATGCTTAATATGTCATCTAATGGCAATACTAATACATCTGGTTTTCTTGGATATTTAAATGAATTTGATGGTCCTTCTGGTTCTAGGAATGTTATTTTAACAGTCATTTTCTCAACATTGGTATCCAATACACACCCTAAGTACCATTCGTCATTATACTCAGCAGTGACAAATCCTTTTACATCCTCCAATAATATTTCCTCTGTATAGGATATTTTCACTTTCTTGAATTCTGATGCAGATGATATTGTTTTCACTCTTAGTTCATTTTCATTAACTGGCTCAAAACTGTGTAATTTTTGGGTACCAATTATTGCAGAAGCCTGATCAAATCTTTCTTGCAAATAATTTTTTTCTTCAATGTATTCACTATTTGGGACATATGAAAATTTGATTCCCTTAATGTGTCTTTCAGCAAAATCAAAAAGCTGTTGAGGAGTCATTATCTGATCATTATATGCTCTTTGCAGGCTAGCTTTTGCTGCTAGTCTTTTTACTGTGCCCCCTACACCATCGCATGGTCCTTTTCCATGAGATGTAGCAAAGAAATGCCATTCTGCTTCCAATCCAAAATCTGATTTATGGTGACATAAATTATTAAAGTTTTTAAAAATTTTATATTGTGACGCAGCTCCATCAGAAAAATATATAATTTTTGTTATTGGGAATTGGAGTTCTTTTTTAAAAAATTCAATAAGTTTTTTTTTAAATAAATGGACTGCAACAGTGTCATGCTTCAATCAGTTTGAAATCACAACAAAACTTCTCTGTTGTGTTTCCCCAGCTTCTTTGTAGTAGGAAAGAAAGGGATGTAATGTAGCTTGGGAGTTATTCCAGTGGTACCCTTGTGCTGCATCCTGAACGAGGAATGAGTAATTTTCAGCAAAATCGCATACTACTAAGATTTCACTATCTTTTAATCCTTCTTTTTTAGTTGAACAAAATTGTGCCTGCTTTCTTGCTATGAAATCATGTTTTTTTTAAATTGAGAAGACTTAAGGGGAAAGTGTCTAGAAATTCTTCAGTTCTTGAAACAAGCTCTAAAGTTGAGCTATCAGTTGAGAGCCACTGCTTGTAATTTACCTCATCAATCATATTGTCATCCAAAATTTTAGTAACATATAGTTTTAGTTCGTCTATTTTAGAAAAACATTCTGAGCATTCATCAAAATAGCACTCATAAGTTGGAGGGTCACATGTAATGAATGATAGACATCTTTTGTAATCATCTAAATGCAGGTCACTGTCTTTTGTCAATTGTGGTAGCCTTGTACCAATAACTATCAGTTTAACATTTTGATGATGTGTGCAAACACACACACTGTGAGTTCCTGCACCACCAACTAATAAACACTCGTTGGATCTCAGCTCAGCAAATTTTGAAAAGCCAATCTTAGTGTCTGGGTATTTTGTTTTAAATAAATGATAAATTTCTTTTAAATTTCCCAAAATTAAGTATTTTTGTTCATGAGTTTTCTGTCCATCTTTTCTAACACTCTTGAAATCTTTTTTTCCTGGCATAATTCTGCTTACTTCTTCATTTTTATAAAAGTCTTCTACTACTTTGATAGTTTCTGATGGAAATGTACCTTTTCTTTTGCTTGGCAAAGACATTATTCCTTCTTCCTTTGCTAGTTTTTTAGCTTGTCTGGCCATGTAATTAGTAACATTAAATTCAGATTTAATTTTGGATAAGCTCCAGCTTTTTGGCGAAACAGTTAAGATTTGCAGCTGCTCAGACCTTTTACTAGTAGTTTGAAATTTCTCCTTCACTTGATTGATCATTTCTTCACCATCTTTACTTGATTCTGTTCTAGAAGACTCTGGGTCTTGATCCAAGGGTAGTGGATATTTTGTTGCAGAGCCTACAGTTCTGAGTTTACTTGAAATGGATTTTAGAATTTTATTCATTTTATCTGAACTATATTTTTTTACTACATCCATTTTAAATTTCTTGACTGGTGACTCTCCAATAGCTATCAATGATTTATTTAATTCAGTTAATGCTTCTTGTGATTCTTCCTGTTCAGTAATTGGCTCAATTTCCATTTTTTCTTCTGAAAGGCTTGGATTCGTATTTTGAGATGAGGAACTATCATCATCAGCTATCTTTTTTCTGCAGTTATCACAGATTTTTTGGTCCCTAAAATTTTAAAATTTTGGATATTCTCTTATTAAGTCTTCTGAAATTAGTCTCAGATTTTTCTTTATTAATTTTTTTGTGACCTTTGTAAGGATCGCAGCAATACTTAATATTTGAAAAAATGCTTTCTCTTCTCCTCCATAATAATTTGTTAAAATACAAATAATTGGTAATGCAAATTATTAATTACTTTTTTATCTGAATATTAAACTTTCTGAAAAAAAATACAAAATTTTAAATTAGCTTTCATAGTTTATAAAGTAACACCTAATAGGTAAAATTTATAACATAAAAATAGGTAAAAATTGGCATACCAATGGTTACAAAATTGATCATAACTCCTGATATAATGAAAAACCCAGAATGAAATTTATTTTATATTGTAGTCTAAAGGCATATATATTTCTAAAAAAAATAACACAAAAATTTATTGATACCAATATATTTTTTTAAAGGTCAAAGTTTGACCTTTAAGGTCAAAAAAACTTTCTTTTTTATCAAAAATTAATTTTGCTTTAAAGAATGTTTAGAGCAACCCTTAAGCTTCCAAAAAATATATAATTCATTGTTTTATGTGCTATAATAAGGGAGAAATAATTTTTTTTCAAATGCTGGTATCAAGAAATTTGACAATTTTTCTCAAATTTGACAGGTTATAACTTTTGAGTTATTCAAAATTGAGGGCTGAGAAGTGTCTCATTGTTTTTCTCTCATTGAATTCAACCTGTATACCAATTTTCATCAAAATCGGTGATGGGGACTTAAAATTTCCCCCCAAATTGGTTGATTTCATATGGAATGACCCACCTGCTCCCTTACAAAGGAGACCATTCATTACTGAACCCTTCTTCAGAGTGGCCATCGACCTGGTTGGCCCTATCCACCCCCCTTCGAGCGAAGGTCACAGCTACATTTTCACCTTAGTAGACTTTGCTACTCGTTTTCCCGAGGCTGTCCCCCTTCGCCGAATTGATAGTATTTCTTGCGCCGAGGCCCTCATTTAAATCTTCTCAAGGGTAGGCGTCCCCAAGGAAATACTCTCCGATAGAGGCCGACAATTCACCTCTGAGTTGATGGAGTACGTAGGCAAGCTGCTCATGGTAAAGCCCCTTTTTACCACCCCCTTCCGGCCACCGACAAACGGGATGTGCGAGAAATTAAATGGAATTTTAAAATCCATTATTAAGAAGATCTGTGCCGAGCAGCCCCGCGAATGCCACCGATATCTCCCGGTCACGCTATTCGCCTATCGGGAAATTCCTCACCGTACATTAAGCTTCGCCCCGTTCGAGCTCCTTTATGGACGTAATGTACGCGGGCCACTCAGTATTTTGAAGGAGTTGTTAATCAAGACCCAACTGGATTAAGAACTTCAGTCATCCTACGCCTATGTCTTGGACCTACGCCAGAGTCTCGAGAAATGCGCAAACATCGCCTATGAAAATGCCGATGTCAATTTGGAGAAATACAAAATCTATTTTGATGTCAGGTCGGAGGATCATAAATTTAAGCCCGGTGATGAAGTACTCCTGCTCCTTCCCACAGCCAGTATAAATTACTGAGCCAATGGAAATGTCCGTACTCGGTCCGCGAGGTACGAGGACCGGTAGATTACCTCATTAGTACCCCAGCAGGCGATAAGCTCTATCACGTCAACTTATTGAAAAAGTACCACCGACGCGCCTATGGAGATACGTTCGTAGCACTGGACGAAACATCGCCGCTTGAAGAGGATTACCCCGCGGAGTCCCTTAATGTAATACAGACAGTGTGCATTCAACCTGATGCCGATTACCCTCTTCCTTTCCTACCATGCGAGTCTTTTGAACCCTCTGACCTGAATATCGACGCGCAGCTGACACCACATCAAAAGAGTCAACTACAAGAACTATTATGTCAGTTCGACTAGGTTATTTCAGACAAGCCTGGATGCGCTACTAGTTTCGAGCATGATATTAAATTAAAAACCTTAGAACCCGTCCGTTCAAAACCCTATCCCATGCCGATTCATTTACGCCAAGCTTTCAACGCCGAAGTTGATAATTTAATTAGTTTATACATAATAGAACCATCCACCTCTAGTTATTGTTCCCCAATCGTCATGGTCAAGAAACCTGATGGCTCTTATCGCATGTGCATCTACTTCCGGCAGTTAAATTTGGTAACTGTGTTCAACGCTGAGCCCATCCCGTTGGTAGACCAGAACCTCCACCTTTTGAAAACGCCAAGTTCATCTCAGACCTCGATTTGTGCAAGGCGTATTATCAAATTCGCCTCCTGCCCGATGTGAAAGCATATACCGCCTTTGCAACGGAGAAAGGCTTAATGCAATTTAAGCGCCTTCCTTTTGGCCTCGTGACTGCTTGTAGCAACTCTAACCGTCTCATGAGAAGGTTATTGGATGGACTTCCAAATGTATCCTTTTACTTCGATAACGTCCTCGTCGCTACTCGTGAATGGAGTCACCATTTAACCACCCTATTAGCTCTTTTCGAGCGACTGCGCAAAAATGTCCTCACCATTGGCCCCAGCAAATGCCATTTGTCCCAAATTTCACTGCAATTTCGGTGCCACTCAGCTCCCTTTTAAAAAAGAATTCCCCAGATCGTCTACGTTGGAATGATGTTGCTTTTTCCCATTTTAATCAGCTCAAGAGTAAGCACATTTCTGCGCTCATTTTAAAGTTGTCCAACCCGGAAAAATCATTTGGAATTAAGACCGACGTGAGCAACGAGGGCATTGGAGGTGTACTTCTTAAATATGAGGATGACGGAACGAGTCATCGAGTTGCATATGCTAGTCGCCAATTATTAGAACGCGAAAAGAGATATGCCACTATAGAGAAGGAAGCTCTAGCAATTATCTGGGTTATGACAGGTTTAAAATGTAATTGATAGGAAAAGAATTTCAGATAGGAACTCACCACCGCCCGTTGGCCTATATTCGGAATGTACGACATTCCAACGGCCGAATTATGCGCTGGAGTTTACTCTTGCAAGTGTATCAATTTAAGATAAATTATATAAAAGGTTCCCATAACCAGGTCGCTGACGCACTCAGTAGGAATGCGTTACCAAATAGTGTAGATTAATTGTATTTGTAGGATTAGGTGCTCCATGTATGTATATACGGTCTTGTATGACTTAAATTAGATTCTCTCGTAATAGAATTAGATAATGTATATGTCTGAATTTTGTAACGCTCAATGTCTATTTTTTTTCGTATGTATATATATTTGTACCCATTAAATTACGTATAAATTATTTTGTCCCATATATACTAATTTTATATCATTTTATTGCTCCATATTCCTTTTATGATTAAATTTGTATTAAAGGTTAGTTTCCCCTATAATTAAAAGATCAAAATAATCATATGTATTGAGGTAATACTAGCTAGGTGCATGAAGGTACGGTCGGTACAAGAAAACAAGTTCCCAACAACGGAGCTCTATCGTTGTCCCTTCTCTCTTTTTTTCGAAGTGACAACTTCCCCCAGAATGGAGAGGTGTAATAGAACGGTTTGAGGCCGCTTAATTTCAACCACTATCCCATGTTGTTTAGAAACACGTTGCTACCCGGGCGCGTTATCGTCCCCACCTGAGTCAATATTTAACCAAGGAGGTTCATCCCCCCCGTTCGCCCCATGCGCCGACCTCGCCAGATTGAGTTAGGCTTATGGACAGATAAGGTATTGTTCTCAGGCACCGCTGGGAATTCCCTCGAAGCCCCCATTCCATTGTTCCCTACGCCAAGGGTATGGCTCGACTATTTATATGGAAAATTTATCAATAAGAGCAGATTCAGATCCAGATTTTCTTCGCGAAACATTACGCCGATCCGGTTTTACCTTGTGCACCAGGGCCCTCTACCTCGAGATCCACCATCATTGTCCAGAAGATGACACTATCCCTTGAGTGCCAAGGTTCAAGCCTTCAAGACGCCAAGTCAACAAGGCCTTCCCTGTTGTTCAAAAAGAGAACAACGTTAGAACAGCCAGCGTTCTTTGAGCCCGTTGAAAAAGACGGTTTTTACCTCCCCCCCCCTTTGTTGTTCAGAAAGAGAATAACATTAGAACAGCCATTGTTCTTTGAGCCTGTTGACAAGAAACGGTTTTCACCCTCCTCCCTCTGTTGTTCAGAAAGAGAACAACTTTAGAACAGCCATTGCTCCTTAAGCCCGTAGACAAGAGACGGTTCTCACCCCCCCCCCTGTTGTTCAGAAGGGAACAACGTAGAACAGCCATTGTTCTTCCAGCCCGTTCGTCAAGAAACGGTTCTCACTGACAAGACGTCACGTCAGGATCATTTAATCCCCTCCCTTCGGCTGGAACTCGCCAGCGGACCGACGATTCCTTCACATTGCCTTCCTCTGCACAACAACTTTTAATTACGTAAGCTGAACATTACCTTTGAGTAATTAACCTTTTTGTCAACCCTTTCCCGTGCTTTAAATGGTTTAGCGAACCATCCCATCCCTTTAATTTTCATTTGTTTACCTTTTAAAATCTCTCCCAAATCTTAATCCTCGGATTAGCCAGATATTCCCGCGACCCTTTCCATTCTCTGTTATGTAAACATTTTCCGTTTTGTGTGTTGTTAATAGTTTAATAAATAAAACTCTATTTTATTAATGATAGCCATATTATTATCCTTGAGCTCAGTTCCACTTCTTAAGCATATTGAAGATAAATAATATCAGTCAACCAGATAACCACGCACTCTAAATATAATTAAATAGTTCCCTCAACGAATGGTTATATATGGTATATCGTCGAGACTCCATTCTACGACAATATCTATTTATACTTTAGTTCTTATTAAATAAAGTTACACTTTTAGGTGTATTTATCACTTACTCAACTTGGTTAACGGAAATGAAAAAGTCTCTCTAGCGATGGTAACTGTTTAATTTGTATTTGGGGGAATGTATGTAAGTAATTACAGAGATGCATCCATAGTTGATAATTATAATGAAAAAGTGATTTAATTGTTTCTTAAGATAAAGAGACTCTAGAATAACGTGCCTCTTTCTTCTTTCTGCTTGTTTTTGTTTAGTTTTCGTTTGATTTATTCTACGGTTTTCTTTTTGTTATGTGTTGTGGATTTTTCAAGGATCCTACTAATATATGTCGAGGTATGCCTGTGAAGACCCATTAGGAGTAAAGACGCATACACAAGCCCTGGCAGATGGCTGATTCGAGGTCGTCTGCGATATGCTTTCGGGCAATTCAAGGAGTGGAAGCCGCCTCCTTGATTTTGAATGCATTTATGATTGGCCGGAATTTATCTAATGGCCTGCCAAGTTGAGGTTAAGGATATATATAGATCAAGAGCCAAAATATAATTTTAATATATATAATAATTGGGGCAATATATACAATATATATATGTAAATATATATATATATATATATATATATATATATATATATATATATATATATATATATATATATATATATATATATATATATATATATATATATATATATATATATATATATATATATATAAAGGAGAAAAAATTGCTCTATAAGGATAGTTAATTTGATCGTGACTGTTTACAATGTGACAAAACTAAACGAGGAGTGCAAAATTATCGTTAATTTGAATAATGGATATTATTTAGCTTTGAGCGGGAAGTCAATTCAAAAGGGGATACAGGTGACGATTAACGGCGTGTAATCAGGGGATTTCAACGCAAAATCGCTTTACCTTGAAGCTTAGAGTTGTTCGGAGGGGGAAGACCAACGGCACAGGTCTTAGAGGAGATATTTATGTGAGTTATGACGAAGAGGACTCAAGATGGGGGGGGGGTGAGTACTTTTGTTAAAGAAAGAGGTTTTCTCTGCTCCAGAAAGATGGAATCTCAAACATGAGACGGTTCGGCGGCACAAAAGGGAGTCTCAGACGCAGGGAACGGAATGGTAGGGAAATAAGTATCGCGAGGACCGAACAGATGCCAATTCGGTTACAAAGCGTCAACAGCTACGTGGCATATGAGCGGATACTTCATCCCCTTCCTTTTGCCCAACTGGCACAACAATCCTCGATATTACTCACAGAAAATCTTAGAATCGGCAGATTTCGTAGCCTGTTAGTATAAACAAAGGATGGTGGTAGAGCCTTCTGAATAAAAATCTAGGAGAGAGGCTTAAACATGAGTACTTATCTCCCTTCCCCTCCCACCGGGGATAGGTGAGGTATATATATATGTCGATCTGGCGAAAAGAAGAGTTCTCTAGTAGCGATCGAGGGAAGACGAAGACCGGCATCAGTCGGGGCATTAAAGCGGAACCGAGCGGGAGTTAAGAAGAAGTAGAAATTCCTTCCGAGGATGCTCCTTTTGGTGAAATCGAAAAGTAGACCATTGGAATAGAGAATCACTCTCATAACCCTTTCGTCAGAGAAACCTCATATCTCAGTTTTCGAATAAAACCAGAGATATCCCTCAACATTGAAGAGTACCAAAGTGAAGTCCACTCGTAAAAAGATTTGCCTCTTGGTCAACGCTCATCATCGAGGAGCCCCACAAATGTAACCCAAGGATTGAAATAGTCATACATTTACTATCCCGTCAAGAAGCATCGACTCGCCTCTTCTCACTCATCTAGAAGTCAGCTGTTTTCTCCAGTCCACAAATCGTCTGGCGACACACTCGCTCCCTCTCACCTCAACTCCCTCCGCGACTAAACGAGATTCACGGTCAAGGTCATTTCCCGCCTGGCGTCACTTTGTTAAAGGTAAAAGGATTCCCCTTTAATTATGCTCTTTAATTAACATTCCGTACTAAAGTGAATTGTGCGTTAACCATCGCGTAGTATTCATTGGTAGTATGTTTTATTTAGACCCTCTTGTTATATCCTTAGTAGATTTAAAGTTTTTAATATTTAATTTTTTATATAAGTAAAAGTAAATTTTTTCTAGTGGTTTAATTAAATCCTCAAAACACTGCAAATGGCAATAGATATAAAAATTTAAGAATCTTCCAGGATTAAAGAATCAAATCAAAAGATAAATAGTAATATAGCACTCTTAGAGAAAAAAAAGAACGGAATTATTTATGTACGGAACAAACGTAAGTACATACTCGGCCGTATACCATGACAGTCAGTCTTAAAGGGGGTTGCGAGATTAAGGGATCCCCCCTTTCTCCGGGAAGAAGGTGGTTTGATACGCTTTCCTCTGAACAGGGGCCAAAGCTTCACGAGGGGGGATCTGCTTTTAAGATCTTAACGACAAGGTATGACTCGAATAGTAGTTTCGAGACTTGGCTGGAGAACAGACAAACAGTCTGAACAGAGGGACTGGCAGACTCTCAATCTCGTCGAGGAATAAAGGACACAGGGTTAAATAGCCAAGTCGCTAGACCGTTAGATAGCCTCAATGCATGTCCGTCCCGATAGGATTCTCGACGTCAGTCTATGCAAACTTATTTCGTGATAACAAGTTGGATCAGGCAGCCGAGTTTGGGTCAAGATAGGGGGATGAGACTGTACGGAAGCGTTCGCGGGGATAGGAAATGCCTGTGAGGCATGGGGGCGAGGATTCGGTGTTATGGCGGGGGAGGGAGATTTGAGGTGCGTCCCGCATAGGTAAATACAACCGGGTCGATCGACTCAGCGCGGGACTGCTTCCTTCTCGATGATTCTAAAATTCTCACGCCAACGAAGCACGTGATTTGGAGCAAAACGTCTAAAAAGGGTATTGCAGGGGGCTTCCTCTCACGCTGGTCCTTCGAGGGATATCCTCTCACAATATGTTAAAAATAATTATGGTGACTTATGCATTTGATGGTAACCGCAAACATAGGCGTTATAAATAAAAAATCGATAAAAAGAGGCCGCGCAAAAAGCAGTTTTATGATCCTAATCTCCATATGTAATACCCACTCCACATACATTTTCCCTGGCAAGTTATGGCTGCTCAAAGCATAATGACATTTCACATTGGCTTTTCTACAAATCCATGAGGATTTCTGCTTAATGCACACCTCCCAATATACATACAAATCGGACGTTAGATTTTCTCCATGAGCTGCTGCAAAAGGAAATGAGAAAAAACTTGGGCGGGGGTAAAATTAAAGAAAAAAAAAATATATATATATGTATATGAGAAGTATATTTAAAGAAATTCATATTAATGACCATTTTGTAGCAATGGCTAGCAAAGAGTGAGTACTATTTTTTATATAGAGAATGTTGTGCTCAATTCCCGAAGTAACACTTGAAAGGAACCTGACTAATGAATATGGTTTGTTGAGATCTAAACTTTAAGGTAAGCAATGACAACCTTTCTTCACCTTATACAACCTTTACAGAATTCTGGAGATTTGGTATTGTAGTTCTGAAAATTTTAGAAATAGGTTCATAAAATATAACTACATTAAAACAATTATTGAATCTCATTAAATACGTGTGAGCATTACTGGATGACGGTAAAGTAGGTATGATATATATAAGAGAAGAGAAACTGGACGCGAATGAGCAATGAGACAAGAAACAGGAGTTTTTCAGAGGTAAGAGAAAGGGACATTAGAAGAACACTAAAATCGAAGAAAGCAGAGGGCGGCATAATGAAGGCAATCCTCTACCGAGAAGACAGAGATAACGCCAGGGGAAAAAGTTTGAAATTCCTGGCCGGGACTCGAAAGCGGGTCTGCTGATTGCCAGTCAGATGCTCTACCACTAAGCTACCAGGCACAGTGGATCCAGTTCGCCCAAAGCGTTACCCCATCAAACCCCGTATCTCTTTAAGCTAGGAGCCTCCAAGGAATTTTTATACCACATCTTCTTACCCGCTCACAATTTAAAGGCTCATCCCCCATGTCACATACAAAGAAGATGGAGCAAATGCAAGTTCTGCGGGTGATAACAACCACCACAGGGCTTTCGCTATATTTATTTTCTGCCTTTCAAAAACAATTTTGAAGACAGAAAGAAAGGGGCAGAAACCTTACATTGCAGACTATATAACAATATAGTAAAAGAAAGAGAAATTAGACGCGAATGAACTAAGAGAAAAGAAACAGGGTTTTTTTTAGAGGTAAGAGAAAGGGACATTAGAAAGAGACTAGAATCAAAGAGAGACAAGAAACTCCTGTTTCTTTTCTCATTGTTCATTCGCGTCCAATTTCTCTTTCTTTTACTATATTGTTATATAGTCTGCAATGCAAGGTTTCTGCACCTTTCTTTCTGGCTTCAAAATTGTTTTGAAAGGCAGAAAATAAATATGGCAAAAGCCCTGTGGTGGTTGTTACCACCCGCAGAACTTGCCTTTTGGTCTTTCTATATATATATATATATATATATATATATATATATATATATATTGTATTTGGCAACAATTATGGCAAATAAAAGCATATTATCTTATTTTGCGCGATCAACATTCTGGAATAGAAATTGTACATGCGAACAACAATTATATAAACCAAAGTACCTTTTACACTACTTACTTTTTCTCTACCTACTCTGTATTCATGACACCATTAAAAGACACCTTAACATTACTTCTAATTATTCCGCCATTGATCAAAAGCACCTTTAATATTTATCCATTTATTTTCTGACAGGATACCGTTTAACCTCTTTTAGTTCAAGGAATTTCTGAAGTTAAAAGAAAGCTGATTCAAGACGCTTTTAGATTGTTTATAGCTTAACAGAAGTTGGGAATGAGTCACGAGATTATTCTAAATTTAGTTCCTAAAAAGAATTTAAATTTTTCATGTCTGATGAATTGGAAAAAGTGGTGAAGGTCATTACGGTTGTTGCGCGGTGTTTTTAAACTCTCAGAATTTATTCTTATTTTTATGAATGTCCACGAAATCACGGTTTCAAAGTGAACGATAGCATAATAATTGGAATTATATGGAAGTAAGAAAAGACAAAGAAAAAATAACAGAGTTACAGGATTTATCAGCTGTAACGTCATCAGCAGTATTATGACGGTTTCGATTATACGCAACTTTTAATATTTCATTTTCCTCTCCTAGTCTCTTCAATAGACGCTACCTATCCTTTTGCTTACAATTCAAGGGCAATTTTTCTTTCACTGTTTTAAACTTTGCAAACTCCAATTTCAGAAGAAAATAACCCAAACGCATCAGAACGATTATTGAAAGAAGTCAGAATCGAAAACACAATGTCACTGTCATTTGATCTTGTGTTATCGAATAGCATCTTCATGGAGTTTGCTTTGGAAGAAAAACATCCCGGTCAAAACACGTACAGTTTACGATTCTCACCGCACCGGGGCCATATATCTTTCACACAATTTCTTTTTTTCTAGCCTTATCACTTTCTTTCCAGCTGCTCTTTACAAACTTTTTTTGATAATGCCTCGATTCTATTACGAATTAAATTCTAAAAAAACACAAACAAGTTAGAGTCAAAAGATTTGAGTATGTGTGTTTTCTTATTGATTTTGTTACTCTATTTTTAAAACATTCTAATTTATTGCCAGGATTTAAGATACACTTTGATTTTATATTGTAGTTTTTGTCATTCTTTACTTTTGTAAAATGTTAATCATTTATGCTTTTGTCTATGATTTCCCCTCTTTTTCGTCCTATTTGATATAGGGATCTTGACTACCTCTTTTTCGAAGTTACCAATCACATTCTTGACTTTGAACATCCTCTTTCATTTCTCCCATTTCTTATTTTCCCTTTTCTTCATAACGATAATCAACCCCACTCCTTCCACGCTCAGATTGATTATCTTCACTTTTCCCTCAGTTACTCGTACTTACTTAATTATAATTGTGTGTCGGATTGGAATAACCTCTCCCATCTCGTCTCTCGCGTAATCGTCCGTGAGTGTCTACAAAGTTCAACTCTTGTGGAAATTTCTTTGACAACGATCACCGGTGAAGGTGCTTCTGCGATCGATGTTTGGCTGTCGTGTTAATGTTTCATTATAAGTTTCCCTTCTCTATTATTCCGAAAATCTTTTCTTTTATACCTCAATTCCAAATTTGCTGATAGGGTCCTCAGGGAGAGTTTAAAGTCGGTCAGATTTGATGTTCTTTATATCGTCATCTTGACCACTACCTAAGAAAGTGCATTCTGCAAGTTCAAAATGAAGTACTTGATTGATAAAAAAGTGGACAGACATTCTTATAATATGTACATCCCGTCGAAGAGTTCTCATTGGGATGTGAGATTCTATGCAATCAAATTTAGTTCTCTGAAGAATATCGTCATGGGGTACTTTATTCAAAGTCTTTGAAGACTTTAAATGTGAAAAATCTCAATAGCTTTTTTCTGCCTCTTGTAAGGAGTCCATGTCTCGAATTCAAATAGCAGAGTGGATTCACTCACAGTATGCTAGGCGGAGATCTTGTTTCTAAATGTCTTATTTGACCTCTCTTTCGTCATCTAGAGATTTTTCTAAGCTATGATAAAATACTGCCTAAGCATTTATGTATGTAGAATGATGTGTTTAAAGAAACTTTTCATTTTCAATGATCATGAGTTCATATAGTTTAGCTTGTTGAATGGATACACACATGATTTCGCCTTTTGCCAAATATATTCTGACACCAGCTTTTTGGTATTCCAGATTTAGAGTTAATAACTAATTTTGGAGGTGCTTTGGGAAGGGATTTACAACGGTAGCAACATCTTCATACTGGAATTTGTGGAGGATATATATATATATATATATATATATATATATATATATATATGTGATAGAACGGGTTGAGGCCGCGTTAATTTCAACCCCTATCACATATTATTTAAAACCACGATGCTCCCACGTGCATCTTCGCGTCGAAGCTTGGCGCCTTATCGCAGCCACCTGAGTCAATGTTTAAACAAGGAGGTTTATCTTCCCCCCCATTTGCCCCCATACGCTGACCTCGCCAGATTGAGTTAGGCTTATGGGCAGATAAGGCATTGTTCCCAGGCTCAGCTGGGCTTTCCCTCAAAGCTCCCACTCCATTGTCCCCCACGCCAAGGGAGTTTCTCGACTATTTAGATCGAAACTCCGATCAGATTGGAGATCCAGATTTTTGTCGCGAAACATCACCCCAACCCTCTCTCACTTTGTGCGCCAAGGGACCTCGACCTCGAGATTCACCATCACTTGTCCAGAAGGAGAACAATATCCCTTGAGTGCCAAGGTTCGAGCCTTTCATGACGCCAAGTCCACAAGGCTTTTTCCTCGTTGTTCAAACAGAGAACAACGTTTGAACAGCCATTGTTCGTTCAAGCCCGTTGACCAGAAACGGTTTTCACCCCTTCCCCTGTTGTTCAGAAGAGAACAACGTAGAACAGCCATTGTTCTTTTGAACCCGTTCGCCAAGAAGCGGTTCTCACCCTTCCCCCTTGTTGTTCAGAAGAGAACAACATTATAACAGCCATTGTTCTTAAGCCCGTAGACAAGAAACGGTTCTGACCCCCCCTGTTGTTCAGAAGACAACAACTTAGAACAGCCATTGTTCTTGAAGCCGTTCGTCAAGAAATTGTTCTCATTCCCAAGACGCCACGTCAGGATCATTTTATTCCCCCCCCCCCTTCAGCTGGAACTCACCAGCGGACAAAAAATTCCTTCACGTCGACTTCCTCTGCCCCACTAGTATAAAATTACGTAAGCTGAACGTTACCTTTGAGTATTTAACCCTTTTGTCAATTTTATCCTGTGCTTTAAATGGTTTAGCGAACCATCCCATCTCTTTAACTTTATATTTGTTTTACCTTTTTAAATCTTTTAATCCTCGGATTAGCCGAGCCCCCACGACCCTTTCCATTCTCTTTTTATGTCAATATTTTCCGTTTTGTGTATTGTTGATAGTTATTATTAATAAAACTCTATTTTATTAATGATAGCAATATTATTATCTTTGAGCTCAGTTCCACTTCTTAAGCATATCGAAGATACCTAATATTGGCCCGCCAGACATCCACGCACTCTAAAGATAATTAAAGAAGTTCTCTCAACGAATAGTTATATATGGTATATCGTCGAGAGTCCATTCTACGACATATAAATATATATATATATATATATATATATATATATATATATATATATATATTGCCTCGATGTCAAAGGTTAATGAAAAACAAACATATGAAGATACAAAAAAACCTTCCTATCTCTATGAAGTATGAGTTTTAAATGCTATTTATTTTCTGTTTCAGGTAGTACTTACCATGGGCTAGAGTGGAGAGCATCGTGCATTGATGTGGAAGCGCTTCTTAACAACAGTGATTTCGTCATAACGACGCAACGTTCCTTTCCAAGACACTTTGCGCTTCGTCGTCATGATCCCGAACCGGATGGAAAAACAATTAGTCGGTAGGTTATTAATTTTAAACAAACACCGTCGGCTTTAAAGGAGAAAATCCTGGCCATCCTAGGACCACAACAGGGCCAGAAAATGTTACTGCTGTGACAGCTTCAATACAGCAGTCTTCGAGACGTTCCGCACGAAAATACGCATCTGCCTTACACCTGTTCGTTCAAAGTGTTTGCAGTATCTTACACAGATCTCTCCACATGCATCCCTACAGGATTATGGTTGTACAGGAGCTAAGTGGGAGGATTATGAAACCCGCATAGCTTTATTTCGGGCCAGTCTCCAGAACATCCTCCCAACAGCTGTTCTGATCTGTAGTAATGAAGCGCACTTCCGTTTATCGGGGATGGTTAATGAACAGAACTGGTCAGTCAATAAGCTTCTTGAATTCCAGTGCGAAGGTTACTGTCTGGTGTGCCATGGGTGATTTTGGCGTGTTGGGTCCTTTATTCTTTCGAAAAAGAAGGTGTTACATTAACTGTTACATCGGACCGTTATTGTGAATTCCTCGAAGGTTTCTCCATCTTAAAGTCGTCCAGTTATTCACCGCTCATAATCCGGATGATGTATGGTTCCAACAAGATGGTGGCCCATCGCATACGTCTCGGCGTTAACTCGGAGTCCCTGTGACATGTTTCCGGTCCATCTTGTTTCTCTGTGAGGCGATATTGGGTAGCCCACACGCTCCAAGGTGTTAGCCCCTTGTGATTTTTTTTCTATGGGGGAATCTCAAATCACGTGTATCAACACCGGCCAGAAACTGTAGAAAATCTAAAGACAGCAAAATAACTCAGGAAAACAATGCAATTACACGGGACATAGTTCAAAGGGTTATGGTGAACTTTCGAGAGACTAAGGGGGCCATATCCTTATTTTCGGTTTATTTATTTATCCTTATTATGCTTCATCTCGATTTTCTCTTTTTATATTGGAATCTATTTTTTTCTTCTTGACTGAAGTTGCCCCTTCAAACATTTGTTTTCCATTTGACTTAATATTCTTGTTGGCTGGGTTGGTTCTTGATCTTCGATTTCTTTCTTGATTTGATGCATCTCCATATTTTTTCTAATTATTCTTGAGTTGATGATTCCTTCTTGATTCTTGATGATTTAATGATTCCTTCTTTTTCTTGATGAATTAGCCCTTGAAGTCGTTTTCTTGCGTTTTTCTTTTTTGAGTCGATCCGTTTTATCTTGAGTCTTCTTGAGTTGGTCCTTCAGCGTTTTCCTTGACTCCCGTTTTCTTCTGGAGATTTCTTCGTAAAAGTTGTGGTCTATGAGTTTCGAACGCGGTACCTCTTGATTTAAACGCCAGTCACTCTAGCCATTACGCCACAGCTTAGTCCGTTCTGATTTGGTAATTTAAGGGGCTATTAATATTATCAATTTGGAAGGAATTTTTCTCTGAAAAATCTTCGCACCTTCACACAGGTCCCGTTTTAGAACGCGAAGCGAATTTGAGGATTGGGGAGAGACTAGTCTTGGATTTTTTAATCGAGAACTAATAGCTCTCCCTCCCCGGCCTTTGAGTCTGCGGTATGAGTGGAGTTAATTCAGTGGGATTGAGGAGAGCGAACGCACGAAGTCTTGGCTCTTAATCAATGAGTAATAGTATCTCCTTCCCAGATCTCCTGAAGTTCCCAGCAGCACCTTTTCTTAATCTCTAGTAGGAGAGCAGTTGTAGTTGTAACGTAATTCAGAAGATTGTTCGGACTTTTGAGGTCACCAGTTATGGGGGGAGCACCATATTTTTTATTTTAATTTTATGTATTTATCTTGATTTTCTCTTTATTGAATCTATTTACTTTTCTGAATTTCCTTTATCTTTCAAGTTGGCCCTTGAAACATTGTCTTCCATTTATCTTGACTTAATATTCTTGTTGGCTAGGTTAGTTCTTGATCTTCGATTTCTTTCTTGAAGTATCTTCACTTTCTTCCAATTATCTTTAGTTAATGTTTCCTTCTCGATTCCCGTTGGGTTATCTTCCGTTTTCCTTTCTTGAGGCGATCCATTTATCCTTAGTCTTCTTGATTCTTGATGAATTGATGATTCCTGATGTGCTTCTTGATGATTTGATCCTTCGAACGTTTTCCTTGAGTTCCAGTTTTTCTTCTGTAGGCGATCCATTTTATTTTAAATCTTCTTATTGAGTTAGTCCTTGAAGCGTTTTCCTTGATTTCTTCCAATTATCTTGAGTTGATGATTCCTTCTTGATTCCCGTTGGGTTATCTTCCGTTTTCCTTTCTTGAGGCAATCCATTTATCTTCAGTCTTCTTGATTCTTGATGAATTGATGATTCCTGATGTGCTTCTTGATGATTTGATCCGTCGAACGTTTTCCTTGAGTTCCAGTTTTTCTTCTGGAGGTGATCAATTTTATCTTAAGTCTTCTTGTTGAGTTAGTCCTTGAAGCGTTTTCCTTGATTTCCGTTTTCTTCATGAGATTTCTTCCAAAAAGGTTGTGGACTTTGAGTTTCGAACGCGGTACCTCTTGATTTAAACGCCATTACACCACAGCTTAGTCCGTTTTGAGTTGGTAATTTAATCGGCTATTTATATTATCGAGTTGGAAGGTATTTTTCTCTGATACATTTTTGCACCTCTACGAGACTTCAAAACGCATCGACATTGGCGGTCGTCACTTAAGTGATACAATTTTCAAAACCACTTGAATCACAATGGCATTTAATATGCTTAATATAAATACAAATTTTTTCTCGTATGATCATGTGTTTTTTTTGTATTAACCTTTGAAATCCGGGCAACCTTCCTGCCCCACCCTGTATATATATATATATAATTTGCTGATTTAATCTCCAACATATCGTGGCGTTTGAGATTCTTCAAACTTTTAATTGTGGTATCCACTTGATCCAGCGAAATAATGCTTTTAGTTGAGGTAAGTGTGATAGATTAGTTGTTTATCTATTACATATTTATAGCTTTAGTGGTTTAAATATGTTCAGCATATGAAAATTTATTGGTTGCTGTAATCCCCCATTCATTTTTAAAGTTTCCGGACGTTGTTTGGTCCTCGGCTTCTTTATCATGCCATGTTCTATAGAAAGTGGTTGATGATGGATTTGAAATGTTGGTATCATGTGCACCCATTTTTCACCTTGACTAGGATCAAACTTTCTACTTTCTTTTCGTCAAGACAAACCTTTTCCTTTTTTTAATTTCACCCAGGTCTCATGAGATGTTTGTACTTTATTACTCAGGTCATCCAAAGTATTATTAATAAGTTATTGTGTGCAAGCGGCTAGTTATATTACACCTTTGTATTACAGAACTACAGAAATAGGAACCAGCAAAGACCCTAAGGTCCGCTCAAGGCTAGTCCGCTTACACATTCTAACGTTAGTGTATCATGCTCTTTTTTTTCATGCTGTTTTTTTGTTATATATATATATATATATATATATATTTAACTATTTCAACTTATTAATCGCCACTAAAACAATCACTCTTTAACAATCAGACATAATCTCCCTACATTTCAGCGTAAACTTCCTTGCTTTAAATATTTTTAATGCTTTTTACTTTTAGGTATTTACTCTTAATTTTAAATATCGCGTCAAAATTAGAAATTTCCTTATAAAAACTTTCCTTTCATCACTGAAGGATGCATTTATATAGTCCCATGTAAGGATTGTACAAAATATTATATTGGTGAAATTAGCAGAACATTAAAAAAAACTGAGCTACCATAAATATAACATAAGAATAGGTCAAACATACAAGTTATTTTTTAAACACATCAACTGAATCACATAGAAAATATTGGCAAAACTTGGTCACCATTTTTATGAACAGATTCTGTACTCTAAAGAAATATTATAGAATCAGCGGTTTTCAAATCAATGGGGTTTAAAAAAAGAACAGTAGTAAGGCATTTTCGAATTAGGATGCTTCAATCTTAACAATGCTAGAAAATATATAAAAAATAAAAGACAAGTTCAATTAAATTGTACCTGTCAATTCGTTTATTTAGTTTAGATTCTTTTTGCCTTCAAACTCTCTAGCTGGGTATTAATGCATGTATTTGTAATTAAGAATATAAATGTATGTATGTATATGATGAGACTTTTACATTTGTTAAAAAATATATTTTATTTTTTGCCATTTGTATTTTAACAAGTCCGTGATATTAAACTACGCCAATGATTTCATTGTTAAACCTTTTGATTTTTCTCGTATTGCCCCCTGAAGATGCTTAGATAAATGCAGTGCATTGATTTTTTATTAACCCTTCTTTAAATTGTGTGTATCACTTATCTCTCTCTCTCTCTCTCTCTCTCTCTTTCTCTCTCTCTCTCTCTCTCTCTCTCTCTCTATATATATATATATATATATATATATATATATATATATATATATATATATATGACTAGAATTGGGGTAACAATGTGGTAAAAGTGCTTGAATATAAGATACGATTGCTAAAATTTAGTGTTATAGCAAAAATAAGTGATGTTGATGATATGGATAAGGAGAGGGATGAATATGAGAATAACTTGGTGAAGATGATAACAATGGGTTCCAAATTAATTGATTTTATATCGTCTAAGTTTTTCAAATGTTTAGGACAATTTCGCACAGCTGAATCAAGTAAATGACACCGGTTTCTTCCAATCAGTTCACTTTTTTTTGTTAAGTCAATTTTTAAAAAAATCAAATCTTATAACCAAATCCATTACACTTTTGGGCATGACCAATTTTTTTTTTTTAGTATTTCTGTTCCTGAATCTTTTTTCAAGGAAGAAAAACGTTTTCTAACCAAATCTAGTAATTGTTACAAAAATTGATTAGTGAACATTAAATAGTAGCCATTGATAAAGCCAAGTTCGTATAAATTGGATATTAGTTCATCATTGTTTAGAATTTAGGGCATGAACTTCCGTTTCTTCGAACTCCTTGAATGGTCAGCGGTAGGGATGTCTCTCTATGCCACAGTAATCAGCCATTATGACTGGATTCCACCATCCTGATACCTGTATCCATCTCTGTTCTTTACTGATGGAATCGTTCCACCTGCTCGTCACTCATTGATCCCAGCTTTTCAGGAAACCGATCCACATGTGATAATAAGTTATGTATTCTGATGCTCATATTGAATCCGATATTTCTGACAGCAATCAGAATAGAAGTGACAAGTTTTTTAAGTTCCTAGAGTTTTTCTTGCCCAGAAAGTTCTTTATGACTTTAAAAAAATGATTTCCATACTTTCCCACATCAAGCATTGGGTTTTAAAACTTTGAAACTCTGATGAGCTGAAGACGAGATTGAGGATCATCAAGGTGCTAGCTTTCAACTTCTACATGGTCAATCCTGGAAAGCGTAGGACAAGTAAGTGAAGCCGCCTGCATTCTTGTCAAGAGCTTTGGTTTACTGGTTGATAAAGCTGAGCTTGACGTGTGGATGTGGGAAGAGTATCCTTCTATATCCACCATAGGTTTGTTTATTAAGTTTCTTGCTCTGTAAGGTACCAATTCCTCCCGTACTTTTTCATGTAATGTTGAGCTCAGTCCTTACTATCCCATATGCATAATAAGCATGTGTACTCGGTGAGCTCCGGGAGTTTTACAAACAAAAAGTTCGGCATCTTCAGGTCAACACAAATCAACCAGTCATGTTGATCATAACAAATTTCCTCCAGCGCGTACTTTACCGCTTTATACTTATCCTTCACAGTAGTGGATGGAGTGAGAGCTACAGACGCAAATCGGTTGCCGTTGTGCAGCAGAATACGTTTCATCGATCGCTTGCTGCTCTCAATGGACGATGTCCAATCTTCGGTTTGGTACTTTGGCACTCTAAGCTTGGGCAGAAGCAGCGCATATCCGTACAACCCACTACGTCATTTCCTTCCGAGAAAAAAACGCAGCTGCTCTTAAAGTCTGTTTCGGTATAGGCGATGAGTGCACTGTCAGTTTGTTTCCTTCGATCTGGATGCCAACTGTTTGCCAGAGGACTTTGACAAGCTGACATCGCCAATTAAATTATTTAGCTACTTTGGGGAAAAGTGATGTAGAGCATCATCTTCGAAAAGCATTTCTTCTCTTTCATTTTCTTCAACACTTGAAGAATCTTTGTCACTATTATCAGAAAGTTATCCAATGATAGTTACTGAAATTTCATTATTATGAGCTAAAGTACGACGAGTTGACTAAAATCAGGATACTTTAGGCTGCTCCTGTTTGTTATTTTGGTCCCAGTCAAAGAAATAGCAGTCAGTGCCATGGGTTATCGGTTTCCACCAAACAATGGGAATTCCAAACATTAGAAAAGTCTTTTTGTCCTTTGCTCACCGACGCAGATACTCGATGCATGTCTTGCATACCATATCTCGGGCCCAAGTGTTATCCGGGTCACAAAGTCTCAGACCAAAATAAGCATGGTACGCACGGTTCCAAAAACTTGGGACTGGATTTCTGTTAGGAACATCATGCATTTGCCGCAGATGTAGCAAGATAAATCGGTCTTATACTTTTATAAGGTCTTCAAACCGAAAACATTCCATTCAACTGCTAATAAAACTACCAGTTGGTTAAATATTTCGCAGTTAAATCCTTCAGAATTCATGTATTTAAAGAAATTGTTGCATTATATAGATATAAAATAACCGTGCAAATAAAAACCATAAAAACATCATGTGGTGAGAAATCAAAATGTTGACCGGATTGAACATTGATCCCATTAAAAGTTGTCTTAAATCAGATAAAAAAACTTAAACAAAAAGTTGGTGTTAGCCAGTGTAATAATTTGTGGCAGTCTGCCTTGCAAATTATGTCCCTTTTCATTTGTTTTTATTCGAGCTCTTTTAATACATGAGTTTGTTTCCTTTTGTATTTGTTTTCATTTACCTGCCTTTGTTTTTTGGTGTTTAATTTATTCGGTTTTTTTCTTAACTGTAGATTATCTCGCTTTCAACATGGATAATATTTTTAGTTATTTTAAACTGTTGTTTGAAGTTTAAGGTTTATTTTCCTCTTTGGTTAGTATTATACTATTTAGAATTTGATTTGGGAAGTTTACATCTATTTCTCCTGAAATCTTATGGACGCGTTCTTGAAAGACTTGGTTTAGTGGTTTCAGTTTGGTTCTTATGTGAAGTTCAGGGAACGAGATTATTTTAGCTCTGCGTGTGTCTGCCATAAATTGAGTCGCTTAGGTTTGGACTCTGCACCTTGTTCTTTTTGATCTTGGATTTGAATTGTATGGGAATTATCGGGTATGTTAATATTGGTTGTAGGAGAGCAAGGTAAAGTTTCTTCTTACCCTCAGCGAGGCCCCAAACCTATTAAGTGTAAAATGGGCCATTTTTTTACCCCAGTAAAATTATCATTGCTATGTGCATCGTATCAGTTCTTTGTTATTTTAAGGTAGATCAGTTTTTAGTCTATAAGATATGGATACTTGATGTTGTCAGCGATTATTCGAGGTCTTTCTTCTGTTAAGTTGGGCTATTTTAAATATGTTTGTATGCTTTTTTATTTTATTTCTCTTCTCAAACTCATTGAAATTTTTTTCGCGTGCCGGTCCTTTCGGTATCTCTCAGTTTTCTTTTATATTTTTTATAATCAATTGAAATCATTCGAGAGATGTTATCTGCCAGTTAGACGTACATAACGTAGTCTTTGGTGGGTTGTAGAAAGTTTCCGAAGTACAGGGTGGAAAAGAGACAGCCTCCTTTGGGCTCTCCATCCTCTAGGATGAACATTTGTTTGGTTTACTGGCTAATGGTAATCTTTGGTTTCCTTTCCTGTAGTTAATTACTGAGGATTCGAGTGAGGTTGGAACCCATCTCTTGTTGGAGGCTTTAGCAAAATTGCGTAGTGTCAATTCATATGTTGTCTTTGAGTTGGTTGATTAATCGATCCTTTAGGAATTTTTCATAAATTTTTCCGATAAACTCCATCAGTGACATCATTCGGTAGGAAATGAGTTTGTTTTGGCGTTTAGGGAGGGGGGGGGGGGCTCTCTAGGAAGGATAGTCATGCATCTATCAACGCAAATAGTAAATATACTAATTTGACATGCGTTAATGATTTCGGTCTTAATCTGTTCTAGTGTGTGCTTCCCTATCCAAAGATCCGAGAGCTTCCATATCATAGGATCGTTTCCTTCTGACGGCTGGGAGCGGTAACGGGCCAAGTTCAATTATGCTTAGTAATTTTGTGGCGTTTTCTCAGAGTAGTTTCTTCACATCTTTTTTATTATCATAGAGATCCGTTGTAATTATCGTTCATATAAATACCACGACTCCGATTTCTGCGTGAATGTGTGCAACGTCGTTTCTGTCGTCGGATTCGTTTGTTCCTCGAGGATCATGGGAGGAACCATCTTGATTTCTTACATATCTTCCATTCAGTCTTAGGAGAGACAGGTTCCCTACTAGTTCTGTTTTTCCTGTTGAAATCTTTATTTTCTAAATCCTGAACTGATAATTATGTGGCTGGAAAAAATATTTGTCATTATTTAGGTAGATGCTCCCCGCCCATTTTTTTCTGGTCTGGTATGAGATTACTGCCATAGATGGATCCGAGTAGAATCCTACTGAGACAAGTCTAATTTCGGAATTTTTGATGCGTGGTGGTCGAATTAACATCCCTCACACCGAAGCGGGCGCAGCATATACATAAACTGTTGCAAGCCCCTCTCTGGCCTTGGATGGGCCTCTAGAGCATT
Source organism: Ceratothoa steindachneri (assembly GCA_963969495.1). Lineage (NCBI taxonomy): Eukaryota > Metazoa > Arthropoda > Malacostraca > Isopoda > Cymothoidae > Ceratothoa > Ceratothoa steindachneri. The sequence continues at coordinate 144,034,899 of OZ018321.1, read as the reverse complement.
TTGGGGACACACTATGTTACAGTCTCGTCCCATTATCCAGGATCCTTATGACACCGAATTCGCAATGGGGTATTCCTCAAATCTGCCCTCTTCAGAGCCTCAATTTTTTTTCTTCACAAGTGAAGGGCATAATTTAAACTAGGAGATGAGAGGCAGCTTGGCTATACATTGAGCCTCTGGAGCAGGGGGCGAGGTGAAAATAGCCAGGGATATTAAAAAGTGAAATCCGATGAAAGAAGTAATTCTACCTATTTGTGCACCGGAATGAAGTATGATGGTAATATGAAGGATAAAAATTAAAGGGTGAGAAGAATGCGCCTGGCTCTCTAAAGAATTAGCGAAACTATGTTCTTCAAGTGTCTTTCTCGACGAAGGGAGACTTCAAGTAAATTAAAGTGTTTTCTGCAGTTGACACGTAATTGTGGGCAAGATAATATCGTAAGCCCAAATTAATTCGTGGAAAGAGGCCCTGGCACAAACAAGTTATACTACAACGAAAAACACAACCAGCATGTGAGAGAAATATATTAGAAGATAGCACTACCATCCTTAGAGGAAACTCGAATTTTTGCTCATTGAAATTCTTTGTGGCTCTCCTAATCAAAAAGAATACTACCAATCAAAATACACAGCGAACAACTCCGAGCACTTATTCAATTCTTTCACTGAAAATGAGTTCTATGACTGACTCAGGAGCATAAAGGCACCCAAAAATATAAAACCTTCATAAATATAAATGGGTAAAAGACAGAAAATAAGGAAACCGAGATACAAAATCCATTGATACGGAAAATGATCCTTCTCAGAAATAGAAATTTAGCCTGTTGCTCGATCTAAACGTCTACCAGTGGTGCCTGAAAGATGCACCTGCACGGCCAAATAGCCACGAGGGAGCATTGAGACTTCACGCGATCGGATGAACCGGGTTCGGTTTATCTTCCCGACACCTTAGCTATGGTACTAAGGACCTTTGCACTAAGCTGTGAGACCGCCGAGACTATACCCCTGCCCTGGCGCGCCAAGTCTATTGAGATCCCTGCCCCCCTTTTGGGGGCCTCCGGATACCTGCTTCGGCAGAAGCAGCATGAATGCTTCAAGAAAAGCTTTGAAAAAGCAGTACCATACAGCCTCGTCTTGGTTAGTAACCACGTACAGTCTCGTACACACTTCTTCGCCTACCAACGGCTTCCAGCTACGAAGGCGATACGTCACTTCTCTACACACCCTCGCTCTTCCCGAAGGCCACAGTTCCCGCCAACATACAATAAACACGGTTAAGCATCTCTCACTCGGTTATAATCGTTAAAGGAATTGGGTACTCCCTCACTCATTTCTCAGCGGGGTAAAAGAAGAAGGAATTTTGCAAGTTCACCTTGGCAGCCTCCCATTTACTCGCCGTATTCAAATCTACATTAAATTCGGATTTACGTGAGTCTCCCTAATAATTGCACTCTCCCATTTTCTCTGGAAGCAATCACTCTATATTCTCTCTTAGACCTTCGCACCCGTGTAGTCATTTGTATCCTCCCCCCATTTGGTAACCCAGTCTTATTTTATTTATTTTAAGTTTTTTACTTGTGCTATTAATATTTTCTTTGTATATAGTAAAGTTATATATTTTTCTAACATTAGTTTCTCTAATCCCAGAGCCTCTAAGAATTGATTATTTAGGCCAATCGCATTCGACTTTGTTTATTTAACCCTGCCACTGGGATCTGTATCCGGATTCTCTGGCGAACCCACTTCACGATCATCCTATGACAATCCTATTCGCCTTAGAATTTTGCCACAATTTTTGAATGAATGTCTTAAGAAAAAACAGTCTGGCCGCACTCGATTACCAGGAAGAACATAAACGGCAGACATAAGAAATCAACAAAAGGGGAAAGATTAAAGAATATCATACTCCATTCTAATTAGAAAGGAAAACCAAATATGGTCCTATTAACTGAACACGGAAAAATGGAAATACCTAACCACCATAATATAATATCAACCCAGCCTGACCAGATACAAGGGTGCAATGACTGATACTAACTAAAGAAAAATTAAAGTACTCGTATTAAAAAAATCATCTACTCACATTTAGATAAAGATAACTTTAGGAGACCTAGTAGTAGCTGGGGCATATCCACGTCCAAGACACCTGTATCTTCTCGACCAAGCTTCATCAGAATATTTCGCCGGCATCCAACGTCTACAATGTAGGGTTAATTTAACATTAGGTGCAGAGTTGGTTACCCATGCAACCCAAAGAACCATGCAAATACTAGTAAAAAGAACAGGTTCTACAGAAAGAGGCCAGCCTTCCCAACATACCACCCCTGATATTGTCCTGAAAAACCCCTACCTCAACTTCAATCACAACACAGAACCAGAACACGCAAGTGCACCTGATAATCTGAGCATAATTACTAAATTATCCTCATCCTATATCTAACTCATGATTCGATAAAGAAAGAGTTTAATCAAAACAGACTAAAACAAATATAATGAATACCTTGGTACAATTACAATAGAATCACTAAAGAACTTACAAGAAGAGATAAATACACACATAAGTCGATTAATCGCCAAGATAACAGAAGATAACAACTTCTACACGCCTAAACTACAAGCCACAACAATACATGCACCGCGATAAGGAGAAAAAATTAATTAAAAAAGGGTAAAGAGTCATTAGAACTAGAAGTTGTTGTGCCTCAAGGCGAATATTTGAGCTCACCTCTTTACAGCATTTTTATACACCAGTGACCAAATTCACACGACACAAAAACCTGCAATGTGATAAACTAGCAGATTATATCACCTAAAAAATTTCACGTGATGGAAAAATCTCAGAGACATTGCACAAAGAGCAGCACGAGAAATAAAAAAAAAGGAAATAACGAATATGAAAAGCGGAACAAAATAAAAGCAAACAAGAAGAACTTTCAAATAATTGGTGTAAATCGAAGTGAGACATTATAATAAGAACATAAGAACATAAGAAAAGAAGGAGACTGCAAAAGACCATTCATGGCCTACACTTGGCATATCCATACACCTTGAAAGGGCGAGTCCTAGGACTTAAATTAACAAGAAACAAGTACCAGTCTCACCAAGAAGGAAATAACGAGAGCAAAAAACACGATGACCAACACGCTTGACATATTCAGAAATCTGTTAAGCGGAAATAAATGTAAACTATAAATGACCCTTGTCCACCCTTAAATGAGATACCCCATAACCCCTATGCGGATATTAAGCACGACCAGATACAATTCAAACAAAGGAAGAAAAGATAGATTAACGTCAGTAGAACTACACCATAGCACCTCCTTGAAACCTATTAACCAGATACGTCACAACCATGCAGTCAAAAACTGGAACAAAATTTACGAAATACGACTCGCAAATAAAATCAACCAAATGACCATCGCGGACCTAAGAAAACCGTCAAGTTTTTTATAAACGACGATTTGACGGCAGCCGAAAAAGAACACTACGGACCAGTAACCCAAATACCACTAAAACTGTTAAGACTACAAAATCAAAGAACCGAGACAAACCAAATTGAGATCACTGTGAACCCAATAATTAAAATATATAATTATAGAGGAAAAATGTGCGAAGAAACACAAAATTTATGGAATTAAACAGAAACATAGCATACAAAAAATGAGCAAATGGGAACAAAGGCCCGAATGCTCAAAACAACCAGAGTAAATACAAAAGGGAACAAAAATAAAATCTCCCTAACGAAAGAGTTTGCCGTCCCCATCCAAATCATTCGCATAATCATCCTCTTCTCTTCTTTATCAACAACATTACTCATTTCTACTTACACACAATATTTTCTTATATTATCTTATACAAAAATTTACTTCCCAACCTTGATTATCCCAATCCAAATGCTTAATTTTTCGCTACTATCCTTCGTCGCTTAACCTCTTTATAGTAAAGGAGGCAAGCCCAATGGAAATGGGAATATCAGCGCCGCCTCACGGCTAAATTTATTATCTGTTGTAATTAAATCCTTATAAAATATCGATATATATATATATACAGTTTCCACGCTGTATATCCTCTCTTTGAAGACAAAGGGGCTCTTCTATACGCTTCTTGTGTCTTTACGACCGAGCTGGTGTCAATAAATACACCCTTCGCTACGGGAGAAAAAGCTTCGTGCCCAGTTTCGAGTCCGGATTCTCATCTTTAGCTACTCAGAAAGCGCCCTGAGTCCTCTCGGGGCATTGTTATCTCCATACCACCTAGTTCGAAGTAACCCTGCTGACACAGTTGCTGCCAGGCGGGCAGATTTGGAGATTATCTTCTAATGGGTTCCGAGACAGATGAGACTTGCAGGCAATGATCGCACGGTTGAGGGCTCTTCTTCACACTTATTACAAGGCAGAAATCAGGACAGTTATCCGGGTCGCTTGGCAAAGAAGATTGTAGAGGGCCGAGGGGATATTAAACTTGAGTTCCACTGCGCTGACTGCTCTAATTGACCTTGCTGCAATGCCGTGACTGATTAGGGTTGTTTTTTTCATCTTTGAATTGGGCCCACTTATGTGACGCGCCGCCACTTGAAAGAGAGCTGGCTTACACTGGATTGCAACGACTGTTTTGTTCTCTTGATTGTTTGGCACATTCTTTTGGAATATCCCAGTCTGGGCGATGTTCACCTACGTTGCATCTCCCGGTATTGGGAGAAGCAACGGACTCTGGAAGGGTTCAATTTATTTGACTCTCTTTGATGTAGTTCGCATTTCCCTACACTGGTGTTGGCAGGATTCGCCACCTCCCCACAACCCGGAGCGTGCTTCCTTGTACTTCTTGATTGTTTGCTTCTTTGTTCGTTTGTTTTTGAGTGTTTGTTTGCCTATGTTTTTTTTAGTTTTTCTATTTTTGTTACTTTTTTGGCACATTTTTTAAAATTATGGCTTAGTATTAAGCTCTAACCCCATAACGGCGAATTTTATCTAAGTAGACAGTCACTACAATGGCTCTTTAATCAAAATAATATCTTGTACTCAGTCGATTGATATTCAAAACAATGTATTTATTCCGGTAACTGTAAGTATTACTGTCGCACAAGGGTCACTTTTTGGTCCCCTTCTGTTTTGCATCTCCCTCTTTCACCTTCGCATTTTTATCCGACGTCCTGGTCTCTCAATCCATTTATCTATATGCTGAGGACATGTAAATCTCTTCTGTTTCCCAACCTCGTTTCCTAAGACTCTTATAAACCATATATATGATTATAATCTCATCCTGAATGGCTATCGGACATGTTTCTAAAACCTAACCTTGACAAAATACAGGTAATAATTTTAGGCTCTTCTGTGCAAGTGCATCCCATATCTTCTCTTTTTTTATATAGTTAAAAATCTTCCCTGCGATACCTTTAAAGTTCAGTTGTTTCTCAAACCTCCTATTGGCAACAGTTGTATGATAAATTCTCCCTCCGCTTTCTCCGTAATCTCAGTATCATTCGTTCCACTTTGACCTACCAGTTTTTATATTATTATTCATGCATTCACCAATCTTCTGCATTGAATACCTTACCTCTCTTCTAGCTGAATCATAAGCTTCATCTTCTTCTCTTCTGTGGACAAATCTTTCGTGGAATTTACCTTGACGCGATCTGCACTGGTTACTCATTCTATAAAAAATATCACCTTTTATGCTATCCTTTTTGCGTACGAAGCCTTATATCCCTAAACTTCTTCCTAACTTTCCTCCTCCGGAATCTTTCGCAGCCCCCAGAACCTTGCATTGGGATTCCGCTCTCCTACTGATTGTTATTAATACTCGTGTATGGTGTATGGATGATCGTGCTTTCCCTATAATTTATTTAAGTATGTGATATTCTCCCTACCGTGATGTCAGCAAACTCAACCTGAACAGCCACCTCTTATAACTAGTTATACCTTACTCAATATACCGGTTTTATTTAGAGACCTATGACATTGAAGAGGACCATGACAAAAATATTATTATTAATGGTTTTACTTACTTTGCCCTATAACTGATCCAGGGTAGAAATCCGGAATCACTTCTTCATTACAAAAGTTCAAGATTCTATAGATATCTGAAAAACTACTGGTGATAAACATATGAATCCTAATGATACGGATATGTTTTCAGAGTCGAGGACATAGATAATCTCACTTATGCACATATTAGATCACTATAACATTAGAGAAAGGTGGAAAGCGAATAAAAACGTTTAACGGTATTAATTGTTTTTAAAATCACTGGTGATGTGTCTCTAATAAAAATTATTATATTTATTTTTGTCTTGCCTCTTCCGGAAGCTATTTCATGACTACTCGAATTTGAAAGAAACCAGCGTCAGTGGAGTCATGTGCTCTCTTAATGACTTCTATTTTTCGATTGTTTTTTTACGGGTTTATCCTAGCGGAGTAAATTTCAACAGATATCCGAACCACCCCGGGTTGCCTAAGGTAGCGGAGATCTACGGAGCTGATCTTGTAAAGGCGAGGTACGGCTTCCATCACAGCGAACGATAGCACAAAACATTCCGCGGAGATAATAGATGACTGCCCATTGGAATATTGGCTGATACTCACCTTCGAGATGGTAAATATCTCCAAATGCATCATCACACAGATAACCAGTACAACACATCCTTCTCCACCCTTCGTCCTGTCTTCTCAGCACAACAGCTACATATACTCACTCATCTGTTTCGGCACCTTTTCTTCCTCTACTTCCCTTTCATGGTGCCACTCATAAAAATATGTAGAGTACTTGTCACCTAAAGTGGCACACATAACCTCATAATTCTGACGCGGGAACAGGAAAGGTTCTATGCACTGCATACTTTTGGAAAGCCAAATTAGCCCCCTCCTCCTTGCCTCCCTTTGAAGAGGTCCGGCTCCCTGCAGCTAAGGGCTTGTCAACAACTATCATTCTGTTCTATATGCATTTTTTTACTCAATTGTTGGATTACGTCCATAATTCGAGAGATCGGGGCATCAACTTGCTACTACTTAGGTGCAGCTACTAAGAGAGGAAGAATCGAGGATTCAAAGCCTCCCTTCCTTAAAATAGGCTCTAGCGACTGATCGCTAACAGGGATATTCATAATCTTACTGTTGAGAGGTATACACTAATCCATTTGAGATAAATCTGATCTTCTATTGAATATAAATCCCATCTTCCATGTGAAATCAATGCAGTCCTCCATAGATGATTGAACCAATATTTCATCCGAGATAACTCCAATCCACCAAGTGAGATTAATCGAATCCTACATGTAAAATCAAACCACTCCACCATGTGAGATCAAATGTATCCTCCATTGGACCTCAATCCCTTTTTTTATGTGGGATCAATTTAATACGCCATGTGCGATCCAGCTACTCCTACATTTAAGATCATTCAAATCATCTATGCCAGATTAAGCAAATCATCCATGTAAGATCAACCTGATGCTCTAAATGAGATCAATCTAATCCACTATGAGAGATCAACCTAATCGTTTACTGGAGACCAAGCCACACCTCCATGTAATATTAATCAAATCCATCATGTGAAAGAATTCTAATCATCCATATGAGTTCAAAACAATCTAACTTGTGAGATCCATCTAATTCCCTAGGTAAGACTAATCCATTCGTCCCTGTGAGATTTAACCAATGCTCTAAGTGTGATCAATCCAATTCTTTATTTGTGACCAATCTATTCCTCCATGTGAGATCAACCTAATCCTCAATGTGAGGTCATATCCAATCATTTGTCAGATTAATCTAGTCATATAAGATAAACCAAATCCTCTAAGTGAGATGATTATAATCCACTATGTGAGGTCAAGCCAAACCTTCACTTGAGATCAATCAACAACTCAATGTGATATCAATAAAATTCTCCATTTGAAAGCATTCTGATCCTCCATATGATATCAAAATAATCTACCATATGATATCAAAATAATCTTCCATGTGACAGTAATCTAATCGTCCGGATAAGATAAATTCCTTTGTCCATATGAGATCTAACTACTTCTCCGAGTGAGATCCATCTAAACCTCCATGGGATATAAATACCTTTCCTTACGTGAGATTAATCCCATCCTCCATGTGAGATAAATCCAAACATCCATGTGAGATTAACCCAATCCTCCATTTCAAATTAATCCATACATGCATGATAAATCAATCCAATCTGCCATAATAGATCAAACCATTCTTACACGTAAGATTATTTAAATCTTCTATGTGTGATCAATCCAATCCTTCATTTAAAATTAATATAATCTTCCATGTGAAAATAATTAAATCCTCCGGTGAGAATAATCTACTCCTCTATATGAGCTCAATTAAATCTTAAATCTGAGATCAAACTAATCCTCCATGTAAAATCAATCTACTCCAACATGAGAGATTAATCCACTCCTTAAATTTAAAAAAATGATCAATATACTCACCTATGTGATATCAATAATATTATCTAAGTGAGTTCAATCTAATCCTCCATCTGAGATCAATCCATTCCTCCATGTTAGATCAATCCCATACTCAATGGGAGATCAATCCAAACATTTATGTGAGATCAATCCAATCATCTATGTGAAATCAACCCAATCATCTATTTGAAATAAATTTAATCCTCCATGTATGATCAATCTTTTTTTCATGTGTGATCAATCTAATCCTCAATGTGAGATTAATCCAATCCTCTATGTAAGAAGACTCTACTTCTCCATCTGAGTACACTCGAATCTACCATGTAAGACCATTCCAATCCTTCATTTTAGATCAATATAATCTTCGTAGTAAGATCAACCCAATCTTTCATTATAGATCAAACAAATCCTCCATGTGAGAGTATTTCAATGTAATCCTCCATTCGAGTTTGATTTAATCCTGCATGTAAAATCATCCTATACTTCAGGTGAGAATAATCTACTCCTACATGTGAGCTCAAATTAATTATGGATCTGAGATCAATACAATTCTCCAAGCGAGATACATAAAATCATCCTTGTAGAATGAGTCCAATCCTACATGTGAGGTTAAATTAATTATGGATCTGAGATCAATACAATTCTCCAAGCGAGATACATAAAATCATCCTTGTGGGATGAGTCTAATCCTACATGTAAGGTCAAATTAATTATGGATCTGAGATCAATACAATTCACCAAGCGAGATACATAAAATCATCCTTGTGGGATGAGTCCAATCCTACATGTGAGGTCATTCCAATCCTTTATGTTATATCAATCAAATCCTCTATCTGAGATCAATCCAACCTTCTATATGAGATTAATCCAATTCTCCGCGTGAGTTCAACCAAGCCTTCTTGTGAGGTGAATCCAATCCTCTATGTGAGATGAATCCAATTCTCTATGTGATATCAATCTAATCCTCCATCTGAGATTAATCCATTTCTCCATGTTAGATCAATCTCATAATCAATAGGAGATTAATCGGAACATTTATGTGAGATCAATCCAATCTTCCATGTGAAATCAACCCAATCATCTATTTTAAATAAATTTAGTCATCCAACTAAGATCAATCTTCTCCTTCATATGTGATAAATCCAATCCTCCATGTAAGAACACTCTACTTCTTCTTCTGAGTAAACTCTAATATCCAATGTTGGATCATTCCAATCCTCTATTTTAGATCAATCTAATCTTTCCAGTGAGATCAACCCAATCTTTAATTATAGATCAAACCAATGCTCCATGTAAGAGTATTTCGATGCAACCCTCCATTCGAGATCGATCTAATCCTATAGTTCAGGTGAGAATAATCTACTCCTACATGTGGACTCAATTGAATCCTAGAACTAAGATCAATTCAATTCTCCTTGTAAGATGAGTCCAATCCCACATGTGAGGTCATTCCAATCCTTCATGTCATATCAATCAAATGCTCCATCTGAGATCAATCCATTCTCCTATATGAGATGAAACCAATTTTCCGTGCGAGATCAACCAATCATTCTTGTAAGGTCAATCTAATCCTCTATAAGAGATGAAGCCAATTCTCCATGTGATATCCACACGATCCTCCATATGAGATCAACCCAATTATCTATGTGGATCAATTCATTCCCGCAAGTGAGAGAAATATATTCTTCCCTGTGATATTACTACAATCCTCCATATGGGATCGATATAATCATCAATGCAAGATCAATCTAATCCTCCCTGTAAGATCAATTCCATCATATTGAAATTTAAAATATTTCAAGGCAAAGTCATTCGATTTCCAAAGACATTCAATATTTAAATTAATAATTTTGTCGCAATTTCAGTGACATCATAACAATCATCGAACATGACACAGAATTTTAAAAAATCGAAGCAATAACACGATATGAAATTAAATATCATTAAATTCAAATTCCTATAATCGTAATTCGTCTTTCGTGGATTTAAAAAGCGTTAGCCGAACCTTATTGTTGATGGCATCAGTTTTACTAAGGGTCAGACATCAAAGTAATGTAAAATGACCTATCCAAAGACCCCTAAAGATTTATTTATTTTTTATTACCAATTTCTATATTTAAATAAAAAACCTGCTGAATTTATAAGACCGTGATTGTGAATTCAATTTGGCATTTTGAGTTCATGAATATGTTCCATGTGGTCCATGATGCACAATACCGTTCCTAGGTTAGTCATTACAGCATTTATCATCCTGACCTACCTCACCGTTCCTGCTTAATTATTACATCGTTTTTAAGGAACTGTAGACAGTTTCCATCCGTCTTTCTTCAGTAAGCAAAAGTGACCCTAGGGCTTGCACCAAGGGTATTTTTTTTTAATTAAAAACTTGTAGTCCAGGCGAATGTAAAATAGTGAAAAGAAGAATTCGAGCGGTGTTTAGGCGATTTCATCCAGCTGTTTAAATATTTCTGTGGAATAAATACACTAAGTTGGATATTTATAATTTCTTTGAGTTAGTAGGTAAGAATAATATTATGGGCAAGTACTTAAAGATTATAAATATGTCATTAAGATGTGAGATCTTTTTTCTACCAAAGGGATTGATACATTACGGAAATAAATTAACGCAGGTGATAATAAATAATCCTAATTTAAATATTTTGAGTAGCAGGTTACACAGGTGGCCATGAGAGATTGGTGCGACTTTTTAGTTTAACCCTGGATTATGAACTGAAAATATTGTAATTATAGATTCTAGAAAAATTGTTAGACATGGTGACAGGAGGCGTTGGTCGATGATATTAACTCTCTCCCAACGTTATGGACGACTTTCTTTTGCTGAAGTTTATAGATGAGGTTCTGGAATGGAGGCAGTGTGGTTGTGTATGTGTATGTGAGTCGTGTTTGACTGGAACTCATTTTGATACGCCTTGAAGCTCTTCATCATCCGTAAAATGATGATAGCCCGCAACCTGAGGTAGCAACTAAGCTCCATGCAGACGAGAGGGGTACTACATACAAATTGTTACATCTGCTACCTATAGAAGTGGCGTACTATCCTGACCTCAGTGGTCCAGGCAGTCTCAAACTAGTTACAACTAACTGGGCTTTATTCATTCTAAAAATTTCGGGTTTACCATTATAACGTCATTAATTTACTAGACTCTTCTAATCTATTTTCTTTCCCAGCGGGTAATTTAGTAGTCTAATAGCCGACCAGATTTTTTACACTTAACCTTGGTTGGGGTAAGGCGTATTAGGGCTCCTCCTTCTCACTTCCCCACACTGGGATGATTGTGTGCCCCCAGGCCTCGTACCCGCACTTTCCTATAGAGGATATGCAACTATAATCCTAACATCTCTTCCCTCCCTCCCTCCGAAATCAGCGCTTGAACTCTACGACATTTTCTAAGATGAATGAAAAAAGATTACTGCGCAAGAGTGTCAACCGTTGGTTCGTTGCTGGAGCAGGAGGTTTCAAAGGATAATCGAGAATAAAGACCTACAAACAAAATACTAATTACTTTATCCATATTTCATACTGAAACTTTATTCGTTAGATTCTAATAGTAATTTGTTTTAGATCTGATCTGGATAATTTTAGATTCTTCAATCTTTCTAGTAATTTGCATATCTATGGATAACTCGTTTTGTCCAAATTTACATAACCTTTAACCGCATGTAGTTTATACTTATAGGTTATTCTAGACAAATATTAAAATCTTGAATTTTCTCTGGCAAAGGTTATGAAAGATGTGATAGAAATATACATGTCCTGATTTTATTGTACGATATTGTATATTGTATACAGAAATAAAGGTCATTAAGCTAGAATGTTTACTCTCTTCTTTGAAAAATAAATGTTCTGCATGGCGATTAGCCAAAAATAGTTTTTTATACTCAATAACTTCTGGATCTGTGAAATGTGCTTGCTACCTTGCCCTTACCATTTACAAGAGATGTGGTTGACCTTCACAGCTTTGGTGCCCTACTTTTACCCAAAGACATTTCCATTTAACGGGATAATTAAATATCAAGTAATTTATTATTAAAGCTTAGTAAACAGTTTTTGACTATTTTTTCTAATTTCTATTAAAAACTCTTTTAGACGGATATTAAAAAAATAGTTATTTGTTGGAAAAAATAAAAGAATATGCAGGTGTATTAAGAAAATACTAACTGAACCAAGTAGTAGATGAATTAACATCAGAAACATAATACAGAAGATCATAAATATACAAGATTTGGACCGTTTCGAGAAGCAATATATTAACCATTCCAGCTAGGGACATGAAATAAACAAAAATAAAGGATGAATCCTTTATCTATAAAATTATATTCGCGCTAAAATCATCTTAATTTCATGAAATAAGTCAATTACCCTTTAAAAAATAAGATATATATTTTTTTAATTGCAACCTTTAAAGAGTTAAAAAATTAAACTACCACAACCTGTAATTTTGAGTTCCATTTTGAAATATTTTTAAAATTTTTACTTGTGAAATTTTTTGTACTTTTTACGCTTCCTAGCAGATAAATGAACAAATATCATGTTTTTATATCTGTTTTTTAAATGCTAATTAACTGATTAAATGAATATAAGACGATTATTAGAAATAATAGGTATTTATAGTTAAATATTTCATCTTCATTATTTTCTAGTTCATGTCCTCAACTGCAATGGTTATTGAGATATTGCTTCTCAAAACAACGTTCCAATTTAGGGGGGCAGGGCCATCCTATAAATATATATATAATATATATATATATATATATATATATATATATATATATATATATATATATATATATATATATATATTAGGGTGGTCCCAAAGAATATACAAAAAATTAAAATTAGTTGTAATGTTCTCCACATGGCTAAAATTATGCTAAAAGATGTTAAAAGAGCTGATGCAAAATATTGACTAAATTGGTGAATATTAAGAGGTCGTTATGTGTCTCCATACTTTTAAATTTTAGTTAAAATATTGGAACTTTTTAATAGTAGGCATTTATTGGTTGTTACTTATATACTATCATATATTTGTCATTGATAACTCATTCCTTATGAATTACAATAATTTGCCAAAAAATAAAGATATTGTATTATCTGAAAAGTGGAAATGTTCTCTACATGGCTAAAATTATGCTAAAAGATGTTAAAAGAGCTGATGCAAAATACTGACTAAATTGGTGAATATTTAGAGGTCATTATGTGTCTCCATACTTTTAAATTTCAGTTAAAATATTGGAACTTTTTAATAGTAGGCATTTATTGGTTGTTACTTATATACTATCATATATTTGTCATTGATAACTCATTCCTTATGAATTACAATAATTTGCAAAAGAATCAAGATATTGTATTATCTGAAAAGTGGAATGACATTAACATACTCAGCGTATGATGCAATAATAATTGTTGTTTCATCTTGTTGATTTCTGAGCCCATTTGTAAAGTGATGACGCAATAACGCCCCCTCGTTTCAAATGGTGATGCAATCGCACCATTTTCTATATAAGTCAGCGAGGGATGATTAATTGTTCATTTTGAGTTTGAAGTTTAACAGTTGACGTAATACAAGTGAATCCTATTGCTGGTTCATGCAAGTATATATATAATTATTTAGGTAAGTAATATACTTTGTTTATTCAGTACATAGATAATTTGCAGTTTTTTATCAATATCAGACTTACTTAAAGAGTATTAGAATTATATGTTAACACACTTTATGTTCATATTTTAATTCACAATATATATATATATATATATATATATATTAATTAAGCATGACTGCCGTAATTTTTTACAAACACAGGAGCCTATTTATTTTTTTCAAATGAAAGCTTATTCTTTCATGAATATTAAATCATTAGATATTTTAGAGTATAAAAATATATCTTCTAAGTATAAGTAAATGGAGGGCTTTTAGGAAATCCTACTAGTAAGCTTTTATCTGCAAGAATACCAGCATGTGGTGATTTGCTTCGTGTTGTTCACTACCACCATCAAGTGGAGTATATGACTTTGACACAAAGTTACAACCTCGCTTGCAAACAAGTCATAAAAGCATAGGAAAGAACCCGAATTCCCACACAGCGAATAAACTCTTGCGTTAGGAAACTCTCAAGGTTGTATGAAGAATACCCGCAAAACCGAATTGTACTCATGTAGAATGAATGAGCGTAGTTTTGGATCTACTCTTTCAAAACTTTTTGACATAGCCTCAAAAACTGCTTTAAATGTGGTAATAAATGAAGAAGACCGCCAATTTATGTTGAAGCAGAGAGAGAACATTTTCTCCTTCAGTCTGTCGTGCCGTGATAAGATTACTTCAGCCAAGGAATCCCGAAAAAGATATCGACATGAGAAGGCTTTAAAATACAAAGATTTCGAGTCATCATCATCTGAAGGAAAAAGTATAATTGTGGCAGACAAAGAGTTTTATCCACCTTTTTCAACTAGAAAAAAGAATGCACGATGTAGTCATTCAAATTCAAAAGATATCTTTACAACTTCAGGTGTGGCTGCTGTTCTTGATCCTGAAAATATTACGGATAGAAAAGCAACAATGGTTGCTGGATCAATAACACAATTCTTGGGTCAGGATATTGCAGCTATGATACTTTTCAGGAGTTCTATACGGCGTTACATAAAGAAAGTAAGAGAGGCAACATACAATGAAGACAAAGCTTCGTTGTCTGTTGAAGGAACGATCCTTTTTCATTGAGATTGAAAACTATCACCTACTATTGATTGGAGAAAGGAAACAGTAGAACGAATTGCAATAATAGTTTCTGTAAATGGAATGAAAAAACTTCTTGGTGTGCCAAAAATAACACAAGCAACAGGAGAAGAACAGGCTATGGCATGCATTTAATCAATTAAAAACTGGAATCTTCCTCACGAAGTTCAAGGGTTCGTATTTGACACAACTGCATCAAATACAGGTCTACAAAAAGGTGTCTGTACCATAATTGAGAAAGTATTAGGAAGGGAGCTTTTTTCGATTGCGTGCCTTCATCATATTTTCGAAATTATGTTGTCATGTGCTTGCAATATTCTACTTGGGCCTACAAGCCGTACAAAGAGGAGTCTCTTTGAACGTTTTAAAGAACTATGGTCGTCACTTAAAATAGATTCTTTTTTAGAGTCAGATAGCAGTTTATTCGTCAATCCAGTAATGCATAATCTTAGAAGAGAAATGGTCCTATATTTTCAGGAAGCTTTAAAATCTCGCCAGTTGCGTGACGATTATGAAGAATTGCTGCGAGTAAGTCTGTTATTTCTTGGGGGCATTTATAAAACATAAGTTACATTAAGAGCCCCAGGAGCGACTAAGGTTATACGAGGGGCGTCAATAAGTTTTGCGAATCAGTAAGGCAAAACATAGGAAGGGGGATGGCTGTTTGTGGGGGTGTTAGGAAAGGTTATGACAAGTCAGGACATACAGCCGCACGCTCCCGCCTCGTCTATTTAAGAAGCAATAGCTGATCGAAGATCGTGAGCCACAAATTTTTCAACAATGGAGAATGTTGAGCACCGCGCAGTGATCAAATTTTGACCACGGAAGGCAAGAATGCAAAAGAGATCCATGAACGCATGGTTGCAGTGTACAACGACAACGCTTCTTCCTATGCAATCATTGCTCACTGGAATAGGAAGTTTTGCTATGGTCGTGAGTCTCATGAAAATGACATCCGTTTAGGACGCCGTCAGACGTGACCAACGAGGACAATGTGGCCTGTGTGGAGAGGATGATCCTCGAAAATCGACGGGTGAAGGTCAAAGAAATAGAGCGAAAATTTGGAATATTACATGGAAGTGTTATCAACATCATCCACGACAATTTGGCCATGACCAAGGTTTCTGCGCGTTGGGTCTCTAGAAACCTCACGCCCCATGACACAAGCTGCCCTGCCCGAGTGCGGATTCGAGGAGCTCAACCATCCCCCCTTGAGTCCAGATCTGGCCCCTAGCAAATACCTTTTATCTGCCAGCTCAAGGCTGCACTGCGTGTAGCCGGCTTGGGGACGATGAAGAGGTCCAGCTCACCGTCTAGGAGTATATTGAACAGCAGTCGGGAGATTTCTGGTTGTCGGGAATTCGAAGCCTCCAGGACAAGTGGCGCAGGGACATTGAAGTCGAGAGTAGTTATATTGAAAAAAATAAAACTCTTTTCCTCATATCTCGTTTCCTTATATCCGAATTGCAAAACCTATTGACCACCCCTCGTATATGTCTTGAAAATATACTTGTTTAAGCATCAACTGAAACTAACAGAACGTGAAAAGGCTAGTATTACAAAGTACTCTCTTTTTATTGTTTTGGTCTACTCGAGTTTTTAGAATGACGCCTATTTTGGAATTATTGCTCCTTTAAATGACATTCTGCTTCTTAAAACTTTGCAAAAGTGCCCAAATCAGACAATATCTAAAGAAACAACCACAGCCCTTCACAGATACCTTTGGTATCTTGTAGAACATCTTCCTGGTCTGGCATTTTTCCATCATAGAATTAATGCTGAGACCAAACAGAAGATGGTCTCCAATCTCCAACAAAATGAAAACACCAAAGTTATTCGCCGATTGAATATTACAAAAAACATCGGGGATTTGGACTTGCATGAACTGGTAACTCAAAAAACTAAGTCAATCTTGAGGCTGCTAATGAAAGATATATAGAAGTTTGCAAAGGATACATTCCTGAAGACTCCTAAGTTCTTGGGAAGAGAATACGTGCTTTCAAGAATTTCAACGTCGAGCGATTAATTTAATGGTTGCTAACGATCCAGCAGAAAGAGGTATTGCACTTATCAAATCGTATAATGCATCTCTAACAAAAGATGAAAAACAAAAACAGTTGCTTCTCAGACTTGTAGCCAAACATCACAAAGTTTTCTCTCATGGTCAAAATGATCAATGTTTAATCAGGAATTTTAGTTAGAATTTGTGACAAAAGAAAATCATTTCCATTTAACTATTTTCTTTTCACTTTAATATAAATATTTAAAAAAAAATTTCTTTTAACACTAAGATCTGTTTCAAATAAACTAGTATTTACAAAAACTGTTTATTTCTATCCCAAAAACTAATTTACCAGCAGACTAATAAGTTAACATCCATATAGGGGCCAGTAAATGTTGTTCGAATTTGATGAAATTGAGTATGTGACCTACTGTTCAATTTGTTAATACAATCAAGCATCTGGAATTAAAAAACTATTTTTTTATGCCACCCTAATGTGTATATATATATATATATATATATATATATAAATATATCTTGCAAAAAGTGGGCATTGAAATATTTTACGCGGAGACTTGAGCTGAATTTTGCTTTCAAACCACGTCGCTCTTTTAGTTCGCTTGCTCAGTGCCATTTAGGAAAGAAGTTGAACTAGATAACTATTTGGCTCGTGGAAAAAAAAATTTTTTTGATTTATTCAACTTACTTTACAGATATAATTTATAGAGTTTGATCAAGAACTGTATAAAAAAGATATGTACGCTTGAGTGCGTATGATTAGATGTATTAATAGTGTGTCCATGTATATATGTCCTACCTCGAGAAATAAAAAAACAACAACGTTGGGAATGAAAATTGGTAGCTAAATAAAATCTTAAATTGAAAGTGAATGAAATTATACTAAGGTTTGGAACAAAATTAACTAAGAATCTTACTATGGGTGTTACGGACAGTGAAAGGTAAGTCGGTGTTTCCAACGAAAGCTCCTCTTTCACTCATATCAGACCTATTCAGGATGAATGTTTCTTTTATCATATTTTGTTGTTTTTGGGCGCTATTTCCACTGTTGAGTGCATTAAATATGTTTATCCTAACATATTAAATCACCGCTAGTTCTTGATGTCTGTTCACGCCACACCCATGGATGGCCATTTTAGTGCCGATTCTGGAGCAATTTTCCATCGGCTCAGGCTTCTTCAGGTCTTCCGACGTTTGTAAGCAGTAAATTAGTACAGTAAATTGTACGAGCCGAATTTCCTTCTCTTTTGTCTGGGTCTAAATAAAAAGGCACCATTGCTTCATCGAAATGGGTTTATAGACACCGTGGCAATATCTTTTACATCAATTTTAATCTTAATTCTCAAATAAGTGGTCGAAAGAAAGTTTTTCGAGGCATATACTCGTATATCGGTCTGAAATTGTTGGTACGTCGATATAAAATATATCTATTCAGTTTATTTGTCCATGGTTAAAGGGGCAGTTTCCACTCCTTTTTCACGGGCAATTTTAATTTGGGAAAGGGGAGACCTACCTTTCGAAAGAGAAAGAACTTTCAATAGCGCTTTGATTTTTGCCTTCAGATCCAAAGTTTTCTTTTCTATCTACTGGGATTAATTTCTTTTTTACTAATTTAAACACATTCCTTAAGAAGCTACCTTTTTAACTATAAGCTGAAGTAATTTTGTTTGCTTTGCTTTATTAAAAAATAAAAGAAGTATATTTTTTTTCTAGTAGAAAGAAAAAAAAAGAATTTCTGGAAAGCAAACACAGTAGCATTATTTTGCCAAGATGTGTGACCCAATCGGGCATTATTTTTTCGAGTTTGTTAGAATAAAATCTAGCATTATTTTTCCAAACATGATTACAAAATTTGGCCTTATTTGGGCAAGATTTTTTACAACATATTTTCCATGATTTAGCTTACTTTATTGAAACGAAATTGCCCATTATTTTGTCAGTATTTTTTAAAATAAAATCTGGCATTATTTTAGTTTACACGGCGCGATTAAATTAAAGAGACAAATTTAGGTGAAAAAGATCTGGAGGGGGCAAAACTATTCTCCACATGACGATGTTCTACAGCAAGAGAAAGTGCTCCAGTTGGGTGTGCCGGGGTGTGAGAGAATATGGGAAGACCAAAATAAGAGTAGAAGACAAAGAGGCTTGAAAATAATCCATAATTTGAAATGAAAGCTCATAACTGGTATAATTAAATGGGAACATTAGTCTTTTACCTGTGTAATCCAACGAAGAACATATTCAATTGGCGGTAAAAATAAAAATAAAGAGAATTGACTTAAAACTTAAAAGACTGTAAATAATTTGGTTCGCATAAAGAGAATTTGAAGTTAAAATAGAAAAAGCAAACCAAGACGGAAATGGAAAAGAATAAAGGATAATCAAACCTGTAGTAGCAAAGTTTTCAGCCCCAATTTCTTGGAGTGTGACATCGTCCAATATAGTCATCAATCTTGATCTTCTACTTGAGGGCACTTAAGCCTTTGATCATCTCTGCAATTTTGGAGTTGATAAATCCTGTAAACATGAAATATTGTGTGGAGGGATTATAGGTAAAGAAAGAAAGTATCAAACAGAGAAAGGAGTATTAAGGTTGGGGGAGTAGGGTAGAAAATAATTTTTTTACGAAGGAGAAAGTTACTGGCTAATCTCTTGCATTACTTGCTTTTACTTTATTTGCGGGGAGAAATATGGCATTCTGGAATGAACTTAAAAATAAGACCTTTCAATATCTGAATTCTTCTTTTCTATTGCCCCAAATATTAAAATACAATATTTATGTTTTTCATGGTAGTTTATCTATAAATCTTCCTCAACATAGAAAAAATATATTACTATACACGAGCATTTATACTTGAGGAAGGGAAGGGAGATCTCGTTATCCTACTTATTGGCAAGATTGGTTGCAAGTAGTGCTTATAAGTGGTGCAGATCCTGGGTTCAATTCTACCTCCGCGCCTAGTTGAGCTTTAAACAGTACGAATCATTTTTACATAACGTCGGTTAAAGTGTAGATCCAGTTTAACACGAAAAATACTCAGTAGAGAGCGACTCTTTTGTCATCCGCATCTGTATGATCCCACCCACAAAATACATCCGTAAGATTGTGCCAAATCAATCATCTACAATATACAATTCAAAGCATCTATAGGATTGTGTCAGAGCATGGGTCTACAATATACAATTTAAACTTTCTACAGGAATTCCTCTAAAACAAGAAGTATCATCATCAAGGCTCATCAAAATCCAAATCGACCATAATATACAAAAATAAAAAAATGCATCCACAGGAATCAGTCCAGAATAACCCCTCCCCCAAAAGAAGTTTACCCTCCCTTCACATATAATGATCTAATCTGGGTTTGAAAACATTCAAATTTGGACTGTCTACTGTCTCAGTTGGCAAACTATTTCAATAATCTACGACTCTGTTGGTGAAAAATTATTTTCTAACATCTAACCTGCACCTCTGTTTTTTTTATTTTTAAGCGGTAATTGACGGTCCTATTAACACCTTTCAACTGAAATAACTTACTAAAATCCAACTTATCCATCCAAGAACCGACTTCAAAAAGTTCAATCATATCCAAGATCACACAGCTTCTTTCAAATGAGAACATATTTAGTACTCTCAGTTTATTTTTTATATTCAAGCTCCTTTAGAGAAGGTATTATTTGTATTGACTTCCTTTGTACCGACGCTAGCAGGTTTATATCATGTTTAAAATATAGTGACCATGCTTGTATACAGTACTCTAAATTTGGCCTGACATACGAGTTTTAGAGTTTAAGGATAACCTCTTTAATCTTGTAGCTAACATTCATCTTATTGTATCTTGACACCATATTTGCTCTATTATTTTTCTGAATACACTGCTTCAACAACTTCAGTGACCTATCTACTAGTACATCTAAGTCCTACTCATCTTAAACTTAATTTATCCAATGCCCATCCATTTCATAGCTAAATTCCTCTAATATCCCTTCCCATGTTAATAACTTTGGAATTTTTAAGGTTAAACGTCATCTGCCATTTCCAATCGCAAGTAAATGATTTGTTTAAGTCACTTTACACTTTACACTTTACAGTGGCTATAACTGCCACTGTAATGGTATGAGCAAAAATTGACCCTTTGCTGTTTAAAGCCTCCCCAAGATCATTTATATCAACTATAAATAATAAAAGGCTTAGAACTGATCCCTGAGGTACGCCACTGATAACCTCCCTCCACTGTCAGCTCAGACCATTTAGTACAACTCTTAGTTTCCAGTCATTCAGCCACTCAGCTATCCAATTCAAAGCTTAACCTCATATCCCATAGAATTTTAATTTATGAACTAGTTTCCTATGTGGAACCTTATCAAAAGGCTTGCTAAAATCTAAGTACATTTTATCAATATTCTCTCCCTCATCAAATTGTTTAGGTACATAATACATAAAAATCCACTTTATTTGTAAAACATGATCTAGCTCTTCTGAACCCATACTGAGTATCATTTATTAACCTACCAGTGCCTAGATGGTTAGAAATTTCCATCTTAATTATAATCTTTCAGGAATTTTACAACCTATAGAAGTTAAGCTTACCGGTCTAAAGTATTTTTGGTCCTTATTACTTCCCTTCTTAAAAATGGGTACTACATTCGATAATTTTCAATCATTTGTGATTTCTCCAATCTCTAGTGATCTAGTATATATCTTCTCAAGAGCTACTGCAATACTAAATTCATCTTCTTTGAGTAACATAGATTTAATGTTGTCTGGGCTAGATTCCTTACTAGTATTTAACTCCAATTTAATTCTTTTTATTATTTCTCATTTCCTCTTAATGGTATTCAACACTACTTCCACTTAGAATAGAAATATCATCAATTAATCTATTGTATACTCAAGAAAAATTATCATAAAGGACCTCTACTATTTCCTCATCAGGTTCTTTCAAAACCCCTAATTATCACTGTTAGATTTGTTATTGATTCTATAATAGCTAAAAAAATTTATTGGATCTCTATTATTATTTTGAGTTAAATTAATTTCTCGTGCCATTTTACTTTTTTTAATAACCTCATTTAGCTCATTTTGCGTCGACCTATAATGATTTGAATTGTCTAAAGTTCTTTCTGTAATCTCCCGTTTGCACTTTTCTTCTCATAATTTTCCTAGCTATCTCCTGATTCCATCACAATGGCTCCTACATTTCTTTATAATAGCCTTCATTGGGCTACAATGCTGCTGGAATATGTTTAATATAGTCATAAAAGTGTCTCACATGTCATAAGTATTCTTTGCATTTTATTATATATCCCACCTGATCTGATTTATCAATTTAAGTAATTTATCGTAATCACCCCTATAAAAATTTTAAGTTTTCATTAAGTTTGTCGATGTTATTCCTCTCACTACTCATTTGTTAAAACCAAATAATCTGATTATCACTATTTCCCAATGCTTCCCTGACAGTCAATTCCAAAACCAAGTGATCATCATTTGAAAGAACCGAATCTAATATATATGGGCACCCGTTGTTGGCTTATCCTCAAAGCATTTTATAAACTTACAACTTGCTTTATCCCTTCCTATCATATTTTCCCAATCCACAGAATTTAAAGTAAGGTCACCAAGAATAACAATCTAATTCACATCCTTTACTTATTTCCCTGATCATTAACTCATTAATATAATCAGTCTGTCCGGGTGGTCTGTAAAAGGCTCCCAAATGTGTTATCCTCTTTTTACAGACCTTAATATCTATCCACAGTAACTCGACTTCTCCTTGCTTTAAACAATTATTTTGCTTTAAAATAATGCTATTTCCGATCTAAATAATCAAATAATGAACCCACAAACAGTTCTTTATTTCCTTTGACAAATGTACTTATCAAAAAAAACAACATGTAGTTCAAGTTCACTCACATTGTCATTAAATATATTTTCATTACCCCATGATTCTATTACACATATTATATATATATATATATATATATATATTTATATATATATATATATTTATATACCTATATGTATAACTATATATATAGATAATATAACTAAATAATCATCCTTCTTATTTCTCAGACTAAGAGCTTTGGTATAGAGACAACTACGCCTGCCCATCTCTAAAGAACCTTTTTTAGCCTGTATACCTTCCGCTCTATCTCCTCTGCATCTCTTTCCTTTCCCTACCACACTCTCTGCTTGTGTATTTCTCTGACCACTATCAGTAACTAGTTTCCGGCGTGTAAAGACTAAATGACACTATTTAACTCCTGCCACATGTCAACCACAGCCCAGCTTAGAGGGAGTCCATCCAATGCATACAATGCCTCATTCCTCAAAAAGCCGTTCTATACTTCTACAAACACTGACCCCGACTCATAATACAGGCCTTTCACATACTTATTACCTCCAATTGCACGACAAAACCATTCCATCCTCACATCCAATCTCGAGAGCATACCTGAAACAACTCCTTTCACTCTACTTTCACGCATCCTTTCACCTAACCTTTAGTACCTCTTTTTCTTAACTCACATGAACTCAGCTTCTTTGAAATAATTTAGTCCCACATGGGTAATCACAACTGCATCCCACTCTCCCACTCACACCCAGACATCAGACTATCATTCCTCTCAAACACATCATTTTCACCAGCATTCGGCAAACAAAATCTCACTCCCTTCAACTTGCTCGCACTCAAGTTGCTATCTAAATATTTTTTCTGAGAGTAACCCATCACAAGCACCTCAGTTAGCCTCCTAGAACCCATATGCGTAGCTTTACTCTCCCTTCTGTTTATATTCAACTACCACTTATTCCCCTTTTTGTCACAACCACATTATATAAATCACTTTAAACCTCTTCCTCTTTTTAGGGCATCGAATCTGTTAATCAACCTAACAGTTTCCATATCCCACTTACTCACACACCTAACCTGGCCTAACCTAGCCATTCAATCCATATTCACCCACAATTCATTTTCACTTACATCAGTCACTTTTTTCTCTCAAGTCTCTAGTCTAGGCCTATCTTCCGCCCTCCTGGTCCCAGACCCATTCTTCATGCGTACACTCGCATCCTTTTTCAGTCCAACCACCAAATAATTTTCCCTCTTGCATTCATCACGCAACCGACTCACTTGCTCTTTCAAAGCCACATTTGAATGAGTCACAAAACACAAGGGGCATTAAGATACATTTGCTCTTCTCTCAACACCACAAGAATGACACACTACATACACAGTACTTACATCAAAGAGCATACTCTCTTCATCGAAAGCGACAGCCATACTAAGAAAACTTTTCAAAACTGTTCAATTAATTACTCAAGAAAAGTGAAAACAAAAGGGAGAGAAACTTAGGCCGCTCTGAAACGTAAACAAACGGGAGCTATTGCAGGATTTAATTTAAATTATAATTAAATATGCCTTGAGTATTTTTTCGTAACACTCAATATTACAACGAAAAAAACAAAACAAAATAGAGTGCTCACCGAAACTACGTCGGATCGCTCCAAATAACCTAAAGAAAAATTCTTTAGCTACTGGTATAAAGATAGAAATTATTGAGAGAATGACAATAATTTAGGGAAGTATAACAAAGCTGTTTAGTCTTTTCCTTTCAAAGCTAAATGGAAAAGTGAGGTATTTGAGATTGGAGAAAAGTGTTCTTTTAAAGCACCCATCATTTGGCTTCCCTTTCACTGAATGTTATTTTGTGTAAAAAGGAAAATCCTTATAAGAATTCATAAAACTACAAAGTGCTCATTTTGGTTATTTCATTCAATCTTGCAATATGAGCACTACAGCTACTCATTGCCATACAGAATTCATATCATATCTGCACACATTGGAGTTTTCCTTGCTATTATAAGGTATAGTATGCCCTCATGTATGGTGAAAACGATCCCGGGTACGGCGACGGCAAATGTGAAGGTTAAATTAGCCGATTGATACAGTTTATTTTAGGGTTGTTTGGTTCATCTCTTGGATACAGTCACTTGATTGGCGTGGATGAAGAACTTCTCCCAAGCATGCCTATTGCAGCGTGAAGGTGAAATTATTTTCTAATCAAATATAATTTTAATAAATTTAATTAATAGTTTTATTTATTTTTTCTTTATTAACTTTTAAGCATATTGAAATAGATATATTAGTGGCAATTAAAGTTAAAACAGAAAATACATTATTAATGCTCAGCTTATGGATAAAAAGAAGAATTTCGAAATCGCATTTAAATTACTAATTTAAAACAAGTGCCAAAACAAAGATGTTAGTTCTACTTTTTTGTTAAAAAAGAACAAGATTAAGTTCTCGATTCGTAATATATTTATTTGTAAAATCATACAATGGCTTCATCCCCTCCCCCTACGGGGAAAGCTTGCGCTTCGCTAATAAGATTAAAATTTGAAATCTAAAATAAGCAGCCATGGTTAAATTTTTTTAATTTTCTGAACTTGGCTAATTATAATAATTTTAAAAAGGAACTCTAAACTTAATTTTCCCCATTTCAAAATATCACGTGGCTAAAATAAAGAATTATAGAAAATATATAAAAATAAATTTTAGGAACTTCACCATTTGTAATTCTTTCGATTTTAGAAAATTCACAAAATTTCGATAGTTATATTTATTTCTGAACTTTGATAAAAATAACATAAGTCATAACCAAACTAAGATGAAATTATTATTCAAATACTCAAAAACATCACCTTTTTAAATTATAGTTTTAGTGATGATAATGATAAAAAAAAACCCAGAGTAAGTTCTCGATTCATAATATGTTTATTTTTTAAATAAATAAAATATCATAACCCTTGAAAAAACTTCAAAGGCGTCAGAGAAATATTTAATATATATATTTTTGAATATTAGCCCATAACGACAGCAATCTAAGCAATAGTTGAGGTGCTAATAATATGTAAAAGGGAGAATATAGCATCAATGAATGAATTTTTATTACAAAGTTAAAAAGTGAGGATAAACAATACTCGAGAGAGCGAGAGAGAGGGAGAGAGAGAGAGAGAGAGAGAGAGAGAGAGAGCGCGCCTGAGAAGAGAAATAACAAAAGTAGAGAAAATAAAGCAATGAAATATGAAAAGAAAATCTGAAGATCTTCTATGATATAGCAAATTATACGTAAAATATTTAGCTGGACTTATTTATTATTAAAAGAAAAGTAGAAAATTATTACTGGCTACTATACATTAAGTGTTTAGGGTAAATATAAATCTATCTCTTTGTGTACGTTCTCAACATTTGTTTATAGAGGATGGTCTTGGAATATCCTATTAACAAAACAAACTTGAACAGAGTTACATATAAATGAAAGATTTATGATACCATTTCAAAGATAAATTTTTCCATTCTATAGGAGTTATATTTGCTTATGCTACAACATGACAATGTAAATGTAGTTAGAGATGAATTGCATTCAACACTTAACAATTGAGAAAATTTGAAAGTCGTTTAGGTTCCAAATTCACGAGGATATATGAATACGAGTTATCAAAATATTAGAAGCATGTTTATCATTAATTCTCTATATTGATTTGTGTTTTTCTTCAACCATAATAGATTATTAAAATTAAATGGTTTCCAATGGGACACCCTGTAGGTAACTTATCCTTAGATAAAAACACCAAATTCATTTCTTAGCAATTTTTTAAAAGTCAATTCTTCAATCGGCGTTGAAGCGTCTTGCTCCACATTTCCTCTTCGTTTCCTGCCAAATAAACTTAACATAAAATTTCGTATTCAAGAAGATTCCGAATTTCGGATATTGAGCTCATTTTACTCTTCAAGCGTAAATAAATTAGATTTTCGCTTCTGTTTAACATTCGGGATATTTTGGGGGGTAGTAAATTTTGAAAGAGGGAGTTCTTTGGGCAAATCTTCCAGGGAAATTTTCCCTTTGCTCCACTTAATTAAACGAACCAAATTTTCATTGACTATTGACCACATCAAAATCCCAAGAAACCTTTTGCTAGGGATTTAGATGTCTTTTTAAGCCTTCTATATAATCTTTTTCTTTAGTTAAATGGGCGCCTAGGGGACAAGCTTTATATGTCAACCTGAAAAAATGAAAATAAATAGTAAGAATTCTTTAATTCGTTAGAAAAGTCTCCTGGAGACCCTCAACCCTCTTTAAAACATAAATTCCAACAAGCCTTTTTGTACTTTATCAGAAAACGAGACTAATTATTCTCGGTGTTCTTCATTTATCAAAGTTTTGAACATTGAACAATAACGTCGATTCTGGCAGGGGTGTTAAAATATTTTTTGTGTTTCATTTGTCCCTCTTCCTTTTGTATCTTTTTCTCTTCCACCATTTTTTTTTCTAAATGAAAGTTGCTCTTTAGATTACGACTTTTTAGGATTCAAATCATAAATTTTATTTTAGGGAAAGCATGATAAATGAATACCTCTATTAAAAATGTAAAATTAGGTTTTTAAAAAATATAATTGATTGTTTGAAATTTAAGACATCTAAACCAATTAGCTTGATCAGCATTTATGCTGTAAAGTTATATACACTTTGTACTAGGTTTGTACTCAATATGTACTATATCTGTACTTTCGTTCACTCCTTGAAACCTTTCCTTGGATTCAGTGAATCGTCTCTCAGTGACGATAGAGTCTCTAAGTTCGTTGAGGGGTGCTGTTCTCTCTCCCTTACCCCACTCCCACTATTGTTCTCCTTCCTCCTACACCTCATCAGAACCTGCCTGCTTGGCTGTGGAACTAGGGAAGGTTCGAGAGAGTTGTGCGCCCTCTTGGTTCCAAAGTAGTCTCTACTTTTTGCGACTTCCACTTCGCCTTCGGGTAGTAGTGGCGATTGTACCATGCACGACTGTGGTACAGGTGACCTCTAGAGAATTACACAGCCCTCAATTCCCAACACCTGTAGTTAGAGGGGAGGCTACATATATATATTATATTTATCACACATTTATACTTCCTTCACGAACCTCCTCTCAAACATTCTGGGAGAGATGCGGTCGTGGGTTTTCGCTATTTTGTTTTTAGTTACCTTACCATACCATGGAGCCTATCATGTGACGTTAGTTATCATGGAGCGCTAATTTCTCTATATTCTGCCCTCCTGACTAGATCTCTTACAGTCCATCTTCTGTTCATGTTTTCCATTAATGTCTCCATGAACTTTTTTTCTTTGTTTTCCTCTGGCTCTTCTTCCTTTAATTCTTTTCAGCAGGCAATCTCTTTCTATTCCTCTTGCTCTCAAGATATGCCCCAAGTACTGCAGCTGCCTTCTCTGAGTACTTCACATTAAGTCCTTCTTCAGTCCTGCACGTCTTAATAATTCCTCATTTGTTGTTCTTGTTGTCCATGCGATTCATTGCATCCTTCTTGAAACCACATTTCTGTTGCTTCTAATTTATTTTCCATATTCTTCTTAATCATCCAGGACTTACATCCGTACGTAAAACTAACCACACATAACACCTTAACAACCTAATTCTTAGTGTCATTCCCAAGCTCGCTAAAAGTACTTTTTGCCAATATTACTCTTCTCCTTATTTCTTTTTGAAGGTCTGAATCTTCTGACACAATACTTCCTAGGTAATTGAATTCCCTGACTTGTTTGATTTGTCGTCCTTCAATATATATATACTCTCAATCTGAACCTCTCTCTTCGTTTTGTTACACCAAAGATCTCAGTTTTCTTAATATTTATCCTTAAACGCCTGTTTGTACCAGTGTCTCTCAGGTTATCGACAAGTCTTTGTAACTTCTCTTCTGAGTCTGCTAAAAGAATAACCCTATCATCATCGTAACGTATGTTGTTCACATTTCGTCCTCCAATATTCAGTCCTTCTAGGTCTTCCAGACTCCCCATGCATTTTTCTCCATACGACGAGATGTCTGGGGAGACTACGCACCCCTACCTCACTCCTCTGCTTATGTCTTTCCATTTTGACCTTTTTTTTCTATTTTCATTGCTGCTCTCTGGTTCCAATGCAAATTTTAAAGTTACCTGATATCCTTCCCATCGCTTTAAATTTCTTTAAGTATTTTTACCCCGTCTCCATTTTTTACCGTGTCAAAAGCCTTTTCAAAATTAAAGAAACACAAATATACATCTCTCTGCATTTGTCTCGCTCGCTCTCTCAAGAAAGATTCGTAGGCAGAAAATGACATTACTTGTACCCTTTCCTGTAAACTCTTCTTGTGCTCCCCTTACCTCTACCTTTCTTTTGTGTCTGTTTCTTAGTACTCTCAAAATTATCTTTCCCATTTAGTTCATTATGTCTAATGTTTTTTGCTTTCCATATTCTGAAGTTCCTGGCTTTTTAGGGATGGTTATAAATATACACTCTCTCATGGCCTGCGGTATATATCGAATTTCATATACGCTATTAGCTAGTTCTGTCCAGAGCCAAAACTCCCACCGCTTTTACCATTTCTATTACAACTTTATCTTCACCTGAAGCTCTCTTACTTTTTATCTTGGTAATAGTTGCTACTATCTTGCTCTGTAATATCGCTGGTCCTTCTTGATCCTCTGCCTCATGTACCCATGGATGGCTTCTCTTTCATCATAATATAGCTTTCTTCTGTATTATTCCCACTTTTCTACTATTTTATCTAATTTAATAAGCAGATTTCTATGTTTGTACAGAATTACGGATCCTCGTGTTGGTTTCTTTCTCCCTGTCATCTCTTTCACCTTTTCAAACATTAGTCCCCTATTTACGCTGCAATTCTTTCTATATCTTGTTAATTCTCATTAGGGCATTCTTCTTTTCTTATTTTACATCTTTCTATTTCACTATCCAACTCTACATATCTTTCTTGGTTATTTTTACATAATCTTCTTTCTCCATAATATTCAAAGTATCTTCAGTCATCCATTTTTGGCTTAGCCTTCTCTTAGTTTTCGGCAGTTTCTTTTGTTG
Source organism: Ceratothoa steindachneri (assembly GCA_963969495.1). NCBI lineage: Eukaryota > Metazoa > Arthropoda > Malacostraca > Isopoda > Cymothoidae > Ceratothoa > Ceratothoa steindachneri. The sequence continues at coordinate 144,004,795 of OZ018321.1, read as the reverse complement.
CTCCCACTAAGGAATTCTGTTAAATTTTTCACTTTTCTTATATCCCATTCGCTTCTATTGGTTGTTGGTTCTTAGAAAATAATGAAATTGGGAGTGTAAAATGACACAAAAAACAAAGTATATTCCTACAAACTCCTACTAAACATTTTTTGTAGAAAATGAATTAAATATAAGAACAGCGACCTTTCTTTTTTTATTGTTGCCAGAAAGGACATTAAAAGTATTTTTAGGAAAAAGTGTTAAACGCGGAGTGACGCCAATGTATCACTATATTCTCTTTCCACAAGATCTCTCAAGCAGTTGCCGGATGTTTTATAGAGGTACATAGATAAATAGGCCACAAAAGACTATATAGTAAATACTAGCTGACCTAGGATAAAGATTAGGGGTAAGATAGATAGGAAACCTTGCATTAGTCGAAACATATTAAAATTTTAGAAGTAAAATGTATTTAGCGGAGATGGAAGGTAGGAGAAATGCGGTGAACCTGTCCCTGAAGGCTAGTGACTTAGTTATTTGCTAGAAAACGCCTTTAATCAGGAATTAGATTCAAAGTATTTATCTATACCCCGTTTGAAAGTGTCTACGATGAATGGTACAATATTTAAATATATACTAATAAACAGAAATGGTACGAGTAGCTCAACTATAATAATAAAATAACCTATAGCATGGCTTATAATATTATTTTCCGTAATTTTCGCCATTGTTCTAATATTCAGGACAACTTACGAGTATAAGTGAGGAGAGTTAATAACAAATTTCTTGTTACATAGAAGGTTTTATTATGGAATGGAATTTCCATTTTACTTCAATTATGTATTTTCTATTAACTGTGATGTGCTTCGTGTTCTTTTATCTGAGTCTTTTCCTTAACTGTAATGTACTTGTTTTTTCTTGTTTTCTTTTCGTTATTTTTCGACTTACGTACCTTTATTTTTTGCCATATCTTTATTAATTTTCTAACTACATTTTTGTTCCGTACGCCTCGAAATTTTCTCATTAGTATATTCCAGCTTCTAATGTCATTTCAATATATACGCTAGAGTTGCTCACTGTTGAATTTATCTTAACGTTTCTATTCGCTCTAACATCCCAGATTGGCTTGCGCATCCAGTGTCACAGTCAGCTATGACTATTGGAAGAAACTCGATTGCTCTGAATAATTCATTATGGCCGCGCCTTAAAAACTATTCACTTACATCCTTCTGAAGATTTGGATCTAAAATCCATTCGTTAATCACATCGCTTTACTCTCACTTTTTTTCCACCATGACAAAATTTATGTTGGCTTTGTTTCCTTCAGTACTTTCGTTGGTTTATTTAAAATATGGTTTTGCTCTCGGACGAAAATAGGTCAGAACATTTAGTCACATATTCGCTACAGGATGTCTCTTATTGCCTTAACACAAGCAAATTTCCTTTTCCATTTCGCTTATGGGACACGTTGAGGTATGTTGCAAATATATGTGCACATTTTTTTATGTTCTGAATTGCTAAGTTTTCATGTTTGTGACGGTTTAAAGTATCTTTCTTTTACTACTTTTCAAGAGCTATTATGATGGATTTTCTATCTTTCCTTTGGTTGTAGCCGCTTTCCATACATATTAAGTTTCACTCGCCAAAGTTCATTAAATTCGCCTCCTTGTTTAAATCCAAGCTAACTTACCTTTCGGATTTCATGATTTATAATTTTTGATATTTTTACTTTTCTACCTTTTAAGAATAAATATTTTGCAAAATGTGCTGCAATATGTACACTGTTATACCTTAATCATAATCTCTGTTGAATGTAACTGTAGAAGCATAAAACAAACAAACGTTATACGCCAACTACTTATGACAATATTTTACTCTTTACAACACAATTTTCTTACCTTCCAAAGTTATCGCTGTGCTGAAAAGCAAAATGACGTACCCAAGGTTTGTCTTGGTCACGAACTGGCGCAAAAGTATACTTTTTCTCATAGAGGCTTTGACACTGAACATTTTTTTATCTTGTTTTGATGAAGTGTCCGCCGATATAACAGAATTCATCTGGAGAATAATTGCGGGATAGTGATGCCATTTCTCTTCAGATGTGTTTGCTATGATAGCTAGAGCTGATATGATAGCAGATCTGTGAATCTTCCAATAAATATTTCTAAAGTAATATTCTAGATTCTTCAAAGGGCTTCTATGCTTGTGTTCATAAAATTTCTGGAACACACAACGATTTGGAATGTTTGGTTAAAACAAATATTATTTAAGATTTACGATTTTTTACCATCATTAGCAAAAAATGAAAGCTGCTTATATGATCTTAAAATTTTCCTTAATTAATAATACTGTAGTATTATTTTCCAAATAGGCAAATCTAGTAATTCACTGCTCTACCTACAAGGCGAAGTTTTGAAAACAAAATTGACTTTTTTGAATTACTTTAGTTACAAACAACTGAGAAATGACGCTATTAACCCAAGAACCAAAAAAAAGTGATACTTTCTTACGTAGTGAACTATTGGATTGAATAAATGCAATAAATAATGTTTCCGTGTATAGAGTGAATTTTAAGGTTTATCTCTCCATTCGTTAGCTATACTATAAAATAACAGGAAATGTGGAACCAACATAAATAGAACGCAGTCTTTGGACATATTGCAAAGATTATTATTACTTACCGGCTACATATTTATTTAAATTTGCTATGAAGCGAGAAGCCTTGAAAATTCTGTTTTACTTGAAAGAAATATATCAATTCTTACGTTTTTATTTCGACAACATAGATATCTATTTTGTAAGAGAAAATGCTACCCTTTCATAAACAAATAAAGAAATTCATAGGACGTAGATAGAAGGAGTTATTCGCTTCGAGGAGTCTTTAAATAAAAGGGAATATCTTTTTCAATTCAAATTTATTGCAACAAACTATTACGCCTTTCCTTTATGATCATTTAGTTCTTGCATTCTTTAATCTGAATTTACTTGCTTTTTTGAGTTTTCCAAGCTGATTTTATAATTAAATTTTTCAATTAAACATTTTACTATTAATATTTGGCTTGCTATCGCAATACTATACTTGAATAAGTTCACTAAAAGTATTTCTGTGTTGATGGTGATCTTATTTGACAAATTGTCCACAATTTCCTGATCTAACCTAAAATGCCGTTTCAAAGTAGATACTTGAGCGGGTCATTTCTCAATATATCGTATCACTAATGTTCTCTCTAACTCTGGCGATTGCGTGTGTATTCCGTGTCCCTCATTTGCGATAAATATTTGAAGAGAGTCGATGCGATAGAAGCATTAATTTTTGCGTGTTAGATTGCGTTATAGCCATCCCAGCTTGTTAGTTGCATACTTTATGGTGCGCTATCTAATCAAACTTAACCTAACTTAATACTCGAATTTTTGCTCTTTTTTAACCAGCACGGTGATTACCATTTTCACGGTTTGTTATGGTCCCAAACCTTTATTCAACAAGTTTCTTCTTTTGACAACTTTGAGTACCCCTAATTACAAAATTCTTTACCAACCTATTCTAAATAAACTTTTATGCAAATGACACTTTTGGTTATGTCGTTTTTATGCGAAAAATCACTAAATGCAGATCAAGTTCCTTTAATGACTGAATAAGTCTTTTCTTCCTGTTTGACATTTGCCAACATTAAAGACAACGTATTAACCCTTTTCAGGGGAAATATAAAGTCTTGGATTAAATAGGAAAAAGGGAGTGACATTTATTCAATTGGATTGCACCCTATAAAATATTTCGTGTCTCAAATTTGTCTACTTTTGGCCAAGGTAATTTCAGCTACTTCGTCAACTTTATTTGGTTTGGGAAAACATTTTTTAAGAAACAATTAATTTCCAGAGAAAATATTGTCCAGCCCTCTTTCGCTCGCATTTTTTCCTCTTATCCGCTTTCCAAAATGCTTCTTTCACTCCTATACTGAAAACATAGTCATGGGTTCTTCACTATTTTTTTTCAGGTAAACATTTATATCCGATCAAGTTGTTAATTTTGTTTTTATATCTTTTGTTTAATTATACGGTTGTGAATTATCATTAATTTGGGGTTTAGATATATCTTTAAAATCGTTTAACCTTCGTGAATACATGGCGTATGTAAAGTAGAGTTTGTAGGTGATTGTGAGTTTAACATAAACCTTTGCCTCACCCATCATTGATTCCTGTTTGACCAAATAATGCATGTAAATGATGGACATGACCAATCTGCTTTAACGATAAACAATAAATTTTTGCCAAAGATTGAGAATTGGATCAATTCTAGACAACTACCTACGTAAACACGATTCCTAATTGAGGACCCCCAAGAAATTTTAATCGTAGAAGATGACCACCTTAAAATGTCAAGCATATTTGATGACCCTGAAGTAATTCATTGGTAAATTTAAAACAATTTTCGTTAAAATAACTTTAACTAAAGAACAAAAAATGGCTCAAACAAATTAAACAAAGACACGTAAACTAATAAAAAAGTAAAATATTAACCCAAAGGGGGAAAAAGAGAAATATAATGGCAGAAATTTTCGAATCCACTTAAACCGAATCGATACTGCCACATAGGTTAGGTTAGGTTAGCTCAGGTTAGATTAGGTTATTAGGTTAGGTTACGTTTGTTAGGTCAGGGTAGATTAGGTTATGTTTGGTTAGGTAAGTTTAGGTTAGTTTATGTTCAGTTAGGTTTTTTATACCTTACATCACGTTTTCTAACCTAACCTAACTAATATTATATTAATATTATTCAATCCTACGTACGCTAGTACTTTTACTTTATTTTTTTTATATTAATCATATTATCAATTATTATTATTTATTAAAAATTTTCAATCCTAAGTAATGACCCCTTAAAAGGTCATTCCTAAATACTACCCTCCCCCACTTCAGCCAAAAGCTACGGGTCGTTGTCTAGGATTGATGTGGCTATTTTGTTCATTCTAATCTAATCCAATTTGTCCAGATCAGTTATCAAGATACTTTATTTATGAAGCCGTTTATTGTTCTCCCTTTCATTTAGCTCAAAATGATTCCTTTTAAATTCATTTCTATACTATCTCATTAAATGCAAGTATTACTATCATTTCATAGAGGGTGTAATACCTGATCACTCTGTCCATTAAAAAAGTTTAAGCCATGTTTACGAAATTAAAAACAATTCACCTTAATTTGATATCTTATAAAGCTGTGGCGAATATCACTGAAGGGTGAACGATATTGTCTTAGTATTTTTTATCAAAAAGATCTCCTCGTGGTGTAACTAAGGATTCATTGCCGATGTGATATACAGTATGATACACAGAATTATTAGATTGTCTCTTTTAAGAGCGCCTGAGAGTGGTTCATCACGAAATTAGGACATATGTCTCATTGAATATAAACAGATTCAAGAGAAGAGGTATCTCATTGTGTATATCTCCACGGATTCTTGCACTCGGGATATGTAACTTGCAATCATTTCACTTCACCTAATTTACAACTTTTTCAGAAGCTCTAATTTCTAAACATTTAAAGCGTGATACTCTCGTACGGCTTCCTATATTTGGGAGGAGGAGGGAAATATTAAGAAAATCTTTGAAAATTTCTTCCCCATAACCTTCAAATTGTTGCTTGAAGTTATATGGCCACCGTAATTTGAATTCCCTCTAAGTGGAGGCACTAAAGAACTTGCCGTGCTTAGAAGAGTTGCGGGCACAAAATTCAAGAGCTGAACTTAACACCTTGCGCACCTTTTATTTCCCTTCAGCACTCATTTTGAGAATGTGTGTTTATCATAACTTTCTTACCAAGATAATCCATTGTTTCCCTATACATTTGAAGTTTAATAAAACCAACAATAATTTTTTGATCACAGGAAAGCTTTCAGAGGATGTTGGGATTAGTTGTTTGTTCTTTGTCGTAAAATGGTTAATTGATTCATTTATAATTCTAGAAGTTATAGCAGTTTTAGTAAATCAGTCATTATGGGTTAGATACGGAAAGGGTAAAAAGTTTTATTAAAAGAAGTGATGTTTGGAATGTTCGACTCTCGGCCTAACTTTCGCAAAAATTCTGAAATAACACATTTACTAGCATCATAGTCATTTATAGACTATAAAAGGAGAAAGTCTAGCAAAAATCATTATTAAAAATTTTTCTAACTGAAAACTTGGAAGCTCCTGGAAATGATTGCAGAAAAAAAATTGTCGAAACATTCTTGAGATGCAACTGTTCAGTGGTTTCAACACATTGACTGATAAGACGTGAAGGAGCTCAAGACTAATTAAAAACATTTTGAGACACCGGTATTGTAAAATATGAACGAAAAGGGCGTTTTGGCAGAAAAGGCGTAGAACAACATAAAATTGAAGAGTTGCGGCAAAACGTCGAACGGTCGCCGCAGAAATCATTGAAAAGAAGATGAGAACAAGGGAAATTGTCAAAAAGTGCAACATAAAATGTAGCTAAGAAAATATTGAAACTTAAGCCATACAAGACTCAGGTTGTGCAAAATTTGAAGAAACGATTTCACGAAAAGGAAAATCGTATGCAGAAGAATTTAGACGATAATTTGGAGAAGTTGATGGACCGCCCGTAATAATGTCTGAAGAAGCGCACTTTCATCTCAGGGGATACAATAATAAGAAGAACTACAGAATATGGTCGGTTCACAACCCAGAAGCTATACAACCGAAATAGTTGATCCTGAAAAAAAGACTGTTTGGTGTGCAAAGACACCTCAGAAGATCATTGGGCCGTATTTTTATGAGAATGAAAATGGAAATTTAGTCACTGTGAATGGCGGAAGATACCGACACATGCTTGAGGAATAGTTTTTACCGAGCTTTCGAAGTCTTCCAAATAGACTAAAACTGTTTTCCAGCAAGTTGCTGCAACATCACATACATCGAATGAAAAAATGCAGTTGTTAAGACGAAACTTCAGAGAGAAAATAATTTTTCGAAACAGTTAATTTAAGTGGCTTCAAAGATCCCTCTATCTAACACCTTTGGATTTTTTATGGGGATCTTAAAAGATCGTGTTTACGGTAATAATCCTAGAAGTATCCATGAACCTAAAAATAATAATGCTGAAAAAATTAATCACATCGATGAAGAACTTTTGATAAAAGTGCTGAGAGCAACTTCGTAACGAATAAATGAATGTTATGAGTAGAATGGTCAGCATTTGAAAAGAAGAATCTTTAAATAAATTAATTTATTATGTTAATTATGCAAACTTATAATTAGTCTTAGTTTTTTTTAATTTTAAGCAAATAAAATTAGTTAAAGTAAAATTGGTTTTAATAGTCGATAAATATCTGAAAGCTCGGCGAAAATTTATTTAAAAATCAATGCTTCACTAAAACTGGCATAACTTCTACAAATCCTAATGAATTAATTAGCTACTGTAGCACCAAATCATAACCACTATTACGAATAACTTCTGAATGTTTTATTATGATCACAAAATTATTCTTGATTTTATTAAACTTCAAATATAAGACATGTAAAAAAAACAACTAGATTTTCAATAAATCAATTACTTTCCTTTACCATTATTTTCAATCACTATTTTCATTTCATGTTGTTTCTAACTAATTTAATTTTTCTTGTCACTCAGTCATTTTACTTTACCTCGCTGATTAGTTTTCTCATTCCTTTTGTCGCTCAATCATTTCATTTTTATCATGTCGATCTGTATATTCTTTCACGAAGGTGATCAATATTATCATTTCAAAACCTGACCTACTTTATTATTATTTAATACATACTTTATAAATTTTCTTTTAAGAGGTGTCTCTCTAGCGAGTGATACTATGGGTATAAGTTGTTATAATAATACATAGCCTATTCATAGGCTACATATTAAAAATCAGCTAAAGAGCAAAACATAACCAAACAAACAAATAAATAAATAGACACGAAAAACTCAAAAGCAAAACCAAATGAAGAAACAAACAGAAACGGCATATCGAAAAAGAACTTACATAAATACTCACACTAAATAGACTAGGTAGAGCCCTAAAGAAGAGAGGCCAGAAGGGCCCTCCAAGGCAGCAAACGCTAATTTCAAAACGTGTGACGCCAACTATGTCATTTGCGGAGAGCCACACCCCACAATTCGTAGCAATGTGGTGCGTATCTCCTTGAAAAAGAAATCCTGGTGATTCAGGCCCAGGATCATCTCTCATTTTGCCAGACTAAAGTCCTGGTCCTGGCTCGCTCCGCTTTTACTTGGACGCCCTGTGCCTCATTGCTAAAAAAGACAACCTCTGTTCTCTGTTTCTGGCCCCTCCAGGCCTACGAGCATAGTCGTTTCCGCGCCCATCCGGAATCATTTTGCGGATTTTAACCAGCCTGGCCGCTGCCCTGGTACGGCTGGCAGAAAAGGGGTTCTCAGCCCTAGCTAAAGCCAATGCTCCCGTCTTTTACAGTGTGACCATTACCCGTAATCTAACGACTCTATAGAGTCGTTAGATTCACAGGAGGCAACATCCCCGAAGTCGATCGTGAGTTCATCTTCCGGCTTTCTTAAAGCTGCTCCTCAAAAGGAGGACAGCATTAGGGAGCTTCAGCTCCTACGCCCACACCCATTTCTAGTGTGGGTTAATCGAAGATGGCAAATTCTCCAAAGGAAGACCCCACCATCTATAAAGCCACCCCGGCCGCCTAAAATTCAAGGCAGAAGGAGAAAAAGACTTGCATGCGGAGCCCAACCTTTCCCGATAAGTGCTCGAAAACGAGAGCACCTTTAACGCATTGTCCGGCCAACAGCGCCCTTGGTTATTTCTCCGGGAATTGTACGGACATTGCTGTAAAGGTCTCCTCTTCAATGAGGATTCTCCCCTCTCCTCCTGGCTAGGCCTGGAGAGCATATTACTTTAATTGAATTGCCATGGAGTCCGTGCCAGCTGAGAGGGGCTGGGAAGGCTTGTCTCATTTTGTCATCCCTTAGCTATCTTTTTGCAGGAATCCATGCTGGGTGCAAGCCCACTGTGAATCCTTCCTGAGCTATAAGGGTTTTTCAACCCCACCACCACGGGATGAGTGACGAGGAGGAGGTTGCACCATTTACAGCTGGAATGATGTCTAAGTTTTTCTTTTTGATTTTGATACCATCTTTAAGTCAGTTGTTGTCTAGCTGCAACTAGATGGGAGGTATACTCTTATTTCTGCGTACATTCCACCGTCAGCCGACTTTGAAATGGGGGAATTCCGCCATGCCGTGACATTGTTGCCGATGCCCTTTCTCTTTCTAAAAAATTTTAACGGTAGAAACATACTATGTGGAGACTACTCGATCAATGCCAGGGATCAGGTCCTTGGCGACCTGAACGACGAGGTGGAGATAAATGTCCTAAATGTGGATGCGTTTACGCATCACTGCCCAAGAACTGCATCATATTTCTGTCTTGATCTATCTTTGTGTTCTGATTTTAGGTGGGGAAGGTAGTCGCTGATCTCAATGGGAGTGATCACTTTCTCAATCAATATCATTTTCACGGCTCTATCACCTGAGAGCTCGCTCCAGTGGAGCGTGGAGCGGGCACCATGGTCCACGTTTCGAGAAATTACTGATTTCTCTGTCTCATTTGACAAGTTTAGCTCGGTGGAATAGGCCGTTGAGTTTTTCTCCGGCAACCTCATCGCCATTGTACAATCTACTATTCCTAGAACGTCTGTCCGTTTTATCAGGTGACCGCTTCCGTGTTAATCAGCTGAGTGTGAGACGGCCCTCAAACAGAAGCATTATGCTTCCATGCGCTATATGCGCCGCCGGAACGATTTTCCTGTTCGGTTAGTTTCGTCCAACTAGGCTTAGGTTTCAGTATGTTTAGAAGCATGCCCGCTGCTTTTCTTGAGGTGTATAAGTGTGTTCACTTAACGGACGACCCCTATAGCAGAGGTGTGGAAGCAAGTCAAAAGAATTCGGGGCAAGTTCTCGCAGGACCCCCCTCCATTTCTCCAGGAGACCAGGACCGCAATATCGGACCCGCATCCACGTTGAAGTCCTTTGCCATCAGTTTCTCCGCATTCTCTAGCCGGGTTGCTGCTCTGCAAGCATTCAATGCGCGTCCTGATATCGCAGAAGGCTTCCAACTGCACTTTAATTCCAGAGTCGGAGAACCCTTTAACGAAAGTTTTACGTTGAGTGAGTTGTCTTCCAGAATTGCCTCGTACCCGGACACCGCCTCTTGGTACTGACGATGTCATGTACGCCATGATTCGACACATGGATAAGCAAGGCATGGCATTTATGTTAGATCTGTTCATCAGGATCTAGGTAGAGTGTATCCTCCTAGACTTCTGGCGATTCGTTTCTGTGCTTGTTTTTCGCATACCGTGAAGAGATCTCTCTACAACCGCTGGTTTCCCCCCCATCTCTCTAACATACTACGCATGTACTCGATGGAGAAATTGGTAAATGTTAGAATAGCCTTTTTTCTGGACAGCGAAGGCCAACTGTCTTCTGCGCAATGCAGCTTCCGCAAGTTCCACTAAAGGCCGCATGCTCTGCAGCCGTCTGCGAGGCCTTTCTTATTAGAGAACAGTACGTCACGGTGTTTTTTCGATCAGAAGAAGGCCTATGATACTGCATGACGATACAGTGCCATTGGGACTCTTCACATAATGGGGTAGAGGGGACACCTCCGGATCTTTATATCTAGATTTTGGGATCGGCCCACCTGCGTAGGTATGAGGTTGGGTAGTCTTCTTCGACCCGATGGAGCAGGAAGAGGTGGTTCGGTAGGGAAGGGTCCTCAGTGTTACATTCTTTGTCCTGAACAACAACGGCATCACTTCGGTGATTCCGGAAGATTTTCTCGCTACGCTCTTCGTGGCCAACTGTTTTATATCTTTTGGCCTGGCCCAGATGCCAACTCTGAAGCGTTGATTACAACAGGCATTCAATCGCGTCTCTCGCTATGCCAACACGCACAGGCTTCGATTTTCCTTGATCAAGACTAAGGTCGTGTACTTCTGTTGCCACTTATGGCTCTTTCCTGAACCAGACTTGTTTCTAACTGACACCTCAGCTGGGAAGCTCATATTCGCAGCCTTAGGGTTTCTTATACCCGCACCATGGATATTCTTCGTTCCGGGACGTTCAACAACTGGGGCGCTGATAGGGCTACTACCTTACGTTGTATCGATCTTTTATTCGTTTGAAGCTCGACTACGGATGCAATTGTTTGCATCTGGAGTCGGGCGTGAATTCCATAAGGTGAACTCCATCCACCACACCGGCCTTCTCCTGAGCACTGGTGCCTTCTGCTCGTTACCCATTGAGAGCCTATCTATCGATGTTTCGGTGATGCTAGTCACTCTTCGCCATGAAGATTGCATTATTCACTTGTATGCGCGAGTCTGCCGCCTCCCACATTCACCAACAGCTTTCACTGCATCTGCATCTGATCTCGACGGTGCTTATGCCGCTGGGAAACGCCAGTCATACCCTATGCCCGTTGGGTTCAGGATTAGGAAACATTTTCGAATGTTCGGTATAGCTATCTGGTTGGTGGCACTCCTGGTTCTGCCCAATACGCCGTGTCCCCTCTGTTTGAAATCAGCGTAGCTCTGCTAGGCGCTGTATCTTTCTTCACTTCCAAGCCGGTTGCAATACATTGCGCCGTACGGGAGATAACCCGATGTGCCTGGTTTGAATATTGGATTGTGATTAAGGGCAACTCGTTAAGCGCCCTAAGTGCTCTCGCGGTATTAGAATCTCCACATTCCCTGGTTTGCGATATCGTTGACGCCACGTTCTTTTTTAGCCGGGCGGATATGGAGATTATCTTTCAGTCGGTTCCTGGAATTTCACGGAATGAGCGCGCCAATGAGAGCACCAAGGAGTACAGGATGACTGGGAGACCAGAAAAGCTTTTTGCTCATTTTCAAATCGATTGCATGGCAGGAATATGGGCATCTCTTTGGGTTGCTTAGCAAAGAAGATTGGAGACGGCCGATGGGAACTAAAGGTTACGTGCCATTGCGCTACGAATGTTCCCATAGACCTATCCACGAATGCAACGACGGCTTCAGGTTGCTTTCTGACCTCCCTGAATTAAATAAATTCTCGGGAAGCACCGCCATTTTATGTAGTCGTCGCGTGCTCATAATTGTGATGACTGAATTTCCCCCAAGACTGCTCAGCACATTCTTGTTGAATGTCCCAGTCTCGCTGATGTTCGCGCACGTTATTTGGCCAGGTACCGGGATGGGCGGGGTCGCCATCGCTTGCCCCATGTACTCTGGACTGGTCTGCACATACAGACTTACAGACTATACCACTTTTTGGAGGAGGCTGGCATCCTTCATTTTATTTGACTCTTTATTGTAGGTCGCATTTTCTTGCCTCGGGTAAGTTTGGCTTATCACTGATGCAGGGGCGCATTTCCTTCTTGTTGCTGTTTAGCTTGTCCTTTGCCTTTGTTGCTCTTTTATCTTTGTTATTTGTCATTTCTTATGTTTTAATAAAGCCTAGCATTAGGCTTTCCGCTAATTACAGTGACTTCTGCCCGAGTTAAATTCACCAGATAGGAAAGCTGAACTGAGCTTTCCCTAGCATTTATCTTCCTCTAAATGTCCGTTTCTCTGTTTTTGCTTTCCAAATTTAATTTAATCTCTTTAGTAAATAAGAAATCGCAACCCTTTCACTCCCTTTCATCAACATTTCAAATTTATGTATCATCCTCTATAAAGGCTTTTACAAAGTACCATCTCATTCTCTTTTAAGTTTATCTCACAAAACGTCCTTTGCAAGCATCTAACCTGAAAATCACTCAATACAAGCCATTCAGGAACTATATTTACTTCACTCTCTTCTTCAACCTTCCCTTTTCCATGTCCCTCGAAAACACTGAAACTAATAACAAAAGCATTTAGCCCTCTATCTAGAACTAAACTTTATTTGGTCAACACTTATCTTTCAGCTATCCCAAGCTCTCCTCATTCTATCTAGCCGATCATAAAAAAATCGAATATTTACCCATTCATCCTCGCTTACACTAAAAGCTTTTCATCTATAACCGTAGCCCTAATACAAATTCCGAATTATTTCCCTCCTCTACAAGCTCTGTATCCATAACTAATTAGAGACTAACACCATTACTAATTCGCATTCCTCATGTTTTCCCTATGCCTTTTATCGTTCAGACTTATATAAAAAAATACCTTCCCTATAAGCTAATTAATTTCTAACCCCTAAGATGCATTCTCTTTCAATATCAGCTATAAAACATACTTAGAAAGGCTTCCTTTTCTCATCTCTGTAAAATAACATACAGAAATACAATGCAGCAATAATTTATAAGCACGAAATTTAGCTTATCGAAACTACATATCGTTAAGCAAATGTAAACAAATAATCTAAGTTAAGAAAATGTGAACTAAACTAAATAAAATGAGTACTTTGTTGTTTGTTGAAATTGTATCTACGCGTTACTACTAAACTTAATGGCCAAAGGTCATGGGATAGTTATTTATTATCGCGTTGGACCCCTTCTAGCCGCGCGAATAGCGTCGATTCCACAATGTAGGGAAGAACTGGGAGCGATGCTGGCTCATGCTTTCTCGAAGGCTGTATATAGTTCCCTGATATGTTTAGGTGCCGAATCTTGCCTACGAATACTGTATACCTGGTCACCATGACATAAATTTTCGATTGGGTTCAAATCGGGTGAACGTGATGGGTACACCATTATTTGGAATTCTCCAGAATAATTTCATACGATTTGTGTGATTTATTTATTTTTCAATGACACTGTAGATTATCCCAATGGCATACCACAAGGTTGTTAGGGAGCATGGAATCTATAAATAGGTGAAAATAGGAACACCAATGTGAAACGTAGCGATAAGTTCTCGATGTCTGGTTTAGGCTGACCAACTCAACTAACCTATGCCACATGAACAGTGAACACAGACACCAGGATGGAACCACCAGTCAATACTTTGTTGACAACTGGATTTTATGGAGTCACGTGCTCGGGGCCACGGATAGACCATACCTTAATGATGAAACAACTGGTACGGTGATCTATTGAATCACATCAAATTTGGCCTTTTGCTGAGGTTTATTCCATTTTGTAAGAATGATTTAAGCTCCCATTTTCGCTCCGGCCACAGCACGGAAACAGCTCTGGTTAAGTTCACCAACGACCAGCTGACGACCGCTGATGCTGGCTCCGCATCCCTTCTTATCTTCCTCGACCTCACGGCAGCATTTGGCACAGTAGACCACCACATCGTCCTACAGCGCCTTCACTTCCCTATTTGACATCCTATTTCACCGGAAGATTAGAGTTTGTCTCCCTAGGGCAGGCGAGGTCGGACACACCTTCTGTCACTTGTGGTATTCCTCAGGGATCAGTCCTTGGCTCCATCCTCTTCACATTCTACATGCTCCCTCTTAGCCGTATCATAAACCGGCATGGAATATTATTCCACGGCTATGCTAATGACACTCAACTTTACCTGACAACTGATCCAAACGCCTCTGTCACTGTGCCAGCATCAACGCCTCACCACCTTCCTGGAGGAGGTGGAGGTGCAGATTTGGATGACGCGCCACATTTGGCAGTTAAATGGCTAAAAAAGAGAAGCCATTCTCATCCGGTCATCCGCCATCTCTAGCATCTCCTTCTCTGGCCACGACAGCCATGTCTCACCCTCACTTACCAATCTGGGTTTGAAAATGGACCACTACCTGACCTTCGAAGCCAACATTAAACACATCTGCAAGATCTCTTACCTACACCTCAGGAACATTGCAAGACTCCACCCCTTTCTCACACTCACAGATGCTGAAAAGCCTGTCCATGCCTTCGTCTCCTCCAGGTTTGATTATTGCAATGCTCTTCTCATCGGGATCCTGAAGTCTGCAATACATCCAAACAAGCACATCACACCCATCCTAAATATTCTTTACTGGCTTCCCTTCTCATCCAGGATTAAGTATAAAGTCTCCATGCCCCCACCTCCTACCTCAAAGAGCTGCTCTCACCCCAGATCTCTAGACTCCTCCTCCGCTCCGGACAGACCAAACTCCTCCAGCACCCGAAGACCATGCTCCGAACCATGGGAGATCCGCCCTTCTGCTTTGTTATCCCCATCCTGTGGAATACCCCCCTGACTTTCTAGGGGCACCAGTGACCTTTGAAGGCTTTAAAAAAGGCCTCTAAACCCATTTCTTTAAGAGGGCCTTTTCCTAGGGTTTTGCTGAATGTGTTTCAGTCCTTTTAAATGTCTCTTATGTATATGTTTCTAGGTTTTTTTTACCTTATATTTTACTTTGTAGCACTTTAAGGTTGCTAATTCAATGTAAAGTGCATTGCAAATAAATTATTTTGGCCCTATTATTATAAGAAACTTCAATAAGTTGGCCATACTGATTGCTATCTTTCATTAAAAGTAAATAAAAGTGTATCAGGCTGACATCGTACGATCCTCTTCTAAGTTAAGGAATTAATTTTAATAACGCTACTGACATTATAAAGCATTCTCTTATATGAATACCAGCCTTCGCCCACATACTCTCACTGAGGCCTGCAAAGTATTTTATGTAAGGGTTGAAAACTATTCTTCAATTTCAACGCAAAATGTCTAGTTATCTGCACTAGAGCCCTGTTTGCATTTAATAAATGTACAGTGCATTGTTTTGAAAATGTTAGTTAACTCTTTATATAAACAAATATATTTAGAATCCATGAGTTTACTATAGGTGCATTCAGTGATAGTTATTCGTGCAAACACGTCACTGAACATAAGCAAAAGAACGGAGTTGCCTAGAGTAAAAGAGAAGAACTTATTCATTACATTTGGAAAGAAAGAGATAGAAGAAAGTAGCAAACAAAGTGAATACTTCGCAAAGCATCATTGCAAGTGGCATACGGAAGTGTAAAGCCACAGGGGAAGGGAATTCTCTAACCGGAGGAGAAAGAAAATGGTTACTACATGATGATTCGTTGAAAAGGTTGAAAAAAAGCCCTCGCCTGACCATCAGACGCTACAGTATGAACTTTTATCTGCCAGTAAGGAGGATTATCTTGCTATGAGGCTAGGTATGTTATACCACGAAAGGCTCGAAGCAAAAAATCCCAGAGTCAGTCCACACGCACAATCTTCTACGGTAAGCTACGGGTGATTTAAACAAGCCAGTGAACTATTGTAAGTAGGCTTTGGATCAACCAAACCATATTGGAGCCATTTTGGGATAATAGACAAATGTTAGGTATGTGGACGGAAGAACTAAACGTATAAGAAATAGAACATGCTCACCACTGTGAAGCACTGCGGAGGATCCATAATATTATGGGGGTGTTTGGTTGCTTCGGATTTTCGAAATCTTCATCACATAGATGGATGATGGATTCACTGCAGTACCAGGAGATATTGACAAAAAAGGAACCTTTAATGAAGTAAGTGATAGTCGGAGGCACTTGCATACGACAACGTGATAAAGATCTGAAGATACATGACCTAAATCCCATCGGAGATACGTGGTGAAATTGGAAAAATCCCTTCTCTTTCCAAAGCTCATAAACTTAACCTACGTAAGAAGAATCCTACGCTCCTGAGAAATAGGGAAAAATTCTGAAGCCTAAGAAAAGATAAAATCTCTGCTGCAGCAGGTTAATACGGCTATAGGGTGTTGTATATAAGTATTAAATATGTGTGTTTAAAAGTGTAAGAACAATTTTGATTCATTGTAAATTAATAAAATTGATATATGGAATTTAGTTTAAATATAATCAAATGGTAATTTATCATAAAAACCTATTAAATGTCACCTCGGAGAGTTTAGGTTATCTCATAAAATCCTAGGTGTATATATTTCCTGCCAATTCAGCAAGATTGAAGGTGTATGAATATTTTAGCGTCTCGAGGATTAGTTACTCTCCAGATTGTTTCTGGCTTCATTTCATTTTGTTTAGCTTGTCATTCACGCCAGATTCACTCGATTTTTTTTTCAAGATTGTTTACTGCTTTTTCCTTTTGTTTAGTATGTATCTTACCTTATATATTCTGTGCTCCTTGCCTAGTTTCTTCATTATTAGCTGAAAATGGCATCTTGCCGAAACAAGTCAGATAGTTATAAATATTATTTTGATTCAAATATTGTGGTTTACCATTATCTTTCACTGATGTACATCACGTTAATGTGATATCTGTCATTTCATTATATATATATATATATATATATATATATATATATATATATGTATATATATATATATATATATATATATATATATATATATATATATATATATATAGGAGAAAGAGAGAAAGAGAAGGAGTATAGATAACAAGGCCGCATTTGGAATCTTCTTCCAAGTATTTTAATTCCTTGATAACGACGTTTCGTGTAGGAATCCAAACTCACTTCTCTGGACTAAACTCTCACCCATCCTTCAAAGTTCCTTTCCCACCTTACAATTTATATCTATTTTTATAACACACGCAATGTTCGATATCTTTTTAACATTAAAGACAAAGTGCTAACGATGCTTCGATCATCCATCATATATGTAATTATGAGATATATTTGGGATCGACACAACGGACACTCCATGCCCGTATTTGAGCACTTCATGTAGGGATCAGCCAAATGACTGAAGTTGCCCTCGCTACTCCTGGATTCTCCCTTATCCGATTCCTTTAGGGAACTAGACATGCAGACAACAAACCCACCTGAAATACTGGAATCCCCTATCAAACTTCGAACACTAAAATCCCTCTACATTAAATTTACAAGCCCCATTTTCAATTCGGATATAATATCCATTCCGCTACTCCTACACTTATAAATACCCATGAACCACAAACGCCCAAACCACTCTCTCCAAAAAAAACCCATATTGTTCCCATGCGTTCATTTTCATCTCCCTTCTGTACTGCGAAGTGACTCTAAATAGGTCAGTCTCGGTTAAAACGGTTACCTTTTCACTACTTCACATTTCCCAACTGTTTCTTTTTATTTGTAATCTTAAAATCCGTATTTATGCGCACTTTAATATTGGAAGCCCATGAGAACAGATTGTCTTTTACTCAAGTTGAATACTGACACCTCTACTGCTTCACATTCCATATATAATTTTTTTTAATCTGCTAATTATTTTAAAAATTTATTATTTATTTATATTAACAATTTTAGATCTTTGAAAATGGGTTCCTACCCGAAACGTCAGTATCAATGAATTAAAATATTATGATAGAACTCCTAAATATGGCCCTGTTATTTATCCTCAAACGTGCACCCCTCTCTTCCTTTTTTGAGATACTGACAATGACTTGGTCATCTCTCTTTGAGGTTTTTCTTGGGCTACCAATAGAAATTCTACTGATATATAAGTCTGTGGTATCTTTACGTGATTTAATATTATGTATGACACGTTTTAGTTGTTTAACCCTTTCAGCTATGGCTCTGATAGAAAGATGGTCCTTTTAACGCAGCCTAACAATTATCTTCTGGATGTAGGCAAGTTTACTGGGTCCTCTAGCCATGTTTATTATTAGCATAAGGTAATAATGTGAGAGTGCTAAGAATTTATGAAAGTAAATTAATACTCTAAATTAATAGGTTTTCTTTATGATAGAAGTTAGAGAATTATGATGTCTGTATCATTTTACCACCTAATTTGTAGTTTCTTCCATCCTAACATGCATTACTTACTATGATTCGGTTTGAAGCTTCTCTAAGTTTTCTGTTCGAAACCTAAGTGTCCGAATCATTATTGCCGTACACTATATGTGTTTCTATATATATATATATATATATATATATATATATATATATATATATATTGGTTAGTACTTCTCCTATGGAGCTTCAATTTAATTTGAAGGATGAACGAAAGGACACATAAAGGGAAATTCATTTCATTTTCTTATTACAACGTTTCGGGTGAACTTTTCACCCATCTTCGGGTACAGGAAATACAATTTGTGGAAAATAATTTAAGTTAAGAACCAAACAGATAAGCAAAATGACGAATTTATGAAACGCATTTAATGTTAATTAAACAGGGGGATAGCGATAAATTTACAGGCAATTGATAATTTCTGGATTATTATGTTAGGAGTTAAAAATTAACGATTGGGGAAACACAGAACACACATCCGGATAAACCAACCTTAAACAATCAACCGTTAGAGGATAACCGGGGAGAAAGGGCGAGGAGCGTAAGAAGAAAGAGAAGGTTAGGAGGTTAGTAATATATTTGTTTAGAGTAGAAGAAGTGGGTGAGAAGAAGAATTGGAATTTAAGGAAGGAAAAAGGTATTTAATATGCATAGATTCAAGAATCCTTAATGATATGAGATCAGGGGTGGTTTTTAAGATTTTAAAATCGTACATTGTGATATCAGTTTTACAATTAATAGAGTGAAGCCTAACAGGTGAGAATTCTTTCGTAGAGAGAACCTTTCCTGTCCTGTGGCTAACACCCAAATGTGAACAGAACCTCGCCCTCAGCGAGCGCACCGTACTACCGATGTATCTCCCCAGTTTACATTTGGGGCAAGTAAACTCATACACAACGGAGCACTTCGCTTCAGGCAGAATTTTCTCCTTACAATTGAAATATAATCCTATGTGGTGTCTATTTATGAAAATCAACTTATAGTCGGTATGGAAACATAATTTATTTAAAAAAAACAACAAAAAAACACAAAAACTAAAGTAGCTAAATGATCTAGGTCGCATCTCAGCTTGTGAAAGTCCTCAGACGAACTACCTCCATTTTTTTTATCTGAAGAGAAGGAATTGGTGTACTGTACAGGTATTGTGCAGCTTCTGCGCAAGATTGGAGTGACATACTACCAAACCTAAGATTTCAAACTTCATTGGCAGCAGCAAGCGATCGCTGAAATGTCTTCTGCTGCACAACTGCAACCAGGTAAGGCCGTAAATTATGTGCCGTAAAAATATCCTTATGATCTGCATGAATGATCGATTTGTGTTTACCTGAAGATAGTGAAATTTTGTTGGGAGAACAGTGTGGGAACTCTAAATACCCCTGCTTTCTATGCAAGTGGAATACTATGGACCAAGCTCAGAATTTCATAAAGAAGGAGTGGCCTGTATGGGAGAAATATGTGCCGTACATAGCAAGGGAGGTCATAAACAACCCTCTGATTGACAGAGACTGGTAACTTTTCCCACCACTGCACAACAATCTTAGCTGTATTGAAAAATTCCCCAAAGCTCTAGATAAGGAGGGTGGCTGCTTCACTTATTTGTGCCACACTTTTCTAAGAATTACCATGGAGTAGTTGAAAGCTGCCATCTTTGACTGTCCACAACTCCGTTAGGTTTTCATATATCCAGTGTTTGAAAATTTAATGAATAAATTGAAGTAGTAGTCTAGAAGGCTTTTATTCGGGTCGCGAAGAACTTTGAACAAAAAGGCCGGAGACAGCATAGAAATTGTCACCAATATGATGACTGCTTTCAGAAATCTCGGAATGCAACATCAACTTAAAAATACATTAGTTATTATTACAAAGGAATCGCTTTCTTGAGAATCGTGGATCAATGAGCAACTAGCAGAGCAGCAAGAGGAAACATTACATCAGGACATGCAAGAGATGGAGACCAGGTATCACGGACGCTACAATGCAGTCTTGATGGCTGATCCTATTGTTATACTCAGAATAGAGACATCAGTACCACGGAGAATTCGAGGAGTTCGAAGAAACGTAAGTTCATGCCCTAAATTCTGAACAATGATGACCTAATATCAAATTTACATATCCTTACTTTTATTAAAGTCTACTATTCCATGTACACTAATCAATTTTCAAAGAATTTAATTAATAAATCTTGTTAGAAAACGATGTTTTCTATCTTAAAAGCTTATTTCGGATGAGAAATATTAACAAAAATTCCGCAAAATGCTAATAAATTTCGTTATAAGATCGGAACTTTGAAAATCGACCAAGCACAAAAACCTGAACCGATGGAAGGCAACTGATTCCATTTTCCGATTTAACGGGGTAAAATTGTCCTAAATCCGTTAAAAAAGCTTAGACGCACGAACAATATATATTTTTTGTAACTGTTTTAGCCTTAAACCCTGTGACCAGTGTTATGGAGTGGGGCATAATTTCGGAGGAGGGTAATACTTTTCCGCTTGAGGGTAAGTGGGCAGTGTTATAAGTAAACCACTTGTTGTTTCGAGTGTTCTGTAATTTGTTTTGGCAGAAGTTCTTTTTATCTGAGCAGACCCAAATCGTACAACGCTCCACAGAATGCTAAACCTTGTTAGGGACTTCTTTGCCTTCATCCAGTGGCTCTCTTTGGCCTTTGTGCTCAGAATTCTGTCTTGCGCTTGTTGTACGAGTGGCAGTTAAGGTCCTTTTTCAGGGCCAGATTCATTTTGGTGAATCCAACATCCCTCTATCTCACTAAGGCCCTAATTCCCTTTCAAAGGTCTTCCATCTTTTGATCATGCAGTTGTTATTTTTTTCTTTTTCACTTTAGATATAATTTTGCACTTTTTCACTAATTTATTTCTAGTTTATGCAATTACCTTTTATTTTTATTGTCTTAATGGTAATCCATATATATATATATTTATTTATGAATAATTTTTTTTCATTTTAATATTAATCCTTAGCGTATATCATTTGTAATGAATACATTGTTCTCCATTATAGGCTAATGATGAACATAGTCAATTTTTGAAACGTCAAGATATACATATAGAAATATAATTGTTCTGTATCCTGGTCCTTTTGACAGAGAATATTTAAGGTTTCCAAAAATTGGTGTACGAGTCCTTCGTATTTGTGATCAGACCTTTATTGATGAGGAATTTCCAGACATTAATATAATTTTAAATTGCAGTACAAAGCTAATTTCATAAATGAAGTTTATTTAAACATATAACAATTTATTATGGCAGTAACAGTGGAAATAAATCTTAAGGTAAATTTCTCAAATTTCAAGTTATTATTCCTGATACTTTAAGAAAATACACACCAAATTAAATTTAAATAGTCCCCTCTGCTTCGAATAATTTCCAAATTCTCCATTGATACAAAATGTCTAAATCGAACATAGTATATGTTGTGTATATCAAATCCTCTTTGCAGACCCTCCACCAAAATTAATATTGGAATAAATTCAATTTACTAGAAGAATTGAACAAATAAACGTGATTATTAATTGGTTAAATTTAAAAGCGCCTTAGTGAAACATCGATACAAAAGAGGATAACAAAATTAGGTTAAAAATCCTATCGTATTATGAATAATAGGCATATAAATATTGGACACAGCGGAAAAATTTTACAATTTTAAAGTGAACTACTTTAAAGACATTACGATCTCTTATAATCTAAATCTTTTAACCTTAAAAATTATTAGCATATTCCAAGTATACCAGTAGTTTCTCTCCGGCAGATGAATATTTCATCTTTGTAAACCTCATTGCTTTAATAAAGTATCCTCCTTGTTGTTCCTCTTCCAAATCCTGTCGATTTTTTTTACTTACTGCGAAATTTTCAATTACAATTCCAGTAATTAATACTCATAACTTGATATTATTTATATATAATGTATAAATCTCTCATTAGCGATCATGAAAGATTTATAGATTGTATATTCGCTATATGTTTACCTCAATTTCTCCTTTGTCCTTTGGATTCTCAATTAATTTCCCTCTCTTTCATACTCCTGATCGAAATTAATTGTGAAGCCTGCCTTAAAAGCTTGTATATTTATAATATTTTGGGGCCTTTTTTGGTCTTATATATATATTATATATATTATATATATATATATATATATTTATATATATATATATATATATATATATATATATATATATATATATATATATATATATGCTCGTTCTCTTTTGGGGTGAAATAGGTTCACCATCACTTCGTTTACCTTCTTTTTCTAAAAAAAAATTTACAAAAGAATATAGAGTGAACGAGAGCAATCACCTGGAATGCGCTAAAGTGCGAGCTCGCTTCTGCAATAATTAGGAAGAAATTCACCTGCGCAATACTTCAGCTTGAGTTTTAAATGCCATCACGATTGTACATACAAACACATACGCACAGTACCGTCATAACATAGATAGACATTTTAATAAATACTTTTAAAAGTACTTACATGCCAGTGCATCATAATATTACTTGTAGAATTTAACATAAACAGGGTCCTCCCCCCATCCCCTCCCAGTCTACATGCTTATAGGTAGGGGCCTTTATACTAATCCATATCTAAATCCACAGCTTGCGTTAATATGCTTATTGGTATAGATGTTTTGTCAATATTTAGATCCTCTTTACCCCAAGCCAAATTAGCATTCAACATATAAATGAACATAACTTTCCTAGACAATTCTGCACATGAGTACCTATATACTGTTAAATAAATTTACTAGTATTATGCAAATATACCTACAGGTATATTGGCGTGGACGCATCTCCATATCTGTATACTGGTCAATAAATCTACAAAATACCATTAAAGATGTACATAGGTATATCGGTATTAAAAATTCTATATAATATCACTTACATACAGGCTAATAAATCAACAGGTAGTATTTATCACATACACTGGCCTATCGGTAGAGATTTTATACGCGTAGTTACCACTACACTTATAGAGCTCCAAAAGTAGTATTAATAACATGCATAGGGATACATGTAGAGACTTCTCTAATTACCGGCATATAAATTTAACATTAGTATTTTCTCTTCATCGCTACCATTGTGTTGGGTTGGAAGATAAATAATATTTACGACGTTTGTAACTAACCAACAAGATGAATTAAGATAAATCTATAAGAGAGAATCTGTATTTCTTCTTATAATATAATTCAATTCCTTTTATGTTAACTTGAGAAATGAGTGTCGGAAGCCTGGTTCAAATTTATTTCCTCAGTGGCCACAAATGGAAGAATTTAAAAAAATATTTCTCCCAATATTTGCATAAAATTTAGTTATGACGCTTCCTAAAGAAAGTAATTTGGGGTTTTATGTCTTGATTCTCCTTCTTTCTGCATATGGTATGTAGATAAATGTAAATTTTTATTTTACCCAAACAGGCTAAAGGGAAGCCAAAGGAAAAATTATGAGGAAAGAAGCTTGCTTTTGTGCGACTGTACTGGAAGAAGAAGATTAGAGTTTGAAGAAGTCGGTATTCGATTTCATCTGGCTGACACGGAACAAACCTATTTTGTTGTTAGCCGCATGAGAGCTACCTAAATTCTTAATGAGCTTGTCCAAGGTCAAGTAAGCTAAATTTGTGTTGTCAGTAGTCCTATTCTTTGAGACATGCTGTAGTTATTATCAGTCGGCCAAAGGTTTTTGTTGAGAAGCAAATATTCTGGTGCAATATCTTCATTATTTCAGATTATTCCTTATTATAGAGTGCTTAATTACATCTTGCCTTGATTTCCAAAATTCGACCCTAATATATTTTTTTCCTATAAGGATATTAACTGTGAAATATGCAAACATTTAGGATCACAAACTAATTATATTAATAAATATAGTCAAATATGATTATTTATAATCATGTCCCTTCTTCTCAAAGAATGCTTCAATTTGTTTTGACATACCGGGGAAATTTTTTTTCACCATATCTTAAGTAATATTGTTCCATTTTCGCTGAATAAGCAACCATGATTCTCGAAGTGAATGGTTTCTGTTTATTAAAGCCAGTATGATTATCACTCACAAATTCTCTTTTAGGTACAAATCTGTCGAATTTCTGCGCAAATACCTTAAAAATTCAATTTTATTTCAAAATAATAACTTGGTTATTGCTATGGTTTGAGGTAGGGCGCGCAATCATACTAAAAATTACAGTTATTATTGACAAACTGCTCTTGAATTTTGGGTAAAAGGTGCTAATGGAGCAGTTTTGGTTCCAATTTGAGTTCATGGCAGTAAATTTGGCAAAAAATTGTTAGTGCTTCAGTTCGCTTGGAAGAAAAGCAGCTCCAGACAGCTCCAGGGACTGACATTCATCTCCTACAGGACCATAGCGATGGAATGCAGTGTTTTCTTATTTTTAGAAGGCTGACTCTGTAATAAACCTGCAATCATTTAAATTATAATAATTATTCCTAACAGGTATATTTTAAAAATTAATTAAAAATTTAAAATTTATCTTAGTCTCAAAACATTTGGCCATGAATAAAATAAAAGACAACCCAAATGATATGAATGGAAATCAAAAGTTTAATTCATCAAAACTCATGTTTAATTGTTAAAGTTAGTAGATATTTAGTGTGTTAGCCCTTTCTTTCCTCGCCTTCTGCAAATCTTTTGGCTTTTATGTATTAAATTATGGAGAATATTCTGATCGATAGTGTTTCATTCTGATTCTAGCAATATAGGAAGTTGTCACGGTTTAGGAGATTATCTGCTTCTCCACGCACTTTTTATAAATCGTCCACAGGATCTTGTAATTCTTATTAAGATAGAAAGAGCTTCCAGACAAAGAACCTTAACAGTTAACATCGTTATTTTTCAAGTCACAAAGGTACTACTCCAGCTCTATAATATTGAATTAGGCCTGGTAAGAGGTGTTCTTTGAGGTCATTTTGTACTATTCTTTGCTCAATGCGTTATTTTGTGTTAGAAATATTTAGGCACCAGTTCACATTGAGGAAAAACATCTCTCCTTATAAGAAATGTTGTTAGAACGATATAAACCTCTAGTAGCGCTCTCGTTTTCTTCTCCGACAGTCGATCATCCAGATGTTACAAAGAGTAAAAGGAGAGCACCATCAGAAAAAAATAACCTTGCGCCATACTTCCATCCTTCAATTCTCGTAGGTTTCGCTGAACGAAAAGTTGTCTTTTCATGAATTACGTGCAACAAGACTCTTCTCTAAACTTCTTCGTATCGTCAAGCGTGCAAAAGCAGAAACGCTCGCATGTTGACCCTTTTGAGCTAGGTTACACTAATTAGTGGATAAACAATTCGGAAGTTGACTACCCACGAGGAGGCGGTCCTGACGCATAATAAATGAATTTGAAAATTCCGATGCCTTCATTGGAGTATGTACAACTGCTTCTTTGAAATTTTTCATGGGGTAGAAGACGATGCCCCTGACCTATTCTTCATTAGTAAAAATTATGCACAAGAGAGATCACTTTGGATTGCACCTGTTTGCTTATGATTAAATATAGTTGGCCTAAAAGAAAATGATATAAAAATTGCCGTTTCCTATTCACAGAGTTAGGCCGATGATTTCTGTGATAATGTTTGTGCTGTCGACGCCCCCATGCTTTTCATCACTATAGAAAAATGAAGGTGTTAAATTTAAATGGTTGGCGATTAATTTTGTGTGTGTACGCAAATAAGAATTATAATTTGAAGATAATTAGATTTTTCCGTAATTTATGAAACTATGCAAATGCCATAAAATGACTAACAATATATACAAAATAAATAATATATATATATATATATATATATATATATATATATATATATATATATATATATATATATATATATATACCAATTTATGAACATAGAATTTATTTACGAGACTAGATTTGGTATGAAGTTTACCATAACCTCTTCAGTCATATACTGAGAATGGAATGTACACACAAGTCCTAAACAGCCTTAAAATCCTGACCACAAAACAAACCCATTAATCAGATGGTGTGGTTCTAAGATCATTAACTAAATTATTTACGAACAGCTTCCGGGAATAGGAGCTACATTTAAAATCACCATCTGAAAATTTAAATTTTGGAATTTCTCCTATTAGTATTGATTCTACAATTTATTTTACGTAAATTTTTACAATTGAATATTATTTTTGGCCTTTGAATAATCTATATGGTGGTTGTATTTGTTAATGTGGTTAAAAATACTGGATGTAGTACTGCCTCGCCTGAAATCACTTTTATGTTCGTATATTCGTTTTATTAATGTTCTCCCAGTCTCTGCTATATAGAATGAGGGACATTTAGTGGATTCGCACGTGATTATATATAGATTAGCCTCATTTGGCTGATACATGGGCTTAGTGGGTGAGAAAGATTTGATGATGAAAAAGGATTATTTAAACCTGGCTCGACCCGAAGAAATAATTCTGTTTTATCATTTGAGGAGGGGAGAAAAGGGAAGAGAAAGACAAGTCGTGTTACTCACTTTTTCTTTTCCTTGGGACGGTAGTATATAGGTATAAATAAGCTATCATTAATGACGTGGGGGAGATAGTTTAATGCTAACATCCTGATGTGAAAAGAAATGGATGTAAGAGTTATAATGAGTCGGTTTATGGTACACAGTGAAGCTACTATTTGCTTCAAATAAACTAGAAACAAAGCAATATTTGACAACACTGAAACCTAAATGACTATGTGTAATATGACGTATTGAAGCTTTGTTTTCTATTAATTTGGCATAAGCACGAGCGTAGGAGCTCACCAGTTTGTTAAAAAATTCTGCTTTTATTTTGTTCCATTCTTGCTCAGGTTTGTCCATCAATCTGCCACAGATTAAAGCTGCTGGCCTTGATCTTTGTTTACACTGATCTTCCAGATGTTCTCATATGGTTCAGGTCCCTGGCTCTGAGCAAGCCACTTCATTACTTCAATATCTCTTGGTCAAAATAGTAATTTACTCGCTTTCATTAAGGCTTGGAACGTTCTTCTGAATAAATATCGCTGGTGTATTCCCAGATGCTCGAAGTGAAAGTATAAAATGTTGTTGTACTAGTTTTAGGTCGAGATTATCACTAGCGGACCAACTTCTTCAGAAGAAATCATCCCTTATTCCATCGCACTGCCTCCTCCATGCTCGGAAGAATTTTTAACACATTTATAGTCAATTTTCTTACCTGAAGCGTGTAAAAAAAGAGCGTCTGCCTTCAGACTCAACTAAATTAAATTTACTTTCGTCACTCAAATGAATTATATCCCAATCGTTATCCCTCAAATACATGAGCTTCCGCATACTGGAGTCTCGCCTTCTGGTTCTTCATAACCCTTTATGCCCTGAATTAATTTTTAAAAATGAAAAACATATTAATTACATTTAACTGCTGATATTTTTGGACATTAGCTATATGTTTAAATAGAGGCCTATCAACTTTAAATGTCACACTACCGAGCAAAATTAGAAAACGATTTTCTTATATTGAAATATTTTCACAAATATGATTAGTAGGTAAATGAAAATCGCATGGTATATAAAGGCATGCATTTAACATATTTTATAAAAATTTATTACGATACAATCCTATATTCAAGAAATTATACTAAATATAGAAACAAAATATAATTTTTCCATGTGTAAAATGGTAGAACGCTCATTCACCGACTTTCTTAGCAAGCAAATACACGAGAAAAAAAGCAATATTTGACATAGATGAAACTTAAAACCCTTAATATGACTACACATGTCCTGTGGCCGGTGCCTCATTACGAGCGGCTTTCTTTCAGTTTCTCAATCCGATTTCATAGCCAAGCTCCCACATACTAGGGGGCATCTCGGGCCAACTAAAAACCCTCGCACAAATGGGAGATGGCAACCTACGTTCCCAGGAACCTGCATCAATGGCGATACAATGGCGCTTCATTCGCCCGTACGATGGCTTTTTTTTAGGTTATTAGACGTGCACAGAAGTCATTTAAGATGAGAACACGGACGGTCACAGCTGACTATCTGAAATCCGCTCACGCCAAACCCACTGTTTCCACGGAAAGAAAACCCCACGTACGAGGACAGGCTGGACATCGCAATGCAACACACATTTGTGAGTCTTCTTTCCCCCATGATTTTCCGTTTTCTTTCCTCTCCTCTTAGAACTTCAGTGCTAAAGACCTTTGCACAAAATAAAAGGTTAAAACCATTTGGTATCCAATTTAGATCCCTCCTAAGACATCAATGTCTAGTCCCATTACGGTTAGTAACCTGTCAATCTTGTATCTGTCCGATCTCATTCAACTAGGAGACAAACTTTCTCAGCAAATTTGGACACAGGCTTTGATTATTCTTGGTAGAAACACTTGAATTCAAATTCAATTCACCCTTATTAGAACTGAAATTTACACACAGATAATTTCGAATTACCTCGGCAAAATGCTATGCTTCGCGCTCCTGCATAGGTTGCTGAGAGCAGCAACGCAAATAGTCTCAAGAGCTAAGTACAATAATCACTTTGAAGTCCATTCAAAGATTTGAGTTTAAATGAGCCTGCCATTGAGAATACCAATTCGTTTTTATTGGCCATAACGTAAAATCATATATGGGTAGTTATAGGTAGCAAGCTTGCTCATAAATTTAGATAATTAAAAAAATAAAGAAATAGGAAAACCTTTAAATCGCTCAATATGGCACACTATGTGCGACTTTTCGGGGCGCTATTCCATCACGAATGCACACAGCTCTCTTATACCTACCTTTGTTCTGCAATGAAAGTAAGTCCCATTGTGGTGTCTCAGATGAAATATGATCAGGCCATGCAGTAATGACTGACCAACAATTTAAGTTGTATCCTCAGGGGAAGTTGAGCCAATGATTAAATGGGACAATTATATAATATAGCCAAGAAATACCCCCAAGCTATGGTTAATAAAATTTGTTTGATTGTAATGCCCAGAATAAATTTTTACAATAAATGGAATGAAAACAAATTTTATGGGGTTGTAATAACTAAGAAGAAATGCAATAACCCCGGCCTAATTTATCAATAAACCACAGTAAGGGCCGGATCTAAGCAGCAGGTAAAAGCAAAAGCACCACCTAGAATTGTAGTGTTACTGATACTCCCCGGGGTGCGGTATGAAATTAACGGCCGTATGCTAAAACAAATGTGAAATGCACTTTTATCAGATTTAGTGTAGCTGCACAATTATTTATAAATTTATTATATGCAAAAGGCTAAAATGTAAAAAAAATAAAAAAAATAGGGTTTTGCTCAAGTGTTCATTTAACATTTGTTTTAGCCTACGGCCGTAAAGTTTGCAGCAAATAAAATCTCACTTATATCTTCTATAGCAGAGAATCTCTTACAGAAGAATGGTGTGGTAACTCTCGATGGTTCATAGGTCGTCATTAATAGATGCATTGGTTTACACAGAAGTTTTTCCCACGAAAAGTATGAGATAGGTAACAAATAAGTAGGATGATTCGATCATGAATAATGCCCTTAAGAAAAATTGGAATTATGACTGATTACAAAGGCAAACGATAGAAAAATAGCAGTTCATATCTTTGCCGTGGTGAAGATCTAATTGATCGAGGGAGTAACGAGAAACTAGAGTGGTTAGTGAACTTCGTTATGAGAAGTTCTTCAGCAAGGAAGGCATATTTTACTTTAGAGCAAAGAGTGTTGCTACTAACATTTTGCCGGCAGAGAACCTAATTGTATCTAAAATTATGTCGTATAAACCTGGTAAACGAAAAGGACCAATAGATTCTAGGATTATTCCCTAGTCCATTATGAGAGTGATCTCAGTATGTTATGTTCCTTATTGTCTGATGCTGATATCTCTATTTTCATTCTTATTAAGCAGTATTGGAAGTGGATTGTATTCTCAATCGTCCAAAATTCGGCATTCACCCCTGAAGGCTGCCGTATTGATCTCGTTTTTGTAATGTAATCCGTAGCTGGACTCGATGGCTAGGTTCAGTAGTATGAGGTGGAGCTCTTTTCTCTGGAAATGGAGACACTCTTTGCCCTAAGAAACGCTCGGACAATCTTCTTATCTCTAAAGAATGATATCGCTAGACTGGAATCTGACTAGTTCGCCCCAAGTAGGTCTCAGCCATAATCACGCAGTGAAAACGTGAAATAAATGCCGATCAAAAGAGTATCTACGGAGTTCTCGGAAAAGATGGAGGTATACTGGTTTCACAGTGATACATGAAAGATATTTACCAATGAAAGTGTAAAAAAGTTTAATGTTGAGTTAAAGATCTACAATGCCCCTTAAAACTAGCGAACTAAATGGCTAAATCAAAGTCTACTTTAGAATACTCATTTTCCTATCAAAATTGACAAGCACATTCTTTGAAATTTATCTCTGATATTTTATTAGTTTCACTTCCTATCACAGCGAAAAAGTTATGTATGTATTTGAAGAAATGATCATTCCAAACTAGAAAACTATAAGTACTTATGCAACCATAACAAGAAAACAACATAATTATCTCATAGATAATTGAACAAAATACTAATTAGAAGTACTCAGGCGCTTGTTTTGAATGACGTGAGCTCAACTTCCCTGGTAGGATTTCACCAATTTGTGACATTTTTCGGACGCGATTTTATTATATTTTTCGTTGATTCTTTGCCAGAAATTTTCAATATTCGTCTCTTTCCAAGCCATATCATTCTCACTAAGCATCTTCCATAGGTTTTAGGAAGTTTATATCAGTCTGCGCAGGCCATTTGGACAGCTTTCCAAAATCTCTTCAACTTCTTTGCAGTTTTGAGAGAGGGAATCCTATCTTTTGGCCATATTCATTATAACGAAGCGTTTACTTTGCAGCCTTAACCGATAAGCAATAAAGCTATATTGCCTTCAAATAATAATTAAGACCACACTGTTGCAACCTCCAAATTTAACTTAAATGAACAAATAAAAAAAATTTTCTTCTCTGAAAAACTGCATAGGATATGATATGTAGCGATTGCCAGCCTAGCCAATTCGGTCAGTTTACGAATAAATAGCTCTTAGCAAGGGCGCGTGCTATGAGTTCCTTCTCTCTTAAGCGACGTGAGACAATATGTCGAGGCACATTTAGGTTCAGTTTCCAGGCAGATTGACGGGAGAAGTTGCCGTCTCTAACTGTTCCTTCATCGACCTTCATTGCATGTGCGTTCTTTGCTGGGAACGTTTTTCTAGACCAATCCATTTTCTTCCTCGATTCGAAGGAATCATTATTATCATGTAGATTTATTATGCGGGAAGTCACACTTTTCAACAGATTTCAATGCCTCAAAATGTCAATCAGTCTCATTCGTTCACTCTTCCACTAGACAACATGCTTTTTGAAACATTTTTTGAGTCATCAGTAGCTGCCTACAATACCCGTAGAAGTGTTGCTATACAGAGGTTTACAAAGTTTCACGTGTAAACTGAAATTTATAAGTTATCGTTCTCTAGTTTTGCTAATATCGTTTTTTCTAATACATATTTCTTTCATCATAATTTTTTCATCTGCTGATATATGAAATGAGACTGGAATACTATCGTAGGCAAAATTCCAAAGTTAGTTTTTTATTTTTATGGAAAATCTAGATTTTGATATTCTTTTCTCCTTACTGCATAAATGACGAGAAGAGATAGATAAAGTAAGAGTCAGGACAGAATTGAACTAAAAGTAGCCACTAAATACGCTATTCTAGTTTATATAAATTGCATGAAAGGCAAAATGGAAGGAAGTGGCAAGTGATAACGAGAGTGAAATCCTCAGAGAATGAGTAATAATGATATATCCTGAAGAAATTGGGCTTAACGTGTAAGTTACGGGTGACTTAGAGACAATCTTGAAATTATTGCGCTTATTAGTTTTCCAAAGTTTCCTTGGCAAATGCTAAAAGCTTGCAGGGTTAAGACTATCACCAACGGAATCGAATTTACTCTCTGAAAGCGAGTATGAGAAGAACCCTCGATAATTTACAGGCAGCGCCATTTAGGTATAAGGTGCATAGTTTAATTTAATGCAAGTTAGGTTTTACAAACTTAATGAAGTAATTAAAAATATTGAAAACTATGTTTTATTCCTAGTCATTATTCTGAATAGGCAAGAGATAGATGTTTTCATCTTAACGTTGATGCCAGGCTTTTTTCGTAGGTAGCGCGAAATATCCTAGCAGAAATGTTAGGGAAGAGCTGCGGTTCCGCTTCGTACTGAAACTCACGACTTCATCTAATTATATATGTGCTTCCACCAATGCATACACATGACTGCATAACGAGTCAATCGAGTCTACAGAAATGCCTCATATACATTTTAAGTTAAGAAAACTCCTGGGAAAAATTATGCCGCTGCCAATTTTCCCTCATTTTTCTTTACCAAATATTTCATACAAAGACTGGGAGAAGATGTCACGCCCATTTAACCAGACTTCCATCTTTATCTCTCATGACTATAAATAAATTTCCGCCTTATTAAAGCTGGAATCTCAATACAGCCATTTTGTGAGCCAAATCATTTTTTATGGGGGAAATAGTTCTTATACCTACATGTTCTTTCATTTGTATTTGTGTTGTAAATTAAAGGAAAAAGAAAACTAACGATGTTATATCTCCAAGAGAGTTATTAAAAAAAGTTTGCAAAGAAAGCGATTCAGTAAGAAAATTAAGATATACGGAACGCCCATAGCCATAAATTGATCATATGAGCTGCTTGTGAAATTGAAGGTAGGAAGCTCTCTCAAATCTTATCCAATACAGACGGTAAATTATCTTTGCGAAAATAGAAAGAATGAGGCCAAATACAAAAATGGGAAAACACCGAACAAAAAACAGAAAGAAGAGCACGGATATTTTAAATATCTGACTGTAGAAAGATAGAGAACAAGAAGAAATATAGACCCGAAAGTGGCAAAGTTTATTTTTTACTCAACCGAGAGGAAAACGACAAAGAGGAGTTGTCTCTCACGGGTCGGAGAGGAATGATAGTTTTTAGACAAGCAAGAGAATAATTATTGTTTTCTTGAGACGCAAGATTAACGATCGTCCTTTACATCAGCCAAAAAGGAATTATTGTTTTCTAGAGAATAAAAGAATTCTGACGTTTACCTCATAAAGCAGAGAGAAACGATCGTTTTCTTAAACGAAAAAAAAGAATTATCTTTTCTCCAGACATATACTTCGGATTTTTTTTTTTTTAGAAGCCCGTAGAAACCCGTCATCATTGATATGAATTATTCTATCTCTTCAGTACTTGATTTTGGGTCGTTTCACTTAACCTTGCTTGCAACTTTGATTGTCTAAATTGTTATATATATACATGACACAAAATTCAATGATTTGGGGACGATGTTTGATTGTTTGATGCACACAGTATATGTCAAAACTTTCCTGGAAAGGCAAAAATGACTTCAACTCCACTTTGATACAATCACATCTGTAACGTTTTGCTTTACAGACGTCTCTCTTTTTTGCTACTATTATTTAAATAACTTCATATTTATCGAGTGTAACGTTTGGGGGGAGTCTGTTTTTAACCACTCAATATTTAATGCCTCGTTTTTGATAGCACAAAATTGCTCAAATTGATTTATTTTTTAAGTAAACTATTTATTATGGTCCGCATTTGAAGCTTATATTGTTCTTACACATTTAGCGAAAAAGAGAATATCGCACCATTCGTTCACGGCGAGACGAACTAAATCTATTTACATACATTTGAATATAAGCATCTAGGAATTTATCACAAGATTCGTCCGCGAGGGAATCTTGCAAATATTAATAAAGAAGTCTACAATATCCTTCCAAATGTGATGAAGAAAAAGCTAAAGTTTTAATAGAAAATAATCAATGCGCCTATTAAAGAAATATATAAATATTTTTAGGAATAAACATGATATTATGTATTATTTAGCAATATACTTTGACCAGTATGATCAAGAAATATGCTGGAAATATGGATTAATAAATATCTTATTTTAGCATGAAAGTATAAAACTTAGTTAACAGCGTAAATTTGCGAACAGAGAAAAGAAAAGTTAAATTTCAAGTGCCGTGAAAGTAGGCTAATTTGCTTGAAATTGAGTAAAGCCCAAGAAGGTTTTTGTTCTTATCCTCCCTTGTATTTAATAATTAAATTATGTAATGGTATCGGTTTCAGGCCAAGTGACTTGTCGTCTTTGGCATACTCTGAGGGGTGAATATATATCCTAATTTCTTGCTTACCAGTTCTATCAATTAAAATGAGTTCATTTTCTAAAATAATTTACAAAAACATCTTTATTTATATATTTAAATTGGTCTCGTAATTTGCCTTATGGTGATATCCAATTTTTAGTACCTTATAATGAAGTTTATTAAAATTATACCACAGCTAAAAATAAGTACATGGAGCGGTTGATAATTTGTTTCCTGTCTTCGATATAAAATAAAATAACGCAAAGTTCATTTATACCCAGAGTTAGTATTCACTTTATTCAATGAAATCACCAGTGGCCTCAACCACGGCCTCCAAGCGCCGTCGGAATTTGCTGAGGGAAAGATTTGTTTCTGTAAAACCACCACCTCATTGAGGGAGCGACTATTTTCAGTTTTGAGCGGAAGGATGGCTTTACGGCGAATTATTCTTTCTGAAACCAAAGATAATTGTATCTAACTTTCGCTGCGCCATATTTTATGGTCAGCAGCTATGTTTACTCGGGCTCTTCCTAAATTAATATCCGTCTTTGTTTACTCTATCTCGAGACACAACTTGGCAGCTTTATTAAACGCAAGTGTTCAACCATTTCTTTGCTCCTCTTTGTTTTCTCACGCTAGGATGCTTAAATATAAGTGAATTTACAAAACCCATTCTATTTCTCATATACAATTGGGTTTGTAAATTTAATAGGACAAATTTGCCTCCGTTTGTGGAGGTGTCTTTCGGGCCTATTGAATCAAGCAATGTGGGGTGCCAGAAGCCTACCTCGTCGTAGTCTGACCAGTACACTGCTACAGGCTTTTGCGACGGTCTCCAAGTTTAACTGGGAGAAAACCGTGGTGCTCCTGAACATAAGCTTCACCTTGTTATTCATGAAGAATTGTCCGTGACTATCTGTTTCATACACGCGCAGTTATAAGAGTCCATGGGATGCAGTCTGTGAAGCTAGCAGGCCATATATTTGGACTGATGTTGTCAAAGAAATTGTCTGTCAGCCAATAATCGGTCTTCCTGTTTGTGTGGCATAGTGTAGAGTCTAGCTGCAACAGAGAAGGCTTTCCAATGGTTATCTCTTGGATAAAGGCAAACAAAACTTATCTAGATATTTCGTGTAGTCCTACGGCAAGATAACGAATAATGTAAGAGACCTGTCATACTCGTTACAACGCTCAAAAAAAGGACATAATGATGGTTTTGATAAAGTTAGTCACCTTTTTATTGTTTTAACATAAAATATATCTTTAAAATGTAATATTAAATAATATAGTCGCTCTGGATGGCAATTACGTTATCTAAGTGGATAACTGAAGGCCGCGTACCCGGTGGGAAGAAATCCTTAATTAAGCTGGAAACACGCGATAGACGCAAGACTTCAGCTCGTAGACGTTGCTGCGATGGACCTTCCAGGCCTCATCCTTAATAAGCGCCCACACGCTGAATTCAAGGACATTAAGGTTGGGCGATTGCAGCAGCTAAATTTCTTTGGACCAGAAGCTCATGTCCGATCCCACCCAACCGTGCACCTTCTTGCTGAATGACTTAGTCGCCTTCTTTGTGAAATTTCTCGCACAGGGCAGAACTTTCATAGCCAAGATGTCCATGTAACCTGCCGCAGTAAGCATGTAAAATGGTGTAATAAAAGAAAGTAATTATATATCTTTTAAATTCATGAACTAGTTTTCATATAAAATATTTGTGTTAATAACAGTCAGAGAGAGAGCGAGAAAAGACGCGCGTGGTCACCCTTTTTAATCAGAGAGAGAGAGATACAAGACACACCTGGGTGATCTTTCTAATTCCCGCTCACGAAGGCGAAAAATTGCGAAGGCCGTGATAGGCTAAAGGCCCTACTTCGCGGAAGGCTGAGATGTGGTTAAGAGCACGAAAGGTCTCGCCGGAGATTATCACGCGATGGTGTGAATCGGGCAATGGTCAACATGCCCGGCGAAGCGTTTGTCAAATGGAACCCTCCTCCTTCAGGCACAGGGAAAAGCCCGTCCATTTCACCCCTATAAAACGTCCGAAGCCAGACTTGGGCGCCAGTAACCGCCTGTGTTCGCGAGTACCCGCCAGTATCCCCCATCTTCCCGTCACCGTAGTTCTGCGTGAACCCTTGCAGAACTAGTCAAGCTCTGTGTATTCTCCTATAACTCACATGAGTCAACCCCGTACTCATTAGTACCCGTTATCCGAACGCGACGTGTCAAATTCTAAATCTGAAGGCTATATTTTAGTTCATCTCGTTTAATAGTTGTTCTTCAAGACACAATTATTTTCGACTCTGCGCCGTCCGTACCAAGGCAAAATTACTCCCTCAGACCAAATCTTCGCAGTAGCGCAACGCACAACTCTCCTGTGCAAGCTCTCCACCACTTTCTATTCAAGCCTCGGTCATTTGGGTTTTGCATGCGCTCAAGGTCCTTTGGGCGTCCCATCAGTCAATTGTTCGTTTATGTGTATAGTGGTAAACACCGCCAAAATCGCGCCCTTAAGCCATGACTCGTGTACATCTCCTATGTTTATTTACCTTACTTAAAACCCCCTTTAATTTTGTAAATATATGATTTACTTAGTAAGAGTAGTAAAGTATATTTTTGTACTCCGTTTCTATTACCCCAGAACCTTCCAAGATAGCTAAGCTTTGGCCAGCCTAAACTGGACTCTGATCTGTATTTATAATTTCATCCACGCTCTTAGCTGAATAATCCCTTCATAGGCTTCTCTCTTGTGCTGAGGAATTAAGAAAGGGTCTAGGATCTAACCTCAACCTACGACAATAACAATATTAATTAATAAGCAACTGCTGCTGGAAATACTTTTAAATAAAAAATCTAATTCTCCACAAATTTAGTTAATAATTTCTTCCTTTAGCGTTTGAAGTAAATATTTTTTTCTTGTTTTTTGTTTGAGTTTGTATTTCCAATTTTAATTATTATTATATAGACCATGCAAAGAGCCACAATGAAATTTATGAAATAAAACCACCAAGAGGTATCAGTGCAGGTCAAAGCACAGCGAGAAAGAAAGGAAAAAGAATTAAACAGCCACACGGTTACGCAACAAAAAGACATTAGCCAATCTTTTAAAACTATCATGCGAAGGAGCACTCGCAATATTTGTAGGCAAGGTATTCTACAATCTACATATGCTCGGCAAAAAGCACTTAGAAAACTGAGATGTAGAATGATTAAGAATATCGAATGCCATGGTATTTACAGTTTCAGAATTCCTAGTGACTCTGGGTGGTTGATAAATCTCGGCAGAAATTCACGCAGAGGATGATTCACATCATTCAATACTCTAAATAAAATGAAAAGAGGGCCAACATCTCCACGATGCCCAATGTCTAAAATCATATCTGATAATGAAGATTTTACAGAATTAAATGCATTCTCAAATAATCTCAGATGAGAGTTTGCAGCAGAGTTATATTCAAAATGAGGTAAAAAAGAAATACTTGCGAAGAACCTCAAAATCCTCATAAATTTGTTTAGATTTACGAAAAATGCACAATTTCTGCGAAATATCCGGAGACATGTATCCTAGATGCTTTTCAAAAGTGAGTTTGGAATCTAGAGTTACTCCCAAAAGCTTGAGCTAGTAATCCTTGTTAATCAAAGCTCCATTTATTAAGAAATTGGGATGTTTAGGTAAGGGAGATCTAGAAAGAAAAACAATCATTCACTTAGATTATTAGGGTTCAATTTCATACCCCACTGAAGACAACATGAATAAATTTTATTCAAATCCTCAGTGAGGTTCTCTGCAACACTCAGACTTATTGCAGGAGATGGAACATGAGCATAGAGAGAGGTATCATCAGCATATGATAAAAATTTATTAGTTATAATAAACCATATGTCAATAAGGTATAATATAAAAAGCAAAGACTTAAGAACGCTACCCTGAGGAACTCCAGAATATACTCTAGAATGAGGACTAAAAAACCATTGACCACACCACGTTGTTGTCTATTAGTTAAAAACCCAGTTAAAATAACTAAGACTCTACCACTAATGCCAGCAGAATTTAATTTAAAAATTAAATCATTACGGTTGACAGTGTCTAAGGCGGCACTAAACTCAAAAGAGACAAGCTTAGACTCACGATTATTGTCTACATAAGACTTCATTTCATGTACCAGTAATAATAGTGCATCAGAGGTGCCTAACCCCTTTCTAAAGCTAAACTGAGTCAGTGGAAGAAACTCTCTCAAATATACAGTAAGATGTTTGGACAGCCGAATTTTAAAAGTCTTAGATAAAATCGGTGTGATAGAAATAGGACTAAATTACCTGGGAAATGAAGATAATGATGATCATTTGGGAATATTGTAAATGCTGCCTAAACGCTAGCATTCAGGAAATGACTCCCGATGAACTAAAATACGAAATATAACAGCCCATTTTAGAGTGAGCTGACTGCTGAATCTTTTAAAATTAATAGAAACAGACCGATAGGATCAGTTCCACCATACTCGTCCAAGTTAGATAAAATAAATTTTACTTCAGCGGATCTGAAGTAAACAGCCACACGGTTACGCAACAAAAAGACATTAGCCAATCTTTTTAGACTATCATGCGAAGGAGCAGTCCCAATATTTGTGGGCAAGGTATTCTACAATCTACATATGCTCGGCAAAAAGCACTTAGAAAACTGAGATGTAGAATGATTAAGAATATCGAATGCCATGGTATTTACAGTTTCAGAATTCCTAGTAACTCTGGGTGGTTGATAAATCTCGGCAGAAATTTACGCAGAGGATGATTCACATCATTCACTACTCTAAATAAAATGAAAAGAGGGCCAACATCTCCACGATGCCCAATGTCTAAAATCATATCTGAAAATAAAGATTTTACAGAATTAAATGCATTCTCAAACAATCTCAGATGAGAGTATTAAAACTAGATAGCGGGTGACAGCCTGAGGGCAGCCGAATTATATTTTCTACTTTGCTTGGAAATAAACTGTCAGCAAAAATGCTGGTTTTATCAAGAGGATGATATGTAGCGCCACATTCAGGCTTCATTAAGGGGGGAATAGAAGGCTGAATACCAAACAAAGCAGATTTAAGTGCTGACACCCAAATATGAGGCTGAGCCGCACTTGTGAGTACATTCGTCAAATGGGCATTATTGTGAGCTTCAGCATCTTTATAAGCATTATTTGCCGTGTTCCTCATATCAACATGATTCTCCCAACCTAACCAACATCGGTTAACAGACCAAAGATTATAGGCAGCAAGCTTATCATGATAGGCCAGGCGATAGTAGTCATTAAACCATGCCTTATCTTGAGATTGAGCTTTACGATTTTTCATTGGTACAAACCTACTCTTCAAGTCTAATAACCTTAAATACAATGCGGTAATGAGGCAAAGAGCATCATAGATATCTCTCCATACAATACTATTAAAAGCGCAGTTAATTTACTTAAAATTAATTCTAGATTTAATAACAACCTCCCTGGAGATCGTAAAGTCTGTAATAAGGAAATCTAACTGGATTTTACACCCATGGCCAAGAAAGAGAAGGAGTCTGGGCTCCTGCTTTTTAACGCCAGGATTAGCGGGGAGCAGATCGAGAGGGAGGAGTTCCACCCAATCCAATTCTGTTTCCGGTGTTACAAAATGGAAGCACACACTACGCGCGAATGCCAGACCCCTTAGGAGGTATGCTCTAAGTGCACGAACCTGGTTATCATTGGAAGAACTGCGAGAGCCCTCTCGAGAATTGCGCTAACTACGGGCAAGACCACCGATCTATGGCAATGGCCTGCCCCATGAAAAAAGAAGTAATCAGGTGGAAGCAACAACAAAGTAAATGAGAGCCAACCAAAAAAGGCAATAAAACGTACGCTCAGGTCGGAAACGCAGCTTACTCCGAGACAGAGAGTGAGCAAACCGACCTCTATATTCAAAATGAAGAGTACACAAAAATTTTGACATGCACCTTGTATGACCATGTCAGAAAATTAACACAGCCAGGGATGTTTGCAAAGGAATTAAACCGGATTCTCTACAAACCGGCATGAACCAGATGTGGTCCCCGGAAGATCCCCCCAAAGGGAATATCTTTCAACTACAAATGGTCCCCAAACAAAGGCCAGAACAGACTCAAGAAGAGAAAAAGAGGATCTGAAAATATAAGCAAGAAAAGAGATTGGGGTTTTAGCCAGATCGCTAAATACGCCCAAACCAAATAATAAAAAAAACAAAAGAAGAATGAAGAAACAGAGAATTCGGATTCCGCAGACACCTCTGACTCTTCGGACTCAGAGGACACCAGGAAAAAAGAAAATGGGAGGCCAAAAGACTTCTAGATGCTGACGAGATTGACCTCTCAATTTACGGAACAGAGCAGTTTTCATTGCCAAAGGACAGAGATGCCAACAAAGTATTCGTCGGCATCAAAAATTAATACTACAAGTGGGAATTCGATGCCCAGTGCGAAAAAGAAATAGTCGAGGAGGCCCTATTCACTCATAATGCTAAACTCTACATGAAACATTTGAAGATCTTACCACTGCAGAGTTCAAGAAGAAAAGCAATGGGAAAAAAAGACGTCCCACCACCAGAAAACACCAGGAGCCAGGGAAAAAAAATGGAGAACCCGAACAACAGATTGAAAATTGTCACGCTCAACGTAAATGGATCGGAGGGAAAAGCAACTGCGTATGGGAACATATTCCACGTGCTCGACCCCGACAACATCTTAATTAAGGAGCCTGGAATCGACACAACATCTTGTCAAATAAATATTCCGGGCTACAGAGTTGTCACACAGAATCATTCTCAAGAGAGGTTTGACTGTGTGGCCATTGCAATCAAAAAGAATCTCTCGTTCAACCAGATTCCAGAACTGGACGAGTCATTCGTGGCGATAGAAATGCCTACATTGGTGGACAATCTCGTTATCGCAGCAGCATATAACCTCCTCGAAGAGCGTATATGCCCCTTACCAACTTCTTTACCCTGTTCCTCCACGGTAGAATGGCATTCATTGGGGGTGACCTCAACGCCAGATGCAGAACGGCTGGCTATATTAACACGAACAACAGAGGCCATAACTGGGAAATGATTATGGAACGGAAGAACATCCACATTATAGGACCGGATTTTCCGACCTATATCACCTCACGGGCACCAACAAAGCCCGACATAATCATGACAAGTAAAGGTTTCCCATTCAACTACCATAATGAGCTAGGACCAACAGATCCTAGCGACCATATAGCAATGTTGATACCATCTCACTCGCTCCGATCCAGCTTCCAGTCCCTCTCCGCAAAAGCTAAGATTCGGCCAAATGAAAATGCTACGGAGTATTCCTTGGCGGATCCAAACCAGCTGACCTAAGCGAAGCAACTCTAGAGGAGATACACGGGAATTTCGAGAGGATAACACCCCTCATCACCGAGGCTAACCGCGAGAGTGTACCTATGAAAGGGTTTAAAGACTCCTCGACAACCCAGATGGACCGAGGAGATGAAAGAGTTCGCTAGGGAGCATAGGTAGGTGTATGAAGAGATGAGAAAAGGCAGGTATGAATCAGGAACGCAGCTCGCTTCTATGACTTTTGCGTGGTGAGCTAAAGCTGGCTATTAAACAAGAACAGGCTGAAATCTGGGAAAGCCTAATAGCCAGGGTAGAAAACGAGGTGATCCCCGATAAATTCTGGCGACTAGTAAGGAAATTAAAAGACTTACCAAGTATAGGAAAGACCCGTATTAAAAAGGGCGATGACTACTTGGAGGATCCGGTGGTCCTGGAGTTAATGTTCCGCACGTTCTGGAAGGGAATCTTCTTAAGACACGTGTTGACGATGCAGAATTTGATCAAGAATTCGAAGACCATCTGATTGAAGATCTTAATCAGATCATACATCGAACAAACCCACGAGCCTACGTCGACGAAGAGAGAGAGATGGCGGAACATAAAACAACTTGGTGCATGTTCCCTGGCAGATCATTCATGGAATCACTAACATCTACAACGCTTCCCTGAATACGAGCTACTTCCCCGATGTTTAAAAATGGCCAAATCATTTTCATCCCTAAAAGAAAGGAGCTCCGTGATCAACTGGTGGACTATAGTCCAATATCCCTCATTTAGTTTGTAGGCAAAGGCTCCGAGAAGCTTTTAGCTAACAGGCTAAAAGATCAGCTGTCCGAGCTGAAAGTTCACAACCATCAATAGAACAGGTTCTGCAAGACATTGGGGGCTGATACAACGCTCACCCTTCTCACCGAAAACCTTGCCCGCTGTAAACTTGAGGGGAAATAAGTAGACGTCGTGATGCGAAATGTTTAAAAGGCGTTCGATAAAGTTTGGCTGAAAGGTATACAATTCAAGATCTTGGGCCTTTCAGCTAAACTGAATCATGGAAAGGGTCCTCTGTGATTCTATAATGGAAAAAAAGCTCAAATGTTTATCGAGGACAATAGAGGACGCGAATTCGAGCTAGATGCAGGAGTTCCAGAAGGTACAAGGGGCAGTCAATAAGTTTTGCAATTCAGATATAGGGAAACGAGATATGAGGAAAAGTGTTTTGTTATTTTTAAATATAACTACCCTCGAATTCAATGCACTTGCAACACTTCTCCCTGAGGCTTCAAATTCCCGTCAACCAGAAATCTCCCGACTGCTGTTCAATCCACTCCTGGACGGCGATCTGGACATCTTCATCGTCCTCAAACCAGCATCCACGCCGCACTGT
This sequence comes from Ceratothoa steindachneri, assembly GCA_963969495.1. NCBI lineage: Eukaryota > Metazoa > Arthropoda > Malacostraca > Isopoda > Cymothoidae > Ceratothoa > Ceratothoa steindachneri. Next base: position 143,961,244 of record OZ018321.1, on the reverse strand, counting down.
AGCCTTGAGCTGGCAAAATAAAAAGTAGTCACTAGGGGCCAGATCTGGACTGTAGGGGGGTATAGTTGAGCTCCTCGAATCCGCACTCGCGCAGGGCAGCTTGTGTAACTCTGGCCTATTAGACTTTGACGACGTTGAAGTCGATCATGGGGCATGAGGTTTCTAGGGATCCAACGGGCAGAAACCTTAGTCATGGCTAAATTGTCGTGGATAATGTTGATAACACTTCCGTGTGATATTCCAAGTTCTTGCTCGATTTCTTCGACCTCCCCCTGGCGATTTTCGAGGATCATCCTCTCCACACGGGCCATATTGTTCTCGTTGGTCACGTCTGACGGGTGTTCTGGACGATGGTCATCTTCAAGGGACTCACGACCATGGCAAAACTCCCTATTCCAGCGAGCAATGGTTGCATAGGAAGGGGCGGTGTCGGTGTACACTGCAACCATGCGTTCATGGATCTCTTTTGCATTCTTGCCTTCCTTGGTAAAAAATTTGAACACTGCGCGGTGCTCAACCTTCTCCATTGTTGAAAGATTTGTGACTGACGATCTGCGATCAGCTACTGCTTCTTAAATAGACGAGGCAGGAGCGGCGTGCGGCTGCAAGTCCTGACTCGTCATAACTTTTCCTAACACCCTGACAAACAGCCATCCCCCTTCCTCTGTTTTGCCCTACCGATTCGCAAAACTTATTGACCGCCACTCGTAGCTGTCTGAGTCCACTATTATACCTTGTGTACACGTTGGACTTACCTGCTCCAGTCAGGGAGGATGAGATGTACCTGCACTTTGCAGACGACGTCACTCAGCTCATCTCCAGTTCCTATAGGAACGCTTAAGTACAAGCAAGGAAGACAGCTGCCGAAATCGAAAATATCACTTGTTTCGAAAGAAGGTGGAAAATCACGACCAAGCGCCGAAAGTTCCAGATTCTTTCAGTGACCCGCCGGAAACAAGATGACGTCATAGTCGAAGATAATATTTACCCATACTCCGACGATGGTAAATTGTTGGGTCTGCGCATCATCTCAAAAGGCATATAAGACTCACATCAACAAGTGAATAGACCTAGCAATAAGAGAACTTGGAAACTTGTATAGGTTCAGAAACCTCAGCGCCAACATCATCAAAAAGCTGTACACTGCCCTGGGGCGCTTAAAAAAACTGTACCCAGCAGTACTAATGCAGGTAGCTTGCTTAACCTGTCACAGACAAATGCAGAAAGTCCAGAACAGAGCTACTCTGATTATAGCTGGTGCGCGCAGAATGGACCTTATTTGGCAGACGGAACTGCTCGCAACAGCAGGACTTAAACCACTGAATATGGTCCTCCAAAGGCTAGGGAGAAAAACCTGGAAAAAGGTTGAAATTTAAATACTTCCACATAGAGACGCAAACCTTAACATACCACAACCCATAATTGGAAGTGTCCTCAGTAAAGCCCTATTCCCAATCGGAAGACTGTGCTTCCGGAAAAACGAAGCCGTTATACACACATAACCAGGACAAGATGATCCCATTGACCAAAAAAGACACCGAAAAGACCACGATACGAGACAACCAATCAGAATGAGAGAAAAGAAAAAAAAAACAGGCGAAGTGCCCAAAGGAAAAATACAAAGCAAATAAATAAATTAAAAAGGGCGAAAGGCCTCCAAATTAACAATAAATAAAAACAAGAAGAAATAATTAAAAAGAGTCGAAGTGCCAAACATGATCAAGACAAAATAAGTAAATAACTAAACAAATAATTAAATTGAATATTAAACAAAAAATAAATAAAAAAGAGGCAAAAGTGCACACAACACTCGAAACAAGAAAGAAAACTAAACCTAATAAAAAAAAAATGAAAGCTAACGAGTTTGCAGATACGTAATTGAAAGGATTTAATGTCTAAAGACGGAGGATATAGATTATATATATATATATATATATATATATATATATATATATATATATATATATATATATATATATATTTAAAAAAGAAAGAGATAAAAAAAAAGATAACAATAATTAAGTTAATAAATAAAAGCAAGGTAAATGAATGAGAAAACAGTAACGAAACACAAGATCACCAGAGAGACCACCCAGAAAAGTCAGCTAAAACACTGACATCATTGAAAAAGGAAGAAATATGGAAGTAGAAAAAGAAAGAAGCTTGAGATGTTATTTAAATCAGAGCAAACTATAAATATTCTTTACCACTATCTATACCTTAAACACATTTCTCCAGTTGTTACATCAAGTTCAATTTCATTCTTTCTGAATTTAACTAAGTCAACTTACTCAGTCTCTACGCTTGTTCTCTCGCTGCGAACTGATAAAGGCTATCTCGGGTAAGGAGGAAAAGTTTTAGGTAGGGCCTAAAAACACCTTTCTCAAGAAAACTTCTAAGAAGAAATATATGCGCTCCTGGGGCTGATTGGAGATTCCTCTTGTTCCTCTTGAGCGAAGTGCCCCCCTCCTACCGAAGGGGTTACTCTTCCTGATTCTAAATTCTTGGCTCTTTATTCATACTTTTTACCTCAAACTTACTTCTTTCTAGCACTACATAACTTAATCACCGACAAGGTCTGAGTTGCAGTTGGTAGTAAGGTATAGTGAAATCTTGCAGGAGACCCCATTAGGGGTCCAGAAAAGGGAAGCCGATTCTCGGTCACGAGCCAGAACCCAACTGTGGACCGCTGTTACGGCTAGGCCCAGATGGTTAGGGTGGGCCAAGGAGAGTGCGAAAGTTAAAAGGTAGGCGAGATAGAACTGGGACAGATAAAGAGGCATCTCCCACTAGTGGAGACTGGAGAAAGTCTCCACAGCTGAAGATCGATAGAAGAAACCCTCTCTTCGGAGAGGGGACAACTCCCAGGAAAGATGGACACACCGGACTTCAAAAGGCTTCTCCTTAAACTCATACGAAACGGAAGGAAAATATCACCCTAAGAAGTAGTGCAATGCATATTTACTGATCTGGAAATACCACTAATCAAATTTATTGGGACATCATCTGGATTCACAGTTATTTGCTCAGAAAATAAGGACTTAGAGCAGCTACTATCATCTGCTGGGAGCATTACGCTAAGGAAGTTCGATTTGGAAGCAAGAGTACCTCCACAAATCACGGCTAACAGAAGTATCATCTGTCAAAAAATAGAGTCCTGGTTAGGAGAGCACTCATGCCAAGAAATAAAAGAAGAACTACAGGAGAGGCCTAAATTGCTCAAGATAGCAGAGGTGGTCAAATTTAAAGATAACATTCACGTTTTCAAGGTCATTTGCGAATCTACCTAAATGGCTCTCAACATGAGAATCCCATCCGCCCACATACAAAGAGACGTCTTCCCAAGCATACAGATATGTTTCAGATGTTATGCGTTAGAGGAACATACGACTTAAAATTGCCCCCCAAATCACCTAATCATCTGTTCTGAATGTGGAACTGTTTGCCATTCTTGGCGTTACTGCAACAACACAGATAAAAGATGCATTAACTGCCAAGGCCGAGACAGAACTATGGCCATGATCTTTCCCAGAAGAAGAGAAATTATAAAGAGAAAAGAAACAGTATTAAACAGAAATAATGCTAACGTAAGTAGAAACTCCTGCGTATTAATGTCAAAAAGTGACCAACAAGGACCAGCAACAGAGATAAATTTGGATGGTACTTTCAACGTTAAAATACTTACTTGTATATTACATGCCCACGTGATGAACATATAGCTAAGCCTGGAAGTTACGCAATAAAAGTTAACAGCATGTTACAGGAAAACAGCCTCCAACCGATGAAATTCCGCAGAGAAGTCGATTCTTTCGCCATTTTCAAAATCAATGTCACAGAAAAGACAAAATATGAGACTGAAAATACCTTCCATGACACAGAGCAAGAGTGCACACGGGTTACTCGCAGGAAAGCCCAAAGATATAACAGATCTAAATCCGCAAGTAAAAGGGCTCCATCTCCCAGAAATGAATTACCAGAAGGACCCTCTAATGCAGTCAGCAGAGGGGAACCCAAAATGAACGAAAGAAGAACCAGAAAAAGAAGGAGAAATACCGATAACCTAACAGATAGGACACACAAAACGGAAAACGAATGAAGGAACGGAAATTGACAATTGGATTATGGATATTGATAAATTAAAAATACTACAAGTTAACACATAGGGATGAAAAGACAAGGAAATTATGTTCGAAAACTTATTCAGAAAGATTGACCCAGATGTTATACTAATATCAGAACATGGAAGAAACACAGAAAACGACTGAGCGGCAATAGCGGTCAAGCAAGGATTGTAGTACAAAACAATAGAATGCATATTTAGCTATAGAAACTAAAATGGAATTAAGCAACATCATTTTCGCAACTGGATACCGGTCATTTAGATGGGCGATTTAAACACCCATTGCGAGGCTTATGGGTATAGAACTACAAACAGAGTCGGAAGACAACTTAACACGCTTATCAATAGACGTATACTATATACTTACTACATACGAAGACAACACGCAACAAAACCGGACATCTGCTAGACTAACTTCAATCTGCCCTTTAACTATTTTATGGAACCCGTAGATGTTCCTTGCAGTTACCATACTGCAACTCTAATGCATATAAACAAGAATCCTATACAAATACCTTCGAAGAAATGGAAGGCATGCCATAGAACGGATTGGGATAAGTACAAAGAATTACTTCAGACGTACGTGCCCAGCCCTCTCGGGGAAGCTATTCTAGAGGAAATCAACGGGGAGTTGGATAGGATCAGAGAAGAAATTCAAAGGGCAGAGAAGGGGGCCGTTCCCATTATCTCGTTTCAAACCATTAAACAATTTAGGTGGGAACCAGAAATGGTGGATTTGATAAGAGGAGATCGGCCGTGCAGCAGAAAATATAAGAAGATTCGGAACATCAAGGGAAGCATACAACGCAATCAGAAGACAGAAAAGAGAACTAAAGTACTAATTTATAAAAAAAAACAAAAAGAGATATGGGATCAGCACATAGAGAAAATAGATGTAGAAACATCACCAAGCAAGTTTTGGAAACATATCAACAGATTAAAGACACAGGCAGCAAGGGATAAAATGAAAATTAAGGATGCAGGGAAGAACATTTTAGATGATGAGGAAGAACTAGAGGCATTATTTAGAAAGCACTGAAGAAATGTATTCAAAATTGGCTAAGAAGAGAATGAGGACTAAGACATAGATTTCGAACATCAGATCGTGAAATGAACTCAATGGAGAGATCGAAAGGACATCCCCTTCCACTTTGTCGAGGAAAGGAGAAAAAACAACTAAGGAATAGACGCAATCATTACATCTGATGAATAACGCTCAATCAGAGCTCGGATCCAGCACACGCTACTGAATGTATATTCTCGGTAAAGGAAGTAAAGGGTTGGGAAAGCGAGTTCAATGGCGTAAACTCTTCCCTACGAGGTCTTACAAGAGAATAACACAAGCCCTAAGTAGCATCGACTCAACAATGTCACTCTCTGTGACCCGCACGATTTGTGCTAAAAACAAATCCATCAAATTTGCCCTTTACCTCACTACCCAGAGGCAACGGTTTCGGAAAGCTCCTTCACCGAACGAATACACTGGGATTTTCGTTCCTTTATTTACAAGAGAAAATACTGCATACTGGGGAGTTTAACTTTACATTTACAAAGGAGAGAATACAAAGCGGGAAGTCCATCTTCCCATTTAGGAAAGAGATTAATACAAAGCGGGAAGCCCATCCTACCATTTACGTAAGAGATTAATACAAAGCGGGAATTCCATCTTCCCATTTTCAAAAAAGAATAATACATACCTGGAAGTTTGTCTTCCCATTTATAAGGTTCAATGTGTAAAACGTTTAAATTTTTCAGTTCAATATTTTACATGGTTCGACCCCTAAAATACCGCCTAGCAAGGTAAAAAAACAGTGGGTCAAAGAAGTATTCGTAACGCTCTAGAATAGGTATATGTATTTGAAGAAATAATCTACAAATAGGAATATCAGAAAGCCACAAAACTTTGAACAAATAAAGGCTGCACTAATTTGCAACGGAAAATACTATAAACTTAATGAACTAACACTAAACTTTAAAATACGAACAATAACTTAGCAAAAGTGGTTTAAAAAAGTATTCGTATTTAGTAGCCTGTCCTTCGCTGGCCAGAACAGCCTCTACACGCCTCCTGTGTGACGAAACTAGATTCTTGCAGAACTTATGCGGGATTTTTCCCCGTTCTTTTGTACAGATATCCTCTAGCTCTCCAAGAATTGAAGGCTGCCTCCCACCGACTTTAATCTTCAACTCTTTCCAAAGATTATCTATTGGATTTAAGTCAGGAGACTGGCTAGGCCACTCGAGTATAGTGATACCTTGCCTGTTGAGCCACTCTGAGGTTTGTCGTGATGGAGGTTTAGGGTTGTTGTCGTGTTGAAGACCCAACTTATTCAAATGCTGAATTTTCTGGCGGAGTTGCAAAGATGGTTTTCTAAAATTTTGCATTATTTTTTGGAATTCATCGTTCCTTTTAGGATATGAAGATCTTATGTGTCGGCAGATGAAAAGCAAACCCAAATCATGATTTTGTCTCCATCAAAGTTAACCGTTGGTATATTGTTCTCCGGCTTGTAGGCGATGTTGTATTCATGCCAAACCATACGATTGTAAATGTTGCCAAATAATTTCATTTTTTCTCATCCGACCACAAAGGTTTTTCGAAATAATTATATTCTTCGTTTATCATTACTATAGCAAACTGTTTAGGAGCACAAAGCTGCTTCTTCTTTAGAATAGGGGTCTTCCTCGCACGGCGCCTGCGTAGTCCTTCCCTTCCTAGTGTATTCCTCAATGTCTGCTGTGTGACGTTGACCCTAACGGGCGCCATTTTTTCTACTAACTCCTTCCTAGATATTCTAGGATATTATTTCATAGTTCTTTTTATATGAGAGGTCGCCCGAAAGGGTTATTTTTCTCGGAGCACCCAACCTTGGTTTATTGGTAACTGCACCTCGTTGCTTATACATCTTGATTATTGAATGCACCGAACTTACAGGGAAACTTACATGCTTCGAAATCTTCCTGTATCCTTTACCTGCCTCATACTCCTTCACAATTTTGTTTCGGAGTTGAAGAGAGTGTTCGTTTGCTTTCGGCATACTGATGGTCTGGAGAGATGCCTACACGTCACTTGCTTGTGGCGGAATGATCGCTTGGAGCCCTGAGAGCAGATCGTAAGCTGTCTCACTTGTTCTAGAATAATCGAAAACCATTTGGAGTCACAGAATTGTTTGTATTATTGTTTCTATTTGAAAGTTTAGCATTAGTTCATTAAGATTATGTGATTTTTCATTGGAAATTAAAGATAACAATATTTTTTCCAAGTTTTGCTGCATTCTGATAATCCTATATGTAGAATAATTCTTAAACTATACTTTCTCTAGAGTGTTACGCTTACTTATTTGTCCCACTGTATACTGAAAGAATATTAGTATTAAGAAATAAACAATGCAGTTCCACATAAACAGCAAAAACGTCCTACTATATTATTTTTCTCGTTATTATATGACCGAAATGTCAGTGTTTTACCGAGAATGAGCGTGAGAATTGCAGATGAGGTGAAGAAACTAAAGGAAATTAGGGCGGACAAAGGTGGGATAGTAGCAACGTCAATGCATTTAAAATCGTAAAGATCGCCAGTTCCTGACGATTTTTTGCCAAAAGTACTACAGGGTATTAAGGAAGCGATGGCAGTTCACCTATCCTAATCGCCAATAAATACCTGGATAGTGACGTGGTTCTAATGGACTGGTTGATGCCTGATATAATTCCGATCTAAAGGAAAGGGGATAAAAACTACTGCTCTATAAACCTGATTTTCATAGTAGAGTCGGTATTAGAGAAAATAGTTGGAGATATGATGACAGAGAATATTAACTTGAACAATCTAATCAAGACAATCTAGTACAGATTGCGCGGCGTTTTTGATTAAGGAACGGTCTCTCAACTGGGAATTTTGCATAATCTTGAGTAGTGAGTCGTATATTGTAAACAGCTAGAACTTAAAAAATGACGTATAAAGCACCTGAAAAAGCCATATAGCCTTCAAACTATGGGAATTATCATGGAAGCAAACTATCCCTTGTGCCTTAGAACGATCTGTGTACATACATCAGGCCGGCTCGTATCTGGTGCGGCATATTATTGTCTCTAAGAAATACAAATGCATTGCATCCAGGTTTCTTTAAGGTTTAGAAGCAGAGGCGTGGTGCCAATGCGTCGAAAAAATATGCTCTAAGAAGTGGAAATGCAAAAGCACCAGTGGCTAACCTGAGACCAGCATGGTGGATCGTATCCAACTTTTTCAATAGATGCTCGAATGCCAGGGAAAAAACGTTCACACTTATAGTACTTTTTTAAGCTAACAATAGAGTGATAAACCTAAAGCAGTGTAAATATATCAGCATTCCAGTTGCTGAAAGATACAGACAGCCGATTGTCGAAGTAACAGGTACAAGAAATCCTAAGGCATCGAATAATCACATCTCAGGTGAGGCATTAGTCAAGTGTTAGATTCCTACGTCTTAGTGAGTCCCCATTAGGAAAGAGATCCAGGTTTGGTTGGTACTCTTAATAGAGAAAAAAGTTCATTACTTTGTGGTTAAAAAAAGAAAACTGAACATTCCTCCCCTTTGACATAATCAGAAGAGGCAGTTTAAAACCTGTAGAACCGACTCTCCTAGCTAGACATGTAAAGTGCGCAAAAGGAGAAGAAAATGTCGTCTATTTAGATCGCGGCAAGAACATCTGTTGTTACCATAAAGGTTGATCATCAGATAAGACAGAGTGACGTTTCCACCCACCTCTAGCTCGTGTCGCCCTCCTTCTTGACGGCCGGGGACTTCGTGAGCGCAGTCATTTTGATCTTTGAAGCATATTCAAAGTGTTTGTTAATGTAATATGATAGGGGAATTTACTGGTTTGGTAATGGGGGATTCAGTTTTATCGTTTATCACAAGCTGTGCGCTAATAAGATCAAGCAAAGTGCGCTGCCTTGATCTTTCATAAAAATCAGATTACTTCGCTAGTAGTTATATTTTTAAATGATCGAAGGAGGCGTTATAATTTGCCTGGTTTGAAATACGGGTTGAGATCTCCTACGGGTAAAGTGTCCTTTAAAATAGGGATATACCTTAGTCGAGAGAAAGGACTTAAGAGTTTCGATATGAAAAAGGAGTATAAATACCCTCTCCCTTTACGGACATTGTAAGAGGGGACGTTAAGGTTGAACTTTAGATTGAGATATGTACGAAGAGGTCTGTCGAATATGCTAAGTGGGTATCAGTCTTTGGTAAAGTAATTAGATAAAAAGTTAACACCATTATAAAAGCTGAGTATTTGGATGCGAGGTTAAAGGCGCGAAGAAGAAAAGTCTAATGCTGGTTTACGGTAAATGGAAGTGGAAAAACTGTAAGGTGTGCAAGTTATGTGTAGGTCTAAGAAATGGGGTAGAGTTATTGTCATCTTTTGCCAGGGTGAATTTTATATTTGTTTGTAGTTGGTTAATATTCACTAGATATATTTTTTTAGAGCAAAAAAGGAATATTCTATCATCTACGTATCTATTGTATAAAATACATAGAGTGGGCAATTATCAAGCATTTCATTCTCTAAGAAAGACATGAAGAGGTTTGCTATATGGACGACAACAGGAATATCCATAGCGAGCCACTTGATATGGTCGAATAATTTCTCATTAAAAGAGATGTAATTTTTACAGAGAAAGACCAAGAAGAATTCGGGGGAAGAAAGGAGCAAGAAAGAAAAGTATTAATGGATTCTAGAAGAGGAACATCTATATACAAAGTGAACCAGGCTAATAACATGTTAGGGAAAGTTAGGATTTCTTAGTTTTCTGTTAATTAATTCAAAGAAACCTATCGAGCTAGTCAGCACAATATGATAATACTGTCATGATTTAACTATGCTGTCTTACGTCTTTCATATTTTCTTTCAGATTCGTCGTCTTTTTGGATAAAACATGCTAAAAGGTTTTTAATGAAAATCACCCATTAAAAGATATTTTGGAGAAAAAGGGATAATTATACATTTTAGGCATATATATTTAACAGAAAAACAAATATAATACAAAAATGAGGGATATAATGAATTATTTTCCCTCATGAGCGTGATTTCAACAGTTGACATAAAAAACACTATTATGCATGCAATCTGTCAATTTCTTTCACACAATCCCATCTATTTCTATAGAGAAAGCAAGGCAATTTAATTTAAATTGCCTCGATTTATGATTAACCCTATTAGTTATATCTTCATAAATTTGAAGTTACAGTTTAACAGATAAAGAGTTTGCCACTTTGGCAGTCTATATTTCTCTTATGTTGTTAAAAACATAAAGTCTATAGCACGCTCTTCCTCAAATAAATTTAACCCACTTAAGAGTTTTAATTCCGTCTTTATTTTTTCTGATATTAGTATTTTAAAGAACTTAAAACGCCCAGATTTGGTGATATGTAAATCCAGATAAAGGCTGAGGTGTGGTATTGTCAAATAAGACTGATTATGTGGATAAACTAAATTCTATATTGAATGATTCTTATAAATTAATTAAAGTTGGTTACACGATTTCTGAATGATCTAGGGTAAGCAAAAAGCGATCCGATTGTCGGACCTCCAAGACTGTGACATGTAGATATTTGAGGTATAATGGCCGAAAGTTACCTGGGAAAGCAGGAAAAAAGTAATTTTCAACGATGCTGCTCCTTCACGTGCACCGAGGAACATCTGCAACTATATCTTAGGGAACGTGGATTCTGTGCAAGCTCCCCTGAATCTGCCTCATTTAATGCCCCGTCCTAAGTCTTTGAGGCAGCAGTGTGCCCCGCAAATACATGACGATGGACATGAATGGCGTTATTTTTCCCGAAGAGACAAAGCCGAACCTTTACGGACCTGGCGGTTGGACAAATGGTAGGGTGTATTTTAGGAAATGAGCATTACTAAAGTTCACGACGTCAAGAGCATGGAATAGGAATCATGTTGTGGACAATTATAATTAGACACAGACTTGTTGGCCCAACCATGAGTCCTGATAGAGTTAAATTGACTCCAGAAGCCTAGTGCAATCTCTTGAAGGAGGTCTTGGATTCCTGGCTAGATGACATACTGTTTTCACTTCTAGGCCTCTAGTTGTCATGCATGAGAACACGCAATTCGACTCAGCCAAGGCTACCCAAGCGATTGTAGGCTCTTTCAAAATACATGTTGACAAGTTGATGGTATAGCTGACAACCTCTCTGGATCTCAACCCAATCCAAAATATTTGGTTCATTATTAAACAAATGTTTATGCCGTTGATCGCCAATTTTCATCTAAAGAATTTTTATGGGTGGCTAGTGGTATTCCAAACTGCCAATATTAAGAAATTAACAGATTGCATGCATAATAGTGTTTTTTATGTCAACTGTTGAAATCACGCTCATGAGGGAAAATAATTTATTATATCCCTCATTTTTGTTTTATATTTGTTTTTCTGTTAAATATATATGCCTAAAATGTATAATTATCCCTTTTTCTCCAAAATATCTTTTAATGGGTGATTTTCATTAAAAAGCTTTTAGCATGGAGACTTTTCTTCATCGTTGAGGCCTTTGCACGTCCCATTGTTCTTAAAGAGGAATATATGTGTTATTAGCGTTGTTCACCCCCAAATCGTAACTTTCCCTACCGAGCTATTAGCGTGGTTCAGATTATAGAGGGTTCCGTCAAGATTGATCATGTTGCACAGGTTAGGATATAGTGCTTTAAGTTGCTCTTCAAAATGCAGGAAATTTTCCGCAATATATTAGACTGTTTAATAATTAGTTTTTTTCATAGGTTGCTAATATAGGTCGAGGAAATTCAGTCGCTTTATGGATTTTAGGGAGACCGAAATGTTAATCATAGGACAAATATTTAGTTAAAGTTATTTCTATGTGCGTTGGTCAAAACCGTGGGATATTTTGAGGGAAAAAAGCCTATTGACTTTCTTTTCGAGTTAGAGGGACAGCTACATCAGGTTCATTTAGAGGTATATAAATTTGGAAATAAAATTTAACATCTGGTGCATTTCCTGTAAATATTATTTTCCGTTCATTATTTCCACCGCTCTCCTTTTATCTGGGTGGCTATCGATCAGGATTTCATTTGTAGGTAGGCCTCGTATCCAAGCAATATTTTCTCTTTGGAAATAGATGGGATTGTGCAAAATGGTTTCAGTTTAGATAAAAAATCATGCGATATGTTTGAGAGCTTTAGATGTCTCGTTTTAAATAAGTCTTGTTAGTGGATACCTAATCCGATGAAATAGCACCTCGAATTTGATTTTTCTTTTTTATTTTGGTCAGATAGATGAGGGGTGGAGAGAAGTCAAGTCCAAATGCTAGTAGAAGTTGCTCTCCTGAAGGTAACTGGTGATCAGAAAGACTAAACACATGATTTGAGAAATCGCGAAGTTTTTAGGGGGAGAGGAGCAGTCATTGGACTTTGCGAGTGTAAGTCTGTTTGGACCTATTTAAGTAGACTTCTAATGCACCTTGTGTGAAAGTAAGGAAGAGAATGTAATTGAGTAAAGAAACTTGTCTTTTGGGTTGGGAAACTTTCTGGGTTAGAGAGGCGTAGTTACGTTTGGGGTAAGATTCTTGATAAAAATTGGGAATGGTAGAGTGGTTTTCTATTAAGCTTAAGTAATATAAAATTTGAAATGCTTCATTGTTGCGAGATTTCCATGAATTCAAAGTCTCCGCCGGGTTTAATGGTCTGGCCATATTTGTGACGTAACAGAGTGAAAGGATTGGGCATTTATATATAAATATAATAATATAATATAATATAATAAAATATAATATAATATAATATAATATAATATAATATAATATAATATAATATAATATAATATAATATAATATAATATAATATAATATAATAAAATATAATATAATATAATATAATATAATATAATATAATAAAATATAATCTTCAAGCAAGGCAATTTAATTTAAATTGCCTTGATTTATGATTAACCCTATTAATTATATCTTCATAAATTTGAAGTTACAGTTTAACACATAATGAGTTTGCCACTTTAGCAGTCTTCATTTTTCTTATGTTGTTAAAAACATAAAGTCTATAGCACGCTCATACTTAAATAAATTTAACCCACTTAAAAGTTTTAATCCCGTCTTTATTTTTTCTGATATTAATATTTTAAAGAACTTAAAACGCCCAGATTTGGTGATATGTAAATCCAGATAAAGGCTAAGGTGTGGTATTGTCAAATAAGGCTGATTATGTGGATAAACTTAATTCTATATTGAATGATTCTTATAAATTTATTAAAGTTGATTATGGCACCTTTCAAACTGTAATTAGAATAGAGGATAAAATTATCAGATTTATTCGTAAACTTGAGTCTAAATGAATGTCTGAAGAACATTACCATAGCTTTCTCACTTCATGTTCAACTTCTGGTGTACTTTATGGCCTTCCCCAAATCCATAAGGTCGTATTACCAATTCGTTCGATCCTTTGGGCAATCGGTACACTTACTTATAATCTTTAGAAATTTCTGGTACCCATAATAGAGTCTATTACTAAAGATGATTTTACTATACGCAATTCCTTGGAATTCGTAGATTTAATTCATTTCTCTAGATTTAATTTATTCCCACCATCATTAGTCAATAAATTAATTGAAAGTTTCCTAACTAAAATATACGTTATTCCTCTCGTTAAATTTAATAAACCAAAAACAGGAAATGTATCTCAAAATAACCTAAATAAGATCGCTGACCAACAAACTCATCTTAGACTTACAATAATTATTTTAAAAAGTTTATCCACAAAAGCTATTCTACTATATCTCAATTAATACTGTCTCTTAAAAAACCTACTTGACTTATAAAGTGAGACTACCCTTGCTTTTCAGATCCTCGCTTGCTTATCTATTTATGTCTGTGAGTTGCCAAACTTTTTAGGTAAGTAAAACATCGCTACAATTGAAGCTGAGGATCTGCATGTATAAGGGGGTTTCTCACTATACAGACAGACCCATTGCAAAACCAGAGTTCTTTTCAATAAGGAATCATTGGGATTCTTGCACTTAGTCATTGTTTCCATTAAGTTTTAAGGTTTTGGGTTCTGTGGATAAATACGTCGATTTCAACATTTTGGAATAAATATATATTCAAATGTTAATCCATAATTAAATTCTAGTCAGTCTTCCACACCACTTTACAATTCTCAATTCAAATATTTTAAATTTAGTTTGATTTTTTTATTAATTTTTACCTAAAATTTATTAATAATCCACTCAATGACCCCCAAATTAAGATGTTCTATTAGTTGATTGCCCATAATTTCAGTTATTTTAAACTAGTAACATGTTTACCCTGGTTAAATTTTCTACCTTTTAAATACTTCAGTTCCTGTCCTTCTCACAAGTTGGTAAGTGTGTTCATCCATTTATTTTTAATTTTAATTTATGTTTTTTAGAAATTTTGCAGTGTTTAATTTGTAGTTTTGCATTGTTCTCGCTGTAATCTTTGTATAATTTTCTCTAAAATTTACTAAATTCTAAAATTATTCATTAATACATTGTCGCACTTTTTTCTCTCAAATTGATCAAACTTCAAACTTATTGTGATTCATTTGTACATATATATTTATATATACATTTTAAGCTTACTACTTTGTCAATCATATTGTTTTGCTCCATTATAGGCTGAAGATGAACATAAATAATGTTCGAAACGTTCTAAATTATACATGTTCTGAATACTGGTTCTGGCTTTGAGAAACCTACTAAAATCTAGGTTTCCGAAGGATGTCCCAATTTTACACACACATATATATATATATATATATATATATATATATATATATATATATATATATATATATATATATATATATATATATATAGATGATACCAGCTTTTTTCCTCGCCTTGGGATTTCTGTTAAACATTAAATTTAGGCTCTTTAGAAGCAATCCTCATCGATATATATATATATATATATATATATATATATATATATATATATATATATATATATATATAATGTTTAACATAAATCCCAAGGCGAGGAAAATAGCTGGTATCATCCTTTTTATTTACCGGCGACGTTTCGACCACAATACGGTTATCTTCTTAGGCCTAAGAAGATGACCGTATTGTGGTCGAAACGTCGCCGGTAAATAAAAAGGATGATACCAGCTATTTTCCTCGCCTTGGGATTTCTGTTAAACATTATATATATATATATATATATATATATATATATATATATATATATATATATATATATATATATATATATAAACACCACTGAAACTATGCCTGTAATGTAATAAACTGATTCTACTAAAGGGTGATTTTTATATATTGAAATAAATTAACTCTATTGTGAAGTTCTTCTGCATATATATATATATATATAAATATGTATATAGCTGGAATATGAAGACCCAGGTGATTATACTAATCATTTATTGGCCGGACGTTTCGGACCTTTACTGGGACCATCTTCAGCGACTATATCGTCTAATGAGAAGGAGAAGGAACATTAATTGATAACAGTAAAAAGAATGAAATAAAAAAAAGGGGAAGAAGGCAAGTTATATTAATAAATTTGACAATAATTAAAATTTAAGTAAAAACACTAATAATATATCGAATTAAATAGTATTACCCAGTGGTATTTAAAAAAAAAAAGGGAATGTGAAATTATAACAAACTGACTTGATTATCACATATTAAAAGTTACTGAAGTAAACAAAATATAACCTATTATATTAAATTGTAAAAACACACAATAAAAAGACATAAACCCGAAAATAAATCAGAATGAACAAAGGGATTGAGCTTTAATGTGAGAGTTGAGAAATCAACTAACTAAACATATAAAACTACTGACGAAATTTATTCGGTTGGTCGGTTGGCTAGTTAATCTATTAAAGTGTTAGTTGGTTATATTGTGAATAATTTGATTGAGGAGGCGTAATTATTTAGGTTTGGATTGTTTTTAATGATATATAGGGACTCTAAGATTTTCAAATCGAGAGAAGTTAAGGCTGAAGATAATATAGTAAATGAATTAGAATTAAGAGGATAATGGTGATACTCTGAATGTTGCCTGATGGAAGAGGCTTCAGGTTTAGAAATGGGAATACCAGTCCTATGAGACGAACCCAAGTGCTTCGCGATCCTGCATTTGAATTGTAAGCCAGTTTGGCCTACATAACGACTGTGTCAGGTCGTACATGTATAACTGAAAATTATAAAGGATTGCAAGCCCAAAGGAAGTGGCTCCTTAAAGAGGAAAAAGGAATTTAAAGATACAGGGTTGGAGTTTATAAAAATGAATTGGCATTGAGGGAAATGGTTGTTGAGGGTAGAGAGAAGGAGTTTGTTAAACTCGGATGTCAAATGCTCGAGATAGCGTAGCTTAAGGAAAACCTTCTGTTTAGAAACAGTAGTAAGTAAGGGGCGAGGATAGTATATTTTGGAGAGAAATTTGGATACTAACTGGTTAAAGATGAAATCGGGGTAATAATTAAATTTGAAGAAATCCTTTAAATAAGTCAGTTCTTCATGAAACGATATACAGTTAGAGCATATATAGTAGGCTCTAAAAATTTGGCTTTTAATACTGGATAATTTGAACTGACTGGGAGAGCTACTAAAGAAATGTGTACCTAATCTAGAGGTGGTAGTTTTTCTGTAAATGGATGTATTGTAAGAGGAACCTGTTCGAACAACGTTGACATCCAAGAACGAGATTTTGTTGTCCTTTTCTGTTGTCATAGAAAATCTTATGTTGGGATGTGGTTGGTTAATATAATTTAGAAATAGGAATGCATGATCACTGTGCTTAAAAATTAGAAAACAGTCATCTATAAATCTTTTGAAGACAATAGGCCTGAATTCTAAAGGACACTTGTCCAGCCACCGAGTTTCGTGATGACACAAAAAGCTATTGGCAAAGGAGGGACCAGTGGGGAACCCATAGCCATGCCTTCGTGTTGTAGATAGAGCTCGTTGTTAAAAAGGAAAATAGTATCACCCACGACTAGCTTTAAAAGCTTGATGAAAAGTTGCTTAGTTAAACCCAATATTTCACTCGTATTATGAAAAAGAGTATCTGAAATAATATTAATGGTTTCCTGTACCGGAACATTAGTAAATAATGAATCCACATCGATTGTGGCCATATATATATATATGTATCAGTGAGAGAATGTCCCCCCCCCTTCCCCTATAACTTAACGTCTACGCATGGCGCCTGAGAAAGTTGTACCTGGACGGCTAGAAGGCCCCAAGGGATCAGCGAGAATTTCGCGTGACCGCGTGATCCGTTTGGGTTCTCTTTCTTCCACGTCTCATCCCCTAATCGTCGCCAGAACTATGGCGTCGAGAACATTCACGCAAGGTTGTGGTGCCAGCTAAGAATATCCTACACCCTCCTGTCGTTCCAGGTCTAATGAGATCCTTTGGGGGGCTTCGACGACCCACTCCCGCCGAGGCAGTATAAATACTTCCGGAAAAGCTATGAGAAATTAGTACCATACAGCCTCATACGCTCTGCCCCGTTTCCAGCTACGAACGTGGCGCGTCAGCTCTACACGGCCTTGCTCATACCTAAGGCCCAAGCTGCTGCCCCACAACCATTGGGACAGCGAGGGAGATGGAATAGCTCAATTGTTGTCCTTGCTAAATTCCCAAGTCCGAGATATATTCAAATCACTCACCTTGGAGTCAAAGATTGATTAATTGACCTTAAAATCGGAGTTAGTGGCGGCATATAACATGACATACGGGCATACTGTCAGTATGGGTGCACCTTCCAGCGTCACCTCAACTTTTGGCTCGATGCTTCTAAAATCCCGTATGACTACGATGACATCGTTGACTTCTTCCTGCGAGACCAGTTGTTGGTTGCTCTTCCGACTGAAATCAGATCTTTCTTAAAAGACCGACGGTGCCTCACATTCAAGGAGTGCATAGAATAGGCCGACATTTATTCAGCAAACCCCCAGCTTTATCTGAAATAAGGAAAAAGAGACCTCCTTTCCCCAAAACCTAAGGCAAATAAAGCTAAATTCAAACCGCAAGATGAAAGCAAGTTTGCCAAGGTAAAGAAGCCGTTGAAGCCCAAACTACTCTTTTCGTTAGAACACCGGGATATGAAACCGTTCCTTCAGGCCCCCCTACGTATTCTGTCCTAGGTTAATCTCCCACACCTTACACCAACTAAATATAGATGTCGTAAGTTTACCCTACACACCATACCTCAGTTTAATAATATTGATGTCATAGAATAGGATCAAATTTACCTTTTCTGCTTTATGAGTTTGTGGGAAGTTTACAATATAAGCAGAGTGCAAATTAACTGAAGTGGGTCTACCAATAGTCGACTATCTTGGAGTTCCGGGATAACAGAAAAACGGGACAAAAATAACTTTACTAATATGTAAATCAATTTTATTTTACAAGGTTAACAGGAGTTTTAACATGAGCTATGCACACACTAGATTTACACGGATCTCAGCGGTCAAACGGGCGAGGGAGACTTGGTGAGGGCGGTCACCGTACAGACAACATGAACCGAGGGAAACTTGAACGACCCTGAGCGTAAACTAAGACGATGATGTGGCTTACGCTTGCACAGGAGAATTGAGCGTTGCTGTTACCTCGAAGATTTGGTTAGAGGGAGTAATCATTGCCTTGACGCAAAGTTAAAACAATAATCTCTGGATAATGACTATTACGGGGGGGAGGGAGGAGTACTTAAATCTTGTTTTCAATTAACACGAATCGAGATTGAGTGCAACACGTTCGAGAAGTGGGGGGGAAAGCGGGTCGAGGTAGACTTACTTGAATTAACGAGAATACCGGGAGTTTGAGGGATTCTGCGAGAATTTTGCAGAGACACGAATAGTGGGTACGGGCGGGGGAGAACAGAGGATACTGACGGGGCAGGGAGGATGGCCGATACTCGGCGGGTACTGACTTCTGACTCTGGCGCCGGAGGATTTATAGGAATCGAATGGATTTTTTTCCCTTCCGTCCGAATGGGAGGGTTCTAGGGTCAGACGCAACGCTAGACGAGAATAAACTCTGGCTTTTAGCACAAGGGCGAGAAGGTTCTTAAGCCGGCGAGGCAGACTTTGTTCCGACTTCAGATGGAACCTTCTGGGCTCTCACATTTGTAGCAGGTTTCTGTGAATGCGGCATTTCAGGTCATCGCTGTGTCTCAGGGCATCTCATGGCGTCTCATAATTTCGCACCTTCATTAACACAGACGAAAATGATCGCGTAGGTGGCTTTTGTCTCTCTCTCTATTGAAGGGCGAGGCATCGCATATCTTCCTCTCATATTTCCCCAGGATACCCATTATTTCTTTGTCCTATGGTGTCGAGCGCCACGTGAAAACGAACTGACTGCAGAACTCTCAGTACAGAAATAACTATTCTCGCCAGCTACACCAGATCTGTGCCACGTCTGCGACTCCGTCAACACCATTGGAATCTTCTCATCTCTCGAGCACGTTAAGTCCCGACGGCCACCTGGTAAACTTCTTGTTTGATAAGAATACACCTGGAGGCGTTAAGTTCGATTCAGAAACGATTAATTGCTGCCTTGTCTCCACTCTTGTGAGAGATACTGGTTGCACCTGCACAGTGGTGTAGGTCAAGCTGCTTCCCCAGGTATCCCCGGAGCATAATAAATTTGCCATCATGCATGACTACTTGGGGCGCGCCAATCAGTTCCCCATCGTTAAGTGCTACATTGATTGTGCGTACTAAACTGGCTGGGCATAAATAGTAGCAGCCCCTATTAAATTATGATATGTCCTCATTGGCCAGTGCCCACGGGTATCCCCCAACTCCGTGGCCCATCCGGTAGTTATCCGTTCGCAAGGGGTAAAATATTCGAAGATGCACTCGCTCCTAGAAACCTCACCTTCTTTAAATTCAAGGAGGTCATGACTGAAGACTTCGCAAGAAACCAATAGAACTGTAATTCCCTCCGACCACTCTAGGCTAAGGCCCAGTCAAAAGAGCAAGAAGCCCCCCGAGGAGACAAGGTGATCTCCTACCAAGGTTACAGACGGCTTACTTTACCGTGCGTGCTCGGAAAACTGCAAACCTCAGACGCGAGTAGTGTGTGTTCAACGTTTACACGTTGATCACATTTTAAACACTGCCCATGACAGCCTATTGCAATTGATTTCATCGGACCGATACACCTCCCGTCAAGTGAATGTCAGAGTCACGTGCTAACTTTAGTGAATTTCGCCACCCAGTTCGCTGAGGCCGTGTCGTTAAAGAATATAGACAGCATCTCCTGCGGGGAAGCACTAATCTCCATCTTTTCCCTCGTTGGATTACCTAAAAAAATCCTGTGTGATCACGGCCGCCAATTCACATCGCAACTAATGGAATAAGTCTGCAAGCTCTTGATAATAAACTCAATTTTACCACCCCATTTTCACCCTGCTGATAACGGGATGTGTCAGAGCCTAAACTGCTCCCTCAAATCCTTCCTCAAGAAACTATGCGTCGAACAACCGAGAGAAAGGCACCGTTTTTTGCCGGTAGCCCTTTTCGCATACCTGGAAAATCCCCATCGCACCTTAGGTTTTGCCCCATTTGAGCTTATGTATGGACCTAATGTTAGAGGACCCGTCAGCGTTCTAAAAATGCTCTTTTCTAATTTGAAATTAGACCAGGAGTTTCAATCCTCCTATCCTTACCTCCTAGACCGAGGCACAGGTTAGGAAGGTACGTATAGATCGCGCATTAGAACACCGAGACAAACTTGTGCAAGTATAAAACCTACATCGACTTTAAGTCCCAAGAACAAAAATTTAAACCCGGTGACGAAGTCCTTTTACTACTCCCCACGGAGAACAACAAACATTTGAGCCAATGGCAGGGCCCTTCCTAGAGATTCAGAGACGTGGCCCGGTCGACTTCTTGATCCAAACCCCGTCTGTCACTAAGCTATTCTACGTAAAAAATGCTTAAAAAGTACCATTGACACACTTGTGCCAACCAACTTGTGGCCCTGGACGAAGACTCCGCATTAGAGTCCAGCTACCCACTAGACCCCTTGGTCGTGGTACAGGTTGGTACGTGAAAAAAGACGCGGCATATCCTATTCACGTCTTGCCATATACCCCTGATTCCCCATCGACCGAGGTGAGCATAAACTCTCAGCATTCGATCCCTCAGAAGACCAAGTTACAAGCACTACTCACCCACTTCATAGATGTAATCTCGGATACCACTGGTTGTGCTACGCAATTCGAGCACAATATTCGGTTCACCACCCATTAACCTGTCCGTTCGAAGCCGTACCCCGTCTCCATTCACTAAAGAAAAACATTCAATAAGGAGGTAGTTCCTCGGTCGTCATAGTAAAGAAGCCGGAAGATTCTTACAGGATGTGCATCGACTTAGGGAGGTTAAACACCTTCAACGTTTTCGACGCCCCACCGGTTCCCCTCATCGATCAGAATTTGCACATGTTCGAGAAGGTCAAATTCATTACATAATTAGATCTGTGTAAGGCCTATTATCAGATTTTCTTGAGGAAAGAGGTGAAGAGCTTCTCAGGCTTCCCGAGCTATAAGGGCCGGATGCGATACGGCGACTTCCCTTTGGGTTGGTGACAGCATGTAGGAATTATACCTGAATGATGAGACGAATATTGGATGGGTTGCCCTACGTCAACTTCTACTCTCGACAACATTTACGTAGCGACCCAGGAATGGGACTACCATCTGGCTGCCCTTCGTGCACTCCTGTGCAGACCCCGGGGAAACCACTTCAGGATTGGCCCAAACAAGTGCCACTTTGCCTTTGGCACTATTGACTATTTGGGTCTCCACATAGGGAACGATTCCTTGGCTCCCCAAGCTGAGAAAATCAAGGCAAATGCCACTTCCTGCCTGCGGACCCTATTCTTGGGGTCTGCCTCCTTTTACCAACGTTTTATTATGAACTTTACCTCCATCGTCGCGCCCTATGTGGTCACATAAAGAAAAAGTTCCCAAGTGCCTCTTCTGGACACCCCACTCGATCACTAGCTTTGATCAGCTTAAAGGGAAGTTAGCTTCAGCACCAATCTTCTGCTTACCCGACCCACTTAAACCTTTTGGCATCGCGACTGTCTATAGTATTTTATTAGTATTAGTCTTTTTACTTGATTTTGTTGGGTAATGTGAATATCAGGCATTACCGAGTCCCTTTTATTTGACTTATTTTTGAGAGAATTACCCGGTACCATCTCTTTTGTATTTTTGTCTCTATGTAAAATTAAGTCATGAAATTACCCTATATTAGTCTGATGTCACTTGCTTCGGAAGCTCCATCTTGGGGGTAAGGAAATGTCAGAAAAGGAAACGGCTACCCATGGCACCTGAGAAAGATGCACCTGTACGGCTAGACAGCACCGAGGGAGCAGCGATAATTTTGCGCGACTGCGTTATCCGTTTCGATTCTCTTTCTTCCTCTCCCATCGCCTATTCGGCGCTAGACCTACGGCGTCGAGGACCTTTGCTCAAGGCTGTAATGCAGGCCAAGAATATAGTCTACTCCACTGGGGAGCCAAGTCTAATAAGATCTCCGCGTCACTTTGAGGGACGTCGGCGATCTTTGGAAAGCCAAGAAATAAACATGGCAAAAGCCCTATAGTGGTTACCCTGTATTTTTCCTGTATATATTGTCGTAGAGTTGACCATCGATGCTAGCCTAGGATTGATTCGGCGTTGACGCGCTTAAGGGGCACGCCAAAGATTAGGGTAAAGATCCTAGTATGAGGGTTATATAATCAAAATAGAGTGCGGTTGGCCTAAATAATAATTTCTGCACTATATTTTGGTAAAAAGTTCGATCATAAGGAGAATATTTCCAACATACTAACCTCATTTGAGAGTCTACAACAGATCAGACTTTGAATTAAGTTCACAAAATATATTTTTGAACTTTCGGAGATTCCCTTTCTTGGTCATTGTGACGCGAAGGAGAGTACCACCTATACCTACAAGGAAATGGAATCACAGCATAAAGAAGTCAAATTATCGCTGAGTTCAAAAACATTTAGACTACCCACACTTGTTAAGAACATCATGACTTCAAGTGTGCATCCATTCACAAAACCCCAACCGACGATAGCGTAGCAGCCTTGTTGCAGTATTGAAAAGATGGATCATGGAGTCTCATAGCATTCTTCTTCAAAATTTAAAAAGTGAGAGATGTTAAATCACATTTCTACGCGAGCTCTTTGCTGTTTTCTTGCAGGGACCCATTAATCCCACCGGGTGGAAAGACACCAAATCATCAGGCACATAAAACGCGATTTGACCCACTTCAGATATTCGTTCCAACACGAATGCAGCCAGGGGGATTTTCTCTTGCAATTCACCACCGACATTCAGCACGATAAAGGAATAGAAAACGTCGTAGCGGATGCTCTCTTTTTGCCTAACTTTAGCCGAAATCGAGGTGGCTTCGAGACAGACATATACTACCATGTAATTTTGGTAATTCAAAACGATGCGCCTAACTTCGCATGCCTACATAATTGGCTCGGTGTAATAAAATTTGAAGGATCACATTTATCTCGTAGAATACCGGTATTTTCTGCGATTTTTATACACGGAAACCATTATCGGATATACCTCTATACTTCTGGGAGCGTATTTTCTCTGCACTGCACCGTTATTCTCGTGCAGAATTTATAGTATTCCAAAGGGCACTTGCAGCGAGGTTAATTTAGCCTGGAATATAAAAGGACGTTCGTTGCTCGCCCGCACTTGTGTACAATGCCAACTTTTAGCGGTATAGAGACACACTGTTACCCCATATATATGTGTTTACGTCATTAAGGTTCCAGAAGATCCACTTAAATATCGTATGCCCAATTTCGCACTGCCAAAATTAGCCAGGCTACTTGCTCATGATGATGAATCACTTTACTCGCCTGGTGAAGCTGTTTCCTTCATAATTAAGGACACTTGGGTCATCGCTTACGCATGTATTCGCCTCTTAGGTGTCAATGCTTGAGTTTACTTAAACATTAAAACAGATAGCATTCAGCAGCTCTATTCTTCCTTTTGAAAGAAATTATTCGAGCCGTTATCAACGACTGAGTAGCATCGAGAAAGAAAATACTTAATTAAATGAAATTATAGAAGCGAGCAGGCCTCACGCACTATTTCCTAATTCAATTTCTTGGCTACCTTCAGGTGCACATTGGTAAAGATCAAGCCGTCGCCGACCACGCAGAAAAGAGAAAAGGCGGTCTATGTTCCCATGGTTCTTAATATTTCTTTTGTATTAGTTCGACTAGCTGGTATAAAAGAGCAGTTCCAGTAACGATATAGAGGTAGGGCTTTCCTAGATCCTTAGGCAAATTACCACATAATACGCAATCCTGAAGAACGGAAAGAAGAACACTGAATAATTAAATTACCTTGAACCTGTTTACTTCAAAACAGCGCAGGAAATCATATGTTACAAGAACTAGACGGCTATTGAAAGATCCATAAAGGATTCATTTCTATTTTTGCACCTAATATTCCCTTCTTTTTATTCTCGTAAATTTCATTCCTTTTTGAGGGTACTTATGGGGGACGTTATCCTTTAGCATCACATGACTTAAATGCACTACAAGGCCTTTTAATATCTTTTTTATGTGTGGTGACCAGCTCTGTAACTGTAATGCAGAATCGGTATGGCATCGATCCTGCTGTTTGCTTACGCCGCCACTTTGGCTACATGAGCTGACGCCTTGAGGTCAGCAGCCAAAACGACCCCAAAGTCATTCTCCTCGGTAGATTTCTCTAGCACTGTACCGTTCAAAGTGTAATTGCCCTTTTGGTTATTCCTCCCGAAGTGCATCGTTTTGCACTTGGCCACATTGAACCAGAGTAACCATCTTCTACTCTACTCACCCAGTCTCTCCATATCTCTCTGAAGTACCTACACATCCTCATTCCTAATGGGCCTGTATAGTCCGATGAATTTTTGCATCGTCTGCAAAAAGGCTGGTTTTTTATTCCATTTTTGAGACCAGGTCGTTGATGAATATGGTAATGAGTATAGGGACCACTACAGATCCCTGGGGGACCCCACTACATACAGGGAGCAACTCCGAGACAGTTTTTCTAATTGACACCATCTGTGTCTTGTTGGGTAAGAGGTTGCTCAGACATTCCAGTACCTTGCCTCCTATACCGTACGCTTCCAATAGTTTGACCAGGCCTCGGTGTGGGACTAGTTCGAAGGCTTTCTCACAGTCGAGATAGTTCACGTCAACACATTCTATGTTGTCGACTGCATCAACAATGTCATCCAAGTATGTTAGACGGATGGTAAGGAGGCTCCTCCTGCTTCTGAATCCATGCTGGGCATCGTTCAGGATACTGTTTTTGACTATGTATTCGATTTTTTCCTGCCTCACCAGTCCTTCCATCACTTCGGAAACAAAAGTGGTCAGCGAAAAGGATCTGTAATTAAAGGGGGGACTCTTACGTCCCCTCTGGTAGATTGAAGCGATATTTTCCCTCCTCCAGCCACTAGGGACTTCTCCAGTTGCCACTGATTTCTAAAAGAGCTGTGCCAGGGTATTTCACTGAGAATGCTCGCACACGCTTATAGAATTAATGGAGATACACCGTCTGGACTTTGTTCCTTACAGTTTTTAACTTTTTCTAGTTGCTGTTGTACGGCATTTCCCCGGTTACTATGTTCAGGAGTAGTTGGTTGTCCATCTAAAGTGTGTTCAGGTACTGGCACTGGTTGGGAATCATCCTTCCTCACATAAACACGGTTGAAGGCTTTGTTCATTATTTGGGCATTCTCCTCTACCGTTTCTGCCAGTACTCCTCTATGTAAGTAACCTGGATGCCCCTTCCTTAATATTTGTCTTAGGCCTTACATATGACCAGAAGTGTTTGGGATTATCTAAAGAGTCAGTGTCCACCCTTCTTGCATGGTGTTATTTTGCCTTCCGAACTTCCCTCGTGACTGTATTCCAAAGGAATTGAACAGTCTTCTCCTGCGCGGATTCTTTCCTACTCTATACCTCTACCATGCTATTTCCTTTTTAGGATAAACATTTCAAAATGGCGGCTCATCCTTTTCGGGGCTGCTCCTCCTATACTCGGCTTATAGGTGCCACACAAAGTGTACCTATTTAATCGTATTATTTCTAGGAACTTTGTCCATATTTGCTTGGTTGATTTTCCCCAAAGGTTTCATCCCAGTCAATGTTTATTTACATCCATCTTGTGGAAGTAGAGTCTTGTGAACATTTCCATGCTACGGAGCACTGTCCCCGAATTGATGGTTAAGAGGAGGAAAGAGTATTTACTACGTCCAATGGGAGCTACGTATTTCAAATCTTAAACTTCACATTCCCGCTAAGTAAATATAAGGTTCATCCTTGAAGGGTTATCTGTTTTCATAAGATGCGTCCAGCTTTTCAAATTTTAAATACAGAAGCAGTCGTTTACTGTTTCCGAGAAGTTACAAGCTTGTCCGAAGGCCTCCTCTCTCACAGCATTTACCTCTCAGTTGATGTTTCTGTAATTAAAGTCCTCGCAAACGAGAATTTGCTTGTCCTGCGAGTGCCGTTCCACTTGTGCTATGAGTTCTCCGATCCTGACATTTTTTCTCTGTCATTGAATTGGGTGGCCTGTATATCGCTCCAACTATAATGTTTCTACTCCTCTGTATCTCACCTCACACCAGACTGTCCCCTGCGCTCTCTGGTTGCTGAGGAGGCTGACTGAGCTCTCGTCGACGATCATGTGTTTTTTATCAGTATCTTGACTCCACCACTTGGAGCAGACTGGTCTTACCTGTCTATTTGATAACCCAATATTGGTTCTATTATACAGTGATACGTTCAAGTGTTTCTTGCAGGTTTTAGTCTCCGTGAGTAGGACAAAATCATGGCTTTGTGCGTATAAGGCCATTTAGCCCTGCGGTTTTATTACTCAGCCCATATAGGTTAGTGTAGATGCATCTATATGTCCGCTGATGTGAGTCTTTATCAGGATAAACCACAAGGTTTTCACTGCAAAAGGGAACAGAGGTTGCCCCATCCTATGCTGGTTCTGCCGAAGTTCTGTTACATTAATCTACAAACCATTTGCCTGATGACTCTTATCCAAGCAAATTAATTTTCTGTTCAAAATTCAGTGAAAGTGCATAATTCCATATAGGTTACTACGATATTTAATTAATATCGTTAAACTCATCATTTTCTTTTTGTCAAGGAATAGGCTGATCCCACAATTCCGTGACGATTCTGCTGGAAGAAGGCAGTAACGGGAACTTCTTGTTAAAGAGGACCCCACGCTCGGAACTCCGAGAAATATTGGGTGCCTCTGTGAGGGCTGGCGAAGTGACCTATCGACGCGTAGGGTCACGGAGAAAAGCCGAGATGTAGTTTTCTCGCTTAGGGAACCAGAGTATGGCTGTTTGTAGCTTTGGCTCCGAAAACGTAAGTACGAGCCTGTGTCCGCACTGAGACCGATCTCCTATCTGAAGACTCGGTGCTTCGAGTATTTATCACAACACCGAGGTAGTTGGCAATTCATGACCCACCAGACGCTTTGCAAGCTAACTACCGAGGGTCAAAATAATTCATCTTTTATGTATACCCGAAACTCGGGAGAGGTTCACATGGCTCCAGAAGCAGATTTGATGTCGAGCGCCCTTCTTAGGGTGAGAGCGGCTTGATTATCTTCTCCATTTCGTTCTTTCTAAACTTCCGGAAAACACCGATTATCAGTCCGGAAAGGAATGCGGTGGTTAGCTGAAATGGCTGGCGGGTTCTTCCGGCGGGAGGCCACCAGACATCGAGCCGGAAGGGGAAGGTTTGATATCGCGGCCCGCCCGGAAGGGAAGTGGGGAAACGTGGGAGCATTAGGATATTCCCCTACATCCCTAGCCATCCCGAGAGGACATTATTCCTCAAGTGGAACGAGGGATAATTTCACAACATAACCTACTCTCAGTTACAATCTATAGCTAAAAAGAGATCCCAGGAAACATACATACGCGAAACACAAAAAAAAATGACATAATAAAATGGCACTATTTCGCGACAAGGTCTTAGTAATTACAGGAATAACTAGACATACATAAAAAAATAGAACACACATATATACAAAAGAAAAAAATAACAATGGCCGGAAAGTTCCGGTTAGTCGCCACAACTAGGGCCTTTGTCTATCCAATTGCATGATAAATTATCAGCAATAACTTTATCAGTTCCTTTTACGTATGATATATTGTATTGGTATTCTGACAATAAAAGGGACCATCTCATTAGTCTGCCGTTGTGACTTTTACAATTTTTTAAGTAGGCTAGTGGCCTATGGTCCGTTTGACAGAAAAAGGTCTCCTAATCAAGTACATCCTAAATTTTTTAATGTTCCAAATGATTGCCAAAACTTCAAGTTCTATAGTAGCGTATGCACTTTTACAAGCCAACAGCTTCCGGCTTGTGTATGCTACTGGAAGTTGGATTCTTTCTTCTTCATATTTTAATAAAACGCACCCAATGCTGAGATTAGAGGCATCAGTTCGGATGCCCAATTTTCTTCTTGGGATTAGGCAAACGCAGGATAGGAGCGGAGACCAATTTTTTCTTTAGCTCGCCGAAACTCGCAGTCACGGCGGGATTCTATAGGATGGGGTTTGGTGCGACCTTTTTAAGAAGGTCATTGACGGGTAACGCTATGGAAGCGCAATAGTGGGTCAACCGCCAATAGAAGGAGACGCAGCCAAGAAACGAACGAAGCTGTTTCTTGGTTTTAGGGACTGGCATGCCTTCTATTGCCTTAGCCTTGTCCTCTTGGAGGGTTAATTGTCCCTCTTCTACTTTGAACCCTGAGTAAGAGATAGGGCTATGAGCAAAGTGGCACTTGGACGGCTTGATTGTCAATCCGTGGATCTTAAGCCGGCTTATGAGTGGGTGGAGGGATTGAAGGTCCTCCTCTTATGTGCGTGTGGCAACGTATACGTTGTCGAAGTTAAAAGAGACATTGCTCATCCCAACTACAATTTTTAGCATCATCCGGTTATAGTTACTGCATGCAGTAACCAAACCAAATGGCAGACGCGTGAATTCCATTAATCACTTTTCGGTGGGAAACAGGGTAAAATTCCTCACGGATTTTTAAAGCGGGATTGGATAGTAAGTTTTGCACAAGTCTATTTCAGAAATGTACTTGGCCTTCTCAAATAAGTGCAGGTTCTGGTCGATAAAAGGGATGGGTTCAGCATCGAAATCGATTACCATTACAGCATTAAACTTTCTAAAATCTACACACACACAAAAAGATTGATCTGGCTTACGTACCATCACTATCGGAGAACAATAATCCGACGAGGAGGGTTTAATTATTCCTAATTTAATTAATTTCTCGACTTCTTCGTTGAAGGCCTTGCAAAGGTGGATTGGAAGAGAGTAGGGTTTACCCCTAATTGGCTCCGTCGTAGTGAGAGAGATGTCGTGCTCAAATTGTGTAAAGCATCCTGGAAACTAGGAGATTACGGAGGGTATTCCATCAGTAGCGAGACAATCTGAGACGTCTCCATGGAACCGAGGTGAGGATTCACGTCGACTGCGGTGGCCAGTTCTTCATGGGGAGATGGGGAGGTGGGCAGATCAGGCGAAGGATAATCTTTATACGCCTCGACGCATATTGCCTGAACAATATTCAGTGAGTCCCAAGGGAAGAATGATTCTATTTTTCCTTCTTCGTTGAAGATAACAATATTGTTAACACAAGCTCGCCGGTGATATTTTGTCAACATGTTGATGTGGAACAACTTATTTCCAGATTCCGACTAAAAGGTAAAATCCACGAGCCCTCTAGTTTCTATGGTCGGGAATGGTCCTTTCTATATTTGGATAGGAGTTTGTTTTTGTCCGTGGAGAGTAAAAGCAAAACTTCATCGCCTGGTTTCAATTTTCGTGCTTTAGATTTAATATTAAAATACGTCTGATACTTCTCTCGATTGATTTTGAAATTTTGCATGGCAACCTCCAAGCATTTTTCTAGCCTGTCACGCAAGTCCAGAACATATGAGTAGGAGGACTTTAGTTCCTCATCCAATCGAGAGTTCCTGAGGAGCTCCTTGAGAATACTCAGTAGACCTTGGACATTGCGATCATAGAGAAGCTTGAATGGGGATAATCCTAGAGTTCGGTGGGGAATCTCCCTACACGCACATAAAGCAACTGGCAGGTACCGGTGTCATTCCTGGGGCTGGTCGTGGCACAGATTTTTAAGCACGCATTTTAAGGTAGCGTTTAACTTCTCGCACATACCGTTTGCAGAGGTGTGAAAAGTCCTGTTGAAAATGGGCCTAATTTAGAGCAAGTTACTCACATGCTTCATTAACTCGGACGTAAATTAACGGCACCCGACAGAGAGGACCTCTTTAGAGATCCCTACCCGTGAAAAAATAGAGATTAATGCCTAGGCACACGGGATGCTATAAATTTTTGGAGAGCAATTGCTTCGGGGAACCGGTGGCCATAATCGACGAGGGTGAGAACATATGAGTCTTCCTCGGTGGAAGAGAGGTGTATCGGTCCAATAAGATCGACGGCACTCCTGAAAAATGTTTCTGATATAACTTGAGTCTTCTGAAGGGGGGGCGGTTGTACTCGTCCTTTGGCGGTGACCTTTTGACATATATCACAGGTCCTGCAAAACTCTGCAATTTCCTTGGCTGCACCAGGCCCCCCCCCCAAACTACTTAAATACACGGTGAGAGGTCTTATTATGGCTGAAGTGTCCTGCAAACACACTAACATGTGTTATTTGTAAAATTTTCGCAACGTAGGCCCTAGGCACACAAAGGGCCTTTAACGAAGCGCCTACTGGATCCAGGGAAGTGCGGAATAGCAAACCGTCTTCTATCACATACCTCACTTTACGGTCTCTACGAACCGATTCTGTCTCCCCTCGTTTGGCCCATTTCCATAAGGGTTGAAGGGAAAGGCAGTCCTTTTGACCACTGATGGATGGGGGTTGTTGAGTTCCTCGTAATCGGGCGTTCCTGGGGGCGTTAGAGACGCCGCGGGTAGGCGTCTCCATCATCCTGAGCCCAGGTGACGACAGCTTGCGACACAGAAATTATAGAGAGCTGCGCGCTCTAGCCCACCAACACTGTACAAAACTTAATCGGGGCAGCTAGGACGTCGGTCCACCCCGTAAAATATCGGTATTTTACGCGACAACGGACCACTGGGAATTTATTAGTTTTTTTCCCCAAATCTTGTAAGACAGCGAATTACTTATGCTGTGGGTCCACGAGGTGAAGCAGCTTGTCCGATACCACTATACAAGTACACCATGTATCTCTCACCAGAGTGGATACTCTACATCCATTAATGGATCCGGACTCGAATTTGAGCCCACCAGAAGAACTGTTATTTTAAAAAAAGTTCCCCTGGTGCTCCTGAAAGGTCGACGAAGATGGCAAGGCGCAGGCGCGGTAGGCTGTTCGGCAGCGAGAGTTGCGGAGACTTGGTGGACCTGTTATCCATGGGCAAAGCGAAAGCGAGAGTTTTGTGGACACTGAAATTTTCAGTGACCAAAGGTTCCGCAAGAGAAGCATACAATGGGGTTACTCCGGTAGGAGTTACTCGACGGACCATTAAAAATTGGAGTTTCACCTGTTCTTGATTCTTATGGTGGTTACTTTTGGGTTTAAAGAGGCCTGGGACCTTTACTAAATGATAAGGTTTTCTTGGTTGTGATTGTCCTTGGTTCTTAGGGTACGGAGGACTGCTCTTCTTTTTCTCCTTAGGATAGAACTGATGATTTGTGGCGTAGAGATCCGCTTCTTCGAGGCATTCGTAAAGGAAGAGGTACGCTTATCTTGCACAAATGCACGGATTTCCGTAGGGAAGGTGTGCATTAAATGGGCCTTTAAAACAAATTGAGCAGTGAATCGTAGTCGCCACCGACTTTAGCCGAGTCCAACCAAAATTGGAGGTTTTTCTTCAGAATGAACCCGAACTGTCGATACGTCTGTCATGGTTGGATCTTAGCCGATTGAAATTTTTGTCTGTAGCACTCTCGGTTTAAATTAATCGCGGATAAGAGTTCTGCTTTAAGAGATGAATAATCTATTGTGGCTTCTGTTGGGAGGGCAATCAAGATTTCTCTGAGACGAAAGTTGAGCGGCGGGAGCAGGCGGCCTACTCCTTCAGACTCAATGTCCCAACCATTGACTTCGAAGATCTTTTCGAATTGGGTTAAGTAAGTGCAAAAGTCATCTTGATCACCATAAGGGGGGAGCTTTATTGCGGGCGCCTGAGATTGGTGAACTCTGGACCCGATGGAACTGACTTCTACTTGATCTCTACTTAACTCACGCTTGTGTTGACAAATTTTCTTCCTCTCTTCTCTCTCTCTTCTATTTCTTCTTGTCTTCGTTGTTCTTCTCTTTTTTCCTCACATTTATTCCTTTGTTCGTTCTGAACGTATTCGATCAATTCCTTGCCCGAAAGGCCCCAAATTCGTCCCCGTTTATGGAACATCTCGAATGAGGAGGAAGACATCTTGGATATGCTCTCGGATGCGCTGATTCACGAAAGAGCTTTAAGACTTAACCCCAGATTATACGGCAGCGATAAAATAATATACAAAATGATAATAAAAAAAATAAAGAAAATACAAATAGTTACTATGCTTGGTGAGATGCTGCCAGCAAGGGTTATCGTTAGTGGCCTAAACCCTTTTTATATTGTATACCGACAATACAAAATAAACAAAATGAAATGGACACGGGAGGAATTATTTTTTCGGCAAGAAAATTTAAAATGTCTTATTATTTGTTTTATCTAACCTTGGGCGCTTAGCAATTAGAAAAGGGGAATTTCAAAATTCACAGGTTCGAAAAAAAAACGCACACTTAATGACACCAAAAATTAAATATGATATATGTAATATATGCTAGAGGTCGAGGAATAGGCTGAAAGGGGGTTAGAGTTTCCCCCAACTCTTATATATATATATATCCTATTAACATGAATGCAGAGGGGTCGTCGTACTACTTCGTATACTTCAAACGCGCCGTGCCCTGAATCGCTTTATTGACATATAGTGCTTAGAGGTTGTCTACCGGTGGATTGGAATAAACTTTGCCATCAAGTGACCCAAAGGAAAGTAGATATACAAACAATATGAAAATAAAATTTTAATGAACGCTAAACAAGAAAAAAAATATATATATATATATATATACAAAAAAAAGGTTCTTTGAGAGATAAATTAATAAGTGAAGCTCGGATATCTTACTTGGCTTGTAAATAATTGTTCACTATGTAAGTCCCTATACACTTTTAATGTTAGTAAGCTTCACGGGGAAGTTGGGGAATGTGAAAGGGAAGGGTTACCTTAGAACCTGATGTTCGGGTGGTGCTGGTGAGTGAAGGTGGTGGGATAAGGGTTCTCCAGGAACCGACCTGATCCCACAATTCCGTCACAATTCTGCTGGAATAAGGCGGTGACGGGAGCTTTATGTTAAAGAGGGCCCTACACTCGGAACTCCCAGGAATCTTGGGTGCCTCTTTGAGGGGGGCGAAGTGACCTATCGACGCGTAGGGTCACGGAGAAAAGCCGAGATGTAGTTTTCTCGCTTAGGGAACCGTCATCAAACTGTTTGTAGCTTCGGCTCTGAAAACGTAAGTACGAACCTGGGTCCGCACTGACTTGCAGACCAACGGGGTAAGGAGCCTCCCTAACTGGAACTGAACTCCTCTCTGAAGACTTGGTGCTTCGACGATTTACCACAACACCGATATATATGGCAATTCCTGCCCCACCAGACGCTGTGCAAGCTCTACTACCGAGGGCTAAAATAATTCATCTTTTATACATGAAACTTGGAAGAGGTTCACATGGCTCCGGAAGTAGATTTCTTTTTAAGTGCCCTTCTTAGGGTGAGAGCTGCTTGATTATCTCCTCCATTTCGTCCTTTGTAAACTCCTGGAAGCAACCGAAAGCCAAGATGGGCTCCCATCTATCGATACCCATACGGGAAAGAATGCGGTGTTTAGCTGAAATGGCTGGCGGGTTCTTTCGATGGAAGGCCACAAGATATAGAGCTGAAAGTGGAAGTTTTGATATTGCTACCTGCCCGTAAGGGAGGTGGGAAAACTTGGGAGCATTAGGCTATGTTCCTATACTTTCATAAATGACAAATTGCAATCTTTTTCTTGTCAAAGTTCTGAGCAAAGTGTACCGATTCAACCACTCCAAATTACTTCCAAGCAATGACTACCCTCGTTAGTTGGGTAGTAAATTAAAGCGAAAGCACATAGGCCCTACTTGCATACAATTTATGGCCAGCAGTGGGCCAACCAAATAGTCTCAAGATAGAATTTCTCGTTTTCGACAACAACTCATAATGAAATCAATTTTCAAATACGACTCATCCTTTCACAGAATATTTGATACAAATTCCTCTTCCCCCTGGCTAGGCATTGTATATTTTAGAGGATGAACTTATTGTACTAAATTCTACTATGAACAATCCAGAAAAGCACTCCTGGTCCAGCTAACGCAAAGGCAAGCAAATTTGCGTTACTTTTTCCGAAAAATAGGCATTATTTATACACTTACGAGTATTTAACAATACATGATCATACAATCAATTGGAACAGCGCTAAATCCATTATAATAATTATTATTACTACTATTATTTTTATTTTTATTATTATTATTATTATTATAAGTATCAGTTCTATTTCAATATTTTTTTAGAATGAAGAAAACTTTATTGATTTCTTCGCGAACTTTAACATGAATCACTGTTTGATCCTCCTACATCAGTTTTCAAAATAAAATTAAAATTATAGTATAAAACACAATTCAAGAATAAGTAGTCCTTTGGGCCGATTTCAAGGAGAAAAATATAAAGCTCCATCCTGTAATGCTTTCTAAAATCAGAATGCATGTGTACATAAATCTAAGAAAATAGAAAGAGTTGATGTTTGAACATGTCTAATAGTTCAAATTTTATTCTTCGTTAAAACCTCGCATACACAAGTTGAAAGGAATATGATGAAAATCTGGAAAATACATGTTAATTTGATTTTTAAATATATTTACTGACGTGCGTTCTCTACTCGGTTAAACAGGTTATTTCCGTGTTAAAGCGCTTTTTTACTAATCTGAATTCATTTTAACGAGTTTTCGCTCTATCATCCATAGCGAAGAGTAATGTATAGTTTATATCGTGAATTGCTTAAAGATTTTAATACTTCGTACAAATTTCCACGTAATCAAATTTTTGGAACAGATAATAAATTTAAAAACCGCCTTTTTTCAAGTTTAGTTTATTTATAATTTCAAGAAATACTTTAGTTGTAATTCGATGCAGTATTTCTTAAAATGATAAGTCTATGTTAAGGTACGGAAACAAAAATTGCTCTGTGTATTTGGGATGAGGACGAATGCGCGACTTGTGAAGAAGTAAAATTATATCTTTCGACTTGAAAGTGGAATTCCGAGCAATGTCTATTAGCATACCGATTACTTTCTTAGTAGCTTCGACGCATTGTTTTGATATTTTGAGGCTTTACGAAATTTAAACCCGCCGGTCCCATTCCATCGTAGGTGACTTCAGAGTTTGGTTCTTTATTTGCCAATCATGGTTTGAAGTTCAAAATCCTAAATGCAGAGCCCCCTCGACATATTTATCGAAGCTTCTCTCCAGTTCTGAGAATTATGAGATTTACTAAGCAATCCATTACAAGTTCATTAATACGTACAATAAAAAACAGTAAACTAAATATTGACCCTTGATATACTCCGTTTTGTATCTACATATGAATTTTCCTTCTTTTTCAAAATGCTTTAAGTTTCAGAAAGAGGTTTTCATGCAAAACGGTATCTAAGAGTTTAAGGAAGTCTCGGTTATTATGTACAGTGTTTTGTTGTCATCGTATATGGAAATGATTTTCTGAAAAAAATCAAAAAGATTAGTTACACACGAGCCGAATTGCGTTTTGTGTGTCCAAGATTAGGTTACTTGAATCGAAATAACCCAACATCTTGTCTATAGTTTTTGATTCTAGGTATTTACTAGTTACTGACATTAAGCAATATGTCCGGAAGTTACTGGGATCGGATTTATCTCCTTTTGTAAAGAGTGGCTTTTGAATAGCTCGTATGGTATCAACTTTGAATACCCTGTTCTAAATACTCTGGTTTGTGGATCGTACACAGCAGTTTTAGTATTCTTTCTTCAACTCCTTTAAGCTAGCTAGATACAAGCTATCAGGTTCTCGTTTTTTCGATTTTTTCATCAATTTTGTATATCGAATAATTCCTACTTAATTTACAGTTATTTCAAGAACTTATTTAACCCAAAATTAATTCCTTCCTATAGTATGGAAAGTTGCAACAAATCATAAACCCCCCAAAACTTAGGACACTTTGTTCATAAGTGGCAGTAAGAATTCCCTCTCTAATGTTAATCGGTCATATAGCCTCCCTTATGAGCTTTCTGATGTTCCGGGAACTTTAGAAACGCTTCAGCTCATGATATAGTTTAGCGCAAAGTCTTTTCTTATATATACTTTAATTATTTTGCTTTCCTAAAGCTGGGTTTACTTGTTTGCAAAATAATATTTATCTTACTCGATTTACTTCCATTTTGTTGTTTTGTAAGGTTTGGTAAGTTCCATTAAGCTCTCGTAGTGAGGTTATTATTTTGCTACTAAGCAAGCAGGCTCTTTTTGTTTTGCCGCGTTTTGTGAGTTCGCATGTCAAAAATTTTGAAACTTAAGTGAACACAACTCGCTTATCTTTGAATACAAATATTGAACCTTGAGTTGTGAAAGTACCTTTCCCGTTCATTGCCTTTAATAAAACATCTAAATGGCAGCACCCAAAACGCACTATTATTCAGTTACTCTCGTTTGTAGCTATGAGTTAATTTATTTAGAAGGTAACTATGTTATGTTCACTTGTCTCTAAAGCGTTCTCAATTCGAAGGTCTTTCACTAGGCATTGGTTCTTTATCCGAAGAAATCTAGTATATCTTGGCTACGCGTGAGTTCTTCGACCTTTTGAAAAGATCTCTTAATAAAATTCAGCAGTTTCTTCCCCGCTTTATTTGAAGTATTTGCTATAAACTTGATGTTCGCTTAGTGAAATTCTGTACATATTATCGTTGTATTTATTTGAGTAATGGAGGGAAGACAATCAAAGTAGCATTTATTTTCGCTTGAAGTTTGGGCTGTCAACTATAAATGATTGCGACACTAATTTTATATTTGGGAAATTTGATCTGATACGATCACTACTTCCACTTCCATATCGTCGCTATACACGTCTCCCCTTATTACTTCAATACTAAATTCCTAAATAAAGTCCTTATTATGTGTGTAACCCAGCTTTCACTTACAGCTATTAAACCGAACTTTTCTATAGGAATTAAGCCGTTAAATTCACTTAATTGGTTTCTAATACTGCGCGTATCTTTGACTAAACGCAATTTAATTTGCCCTTTAATAGGAAGTCTCGCTTCCGCTGTTCCTCTAAGCGTTTTTCCTGGATAATATTATTTTCGTTTCGAGGTAGAGAAGAAAAAGAAGAAAAATAAGTAGAGGGAGAAGGTGAAGGTGAAGGTGAAGATGAAAACCATGAAGATGATAATACGACGACTTCTTTCATCCGATGGAACTAAATTGGAGTGGGTAAAAGTTGTTCAGTCAGTTGGGTCATATTTCGACCTTCATCCCAGTCGATCTTCATTTCTTCCACCTATTAATTTCTCCTTGCAATATTTTCTTTCTTACATTCCTCCACATATATAATGGCTCGATTTCTCTAACGCCCGAAATATGAAGGCGAATTTCGCCAACTCAAATTTCACCTCACATTTTTCACATTTCTTCCGCAGTCGCAAATTCTTTCAATTTCTTCTTCCTGAACCGGCTGATGGTCGCTTAAAAAACACTTGAAATCGTCAAGGGGCAGAATTTCCCGCCTAGATTCTTATACCTTGTCTGAGTACTCAAGCATTCAATATTTTAAGATATTTTCATCGGTCAACTGAACCTCCCAATGTTAAGTTTCAATAAAGAAAAACAAATCTTGACTCTTTTAAAGTTTTATGTTTTTCAACCATGAGCTATAACATACACAGTCTCACCTACACACACATACACCGACAAGTGTGCCTTTAACAATTCTAAAGTGAGATGATTGCTGAAAAGAGATAAAGCTCTCAAATTATTGATAAATGTGTTGAAAATAGATCTTGGTGGGAGGACAACTCTCATCTACTACTACTGAGTAAATGTGGTGAAGTGAGTGTAAGCTATTTGGAATGTAAATCGCCGAGTAACGAAAATAGAATAAACTTTGTGGAAGATAGTCACAGTAAGCAAAAGAAGAAACTACTCTGAGAATCTTAGCTCAGGTAGGGAGGGAAAATCCCTCGAACAATCACCTCCCCAGCAGATTATTCGAAATTTCTACCCCATCCTTCTCTTCTCTCTCAACTTCACAATTGTTATCTCAGATCTCCTCTTGACATCAAGCAATTTATGAGAGGAAGGGAAGTCGCATCAATGATATGATAAATTTATGTTTGATAATGAAGTAATCATGGCTATGAAGAAGGTAAATCCACGTTGAAAATGGGCAAATATTTGGGTGTTTGCTTAGTTTAAACAGTATCATCATAGCAACTGAAGGAAGAGTATAGGTACCAAGAGACGTGATATAATAATGCTTACGTCTCTTAAATTAGGCATTGAGTGGGGAAAAGCAAATGTTTGTAAAGAATGAAAAAGGAATTGGAAAGACTGGTATAGGTCATCTCAAAGAAATTGCTTGATGTAATAGTGAGAAAGAAGCGTTATTGACTTGACTTCACTGGATTTTTTTTAAGTTTAAAAGAATCGAAAAACAAATATGGTCGTTTACCGGAAGGTTTGAAAAAGAAGTTAAGTAAAATTTGTAATAAGTAGCTCTATTAACGAAAGTAAGTGGGATGTATGTACTTGTTAGGATCGAAAAGTGAGGCAATTCTCCCGAGCTTGTATCCAGTTTTTATTTTTAAAACAGTGAAGTGAAAGCGGGCATAAGCCATTATGGTTATGAAATTTAACCGAGGTTTTAAAAATAAAATCATAGCCATGAGTGCTCATAGTGTAAAACCTAATAGAATCACCTCGTTAAGAATGGGAGGAGATCCCAATATCATAAACCACTAGAAACCATATAAAAGTTAAGAAATCGCACTTGTCGAAAATGGAAAAGTGGCTTTAATGACACATGTTGGAAAAGTGGGACTATTTTTATTTGACGGAACTTTTTTATTATACACTTAAACCTCTCGAAAGATGAAAGAACTGAGTGTAACAGAACTATTAAAAAACCAGGTATATTGTTTTACGGGAAACAAAAGTTCTGAAACTGCTTCTTCCTCCCTACGACTTGGTTAACTAATTTAATTGGCAGCTAAGAAGAGAATACACATTTTTACCATCACCTTGCAGAAGGAAGTTTTTGATACAAGTTAGGAAAGCAAGTTCTTCCTAAAATTTCATAATGACGTTTTGCTTAGAAGATTTTTCTCTCAGTATTTAAAGTTGAGGATGTATGATATAGAAACTTTCTCATCCTTCTTAACTTATTATTCCTGCCTTTCTTTTCTTGTCTTTTATGTCCCTTCATTCTTAAAAAGTGGTAAATAAAAACTAATGATGATAATTAAGTCATAGTTTTTTAAAAAGTGGTGAAATAAGAAAAAGTAAAAACGAGTAGGAGGTATATAGCAAACATAAATAAATTTACCATTTAGGTACAACAATGTTATCTATCAATTAACCGAGGGGGCATTGATGAGGGGATTTTCTGAATAGAAAGAAAACTCTAGGTGGAAATTCACCTTTATAAAACGAGAGAAAGAATGCCTAATTTGTGTAGTTGGAAAGGAGATAAAAATTATTAGAATAGAGCACGGAAGTAAAATCGAGTACTCAGCAAGTTACAGTTACAGTTTGGTGTGAAATGATACTGTTTGTGGGAAATAATTCAGACACATATGATATATGTTTATATATATATATATACATATATATATATATATAAATATATATATATATATATATATATATATATATATATATATATTAGTGTAGTTGGGTAGTAGTCCTTCTTGAATACAAATTTTGTTGGAGACCATTGTATATTTTGCCTTAATTAACTTCCTTTGGCAACTTTTTCTTCTTCTAACTATCTTTTTTATTCCATCTTGTAGATGGTGGATTATTTGTCTAGTATTCATCTCTTTTTTAAATGAATGTGTTTGGTAGAAGCCAAACCAAAATGCTAAGCTTCTCATTTATTCAATCATCTTCGGAGCGTTATGGAATTTCTTGCCTAATTTACTGATGTAGTGAGTGGACTGAGGATCTTGCAGAAATTTAAGTGAAAGAAGAATAAAGATTCAAGATAGTATAAAGTTAGAATGTGGAGAGAATGATAGGATAGATAGAAAATATTGTGTTAAGACTATGTGTTGATGGGATGAGAATGAGTGTAAGATGAAAAATGAGATGAGGATGATAGTGGTTTGTACCAGATTGCCTGGCTAACGCTTTCCTTTTTGCTTTGGTTTGCTTTTTGATGTGATTTTAAGTTTATTAAATATAAAAATTTAACATTCGAGCCTTTGTTTTCTTTTTGCTCAATCGAGCATCTTTATTTTATTTTTTGTCATTTGTTTTTTGTTAGTTGTTTTTTTGGGGGGGTTTTGTGCTACTTTCGCCTCTTTTTTTTCTTTTTTATATTTATTTATTAAATTTCTAGTCGTAATCTTCTTTGTCAATCTCGTTAATATTTTGAATCATCGGGTTTCTCATAGTCGGTTGTCATTTTCGTTATTGTTTGTATTGTCAGTTGTCTTCTTTCCTAATCTTGTTTTTTGTTTTTTACCTATAAATCGGGTTGACGTTGTTTAAGTTTTTTTTCACGCTACCGTTGAAACGATATTTGTAGTGTATTTGCCGGATTTAGTTTTCCGGTACTAGTATTTGGTTGATTTCGTTTTGAGAAATTATGTTTTTTATATTATCGCACAGATTCGTTGAGCGTTTTTTTAGGGTTAAATTTATGGGTTCTAGTGCTAATCTTCGGTGTAGTTCCTCAGATGTTATGGCGTCCTGTCTTTTTGTGTTAGTAATGAACCTTGTGGCTTGATTTTGAATACGTTGAATCTTTTTTAATTGTGTATTATTTATTGTATTCATCGGTACTATTGGGTAAAGGAGCTTAGGACAAACTAGGGCCATGTATGTTTCTTTTGTTTTTTTTTACTTAGGTTTTTGAATCTGTACAGCGCCGACATGGTAATTTTTGTTTCGTTAATCTTCTGTGTTATGTGGCCGCTCTACCCTGTTTTTGTTAACTTTAGACCGAGGAGCGTTCTTATGTGGAGTATGGATATGCTTCTTCATCAACTCTTACTGTAGCTGTTTTCCTTCTGTTTAAGGGTATTATTTTTAATTTGTCTTCGTTCATAATCATTGGTTTTTTATCCCCCTCGCTGTTCTTTGAGCTACGTCTCGGGAGTTCTTCCTGTCGCTGGTGATTATTTGTGTCATGTCATCCGCCAGTTGGATGTTCATTGCACTTTTGGGGTTTGTTGTGGAAGGTCTCTGGTGTAAACAATATACAGCGTCGGAGAGAGGCATCCTCCTTTGGGGACTCCAGTTTTCAGGTCAATATGGTCGCCTGCTTGGTCTTTTATTTGAAGTACGACTTTCCTTTTATTCAGTTAGTTGCATAATGTTTTGCAAACATTTATTTGTAGGTCAAGGCTGCAGATCTTGGCTTTTTAGCCAGGTAACCTCACCTCGCGCTGTTTCTGTGGCAATTTTTTCGGTTATTATTGCTATTGCGGTGTCCGTTCCTCGCTTGCTACTGAACGCTTGTTGTTGTGGGTTGTACAGGTTATTATCCTTAAGGCGTTTAATTAACCTGTCGTTTAAGAGTTTTTCTAGGACTTTACCCATAAATTCCAAGAGCGAGATCGGGCGGTAGCTTCCGACTTGATGTTTTGGTTTGTCTGGCTTCAGGGGGAAGATCATCTTTGCCTGTCTACAGGTCTGGGGAAAATATCCAATATTAAGGCAGGCAATGAAGATCTTCAGTATCGATTCATGCTCGTTTTCTAGAGCTAACGAGAATATTTTTTCCAGTGATTTTTTAAGTGCACTTGGAGTTCTTCATTATTTTGCACTACCCTGTCATGTATTTTTCATTTATATTTTCCTTTGGTTGAGATCCTCGTAATTTTCTGTGGTCTCTCCAGGATTTCTTCGGATCTGCTTCGACATCCATTTTACTTATCATATTATTCCAAACCTGGCTCGACTTTTCTTTAATTAGATTATCTATCTCTCTTCTGATAGCAATTAGCCTTTTGCATCTCTCCATATTAGTGCCCATTTTTGTGATTTCTTTAATTAAGTTTTGAAATTCTTTCATCATTTCCTTTATTACGTTGTTACATTTGGGAGAAGGTAGGGTTCTATATTCTATTACTGGGCTATGAATTCTGTCTGCTTCAATGATATTTTCGGTGATTAGTTTTAATTGGTTTTCTATTTCTTCTGTTCCTTGGTTGTTTAGGGATCCAGGTTCTAGTGTACTTAAGTGCTCTTTTTAACAGTTCCAGTTTGTTCTGCTGATGGGTTTTCTTTGTGAAATTTTAATTTGAATGGGTGAAGTTGAAATGGTCGTTATCATACTTAGATGGTCGGATGGGATTGCAGGGCCTGGTTTTATGTGGTTATTTAAGTTAAAGTTTGGGTTCATCAGTATTATGTCAGGAGTTGTCGAGGTTTAGGCTGTTAAGTATGTTGGGAAGTCTGGTCCTTCTCTACTTAGCTGGTTCCGTTGTATTAATAATTAAAGTGTCCTTCCTGCTTCTTTAGGGTGGACGGTGTAGCCTGCCTCTCTACATCTTGCATTGAGGTCTTCTGTTAGTATGGTTGAAGCCTGTCTACGAAAGAGTTTGAAAGAATCTAGAGTTGGCAAATATGAGCGTCTTGGAGGCTGATATGCCCCAACTATGACTAGATCTCCTGTGGTCATTTTATTTTTATGGCCAGATACGACTCTTCTAAGTCCTTTACTTCTCTAAAGTGGATTCCTGTTTTTACGCAGATTGCTACACCATCGTACCTTGTTTGTCTGTAATTTGTGGTAATAAATCTATAATTTGGAATTCTTATGGTATCGATCTCTGTATTTAGTCCATGTTCGGTTAGAATAATTATGTCTGCGTCTTCTTTTCTAATTATGTTTGAGTATGATATTCTTTTTCCTTGCCAGCCGTTTAAATTTAGTGTAAAGATTTTAATTTTTCGTTGGTACGTATCCATTTTTATTTATTTTCTAAGGTCTCTTCTTGCCTTCGTTTTTTTCCGGGCGGCCTGGGGAACGAGTGCGTCAATTATTTTTTTTTTTTAAATTCCCCGTTTGAGATGTTTTGACACGATTCGGGGATGATGTGTATCATGCCTTGCTTCAGAGCATTGCCTTCCTCTGTCTCATCGTTGTCTGCCTCATTTCCCACCTGTACTTTCCCTTAACTAGTTCGTCAACCATTTCTTTTTGTTTGATTTGTTTAGGCAATGGGTATGCGTGGGAACCGTAAATGTTAATGTTTAAATCTTGAGTATTGAGTTTTTGTTTTTGTTTTGAGCTTTCTTGGATTGACTTCGAGGTTTCTTCGTCGGTGGATTCTTCTTCAGAATCGGCATCTATACCCGCTTCTTCTTCTTCTGGGCTCGTATTTTTCGGACTCTCTTCTTGGAGCATGTTAATTCTATATAGCTTGCTCGAAGGAGGGTTCTCCGGGAACCACATTTTTTTAAGCCCGTTCTTTTCCAGGAAGGTGTTTAATTCGTTTGCATATGAGCCTGGCTTTGCCATGTTTACAAAGTGTGCGTGCATTATGCAGAGAATTAAGTCTGGCCTCATGCTTCCCTCTATATTCGCCTTTGTGGTTTGTGCTGGTGGCGTCGCGCGTTTTCCATTTGCAGTTGCTGCAGTGTAAGAGGTAGTTTTTCTTCTTTTTTTTTCTGCGCTTATTTCCATTTTTTTATTCCGTATGAGCTGCTTCTCCATTGAGTAAGACATAGCCAATGTTCTGTGGGCATTACCACAGTTTAAACATTTTTTTTACCGTGCTTCTGCATTGGTTCCACCTGTTGTCTTGGCTCGCGCATTTTGAGCAAGCATTCCCTTTGTAAGTGCAGTCTTTGGGTGGGTGTTTGTGAAGCATACTTGCATGGAGACAAATATCTCCCTCTCGATTTGATCGGGTGAGATCCTAGTGTAGAAGGCAAGCAGTCCATGTTCCGAGGCTTCTGGAAACATTTCTGTCAATCTAAAAATTAATTTGAATATGTGCTTATGCTCTTCTCCATTTTGGTTTCTGAATTTTATGATTTCCTCGACCTTAGCTCAATCCTGACGTTTTTCTAGCTCTTTCTTGATTTCATTCGGAG
The DNA here is from genome assembly GCA_963969495.1 of Ceratothoa steindachneri. Classification (NCBI taxonomy): domain Eukaryota; kingdom Metazoa; phylum Arthropoda; class Malacostraca; order Isopoda; family Cymothoidae; genus Ceratothoa; species Ceratothoa steindachneri. Next base: position 143,916,590 of record OZ018321.1, on the reverse strand, counting down.
AGTGCTCACCGACCCAGGGATCGAGTTGTCTGCTCATCACAGATCTTTTCGTTTGTGGGTCCGGAGGGGTTCGAGGTGCGAGTCCGATCTTTTCCAGTTTTTGGCTTGTTTTTGGTCAGGAGGAGATCTAAGTCCTTTTTTGTGTCGCTTAGTGCTACATACCCGTTGATTTGGCTTTTTAGTCTAAGGAGTATGACCCCAATATTAGCGTAGATAGTCCTTAGTGCCAATTCGCGAGTTGGTTTCACCCAGCCAGGAAGGATGCGAAGGGGGACCCTCTTCGCTCCTTCACGGTCGTCAATTTCTGGCTTGTTAAAGCTTCCTTCTTTGTGTTTTTTTACTTCTTTTCTTTGTACCTATTAATTTGCCTGGGATGAAAATATGTTAAAGTTTTGAAGCTAAAAAATAAGGATGATAACCCCGCCCCCACAATCCTTAGCATAGCCGGTATATCTGCATGGGTGAAGATGATGGATGAATGATATAATAGACCCGGGGAAGCCCTCCAGAAGGATGACTCATGGTGAACTTTATGATGGGTGGTGATTGAATCAACTACCACCACCCGGGGTGCCACGTCTTCTGGGGTTTGGGTATCAAAACTGCTTACATCTCACATAGAGACGGTTTTTTTGTTCCTCTATGATCACTGCCGGGCCATCAGGGATAGAGAGAACTCTTCCGTAATGGTTGCAGCATCGCCTCTTGACCTAAGGTGCCTATGATAAAAAGGTTCTACAGTGGGCTAGTCCACAAACCTGCTTTCACAACAACCTCGAATTATGCCTTGTCTTACGATGGGCATAGTTCGAACTAGGTTATGAATGGCAGTACACACGGCTACGCCTTAGAAGGCGAGAGCGGAGGGGGTGATGAGTTTAGGTTCCCATAGAGTCAATTATCACCACTTAGTAGTAGATCTCTTTTTTTAAGTCCCCCGTAAGGGAAAAATGGCGTTGAAGAGGAAGGTTTCTTCTGTAAAGACCGATGTGGGAACTTCTCTTGTAATACTCTGAACTTCTTTCTTCTCCTCTCCAAAAGGTCAGGCGGTGGAAGGCGAAAGTAGCGTAAGCTGTCCTTCGAGTGCTGAATATCCGTGTGTCCGAGCACCTCAACTTCTCAGAGGAATTTGGCGAAAAAATAAAAAAAATTCCTTAAAGATTTTCCTCCTTTTTCGAAATCGAGTATAGATGCCAGGAGTGAATATACCAGGAGTGATTATGCCAGGAGTTATTATGCCAGGAGTGATTATGCAAGGAGTTTTAGGCAGTCTAAGTGAAAGAAATTAATTAATTAATTAATTAATGAAAGTGATTAAATGTGTGGTAGGTTTATAATAAAAGTGTTATAATGTTTACTAGGTTGCCCTGGTGTTAGGGCATCACTAGCATGCTTTCTTATTGTTTAGTTTATAAAGTTTTATTCTTCAGTCAATAAAGGCCCTGACTTTCGATGACAGCCTGGTTTCTCCATTGTTATATATATATATATATATATATATATATATATATATATATATATATATATATATATATTTATTTATTTGTTTGGTTTAATTTGATCCTGCGTCGTGGCTTTAAAGCCTTTCAATTGTTTTTTATTATGCTAATTATCTCTAGTTTATTTTATTAAGTTATGCATTTATTATTTACAGCTTAAGTATTAGTTTGGGCACTTCGCCTCTTTTCGTGTATTTTAATCTATCTTCCTCTTCTTGTTATAGTTGGTTTTATTTTGTAGATTTGTTCTTTTTCACTTTTCTGTGTTTGTTATATTTAAGTTGAGCACATCGCCTCTTTTTGTTAAGGTTAGTTTGACTTTGGTTTTCATTTTGATTTTGAGTTTGAATTTGGGATTTCGCCTCATTCCATTGAGGTTATTTTCCTATGTATAGTTCTATGTATATATCGGTAATACGTTCTCTCTTGCGCAGGTTCTTCCGCTTGAGAACAGAGCTGTACTTCCAAAACACGTCTTTTGTTTCCTCGTATTTTATATCGTTGTTTATAGTTGAGAGTATTTCCTGATCAATTTTGTCCCATGTATTTCTCCCTAGCCTATGGATCTCCATATTGATCAGCTTTAGTCCGATTCTTTCATGTAGAACCGATTGACGAATATGGTCGATCCATTGCGTGCCAGTTATCAGGAGTGTGGCTTTGTTCTGTACCCGCTGCATCGTTCTGAGAGAGGTACAGCTTGTCATCTGCTTGATCACAGCTGGGTACACTAGGACTGAGCGTACCAGGGCCACGTACAGCTTTTTTTTATTTGGCACGCTGAGGCTTCGGAAACGGTTAAGGTTCTTCAGCTCTCTTTTGGCTAGGGAGACTAGGGAGACTCTAGGTATTTACGTGGGCCTTATAACCTGTTTTTCAGAGTCGTAAGCCCAGGACTTTTCCCTCGTTAGAGTAGGAATAGAGTTCGTTCTCGACGAGGACGTCTTCTACTTTACGGTGGTTTATTGGAATTATAATTAACTACTTCTGGCAGTTGGTTTTTATCTTCCACTTTTCTTCGTAGCGATTGATGTTGTCAATCTCGGCAGCTGTCGCCCTTGCTTGACTTCCAGCGATCCTGAATGGACCTAGTACAATTTGAGGGATGTCATCTGCGTATTACAGATACATCGAATCGTACCTCACTAGAGCAGGTAGGCCAATTGTGTACACAAAGTACAACAAAGGACTCACACAGCTGCTTTGTGGATCTCCCACCTTGAGTTCGAATTTGGGTCTTTTGTAGCCCTCGATCGTGATTTGGGCTCTCTTATCCGCGAAATAGTTACAAAGGACCCTTTCGAGGATTGGGTTTCGCAGGAGGTTGAAAATCTTAAATTGTAGCCCTCTCAGCCATATCTTATCGAAGGCCTTCTTCACATCCCGCCGCACCACGTCTACTTAGCTTCTCTCAGCTTTGCTGCGAGCAAGTTTTTCCGTTAGGAGGGCGAGGGCGGTTTCCGCCGCTCGTCCTCTGCGGAACCGGTGCTGCTGAGAATTGTGAGCTCCTAGCTCGGTTAGTTGTTGTTGGAGCCTGTCAGCCAGGAACTTCTCGTACACATCCACAACGAATTCCAGCAGGGCGATTGGCCTGTAATTTACAAGTTGATCAGGGGGTTTACCTCCCGTGGGTATGAAGATAATTTTGGCGATCTTAAAACCCTCAGGGAAGTAACCATTATACAGGGAAGCGTTGTAAACAACCTGATAGCTAAAGTCGCTAGCAAACTCAACCTAGCTAAATTCTGGCGTCAAGGAAAAAAATTAGAAGGTCTAACACCAAAAACAAAGGCTTCGAATCAAGGAGAACGAAGACTATATAGAGGACCCGGCGGGTCTGGAAGACAGATTCAGGAATATCTTGAAGGATCACCCTAGAAGAAAATGTTGAGTTCGACCAGGAATTCGAAGGCCAACTGATCGAAGAACTAAATCAGGTCATGCACCGCACGCACCCACAGCATCAAGTAGACGAAGGCAGGGAGATGGCGGACCATGGCCGTCCCATAACACCCGAGGAGATCATGGCGACTGTGAAAGCCTTCCAACAAAAGACAGCAGGCTGGAAGGGCATGACCAGAAGCAGAGATGGGAAAGGGCGTCGTTGTGCCGACGACGGCCTACCCGCACCCCTCCCTCGACGGAGTTACGAAGTTTAAATGAACTGAACTGCAATTTATCTAGTCTCGTTCCAACTATGTCGGTCCCCTTTGATAGACATAATTGGAGACGTAAAGGAAAGCATGTTTGTGGATTAGCTCACTGTAGAACTCTACGGAAGAGACCATCCGGTTACGATGCGATGCTGAAAGCTTTGGGGAAGAATTCGCTCTAATCTCTAAGGGTAGTTTCCGGCCAAGACCACAGGGTTACATGCAACCGTCCCTGTGTAAGTTGGAAGCAGCATCGATAACCAACTCCCAGACGAGGTGGCACCCTCGGGTGGTAAATGCCCCGGAGCAGATCATTTAGGGAATTACAAACATTTACAACGCTTCCCTGAATAGGAGTTACTTCCCTGAGGGTTTTAAGATCGCCAAAATGATCTTCATACCTGATCTTGTCTAGAAGCGCATTCCATACTCGTAGCAGAATAGGAATAAATATTGCATAATAAACAAATATTTATTCGATTTAAATGAACAAGAAGAAAGGAAACCAGTGTTAAAATCAAGAGGGGAAACATTGGAAGAATTCCCTAACCAGAGAGAGCAAAGAGAAACAGCAATGACGCTTTTAAGAAAATATATGAAACATCTTGTCTGGGACTCTGACCTGGGCCTTGCAATGGCTCAATTTAATTGCTATATATTTCTCTTTCTCGTACTACTTGTATTTATAGTCTGTGACGCCATAGCCTGTCCACTTTCTATTTTAAAAACGATTTTTGAAAGACATACCAAAATAGCGAAAAGTCTGGTTTGGTCATTATTAATAGCGGCATGCCTCTAGCTGATACTTCTTGGAGGTGGCAATGATAGTACCGCTTTAAATTTTAGTAGGTATAACAATTCCTTTGCAGTGCCTTCAAGACTGTGGATGATATTGATTGGGTGAGGCAGATAATAGGGGAATATTTTATTGGTAAATTACCCAGCAAAAGTTATTTGGAAATGCAATTTTAAGTCCCGGCTAGAATATTTTTACCCGCGGCGAAGGGCCAGGTCTAGGCGTAGCTTTTTTTAAAAAGGAGTAAAGTGCAATTATACCCATTTAGAGCGATGAAATGACCCATATGACCATGGGGCATATGGTTTTTCACTTTGGAGATTTCAAATCTACCATCGGATTTGGCGCTGGGTAGTTCTATCTAGTGGCAGAAGCCTCATTCAGCAATTTACCAATTCAAAGGCATTTTGTTTTTAAATTGAACAATGGGAAACTATCAATGCAATAACCATTTATCATCTTATCACAAAACGAGGCAGTTCCTTGGGGGGATTTTCCCTCTTGTTTAAAAAATAAAGCATTATTTGTCTCTCTTTGTTCTCCTTGATTTGCGATTTCTTCCAATCTGCCTAACTCTTGCTCATTCAGAACAAATGAATATATCTTTCTTCTATTACAAGGGGGTTTCAGGTAAATCAATACAAATTATACACGCTAAGGTAAAAAAAATGAATTGCATACAGTTGGATTAATATTGGTTTTTCGCAGCTATAGCATTATGGCCAGAATTCATGGTTGTTATATTCTATACTCAGCAGCAAGTATATTAGCTGATTTTCTCTCCCCAATGCGGATGCGGAGCACTTACTTTGTACCATGATTTTTCTCACGTTGTAGAATGTAAGTTAGGGCTTTTGCTAACATTGCAATATTATTTTTGTTACTCCTATATCTAGTTACTCCTTGGTAAATCCCGTAACGAGTAGATACTTGTAAGTACCTAAGAATACTGTGTAAGTACTCGGGTAGTTTTCCACCTGAGCACTGCGAAGTACAATGAGTTACGGGAAAGTATCGAGACAGGAAATAGCAGGACATTTACAGGGCTGATACTTGGAGTTACATGATGAGATTAGTTCAGTACCAGGTGTCTAAAGAAGACATATAACATATTGGAATTATGATATATATTTTAATATTTGAAGTTTTTTTTTGTATTGAAACAATCACCATTTGCCATGAAACTAATGATTAATCAAATAATAACATTAATTTTACAAACACTGTTGACAGTATAATGGCACAGTTCTTGGACCAGAAAGTAAAAAAAACACTCAATTTAGTGAATTTAAGAAAGATGTCCTATGAAATAGTTAGAAACAAGCGATTGATAATAGTTGGTGTCTTATGAGAGCAGGATTAACGTGGTTGAATTATTCTACAAAAAGTAATGTTCATGATATTAAAGAAAAGCAAGTAAAGTTTGGGTTAATGTACGCCATTTCTAAAGTTCATAGCAAAATTTATCACGGAAACGTTCGAATCTGCGTTTCAATGTGGCCATTATTTTAAAAACCATTAAATATCAATCGTATTTAAGTCCTGTATTTGTAAAGTAACAAGAAAAATTGGCTAAAAGTGCTTAAAGTTTTGGGCAATATTAAACTTATATACGAGATGAAACGTTTTACATCAATCCAAGATTGTCTATATCAATCTAAACAACCGCGTTACTTTGAAATTTTTTTCCTCTCGACGTTTAAAACTCCAAAATGAATCTGAACAAATATTTAGAGTTGCTTAAGACCAAATGCAAATGTTCTTTGCATTGGTACAATATTCAAAGAATGAATGAATAGTTTGCCAAAAAATATGTATTCACTAAAATCCTGAGGACACCGCTTGGACATAAAAAATATTCAGGAAAACCCCAAACCGGAAAATATTGTATCTAGCCCGTCCTACTGGAACTCAAATGAATCCATTTCGAGGAAAGCTTATAATCCTCAATGGCACAGTTTGAGGCTACACCCATAATCTCGCGTATTACGGATCGTAACTGATTCATCAGGAGGCAAATTAAACACGCTGCAACTTTAGGGTCACAGTTAAGAACTTCGTGAAACGATGTCGTAGTAATCATCAAAACTGGAACGTATAAAATATATTATTTAACATTTACCTCTTGCGAGTGTGAAAAAAATAATTGCGGGCGATGAGTGAGCTGCTATAAACCAGAAGAGAGTAACTAGAAGTAAAGCAGACTCTTCAAATATGCCTACTTTTACGTTTGAAAACATGTACAAATTCAGCATACACGTAGTAATTAACAAGAGCTTTAAAGGAATAGGATACGACAAGAGAAAAATTATATCCGGCAACATATCGTGTAAGATCCTGAAAAAAGAGAACAAAAATAGTTTGGTTGTTGTACTCATAGAGCGATAGAATTATCCAGATATTTGCAAACTATGAAGGAGTAAGAATTCTCTGAAATGCCTCTTAAAGAAAGTAGCTTTTAGAAATGAAAGGAAAAGTTAGAATTGAGAGACTGAAAGTTTTCCTTCAGATTCTTAAGTGGGCTTCATGAGGAACAGCAAGAAGACCAGGGGGAAAAGAGTAAGAGAAGGAGTAACGACTAGAGAGGGCCAAGCTGAAAATAGGAGTGGGTATAGAAGGTGACCAAAGAAGTCGGTTGACCTACAGCTTTACTTGGATGCGGAACCACGATGTGTATTATATCCTTGTGTATTCATTATTTGCTATAGTGCTCTTATCTCAGTTATAAAATATTCGGCCAGTAAGTTGTGAAGGAATAGAGAAAAAGTGTAGGGAGAAGTGTAAAGAAATATTAGGCTTAAAAATGAATGGTAAGTTGCATGGAGTGTTTGCTAATCCCGATCAGTTTTGTATTACAGTATTATATTTTGAAAATAGATAGTTTAGTGTGTTGTTTTCTGAGTATCTGGCTATCTTTTTTTTTATTTTTGGTCTGTATTATTTATATATATATATATATATATATATATATATATATATATATATATATATATATATATATATATATATATATATAAATATATATATATATATATATATATATATTGTTTATTGGCATTTAAACCGTTGTTTTATTTTATTCTCTTGCTTATTTAGCTTACTCGCAAATCTTTTTTCCTAGTTTATTAATGAAAGTAGCTGGTAAAATTGGTTATGTTAACTTACAAGTTTTGGTTGTTTTCTTGTTTCCCTTTCTATTTTTTTTTGTGTAGATTTCTTCCTCTGTCTGATTGATATTTGATCTTTAGGTTGGGAAGAGGAGGTATAATCTTCTTCTTCCTCTGGGCTCTCAGTTATGTGATTTTATCTCCTATATCTTCTTGTGTTTTCTATTAATTTCTTTGCTCGTCCGTCAATTATTTTCTTTATATATTTTATTTCAGTTTTTCTGTGAGTGTCGTGTTGTCTTCTCATTTCTGTCCTTGTGTTTGTGATAATTAATTTTACATGTTTTTGAATTCTTTAGTGTTTGATAATGTTCGATTATGATATGGTGTATATAGCGATACCTGTGTACAACATCAGTGACTGAATTAGAGTTTGATATGTTTTTTTTTCCGGTTGAGTTACCTGAGTCTGTAGAGAAGTCTCAATCGTTCTCTTCCTGTGTTGACTCTTTCTATTCGCGCTTAGTGTATCCAATTATGATAATTCCTAATCCAAGCAATTTCGTCTCTTTAGTTTTTCTGTATCTTTCTTCTTCAACGTAGATATCTCCAAGCTATTTTCTGAACAGCATGATGATCTTAAAATTTTGGGGTTCGTAATATGTTCCCGTTTTCTTTTATATTCGTTAAACATCCTTATCTCTTCTGCTGTAAATCTAGTTGGAAATTGCCATTCCTGTAAGGGCATACCTCGATTTGCGTAAAATAATCGGTAAATTCAACGAGGAGGAGTAGGATGTTTGAATTATACACTGAGTATAAAGTTGTACTCGAACACCCTCCCTTCGGAAGGCGAACCTCAATTTTGTTATTTTCTCCTTGAGGATTTCCGATCTCGATGAATAGATATCTTCACATGGCATAGTAGTAGAATAGTTTTTCTAGCTTGTTGCTCATTCTTTGTTGTAGAATTTATATTGGAATCACCTTGTCTAAACCTTATCGAATGCTTTCGATATGTCTCCTCAGATTATCCCAGGGATTAGTGTGAGGGCCAGCTCTTTGTTTCTTCTCTTTCTAAATCGAAATTGGTAATTTTTTAGATCATTTGCCTCTAATTTCTCACTCAATCTTTGGTGGATTATTTTCTCAATACCTTCGGGATGAACTCAACTAGAGATATAGGTCTGTAGTGCACAACTTGGTTTGGTGGCTTTCCTGGTTTTGATATAGAGATCACTTTCTTAACCTTTGGTTCATCTTGAATCTATCCTATATCAAAAGAGACATTTAGTGACATTGTTATTCCATTTAGTATGTTGTCAGGCGCTTCATCTTAATTAATCTTAGGGAATCGTCGTGTTTTCCGCTGAGATAGCGATATTACTTTCTTAATTTCCTGCTGGTTGGGCTTTGCGTCGATACCACGGGAGATATCTCTCCTTGCATCGACGAAGTGTTGTGGGGGTATCGATTTTCTCTTTAAGTTTGTATGATATGTTCGAAATCGATATCAAATTCATCATTTTCCTTTCTGCTTATATCGAATATCATCTTTCAATTTTAACTGAATATCAATATAATCCTATCATCGTCTTCTATATTATTCACTTCTTGCCATTAATTTTCTTTATTTTATTTACTGGTTTGCCTCTAATTTGATTTTATTCTCCTAAATTTCTTTCAAGCAGCATCATTCTCAATCCATCTATTTGTTTCGTCCCAATGTTCACTGGTTCTCATTATTTCCGTACTCAGTTCTAGTATTATTCTTCTCACTTCGGTCTTTAGCTTCGAGGATTGGCCGATCCTTCGTATTTATTCCGATATTTCACCAAATATTCTGTTCTTTTGAAGAATTTAGGCCTACAGTAAAAGGTCTAAATCGTCTTGTAAACTCTTTTCCCTATTGATATTTTACTTAAGCTTGCATCGAACTCCTTATTTTTTCTAACTATGTATCTATTTCTTCTAACGTTGCTCATTCTAATTTTTCTGGTATATAATTATTTAGTTTGTTTCTGTATTTCTCCCTGTCCGCTCTATAGTATGCTATTTTTCATCTTTGCTTGGCTTTGTATTAGGTTTATTTAATTGTGAGGTTAGGTTATGTCTCATATGTGCATGGCATGGCTTCTGTTTGCATGTAGTAGCTGTAAGGGAGATAATTATTGCCGAGGCATTTTTCCGGTTTGGGGCAGTGGTTTCTGTTGCGAAAGTTGGGTGATTATGTTCTATTCGATGGCAGATGCCTCATGCTAACATTGCTTTCAGTTGCTTTCCTGCATTGTTTTTATTTATGTATCCGTTTGCTGAAAAATGGGCATTAATATCGCTTAAAATTTTAACCAGGTTTGTATTAATAAAGATTTTTGTAAAGTTTTTAATCGGCAAAAGATTTTTCATTGGAGGTTAATATCCAGTAGATATTGCAGTGGTTTCTATCTACATAAATTCTTATTTCTACAACGATATATGAATCGTCTAGTTCTTCGTCAGTCCTGTAGTCGATGCCCGTCTTGATTTGGATCGCGGATTCCTCGTATTGTTCCAAAGAAAGCTTTACTGATATGAAGCTTTAGTTCCAAATCCTTATTTCATCATTGTTAAGGTAAATTTGTGGTCCGAGATATAAAGGATATCCGCATATATTCTCCTGAAATTGTTTCCATTATTCTGCTTAATATCCCCCCCTCCCCCATTTGTAATTAGTTTTAAAGATGTTCAACTTTTTATCATTAATGGTGATTGGGGCAATCCTTTATCTCTTGACGGTTGTTTTTTTCCCCCCAAAATATATAGTTATTGTTTCCTTTGTTTCTTTCGTGCATCCTTTTTCCTTCTCTATCTTTGTTCGTGGATGTGGGAGCAGGGCTGAGTGGCTTCGCCCTTGAGATCGGGCTCCTTCTTGATTTGAAATTTTCCTCCTACACATTTGTCTTGTGACACTCATGGGCTTCTATCCCGAAGATTTCGAAGTCTCCACTGAGTTACTCGCTTTCATTCCTTTTGTGTTACTTCTGGCATCTGTATGCTAAGTATTCTCGCTGAATAGACCTGATGCTCTATGTTTATTGGTTCTAACCGATTTAATTTTAGTAATGAGTTTATCGTATGTGCGTAGGTTCTTCGTTGTATGGTATTATTTACGTGTGCATGTATTAGGCATGTATATATGTGTAAAGGGTAGGCCCTTGGATTCCCATGCTTTCCCTTTCTCATTATAGTTTATGGTGTTTACCGCAGGCTGACCCGTTTCGAGGCTACCATTTTTTGCCTAAACTTCTGCAACCTACCAGTCTAATTTGCCCCGCTTTCCTTTTCCCCCTTCAGGCTGAAGGATATAAATGGGGCCGTGAGCCCTTTTAAGGTATTCTGTTGCGAGAATTCTGCCTGATTTCTCCGCTAAATCGTTGTCCGTCACTTACTTTGACATTCATTTTGGAGACCCATACTGGATTCCTTCGTGCAGCGAGGATTTTCTGCCATTAATTCCTGGCAGCGTTGTCGCTCCCATGCTGTCGTCTGGATCGAATTGTGCTCTTGCAGTTACATTTGCAAGTGTTCTCCTTTTGGAAGCTGTTCACACTAGGCTCGTGAAAGTTCTTCCCCAGTCACCTCGCCATCTCTTCTTTAGGGGATTGTAATGCCTTCTCCTTTCTCATTATAGTTTATAGTGTTTATCGCAGGTCGACCCGTTTCGAGGCTACCATTTTTGGCCTAAACTTCTTAAACTACCAATCTAATTTGCGCCGGGGAAGCGACGCATCTCCTCCGCCTTTTTGTACCCCACCTCCATTTTCTCCCTTCGGATTGAAGGATATAAATGGGCCCGTGAGCCCTTTTAAGTTATTTTGTTGCGAGAATTGCGCCTGATTGCTCCGCTGAATTGTTGTCCGTCACTTACTTTGACGTTCATTTTGAAGACCCGTACAGACCTGTATTTATTTAACCCCTGGCGGATACCTCATAATTTATCACCGTCCTGATTAATTCTGGTGAATTTCCGGTAGGCCTTTAGATCCCTAGTGTTCTATAATTTTTATGTGTGTATTTTCATTGGGCCGTGTGAACCGGGTTACACGATTGCCTTTACAATATGAGTCAAACATGCTCCCCGTCAAGTTTCGTAGCGTTGTCTCTTTTGACAATTCTCCCCCGGTTGCGCTTGCATACGAGGTGCTTAATCTAGTAGTCTTTTCTTGTTTTTTTCTGTCTTTCCCTCTAATTTTTTTTTAGTTTTCGCCAGATTATAGCCATTATCCAGGGTTTCCCTGGCATTTTATGAAATTGTTTACTCTGTTCGTACAATTTCTGAACGTGGTCCCTTCTGTGACACAGTCAGAATAAAATATTAATCGTTTATTTGAAGTTCGTCGAGTTTTAGTATTCAATTGAGCAGCAAGTGAAGCAAATCTATTTATTGACCGATACATCTCTTCCCATGTTCCCAGGGAAAATCAGCATGTTAAATGCCAATAGTCCTCTTTCTCCTGCTATCGATAGCTTTCTCGTGTTCTCACAAACCAGATTTCTCCTTCCATTAATTCTTGTCTGATTTTTTTACAGCGCAAGCTTCAACCATTGCATCCAATTCTCAACACACAGCTGTTGTCAATGTGATCTACTCTGGAATCTTTGATTCCTGGTCCAATTTACTAACTGGTGTGCTGCCGGCTTTCAATATAGTCGTTCCAAAACCTTTGATGGTGGAACATGACTGTAAATACATTTTTAGTCTCGTTAAAAATTCAACTCAGACTTTGCCTGTGACATAGTTATATATTGCAATGTTAAATGAAGTTGTAGGTTAACAAAAAATAAAAAGAGGAAGATACAAGGATAGGCAAAGCAATGCCTTTTGGGAAAGCTACCTCTTTAAAAAAAATAGGAGGCTCTAGGACATTTTGGCGCGATCCTATTCGGTTTAAGCGTATAAGCGCAAACCTGTTCCGGCGCAGACACTATTCATTGCGGACCATTTTCGGCGCAGACCCTATTCGGCACACACCTTGTTAAAAATTTTAGTTCAACCTGATCAACTTTAAAAAAAAGGAAAATCTTGAAAAGGAAGGTTAGTGTTAGAAATTTCTGATCAGAAGGTCGGAAATTGTGAGATCGCAGTGTTCGTTCATATTCAATCTTACTCAAAAACTAGTGTATCGATTTCTAGAAAATTTGGTGGAGCACTAAAACCTTAAAGGATTATGTTTTTAGCGAGATCTGGGTTGATAAGGTTAGCTATTTTTTCCTTAATAAATACTAACTAAATTTATATCTTTGAAGCTGAACTAATAATGGCGAGTTTCTAAATCGCGTGAGGTTTTTGCCAAGTTAACTTTGTGGAGATTATGTAATGGCCAACAGGTTTTAATTTGTTTGTTTACCAAATGCACGAAAACTAATTGCTGATTTTACTAAAGTTTGCTGAACATTAGAGGCTTAGCCCATTAGGAAGTGATTATGTTTTGACCAAGATCCGTTATTAAGATCCGTTTCTATCCCGTTAAGAAATATTTCCCTTAATATATTTTTAATTAAAAAATACATCTTTGAAGCTGCAGGTTTTAATGTTGCGTTTCTAAATACTTTAAATTTTTCTTGCTTTGGCAACGTTGTGGAGATTATCTAATCGCCAAGATTTTTTAAGTTTTTTTTTATAGAAGTGCACGAAAAATAATTACCATATTTCTAGCAAACTAGGAGGAGCACTATAGCCTTAGCCTAGAAGAAATCCATAAGTTTTTAAATTCGATCTGGTTAATATATCCGGATATATCAGATTAACTACTTCTTCACCATTAACTTTAAACAGCAGTTATATTGGGGATCACATAACTTCAAACTTCCTTGTCAGAGATTCATATTAATTAACTTTTGGTGCGGTTAGACGAAGGTAAAGAATGATACTGCCCGCTTCTAATAGCATCCTGGGGGACGCCCTGCTCACCACCAGGGAAAATCAAGTTTCAATCACCCGTTTGTAGCGAACCCAAAATGTTCATTAGAAATAGTAAGTTTATAATTTAGATCTCTTGCTGTTTTTAAGCGAAAACTGGGAATTAAACATAATTTCTTGGGGTATTTATGCTAAACATCTTGGGAAAAATTTGGAAAATTATAAGTTAGTGCGGTTAGTTAATAGCAGAAAATGATACCGCCGGCTTCTTATAGCATTTTTGGGGACGCCCTAGTAACGACTAGGAAAAATCAGATTTCAGTCACCCGTTTCTAGCGAACCCACTACAGAAAATAGTACATGGGGGAAGAACATATGAGAAAAGCTTAGTTTTTTTTTATTCACAAGATTTGAGTATTGTTTTATAAACATAATATTACAAGCCTATTTGTTGATCGAAGATCAACGCAATTGTTGGATAAAGATTATACTATGGTGATGCCGTTATGGATTTTCTGATTCTCTGACTGGTGTATTTTTTATCTTTTATTTTTCTTGTATTTTATGTAACCAGTATTATTTACAGCTATCTATATTCAATGGAAGTAAGCAGGAGGCAGTGGGTCACTGCAACTAGCAATCAATAAAACTTCTTCTCTGTAGGTATGACTTTCGACCTTCCATTAACTTCATAATTTCCTGCTGAGTGCAAAGGATAAAAGTGGTTAATGGCTTAAAATAAACAAGTAAAAAACAACGAGGGCGAACATGAGAATGAAAGTTTGTAAGGAGGGGTCTGTAAAGAAGAGGTGAAAATGGAGTTACTGGATGTGTTTGTATATAGCTATATATCCACTTCGAGACGATATAAGTGAGAGGGCATGCAAACCACTAAATTTTAGCTGCACCATAATCGATCATGCTACACACAATTCCCCGTTGCAGGGAGAACGGAAGAATGGAAATTGCAAAGGGCGATGGGGTTTGCGTTGGGATTTCCCTCTGACATGCGTACCCTTTGGTATGCCCCTATTCATCATAATTATTAAATACACAAACCAGTATTTCTCTCTCATACACATTCGATTTCCCTCCATCTGTAAGGTGACTTAGATAGTGTTTTCCAGAATAAATCTGTAATGTAAAATGGCTCTTTTGAAGTGTTCAATTTGAATTATTTTACTCGCCTTTTCCTCCCTTTATTGTTCAGAGTAGTGCCTTTTATTACCGGAAAAAATATTATAAGAGGAAGAAAGGGGCAGAGACTCAAATGGCCAAGGATAAAGCCCCTTGTATACGCTTATGTGCGAAGAAGATAATGACTAAAATACACAGAAAGGGATTACAAATATGCAGTGAAAAACATTATTTTTTAGTGCGCTATAACATAAAAATAAATTCAAGACTAATTGTTATTAATACTTTATCAATGATTCGGTAATAGAAAAATGTATGGATAATTTCAAATGGCAGACTTAAATCTTTAAAAGAAATTTACACTTCTTTTTAAATATTATTAAAGAAAGATTAACGCCATCTTTCACCATTCTTTCGGTCTATACAGGAATGGCAAAGATAATGGGAGTTTTAAAAAGGCGCAAAAGACTACCAAACAGAGAGAAAGAGCACTATTTACTCATAGAGCATTGGGGTCAGGAGGGTGCGCAACTTCTCCACGTTTCAGTTGGAGCAGGGGCATTAGCAGTTACCCCGTTCCCCCTTTTGGAGAATTTAGAAATAAAAAAATAGGCAGAACTGTACTATTCCTCGGAGTAAATGACCCTCTTTTAAAGGATAGTATTTATTTAAACCATGAGACTAGTTTCGGAACCATCCTGCTTCCAACATTAGTCCTGAAATGATGAGACAATGTTTCATAGGATGGCTGCTTAAAGACTCGGAATTTGGGGTTATAACAAAATTTTGAAAGAGTAAAAACAAGCCAAATTATATACTTAAATGGAAGGATCGATTTGCGTCCCGTCCAGTTCAAATGACCGAAGATATAGAGGAAATAATAGTAATACAAAGAATAATATCTGACTGGTAGAGTTATTTTCCTCAGACAATCTTTATATGGCTTGAAAGGAAAAGTCAATGGAAGGGAGTTTCTAGATATTAAGGTTATCATCCTAAAATGAATGGATTAAATGAGTTTCAGAACACTCTTTAAAAGGAAATTCACTATCACATGGAAATTATTATATAATAATGTAACACACGTCATTTTGCCCATAATAAATACATAATTATTATAATTGCTTGTCTCTTCGCGTTCTTTCACTATCAGGTAAAAAAGCCTAGGTTGTTGATATCATTTTTTTATTACTTCCTTTTCTCACCCCTAAATGTGTTTTAAAAAATGGCAACTGATTTGATTCTAAATTATGTGTCGTACGTTTGTATTGCAGTAGGATTATTAGTTTGGGAAAAAAGTGACGGCAAAAAAGGGAGGTTTATTAGTTTTGCCATAAAAGGTGATACCAAAGTTAAAAGCATGCCGAACTAATGAAAGCACCTGTGCCAGCAAGGTATTGGCAGGGATTGGAAGGAATGTGGTGAGGTAAGGAAAAATGCATTCAAGGTATGTATAATGTGAAGCCTAATAAGGAAACAATAATAATAATATTGAATGCATCCCCTCAGGTATACCTTTATCTTTATTTCATTGAGTACATCTTCTTTAGCTTACCCCAGAAAGAAAAGTCAACGTGGGTAAGGTCTGGTAAACGAGGAAAGCATTATGATATTTCTTATTTGTCCAGACTTTTGAAAGACTGTAAAAATGTGGAAGTTTTATAATTTCTCTAGGAAATATACAAATTTGTTTATACATAATAATGTCATTCTCTAAGTAGACTATTAATCATGGTACTTGATAGTTTTGGATTTGATGTGCATTTGGGGCTGAAATGGATCTAGGCGCTTGGCATCTGTTGACTTTCTTTGTACTGAAATGGGGTGCAGGGTATTATGCTACTATGTTATGTTATATTCCGTTATGTCTGATCTTATGCTTCTGGCTGAGTAGGTACATAGGACTGGGGAGGTTTCCTATTGACTTTAAGTTTACAAGGTTTGCAACTGACGAGGGTGGTAAAAGTTATGCTATTTATTGATGCGTGAAGAGTTTTGCTGTTGAAGTAAAGGGAAGTAAGTTTTTTAATGACAAAGTTAGCGAGGTTTGTTAATGATATTGTCATGATAAATTTTTATGTTTTCTTGAAGTTTACAAGTTTTCTTTGATGAAAAGGGACGCAGTTTAATAATAAAGACTTTGTCACTCCTTTGTTTACTCTCCCATGTTTGCATGGGCTTGTCTTTAGAAGATGTTTCTCCATAGAAAATTCCCACACAATCGCTTATCCATCTTTCCATCGAATTAGAAGTAATCACACCCTCCCTTTCGACAATGCCTTGTTTTTGCTCCTAAATAGAAGATAAGGAGCATAATTGAGAGCGCTTGTGAACAGCAAATGATGTCATAAGAAAGAGTCTAAATCGGTTTGCTGCCCTGCTGATACATCCATGTCAAGAAAACACCAGGATATGTTTTCTATCAGAACG
Source organism: Ceratothoa steindachneri (assembly GCA_963969495.1). Lineage (NCBI taxonomy): Eukaryota > Metazoa > Arthropoda > Malacostraca > Isopoda > Cymothoidae > Ceratothoa > Ceratothoa steindachneri. The sequence goes on along the minus strand of OZ018321.1, from coordinate 143,899,569 downwards.
AGTTAGAGTGAGATAGGGGATTATAGAGAAAGGAGTAGATTTTTTAAGAATTGAATGACAAGGAATTTAGCAAACAACAGTCATTACCTGGAATTTTGAAAAAAATGTTACAAAATTACAGTTGAACCTCAAGTTGTAATTAAAAAGTCAGTGTAATTTCAATATATTTGCACAATATTAAGTGATGTTTATTTTTGTTGAAAACACATTTAATCATTACAATATCTAATTTCTTAAAATCATTTATTAAGTTGACGGAAATTTTTTTAGCACCAGAGTAATAGAAATATACAAAAATTACATTTATTCAGCAATTTTCATCATTATTGATACATTTTTCCCATCGTTTAACAAAGCATTGGATATTTTCCTTGAAGAATTCGTTCGGTTTTGATTAACTATAGGATTTCATATCCTCTCATCCCTTCATTTCAGAGTAAATATAAATAAATGGTAATCAGATTTTCCCATATCTGGCAAATATGGGAGATAATTTTGGGGGGAGATCAGAGTCACCACTTGTGGTTATGCATTACGATCCAGTAGAAGAACATCCTTTCGGTGGATCAGAGAAGGATATTTTTATTCAAGAGCTTAATTTAATTGCTTCATTTTTTGAACAAATATGTAAGTCTGCTGGATTTGTTTGTTAATCATTGAGAATCTCATAATGAAGAACTCATTTTCAATCAAATTATTGTTTTTTTGCGTATAATTTTGCAGTCATGAACTAATTTTACATCTCTCCTAACATCTCTGTCCTGATATGGCTCAGGGCCATTTCGTACCAGAGCGATGAGCCCATATTCACACGTTGTAAACGTTGTCCTTAACACGCTTCATTTTGCTTCCAAACCCCATTTTAGTAGCTAAAAAGATCTTGGCATTACTCTAGTTATTTTTTTAAACTAATGCCTTGCTTTTTTAATTAATTAAATATTAAACTGGCACAGCCCTATCAGAAATATTTTACCAATATCTTGTGATGCGAATATTGAAGTTATGTTAAGTGAAAATTAGTAGTAGATGTATGGTTACAATAGAAAAATCGAGACTCTTAAACCAAAAAGACAGGAAGTTCGTGCAACTCTATGACCTTATCCAATTTACTATAGGGAAGCATCTCTCATTGTCGGCCCCTTTCCTAAGTGTAAAATCCAGGTGACAGAATGAGTGGGGTCGCATCGGGTTCTCTTTCTTCCTGGTGCCGGGTTTCTGAGGACCAGGTGCTTATGCCTTTCCCTTAGGTTTCTGTATGTATATCAATTTAGATTAAGGATATTAAAAAAGTCTTTTGGTCTGTTTTCCGAAAAAAATGTAAACTGTAGCAGATTTCTACAATAGCCATATCTCTCTAAACCCTGGGATAATATTTTAAATTTTGATAAAGATTTATAAAAACTAGTAACTAGAATCTTATAAATGAGTCTCACGTCTGAGGTTGAAGTCGCAAAATTGAATAAATTGACAAACTCTTTCGATTTAACAAATTCTGAACGGTTTTCCTGACCTGTCCGTTCCTTGACAAATTATATATTTCCCGAACTTAAAAGGGTCTTTTGAGATAAAAATTTCTTCTTTTATCCACTGAATTTTAGATTAGCTTTTTCAGTTAGATTATGAGGGGGAGGGTAGGTAAATATATGGGAGCAGCGAAATTATATGAAAGTGAATTAAGTATCTGACTCCAAATGTGATTTCTTCACTGTGTTCTGCTTTAGGCTCAGTTTACTAAGGGTTTCAATGTAAATAGGGGTGAAGAAAGACGTTGCAAAAATATACTTTTTTTCTAATATTGGAAAAAAACGAGGCAAACACCAATTCACGAATTTACTTTGTGGACGAGTAGCAGTCTATATATATTCAATGCGAAGTATTAAATTCTGGAGCGACAAGACTTGGTGAATTTAAAGGCGGTAACGTAAACAAGATAATCGTCTTAACGACAGTATTCTATTAATTTATAATAATGCAATAATCATTCTAACTGAGGTGCTCAGACTATATATATGCTTAATTTGAAGAGCGTGGGGCCTAGAATCATCGGTGGGATGAGCTTCAGTTGTAGATTTCTTTGTTCTCTAGCCCTAAAAGCTTTGTATGTCGAATTACTTACCTATCCCATGTTATATCTATATAACAGGATACGCTTGTTGCGGCTTTGTGATACAATTCCTTTTGGTCAATTCCTATTTTGCCCCTTTGAAATATTTGTTTATGCGTTTTCGTATTGAGACAGGTGTCTGAACTTTCGCGCGTTCGTACATTAGTGTGTCCTGCACGCACTTCTAAGGACCGCTTTCCTTCTATATATATATATATATATATATATATATATATATATATATATATATATATATATATATATATATATATATATATATATATTTTCCTATTCATAGGTGCAAGTTAATCTATACATTCTCATTTCCTGGAGCGCACCTCCATTTTGTGGATAATTTCATAGAGCTAAATGAATCCTGCAATTTTGTGCCAGTAGCCTACCTATTACACAATCATAAATCCTGGCTTGTAGTTTACAAAAAACTAATACAAACTCTGAAGGCAGAGAATTTCTTTTATTTATCAGATAAGGAATAACTTACCTACCTATAAGGTTAAAATCACCCTAGTTAATATGTTTCACAATAGATTTGGGAGCTATTATTGAAAATAGACGTAGTTTTTAACAAAAATTGTGCAGATAACTAATATTCAAATTATATCTTTATCCTTCGTCCCTTCTTCTAATATGATCTCTCCTCCTTTCTTTCACTTTCTTACATTGGGTTTTAGGCTTTCACCTGTTCCATAATTTCGTATTAAAAAATAAACCTCTCTTTTTCAACAACGGAAAGACAATAATCTGCTTTTATAGCCGAAATGCAGTTTAATTAAAGAAAATGGCCTCTATCAACTAGCTATGAATGGTAAAAATGGCTCCCACGATCACTAAGAGTACTATGGATATACTCCTGTTGTACTATTACTATGATCTAGGAGGAGATAGATATCGACAGCGTGGTTTGAAATAACAATGGTGCTCTACTCTTAGTGTGCTCCTCAATGGTTTTGATTTCACCTACATTGTAAATAAAAGGGAAGAAGGCAGACATCCAGGGGTTTCCAATATCACATAATCTACCATCCAAAGACCATTTAAAGCATTCAATGACCATTTTTTCGCCTTTCCAATTCCATAAATGAGGTGTGACAAAACGTTAAGGCCCGCCACTTTAATTAAAAAAAATATATATTTTAATATAATTTAGTTCTGTTTTTAATGTGCTTTCAGAAAGTTGTGACTTTTTAGTCGCAGGCGACTCTACATCTCACTATGTCGGGTGATCGTTCCTCCACGTTTGGCTTTTTTATTTTAATAATATTTTAACAATTCAGCCAATTCTGACCAAATTTGAACCCTTATGTTGTTTTACACTCTCTTTCCAATGATAAATTGCTAAAGTCCTCCCAAGGTTAGCCATGGAATTATTTTCTTTTGACAATAACATCATAACTATTCCGACCGTTCTAACGTAATTTTAAACCATTATTTTGTTTTGCATTATATTTCGAATGATATAATTACCAATTTCTTCCTAAGTTTAGTCAATTAAAAGAATATTAAGATATTTCATATTTTAGTGCTTTTGAATAGGTTCAACCCCACTATATATCTCCCTCCAGGGTGCACAAACAACTGCTAAATTGATTCAACACAAAATACCAAAATGGTACTGAAGAGAAGCAAAGGCAGCCATGAAAAAAGTGAAGTGCTAGTAGTAAACCCAGATGACTAAGAAATATTAGAAGATAAGAAAAGGCTAGTGTTTCAAGAATACATTCACACGGGACTTAAATGAAGAAATATCCCATGTGTGAGCAATCTCGCTGGGTTTAGCATTCCACGTTTTAGTTAACGATAGTATAAAGCACCGAGAAAATTGTGTCGTACTAACATTCAAAAAACTCATAGCCAAGTCATTAAGATTAAGAGCAAAGCTTGTCACGCAAACTGGATTAAAAGAATCAGGCAGGGCTGCGTGCAACGGATGCGGAATAGTATTAAATACCTTGAAAAAAGCTACATGCACCAACCAGACGCCAATGATCCAAATCAAGGGACAGAGTTAAGTGATATAAACTTAATTGAGTTCAAGCTCTGTCCAACAACTTGAGATGGCAATTATCAGCAGACATCCAAACAAGAGCATAATACTTATAATGAGGCAGAATGAAAGTATAAAAAGACTTAATAACTGTAGAGTCACAAGCAAAAGTTCTGTAACATTTACGAAGTAATCCAGTCTTCTGTGAAATTGAGGAGGACAAGAAAAGAATGTGCCTCTCAAAAGTTAGCTTCGAGTCAAGAATTACTCCAAGAAGACGTAAATCATCTACTTACTCACTTAGTTAAACTGATATGTACAAACTGGGATGAGCTGGATCCAGTGTACGGAATCTACTACTGGTAATAGAATGCGCCTTATTAGCATTAAGCTCCATGCCCTAAAGTTGACACCAAGAGGTAATATTGGCGAAATCCCTATTTAGAGATGCTTCAACTTCTCCTCTGTTACATAAAGAGCGAATTGAGGAGTACAAAGTTGTTGTTTCATCGGCATACGATATGAATTTATTTTCAAGGTTAATTCCCAAGTCAGAGATGAAAATTATATAAAATAAAGAACGAATGAGACCACAGGTACAGAAGAAGAATAGATCCCATCAACAGAAGCGTGCTGGGATCTATTTGTCCAAAAATTCTTGATAATATTAAGAGGCTTGCACCACTACCATAAATTTGCAGTTTATAAATTATAACCTTATGATTGACAATGTCGAAGGATGAGCTGGAATCAATAGCACACGGTTCCCAAAATCTTGCGGAACCCAAATTGTGAATCGGGTATCAAACCGATTATATCACAATTTAGGGGCAATCGTTTAGCAAGGACCCTCTCAAAAATCTAAGATAAGATAGGTGGGATTGGGATGGTATAGTATTCAGATGATTAAGTTGAAGCCGATGCACCCTTTCGAATGGAAGTAATGTTGGCTTTAGGCTAACAAGAAGGCAATCTTTAAACAACAGCCAATTTAGGTGACAAAATGGGTGCAATCTTCTTAAAGAAAGGCGGAAAAAGCCATCCGGGATACTTTTTAAGCTAAGTTTATTTAAAGTCAACTCATTTTAACTGAGGAAAGGGGAAACAATTCAAGGGAAGTGACAACTCCTGATAGTAAAGAGGAGAGGAAAGGTAAAAATGCGTAGAAGGTAAATGTATACATACATAGTCTAAGTAAACAAATAAACACGCTAAAAAGTTGTAAGTCGTACAATTCATCTTCCTCCCTCCCGCTCAGACCATCTCTTCTTCTTGTTTAACTCCTGTCGACTGTCCTTAGATTCTTTACTGGTCCGCAATTCGGAAATCCATTTATGTCACGAGAGGGGCCTTCCGAGGTGCTTTACCCATATAAGTCCTATTCCATAAATCTAATTCCAGGATTAGACGGTTACCTTAGGCTCACTCGATCGGAGCTTTCCACCTCGCTCGTGTAAGAGATGCGGGCGAGTAGAAGCCGCCTCCATAAATCAGGGAGCGTGAAGATGATAAATGAGCGACAACTGCCGACGCGTGTAAATCAAAGCAAACATATTGCATTGCACAAATCGTAGGGAAATAAATAGGATTATGTTTATTATTAACTACGATTATAATTTAGAATAGAAATCTGCAATTTCGGGTAACTGGAAGACAGATGGGTTAAAATGTCGCTCAACTTTATTTGAGGCTAATGTAAGTATAAAACAGAATCTTGGAATTGCCCTCTAAGGGTAAGTGAATAGTAGAATGATTAAGATATCATTTGATTATAAGTATCTGGCAGCTGGCAGAGAATTTAACATGGTTTGCCAGATAAACAAAAGGAAGATGGCGTAAGATACTGGCGATGGTTGCTGATCGTCAGAGGATTTTCAATGCCATTTCGAGATACCTGAATATTAAAATATTAAAAGAGTGTTTAATTGCAGAGATGCTCTTCGATAGTAAATGAACAGTAGATGTTTGGTAGATGTCAGACTAAAAACTAATTTTCACTTTTTGATTCGGAGTTGGTATTATGAATTTTATTTATTCTTAAATAGTTACTGCCAGACTTGCTTGAGTTAAAAATTGGTGATTGAATACTATATACACCATTTTTAAGCACATAAAATGAAAATAAATTGCAACATGGCTTTAGAAAACATCGTGTTTGACGAATTTCTTAGAGATTTATCATAACGCATTTATTATATATGAGAAGAGAAGCAGTGGATATTGTTTACCTTATTATGAAAAAGTTCCTCACAAAGGTATTATTTAAAAGGTAACGTCACTTGGAATTTAAAAACAAGTAGAAGATTATATTTAAGATTGAGTGAACAAGCAAAAATAAACAGTAATTTTCATTGGATTAGCAAGGAAAGGGCAACAGTGAAAAATGGAGTACCACAGAGCTAAATGCTCGGACTGCTGTTGTTATATGATATATGTATATATATATATATATGCAAATTTTGATGAAGACCATTGTGTATTTTGCATTAATTATCTTCCATTGGCAACTTTCTCTTCTTCTAACTATCTTTTTTATTCCATCTTGTAGATGGTGGATTACTTGTCCAATATTCATCTCTTTTTTAAATGAATGTGTTTGGTAAAAAAAAAACTAAATTGCTAAGCTTTCCATCTTATATGATCATCTTCGGGGCGTTTTGAAAAGTTCTTGCCTCCTTTATCGATGTAATGAGTGGAATGAGGATCTGACAGAGTGAAAGGTAAGGTATATTTAGAGATAGAAATACAATAAGTTTTCGCAAATATTCACAATTTGAAACATTCAAAATTCCAATATATATATATATATATATATATATATATATATATATATATATATATATATATATATATATATATATATATAATAAAATATTTAGAATCTAAACGTACATTTTTTTAACTTTGATATTATACATAAAAGGATTCGTTTTTGTATGAAATCATATTATCTAATTTTTAAAATAGGTTGTTCACATTAATCTTAACATTGTTAAATTTTAATAGAAAACGATTTTTAAGTGCTATTTATTCCAAGCCTTGGTTAAAATAAATGTTATAGGAAATAGGCCACTCCTGTGAGTGGAATTTTAATATAGTTTTAATGTGCGATTCCAGGTTGTCGCTTGACTGTTGATGGCAGGCTTATCTTCCTTTATTAAAAAGGCTTCTAAGATGTTCACCCTCGCTTTATTGACATCTTTTCTTTTAATAATGGTATTATTAACGAGCATATCTCTCGTTAGCCTAATATTATGGCCACTCTTCATATATTCTTAGGCCCTCCGCTTTGTAGATGCATGGTCAAACGTCTCCTAAGTGTAGTGGATGTCCTGCCAATATATTTTGAGTTATTATAAAGCTTACAGTCTTTACCAGGGCATATGAACTAGTAAACTATGTTGGTTGACCTTATATTCGAGGAGTTCAGGCATGGGTGGTTTTTCATTAGGAGATTGCTGGCTTTTGTTGTTTAAGAATGAAGGAGGAGTTGGATTTTATCCCTTTGATTTTTAACCTTTATGCTACGGTTAATAATCTCCTTGGTGTCTGTAATACACTTTGATGTTTTTCACTTCTTCCTGATTACTTTCACTTTTATCCGCATGTTTGTAATGGTTATTTAAAAATGATTGGAGTTGTTTTGTTCTTTGCCAAAAGTATGAAGAACTAAATAGAATTAGTACTAGTATTTGGCGCGGTTTGATGTATAATATGGGGCAGTGTCTTGCTGAAATATTACTTTATTTTTTGGTGTGTGGGATTCAATTTCTGGAAAGATGGCTCTAAAACTTGTGACTCGTGGTGGCCTAATTTTTATAGTTCATCCTCTCCTTGCGTAGGAAGTTTTCCTCCGGCCCTTATGATGTAGCGTCATACTTTAACAAAATCAATCCCATGTTTTGTAGGTGGTACCACAAAAGCAGGTTGAAATGCGTCTACAACTCTTCCTCTCACAAAGTTAGCCCCAGTAGTGCTGACAATATGCCAAATTGTTACAAAACGTTAAATTTTTAAATAATTTTCTTCGAAGGTATATTTAAATGGAACTATATAAATTACATATTAAACAATAATACACTGCACTTTCTTATATATCTGATAATTACCTTCAAATGACTAGATACCTTCAGAAAATTGTTCATTTCTCAAAATTTGATAAATTCAAGGGTCACAAAGCGATTAAAAGCATGTACGCATAGTCTATACTGGAAACCAACCGTTACTTCAGTATTCTCAATAAATAATTTACCATATTTATCATCTCTGTAAATTTTAACATTTTATGTGCAGGGAAAATAATGTTTTACATTCACTAAAAGGCAAGGTTAAATAACGACTTCCACAGTGACGACAAGACCATTGGTGACGGCATCACTAGGTGGTCGCTTTGAGACCCAGCCGTGTATGACTTAGGGGGCCTTACATGGGACCACGTTGTGGTGAAAGCCTTTGGTGATGATGATTATTCTTATTATTCCATAACAAAGGTGTTAAATCGAGACCATCCAAACTCAAAGATAAAGTATTATCCTAAAAATATAAGGCGAAAGCCAATGTGCGCATCTAATCTATACCGTCAATCTTCTTAGGAATAAGGAACTTGGTGCTGTTAGATGATGTGAAAGTATGTATAAGATATAAAGTGAACGTAGCTTAAAGAAGAGATTATTTGTGTTGGTTGGAAAGGCAAGCAAGTGTTCAGATCCAGCACAACTTAGCCAATAGAAACAGATTCCCCTGGGGGCGATATCCTGTTGTTAGTGGTAAAAGAATAGGTTTGAGAATAGGAAAATGTGCGCGGGAAATAGAGTCGTCCTTAAGATCTGGAATTCCAAACCGTCAAACCAAATATTGAATCCTAAATAAAATTGGACAGAGACTTATAAATCTTCCAACTACAGAAGAGGGGTGTTGGTAGGGCAGTGAGCTACCATCTCACCAGACCTTTTCATATCCGGTGTTGGAAAAGTTTCAAAGAGGTACATTGACCAAAAATTGGCATCGGGATAAAGGTGGATTACCTCAACTACCTGAGATTCAAGCATTGGTTTGTATATAGAGAACGAATACTTAAATCACGTGGGCAGATGTTCGACAGAGTTTAGAGCAATTAGTATTCGCTTTTCTCAACAACATACCTATCCTCTTTATGTAATGCGCAACATTGATTCTCAAAGAGAAGTTTTTGGCTAGTAGGAGAGTTATTTCAAATCTTAAAGAGGAATTTTAGCCCTACACGAATTGAGGAAGAAATTTAGTGAATGGAGAAACTTCGAACTGGGAGGAAATCGAGTACATCTTGTATATTTCAAATGCAATACCAATATACATAATTAAATAAAATGGTTACCGCACAATAAGAGTACCCAAAAGCTGCAGCTTCTGACCTAATCCCGCTTGCCACTAATCAATTATTTTTCTTTAAAACTTGCTCCAATAAATATGATGCTTAGGTAAGCGGAATATAATGACTGTGGTCAACAAGTGGAGAGCTAAACGTGAGTGATTTCGAATTAAGAGATGAATGGCTGAATTAAGTTATGGGAAAATACTATGAAATAAGAAAAATATCTATGCTTATCTTTTTCAATATATTTAACATATGTGAAAGTTCTTGTGTAGTTTAGATAATGAAATACATTTTGCGAAATCCAATGAGCATTCAGCGCTATTTCAAAGTCAGTGATGACTTGATGGACCTGCCAAATGATGAGAGTGTAAAACCGATCCATGGTTGAAATCAACCATTTGCTACATATAACAAATTCACTGAAGAGGATAACAAAGTGCTTTTGCCGTCCCAGCAAAGAGTTGATTGAATATGACTCAATATTCGAAATAAGCTGGACTAATTTAAATCCTTTGGGCACTAGCGCAGCTTCGATATTACAGTATTGCAATAACGGAATCATGGACGGGGACATCTAGGAGAGACTATATAGACGAATTGCAACTTCCAGGATATAAGTAATCAATAAAGACCGTAAGCATAAAGGAGGGGGAGCAGTACTACTGTACACTAAAAATCATATAATTTTAACTGAAATTAAAATTGACTCTCCCAGAGAAGTTGAGGTAATATGCGCTGAAATAAAATCGAATGGTTTCCATCAATATCTTTGTAGTGTATAGACCCTCAACACAACAGATTGAGATTGACACGGAATTATATAATATTATTGGAAGTAACATTAAAAATAATTGCACTGTATTAATTGGATATTTCAATTGTAGAAATATCACTATAATACGTTAAATGCGGACGGGGAAGGGCAGAGGCTAGTTGAGTTTATGAAAGAAAGTTATTTAACACAATTAGCAAATGAGTCGACCCAAGGGGAAAATATCCTACACATAATTCTAACTAACAATGTTAATCTTATCTCAGGAATTAGTAGTGGGGAATGTATAGGATCCAGCGATTGCAAATCAATCGAGTTCGATATTAATATAAATCGTAACAAAGAAAATAATATTAAAGTGACAAATGTTAAATTTGCAGACTTTAATGGCTTTAACCGAAAGTTTAGAGAGATCAAGTAGTAACCAACGCTAGGAAATGTTAATCAGTGCCCGCCTTTTTTGAGCGAGAGTTTGAGAGAATTAGATGAGCAATTCCTTCCACGAAAAAAGAAACGAAACGCCGCAAGGAAACGAAAATGGTGGAATCATGATATCAAGGACAAATTGAAGGATAGCAACTGTGCATACAAGCGTCACATGCGTAACCAACCGAAGAAAATAAACAAATTAACCTAGCCTGACGAAGGAAACATCAAAGGAAAATAGGAAGCGCTAAAAGAAAATATGAAATTTGAATTGACAAAGAAAGTAAACATAACCCAAAGAAGTTTTTCATATATGTATCCAATAGAAACCCGATAAAGGAAACAATAGGACCTGTTAAAAATGAAAATAAAGAAGTAGTATCGGATGTAGGAAAGGTGGCCAATATATTAAATAACCTTTTTGCAACGGTATTTTTTAAGAAAGACGAGCATAATATACAATGAACAAACGACGTGATAAGCTATAACGAAGATAAGCTTTTAACTGATATGAAATTCTTCACAGCAGAAATAGATTTTTATATCAGTATGTTAAAATCCATTAAATCTCTAGCTCCTGATTTAATCTATGCGTCGTATTTAAAATAAATGTGAAACGTGTTAGTGGTACCACTAACGAAACTTTTTAAAAAATGTTTAGAATAAGGGATAGAGCCATTAAAATTTAAGCTAGCGAATATAATTCCTATTTCTAAGAAGGCAAAAAGAGAACTTCCGATCATTTATCGACGCATAAGTTTAACATCCACAGTAGGTAAATTAATGGAATACATCTTTCGCGATAGGGCAGTGGATCATTTGGAAGAGCATAATCTCATAAAGGATAGTAAACACGGCTTTAGACAAAAACGTTCATGTTTAACTAATCTTTTAGAATGTTACGACGGCATGATTAAAAGCAATGATGAAAATAGATCTTCGTAATTAGAGGAAACCTTTTACAATGGATAGAATGGTGGTTAAGTAATCGTATGCAGAGAGTAGTTCAAAACGGTACATTTTTGGAGAGGAATAATGTAACTAGTCGCGTGCGCTAAGACAAGTCAGGACCATTGTTGTTCCTTATTTATGTAAATAATATGGACACTGGCTTTCTTGGTAAATTATTCAAATTTGCGGACAACAAAACAATTGGGGCCTAAATTTTAAATGAGAAGGATAGCAAATTAATCCAACGGGATCTAGATAAAATCTCTTCCAATGGTATAATAAATGGAATCTGAAATTCAATTTAGAAAAGTGTATAGTTTTGCACCTAGGTCGAATTAACCCAAGTTTTAACTATGAAATGGGTGGTAAAAATCTTATCTCCGTGGAGGAAGAAAAAGATTTAGAACTGTGGGTTTCAAAGGATCTTAAGTTTAACAAACAATGTGACGAAGCGTATAAGAAGGCAAACCGAATTTTTGAATTTATTGCGAGAAGTTTTCCATACAAACACCAAGATATAATTCTACCCCTATATAATATTTTAGTAAGACTACACCTAGAATACGCGATACAATTTTGGTCACCTTATACACATCTAAACATCAATAAGTTAAAAGAATTCAACGACAGACAAATAAGTCATATATCGAAAGATTAAATATACTAAAACCACCGACTCTCGAAACCAGGCAATTGCCAGGTTAGTTTATCGTAGTATTTAAAATTTTTAAATGAATTTGAAAACTTAAATTATGAAGAAATTTTAAGTACGACCATGGTATCACACGTAACAACGGTTTTAAACGGAAAAGACGGAGGTTTCACACCAACATAGCTAAAAACAATTTCTCCTTGAACACCATTGAAAAATGAAAGGCACTTCCAACGGAGGTAGTAAATGCTAGTAGTGTGAATAGTTTTAAAAACAAAATTAATTTATTTTATGAATGATGATATTGTTAAAATAGGGAGCACTCTTGTGGATTGAATGTCGCGTGAGTAAGCATCATGGCGACAATGTTCAAACGAGGACTAGTAGCATATTAGTATAGGATGGGACTGGCCTTTTAGTGGACTAAGTAGTCCTTTCTAGCTTGCTGTAACTATGAAAGTGTTTGCTATGGATCTATTAACTTAAACGAGGAGGGCTTCTGATTTGTGATCGTGGTGGTCATCGAGCAGAAGTAAATCAATACTGGTATGTTCTTCTGGTTTCATAGATTATTTTCGTTGCACGTAAGCCAAAGAGGGCATGAAATCTAGTTGAAATTTGGTGTTGCAAGGGTTTCCTATTAATCTCCCTTTTAAGGGGGTAGGAGTTAGTAAAGCACTTTTAGCCTTCCTGGCAGATATTTATTTATAAAACCAAATGAGCTTTTTTTCTAATTCATTGGAATAAGCATTTCATTGTCATTTGATTACATTTTAAATTGCAGATTCCGGTTTTAAATCTATTGATTACCACTCTACTCATTTACACATTAAATCTGCCTCACACATTACACATGGTAACTCGGTTTGTAAATTTGAGCGGGCTATTCTGCATGGCTGGATGGGGTCAGCAGGAGCCTCACTCAGTATCAGCATTTCCCATTTTTCCTTACCTACAGGCTTACTGAATGCTTATATTCCAAATCTCTCTGCTGAGATCAATTTTGTTTTGTCATAGGCATTTGGAAGCTTGATATTTTGCCTCTGTTTAAGGTTTATTAGACATATTAAGTGTTTTATGTAAAAGAGTTTTTATTCTGCCTGATTCGTCAGAGGGAAGAAATTGAAGTTAATTTTGCTCGCATCTTTTATTCAACTTTGTGTCATTTAATCAACCGTTTGTAATTGTGAATTGGTGCGTTACGTGAGCAAATTCTGTTTTATTTGGTTGATTGAGTTGAATGACGGCCTAAAGTTAGATGATCTTGCGTACATATATTTTGTATTTAAATTTTGATTTTCTTTTCATTTGGAATTGAGCTACGCTTTGTATCAGTATATTTACAAGGGTATTGTTTTTATTTATCTGATCCTTATTCGTTAATTTTATTCAGTGGTTAACATATTTATTTGACTATTTATTTTTCTTACTATTCTTTTGAAAGTTTTCTTTATTCTTTTATAAGTGGAATAGTTCCGGGGGTTATGACCCTGGTCTACCTGAAACCTGAATGAGCCGCAGGCCTTCCTCACCCAAGAGCACAATGTGCAACTAGTACTCTCTTTCAGGTCGTCTTAAGGTGCATACACACTGCGCTGATGACACGTGTTAACACGCCATATGACGTGTTAACACAAAGCAACAGATTGCATCATATAACACAACAACGTTTTCATTTATCTGATGCATGTTACGTCAGAAAGATTTGATTTTTTTTTGTGGAGTGAGCCCGTTCTTTCTTTTTTATCCTCTAATTTTGTGTTTTAGATATTGAAAATGAATCATAATATGTTAAATGAACTCGATGAAGAAGAGGAGCAGTTAGTAGCAATAGCTATAGCGCTTGTTACTTCTGGAAAAAAAACTTAAACAAATGTTATAAACGCCAAAAGGGAAAGTTTAGGTGAGTTTCATCACCTATTTCCTCAACTACTGTCAGAGGAAGATCGTTTTGCTATGTACTTTAGGATGACAAAAGAAGAGTTCTACAACCTTTTATACATTATAAAACCAGCAATTACAAAATCCAACACTCATCTAAGGAAATGTATACCAGCAGAAGAGAGACTTGATGTATGCTTGAGGTGAGTAAAACTTGCACAATGATGTCTTAATTTTATTTTCAGCTAATTAGGTACATGAACCACATAAATATGTAAGATATTACATAGAAAAATATGGTGTGGCCATTCCTGTAGGACATGTAGAATGTTCCATTTCGGGTAAAGGGGTAGAAGGTGCTGTACTCGAGGTAGAATAGCAATTGGGGTTTGATTCACCAAAGGATGTAATGGAGGATGTGGGAGAGGGTGATGGGATTGGTACTACGGGTGGATGAAAGGGGCCAGATGCAGTGTTTTGATAAAGGTTTTGCTGCTCCATCTCCCGAATCTGGGCCTTGAACACCATATTGCTTATTTCCATCTTTATTCTGGCTTGTTCAATGGCACTAAGTTTTTTAACAGAGCTGGCAATACTTGAAAAGAACATTTCCGTTTCGTCTCTATCCGTTTTGTGGCCTTCTGAAAGTTGAAGAGTTTGGGCCCGCATACGGCTGTTATTCTTCATGATGTTTACTATTTCACTCATGGATGAATCCACCGTCTGCCTTTTCCTATACTTTGGTTTGGGAGTTGATGTACGATCTTCAATTGTAGTTTCTTGATTACCATTGTCATCGACACCCTTCTTTGATGCTGCATTTTTGTCTACTTGGCTTCTGTTTAAGTCCTCTTCAGTAGTTTCATTGATGACCACATTAGACACATCATCAAGACTTGGACAAAGTGGTTCCACATTGCCATGGGTACTGAAACAATAGAAAAATAAAAAAAACAATTAATAAAAGTCTGTAAAAGCACAAATTGTTTTCAACTTTTGGGCTTTCCTCCAACCACTGCAGCAAAGGACATTAAAAGAATGATTAAATTTCACGTTAAATTAGTGTGTTTAAATGATTTATCATACATACCTTCGTGCTTCCAATGTTGGGATCAAAAATGACATTTGGTCTTCATATTTCCACTTAGAAACATTCTTAGCTGCTTGACCAGATTTTGTGTTCCTTCTCTTTCTGGCATTTGTATAAGCATTCCGAAGTTTTGTCCATGTGTCTTTGCATGCGTCAGCTGCAAAAGATAACTTTATGATTAATAACGAAATTAAAAATATTCATATTTTATTATTATGATAATTATTGTTATAAGAAAGGAAGCTTCATTTTTTTATTTTATCTTTTTCAGGTATTTGGCGACAGGAAATTCATACAGATCACTTGGATTCTCCTTTCGAATGGGCTTCAGTACGGCTGGAAAAATAGTGAAAGAATGTTGCCAAGCTATTTGGGAATCACTTAAATCTATTCATATTCCAGAGCCAGAACAAATAAAGTGGAAAGAAATTGCGAAAGATTTTGAAGAGATATGGGGGTTTCCACATTGCTTAGGAGCAATGGATGGTAAACACATTCAAATGCGATGCCCTTACAATGGGGGATCCTCTTACCACAACTATAAAGGAAATCATTCTATTGTCTTGCTGGCGTTGGTAGATGCCAATTATAAATTTATTATGATTGATGTAGGAGCTTTTGGAAGGAATAGTGATGGTAGAACATTTGAAAGGTCTAATTTTGGTGAAAAATGTGCCAAAAATCTGCTCAATTTTTCTAAAGCTGAAAAACTTGACGCTTCTGGTGATCCATGTGACTTTGTCATGGTAGCAGATAAAGCGTTTCCTCTTAAAACGTACATTATGCAACCTATCGCTAAAAATTCAATCAATGGAGATGAAGAAAAGATTTTTAATTATAGGTTGTCGAGAGCAAGGCGAGTTTTGGAAAACGCCTTTGGCATTCTTGCTGGGCGGTGGAGGGTTTTCCTGAAACCGCTTGAAGTTCAACCAGAAACAGTTGATCCAATTGTACTGGCTTCCTGCTGACTTCACAACATGCTTCGTGTTTCCAGGAATACAAATTTCGAAGAAGGTATTCAGGCATCCGAGACAGAAATTCAGGCATTAGGAGATCTACAATCAGTCAGAAGAAATCATGTGCGAGAAGCTGCTGCAGTACGAGAAAGTTTCAAGAAGCATTTTGTCACACAAGAAGGAGCTTTAAAATGCCCATGGCAGTGGGACGCTATTCGAAAAGGCAGGAATACACATTAACCAGAAAGGAATTCAACGGTGAATTATTGTGACCTTTAAAAATAGAAAATTCTCAACAAACAAGCGAGCAAATGAAATTAGTATACTACTGCTTAAAAATTTATTTTAAACTGCTACCGAACTGTATTCTTTATATATTGTATTCAATAAATAAAATAAATATAATGTTAATTTACCTGAAATACCAATTCGTTCGCTGATTTCCTCCCAAGCTTCTCTTCTGGCCTTCAGGTCCCTATAATCCTTGTTTTGTGGATTAAATAAGTGATCGTATCCTCTAACATATTCTATTAATTGTTCCTCCATAACGAAAACACTTTTACTTTATTTTATCAATTTGTCAACATACAATAGTACCCGTTAAATAAAATCGAAACACTAGAATAATTCCAAAATGTACAATAATATCGAAACACTATAGAATACTTCAAAACATACAATAATATTAAAACACTATACAATAATATGTGCCTACTACACCTATCTGACGCAGATTTCCTTCTGACGAATATCTGGGAGTTTTGATTTTCATCTGATGCAGTTAACACGTGATATGTCGCGTAACACGTCAGCTGACGTGTTACGCGACATATCAGACCAGTGTGAACTTTATTTTGAGAACGCATGTTCCAGATTTTTTGCTAACACGTGTTAACACGTCATATGGCGTGCTAACACGTGTCATCAGCGCAGTGTGTATTCACCTTAAAACACTATCGATTCAACGCCTTTGTGGACCTAACAAAGGGTGAAAGATGGTATTTAACGTTTCTTAAAATCAAACCCTAACCAACATATTTTAATTTTACAATAATCCGACTAAATTTGGCCATTTGTAAAGGTTAGTTGTTCTTACTTGTCACAAACCCAATCCCTAAAGGGATGCTCGAAATTCTGGTTACACCTAAAAATAGCAGTATTATTTTTTCTTTAATAAAGGCATTTTTTATTACAAATAATTAACTTACTGAAGAAAAATCCATTTAACTTGTATTTTCCTTGATTAACTATATTCATTTTCAGATCACGCACACAAAACCTGCTCTATTCTTATAGATCTTACCTTCTCTGTTCCAGGCAGCAGAAGTGAAATATGTGGGAATTTACGGCTTACTTGATTAAAAAACCTTTTCTCTCTATCGCTATCTTTATCAGATACACAACTATTTTTTCTATTTTTATTAATTTCTCTTTTCTCTTAGCATCCACTACCAATTCCAGAATCAAACATCTTTCTAAGGATCCATTAAACTACCCCTCCCCCCTAAGAGACAGTACGACACGTGTTGCAGGAAAGTTTTTTTATAGCTCACTTCTTGGGTAGTTCAACGCAAAATCGATGTTGTATCAGTCAACGACACCCTTGGGACGAGCTTCTTCGTATAAGTGAGAATTATCGCATCTTTCGGCTTATTGGGTTAGCGTGATTAGTAGGACGGACCAATGCAAGTCTTCACCTCCAATGAAGTACTATCAACGTGTAGGACCTAAATCTGCAACGTCTAATGTTTATTTTGAGCTGGTGTGTTGATGGGGCCCCCAACACTACTCTTAATGAGGTTAGGTCAGGTTAGTTTAGGTTAGGTTAGGAAAATACTACTTATACGAGTATAATGTGTAAGATAGAAGTTTCCAGAAAACGCTTAATGGCAGACGCTTAGATAAATTTCTACGGAGTTTTTTTTGTCAGAAGATGATCGTAGACAGTGCCTAATACAGCAGAAGATGCGAGTCACTAAGTTCGCTATTTAGCTGCATTGCAAAGATTATGCTACACTGATGTACTAAAATGTAGTTTCGAAAATATTGTACTAAAGTTCTCGCGGAGCCACATACTTATGCCGTTTAAGGAACAAAATACATGATTTAATATGTATATTAGTTGCTGCAGAAAGGTTTGATATTATTTGAGTAACGGAGACCTTGACTAAAAGTGGTAAAAGAGATTTTATTGTAGAATTTAATTTGACCGGCTATAAAGAATATGACAGAGATTAGATCTAGATGAAAAGGGCGGTGGCGTTATTTAATACATACATTAAAAAAGAGCAAGTCGCGAAAATAAAAGATATTAACATAAATATTTTGTCTGGGATTTTAGCTATCAAATGCGAATTGAATGATATCAAAATTAATTTGCTCCTTGTCCTTATTCTTGAACACCAAAGATTGTTACCTATTTCAAAGATCTTGGAAATCTCAAAATGCAAGAATTCCGGTAACAATCTTTGCAACCCTCAAAGTTTCTTGAAGGATGCCTAGATTTGGCCAAAAGATCCAGTTACAGAACTGAAATCTCTCTTGCATATAATTTTAAGAACTCCCTTGTTTTAACGTTTTTTGAGTCCTTTTCCTTGCTTCCCCGCCTCTTGAATAAGTTAAATATTTCTGTCATATTTAAGTATCAGTCTACCATGTGCAAAAGTCCAATCCTTTCCCCCCCTTGCTACATTTAAACGTCTCCTGAAGATTCATCTCTTTAGAATTGCATTCTCTTCCCCTGTAAACTTTCTCTACACTCGCTGCACAACCTGCGCTCTCGGAGGGATAACTGCCCTGAAGGGCACATTGATTATAAAAACCTATAATTATTATTATTATATTTTAGGGGGTGGGGGTAGTATTAAATCGAAACCAAACCATGGAACGAAATCTTTGAAAAATAAAGTAAACCAAACAATAAATACTTATTATTATTATTATTATTATGATAGTATAGGGGGTTTTATTCTGTCCATTGTTCAGTTTGCTGTAAGCAATACTTTTGGCAAACCGGTAAATCATTAAGTATTCGCTTAACGCAACATAAATCCAATATTAGGAGGGGAGAATGCGGCAGCGCTTTATTTGTCCATTTATCCGAAAACAGTCACCCTATCAAATGGAATTCGGCTAAATTTATTTACAAATCTGATGACTTTATTCAAAGGAATATAGTGGAATGCTCATTCATTAATTCCTCGCCTAATTTTAATATATCCCCCGGTCTCTTTAAACTGGATCCTGTTATTAAAAGGCTTATTTTTAACGAAATTGTCCATTTTAAATCTTAGCCTTTTGATTTATTAATTTAGTTATTTTTCTCTCGTTTACTTTTATGTATTTACAATTAGGTGTGTATGTATTTATATTAGTTACCTAAATGTCTACATTCTGTGCTCACAGTTGGAATTTCCGTAGGTAGACCTTATCTATTTAGGTTTCCTATCCGTCTTTCAAAATATTTCTCTATTTTGTGCCCTCTCGTTGTACATGTGCATGACATTACGCTACTGTCTCTCATATATATACCTGCTTTGTAAAATATTTCGTTATTCCTTGATAATGAAATGAACAAGTTCTGAAGTACTTGGAATCCACCTTTCATTTTCCTGTAGAATTTTTTGCATATATATATATATATATATATATATATATATATATATATATATATGGGTGAGAATGGATGGGGAGAAAGAAAAGTCCAGACACTACACAGAGCTCTGTGTAGTGTCTGGACTTTTCTTTCTCCCCATCCATTCTCACCTATACGTCGAGTCTTTCATGCAATATAAATATATATATATATATATATATATATATATATATATATATATATATATTGGCAAAATACTTGTTAAATAATGATCACATATAATTTTATTCAATCTACGAGTATGTATATATTCTAAAAGCTTTTGGTGGCAGTTGTTAATTCACTTCAAAATTTATGACTGAATTTTAGCTCTTTTCGCACCAACTAGAAACTTTTAAATTTGGATGATAATTTTAAAATTTGAAACCCACCAGAAACTATATGTTGAATTTAGGCGTTTATTCTTTACTATAGATACTAAAATAGTATACTATAAACGTGAAAGTTTCAATAGTTCAATCCAGGGGCATGGATAAATAATAAGACTATAAATCATCTAATGGAACGGGATAAATTGTATAACATGTTGAAAACCAGCAATACTGTTGAGAAACGAAACCAACACCTTTATTATCGTTATCTCGCCAAGCGCAAAATAAGAACAAATAAAAGGAACTAGGAAAAGGATCAATCATCTGTATAAAAAAACACGAGCCCATACTATTTTATATAGATTGAAATGTTATGTAATTAAACTAGGGGTGCATCGCTTCTCTCCAGAAAATCGAGGATATCCTTAGTGACGTTCTAGAGTGATGGTGTGGGGTGGCTAAACATTAACAGAACAAAAAAACTCTCAACACATTGAAGGATGGGGGAGGGGGGATATATTTGAACATGTTTATGTGGAGATGTTAAAATGAGACGGTCTTACCATGATTAGATGCCAACATAGAAAAATACCGTGTGACCGTTTAACAAGGTGACACACCCCCAAAAGAATATAAATGGGTAATACTGGTGGCGTACAAATTTTAAAAATTTTTGCTCAAAGGACCTTTCTTTTCTCAGTTTGCAAGTTTTAAAACCCATTATATTGGACTGTAATCGATGCTTGCTTGATTGGAAGGCCCGCAATAAATCTCCCTAAAGTGTCGAGGTAGTGAAGTGAAAAATGAAAAAGAGAAAATATCAGCTGAAAGCCTGCATGCCAGTTACTCTGTGCTCATATCTAGACTTCGTCGGGTAATCGACGAAAAAGATATCAAATTGATCATTAGTTACATAATCTTTTGGTATATATTTTTTCTTTTGCTTTATCCCAATAATTATCTATTATTATATCGCTTGATCAAAATAAATGATTAAATATCCGTGTTTACTTCGTGTTTCGACAATAAATAATTAAAATATTGATTCGCGATGGAATAGTTTAAAGCCAATTTTCATAAAGTAAAAGAAAACTGATCATAGAAATTTTAGCCCCATTTACTTTACTTCTGTACTAGTAGAACTCATGAGTTATATGTTACATAGGGGATCCTTAAATATCTACAAACCATTAAATTAATAAATGACTGTAAGCACGAATTTCCACTCTGACGCTCATGCTTAAGTGATTATCTGCCTGCAAATTGGATAAATCTATAGTTGTAGTCGATCTCGAATTTAAAATGGCTCTTGACAGTGTTTCTCCTAATAGAGATTTGCAAAGTCATGTACATTAAAAAAAGAAAGGGTGTAGGGGAGCGGGGTATTAAAATGGACTGAAGAGTGGCTTGAAAGCTTTAGGCAGTCAATTAATGCAAGTGGAGAGTTCCTAGTAGAATACGGTTACTAGTGACATTCCTCAGCGATCTGTAGTCGGATCATATCTCTTTTAGCAGGTTAGACGCAACTCTTTACAAGGGCATAATAGCATCGTGATTGCAAAAAAATAGATTAGTTGAATTATTAGGATGAGACAAGACGTAATTCAATATGGAAATGTATAAGGTAATGTATATAATTCATGATAATATACGAAGAGATTACGATGAGTGTGGTCAAATTTAAACCTAGTAAACATGGAAAATGATTTAAGTGTCTTAATCTGCACTGATCTGAAATTTCCTAAACAATTTACTGCATTTTCAAAAAAGGGGAACTAGGGTTCTAGACTTCATCTCGAGATATTTCGCATTTAAATCACGATATTGTCTTGATTAATAAAGGCGTTTGGAGTAGGATGCAAAATTCTGCTCGCCATATATGTAAAATGTCATGGCAGTATTCAATCATGTCCAGGTTCGAGCAACGGAATTAATTCTTTGACTTAGAATTAGATCAAACGAACCAAAATGTTAAAGAGCCATTTGGTGTCACTTCAAAATAGTTATCAGCGCGTTCAACATATTGTAGTATTTAAATACTAAATCGGTTCATTACTTTAAACCATATATCAATATTTAAACTAGATAAAAGAGGGCCGAGTAGAAATAACAGTTGTGCAATGGCACAAAAAACCTTTCTTATAAAATTACGCAAAAATTAAATAATTGCATAGGAATGATATAGAAAACATTACAATTAAAATGTTTTAACAAGGTCTGCTGACCAAAATGTCACCTGCCGTCACTTATTCTGATTTATGTCCTTACGACTTTGAAAACTTTCCTAATTCCCTTTGTAACCTTGGGACGACCGTGCCAATTCTCTTATTTGAAAGAGAATGTAAACACCTTTAGGGTTTGAAATATCGTTAGAATCAACAGAATAGTTATGATGTTATTACGCAAAAAACTAATTCCCTGGCTAATATTTGGAGGACATTGGCAATTATATTATTTGAAATGGAATGTAAAACAATATAAGGCTTTCAAATTTCGTGAGATTCAGCTGAATAGTTCTGATGTATTACCAAAAAACTAATCACGGAGTACCTTAGGAGGAGCCTGGCAATCATATGATTCGAAAGAGAATGTAAAACAACATAATGGGTTAAATTTTCGTTAGAATAGGCTAAATAGTTATGATGTTATTGCCAAAATAATATAATTCCCGAGCTAACATGGGAGAGTTTGCCAATTGTATCATTCTAAATAGAATGTAAAACAACATAAGATTTTCAAATTTCGTTAAAATTGGCTAAATTTTACAGTTATTAAAAAAAAAGCAAAACGTGGACCTACCGACCGCCTGACATAGTTAGATGTAGATTTAGCCGCGACTAAAAGCGTCACAACTTTCTAAAAGCTTATTCAACAGCAGAACTAAATTATATTAAAATATATATTGTTCTAATTAAAATGACGAGCTTTGACTTGGTGTCCCACCTCATTTATGGAATTGAAAAGTCGAAAAAATGGTAACACCCTAATTGCATAGTCTAGAATAGTATAACATACCACATTATAGCATAGTATAACAGCATATTATTGCATAGTAGTGTTATCATATTATAGCAAAGTATAACATGCCATAGTCTGGTATATCATAGCATAGCAAAACATAGTATAGTAAAATATTGCATAGTATAGTATATGTAGTTTAGTATCTCCTAGCATAGTATAGCCTAGCATAGTGTATCTTAGTATAGCTTAGTACTGTCTAGAATATTATAACATTTTATAGCATAGCCTAGTATAGTCTCAAATAGTAGCCTGGCAAAACCTAGCTTGCCGCATGTTAGCCTACATTAGTATTACCTAACCTAGCCTAATAAAGTCTAGTATAGTATAGACTATCCTAGATTGCCTAACATAGTAAATCCTACCTAGCCTAGCTTAGTATATGATAGCATAGTATAGTATAGAATAATATAAGCGATTAGATTATGTCATAGCCTAGCCTAGCCTAGCATCGGATAGCCTAGCTTAGTATAACCAAGTTAGGCCTATGATTCCCTATAATAGTAGAACTTACAATACCATACTCTAGTGTAGTTTGCCTAGTATAGCCTAACCTTACATAGTATAGCTTTGTCTGGCAGACTATGAATTAGCCTAGACTAATCTAGCCTACCCTATCGGATATTGTATAGTATCGCTTATCTTAGCCCAGAAACCATAGTAAAGCCTAGCCTAACATAGCCTAGCATAACGAAAACTAGTACAGCCTACCATATATAGGATAGTAAAGCTTACCATAGCATAGCATAGTATAGCTTGTCATAGTATAGCGTAGCCCAAAAGGAAGACGCCCGAGTTAACTCCCTCCACTACTTCCCTGAGTCAAATGATTCCAGCATTGGCTAATCACTAGCCAGTGCGAATTATTCCCCAAAGTAATCCGAAGAGACGAAAGAAACAATCTTTCACTTTCCCGTGGTGATATCATTTCCTGCTGAAGGTGTGTGGCTCCTCATCTGCTACATGTGCCAAAAGCCTCCGTGGCTCTAAAGCTAGTTCGCATCATCCAAGCAACAACATTCTTGAGGTGACGTAACCATTGATTTCAAGGTCAGACCCAACCCGATTCTAGTAGGAAGCTACAAAGGTATTTTTACCCCGGTATCAATTTTAGTAAAGTCCGTTCGCATTTTTTTATATTAAAGTGAGCTGTGCGTTAACCATTACTATAATTTCCAGTACTTCATTTTAGAAACTCTTACTTAAAGTTATTGAATTCACTTCTGTGTAGTTGAGGTGTGAAATTTCGTTGGTTCAGGTTTTTTTGTGTTAATAATGTTTTTTGTTTTTTTTCAATCCTCGAAACGCTAAGTAAGGAACCAGGAACCTCTAAAGATTTAAAGAAGTAATAAGCAGATAATAACAATAATCAATCATAATAATCAAACATATAGCACTCTTAGAGATAAAACTTAATCCAGGAGGAGTTTTGAAGTACTTAAACAACCCATACGTATGAACTCCAGCCATCACTCGGTCTTTCCTATACTACGACAATATAAATACACACAGGAAATATAGCTGATGTAAATAAAGGATGGCTCTGGCAGAATAAAGATTTATGGTCAATCGGGGAATGTTAATTACTCGTTAATCAGCTTGGAATATTACAAAAGGAATATTGCAAATCAGTTATACAACGGGAATATTTATGCCGAAAAGTGGGTCGATTATCGTGAGATTAAAGCAAATGGTCGTTTTACCTTTAATGGGGTCAGCTTAAGGAAGGAAGAAGCCAGCGGATGCGCCCCTCGAGTGAATGTTCTTCAGCACGACCGCACGAGGAATGGAGAAGGCCACTGGACGTGGCCCCAGGTCGAATATCCTGATAGTGACGAGGAGGAAAGGGAGGAGGGGGGACCAGAAGACCAGTTCACGTTTCTTCTTGAAGACGGACGATGGCGCCTCAGATCTAGAGAAGTAAAGCCTTGATTATTGCTAATTTTAGTAAGTTTTCGACATCAGCATTGAACGCTGAAAGCAAATAAATGGGCAAGGTGTAGAGCTTGCATCGAATCGGCTCTTGTGTGGTGAATACTATGCCATGCTCGAATTAGGTCAAGCAACGAGGCTTTTTGGAATTGAACTCTGGGTAGGCCTTAAACAACTGGGATAACTGGGCTTTGTGAGCGGTCTCCAGGTAAGGATTTATATCCATCACCGGAAGATGGGGGGGATACGAACCGGGGAGCAACGAGAAAGGGAAATCATTCTCAAATTCCACGCAAACTTTCTGGACTAGGTTAATAGGCTCGGTTGTATAGGAGGCTTTCATCACGGCCTCTTCGTCCAGGGCAGCAATATTTTTGGTGGAGGCGCGGTGGTGGTAACGTTTGTGCATGTTGAGGTAAACCAATTTGTTACTGGAGGGCGTTTGAATCACGTAGTCCACGGGACCACGGGCTGCTTTGAGGTCTAAAAAAGGACCTTTTTATTAGAAAAGAAGCTTTCTTTGTCTGCGTAGGCCGGAGAAGCAGGATCTCGTCACTGTGCTTGAACCGTCTTTCTTTTGGCCTTAAGGTCAAAATAAGTCCTGTAATTTTCCAGGTTCAAGTCCGCATTTTTGTACGCAATGTCTGCGCATTCCTCCAGACGGTTTAGAAGGTCCAATATACATATATGCTTATGAGGAGAGTTCGAAAACAGATCATTGAAAATGCTCATCGGGCCGCGAACATTTCGGCCATAAAGGAATTCAAAGGGAGCGAACTCCAGGGTTCGTGGGGAATTTCACTGCAGTCGAAGAGGGCGACCGGCAGGTATTAATGCAATTCTTGAGGCTGGGCATGTCCCAGTTTCTTAAGGACGGTATTAAGCGTGACATTCAATTTCTCACAGACGCCGTTAGAAGCGATCTGGAACGGGGTTTTGATGAGGGGATTGACTAATAAGGTTTTTCTACATACTCCATAAACTCCAAGGTAAATTGTCTACTCCTCTCTGAGAAGATCTCCTTAGGGATGCCAACGCGGAAGAAGATGGAGCTCAGGGCCTTCACGCAGGTTACGCTGTCGATCTTCTTAAGGGGTATGGCGTCTGGGAATCTGGTTGCAAAATCCACGAGCTTTATGATATTAGAATGCCCTTTGCTCGACGGGGGGTGTATTGTGCTAATTAAGTAAATGGCAAATCTAAAAAAGGGTTCTGGCACATTGGGTAATTCTGGCAGCGCCAGGCCAAAAGAAATGGCGAAATATTCTTAGGGATGTCTTATTATGGCTAAAGTGGCCAACTAACAAGCCATCGTGGGAAATATAGAAGATCTGGGGAATATAGGAGCGGGGGATACATGCAAGCACGTAGGCGAGTTGTTAGGAACGAAATGGAGCGGAAAAACAGTTCACACTCAAAGAGGTAGGAGACATCCTTGTGACCACGAACGGTTTCGCGCTCGTTGGTCCTCGCCTTTTCCCACAAGGGCTGTAGTAAAGGACACTCTTTCTGGGCGCTTACAAAAGACTCATGGTTAAGAGTCTCCTACTAAGGGGAAAAAGGGGGTTCTAAAGGTACAGGGGTTACCTCATTCTTCCTGGCTTGGGCACTTGTGAAGATGGGCTGAACAACAGGACTAAGGAAGAGCTGCGGGCTCTGGCCGACTAATACAGCAGAAAATTTAATAGGGACTGCTACGACGTCAGCTCAACCGGTGAAATATTGACGTTCGATGAAACAACGGACCACTGGGAACCAGTTGGCTTGTCCCAAGTAGTCCTCGATTGCTGCAAATTTATCGTGGCCGAGGCTCACAGGGGGGAGCAACGTTTCCTTAACGACGATGCACGTGCATCCTGTATCTCTGACCAGGGTTGAAACCAGATAACTATTAACTGATCCGGTTTCAATTTTGAGCCCTGGGGTAGCTTTTCTTAAATAAAAAATTAACTTGATCTCCCGGGGAAGTATTCACTGTTGGAGAAGCAGGCGTTTCGGGGCGAGCAGTCGGAGGAGGAAGAGAGGCGGTTACTTGTTGGACTTGGTGGCTGGAAGCAGAACAGAGTTTAGAATTTGGGGGTGAGTTAGACCTTACATGTCAGGGGATGATTCCGCAAGCAAAACCGACGATGGGTCGTCTCGTCTCGGGTAATCCAACCCAGGGGGATTAAAAACGAGTGTCTTAACATCCGTAAGCTGAGACGGGGAATGACATTTCGAATTTAAGAACTTCTTCGATTGAGCTGAAATTTAGGGTGTTGACCTTCACTTTGGGGGGGGGGGGAGGAAGGATGACTATTCTTAGGATCTTTGGGGTAGAAGTTATGGCTGGACGCGCGCAAATCCGCTCCTTCGATGCATTCTTTGAAAGGAGAAACTCTTCTCTTCTTCACGAATGTACGGATTTCAGAGGGCAGCGTAGCCACCAATTCATCCCGCAAAATGAAGTGGAAGAGATACTCATAGTCGCCTTTGACCTGGGCGAAGGCCAACCAAAGCTGCAGACTTCTTCTGAGGGTGAATCCGAACTGGCGGTAATTCTAGCCTAGGTAGCAACTTTGCCTGACGAATCTTTGTCCTGTACAAGTGTGGATTCATGTTGATTGCAGCCAAGAGTTCGGACTTAAGGTTTAAATAGTTGTGGGTAGCCTCGGGTAAGATGGAAATACAAATATCCCGCAGCTGAGTATTAATGAGGGGCAGAAGTAGGGCAACTCCATTAGTGTCGATATCCAAGTGGTTTACCTAAAAAATCTTTTCGAAATGAGGCAGTTAAGCACTGAAATCCTCATTGTCCTTAAATGCTGACAGCTTTTAAGCGGGGTTTTGAAGGGCTTTACTCCTCGAACTAACTAAGAGGGTTTCTAAGTGAATACTATTTAACTCCATTTCATGGTGACTCAACCTTTCTCTTTCTTCAGTTTCTCTTTGTTCTTTCTTCTCTGCTCTTTCGTTTCTCTCTTCACTTGGATATAGGATCTCTATCGGAGAGAAAAAGTATTTCACCCTGTTGGTTAAATCTCTCAAAGGACGACATCTTGTTTAATAACGCGAGCCGGAGCCACACGACTCGTTCAAGAATTTCCCGTTAAAGAAAATGGGTCTCTCGTAATAGTTCCCCAAAATTCTAAATAAAAATTTTATCCTTGTGATCGCACACACAGACAACAGCAATAAATTACAATAAATAAATGAATTATTATATGAGTATCTGATAAAGGGCCTCTCAATTAGGCACGGGGATTACAAGGAGGGGAGTTTGAAAGATTTTCTCGCAAATAACACACAAAAATAAAATAGCTTGTAATGAATATGGCCACACGAGTGCCACAAAAGACATATCACTCAAAATAAAAAAAAGAAAAAGATGATTTTCCTATCTTTAAATAAACATGACCCAACTTGGTAAATTTTGTTATTAATTCAACTGGGGCGGGACTGGAAAACAAAAGGGGTCCTTAACTTAACCTAACTATACCTGACACCAGTATTTATTATATATATATATATATATATATATATATATATATATATATATATATATATATATATATATATCTGTATCTATTGGTTGGGAGGAAAGAGATAAAGACCAAGGAAATATGTTTATATACAGTTATACGTACATATATCCTCTAATGTACGTACACGTCCTTGCTACGTTCAATATGTTCACTTCGTAAATTTAATCCGTTAGTTACAAGGTATAAAAGTGCGATTTATTATAGGGGTCGATAACATTTACTTTAGTCAAAGGTATATTTCAAGAATGAAAACCAAAAATCTGATTTTTAATGAGTCCCTAGTTAACACATATATATATATATATATATATATATATATATATATATATATATATATATATATATATACATACGAGAAATATAGGTAATGTCAATAAATGACAACTCTGAAAGAATAGAGATTAATGGGTAATCGAGGAATGTTAGTTACTCGTTAATCAGCTTTGAAATGGAATGTTACAAATCAGTAATACAGACAGAATATTTAAATGTCGGAAAGTGGGTCGCTTATCGTGAGATTAAAGCAAATGGTCATTTTACCTTTAATTGAGTCAGCTCGAGGAAGTGAGAAGGCCAGCGGACGTGGCCTTCGAGTGAATATCCTTCAGTTGGGCGGAATGGGGAATGAAGAAGGACAATGGTCGTGGCCCCAGTTCGAATATCCTGATCTTGACGAGGATGAAGAGAGGGAGGGGGGGGGCAGAAGGCAAGTTCACGATCCTTCTTGAAGATAGACGATGGCACCTCTGCTCCGTAGAAGTAAAACCTCCAAATAGAGATTCTGCAGCGGTTCGGCACAAAGTCTTACACAAGAATCTGGAGATCCTTGAGGGTGGTCGGGGTCCAGATAAAACAAGAGGAATCATGGCCAATTTTTCGGGGACGAAAACGATTTGAGGCTTGCTCTGAACAGAGTAGAACTTCGCAAAAGTGATGGGTCTGCCTGGTTAGATCCGATCTTGAAGTATAACTGAATACCGGGAAACTTGAGGAAACAGACAGAACGATCTGAACCGAAGGTGACGTGTTCTTAATTTACCCAGAGACTGGAAATCCCAGGTTATTTATATGACGGCCATTTCTAATGCTCAATCGATGGAAGGCACAGACGTCTGTCGGAAAACTTTTGGCACCTAGAGGGATTAGCGTTTGTCACCCAACTAAGGTCTTAATTCCTCCAACTATGTCGGCGGGAGACTCGGAAGGCAGCCTCTAAAATACCGAGATTAGCGTTTTCACGGTGGCTTAAAGCTTTTAGCGCGCTGAACTTAATTGACTGCACCTTCGATGCTGCTGGCGGATATTCCAATTCTTTTTTTCTTTCTACACTTCTTTGTACTCTCACTTTAAATCACGTCGACTTAGATTTTTAGAAGAGAGAGAGAGGGAAGAAATAAGGAGCAAATATTGGTGATATTCCCTTTGATTTCTATTTCCTTACACAAAGTATACCCTAGAGTAGCCTAGAATACCGTAGCCTAGCTTAGTATAGAGTTGCATATATAGTCTATCATAGTATAAATTAGAAGAACCTAGCTTAGTATAGTATATCTGGGCCTATCACAGTGTATCCTAGCCTAGCTTAGCTTATCAAAGTATATCCAAGCCTGCCTAGCTGAATATAACCTAGCCTAAATTAGCGCAGGCTACAATTGTATATTAAAACTTAGTCTAGCCTAGGGTAGCTTACCCTAGTCTAGTATAGCCTATCTTAGTATAGTTTAGATTAGCCTAGTTCACTAGAGCCTTACCTAGTTAGCATATTCTAGCCCAAACTAGCATATCCTATTGGAGTATATCATAGCCTACCCTATCCCAACCTAGTTAGTATAGCATAGCATAACCTAGCCTAGCATTAACTATCCTAGACATGTATAGCCTATACTATACTATGTATAAACTATACTAGGTTTGAATTTCGTTTGAATCGGCAAAACAATATAATTTCCACGCCCTCCTTGGGAAGACTTTGGCAATTATATCATTCGAAAGAGAATGTAAGTCAGCATAAGTTTTTTTTAAATTTCGTGAGAATCGGCTAAATAGTTATAATGTTATTACCAAAAAAAGCAAAACAGGGACCAACCGACCGACATAGTGGCATGTATAGTCGCTCACGACCTGACTTGAAAATAGAGATAATAAATATTACTTTAAAATATGACCTTAAGAATTAAGAGTTGTGAAACCAAATCTTTATTCCTATTATCTCTTTCTTAACCTATCCTTCACCTCTGAGTTCAACCTTTTTATTTCTCTCTTGAACTACATAGCTTTCAGTGGATCTTAAGTTCTTAACTTCTCTGTAAATCTTCATTTAAACTTTAACAATGTATATTTGCGCAAATCCATTTTTGCACCTAAATTGTGTAAACGTCATCCCTCTTCCGAGTTCGAAATCGGATTGCTCGAAAGGCTGCAGATTTATTTTCATAAGCCTCGTATATTCTTACTTAATATTAATTTGACAGATATAAACTACATTTCCTTTAGTACTAATAGTACCTAACTTATCTTTGAAAATATATCGTTTATTAAATTCATTTACTGAAATTAATGAAATAGTTCCGCATTTCACCAAAATATTTTCGATTTTTATTTATTCACTCTTGGTTACGCTTCATTTTGGGGGGAGCAAAAGTTATTTGTTAACATATTTCATTTTTAAACTAGATATTTACACAAAATGCCATATATCTATATATAAATCCAATTAATCACTAAGCACCGTTTGCACGCTCAAAAAATTACAAAAATAAAAATATTGTAAAAAATTATAGAGAAATGATTGAGAAAAAAATTGCAGGTATTTTGCTTGTTTATATCATTGTTGTCCAAATATTTGGCCTGTTTTTTAATATGAGAAAGTTCTAGAATCTTGCCAAAAGAAAATGGTTGGGAAAGGTAAGAAGGGTGACGTATTTGGTCGATAAGGACTGGTAAGGTCTTCATTATTCAACACCTGATCCTCATGAGGAAAGTTTCCAAATACCCCAACAATTAGCGCACTAAATTACGAGTTGTTTTCAGGAGTATTATCGAAAAATAAATGTTATAGTTGTTTATGGTCGTCGTATCTAGAAAATATTCGCCATATGAGTAAAATAAAACCATATTTTCCATAATACAACCATATAATCTCCTAATATAATCATTATATTAACATATAGATAGCTGGCCGAACGTAAAGAAGATCGATGCGAGACACTCTATATTAAATGTCCCAACCATTGCCCACTGTGCCCCAAAGCTTCCTTTCTCTACAGATCTATCCTTTCCACCTTTCTGCGAGACAAAGTCACACTGGTTTTTGCTTTAAATTAAAACAAATAAATAAGGCAAAGTATACATATGTCAGTGGGTATGTGCCTGATGGTCCCACAAATCCATGTTCCATTTGCTCCACAGCCGAAATGCTCTCATAACTGGCAAAAGACACTTGAGACACCACTGATCCTCCGGTAATAGTTTAGTGTTTACATAATTTATGGAGGTTCATCTATTCATATTATATGTTGCTGAGGTTATTTTGGGGGCAAACTTTGTATATCTTGAGGATTCTGAATTCATTTTCTTTCTAGCATATTTCTAAGAGCAAAAGAAATTTGAAAGCCAGATAATCCGTCAGAACCTAGTGCTATACATTTCCGTTGATATTTTCCTATTACTAACTGGAACGAGTGCGTTTAGAATTAAATCATAAATACCAATTTTAGTGCTAGTATGGTATTTTATAACCTAAATCTAGATGGTATTCTATTATTTAATGTTTCTCGAAAATTTCATGAATACTCTATTGTTGCACAGCGTGTAAAAACATCATATATGTATTTTCTCTTCATATGTACTCTTGTTATATAGAAGATATTAGTATTCCAGAGAATTGTAACATTTGAATTAATTTTTAAATTTCTTACATATTATGCAGTTGCCACTTTCAGAAAATCAGAAAATCAATGTTGAAATCTCCATAAGGATACTGATAAATTTTATCAGTGATACCAAAGCTAAATAATGTTGAATCAAATAAACTTAGCATATACAAAGTACAAGTGGACAAAAAAATTTTCATTTAATCTTGATTGACTTTAATACCACCAGAATGTGGTCATCACCTACAAAACACAGATGATCTAGAAGGATGAAATCAGGATGATCTTATCTGTTGTTTGGGACTCGGCAAGACCAACTAATATTTAGTTTAAAGACTGAAGAATTCAGTATTTTAGATAGTTTTAATTTCATCGTTCTAGTTATAAAGGTTAATGTTATATTTATGTTATGAATCAGAAACATTTTTAGTATAAACCCTGTATATATTGTATGTCATTATTACAATTCCGAAAGCAACAGCAAAATTTCAGTAATGACCTCCTTCTAATGAGTAACTTCAATATTGGATGTCCGCGGGATATCTTGAGGAAATAGTATTGCAGAAGGGTGTGGCTAGAATTGGGCTTTTGGTCTTTCCTCCCAAAACCTTCCTACTCACAGTACATGCACATTTAAGTGTTCGTCCAATGTCCATCAGCAATTCTTTCTTGGTCAACGCAGACTAATTATAATTCAGCGGTACACATCAGAGAATAGGAAAGATGGAGTGCAATGTAGAAACACGAAGTGTAGACTGCTTTTTATCAATAATAATCCAAATATGTTCATATACAATTAATTAATTAGTTTTTTGTCAACTCTTTCAGGATTAATAGAATTTTGTAAATCAAAGAGAAAATTAATAGAAAATTACGCCCACTTACAAATATGACTTAGAAATAGTAAGCAATCAATTAACTGTATAGAGGCAGGAAAACATATTTTCGATATTTCCGAAATTTTGAACCTTACTGTAAGAAGACAACGGGTATTTAAGTTTGCTAACGGCTTAGAGAAAAAGCCAGGTGTCTTACAAGAGGGATGACAACCATGTTCAGATCATTGAGAACTTCAAGTCTCATCAATCATACTATGGAGAAGAACAGGACACTCTAAATAGCGCCAGAAAACATACTTTGTACGCCAAAGTGAGTCATGTGACAATGAAAAAAATTGCTGAACGATGATATTAAAATTCGTTCTTTCAATATAGCTAAAGGGCATCTCGATTCCAGCCCCACAAAATGATGACTTGCATCCTCGAAAACTGAGGACGATGAGAAGTTATTCACTGTCAAGGTCACTCAAAACTTACAGAATTTTTGTGTTTGGGCACAAAATAAAATGTGATTCGGGTTGGTGAGGGTTTAGGCGGGAGTAAATCACCTTGTTAAAGGATACCACCATAAGAAATACCGGTGTAACCCTCAATGAGATGAAGCAACCTCAAACAGGCAAAATCTCATTTAGTCAACATTTTCTCTATCTGACCCTTTCATTTATTCAACTCTTTCATATTTTCATTTATCTAATTTTGAATTTATCCATTTTTTTCATTCATGCAACTTTTTATTTATCCTCTTGTTCATTTCCGAAATATTTTCATTCATTCACCTTTTTTTGATTCGAATTTTTCTTTTATCTCATTTTTTTCATTTATCAAACTCTTGTAATTTATCCAACTTATTATTTAGGAAATTTTTCTAATAAACCCACTTTTTACACTTTGTTATTTATAAAAAAGTTTTATTCATCTAAATTTACCCAACCTTTTATTTATCCGACTGAGAGCAAGGAGAGAAAAGAAGAATAACAATAAAAAAGGAGGTGATGCGATGAACAGAACTATTGCTCTAGCAAATCACGGAGGGGAGCGCAAGTTTAAATCCCTCTTCCGATCAGCCCAGAAGGAATCGGAAAAGAAAAACCACACTGTAAATAGAGCTCTTTTAGTCCATATTAAATGGGTTTATAAAAGAAAGCAACTTTTGAAGACCAAATAAATTGCTATTTTGGGGGGTCACCGGCCGAATGGCTTTTACAATTTTGTTTTCTATATGGTTGAAATGTTTAATTGGCTTTAAATTATGGAAATCAATCGAATTTAATATAGATTCATGGCAATCAAAACTGCCCCCATCAATTTTGCAATAAAATTACAATTAAATAATTTGAAGTTGAGACAATTGATTAATTCTAAAGGATTTTTAAATAATACAATCAGACCTATGCAGAAAAATATAGAGTGTTTTCTCTAGTCTTCCTCTTTAATTGACCTTCAATACGATAGTTATAAAAGTCCTTTAACTTTGATTTTCACCCTTGAAACCAGATTGGAGGATCTGATCAACGTTAGAGAAAGGCAGGTAAGCTAGAATTTGGGATGGCAAAAGCTTTTCAATGATTTTTAGAAAGAAATGGAATTTGGAAGATTTGTCAGTAGTTTGTCGAGTCATTCTTAGGGATAGATAGACTAGCAGGTTATTTGAAATCCAAGGGTATTAGATCACATGATAGGGAAGTGTTAATGATAACAGTTAATTATGCAAATTCACCTGGGATATTAACGATTAAGACTTAGTAGCAAAGATCCAAGAGGAGCTCACTCCTTTTTTGGAAGAGAAAACGAGGAAGTAAATTTCCTCTGCTGACAGAACAGGGGGAAAATAGTTATAGGGGGTTTCTTATGATTAAGGAGTTGGGTAAAACAGGGGCAGAAGAAAGCCGATATCGGATATGATCTTGTTAGTGAAGAAGTGATAGGGAGAAGAGAAAGTATATTCTGATGAAAGCGAGATAAGCAAGAAGCTAGATCTGAGAGGAGTCGTTTAGGTCACTTTCAGAACTCGTGTATCTAATCGACAGAAATAGGTAGGCAGGAATCTGGTTTCTCAGTCTAAAATAGATTGGGGAAAATAGATTACAACGAAAGGTGGGGGCAGAAGCTACGTGGAGGTTCCGTGAATCGCGATGAATCAGAGGTGAATAAGAAAGTCGTCAGAAATTTCATAAGTGGGTTCCTTTATATAGATGCTATGAATCTGGACGGAGGAAGCGAAAAGATCCAGGATATTGCGATGTATGAGAGCTAAGTAGTATATAATTTGAGAGAGGTATTCAAGAACTAAATGTGTGAGAGAAGTCGGAGGAACTATGAAAAAATATGAAGAGAGATGTTGAATTCCCCAAGGAGAGGTAACATTAATAGTGAGTGGAAAAGGCAAGGTTCGTAAGGTCACCATGTTGGGTTCATATTTAAAAGCCCTTTGTGTTAAAAAATTTTCAATTTGCTAAATGCGGATACAATTGATAAAAATGAATTTCTAGGAATAGAGGTAAGTAAGTATATATATCATTTGTAGCTTCTCTTTTTTGTTCGAATGATCAAGCCAGTTTGCCTTTCGTTCACCCTGACAATTTATAACCACCTTTTAACTCTCTGCATGAGATTATACGTTACCTCTTATCGTCCTGTAAAAAAAATCACGACAGGAGTATTTCCTGGGTTCAATTACCCTGCTATTTCCAGCTGCCCAAGTAAGGAAGTCTATCTTCGTCAATGAAAGAAATGTTAAGGGCGTTGCACCTCCTTTATCTCCTAGCATTTAAAGATTTTTCCTCTTTCACTAGATGATCTAGGAACCTTCTACATATTTAAATTTCCCATATGTTCACATCATTATTTGTAAGCCTGTTTGCAAAGACTTTTCTGGATATATTCGTTGGTTTTGGCCTTCTATGTAGTATAAAAATCAAACAACTGTTGGTTGGGCTGATTTTACCACAGGATCGCTAAGAGAATGGAGTAGGTAATCTATCCTTAATAAATGATAAAACTCACCATATCATTTCCACTAAATTCTAAAAGTAGTAAGTTTAGAAGAAGTAAAATAAGTGGAATGAAATGACTTTAGTGCCCCTAAAGATTGGACTACATAGGGCTCAGCTGAGGATACACCAGTGACTGAATTCATGACTTTTGTAATGTTTTTGTGCTTCACTTCTCGTATTTGAATACGTGTTTACCTCAAGGTAAGTGAATATATTCAAATATAAAATGCGCGTGTGATCGCTTACTATTGTCTACATATGTACAGTAGTCAATTTTCTCTTACGTCGCTTCATTCTTACGTACCGATACATTTTGACCGTGGGTTTGCCTTTTCACTCTTGAACTACACCAAGAATTCGCCCTTCTCCTTATCAAATAAATCTTTGCTTCATCGCACACATCAAACCATTTTTAACGATATTCTTTTTGCTTAAATTTCTCACCACTCTAATGAAAAAAAATAGAAAAACTCCCTCTTTCACATAAAGGATCAAATTTAACTCACTATTGCAATAGAATTGTTACATTCAATTTCACCACAAAGAGCTGAACCGTACCCCATTTTTCTTCCAAATATCCCTCCATTTACTTCGGCTAAGGACTAAAACTTTGTCTTGTGATTTAATCATTCGCTTTCCTTTGGCAATTCACTGCTTCTAGATAAATCATGAAAACCCTTTTAAATTGTTTGCGGAACAAAATTTTCCCCTTTTCCCATTCAATGTTATTTTAAAGTGAGTTTGAACAGGAATTCTGAACGATTTGGTGAAACCATCGTTGCACACGTAACAAGAGATTATTAATCACTAAAATCAAATCACACATCACTAGAAATCGTTTTTCTTGAAACGATATTGCGTACAGTTTTAATCTTGACTGGTGTCATATGTATATATATGTGCCTGTTATCCAAAGTTTACTTTTAGCAATATCACAGAAAGGCGAACTTATTTCTTCTTATTCCAAGTGCTCTGGGCAATCTTAAACGATCTGTTGTACGGTTGCTCGTATTTTTGTGAGCTATCCAGCTTCGTCAAGTGAACTAAATTAAGAGTGTAAGAAAGAAATTTGACACTACGGTTCTTAAAGGAATATTTTTACCATTAGGTTATTACTCACTTATATTAAGTCCATAAAAGATGTTAACATTTCATGGCAAAATTTCGACGCGCTAATATTTTGCATTCTGTATTATGCTATTCTCAGCTCCTCTCCCGCCTGAGGAACCTTCCCGGGCCAACTCTAATCGTTAATTTTCTACCATCATCAAATCCCAATGAGATTTTAAGATACCTTTTGGTTCCTTATACTTAACAAGGGAAATTAATAAAAACTTCGTCGGTTTCCACACATTTTTCAATCCAAATACTCTGTTGGAGATAGGAATTAATACAAACTCAAAGCTATTCATTTAACTCATTATTGGTATTTAATGTGATTCATTAATTAATATCCATGTCATTCATTTAGTTTGTTCTTATCAACATGTGAGATTTATTTGATGCAACTGTCAACTATCATTATGCTTAAAATGATTATTCTCAATTATATCAGCGTTGGAGTCTCTCAACACATGAGTATGACTGCTCAGTTGCAGTTCCTCGGATAATTAGTAGTGAGTTTGTTAGTTGATTTTTTTTTAATTATCAACGGAGCTATCTTTAATCAAGCCTTCAACTTGCAAGAAAAGTGGGAAGGCATGAAACTTCACACAACAGAGTAGCTGTGGACGGAGAAAGGAATCGACTGGCAGGAAACTCAAAGAAGACGTCCCACGGAGGAGCAAAAGGTAGGAACCTCAATTGTTGTTTTTTTATCTTCTTCAATTTTTACTCTGCCCTCGTTTAGCATCGTTAAAGTCATAAATGGATAGGACCCTTTAAAATAAATATTCCTCCTAATCTTGGGTCTTCTTTCTCGTTTATGGAGGGATGAACACGAGAAAGATGGGCTGATTACCCTTGAATAACCTCATACGCCGATTCAATTAATTTTTATTAAAATTTAATTTTTCTTGCGGCTTTATCTGCCCCTCCCCTCTTTTTTATGTTATATAAAAGAGCTACCAAGATATAAGAAAAGCTAGAGGTATTTCTCAGTGATGAAGCAAAAAGAGAAAATCAGAGATTCACATAGAATACCACGAGAAGAACAGAGGTAACTTTAGGAGGGGAGACCGATTGAGGAATTTAACACCGCACCAATAATCACGTAATAAGAAGATCACGATCAATAGTAAAAGAAAATAAGGAAAGATTATCAACTGCATATTACTCAAATAAAACCCCAAAGTTTTACAAGGAATAATACAGGCGCGAGAGCCATAACATAAAGAACGAATAAGAAGAGAATTAAATGAAAATAAGAAGCAACCAGGAGATTGCTGGTCATCCAGTAATCAACACTAACCCTTACTCATTCCTTTACACCACTTTACCTTAACACCTACTGTCCTCTCTTCTCTCCTTAAGAAAACAGTTATTCTTTCAACCTTTTTCAAAATGTAAAGACAGCGTGAAGGAATCCCCTTTGAATAATATTATTTCCGCTTCTCCTAAGATGGTTATTTGGGAGAGAAATCGAGCCGTTACTCCCCCCCTCCCCTTCCGATCTCTCCCTCTTTTGACCTGCCGCCAAGTTCCCGTGGAATTCACAACGAAGCTTCCTCCCGGTCGTATCACCCCCCCATCCCCATCCTTCAGGGCTGGAGACTGGTTTGTAGATTCGCCGTAAACCGCCTTTATGGCTGCCGCCGCTGTCGCCGGTCTGGTTGCTGTTCCTAGCCGTTGACACTTCCTCGTAAAAAGGCGCTCAGTTCATCACGCCCGAAAACGAACGTTAAGAAGGTCTCAATCTCTCTTCCTGTTTTGAAAAACTCTGGATATATATGAACCCGCTGCAAGCTAAAGGACAGATTCGGTTAGACGCGACTTCCCCGGAAGGAGTGCAACTCAACGAGCTCTCTACCAAGAAGTGTGAGTGACGGTCGCAAGCAACGGAAGGCTAGACATCACTCCCGTGCCTTCGGATCAGAGAGAAGAGTCTCGTGAGAAACGTCAGCCTTTCTCATCCGGCTTCGGATCAAGGATTGGAGATGCCGTCCTTCGAAGTTCTTCTGGTGACCTTTTAGGACAAGAGGCTCTCATAGCTCGTTCAAGCTAAGTGTGGAGAAGTCATCCTCCCTCCCATTCGAAGTTTGTTCGGTGACCCCTAAGGACAGGAGGCCCGCATCTCGCAAGCACAAGTTCGAGAAGAGTAGCCCCACCCACTCTGGGCTGTGTGGTTACAACCCGTGAGTAGTCGAGGTCACCAAGACCTTCCCAATATTTGTCCCAACTTACCCTCGAGTTTCAAAGGAAGTAAATCATTCATTCCCGTCAATCTCCCATTATAACCATTCCCTAACCAGGGATATCTAATTAGTATTCATGGCTTGAGTTCATCTTATTTAGGAACCATTTATATATATATATATATATATATATATATATATATATATATATATATATATATATTTATTGTTGTCCCCTTTTATTTCGCGTGGATTAAAAAGTAATTTTTGTCATTGTGTTTGTTATATTCCTTTGGGCACGCTGCTGCCGCTATCTACTTAAATCGCACTCTTAGAAACAATAACAGTCATCGCCTTGCTTGACCTACCTTAGAGCCTGTGTGCGCAGATTCACCGTACACTTAGCCGTACCTCGACAGACGTAAACACTCATTTGGCATTTTTTTCTTTTCCGGAATAATATCACATCTAACTCTGCAATGTCGTCTCCACTAATTTTCTGTTTGATTTCACTC
Organism: Ceratothoa steindachneri; assembly: GCA_963969495.1. NCBI lineage: Eukaryota > Metazoa > Arthropoda > Malacostraca > Isopoda > Cymothoidae > Ceratothoa > Ceratothoa steindachneri. Next base: position 143,859,427 of record OZ018321.1, on the reverse strand, counting down.
TTTTCAAAAGCTTGTTGCAACTGTAAAGCTAACTAAAGAAGAAGGTCGTAACGAGTAATTTTGTCACCATTAACTTCCTGATAAAAAACAGCTGCATTGAATCTTCGAGGTCGAACAAATGGTATAAATCTTGAGCGAGCAGCCTTTTTGAGCCAGCTTTTTTACTGTATTTGGGAGCCATCTGATAAACAATATACACTCCTTCATTGTTAAAATCTAGAAAGTCTCGGTATCAAGAGTTCTTTTCACTTCTTCTTCAACTTAAACACAGCTAAGTATGGTGCTCAGAAGAATCACATAGGTATTTGGTTTGAATTTTTAGATTGTTAGAGTTGCTGGGTATTTTTTCAAAACATGAGTGTTGACCCAATTTTCTAGCATATTCTTGATACCAACAGTCACCTTCTTTCGGGTACGATTCATTGTCCATCGACGGTAGTATTTTTCTGCTAGAAATCCTGAAAGTTGTTGGTTTAATGGACGTTTTTCATACTTCCCGAGGTGAAATCCGTTCAAAATGTATTTTGCCTTGTTATTAGCAGCTATCCAAAATTTTATTCGAAGTTTTTGAGATAGGTGCTAATGTACTTGGTAAAAGAGTTTGGTTTTCTACTCAAAGTTGATTAGGATCAATCATGAAGCCTCACAATTGAGTCTTGTGAATACTATGAAGTTTTGAAATGGGCACGCACATAATTATGCACATGCAATTAATGTACTAAAATTGTATATCATTTTGTCATGTAAAAATATATAAAAACGCTATTCTTGTAAATGCCGATCGGCAAAAGTGAATTCAAGGTGGATTAGGATCAACAATGAAGTCTCACAAATGTTTCATATGAATCTAAAGAAGTCTTAAAATGGGCACGTACATAATTATGCAAATGCTATTAAGCTACTAAAAGTATAAAACATTTTGTCCTGTAAATAATAATACATCCTGTATTCTTGTAAGGACTAGAAAAGTAAAAGAAAATTCAACACGCTTTCACACGGTTACACGCACACACGACCTATGGACGCTTCTCGCGCTATTGTTCCTGACTATTTAGGGCCGCGGCACAAATTCTGTGAGACACTGAAACGGCTCTGTAGACTTGTTTATCAAAACACTCAAACTGGGAAGCGGGGAAAACGCTGATTTTTTATTCTCACAGAGCCATAAAATACGAAATCTTAACCTCGAAAATAATCTCTGTACCCAGGAATAGATTTTCTTGCAGAGGCTTGAATCAAAACTCCTGCTGAATTTCTCTCTATCCTCGTGTACACACGAATAAACTTCGAGTCGCGTAAGCCACGCCCAAACCCCCTCATTGGCTAAGAGTGGGCCACGCCTACATTTTTCGACACATTAATTACCATCTGAAGTACACCCCTAGGTCAGTCAGACAGACCGACAGTAAGAGTAAAGGAAGAAGCAACAGTCGGCACGAAGACAGTAAGCTTTTTAGGGAAAGCGTAGGCCAAAGTTGTCCCAAACATTACTAGGCCAGCATCAAAAATAACCGAGGTATTCATAAATGAATTAATTTCGTATAAACTTACTGAGTCTCCGTCAAATGGAGCTCTTTGAATCCGCCTATCGCAATTTCCTTCTCCTACTGCTAATCAACCTCTCATCTTACTGAGCCTACATCGTTAAAATCGAAAGAGAGGATAATCATCTCCACCTGGAGTTAGACCAAGATAGCGGCCATAACTTGTGACCCCTTTGCTCAAACAAGAAAAGTGATTGGAAGATGGGCTCCCAGAAAAAGCAATGAGCGAATATGCAGAAGCAGAATTCACCAATGCAATTCCCCTAAAGATAGTGGCCATAAGAGAACCTTTATTTAATGTGGAACAACTGTTATTAAACAGTCATATTTTCACCTGGTTTGTAGCAATTAATGCAATTTTGTACGATTTGATGCCAAACTTCTGATACCATCCCAAATTTGTCCGTTTTCAGCCTCTCAGATCGATTAGAATTCAAATCAAAGCGGAGCTATCTCCTAATTTTTTGTCGCGTGCGACTCTATATCTCAGTATGTAGATCGGTCCCCGTTTAAGTTTTATTTGTTTGGGTAATAACATTGTAATTATTAAGTTGATTCTAACAGAGTTTGAAAGTTTGCTGCTGTTTTACATTCTCTTCCAAATGCTATAATTGACAAGGTCCTCTCAAGTTGAGCGCAGGAATTATTTTCCTTTGGTAATAACATCATAACTATTCAGCCGATTCTAACGAAGTTTGAAACCCTTATTTTCTTTTCCATTTTTTTTTCAAATGATATAATTGTCAAAGTCCTCCCAAGGTTAACCGTAGAATTATTTGGCAATAACCTCATAAATCTTCGGCTGATTTTAACAAAATTTGAAACCCTTATGTTGTTTTACTTTCTCTTTTGAATGGTATAATTGCCAAGGTCCTCACAAGGTTGTTCTGGGAATTATTGCAATTTTTGAAGGTCATAAATCAAAATAAGTGAGAGCACACGACTTTAGTCGGCAGATCAATATATATATATATATATATATATATATATATATATATATATATATATATATATAGTTGGCCAGTAAATTTTCTTCGTAAAATGTTTTATTGAAGGCGACTGCTAACTTATTTTTTTTTTTTTATTTTCGAGTCTCTCGATTTGTTTTATGTTCCGCTTTGGTATTGGCTTAACCCATAGATTAGTTCACCGAAATTCTTTTGAAAGTTGTGACTCACAAGGGCAGAAAACTGGTTCACTAAGTAAAACGAAATTCTAAAATGGCCTGAGGCGTTTCGATATATACATATATCACTTTCGATGGCTACACAGTTGTGGTTATTTAATAAGATACAAAGCTATATATATGTGGTAAGCTTGGTTGACATTTATACGAAGACATTTATAGGTAATGGGTTTTCTCTAAACATGAGATATACGTGGAAATGGTTGAGACTCTATAACGGTCACAGGGTTAAAATTAGGAGGAATTATTAATCTGGGCTGGCGGACGGGAGTATGGTAAGATGAATTGCTAATTTGTTTGGATATTTCATTTCAGTTGCTTTCCTTTGATGTATATGGCTTCTAAGAGAAGCAAATTTCGTCGGTTTGGGGCGTCTGATAAGATGTCAGTATTCTTTTCAAGCAACTTCCGGTCCAATTGTTTTCCGTGCTCTTCCAACTTATGTGTCCTTTGAGCACCCTTCCTCAAGTGGTAAGTCATTCTTCGCATTAGCTTTGTTTTGGTCATTCTGATATATTAATGAGTTTGGAGTTCACTTACTGCTGAGCTCCTTGCCGTGGCAGCTAAATGTATAGGTAGACTAAACAAGCAATGTTCTTTCCCCCTCCTTCATTACAGCCGCTCAAGACTTTAGAAACAATCCAAATACTACTATTTTAAAAGCTGATAAACGTTTAACCTTCTTCATCATACCAAAAGAATACCTAGCCAAAATGGACACTATCCTTAGCGACCTAACAAAGTTTAAAAATCACAAGAAACACCACTCAAGATTTAAAAATGAAATTGAGCAAGCGAAATATAAAAATTAAGAATATAATCGGGGACTTTGTCCCCGGCTACACCTAAGGTACTTTTTGAATCCATAAAAATGGCAACTCAATAGGAGCAAAAATTAGCCAGATCGCTACTCCAACCTATGAACTTGGTAACTTCCTAAATAAGATATTTACCCCACATATACTCTCTAATTTTAGCCTGAAAACCTCGGCAGATTTCATTAACCTAATTCGCTCTACCACTTTAAAAGCATGATAGCTTCCAAGGAGGTAGAATCATTATTCACTAATATACCTGTTCACGAAACTATTATTTAAATCCTAAAGAGAGTATACGAACAGAACGATCGCCTTCCATCTTAGCATACCGAGAGAAGCTTTGAAGGAAGTCCTCTTAACCTGCACTACGCATGCCCCCTCTTGGACCAAACGGCGACCTATACATCTAAACCGATGCCGTTTCTATGGGTTCTCTCCTCTAAGTACTGTTTGCAATCTTTTACCTGGGAACATTCTAAGAATGAACTTTTTGAAGTTTACCAAAACCACATATTTAATGCAGATATATAAACGAAATATAAATAAATATAGAAACAATTTTAGAAATGTAAGAACTACTGGAAACATTTAAATACTGCTACTCTCTTAACTGTACAATCGAAAATAGCTAAAATAATGAACCCCGAATTCTAAATACTCTTACCAATAAACATACCAACAAAATAAGTCCAGAGTTTACGTCGAAAAGACAAATACATTTTTGTGCCTAAAAAGCATAAAGAGAATGTCCCGAGCCATACAAAAAAGAGTAATAAATGCATAAATCAACCGCGCATTTTTTAGCATGTAAACTCGAAACAATTATTTAAAAAACGGAGGCATACACGGCGCTATCCGCAAATAAATAGAAAAATGGTATAAGTCACCTAATGACAGTACCACACCTAATGACAGTACCAATCAACAAGCAGAAATGAACACCATTAAACTTTACTACAAGAGCATCATGAGCCCAGCCTACAAAAGAGATGAAAGCAACAGACAATGAGAATATCGTATCCCTCATAATTTATTAAAAACAACAAACACACCACCAACCTCATAATAAGAAACAACCGAGGACCAAGTCTAAAACCCAAGCAAAGAAGTCACTGTGAACTCCAACCTCATTCATATATCGGAATGACCGAAACAAAGCTAACACGAAGAATGACCTACCACTTGAGCAATAGTACCAGCAGAATACATAAGTTAGCAAAGCACGGAAAAAAATTGGACCGCACATCGCTTGAAGAGAATACTGAAATCTTAGCACATGCCCCAATGCAACGACAATTGCTTATATTGGAAGCCATATACATCAAAGAAAAGCAAGCGAAATTAAATACCCAAACAAATTCGCAATTCATCTTACCAGCTTTCCGTCCGCTAGCCCCTAATAATAATCCTTTCCCATATTAATCCGGCGACCTTTATAGAATCTCAACTATTTGCATGTATATCATGTATTTAAAATTTAAAGAAATCCCATTTCCTGTCAATGTTTTCGTATAAATAGTAACGCAGTTTAACACATATATATATATATATATATATATATATATATATATATATATATATATATATATATATATATATATATATAGCCCTGTATCTTATTCCCTAGCCCAGACTATGCAGCCTTTGAGAATGATATGTGTATATATCGAAACGCGTCAGGCAAATAAAGAATTTCGCTTTGCTTAGTGAAGCAGTTTTCTGCCTTCGTGCGACACGACTTTCAAATGAATTATGTGTACTATTCCCAGGGTTAAGCTTAGACCAAAAGCGGAATATAAGACAAATCGAGAGACACGAAAAGAAAATAATTAAAAATTAGTTAGCATTCGCCTTTAATAAAATACATACACAAACTCACACATATATATATATATATATATATATATATATATATATATATATATATATATATATATATATATAGAAGAAGGAGCAAATGCAAGTTCTGCGGGTGATAACAACCACCACAGGGCTTTCGCCATATTTATTTTCTGACTTTCAAAAGAATTTTGAAGACGGAAATAAAGGTGCAGAAGCCTTGCATTGCAGACTATATAACAATATAGTACAAGAAATAGAAATTGGACGCGAATGAGCAATGAGACAAGAAACCGGAGTTTTTTAGAGGTAAGAGAAAGGGACATTAGAAGAAGACTAGAATCAAAGAGAGCAGAGGGCGGCACAATGAAGGCAATCCTTTACCGAAAAGACAGAGATAACGCCAGGGGAAAACTGTTTAAAATTCCTGGCCGGGACTCGAACCCGGGTCTGCTGATTGCCGGTCAGATGCTCTACCGCTGAGCTACCAGGCACAGTAACTCTAGTTCACCCAAAGCGTTCCCCCTTTAAACCCAGTATCTCTCTAAGATAGGAACCTCACAGGAATTTTTATACCACATCTTCTTACCCGCTCACAATTTAAAAGCTTATCTCCAATGTCACATACAAAGAAGAAGGAGCAAATGCAAGTTATGCGAGTGATAACAACCACCACAGGGCTTTCGCCATATTTATTTTCTGCCTTTCAAAACAATTTTGAAGACAGAAATAAAGGTGCAGAAACCTTGCATTGAAGACTATATAACAATATAGTACAAGAAATAGAAATTGGACGCGAATGAGCAATGAGACAAGAAACCGAAGTTTTTTAGAGGTAAGAGAAAGGAACATTAGAAGAAGACTAGAATCAAAGAGAGCAGAGGGCAGCACAATGAAGGCAATCCTTTACCAAGAAGACAGAGATAACGCCAGGGAAAAAAAGTTTGAAATTCCTGGCCAGGACTCGAACCCGGGTCTGCTGATTGCCGGTCAGATGCTCTACCGCTGAGCTACCAGGAACAGTGACTCTAGTTCGCCCAAAGCGTTACCCCATCAAACCCAGTATCTCTCTAAGCTAGGAACCTCCAGGGAATTTTTATACTACATCTTCTTACCAGCTCACAATTTGATGGGGTTGATAGGGTAACGCTTCATTGTGCCGCCCTCTGCTCTCTTTGATTCTAGTCTTCTTCGAATGTCCCTTTCTCTTACCTCTTAAAAAACCGGTTTTTTGTCTCATTGCTCATTCGCGTCCAATTTCTCTTTCTTGTACTATATATATATATATATATAAATATATATTCTAGCAGATCTGATAGGTGTACGAGATCTTATTTGCAGGTGATGCCATATTATTTCTCCTTTATAATTAGATGTAAGCAAATTATATATATTATATTCATTCCTTTATGTCCCTAATATTATATACTCTATACTGTGGAAAAAGTTGAAAATTGCCATTTAGAAAAACAAACGAATATTTATAAAATAAATTTGCTCGAGAAGAGTATGATAATATAAACTGTATTATAAAATATTAGATTGGCAAAATATTATAATTTTCGGCCTAGAATTTAGAATTTGTCAGAAAATAATTGCTAAATATCATCCTTAAACAAATTCATTAATCATCATATTGTACAAAAAAATGTGTAAATTTATTGTATTCAACCGTAGCATGTTCAGTATTAAACCTTTTATTAACTATTTTTCTGTGACTAGTCATTACTCTCTTCACTGGGCTGAAACTAGAAACTTTCTCCCTGAGAAACATAAACATCTTCGCTATCATCACTGTCCACAGTTATATCACTTTCTTCTGAGTTTGATCCTTAAATTGATTTTAAATATCAAAGTCTTTTCTCATTTGAAATAGAGCCTTTTGCACATATATTCATAGCTTGGAAACGCAGCACAAACTATTTCACCGTGTTATAGTAATAAGCGGCATATAGTGAGATTGTAGATCTCTGCACAATTCGTGACAGCGCTCCATATTATTGCTCATATGAGAGGCGGTGAATATGAGCGTTTCGCTCTTTTACTAATTTCGATTAATATTCTGTGAAATAATAAGACTTATTAAATCATAAGGTACCACAGAATGGTTAATGGCGTAGTGAAGGCATTCATAGAATATGATGTCAAGCGAACACGAATTTAGCTAAATTTAAATCGGGAAGTGGCAAAATCGGTCATTTTGACCGCTTCGCTGCTCTACTGTTAAAACAAAAATAATTAAAAATCGTGAAGTTTATAAATATATTAAAATTAAGGCATGGTTGATATTTTTTACTTTTTAGTATATGAAAGTAAATATAGATGGGAAAGTAAGTATGGATATGAAAATCCTAGACTGAGAGTAAATAAATTATTAGGAAATTTGTACTGGAAACTTTTAATTTTTTTTTAGACCAAAAAAAGTGTTGCTAAAGCCAGATAAGCCATAGTGAGGGATTGTTTGGGAAATATTGAATGGTTTTATCAAAGTTCTTTAGAAAGAGTTTATTTAGAGTTCGAAAAATTAGTGTTTAGGGCTGATTTTTTGTATAATGAAAGTATTTATCAAAGTTATGTCTAATAATGGCTTTAGAGTTGGAAAAATTATATATTAGTAATGGTTTTCGTATAATTAAATTATTTTTTCAAATTATTTATAATAGTTTACCATTTTTTATCACCTTATATTTTATAATCCCTACATATTAGAATGAATATGAGAAAAGCTTAAATAAAATTAATTTTCAAAGTATGTGATAGGAAGTATTTAAACAAGAGACTATTAAAAAATTTTTAGAAGAAAATAAAGATTTTTATTAAAAAAGAAGATTAAAAATGAGTTATTCAAAAAGATATGCAAAGTTTTCAGTGCTAAAAAGTAAGAGAAAAATAAAAATTAATTAATATATTTCAGAATAATTTAAAAGTACAGGAACGTTAACTCTCAATTTGATCTTGAAATGGAAACCGATACGAATACCCAGATAGATGGTCTGCCTGAGAAACTCAGGCTTCCCTCCAAGGAGGCGTGACAAAACCGCTTCTCCTGTTTCTTATTATCATTACTTTTACAGATAATTGGATTGTAAGTTAACTATAAAATACAAGAGTTGACCCAAAATAGAAAACGTATGTCTCCTTGTTATAAAATATTCTTATGCCAGAGATAAATTTATTTACCTCAATTACCCCATCACATCATCAGGACAATAAAACTTTGCATAATATTTATAGCAACTTCCGTAAATGGAGGGGAAACGGGGAGAGAAAGGGTCTCATTAAATTTTGAAAAGACCCTAACATTTGTTTCCGAGGAAAGCCAACATTTTTAAATCGAATTTATTGTGGGAGCAAAACACCGCATTTGAAGGAATCTCTATTTGATTCTTTCTATAAAATATCCGATTAACTATCTTATTATATACAAAGGATTTGCCAATATGTGTATAACACATAAAGAAGACTCAATTATGTTTAGTTTTACACATGTACATCTTCTCAATGTACCTCATATTCCTATTGCACAACTATTATTTATTCTTTTGTAATCTCTCAACATATGAGATTTTTCCAATTTGCTAAGATTCACTTTATATTACCGCAGAAAGGCTGAAGATAAGCGCAACATTGCAAGTTAAATCCTTCGCGGTTTTAATGTGTTATCCTCTCCTCTGGAAATACCATGAACCGCTTTTCTTCTAATTTATAAAAAGTGATGATGAGGGGGTGCTACCACTGAAAGAAGTTACCATCATCCTGTCTTTCACGTTTTCTACAACATCACTTGCGACTTGCTTAAAGATTCTGGAGATATCATTGTAGACAAACTATCTTTTCTCTTCACTGAATAACTAAAACAAGTTAAGATTGCGGAGGACCTGCAAAATGACATAAGAATCCTTGTACACATATAAGGTGATCAAACGGACATTACAAACTATAGATCAATCATCTTTCCCTTGTGTGTCTATAAACTATCTACAAGAGTCATTGATAACAGACTGCAAAACCAACTAGCTGACCAAAATCCGACATAACAAGCTGGCTTCAGAAAAGCTTTACAACGATTGACCTCATACATAATTTAAATCATCTCATTGAAAAACTTTAGTGTACAATGTACGAGGGGCGGTGAATAAATTTTTCAATTCGGATATAAGGAAACGAGATATAAGGAAGAATGTTTTATTATTTTTCAATATAACTACCCTCGACTTCAATGCACTTGCGCCACTTGTCCTTGAAGCTTCGAATTCCCAACAACCAGGAATCTCCCGACTGCTGTTCAATCCACTCCTGGACGGCGAGCTGGACATCTTCATCGTCCCCACACCGGCGTCCATGCAGTGCAGCCTTGAGCTGGCGGAATAAAAAGTAGTCGCTAGGGGCCAGATCTGGACAGTAGGGATGATAATTGAACTCCTAGAATCCGCACTCGCGCAGGGCAGCTTGTGCAACTCTGGCCTTGTGGACTTTGACGACATTGAAGTCGATCATGGGGCGTGAGGTTTCTAGGGATCCAACGGACAGAGACCTTGGTCATCGCCAAATTATCGTGGATGATGTTGATAACACTTCCATGTAATATTCTAAGTTCTCGCTAAATTACTTAGGCCTTCACCCGTTGATTTTCGAGGATCATCCTCTTCACACGGCCACATTGTCCTCGTTGGTCACGTCTGACGGGCGTCCTGGACGGGTTCATCTTCAAGCGACTCACGACCATGGCGGAACTCCCTATTCCAGCGAGCAATGGTTGGATAGCAAGGCGTGTGGTCGGTGTACACTGCAACCATGCGCTTATGGATCTCTTTTGCATTCTTGCTTTCCTTGATCCAAAATTGATCACCTCGCGGTGCTCAACCTTCTCCATTGTTGAAAAAGTTATGACTGATGATCTGCGATCAGCTACTGCGTCTTAAATAGACGAGGCAGGAGCGTGCGGCTGCAGATCCTGACTTGTCATAACTTGTCCTAAAACCCTCACAAACAGCCATCCCCCTTTTTCTGCTTTGCCTTGCCGATTTGCAAAACTTATCGACCGCCCCTCGTACCTTGTTTCTTAGTATTTGCAGACTACCAAAAAGCATTTGACCCAATAAAAACACCAGCACTCATAATAGCCTTAAATAATTAAATTATAAATCAGGTCTACATACATATATATCATAAAACATAATATATACTATAATTGCAGATCCTAAATAGACTACATAAGGATACACACATCTTTCACTTACAGAAGACTTTAAACAAGGAGATACACACTCTCCGAAATTATTTACGTCTTGTCTAGAAGAAATCTTCTAGAGGCTAATTTGGAAAATAATAAGGCATTATGATCGATGGAGATTAGTTCAATCACCTGAGATTCGCATATGATATTGTACCCATAGATTATAGTCTAAAAGTTATTGAAGCAATGTTTCAATAACATTGCATACAAAAAAAGATCTCAACGATTTCAAACAAAAGAGTAATGCAGCCAATTCTCTCTCAATCGCTGAATATGCACGATTTGCAGCACTAAAACTTTTGATAGATACGCTATCACTCTCTTCCTTTTCACTCCACTTTCAAACTGATCTGGTATTAATTAAGCATCCATCCATAGAATAACCACTTACATGCGCATACACTTCCTGCATACTAGCAGTGTCTCCATAATCAGGATGCGCGAGCTCTACATCTTTCACAACTAATGATTTCAACCTATCAACTGCTACATTCATAGACTCGCTCCATTTAATCACCGTAGTCTTCCTTTTTCCTGTTCATTCACTCAAGGGATTCATTACGCCTAAAAAATCTGCCATAGACTATCTTACCGGTCGAGAACACTGTTATCAGCCGGCTCTCCTCAGTCAATGGCATATGATAATAAATACCCACGCACCAAATCTATTTTCGTGAACTATTTCATTTCATGCATACCATACAAATATTCAGACACTACACACATAGGAAACTTATCTTTCGAGTTTTTTTCATTCATCTTACAATAATCAATACAAATTCGCAAACTTCATCCATTGGATTTCTTTACAGGCATAACCGGGTTATTCCACGCACTCTCACTTGGTTCAATAACGCCAATCTTCTCTAACTCATCACACTGATTCTCTAACACTTGAGTAACAGGGGAAGGGAAATAACGATGCCGGTGGTATATCGGCGTATCATTTGTCAACACAATATTAAATTTCGGTAAACGTGAATTACCAAAATCTTCATCTCCCTGGTTCAAGGTACCTCTTCACCCCAACAACAACCTATAAATCTTTTGCTTGTCACATTCACTCATTCTTTCCACAAATTTCACTTTAGCACTAATACTTCATACGTCCAATCTTCCGACGAGACGCTCCCCCAAAACATGCTAGCGTTTGCTACAAAGACATCCCTTTCAACATTCACCACCGCACTCAATGTACCCAACTTATCACCAGGGCCTATCTCTCTGAAACCTTACTTTCGTAACCAAGGCAACACTTGCACACTGTCAGAGAGAGAGAGAGGAAGAGAGACAAAAGACGCGCGCGGTCGTCCATTTTAAGGAGAAAGAGAGAAGACACACATGGTTGACCCTTTTTAATTCACGCTAATGGATGCACAAAATTGCGAAGGAAGTGATCGGCTGGAGGTCAGAATTCGCGGAAGTCTGAGATGTGCTTAAGAGTACGAAGGGTCCCACCGGAGATTCTCCTGCGATGGCGGAATCGGGCAAAGTCCAGCTCACCCGGCAAAGCGTCTGTCAAATAGAACTCTCCCCGTTCGGGCGCGGAGAAACATAACACCTTCCGTGCAAACCCTTGCAGAACTCGTCAAGTTCCGTACTTGTCAACCCCGTACTCGTTGGTACCCGTTACCCGAACGCGGACGTCAAATTCTCGCTTCGATATTCCAAACCCGAATGCAAGATATGAGTTCATCTCTCGTAATAGTCGTATGTCAAGAGGCTATTATTGTGGACTCTACGACGTCTCTAACTAGACAACATTACTCACTCGGACCAAATCTTCGAGTTAAACGCAGTGCTCAATTCTCCTGTTTAAGCCTTCATCCCCATTTTAAGCCTCCGTCATCTGGGCTTCACGTACTCTTAAGATCAATTTAGCACCCCATCTTTCATTTTTGGTTCGTGTGTAAGGTAGTCGATACACATCAGGTTGTTCTTTGAAGCTGAGACTCTTGTATGAATCCTATGTTTATATACCTTACTTGAAACCACTTTTAATTTTTTAAATAAATTATTTTCATAGTAGTAAAGTATATTTTGTTCTCCGTTTCTATTAACCAAGAAACTTCTCAGATAGCTAAGCATCAGACAACCTAAACTGCACTCTGAAACTTAATTGCACTCTGATTTGTATTTATAATTTCACTCACGCTCGAAGCAGACTAATCCTTTCATAGGCTTCCCTCTCTCGGGCTGAAGTATTTGGTGTCAGGGTTATTGTGGTTATCCTGGTAGAATAATAGATTAACTGTGGTTAAATTGTTAAACTTTTGGTTAATCTTGGTTCCGGTTCTGGAGCATAAAGGTGAGGAATTACTACTTTAATATTTGTATTTTTCCCGTTCCCATTTATATTATTTTGCGTACCGTGCATAACCATTATTTTATTCCTCCACGGAATTGAATTGTTGTCCTTCAAGGCCTCATTTCCTTTCACGTAAGTTGAAAGAAGATTTAGAAATTGTATTGTTCATAGATAGTTGTCACTAGGGGTGCTGTAACTTTCGTCTCAATCACACTAATGGATTTAGGGAAAATCTCGTCCCTAAAAGTTTTTCCCGAGTGATCATATGGATAGAATCCACACCATGTGAATTAATTGCATTATTTTCTTCGGGCGATCTCCCCCTTATGTTGTTCCTAATTTCGTTGGGTCAAGCAAAACTCGGTCGCAGAAATTTCGCCACATTCATTTTCGTGCGTTAATTCACTTCTTGTTGTAGCTTCCCTCGCATAAAACCGCTAACATGTCTTCGATGAGTCCGATAAACCCCTCGAACTCAACGGAAAAGAGGAAAAAGAAAGATTCGAAGAAAGAGAAAAGGAACGCAAAGAAAGAGAAAGAGAAGGTGAACAAAGAGAGAAGAATCGCTCTCAAGAATTGTAGATGTTCAGGGCTAGAAACGAGACGCTCTCTTTAAATTTCGCAATCTCCAGACTAGAGGCACCTCAATCATTGACCATACAACTCTCAGTATTCAAAGAAGTAGAAGACTTCGGGTCTTATCTCACCCACTTTGAGGAGAACTTCGAAGTGTGTAATTAGGACATCGAACCGGACAGCGTAGTACAATTATTGCCCCTGCTGAGTTCCCAACTAAAGGATATTTTAATCTCCCTTCCTTTAAAGGCAACGATTGATTACTTTTCGTTAAAAGCCGAGCTGCTCGCCGCCTAAAATATGATCCCAGACTTCTACCGAGCTAAACTTAGGCAAGATTGCATTCACTCAAACCAGACCTTCCGTAAGATTTGCTACACTCTGCGGCGTCACTTTAATCTTTGGATTGATGTGTCTAAAGTGCCTCGTGAATACGAAGCTCTGGTCGATTTCGTCCTTAAGGATAAATTTATTGCTTAACTCCCTTCGGAAATCAGGTGCTTCCTGAAGGATTGGAAGTGCCATACTCTCAAGAAATTCATCGAGGAGGCAAATGTCTACGCGGCTTGACACAACTGCTATCTAAAAGAATGGAAGAAGTAAGAACCCCCATCTCCTAAATCCAAAACAAGCAGAAAGAGTGGAAACAAATTCGTCATGGTGACTTGGCATGCCAACCCAAACCCCTCTTCTCGTTGGACTAGCGTGATGTCAAGCCCTTTGCTCTCAAACCACCTGCTTCGTCTTTCCCCAGGAGGACCATCGTTTGTTTTCCCTGTGGAGTTGAGGGTTATGTAAGGAACAAATGGCCTTAGAACTCGCAATCAAGAAGCATTTCTTCTCACCAGGTGAACAAAATCAGTGCCACTTCTGAGCCCCCAACGTCGCGAGATGAAGCTCCCTCTTCTTCAAACTTGCCGAGTACCGCTGGCCATCAGGTAAAATTGTATTTGATAAAAGTACTCTAGAGCCTTCCAATTCGAAACTAAAGGAGTAAATGTTTGCCAGATCTCCACCCTCTTCTCTGATACAGGGTGCACGTATATTGTTGTTTCAAATGATCTGTTAATTGTTATATTGAGTGCGCATATTTTACTGGTTGGGCTGAAGTCATTGCAGCTCCCATCAGGTTTTGTGCAGTGCTGAAGGGTCGGTCCTTCTGGAAATCTCCCACCCCGGTGGCTCAACCCCTTACGACCTATGCCCACGCGAAGAAGAAACATCAAGCCCCTACACCTTTGGAAGGTCCATGTGCACTCGAATTCTAGAGTGTGTTGAACAATGACTTTGCTAAGAGTCAGATGGAATGCAAGTCTATTCGCGCCCTGTGGCTAATGGCCCAGAATAAAATGCGCGAAACTATCGGCCAATTCTTTCGGCTTTTCAAGATAGTATGTTTGCTGGCAGCTTCAGCAACACGAAGACGGCCAATGTGATCTTCAAATAATTTCATTGGCCTAGCGTGAACGACGTAATTCTGCGATTTTATAATTTGTCAGAGATCAGAGAGAGACCGAGAGAGAAAACAAAATGCGCGCTGCCGCGCCTTCAACAGACAACTGTTGGAGCCGTTTTGTCTGCGCTAATGGGAGTGAGAAATCATGCGACGCAGTGGTGGCCTGAAAGCCGCCACCACAAAAAGCTGCAAAAAGTTTAAGTGCACAAAAGGTCCCATCTGGATTCGGACAAAGTTTCGGCTCGTCGACTTAGGAACGTTCTCGCGATTGTGATAATAGGGCGATACTACTCTCGCCTGCCGATGCATCAGACTCCAGAATCCTACCCTTCGAGCGCAGGAGAGACACCACATTCGACCCCACTATAAATCCTTCGGCACTAGAGTTGCAAGGCAGTATCCGCAGCCTGCCTGCCTCCTATCAGTACCCGATATTCGCGTCCCGTTGGAATCTGCACAATTCTCGCAGAACCACCCAAGCCTCAATTATTCTCAATTAATTCGCGTGACTTGAGGCAACAAAAAATAAATAAACCTATTACAAGGCCATGTGGCAACATTCCAAGACGTAAGAGATGACCTTCATAAATATGCTAGAAGTTGAAAGCAAATTACACAAGACCACATAAATTCAGAAAGATGAGAAAGGGTTTCCCTCAACAATGTGAGGCCAATTCCTAAAACGATGATGAAGATGATGATTCTTTCAATGGTTCGATGGCGAGAGCAATTTTCCTAATAAGTATATATCAACCTCCAATCTTCCATTGGGTGGATTGTGACCAAGTTTTTCTTCCAATTGGTTGATTTGGATCGTGTCTTTCTTCCCCTGGGTCGATGAGGCCTGCTATTCTTTAAAAGCTCCGAAACAAAAAGAAACGATTCCCATTTTCCCATACATTTATCTAAAGGTAGCACAACTCTCTAAGACTTGCCTACCAAAGAAAATTGCATAAATATCTGGATTTTACTATTTCCTCGCTTTGATAGAGAATCAGTAAAGTCAAACAACCTCTATAAAGAAATACCTTTTAATTAATTAAGTTAACCGAATAAAATTAAAAACTACTACCTGATTTACCAGCTGTTGCACGAGTAAGAATTTAAATTTTAAATGTAGAGATCAGTAAGTCATTCAGCAAACGCAAATTCGCTTACATACTTATTAGCTGGGTTTAGCTTTCAATAAATTTGTAAAAAATATTCATTCAAAGTTAAGTTAACTAAAATTTGCTTTCTAATTCCTTATTCTTAAAAGAAAAATCTACCTATTTTTGCTCATTTGAAAGTCACCAGATGGGTTCCATTTAAACAAAGCACTCATTTCAGTCTGTGCTTTTGAACATCATAATTATATTTTGAATGTTTAAATTTGCCTATTTCCAATTATAAAATAAACCCATTTTTGCGTTTTCCTTCACACAAATTCATAAAAGAATATTATATAAATCCAAATAAAAAGGTACTTAGCCTGGTTTTAATTATTAATGACATTTCAACATACAATTTTCTCAATCCATTATCTCCGACGTGTAACAAGTTTCTTCACACTTAACTCGAAGTAGGCAGTGGAAGTGCTTTTAATCCAGTTATTTATTATAAGTGTCGAGCTTTCATTTTGTGTGAATAAATGGAACTCAGTTTAAGTCAAGTTATGAGAATAATGAGTATAAGTACACTAGTATCTTAATGCCTAAATCAGACAAAACTTCCCTGGCCAGGTGAGCAGTATAATTTTTGGCATATTCTTGCCTTAATAAAAGAGCTGAATGGATCTTTATAAGTCTTATTTATTAAGTGACTGTATCTATAAGCATTTTAATATATCTGCTCAGTATTTACCCGTGATGGTATAATCAGTAGGGATGTAATCAGAATGGACATTGCCCTCTCAATCCCAAAATTCAGTAATCATCAGCTGGCTCAGAGATGGATCGAGACGAGCGTTAATGGGAGTCACTCTTCTATATAATGGCTCCATTCATTCAATTGATTTTTAGTTTCTGTATTAAAGGATAAGATCCATGTTTCATCAGGTGTGTTCACTCTTTGAGAAAAATTTAGTTGTGTCTGGGGTCGATTTTCTAGTTGTTGTCGCACATCAATATTGTTTTTCTTCTTGTCAGTCTTCTAAAGTTTTGTGACTGAGCTTGCTGAAACCTTAATTAGTCCTAATATATCATGCATGATTTGATGGACTTGTTGGCAATAATTATTATTACATTGCCTTGTCTGGATCTCCTCCTTACGTCACTAATTCATCCACAGCTTAGATGTTTTCAACATTTACTCTTGAACTCGTTCTCCAACTTCGTGGCTTGTCTTCAATCAATCAATCGATAACATATTCTTCGCTTTTCTATTTCTTCCCCGAATTTTTTTTGTAAGCGATTGCTAATTTCTGATGAAGGAAATTCTTCTTTCCACAAAATGATACCCATGGCAAAATGCTTTATTGATTTTCAACTGCAGACGACAGGTGATTTTGTAATTTTATCTATTGCAGTAAAAATAAGTCCTTTATGATATAACCAGAAAATCGGATCTACAAAATTATAATAGAATAAATTTTTCCATCGTCTTTTCTTTATATACTCGTTTGGTAGCGGTGTAAAATGTCAATATATCTTGACCGATGCGCTTGCATTGGTTCTCTGAGTAGTACGCCTCCATATTTTCATTTAGTTATCAAGATGACCGTCGAAGATAAGCAATTCAGGGATATTCAACAGCAAATTTGATCGTGGAGTTTCACCAGTCTCGACCACATCTATATAATTTTCGTCCTTGTGATTGCGCAGGAGGTCTCGAACACTGTAGCTAAGGTGCACTCTACTTTTCATTGAGATTCTTGATGAATTACATGGACCCTAAGATTTTTCATAGATGTGGTTCGAGGAAGTCATTGGCTTTGTATTTTGTCTCAGATAATTTAAGAAAAAAGTTTTAAAGTACTTGATATCTGCAAATTTCTCATCAAGAATTGGGATGAATTGTTTCATTAGACTTGATAAAGGCGCCTGTTGACCCATCACGAATGTCACCATTTAGAAGTTTCTTATAACCTCTTAGCCATACCTATATTTCAAGGCGTCTAGCAATGGCTTTAGGCTGGTGTATTCCTAATTGAGCTGTTCTCTATGAGACATGAGAAGAAATAGATACTTCTCCCTTTTATGGACCAGTACAGCTTTGAAACTAAAGGAACTGCCAATGAAGCAGCGTCGAATGCAAGTCCGATTGCCGAAAACAGACTGATTACATTGTAGCAGAAGCAGAGCCCATCTTAACGGGTAAGAAAGCTTAAAAAATTTAGGTAACGCTTCATAGACAAAAAAAAATAAAAAATGCCCCTACTGCAATAAATTTAAATTTATTTATATATTCCTCCATGATTTTGTGGGTAAGGGGCGATTTTTGCATTCAATATACCTATCCAAGCCAACGAATCGAGCTCATGCTAGCCGAGCGAATAAGGCGTCTGATTTCGACGCCTGGATACTAGAATCGAATCTGGGTGAGAGGGAAGATAAAACAATTTGTGCATTCAAAAAAACTAGCCGCCTATTGGCAACGTTCCGATTTACCCAGTGGGTGTAAGCAGCTTCATTCAGGCACACGCGTCATCACACTCCTAGCCAATCACCACAAGACTCTCTCAGTGCCCTTATTCTTTTGCGCCTACAACATATCAGTCTTCCGCACAGGAACCTGAAGAAGACATTTTTATATCAACATTGACTACCCTGACGAAGAACGCTGTCTCTCCCCGGGCCGTTGAGTTTTTCGTTCAGGACATGAGGGCAAACCATAGTTCAAACATTTTTCCTTACCCGTTCTCTCCTAACAAGGACCGAACCTGTGTGCTTAAGGGTTTGCTGCCCATTAATTTTCTGATCTTTATGCGTATTTCATTATCCGGTGGGAGCTTCTCGCCCACATTGAGAAAGGACTAAGCCGGTGTTAGGTATTAGTGGCAACGTCGTCTTCCCGAGCATTGCAATGATCAGTTGACTTCTGAACCCAAATGGTCCCGAATACTAGGAAAAGTCATTCTTTTCGCATCACGAAGTCTGAACCAAGATTGTCACCACCTGAGTTTAATTGCCTATATAAATTTTCATTTTACCACTCTTTTGCCATTTTTTACCTTGGCCAGTGGATAATTTTGCAGGCTATTTGCCGCCGACTACATTTCGTACACTTGTTTCTAGTCAGGGCAGGTTGATGGTTAACCCCTCCCCTCCTGGCTCCAGTTGTGGTGGTGGGTTGTATCATGTCTTCATTTTACACACACTTACCTACTTAGTGCTGCCATCCCTCCTTTGTTTCATAATCTATCCTTTTTCGTTAAGTGAAAATAGATGTCAAGTTAAATCTAAAGACCTCTGTGATCTAGCACTCGCAATTTTCCATTCTGGCCCCAATACTCATGAGCAGATGAGCGAGTATCATTCTGACACACATGTTCAAATCCTCAATCTTCAAAACTCTCTCTAAAGATCTCTCCCTACAAATCGAGATAAGGTCTCGGTCCTTCCTCGATTTAAATTAGGTGAAGTAATTATTAAGCACCAATCGGGTATACAATAGAGCACCACGGGGATACGTGCTTACTCTCCACCCAACCTTTTTAACTTTTTTCCTTAACATCATTTACCGAGATTCCAACATCACAATCTACAGTCATGCTAATATCACCATTTTCACCAAGCACACAAAGCACACCCTTGGCGCACGTGAAGAACATCTATAGATAAGAACTCTAGGTGTGACAGAACCTTATCACCATCGTAACTTCATTCTCATCTTCACAACTCACAAACTGCCAGTCCCTGAAAATAGAAAGCCTACAATAATCGTGATGGCACTAAATTCAGCCATAGCTTTCCTGGACTACATGAGAAATGCAACAAATAAATGTGAAAACAATCAGACCAATCACATTTTGTCAATCAGAAGAATCCATCGAAACCATAACAATAGTATACTCAATCCTCACCTGACTCTACAGCTTAGGCAACCAATCTACATTCTCGCATCCATGCACCCTAGCACACCAGAAAACACCTGATAAAATGCCTGATAATATTCCACTCAACGAGGTATCAGATAGTCGCGGTATTATATACCCGCAGCATTACACTCGCCCGCCGTATTCCTCTCACCTGCGTTAGCTCATCCTCGGTATCCCCTTCACTCGCGGTTCTACACAAAAGGTATCAAATTAACCCGCTCAGTCTCCGTTACCTCTGGTATTCGACTCACCCGCGGGTATCCAACTCACACTTTGATACTAATCTCTTGCCTTGGCCGATTCCATCAATTCTTCATGAAATCCAATTGCCTATATTGCATAAAACCCGAATCACCCACCCTGCTACATCCGGAAGTGCTCTTGCTAGCGTCGCGGTAATGGGTTTGATCCTGACATGATCGGAAACAAACATTAGCGAACGTAGAGATCTGGTTGCCAATTGGTGGACTTGCTGTGCTCTAGGGTAGGTAGATCTTACGCTTTTCATCACACACTTACACCTTTCTCTGTTCTAATGAATTCTTCTGATAGGTATTTACATATGTACATAAATCTACATAACACTGACGCAGAACACGTCTTCCTGCCTACGGACGTCGAAGGCAGTTATAAGGTGTGCTGGATCTCAAGGATATTCCCTCATGGTTGAGGGTATTACTTCGAGTGGGGTTCTTAGGGGATGGGCCTTAGACGGTGCAACTAATGTTAGAAACAATATTTACCTTCTTTCTTCGTCGTTGTTCTTAACATTATAGCGAGCTTCGATATTAAAACAAGCACTACAAGATAAAAGTAGTGAAAATAAAGAGAGTTAAATTATGTGGAAGATGCATGGTTTGTGTGAATTAAGATCCCTGTGGCACTGCAAGACTTTCCAGAACTTTTCCCGGTACCTAATGAAACAAGTCTGCGTTTTTGGGAAAGATTATTCATCCAAACTGATTTAGGAACACAAAGACCTAATGGTCGGCCAATATATAAAAGAGATTGATCGTACGATACTTATTCGATTGGTTAGTCGCTGCGATGGACGAAATGAATTATTTTCTTATATGGATAAATTTTGTTTTCTCGTCCTTCATCAGAACTCTGAACGACTTCTGTAAACTTCGTTGTGCCTAATAAAATTGAAATCGTCTAGGTGACCTAATCAAGCGTTTGGTTTTGTGTGGTTTTTTAATGTCTCAAAAAGATCTTAAATTCTAAAATCATCCGAAATCGATTCGTTAACTCTCTTAGCCATAAGCTAGATAGGTTCACCAAATAATGTCTTAGATGTATTTAAAGAAGAGACAAATCCTCTGTTTTATATGGTTAGAAAAAATGGACCAAACTTAGTAATTAATTCTAACATGCCAAGTTAGTTGCCATTATTTTTGTATTTAAAAGTTAACTGTTCTTCCTTAAAAGCTAACCCACCTTGTGGTAATTGCATATGACTCGAACAACATGCTCAAGCACATGCTTGCATTACTATTATTCTTTTTATTTATTCCGTCAAGTGAGTCAGCAAAGCAGTTCTTTCCTTTTTTGAGTTTTCAAGATTTTGAATTACAAAAAGAAATTTGCCGTTCAAAAATTCAACTAGAATATAGTGCTGTAATTGAAGTTCAAAATGCTTGCAAACCTAGCCAGAAATAACTTTTCTTAAGTGAAAGGACTTTATTACCAATATCTATATCAATCTTTTAATAGCCGATTATATTATTTTAAAAAAACGATCATTGCTGACATTCTAAAGGAGCCTTTAAGGATCCAATATAAATTTATTCTCGGATAAGCCCCCTCCTTTGACAAAGATCATCGAGTTATGTTCAATTTTATTAATCGTCTGTGCATGTCGGTTCTGCAATATTCACATTTGCATCATCTCCGAAGTTTTCCTCAACTTAGATTCCCGACTCCGTTGTCTCATCAGCAGAGACACTAATTAGGTTGTGATTATTTAACTATTTCCTGGACGTATTGGATTTGTGGATTCTCATTTGTTGCTGTATTAAAATACAGTAGTTGTTCATGTAACATAAAAAGATCAATATTTCTTAATGCAAAAAGGTACCTAGAAATTATTTATGAATAACTCCTACTGTACAGCAATGGGAGGTATCTCATCAAGTAGAATATTAATGGTATTTAAACAGTATTAAGGACAAACTAGGTCAAAATTAGCTTATAATTTAATACTCCACTATTAATTGCAAAAATCCATATAAACCTAAGCAGATTAAAATTTCTAAATAAGAAATTACCAAAAAATATTATAAAATTATATATTAAACTGAAAATTAATACTGTCAGCAGTGGTAGATGCATAGTTAGGCTATATTTAAGTTAAATAATATATGAGGTATCGAATTATTAATAAGTACAAAAGTCTTAATTTACTAAAATTTCAGTTTTCTCCATAATTTTTAGCAGTAAACTATTAATTTTAATAAATGATGTAACCTAGCCAGTTTCAATTTTTTTAACTCAAGAAATTTACTTCCATTTTATATATTACAAATTTATAGTGTAGAAAAAGGTTAGTTAACTAACTATCAAAAAGATAGCTAGTTGAGCTATAATTAAGTTAAAAAATATGGATGATATTATCTATTCATTATAATTAAGGAGAATTTAAGTTCTAATTTATAATAATTTTATTTTTTCAATAACTGTTTTAACCTAACCCAATGAAAAAACAATCTCAGAATTTGCATCGAAATTATATATTAAAAATTTCTACAGTGCATCACTGGTAGTTTGCTTAACTCATGCATAGATAGGCTTTATTTAAATAAAAATTATATGATGTCTAGGCACTAATTATTGAGGAGACCCTTAGTCATTACTATATCGATGAATTTATATTTCAACTTGGGGAAAATTTAGTGTTTGCGAATAACTATGTTTGTTAGGTTAATTACTCAAATTGTTAAAGAAAATGAAACTTTTGAAAATATATATGACAATCGAATGTTGTGGAATTTTTTAAGATAAAAAAGTACAAATAGTGAACTTCAGAAAAAACTAGTTTTTGTGATTTTTCATATATTTGAATGTTATGGATTTTTTTTCTAAAATATATGAGCTACTGGCTCATAAAAACGAATAAAGGAAAATAAAATTATTAGAGCAAGTTTAGATATGGGAAAAAAGAAGAGTTGTGAGTGATGTTTTTTCCGTATTTTAAAAATGTTCCGAGAAATATTTTCTTTCCTTGCCTCAAGGCCTATAAAAACATATAGACCAGAAAAAACATAGACCAAAAGTAAATTATTAGGAGATATTTAATGGAAGCTTATTAAATTTTAGACCAAAAACGTAGCTAGGTTGGCATGTTCTGCTTGGTTATTTATTCACCTTTTCTTTGTTTACCATAACTTTTAGGATAGTTCAATATTAGTTGCAAAAATACATTATAACCTAACCAAGTAAAAAATCATAATACCTAACTAGTTTACAGTTTTGTAATACAAGAAAATTACACAACCTAGAAACTATATTGAGGAAGTACACCAGTGGTAGGTAACTATCAATTAGATTTTTATTTAGGGCATGATTTAATAACATATACGAGCCAAAGTTGGGGTTGTCCTCCTTACAGGAGGAGCTTGCAATCCACAGCCACACCTTGCAATGGACTTTTGGTAAAATTAATTTGAAGGTTATCCTTTAGATATCTTTAGTAATTTAATTTTTAGCTGTTTTTTTCATATTCGTGCCTATTCTTTTTTAGGGTCGAGTTGGTATTTCGTCCTAATAAAGATTAAAATGGAAAATATATTTTATAAATAACTTCGAAACCTTTCGAATAGACGAAAAAATAGCAGCCATGCCGAAATTTTAATAAATTTTCCTAACTTCACCATATGTAGCCATGTAATAATTTTCATTTTAAAAATTCCCCAAAACTTCGATACTCATATTTATTTATGATCTTCACCATTTTGTTTTTTGAAAGTTTAAAGGGACTAACAAAATTAATCCTGATTAAAATTTCAAAGATATCTTGGGCACTCGTTAACTAGGAGAAAAAAATATTTTGTTATTCAACCCCTGCCCCAAATTTCGTTTTTAAATATAGTGTTCATGCATATTTTTTCACTATAGATACTGAAACCTTATCGATAGAAATTAATAAAAACAAAATGTATTAAACTTACTGCCAAAAAATGCTAGTTGTTTTTTAAAGCACTCGTATTTACCGCTGCCATTAACCTTTGTCAGCATTGGTTTGTTGAATTTTGCTAGTTCAAAAAACTCATCGCGAGTGGGTTCGATATCTAGTTTGCATTATGTTAGAGTATTTACAGTTGATTCAGCCATCCGGCCTTTTTCCTGCAACCATACTGTATCTAGATTGTTGATAATTGAAAATGGACTCTCATCTGCAGTTGATGTGCCACTAAGACAAAATATACTCCACCATACGGTTGGGTTTGGAGAGAGAAATATTCTGGTAGTTCAAATTGTTAAACGTTTAAAACTATTTTTTATCGCAAGTGAAATTTTCACTTTTCTAAAATTCACAATTTGAAAATAAAACTGCCTTGAAAACCTCGACTTCATCAAAAATCTCACGATGCATGTTAAGCAAGGCAGCGATTATAAAAATTCGTACATTCTTACATTATTATACCAGCATTGATAATTCCATTCCAATAGACTGTACTGTACAGCGTTTTTTAGTACTTGGACTAGAAATGTATTATCTCGCTATTCCTCTTAATCTGTTTTGAATCTCTTTAAATTTCCAAGAATGTTTGAGGCACATGATTGTTTTATTAAAAAATTTATTAGCTGTCCATGAATGACCCCATTAATTTTCCTCTTCAATGAAATTCATTAGTAAATTTGCTCTGTCCTTTAACCTTTAAAAAAGCATGCCTTGGAAACCCAAAGAATTTAATTTTAAAAAGTCATTTGAAAATCACTTCTTTAAAAAGAAAATTTCTTATCAATAAAAAAATATATCAAATATTTACATATTTATCTTACCCGTCTTTCGGAAATTGCATTACAAGATGAGCTTTAAATGGTCATTAAAATACTCTGATTTGAGCTTTCCTCTTGTCTCCCCCAATTTACCCACCAAGCGGCTACCATGACAGTCTTTATCATGACCGCAAACAATTCCTTTTGAACGCACAAACGTACACATAACAAAAGTAATTTGTAAGTAAAAAAATTGTCTTAAACGTTCAGAGTATTGAATGAAAATATAATTATAGCAGCATTAATAAAAATGAAAAAAGATAATAACTGAATTACACTTTTTAGTTCTTTTTAGAGTTAAAAGACGCAATTTAGTATAGATTTATTGATATGTCTAAAAATATACACACATTGCTCATACATGGTTTCTTTTCACATCTCTTGGGTTGTATGGTATTGATAAAAGCAGCTCTCCATGAAGAGTGGCACTTGACAATGCTTGCACCATAGTGTGGGTGCCTTTAATATATAGTTTAACCGTTTTCTGTTCAAACACAGCTGGCATTGAAGCTATATAATGCTTTTCTGAAATACCTATTTCCTTGTAGTCTATCAAAAGAATTTACCCAAGGTCGTGTACATAGTTGCGTTGAAGCGTTAATCACTGAGTAAGTAATGGTTGTCAAGTAATTGTATTATTACTTCCATTAAAAATGATCTGAAAGAAAGCATTTTTTTATACAATATGAATTCATCAGATGCTTGTTATATGCATTCAGCATGGTAAGACGGTAAAAAAGCTGCTTGTACCATTTGATAGATTTCCTAACACAAGTTTATATTATCGCATCTTTATTTCTGCTTGGTTCTGATTTTTTTGCCCGAGTTTACTGAATTGCCTTAGTGTACGGTGGCAATAATCTAAACTTTACGCTTATAAACCCATCGAATGGCTAAGAACCTATTCTTTTTTTCGTAGTTCAATAGTATCTTTAGTTACGGCCTTGTCTAAGTTGGGCATATTTTTGCGTTTTCTTTTTATCGTTCTACACAGCCTCTTACTCTGATCAAGGAGTAAAGAGAAAAACCACCAGGCAGGGCTTGTGTATTAATTATCTGTATATAAGATACGCCAGATGGGCTCTCAAATTTTTTTTAAAAAATCAGATGAGGGATTAGGATAAATTCTTCCATCTACAAGTATATCCGGTGGATGAAAGAGAGAAGGGGTTTTCTAAACTTTGCTCAAAATTGCGATGCGTTTCCACGCGTATGTTACATAGGATTTCGCAATTAAAAGGTTATTCAAAATACTTATAAGATTTAATTATGATACTGAGCGGGTTTTGTAAAATATGATCGCGGGGGAGAAATTAGGGTAGCGTTTCCACGTTTCATCAATTTGATGATTTTCATAAATTATTGATTATAATTCATCATCGTATGAGTCTCAACTATTATTATCAGTCAGTCATTTACAAATCAGAATCAACTTCATATTAGATATCCAAAATTTTAGACGGTTAGCCATTTTTTAATTAATAAGAAAAAACTAATTAACACAAGATGAAAATATATATGAAAGATACAACGCTCTTAGAAATACTAAAATAAGCATATAACCGAATAAGAATTTTAAAGGAGAAATTAAATGCAACGTTACATGAACAAAAGGACATTTCATAGGCCTAAATCAAATGTTTTGGAGTCGCTGATTATCACGAGGGTTAAGTATCTTACTCGGGTAACAACAAAAAAATATCTATTTCAATGTGAAATCTTAATTGATTTACTATATTCTACTGCCAAACCTTCCTCACATTTACAATACCATAGGCTTAAATAAATTCCGACGCTTGCTTTCATAAATAAGCGTTGCCATACACCATTTAACGCTTTAAGATTGGAGCAAAATATACGAAATAATTCATTATAACGCATTGTCGTGGTATGACATTATATTATATCAATACCATATTATATCTATGGGGGAGGGACCGATAACTTCAAGGCGAACCGATAAAAGGGATGGAACGCCACGAGTTTCGATTGGCGAAACAACTATAAAAGAGTGCAACGAGGTCAGGTATATTATGGGCAATGGCAAAGCCCAAGGTTATTTACAGAGGCATGTACAAAAATATAATTTTATTTACATAAAAGTAATAAGAGAAATGATGGGAAAAAATTACATCAGATGAACGAAGGGGGGGGGGGGGAATTGTAGTTATGAATCAGACTATGAAGTTAAAACATAAGGTGTTACGGGAGGAGACTATTCAAATGGGAGGAATTAACGCAAATGGGTTACTGAAGGGGGGGGAGGGGTTGGCGTACAGAAGATTCCGTGTGAGACGTCAGGGTAAGGCTTTACAAATTTCTTCTGAACGTGAGACGAGGCCGCTCGAAGCTTTTGAGCGAGATGTTAAAGTGATGATGGTTCTCCAAAAAAAGGGTGTGTGGGGGGGGGGGCGGTAACGTCCGGTCCAGGGGAGAGTATTTCGGCCACCCGAAAACAAGGGGCGAACGAAGAGTGCTTCGGCAGGAGTTGACGAGAGAAGTCGGAAAAATCACTCGGTAGCGATCGTTAAATGGAATTACCTCACTGGCTGGGGCTAATTCCAATACACAAAAATAGTTTAGCTGTCACTTTGCTTTGTTGTTAGCACCTCGCTTGGAACTAGGGGAATTTTCTTGGGGTCCGGGCGAGACATATTAATTCTGTGTCTCCTCATGGGAGTCGAGCACTATTTATGTCCGAAGCTCTCCCCGGGGAAGGGCAGGGGGTTAGCGAGAAACAGCTCTACTCTCGAATGGCCTCGAATCCTATTCCAGTCCGCGTAAAGGTGAATCGTGGTGGACGAGGTTCGAGGCTACCGCTTGTAGAAAGGCGGGTGTGGGGTAGGCTTACCAATTTACGCCTAACCGAGCCATCCACAGCGCATGGAGTATCCGCTCTAAACAAGAGATTCCATGTGGAATTCCCTCACACATCTCACAACCGCAAGATGCTGCTCTACAGAGCAGTTGCGTAGGAAAGGATCATCCCACCCGTCAAACCAGAATTAACACGGGGTCTAGGCAAATTCTGACCTGCTACGACAGGTGTACACACATAAAAAACCCCCGTAAATCTGAGCTCAGTGGAAAATTTACGGACATAAGCCTTAAACAGGTTAATTCTAGAGAATTTAACTAAAAAATTTTAAACCCCCCAAAAATCACAGGAGTACATTAGCGACATTTCAGTGGAATTTCCTTAAAAATACAATTAAATGGAGGCATAAATATGGGACTAAAGATTAAACAATTTAGTGGACCCCCAAAAAATCAAAATTAGGAACATCAATGAGATAATATATATATATATATATATATATATATATATATATATATATATATATATATATATATATATATATAATTCACGTGGAAAACCTTCGCTCCCGCCGGGGTAAGGATGAGGTAATCCACGGGTCCTCTAGCCTCGAAGACGGAGGTAGGGTCCCTTTCACAGGCTAAGGAGTTTGTTGCTTCCATTGGAAAGTAGCACCAGCACCTCCGAACCATGCTTGAATTTTCGTTCTCGTGACTCAAGGTCCAATTAGGTCTTATACCTCTCAATAAGTCCTTCTTCACGAAATACAGCACTCGTTTCTTACCTAGGGTGGACCTACGCTTGAGGGCTTTAGTTTTCTCCCAAAGGGGGGGGGAGAGTTGCGCCCTCTTTCTGGACGCTGGAAAACTTGTCGCTCCGGAAGACTTGGAACTACAGGTTGATAGGGATTTCCAGTAGAACAGGTGCACGGTATTCCAGGGCTGCCAGTGTACAGGCAATAACGGACTGAGCCACGGGATGTTCGTGGATTACGGGGTTCTGACCGAACAAAACGGAGCAGAACTGGATTGGGGCCGCTACCACTTCGGCCCAACTGGACATATAGTCACACTCGATGTGACAACAAATTACTGGAAAACGACTGGCCCGGCCAAGGTAGTCATGGACCACCGGAAATTTGTTGTGGTTGGGGCCAACAGGGGGGAGTAGGTCGTCGGACACTATAATACAGGTGCACCTGGTGTCATGGACGAGGGTGGATACTCGGCGACCGTTCACAGTTCCGTTCTCGAACTTCAATCCACCAGGGTTGTTCTCATTAAAGAGAAAGTTTACCTGATGGACCGGGTCTTTGGCGGGCGAGGGAGGATCGGTAGTCTCCTGAGGTGACGGAGGATCGGGAGTCTCCTGAGGTGACGGAGGAGGATCAGGGGAGGCCCAGATTTGGTGCACTTGGTGGGACTGAGAGTTTGCGAATCGGGAGTTTTAAGGACAGTTCGTGTGGTAATGGCCGGAAACTCCACAGGTGTAGCAGACGATCGGCTTCTTTTGGTACGGCACAACCGGGTTAGAAGAAACTGGGGGTTTAATGTTTCGGTGTTCAGATGGGTGGAAGTTTCTTGGCTTCGAGGGACTAGGAACTTTGGTAAATCTTGGAACCAATTAAGGAGGGTCCTAGGCCCATAAAATTTAGTTTTGGCTACCCGCGTAGAAATCGGCCTTTTCCATGCACTCATTGAAAGTGGCGCAACGTTTATGCTTAATCAAGGCACGAATTTCGGGAGCCACGGCAGCTAAAAGCTGATCCCTAAGGAAGAAGTCCAGAAGGGACTCGTAGACTTGGGGAATCTTGCACGCATCCACCCAACACTGAAGTTTTCTTTGTAGGATAAACCCGTTTTGTCGAAATTTTTGGCCAGGGCGGATCCTTTCCTGGCGGAATTGGGAGCGGTATAATTCGCCATTAATATTAACAGCGGCTAGCAATTCGGGCTTTAAATTGGAATAGTCCAAAGTTGCTTCCGGGGGAAGGGATACGAAGATATCCCTTAACTAGGCATTTAGGAGGGGGAATAAGTTAGCGACATCATCATTTTCGAGATCCCATCTATTGATCTGAAAGATTCTCTCAAAATGGGTCAAAAATGACCCAAAGTCGTCTCCATCATTAAAAGCGGGAAGATGGACGGAAGGAGTTTGGGGAATTTCAGCCCGGGAACCGATGGACTGAGAATCCATTTGATTTCGGCTTATTTCCAGCTCATGCTGCATAATTTGTTCACGTTCTTCCATCTCCATCTTCAGTTTGTTCTCCTTCTTTTTGTTCTTCTCCATCTCCATTTTCAGTTTGTTCTCCTCCATTTCTATTTTATTCTTCTCCATCTCCATTTTGTTCTTCTCTATCTCCATCTTTCTTTGCTTTGCCCGTTCGTTCCTCTCTTCTTCCTGTACGTAATTTAGGAGGTCTTTGCCCCAAACACCTAACTTTTAACCCTGACTCTTAAATTTTTCGAAGGAAGACATTGTTACGCGGTTAACTGAGGGATCACTGACACGTGAACGATCTAGGACACAACCCACGCGAAACGAATAGCTGAATATTCGTGAAGGCCTTGTTCACACCCCAAACAAAATTATGATGCAGCTACCTACCTACCTCTCGTCAACAGGAGTTGACGAGAGAAGTCGGAAAAATAACTCGGTAGCGATCGTTAAAGGGAATTACCTCACTGGCTCGGGCTAATTCCAATACAAAAAAATAGTTCAGCTGTCACTTAGTTTTGTTGTTATCACCTGACTTGGAACTAGGGGAGTTTTCTTGAGGTACGGGCGAGACTTCTCAACTCTGTGTCTCCTCATGGGAGTCGAGCACTATGTATTTTCGAGGCTCTCCCCGGGGGAAGGGGAAGGGTTAGCGGGAAACAGCTCTACTCTCGAATGGCCTTGAATCCTATTCTAGCCCGCGTAAAGGTGACTCGTGGTGGACGCGGTTTGAGGCTACCGTTTGTAGAAGGGGGGGGGGGGTAGGCTTACCAATTTGAGCTTAACCGAGATTCTACAGCACTTGGAGGTTCCGTTCTGAACAAGAGATTCCACGTGGAATTCCCTCACACGCATAAACAACATATTTATATTCTAGAATTATCATAAAACAAATTAATAGAGTTAGCTTAATTATAACTTTATAAGTTTATATGAAGTTAATTTTTTTCCGAGACCAAATTTTAAACCGACGAGAACATCATGACAGTTCCTTGAAATCGAGACGTATGACAAGCCTAATTCTAAGCTTTTCTCTAAAATGATTATATTATACTATGCAAATAAAATAATTTTCCTGCTATATTATAAGCATGGAAAAAAATTCAAACTTACCGAATAAACAAATGAAGTCCTTCATTATACTTCGTATGTAACGTTGACTAAAATTATGCACTAAGCTCTAGTTTTTAAAATTTATGTTATGGATGGTGCTATTAATTAGCGAATACATAATCTTGCACGAAATGTTTCTGTGTAGTTTTATACTTTGTAGGAGAGTATGAGACGTTTTTCAATTGAACAGTTTGTTCTTTCTCCTTACTTACTATATATCAAGGACAAAGATGTTACATTCCTATCCTTGTCGTGGAATGGCCAGACTCTCTCTCTCTCTCAATATATATATATATATATATATATATATATATATATATATATATATATATATATATATATATATATATATATATATATATGCCTTTTTAGAGGTTTGGTCGAAGTCTGTTTGAGAGTCGACCTAGCCGGTTCGTGAATGGGAAATAGTTAAGAATTCAGTGGGAATGGTTTACTTTCTAATTGCGGGGTCCTTTAAAAACAAATAATTCAGAGTGAAAGTCTTCCAAAGATTAACAGGTAGCTGGAACTCTTTCAGGATTGCAAGAAAAAGACGATAACAAATATATACGTTTACTAACAACTAAAGAGAATTGAAATATATACTAGTAAAGAGTTTAAAGGGAATAAGCGTACAGGTGAAATTAAATGTTGGCATGGGACACAAGAGGGATAAATACGGGATTAGTGATCGGGTTCAGGACGGTGATTAAAAGGGGATTTTAAATCGTGTCTCAGACAAAGGAGAGGAGGGTGTTGGTAGACCAGATTATGGAATAATCAGTAGGCGTTAACGATTACAACTGCTTACGTATTCGTTGAAAAGAAGGCTCAGTCGGTGTACGATGATTGTGAGAGGGAAGCTGGGTTATTTCATGTGGCGGATGAAGGAGCACACGTACTTTGGCCTTCAAAGATGGAGTTTCTCTTCAGATACTCGCCGATTGAATATGGCAGAGTTCACGGATGTAGATTTAACCTTCGTCCTCAAATCGAAGTTGCAGGTGTCTCCGATCGCGACGTGTGAGCGTGTCCTTTGGTCGTACGCAGTGTTAGGCGGAACAGTGCTGAGCTGAGCTGCTGTGTTCCGGTGCTATGGTACTACAGAGCTACAGTGCTGCACGCTTAACCGAGTCGGAAGACATGCATGCAGCACAACAGTAGAGCAAGCAATGACTAAGAAGCTTTCACGTAACCCTTTCTATCAGCGTTAAGGCGTTTTAACAGGAATTAGCATGATCCTACAAGTCTCTGTACTGAAATAAAACATGTGGTCACATTGACCGCTTGGTTGTTTCAGGTATTGCATGTCAAATAACAGAAGCTATTGGAGTAATTTTTTAAATATTTCAGTTCAATACACTTCCTATATCACGAAAGGTCAGTTAATCCTAATTTTGTTGAGGAAAAAATATATGAGATACGTGCATTTTAAAATCAAAATGCGGTCAAATTGACCACAAAAACGTTCTAATGTTAATATCGATTTCAAGGTTGCATTAGATTTTTCGTAAATTTCGTTTGCGCATTGGCGAAAGGGAGTGGTAAAGAGTGGTTTTACCATCAACAGTTTCTTGATGTATTCCATTAATTCAAAGGTAAATCGCGGATGCGGGTGGAGACTCTATACTCATTAACGGTTCCGTTCTCAAATTCCAAACTTCCTAGATAGCTTTTTTCGAAGAGGAAATTAATTTGGTGGCCTGGGACACTGGGAGACGATATTGGAGCTGGGGTTTCTGGTCGCGATAACGAGAGAACGAGAGCGGCATTGACTTGGTGTACTTGGTGAATTTGATTACTACGGAGTAGGTTATTTTGGGACAGTTCTGGCGCGTGTGACCTTTGGCATCAAACGCGAAACAGACAATTTGCCTACGGAGAAAGGAAACGCCGGGGGGATTAGAGATGAGGGGCTTGACAGCACGGGGTTCTAATGGTATGAAACTTCTGGGTTTAAAGGGGACCGTAAACTTAATAAATTTTGGAGAGTTCTTATGAGGGAACCATGAGTTATTTATTTTATCCTTGTAAGATGAAAGGGTTTTTTTTTATTTTCCCTCGGGTATAGGTTGCGACTCGCCACATAGATGTCCTCTTCTATGCATTCTTTCAAAAAGTTGCATCGACGATCATTCACAAAGGAGCGGATCTCTGGTTGAGCAACGCCAGCAACTGGTCCTTAGGATGCAATCTACCAGGGACTCATAATCGTGGGAAAAATTCGATGCGTCTAGTCATAAATTGAAAGCCGGGAAGAGTATACCAAAAATGACAGACGGTCATATCTAGTTGGATGTGAGGGTGACGAAATTTGGTGCGGTAGAAATCAGCTTTCATATTATACGCCACGAGAAGTTCGGATTTAAGGGTGGAGTAATCCGTTGCTTCCGATGGAAGGGAAACACAAGTGTCCAAGAGCTGAGATCTAAGAAGGAGATGGAGTTTTTTTAACACCGTCTCTCTCGATATCCCAATGATTGACTTCAAAAATTTTCTCAACGTGAGTGAGAAAAGATCCGAAGTCATCTCCTTCTTTGAAAGTGAGGGTTGGATAGAAGTGAATTGAGAGGCATATGCACAAGAATTGACTGAAAGAGATTCGAGCCGAGCGTGATTTAACTCCAATTCGTGTAGGCGAATTCTCTCGCGCTCTTTGCTCTCTCTAATCTCTTTATGTTCAGTTATGTCTCGTTCTTCTTGTTCTCTTTTATAAGCTCTCTCATTTTTCTCTCCTTCCTGTATATAGGCGACTAAG
This sequence comes from Ceratothoa steindachneri, assembly GCA_963969495.1. Taxonomy (NCBI): domain Eukaryota; kingdom Metazoa; phylum Arthropoda; class Malacostraca; order Isopoda; family Cymothoidae; genus Ceratothoa; species Ceratothoa steindachneri. The sequence continues at coordinate 143,825,534 of OZ018321.1, read as the reverse complement.
TCATTGCCAGTTGAACCAAGGGATTCTCCTTGGTGTTTGAATCTCTCAAACGACGAGATTTTATGGACCATCGGCACGGGACGGAGAATTAGCTTAAGTAACAAAGTACTCACACACGAAGGAATACATTAGTTTAATCGCGGATGCTTTGCTAGCTAAATAAGCACACTAATACAATAAATAAATAAAACCAAAGAAAAAAAAATGGAGCCTAGGTGAGATAAGTATGTCTTGGACTCTGCTAATCCGTCGAGCATTAAAGGTACCGCGAGAGAAGCTATGACTGCTAACAAAATTTTATAATCAAGGTTCTCGGTCCAGACCCACAATACACTAAGAGATAAGTAAATATGGTTGTCTTTAAAACATGTCTCGAAAACCTTTTGAAGACCCTGAGACAACTGATTACCAGATTTTATAATGATGTATATATATATATATATATATATATATATATATATATATATATATATATATATATATAAATATATATATATATATATATATATATATATATATATATATATATATATATATATATATTTATATATATATATATATATATATATATATATATATATATATATATATATATATAAAAATGCGGGCTCCTTTCAAAACAAATAATTCAAAGTGCAAGTTGGCCAAAGAAAAAACAGGTAGCTGGTACTCGTTCAAGGTTGCAAGAAAAAGACGATAACAAATATATACCTTTACTAACAAATAAATAAAATTAAAATATGTACAGGTAGAGAGTTTCAAGGGAATGATCGTACATGTTAAATTATATGTCAGCTGGGATACAGGAGGAATAAATATGGGTTAAGTGGTCGGGTTTAGGTCAGTGATTCAAAGGGGATTTTAATCCAGGGCTCACCCATAGATTACTCTTTAATTACGGTGTCGTAGAATGGACTCTCGATGATATACCATATATAACTATACGTTGAGGGAACTTCTTTAATTATCTTTAGAGTGCGTAGATGTCTGGCTGGCCGATATTATGTATCTTCGATATGCTTAAAAGGGGAACTGAGCTCAAGCATAATAATATTGCTATTATTAATAAAATAGAGTTTTATTAATAATAACTATCAACAATACACAAAACGGAAAATATTGACATAAACAGAGAATGGAAAGGGTCGTGAGGAATCGAGCTACTAATCCGAGGATGAAGAGATTTAAAAAGGTAATACAAATATAAAGTTATAGAGATGGGATTGTTCGCTAAACCAATTAAAGCACAGGATAGAATTGAAAAAGGGTTAAATACTCAAAGGTAACGTTCGGCTGACGTAATTTATACTTGTTGTGCAGAGGAAGGCGGCGTGAAGGAATTTTCGGTCCGCTGGCCAGTTCCACATGAAGGATAGGGAGAATAAAATGATCCTGACGTGGCGTCTTAGAAATAAGAACCGTTACTCGACGAACAGCTTGAAGAACAATGGCTGTTCTACGTTGTTCTCTTCTGAACAACAGGGGAGTGAAAACCGTCTCTTGTCTTCGGGCTTAAGAACAATGGCTGTTCTAATGTTGTTCTCTTCTAAACATCAAGGGGGAAGGGTGAGAACCGTTTCTTGGTGAACGGGCTCGAACGAACAATGGCTGTTCTAATGTTGTTCTCTTTCTGAACAACAGGGGAAGGGTAAGAACCGTTTCTTAGCGAACGGGCTCAAACGAACAATGGCTGTTCTACCTTGCTCTCTTCTGAACAACAGGGGAGGGGGGGGGGTGAGAACCGTTTCTTGTCAACAGGCTCGAACGAACAATGGCTGTTCTAACGTTGTTCTGTTCCTGAACAACCAGTGGTTAGCCTTTGTGGACTCGGCGTCACAGAGGCAAGAACCTTGGCACTCAAGGGATATTGTCCTTCTTTTGGACAAGTGATGGTGAATCTCGAGGTCAAGGTCCCTTGGTGCACAAGGTTTTGAGAGGTTCGTGGTGAGGTTTCGCGACGAAAATCTGGATCTCCAATCTGATCTCAGTGATAAAGTTTCCATCTAAATAGTCAAGACACTCCCTTGGCGTGGGGGACAATGGAGTGGGAGCTTCGAGGGAATGCACAGCCGAGCCAGGAAACAATGCCTTATCTGCACATAAGCCTAACTCAATCAGGCGAGGTCGGGGTATGGGAGCGAACGGGGGAGGATAAACCTCCTTGTTTAAACATTGACTCAGGTGGCTGCAATATGGCGCCCAGCTTGAAAGCGAAGATGCACGTGAGGAGCATCGTGGTTTTGAATAATATGTGAAAGAAGTTGAAATTAACGCGGCCTCAACCCGTTCTATCACACCCCTCCATTCCGAGGGAAGTTGTCACTTCGAAAAAAAAGAGAGAAGGGACAACGATAGAGCTCCGTCGTGGGGAACTCGTTTTCTTCTACCAACCGTACCTTCATGGACCTAACTAGAATTACCTCAATACATATGATTATTTTGATCTTTTGATTACAAGGGAAAATAACCTTTACTACAACTTAATAAAAAAAAGGGGCATGGAACAATGAAATGATATAAAATTAGTACATACGGGACAAAATAATTTATACGTAAATTAATGGGTACAAATATATATACATACGAAAAAAATAGACATTGAGCGTTACAAAATTCAGACATATACATTAACTAATTATATTACAAGAGAATCTAATTTAATTTTTACAAGACGGTATATACCTACATGGAGATACTAATCCTATGAATACAATTACTCTACGCTATTCGGTAATGCATTCCTACTGATTGCGTCAGCGACCTGGTTATCGGAACCTTTTATTTAATTTATTTTAAATTGATACTCTTGCAAGAGTAAACTCCAGCGCATGATTCGGCCGTTAGAGTGTCGCACATTCCTAATATAGGCTAACGGACGGTGGTCGGTTCCTATCTGAAATTCTTTTCCTATCAAGTACCTTTTGAATTGGTCTATAACCCAGAAAATTGATAGAGCTTCCTTATCTATAGTGGCATATCTCTTTTTGCGTGATAATAATTGACGACTAGCATATGCAACTGGATGACTCGTTCCCTTATCCTCGTATTGCAGGAGTACACCTTCAATGCCTTCGTTGTTCGCGTCTGTCTTAATACCAAACTATTTTTCCGGGTTGGGCAACTTTAAAATGGGGGCAGAAATGAGCTTACTCTTGAGCTAATTAAAATAGCATACAGCAACATCATTCCAACGTAAACGATCGGGAAAATTCTTTTTTGGAAAGGGCCTGAGGGGGGCCGAAATTGAAGCGAAATTCGGAACAAATCGCTGATAGTGAGAAGCTTATCCTAGGAACAATCTTAATTGCTTCTTTGTAATCGGGAGAAGCATGTCGGCAATTGCCTTAATCTTGTTCTCTTGGGGACCTAACTTGCTTTGTCCTATTTTAAAACCCAAGTATTTTATGGTTTCGTGTACAAAATGGAATTTGCTGGGGCCAATGTTAAGGCCATTTTTGCGCAGTCACTCGAAAAGAGCTAATAGGGTGGTTTAATGGTGACTCCATTCAATTAGTTCTTGTAGCTGACTCTTTTGAAGTGGTGTCAGCTGCGTGTAGATATCGCAGTCTGAGGGTTCAAAAAGCTCGCCTGGTAGGAAAGGAAGAGGGTAATCGGCATCAGATTGGATGCACACTGTCTGGATTACATTAAGGGATTCCGCGGGGTAATCTTTTTCAAGAACCGATGTTTCGTCCAGTGCTACGAACGTATCTCCATAAGCGCGTTGGGGTACTATTTTTCTTTGGGTCCACGGACAGTCTCCGTGTCCTTGTCTTGGGCCTTATCACCTAAGGGTGTTAGTGATTCATACTCCTTTTGTGCCGTCTTTAAGTCTTGGTTAAGGGTCTCCGAGAAATCGGACGGTATCGGGGTTCTGATATGGACGGGCTCCTGGGCTTCTTTCTTAGCTCGGTCTCAAGGAAGGGCGGCTTGAGACACAGGGTCGGGACTTACTTGAGGTCTCTGTCCTATAAGTACGAAACAGAATTGTATGGGTGCTAAAATGTCTTCAGCTTAGCCATCATAATATTGACACTGCAGGTAACATCTAACGACGGAGAATTGGTTCGCTTGCCCAAGGTAGTCATGTACCACCGCAAACCTTTCGTGGTTAGTGTTCACTGGGGCAAGAGTTCGCCGGACACGATGTAACACGTACATCCTGTGTCCCTGACGAGATTTGATACTCGGCAGCCGTTCACGCTGCCCTCCTCAAATTGTAAAGTTACCGATGAACTTTTATAAAAAATAAAATTTTCCTGGTGGCCTGACGGAGGAGAGAAGTTGCTGCTTGGGTCTGCACCACCGGTGGAGCCGGGGTGGCATTAATCTGGGGAACTTGGTGGGCTGGTCCGCTCTTAAGCCGAGAATTTTAAAGAGCAATTCCAGCTTATGTGGTTTCCTACACCACAGGTGAAGCATATGATTGGTCGCTTCGGGAAGAGAGATGGAGGAGAAATCTTAACGGGAGGTTTGGAGTCCCGTTGTTGGTTTGGGGGAAAGAAGTTTTGGGGTTTTACGGGGCTCGGAAACTTCGTCGGCTTTCCGGTGAAGGGGCGCGAATCCTTTCTTCTTTCCTTGTAGGGGGATTGGTGAGAAGTTGATTCTCCTTTGGGTATAAATTATGGCTTGCGGCTTAGACATCCGCTTCTTCAGGACATTCTTTAAATGTCTGGCAACGACGATCCTTGACGAACGCGCGGATCTCCGTTGGGAGAGACGCCAAAAATTGATCTCGCAACACGAAGTCTGTTAAGAACTCGTAGTTCGGATCAACCTTTGAGGATTCTAACCAAAATTTAAAATTCCTCTGAAGAATGTATCCGAATTACGGAACGTCTGTCCGGGTTTAATACGACCTCCTCGAAATTCTTGGCGGTAGAAATCAGGAGTCATATTTATGATCGGCTAATTATTACGCTTTCAAGGTGCTGTAGTTAATTGTACACTCAGATGGTAAAGATATAAAAATTTCGCGCAATTTACAATTTAACAAGGGAAGTAATCTGGCTACACCTTCAGCCTCCAGATCCATGTTATTGATATCGAGGATCTTTTCGAAGTGGACTAAAAATGCTCCAAAATCCTCTCTATCCTTGAAATTGGGGAGCTTTAGTGAGAGATGAGGGGGGGAACCTCGGAACGGGAACTAGCTGACTGTATCTCTGTTTTAACACGAGCTAATTCAATCTGATGGTGAAGCTCAGCTTGAATTTTCCGTTCCTCTCTTTTTTCTCGTTGGGTTTCTCTTTCTCTTTCTTCTCGTTGGATTTCTCTTCCTCTTTCTGTTCTTTGCTTCTCTTGAACGTACTCAATTAGCTCTTTCCTGGAGAGCCACAACGATTCTCCTTCCGCCTCAAAGATTTCGAACTGAGTCATCTTTGCACTTGGGGGCTCAATAGTCAAATTCCTTGCAACAAGAATTATGCTTCTATAGAATTAGCCTACCTAAATATGGGCACTGACCTATTCGTACTTGGTTTCTCGATCTAAATAACCACTGACTAAAATCACCAAAAAAAAACACAAACAAATTATTATAAAACTTCCTTGATCTACTCCAACTTCTTAAGTTTAAAAAAAGGGGATAGCAATCGTTAAAACAAAAGGGAACTACTATACTCTATTATTATAACGAATAACACTATGCTTTACTCGACTGAGACGAGTGTTTGCAAAGATATAGCGTTAAACCCCACACCTGACACCAAATTTAGGATAGTATATATATATATATATATATGTGTCGTAGAATGGACTCTCGACGATATACCATATATAACTATTCGTTGAGGGAACTTCTTTAATTATCTTTAGAGTTCGTGGATGTCTGGCTGGCCGATATTATGTATCTTCGATATGCTTAAGAAGTGGAACTGAGCTCAAGGATAATAATATTGCTACCATTAATAAAATAGAGTTTTATTAATAATAACTATCAACAATACACAAAACGGAAAATATTGACATAAACAGAGAATGAGAAGGGTCGTGAGGAATCGAGATACTAATCCGAGGGTTTAAGAGTTTTAAAAAGGTAAAACAAATATTAAGTTAAAGAGATGGGATGGTTCGCTAAACCATTTAAAGCACAGGGTAAAATACTAAAAGGTAACGTTCGGCTTACGTAATTTATACTTGTTGTGCAGAGGAAGGCCGGTGAAGGAATTTTCGGTCCGCTGGCTAGTTCCAGCCGAAGGGGGAGGGAATAAAATGATCCTGACGTGGCGTCCTGGGAATGAGAACGGTTTCTCGACGAACGGCTTGAAGAACAATAGCTGTTCTACGTTGTTCTCTTCTGAACAACAGGGGGGGTGAGAACAGTCTCTTGTCTACGGGCTCATAAACAATGGCTGTTCTTATGTTGTTCTCTTTTGAACAACAAGGGGAAAGGGTGAGAACCGTTTCTTGGCGAACGGGCTCAAAGGAACAATGGCTGTTCTACGTTGTTCTCTTCTGAACACCAGGGGGAGTGGGGGTGAGAACCGTTTCTTGTCAACGGGCTTGAACGAACAATGGCTGTTCTAACGTTGTTGTATTTCTGAACAACAGGCGAAGGGTGAGAACCGTTTCTTGGCGAACGGGCTCAAACGAACAGTGGCTGTTCTACGTTGTTCTTTTCTGAACAACAGGAGGGGGGGTGAGAACCGTTTCTTTTCAACGGGCTCGAACGAACAATGGCTGTTCTAACGTTGTTCTCTTTCTGAACAACCAGGGGGAAGCCTTTGTGGACTTGGCGTCACGGAAGCTCGAACCTTGGCACTCAAGGGATATTGTCCTTTTTCTGGATAAGTGATGGTGAATCTCAAGGTCGAGGTCCCTTGGCGCACAAGGTGAAAGAGGGGCGTGGTGATGTTTCGCGACGAAAATCTAGATCTTCAATCTGATCTTAGTGGTAAAGTTTCCATCTAAGTAGACGAGACACTCCTTGGCGTGGGGGACAATGGCTTGGGAGCTTCGAGGAAATGCACAGATGAGCCTGGGAACAATGCCTTATCTGCCCATAAGCCTAACTCAATCTGGCGACGTCGGCGTTGGGGCCGAACGGCAGAAGATAAACCTCCTTGTTTAAACATTGACTCAGGTGGCTGCGATAAGGCGCCCAGCCTCAAAGCGAAGATGCACGTGGGGAGCATCGTGGTTTTAAATAACATGGGATAGTGGTTGAAATTAACGCGGCCTAAACAGGTAGCTGGTACTCGTTCAAGGTTGCAAGAAAAAGACGATAACAAATAAATAGAATTGAAATTTATACAGGTAGAGAGTTTCAAGGGAATTATAGTACATGTTAAATGTAATGTCGGCACGGGAAACAGAAGGAAAAAATATGGGATAAGTGGTCGGATTCAGGTCGGTGATTAAAAGGGGATTTTAATCCAAGGCTCGCACAAAGGATGATAGGGTTTGGATAGACCAGATTATAGAATAATCGGTAGGCTTCAACGATTGCAACTGCTTGCGTGTTCTTTAAAAGGAAGGGCCAATCGAGATATAATGATTGCGAGGGCAAAATTGGGTTATCTCACGGGGTGGATGAAGGAACACACGTAGTTTGGCCTTCAGAGATGGAGTTTCCCCTCAGATACTTGCTGATTGAATATGGCAAAGTTCACGTATGTCGATTTAGCCTTCATCCTCAAATCGAAATCGCCGGTGTCTCCGATCGCGACGAGTGAGCGTTTCCTTTGGTCGTACCCAGTTTTAGGCGGAACAGTGCTCAGCCGAGCTGGTGTGTTCCGGTGCTATGGTACTACAGGGCTACAGAGCTACAGTGCTGCACGCTGAACCGAGGCGGAAGATTATATAGACGCTTCACCCGTTGCTGGTATTGCCTGACGAGAGCCTGCACGACTCGCGCGATCTTGAGGGAAGGTAGCGACTCCTTCGGAGAACCGAGATACAGTTGGCTTAGAATGTTCGAATAGCAGCACGTTGGCTGAAAGGGAATGTGAGACGCAGAAAATGTGACCCTAAGTAAATGCAGCTGCGATGCAATTAAAGGGTGTGGACCTCATTATCGCAGTAAATCAGCCTCGCTTCCTACTCTCCATGCGACGATCTCGAGACCATATGGGTACATAAGGGCATGAGCTTGCCCTTCGACCTTATTCTTCTACAATCTTGTTAATATATTTTTCTAGTTCGTAGATCTTAGTATATGTTGAGCATGTGCGAAAATTTGATGCAGAATTAGTCGCCAACGATTGCCAGCCAGTGCAGTAACTCCATAGATCTTATCAACATCTGCCACCTAGCTTACTAGACGGCTGACATTGGTACGGGTTTGTTTGCCTTCGGCTAATAAAAGGCGTGTTCTGCAGGTTATCTTCATAAATGCATTGAACAAGAGAAGTCGCCTCGTTGGTTTCGATGGCAGTAAATATGCTCTTGATTGTAAAAGAGGTGATTTTTTATAACATAGATCTTAAAGAGTTCAGTCTAAATAGTGCGGTTATGTTCAGAGCCACTCCATCATTTTTCTTTCAAGCTTAGCTGAGGCAAAATTGTTAAGTAGTTATGAGAATAGTGGCGCAATACTAAGAACATATTAAATTTTTAAAAGATATATTGGTTGTTGAAATTCAAGCTAATTAATCTCAATTTTTATCTGTCATTCCTTTTTAAAATAAAATTTATTGTTTGTGCATGAGTGTGCATATTTATTTGCGTATTTTTGTGTTACTTTGATATAGTAATTTGTTAATTTGTTAAATAGTGGCATTCAACTCTTTGACTTCGCTAGTATTTCTTGATTTTGTTCATGTTCACTTTCTGTATTTTATATTTTGATAATTATATTATGGGGCTTTTTTGTTTATTTCCCTATTATTCAGTAGTCTCCTTTAGGCAGTGTCCCATAAAAGGTATCTCCTACGGAGTGCTCTTTTGGGTGGTCATAATTTGGGTATAAGTTCCTTGTCACATTATTTATACATTGAATGCTGCATCATTGTTAATTTTTATCTCGGTTATGTAGCGAGGAGATCTTGCGTGGCTTCGACCTTTTAGTTATTTTGTTAGACAGCTTTTATTCTCTCTTTTAAGATCCGAAATATTTTCGCCTTCCTGTACATACCTCTCTTTTGGCATCTCACATTAATGGAACAGATTTTTTATATTAGATGGATAATTCTTTTCTCCTCCTACATCTATTTGTAACCGGTTGAATTAGAGAAATCTGCTATCCCTCAACATTAAATCTTAAACTTTCACAAGTACTTCACATATTCAATTTACGTTAGTCGTATTCATTTTTGTTTGTAATCTCACATGCAGCCATATTATTTTGAACTGGCGCGTTTTTATACGGAAAATTATTATCTTAGGGATGTCTTTGGCAAATTGAGTGTTGGGGTGAATGGAGTCGATTGGTGCTGGTATGACTACACAAAATACTGAATATAGTGCCAAGTTTGTCAACCTCCATGAGGTAAGAAGCCTCACCGTAATTGGAGCTTTGGCCCGTTGCTGCATACTATACTTAAATAGGCAGAGTCTTAGAGGATGAAATCTAATGTCTCAATGAGTCCCATCGGAAAGATTCTAATTTGCCTCAATCTTTGCCAAACGATATCCACAGATCGTTCTTACGCTTTAACTTGGAAATATTTTATGTAATGATTGAGATTGCCATTTCTGTTCTCAAGTTTTTGGCAGCCGTATTTTTGTTTGTTGTAGAGAGGGATGCTCTACTGATGTTATACCAACCTCCCTGCGAATTTTTTCAAATATCTTTCCCTCAAGTTCTGGGAGAATTTCGTCGGAAGCTTTCTTTTCTTGTTAGTGGGTTTCTCGGCCTGCGTATGAAAAATCGTTTGCTCACTTTAAAGTAGTCGATTGAGTAGCCAGTGTTTAGGCAAAAATTTAATATCGTCTTAAAGCCTTCTCGAACTCAGTCTGTTGCCTCCGTTTAATTTCATTTTGGCAACAAGTGACCCGGCACTTTATTACTGAAGAAGAGTACTGTAATCTTTATTTACTTCATTGTTATATGTTCACTGTCACCTTTCAACTTATCTCTCTCTATTCAAATCTGGTGGTATTATGCATGATGTTGATAATAAAATTCAGGTCATCTACCTTTTGCTTCTTGCATTCCAAATCAAATATTTCGTTGTCTTTTTCGATGATGTAAAAGAGATTATTTCAATGATAGCAGAATATTTTCACTATATCCTCATCTTTTTTCTTACGATTGCCATCGGACTTTTCAATATCGACTTTCTCTTTTGGTGAATGTCTTTTTATTTCATTCCAGCATTCCTTTGAGGAAATCTTATGTCTAGGATATCACTTATCTCCTATTCACCTTGCTACACTTTCTCCAGGATGAGTCTTTCCATTTCTTTTACTTCTCTTCTATTTTGCAATATTTTTCTTGGTCATCACCTTCTGATTATTATTTAGTTCAATTCTCTCTGTTCTTGTTGTAAATTCTTCATACTCTAGGTCCAAATGCAAAAATAAACGAACTTATATGAGGATATTGGAATTGCCTTTCTGATTTTTTCGATCAAGATGTATAGATTTTCAATGGTATTCCTTTCGAATTGAGGTGGTGTGTATCTATTTAGTTTTTGCTTATAGGCTTACCAAATTGCTTCTAGGTAGTTATTTACTCTCAATCCTCAGAATTTGGATGGGGATTCTCTCATTTGAGATGGAAATTCTTATGTGATAGCTACATGTTATATTTAGACTATGCCTTCATGTTTTAATTATACGGAACGAGAGAGTTTGCTTACATATCTGCATTTGTGGCTAAGTGTTGCGAGATATATGTAGGTCTGAAACTCCGCCTCCAGGGGGTATAAGATCTTTTTGCCAAATATAGTATTTAGGCATTGGCTATTCCATTCGTTGTTTTGTAGTCAGTTATTTGACATTCCTCGGTGATGTCTCCCATGAAGGCGATATTTATCCTTATGTTAAGATAGAGAGGAATGTGAGTATTGAATTAACTGCCCTTTGGTTTATACTCGATAGTAATAACACTGTTCAATAAATTTAAGCGTCAAGAAAAAAACATAGATCTCGTGTGTATTTTATTATAAAGTTGAGTATGCTGAACTCGAATTTGATAATTAAATTTTTATCAAGTAACATTTACTTGTAAATTGCTAATTTCATAATTATGCAATTGATATAATTCACACGATACAATAAAAGCATTTCACACCAAAATTCATACTAAATGTGTCAATTGAAATTAATTCGAAAATATATAATGAATCCGCGTGTTTGTTAGCATTTTATAATATATTAATCTACATTTTTGTATTTACTTGTTCGTCTGAAAGACGTCTCAGGTGTGTCACCGATTCATGCCAGGCCACAAGCTCAATTTCATTCATCGTCGCCTCAAAGTCCTCAGCAGTTATAAGTTAACAATCTGACGGCCAACGAATATGCCTTCGCTTATGGCATCACTTATTTTAGAGAAGATCGCTTTGAGGTAATGGAAACATGGCTTGTTATGTCGCAGTGCTTTGATAAATCATAGGAGTAGTTTTATATGCAGTAATGGCAAAAGAATTTTCTCCTTCTTACATAGTTGCTCATGAATTACATTATGACATCCATGCGTCATAGTTTCCCGAGGCGAGCATTCTGAACTTACATGCTGTTCTGATCTAACCCTACTGTTCCACTTGCAAAGGAAGCTCTTAAACTTGATGTATCCATATTGTAGCCCATTAACTAGGGTTACAACTTTCAAGTCCGCACAAATGCGCCACTCATGCTCCTTGTAACTTATGCTGTCTAGAATAAAGGCAAGGTTCTCATATCTTTCTCTTAAAATTACTGATTCAGCAACTGGAACTGAAGCATGAGGTTCCTAATCTACAACAAAACCACTTTTATGCTGTAAAATGATGTATCTATGAATAACCTCCACTCATTTGTTCATATGTCAGATTGAGGGAATTGAATAGGCCTCTGATATCATTACAATAAGTCAAGTTGTTTTCAAAAGTGAAGAATTGCCGTAGATCTGCAGAATGTTTCTTAAATCCTACAATTCGTCATATTAATCCAACAGCTTCCATTGTTGCAAAAGTGAGGCCAGGAATTAACTCTAGTGCCTAGTTATTGTTAGATTACGACCTAAATTATTGATTTCAGGTTGGGTGAGGAGGTGTGTTTTATTGTCATATTCAAGCTGTGTCACATATCGTGTATCTTGAGATTCTGAATCTTCTGAGTTGCTCGTGTCATCTCTTGGTAGTTCAGAGGGCGGCTGTTGTACCTGAATAGCACTTGAATGTCGAACTGAGCGAAGAGCAGACTGAAGATCTGTATACATGATAGATTTCTTGCCTTTTACTTTGCGATTTGCAGTGAAATAAAATAAAATCAGACTAAGAATGGATATTACTGGCAGTGATCACTTGCATAATTAATGGAAGTACAACATAGTATGTAATTTTATCTTCTTAATTCATACATTGCTTAAAAATATGCATATTAAAGACCAGGAAAGAAAACATTGAATACACACCTTTAATATATGTTAAGCACGGGTAGCAATCCGTTAAATGGTCCTTGGATCACTTCAGACCATCGGTACGCCAAACATGAGGCCAGGCTCTTTGCCTTTCATCCATGCAGAAAGGAAACTGGTACACCTAACACAAAAAAGCGAGGTCCCAGCGTTTTCCTAGTAACATACTCCACATCCTGCAGTAAAGCTTATAAAGTTTGTTCACATGTTTAGTTAACTGTCTTTTGTATTGTGTTAATGTAGCTGATCCACATATATAACAGAAACTGTCTGGGGAATTAAGGTATTCTCTAGGAATTTTAGCTCTGTCTCCTTAAAGAAAGAAGACTGTAGTATGTGAAAAATAATATAAATAGGAACTGCAACAGATATTAAATATTAAAGTTAAAATAGGATGCATTTATAGTATGTTACAAAACTATTAAGCGTTACGTTAGAATTAACACGGATTCGAACCCATATAACTAAAAATATTAGGTATACTTTGATAAATTTAATAGCTTGGCTGACAAATACCTTAGGAACACTGGAGTCTCGTTGAAAGAGAAGGATGTTATATTCGTGATTTATGCTGTACAGTGTAATTATGTATACCGCCGCGTTCTTTCCCGTCTTCCACCGCCAGATACGAATCCTCCAGCTTTCTTATATATTTGTATTTAATGCCCTTCTGGATTGTGATGGCTGCTCCACCCTAGCCGTTCTAGTATAATTCGTCTAGACCTAAATGTCCTCAAAAATATATATTTACGCTTGTTCTAGTATCAAGATTATATCAGTATAAAATTGGCTAAGCACTTTTATGTATTGTAATCTCTTTGTGGTCCAGCTCTTTGTATAATTTGAAAAATACATACTCATATTATTTCTATGCATATTTAATATATTTTTTCAGTCAACTTCTTTGTTTTAAAATGAAGCGTGGCCTTTCTTTTGCCTCTTTAATCACTTTTCAAATTCTCTCTTTTTTCTTTGGATTAAATATTCTTAATTCCTTGGAGATTCTTGTTCTAATAGGCTTTTTGTTCAATCATTTACTGTTGTGGTATAGCCGAATATATAATATAATATCTATTATTAATGTGAAGGGAGAGAGCTCACGCTATTAGATCGAACCGTCCAATAACTGAACGCTACGTTGATATGCGAATTAGAAAGGTCAGGTTGAGGCGCGTGGGCATTACGCTTAACTAATCAGGTCGATTCGAAGTTGGCGAGATTTGAATAACGAGGCTGAGAGTGACGTTCAAGTTAGTTAAAGATAATCATAAAAAGTATAAATTTGGTTTACAAACTAAAAAGGATCAAAATGATATAGAGTAAAATTAAAGGTTGGATAATAATTTATCGTTACTGGTGGGAAAGTCTAATTTCTATTAATTAGTTTCGAGCTACATGCTCAGATCCAAATGGGCTCACAAGATTAAAGGAGGAAAAAGGGGGCGCACGGATCGGAGGGCGACGGCAACATCAAGAACGCTTGAGGGAAAGTAGGGGCCGGCGAGACGGTCTTGACGGCTTCTTCAAAGAAGGGATCTTCCCCAGGAGAAGAGTTAGAAGGAAGGATATGGTCGGCATCTTACTTCCGGGGCGGTGAAGGCTTAAGTTCTAACCTTAGTTGGGGCTCGAGTAGGGAGCTGGAATCCTTGGTGATCGTCGGGAGAGGTATGTCTACCTCAGGGTAACTTCGAAGGGGTTTGGGTGCTTCGAGAAGGAATAATCCGGCGCAGCTGCTCCAGAAGACGGCTTTTGTTTGATCGTGGATGCCTTACGGTGGAAAGAGTGTCTAACCTTCGGTTGGGTACACACAGAAACACCGACTTCGGACGATGTATGTTGGGACATCCCAACATTTGACGAGGATTATAAAAGGGCTGAAGAGAAACCTGTCCCGTATTGACAGGTGTACACATATACGGGAGCAATCTGAACTAGGCGTATATATATATATATATATAATAAAATGATTTAATGGATCGTTTCTGAACGGTAATTGACCATCAGATAAAATAAAATTGCAGATTCAAATGGAGAAATAAATTTAATTTTAGAATCAATAAGAGAAAGGATTTGACATATAAGCAAAAAAAAGACTATATACACAAAACATAATTAAAAAAAAGATACAACAATACAAACTATTTAAAATTACTATAAACTTCTTACTCTAAAGCAGCTTGCTTAAGGGGTATTTTCTGCTAAAGTGTTGTGGCTAAGATTATCTGCAAAGCAGTTTTCTGAGCCGCAACTATACATAATTTTAAATTGCAACTGTTGCAAAATTAAAATCCAGCCCAGTATTCGCCCGTTTTGACTCTTAGCATTTTGTAGGTATGATAATGGGCGGTGGTCTGTCTCTATGACGAATTCTTTACCAATTACATACATTTTAAATTTTGAAATTACCCATATAATCGCTAAGTCTAATTTCTATTAATTAGTTTCGAGCTACCTCCTCAGATCCAAATGGACTCACAAGATTAAAGGGGAAAAAAGAGGGCTTACGGATCAGGGGGCGACGGCGACTTCAAGGAGGCTTGAAGGAAAGGAGGGGATCGTTAAGACGACCTTGTCGGACTCTTCAAAGAAGGGATCCTCGTCAGGAGAAGAGCAGGCAGGAAGGGTATGGTCGCCACCACCCTACTTCCGGGGCTATGAAGGCGTAAGATCTAACTCTACCTCGGGCTCGGGAAAAGGGAGCTTGTTTCCTTGCTGATTCTCGGGAGAAGTATGTCTACCTCAGGCAAACTTTGATGAGGCTGGGTGCTTCGAGAACTCGAAGGAGTAATCCGGCGCAGCTGCTTCAGAAGACAGCAGGTGCAGAGGCTTTCATTTGACTGTGGATGCCTTACCGGGGAGGGAATGTTCAGCCTTCCGTTGGCTACATACAAAAACACTGACTTGGGACGAGGGATGTCTTCTTGTGAGTGAGCATTGTTATTACTGCTATTCCGAGGCACCTAAGGGGTTTAAATAAATATGGACAGTCTCCTCATGAGGGAGATGGAGAATAACTCCCACTTAGAAGAATTCCTAGGGGTCACCTAAGGCGCCAAACTGTATGCAATAAATAGTTCTTTTACCCCCCCCCCCCTCTCTCTCCGAAATGGGAGACTGCTGAAATTTGCGACCCCGTAAGGGATGTTCTCCACACTTTGCTTGAATCGTACGATCGGGTCCTAATCTGGGCTTGCTTCGCCATGTGACTCTCGGCCGCGTAGGGTCTGGCTATCTACTTGGCTTCCTGCATCCCTTCAAGCATTGCAAAGACGGGCAAAAAAGGTTATATCCTTGTACATTTAGTTATATTTCCTTTTGTTGCTTCTTCTGTTGTTTCTTCTTCGAGAACTGTAGTGTTCATTTCTTCATTAATTCCCTCGTGTTTCGAGTCCTGATCTTAATTAAACCTCTAAGTTGGGTCTCATTCCCTCTTTAATTTTTATTTTCTTTTTACCAATGGAGAATTGCAATAATCCTGAAAGACTGGCGTTTTAAGCAGTTTAAATGTAGTGAGGCAATTTTCATAACAACTTGGAATTGCCAGGTTTGCATGATGCTCGTGGATTCTACACGTTATTACTTAAGCATTGGCTTCTCCGGATATTTGTAGTACTTGTTCTTTACGAGTGGTTGCCTGTTGTTTAACCTGCCTCGATAAGTTTATTATGGGGCTAACTTTAATCTTCTTTATTTTATAAGGGTATTTTTGAGAGCTGATGACCAATATATGGTGTTCGTTGTTGCAGTTAATCCACTGTACTACTACGATAAAAATGAAAGTTAAATACCAAATAGATTCAGTTCTACAAATTAAAGGCTGTTAGATTTTTCAGTTGGATAGAGTCACTTACTTGACGTGAATGTAGATCGTGCCTAAGGTGTACACAATGCAGTGTGAAAGTGGATGCTCATTGCTATAATGACTGTTATTGTACTTCTGTCAGCTCGTGAGAAATGCATTGTCTCAATCATGTAACCTCTCCCAAATGAGGAGACACAGTGGAATGTTTTAAATAAATTTAAAAAAATATTGATCGAATTCCACTAGTCCTCTTGAATTGGTCGATCTTTGTGGGCATCATTTCCAAAGCAAAAATTCTAAAATATTCGTTGGTAATAATTCAGACTAATTCTTTCTTCACTTAAGACAATCTTTTTACACTACCAGACCATAGCGTTTCGGATGTCCTCTTTTAACACTTTCATATTATTTATCAATCATTTATAAGTCATATTAAAATAAAAATAATAATAATACAAAATAAAATGACTGACCTATGTCAAAGTGTAAGTCTTGGGTTAAGGTAAGACATACAGGTCTTAAGTTCGAGTTTACTAGATTAAGCTATGTCAGAGAGAGAAGGTTCTCCCTTCTTCTTCAGAACCCAATGTCTACCTGTCGCTCATGAGAAAGATGCACCCACGCCGTAAAACACCTTCACGTGAGTCTGTGATGCGCGCCGAGAATATCCCTCCCCTGATCGAGGCAGTATAAACACATCGAAATAAGATTTGAGAAATTAGAACCTTACAGCCCCGTCTTGGTTAGCAGCCACGTACCGACTCGTATGCCACCCCTGCCTCCCAACGGCTTCCAGCTACGAACGTGATGCGTCCCCTTTCTACCAGGCTTCGCTCGTACCTAAGGCCAGAGATCCCCACAGACAGACGATAGACACGGACAGTTATCTATCAATGTGGTATCAAATTCGTTCTCGTTTGTAGTATTCCCTCGTTCATTTCTCCACGAGGTTAAATAAGAAGGAAGTTTGCAACTGGAACTTTGCGCACCCCGCTTACTCGTCGTATCCAAAGCCTCCAGTCAACTAGGTTTTACGTGAGTCTCCCCATCATTTTCACTCTTCCCCTTTCCTTGAGAGCAATCACCATTACTCCTCTCTCGGACTCTCATCCCCGTCGAGTCATTTGTATCCCTCCCCCGTTTGCTACCTTGGGTCTCATCTTATTAATTTTCATTTATTTACTTTGATAATAATATTTTCTTTGTATATACTAGAGTTATTTTTCTACAATAAGTTTCTCTAAAACCCAGAACCTCTAAAAATTGATTATTTAGACCGACTGCACTCGATTTTGATTATTTAACCCTCGCACTCAAATCTATATCTAAATTTCTGGTTCGCTTTCTTCGCGCGTCAACGCAGAATCAATCCTCGGGTAGCATCGATGTTCAACTCTATAACATTATATTCTGGTGTCAGGTGTTTAGGTCATCCAACGATAGGTTAGTTCAAAATTAAGCTAATACCAATTATTTTTCTCCATAATATAATGATAAACATGAAAAATTGCCTCATAACTCTTTTTCTCCCTATATACATATATATTTTTACACACATATATTAATAGATAATGGAAGCTGCTTCTCTACTTTAGTTGTTTTATCAGTTTCAGCTTTATTTTGCAAAGTCGCAAAATAAACTAGTAAAGGTGAAATACAGCCTGGTATTCAGCAAAACATACATATATTTACATAAATCAAGTGTTATATTTCGTTAGACTTTTGTTTTTAACTTTTAATAAATACATTTTCAGCATTACGTTCATTGCATTTATTAATTATCACTTCTTTACTTAAGAATCCATATCATTCTGGTGTATATTTTATATTTATTTCCATTTTCACTCGCTCTACGTAATTAAATATCTTATATTAATGTACACTGAAGAATAACAAAGCCTGAATGAATCTCGTCATGATTCAAACTAATAAACGAACGCAAGAAATCCAATCTCCCAAACAAAGGAAAAAGAAAAGACTTTTGTTCGCCAAAAGAGCCCGTCTTTTATTGCATCTTCCACTAATGTTTGATATATGAATAACATCTCTACTCCTTTTAGCTTTTAAAACAATGAACTCTTCTACGATTTCTGAAAGAATAATGAAAGTTGCTCAATTAAAATAGAAAATGGATCAAAGAGATTACGAAATTGGATATCCTTGACTCTCACAAAGAACATTTTCTACGATAATACACAACGAGAGAAAATGGCACAGTTGCAATAGATATTATAAAAATAATGAGAAAATAAGGCCAAAAAAGGCGAGATGGAAAAGAACGAAAGGATGAAACAAATTTTTCACATGTTTGGTCACCCAAAAGTGAATTCATAATGAAGAATTTAGGTTTATTTCCATAAAAAATTAAAATAAAAACTTTGTACCATATATAGCTTTTTTTCCAATAGAATCCAGTTTCATAATTTCCTTCTTTCGTTTTTTTTAATTTTCTATGTATACATATATTATAATCGAAATAAAAATTTGTACTTTCCTTATCCCTCTTTTTAATCAAATTCAAAATTTGTCATTTCGAAAGTCCACTTTTTAATAAAAATCAAATTTGGTACTTTTGTGATTCCACTTTTTTATCCAAAATAAATAGTACTTTTCAAATTCACTTTTTTAAATAAAATCATTATTTCTACTTGCCTAATTCTAATTTCTTTAACGAAATTTAAATTTGTAGTCAATAATTCTAGTTTTTAAAATTTAAATCAAAATTTTACTTTGTTGTCCCCAATGTTTTAACATAAATTAAAAGTTGTACTTTCCTAATTTAACTTTTTTCATTGAGATCAATATTTGTACTTCCTACTTCCACTTTTTTTTAATTGAAATCAAAATATTTACCTTCTTAATTACACTTTCTTAATCGATATCAAAATTATTACTCCATAATTGTTCTTCTTTAATCGAAATTAAAATTTGCCCCTTGTTTCCTTTCTAAATGATAGGTGAGTTTGAACTTACAGTGGAGCCCTATCGAACGTTAGAGGTGAGTTAGAACTGAATTTTAAGCCCAATCTATAAGGCAAAGTGAGGTCAAACTCAAGATTGAGCCCAACCAAGAGTTGAAGGTGAGTTAGAACTCATGTTTGATCCCCATCAAAAAAGGAAGTTGAGTTAAAACTTAAGTTTGAACCACATCAGAGAGAAAAGTTAGTATAAACTCAGGTTTGTTCCTAATCAAGAAATCAAGCGGTTTTGAACTCACATTTTGGCACAATCGAGAGAAAAAGCTGAGTGGGAACTTACTTTTGAAGTTTAGGTACGAAAAGCCCTTTTCTTCCATTTTACATTCAGCTACTACGGCGAGGAGGATCTGTCCAAGGACGACGCGACTCAGAAATCAACGGAGCATGAATTAAACACTCGTTGATTCACCTCTCTATTGGAGGAGAAAAAAGTAAACTAGGGATCGAGTCTCCCCTTTGTAACCACTGCTATTTTATATTATATAAAAGCGAAAACAGACGTGGGCATTGAATAAAAAGCTGTTGGAAGTTAAGATGGATGGGAAATACAGAGCCCCGTTTCCCATTAACGAAATATTAGTTATAGCCCTTGTGACAAGGCAAGGGCGTAACTCCCAATTTTGGTAGAGCTGCGAAATTTTCTAGTACCTGCTAACTTCAATGTGCTTTTAGCACCATGTTACTTCCTCTAAAAGCCTCTACCATAACTTCACCACTTTCTCTTAAAAGCCCCGAGAAATGTGTTGGGTTTAGATTCTTTCATTACCCCTAATTAAAAAAGAAAAATATTTAATTTTCCTTTAAAATTTTTCGTGGCTCGAACCTTCGTTAGTATTCTATTCTTTTCATTGGATAGTCAAACTAGACAAGGTAGAATGGTTTCTTGAAAAGAGAAGGGAGGAGAGGCGAAATTAACGAAACTGAAATAAGAGAAAATATAAATTAAATAAAATAGTATAGAACTAGTAGAGATGAAAAATTAAAATACCTTGACTCATCCATTTTCATTAGTCTCCCATACAGGGGCTTTATTAAAGAGCTCAAGAAGAGTAAATAAATTCCATGATAACTCTCAACACCAAATTCGTATGAAAAATTAGGAAATTTATGACGCAGGTCACCACTCATGTAGATTAGTCTTGTGGTTAGCTTCCCGAATGTTAGTTAATTTTGACGAAGCGCTGTTGGGGTATTCGGGTACTGGTTGATGACCTTTGGGCTAACTCCAATTGTAGGGAAATACTCCTGTTGTCGTGATTTTAGTGGAGTAGGATGGGTAAGAGGATCGGATAAATTCTTCTTAGGATAAGGACTCACGGAAAGCGGAGGACTCGGTATGCTCAAGTTGAAAGAATTTGATGGAATTTGTGAAGGGTCTTTGTGGCAGGCCTACTAACGTATAAGCCTATTTTTGATTAGCCTTTCTGAATAATACACCGTCTGCCCCCACAAACTCGCTTGGTGCTCATGACTCTCTGACTGTTTGACTGATTGAATAGATGAATAACTGTCTTCTCTGTTTTTATCTGTTTCTGTCTTGAGAATATTTCAACACAGCTATTTATACTCCCTCCAAATAACGGGCCTGACTTCTTTCCTCATAATCTGGACGCGGAGCGGAGCTTACGTTGTGAGAATTATGTTCTGTGTACTTTATCAAGAATGCTAGGCAGAGTTAAAGGGCGTGTGCGTGTTCATTGTGGTCACATGCGTATTGCATTTGGCTGCCTAATCGTGTATTTATCAAACCGTCTTCAATAACTCACACGTTCACGGAAAAATCTAGCTGGTCAGATCAGATACCACCCTAAGTTTGCCCAGCTGTATTTGTTATTTATATCGAGACCATTTGTCTCCTAGCTCTTTCGTCGTTTATGTATATTTGTGTTTTCGTTTGGGAATCTTCGACTATCCGGTTGCCTTCTATCTCTTAATATATATAAATTGTCATATAAGGATTTTGCTCTATTACATAAAGGTCCAAAAGTGTGCTCATTTGTAATGAATCTCGTTAAGCCCCACGCACCTTGCAATTCAGGCATCGCTACAAATTATAGGGTCTTATTTCAGCTATAAAGACCAAATTCCATTCTCCTATCACTTCTCTGTCTATAACTATATATCTATTATAGAAGACGCAAGTTACACTTGTATGTCACTCTCTTTGATTCTTTAACCTTCAGTTGGCTCTTAGATATAATAGGGGATTATTTAAGCCCATTGCTAGTTTCTTAAATCTGAGTGGGTTTCTTAGACACTCAATAGGTTTCTGGTGATTTCTTAAACTCCCAGGTGGAAGGAGGATATGCGGAGAGGAGGGTGAGTGGTAGATGGGGGAGAGAAGAACAAGTGAGAGATTGGGCAGATCAGGGGATGAAAGGAAAGTAGAGAATGAGGAGGGGGGAGTTTGGTGGAGAGATAGAATAAGGGAAAACAGGGAGAGGTAGGTTTGAGGGAGTGACCTCAAGTGGCTGTGCAGCACGAGAGGATGTGCTTATTCCTCGAATTCCTCTTATTCCAAATCATATTCAATTTGATTTTAAACGACTCCAGTTACCATTGAGGCCATGCTTTGCAATGACCATCAACAAATCGTGAGGTAAAACTCTAAAAGAGGCTGGGCTCCAGCTGAAAGAACGACGCTTATTACATCGACAACTCTACATAAAATACTCCCATGCTGGTACTGCAAGAAACCTATAATCTGAGAGTGTGGTTTACACGGAAGTTCTTATTGAGTTTAGGGTATTGTTTTACAACATGCCCCTCCGTGAATCAAAAATCATTCACTAGAAATACAACCCATTTCACCCAACCAATTTGTCAATTTCTGTTTATTGCCATAAAATTAGCAGGAGACAGAAGAGGGAGGATAAGAGGAAGAGACGGTAGGAGGATTTGATAGAGAGGAGTTGGAATGTGAGAGATAGGAGAGAAAAATAACGTGAGAGATGGGGAAGGGGGAAAAGGAGGTAGAGGAGAAGAGTGTGAGTATGGGGGAGGGGAGAGAGGAAGAGGAGGAGATGGAGAGAGGGGGAGATGCGAGACAGACAAAAGGGAGATAGGAGAGGGAATATTTTGCAGGTAGCGGTAGAGCTTTCAGTAAATTATTGGCCCGCCATTGGCGCGTAATTTTTGCGGAAATTTTATAGATACAGTCGTAAATCAAGTAATTTAATGTATATTGATTAGAACATCAGGCCATTCCATTGTCGCATCCATCAGGATTAGGGATGGCTCAAGGATGCACGTGGATGGCTGTAAACACACAAGACCCTTCACCATACGAGATAAAATAAAGATATTTAATTCTGAAATTCCTTTTGAAAACTTTAAATTTCTGAACAGAACTCCACATCCCAACGAACTAGGAATATTAATATCGATTTTCAGCGTAAAATTCAAACCTAATTGAAATATAATTCCAACACCATCCAATATTACATTGTATGTTAAATGAATGGGATCCATTCGTCTTACATTAATTAAGTCGATGGATGAAGGCGTGTAGCCAAAAAGTCTCTAAAGGCATACACTACTACTCTACGTCAAACAGCCAGTATCGGTGCTGCGCTCGACTACAATTGATTTGGGGATTAAGGTAAGGACCTTCTACTTAGAGTGCGATATTATAATTTGGCTCTTTAATAAGAGATACGTTTGCCGGGTTCGTCTCAAGGGTTATTCTAAAGATAAACACTTCTACAAAAATAAACGTTAATATAATTAATAAGAACAAGGGCACAGATAAATATGGAAAAATAAAATAATAATCAGTACGAAAAAGAATATTATGACATGACAAAATTAAGGAAACTAGGTCATGGAAAAAATATAAGTGATCCAATAATTTGGATTGAATGAAAGAATTAGCAAGTCTATAGGTGTTACACCAAATGTGGAATTCCTCTTAGGACTGGGAACGAAGAGGAGGGACTTACGAGGAAAGGACTCTTGGTTACTTCTGGAGGATGAACTAGTGATGTAGAAGACCAATGGCCAGGTCTTCGTCGATGGGATCTCGATGCGAAAGCGTCCGGGGAGACTCCGAATGATGTTGAGATTACTTCGGCTCCAGGGAGAAGTAATCACGAAATCTAGATTCTTCTACGGACAGCAGGAAGTCTTAATCAATGTAGAGAGACGAGAGAAACCCAGGACAATATTCCGGGGTATAAACGGGTTTCCGTAATCTTTCTCTGATCAGGGCGGATTACACGAAGACGATCTGTTGACGAGATCACAAGGGTGGGGGGAGCACTTCACAGGAGACAAACACTAAGGTCTGGATGGCAGGAAGTTCGGGTTCTCTCTATCCGCTGAGGATTCACAGACATCACCTTAAATAGGAGCCACAGACATGGTCGGGAGAGGGTTTTGCGCACGATGGCCTCCAAAGGGAATATCGGAGGCGGCTTATGCAAACATTAACCTTAAAAATCTTAGGCATCGAGGAACCGAAGGGAATTAAGCGAAATTCCCAAGGGATATTAGGCGCAGCTTAAGCAAACATGAACCTTGATAATCCTGGGCAACGATGAGGCGAACGGGAAATGAGAGCAATTCCCTTCTATCCTAAGAGGAGAAGATTGACACGGCTGCCCTCTTGAAGCGGAACAGCGTCATAAAACTAGGGGGGGGGGGAAGACGGTGATAAAGCACCCCAAGTTATACACAGCTGCGTTAATTTGTCTCAATCAGAGAAATTTTGTGTGAAAACGGCATAATGAGTTTCATGCTTCCACAAACTAACTTACCATAAATTATCCTTTTCCTCGTTTAGTATTTTTTTAAATTATAAATTTACCCCAACTCTTTTTTTCTAGTGTTGTTGATGAAGCCAGTTCCACAAAACGACTAAATAAAGGTGATTTAAGAGGATTTTAAGAATAGCATACATTTTTCAAGAATATATCTACTTCTCTCTATATATCTATATTGCTGAAGACATATTTATTCCAGAACAGTTTCGGTGTATCACACACCCTTGTTAACTGGCAACCAAGTATAAAATTACAGAGAATTCCATATACACTTCTGACCTGATAAGAAAGATCATGTTACCTGACCCACTTCCCAGCTCGGGCTAATCCCCGGAGGAACATAATTTACTACCTGATTAGGGGTGGGAAGTTTTACAATTTTGTTTATCTTGTTACATATCAGACCATTAAAAGAAAATTGAACTTCAGATAAATTGAAATTAGGAATGGATGTGATCAAACTTGATTTGAAAATTCTTCCTTTGACATAATATTTTGATTAAAAGACCAATTTACTTCCTTGAAAATCGATGGAATGATTAAAATCTCTGACATCAAAAGATAATCCACTACTGCATTGCCTACTCTGATGTCCTTCTTATGCTCATACCATCTCTTATCTAAATTTCTTCCCATTTCACCAACATAATCATTTTTACAATCTTTACATGAAATTACATATAGCCCTTTATCCTGTTGATCATTAGGATTCCTGGACGGACCAAGTTATAATGACAAACTTAGTGAACTACTTAATGATGTGAACATTTATGAAAAATTAGGATTGAACCTCTTAATAAAACAGTAACTAATTTCAATACCAGATTGAAGAGAATATTAAAGCATCCAGAATTAATTAAGCAGATCAAGACTATTACCTCTTCATTCCCGTATATGTAGGGCTTCCCAAGACCCATAAAGAGGTATATCATTTGCGTCCAATTATATCCAACATCAATGCTCCCATATATGTAAAAGCTCTCAAAATAGTTCACCGAACACTTATCTCTAGCAGGTGGAGGAATTCCAGCAGCACAGCCTTCGTGGATCATCTGAATCATCTTCAACTTTCAGACGGCAAACTTGTGAGCTTTGACGTAAACTCTTTGTTTACCAAGGTTCCAGTGGATTAAGCCATCAGCCTTCTTAGAAGAGTTATCCTGAATCTTAACTTGGATCTTTCCAACGCACCTAATAAATTTGTCGATTTAGTGGAATTGTGTCTCTCAGATGATGTGTTTCGAGTTAATAATGAGTTTTATAGACAGAAATTTGGATTAACTATGGGAAATAGTTTATCACCGATATTTGCTTGTCTCTCAAGGAGTATTTCTAGACAGAACTCCTAACCAGAATTGCTGCCTCTAACTTCATATGGTTAAAGTCTATTGATGCTGATTTTTCGGTATGGCCTGATGGACTTGATTTTGGTCATTTTTTCAGTAACTTAAATAATTTGCATGCTTCAATTAAATTTAAATATGAGTGGGAAGAATACAACTATTTACCCTTTTTAGAGGTCCTTATCAACAAAGATTACCATGATATAAAATTTTCTGTAGACTGGAAGAGAACTCACTCAGATGCATATATACGTTATTTTTTAGGCCATGATAATACTGTTAAAAATTCTGTAATATCTACTCTGTTTCTTAGAAAATATAGAATATATTATCCTTATTATCTAGACGAAGAAATTGTTAAGATCAAGACCATTTTACCAGAACTGTATTACCCACATTGGTTTATAACATCACCTCATTTCGCAGCTCGGAAAACTCACTATTGTAATAAGCCTGCACGTTCTAATGACTTCAGCAAATTTATAACATTGCCATTTAATAACAAACTAAATAAGTTAACGCACTTATTTAAGGAAACAAGAATTAAAATAACTTTTAAATATGATAATTCTATAAACCAAATGATGATTTCCAGGAATCCTAAAGATTGAAAAGATAAAGGGGTTTATGTAATTCCATATAAAGATTGTGAAAATATTTATGTAGGTGAAACGGGAATAAATTTAGATAAGAAATTCTATGAACATAAGAGGGACATCAGAGTTGGCAATAAAAGTAGTGGAGTATTTTGTCATGTCAGAGAGTTCAATTATTCCATCGATTTTTAAGATTTTAAATTGGTCTTTTAATCAAAATATTATGTCAAAGGAAGAATTTTAGAATCAAGTTTGATCACATCCATTCCTAATTTCAATTTATATGACTGTCAATTTTCTTTTAATAGTCTAATATGTAAGCAGATAAACAAATTGTAGAATCCCTCAGCTTGAATCAGGTAGTAATTTATGTTCCTCCTGTGATTGGCCCGAGCAGCGGAGTGAGTCAGGTAACATGATCTGTTTCTATCAGGTTAGAGATGTATATGGAGTTCTCTGTAATTTTATACTTAGTTGCCAGTTGACAAGGGTGTGTGATACACCGAAACTGTTCTGGAATACAATATCTTCAGTAAGTGTGGTTTAATTCTGCATCAACCTTAAGATACTGCTTCAACTTTCATCATATATATATATATATATATATATATATATATATATATATATATATATATATATATATATATATATATATCCTGTCTCTCCAAAATAAAGTTCATTTCATAAGATATTTAATCAAACATTTTAAAAATTATCATATTATTAATAAATAGGTCCAATGTTTAGTTTTTTAATATGTTTGAATTACTTATTTTTTTACTATATAGGGTGTAAGTAATATATTCACTTATTTTTCCAAATCAGATTTAAACATTATTTCTAATACAAAAGAACTTAGAGGAGCAGGGAGTGAAAAAATCGAACTTCTCTAATTTCATGGGTTATTTATTACCAGTAGAAATAGCTAAGAGAATAAATTGGTCAAGGAATGCTCCCCATACAATTATGCAACGATCTCAAAAGACAAATAGCTTTGTATCAAAGAAGAGAAATGGCAGGTAACTTTAACAACGCATAGATAGACATTTACCATTGGTGTTTCACTTTTGAATCGGAGGAAAACATCCTTTGAACTAGCTTGGGATTTCATTAAAGCTTAAAGTTAAAAAATATACCCAAGTACAGTCAGAATAAATATTAAAGTTAAACGGCCAAAATTATGCTGGGCGAGAACGAATCCTTGGAGATCTAAGGCCAAAAGAAAAATAGTCTTCATGGACCAAAAATGATAAAAATCGTATACGTGAATAATGGTCTAAAGCTATCAGGTAAGATGAAAGTAATTACGTATCGTGTATGTAAGAAACATTATTGTATTGTTGTTTTACATGTAATTCCATTTAAATATATCTTAGTTTGGCCCCTTCTGTGAGGCATTGAGGTAGTTGAATAATGGTTCGGAGTTGGTTGGCTTCATTGGGGCCATTGGGCATATTTTGATGCCAAGGAATAATGAACTCCACATCTTATACCACTAAGTCTTGCTAAGTTTTAGAGTAATATATCCGGGAAATGTATCCCACAACAGCAAGAAATGAAATTATTTTTTAGAAGGAAAATGCCGCATGAATTAAGATCAATCACATGACCAATTGTTTTGGGGATATTGGAATCACACAGATAGAGTCTCCACCGCATCGCTTAGAGGAAAATGCAAGAGAACACTTGTAAGGAGTGCTTGGAAAGCAATAATAATCCCAAAATGCGGATAAAGCTGAACTGTATGAAAAATTAAAATCTGATTGGGAAAAGAGAGCCTCAGAAATTTGCAAAGTAAATTTGGTAAAATCTGTATGGGTGCGACGTGGGCTCCGTCTTCCCTGTTAATTTTCTTCGAAAAATTGTGGACTGAGGAGTATCGATCGCGGGTCTTTGAATCCAAAGGCCAGCACTCTGCCGTCACGCTACGGCGAGTCCGTCGTGAGTTGGTAATTTAATGGGCTATTTATATTCTCGCGTTGGAAGGATTTTTCTCTGATACATCTTTGCACCTTTACAAATCTACGCTACAAAGAAGTATAATATTATTTTAAGCAAAAACGCGTCCACTAAGTATTAAAATTATAAAAAACTAAACCAATTTAATTCCAGGCCAGGAAAATTACAGATTTTCCGTTGCATTATTTCTGACTTCTCACCATGGCTTGCCTTCATTGTGCAGTATTTTGCTCTCCTTGATCTTTGTTTCTTCCAATTTCCCTCTTCTTGTCTTTAAAAAAATCATGTTTCTTGTCTTATTGCTAATTTAGGTCCAATTTCTGTCCCTCTTGTACTGTATCGTTACACATATATATATATATATATATATATATATATATATATATATATATATATATATTCAGATACACAAACAAAGGAAAAGTGAAAAACAATTCCGAGCGCTTTCGTTTGTATTCTTAACGACCTTTTCAAGGAATGAACAGGAGGCTGGACATACATTGCCTTAAATAGTGGAAGGGGGGATTAGACTACTCACCTCTGAACCTTTATTAGGACGTACAAAATCCTAAAACAATTTTATTTGAGATTTTATGTATGTAATGATAATGGGGTCTAGCATGAACAAACCAGGGCTAAGATTGAAATTTGGGAACGCGTTAATGGAGATACATTCTAATATATTTCTCGAAATATAATTAATGCATTTTATTACTGGTTGGGCACTATTCCAGTTAATGGTATGGTTAAGATTGTACATATATACATATAAAAAGCGCAGATTGTTAATCCAGACATCTAGTTTTTGCCGGTTTGTCCATAATAACAATTTTTGAAGTTGTGGTAGTCTATGGAATAAACAATGCCATGTCGGGGGTGTGAATTTTTGACAAGGAAGTGAAAAATTGTAGTCTCGTACTAAAAAGTAAGATTTAGGTTCAGAGGCCTAAGTAAACGAGGTAATTTAATGAAAATATGGTTATAGGTTAAAAGTAATAAGTTTTTGGCTTGAAACTTAGGGATATTACATTACTTTGATAATAGAAAAACTTGTCGGACGTACTCGTATAACAATTGTCGAGAAAGTACAAAGGATAGCAAAAATTTATCCCTATCTTATATATTTTATCGACTTCTTTGTCTAGATATTCTGGTGAGACAACTTAAGGGCACGCAAAAAACATAGAGAAGAAAACACTTCGTTTGATGTCATTATGGTGGTTAGAATAAAAATCTATATAAAAGTCTATGGCTGTGGGTTTTCTATATATTTCATATTTGAAACAATGGTTTTTCCGATGAATTAGAATATCTAGGAAAGGGATTGTGCGATCTTTTTCAACTTCTAAAGTAAATTTAATCGAGGACACTAAGGTGTTGATTTTTAGTAAGAAATGTATTAATATTTAAATTATTAGGCCAAAGGCAAAGGATGTCATCAAAATATCGCATCCAAGCTATAGGGGTTTCATTAATTTGGGGAAATATTCTCGATTCGAATAATTCCATGTATAGGTTTGCGAGTACAGGGGACAAACAATTCCCCATTGCCTTAACAAAGATTTGGCGATAAAATTTTCCATTAAATGTAAATTTTCAATTTAAATTTAAGAAGCGGGTATAGGGAGAGCAACTGTGTCGAGGTTTTCTCCTAGGAAATTCAAGAGATTGAGTACGGGAACTTTAGTAAAGAGGGAAAAAATATTGAAACTAACCAGAATAAGATTATCAGGGTAGGGCAGTTCATTAAGTTTACTAAGGAGGTGCATATTATTGATAATATGTTAATTGGAAATGGTGCCAACCAAAGTTCTTAGTCGAGAGGATAACTAACCATTTTGATTGGGTATAGGAAACACACCCAACAGAGCTAAAGATGAGGGGCATTGGGTTATCGGGTTTATGGTTTTCAATAACAGCATAAACGTAGGGAAGGGAAGCATTTGAAGATTTAAATTAGCTAATGAGTTCTGGGGATCCTTTAAGTAGGGAGCGAACAGTTGAGTAAAATTATCTGTTTACCTGGTCATTAGGATTCCTTCTAAGGGTCTCATAGGTGGAAGTATCCAAAAGTAAGATATTCATCTTATTTAAATATAGTGATTTGTCAATAAGTACAACGGCGGCAGATTTATCGGCCTTACAAACACGAATGTTTTTATTATTACTAAGGGAACTTATTCCTATTTGAGACCTATCAGGATAATTATTTTTCACATGGCTTAAACAATAATAAACATAGCCCTTAGCAATGGAAATATCATTATGGGACACGTCACTAAATTTTTCTACCTGGGAAAATGCGTTGGCAATTTTAATACCATTCGCGGGAGATGGGATAAAAATTTTAGCTTATGACTTAATGCGTTGTCCGTATCAGTATCAAACTCTTGAGCTTGATACACTTTCAAAATAGCTGGCCAGTATTTTTTCAGACGCCGTTGGATTAACCTCAGCATCCCACGTAGTTTATTCCTCAGATTTCATTGAGAAATTTCGAAAAATTGACATCAAATGCAGTCGCCTAGTTATCTTTGATGTACCCGTTGCTGTAGCCCTTGAAGTATTATCTACTGTATTAAGAAATCCAAGATTAAACCTTCCATTACCCCCCCTCAATTTTTAATCTCGTTATAATTTGTGTTATCGATAATGTTTTTAATAATGATATGGGCTTCTTCCATCAAAAACGTGGCTTTAGTATGGGAAATCCATTATCGCTTATTCTATACAATCTTTTCATGGAACATTTTGAAGTGTCTCTACTTCCTCTTATTATTCCACCTCCAAACTTTGTATGGTACAGATATGTTGATAACCTCATATCGATGTAGCCCTTAAATCAGCTGGCATCTTTTGATAGGTTCTTAAATAATTTTTACAACCTACATCCCACCATTAAATTCAAAGTTTAGAGGAAATAACCGATCTACCTTTACTGTTTACCGAAAAACCACCATTTCTTACTCTTACATTCATTTTTATTCATATCATGAGATTGAGGTCAAAAAAGCCATTGTAATGTCCATGTTTTTGAGAGCTTTGAGAACTTGTGATCCATATTCTTTATCCGATCAAATTACATTCATTACGTGTATATTTATAGGCTTGAAATATCCCCTTCACATCATTAACGAAAGCTTATCCAAAGCTAGGGCAAACTTTTATTACCGCAAAAGTAGGAATTCTGAGAGTAAGAGAAATTGTTTATCCCTTCCATTTTGGCCATTAGTGAAAAGCTTAAATAGTATCCTTTTCCCTAACCGCACCCCTTTCATATATCCCTCGACCACTAAAAAATCCTTCCCTACAACTAAACCTACAGATGAAATGAATGAAGCAGGCGTCGATTTAATCCCTAGTAAATACATTAACTGCCCCTTATTTTACATAGGTGAGACAGGAAGAAAACTGGAAAAGAGTATCTATGTGCATAGAGGAGATTTCAGGCAGGCAAGCACAGGAGATTTCAGGCAGGCAAGCACAGCTTCTAGTATTTTGACGCACTCCAATAATTTTAACAACCCAATAGATTTTCCCCATGGCAAAGTAATTTACTCGTGTAGAGATATTGGGAAAAAGAAAGGCAGTTGAATCCACCCTTATCAACGAAATCCCGAATTTCAACCTTTCGGATGGACAATTCAAGTGCAGCCCTACATCAAATATTTAATCTTGAAAGATATCTCTAATGACCTCAAATTCACACTACCTGATTAGGAATTTTAATCTGATTTCTTGTTCCGATATATATTTCCTGTATGGTGTGAATGCATCTGTTCTTATTATACGACTGAAAATGGCATCACAAACTCCATGCCAAAAATGGTTTTGTGAACAAAATACTACGCTCCTAAACAGAGTGTCGTAGAATGACTCCCGACGATACTATATATAACACTATTCGTTGAGGGAACTTCCTTAATTATCTCTAGAGTGCGTTTTACTGTCTTGGCGGCCGATATTATGTATCTTCACAAATGCTTAAGAAGTGGAACTGAGCTCAAGGATAATAATCTTGCTATCATTAATAAAATAGAGTTTTATTAATAATAACTATAAAAATACACAAAAACGGAAAATATTGACAAACAGAATGGAAAGGGTCGTGGAGACTCGGGCTAATCCAAGGATTTAAGGGATCAAAAAAGGTAAAACAAATATGGAGTTAAAGAGATGGGATGGTTCGATAAACCATTTAAAGCACAGGATAGAATTGACAAATAAGGGATCAATACTCAAAAGGTGACGCTTGGCTTACGTAACTTCGTTAGGGTGCAGTCGAAGGTACTTGAAGGAATATTCGGTCCGCTGGCGAGTTCCAGCAGAAGGGGGGGGGGGATGAAAGGATCCTGACGTGGCGTCTTGGGAAGGAGAACCGTTCTCGACGAACGGCTTGACGAACAATGGCTGTTCTAGGTTGTTCTCTTCTGAACAAAGGGGGGATGAGAACCGTCTCTTGTCTACGGGCTCAAGAACAATGGCTGTTCTAATGTTGTTCTCCTTTGAACAACAGGGGGGATGAGAACCGTTTCTTGGCGAAAGGCTCAAAACGAACAATGGCTGTTCTAATACTGTTCTCCTCGAACAATAGGGGGGGGGGATGAGAACCGTTTCTTGGCGAAGGGCTCAAAACGAACAATGGCTGTTCTAATACTGTTCTCCTCGAACAATAGGGGGAAGATGAGAACCGTTTCTTGGCGAAGGGCTCAAAACGAACAATGGCTGTTTTAATACTGTTCTCCTCGAACAATAGGGGGAAGATGAGAACCGTTTCTTGGCGAAGGGCTCAAAACGAACAATGGCTGTTCTAATACTGTGTTCTCCTTGAACAGCAGGGGGGAATGCCTTGGGGACTTGACGTCACTAAAGGCTCGAACCTTTGGCACTCAAGGAATATTGTCCTCCTGGACAAGTGATGGTGAATCTCGAGGCCGAGGTCCCTTGGCGCACAAAGGGAGAGAGGGTCGTGGTGATGTTTCGCGACGAAAATCTGGATCTCCAATCTGATCTTAGTGGTAAAGTTTCCATATATATAGCCAGGACATCTCCTTGGCGTGGAGGAGAATGGGGTGGAAGCTTCGAGGGAACGCACAGCTGGGCCGGAGAAAAATGCCTTATCTGTCCATAAGCCTAACTCGATCTGGCGAGGTCGGCGTATGGGGGTGAACGGGGGGACGATAACCTCCTTGTTTAAACATTGACGTCCGGCAGCTGTTGATAAGACTCCAAGCCTCGAATCGAAGATGCACGTGGGCCTCCTCGAGGTTTTAACTAATATGGGATAGGAGTTGAATTTAACACAGATTCAACTCGTTCTATCACACAGAGGTTTTATTAATATATATGTGACCCGTTATTGGAGTAAATATTTTACATATATATATAGTAGGAATATGAAAACCCAGAAGATTACACTAATCATTTATTGGCCGGAGGTTCCGCACCTTCACTAGGACCATCTTCAGCGACTGTATCGACCAATGAGAAGAGGAAGGAATATTAACGATAACAGTTAAACAGTTAGAAGCATGCAATAAATAATGGCTAAAAAGCGGAGGGAAGGCAAGGTAAATCAACAAAATCGACAATTATTGAGATGAAAGTAACAACAAAAATAACAATATATAGAATTACGAGTAATTGATAGCAAGAAGTGAAGTTTTACCATAAACTGACTTGAATATCAGTTAGTATCCAAATTTCCCTCCAAAATATATTATTATTAGCCTCGGCCCTTTCTTACTACTGTTTCTAAGCACAAGGATTTCCTTATACTACCCTACCTCGAGCATTTGACATCCGAGTTTAACAAACTCCTTTTCTCTATCTTCAACAATCATTTCCCTCAATGCCAATTCATTGGTATAAATTCCAATCCTGCATCGTTGAATTCCGTTTTTCTCCATAACTGGGCCAATTCCTTTGGGCTTGCGGTCCTGTATAGTTTGTACTTATAAATGTACTACCTGCCACAGTCGTTATTTAAGCCAAACTGGCTTACAACTCCAATGCAGGATCGCAAAGCACTTAGGTTTGTCTCATAGGAATGGTATTTCCATGTCTAAACCTGAAGCCCCTTCCATCAGGCAGCATTCAGAGTATCTCCATCCTCCACTTAATTCTGATTCATTTACCATTTTATCTTCAGCTTTAACTTCTCTCGACTTAAAAAAATTAGAGTCACTATACATTTATAAAATAAATCCAAACCTAAATAATTACTCCTCTTCAATTAAACTATTCACTATATAACCAACCAACACTTCAATACATTAACTAGCTAACCCACCAACCGAACAAATCTCGTTAGTAGTTGTTCTATCGTTAGTTAGTTGATTTCACAACTCCTACGATAACGGTTAGACCCTTTGTTCAATTAGTTCTTATTTGTTTTCGGGTATTTTGTTTAGAATTTAATATAATAGTTTATTTTATTGTTTATTCCAGTTATATTTAATTTTTAATATTCGAGTCAGTTTATGGTAAAACCTCACTTGTTTCTATTACTTTCTAAAATTAAACTGTATAGTATCAATTTATTTTATATATTGTTATTTTTATTCTTACTTTCAATTCAATAATTGTCAATTTTATTGATTTACCTTGCCTTTCCCGCTTTTTTAGCCATTATCTATTGCAGGCTTCTAACTATTTAACTGTTATCTTTAATATTTCTTCCCATTCTGATTAGTCGATATACTCGCTGAAGATGGTCCTAGCGAAGGTCGGAAACGTGCGGCCAATAAATGATCTAGTGTAATCTCCTGGGTTTTCATATTCCTATTACGTAGTAGATTCCCAAGGAACAAATCAATTACAAGTATATATATATATATATATATATATATATATATATATATATATATATATATATATATATATATATATATATATATATATATATATATATATATATATATATATATATATATATATATATATATATATATATATATATATATATATATATATATATATATATATATATATATATATATATATATATATATATATATATATATATATATATATATATATATATATATATATATATATATATATGAAAAGAAACTCACAACTTGCACGTGAGTCAAAATTATGATAAAAAACGCTCACAAGGAAAATGAAAAAACTACTATTCCGAACGCTTTCATCTTTATTCTAAAAGACCTCTTCAAGGAATAACGTAGGTCAGGACAGACAATGTCTCAAATAGTAAGGAGTAGGGGTTTAAAACGGCTACCTGCATCAAAACCCTAACTAGGGCGTACAAATTCTTTAAACACTTTAATTTGTAATTTAATATAATTAGATATGATAGAATCTAGGCTAAACAATCCAGGGCTAATATTAACATTTAGGAAAGTATTAATAGAGATACACTCCTAAATATTTCTTGAAATGTAGTTTGTACATTTAATAAAAGTTTTAACACTATTCCAATTTATAGTATGATCCTGACTATAGATATGCAAAAATAATGCAGATTGTTGACAAATATTACAAAAATTAGTTTGGTGCTGTTTAACTCTAACATTTTTCACAATTATTGCAACCAATAGAATATGCAATGCCTGGTTTAGGTGGTGAATTTTTTACGAGAAGGCGATGGATAGTGTTTTCCTATTTAAAAAAACCATTTATGTTTAAAAGTTTTAGTAAACGAGGTAAATTAATTCAACTTTGGTTAAAAGGTGAAACTAATACATTTTTGGCATGAAATGTAGAAATGTTACGATTAGGTTGATAAAATGAATGCTTAGCAGAATTATAACAATTTTTAAGTACGTAGAAAGAGTAACACAAATTTAAACCTATATTATATATCCTATCAACCTCTTTTTCAAAATATTCGGTAGAAATAATTCTAAGGCCACGGAGAAACATAAAAGAGAAAACACTTTTTTTATACTAATATGATGATCGAAATAGAAATGAATGTATGAGGCAATGGCTGTAGGTTTTCTATAAATTTGATATGTAAAACCTTGGCCTGTTCGGTGGATCAAAATATCTAAGAAAGGGAGGGTTAGGATCAATTAATTTCTGAAACCAGGTTTCTTCTGGATTCGTCCATTTTGTATTTTCGTGTAAAATACTCTTGATTGTTCTTTCGTCAATTTTATACAATTCACTCATTTGGTTCATATAGAAGATATTTATTGGGTGTTTCATATTGTCTTCATTGAGGACAATAAAAAACACCAAATAAATATCCTCTATATAAACCAAATGAGTGAATCGTATAAAATCGACGAAATAACAATCAAGAATATTATACACCAAAATATAAAATGCACGAATCCAGAAGAAACGGTATAAGTCACAATATATTATAAAAACAAAAAAATAAGTTATCACCTCTGTCGTAGAAGGAACTCTCGACGATATACCATATATAACTATTCGTTGAGGTAACTTCTTTAATTATCTTTAGAGTGCGTAGATGTCTGGCGGGCCGATATTAGGTATCTTCGATATGCTTAAGAAGTGGAACTGAGCTCAAGGATAATAATATTGCTATCATTAATAAAATAGAGTTTTATTAATAATAACTATCAACAATACACAAAACGGAAAAAATTGACGTAAACAGAGAATGGAAAGGGTCGTGGAGACTCGGGCTAATCCGAGGATTAGAGGATTTAAAAAGGTAAAACAAATATAAAGTCAAAGAGATAGGATGGTTCGCTAAACCATTTAAAGCACAGGATGGAATTGACAAAAGGGTTAAATACTCAAAGGTAACGTTCGGCTTACGTAATTTTATACTAGTTGTGCAGTGGAAGGCAACGTGAAGGAGTTTTCGGTCCACTGGCGAGTTCCAGCCGAAAGGGGGGGGGATAAAAGGATCCTGAGGTGGCGTCTTGGGAATGAGAACCATTTCTCGACGAACGGCTTAATGAACAATGGCTGTTCTACGTTGTTCTCTTCTGAACAACAGGGGGGGTGAGAACCGTCTCTTGTCTACGGGCTCAAGAACAATGGCTGTTCTAATGTTGTTCTCTTCTGAATAACGAAGGGGAAAGTTGAGAACCGTTTCTTAGGCGAACGGGCTCAAACGAACAATGGATGTTCTAAGTTGTTCTCCTCTGAACAACAGGGGGGGGGTGATAACGGTCTCTTAGCGAACGAGCTCAAACGAGCAATGGCTGTTCTAACGTTGTTCTCTTTTTGAACAACGAGGGGGGAAGCCTTGTGGACTCGGCGTCACGAAGGCTCGACCATTGGCACTCAAGGGATATTGTCCTCCTTCTGGACAAGTGATGGTGAATCTCGAGGTTGAGGTCCCTTGGCGCACAAGGTTTTGAGAGGGTCGTGGTGATGTTTCGCGACGAAAATCTGGATCTCCAATCTGATCTTAGTGGTAAAGTTTCCATCTAAATAGTCGAGACACTCCCTTGGCGTGTGGTCAATGGATTGGGAGCTTCGAGGGAATGCACAGCCGAGCCTGGGAACAATGCCTTATCTGCGCATAAGCCTAACTCAATCTGGCGAGGTTGGCGTATGGGGGCGAACAGGGGGAAGATAACCCTCCTTGTTTAATATTGACTCAGGTGGCTGCGATAAGGCGCCAAGCTTCAAAGCGAAGATGCACAAGGGAGCATCGTGGTCTTAAATACCATGTGATAAGGGTTGAAATTAACGCGGCCTCATTCCGTTCTATCACACCCCTCCATTCCGGGGAAAGTTGTCACTTCAAAAAAAGAGAGAAGGGACAACGATAGAGCTCCGTTGTGGGAAATTAGTTTCTTGTACCAACCGTACCTTCCTGCACCTAACTAGTATTACCTCAATACATATGATTATTTTGATCTTTAGATTACAGCGGAAAATAACCTTTAATACAACTTAATAAAAAAAGGGGCATGGAACAATGAAATGATATAAAATTAGTACATATGGGACAAAATAATTTATACGTACATTAATGGGTACAAATATATACATACAAAAAAAACAAAACATTGAGCTTTACAAAATTCAGACATATACATTAACTAATTATATTACAAGATAATCTAATTTGAGGCGTACAAGACGGTATATACCTACATGGAGATACTCATCCTATGAATACAATTACTCTACGCTATTCGGTAACGCATTCCTACTGAGTGCGTCAGTGACCTGGTTATCGGAACCTTTTTTTATAATTCATTTTAAATTGATACTCTTGCAAGAATAAACTCCAGCGCATGATTCGGCCGTTAGAGTGTCGCACATTCCTAATATAGGCTAACGGACGGTGGTCGGTTCCTATCTGAAATTCTTTTCCTATCAAGTACCTTTTGAATTTATCTATAACCCAGAAAATTGATAGAGCTTCCTTCTCTATAGTGGCATATCTCTTTTTGCGCGGTAATAATTGACGACTAGCATATGCAACTGCATGACTCGTTCCCTTATCCTCGTATTGCAGGAGTACACCTTCAATGCCCTTGTTGTTCGCGTCTGTCTTAATCCCAAACGATTTTTCCGGGTTGGGCAACTTTAAAATAGGGGCAGAAATGAGCTTAGTCTTGAGCTGATTAAAATAGGATACAGCAACATCATTCCAACGAAAACGATCGGCGAAATTCTTTTTTGGAAGGGGGGTGAGGGGGGCCGAAATTGAAGCGAAATTCGGAACAAATCGCTGATAGTGAGAAGCTGATCCTAGGAACAATCTTAATGGCCTCTTTGTAATCGGGAGGGGCATGTTGGCGATTGCCTTAATCTTGTTCTCTTGGGGACCTAACTTGCTTTGTCCTATTTTGAAACCCAAGTATTTTATGGTTTCATGGGCAAAATGGCATTTGCTGAGGCCAATGGTGAGGCCATTTTAGCGCAGTCGCTCGAAAAGAGATAATAGGGTGGTTAAATGGTGACTCCATTCCATTAGTTCTTGTAGCTGACTCTTTTGAAGTGGTGTCAGCTGCGTGTCGATATCGTTGTCAGAAGGCTCAAAAAGCTCGCCTGGTAGGAAAGTAAGAGGGTAATCGGCATCAGATTGGATGCACACTGTCTGGATTACATTAAGGGATTCCGCGGGGTAATCTTCATCAAGCGCCGATGTTTCGTCCAGTGCTACGAACGTATCTCCATAAGCGCGTTGGGGT
The DNA here is from genome assembly GCA_963969495.1 of Ceratothoa steindachneri. NCBI lineage: Eukaryota > Metazoa > Arthropoda > Malacostraca > Isopoda > Cymothoidae > Ceratothoa > Ceratothoa steindachneri. The sequence goes on along the minus strand of OZ018321.1, from coordinate 143,786,483 downwards.
ACTATTTTTCTTTGGGTCCACGGACAGTCTCCGTATCCTTGTCTTGGGCCTTATCACCTAAGGGTGTTAGTGATTCATACTCCTTTTGTGCCGTCCTAAATTCCTGTTTAAGGGTCTCCGAGCAATCGGACGGTATCGGGGTTCTGATGGGGACGGGCTCCTGGGCTTCTTTCTTAGCTTAGGCCTCGAGGAAGGGCGGCCTGAGACACAGGGTCGAAACTTACTTGGGGGCTCTGTCCTATAAGTACGGAACAGAATTGTATGGGTGCTGAAATGACTTCAGCCCAGCCATCATAATATTGACATTGCAGGTAACATCTAACGACGGGGAATTGGTTCGCCTGCCCAAGGTAGTCATGTACCACCGCAAATTTTTCGTGGTTAGGGTCCACTGGGGGGAGGAGTTCGTCGGACATGATGAAACACGTACATCCTGTGTCCCTGACGAGGGTCGATACCCGGCAGCCGTTCACGCTGCCCTCCTCAAATTTCAAAGTTCCCGATGAACTTTTATCAAAAATAAAATTTACCTGGTGGCCTGACGGAGGGGGAGAAGTTTCTGCTTGGGTCTGCACCACCGAGGGAGCCGGGGTAGAATTAATCTGGTGAACTTGGTGGGCTAGTCCGATTTTAAGCCTAGAATTTTGGGGGCAATTCCAGCTCATGTGGTTTTCTACACCACAGGTGAAGCATATGATTGGTCGCTTCGGGAAGAGAGATGGAGGACAAATCTTAACGGGAGGTTTGGAGTCCCGTTGTTGGTTTGGGGGAAAGAAGTTTTGGGGTTTTAAGGGGCTCGGAAACTTCGTCGGCTTTCCGGTGAAGGGGCGCGAATCCTTTCTTCTTTCCTTGTAGGGGGATTGGTGAGAAGTTGATTCTCCTTGGAGTATAAATTATGGCTTGCGGCATAGACATCCGCTTCTTCAGGACATTCTTTAAAGGTCTGGCAACGACGATCCTTGACGAACGCGCGGATTTCCGTCGGGAGAGACGCTAAAAATTGATCTCGCAACACAAAGTCTGTTAAGGACTCGTAGTTCGGATCAACCTTTGAGGATTCTAACCAAAATTTAAAATTCCTCTGAAGAATGTATCCGAATTACGGAACGTCTGTCCGGGTTTAATACGACCTCCTCGAAATTCTTGGCGGTAGAAATCGAAAGTCATATCTATGACCGGCCAATAACTACGCTCTCAAGGTGCTGTAGTTAATTGTACACTCAGATGGTAAAGATATAAAAATTTCGCGCAATTTACAATTTAACAAGGGAAGTAATCTGGCTACACCTTCAGCCTCCTGATCCATGTTATTGATTTCGAAGATCTTTTAGAAGTGGGCCAAAAATGCTCCGAAATCCTCTTCATCCTCGAAATTGGGGAGCTTTAGTGAGAGATTAGGGGGGGCTTCGGAACGGGAACTGGCGGACTGTATCTCTGCTTTCAACACAAGCTAATTTAATCTGATGGTGAAGCTCAGCTTGTCTTCTCCGTTCCTCTCTTTCTTTTCGTTGAAATTCTCTTTCTCTTTCTTCTCGTTAGATTTCACTTTCTCTTTCTTCTCGTTGGATTTCTCTTTCTTCCTCTTTTCTTTGCTCCTCTTGAACGTACTTAATTAATTCTTTTCCGGAAAGTCCCAAGGACTCCCCTTGCGCTTAAAGATTTCGAACTGAGTCATCTTTGCACTTGGGGCGCACTAGTCAACCAACTAAAATTCCTTGCAACAAGAATTATGCTTCTATAGAATTAGCCTACCTAAATATGGGCACTGACCAATTCGTACTTGGTTTCTCGATCTAAATAACCACTGACTAAAGTCACCAAAAAAATAACAAACAAATTATTATAACAGTTCCTTGAGCTACTCCAGCTTCTTAAGTTTAGCAAAAGGGATAGCAATCGTTAAAACAAAAAGGGAACTACTATATTCTATTATTATAACGAATAACACTATGCTTTACTCGACTGAGACCAGTGTTTGCAAAGATATAGCGTTAAACCTTACACACCTGATACTAAATTTAAATTTGTATATATATATATATATATATATATATATATATATATATATATATATATATATATATATATATGTCGTAGAATAGACTCTCGACGATATACCATATATAACTATTCGTTGAGGGAAATTCTTTAATTATCTTTAGAAGGCGTGGATGTCTGGCGGGCCGATATTATGTATCTTCGATATGCTTAAGAAGTGGAACTGAGCTCAAGGATAATAATATTGCTATCATTAATAAAATAAAGGTTTATTAATAATAACAATCAACAATACACAAAACGGAAAATATTGACATAAAGAGAGAATGGAAAGGGTCCTGGGGGCTCGGGCTAATCCGAGGATTAAATGTTTTAAAAGGGTAAAACAAATATATAGTTAAAGGGATGGGATGGTTCGCTAAACCATTTAAAGCACAGGATAGAATTGACAAAAGGGTTAAATACTCAAAGGTAACGTTCGGCTTACGTAATTTTATACTAGTTATGCAGTGGAAGGCGACGTGAAGAAATTTTGGGTCCGCTGGCGAGTTTCAGCCGAAGGGGACGGGGATAAGAGGATCCTGACGTGGCGTCTTGGGAATGAGAACCGTTTCTCGACGAACGGCTTGAAGAACAATGGCTGTTCTACGTTGTTCTCTTCTGAACAACAGGGGGGGTGAGAACCGTCTCTTGTCTACGGGCTTAAAAACAATGGCTGTTCTAAAGTTGTTCTCTTCTAAACAACAAGGAGGAATGGTGAGAACCGTTTCTTGGAGAACGGGCTCAAACGAGCAATGGCTGTTCTACGTTGTTCTCTTCTGAACAACAGGGGAAGGGTGAGAACTGTTTCTTGGCGAAGTGGCTCAAACGAACAATGGCTGTTCTACGTTGTTCTCTTCTGAACAACAGGGGAAAGGTAAGAACCGTTTCTTGGCGAACGGGCTCAAACCAACAATGGCTGTTCTAACGTTGTTCTCTTTCTGAACAACGAGGGGGAAGCCTTGTGGACTCGGCGTCACGAAGACTCGAACCTTAGAACTTAAGGGATATTGTCCTCCTTCTGGACAAGTGATGGTGAATCTCGAGGTCGATGTTCCTTGGCGCACAAAGGGAGAGAGGGTCGTGGTGATGTTTCGCGACGAAAATCTGGATCTCCAATCTGCTCTTAGTGGTAATGTTTCCATCTAATTAGTCGAGACACTCCCTGAGCGTGGGGGACAATGGAGTGGGAGCTTCGAGGGAATGCACAGCCGAGCCTTGGAACAATGCCTTATCTTCCTATAAGCCTAACTCAATCTAGCGAGGTCGGCGTAGGGGGCGAACGGCGGAAGATAAACCTCCTTGTTTAAACATAAACTCAGGTGGCTGCAATAAGGTGCCAAGCTTCAAAGCGAAGATGCACGTGGGAGCATCATGGTTTTAACTACCATGTGATAGGGGTTGAAATTAAGCGGACTCATCCCGTTCTATCACAACCTCATTATTAACGACACAAGAACAAAAAAAAATTGGAAACTTCTAATGTATTTCATGAATTTACCTGTCCGCATGAAGATTGCAAACTTCATAATTCAAATAAATACATTGGAATTACAACCACGTCCCTATCTCGTAGACTCATCATGGATCTGCAAAACGGCGCCATCAAAAACTACTACATGCAACATGAAATTTAACTAACAGGAGAAATTTTAGTACAAAACAACATTATCAAAAGGAGAAAGTGACCGCACACACCTTGATATCTTGGAAGTGATCCTAATCCACGAAGAAAAACCGAAGATTAATGCCCAATTGACCGTCACCAGCGAACCTTAAAACTCTTTACGCTCTAAAATGTTAAATATCATAACCTCGAAAGGAATGAATATTAATTAGCAGATGAGCTACTGAGCAGCAGCATAGATGGTTGCCACATTTTATCCATATATTCTTCTATATAACCACATATTTAGCCAAATTAAATAAAAAACATGTTTTATCATTTAATTTATCCGGTCAATTATCAGTCCTTTAATTATTTTTTCTTTTTTTACCTCAGTAAACCACAGCCGTCTTTGAGTTAATTAACATCATATATGTTTGGTAAACATTGTTATTAGTTGTTTATAAATAATAAGGGGAAGAACTTTTAGTGTCAGATTAAATTATATTGAAACTCAAGTATTTTTCTCCTTATAATGGCATTGATGACAGAATTTGAGTAAAAACGATTGACAGATTCCTCACAAACGTGATGACCCCGTTTCCAGTGACCTTTGGTGGCGAAACCGAGAAACTCTCCTCAGCTCAGCCAACTAAGGAACGTAAGCTCAGTCATTCCCACCCATAAAAAACAATCGAATGACGCACAAAAAACACTCTTTTGAACAAAACAATTAGTATTATCTCACGCTCAGAGTTCCAAACTAACCTCCCCGCATCCGTGTTTTACGAAAAATCGTTAGTTAATGCGCTTCTTATCAAGTAATGCATAGTATATTAAACGATTCAATGAATACTTAAGAGGAGTGGTCAATAAGTTTTGTGAATCGGTAGGGCAAAACAGAGGAAAGGGGATGGCTGTTTTGAGGCTGTTAGGACAAGGTATGACAAGTCAGGACCTGCAGCCGCACGCTCCTGCCTCGTCTATTTAAGAAGCAGTAGCTGATCGCAACTCGTCAGTCACTAATTTTTCAACAATGAAGAAGATTGAGCACCGCGCAGTGATCAAATTTTTGACCAAGGAAGGCAAGAATGCAAAAGAGATCCATGAACGCATGGTTGCAGTGTACACCGACACCGCCCCTTCCTATGCAACCATTGCTCGCTGTAATAGGGATTTCCGGCATGGTCGTGAGTCCCTTAAAGATGACCCTCGTCCAGGACGCCCATCAACGTGACCGACGAGGACAATGTGGCCCGTGTGGAGAGGATATTCCACAAAAATCAACGGAAGGTCGAAGAAATCGAGCGAGAACTTGGAATATCACATGGAAGTGCTATCAACATCATCTGCGAAAATTGGACCATGAGCAAGGTCTCTTTCTTTGGGTCTTTAGAAACCTCCCGCCCCATAATCGCCTTCAACGTCGTCAAAGTTTGGAGGAGCTACTGCTCCTGTACAACCCAAGACCCAGCGGGATTTGAGTCACGCATAGTGACAGGTGATGAAACCAAGCTCCTCGAAAGCCTGCAGGGAAGCACACGGGCTCTCTGATCCCAATCAAGTTCCGGACCCAACCCTTACCTGGGAAGATCATGGCCACCATCTTCTGGGAATCTGAGGGATTGTTGATGGTGGACTATGCGCCTCGTGCAAGGACCATCACAGGCCAATATTATGCCGAGGAACTAGCTAGGTTGAAGAAGTGCATCCGTCAGAAGCGACGCGGCAAGTTGACACGCGGTGTCCTGCAACTCCTCGACAATGACCCTGTACACAAAGCCAGAGTTGCACAAGCTTCCCTGCGTGAGTTCGGATTAGAGGAGCTCAACCATCCCACCTACACTCCAGATCTGGTCCCTAGCGACTACTTTTTATTTTACCACCTCAAGACTGCACTGCATTGGGGCTGGTGTGGGGACGATGAAGATGTCCAGCTTGCCGTCCAGGAGTGGATTGAACAGCAGTCAGGAGATTTCTGGTTGGCGGGAATTCGAAGCCTCAGGGACAATTGGCGCAAGTGCATTTAAGTCGAGGGTAGTTATCTTAAAAAATAATAAAACACTTTTCCTCATATCTCGCTTCCTTATATCCGAATTGCCAAACTTATTGACCGCTTCTCATACTTACTTATAGGTGTCCGCCGGCACGAAAACGACCTTTTCCATCTCTTCGGTCATGGGCATGCTTGTGGCTGAGTAGACCTGATTTTGTTTGAAAGCTCCTTCCACATTCTTGGCAGTTATAGTTCGCATATAGGATGATTAGGTGTTGCTGGTGCCTTGCCGCTTGAAACTGGTCCTTTCTCCTTCGTATCTTTGCCCTCGGGTGTTGTACTCCCTCCGTGATTGTAGTCCGCCAAGTTGGTCTGTACTCTACTAATTCTTCAAAGTGGGTTGGGTTATGTTGCAGGCTTTTAACGTTCTTTTTATATCGTCTTTATAGCGTTTTTTCTTTTACCGGCATGACGGGCACCTTCCCTGAGTTCGCTGTAAAAGACTTGTTTAGACAGTCGTCCTTTTGGCATCCTTATCACGTGCTCCACCCAACTGTTTGTGCTTCTAAAGTCAAGCGCTTTTATACTAGCACAGTTGATTCTACGCAATATTTCATTGCGTGGTATTTTATCTCTCCACGTTAGTAGGATGATTCTTTTGAGCCTACGAATGTGAAACGCTTCCTGTATTCTTATATGTCTTCTATAATGTGTCTAAGACTCACCCCCGTAGGGCAGCGTTGAGACACGAACAGCCTGGCACACAGCTACATTTGTAGAGGTCTTCAAGGCGTGCTTAAGGAAAACCCTATCTTTTAATAGCCCAAAAGTTTCTGAAGCAAGCTTAATCCGGTTTACAATCTCCCTTTTAAGTGTGCAGTCGTTAGAAATAACGTTGTCAAGATAAGTAAAGTGATAAGCTTTATTAAGTCTTGCTCTGCCGAGGTTGATAGGTTCTGGCGGCTCATGTTCTTCCTCCGCCTGATTTAGCATGACCACAGTTTTTCTTAGATTCACTCTTAGTCCAGGTCACTGGTAAGCCTCTTTAAGAGATGAAATATGATTTTTTCGATCTTTAGGATAGTGAGCAACTGCGGCTATGTCTTCTGCGTACTGGAGTTCTTGGATTGAGACTAGCGTAGGTTTTAGCCTTGCCCGGAATTTCCTTCTGTTGAATATTTCCCCGTCCATACTCTATCTAATGGTAATGAAATTTTCCAGTGCTGCATGATTTTCAAATGTATGTGTGACTGCCACGAGGTAGATATTAAAGAGAACAGAGGCCATCACGCATCCCTGCTTTAGTCCAACCTGCATGGGAAGTACTCGAAAAAATTGCTACCCGAGATCACTCTTGCCTGCGTGCCTTCGGGGAATTGGCGAACAATTTTTACAAATGTGGGCGGACATCTAAATCTACTGGGCATTTTATACAGTAGGTGCCGAATCACTGTATCAAAAGCTTTTGTCAGATCAACAAAAACCGCATGAAGGGTTGTTGTTGTTGACTGCATTTCTCCATTAGCTGACAGCAAATAAACGCCATGCGCATGGTACCCCTGTCGATCCAACTAAAATTGAATTGCAATTCTGGGTGAATCTTATCGACTACGTGTGTCAGGAGTCTTGACAAAAGCTCTTTTTCTAGGATTTTTTCAGCGACGTCCAGCAATGACACTTCCTAACTTATCCCAAAGACTGCTACCCTTTCTTCTTTCCTTTTGAATAGTTTGACGATGTTGGCATTACGAAAGTTGCAGGGGATTCTAAAGCTCGACCAGCATGCTGAGAAGAAATCATGGAGAGTTGATATTAGGTTTTCACCTCCGTATTTATATATTTAAGGCGGGACTCCATCTGGCCCTGTCGATTTAAGATTTTTTAGTTGTCTCATCGTTTTTACCACCTCATCCCGCGTAGGTGGTGCATCGAGTTCAGGTATCTGCGGGAATTCAGGCAACTTTTCAAGTATAGACATTTGTGTCACTGAACGTCTTTAGTAGATTACTGAAGTGATTTGCTCATTTATTCAAAATTCCCTGTTTGTCTTTAATTAGAGTGGTGGCATCAGCAGTTTTAACTGAAATTGTATTTTTTGATGGTTAAAGTATAAATTTTTTCTGTCCTCAGAAAATCTTTGTATTTCCTTAGCAAGAGTCAGCCAACAGTAATCTTTTAATCTTCAGAGAATCCTCTGATCGCTTGTCTTGCCATCTCATCTCATGGTTGTCATATGAAGGGTTAGAAAGTTAAACATCATTGGCTTCATTCTTTTCTTTAAAAATTTCTTGAATGATTACATTGGGTTCTTAAAACCAGTCTCTTTTACGTTTTCTACCTGTCCCAAGGCAGTCCATTGCACTTTAGGATATTTTGTTAATGAGTTGGTTCCAGGGTGACCCCCCAAAAAGGAGCCTACACATACTATTTGTGATGTATCCTTCATTCATTCACTAATCAGCCTTACTTTTCAGGGCATGACAGAAGCAACGCCTGTGAACACAACTAGTTCTCAATGGGAGCTTCAGCAAACAATATACTGCGTCAAACACTACTACAAGACAGGCTCATTCAAGAAAGTGTAGGACACTTACGTGCATTAGTTCGAATGTGAAAAAGACCCCTCCAATAGCAGAAATCATAACTGGGTGGACAAGTTCGAAAACTAGCGGTCAGTGGAGAACCTCAATGCAGGGAGTGAAAACCGCCCAAGCCATTCTGGACGCCCTAGGAAGCGTGAGAGATTCAGTTCAGCAGAGTCTAAAACGCTCTGTGCGCAAGCGAAGTCAGTCTTTCGGTATGTGCAGTGAGATTTGCACGAGGGTGCTAGTAATGGATGTAAAGGCCTACCCAGAATATAGACAAAGCAGACCGTTACAGCCTCAGAAGAGGAGTAGCGAAAGGCTTTGCAGTCTATATACTGGAGAAAATTCAGGAGACCCACACTTTCCTTAACCTCCTTTGGACCTTAGATGAAGCTCACTTCCATCTTTAAGAAAAGGTAAACTTGAGGAAAAATGTCTTCTGGGGAAACTCCATACCAAATGAGGTAGCAGTCAAGCTTTTACACTCCTCTAAGTGCACGGTATGGAGTGTATTCTCAGCCAGAGACATCATCGGACCATTCATCTTCGAGCAATCTGGCGCGACAGTGACAGTCACCAAGGAGCGGTATGTTGAGGTCATCAAAACCTTCACGAGGGAACTTCAGACCCTGTTCCCCTCGATTATGGGGAAGTTCTGGTTCCAGGCTGGAGCAGGTTTTCACACCTTAAACCTGTCTCGAGATGGCTGAAAGAGCACTTTGGAGGCAGGGTAATGAGTCTCAAGACTTATTTTGAGTAGGCACCTAACAGCCCAGACATTAGTCACCCAGATTTCTTTCTCTGGGGCTACTTTAAAGACAAAGTGTACGCAAGGAGACCCAGAATAATTTCCGAACTCAAGGAAGCCATCAGAGAGGAGATCAGAGCTATTAATCGGTCGGTTTGTAAGGACGTCATGGACAAATTTGCGCTGCACCTCAAGAAATGCACAGAGCTAAATGGAGGTCATTTCGAACACGTGCTCTAGAATAAAGAAGAAAAGTCCAAAGACTCATGTTTTATATGATGTTTTTAAATATAATAAACTAGTTATCACCAAAGTTTTATTCGATTCTTGCAGAAAATTAAGAAATCAGGCCTATTGAAAGTTTGGGCCCATTTTTTGGGGATGACCCTTTGTTAACATAAACGGGTCTGAAATGGTAAATAACAGCATCTAATAAAATAATAACACAGCGTAAGTCACAGTATTTTACTTCAACTTAAACTACCTCTTCCTCTGGGAAAGTATATTGATTACGCATTTTTTTTAACATCAATTTCCTTCTGAACAACGAGCAGCACCGGGCCTTTGAGGCGTTCTTAAATCCATTGAGGGGGGGTGGGAGCTCTTTAGCACGCTAGACTAATCCTGGATCCACACCCATACTCAGAAGATTTGCAAAACAACAGGCGACAGCAGCTTTACTTACCGCAGAAGACACTACCCTCTCAAAGAGGCAATCAATATTGGAACAAGCTAGTACTTCTTCGAAAGAAAGATCTTATACACTTAGCCTGAGTACTGCCGATCTATATAATAGTTTACTGATACCATAATTAATTTAGAAACAAATCCAATTAATGGCATCTAGGAAGCACAAACGCCAGCAACGAGCAGGGAATGTTTAGGATACGAAGTTAGTAAGGAATGTATCTTCGACACCTATTAGAAACGATTGTTGGCACATTGAGGCTCACATTTCAAACAACCGAGTCTTTATTAACCAGGAAACAGCGAAGTGTTGTATTCTCCTCCAGACAGCTACAGGTTTACTTATCACGACCATTTTTACCTGGATCTTATTAGTATTCAAATGAAGACTGCAATTGCAGGTGCTGCTTTCTTACCCATTACAACTTAATAACACTGTATAACAAACCCTTATCACCTTACCTTTTCTCACAATATGCCACCTAATCATTCATACGAGGGGCGGTCAATAGGTTTTGCAATTCAAAAGTAAGGAAACGCGATATGAGGAAAAGTGTTTTATTATTTTTCAATATAACTACCCTCGACTCCAATATACTTGCGCCACTTGTCCCTTAGGCTTCGAATTCCAGACAACTAGAAATATCCCGACTGCTGTTCAATCAACTCCTGGACGGCAAGCTGGACATCTTCATCGTCCCCAAACCGGCGTCCACGCAGTGCAGCCTTGAGCTGGTGGAATAAAACGTAGTCGCTAGAGGCCGGATCTGGACTGTAGGGGAGGTGGTTGAGCTCCTCTAATCCGCGCTCGCGCAGGGCAGCTTGGGCAACTCTGGCCTTGTGGACTTTGACGACGTTGAAGTTGATCATGGGGCGTGAGGTTTCTAGGGACCTAACGGGCAAAGACCTTGATCGTGGCCAAATTATAGTGGATAATGTTTATAACACTTCCATGTGATATTGCAAGTTGTCGCTCGATTTCTTCGACATTCCCTCGTCGATTTTAGAGGATCATCCTCTCCACACGGGCCACATGTTACTCGTTAGTCACGTCGATGGGCGTCCTGGACGGGCGTCATCTTCAAAGGACTCACGACCATGGCGGAACTCCCTACTCCAGCGAGCAAAGGTTACATAGGAAGGGGCTTTGTCGGTATACACTGCACCATGCGTTCATGGATCTCTTTTGCATTCTTGCCTCCCTTGGTTAAAAATTTGATCACTGCGCGGGGATCAACATTCTCCATTGTTTAAAAATTTGTGACTGACGATCTGCGATCAGCTACTACTTCTTAAATAGACGAGGCAGAAGCATGCAGCTGCAGGTCCTGACTTGTAATAACTTGTCCTAACACCCCCACAAACAGCGATCCTCTTCCTCTGTTTTGCCCTACCGATTCGCAAAACTTATTGACCGCCCCTCGTATATTCTGACTGAAAAAAGAAAATTATGATATTTTTTATGTCAAATAAAATGTATCCATTCTTAATATTCAATATGTATTAATAAATTAACCATTTAACAAGTAATATAGACTGGAGACAGTACTTTCTATATTTAGTATTTAAGTTTGCGTTTCAGTGATGTTTCTTGTTTGTTGCGCTTTAGATTCAAGACAAAATCTGCTAGTAAGGCTCGACACCATTTCCCTTTATACCTGTTATCCATTATTAAGATTTTTTGAAGGTACCTTTCTTTGTGAAAAAAAGATAGATGAAAACACATAAAATAAAGTTCAGTAATATTTTTTATCCAAGATCGTAATAACATTTGATTAATTCTTTCACTAAAACATTACGTTGTCTCCTTTTTATTTTTACCCCTAACACAAAACATACACCTTTAAATTAGCACCATTCAACTAACTCAATTTCATGCATCGTTAATTCGAAATCCTTTTGATAAAGTTAGATATGTTTTTATTGTTTTAACTTATAAATCAGTGTGTAAATTTAATATCTATTAATGTGACCGCCCTCAGCAGCGAGCCCATTCCAGCCGAGACCAGACGGCACCACACACATTGCAGAGGAATTCTTTCATCATGCTGGCCAATACATGGCGGCCAACCACACCGGTGGCACCTTCTCACCAATTGAATCCAATCGCCAATTGGTCACGTAGCAGACCTCGAAAACGCCGTGGCCGAATCTTATCACGTAGCCATTCTTCTTGTTTATGACCGCATCCACCGTGAGTTTTTTTTTAATTGAAAAAAATAAGAATTCAATTGCGATGACTCTTCAAGTCATTGAGAAGGCGACGACAGCGCTCCTGAAGATGTTCTCGCATACAGTCGGTTAGCGACGCCTTTCCAAGCACCTCCAACTCTGGCTTCAGGAACTATCAATGTCATTATGAGGTTTGGGGCACGTATTAAAGCCTCTCTCGCAGCTAGACGGTTGATTACTTGAGATCTGCCTGAACGAGGTCGAACTTTGAGAAATTCTCCGTTCTTGAGCCTCTCCGCTCCTCTGTGGACGGTCCTTCGGCTGACGTTGAACCACATGTCGATATCGGATTTCTTGTGGCTATTATTTTTATTCCAAAATCGACACTTCTGTACACAATGGATTTCGCTATGTTATTTAATAAGATTTAGAAAACGGATCAAATTATTGAGTTTAAGCTAGGTGCGAGGATGCGAATTATTGTCATATTCTTGTCGTGGTCCATACGTCACTTGGTAATTTAAATGGTATCTGATGAGTAAGTATATCACTTGCGTTTCTGACAAGGTAAATAGCAGACTGAAGATTTCAGTAAAAAATTGTTTGTTACGCTGTTCAAGTTGAGAGCGATAGTGAAAAAAACAACAGATAACTATTATTTGGTATGTATTTAGTAAAATATATGATACTCTGTGAGAAAATTGTAGTTAACAGGGAATATATACGAAGGGAAATATCCTTACCACTAATAGTTGTTAATGGAAATAGCAGTCTGTTAAATAGTCGTTCGGCTTTTCCAGACCATTGGAACACCAAATGAGAAACCAGAACTAAATGAAAAACATCCGAAATACAGCTCATTTTGTTTCTTCACTTGTGGTCAAGCGACTTTTATCTTGTTGCTATCAGCGATCCCCAAATATGGCGGCAGCAGTCTAGAGCATTATTGCATTCGCTATACATTACTACTTAGGTAACATTATTTCCGCCTGTAAAAGGAAGTAAAATATATAATTAAAAGATCTTAATTAAATTAGAATTTTGTACAAAATCATAATTGCGATTTCAATATGACATCAAAGGCTGCGTGATGCCTGGTTCATTGATGAGGTTTTATCAGTCTCTCGAAATCGTGGGTTATTTTTGTTATCTCCGTATAAATTTCCCTTAGAAACACACTCTTAATCGTATTTTTTCATTGTTTTTCAATTTAATAAATCTTTTAAATGCAAAATTTTTAAAGAATTAAATGACGTGTAGTGCTGTTTTGCTTTATGTTTTAGCAGCCTTAGTGCCGTTTTACATACCAAAGGAATTAACATTTAGTCACCTGTTTTCAAAGTTTAATGATCTATGTATATAAACCTAAAACGGCAATGGTAAAGTTGATATAGGAAAGAATTCCTCTCTTCCCTCGTCATCCTCCGTCCGATACTAACAGAAGGCCTGCTGGTTGCAAGCAAGGACAGATGGTTTCTATCAAATTATTTACCATAATCAAGGATATAGACCATAATTTCTTGCAGAAAGGGAAAATTCATAATTCGAAATGGCCTTTCGCAAGCTGTACCAATTTAATTAAGATTAAGCCTAGTCATTTTGGGTTACTTGTGATTGAAGGTAACTAAACTTCATTACAGTGAAAGATAGGTCCTCTTTGCCATTTATAACCGATAACGTGGCAGTATAGTAAGTTTACAAGGTATTTTTTACAGGAGATTCGAATGCTGAATTTTGTAAATACCTATGAAACCCGCCAACATAGAGTGATGGTTGTATTAACGCGAATCAAGTCAACTTGATGGGTCTCAATGTCACAGGAGCTCATTAATAGTCCCCAATCCTTTATGCAATTTCTTTAACCAAGCCTCAAGAGATTAAGATTAAGTCTTAATCGAGGTAGATTATTTGTTAATAGCCAGTAAACCAAGGATGAAAATTTTCCTCATTTAGAACAGCTCGATGTACGATTGAGGTTGCAAAAGTTGCAGATCAGTCCAACAAAGTCCTTTTTTGGAGTCAAACCCTTAATTCACACACCTTATTTCAGATGCAGACATATTTTGGTCTGCTTAATTCCCTCAGAAGGTTTCTAACAGATTCCAGAGCTAGTCTTCTTTCATCGACTAGAATATTAAAAACCGCTTATAAACGACGCCCTTTTCTCCTCTATCTTGCAAAGTTAAGCATAAAATGCATTAAAGAAAATCAAAAGGGATGTAGCATAAGTCACGCCTTCTGTATCCCCCAACCAAGGATTTCCCATTACATTTTACCACTGAAGCCTCATGTATATGTAGGTGTCGGCACAATCTTAGACTAGTATCAAAAAGAAAATGGTGGTCATGTTTATTTTGATTAAGGAGAAATTTGTGCCACCTAGAGACTCGTTATCCCTTGTAATCTATTTCTGATTGATTTACCTGAAAAGTCACGCGCTAAAGAGTAGGGGATTTGGTCAGAATTTGCTTAACTTATCAAAAATAAAAAAATACCCCGTCGAACATAACCAACATGCACACAGTTGATAGCTCACACCGATAAATTTCATTCTGTTTATGTCAACACTGTAAGCTTCTATCAATTACAAAAGAATGTTGGTATTTCTAGATTCGAAAAGGGGCGAAAAGCTTTCTTTTCAGGGACATGAGGTCACTAGTAATTTGAGAGAATTTTTGATAGTTACGTATGTCGTTTCTGAACACCGATTCGGATTAATTCCGACAATGCAAGAAAATTTTAGTCATGATTATTTGATCAGTCACTGCATTAAAAACGACTAAATACGTTTCCATCACACCAGGAAAATCCGTGAAATGCACTCCTCGAACGCATTCGCGGGATCCTGAAATCCTTTATGATGAAAGTCAATCCTACTAGGTGATTTTGAAAACCTCCTTTCTTTATTCTTAGTTCTACTTAACTGTCTCAATTCATGTGTCATAAGTTGATCATCCTTAATTAGACCCAGCTGAAAGCAGTGGTCCGCATGCCACAGATGAAAGCAGATGGCAAAAAGTGCTAGGTAAACTCGGTACTGGATAACTTCGTACCGGACAACTTTGTACTAGGACAAATCAGTACTAGGATATATCGGCATGTTGATATGATGAATTCCAGTACACCAACAGTAGAAATAAACACGACATATAAGTTACAAATTTATATTCAGTTAAAATAGATAAATCAATTACAAGCACATAAAGTCAATAGAAATTTAAGTAGTGATCATTATAAATTTAAATTGTGAGAAATACTTATACTAAAATTTAGCTTTAATTTTGTGTCATATGTTTTTATTATATGTAACATCCGACGATGGCAATCTTTGTATTTTTTTTCTTTTCTGATTCATTACCGCGCATGAAGTGATTCATTTTCTTTCTAACAATCACTTCATCTCCTAATACGATATTAACAAGGTTCCAAATGTTGTGGTGACCGTGACCATCCTTATTTATTACAGAATAAAATGCTTCTAAGTTGTGTGTTGTACGAGCCATCGATGCTTTAGTTCTTTTAAAAACATTCCATAAGAGAATAAGAAAAGGGGGCTCCATTCTTCTTCTTCGTTGACCACGCCATCTTTCTGCTCCTATGTAGTTGTTTTTGAAATAAGACACCCGAGCCTGGGGTATATGATCGTCGTCACCAAGTGTTTAAAATCCTGCGATCACGTGACAAACGGACAGAAAAGCAAAGGCAACAAAGCACCTAATTTTAAAACTGAATTCATCATCTTGTGATATGTAACTTTAAAGCCTTCTTGTACGACCCGTCTATAAACATTTTGTATAAGATGGAATAGATGGAATAAACAGTCTGATAAGTTTGCATTAAGAATATATGAGCAACAAAATTTTAAGTGGCTTTTTAAAATCCATCATGATATTTTCCGGAATATTCAGGAGGGATAGTGAAATCGATATTCGTTTGAGGTAGTCGAGGGTAATTTGTTTCATTTTGTCTCCAGCTTTTGATGTTACGTGCAATGCTTGCAAGTGGTGGCAGCGCTGCTACTGCACATTCGTTCACTTTAGTTACTTCACTTTTTTATGGTTGTCGCAACAGCCTTAGATTTCACTATTCCAGCAGTTGAGTTATGGGTATGGTCTCCAACTTTCTTAAGCATTTCACATTCTTTACCAGTTGTATGCACAGGGGCATTGTACTAATTAATCTTACATCTACAGTATTCTTGTGAATCATCCACATTTTGTTTGTTTGTCGTGTATATAAGTAAGTTATCAATCAACTTCTTATCACCTCTTTGTAATAAAATAATTTTACTCGACATTATGAATCAGGGATATGAATTTAAATTTAACATCCGATTAAATTAAACTGATTTATTCCAATTGGGCTAAACAATGAGAGTGAATGCGCGAACGCCAAAACGACAAGTTTGCCTCCATTTATATATCTAGGCGGAGAACGAAATAATTCGCGCTAAAAAAGTAGTTTCATATAAATAAAATCAACTATTAACTATTTTATTTTAACTAGTTATCAAATAGTTTTTAAAACTTCAGTATCATGATATTTATAGTAACAATAATAACTGAACCAAAATAAATAAACCAATCAAATATATTTATTAAATATTTTTGACAGAAGGGAGCAACTAGTGACTATTTTATTTTAAGAGACAAAGAGTGAGAGTGAGTGGTACATGATATCCGATACCGAGTTATCCTAGTACCGAGTTGTCCCGTACAAGTTGCCCAGTACCGAGTTGTCCGGACACCAGTGCAAATGTGTATTCTATTTAGAGGAGTGCCATCACTGGCGTTTAACAACAAACAATTTAGAGAGGACTAAAAGAATAAACTGCTTGTTAGAGGAAATAAAAGTCGATTTAATTAATAAGATTCATCTAACTTCTTTCATTTAATGGTGATCTTTAAATAAAATTCACAGTCACAATTGAAAATAACATTCAATACCAACACAAACGAACAAAATTTATGGAGATTATACAGAAATCCGAATTTGTAATAAAATTTAAGAAAAGGTCGAATGGTTATTGTATATAAAACGTATTCGTAATACGTAAAATGCGAAGTATTCAACTGATGCGTTTTACATTTTCTAACTTAAGGCACTGAGTGAGAAACATTAAAATGTATATATATATATATATATATATATTATATATATATATATATATATATATATATATATATATATATATATATATATATATATATATATATATATATATATATATATATATATATCGGTGTATGTTGGGAGCAGCTTCTCATCTATACATGTTTTGATAAAGACCAGTTTGTATTATTTTGATTTTATTTTGGAACGTTCCCACTGGCAATGCAGGTTTTGTAGCTGGTTGGAGATTAAAGATCAGTTGAGGAAGATCCATTTGATTTTTTACAACTAATTTGAGTTTTAGCCCTGAGCTTTAGCTTTTCTTAAAGAATGTTTGGTGTTCCCTTGGCTTTGTCTCCTTTACCGGTGAGGTAACTCATTGTTAGTCGTGAGCAGCGAAGAATGAAATTGATTTTCGTTCTTTGCTGCTTTTATAGGTCAAGGTAGGAGTACCATCTTCCCCTAGTAGAAAAGGTGAAGTACTCGCTCGGAACAGGTGCATTGGGTGTTAAGTTTGGCGCTCATCTCTTTAATGAGATGAGTCTTCAGAATCTTTAAGCGGTGAAGGTCAGGGTTTCTTCTGAGTATGGTAGTGTTTTCGACTAGAGTTGCTCTTGTAATTTGTGCGTTATGCGTTTCTTTGTAATGTGTCTTTATTTCTTCTTCTTGTAAATGCATCGTTAGGCACCGGCTGATGGTAGTAGTGGTCATATCTATATATTTATTATTTGAATGAGGCTTGCAGTTCTTATGGATGCATTGGAGTTTGTATACCGGTAACATTTGTAGCCTTTAAGATCGATTGCTTTTTACGGAGGTTGGTTTTCATTAATTTGTTGCTTACTTTTGTGTTTTTTATAATAAATTCGTAAGGATATCTTGTTATTTTCTTTGATAGTGTTACTTTTATATCTTGTAGTATTCTTTCGTCTGTTTTATAAGCATCGGTCATTTGGATCTTGTAGTAGAGTGTTATTAGTTTCTATTTATCTTCCCTCCTTTACCTCAAACTTGGAGTCGAGAATTTTCTTTTGTAATTGGTCGAATTATCTGTTTAAGAAGCAATTATTGATCGGGATCTGTTTTGATCTTCGGAATTCTTCATCAAGTGCAGTCCACGTTAAGCAGTTTTTGATGGCTCTTCTTATGTCTGAGCTCATTACCGATTTTTTATAGTTCCTCGGTGCACTCACTTTTCGCGTTAAATAATTGACCGAAGTCTCTTTCTTTTCGATAGACGGTGGAGGTATATTTTCCGTCGCTGTTTTGTTTTACTTCTACGTCCAGGAAGGGAATACGGCCCCTTAGATTCAAGGGGACCGTTTCAGTCAATTTTCAAAAAAAATTAAAAATTTCAGTGTTTTGAGCTGATCACATTTTCTGAAACAGCAATGTTTCCTCTATATGTAATTAAACTCTTATAATTGGTTGCCAATTATTCATTCACAGATTTGTACAACAAACTTCGACAAACTTTGTGTGTAAGTTTTATCAAAAAGAGGCAGTGTGTGCACCTTTCATTGAGAGGAGGGGGGGGGGAGGATCCAATATATAGTTACAAGCCATACTTCGTATTCTTTCTTACAGAGGGAACTTGGTTCCACAGGCACTCCTTCGGCGTGTGGCCTACGGCCTTTTTGGTATTCTAAACCGCTTTTTTAAATCCCCTTCATAGACTTTATTTTAACAACCTGAACACCTTTTTCAACATAGATACCCTGAAACATTTTTTTAAAGTTATTTCACCTTTTATATATAGTTAAGAATTTTTCAAACCTTTTTTCAACATGAAACCCAGAAATCTGTTTAAGAAGTTATTTCACCCGGTTTGATATATAGAAAAGCCTTCTTCAGATCTCATTTTTCATCTAAATTTGTTTTATATACGAAATGATAGCAAAAAAGCATCAAAGCACTAATTTTAATACATTTTTTGAACTTCACTATTTGTATGTTTTTTCATTCCAAATCATTCGATACTTATATTTATTGTTTTCTGAACTCTTAGAAAAAACTTTGATAAAAACTCGAAATATACAAAAAACAGCCATGCGAATAAAAATTTCAAATAAATCGAAACTCAAAAACATGAAAGGTTACTTGTCCACTAAGCAAAAAAAACATTTTCAAAAGTTTAAAAAATTTTAAAATTAAATTATAGAGTTAAGGATATCTTGTAATGCAGCCACAGTCACATATACACTCATATATATATATATATATATATATATATATATATATATATATATATATAAAGGTATATAGCATCTGTATATTAAGTAACTTGGGCATTACACGCTTTTACAATCTGTTAAAAACATAAAAAACCTCACCGAACTTTGGAGTCAATTTTCTCGAAAAAACAAAAATTATTCTAAAGGTTACAATATTACTTAAAAAATTATGCATATCGTTATGATGAGGTATTTGCAAATTTACTTGCAAAAATAAATTAGTTGGGTTGGGGTAGCCAAATTTGACGAATTTGAGAAAACTATTGACTACTCGAAATTAATTCTTTCTTATAGAAAACTTTAATCATATCTTTGAGAAAACTCATCATTATGATGTAAATTAATGTTTAAATTTACCTATAGCGTTTATTTGACATTATCACTTTTATAAATAGAGGACTTATTATGTTAATGAAATGCCTAGAAATTTGAAGTTTTTCCTCCCCCATCGATTTAGAATTGATGTTGGGGGAGTGTCATATATTTTAAAAATTAAACTAGATAGTCCTTGATAAAGTTATAATAAATAGAATATCCGACTCTTAAAAAAAAATGACACGCACAAGAGTAAGCCCGAAACGGTCCCCTTAATTCGTATGTCAATTTTAGAACAGAATGGGCTTCTAAGGTCCTTTTGAGTTGTAGTAATTGGTGTTGATCATTAATTGTGTGGTATATATCATCAACCATTCTAGTGTAAATTTAGGGTGGGTTCTTCATTTTAGTTAAGAGCCTTTCTTCTAGGTTTCTAATGTATAAGTTCACGAACGTAGGGCCTAGTGGTGATCTCATCGCTAATACAAGTTGTGTTGGTGATAATATCCTCCACAGGGCTTTCGCCATATTAACTTTCTGCCTTTCAAAACATTTTGACGAGAGAAAGATGCCCAAACCTTGTATTGCAGACTATATAACAATATAGTACAAGAGAATGAGCAATGAAATACGAAACAGAAGTTTTTTTATAGGTAAGGGAAAGGGACATTAGGAAAACACTAGGATCAAAGAGAGAAAAGGGCGGCACAATGAAGGCAATCCTTACTGAGAAGACAGAAATAACGCCAGGTTTACAATTTTCAGATGATTTAGTCGTCTAGCAAAAACATCTTTATTAAAGGCCTAGGACTGATATTCGGTTTCCAGTGTCCTCATATAACACCCTCACCTCTGCTAGGACCATTTATGGGGTAGCGAAATCTAACATAGCCTTTAAAGCCACCTTATAGATATATTCTTCTCGCCAAATATCAACACATTCGGTAAAGACACGTGGCTACCAGATCATTGAAATATTTTGCCACATTAGTGTAAGAACTATAAGTGCGGTTTGGGATACCTAACATACCGCCTGACCTTCTCCTTGCAGAGCAGATCCAGATTTCATCTCAATCGGTCCAGACATGTGGCGCTAGACCCACGACAAGTTTTCAGTCCATTGGAAGAGGAGAGAGAGGCAATGTATGGGGAGTGGAAGAAGATAACATAACATTTAACCCTCTTCTTACAATATATTCATCTTGCCAAATTTTAGTTCTAACGAACTAGGAATGTAGTCATCTTTAAAATAAGAGGGAGAGTCAGTTCCTCCAATGACCTGCGCGTTTTGTGTCAATATGATAAATGGCTATTGAATTGATGGTTTTCCATGGTTCAAACCACTTACAAGTGACTTCGAATTGCTAAATGAGGCTTCTGCAACTAGATGGCGCCAGCCAGCGCCAAATATTATGGCAGATTTGAAATCTCTAGGGTGACTAAACATATAGGTCAGTTCATGGCTCCTAATTGGTACAATTGAACTTTACTCCTTTTGAACAAAATTACACGCCTTGACCTGGCGTTTGGCTGCAGGTAAAAACAAACGCACACACATCTTTCAGTTAATCTTCTTGTTTAAAATTTAAGTTACAATATTGGGAAAAATTTCAGGAAATTACCAGGGTGTTCAATGGCTTCACGGCCTAACTTAAAAGGAGGGGAGAGAGGAGCCCGCCACAGCTGGATGATGTCCATACATGTTGCAACAGGTAATACACGGTCTTGAATCCTCCAGCGCATTTTGTTCAGTTCAACGGTCAAATTTCCTGAGTGAGGTTCGCGCCTTCCGGCAAAGTAAGTGAAGTTGAACAGTGGGCTATGATAATGTTTTCTGTGATTCAAGAGAAAACGACACAGTTGATTCATAAGGAGTTGAAGACAACCCTACGGAACAGTGACCCATCTTATTCCATTGGAAAATGTTGCGCTGCTCCTTCAGACAGGCTCGAGACTCGTGTAAAGATGACCCTCAAAGTGGTGGTCCGTCAACTTCAGTCACTAGGGAAACTATGTCCATGGTGGAGAGCATGGTCATGGATAATTGCCAAATCTCAGTGCGCTACATTGATTCTCACTTGGGAATAAGTGAGGGCTCCATTTGTACAATCTTGCCCGATCATCTCAACCTTTCCTAGGTGTCTTCCCGAAGAGTCTCAAGAATGCTTACGTCTGAGCAGAAGAAGAATCAGATAATGAATTCAACGGAAATGGTGACCATCATGAGAGCAGATCTGGAGGGATTCCTGGCCCCCAATCGTAACCTATGATGAAACGTAAATTCCTCACTTCAATTACGAAACCACAGACGAATCTAAGCAATGGAAGCATCCATCCTATCCAACGCCACACAAATTTAAGGTAATGAAGTCATCCCGGAGGTCATGGTTACAGTCATCTGGAACCCTGAAGTGATCTTCACTGTTGACTTCTTGGATCATGGCCGAATCACTAATGGACCATACTATGCAGATCTAGTGGGGAAGCTTTGGGATGCTTTACTACAGAAATGCCGAAGGAAAGTAACCCGAGCTGTGCTTTTCCTGTAGGACAATGCACCTGCACACAAATGCATGTTAGCTATGGACAAATTGGTGTCCGGCGCCTTCGAATTGTTGCCCTATCTCCCTTTTTCCCCGATTTGCCACCCTCAGACTTTTATATTTTCTCAAATATGAAGAAGCAGCTATGGGTAATCTCTTTCGCTGATGATTAAGAGACCAAGGAGCAAGAAGGTCATGGAGGTTTTCTAGAGATTCAACCCATTATTCTTCAGAGAGGGATTTTCACAATTGCAAAAGACACTAGAGAAGTGCATCAATGTCAAAGGCGATTAAGTTGCAAAATAGAAAAAAGAAGTTGAGTGAACCTTTGCTCTATTTTTCCTCCTTCTGGTTACGCCGAGAAATTTTTCACATTATTTTAATTTACGTTTTTACGCCAAATCATTCAACTTATTGTCCTTCACCTGTCACTCTCATTTAGTTATAATTTCCTTAGAAATAAACGAAATTTTTAATGTCATTTTGGCAGGAGAAAGGGTGAGTACGATGGATTTGCATAAATTTCCTTCAATACGGAAGGGGGAAATAGTGATCTGAGTGGTTAATAATGGCTTGTCTCTATTTTCTTGTACACTGATGTTGATGATTGACGACTTTGTTTATTGCAAATTAAAATTTTCCGTCTGTTGAAAAGTCCTAGTGATGAGAACTCTTTTATATTATTGCGATCGCTTTCCTTTGGTTAAGTATTACATGATGAATAGGTTAAAGGCAATGAAAATTTAAACTAGAAATCGTAATAGGAAATGGAATTTCAAAGTCTCTGATCTGTTTTACTCAGGTACTTCATGATGAAAAAGGGTACCCAGCCTAATTCTTCAATACAGATTTAAACAAAACATAATATCCAATCAAGTACAATCAAATAGAAATCATGAATTTATGGAAACGAGTTGGCAATACCAATTAAGCAATCCATTATCTAGGTTATCCACTATCCAGTGAAACATTTTATTTGCTTTCGATAATTTTAATATTTTACATACAATGAAAGCATGTATGTAATATATAAAAGCGGAGTTTAGTAATTACATTATAATATACATCGTCTTAATCTTATGTCAATGTCCTCACCCAAAGCAGGAAAGGTAACCATAGACCCTAACCTCTCATTCTGTCTATGTGTAATATTTTGCTTGCCGTCAAAACAAAGCCGGAATTAAACTTGAGAATTATTGACCTTAAAAAGGATACATAAGGAACAATTCATCACCAAGAAAAATATGAGGTAATCGTCGCTGAGACCTCATATTTTCCAACTTGTAATTTTTAATAGTACTAGTGATCTTGAATGAATTCTTGTTATAATCTTTATTTAGCGAAAAAAGATCATGATGTTTGTTGGTATTTCAATTAGGATAATAAAGAAATAAATAATAATTAATTATTCAAATAATCTCTAAATTTCATTTATTTGTTTATTTACGAAATTAATTTGATATAATTTTCATTACCATATTTGGAGCGGCAAAATTAAGATAATTATTAAACACGCAGGACAAAGGAAAAATTAAGAAATATAAAAGATTCCATTCAATCAGAAAATTGCTAGTAGAAGTAGACTTATATTTGGTCATCAGATTAATGTTATTTTCATAATAAATAATATTAATATTTAGATTAAATATCTTAAAGTACAGTAAACTTTTTAAAAATTATTTATCAGTATTTTTGCCGTAGAACAGTTTATGGTGAGTTCATATCTTAGTTAGTCAAAACCTTGAGCAAAAATTGCCCCTTCAATTGAGATAGATTTTCGAAATCCTATTACTATTCACTTTATCGCAATCACATTTTCTTGTACTCGATTAATTCTCACTGTAGCAATTTTTGTAATATATTCAAATCTGTTTTACTATTCTGGCAGTCGGAAAGCGAAATGCGGGCAAACAGTTTTATAACGATTCGGTCGAATTCGGGGGAAACTTTGATTTTGCCAAATTTAGAGTTACGACTACCAAAAATGGAGAACAGATATGACCAAAACACAAAAAAATCTTTCAAGCAAAAAATAACCTGAACAAACATAACTAAGCGTTCAATTTCCAATTTATAAGTTTGCGAAACTATACAAACCTAATATATCTATATAGCATTAGGGCGGCTCTGTTCCCTACTCCATCACACCCAAGATTTATTTAACTTAACTTATAGTATAAACAGATTGAAAGAATAAAGTACCACTGATTTTGCAGCATTTCGCCTTAAGACCACTAAAAATGAAGAGCAAATTTGGGCAAATAATCGTTATAAAAATTTGGGTACCTCTTTTACAAGGTGTTCTAAATATAAGTCAGAACAACCATAAGTCATAACTCAATGCTTGCCAATATAAAAGAGGCAAATGTGGATAAAGTGATGTAGTAAGTTCGCTCGAAATTATTTTGACAATAAGTCTTCACTGTAACAATTTATTGCAAAAATACTTCTCCACTGTGAGGTCATCACAAATAAGGAAGAAATATAATAAAGCAATTCAAACTATTATCATATTGCGAGTAACATCTACCGCTTAATAAATTCGATATAGATGAAATGGCAAAAATGTGTTTGACATAGTAAGAATGATTAAATTTGATTTTAAAAGATTAAGGTTTTCTAAATATTAACTCAACTAATTTAATTTCTAGTAGAGATTTTAACCCTGAAATTTCCAAACAGCTAAAATTTGTGCATCATTTGACTTTTCAGTCCTAGATACATATTTCAGCGAATTTCAGAAGAGAAACGATATGTTTCAATGGCCTAGGAGGGATTTATGGCCTACTTGAGTTGCTAAGAAATTAAGGTGGGGGGCAATAGAGGCATCCATGATAATTTGAACACTCAAATTTTGAAAAAAAAATAAATCTGCTGCTTTGACTTAATATCATTATAAAAAGATTTTCAATGAAAATTCTCATGAATCATATACTGATTTAAAAAAGTAACTGAGAAATATGGTTGACTTATCTAATGTTCTTTCGTAAAATAACATAAAAGCATTATTACTAGTCATAATAGATCTCCCGTCTCCAGTGAGGGACGATACAATGTATCTGCAGTTTGCAGATGACATCACGCAAATTGTTCCAAGTCCCATCCGAAACGCTGGAGTTCAAGCAAGGGTAACAGCTGCCGAATTCGAGAACATGAATCGATATGAAAAAAGGTGAAAAATTAAGACTAACCGCCAGAAATTTTAAATAATTCGAATGAACCGCTGAAAAGTAGACGACGTCCTCGTTGATGAAGAACTCTACACGTACTCAAACGAGGAAAAGGTTCTGGGCTTACGACAGGATAACAAAACCCACATAAAAGACAGAGTCTCCCTAGCCAAAAGAGAGCTGAAGAAACTATACAGGTTCCGAAGCCTCGACGCTCAGAACAAGAAAAAACTGTACACTGCATTGGTATGTTCCGCCCTAGGGTTTTCGGCAAGGGTCACGCAGAGAGCAAGCTGTACCTCTCACATGACGATGCATAAGGTATAAAACAACAGCTACACTGATGATAACGGGCGTAAGAAGGATCGATCGCATTAGGCAAACAGTCCTGCATGGAAAAGCGGGACTAAAGCCGATAAATATGGAGATCCAGAGGTTAAGGTGAAAAATATGGGATAAAGTAGAGGAGGAGATAATTCCGACAAAGGAAAACAACTTTAACATACCTCAACAAAGATAACGCGCTTTCGAATAGACAGCCCTATTAGCCAGCAGAAAAAGTTGCGCAACAGAAAAAATCAGCTTGATCTATACTTAGTTGTCTAGGCCAAGACAAGTAAACTAATGAAAGAAATCAACAACTACTAAAAGATGCACAATGCCCAAATCCCAATAGAATTTTAACCGAAAATAAGAAATAAATACAAAAGATAAGGTGAAAGCAAATAACAGAAGAAAAGAAATAAACAATAAAAAAGAGGCGAAATGCCCAAAGTAAAATTCAAAATAAAATTAAAACTGAAAGTAGAAAAAGATCAAAAGATAAAATGCATAAATGAAAAAGAGGCAAAGAGCCCAAATTAGAATTAAAATTAACAATTACTACCCTTAACATAAAGAGGCAAAGAGCCCAAATTAAAATTAAAATCACATTGAAATTAAAATAAATGAAAGTAAAACTAATAAAGAAAAGTAAAGCTTAAATAAAAGAGGGGAAAAACCTAATTAATAAACATATGGCTAAAAGTTAGCACAATAAATGACTTGAAAGGCGTGAACGCCACGATGGCGGAACCGACTTCAGAAGTAAACACTATAAATATACATAATAAGTAAATCGACCGTTACGAACGGTCAACACTAAACATGACAGAGAATACGAAAACACAAAGATAAAAAAGTAAGAATGGCAAGAGATGCCATCGATACTAGGGCACCCTAACTCATACCTATAAAACCTTCCACATATTTCATTACCTTCTTCATTTTCCGAAAACTAGTCCACGCTCCCGGCGAATAAAGACGTTTAAATCTTGCTAAACAATTCCTTTTACCTTTTGATGAAACTTCGATCACCAATTTACTCAGCCTAGTAACCAAGAAGGGAGCTTTCTTTTTGAAGTCGTGGCCCTCTGAATACAATCAATTCACTGAGGAAGCAACTAGGCAGCTTCCCGGCCGAGTCAGGCAAACCATTTGGATGCTTAAAGGGTGGTGACAAAAGGTTCAGTGACAAATCACCCCATAAGAATTGCCCACCTCTCAAAGAGGCTTAGCTCAGTTACCTCTACCTCAACCAATTTATACCCATAATATAACTATTTGTCCCACAAGCTAATGATAGTAATTTTGATGCCACCAAAATAATACATATCCTTTCTTACCCTTTTATGCCCTTATCGCAGAATAAGGCAAACCTTTTTTTCTACACATTTGGGTCTGCATGGTTAAACGTGCTAAGGTATCCTACATCCATGATTTATCCCAGTTAGAAAACATCAAGCCCGCACCTTCACAAACCCTCTTTATATGTTTGTTTATACGAGTATTAGGTGGAGCAGAAAACCATGACTCACTTAGGAAGCAAAAAGAAAAGAAAATCTTTTTGTAGCAAAACCAACATTTATTTTTCAAAATAAAGTCCATCATTCTCTACGATCTTCTTTCAGCGATGAGCCAGCATCCGAATCTGTCCTTAATATCAGCTTGATGGTCGATCGAAACGTCGTTGATCGCCAACGATAAGATCCCCAGAGTTGAAACGTTTGTACCACTTCAAGACCTTCGCCTGACTGTCTGAGCCTTCTAGATGAGTATCGCAAATTTGTCTCACAGAAACTCTTGTATAAAGTTCTCGTTTATAGCCGTATCGAATCAAAACTGTCATTCCACTTTCTTTCAAAACTCATTTGTGTCAGTTGGGTTTACACATTGAAAAATAAACTGCGCAGGAGCAATAAACAACATCAGTGTAGGGAGGCTGGTAGTCGAATGAGTAAGACTAATCTAACCTAATGTATTCGAATAAGTAAGGATAACCTAAACTAATATATCGTTATCAGTAATGTAGTCGAATTAGTAAGGCTAATCTAACCTAATGGTATTACTCGATAAACTTTGCTGTTTAATTTCCTCTTCCTAAGCGAGTCAGGAATTTCTGGACAACCATATAGTTTTTATAGTCAGAGTTTTTCTTCTGTACTTAAATATGGTAATTTCTCTAATAATAATCCGATTTCCATCAAATTCTCCTTCTTTTATTGCACCTGGGTTTTCACCAAATGTTTCCAATTTTGCGCTCAGAATATTGGCCAATTGCCTACAGGCCCCAAGACGATTTTCAACATTATTTGATGTTACTCGAAAACCAAAAGGGCAATAACCTTTTTGCTGTAGGTTTTGCAGTTTTTATATATAGATTTTGAGTCATGTCAATGTATAGGCGAAATCCTTTGGTGGTAATTGGAGAAATTAGAAAAAATTTAACTGTATCTAATATATCAATCTCTGCTACATTGCTGTTAAATAAAAAAACAAGATATTATTAGGTTTTAACTCACCATTGGTTTCCATAATTTCTCAGATCATGAATGAACACTAAATATCAGGGAACTGAACAGTACAAATAATTCTGACTTTAACTCTAACCTGAGTCATTTTGTCAAAGTTGTGGTCACGACCTCTTTACATACTCACGTATTGAATCTTCGGGGCACTTCTATAAAATTACATTGCCCAAATAAATACAAGATTAATAATGACATCTTCCATAAACAATGTTAACGTTGCACCAAATGTATCTATTTCTTGAGGTTATTCAATTTTATTGAAAATTGAAAGTAATTACGAAACAACAAAAAAAGAAATATTACTGATAAAACTCGTATGTGGAAGATTGGAATTATAAGAAACAGTACATTGATAAACATATTATGAATACACCAAAGGGATGTTCACCGTAAGTTAAAGACACCGTAAATTTACTAACATACTCTGGATAGGAGGTGAAGAAGGAAAGGAACATCATTGCGTTTGAGATATTTACGCTGGCGCTCTGTCTTCTCGAATGTTTTGTGGTGAAGTCATCCGGTAATATTTGCAACTTACACTCGCCAGCATGGCCTGGGTTCTAGCGCAGATATCCACTTCTTACAGATCTTTTGCCTATCATACTTGAGCAAGGCAAACACTGAGTGTTTACAGGGTGCTTGGCCGTCCGCTGTAATAGCCTCCTAATCTGCAATTGACGGCAGCATACTTAACCATGCTGAGTTGAATATATATCTGCGTAAACATAAGGGTAGTAAAATAAACCACAAATGTATCGTAATCATTATCGTAAATCATAGCAACAATAATGATAATAATACTGAAATTAATAATAAATGAAATAATTATAATAACAATAAAATTATGATTATTATTACTATTGAAGAGTGCTAAAATATATAAAATATTCTGCGACTTATTAACTTTTACTAAAATAGCATAAAATTGTTATATTATCGATATTAATACTACTATGTATATGTACTAGCTACTACTACTACTATTAGCAACAATAGTAGTTCACCGAACTACCACCCAGCCACACACACATTATTGTGGTGGGGTGTCAAATACTAAAGTCTCGTCCTTAAAAACAATTTTACCAGAAAAACACAAGAAAAAAGGCACAGACCTCTGAAAACTTTTTAACTTTAGAGCAAAAGGGATGCAGGCCTGGGTACATATATACAAAAATAAAGTAAACTTACCAAAACTTACGGAGACAGGCGCGCGTGACTTGTGGCTGCACTCACTGATGAACTCAAACTGACTTTTCCTACCCCGGAGGCGCGTTTGAATTAAGTGGGGCCGTTATGCACAGGCAACATTCAAAACATAGCGCACTGGCTATTCCAGTCTTAACGAGGTCCTTGGCGCAGCTTATAAATGCTAATTTGAAGGAATCAAATAAAATATAATTTGAAATTGTCTATCTCTTTTTATTAACTAGCATTCACACATTACTTATAAAATGAGCTGATATCTTCAAGGATTTGCATGTACGGTCCTAGGTGGATTAAAGATAAAATCACAACTAAAAGTCGTCGAAATGAAAAAAAGGAATTCTTTAAAAACACCCAAATCCAAAAGAGCATTTTGAAATCAAAGGTTTATGATGAAGTTTTAAAGTTAATGTAAGTAAAAATGTATGTAAGATTGTGCTGGTGCATTACATTGTGACATAAAAATATGTGGAGTAGAGAACCAGCATAGAAATTTGAAACCATGGATCACCAAGTTATTTTCTCGGTAATATGTGAGTAAGTAAAAAAACACTTAGGCGAAAGCAAGTGCTGAAAAGACCCTTGTTTTGCTTCAGTTATTTGAATTGGAAGTCGTTTGGCATTGCTGTTAAAACCTTCGCGAGATATAATGCAAAGTGACCAAGTGAGTGAACATGGAAATTCCTAAGATATTTTGTTCGAGGGCAGTCGACGTAGTCAAAATACTCGTTGCGAACTCTTCGCCCTCATGATGACGCAAGAATTGAAACACTCTTCCTCACTTGACCATTTTACTTCTCTTCCTTAATCTTCTGTTTATTTTTAAATGCGTTGATGTGAAGATACAATTCTCATACTTTAACCAAATGACCCGATCTAATTACGTGAAATTTTTCTCTATTGCTGGTTCACTCTCAGCACGACAAAGTGTTAGCGACTCCATCACTGGCGTCGATAGAATTTCCATCAAGTCACCTATTGCAATGCATTGGATTAATTTTATCGTATTCTTCTGAGAGCGAAATTCTATAGGTTTAAATAAACAAGGCACAACCTCAGAAACAAAGTTGACCTGAAATATTAGCCATCGTTTACCATTTTAAGGGTGAAAGGAGCTATTTAAACATACAAACAGGATAAGTAGGCCTCGTTCTTTCTGTTTTTATTGACCATGCCTCGTAACTCCGTCCAAGACCTGAACTAAGAAGCCAAATAAAGTACCACGTAACCCTGATAGGCCGAAGTCATAATTTCACTGATTGAGAATACGATAGACCTAATATGTGTTCTTAGAAATGACACTTGAAGCCTAGAGATACCAACAGCAGACAGAAAGCACTACTATCTAGTTGTGACAAGGCTTCGGGCACTCTCATACACTCCACTGCTCTTTTGATTTCACAGTAACTTCCTGCCAGAAACTAAGATTCGTCCATTATTTTTTAATTCAACGTAGTCTCGCTTGGCGACCGCCTGCATGAACATCACACGTCGCAATTAATAAAAAAACAAAATACTTTACAAAACAAATGAAAAAGAAATGATAGAGCATGCTCCATCTTCAACGGGAGCCCAACAACCCACTCGTGCTCGAAAATGCACCTAACACCAAGAAGCTAAACAAGATGCAGAGGCCAGCATCCTCCACTAGGTCCACCAGGCCACAAGTATGTAGATATAGACGAACCCCTCAAGACTACAAGGGCCAAGGGGCAGCAATACCGCTTTTCCTTGGTAGCGCAACAGGTATAATGCGGGAAGATCCCCCACAGGAAGTCGAGGTAAGGTGCAGGGAAGAGCTCTATTAAATGGCGGTGCGCACCGCGAGTGCGCCCAATTTAAGGTTTATGACACTTTAGCTCTGGCAAAGACGGGTGTCATGCAAAGAGTCTGGTTAACGTTATTTTATTTTCTTAATAATATAAGTGAATTGATTTTTATCACAGTAATTTAAATTCAAGATAAAATGTGTAATTAACGAGGAAATTTGCAAATGTGAAGAGAACTATTTGAAAGACAAAGATAGTGAAATTATTATCACTTGTATCATACTCTATTAGAAGCCATCAAGGGCATTTTAGCAAAGGAATGTTTGCTGTCACTTGCGGGAACTCAAGTGCCGCGAAAAAAGTAAATATCAGAAAATAGTGTCAAGGTAAGTCTGTAGAGATTACTGCTCTACTTGGCGCATAGAAAATGACGATTTTTTATTCACCCGGAATACTGGGGCGGGGATTTAAGTGGAACTATTATAATCAATTGGAACAAGTTCGTATCCTAAAGAGCAGACATTTAATAGTGTGAGAATAATAAATCTTTTGTAATTAACATCAAGCGCACCTTGCCACCGCTCCTAAGATCCTTTCACTCATATGGCACTACCACTTTTTGATCAACTTTCCATTCATTCTAACATAAAAAATTTGCATTCACGCAAATATATGTAAAATTAGATGAAGGTTCAATGTAAGAGTGCTGCCTTCTCTTTACATCAAAGCTGACATGAATTAGGACGAGATAGGGGAATAGCCGCCGTTTGCGCTGTTTCAAAGTTAAATATGAATGAAATATAAAAACAGCGCTACTTACCGTGAATGGGCAGTAAATATCAGTTTAAGGCGATAACGTAACTTAACGACTTGGTCATGGTTTAACGCGAACGCCAAAACTATAAATTCAAGCCATAAATTGAAACACGCTCACTATTCTAATCATTAATGGCTGCCACCTATATCAATATATATATATGCTGTTGAAGTCCACAGCAGTGGCAGCTGTATTGATTTTAACTTGTATTCTCTTAATTTTCCTACAAGTTTTTTGTCTGGTTCTTGTAGGAGAGAAAAAAACATTCCCAAATAACATGTTTTATTCCGAGAAGTCTTTCGACCGTGGTCGGTCATCTTCATGGAATGAACAAAAATGGAATGATTGATTGGTCATAAAAGATAATAAAAAATGGGTGTAAGATAGGTGGAGAGGTTAGAGTGATAAATAGTGTTAAAGAAGAAGACAATATGTGCCAGCTTAACTAACAATGTTTTCACGTGGTCTTCTTTATTCCTTAGCGTACCAGATGAAAAAGTTAAGCATCCAAGCCTTTGTACCTTAGTTTGCTTGAAGTTTGGGCTCTAGAGCATACTTATAATTCGAGGACATCTTACATGTCAGTTTAGTTTCCTTTAAACTTTATTCACATGAAAAACATTTGTTTTCCATGTGTTCACTACTGATCTTTTAATTAATTTTGTTTATAATCTACTATTTTATTTTATTTTGAATAATTGTCCACCACGATTATTTTTTTGGAGGGAGATTTAATTATTTTTCTTTATTTTGCCTAATTTGTCCACTACGGATCTTTCTTTTTTTAAATATACGTGAAAACATGCAGGAAAAGTTAATTTTATTTTCCTATTTGTGATTTCCTTGGTTTTCTTTCGGTTAAATCCACGACGGTAATGTGTGATTCGATTGTCAAGATCAGGTTGTCGTAATCTTTGAAGTGCTCTCTATGGTAAGTGTTCGTGGACCTTCATCCATATAGATTTTGCCCTATTGTGTAGGTCCAGCTCTGCGAGAGCATGGATTCTAATCGAGGGAGTGTGGTTCATTTAGATACATTGAATATGAATCGAAGTGCCTGGTTCTGTACTGCCTGTGCTTCTAAATTCTCGAAAGTTACTTTATTATTGGTTGTCTGTTTTGGTACCTATATGGTAGCGTAGTTCTAATTCTTTTCTCTTATTTTGTCATGTTTGTTTTTAGGCATTCAAGCCGTTATATTTGATTTATGCTTGTGTTTTACTTTAGGTTATTATAGAATCTTCCTCTTGTAGCAGCCTTAGCCGGCTGCTCGGGAATGTTTTTCGATTCTGTTCTCTATTTTGAATGACCAGGGATCTACTGGTTTCGGCGTGTTTTTCTTCTTTTTTCTGCCAGATTAATCTGGCCCGTTTCTCTAAAATTTTGTTTAGCGGTTCTAAACCAGCTGTATGTATGATGTCTCTTAGTATTTTTCCTTCTCTTCTCTTTGTATTTGTTATCAGGTATGCAGCTTTGTTTTGTTGTTTTTGGAGTTTATCCTTGTTTGATAGTGATAACGTCTGTGTGGGAATCGGTGGTTACACGAGCACCGATTCAACAAAGGCCTTATATAGGGTCGATTTCCTCTGTGTGCTGAGATCTCTAAGGTTATATAGGAGTCGTAACCCCACTTTGGCTTTAGAGATTCTCTCGCCTATGTGGGCGTGGAACCCTCTTAAATTTAGTTGTAGTCCCAACACTTTTTCTACGTTCGTATAGTCGTATTTTCGTCCGTCTATCTGCATTCTTTCCTTCTTATTCCTCATTATTGGAATTATTTTAAATTTGCTTGGAGTAGTTTTAATTTTCCATTTCTTCGCAAACTGGTTAATGTTGTTTATTTCTCTCTTTGTCATTCTGGCTTGCCATCTAGGGGCGGGAATGGCGTTGAAATCACCTGACTGATATCATCTGCGTAATGGATATTCATGCCTCCTGTTCTTATTGGGGCAGGAATATACGCTGTATAGATAGAGTATAAGGTGGGGCTGAGGCACATCCCTTGCGAGACTCCCGTTTGGAGATGGAATAGGGGTTCATCGTACTCTTCTATACTTATGTACGCATTTCTGTCCGATGAGTAATCAGCCAGGATTCTCTCCATCCGGGTGCCGAGTTCGAGCTGGAGCAACTTGTGCTTACGCCTGTCGACCCAGACCTTGTCAAAGGCATTCTTGACGTCTTGGAGTACTACGTCCACGCATCCCCCTTCTGCCTTTGCCTGAGCGATTTTTTCTGCAATAATGGCAAGTTCTATTGTTGCATCTCTGTTTTTCCTGAATCCGTATTGATGGTTTTTGTATTTTCCATTTTCTTCTAAGTGCTGAGTTAGTCGGTTGTTTATGATCTTCTCGAACACCTTTACGAGAAAGTTTAAAAGCGATATAGGTCTGAAACTGGACACCATATTTGGTGGTTTACCAGGTTTCGGTAGGAATATCATTCTTGCTACCTTAATCATTCTCGGAAATGCTACTATGTTCAGGAAGGCGTTAAGGACATCCGTTATATATTTAATTATATCCTCTGGGGTTCTCATGTAGTTATTTTTTGTGAGACCTGTTGTTCCAAGGGTATTCTGCTTGAAGGAGTTTATTGTCGTCTTCACTTCCTCTGGTGTTATTATGACCCTTAGGCCTGTTCGTGAATCCGTATTGGTGTCAACTCTTATGTGGGGTGTTATCCTTTCCTCGTTGTTTCTGAGGCTTTCGTTCACCATTTGTTCGGTTATTCTATCGAATCTTTCATTGTCTTCTTCTTCGATAGTGTAAATTCTTTCCCAATGTTCCCTAAATTTTTCCAAAAACTCTGTACCGTTTGTTATGAAATCTCCCTCCTCGTTTTTAATTTTAATCTTTTCTCTCGGTGGTCTACCCTTAATTGCCTTTATTTTGTTCCATAATTCTTTTGGATTTACTATGTGCTCTATATTGTCTATAAACTCCTTTCATTTGTCTTCCTGTTGTTCGTTTATCAGGAAGACTATTTCTTCTTTTAATATCTTTAATTCCTTGCTTTTTTTCTGTTTCTGTTCATAATTCCTTTATTTTCTGATATTTCTCTGTTATACTTCTTGCTTTACTTTTCATTTCATTCGTCCACTTTGGGTGAGACATGGTTCTATATTAAATTTTAGGGATGCTCGCTTCGTCTGCTTCCTTTATTTTTTCTATGAGGAAATTCATAGCTTTTTCAAGCTCCTCTTAGGTTTTCCCATTTAAGTCTGGCTGCGTATATCCCTCCAGCCTCTCTGCGTATGTGCCCCAATTCGCAATCATGTAGGACTTCCTGGTCTTGATTTGGATTTGGATTGGGGTTTGTTTAATAGTGTCCAAAATCCCAATGTGGTCACTACATGCAATGGGAACCAGTTCTATATGGGTGTTGAAGGGGAGTCTAGGCGTGGTCATTACAATATCCGGCTTAGTGGATGCTCTTCCATTGGTGTAAGTCGGGAAGTCCGGACCTGCTCTTTCGAGTATATTCCTTTCGATTAGCAGTTCTAGATTTGTTCCTGCAGGGTTCCTACTGCGGTAACCTGATTCTCGAATTCTTGCCCTAAAAACTCTCAGTAGAATGGTTGGATAGCTTTTGTGCAGCAGTACCATTACCGAATGGATTGGAATATATGAGCGACGGGGTGGTTGGTAGGCCGCGACGATTGTGAGCGGGCTGTGCTCCATCTCCACCGTCACGGCCACGTATGCCTCTTCGACTTCCCGTTCTTGGGTATATTTTATACCTTTTTTGATGTCATTTGCTGTCCCATCAAATCTTTCTCCCGTGGGGTTTTTCTTAACAAGGTTATAGTTATAGATCTTCATGTTTTTGTCTTCTTTTAGACCGTGTTCTGATATCGTGATGATATCAGGGTCTATATTTCGGAAAATATTTCCGTATTGGATGGCTTTCTTTTTCCATCCGTTTGTGTTGATATGTAATATCCTTAGCTTTCTTTGGTTGATTTTTATGTTTCCTTATTGACTCTGGGTTTTGCTCTATTGGTTCCTTTTGCTTTTCCATCTTCCATTTGTGACTTTCTCGATTGTTTCCACCTTTAACGGTTTTATGTCATTTGGGAAAAATCTAATTCTGTTCTCCTTGATTAATTTTTCTAATGATTCTTCGGGGGGTTTTGAGGCGTACGTCTATTTGCACGTGCCTTTTTGGATTTTATTTCTGACGTCTTTTGGTTTCGCACCTTTTGGTAAGGGGGAGGCATCGTGAACGAAGATTTTTAGCCTAAAATCCCTTGCCTCGAAGGTGCATCGTTCTACTGCCTTTGTGTCTGTTTCCGTTGCTGTTTCTACCGTGGGGGCCTTCTTTGATGGTTTTTACTTTTTTCTTCTTTTTCGGTTTGCTGACTTTGATTTCAGCCTCCTTTTCCTATTGACTGGATGTTTCCAAGTCTGCCGGTGCTTCGTTTTCGGCCATTTTGGCTTCGACTTCGAGCATCTCTTTCACTTGCAGGGTTTTTCCTGCCGTTACAGCATAAATTAGGGCTGGAGGTGGGTTGGGCGGGAACCACATTTTCCTGATACCATTTTTCTCCAGGAGTAGATTTAATATTTTGGCTGTGCGATATTATGAACGTGTACGAACATTGTGCATACCAGAATGTCTATCCCTGTCATTTAATTAACATTAATGTTAATTTTGGGCTCTTACGTTTCCTTTATCTCTTTGACCGTAGCTTTCGCTACGCTCGAATTGGACTGGTTGGATTGCCTATCTTTCTCCTTCCTTTCCTTTTCTTCTTTCTCCTTTATAATCACTTTCCTTTTGGGGCAATTAACTGCCATGGTTCTGTGAGCGCCTTGGCAGTTAATGGACTTTTTGTTATTTCCTTACGCTCTCGGAGAATGTGGTCTATGTTTCCGCACTCTGAACATATTTTCCTGTCCTTGTGTAGGCAGTTCTTTGTTATATGCTCTTCAATGGCATAGCATTGAAAGCATGTCTGTACGTTAATAAACTTTTCTTTTTCTATATTCTCTAGGGGGATTCTCATACCATATGAAAGGAGTCCGTTTGTAGTTGCCCTTCTGGCCATTTCGACCGTGGCACAGATCACCTTGAACACGTGGGTGTAATTTCCAAATTTAATTAATTCAGTCACCTTGAGGTTTTTTGTTCTGTTCCTTAATTTCCTCCTTTAGTTCTTCCGCCGTATGGGATCCCACGTAGAGGTCTACCTTACGACAGATGAATGACCTATTGGCCAGCAGCTGAGGTGGCAGTTTCTGGGCCAGGCAGATCTGGCTTAGTGCCCTTATTCCTTCTGGTGCCACCATTCGCTTTATATCATCTTGTTTGTGACAAAAGACAATGTACCCGTTAGATACTTCTATTAGTCTGGTCATCGCTATTTTAATCTCCGTATATATGGTGCGGATAAGAACTCTTCTTTCCGTTTTTTGCTTCGCTGCTTCAGTTCTGAGGGGAAGTCTTCTTTGGTCTGAATCATCGTTCATGTTATTGTGATTGGGGGTTCCCCCCTCCCAGGTATTCCGTGCCGAAGGGTTTAGCTGTCAGAATGAAAATGGTGATGGTAATGGTGATGGATGGATGGATGGACTCGGATGGACTCCTCCAGAGGGGTGATAAGTGACGGACTTTTTGGTGTCTAGCGCGGAATCAACCGACGCTAGCCTGGGGTGCCACCTCCTCGGTGGAATTAAAAACCGCGGCTGCGTGCTACCTTACACTGAGATAGTTGCATGACCCTCAGTGATCTTTGGGACCCTCCACAGGTGGAGTTGTGAGACTCCCCTGCAGAGGTTGCAGCCCGGCCCATTGTGCGGGGGTTCCTCTAGTACGGGCTTCTGGCAGCAGTCTAGTCCTCAGACCTCCCTCCACCTATACCCCCAATTATGCAGAAGCCACTGCCTTGCATAGTTTAGACGAGGTCAAAATAACAACATTCACCAGTCAGAGCATGTGCCCAGGTTGGGGGGTGGGGGAATTAGGCTGTCATCATTAGGTGAAAAACGACCTTAAAAGTATTTTTCTCCCTTTTAGACACCTCTTTAATGGGAGGACTTTGGGTATGGAAGTAGAAACGGTGAGCGAGATGAAAGATAAAAATTAAAATGATTGTGAAAATGATTGTTCAAAACATAGGCACTGCTTATTTTTCTATTTGAACATAATGGATTCCAAAATTGGCCAATCACAGTTAAGGATTTTTTTTAAAGGACAAGGTAACGTTTAAATCATAGGCCCTACAGAATAATTGACTTTTTCAGACATAAGCACGGCAAAATGACAAAACAGATTCAAGGAAAACTTTAGTTTAGATAATGTTCAATAAGTAAAGGGAATTTTGATTTTGTATTAGCGGCGGTCGACATGGAGACTCCGAGATGTTGGAGGTATGGTTTTAGGGTGGATTTGCACATTAATTGCCATTTTCTTCATTTAGATACTGACGGCTTCGGCCATTGCAAATCTTCTGCGGTTTTGTAGTTTCAGGATGATGGAGGTGTTCTCTTTTAGCGTCTCACAGGCTTAGGTAGTTTCGTGAAAGTGGGCATGTTTTCTAATTATCCCATCCTGTAGGTGAGCCGTCAGTCGCCTTGACAGGGTTGTGGAGTTCACGCCGATGAACTTAGAATTACGGTGTTTGCAGTCACCGACTCTTCACGAATACCAGTACACGACGAAGTCTACTGGAGTTCGCTCGTCGGAGGGAGACAGCTGTTTTTCATGATACAACTACTTGCTTTCTTTGTATTGTAATATATTATTAGGTTTATAGCCGTATTAATGTCGGTTTAAAATGGCTTTGAGGGCCTTTCCCTATTTACAGTAGCCTGTGTTCATATTGGCATTAAAATAAAGATCGATGGTATTTGTGAGGAAATGCCCTCGAACGACTATCGTGAGAGAAAGCCCCTTGGAAATACTTCTCTATTCTTTCAAGACCACGTGAGCCAGCGTAAGAATTTTAGAAATTAGAGGAAGAATACGTCACTCGCTTAATCACCGGTCCCAACTGCGTTTGTTTTCAGACGCCGTTCGTCCCCCCTTCTCCTGCAATAACGCCGTGCGCGGCCATATTAACCCTACGCACATATCGCCAGGCTAATTTGATTGTCTGGAATGACGCATTATCGGGAATTGTCTTTGCAAGGGCCTGAGGTATCTATCAGAGCAGTCACCTTGGTATATAACCCGAAGCTTACTATCTCTCGAGGAGATTAAGAGCCCACCATTCATTCTTTCCGGACTGCCGTATGTTTCGCTGTGACCTTCAGCAACTGGTCTTTGTGCGTCGTCGAAGATCTCGTCAGCAGATCTACCTTCGTTAAGCTTTGGTCCCTGTTCAGGGAAAAACTATCAAGCCCCATTCTTCCCCACCCCTTCAAGATTATCCTTCTTCGATACTGAGACTCCCTGCCGATAAGCAGAATCGTCTCGAGTGAGATTACGTCTCTCTGGAGCAGAGAAAATCTCATTCTTCATTACGAAGTATTCCAACCCCATGTTTGAGTCATCCTAGTCAAGACTCCGTCAAGTATCTTCTTGAAGACCTGCGCTGTTTTCGCCAATCCCCATCCAATTCCCCCTCGTTTGAAGGTAAAGCGATCATGTATGGTCATCCCTAGATTACCTCCTTAATCTTCACTTAATTCATTTAACTACCATAAGTAATTTGTTCCCCCTTTTGTATATATATATATATATAAATTACCTCCTATTTTCATATATATTAAAAGTAGATTTAGGGGTATTGTCTTTATATGCTTTAAAATGCAACTTGGCAAGCCATTAATCTAAATCCCGTTAACCCTAATTGGCACTCTTTTTTAATCGCCCAGACATATCTCCAGCGACCTGTGGTTAGCTGTCTGCCCGTGCTTGTGTAAGAGTGTGAGCGCATAGCTAGTCTATACATGAATACCTCGAGAGTATTTTTTTTCGGGGTACACCGGGCACCAGATCCAGCGGCTCAGTTCAATTTTTATTTTATATCGTCATCGATGGGTTCCTGTGGGTAGCCGTTGTTGTCTAGAACGCGGGAAGCCATCTTCCGTTTAAAATCAACAGCCGTCCACGACGAGGAATGGGAAATTGCCCTGTTAACTAAGGCACTGATGACTAATTTCTTGTAGCGTTCAAGACACTCAGTGGTACCTTTTAAACAGGAGCCTAACTTTGTGGCCTTAACTCATCCTTAGGTCGTAAATTTAGACTCATGGGAACTGAATAGAATATCACAAAATGAAAGGGATCCTTGATCTTCCGTTTTGTGCGTGAAACACAAACACGAGTTGTTCTTAAATTTGTTAGCAAGGCCATTAATTTGATCAAGGTAATCTGCGTTCAAAAGTCTGTTATTGATTTAGCGCGCATAAATGAAAGATTTGGGCGCTATATTGCTTTGGAGAAAATCTTGTTCTCGACTGCACCCATGTAGAAGTTAGCAGAAAGGACCAAAAGGGTGACCCCATCTAACGGAATCGATTTGCACGTACATTTTGCCCGTCGGGACCGTACATGCTTGGAGGAGTGTCGTAGAATTTCTTCGGGGATGGTGAGAGGTGTGTAACCTTCAGTGTGGTAAATGGCATTAATTATCAAATAGATGGTCTCGTCTACGGCAATATTTGTGAATAGAGATTCCATGTCCATAGAAGCTAGTACTGCTGCTGGTCAAGAAGTTTGGAGGATATCTAGAAGAGTCGAAGAGGAGGGCAGCGTGTAGTCTGATGAAGTGTAGGGAGTGATAATCGAGTTGAGATTGAGATATTTTACTAAGTGATAAGTCATATTTGGAGTTTGACTGATGATAGGGCGGAGAGGATTTCCAAGTTTATGCGTTTTCACATTGACGTAGGCGTAACCCATCATAATGTCGCTTTTGATTATAAAAATTTTTATAGTGTAAGTAGTGATATTATTTTTCGCAATGAGTTGTTTTAGCTTCGATTTTAGATCGTTAGTAGGATTCCGCTTGATATTCTTGAATTTACTGGTGTTAGGTAGGATTTTTTTCATTTCGTAAAGGTAATCCTCTTGGCTCAGGATAACATATATACGAAAACAAATGAAAATAAAAGTGGGAGATAAAAGATTCCTTACCAGACCCAACCCCTCTCCCTTACCCTCAAAAAATTGGCCAAGAAGGGTAGGGAGCGAGGCCAGATACTCCTTTGTTGTTCCCCGGAGTCACACTGTCCAGAGCCTAAGTAGTCGTCATGTACTTTGGCTATGGTAGGTAGGAGTGAAAGGGAGGGGAAGAAGAAAGGTTATGGATAGAACAATGAAGAAATATAGTATGAGACAAAAAAATAGACTGTGTCAGTTGGGGGACATTCAGCATAACGTGGAATCCGAAAAAAGATTTGTATTTGATCGTTCTAATTATATGCTACTGTTTTTTTTCCGAAAATCAAATTGACAGATGTTCTTTAGGACGTTAATTTCGGGGTATTTCCACAGTCTGTTGTCGATTATTTTTTTGGCAAGTATTTTTCTGGTTTTAGTAACATACATTATGTTGTTTCGCTCAACCAATCAGAGAAAAGTGAGCGAAATTTCTTATCCTTTAGGTAATTAACACGTATTTCTAATTTAAGATTACATTTCTTTAATAATAGTAAAGAGGAGAAGTCATCGTTTTGCTTTTCGTCTTATTTTTGTAGTATTCTCATACATAGTGACTATTTAATAGTGAAAAATAGCCTCTAGTTGTATATCAAATGACACTTTATCTTGATTTGGGGACAGATTGTTACAGCTCTTGCGACTGTATCTTTTACATTTTCTGAAGTTAAACCAAGAAATTTATATCTTCTAGAACGTGATTTTGGCGGTTAACAATTTTTCAAATTTGTAATTCAATTTCGTCTTGGCCTCTAAAGCTTTAAGCGTTATTATTAACTTTTAATTCAACTTAAGTGTATATGTATGTGTCTTATGAATCACTATGCTTTATAAGCGCTATATACAATGCATTTTTTTTTCATTCAATTCAGTTGGCCTTATTATTTTAATGCATATACCATCATTTTATTATAAATTGGCTAAATTTCTGAAAAAATTTACGTAGCGTTATAAATGTTAATCCT
Organism: Ceratothoa steindachneri; assembly: GCA_963969495.1. NCBI lineage: Eukaryota > Metazoa > Arthropoda > Malacostraca > Isopoda > Cymothoidae > Ceratothoa > Ceratothoa steindachneri. The sequence goes on along the minus strand of OZ018321.1, from coordinate 143,744,564 downwards.
TTACTGGAATGCTTTAAATATAATAAAGTTTTGTTCCTAAAATACCTAATCTAATCCTAATCTTAAATACAACGAGAAATATTTAAAATACTATCTTACTTCAAGAGGAAATGACATTCAGCCTTCCCAACTTTGTCGGTAAGTGGATATATAATGTCAAATGAAACAATTCTTCTTAGCAAATTAAATAGACTTCTCAAAACTAAATCACCTCATCTTTAACGAAAATATTAAAAGTATTTAAAATATGTCACAGTAGCATACGAATGAAGTAAATATTTTATAAACTACATAGAAAAAGTTTCTGAAAAGGCTCAACATGCTACTTATGAAATAGCTGAAATGGTTGTACAAAAATCTATGCCTCATAATTTATCTAAATCAATTATTCTGCCTGCATAGAGAAAGATTGCTAAGACAATGTTAAGAGATCATGCTGAAAAACAAATAACTTAAGATCTTCTCTCAAATAATACTGTTTGTAGACGCGTTTTGTAAATTTCTGCATACATTGAAGTAAATGTATTCGATAATAACCTTCCACATTTCAATTTTACTTTGCAAGTTGATAATTCAACAAACAATACTGATAAAATGTAGCTATCGGCATGTATTTATTTTATTTTAAGTAACTTTCTTTAAAAAAGGGACTTATTATTAGCAGATTTGTACCGATGAAGCATTTTCTATGGTAGGTTCTATTATTCAGTAAAATTCATTACTCTCTCCATAGTAAATCTTTGGAGTTAAATTGGAAGAGATTTTAAATAAGTTGTTAAAATGCTTAATTTCATTAAGAGCAGAACATTAAGGAGTCGTTTTGGGGGTCAAAACTATATTGACATAAATCTCCGGCACATGCGCTGTATTTTATTTAATGGAGTGATGTTGTTGCCAAAGTACTATTTGTTCTGCTGTGTGCAAAACTTCAGAAATCGCACTTCATTTTTCGAAAAATTAAATCGAAAACACCTTAATATTTTCATGTGAATTTTGAATTTTGTCAGTTTGAATTTTTATCAGATGTACTTTAGCCCCTTAATAGCCTGAAGAGAAGTATGCAAGGTGAATAGGTAATTTTCTTATATCATTAAATAACAACATTTCAAAGGAGATTAGTAATTGGGTAAAGAAAGGCTATTGATAGTAATCTTTAAATGTTTTCTTCAGTAAGTAAAATTCCTCTCAAGTAGTGGAGAATTTTACAACAATATAATGGAACAGCATTCATTTTAAATCATTTAAAATAGAACCGGACAAATGTATTTGGAAGCCTTTCTTAAAAATTCCAACTGATCTTTGTTTAAAATTATCTGAAGAAGAAGTTTTTCTCTATACAGCGAGCCATCAAAGTTGAATATTCTTCACGTGCTAAAAAAGAATTACGTTTTTATAACAGTTTTTAAAATTATATTTGTGTGAAATATAATTTTTATTATTTACCAACATCAAATAGGAAAATAAGAAGAGTATGTTTAATTCAATGAAGAACAAATGAGTCTTTTTTTATTGAACATACGACCAAAATTAAAACATGGTCAGAGCACATATCTTTTCACACAGACGTAGTTATTAAAGGAAGCTGGGCATTAAAAGTCTATAATGTAATTCTTACTTTTGATTCATACAATGTTTTAGAAATCTTTCTAAACAAAGTGTGCCAGTATTTTTTTCATTCGATCTCCAGTGTATTAAGGAATCAAAGGTTTTGAGAACTAATGCAATAAGGGCTCAATGATAATCCCTTGAGAACAGATTACAAATATTTCACCTATACCAAGTAACTAACAGGTACAGAGCCATCTTCATTCCCATTATGTTAACCAACATTTATATTTGTTTTACATTGCATTAAAGTGATTTATTAAATGTTAAATTTCTCTCTCAAAGTATCAATATCGCTAATTTGTACAAAATTCCTACTAGTGAAAAATACACAGTAAGCAGATTTCCTTGGCTTATACACAATTGCATCGAAGTTCCAGTCTTTAAAAATACAGGAGAAAAAGAAAACACTCAACAGAGTTAACTTTAGCTCACACCACAAAATCTAAATGGATTTTCGTATCATTTAAATACTTCTCTTAGATCATCTATGCCTAAAAATTAACTCAGTAGCATTCCCATGGTTAGTCTAAGTCTGACTACAAAAGAATTGACTCACACTTTCATGATAATACAGTAGCATTTCCATGATGTTACATCATTACCATTTCATTAGACAAGTAACAAAATTATCCTGACTATATACACATATCTTGCTAACCAAAACATCGGTCATTACAGTAGGTTACTCATTACACAATAAGTGTCGTAAATTTAATTTATTCTAGAAAACTATGACAGGATTTAAAGTCTTGTAATAGTCTTTTGTACCACCATGGATAAAACGTTAATTCGCTAGTATGAAACATAAAATGCTCAAAATGTTAATGAGAGGAAATTGCTTTTGATTATTAACGTTAGCATATCTAACATTTTCCTGACGGCAATTCCTGCCTAAAGGCTAATCTTTGTAAAGCTATTTATCGTTAGATAATTTAATTTTAATTTAGTACAACAAAATAAAGTTAATAAAACTCAATATGTAGAAATAACTTTCAGTACTAGCCTCTAGAATGACTGAGAAGTGATGATTTGCTTCTATCTGTGAAACTTCCCAGCTTTTATTAAATTTTATTATTATTTGTAGTTGAGGACAAGGGGGTTCATAATTAAAACCCAATATTTTTTTCTGATATCGCTTTCGATAATTGAGCGAGTATCCTTCACTTTCTAACATCTTTCTTTGTAGCAAGGAGAAAATCCCTCTCAACACCCATGTAGTGAACAATTTTTAATGGGAAAATCCTCTCCACGAAGAATTAACAATATGCCACTCTTGGTATGAAAAAATATATCGGGAAACTTTCCTTGACAGGGGCGACCTTTCTTCTCTCTGGTAATGTTAACTGACAGTTCCTGTCACCAGATCCAGAAAACTGTCGGATAAAATCGGAGAGAAACAAGTAGACCAATCTAGAGAGCCAAAGTTTTTCAGTAAATGATCGCCTGGTTTAGCATAATTAAATAGACAGTCTTTTTTTCTTCACAAAGGGACGTTTCCTGAAAAGAAATTAATATTAGTAACTCCAGAAAATTGATTAATATTTGAGGAATGCGGCAATTTGGAATCCGTAGTCATTTGGAAGAATGTTGTAAAATGTTAATATGACACTATTTTTCCGGGCTGGAACATTTGTTTCCTTAATTCATTTCAATGTAGAAAGCAGTTTATTTAAACGCTTGGCCAATAGTTTTAAAACTACTATTTGGAGAAAAAAATAATAGTAAAGGTTGCATTTTGTTTTACTCTTCTTATATCATTATTTAAAGGTGAAATAAAACAAAATTTAGAGCCCAAACCCCTCTTATTATTAAATGCAATCAATGGATTCACGCAGTTAATCTTTACACTAATGTTCCTTTATAATCAGGGGTGCTTAAATTCGTTTCCTGATGATATCTTGAATGATGTTGCTCCCTTTTTGCTCAATAGGTATTTGTAAATGCTTAAAATTGGATGGCTTCTGTTTATCAGCTCTCAGTTTGATCTTTGCCCGCAAATTCTCTATTGAGTTTAAATCTGGCAAATTCCCGTGCCAAGATCACAAAGGTTTGATTATTCTTTTTAGCCAAGAACTTTGTTATTGTTTTTCCTTTGAGACAAGGTGCCCTATTATGTTTAAATTACAGGGATGATCCCCAAATCGGTCCTGAAATGTTAAGAGTAGGTGCTGATGAAGAAAGTTTAGGTATTATTTTAAGTTCAGGGAGGTGTTATTAGGTTTAATTTTAATGCTTTAGTTCCCTTAAATGAGAAGCAGCCGCAGACATAGAAAGTCTCTGCATGCTTTACTGTGGGAACTTATGAAAGCACTTCCCTTTTCTACGTTTAAGTAGGGATCTTCCAAAAGATCTTTTTCAGAGATTTTCTCTTTGTCCTGGTCTTCTTAAGCCCATTCTTTATATTTTCCACAAATTTGGTGCCTATCTGTATGGTTCTTCACAGTAAAATGTGTCTTCTATGCAGTTTTTCATGACTCGAAACCTTTGTCAAAAACCTCCACCTCGCTGTGAAATCTAAAGCGTTCATAACTGGTTCTTTCCAATCCCTAAGCTGGAACATTACCAGGACGCGATTTAGGGGTTAATTTGAATCTCTTGGGCGTTCAGAACTTTACTTCATAGGAGTGTAATCAATCTTTTTAAGATCATTAATGATCCTGAAGTTGGTGGTCCTTAAAGCAATGCCCTTAGCAACTATCTCCTTGCATTTAAACCCACTTTAGGGCCGAGCAATAATGGTCGTACGCTTTTCTTTGGAAGGAATCTTTTCTGGAATTAAAAAAGATTAAAACTTTTTTTTACAAAATAATCTTACCTAATAGACTATAACTACACTAACATCATTCTTTTAACCCATATTTATGATTATTTTACCCTTTTGATCGAATAACAAAATCCATAGATTAAAAGTTACCTCCTACACGAAAAGGTCCAGACCGCAATTTTAGATTGAGCAGAGCAGGGCAGTGTTTTCTTGGTATTTTTACTTCTGAAATTTTTATAAACCTGAAAAAATTTAAATATTATTGTAATTTTCCTATTATCTTAATTTTAAAAGGGAATGAAATAATAAAAATATATCTTAGCTCAAATGTTTTGCCTATGACTGTACACTACTGGAATATATTATACTCTTGCTGCATATTAATTTAATTGCAATTGCTTGCTCAACCAAAATAACAGTCTATTAACCATCTTTAACCCACGTTAGGCTCAAGCACGTAAAGTGTAGGGGAATTGACTATAATTGATCGCGCCTTTACTTTGTGTGGTCTAAAATTATTCACGGGCAGAGTTCACTCATTGCAGCTTATGAATTTGACTATTTACTGAACCAAAGTGCTAAAGAAAATTATGTATTTTATTAGAAAGACGGCTTCAGAAATATTAGACTGAGGCTTTGTAAATGCATTTTTCAATGCTGACTTAGGTCTTTAGCATCCCTGATGGTAAATAGACAAGTTAAAAAGATTAAAGTTTTATCCATCATATTCTTATTCATTTTATTGCTCCTTTTTTCATTTTATTATTACTTTAATCCGTACCTCTTTTCAACGAGTAATGATTGTTGACAGAATGCCAAATTTCATAACCCCGAAAGTGGATAAATGTTCGTAATTTTAAGGCTCTATTATTTTCACTAACTTATTGTTCATCGAGATTTGTACAAGCTCCTTAAAACTTTAGTCTTTAAATTAAGGTAGAGTGCCGAATCTTTATATATATATATATATATAATTGAAAATCACACGGCACGTGATATATAATAGATGTATTTTTCATTTCTTTGGGCCTTTAAAATACACACACACAGACATATATATATATATATATATATATATATATATATATATATATATATATATATATATATATATATATATATATGTATATATATGAGAATGAGTGGAGGAAGTCAAAAACCCTAAAACACTATGGAGTTCTTTATTTACGTTTCACCTATTGGCTTCTTCAGAATAGAACTGTAGGAGAAGGGGGAATCGCTCTATATATACGTGTCAGATATCATTTCAGATCACCGCTGCTCGTTCTCCTTCGGCTTCTCTGGTTGATTTCTTCGGACCTTGGCCTTTCTGCTTCGTTTTTGATCAGCCGCGCTGCCCCATTGGCCAGCCGAAAGAAATCCTCCCGGTGATTGGTTCATCTGTCGGAGATATATGTGCGGCTTAAATTATCATTCTCTTTCTTTACGCTAAACCCTTATGAATTATTTTAATCCCACCCCAATTAGGCGAATAGTCGAATTCATCGACATGTACTATAATGGCATTTGATGTCATATGTGCTCTAATGTCCCTCTTATCCCGTTGACCCTAGTCCTAATGTCTCTACCTAATTCACCATAGTAACTGCGGTCGCATCCGTAACAGGGTATCCGATATAAATACCCTTATCCGTTTTTGCCGTCGAATTTTTGTGCTTTACTAACTCTTTAATTCTAGTCCCCGCGGAGTTGGCTACATGAGAGCTTTCTTGATGTATTTAAATTCAACATTTAAAAAGTTTTCGCTGCAAGTGTGAATAACCCTTAAATAAAACACTGAAAACTCTGTCCTACCACCATCTCTATGGATCAACGTGTCCAGGAGAGGAATTTTATGGTTTTCTTCCTCCTCCAGGGTAAATTGTATATCTTCATCCATCTCGTTCAACGCTTTAAGCTCTAGCTTATATTGGTATTCGCTAGAATTATGGCCAGAACAACGTCTACCTATCTCCATCAAATGGAATCCCTCTCCATAAACCTTGTTAAATTTTCCGTCTCTAAAACTTCAATTGAACAAGCATGCCATAAGGGCACTAAGAACCGACCCCATGGCTAGTTCCCTGTGCTGCCTATTTCCTCCCCCTCAATGGTGAAAGCACCAAACCTTACACATAAAGATACTAACTTGATATAGTCCCTCTTAATAATGGGTAGATGAGAGTCATTTATGTTGGCTACTGATTTCTTCACTGCTTCCAAAGAGCCATCTACCGGAACATTCGTGAATAACGATTTTACATGAAAACTAACTAGTTTCTTTCCCTTGAGATTCACCCCACATAATCTATCTTTTAAATCGGCCGAATTCTTTAAATGACTTGGACGTGTGAAGTGCGTTTTAGTTTTGCCTAACAATTTTGGTACACTTATATTTCGTAACTTCTTCACCTTACCGTTACTATTCGTCCAATCAAATCCATCCCTACAAACTTGAAAAGATACCCTATCTCAAGTTCATCCAATATTCGTCAGAACTCATCGTAACACCTCTCTTTTCCACCTACATTTTATCATTGAAGGATATCTACAATAAAACCACTTACAGTCTTACTAATGCAAAGCTCAAATTTACCTACAGAATTTACAAGCTCACTTCTTTATCCTAAGATAATATTTCATATTCCTTACTCAAATGTAGTGGATCAGCCTCTTCGCCCCTATCACTACCATTCACAATTAATTGTACTCAATTTACATCATCTCAAACAATCATTATATTACATTTAATCTTAGTCTTACATAGTATATGTATCAGAAATCTCGCCCTTTCTACAAATTTTGTACCTTGGAGTGGAAGGACTAGGCAGTAGGTAGGCTCATAGTAATCGAAGTACGCAATAGGTAGGCTTGTGGCACCAAAATTACTGGATTCAATACAACCAAAAGATACCTCCGCAAAGTGAACGCGAATTGGTCCTATCAAATCCAAGCATGCCTGACTAACATGCATATATATATATATATATATATATATATATTATATATATATATATATATATATATATATATATATATATATATATGGTGTTTCAGAATTTACTCTATGGAGGGTATCCAAAATTGTTTCAGTGTAAAAGTTACGAAAACTTGATATTTAAAGTACGATCTAATTAAACTGTTCTTCTTTGCAGCTAAATTCACGATTTGCAAGCTACTGCACTTGACATCGAAGATACAGATGTACTCGGGGCGGTAGTTTACACTCAGCAGTGAACGACAATGGACCAACTACTGAATATATATATATATATATATATATATATATATATATATATATATATTAAAATAATGTAAAGATTCAATATTGTATTGAATATAAGATTGAATTTGTAAATGTACATATATATTTTTATATAAGCAAGCGAGCGTGAGACACAAAAAGGAGCAAAAGGAAAATGGTTGATCACCTGCCTCGATAAAACTGCCCAAGCTGTGTCTCGAGATAGAATGATCACAGACGGATTTTTAATGAGGAACCCGAGTAAACACAGCTGTTGACCGTCAGAGGTGGTGCAGGAAATATCGTATCAAATTACACCAATATGCGTTTAATCATGTAAATGTACACACCCTGCACATGCTTTTAAGATCCGCCCAGGGTCGAGAAAGGCGAAGACAATGGAGGTAGGTCATCCCAGGCTAATTTTCAAGCCACGCCTTTTGCATTTGGATCGCATGTATAGGGAGAAAAGAAGATACTAGGAGAGATTCAGATTCAGATTTCATTCATTGATTAAGACATTTAATCGTAACGAATTCAATTGTGTTCCCGCTCCTGTTTTTAATCCACTGAGTCTTATCTCGCCCTTATTTCCTACTTGTGTTGAGAATATATAAACTTCTAGTCTCCTGCCTAGTACGCTCAGTGTCAGGTGAATCGAACCGTAATATTCCGTTATTCGAATAAAGTGTTTATTTTCGAATGTCTATCTTTGCCTTAAAACCTTCGATAAACCAAACCAAGTAGAAGACCACCTTTGAATTATTAATCTTTGGAATCAAATAAATAATTCGCCATAAAGCCACCCTTCACTTAGAAGATGGAACTCATCGCGATCTTATATGGTGGTGGTAACGTACACCTCTTTCATTCACATACAATTAATTCACCGTCAACAGAACTTGCAGAATTAGTAACCTTGTCGTCCAACATACCATTTACCTAACAGGAGAATAGCTGACGACCCCTCATCGTTTCCAATCACGCATCACACATATATTAATATTCCGTACTGTTGAAGAATGAATATCACGAGGAAAAGCAGATGTTAGTTTGTTTATAGGGAGTTAACGGTTACGATCCACATGTGCCAAGACTTTACCCCCCACGGCTTTTCCCCGCTGACCAAAGATCCTTCGATATCGCTTGAAAGAAGGAGTTTGGTCAGCAGGTTTCGTAGTCCGTTAATATAAACAGGAGAGGGTGTGGGGGCCTTTAGAATGAAAATCTTTCTGCCTAAGGCTTCATCGGGAAATAATCTATGAACAAGCTCACTGTCCGCTCCGATTGTTTATGTCTATTTTCGCCAAAGAGACGAAATCTCACCCTCCTCGTGGGTAAACCAGAAGGGGCGAAGCGTCATAGCGTTGGAAATTTATGCCCTATGAGAGAGGCTTAACTGCGGGCTAGTGATGGTTCGCCCCTCCTAAACTCCCTCGTCCCCCCCCCAAAGAAGGGCTAATCGACGTATATATCGTTCGATGTTGAGAAATGCAGGAAGAATATGCGTACTAATCGAGAGAAGAAGACGAGTCCCTGAGTCAAACAGGGAATCAATAAGATAAGTGAAACCGAGCGGGACTTTCCCTCCGGAGGCCGTTCCTTAGGTCGCTTAGAAGAGCAGTACAGTGGTATCTAGACCAACTGTTATAACATTCTCGTCCACTGAATCTCCTATCACAGTTTTATGAAAAAATAGAGATAACCCTCACCATTGAGAAATACCAACGTGAATTCATATTCGAGAAAAAATTCACCTCTTGGTTTTCTCATCATCGAGAAACCCGAATTGTTAACAGATGGTCGGAATAACTTCCGTTCATCCAAGATCCCCTCACTTACATATTCAAGTCAAGAAGCCTCGCCACACGCCTCCACCACCCAGTGAAAAACACCAGCTGTTGTCTCAACCCTCCTCGTCTAAGTGAGGCGGCCTCCAGTCTAACTCACACCAATACACCTCAACGAGAAGATTCACATTCAAGGTCAAACAACTGTAGACTTCCTCTGAGTTAAAGATAAAACGAATCTAAACTTTATTCGTTTTTTCTTTTATTTCCCATTCCGTGTGAAAATGTATTTAAAGATTTAATATTTCATTCTTTTATATAATTTAAAGTATTTTTTTGTCTGAGTTGTTTAAGTAAATCGTCTAACGCTGCAAATAGCAATAGATATATTCTCCTTAGTTAAACAATTAAAGCACTCTTAAAGAAAGGTGGAACCGAGTTATTCATGTAAGTATTAAACGTACATACGTACTCGGCCGTAACCCAGGACCTAAAATTGTTAAAAGGTTTTGGAGTATTTAGAAGAACTAAATAATGGTTGACTCTGTTGCATCCGCTTTATTTGTAACAAATTTGTGCCTAAGTGTTCGAGGAAAATTAGACATAAGAGGATAAAGTCGCTCTATAAATTTTAAATTATTGATTGTGGTTAGCCCGTTAATGGTGTTAGTTTGTTTTTTGGGGTAGTGGTATTCCAATTGACAGAAAGTGTGGGTGGTAAATTTAGGTTAGGCAAAGCACTACTTGTTTATTGGTTGAATATGTACCATTAGCGGACATCGGTGAGTTTTTGATCGACATAGGTAAATGTCGGCTTTCTAAAGGTTATACCAACAAGGCCAAATTCTTGGACTTGTAAGCAAAAAACTAATTGCCTACGTCCAGGAACAAGAAAGGACGGAAAGAGAGGAAAACAACGATCAGGCGCAAGTGGAAAGAGAGCAGAAAAAAGAAGAATACAGATGGAAATAGAAGCAGAAGAAAGAAGAATACAGATAGAAAAAAAACCAGAAGCAATAAGAAGACAGATGGAAGCAGAAGAGAGAGAACGAATACGCGCAAATCAAAGAGCATTGAGCACGGATCAGGTTGACGTCAATTTCGTTGAAAACTCCCAGCATACAAAGATAACGAAGACCTGTGTTCGTACCTGATACATTTTGAAAAATCTTTGGGATGAATCATTGGGAAATAGAAACAGAGGGAATCGCCCGATTACTGCCTCTGGTTAAAACCCGTCTCCATGACATATTCATCTCGTTACCATCAGAGGCTTCTGAGAATTATTTTACCCTTAAGTCCAAGCTACTGGTGGCCATTAATCGAAATCCCGAGTACTATAGGATAAAAATTATACATGCTAGAATTCAGCGAGGTCAAACATACCGTCAATATGGCTTTATCCTTGGGAGACATCTCCATTTCTGGCTAGATTCAGCACAAGGGGGGAATGAGTTCGACTCTCTCATCGACTTCATCCTTAAGGATCAATTATTGTGTACCCTGCCCCCAGAGACACAAGCATTCGTCAAGGGTAGGCGAGCCGCTACGTTCAATGAGTGCTTGAAGGAAGTGGATCTAAATGCTTCCAACCACAAACTATATCCGGGAGAGTTTAAAAAGAACCAGCCCTCTTCTCCAATAAAAGTGGGTATCCCCAGAAACCCCAGCAAATGAACCCCTATAAATTTGCCAAGACCACCGGACTTTCCAAACCCAAATTCCTTTCAGCTAAGGATCAGAGAGAAATTAACTCCGTAATTAATCTAACCCCCACCGCCTCGTCATATCCCAGAAAGCCCGTTCCGTGTTTGAATTGTAGCACCCCAGGTCACATTAGCTTCCATTGTCCCCAAAATTCGAGGTTTAGGTCGTCTTCGAGTCAACAAGTGCAAAACATCACCGCATCTCTCCCCCAAGAACAACTTTCTGTTTCAGTGCCTCCTACGTCCACATTGAATTCCCCTGATCAACAGGTGAACTTTTTATTTAATTAGAGTTCTTCCGGAGGACTAAAGTTCAAGACTGGATCAGTAAATGGTTGCCGAGTCTCTATATTGGTGCGCGATACTGGGTGCACCTGTATAGTCGTATCAGTTAAATTGCTTACTCCAGTCAACCCCCAGCATAAGAGGTTCGCGGTCGTCCAGGACTTCCTGGGTAGATCAAACAAGTTCTCCTTAGTCAGATGCCACATCCAGTGTCAGTACTTCACTGGTTGGACCGAGGTAGTGGAAGCGCCTATCAAATTCTGTTATGACTTAATAGGCCAGGGCGAGCAGCTCTCTCCAAATCCGGTGGCCTAGATAGTACTCACTCGGATTCAAGCAACTAAGAGGGCAGCAACCCTGACCCCTTTATCTCCTCTTGAGAACCCGGAATATCTAGAGCTTAATTCTCAAACCTTCGCTACCGCCCAGAAGGACTGTCCTGCTCTCCAACCCCTATGTGAGAAGGCAGCGAAAAACGAAATAAAATCTGTTCGCGGGATCAAACGAATAAGATACGTGGTGGAGAATTCACTACTATTTCGGTCGACGGCAGAAGTAACCTCTCCGTCAGATAAATTTTTGTTCATTCAACGGTGTTACTCCCAACGGGTATTAAAAACTGCACATGATGGCTTATTGGCTGGACACTTCAGTCACAACAAGACCTCTCTACGTATTTTTAAATACTTCTTTTGGTCCTGCGCCACTAAAGAGATCGCTGTATTTAGCCTGCCATGCGAACTGTCACAGAAGGCCACCGCTAAAGGCCGGGTGCAGCCAGCTCTTCTACAGAAAACAGCCGTCATTTCTGAACCCTTCTTCAGAGTGGACATAGACTTAGTTGGCCCCATCCATCCCCCGTCTAGTGAAGGGCACTCTTATATCCTCACTATTGTAGACTGCGTCACTCGTTTCCCAAACGCAGTTGTCCTCGGGCAAATTGACAGTATTTCCTTTGCAGAAGCCCTTATCTCCATTTTTTCCCGGGTCGGCATCCCTAAAGAAATCCTCTCAGAACGAGGCCGTCAGTTCACGTCGGAACGGATGGAATACGTGGACAAGTTACCCCTCATCAAACCACTTTTTACGAACCCTTTTCACCCCTCCGCAAACGGCATGTGTGAGAAATTAAATGGTTACCTAAAGGCAGTGTTAAGAAATCTCTGTCAATCTCAGCCTCGAGAATAGCATCGGTATCTACTAGGCGCCCTCTTCGCCTTCCGAGCGATTCCTCACCGAACTCTGGGTTTTGAACCCTTCGAAATGGTGTACGGACGTAACGTCCGAGGACTTATGAGCATCCTTAAGGAGCTCTTCACTAATCCCCAATTAGATGAAGAAGTTAAATCCCCTTACGCATATGTGAGCGAGCTGCGCGAACGGTTGAAGAAATGTGCTGAGTTGGCCCGCTCAAACGTGGAGTGAAACCTAGAAAAATACCGAACTTATTTGGACTTAAAAGCAAAACCTCGAAAATTAAAGCCTGGCCACGAAGTGTTGTTATTACTCCATTCAGAGACAAATAATTTGCTCTCCCAATAGAAGGGTCCCTTCCCGGTCATAGAAGCTTGTGGCCCCGTTAATTACTTGATTTAAACTCCCTCAGGCCATAGAATGTATCACATAAACATGCTCAAAAAGTATCACCGCCGAGCATGTATTAATAATATTGTGACGCTGTATTAAGAACGAACCATGGAAGCTTTATACCCATGTGAAACTCTTCAGGTGGTAAACACGGTATGCGTAGAGTCAGATAACGATATCCTCTACCCTCATTATCCTTGGCCCAGAACGACCCTTCCACGGAGTTAGATTTGAACCCCCACCTTGGCCGGCTCAGAAATTCACAATTGTCCGCCCTATTGAAGGAATTCCCCGATGTAATTTCCGAGAACCCAGAGTGCTCCAAACAGTTTGTTCATGAGATGAAATTAAAGACACAAGAAACCATTAGATCTAAACCTTATCCCTTCTCAATTTATCTTCGATCCACCTTTAACGTAGAAGTGAATAATCTCCTACAGTTGGGGATCATAAAGCCTTAGTCCTACGATTATTGCTCGCCGATAGTAATGGCCTGAAAACCTGACCATACTTTTCGAATATATGTAGATTTTAGGAAACTTAACTCGGTTACCGTTTTTGACGCTGAGCCTATTCCGCAAATTGATCAAAGCCTACACTTGTTTGAAGATGCCAAATACATCTCCGAAATAGATTTGTACAAGGCTATCACCAAATCTGGTTAGCCGACACGTCCAAGAGACTAACCGCGTTTGCAACGAATAAAGGCTTGATGCAATTCACACGATTGCTATTTGGTTTGGTCACGGCGAGGAGCAACTATAATTGGATGATGCGTCGAATTGTGGATGGTTTGAGCGACGTGTTCTATTTCGACAATGTGTACGTGGCTACACGTACATGGGAGCGACACGTATACTCACTCCGAACTTTCTTAGATCGTCTCCGCGACCACGGATTAACCGTCGAACCCTCTAAATGTCACTTCACCTATGAGTCAATCTCGTATCTGGGATTCGAAATAGCAAAAATCGGTTAACTACTCAACAGGAAAAGGTCGAGGCTATTGCTAAGATGCTTCTACCACGGACAAAGAAGAAGTTACGTTTTTTCTTCTGTGCGGCGTCGCTCATCCAAAAATTTGAGCCCCAATTTGCCGTGATAGCCGCGCCTATTAATGATCTCTAAAGAATAAATCCCCTGATCTTGTAAGATAGAATCCTAATTCGATCTGCCAGTTTAACTTTTTGAAGGAAAAATGAATTTCAGCACCCATCGTTCGACTACGTAATCCCCCAAAGAAGTGTGGGATCCGCACTGATGGCTGTGGTGAATGAATCGTTTATGTTCTGGTGAACTATTAAGATGATGTACCCCTTTACCCATAGCTTATGCGAGCCGAAAACTATCGATTCGAGAAAGAGCTTATGCTACGATAGAAAAGGAAGCGCTAGCCATAATTCTGGGCATAAAGAAATACAAGTTCTATTTAATAGGTCGTGAGTTTAAAGTCAAATCAGATCACCAGCCTCTGTTATATTTGCGTAAGAGCAAAAACAAGAATGGCAGACGCATGCGATAGAGTCTATTGTTAATGGAGTACCAATTTACCATAAACTATATAAAAGGCTCTGATAATTGTATAGCCGATAATTTGAGCCGAAACTCCACAGAGGACAAATTAAACTCCCGTTAGTCTTAACGGCATTTTTGGGGGGTATATATTAATGTGTTAAGTGTTTAGTTGTTGTAAGGATTAACTGCCTAAATGCAGATTAATAGTCAGTTTCTTTTTCTTTTTATTTTTTTGTAATTGATGTTTTTTTTGTTTAAATTGGGTTGTGTGTTCCAGGCTGCTTGACCTCGAGGCAAGGATAAAGTCTGCCTTTTAACTGTCTATGTACCTGTTTGAGTATGCGTATAATTTCATTGTCTTATTTTATTATGATGGTTCACCACTATATTTTAACTGTAACAGTCGGACTTGGAATTGCATTCCAAGACATGTCTTTTTTGTTTTTTTGTGGTAGTTTTTTTATTGTACTTGAGTTCTCCCCCCCTTTGCCTTCTTTAGGAGGGAGGAATGAATATCACGAGGACAAGCAGACGCTAGTATGTTTATACAGCCTAAACCGTTACGCTCGAACATGGGCCAAGACTTTATCCCACCCCCTTTTTCCCCGCTGACCAAAGACACTTCGATGTCGCTTGCAAAGAAGGATTTCAGTCAGGAGAATTTGTAGTCCGTTAATATAAACATAGGAGGAGGTGAGAGCCTTTAGAATGAAAATCATGCTGCCTAAGGCTTCGTTGGAAGAAAATCTATGAACAGGTTCACTGTCCCCTCCGATTGTTTATGTCTATTTTCGCCAAATAGACGAAATCTCATTTTCCCCGTGCGTAAACCAGAAGGAGCAAAGTGTAACTGCGTTAAAAATTTTGGCCCTAGGAGAGAAGCTTAACTGTGAGCTAGCGAGCTTTTTCCACTCCTAAACTCTATCGTAGCCCCCCCCCCCCCCGGAGATAATTGACGTATATATAGTTCGATGTGGAGAAATGCAGTGAGAATCCACGTAGCAATCGAGAGAAGAAGACGAGTCCCTGAGTCAAATAGGTAATCAAGAAGATAAGTGGAACCGAGCGGGACTTTCCCATCCGAGGCCGTTCCTTTGGTCGCTTAGAAGAGCAGACCAATGGTATCGAGACCAATTCTCATACCATTCTCGTCCAGAGAATCCTTTATCTCCGTTTTCTGAAAAAAACTGATACCCCTCACCATTGAGGAATACCAACGTGAATTCCCATTCGAGTTAAGATTCACCTCTCGGTTGTGTCATCATCGAAAAGCCCTAAATTGGTAACACAGGGATCGGAATTAATTCCATTCATCCAAGATCTCCTCACTTACGTCTTCGAGGAGAGAAGCCTCGCCACACAACTCCACAACCCAGTGATAAGGATCAGCTGTTTTTCCAACCCTCCTGGTCTAAGTGAAGCGGCCTCCAGTCCAACTCGCACTAATTCACCTAAGCAAGAAAATTCACTTTCTAGGTCACACAACTGTAGACTGCCTCTGAGTTAAAGGTAAAACGAATCCAAACCTTATTCATTTTTTCTTTTATTTCCCATTCCGTGCTAAAGTGTATTTAAATATTTAATATTTCATTCTTTTATGTAATTAAAAGCATATTTTTGTCTGAGTTATTTAATTATATCCTAGAACACTGCAAATGGCAATTGATATATCATAATACGAATCCTCCCTGGTTAAAGAATAAAATTAAAGCACTCTTAGAGAAAGGTGGAACGGAGTTATTCATGTACGTATCAAACGTAAATACGTACTTAGCCTTAAACCACGACACGCAAATCCACTTTCTTCGCAAATTTAAACAAATTTACCGTCACGATTGGACAGGGAACACGAGGGCCAGGTCCATCATTCCCAATTTCGTGTGCAGGAGCAAAAGTTGCAGCGCACCTTATCATATTTTAGTCACCTTTTATGACAGATATCATAAGTTTATTTTTGTCTTTTATCAGATGGGGTGGCTTTTGTTACATTCTCGAATTGTGGCTTAGTCAAATCATTTTAGTTTTGCTCTTTTTACAGATTTTTACTCTTACAATAAATAATCCTGCGGGTTTTTTATTCTAATGCTTCATTCCTAACATTATGTATTCGGAATGATTTGTTGATTAATGATAAATATTTTTCCTCGTAGTTTGTATGTAATTTTTTAGCTTCAAAACTAATTACAAATGGTAAAGTTGAGAGAAATATTTTATCGATCTTCTTTCTAAAATAGATTTTCCATTTTAATCGTTATAGTAGGAAATAGCTACTGTCTTCTAAAAACCAGAAAGCCAAATAAAACTGCTAAATATACTATACATATGTAAATATGAGCTCTGAGGATTCCTTTTTCCGTATTTCATAAGAATTTAGATACTTTGTTACTTGCCTCTAAGCATTAAAAATAAAGATGTTCCCTGAAAAAAAAAGAGACCAAGTGTAAATTATTAGCAGACAAGAGATGGTTTTTCATATAATAAATGTTATTTTTCAAGTTCTTTCTAACAGTTCATTTCTAGATCAAAATATTTGAGCGCTGGACTGTTTCGGGAGAAATTCGAATCTTTTATTAAAGTTATTTCTAAGAGTTTGAAAAACAGCATTTCAAGGCTGGTTTTTATATACATATTACAGAACTGCAGAAACAAGGACCAGCAAAGTACCTAAGATCTGCTCATGGCCAGTCTGCTTACCAGTATCTAATCTTAGTATATCATGCTTTTTTTTCTTTTTTAACATACTCATTTTTAACTATTCAAATTCTACGGTACATCAGTATCTACATGTGTAACCTATGACATATAGGTTCAGTTTTTACGCAAATGCACACACACAATCGTGCTAACGGCGGGGTGGCGGTGATAGGATGGTACACTCTTCGAAACCAAAAAATGTATAGGGCATGCAGAAAAATAAATCCATGCCATGCCGATGGACGTCCCTTTAATATTTTTATTCATCATTTTATTTTATTCCTTAACTCATTATGATATATGATTTTTTCATCTATGCTCTAACTATGTTACATTTATACTATTGAAATACTCATCGAGACGCTTTTTGAACATACTTACTGAGGTGCTTTCTGATACACGGTGGGAAAATCTATTCCACGTTTGCATTATCTTAAATGTGAAGTAATCTTGAGCTATATTAAAGTTAATGCGCTTATTTAGCACGTGTTTTGGCCCTTTCGTCCCTCTCGAACAGTATTCAGTGATTAATATAATTAAATTACTTTAAGTCTTTGAATAGCTCTATCAACTACTCACGTAATCTTCTACTTTCAAGGGAATAGTAGGTTCAATCAACATAGACTGCACGATCTAGTTTACTAAGCCTACGTTGCATTCTTTCTAACTGCGCTATATCCTAATTTAGGTAAGGAGAAAAATATTGAACCGCATATTCGAGGTGTGCACGCACTAGCGCTTTGTATAGTGGCAGGGTTATATCTATCGACTTAAAAGTGAAATTCCGAGCAATATATCCTAGCATTTGGTTTGTTTTCTCGCAATCTTCTGCCCATTGTTTCGATACCTTAAGATCTTCTGAGATTAAAATCGACAGGTCTTTTCTAAGTTAATCGACTCGAGGATTTGGCCTTTCCTATGGTATTCTACTCTTGAGTTATGGCATCCAAAATGCATGAACTTGCATTTACCTATGTTGGAGGCATTCTGCCATTTATCCGCCCAGTTGTAAATTAATCAAGATCTCTCTTCCTTTATTCTACATAGGATATAGAAAGGGTTCGGCTCCCTAGTTACATGTTATCAGCAAATTTAGAGATCTACTAATCACTCGATTATCCAGGTGTTAATGTAAAAAATAAATAATAATGAGCCCAGACCTGACCCCTGAAGCTTTTATCCAAGTAATTTCAAAGACTTACCATTTATTCTTATATTTAGTTTTTACTCACTGAATGTAAGAATAAAAAAACAAATTTAAATCGTAAAGTTCATAAAAGAAGGTGAAAATATAGGCATGCTGGTTTTAAGCTAATGCTTTTTAGCATATAAAAGAAAATTTAGATGAAACAAGGAGGTGAGGATGTTTTTACGGGATATGAAAAGAATTCAGCTCAAATATCAAATAAACTTCATGAATTTTGGCCTAGAAGATGTAATGGAAATATTTTTTTTTTTAGACCAAAATCCCGTTGCTTGATCAAGATATGCCGTAAATAACAATGCGAAGGTCCCCTCTACGAAGACCAAGCTCCTCAAATAAGGAGGAGTGGAGAAGCCGTACCTCTTGTTTGCTAATATTCTTAACAAACTTTAAGGAATATTTTTTATACTGAATTCCCTATACATTGCCTGTATCCTGAGCTCTCAAAAGTTTACCTTTTTATTATATATATATATATATATATATATATATATATATATATATATATATATATATATGTATATATATATATATATATATATATATATATATATATATGTATATATATATATATATATATATATATATATATATATATATATATATATATATATATATATATATATATAAGTATATTTGATTGCAATTACCCGCCCAAGGACGGGCCGATAATTTTCTCAAAACGCTATCGCTACCTGCCAAAATAACTCTCCCTCCCTCTCTCCCACTATTCCGACTATCCACACTCTCCTCCTCTTACAACTTTTGCCAGAGTATGCTGTTGCTAGATGTGCTCTTTAAAAAAATCTTCCCTATTTATTCTCTTCATTTCTCTCAACTCCCACCTGATCCTTTTACCCCATCTCTTACCCTTCCCCACCTCTCCACCATATCCTCCTTCCATTTCTCCCCACTTCTCTCTCCTACTCTTTTTTATAACAATATACAGGAGCTGCCAAATTGTTAGATTGACATGGGGTGTCTTTCTATTACATGATAATTTATTCACTTAAGGTTATGTTGTAAACAATGCTCTAAAGTCACTTAGAACTTCCGTGTAAACCAGATTTTACTCTTTCTTCCTGACGCGTTATAGTATAGGTTTTGGAACTACCAACCCTGGAGCATGCCGGGTACGGTTGTCCATCGGAGAAGCATTCTTTTTCCAACTGGAGTCCCACCACTTTCATAGTTTGGTCTTGTAATTTGTTGATAGTCTCTTCAAAGCTTGGCCTCAATGTAGACTGCAGGCGTTTAAAATCAAATGAGAGATAATTTGGAATTAGAGGAATTCGAGGAATAAGCACATCCTTCCCTGTTCCACAGCCTTTCAGGTCACTCCCTCGCTCCTCGCTCTGCATCCCTGTCCACCTCCTGTATGTATGTATGTATTGTATATAGAAAGGATATATATGGACCACTGTATGTGATAAAGGTGGTCAGGTAATCAGAAACGAGGGTTGCGGAAAACATTTAAGAAAAGATAGCGAGAGTTGATAGGTCGGTGGCTATAAACCGATGCGTTGTGTTGTTGTGACAGCGTTGGTTATGTCGTTTGGACTGGATGAGGGTTGGAGGCAGGTCAGAAGGGCGAGGCTGTCTGCTCAGTTGGAAACGCGTTATTTATGATGCCAACTGGTTATGCGAAGAACGGTACTGGTGTCGGATGTTCGTGGGCCGCGGGATATCGCGGCGCCATTGCCTACCTTCTTACGTGTAACGCCGTGTATAGTGGGTCTCTGGTGAGTTTATCGAGTTGTTTTGTGAGTCTGGTGTGAGCGTAAGTGTTGAGAGGAGCTAATTTTTTGTTGTTATGTAGTGCGTCCATTATCAAGTACAGCGGCGAAAGGCAAGCGCGCTTCAGAGCAGAGTTATGAATGCGCTAAGCTTTTCGCTTCCACGTGTCGCTCGCAGCTACGAGCGACAGTGGGGCGTACGTGAGAATTGGTCGCACGAGTCCTTTGTATAAGTGTAATTTTAGTTTTTTGCTAGCAGAGTAGAACCTACCCAGCGATGCGTTTGTTCGTGAGGCTCTTGCTTGTATTATGTTTTGGTGTATATTGAACCTAAGGGTCTTGTCAAAAGTTACTCCTAGGATTTTGGGCGCGTTGAGTGTATTCGAGCCTTGTTGGGTTTAGGTAGTTCATGTCTGGTGTATGTTAGTAGATTTGTAGGTTGTGCATAAAGTGGTCTCTAGCGTGGTAGAGTGTCATCTGTGTCTTCCAAGGATTCGTGGCAATCAGCCATTTATCATCGTAATCTGTCTTCTCGTCTAGTATTCTTTGTACGAGGAGCGCGATTTCTTCTGGGCTTCGGCCGCAGACGAGAATGGTCTCGTCATTGGCGTAGGCCACTGTGTATGTATGACAGCAGTTTTCTGGTGGGCGTGGGGTGTCATTTGTGAACATAATCTATGTATAGTGTGGGTGCCAGTACACTTCCTTGGGGAACGCCTGAGCGTGGTGTGAAAGGTCGTGAGATGGTGATATTATATTTAATATGGCAGCTCCATTCAGTGAGGTAGTGCGAGAGGAGCATTCTGGTGCAGAGAGGTAACTCCGTATTATTGGCGAGTTTCTAACGGAGTCCCTCGTGCCACACTTTGTCGAAGGCCTTCTCCACGTCCTTACTGACGGAGAGAGTCTTTTGATGTATCTGGCGTTTCTTTTGTATTCTGTCGTGGACGACAGAATACAGTTGACCATTCGTTCTAGTATTTTGCCTAGGTGCTCTAATAGAGCAATAGGCCTGGAGTTGTTAGGGTGTTTAGGGAATACGTGCTGTTTGTGTAGGAGTATGTTATGAGAGACTTTGAATATTTTTGGGAAGTGGCCTGACGCTAATGAGGCGTGGAATAGTTATGTGAGTGTATGGTATATGTCTGCGGGGCGGTTGTGTATAAGTGTGGCTGGTAGCCCGGAGGGGCCGGTGGCGCAATTTGGTGTTGTTTTAATGTAGTGTTTTGTTTCCTTGACGGTGATTGGAGTGGTTAGTGTGCATGTGTAGTCGAGCACCTCCATTCGTATCAGGAGGGCAGGCCTTAGCTCGTGAGCGTGAGCCCGACACCACTCCTGGATTTCCTGGAAGTGCTCCTGCACGTGGTATTTTGGTGGGTTGTGTTTATGTACCATGTCCCAGTGGGGCCTAAATGCGTCGAGGATGACGATAGTGTCTGTGAGTGTGTAGTTGTTTACTTGCTTGGTGATGGGTTTCCATGGGTTAGTGCCTAAAATGCTTTTAACGTGCCGCTAGAAGAAGGAAGGATCTGTGCAACGGGAATGGGTGTTCGTCCGTGATATGGACGACCTCTCGATACTGCCGGTTCCTGTCTAGCTGCAAGCACTGTAGGATTCGGGCACGTAGGTGATTTATGTTTTGTTGTCGTGGGCCTCTGGTGTAGTGATTATTGTACTGTGTGATGAGTCTCTGAGTGTGTATTGAGAATGCGAAATGTTTTATGCAGGTATAGTTTTTTGTGATGAGTGTAGGTTGCGTGCAGTGGTTATGGTGTTTAGAACTAAGCACCAGTGGTAGTCTATTAGGTCTGGATTAGTGTCCTCCAGGTCGAATTTTTGTGGTGTATTAGATTATATGTGACTCCTGAATTATTCCCAGTTAATCTTTTTGTAATCGTAGAAGGGTAGTGTAGGTATGAGTATGGGAGATGTGGATATGATAAGGCATATCGGTATGTGGTCAGATAGTACGTGGGGACCATGTGATAGGTGTGTTTAGAAGCGTGTGGCATGATCGTTGCGGAAGACAACGTCCGGCGACGTGGTGCCTCCGTGAGGACCGAAGAACGTGGGGAAGGCTACGCTGATGTGCTTGCAGCGGTAGCGTCGTATGCACTGGCCAAGTAACTTCCCGCATCATTCGTGTTGTTGCAAAGGAGTGTCGGGTGAAAGGTTTTAAGGTCCCTCGCGAAGAAAATAGGAAGGCTGTAGTTTGATAGGGCCCGGAGTGGGACTCCTAAGTTTAGCTGTCGACCTGGTGGTCTGTAGTGGGTGGCCACTATTATGGGGCTGGAGCTTGTCTCTATTTTGCAGGCTAGAAAGGAGGCGTCATGTGTTTTGATGAGGGAGTGGTGTATGTTGCGCTTTACTAGGATCGCTGATCCTAGGTGTCGCGCCTGTGGAGATAGGTAGGTGTGATAGCTTGCAATGCAGAGTCTATTGTTGGGAGGATGTAGGCTAGTGGAGTTCAGGAGTACTATGCCGGGTTTTTGCGTGTTGAACACCAAGTTGGCGACCGTATGGCGAAATCCGTGCCAACTGCGTACGGTTTATTGTATGATGTGATGTTGACCTATTGTCGTGGTCGGAGTGCGCGGGAGGCTGACTTACCTGGTACTGTTCCCTTCTCCTTAGTAATTACCCAGGAGGCGTGGGGAGTGAGTACCTTAACTCGTGTTGGCTGTTGTTTGTGGGGTTTGATGGCGGTGTTATTAGGTGGGCGGGCCGTGGTGGAGGGAGGAGTATGTTCTGCGGTCGGAGGTGTCGAGATAGTGGGCTTGGAGAGGGTAGACTCTTGGTGGGGGGAGTTAGTAGCAGAGGTGGATAGCGTAGAGCTGGGAGATGAGGGGCTAGAGATAGTAGGAGAGGTACAGATTATGAGAGGAGGGGTTTCGGGGGAGAGAGGAGGTTGGGTTGGAGGAGGAGTGGAAGGAGTCGGAGTGGGAGGAGGAGGAGTGGAAGGAGGAGGAGTGGAAGGAGGAGGAGTGAAAGATGAAGAAGTGGAAGGAGGAGGAGTGGAAAGAGGAGGAGTAGAAGGAGGAGAAGTGGAAGGGGGAGGAGTGGAAACAGCAGAAGTGTGGAGGGGGGGGGTTGTTTGTCCCGTGCTTCTGTGTTTAGGGGGGGTAGGGGTTTTTGATTAGCACGGGGTGTTGTGGGCTGAGGGGAAGTGGGGGTTGGGGTGACGGTGGGAGTAGGGGTAGAGGCTGTGGAAGGGGGGACGGAGACGGTTCGAACAGTGTTGGTGGCAGTGGAGGGAGGAGTAGAGGTGGCCGAAAGGTGGTTTGGAGGTAGGAAGAGGTTTAAGTAGAGAGGTGGAAGGAGTGCGGGCAGGAGAGGGTGTTGGGAGAGAGGCGGGAGCATTTGTCAGAGAAGTAGGTAAGGAAGGTACAGGGACAGGAGGACGGGAGGCGGTGGGAGCGTAGTGAGAGTGGGGGCCGGTGGGTCACGGTGGGGAGGTGTGTGTACCCAACGGGGTGAGGAGGAGTGTCGGTCTTCTTATGTGCTCGTCTATTAGAGCGAACACCTTGTCAAGGAAGGTGATCTGCTCAATACCGTTAAAGGCGAATAGTGTGTTAAGTATATTTGCGTTTGGACGGGGGTTGCCCCTCCACATGTCTTTTGCCACCGTTGAGAGCAAGGTGGCCAGGTTCGTGTTTGTGTTTTCGTTAGTTGTGTGATGTGGGGTGGAGGTGGGTGTGTGGTGTGGAGTGGGGGTGGCTGTGTGGTGTGTGGGTGTCGGTAGTAGTTGAGGACTATGAGTGTAAGGTTCTGGGGGGGAGGTGGGATGTTTTGGTGAGATGTAGGCGCTGCTGAGGGCGGGGGTGTCTGGGATGGAGCAGGGGAAGCAGACAACGTTGCACCGGCAGCTGCGGCGAATGTTCTAATGAGGGGAGGGGAAGCGGGGTGGAGTGTGTGGTTATGTGTACAAGTATTTGATAACCTCCTCCCCATACTCTTGTCGGAGGTGTGTACGGAGGTGATCGTTAGTGGAGGCCAACCATAATAGATTGGTCCTTGTGACTCGTATCTAGTATCTTTTCAAGATACCGTCCGCGAGTTTTGTGTAGAGGTTGTGAGTGGCGAATGTGTTGGCTGTGTTTTTGTGGAATTTTAGCGCGTCTTCCTCTGAGCGGAAGACGAGCTTGTGGCCTGTGCGGAATTTTATTATGTTTGTCATGGGGGTGTTATGGGTAGTGGCTAGGCTGAGTAGAGTGTGGTGTTCTATTTTGATGGGTGTCTTATTTGTGGTGTGTGATAGTATTAGGTGGGAGTTCTGGATGCCATTTTTAGATTTTGATACTTACTTTGGGGCGTACCCCAGCCCCGCTGATGAGGACCCCGTGAACATGACTCGGATGTGGTGATGAATGATAGGTTAGTATGGACCTGGTTGGGCTCCTCAGAGGGTGTGAAAACATGATGGACTTAATGATGAATGTAGCCAGAATCAACTGACTCAAGTCGGGGTGCCGCCCCCTCTATTGAGGTTTGGGTATTTAGTAGATACATCCGACATCTTACAGAGACGGTAGACTCTCCTTCTGTGGTCTTGGACGGTGACTGCAGGGTAGAGTGTTAGCCTCCCTGCGTTTGTAACTGAATCCCAATCCAGGTTGCT
Source organism: Ceratothoa steindachneri (assembly GCA_963969495.1). Classification (NCBI taxonomy): domain Eukaryota; kingdom Metazoa; phylum Arthropoda; class Malacostraca; order Isopoda; family Cymothoidae; genus Ceratothoa; species Ceratothoa steindachneri. Next base: position 143,719,813 of record OZ018321.1, on the reverse strand, counting down.
AATTCCTCTGGGTTCCGCAGCGGGCTAAGCCTCAGACATCCTTTCCCCAAAGTTTGCAATTATGCCTTTTCTAAGTAGAACGGCATAGTTTCAACCAAGCTATTATGTGTAGAGTCACGTTCACGGTGCCAAACATCACGGCGGAGCAGGGATGGGGGAGAGTTAAGCACGTCATATCAGTATAAAGAGCCAGGGAAATAAGGAATTTTTTTCAGGGGGGTGGGGGCAAAGGCAGGGGGGGGGGGTGGCTCGAGGATCTATCCAGGTCCGGTGGGTATCTGGCAGGTCGTTGTTACCGTCAACGGTAAGGCTGGTCAGTATCAGGGGTAGTTTTGGAAGTGGCTTCCCTCAACTTTTCCTCCTTTGCCGGCTAAGACTTCTCTTAGATCGTAGTGTAGGTGCTTCCAAGTGGTGTATCCACCTCCTTATTTTTCCCCCTCTTTTATATCCCCAATCTCCCACCCTTCCCATCTCCCACGTCTTCCTTCTCCCCCCTTTTCCCACTCTCCCCCATATTCTCTTTCCCCTGCAGGTTAAGAAATCTCCCCCAACTCCTAAGGATGTCTAAGAAACACACTCAGATATGTAAAACTAGGAATGGGTCTAAGGAACCCACTACTATATCTAAGAAGCAAGTAGAGGTTTAATAAATCAAAAAAGCGTATTATACAATCGGAACTTGCGTTTATAACCATTATTCTCCATGAGAGTGATCGACGACGACTGCGCGTGACTGAAGCCGTCACTATATGGAAACGAAAACCACGAATAAACATCCAACTGCAGCCAGAAACCAGTTTGCCCACTACGCAATGTCTTAATACCGGTCGCATTACATCATAGCCCACCCACCATTTACCTTACCTCCTTTGCTGATCATCACGATCAACAACGATTTAAGAAAGGAAAAATATGTATAAATAGGAAAAGGTGTTTATAGTTTGAGAAGATATGCTCCAGCTAGTCTGGTAGCCTTATTTGTCATGCATCCTTTTTCCTCTTTTTGCTTCCTTGATTACTTAAATAAATGAGTCTAGTTTTCGAGCCTGTTTTCATTGAAAAACCCTTTTGTGTGAGTGAGTTAAGAGCGCTTATTGCTGCATTTTCCACTTGTTATTCTTCACTTCTCACTATTGTTAAATTTTTGTCATGTTTGGATTTTTTTTATTGGACCTTTTAACTTATAATGGCATTATTTTGGCCACTACGGATTTTTTTCTAAAATTTATTTGTCAACTCTTCTGTTTTTTAATTAAATTAATTGTCTACTACGGATCTTTTAATCATTGTTTTCATTAATTATTTTCTCTTTATTTTTACTTTAATTTATTTATAGTATCATTATGATTTATAAACAGGGTAGATCGCCTGCTGCGTCTGCAGTTGCATACTTGTAAAGGCTTATTTAAAGTGTAGGTCCGGTAAGTCATCTTCTTAAATTTTATTTGTTGGTAACCTCTTCTAGTAAATATTGGTCTATCTTTTGCCATATTTCCTTTGCACTTTGTGCAGATTGATAGTGATTGGTTCATTATTGGTAATTTCGTTTAGTATCGCTGGAATCCGGTCCTGAAGGGTAATATTATTTATAAATCTTTTTGCTTTGTTTTGGACCGCTTGTGCTTTTCTCATCAGTATCTAGCCTGAGAGACGAAGGGGAATAACGGGGTATAGCAGTAGTGGTCTCACCAGTAGCATATATAGTTTCTTTTTGTTTCGTGGTGAAAGCCGACTGAAACGGAACATAACGTCCTCTTGGCCGCACTAATTTTTTCTCTGTTGTGCACAGCATATCCATTTGATCACAATTTTAGACGAAGTACGAGGCTATCTGTGGAGTATGTGTAATGTTCGTCTTGCACCAGAACTTTCGCTGTTATTTCTCGTCCCATCGGGATCATTCTAAATTAGTTGATATTTGTTCTGATCTTGTTTCTCGTATCTGTTCAGATTCTCTATTTCTCCTCTCGTCCTGTTGGCCACATCTCTGGGGTTACGGTAGTTACCTGTAACAACCAATGCTACATCGTCTGCCAGTTGAATATATTGCGCTGATTCGTAATTGGGATGAGGCAGGTCGCCCGTGTTATTAAGGCATCCCTCTTGTGGCACCACTTTTTCCAGATGGAAGGGCTCCTCTTCAATGTCATTTATTTTTAAGATTGCCTGGTAGTCTTCTAACTAATCAGAGTGTATTCGTACTATATTCTGCTCCATCCGGAGATCACTGATTTTTAATTTAAGTGCCGGTAGCAATCAATACCTTATCAAAGGCTGACGACATGTCGCAAAACACTAGTTCTACATTGCTATATTTGACCATGTCTAGTGCCGTTTCGGTAACAAGCTTTCTCTTGAACCCACGTTTTTGATCATTATACAACTCTTTGGATTCTAAGTAATTCCTTAGTCTGTTGTTAAGTAGTTTTTCCATAAGTTTGCCCATAAACTCCAAGAGTGAAATAGGCCTATAAATGCTTATGTCCATCTTTGGTTTAACAGGTTTCAACAGAAAAATTATTTTGGCCAGTTTAAACTAGTCAGGGAAATAACCGGCATTTATACAAACGTTAAACAGCTCCAATAGGGCCTCGTTGATATTCCGGGTGGCGTTCAAGTGGTGCATCTTCGTAATGCCAGTTATTTGTGCTGCTTTTTGTTTCAAACTCTTTAGGGCAGCTTCATACTCTTCATGGGTCAATGGTCTCCCTTCCTCTTGTGTGACACGAGTTTCATCTACATTTAGATTTGGCTTGAGCTCATCACCTTGCTCCCTATCCTTGCGAGTACATCCTTCTCGTATCTCTTATTATAGTTCTTATTTTAATTCTGGTTCATTCGAATTGGGCTTCGCCATTACTCCCTGAAGTTACCTTCTATTTCATGGTCTTCTGTAATTTGGATGCCGTTAACTTTAATGGTGATTCTATTGTTAGGGCGAATGCCTCTCAGTCGTTTTAATTGGCTCCAACATTTCTTAAGGTACCTTTCTGTGTAAACTTCAGTTATAATATTGTCTTATATTTCGCCTAATTTCTCTCTAGGTTGCTTAATTTTTTTTCTTACTTTCCCTATTTCCCTGTAGCAATATGCTATATTTCCATTGATATTTATTACGTTGATGAGGATCTTCATTTGATGCATTTTGTCTAGTATATTTTTCTCTCACCTTGGAGCTGGTAGTACTTTGTATTCCGTCCAGGCGATAGTTATGCGATCTGTTCCCACGATCATTGTTACCAGGTGATTGAGCTGTTCTTCAATATTTTCAAGCCCCTAGCACCTCCCATCTGGCCTATATATGTGTTAGGGAGATATTCCTTGCATGCAGCCTAGTTTGCTTCAGCTAAGCATCTACGTCTGGGTTTTTTTTCTTGGATTGGAGATGTTGATATCATCGTTATCATGATAACGTAATCGAACGGGATATATTGGCCTGGAGTTGTCACGTGATTAAAGAAGAGGTTTGGATACGTTAGTACTTTGTCAGGTATGGTTGAAGACCTTTTCGTGTGATAGGTGGAAAAGTTGGGGTCTTCTTTTTGCACTATCTCCCTACTGATTAAAAGACTTAGCAAAGTTCCAGCGCTGTGGTACGTCATGCTATATCCAGCTTCTATACAGCGGGCATTTGGATTTCCTACTAAGATGGTTGGTGCTTCTTCTCTAAACAGTCGTATAAAGTTGGAAATTTGTAAGTATGGGCGCCATGGTGGGTGGTGTCAAACTGCCCTGACAATATCAATGGTTGTCATACTGAGCTTAAAAGCTAAGTAAGATTCGTTTAGGTCTTGTATTTCCTTGAATCTAATTCCTTATCTGATATCGATGGCCACTCTTTCATACCTTTCCATCGAGTGGCTTGCCTTTAGAACCACGTAATTGTAGATTTTTATATGCTCACTATCTCCGTTCAGACCATGTTCAGATGCCTGGGAATACTGATCTTATAATCTCATTCTTTATATATTCTTTATACCACTTTTAGTACTCCATCCATTGACGTTGAGGGAGAAGATTTTCAGATTTTTAATACATCTGACGTCTATATCCACGTTAATTCTTATTTGGTTGTTTGCTCTGTACTCCCTTTTCTCTTGCTGGAGATCTCACCCCTCCGGACCTTTCCTTCTTAAATTGATCTTGGCTTAAGTTGAAGTATGACTCAGGGTAAATCTCAAATAGACCTCGCCAAATTGCCTGGAGTAATTCTTTTTAATTAATATCGGCATCAAATTCCGACTTGTATTTTGATATGACTATTCCCTCAATAATGTAATCGGTAGTTTCATAATTGGTGCTGAGGTGATCCATATATCTTCATGCATATTTCTTGGGTTATATAACTTGATGCGATGGACGTTGGGGGTCCCAATGGTTCTAGTTCATCGCTAGCGGGTGAGTTCTTTCTGTACTTTAGGTTTGTTTAATCGTGAGTCTTGAGAGGCAGAGCGATAGATTGGCACTGATTCAGTCATTCTCTTGATTCGAATAGGAAATAGTTTGCAAGATGGTGGATTGTCTGGGAACCATATCGGCTTGAGGCCATTGTGGACCAGCATTTTATTAAGTTCGGTTGCGTAGCTGCAAGGCTTCATAACATTGACGAAGTGGGCGCGAAGACTTAACTTTATCAGAGCAGGTCCCAAATTCTGGTTTATCTGGAGCATAGACTTTTCTTTCCAGGATCTCTTCGCCGCCTGTGCATACGTGGCATTAGCTCTTTTATTTCCCCCCTCAGTCAGTATTATGGGCAGGCATTTAGTAGTGTACTGTGTTAGTTGCTGCAGTTGAGACATATCTTATTTGAGTATGTGCATTCCATCCACGTATGACCGTGTTTAGAACAATCCGAACAACTTTTCCCTCTAATTTACACTCTTTGGTCGGATTCTTCTCTATGATCAATCTTTTCGCTGCTAAATGCGGAGGAATTCTCTGGATGAATCCAATTTCTTCAAGTTTTTGTCTAGTTTTTTTTTCCAGCAGATTATCCATGTTTTGATTCGTGTCACATAAAGCCAAGTAGCCATATGCTTGTTGTTTCAGTCTGCAGAATATAGCAATTCAAAGAACTTTTCACGCATAGGTTTTGGCAACGCTTCCTGACCCGGAGGGCACGCTTCTTGCTGGATGTGTCGTCCATGATGGCCCCAGCCGCGGTGACTCATTCTACGTTCCTTGCAGGCCCTTATCGCGGGGACATGTACCTATGTATGTCTTCTCTGGTTTACTTTTATCTATTCTGCCAAAATAAGTCGTCTACCAGGGTCCTCCTTGCTGCCATTAACAAACCACCCTAGAATGGGGCCCCCTTCTTCGCGCCCTCTTTAGGGCTGCTTTCTGGGAGTTGGACCTGTCAGAGACAGGCGGATTCTAAAGAATTTATAGGGCATAAAGGTTATCTGAACCTGGGATGTGCTGCTGTGAGAGCAGAAGAAGTTGTCTTGACGAGTTTCGCGCTTTCGATTCCTTCTGTGGGTTCACGTGCGCGCGATGGTAATGATCCGTGAGGATACTCCAATCGGTCGTAGCTGGGCTTAATCGAAGATGTAGAACTCCGGGTCTTCTGTTCACCTATGATTTGCAGTGTTAATGGAAGGAGACGGTTGTAAAAGAACTTCTATGCGGGTTTCCTCCTTTACCATTGAAGGTCAAGTCTTTCCAGCAAAACCAGTCTGCTTATCATCACATATTACGTCTTACGTCTTAAAAAAGTTTTAAGTTAAAAGTATATAGCTAGATTAGACAGTAGTTGCTAAGGTAAAGTGGTGAAAGGAGATGAAAATGAGATATTACTGTTTGCTGGGTGACCAGCCATCTCTTGTTCGTTCTTTATTATCGTTTATAATATTTTTATTTTATTTATATTTATTTATTTTCTTTTTTTTTTATATTTTATTATTTTTTAATTTATTTTCAGGGCTTTCACGCCTCTATTGTTCTTTGTTGTTGGTTAAGGGGTTTTTTGCTTTTTAGTGTGCAGTTGTTTGTTCAATATCCTACCTAAGCATTGGTGCGGGATTGACTCCGACTATCGGTTTCCCGCTTCTATAATTAATAGGGATTTAAAATTTTCTATTTTCTTCTTTGTTTGGAAGTTTTTCTAGTTTTTCCTATATTTTTGTGACCCCTCTGTGAGGAATTGTGTTAATTGGTTTTAAGTTAATTTCTTGGTCTAGATCTTGCTGTCTACGGTGTTCTCTTCGTCTCCTATTTTAAATTAACAATACTCCATGATTTTGTACCCTTTGAAGCTTGACAGTGTTTTTATTATAGAGGGCATTGAGAGGTATTGTTGGATACAATAATAACGATCTGCATAATGCCTTAGAAATTTTAATTTTGTTTTTTTGTGTTCAAATTTCTGAGTTGGAACAATTTTGTGAGATCGTATTTTGCTAAGTTTATTCTTTCAGTGATATGTTTTTTATATCCTTTGGTCGATAACTCTTTTCTTCAATAAGTACTCGCGAGGTTTTGCGTCTTCGCACTGGTACGATTATATGCTTGTCTGGATTAGTTCTGATTTTCCATTTCTTTTCTTAGTTGTTGATATCTGCCATTTCTGCTTCACTTATTCTAGCCATCGAGGGTGGATGCCTATAAGGACTTATGGTCATCATCGAGATATCATTTGCGAATTTTATATGATATTCCTCGTTCTATGCTATATAGTAACGGACTAAGGCATCCGCCTTGAGGGACTCACTGATATATCTCGAATTCGGGTCTCCAGTGGTCTTCTATTTCGATATGTGCTTTGCGATCCGTTACGTAATCGCACAAACATTTGGTTATAATTCTGGGAAGTCCTTGCCTTTTAATCTTATATTTAAGTCCATTCTGCTATACCTTGTCAAATGCAGTCTCCTGATCATTGGACATTGGACATATAAAGTGGGGAATATAGTAGTAGAGGATTTTTAGTAAGATAAACTAGTGGAGCAAAATGAAGAAATTGATATAAAAGCGAAAATGAAAGTAGAATGAAACACAGGTCCCTGGTGACAGGGCATTTCTGGCTTTCTTTGCGTTTTGAAATATATTTTATGTTTTATATATATATATATATATATATATATATAGAGAGAGAGAGAGAGAGAGAGAGAGAGAAAGAGAGAGAGAGAGAGAGAGAGAGAGAGAGAGAGAAGGCATGCAAACCTTTGTAGCAGCGGGATTTTAGTCTCTACTGCTTTTTGTGAAGACTTTTTATCTTCTTATCTGTGTTGTTTACACCCTGATTTTCATTTTTCTATTATTTGGTTTATTTTTTACTTTTTGTTGTTTTTGGTATTTTGGTGTTTTTGGCGATTTAATCGCACTAAAACTTTTGGGGAAATTTAGAAAATTAGCACTTTGCTAATTTAGTGAAAGGTGATTTTGTATGGCTTTGTGTCGATTAAGTATTATGAAAATCTAAGTCAACCTTGGGTCTACGTCTTCGTTAATGAGTAGTCTGCTGCTTTTAAAAGGTATTGCGAGTCCTATGTCATTAAAGTCCATGTACTCGAGTAAACACTCGGAAAGGAGGTGCCGGTGTAGTTTGTTGCCAATCTAAATTTGTCTCCGATAAAACTCTAGGTTTATGAGAGTTATCCTCATTTCACTATGGAGATCACTCTGCCTTAGTCCTTCTCCGCTCTCTCCTTAGGGTTCCCGTTATAATATAGACAGCCTCATTTTAGACCTTTTACAGTTTAAGGACTTAGGTCTTGGGAATCGCATTTATAGGGAACGGCGGATACAGGAGTTTTAATCAAATGCATGTATTATAGATCTTTAGTTTGTTGGAGGTACTCAGGTTTAGGAACTTGAAAAGTTCCACCAATCTCTGCGTCTATTTAAAGTAGTTTTAGCTACATGACTCCCTTTCCACGAGTCGTAATACAGAGTCAAAGAAACGTGCCATCTGTGCAGTCTGGGATGCGTGCACCCCCCACACGGATGTCTGCGAAGGCTCCGTCGGAATAATGGAATTATACGCAACACTTTTTGTCATTGGTAGATATCTTTCATCTTATTTTGAAAGAGTTGATGTTTTTTATTCATACCGCAGTACTCTGGGCCATGTAATTCACATTCTGATAGGGTGTCGTACAGTTCATCGTTATATCGTCTGCAAATTGGACGTATACCGAGCCTTCAGTCAGAGGTTGCGGAAGGTCGATAGTGTATATATTATAGAGCAGGGGACTTATACACCCGCCTTGTGGCACACCCACCTCAGCTCGAACTCGGCGCAATTGAAATCTTTAATGGTCACAAACACCCTCATCTCCATTACGTAGTCGCATAGAATCCTTTCAAGTATGGTATTGAGGCCCAGTTGGAACATTTTGTATTGTAGGCTTCTCTTCCATACTTTGTCAAAGGACTTTTTGACGTCACGGAGTAACAGATTTGCGTAGTGTCTTTGAGCTTTTACCTTTGTCAACTTCTCGGTGATCACGGCTAGCGCCGTGTCCGTTTCTCGCTTCCTTTGGAAGCCATATTGCTGGTTATTGTGAGAATTATTGTCCTCGAGGAACGTATTCACCCTGTTGGCCAATATTTTCTCCAAGACTTTCCCTGCAAACTCTGAGAGAGATATAGGCTTGAAGTTAGCTGAACTGTCCGTTGGCTTTCCAGCTTTGGGAATGAATATCATTTTTGCTACCTTCCAGTGGTCAGGGAAGTAACCCACATTCAGTCACGCATTCATGATATTCATGAGCCCCAATAAGATGTTAGGCAGGGCTCAAATAAATTCTCCCTTGTCAATCCTGTACGCCCTAATGCTAGTTGACGAAAGGATTTTAAGATTTTTGAGAGTTCTTCGGCAGTAATTCTACTGCCGAGTCCCTTCATTTCCAATTCCTGCGATACACAATGGTAAGGATGAGTGCTGTGTAACTGGTCGATAAAGGCATTTATTATACTTTCTTTGAAGTCTAAATCAAAGTTATCATTCTCTTCCAGGGATATCTTAAATATAGATGCCCGGTAGAGTTTGAATTCCTCTTCAATTTTTCCGCGTCAGTAATTTCGGTATTGTCACGTGTAAGTTTTATGGTCTTTTGTGGCTGTCCGCCTCTTAGTCTTTTTCCTGTATGCCAGAATGTACGTAAGTCGTTTTCTATATTTATTCCGTCTATAACATATTTTCAAATTACATTCTGTTGGTCCCTAATAATTCATTAATTCTTTTCGTATCTGTCTGTTCGTCTGTGCGTAGTGATGTTGGGGCCAGTGAGGTTCACTTCATTGATCCGTTCTCCGTATTCCCTCGCGAGGGATTTCATTCTAGGGGTCCAATAACGGGCAGGAAGAGTTTTATATTCAACTCGGGGAATGGCTTCCTTATCGGCTTTTAATAAATTATCATTAATTTTATCCAATTCCTCGTCAATCTCTTCTAGTGGCATTAATTAAGGGGTCAGGGTTGTAATTCCCGAGGAGTCGTTTATAAGTATCCCAGATGGCTCTTGCGTTATGGGATCGGGACTTGAATGGGAAAGGTTGAGATTTTAATAAGCATAGTTTGGTGGTCGCTGAGGATAGGAGGGCCCGGCTCAATTAATTAATTGTAAGTGAAGAGTGCTAGTGAGCACTCTGTCTGGTTTTGTGGCCGTTCTGTGTGTAATGTATTTGGGAAAGTTTGGTCGAAATCTTGTCATAATTTGTCTTTCAATAAGTGTCTCAAGATTCCTGCCTGCTGAGTTGGTCGATGTGTAACCTGAGACAACACTCCTCGCATTGAGTTCGCCGGCAAAAAGAATGGTTCTGCCGTGACCACAAAGATGCAGTAAGATGAGAAGAGGCAAGTACTCTTTCCTTGGGGGCTGGTATCCTGTTGACAGAAACAGGGAGTCCAATGCCTTAGGGGCCTTAACAATAACGTATGACTCATCGAGGCCACTTATTACGTCTGAAGTCAAGACCTCTTTTCACAGCTATCGCGCATCCGTCGAAACGTTCTCCGCTGTGATTTTCGGTAAAGACTTCGTAGGGGAAAATTTTTATCCTGTCTGTGTCATTCATCCCATGTTCTAAGATGAATATAACGTCTGGGTTACATTGTCGTATTACGTTACCGTATAGTATTTTTTTTGTTCGTCCTGCCATCAGAGTTAAAATGTAATATTTTTAATGTCTCCATTGTCTAGTTAACTAAAGATTCTTGTGTGTGGTCGTGTTGATTTTGGACTTATACTCTTAAAAACTTAGGTCCTTGTGGAATGTTTGGGAGCGTGATTGTTTTTCCTGTACGATTTTGCCTAAATTTGCTGTCCGTTACTATAATAAAGGTATTGAATGCCAGTTTGATCAAGCCTTGGAGTAAAGCCTCCTCGACTTATTTCTGGCTGTAGTTGTCCGAAGTGAATTTCCATTTGTATCTTCCGGATAATACTCCTTCTGATACATCAAAGACATCAATCTCTTTAGGAAAAGGGGTACTTTTAGCACCGAATACCTTCAAGTTAATTCTTCTTTAATGGTAAGCGTGCCTAGATTCACTCTTACAAGAAGAATACGATCTTCGGCGTCTCTGAGGCTGTGGGATTTTCCATGAGCGGGATGAACGTGTCCCCTCCTCAGCTCTCGCTGTCCCAGTCACGGTAGCATCATTATCCAACTGTGTGTGTGTGTGTCATCGAGTTTGTGTTTTGCTGAGTTTGTGTGTTGTTCTGTTTTTCGGAGCATGTTTTTGCCTCCTTTGCTGCCTGAGCCTGGATCCTAGGATCCCTGGAGAAAGCTGGGGCGCTGCTTGGGGTGGGGAGCTTCTGGCATATAGTCTCGCACTGGGATTTGAGACTAATCTTGAGAATCTCTTCTGGCCGTGGGTTTGAGGGAAACAACATCTTCTCTATTCTATTATGCGTTAGTATTCTATTATATTCATCCACAAAGCACCCTGAGGAGGAGAGATTTGCAATGTGAGCATTCTAGATGAAACAAATAATTAGGTTGAGTTCACGTTCTCAACCTGGAGATATGTAGGATTTTCCTTAGACTCCGTAAAAACAGCTTTAGCCTCCTTGGCGTAGGTACTTTTCACTTTGTTTTCTTCTTCCTGTCTCTTTTGATTGGCGTTTTTCTTCAAAGGTTTTTTCTTGACCGGGAGAGAAAATTTAGAACTCACTGGCAAGAGATTTGTGCTATATTCCCTGAAGAGAACAACGACTTCAACCAGGACTTCGAAGACCAATTACTCGATAACCTCGTTACAGGGATACATAGAACCCACCCACACCCGCACGTATCTCAGGATGCCCGATAACTAGCGAAGATAACTTGAACACCATAAGGTCCTTTAAGCTGAGGGCACCAGGCTGGTCTGGGATTACGAAGAACAACCTCGTAAAATGCCCCAAGGCAAATTATTCAGGGTTTGGCGAACACAATGAACGCTGCCCTGAATACAAACTACTTCCGTGACGGGTACAAGATGGCAAAAATAATCTTTATCCTGAAGGGTAACAAGCCCCCAGACCAGGTGGCTAACTATCGCCCGACTTCTCTTTTTGAGATACAGGGCAAAATCTTCAAGAAGATTATGGCAGATAGGCTACAAGATCAACTAAGCGAGTTAAGAGCGCATAACCCCCAAAAACATGGGTTGCGCAGAAAAAAAAACACAGATACCGCCCTGACGCTCCTAACATAGAGAGTAGCATAATCCAAAGCAAACGGGTTCTATTTAGAAATTTCGTTGCAGGACGTGCAAAAGTCCTTCGATAAAGTCTGGCTGGAAGAAATTCAATACAAGATCCTGAACCTCCAGCTAGACCAAATCCTGGAAAGGATCCTCTGTGACTTCGTCATAAACAGAAGGGCCTGTCTCATGATTGAGGGCTACAGAGTTCCTGAATTCAAACTCAAGGCAGGGGTTCTTTTTTGAAGCTGCCTGACTCCTCTGCTTTACTTGTTCTTCATGATCGACCTCCCAACTCCAGTGTATAGGGACAGGATGTATCTGCAATTCGCAGAGGACATCACGTAAATTGTCCAATGCTCGGAGATAAAAGCAAGGGCACAGGCAGCTCGCAAAATAGCGGAAGTCAACAACATTAACCAGTACGAGAGACGATGGAAGATCAGGACTACAGGGACAAATTCAAGATTGTCCCGCTGAGCCGATAGAAGAAGATGCGGCTACTCCGCCGAAGGCTCCGTCCTAAGCCTTAAGAAAACTGACCATGGATCCTCGAAACACTACACGGAAAGGCGGAACCTGGCAAGGAGAAAAATCTCTAAGCTATGTAGGTTTAGAAATCTTAGCTCAGCCATCATCAGGAGAATATATCTGATGTATTTCCGGGTCAAGCTCATCTACCCCGCAGTGGTTACTCAAGTGGCCAGCAAATCCTCGATGAAAAGACTTCAAAATGTCCAGCACACTGCATTTCTGCTTATCAACAAAGTCAGATGGCGTGATCGCCTTAGGCAAAGATATTTGCACAGGAGAAAACGTTTGGAGCCCATCAATAGCATCACCTAAAAACATGGAAAAAAGGTCCGGTCAATTCTAACGAGTAGTGTCATTACGGAGCTACAGGAAACAAACGGCAGGCTTACCATACCTGCGAGGCTACGGGCAAAAGTCTCACGCCAACGTCGGTTCCCGAGCACAAGTCTATGCACACAAGTATACATTACACCAATTTATACATAGACGAAACACAATACAACATATAAGAACATTTTATCAATACATACATAAACGAAACAGCAAACACAACAATTAATACAACATATAAGATTCACGAGGTAAAGTGTTGGCAAAGACAGCTAACAAACGCTTGAAAGCTTAACATTTACAACAAAAAGAAGTATACCTAATCATTTGAAAACAAACAATAAGAAGTACACTAAAGCACATGAAAATACACGAAAATACACAAACATTGGACAAAAATCTCAAACAAACAATAAAAACTAATGTAAAAATAAATAAAAGTAAAGCGATGCCCTCCCTACTAGGGCAAAATACCCGCTCCCTGCTTGAATTATTCACCCACTAGATGTTCCACTATCCCAACTTCTACTAAAATTGAGTATATCATCTTTTTCATTGTTTTCCCAGAAGATGACCTTTGATAAGATTGAAAGACATCCTCGCTAATATGCCACTTGCCAGCATTTTTTACCTACTTTCGTTTTATGAAAAGAAAGTCTTTGAAAAGTTTAAAAGGCTGCAGCGCAAGCTTAAACAGGCAGCCATCGCTGTCAATTTTAACAAGTCTTATATATACATATATATTCCATGTCAGAAGACTTGTGATGAAAATGTTTTCTCATAGACAACAGAAAAAGGCCCCAAATTATGCCTTGGTTATCAATTGAATTCCTTCGCTAACAGTTATTATTTAGTGTACGCAGTTATGATTGCAGAGGTAAATGTTTAGTGTTTGTTTAAAGCTTATTTCTTTGAAAAGCTTTCAAATATAGTCGATTCTTTGAGGGTGAGACATTTATGCTGGTATTTTTGTAATTTTATCATAGTTTGTTTGTGTTTTCACTACTATACGATTTTTTCTCTGTCCAACCTTATGAAGACTTATTCATCCCTTTAAAAACGCCTGTTTGGGTCCTTAGAGCCAAAACATCACGAAAAAATAAATAAATTTAATTCTCCTTACATATAAATCAGAGATAACAGTTATAAGGGATAAAACTATGCCAAAAACTTCATTAATGAAATTGTCAGACGTTAGTTATATCGTCATGTGATGAAATATTCTTTTCTTCAAGAAGTCCTTTTTGTGTGTAAGTGTGTGGATGGATATGAGTGGAAAAAGCCTATTATCTGTAAGAAAAAACGATTAAATTTTAATAAATGTATATGTCGTAAAATGGACTCTCGACGATATACCATATATAACTATTCGTTGAGGGAACTTCTTTAATTAACTTTAAGGTGCGTGGATGTCTGGCGGGCCGATATTATGTATCTTCGATATGCTTAAGAAGTGGAACTGAGCTCAAGGATAATAATATTACTATTATTAATAAAATAGAGTTTTATTAATAATAACTATCAACAATACACAAAATGGAAAATATTGACATAAACAGAGAATGGAAAGGGTCGTGGGGGCTTGGGCTAATCCAAGGGTTAAAAGATTTAAAAAGGTAAAACAAGTATAAAGTTAAAGAGATGGGATGGTTCGCTAAACCATTTAAAGCACAGGATAGAATTGCCAAAGGGTTAAATACTTAAAGGTAACGTTCGGCTTACGTAATTTTATACTATTGGTGCAGAGGAAGTCGACGTGAAAAAATTTTCAGGCCACTGGCGAGTTCCAGCCGAAGGGGGGATAAAATGATCCTGACGTGGCGTCTTGGGAATAAGAACCGTTTCTCGACGAACGGCTTGAAGAACAATGGCTGTTCTACGTTGTTCTCTTCTGAAAAACAGGGGGAGTGAGAACCGTCTCTTGTCTACGGGCTTAAGAACAATAGCTGTTCTAATGTTGTTCTCTTCTGAACAACAAGGGGGAATGGTGAGAACCGTTTCTTGGCGAACGGACTCAAACGAACAATGGCTGTTCTACGTTGTTCTCTTCTGAACAACAGGGGAAGGGTGAGAACCGTTGCTTGGCGAACGGGCTCAAACGAACAATGGCTGTTCTACGTTGTTCTCTTCTAAACAACAGGGGAAAGGGGAGAACCGTTTCTTGTCAACGGACTCGAACGAACAATGGCTGTTCTAACGTTGTTCTCTTCCTGAACAACAAGGACGAAGCCTTGTGGACTCGGCGTCACGAAGGCTCGAACCTTGGTACTTAAGGGATATTGTCCTTCTTCTGGACAAGTGATGGTGAATCTCGAGGTCGAGGTCCCTTGGCGCACAAAGGGAGAGAGGGTCTTGGTAATGTTTCGCGACGAAAATCTGGATCTCCAATCTGCTCTTAGTGGTAAAGTTTCCATCTAATTAGTCGAGACACTCCCTGGGCGTGCGGGACAATGGAGTGGGAGTTTCGAGGGAATGCACAGCCAAGCCTGGGTACAATGCCTTATCTGCCCATAAGCCTAACTCAATCTGGCGAGGTTGGCGTAGGGGGACGAACGGGGGAAGATAAACCTTCTTGTTTAAACATTGACTCAGGTGGCTGTGATAAGGCGCCAAGCTTCAAAGCGAAGATGCACGTGGGAAGCATCGTGGTGCTAAATATCATGTGATAGGGGTTGAAATTAACGCGGCCTCAACCCGTTCTATCACACCCCTCAATTCCGGGGGAAGTTGTCACTTCAAAAAAAAGAGAGAAGGGACAACGATAGAGCTCCGTTGTGGGGAACTCGTTTTCTTGTACCAACCGTACCTTCCTGCACCTAACTAGTATTACCTCAATACATATGATTATTTGATCTTTTGATTATAGGGGAAAATAACCTTTAATACAAACTTAATAAAAAAAAAGGCATGGAACAATGAAATGATATAGAATTAGTACATATGGGGCAAAATAATTTATACGTAATTTAATGGGTACAAATATATACATACAAAAAAAATAGACATTGAGCGTTACAAAATTCAGACATATACATTAACTAATTATATTACAAGAGAATCTTAATTTAAGTCGTACAAGACGGTATATACCTACATGGAGATACTAATCCTATGAATACAATTACTCTACGCTTTTTAGTAACGCATTCCTACTGAGTGCGTCAGCGACCTGGTTATCGGAATCTTTTATATAATTTATTTTAAATTTATACTCTTGCAAGAGTAAACTCCAGCGCATGATTCGGCCGTTAGAGTGTCGCACATTCCTAATATAGGCTAACGGACGGTGGTCAGTTTATATCTGAAATTCTTTTCGTATCAAGTACATTTTGAATTTGTTTATGACCCAGATAATTGATAGAGCTTCCTTTTCTATAGTGGCATATCTCTTTTCGCGTGGTAATAATTGACGACTAGCATATGCAACTGGATGACTCGTTCCGTCATCCTCGTATTGAAGGAGTACACCTTCAATGCTCTCGTTGGACGCTTCGGTCTTAATCCCAAAGGATTTTTCCGGGTTGGGCAACTTTAAAATAGGGGCAGAAATGAGCTTGCTCTTGAGCTGATTAAAATGGGAAATATCAACATCATTCCAACTTAGACGATTGGGGGAATTATTTTTTTGAGGGGGGCTGAGGGGGGCCGAAATTGCAGCGAAATTCGGAACAAATCGCTGATAGTGCGAAGCTGATCCTAGGAACGATCTTAATTGCTTCCTTGTAATCGGGAGTGGCATGTCGGCGATTGTCTTAATCTTGTTCTCTTGCGGACCTAACTTGCTTTGTCCTATTTTGAAACCCAAATATTCTATGGTTTCGTGGCAAAATGGCATTTGCGGGGGCCAATGGTGGGTCCATTTTCGCGCCGTCGCTTGAAAAGAGCTAATAGGGTGGTTAAATGATGACTACATTCAAATAGTTCTTGTAGCTGACTCTTTTGATGTGGTGTCAGCTACGCGTCAATATCCAGGTCAGAGGGTTATAAAGACTCGCCTGGTAGGGAAGAAGGAGGGTAATTGGCATCAGGTTGGGTGCACACTATCTGTATTACATTAAGGGACTCCGCGGGGTAATCTTCTTCAAGCGCCGATGTTACGTCCAGTTCTACGAAGGTATCTCCATGGGCGCGTTGGGGGGTTCTTTTTTTCTTGGGGTCCACGGACAGTCTCTGTGTCCTTGTCTTGGGCCTTATCGCCTAAGGGTGTTAGTAATTCACACTCCTTTTCTGCCGTCTTAAAGTCCTAGTTAGGGGTCTCCGAGAAATCGGACGGTATCGGGGTTCTGATGGGGACGGGCTCCTGGGCTTCTTTCTTAGCTTAGGCCTCGAGGAAGGGCGGCCTGAGACACAGGGTCGAAACTTACTTGGGGGCTCTGTCCTATAAGTACGAAACAGAATTGTATGGGTGCTGAAATGACTTCAGCCCAGCCATCATAATAGTGACATTGCAGGTAACATCTAACGACGGGGAATTGGTTCGCCTGCCCAAGGTAGTCATGTACCACCGCAAATTTTTCGTGGTTAGGGTCCACTGGGGGGAGGAGTTCGTCGGACATGATGAAACACGTACATCCTGTGTCCCTGACGAGGGTCGATACCCGGCAGCCGTTCACGCTGCCCTCCTCAAATTTCAAAGTTCCCGATGAACTTTTATCAAAAATAAAATTTACCTGGTGGCCTGACGGAGGGGGAGAAGTTTCTGCTTGGGTCTGCACCACCGAGGGAGCCGGGGTAGAATTAATCTGGTGAACTTGGTGGGCTAGTCCGATTTTAAGTCTAGAATTTTGGGGGCAATTCCAGCTCATGTGGTTTTCTACACCACAGGTGAAGCATATGATTGGTCGCTTCGGGAAGAGAGATGGAGGAGAAATCTTAACGGGAGGTTTGGAGTCCCGTTGTTGGTTTGGATGAAAGAAGTTTTGGGGTTTTACGGGGCTCGGAAACTTCGTCGGCTCTCCTGTGAAGGAGCGCGAATCCTTCCCTGTTTGCTTGTAGGGGGATTGGTGAGAAGTTTGATTCTCCTTTGGGTATAAATTATGGCTTGTGGCATAGACATCCGCTTCTTCGGTACATTCTTTAAAGATCTGGCACCGACGATCCTTGACGAACGCGCGGATCTCCGTCGGGAGAGAAGCCAAAAATTGATCTCGCAACACGAAGTCTGTTAATGACTCGTAGTTCGGATTAACCTTTGAGGATTCTAACCAAAATTTAAAATTCCTCTGAAGAATGTATCCGAATTGACGAAACGTCTGTCGGGGTTTAATATGACCTCCTCGAAATTCTTGGCGGTAGAAATCGGGAGTCATATTATGAGCGACCAATAACTCAGCTTTTAAGGTGCTGTAGTTAATTGTACACTCAGATGGTAGAGATATGAAAATTTCGTGCAATTTACAATTTAACAGGGGAGGTAATATGGCTACACTTTCAGCCTCCAGATCCATGTTATTGATTTCGAGGATCTTTTCGAAGTGGGCTAAAAATCCTCCGAAATCCTCTCCATCCTTGAAATTGGGGAGCTTTAGTGAGAGATTGGGGGCGGCTTCAGGACGGGAACTGGCGGACTGTATCTCTGCTTCAACACGAGCTAATTCAATCTGATGGTGAAGCTCAGCTTGTCTTATCCGTTCCTCTCTTTCTCTTTCTCGTTCTTCTCGTTGGATTTCTCTTTCTTCTCGTTGGATTTCTCTTTTTTGTTCTTCTCGTTGTATTTCTCTTTCTTCCTCTTTTGTTTGCTCCTCTTGAACGTACTCAATTATTTCTTTTCCGGAAAGTCCCAAGGACTCTCCTTGCGCTTTAAAGATTTCGAACTGGGTCATCTTTGCACTTGGGGGCACCCTAGTCAACCAACTAAAATTCCTCGCAACAAGAATTTTGCCTTCGAAAGAATTAGCCTACATAAATATGGGCAATGAACTATTCGTACTTGGTTTCTCGATCTAAATAACCACTGTCTAAAATCACAAAAAAACACAAACAAATTATTATAACAGTTCCTTGAGCTACTCTAGCTTCTTAAGTTTCAAACAAGGAGGTACTAATCGTTAAAACAAAAGGGAACTACTATACTCTATTAGTATAACGAATAAAACTATGCTTTACTCGACTGAGACCAGTGTTTGCAAAAATATAGCGCCTAAACCTTACACACCTGACACCAAATTTAAATAGTATATTTATATATATATATATGTCGTAGAATGGACTCTCGACGATATACCATATATAACTATTCTTTGAGGGAACTTCTTTAATTATCTTTAGAGTGCATGGATGTCTGGCGGGCCGATATTATGTATCTTCGATATGCTTAAGAGTGGAACTAAGCTAAAGGATAATAATATTGCTATCATTAATAAAATAGAGTCTTATTAATAATAACTATCAACAATACACAAAACGGAAAATATTGACATAAACAGAGAATGGAAAGGGTCGTGGGGGCTTGGGCTAATCCGAGGATTAAAAGATTTGAAAAGGTAAAACAAATATAAAGTTAAAGAGATGTGATGGTTCGCTAAACCATTTAAAGCACAGGATAGAATTGACAAAATGGTTAAATACTCAAAGGTAACGTTCGGCTTACGTAATTTTATACTAGTGGTGCAGAGGAAGTCGCCCTAAAGGAATTTTCGGTCCGCTGGCGAGTTCCAGCCGAAGATGGGGGGGGAAAATGATCCTGACGTGGCGTCTTGGGAATGAGAACCGTTTCTCGATTAACGGCTTGAAGAACAATGGCTGTTCTACGTTGTTCTCTTCTGAACAACAGGGGGGATGAGAACCGTCTCTTGTCTACGGGCTCAAGAACTATGGCTGTTCTAATGTTGTTCTCTTCTGAACAACAGGGGGGGGGGTTGAGAACCGTTTCTTGTCAACGGGCTCAAACGAACAATGGCTGTTCTAACGTTGTTCTCTTCCTGAACAACAAGGGGGAAGCCTTGTGGACTCGGCGTCACGAAGGCTCGAACCTTGGAACTCAAGGGATATTGTCCTCCTTCTGGACAAGTGATGGTGAATCTCGAGGTCGATGTTCCTTGGCGCACAAAGGGAGAGAGGGTCGTGGTGATGTTTCGCGACGAAAATCTGGATCTCCAATCTGCTCTTAGTGGTAAAGTTTCCATCTAATTAGTCGAGACACTCCCTGGGCGTGGGGGACAATGGAGTGGGAGCTTCGAGGGAATGCACAGCCGAGCCTGGAAACAATGCCTTATCTTCCCATAAGCCTAACTCAATCTAGCGAGGTCGGCGTAGGGGGCGAACGGGGGAAGATAAACCTCCTTGTTTAAACATTGACTGAGATGGCTGCGATAAGGTGCCAAGCTTCAAAGCGAAGATGCACGTGGGAAGCATTGTGGTTTTAAATATCATGTGATTGGTGTTGAAATTAACGCGGCCTCAACCCGTTTTATCACAGTATAAAACATTCAATTATAATTAATTTTTAAATGAATAATTCAAGGTTATATCTAAATGACAATAAACAACTACTATAATCGCAGCAGTACGGTTTCCCTAGAAACATACATTTCCCCACTCTTCATCATTGAGAATTAACAATTTTAATTCTACTCAAGAAAATTGTGTTGAGGAGAGTGAATTGTACGAGTGACGTCCGGCTGGATTCAGCTGGATCTTAATGCTGCTCAATTTGATGAGGATAATTCTTTATGGAGATAAGGCCTACATCCCTTTATTCACTAAGGCTATCAGAGTAGCACCGATTTATACTCCAAAAAGTGAAGCCAACTTGCGGTACTCTCCAGGTTCTAACCTCTTTTTTTCACTTAAGAGAAAAACAGGAAGTAGTACCCTTTATAACCCCTTGAGGGACACTGTAGTTACTATTTTTATGGTATAAATCTTATGTCAAAAAGGTCATATATATATATTTTGATCGTAACAAGTTTTGTTGAAAGCGACGGGTAATTTCTCTTTCGTGATTTTCTTTTCACATCTTTCGATTTGCCATATATTTGCTTTTATTTCTGGGTTCAGCTCGTAGATAAGTTCTCCGAAGCTCATTAAAAGTTGGTTTTTAAACTTAGAAAGGAAATAAGAGAAGATTCCTTCAGTAAAATACTATTTACTCTACGCGTTTCGATACACTTGTACCATCTTCTGAGATTAAAATAAAAATACAAGTAAAAAGAGAAAACAGTGGTTATATATCAATGAATTATAATAAATGTACAAACAAATGGGAAGATCTGCTAGTGTAAACATACTGACGAACTTATAAGCATGTTAGAACAGGGTCGGGAGGGTTAGGCTGAGAAAAGCAGGTCAAATTCTTGTTCACATTCAAGACAAGGAAGGTTATTGATAGGAGAAGGAAAGGAAAGTATCCCTCGTTGTTCGGCTCATAATTTTTCTGCTTGGTAGTAATCCGTTTGAATTGAATTGAATGTTAATCTAGAGGTGTTTTTATTGTATGTGAATGGCTTCTAGTAAAAGTAGTTGTAGGTGATCTGGTGCATAGTCAATAATTTTGGTGTTCTTTTCTAACATTTTTCTGTTGAGAGTAGTTTCGTGGTTTTGACTTGTATGGTTCCAGGGGGTGCCGTTGCTTAGGTGGTAGGTCAATCTTCTCGATAGTTTAGTTTCCCTCATTCTGATATATGAGTGGGGGTGGAGCTGAGAGTCTCCTAGGTTGCATTTGCATTCATATATAAGGTGGGTCCTTTGTTTAGGGTTCAGATTGCACATGGGCACGGAAGATTTTGCATTGGTAGGCCTAGAAGGGTTAGTATCACAAAATATTTTTACAACTGAGATAATTAGTTGGCTCCCGGTAGTGCTGACTTTAATAGTATTATCTACTTATCTTTTTTAAACAAAAACGGTACGTAGCTCAGACAGGCAGGACTTATTTATCGAAGTAATACGATTCGAAATGTTTAGATTGTGCAGGGTGCCCTTCTGCATACTTTACTCATTCGGCTGTGCACGAAATACTTTTACCAGTCACAGTATTGAGTAATTCAAATCGATTAGGAGTTGAGAAATTTTGGCACGTTGTCATATCTATGTGTAACGCTGATTGCGATGGTATTGAAACACTGTCACGATAACGGCACACAAGTCTTAAAACAAGCGATACCAGCTAGAATGTAGCAACTCACGAAACTTATCTGTGTCAACGTGAGGATGAATGTCAAATTGGATGTTGATGCCTCTTTCTACTCACCAGACCACTCATTCACATCTAGCTACACCAACCCTTCAGTAATGTTCTCAATGCAATCTAGTAGTTCTCTTTCAGAAAGAACACCGGCGTAGGTGCGTTATCAAGTGTCGAAAACTCACAAACTTGGCCAGTTAAGGACTGGATTCGCTACTTAACCTGAAGGATATCACCTACAAAGTAAGAGCCGGTCTGCTTCCTTCCAAGAATACCAGGGATAGTGTAACTCTATCGATCATCTCTCTCTCAAATAACCCTTAATCATTAGTCAAACGGATGACTTGGAAGTGCTTAAAGAAGGGAAGACTAAAGACAGCTAGGAAACCCTCATTAAGAGACCAATACTTCTTTAATACTCACTTTCTCTACCTGACGATTACTTCTGGTTAAGGAGGGCGTGTGTTTCACCCTTTTCTATCATTTTCTTGCATGGTGTCTAAGAGCATACGGACCTGCTTCTACTTGTTTCTTATCCAAAGGGACGCAAAGTCTGCTCATCGCAAGAACACCTAATGAATGATGAGAAGTATATTTCTTTATTTCCGCTGGAACTCAGTCTAATTGGAAATAGCTGCCCAAGGAGTGAGATCAGGTTTGATGGTTTATCATAGCAAGTCCACAAGGAATGAGACACCTAAATCCAAATTGAGGATCTCCATTCACGTAGCAGGGGTCCTCAATAAGCAAATCCAGCTTCTAACCTTCTTGTATCTGTTCTGTGTATGGATATATTCTTGGATAGGATGCCATGAGATGGCATACAACTGCATCAACCTTTGGGTAAATTTCTAGGCCTTGGCACACCAGCGCCGAAACTAAGCATAAAAGGAATCTGAACAGCGACTCTTTGATATGTGACCATACCCTGATAAAAAAGGAGGCAGTCTTCTGAGCCATCCAGCAATGCCAGTTTGCCTTATATGAATCAAAATAGTTCCTATTTTATTCAGAGAGCAGTAAGGGTAGGGAGAATCTTCCTACTCGCAAGTAAGCTACCTGGAGTCAGTACTCAGAGAGGAAACGGTAATAAAGGGGTACCTTTTTTGACACAAGAAAAGGCTGTCGAAGGTTGAAAACCCATTCATCGTCGCCTTACTAATCAAATGGGCATTTATCTCGTAATTCAGACCGGGTATAATTTTTTAAAAACTCGTCGTTGGGTATGGTGGATCATTCTTAACTCGGGCGAAAAATGATCAATATAATAAAAAATAATAGGCGTTCTATATAAAGGTTAAATGGAATACTGAGTGAAAGCGTGGCCTTCGTAAATGAGAAGGCCTCGTTACTCGATCCGTGACTGTCGCCTACGTCATCACTAAGCGGCAGCCTCCCGCTGGAAGGCTATTTGGCAACTTAACCACAAGACTAATCGGCAACTCACCTAATTTCAGTTTGCTGTGGCTCACAAGAGCACAAGGGTTAAGTGAAGTGAACCTGGATATTTTAATAATTTTCATCGTGGTTTTTCAATGCAAGCCTGATGCAACATGCCAAACAAGTGTTGTGTTCCATTATGTCGGAGGCAATTATGGAAATGGCAACAAAGTCTGTGTATTTTCTTTACCTAAAGACGAGGCATTCTCTGGTGAGTGGGTGAGAGCAATATGACGAGAGGATTTCGTGCCTACGAAATACACCAAGGTACGTAAGTATGTTGTTATACAGTCTTGTGAGTTGATTTCTAAGCCTTTTCATGATAAAAACTATACGATAACACATTTTGCCAGTTAAAACGTTGAAAGCAGAAACGTTGCATACAATAATAAAGCTAGTCATCACTGGATTAGAGCAAATAGGCTTCCGAGTCATATGTATCGTAACAAACAACAATGCCATCAACAAGAAAGCCATATCATACTTTCACACTACCCCTCTATGTTCCACTGTATATCGCCACCCATTACAAAATACTAGACCTTTGTTTTTCTGTACATATATTCAAATGTATTAAGAAAAAATTGGCTTAACCAGAAAAATGGTTACAAATGTATTTAATTTCCCCACTTTTCTTCAGAAAATGTACGTGACTCAGTAACTAGAATTTGCAAAAGGAGCCTTTTACAAGTCTAAAGAAACTTCACTCTGTAGAAGCAGATTCTCTCCTAAAATATGTTTTCAAGCTTACGCTAAAGGGTCTGTTACCCTCAACTATGGAGAGGCAAAATGCTAATTTAGTTACTCATATATTCAATGAGTATATTGTCCAAGCATTGCTGACTCTTGGGAAAGTACATATGTTACGAGGGGCGGTCAATAAGTTTTGCAATTCGGATATAAGAAAACGAGATATGAGGAAATGTGTTTTATTATTTTTTAATATAACTACCCTCGACTTCAATGCACTTGCGCCACTTGTCCCTGAGGCTTCGAATTCCCCACAACCAGAAATCTTTCGCCTGATGTTCAATCCACTCCTGGACGGCGAGCTGGACATCTTCATCGTCCCCCAACCGGCGTCTACGCAGTGCAGCCTTGAGCTGGCGGAATAAAAAGTAGTCGCTAGGGGCCAGATCTGAACTGTAGGGGGGATGGTTGAGCTCCTTGAATCCGCACTCGCGCAGGGAAGCTTGTGCAACTCTGGCCTTGAGGTTTCTAGGGACCCAACGGGCAGAGACCTTTAGCTACATGACTCCCATATCCACGAGTCGTAATACGGAGTCAGAGAAACGTGCTATCCGTCCACTCTGGGAGGCGTGCACCGCCCACATGGATATCATGGCCAAATTGTCGTGGATGATGTTGATAACACTGCCATGTGATATTCCAAGTTCTCACTCGATTTCTACGACCTTCACCCCTCGATTTTCGAGGATCATCCTCGCCACAGGGGCTACATTGTCCTAGTTGGTCACGTCTGATGGGCGTTCTGAACGGGGCTTATCTTCAAGGGACTCATAACCATGACGGAACTTCCTATTTCAGCGAGCAATGGTTGCATAGGAAGGGGCGGTGTCGGTGTACACTGCAACCATGCGTTCATGGATCTCCTTTGCATTCTGGCCTTCATGGGGAAAAGATTTATTAACTGCGCGGTGCTCAACCTTCTCCATTGTTGAAAATTTGTGACTGACAATCTGTGATCAGCTACTGCTTCTTAAATAGACTAGGCAGGAGCGTACGGCTGCAGGTCCTGACTTGTCATAACTTGTCCTAACATCCCCACACACAGCTATCCCCCTTCCTCTGTTTTGCCCTAGAGATTCGCAAAACTTATTGACCGCCCCTCGTACCTTGCTTTGAAGATGTTGCGAAGTAGATAGAAATAATTTAGGTTTTGGTGGACAATATTTAATGTAAAAAACCCATCTAAAGTCTTCGTCCTAAAAATAAATATGCCATCCCTCTGACGAATGACGAGAATAATAAAGCATATTTTTTCTTGCATTATTTTCTCAACTGACTAAATCTCCGGGATTCCATGACGGAGGTGAAGGAAAACTTACTCGTGAAACGTTTAATGCTCTTAAACACACAACTACTGGTATATTACAAATATACGCTAACTGCATGCGTGAACTTAACTGGAAGTATATTTTACCTGCAAAATTCCAGACAGATTAATTGGAGGGAAAGTTGCGCACATATCGCCAGCTTGCGGGTGGCAATTATAACATATCAATTCGGCAAGTGTTCGAGTGTGAGAAAAATTAAGAATGAAGTCTGTGGTGAAATTACCTTTCTGCAACAAAAGTGTAGAGTTAAAAATATTTGAAGAAATGAGTTGGGAACACATGGAAATAACTGATTTGCTAAATTTAGAGAAGTATGATATAGTCATCACTGAAAATGATATTGAAGATTGTATGGGGTATCAACACGTTTTTGCATACATAGCTGGATATTGTTGTTTCATCGTTACAAGGAAAATGAAATGTGCATTGTGCAAAGACCTTCTTACATACAATTAAACCATAGAAAGTTTACCACACAACCATGATTACATACGTGGTATTAGCAGAGGCTCAATTTTATATTCTGACGAGCTGTAGTAAATATTATTATGTATAACTATTTAGTTATAAATAAACTTACAAAACATCCTCAATTCATAAAATCACTTTACTCAAAGACCTTTGCGACAGAAGTAACATTCAATGTACTAACTGATAATGATGGATTCCTCCCAATGAATAATTGTAATAATGGCCATGACATAGAGAAAATTTAAAAAATGCTGCTGTGGGCCTCAACCAATACTTTCCTCAACAACTTCTCTGCTAAGGAAAATGATTTTATTTGTGAAAGCAAGACATGAGGGAAAAAAAGGAAGCTGCAGACTATAGAATAGACCTATATGTGAACTGTCCACCTTGATTTTAGTAGTATTTAGGATGCCCATATTTGTCAATAAAAGGTGGAATACATAGCTATTATCTTTTTACTTATCTTCCATTGTGTTATGATCAGTTTGATTATATAAAAGGTGATTTCAGTAATTTCTAAGTTCATGATCGTTTTTTAATGTTAAAAGATGTTATGTATGACGATTTCAGACATACTGAGAAGTGTATAGGCACAAAATGGAGGCCAAATAAGGTGAAAACTGCAGTAGGCGGCAGCGCGGCTATGACGTCACGGGCCGAGTGACGTGGCCTTCTCATTCACGAAGGCCACGGTGGAAGCATGTTAAAATCACCTCCCCTACTTGAGTAATAAGAGTTAGTGAAAACCCCCTCTCTCCTCCCGATCGCAATTAAATGGACCATAGCTATTCGGCGACTAGCCTGCAGAAAATAGTAAGCGAAAGGGCAAAATGATAATTTCTTGAGGTAATACGCCTCTATAGTCCGATTATAGTTCGAGGCTTCCAGGGTCCATGAAAATAATTCCATATTTTTTATTTTATTTTCCCTCTAACGAGATCCACTTTCTTTCTAGTTTCTACAAAAATAAATCTGCAGCTTTGCCTTTGCAGATATGATGATCTTTTTATTTCTTCTAATTGCGCTTTTGTTATGTCATTACTACAATATTTTTTCTCTAATTTCAACCCCACTAACCTTTTCCAGTTGACCTTAATGATCCATGTCATATAGACTCTTTTATGTGCAGCTGCCCAGGTTCCTGTGGGGCCTGGAATGGCCAAATGGTTTTACCTTAAGTACAATTTATGCAGACAAAAATGTATTGGACTTTGCACTGTCTTTTTGCAACATAAAATCCATTCTTGAATAAAAAGAATCAGGCAAAAATACATATATTTATAACAGGAAATTCTTAATTTTTTCTCATATAACGGGAGGATTTAGGAATATTAATCTTCCATTCCAAAACTATACTGCATAAAAATGATGGTACTTCTTAAGAAAACATAACTGCCTGATGATAAAATATTTTTTACCTCAACGAAATTCTGGTATCAATCCGTCGATTAAAGAATTCCAATAGTGTAATCGATCTGATGTTCAAGGAAGCGTTTAAAGCAGCATTCCCAGGGTTCCTCGGGAAGGGTAGAAGGTACTTGGTAATTGTGTGCTATTTTGAGTGTTAGGAAGGAATGTAAGGTTGTTTTGATTCGTTGTTTTTTATTTAATGGTTATGAGTTGTTTGTCAATTTAAGTAGGTAAGGTAAAATTGTTTGGATTGGTTGGTTTGATTTAAAAGTTATGAGTTGTCTGATGTGTTAAGTAGTTTAAAGAAAAATTGTTTTGTTTTGTTGATTTTATTTGCCAGTTACGAGTTATTAATGTTTCATATAAATATCAAGTGGGGTTGGTTGTTTTTATAAGATATTAAGAGTGATTGCTTTGTTAGGATTTTTATTTAGTATTTGTTGACATCGTACTTTATGTAAGAAATAAAGAAAGTTATATTTTCGCTTAAAACGCAATTTGAAGCATAGCAGTGTAACTATTGTTTATTGGTAACTGGTTAAATTAATATAACAACAAGAGGAGCGGCTTTGCCACTATTCCTTACAAGAGGAGCGTGCGATTTGCAGGCAGAAATTCGATTTGTTCTTAAAAAAAATTAAAAGGTTTCCAGTACATATCTTCTCACTAATTCTATAATTTAAGAAGGGGATTTTTTGAGTATTTGAATAATAATTTCATCTTAATTTGATTATAAATTAGCTTTTTTTAGCAAAGTTATTTCTAATAATTTATTTATAATATCAAAAACAAAATGGCGAAGTTCCGAAAAAAGGATTAGGTTCGAAATTTTGTGAATTTTTTAAAACCATAGGAATTATAAATTGGGAAGTTCAGAAAATATATTTTTAAATACCTTCTTCTCTATAACTGTATATTTTAGCAGCGTGATATTTTGAAAGAGAGGAAATTTAGTTTAGAGTTCCGTTTTAAAATTATTATAATTGGTGAAGTTCAGAAAATTTATACAAATTTAACCATAGCTGCTCTTTTTTAGATATTAAATTTTAATCTTAGTAGCGAAGCGCAAGCTTCCACCGTAGGAGGTAGTGGTGAAGCCATTGCCTGGTATCCTAATATTTTACTCTTAGTCTATTTTTTCACATCTATGATCAGTATCTAGGACTAAGGTAAAAAAAAGCTTTCAGGGGAATTCTTTGAATAAACGGAAACAACAATCCTCAGAGCTCTTTTTCTCTCATCTAAATTACATTGAGTTATATACGAAAAATAAAAAAAACAGTCAGGCCTTAAACTTAATGCATTTCAAAATTTTACTATATGTAATTATTTTTTTACTTAAATTTAAAAGCATTCTATAATCATATTTATTTTTTTACCTCTTAGAAAGAACTTTAATAAGACGTTCGAATATAGGAAAAGCAACCTTAATTTTAATGGTTTTGGAAAATCTCTTTGAATCTCTCTTATTCAATCCTTTTTGTTTTACAAAACTCCCCAAAATTGTAAAATACCCTTGAGTCTCTAAAATTTAATTGTTATTTTTTTTAATAAAATTACACTAATATATCTAGTCACACTTGAGCTAAGAGATTTTTTTTAAAATTCAGCTTTTCAAAAAATTGCCTTCCTGAAATATAGTTAGGGATAATTAGCAATGTCATCCTTATCTCTATATACAAAGCTTTAGAAGTCCTTAAAATTTTTTTAGTTTCCTTCCTTATGCATTGGAAGCAGAAATATAAAATAATGGAGGTAACATAGAAGTTTTACCCCTTAAATTTTAACCGTAAGTGGCTTGTGCTGACGTGAGGATCCCGAGAGGTTTAAAAAGTGTTCTAAAGGTTAAACGAGCATTGCCACTTAAGTGTTAAAGAATTAAAGGAGATGTTATTACACCCATAGATAGCATGTTTAGCACATTAAATTGAAATTTTAATAAACATGGTACAAGAGATTATTTATAATTTAAGGTTGTTGAAATTCTGATCGGCGTCCCCAAAACACCGTTCCTCCCTCAATTGGGTTTATATAAATAGTATCAAAATTTAGACCCTTATTTTACGCGTGAGTAAATTTCAGTGGCAACCACTACCTGAATACCAGGCATGAAAGAATCTAGTTAAAACGCTCATAGAAAAGTGACAAAAAAAGATAATAAAAGAGTCTCAAGAGGTCACAGGAAACTAGTCGTCGAGTCCTCTCGCTCCACACCCTTTTTTTCCTCCTGATTAAAATTAACGACCAAATAAAAATTTCAGAAAAGAATTAAATTTTAGAATCTTTGATTATTTAATAGTGAAACTTCCGTATACAATAGACTAGTGTCACTAACATTTTTACATTTCAATTCAGCGGTGCCCATTTTACAACCATATCACACCTGATTAGCGACCTCCCCACACACACAGCCCCCCTTAGTTATTTAGATATAATCCAAATTTCTATTACTTAAAATTGAAACTATACAAGAGAGAGAGAGAGTATTCGTTACAACTTCTTTACATTTCAATACAACTATTTCACTTATTCGCTTTCCGTCCTCCTGATCTTCCATCAACAAACAATCACTCAAAGTTCAATTCATCTAATGAGTCAGCATTAATAAAAAGGTAGTCTTCCAAACATATTTACGTTTAAATAGAATCGTTCTAATCTTTCAAACACCTCTCTCATCAGAATTTCATAAAACAATTAACAGGCCTTGTTTAAGTCGTCCAAGCGCTCATAACTTAATGCTGTGCCTATATAACAGTCTTCTTTCAAACCTGTAAATACAAAGGTAGGGAATTTTCAAACATATCTCCCTCTGAGCTTTCATAAGCGAGCGCTAGGTATTGAAAAGTTGTTATCTATCTAAGAAAGTATAAAAGAGACGGTACTCTCCCAAAATCATTGCATTTAAATATAAATTTTCAAGTTAAGCCATACTCGATCCACTCCCTTAACTACATTACTCCATCTTCCTTCCGCCTTCCAACAACCAAATCACCATTTTTGGCTGAACTCATGCGTAATGCTTCATAAAGCAGAAAGCTCTCATAATCTATGATTTACTTTCCGTCTATGAGAGAATTTTGGCTGAAATTTCAGGCCACACGCACATGAACTCGTCCACTTGAAGAGTTAAATTTCTACGTTCGTTTATATGTGCGTGCGATTTCTTTGTTGAAGGCTTTGGATACACTCGGCACCATCATTTAAGAGTAATTATATTTATTAGATTCATTTGGTACAATCTTCATCTTTGTAATTATTATTTTATTCTTTACTTTTTCTCTTCATATTTAAACCCGCTCTTTCTTCAAATCACACAGTTTGAAACAAACAAAGATGTAAGCCTATCTCCTGCTTATCTTTAAAACAAATTTGTAAGGGAGATATTAAATACACCTTTTTCAAAATCCCTCTCTGCTAATCCCATCATTTTACGTTGAAGTGAATAGATTTTTAATCGCTTGCGCTTAGTCGCGTGCGGCTCTATTCTTACTATATCGGTGGGTCGGTTAGTCGATCGGTCCGTCGGTCCCCGTTTTGTTTTTTATTGTTTTAGTAATAACGTAACCTTTTAGCTGATTCTAACTAAATTTGAAATCCTTATGTTGTTTTATATTCTCTCTCGAATGATATAATTGCCAAAGTTCTACCAAGGTTAGCCGGCGAATTATTCGACAATAACTTCATAACTCTCCGGCCGATTCTAACGAAATTTAAAACCCTTATGTTTTTTTGCATTTTCCTTCGAATGATATAATTGCGAATGACCTCCCAAGGTTAGTCCGGGAATTATTGAAAGTTTTGAAGCTCGTAAGGTCATATATCAGAATAAGAGAGAGCACGCGACATGGTCAGCAGACCTTGTTAAAGCTAACTCATCTTTCCTTTTGACATTATTATCTCATTTAGCTCAAATCTCCTTAATTGGAACATTAACACATTTATCAATTGAGCTAAAGTATGCTGTATAGGTGGAAATTCTTCCTCTTGGGAAGTAAGCAATAAATCTCACCGGGAACGAGAGCTTCTCTTTTTTCAGACTGAACTGACAACCACATTATTTGGCCGCTGTTGCTGTTTATTATTTAACGTAAATTAAAGGATAACTGATATTATGATTATCATTAATATGCTAATGTTCTACGAAGACATAAATAAAAAATGTTCAGATATTATATATGTTATGATGATTCCTCAGATCTAAGGGGAAGAATTGAACAACTCCGTCATCAGTGAATGCCTACAGTGTCAACCAAGCAAGACGCTTGTAGGTTTTCCATGATTTTCTTATGGTATGCTGCTGTTTTTTGGAGTGATTTTTATGGAGATTTTATAATATTAAAAATTAAGTGATTTAGTGAAACATTTTAGATAATCCCCTAAATTTTAATTAGCAAAATGTGGAAGAAAAAGCATACTTTATATTTTTGAAAGAATTATTCTAGAAGTATAGTTGATGTAGACCGTGAGTAAGCCCAAAATAAAGCCAGAATAAATATATACAATGTAATCAAAAGAAATTCGTGAAATTAAGTCATATATCAGGGATTATTAAATAACTTTTGTATAAGACTACACAACATAAATTACCTCACATTACTCTACACCATCCATTGTCAATAGATACCAATTAAGTTATATAAGAATATTGTGTGAGAAGTAATTATATTAAAGCTGTATCCCATCAAACATGTCCATTTGGGTTCGGCTATACTTGATTGCATCTTCTTTCTAAAATATTTAAGTTTAAGCATGAAAGAAATCAAAACAAGGATTATAAGTAATGCAGATTAATATATAACACTAAAAACTAATTGTAGTATTCTTTAAAACATATTTTAAGCAACAAGTACTAACTCGTCAGAAGTAGATGTTGAACAATGTAAAGAAAGTTGAAAGTAGTCGAAATTTAAACGAAGAAGGGTTTAAACTTGGATTAACTTTCATCTTTGAATTCATCTTAAAAATTATCTCTCTTTTTCTCTCTCTCTCTCTCTCTCTCTCTCTCTCTCTCTCTCTCTCTCTATATATATATATATATATATATATATATATATATATATATATATATATATATATATATATATATATATATATCGATGAGGATTGCTTCTAGAGAGCCTAAATTTAATGTTTAACAGAAATCCCAAGGCGAGGAAAATAGCTGGTATCATCCTTTTTATTTAACGGCGACGTTTCGACCAAAATACAGTCATTTTCTTAGGCCTAAAATACAAATAAACGAAACAAAATATTTTGCACTGTTATGAGAGCTAACTGCTAAATGTACATCTAGAACTCTAATAGCTAGTATTAGCTTTGAATTGCAAATTTAGAGTTAAAGGGAATATTTCAAAATGGGGCTCAAATTTACAATAGAGAGACTAGGGAAGGATTTTAAATATTTAAATTAGTTAGCTAGTGTATAATTGCTAAAATCTATTAAGGTAGATGAGATTTGATTTATGAATCTAATGATTATATTAAACTGTTTCAAAATGAATTTTAAACGAATTCGTTTTGGTGCTTTTGTTTCGGCCGGAGCACGTAACACGCTCATGGCAAGGTTTGTGATTTTGTATATTAGGTTTTTCCAATTTTTTCTTTAATTATTCGTTTAAAATTCATTTTTAAACAGTTTATTTGTATTTTAGGCCTAAGAAGATGACCGTATTGGGGTCAAAACGTCGCCGGTAAATAAAAAGGATGATACCAGCTATTTTCCTCGCCTTGGGATTTCTGTTAAACACTATATATATACATATATATATATATAAATATATATATATATATATATATATATATGTATATATATATATGTATATATATATATATATATATATATATATATATATATATATATATATATATATATAACTTTTAAGATGAAGTAAATTATGAAAGTTAATCCAAGCATTTTTCTAAATTTATTTTGCTTAGAGTAACTACGTTCTGATCTTGAGCGCGCATCTTTTTGGTTTCTGGGAATATATGACAACTCATTAGCAAAATAAAAAATTAGAAATTTACTTCTAAATAATTACGTAGGCTGATTGTAATAACTGTTGGAATTAGGATAATTTCTTAATTCACTGTATGGAATCATTGAACATCTTAAATGTTTCAATAAACTTATCTTATCACTAAGCGATGAGATATTTTAACTGATAACTATTTAAAGAAAAATATTGACTCTGGTTTGGTAGGTTTTGATTTTTATACAACAAGAAGTGGCACAGACAAAAAAACTGAATTTAAAGTTGGTTTTAAAACTATAAAATATATTCAATCTGCTATCCCTAGTCTAGGCGGATATTTATTACTGGCTTTGAATATAACGTTTTCTATTGACACCGATACCTAGTAAATTCATACACCTCTTATTTGTCCTCGAGACACATTCTTTATTTATAACTTTCCCCAAAATACACACCAATTTACAATCTCTTCCCCTTCTTATGGTAGGTTTTATTAATTTTAACTAAGATTTTCTAACATACCTAATGATATTTTCAACTGAGTTCAAAAGATTATGTTTAAATCTATAACTTTCCCAAAGAATGGTGCGATGCTAACGAAGTTGTGATCATCAGTGACATTAGTATCACTTACACTAGACTAAGGAAAGGGTGTAGTTATTATGAATCGTAATGATGATTTGCCAAAAGTTCAATCCATTCTAACAGATGCTTCTAAATTTAATGAGATTTTTGAGTCTATTCATAATTTGGTTTTGAAATTAAAGATCAGATAAACCGCTTTTTATGATGTCTAAATCGATGCCCAATATTCAAAAGAATTTTTCAATGGAATCTTTCTTGCGCAGCCTGAAATTTTGCTTCGACCAATTTTGTAATCCTCTAACTTATCCTCGTAAAAATCAGCTAAATATCTTGTCTGTCTTTTCTTGCCCTTTTTATATTTTTAAATAATCATTTCAGAAGAGGTATGTTTTTTTGTCAGTATGGATGCATAATCACTACTCACGCCATTAGAAGATACCATTAGCATAAATTTAGATAGAATTTTTATAGAGAGTAAAAAATTTCAAAGATTTACCTGAAATAGATTTCGATCTTTACTAAACCTATTTTGTAAGGTACATATTTGATATTTAACAATGAAATTCATAAACCAACTGGTGGTTTTTCTTTGTGATCACCGATTGGTCCTTCATCTGGAATCTAAAATATTTCATGATTATCAATTTGACTGTTGTCATCTGACCTATAAGCGATTTTCTGATGCCTCCTTTACAATTTTCCAAAGTAAATCTCAAGCTTTATATTGCTTTAAATACTTAAATACAATGCATCAATCATTATATATATATATAATAGAAACAAACTAAGTTAACCTTGCTATTTTTAGATCTTATTATTCAAAAGACTGACATATTTATTCTCAGCACATTTTTCCGAGAGCCTACTTTCACTAAATAAGGGATAAACTTTTTCAGTTATTGTGATTTTAAATATAAAATTTCATCCATTAAAACATTGTTACACCCCAGTTTAACTTCTCTCCTCCACTTATGCTTGAATGCCCCAAGAATTACTGAAATAAAAAACTTACTTTACTATTTCTAAGAGTATTTCTAAATAATATTTAATCACTCAGAATAGATATAACTAGTATCCGTAAACAAATGATTTATTTTAAATTCATACGAAATGGGAACTATAAATAAGTTATGCAGAAGAAAATCCTCATTAGTTGTCAAACAATATTTCAGTAAAATAAAATTTAGGTTCGTATTTTTAAATGATAAATATGTGCACAAATCATTTCCTCTGAAGGCTCAAGCGCGCAATTATTCATCCATGGTTGTTGTCTATAAATATAATTTCTCAGGTTTGTCCTCTGCCTCACATATCGGAAGCAGTGTGCGATTGGTGAGGACCCGTTACTCTGCTCATATGGGAATTAGCCATAGAACATCCCACAAAAAGATCACATAATAAATTGTAAAAAGTCTGTGAGAGAAAAAAACTTTAATCTCATACCAGCAACAAATTAAATCCTTAAAACTGACCTTGAACTTAGATAATTCGGTCGTTCTTCATCTTTTTTGTAAAAACAACAACCTACTAAACAAGAATTAATATTATTGCTAAAATAGTCATCAGTTAAATTAATTATTAGCTTAGTATTTACTTATATTCCTAGAAACCAGGAAATGACCGCACAAGCTCGAAACGTATTGACTATTTACTTTGAATAAATTGAATTTGGATTTAGAAAATGGCTTTGGTTCATCGTGAAAATCCTCCCACTCCATATATATATATATATATATATATATATATATATATATATATATATATATATATATATATATATATATATATATATATATATATATATATATATATACATATATATATATATATATGTATATATATATATATATATATATATATATATATATATATATATATATATATATATATATATATATATATATATATATATATATATATATATATATATATATATATACATATATCATATCTTTCATAACTAAGTTTCCAAATTGGTATAAAATACGTATGTATCCACAGACCCCTGGTATTTGAGATTAGACTTTTATTGATAAGGAATTTCAACACATTTTTCATACAAGTTCTTACCAGTATAGTGGAATAGCTCCAAAAGTGATATTAAGAAAATGCATAGACATACGTGTGGAGACTTCTCCAATTATTGTTATATAAATTTACCTTTAGTATTTTCTCAGCATCACTACAATTACGTTGGATGGATACATTTTATTTAAGACGTTGTTAACCAGCCAACAAAGTGAATTAAGCTAGCTTCAGAAAGGGAATCTGTGTTTTTAATTACAAGTTTAATTCACTGCTTTTTTTGTTGACTTGAGAAATGAGTACCGGAAACCTTGGTTCAAAGTTATATCCACAGCGACCGGAGATGAAAGAAATTGAAAAAATTTTTATCCCACCATTTAAAAAAAATCTGTTATAACACTTCCTAAATAAAATAATTTGGCCATTTATATCTTTAATTTGTGTCTTTTTTCTTTTTTTGCATATAGTAATTAGATAAATAACGAATTTTGTTTTACCTAAACAGGCCAAAGGGAAGCCAAGGGAAGAGTTATGAAGGAAGAAGTTTCCCTTTGTGCGACTGTACTAGTGAAAAAAAAATGAGTTGGAAGAAATCGGTAGAAGGGTTTGATAATTATGGTCTTTGTTTAGGGGTGGAGTGTCAGCTCTGATCATCTTCGTACACCCTCGAATTTTTTCTCCCTTAATTCTCTTTATCTTTGTCAAGTGGTGGTGAAGACACCCCTATGACCTTTATCACGTGTGTATCGAACGTTTGCCCCTGAAGAGAATAAAACTTTGGTAATCGAATGAGAGAAAATTAGGTCAACATCAAAAGAATTGTCTTAATTTACTAATTAAATTATATATTGGTATTCCTCCCTACATAGGGAGAACAGATACTTTCATTGCGTACTTTCAAGTAGTTTTCCTATAGTATGCTTTTTAAAATTTTTATTGACTAATTATCGATACTAATAGTTCTAATACTATTATTTTTACTAATATTCCTATTTAAATTAAATCAAGCGACTGATGGGATTAGAAAACACGCGGACACAAAATTAAAAGATATATCCAAAGTCAGACTTAACATTATGATATTTTTCTCTATGCCACTTATGCATAAATTAACGGCTTATAAAAACACCACTTGCCACTAAATAGGATTATATGCCTCCAATTGCCACTACTTAAAGAGCGCGTTATTAAAGGCAAACGGTACAAAGATCAACGGTGACGGTGATATGAGCAGGTGGATGCCAATAGCTCGACTTCCGAATTGACGATTTATCGCGTAGTGGTTATCAGGTGGCACAACTACTACAACACAGACGTGATAAGCATGAAAAATAATAAAGCTTGAGTGAAACATTATGAAATCTGGAGTAGACCATTTTACCATCAAATAAAAAGAAAAGTACTTCAAATTTAAAAAGTTGACTTTCATATTAAGATAGTGAACTTGAAATTTTAAAAATTAACGCTCATTTTATAAAAGTTGAATTTCATCTTTAAAATTCGACTTGGAAATTAAAAAAGTAAAAGTTGAAATTAAAATAGTTGACATTCAACTTTTAAAAGTTGACTTTCAAATTAAAACAGTTGGTTGTCAAATTATAAATGTTGACATTCAACTTAAAAAAAATCACTTCAACATAAAAGTGACTTTCAAATTAAAACAAATGAAATTGAATTGATTTTTTTTTTTTTTTAGAGCTCATCTGGCGACTGCCTACTTGGGCATTAGTCACCGTATTAAAACTGGCTTAGTTCTAGGCTACTTTAAAATAAAATAAACGAAAAAAACACTCTAAATGGGGGAAAGGAAGCCAGCTCCTGCGTCGGGGGGGGGGCGGCGCAGGAGCGTGCAACCTAAAGGAAAAAAAACAAAAAAAAACAAATGCAAAAAACAGAACAAAACAAAAAAACAAACCCTGCTAAAATAATAGGGAGAAGGCCGGCCTCCCCTCAAAGTCAATAAGTCCACCAGTAAATGTGTACGCACTCATCCTGAGTACCAGGGACAGGTGGTAGCGACCCTGCCCAGCCCGGTACCAGGACAGGTGTCGTGCGCGAAGATCACCTAGACTGGGACATTCGACAAGAATGTGGCGAACAGTCTGGGGGATGACGCAGTCGTCGCAATAGAGCGCTGGCGAGCGCTCCATCGGATAGCGATGCGTCACACGAGTATGTCCGATTCGGAGACGACAGAAAGCGACCTGAGGCCGTCGAGGCATTAGGAGATAGGTCCATGGGGACAGTCGTGGCGCAATGGCACGCAACTTTACGTTCCCTTCGACTGTCTCCCATCTTCTTTGCCAAGCAGTCCGAAGAGCTGCCCGTATTCCTGCCATGTAGTCGGTGTGAAGAAGAGCAAAACGCTGGTCCGGTCACAGAGTCCTCGCGGAGTCTTTGTCGCCATCATCGGCACGCTCATTCCCCGCAATTCCTACATGTCCAGGAACCCAGCAGAAGATAATCTTGACATCTGCCCGGCTCGCCAAAACCGTGGTGTCACGGATATCGCAAACCAGGGGATGCAGAGATTCCAATGCCCCGAGAGCACTCAGGGCGCTTTGTGAGTTGCTATAGATCACAATCCGGTCTTCGACCTGGGCACGTCGCGTAATCTCCCATACCGAGTGGTGTTTGCCACCAACTCGGCCGTGAAGACAGACGCAGCGCCTGGTAGAGCCCCGCTGACTTCAAACAGAGGGGATACGGCGTGGAAGCTGACCTCCTCTTGGGACTTGGAGCCATCCGTATTCCCTGGCACGGTTCCAGCGTGACACAATGTGTGCTCCAAAAAGGTCGAACGCAATACTTCCGGCGCAGTACAAGCTTTAGGAGCAGAGGCGTGGCGACAAATAGCCAAATGTGGTACCCTCCAGGGTGGCGTCCTAGGCAAAACCAAGGGCTCTACCGGCCCGAAAGGTATATCTCCCTCCCGAAGGAGTTTCCTGGCCTTCAACCTAAAGGGCTTAGGGTATGACTGGCGTCTCTCGGCGGCATAGGCACCATCGAGATCAGCTGCGGATGCAGTGAGAGCTGTTGGCGACTTAGTGAGGCGCCGGGCTCGCGTGTACAGGCATGTGATGCACTGCACGCGGTGCAGAGCGAGGGGCATCTTCTCAGCATCGACCAACAGGCTCTGAATAGGGTAAGTGCGGAAGGCACCAGTCGCAAGGCGAAGGCCGGTATGATGGATCGAATCCACCTTCCGCAATAAATGCTCGGCTGTGGATGTATAAAAATCGCATCCGTATTCGAGCTTTGAACGAACAAAGGATCAATAAAAAAGTAGTGCAGTAGCGCTATCAGTACCCAAAGCGCTGAACGTCACGGAACGAAGAATGTCCATGGCGCATGTACGAGAGACTATAAGGCTGCGAATATGAGCCTCCCAGGTGAGGCGTCGGTCGAATACAAGACCAAGGAAAGGATGCGACTCAACCACATCCAGGTGCACCTTATTAAGAAACAAATCTGGGTCGGGGTAAAGCCGTGGATGGCGGCAGAAGGGCACTTCCTTAGTCTTGGCCAAAGAAAATCGAAAGCTGTGCGCTTTGGCATAGCGAGAGACGTGGTTCAATGCCTGTTGAAGTCGACGCTCCAAAGTTGGCATCTGGGCCGTGCCAAAAGAGATCGAAAGGTCGTCCACGTAGAGCGTAGCAAGAACATCTTCCGGCAGCACCGAGGTGATGCCGTTGATGCTCAGGGCAAAGAGTGTGACACTAAGGACACTTCCCTGCGGGACACCCTCTTCCTGTTCCTTTGGGCTGGAGAGGGCTCCCCCCACCCGTACGCGGAATCGACGATCTCGCAAAAATTCAGATATAAACATTGGGAGGCGTTCCCTCGCCTCCATCGTGTGGAGAGTCTCCATGATACCGTATTGCTATGTGGTATTATAGGCCTTCTCCAGATCAAAAAACACCGTGGCGTAGTGCTGTCTACAAAGGAAAGCCTCGCAGACGGCATTTTCCAGTCGGACAAGAGCATCTGACGTGGAGTGGAACTTGCGGAAGCCGCACTGTGCGGAAGACAGATGGCCTCCGCTGCCAAGGAAAAAGGTTAATCTAACATTTACTTATTTCTCCATCAACTAGCACACGCAAGGGGTTAGAGGGATTGGGCGGAAATGGTCGGAGTAAAGTGATCTCTCCCCGGTTTGCAAAAGGCAAGCACAGTAGCGATTCGCCAAGATTCTGGGAGAAGACCTTCCACCCAGATCCTGTTAAACAAATCTAACAGGAAGACCATGCACCGCTCACCTAGTTGTCGAAGAATGGCGTACGGGACATCGTCTGGACCATGGGCGGTGTCCGCGCACGAAGCGAGAGCGGAACGCGACTCGCTAACAGTAACCGTGTCCTTCAAGGGTTCTCCGCCTCTGGAGGTAAAGTCCAGCCGGCGGGTTTCCGCGACATCACGACGTGCATTGAATGCTGGTGGAGCAGCATCACGGCTAGGGAATGCGGAAAAAGCGGTTGCTAAGGATTCTGCCACTGACGCGGGGTCCGAGATTGCGGTCCCATTCTCCTGGAGAACGGGAAGGGGGTCCTGCGAGAACTTGCCCCGAATCCTTTTGACTCGCTTCACAACTCAGCTAACGGGGGTCTTCCCGTTAAGTGAAGACACGTATGCCCACCAAGAAGAGCGGCGGCGTGCTTCAAAATATACCGGAACCTAGCCCTCGCCCGACGAAATTCAGCGACAGTGAAATCGTTCGGGGTGCGCTTATAGCGCATGTAGGCATAACGCTTCTGTTTGAGGGCCGTCTTACACTCGGCCGACCACCATGGGAGTGGTTGGCGTGCAAAACGGTCAGACGTCCTAGGAATAGTATTCCGGCCACGGCGATGAGTTTCCTGGAGAAGAACTCAACGGCCTCATCTACACACCTAAACTCCTCGACTCAGATAGAGAATTCAGTCATTTCCTGAAATGTGGGCCCCTTCGCCCGCGCCAAGCACCCCTAAGCTGGGCTCTCAGGCGGCAGTTGCTTTGAAAATGATATTTAAATGGGGAAGTGATCACTACCATGGAGGTCATCGACCACCCCCCAATCAAAATCAAGCTGTGCATCCGAAGAGCACAAAGATAGGTCAAGGCAAGAAAATGAAGCGGTTCTCGGACAGTGATGCGTAAACTCATCCACGTTGAAGGACACCCATCTTAAACTCTTTGATCAGATCGGCAAGGACTCGTCTCCTAGGATTTATGGAGTAATCTCCCCAGAGAGAATGCCTGTTGTTCAGATCTTCAAGCAAGAGATAGGGCCTCGGCAACCGTGCCACGACGTGGCGTAAGTCCCCCGCGTTAAAGTCAGCTGACGGTGGAATGTACGCAGAAATGATAGTATACCTCCTATCCAGGTGCAGCTGCACAGCCACTGTCTGAA
Source organism: Ceratothoa steindachneri (assembly GCA_963969495.1). NCBI lineage: Eukaryota > Metazoa > Arthropoda > Malacostraca > Isopoda > Cymothoidae > Ceratothoa > Ceratothoa steindachneri. The sequence continues at coordinate 143,678,814 of OZ018321.1, read as the reverse complement.
AGAAGGTATTTAAAGAGAAAGGAAGAACGGAGACATCATGCCGGGTGTAAACCGCGCATCCCCCAGCCCGGCCATCCCGCGGTGGTGGGGTCGCAAGACCTTTATACCCTAGTAGGGCAGGCAGGGGACACGTGCCTAGCATGGTCTCCTGCAAAAAGATAGCTAACGGGGAACAAGACGAGACGAGCCTTCGCAGCTCCTCTCAGTTGACCCGGAGTCCACGGCAATTCCATTGAAGGAATATGCCCTCCAGGCCTAGCTCGGAGGAGACGCGGGGGCCCTCCTCGAACTGGAGGCCCTCACGGGAATGGCCGTACGCTTCCCGGCAGCAGAACCCCGGGCGCTGTTGGCCAGAAAAAGCGCAGGAGTCTTTTCCTCCCTCCGCTTTAAAACCTTAGGCGGGCGTTGCGGCTTCGGAGGCGAGGGCCCCTCTTTTCGAGGAACAACCGTCTCCAAAGCCACCCTCTCCACCTCAGGTCGTAGGCGAAGGAGCCGAAGCTCCTTTGTTGCTGTCCTCCTTTCGGGGGACGGCTCTAGGAACCCCGGAAGATGGCCTAGCCGCCATCTTCAGGGGTGTTGCCTCCTTTGAGTCTAACGACACGGTGGAGGCGCGTGGCCCTTTCGACTTACGGGAAACGGTCACGTTGGGGGAAGAGGAGTGAGCCTTGGTTCTAGCCGGGGCTGGGTATGAACCCTTTTTACCGCCAGCTTTAGCAGGGGAGCGCCCGGGTTGGGTATAGCCCGCAAAAGAACTCCGAATAAGCGCGGAAACAACCGTGCTCGTTGGCCAGGATGGGCCAGAAGTAGTGGGTGCCTTCCTAGCTATTGAGGCATATGACGTTGAGGCAGAGTTGGGCGCGCAGGGACCAAGTCCTTAGCCTCGCGGAATGAGAGTCGATCCTGCGCCTGAATGGCCACGGTTTCTTTCTCAAGGAGATATGCACCACATTGCTTCGAAGTAGTAGGGTGCGGCTTTCCGCAATTGACACACTTGGCCACACACGATTTGGACTTATCGTGTGCGACCTTGGAGCAATTTACACAGACTTTGGGTGACCCCGACTTTGCACGTCTACATGAGCGATTCGTATGGCCAAGGCGGTGACAGTAATAGCACCACCGCGGCAGTGGCACGAATGCCTTCACGCGGTAGCGCTACCAGCCAGCACTCACCGACTCAGGGAGCTTGTCACAATCGAACGTGACGAAGAGTGTAGGGGTGGGTCTCGAGGCCCCTTCCTGTTTTCTCATGACACGTTCGACCTTGACCGCCCCATGGTCGGCCAGCTCTAGGGTGATGTCCTCAATGGAGTAGTCAACGAGTTGCAGAAATAAACTACTCCTTTCACAAAGTTCATGGTATAGTGCAGCGTCACACTCACCGGGGTGCCATGAAGTGTCCGAAGAGCACTTATCTTGGCCACCTCGGTGGGATTTACCGCATTCGCCAGAAGGCTCTCTACCAATTGCACTAGCTAATGATCTCCTCTGATGAATCATATGGCCCTTGGAAAACATGGTGCCATTAGTGGAGCGAATAACGAGGAAGCGCTTGAAGCCAGTGGGCTCGAAAATGCCAGGTAACCTCTGAATGTGGGGCCCCGATGTCATCGAGGCTCCGCCCTGTGCACTCTTGGTGTTAGTCCTAGTCAGGGGCTCCGCACACGGGGGAGTAGAGGGGCCGGATGTGCCGATCTTGGCTTGATCACCTACCAAAGTGGCAGCAGACCCATCCGTCCCTGCAGCCACTGCGGATGGAGAGGAGCCCCGAGTCTTTTTGGTCTTTCTTGTCTTTTTATTCTTCTTTTTAGAAGAGGAGGGCGGGGAATGAACCCGCTTCTCACCTCCACCGGCAGAAGCCCCCATGCCAGATGGACCGGCCTCAGCCAGGTCCCTCTCCGAAATAGAGAAGGTCACGGTAGTCGTAGGGGCACCTGTCGGAGGAGATCCCTCCCCTCCTTGTACTGCCTCGGATCCCTCAGCCGTTTGAGGAGGACCTTGCATAGAGGCGGATCGGGTTCGGTGCTTGGCGCCGAGCCCAGATTTTCCCTCATGCAAGGCCCTACCGTCTGAGGCTAGGGTTCCTCAAGGACCATGTGTGTCACAGGAGGGGCCTCCAGTTGGCCATCCCCTCCCAAGACATCGCAGGTCCCGTTAGCTGTATTGTCACTAGTCTTCTGTGGGGAGGCACAGGCTTTGACCCCAGCAAGGTTCAATATTCTTGCCAGCAGGTCTTTTGAGGGAAGCGATCGAAGGGGCCTGGCTTCCCTTTCCCCCCTAAGGGGGTTTGCCCTACCGAGCCGCTAACACGAGGGGCGGTCGGCAGTGGGCTGCCTGCTGGCTTTCTTGGCGGTCCCCTTGGAAAGAAAAGAGAAGACTGCCGCTGGAAAAGGGGAGGTGCCCGAAAGCACCCCTAGAGAAGGGGGTGAGGGGAGTCTCCTGCACCCGTAAGCGAAAGAGAGGAGTAAGCCTTCTCTCCGGTTAGAGAAATATGGAGGGTCCCCTGCGTAAGCACAGTGGGGGGACCTCCATCTTTTCTGTGGAGCTGCACGAGGGCGGCTCTGTCGTTCTTATAGGGGGAATTGAGGGGAGATGTTTTTTTTGGCATCAACAGGCATGGTGACCCTCTTTATATTACGGGACGCAATCGCTCACCACCTCTTGCAGTAGCCCGCACTGCAAGAGGTGCTTACAGGCCCGGCAGAGCCAGGCGCCGACATTTGGGATCACCCTTTCCGCCTGGTGGCCTGGCAGTCCTTCGGCATGGCGGCTCCACCTTGAACACGGCGTAAAAAAGAATGATTTTGAAGACGAGAGGAAAATGGATGTGAGAAAGGTATGGGTGGGAATGAAGCAGGTTGTTACAAACCAACCACCCCAGACCGGAGCTCAGGGGTTAAGGAACATTGTCCCCTCTTCCCCTCAGCCCCGATCCGGGACGATTGGCTGAGAAGAACGTCAGCTTCTACCCTGTGAAATTAGAGGATGAACAGAGAAAGTTGTGGGAGAGGTTGTATAAAAAGCGACAAGGTAAGATAGGAATACAGGCTATCTGAAGGAAGGAAGAGAGGCTAAGCTGGGGCCGAATGGGGTGCTAGATCCCGTCAGCACGGCGGCCAGGATGGGAAATCGCCGTGCCCCTTACGGGGGAAATTGAATTGAACAAGGTCTGCTAACTAAAAGCCACTTTCTCTCACTTATTTTTATTTATGGCATTACGACCTTCAAAACTTTCAATAATTAAAAAACTAACCTTAGGAGGGCATTTGAAGTTACGAGGGGCGGTCAATAAGTTTTGCATTTCGGATATAAGGAAACGAGATATGAGGAAAAGTGTTTTATTATTTGTTAATATAACTACCCTCGACTTCAATGCACTTGCGCCACTTGTCCCTGAAGTTTTAAATTCCCAACAACCAGAAATCTCCCGACTTCTGTTCAATCCACTCCTAAACGGCGATCTGGACATCTTCATCGTCCCCAAACCGGCGTGCAGGCAGTGCAGCCTTGAGCTGGCGAAATAAAAAGTAGTCGCTAGGGGCCAGATCTGGACTGTAGGGGGCATGGTTGAGCTCCGTGAATCTGCACTCGCGCAGGGCAGCTTGGGCAACTCTAGCTTTGTGGACTTTGACAAAGTTAAGGTCGATCATGTTGATAACACTTCCATGTGATATTCCAAGTTCTCGCTCGATTTCTTCCACATTCACACGTCGATTTTCGAGGATCATCCTTTCCGCACGGGCCACATTGTCCTCGTTGGTCACATCTGACGGGCGTCCTGGACGGGGGTCATCTTCAAGGGACTCCTAACCATGGCGGAACTCCCTATTCCAGCGAGCAATGGTTGCATAGGAAGGGGCGGTGTCCGTGTACACTGAACCATGCGTTCATGGATCTCTTTTGCATTCTTGCCTTCCTTGGTCAAAAATTTGATCACTGCGCGGTGTTCAACCTTCTCTATTGTTGAAAAATTTGTGACTGACGATCTGCGATCAGCTACTGCTTCTTAAATAGACGAGGCAAGAGCGTGCGGCTGCAGGTCCTGACTTGTCATAACTTGTCCTAACACCCTACAATCAGCTATCCTTCTTCCTCTGTTTTGCCCTACCGATTTGCACAACTTATTTGACGGCCCCTCCTATCTAATTCGAAAGTTAATTTAAAACAACATAAGGTTTCAAATTTTGTTTAAATCACCCGAATAGTTATGATGTTATTGCCAAAACAAAATAATTCATTGGCTAACCTTAGGAGGACTTTTGCAATTATAGCATTCGAAAGAGAATGTAAAACAACATAAGGGCTTCAAATTGCGTTAAAATCGACCGAATAGTTACCATGTTGTTACAAAAACAAAAAAAAACTGAACGGGGACCGACCGATTGACATAGTTGATGTAGTGTCGCCCGTGACTAGATTCGCACGCAGCTATAAATGTGATATCATCTGAATGTGTGCAAAGTCATCTGCTAAATCTGTACAAAGTCAACTGCACTAATTTCGCCACCAATTCACGCAAAAATAACCTAGTTTTTTCACTTTTTAGACACTCATTTCTTCGAGAAACACCTTCTTTTAAACATAAAACATTCTTAAGAGACATATCTAAAGTATTACTCACCATATGCGCTACAGAAACTATTTTAGTAGCTTGTGGGATTTCTTCTCATCATATCCTTATTAGCAGCTCGTTCGCCTCCTAGCAACCACTGTTATGCATAACCCCGCCCTCTCAGAAACCAAGTGAGTATATTTTGCAATACTTCTGTCGAAAAATATATTATAATGCAAACTGGCAATTGGCGGGTTTTTAAGAATATTAAAACGTATTTTTATCTAAAAAAGAATCTAATGTATTGAACTTTTATGTAATTTGTGTTGTTTATTTTAAGATTAGAGATAAAAATTGAAATCCTATGTTTGTTTAGTTTAAGTGGGTATTTTATTGGAAAACTAGTATTGAGATTTTTATGTTCACATTTTTATTGTTATAGAGACAATTTGATCTGCTCATAGAAAATAAATTTAGCAGCTAAATTCAATTTTATTGATTTAGACATTCAAATATTAGGCATAAAACGCCACAAAATGCTTGAAAAAACAAATTAAAATTTAAAATCTAAAAATGCAGCCATGGCTAAATTTTTATAAATTTTCTGAACTTCACCAATTATAATAATTTTAAAAGGAACTCTAAACTAACTTTCCCCCCTTTCAAAATATCACGTTCCTAAAATTTAGAGTTATAGAAGATATATAAAAATAAATTTCTCAACTTTACCATTTGTAATTCTTATGGTTTGGAAAAATTCACAAAATTTCGATTCTTATATTTATTTCTGAACTTCACCATTTTGTTTTTTGATATTATAAAAGAATTATTAAAAAATAACTTCGATAAAAAGCATAAGTCATTACCAAACTAGGATAAAATTATTATTCAAATACTCCAAAAATCCCATTCTTAAATTATAGAGTTAGTGATAATGATGATGATGGTGATGATAATTCCGAATAGATTTGAGTCCTAAAACAGACTATAAGCAAATATGAGGGTGGGCCTATCTTATACGAAATGGACAGGAGTCTTGCTCTAATCCTTACCCATGCTAACTAAATTATAGTCTAAATTAATGAAATAGGCTAAATAAATTATAGTCTAAATTAATGAAATAGGCAAACCATGAAAATAATTATGATCTGTTCTCCTTAATCCTAAGTGAAATATTTCGCTTTTTGGATGGTGACTTGAAAATATTCCTCTTCAAAAATGGAGAAAGAGAAGAGGAAGGTTTAACTCAAAATATTTCCTCTGAAAATATTCAAAAATTTGTCTTTTTTTTAAAATTTATTGAGGCGAAAATAGAAGGAAACCTCATTATTCCGCAAATGCCCTCGTTGCTTTAAGGCCAGACGGACCATTATTAATTCAATTAGTTTTTTCTGAGAACTTAAGTCAACTACATCTTATCGCTTTTAAAGTATTTATTTACTTGGATTTTGAATGATTTAACCGTAGTTGTTTCAATAACATTAGTAGTAACAGAATGGCAGAAAGTGGCCATCTTGTGTGCCAAAGGAATTGTACTGCACGTTCGCATTAATTCATTTCCCTATTAATTTAAACAAGCTGCTTCTAGTTATTCTTTGGTCTTCCAGTGCAAATAACTAATTGCAATCCCATTCATCGTATCTAGTTAAAATGTTTAATTTTATATTTGTTGAAAACAACCTTTTCAAATTTAAGTGTGGCAACTCTAGTTATTGATGCTCTCTACTATGTTTTCAAGACTAGGAATTATCTTGGCTACTTTCCGCCAAACCTTACTCAAATATTTCAGTCTACACCCTTGCAAAACCACAACTGCAAACCGTGATCCAATAATGGCTACACTATGAACGTAGAGGGCGGAAAAATCGTGTCTATTTTTGTAATTCAATAACTAGGATATAACTTTCCTGATTTGGTTTGCCTGCTTCCATTTTTCAACGCATATTTGATCCATCTTCTCTTCAGATGTTTCTTCGCAATGACTTCACTGTCATTTTCATTTGGTTGTTCCACATATGACATGTTGGTAATTAAAATCAAATAATTACGGTTACTGTTCAAAAGTGAGGCACATTGGATTTTCCAATAGCATTATCAGCAAGTTTATAATGTTACGAACATGCCTTGTCCTAGATAATTTGCCTCGGTATCGACAGGCCAAAAATATCTCTGAGGCATTTCACTGGTAACCTTCTAATTGCGTAACATGGACAATCTCACTGCGGCTGATTTTCGCGCAGTTTGCCCTAACGATCCAATATACATAGAGGAGGATCTTGGGTTATATATCTCCCACATGTTCACTTTATCTAGCTTACACACTTCCTCTTCAGAATTTCTCATACAAATTGTATGAGTGATACAATCTTGTTGGTAGAGCGGTTTAAATTAAAGGGAACAACTGATTTTCTCCTCGTATAAAACAACATTGGAAAATGTGCCAAAAATTCTTGTCTAATATATCCACCTCTTCAATTTCGTGCAACTTTTTCATTATTATCTAATTGTAGAATTGAGTTTGATAAAATCAGAGCAATTCGTTTGAAAACTTTGCTCACTACGAGGGGCGGTCAATAAGTTTTGCAAATCGGTAGGGCAAAACAGAGGAAAAAGGATGGCTGTTTGTAGGGGTGTTAGGACAAGTTATGATAAGTCAGGACCTGCAGCTGCACGCTCCTGCCTCGTCTATTTAAGAAGCACTAGCTGATCGCAAGTCGTCAGTCACAAATTTTTCAACAATGAAGAAGGTTTAGCACCGCGCAGTAATCAAACTTTTGACCATGGAAGGCAAGAATGCAAAAGAGATCAAGAACGCATGGTTGCAGTGTATACCGAGACCGCCCCTTCCTATTCGCTGGAATAGGGAGTTCCGCCATAGTCGTAAGTCCCTTGAAGATAACCCCCTTCCAGGATGCCCGTTAGATGTGACCAACGAGGACAATGTGGTCCGTGTGGAGAAGATAATGCTCGAAAATCGACAGGTAAAGGTCGAAGAAATTGAGCGAGAACTTGGAATATCTCATGGAAGTGTTATCAACATCCTCCACAACAATTTGGCCATGACCAAGGTCTCTTTAACGTTGGGTCCTTTAGGAACCTTACGCCCCATGATCGACTTCAACGTCCATCACTGGGATCCCGAGACCAAACTCGAAAGCATGGCCTGGAAGCACAGAGGCTCTCCGACCCCCATCAAGTTCCTAACCCAACCCTCAGCCGGAAGATCATGGCCACCATCTTCTGGGATTCTGAGTGAGTGTTTATGGTAGACAATACGCCTCGTGGAAGGACCATCACAGGCTAATATTACGCGAAGGAACTGGCTGGTTTGAAGAAGTGCATCCGTCAGAAGCGGCGCAGCAAGTTGACACGCGGTGTCCTGCTCCTCCACGACAATGCCCCTGTCCACAAGGCCAGAGTTTCAATTCCTTTGTAAATCTTATGGCTCTCTATTTATGTGTTTAATTTTGATAAACTCATTAAAACTACTTTCCGATGGCGAAATAATGAAAAAGATATCAATGCAAATAATCATTTTTATATGAGAAAATCAACAAATTATCCTATAAATATGCAACATAATAGCGAAGATAATTGACTACCCAGTAAAACGGAACTTTTGCCCAGTATTTCTCTCGTAGAACCTCTTTTGTCTTTTCGAGAGCAGTTTTGATGAGTTCTTTTACAGATTAAAGACTACAAAGATCTATAAGACTTACATATGAATGGCAAGGAAACAACTAACTCCCATTACTGGAAATAAGTAAAATTCGCAAAATACCCGTATGGCTTAATCATTTAATCCGTATTCTGATAACCATTCAATTAGTCAGTCTGAAATAAATTTTTCATTCAAATAGTGTAAGAATGCGTTTACATGTTAAATTTAAAGTGTACAACTGAAAGATCTGCGTAAAACACAAAAAAAAATTATTCTACTAAATCTGAAAAATCGCCCATTCATCTAAACCAAACTAAACCATATCACGGTCAGTACGATTCTCCAATATTCCCTAAGGAAACATATAAATCGGACGATTTCTTAGCAAAATAGATATTTATAAGGCTGAAAAAACCCAACTCACATTGTGGCGTATATATTAAGTTTTTCGAAGGGGATTATCAGTGTAGTTGATCGTACATTACATAATAAGTTTCCTGTTAACTTGAGAGAAATGAATTTATTTCCTTAAAAAGGAATTACGCCAATATTTTGTGACGTCCAAAATAACAAAACTCCACTAATTGTTTAAGGAAATGGAGTTTTTATTAAAAATTAATAAAAAATGGTAACAACAACATTGTATCAAATGATTTGTTTCGGCTAATCAGTTCCCTAATATAAGACTCAACATTTGCAAAAAAATGAAAGCTTAACAGAATGCTTAAAAATACTTCAGAGTAAAATTCAATACTTCAAAATTCTAAAGATTACTTAGTGGCTGCTCTTAAGTCACCTATAAAGCTAAATCATTAATGTATATACAAGAGGAACTTGCACTTCGCATGCAGGCCTTCGGTCAGTGGCCTACGGCCTATCCGGATCTGTTAACGGTGTTTGGGTCTAAAGGTTTTAAAAGTTTCCAGTACATATATCCTAATAATTTACTCCTGATCATTTTTTTTTAAATGCCAGATTATTTAATACGCCTAAAAACCAAAAAAAAACGTTTAATGGAAACTCTTTTAAATACAAAAATTTATCCCCTCAGGATTCTTTTTTTTTTGCATTTAAATTTGCACTAAAAATTTCATCTTGCTTTATTCGTCTTGGTGAAGAAGTAGCTATTTCATCTTGACAAAGATTTAAATAATAATCGTTTTCAGAGATAACTTCAAAAAATTTCGAATGTACCAAAATATACCAGCCATACATAAATTTAATAATTTTTCAGACCCTCATCTTTTGTAATTCTTTTTGTTTTAAAAAATTCCAAAACATTCGATACTCATATTTATTTCTGAACTTCACCATCTTGTTTTTTCAAACTTTAAAGGAACTCTTAGAAAGAATATGGATAAAACTTGAAATTTACCTAGGTCAAATCTTAGTAGGAGAAATAAAATATTCATTACATAGGACAACACAATGTGTGCTGACTCAAGTTTTATGTTTTTTTAGCTAATTTTTAGCTTCTGATTTCAAATATGGTATCCATTTTTTTTCTAACAAATCAAGTTTTTATTTTAGAGCATATCACTCTATTACTTGGTCAGGATAATTTACAAAGTTGTTTAGCTTAAAACATTAAGTTATAATGTCAATCAAATATGAAATGATGCATGAATTATAAGCTATCACCTATTAGTCAATCTATGTGGTTAATTTGCAAATATAATGGATAAAACAAAAATAATTGTACACACACCAACCTATTCCTAGAACAAATTTAAGCTTACGAGAGTAACTGGAGTGTTTCGTGTCTAAACAGACTCTTCGGATACTCCAACAGTATTCGACCATCATGTTTGGGTTGCATCGACCTTGATATCTCTCATCTATAACCTTGATATCTTGATGTAACCGCTCGCCATGTTCATCGCTCACGTCCCCTAGATTATTAAAAAATTCAATTAGTTGGCTCTTGAAGAAATGAATCTTTATGCTCTTGTTGCAGCCTAATAGATGAAAGCTAGCTTAAAACATTAAGTTATAATGTCAATTAAATATGAAATGATGCATGAATTATAAGCTATCACCTATTAGTCAATCTATGTGGTTAATTTGCAAATATAATGGATAAAACAAAAATAATTGTACACACACCAACCTATTCCTAGAACAAATTTAAGCTTACGAGAGTAACTGGAGTGTTTCGTGTCTAAACAGACTCTTCGGATACTCCAACAGTATTCGACCATCATGTTTGGGTTGCATCGACCTTGATATCTCTCATCTATAACCTTGATATCTTGATGTAACCGCTCGCTATGTTCATCGCTCACGTCCCCTAGATTATTAAAAAATTCAATTAGTTGGCTCTTGAAGAAATGAATCTTTATGCTCTTGTTGCAGCCTAATAGATGAAAGCTAGCTTAAAACATTAAGTTATAATGTCAATCAAATATGAAATGATGCATGAATTATAAGCTATCACCTATTAGTCAATCTATGTGGTTAATTTGCAAATATAATGGATAAAACAAAAATAATTGTACACACACCAACCTATTCCTAGAACAAATTTAAGCTTACGAGAGTAACTGGAGTGTTTCGTGTCTAAACAGACTCTTCGGATACTCCAACAGTATTCGACCATCATGTTTGGGTTGCATCGACCTTGATATCTCTCATCTATAACCTTGATATCTTGATGTAACCGCTCGCCATGTTCATCGCTCACGTCCCCTAGATTATTAAAAAATTCAATTAGTTGGCTCTTGAAGAAATGAATCTTTATGCTCTTGTTGCAGCCTAATAGATGAAAGCTAGCAGGCAATGTCTCCCTCAAATCTTTGTAACTTGTAACCTTTTGACTCCCCCTAAATCCTTTGAGAACCGCTATAAATGCTTGCCATGCTCTTTTTTCTACGTCAGTCATCGAGCTCGAGTAGTTTCTGAATTTCATTAACATTGTGATCTGTGTTCCATCAAAAATGTAGCCTTTATTTTATCATAACTCAGACCAGAAAATGTTCTACATATGAATTTAAAACAGCCACCCTCCAAAGTAACAGCTTTGAAAAATTATTTTTTAGTTTTAGCTTAATATGAAGAGGTGGAAAGATGATTTTTTCTTGCTCAACAAGTGGTTGTTGCATGATATTCTTCTCCATAAATTTCCCATTTTTTGTCTTTAGCTCGGCTATCTCATAAACACAGGAAACATGGATATTTTTAAAACCGTTAATTAAAAGTTTAGTATTTTCAGATCCACACATATGACCCATTTGTGTTCGTCATACTTGAGGTAATCTAATACAACTTTTCTATATTCATGCTTCTTTTTGAACTGAACAGAGTGACCAATAGAAATGACACCAAGCAATTTTATATTAGGGTGTAATACACATTTTAGACGCGTCTTTGAACTATCATTACAGAGTCTCCATTCATTAAGATCATACTATCGAGCACTCATTGCTGCTAATATTACTGCATGTCACGACACTAAACCAAATCTTTTTCAGTTTTAAAGAATGTTAAGTGATCTTTTTCCCTGTTCTGATAAAACTTACATTTGTTTGTTTCTAATAACTCTTTGGACATGCCTAATTCCTTAAATTCAGCTTTGCCTTTTTGAAGTTTTCATATTCTTTGGTTGATGTATCCACAAAGACTGTATCATTGTCATGTTTATGATTTTCATCTGATTCACATATATCATCTTCAATCTCCAGTGAAGATAAGTGTGTAAACAAGTTACTGGTATTTCATCTGAGTGTTGCATGTGACGAATTGTTCAACAAAATTTCGTAACTCCTTTCTGTCGAGTTTTCTTGTTATAAGCAGAATGATTTGTGAGGCAAAAGTAGCAATCATCTACATGTATAGTTTTAGTCCTACTATACTATGGGAATGGAAAATGATATTTGTTTCCTTGTGCCCTTTTTCTATTAGCGAGATTTTCGATACATGGTTTACATACATTGTGCGGGGCCCAGCATTTAACCTGATCACCAATTTTAAACTTAAAAGAAGCCAAGTATGAATTTTTCACAAATTATCTAATGTTCATTGTCTGTCTTGGTACTGTAAAACTCATATATATATATATATATATATATATATATATATATATATATATATATATATATATATAGCAAAAAGGGTCATGGGAATTCGGACATTTTCTCCATTATAAATACTGTGATAGAATTGCCTGAGGCTGCCGCGACTTGCTTCCATCACATATTTGTACTCATGCTTCCCACGTGTATCCTGCAAAAAGATAGGAGCATGGCGTTCTCATCGCCTCTAACATTTCCCCGAGTCTTATCTTTCCCCGCCCCAAGTTTAATCAAGGAGATTCAATCCCTCGTTTGCCTGCAGGCGTCGATCTGGATATATTGAGTTAGGCTTATGGGAAGGTAAGAGAGTTTGAATCGCTAACAGGACATTCCATGGAAGTCCCCCATTGCCATATACCCCGAGGGGCTGGCTTAGGCTATTCATGCGAGAGAATTTCGCATTTGAATCAGATCCCGATTATCTTCGTCAAGAATCACGCCGATCCGGTCTCCCTTGTGCCCCTAGGAACTCTCTACCTCGAGAACCCCCTTATTTTCCTGAAGAGGACAATATCCTTGAGTGCCAAGGTTCGTGCCCCTCGAGACTCCAAGTCAACAGGCACCCCCTTTTGTTCAATTGTTCGGAAGAGAACAACTTTAGAACGGTCATTGTTCTTCGAGCCCGTTTGACAAGAAATGGTTCTCGCTCCCCTGATATCACATCAGTGGTAATTTAATTTACCCTTTTAGAGTTCTGCAAGAGAACGCTTAATTACCCCAATAACCTCAATTGTTTATCTAGAACATCTCCGGTATCCTGTCTCAAGGATCGCTTGTACTTACGAGCCCCACCCGCTCCCACTCCTCGAAGTCTGTCCTTCCCCCCTCGTTAAGGACACCCCCCTAAAAATCCCTCCTCCTGGGAAGGAAATCGCCAGTCGGACCGAAGCAATTCCTTCAAATGGCTTTCACCTACACGCCGACCTTATAAATACGTAAGCTACGAATTGCATTTAATTATTTCACTTTGTTGCCAACGTAACTCCGTGCTTTAACACAGATTTAGTCGACCCTTTCACTTCTTGTTCGTTTTTTTCATTTAAATCCCTCTAAGTCTTAATCCACCACTTAGTCAAATTCATCCTATGACGTTTTCATTTTATGTGCATCTCCCATTTTGATCCCTGGTCTTGTAAATATTTTCCATGTGTTATTTTTGTTAGTTTACTTAATAAAATTCTATTTTGTTAATACTGGCAATATTATTTATCCTTGGGCTCCGTTCCACTTCTTAAGTATATTGAAGATAAATAAACCCTCTCCAGGCCTATTTATTAACGTAGAATAATACTCGGCCATCTGATTAAATTCCCGCACTCGAATATAGAATAATCCCCACAAAGAATAGATATATAGTATATCGTTAGGAGCCTTTTTTACGACAAATACAAGTGCTGAACTCGTGGTTTTCATGAAATTAACTATGAGGAAAGTCGGTCAAAAAGTTTTTTAAAAAAAGGAAAAAAACTTTTGAAAAGAATAATTAAGATTTTTAAAAAAAGGCCTAGAACTGCTCACCTTTGAAAGGCCCTAAAGAATAACCATATCTCCCTTAGAAATAGGCTTACATTCCAATCATTGCTTACAAATGGTGCAGAGAGGAATTATAGTCCAAAATGGCCCAAAAAGGCTTTTTGGTAACGCACAAGAATATAAATATAGCCAGAAAATAGATTGACAGACGGGAATAAAATTTCTTCCTTGTGTATTTAGAGACATGGTGCTCTTCCGGGCTTCTGTCTAAAGAGTTTTCACATTATGATCTCAAATGGATGTAGAAACATAATCAATATTTTATAAAATATATTCTTTCCGGTCTCTTCCTACCGAGAATCGAGGGAAATAATGGCATCCTTTTTTGGAGATGATCATAATTTTCCGGGTTTCTTTTTTTTGGTTTCGTTTGCCTGGTAGGATGATAAGAGAAAAAAGATCGCAAACAAATGGGTTTGTTTTAAAAAATTGAGTCAGAATCCTCATATTCTCCCCAATCGTTTGCAACTTTCCCTCCCGTTTCTCCTCCTAAAGACCTTAGCAAAAAAGAATTCATTCACATAGATCAAATTCATTACTTTTCTTCTGTTAAAACCATTGTTTCGAACCAAATGAATTCTCACTGTAATAAATTTCCTAGTCAAATGAGAGGGGCGAGGAGATGAAGAAGAGGAGGCAATGATTACATTAACAGAAAAGTAAGAGAAGGAATGGAAGAGGAGGAGAGGAGAAGATGGTGGGCAGGGGTGGTGGTGGTAGTGGTCGGTAGGGCGGTGGTGGTGGGGAGGGGCGATGGTAGCGGGTAGAGATGGTGGTGGGCACGGGGGGTGGTGCTGGGTAGGGTCTGGTAGTGGTTTTGGGTATGGATGCTGGTGGTTGGTGGGTAAGGGTTCTGGTGGTGGGCAGGTGCAGTGTGGCAGGTGTAGGGGGCTGTGTTAGTGGGTGGGTAAGGGTATTTTTTGCCACATGCGGTTCTTGCTGGTGGTGGACATGTGCAGTGGTCCTTGTGGTGGGCAGGGAGATTGTGCTTGTTTAGCGCTAGAACATGTGTGGTGCTGGTTGTGGGCATGGGCGTTGATGGTGGTCATGGGCAGTGGTGGTGGCCATTGGCAGTGGTGGTGGGCAGGGGCAGTGATGGTGGTGTCGGGTAGGGGCAGTGTTTTGGAGCAGGAGCAGTGGTAGTGGTGAGGGACAGGGGCATTAGTTTTATACCATTATATTTGGAATTAAATTCCCTTTCAAATTATATACGGCTACCTTCATATTTTTAAAATTTCATCTTTCAACTTGGCAGAAATATGATATTTGAGTGTTTAATTTAAAAGCGGTCGATTTACGCAGGTTTAAGAGAAAATTTGCGGAGAAATTCTATCCTACCCAATTGTATTATTGAGATCAATTCGGTGGATCGGAGTTTTATTCCTTTGGTAAAGGTAAAAAATTCGCCGTTTACTCGAATTAATTTACATAGTGGATCTTAAATTACGAATTTGGTTCATCTATCGTTCATTTATCTTATTACATAATTTGTGCAATTAATATGTAGCCTAACCATAATTTTTTTTAAATAGAAAAGACGTGTTTTGTCTCCTCTTATTAGTGTTATAAGATTGATCGTGCTGAGATGAGGTCAATAACTAATTTTTAATGAATTTATATTTAAATTGAAAAAATTAAAATTGATTATTTTCTTCCAGCTTTGAACTTTGATGGTAAGTCTATGGGATTCTTAACAATACTTTTACGTTATTTCGAATTGAAAAAAAAAAATATGTTTACGGCTAAACTTATTTAAGCTAAATCCTTGTGCCAAATCTCATTATCTAGCAAATTATCTAAATTTTGGGGTTCATCAGCAGTTTCGGGGGGCTTTACATAACTTCAGATTTTGTGCACAAACACTCTACCACAGACTGTTCTGACGCTGTATTAGCATGCCAAACCGCTGTTCATTCATGTTACATATAAACTGCGTGTTTCTTACAATCCCGAAGGCTCATGCAAAGCCAACACCCTTCGCCCCGTTGGCGAAGGGTATTTAAGAGAAAGGTCCCACTTTCTCTTAAATACTTTTACATCATCTAAGTTTAATCCATTGACCCAACGACTATTTATTGACAGATGATTTCCTTTTCTTGCAACATGCATATCATATTGCTGACATGCACGGTATAGCAAAGCGTTTTCATAATTATCATTATACGATCCTGTTGACTTGAATATCATATTAATAATCAACAAATATGATTCGTTATTTCAAGACAATTTCACTGTAAGATACAGCATACTGATACCAGGATTTCATACATTTTTAATAGCTCTGCTATTTGAGATATATAAAAAACTTAACTTCTTTACTGAGTTAATCACCACATGGTGTGATCCGAATATTTAATCCTCTTGCGTTAAACCCAAAATGATGATTTGGAATATTCTGAGGGTATTTCCTTGCGTTAATCGCTAAATAGTGATGTGTCTTTCTAGTGGCTCATCTTTACGTCATTCTAAATGTGATAAGTCAGAATAGGTGATTTCATAGTTGGATTGTCGCAAATTTGCTAAGATATTATTCAGTGTTTAGTTAAAAGTTGTAGCATTTGAAGTGAAGCATCGAATTGGTTGTACTCCCTACAAATGGCTAAACGCAATTCAAAGACTATGACATGTATTAGATGATTTTGATAGTGATTTATCCAGTTTAAATTTTACCGATTCAGAATCAGAAAGTGACAGTAATGATCTTGATTCAGATAATGATGTTAAAATTGTTACTGAAAGTGATATTGCATCAGGTGCTGAGTGGACCGAGACTGGTGGAGTTCGCGCTCCATTCGAGTTTTTAGCAAATGACGGCTTAAAAGTTAGTGATGAAATAGGTGCAGATGACATCTTACAAATATATAAATCTGTCATTCATGATGAAATTATAAAATTTATATGTGATGAAACGAACAAATATGCAGAAAAATGTATTGATAGTGTAAAAAGCAGTTTTTCTTTGGCAAAGAGAAGTAGAAGAAAAAATTGGCCTGATATCTCTATTGAAGAGCTGAGATTGATTGAAAGAATTTTTTTTATTAATGAGTATCATTTAAAAACCATCATTTCAGGCTAATTTTTCAAAAGATCCCCTACTTGAAGCACCTATTTATAGCTTTATGATAAAAAGAGTCATATTTTTAGCCATTGTAAGATTTCCATATTTATCAGATTATACTGATTGGGGAAATACATTGTATAGAGATAAAAAGCTCTTAGAACTTTATAAAGAAACTTCTCATGTACTACCATTGCTGTCTTTTGTGCCCAATTCAATGATTTGAAGACACTCACACTAAAAACAAATTTTAAAATTGAGGTTTATCAGTTAGTTTTTGTTTTATATGACTTTTTAATTTATTTATCAAATTTAGAAATCTTTATTGGTCATACATTTAATTGCGTTGCAAAATAAATCACAAAACTTAAGAAAAAATTAGTTAAAGTAACGTATTTTTGAAAAATTGTCAAAAGTCTTGGCTGATAAAACGGCGCACTGCAGGGTCGGCTCGTGGCCGAAAATTTCGCAGTAAAGGGGTTAAGGAAGCATGTACTTTTACTTTACTTTCTAGATGTTTTGGACCGATGAATACAAATCTATAGCAACATATTTATAGACATACACAACAGCAAAGCGAAATCCATTTTTCGGGAAATTTTTGCCTCAGCTGTACCTAGTATATTCATTCCTAGCCACTAAGTTTCTTAAAGAAAAGAGGAATTATCCTAAATTTATCCTACTTGCTCTGGATTTACCTTTTTACTCGCATGCGACTGAATATCTCAGTATGTCGGTCGGTCTTCGTTTTCCTTTTTTAGGGTAATAATATTGTAACTATTCGGCCGATTCCAACGAAATTAAAACTCTTAAGTTGTTTTACATTCTCTTTCGAATAATATAACTGCCAAGATCCTATCGAGGTTAGCTGGGGAAATATTTTGTTTGGGCAATAACATCATAACTATTTGGCCGATTCTAACGAGATTTGAAACCCTTATATTATTATACATTCTCTTTCAAATAGTATTGAAAGTTTGGAAGGTCTTAAGTTCTTAAATGAGAATAAGTGAGAACACGCGACTCTGGTAAACAAACCTTGTTAATATATTCTTTGATGTTATGAAGTTTACTCTCCGTCATTCTTGCTTGTAGGCCTGTGTTTCGGTACGGATCAACGAGGATTTTGGATACATTATCTAAGAATTGCAGATTAATGGTATTCATTCTAATTGGGGTGGGAATTTCTGGTATATATATATATATATATATATATATATATATATATATATACATATATATATATATATATATATATATATATATATATATATATATATATATGTATATATATATATATATATATATATATATATATATATATATATATATATATATATATATTTATATATATATATATTGATTACTCCGTAGGGAACAGGCATTCACCTTGGGGTAGGGCATCTTCGGGTTCAACTAGTTGTCTCTCAATATCGTAGATTTATATTTCTATAAATGTTTTCTCTCAAACTTTTATAGTTGTTATTAAGATATAGTTGCAGAATCGTCTCCTCCATTGCACATTGGCATATATTATATCAAATACTTTGGCACATTTTGACGAGTTTTTCAAATTGTAATGAAACAATTGAGCGGTTAGTTATACAAACACGCTCAGGATTAAAATATTATTTATTACCAACAAGTTTAAGATGAAATTATTATTGGTTGCCTCAAGTCAGCTGGCTTGCATCACATGTGGATAGAATGCTTCTTAGAAGTTGAGTAAAAGCTGTCACTTGGCGTGTTGCGAGGGTGGCCACTTTGACGTTATCTCTGTGGCAATTGATATTTATAATTGATTGAACAGCGTGAAGTTGCCAGGTGTCGTCATCAGAGGTCTTTCCGCTGTCGCTGGCTGTGCCATATGCTTGCAGTTAGTAAAATTAAGGTTTAGTGGGTTTTGTTAAATAAGTGCTTCTCAACCTCTACAATCAACCTCAGAAACATCGACATCAATTGTTTCTTTAGTGGTCGCCATATTCTCCAAGGATTATACAAGGTTATGGAGAGATGCAAAACACGAATATCCACCAATTAAATTAGCAAATTACATTTATTTGTATAGTTAAAAATTGAATATATTTTGAATAGTAAAAGGACATAATTAATACTTTATGTACTTCTATTTAACTGCTTTTAGCACTGAAACTCGCCTAGGCGAATTAATAAGTTCTCAGAGTACACTTCTTTGTATATCTGTTCATGTTTAGCGTATGGCATTCAACTAATTCCTACCAGGTTCCTTTTTTTTATTTTCATAGTTTTGTCCAATATTTGACACTTTAGAAGCTTTTAGCTGAGGGGTTTTCTGAATGGATCATCGACCAGCGCAAAGATATCCATCCAAAGCTCAGGTTTTGAAGAAGATCTTGATTGTGGTTATATTTTAATCCTTTTCTTAAAATTTACTCTAATTCTGTTAAAAGAAAAAGGGATATTCCAAGATTCACAGATTTGTCTTTGAGATCTTTCACCTCCAGATTGACCGACCATCCATCCTCTTTTTAAATCTAAATATTTCCTTGTAATATTGCTTTCTAGCAACATACTCGTATGTTCAATAATTTTAATAATATTGAAATTTAAAAGATGAAAACATTAATATTCATAATAATGGCATAAAATTTGAATACAAAATTTATCATGTAAATGTTTATGTAAATTTAACTATTGCATTCCCTGTTGACATGAATTACTACATTCACAGTAGTTAAGTCCCATTGAATCTGTTTAGTCTTTGAATAGTAATTCTTATTCGGATGTAGTTTGAGGTATCTGCCATTTGAGTGATTTATGCTTTGGACACCACGCTAAACTGTACATAAGTCTCTCTTGAGATGTATATCAAACTGAGCAAAATCGTTTCATGACATACATTTTCTCCGGTATTACTGACTTCAATGTTTAAAGAATTGTTTAGCTAAAAACTTTAAATATTCTGCGCACGTAGTTGACTTATTTGGTTTGTGCCAAAGTCAAGCTGGGTCCATCTCCACGTTAATTTCAGTACCGCTATAAAAAAGAGGCGAGCAAACAAGATGAGATTCTTTCTCTATTTATTTCACTAATTTCCAAAGCACAGTGAAAATTTCACAAGGTATAATTTGCTTTCTGGCAAATTAAAATTATAATAGTCGTCGCTTCAAATTTATATTCGTTTTTATGAACTCAACAAAAGTTTTATTTGCATGGTTCTTTTGAATTTGAAATGGATATTTGCCATTCCCGAATAATAGGCGAAATACGAAATTGGCAAAGTATGAGGTAATTGGCAAGAATAATGGCAATTTAGCTATGTCAAAATTGAACGAAATTATGTTTTGATTTTACTGTTTGAACTTTTTAAAAAAATGTAAAGATCTACATGTGACGATAGATATAAGGTTATAAAATAATTTCAAACCTGTTTTTAAACTTTATACTTAGATTATATAATAGTACTCGATAAATACTTGTTAGAAGCTGAGAGGGAATGAAAACTGACATGAGACTTATTTGAAGAGGTCGAGCAAGTTTTGAGCAGTTGTGCTCCCTTCTACTTCCAAGAGGGAGTAAATTAATTGAGGGAATGATAAAAGCAGGTATTCTTATGGATCCTCTGACTCGTGGAATTTAGCGAGATAAGGTGTTTGACCGAGCACTGTTTGCGAAGAAGAAGAAAAGGTGGGAAATCTTCAAGGTGGCGACAAGGTTCCTTGAAAACTCAAATCGGATATCTGCATTTAGTCCAAATTCTCATCAAGGTATATACAAAGAAATGACAAGTATTTTCACACGTAAATTTTGAATATTTCCGAAAATATTTCCTGCTTTATTCTGGATATAAGACAACAAGAACCTCAGTAAATATATATATTTAAAAATGAAATGATCATAAGAGTGATTTTCTTTTTATATACCAATAATTGCCAATAAGCCAAATTTAGCATGAGACAAAAGTATTCAAACAATTATATTTGAGTAACTTAATATTCGTTTCATACAGTTTGTTTGCAATAACAGCACGAATACGATTCTCATAGGTTGTGATTAGCTTTTTGCAATCGTTTCTTGAATTTTTTTGAAATCAAACAGTAAATTTAATTGCCGTATTTGAATAAAACACGCTAAAAGGCATAATAAAGATTTGACTGAATATAAGGAGCATCAATTTTTGGTATCTCTGCTTGGATTTCTTAAATGATCTGTAATCACGTATTATTTCTTAAAAGGATTTTTTTGTGCATACAAGTAAACTATTTTTTCTACAAAGGTGCTTGTGGAGGGATGGAAATAAAGCGTTCAGTACTGATATTTTGATTCTTTTTGATGTTTTTTCAATTATTTAACCCGAACTGATGATGTTTTCCGCATGTTTGTACTGTTGAATGGTTTCAATATTTTGATATTTTCTATGTACAATAGGTATAGCTGCGCCATCACGACTTCTGCCTTGTCTTGCTTATCCGTTCTCATACTTCTTTACACTAACAATTTCATACTCTCTCCAAACAAATACATATTTCATTTAACCCTGACCCTTGTCCAACTCCATTGGTCGCATTTACGATTCCTCGCGCGCTACCTATATTGCGTCAGGCCCAATGCTCAGAGCTGCCCCAGATCTAGGTTCCTCCTCACTTGGCGGATGTCACAGACATTAGTCAATTTGTCGTCAAAAGCAAAGTGGTTCCTAATTAGACTTGAGATTCGTTTTGGTCTCCCAAGTCATGTTTCTACTCAAGCTGAAGGTTTTAGCAAGAACAGTCAGTCCTTTGCACCCATGAGAGCCGAACCAGAGAGTAGTAAAGGTGCATGCTCAAATCGCTCCATTACTCTTACCTTTAAAATTCTTTACATCGAGTAACACATGTAAAGGTTTATTTTTATGCACTCATATACCCTTGTCATTGGGTCTTCCCTCCCTTTCAAGACACTATTTGAGGTGGTGCTAGAACACCTCTGCTGGAGCAATATGAGTCTTAGCCATAGAGAGCTTATTTTCTCTCACCTCTTATAAGCACTTTTCACCATTTCATTGACCAGACAGGAATCACCACAACCAACCCTTTCATTGACTTATCGTTGCAATTCCGTCCTTGTCACCCTTTTCTATCTTCATGTCATCGCTCAGCATATTTAGGTCTTAAAGAGGGTGAAAACTCAGTTTTTTCCAGATATCGTTTATTTTCTTCTTCTCTGCCACTTTATGCGAGTGCTTGAGAATCAGGTCATCCCATAAGTATTGCGGCATTTTATCGCTGCGAATATGTTAGTCTCAACAACGAACCTCGTTCAGGATGACTAGTATAATTTTTACAAGTTATGTTAATATTACAGTGAAAGAAAATCCGGAAGAAAATGATAAACATTTAGTTGGATACTTTAATACATTCAACTCATTCAACTGTTCATAGTCATTTAAAAAAGATAGGTATAGTCAAGTTTTAGTTATACAATGGATCCCTCATTTATTATCAGAGGTTCACCTGCAGAAATATCCGAAATTTTTCATATCTGGTTTATATAAAAGAAAAGGAATAATTTTAGTAGACTTTTTACAGGAGGCAAAAATTGGGCTTTGTATGATATTAGTAATTATTAGAGACAAAGGATTAATACTTGATTAAAACAATACACCAGCCGAAACATGGGACTTATACATGGAAGATACTCTTATCCGACTAATGAAATCCTAATAGAATATTCCATTTTGAATTCTTAAGCCCAATCAGACTACATACTTTACAAAGAGCTTTACTATGGTCATTTGGATAGATTAGATGTAGCACTTAAAGAGAAATGACCAGCATTAATAAATAGAAAAACAGTGCCCTTTCTCAAGAAAACTTGTGTCTTTATATCGCAATTAATAAACATATAAAAACAACAAGTTCGATTTGGAACTAATGAGACATATTCCATACTATTAAAATATTATCTTCTTTTTAGAGGTTTAGTGAATAATCTGATGTGAATGAAGATGTGAGCAACATAAGAAGTAGAAATTACCCTATTTTTTTTTAAAGGCAAACAAATTTTACAAACATGGTATTGGAAAATTAGTACATAGATGAGTAAAATTAGTAGAAACTGGTGAAATTATATTTGTTATTCAATTATTAATAAAATACTTATTTAAATATAAATAACTTCAACAACGAGAATTTTTGCATAAAATGACACCTCTAACTCTCTGGCTTATCAGATTTAATTCGGCATACTTATGGTCTTTCCTCATCAGAAGGACTAAAAATCATTGATCTCGAGCCTGTGTTTTTGACCTATGTCATTAAGTATTAAATCAGTGTCTGATTTCTCCCTTTTGTTTTGTTTTTAATTTTGTAATTTTTCTTCTTATTCAAATTACTTATTTAGGATTGTATAAGTTTTTCCATTCAGGGAATTTGAATTTATTTAATTACACAAGATTCCTGCTCAATAATGAGTCGTAAGATTTTTCCGTTCTTTTTTAAGGATAGCTTAATGCAGCCCCTGTTATTCATCGCCTTCTACTCCTATTAATGAATGTCTAAACCTTATGTCGCCCCGTAGTTCGGTTTTCCTCTTATCATGTTTGAGCCCCTAAAGCGAATCTGAATCTAATGCCAATTAGTGTCCGGATTTAGACTTTCGAGTTATTGGGCTTTTATAGATTGTTAAATCCCTGATCATTAAATACTTTACAAATTTGGAAAGAAATTAATAAACAATATATTAGTAATAATTACAAAATTTAATTCACTAAATTCGCATCATTATTTATGGTTTAATAATTTTAAATTTTAAATATTTTTGCCCATTTATAACTTGACCCTTTTCCTCTATTTATTTTTTTATTCTCCTGTCTACCTAAGTTCTTTAAAGCTTGTGTATGTATTTCTTGGATTAGTGTTTAACAAAAAGCTGACCCAATAAATATAAAAAAGGATGCTCTTGAAATCAAAGAAAATAAAAGACGATTAATTCCGGTTATTCAGAATTGTGTTTGCAATGGCAACCAGAATATTATTGAGGCTGAGAAAGAGTGTAGATGGAAAAGGGCCTATTTTGGCGAGTGCCATAAGGTTAGGGATGGTTTACTAGACGTACAAAGGACTTCATTATGTTAAAAGCCAACTTAAAGAAAGTGCAGCTGTGTCTATGAGTTATATAAACTACAGAGGGTAGGAAGATGTGTATTGGTAATGATGAGAGCGAGGCAAAGGTTTTGCATTTATGTGAAAGAACAACAGATTGTAACGCTGTTCGTGAATTTTCCAAGCTGTTTTGGTGGAAATATTTTTAAATTTCGAGCGAGTCTAATCGCGGGCGACTCTTCACCTCGCAATGTTAGTCGGTCGGTCATCGTTTTGCTATTTTTGTAGTAAAATTGTACTTATTACACCGATTCTCACGAAATTTGAAACCTTTATGTTGTGATACATTTCCTCCTAAGTTTTGCCTAGAAATGATTTTGTTTTGCCTAGAGCATCATAAATCTTCCGACGATTCTAACGAAGGTTAAAAGTATTATGTTGTTGTACATTCCTTTTCAAATCATATAATTGCCAAAGTCCTCCCAAGGTTAGCCTAGAAATTATTGAGGGGGGGCAATAACATTATAGTTATTCGGCCGATTTTAACAAAATTTTAAACCCTTATTTTGTTTTACATTCTTTTTCGATCATAACATTGTCAAGGTCCTTCTAAGGTTATTCAACGTTTTGAAGGTCGTAAGGTCATAAATAAGAATAAGTGAGAGCACGTGACTTTTGGGTCAGCCTACCTTGATTTTAGTAAATT
Organism: Ceratothoa steindachneri; assembly: GCA_963969495.1. NCBI lineage: Eukaryota > Metazoa > Arthropoda > Malacostraca > Isopoda > Cymothoidae > Ceratothoa > Ceratothoa steindachneri. The sequence continues at coordinate 143,654,173 of OZ018321.1, read as the reverse complement.
TAATTGAGATGTTTCGAATCATTGTTTTTACATAGTTTTTTATTTCGCCAGCACAGAACTGACTGATTTGTACGCCATCATGCTCCAGGTGGCCAAATAACTATTCTCTTGAGAAAAGCATTATAATTTTTTTCGTCTTCCCCACAAACCATCTGGTGAATATATTCACGTTTGTTTAGCCTCATATGTTTAATCAAAATGAAGAAACTTACTTATTTTTTCAACCAAGATTGCATAAATAAGTTGCAATGAATATCTAGCAATTGTTAGCAACTCGTCAATCTGTCGATGGAACTTCTCTCGCTTGGATCTTCCAGTAGAATATTCATCACTTTTTAACGAAATGCTACAAAGATTAAATCCATGACTTTCGATAACTTTTCTTGTAATACCACACAATCAAGGGTAAAAGATTTGAGATATCTACGAGTAGTTTTTAGTTTTTTATTCTTTTTACTATTTACGGTATAGAAATAATTCACTATGTACCAAATTTTACTTTCCTCTTGTTTCTGGGTTAAAAGTGTTACTCCTCAGTTGTTCGTAATTAAATTATATGGATACTGTGTATTTTTATCCCATAACTTTGCTTTTGTAGGTAAGTCACTGAATTTCTAAGTTTGCCCTTTTGGAAAATAATTCAGATTTCAGGAAATTTGTTTTAAGATATAAAAGCATATAGATTTGAAATTTTTCAAAGCATAGTGTAAAGTGGGAAATCTTGATTCAAATAACGCTTTGGAATTTTGAAGGATAGTAGTTGTTTTAAGGAAACCTTCCAATACATTCTGGATTTAAGAGAAATCTCTAGAATTTAGTAGAATTTTATTAAGTTTAACCCTTTGGCTGCTGCTGGTCTCTATATGGTCTTTCTCAGAAACAGTGACGAACTGCTCCCGAACCAAATATTGGTTCTGCCTTCTCTCTTGCTCTCTACCAATTCAGTTCCTCTCTATGACAAATAGATATATGTACGTTGACATGTATTGAATAAAATTTAGAGTAGAAGATAATTTAATTATTTTCTTTAAACCTCGAGCACTGAGAATAATGCCTTGAATTATAACTGACGCAGTCAAAGTGTTAAAGAATGTTTCACACCTTGAAAAAACACACGCCTGAAAGTTTTAGAAATTTCAGAAATATCCTAAAAATATTACTTCATAATTATTTATACAGTGGTTCTCAGAACTGCTATAATTTTCAGCTCTAGCTCCTATAGTGAATAAATCAAAGATACCTAAATTGCACCAAGAGTCTGCAATCATTGTGCTGATGCATTCGATTTTATCTGCGGACAGTTCATCATAAAAAGAACGGTAAGGCAGCATGTATGAGGATGTATTAAGAACACAAAGAATACTTTACTATACAAGTTGGGACCAAAGATAAATTTGGGGCACCTTAGTTTCCTTGTGAACACTGCCAAAAAACTTTGGAAGGTAAGAAAATCACTTGTGGGAAGGAGTAAAATATTAAATATCACAAGTATTTAAGCAAATATGTTTGTTTGTAAGCAAAAAGATTAATAAAGTATATTTTCTATTTTGCAGGATGGTATAAACGTTAAAATGGAGCCATGTAGTTTGCCATTCCAGGCATTTGGCACCACGCAGTGATGATCATCTTGTACCTACCTCTCTAGAAAGGTATTGGTCAACCTAAAAAAAGCAACAATTCCGAAGTTGAAAAGATCCGTGAAGGTTTCGACTACATTGTCAGACATATGGCTGTTGAGAGCAATCAAAACTTTTGAAACCAAAGGGACTTCAATGACTATTGATCAAGCACTATTGATTTCTAGTCTAAAAGAGTGAGATATGCTGGATAAAAATGTGCAAGTGACAAAAAAAGAAACTTCCTAAAAAATTCTTTTCCGCTTCCTGAAAGATTAAGTGTCTTCTGCTACTACAATGATGTATCTAAACATTTTGATGCAATTCGAATTACATGTAATCTAGATCAGTAAAGGTTCCTTATTGCAGCTATTGTTACAAGCTTTGAATTAAAAGAATTATGGCAGGGAAGTGAATGTAGACTTAAATGTTGTGACATTTGTAATGGCTCTAAGAATGCTTTCCAAGTTTCCATGTCATAATGCTCTTTTGAACAGTAAGGATACCACAGCAAATTTAATCACGAAGAACTTGGCACAGAGGACTTAGTTCTTTGGTGGAGGGGATGACGTCAAACATAAAAAAATGCTAGACCCTCAAAGGGTTAGGTTCCTTTCATTACATTCAAAACTAGGTTTCATGGAGTAGTTTGTTAAAGCTTCAAACAAAGACTGCAGCCTTCATATACCTACAAAATAGTTTTAACATACTTTCTAAGGGAAAAATGAGGGCTGATGTCTTTGTTCGACTACGAATCCTTAAAATCATACTGCTCAGTTTTACCTGAAAAGCTTACTAATAAGCGAAAATAGGCCTGGAAGAATTTGATTTGAGTGTGCTAACTATTTTAGGATAACCACAGAGCTATACATATGGGAAACTGGTTGAGAATTTAGTAAAAAGTAGTTGCCAAATGGGTTGCTAGTTTCCCTGAAGGTGCATATCTTTGATGCCCATTTTGTTAAGTTCAAGAAGAATATAGTAGCATATTCATAGGAGCAAGGGGAACGTTTCCATTAAGATATACTGACTTTAACATAAATATCAAGGAGTACACAATGAAAACATTATGTGAGACTCCATTTGAGGGCTTGTAAGCAAAAATTATTTACTATACAAAATCGAGAAAAACTATTCACTTCTAAATATTTGGACTTCTTTTTACATATTTCATGTATAAGTTTCAATAAAATTGTAAAAATTTTACACTGTTTTACTTTTAGCCCTACAAAGTATGAAAAAAAACGACATTTGCCTTTATGCAAATATTCCATCATACAGGGCGCCCTCCCTAAAACGGGCCCTAAATTTCGATAGACCTCATTTCTCAATTCTTTGCAAAGATTGATTGAAACTTTGGTGATAACTAATTTATTGTGTTTATAAACATCCTATCAAATCATAAGAGTCTTTTGACCTTTTTTCTTTATTATAAAGCACGTTTTCGACATGACCTCCATTTAGCTCTGTCCTTTTCTTGAGGTGCGACACCAAGTTGTTCAAGATGTCTTTGCAAATCGACCGACTAATGGCTCCGATCTCCTCCGTGATGCCTTCCTTGAGTTTCATGGTGTTGGGTCTTCTTGTGTAGAATCTGTTTTTAAAGTAGGCCAAGAGAAAAAAATTTGCAGGGGTGTGGGCTAAGGTCTGGGCTGTGAGGTACCCACTTAAAACAGTCTTGTGGCTCATCTCACGGCCACCAAAGTTCTCTTTCAGCTAATCTCGGGACAGGTTTGAGGTATGAGAGCTGGCTCCATCTTTCTAGAACCAGAACCTTCTCTTAAGTGACTGAAACCGGGTCTGCAGCTCCCTCTTAAATGTTTTGAGCAGCTCAACATACCGCACCTTGGTGACTGTCACTGTCGCGATTACTGTAAGAAGAGGGGTCCGAAGATGCCTCTGGCTGAGATTGCAGTCCATACCTTGCATTTGGGGGACTGTAGGGGCTTGGTGACTACCTATTTTGTTCTGGAGTTTCCCAATAAGACATATTTATTCGAGTTTACCTTTCCTTCAAGATGGAAGTGAGCTTCATCAGAGGTCCAAAGGAGGTTAAGGAAAGTTGGGATCTTCTGAGTCTTTTCCAGTATTTTGACTGCCATATCCTATCTTTGCCCTTTTTCCCAGTCTATAAGGCTCTGATTCGTGTTTATTCTGTATGGGTAGACCTTTACATCCACTACTAGCACTCTGCTGCAAGTTTCACGGGATATACCGAGGGACTGACTTCTCGTGCGCACAGAGCGATTTGGACTCTACTGAACTGACTCTCTCAAGCTCTCGATCAGCTTAGCTGTACGCTTCCTGGGGTGTCCTGAATGGCTTGGACGGTTTTCACTGGCTGCATTGAGGTTCTCCACTAGCCCATATTTCTCGAATTGTTCCATGCATTCCTGACTTCTGCTCTTGGGATGGGAGGGATCTCTTTCACATTCGAACTGATGCAGGAAAGTGTCCTACACTTTCTTGAACAAGCATGTTTTGTAGTAATGTTTGACGCAGTTTATTCTTTGCTGGAGCTCCTATTGAGATCTAGTTGTGTTGACAGGCGTCGATTCTGTCATGTCCTGCGAAGTAAGTATAATTAGTGAATAAATGAAGGATATATCATAAAATGTGTTTGCAGGCGACTTTTGGGTGGGAGACCATATAAGCCACAAAAGAAAAGTTTAAAACAAATAAAACTAATTTATATTCTATTATAATAAAAAGAGTTGGAAAATAACAATTACGGGCGGGAAAAAATTTAGTTACAAAGTTTAATTATTATAATATTTACAGATTTGTGCAGGTTTATTAAAAAGTTAGCATTACACCAATAATAAGAAAAAATGTATTCCTTCGCTGACTCCAAGATCGCGCTCTGGCTCTGTTCTTGTAAGAGGTGACTTTCAATCCAAGGAGCTTTGCTATTCAATCAAAAGGGTAAAATGATGACAATTATGGGTTAGATGAAAACATTTGTGTAATTCTAATATATATTACAGTATTTTTTGTAAAAATAAGGTTTGCTCTTTTTTTATTTCAGGAATTGCTCTTTCCAAGGAAAAGCGTGCAATCATTGTTATTCTTCACTAAATTCGCTAGAAATGCAAGGAGATAATTGCTTAGGGCATTGCATCAAGGAATACGAGCTTTAGGAGTATTAAAGTCTTTAAAGAGATCGGTTAGACTCTTGTCAAGAATGGCAAGATTTCTTCGTGTCAGTTCAAGGAGCGGATTACCTCTATTGCCCAGCTTAAACACGATTGTAAAGAGGCTGGTGTGAACGCTTCAGCGAGCACAGTATGACTGAGACTTTTATTCCACGGTCTCGTGTTGAGAAGGACTGCGGAAAGGCCTTATATCACTAAAGAAAACCTTACGGAATAGAGTTTTGAAGACTGGGGCAAACTAATATTCTCTGATGAGGCTCCCATCAGCTTCTTTGTTTGGAATTCCTGGAAGATCCTTTGTTAGGAGGAGAAAGTGAAGCGCTCTCATGAGTTCTGGGTCGTTACCAAATTCAAGCATCAGAGGACTTTCAATGTCTAGACCTGCTTCTCATATAAGTGAACTGGAGTACTAAATAATCTTTGCCAAAGAACACTGCTATGAACTTGAAATAGTTAAAGTGATGCTTCATTATTATCTTTTCCCAACAATTCGGGACCAATTTTGGGGGCGATATCTTTATTTTTCAGAGTATTGGCTCATCTTGTCACGATCCCCAAAAATAGCAAACAAAGTTTTTGGCTGAAATAACCTCTTACTTTTGCGACTGTAGCCTGGGAATTTACCAAATTAAAGCCAAATAGAAAACTTTGGCGTGATCTTCAAACTAGCGGCTGCTAAACAAAACTCATCCAATGACGAAGATTTGCGGATACGTTTTGGAGAAAAATTGAGCAATATCATTCAAGATATCTTCCCAAATTTGTTTTTCATCATGCCAACACTTATTAAAGCTGACCTATAAACAAGGTATTTCATTGTAAATCCTAAATGCACGTATTAACTGACATTATTTATTATGAATAAAGTCCTTGTGCTCTATTTTCTTAATATTACACCTTCAAATTAAGATATAAACGTATTAAAACAAATGCAACGTTTGATTAATCCTATTAATTTTCTAAAATAAAAAAATATATTAGTTTCAGAATCTGTGGCCACGACTGTAGATTACATAGGTATATCAGTATGTATCGCACAATTTCTCTCCCTCTTTCTGTCTCATCTGACATCCCTGTTTGAATAAACAGGGATAAAACACTGTAATCGGTTATTATTACACACTTTTTTCCTAGTTTATTTATTTTTCTTTACGAATATTAGAAAAAATAAGGAGATAATTTTCCTATTAAAGCAATTAAACGAACAAAATTTCATTTAAAATTCATTAGTTCTGTTTTAACCTCGAACAAACCTGTTAATCATAAAAAATAATATTTTCACTTTGTTATTAGTTTTCCTTAGCAATCAGTAAACAAACGTTTCGTATACCTAATACTGTGCCTCTCATGATTCCAATTACCAAGCTTAATCGACTCCTAATTGCATTTATTTTAGCATTTTGAAACAATTATAAATAAAGTGTGGAACAAATGCGTATTTACAAGGCGTTTTGTTTCAAGCATGAAGTCGTTTAATCATCATTTTGTTGGCTTGCGCTCCATAGGGTTGGCTTAGGAGTATAGACAGGATTGAATCCAATTCTTTAACGAGTGGGGACACTCCTAAAATGAGTCCCTTGTCGGAAATGGCACACAACGATATGATGGCTGGTTGATACTTTTCAAATATCTCTCTCCCACTTAGCAAAGCCGTTTTAAGTTTATGATGTTATTTTCTCCCATTCCTTTGCCTTTTGGGTTAGAAGATGGATTTAAAAAAAAAAAAAATTAATTTCGTTTATGTGGCATCTCATTTTCTTATATTTTCTTAATCTATTAAAAGTCTCCCCAGCACTTGTTGAGCTTGGCCAAGTTCCGGTGGTTGAATGAAATTCATCGCCCCCAACTCATGGCACCTACTCTTCGCGGGCCTAATTCACCGCTGATCAAAACAAATTTCCCACTGAATATTGCGTGTAAATATCTAAATTGATAACTAAATTATAGCAACTCAACTATTTTAATGCTGCAATGAAATCTTAAAATGTATAACAATGTTTAAAATAATCAATAGAGGAAAATATAAACCATAACATGATAATAGAAATGACATTCTTGAACCTAACTTTTAATTATAAATATATATTTAAAAGTATTTATATATCTGTGTACATTTGTAGGTATATTTATATATGCATATTTATGTTTAATGTGTATGCTTTTAAATGATTATTTATATTTATACGTTAGCGGGCTCGTTTTGACCTATTAATATGTGTGTGGACAGGTACATCTACATCTGTGCGGTGGTGCTTACTTATGTATATGTGTATATTCATTGATATACAGGACTGTATGCGTGTGTACCTGCAGATCTGCATATATGTGTATTTGGACTTGTAAGTAAGTAAAATCACTTACGAATCTCAGCATGAATGCTATCCCAAGGGTCTTCTATATCAATCACTAACATAAACCTCTGAATTACTTAGTTACGAGTATCTTAAATTATGTCTTAATGAACAATTGTATCGACATAACCTTAGTATACATACAAACATTATTATAGAGGAATATAAACCAATTATTAAATATATTTATAATAAATATAAAAAAAAGATGCATTATGGTGAGGGTGACTTGATTCAAGGATTTAAAATACCTAAAGATACCGTTGCATATTTGGCTCTATAACATATTTGGCTCTATAAATCCAGCCAATCGTTTTAATTTGCGTCCAAAACATTGTGATTATTATTATTGTTATTATTCTAAATATTATCGTTGTTATTATTATCAACATTAATAACATACAAAGCTAAAACTAATGTGGGCATAGTGACAGAAATTTTGAAGTTGTTTGACAAGAGAGTTGTGAAGTTAGAGGAAGTCAAATCGTGAGGAAAGTTCATAGCCCGATGAGGCTAAGGAAGAGAATCTTCGCAGTTGTTAAGTCAATGAGAAATATTGTGATTTGCGCCAAAGAATTATGAAACACGCTTTGCTTCTTCGAGTAAATCACATTTACATATTTCATTCTGGCAAATTGTTTTTAAATGCTTAAGTCATTTCGTGTTCTATTTCGGGGAATTGTTATTCCCAGAGCGAGAATTTCTGACAATGGGAGAGGGAATTTGGGTAGAAAATGAGTAGATAAAGGAAAGAAAGAACAAAAAGAGTATTGATTTGTGGAAAGGAGAGTTTGCGCTGTGTTTGTATGTATGGGCCTGAAAGAAGAATGAATTGGAATAAACTTGTCATGTAAAGTTACGAGAGTGAATGTGTCAGTATGTGTGAAGGATTAGAAGGTGAATAGATTAGGTGAATGAGTGGTTGAGAGAGAAGGGGTGATTAAGAGCCTGGGTAATGATATTTTATATGAGAATTATGTCTGAAGGGGCAGAATTGAGGCTTTCTTCTCTAGGAAAATCCCTGACAGTAATATATGCTACAACACATAGTGAGCCATCTGTATGAGGGAGGTGGGGGATTTTGATTCTTTTTGATGCGTGTCAATCCCATATTGTAGGAAAACGGCTTAGTTTTAATTTTCAAGTTCTTGTCAGATTGACGTCATAAATTGATGGTCTCAATAACCTTTAGCGATGCCTTTTCTGGCAAATTACTTGTGGGCGTGTCTTTTTCTTAGAATAGATAGGTTCCGCAAATCCGAAGGGTTTATTTTACTTTATAGTTACTTACTCATTTTTTTATGGAGATGGTAATAGTTGGTTTATTTGTAACCACCAGGACCAGCTGGTCACAGTCTGTGAGAATATCGATACAGAGCGAAAATATTAAGATTAGATTCTAGTCACTAGAAGGCTTTGTTGGCTTTCCAAAATTTCATATTTATTTATTTTGAACCCACTGTCAACTACCGGGAACCTCATTATAGGGTGAGTCAAGGCAACAGTTTGGAGCGTTTGCCTTTTGAATGTTGGCTTTCTCGTGATAGATGGGGACAATGAGATGACCAAAATTATTCCACTGCATTAAAAAGTAGCGGGATATTTATCATTGGGAGTTATCGGCTGAAATCGGGGTAGAGAAGCAAGCAAAGGAGTTCATTTTATCGGGGCTTACGGCAAAATGTCTCGGATCTCCCAATACTTATCGGCCAAGAAAAAAATTTGCCAGGTATGCTGACGGGCCAACTGTTCAAGAAAGTCGGTATGCTTATAAGGAATTGACTGGATTGTAACTCTTAAGGATACGATACACCACCTAACAAGACTGAAGGCTGATAAAGGATGGAAGAAGCGTGAAACATTGGAAGGTAATCCGATGCGTGCATTAGGGAAAAATGATTTTGAATAGATATTGGTCAATGAGTGCAGTTATCAGAGTAGCCAAAAGAGAAGGTTGCGTATGGCACTTGATAGAGAGATGGTGTGAAACTCTTACGAACTATTTGGTAATTGACCAAGAAGGCAGGTTCCCATTAGTGGGATGCTATATCATAAAGAGAGCTTGATATTGGTCCTTCATTAAGGAGATCTTCAATATATCAGGATAATTATATACTAATTTCCAATTTTATATATATATATATATATATATATATATATATATATATATATATATATATATATATATATATTATTTTACCTATATAAAGTAGTTTATGAGTGCCAGTCACACTTTTTGCGGTGAAAGTGATGAGGAGAAATGCAGGATTTTATTAAAAGTTAACTGTTTTAGGTTATAGGCAGCAATTATTTGTCTCTTGAAACGTTATTCGTTTTGGTATTCATTTTCCTCGTACCTCAGAAGCAAAAGAATAGTTCATTGTATTGTCAAATCCTCTCCTCCCCAATCTTTTTTATTAGTAAATTTTCGAAAACTAAGTGGAGTTTTCTATTCGTCTGAAAAGATCATGACTGAGTTTATCATTGCTTTGCAGTTTTACAGCAACTTCGCTCATGCGATAGACAGTTAAGTGGTTGTTTTGGTGCAAAAATAAATCATTCCAAAGCTGCTCATTGATCTTACTTATGGCACAGGCATGAACTATCTTCTATTACTATGTGGTTTCTTCTAAATCCCTGGTTAGGTTTCCTTAGGGATTTTAGGTCTCTACCTAGTTTTTTATTTATTTTAGTTAATTTTACGTAGGTTCTCAGTTAGTTTACTTTATCCGTTTAGTACCCTCGCAACTAGGTGCTGATGTAGTAAGGGAATTAATCAGGTGACATTATTTTGATTGTTTGCCCTTCTGGCAACAAATCCTGTATTAAAATTTGCCGTAAATGTGGATGTCAGGAAGCTTGTGATGATTTGTCGTTCTCTTATTCTTTGCTCTATGAGTAGTCCCCTCCTTAGATTATTCTGGTTATTTAACTTTCATACGCCCACTCCCGATTATCTTTATAAACCTCTCCTGGCAAACATTCTGATGAAGGTGGCTACGGTAATTTTGAAGTTATTCATAATAATGAGCTCATGTATAGCAAGGGTGAAGCACCGTTTCCATTTACAGACAAGTTATGACAAATCGCGTATGTTTCAACAGTGATGAAGTCGTGATTATGTTGAATTTCCACCGTGCTAACACACGCTCTAGGTAGACGTGGTTTCGAGTAACGTTAAACTGTAGCTATCCATTGAAATGTAAAAGGCGATTGCAGATGGCTGGTAAAAAGCCAAAGGTTATCTTTATTTTTTATAATAATAATAATGATTTTAGTCAAAAAACTGTTAGTTTGTCTCTCGCCGTTTGTGTCCGTTTTTAGTACATACAATTTTAATTCTTTGTTATCCAGCTCTATAGTACTCCTGAAGGGGCGTTAAAATAAGTAATTTTGAGTAGAGTACTTTATTATATTGTATATAGTACTCAAATGTCTCAGCCATCAAACGAGTCGATTTGAAGGTAAAAAAAATTGCGAAACATCACTGAGGATTTATTTATTTTAATGGTTTGACGAGTTGTTTTTTCTAGTTAAATGTGAAAAACAACCGGGTTATCACCTCCGAAGGCCTTCTCAAAGTGTTTCGTAAAGAAAATGTTTAAAAGGGGATTGAAAGTTTGTGGTGGGACTTCCAGTATTGGACAATTAGTCAAGCTGCTCTGCCTCGTATCGCTTCAAGTAATTCTCTAATTTAAATTTAGAAATTAGTCAAAGAGTTTATAAAAGTATTGCTTCACTTATTTCTGTATTGATATTTGTGTGAAGCTTGAGTTTGATGTGTATGGATGATGTTCTTTCTGTATCGGGTTGTATGCGTGATGAAACTACTTTCTGAGTGCATTCGACAGTTCCTTCATTTTCTTTGATTCTTAAGAAAATTCTAACTTTACAGGTATTAAAACGTTGATCAAAACTATCATTCGTTTTTCTAAAAGATGTTTTCTTCTGTGATTGAAATTTAAATTTGTTAATTAAAATTCTTTTAAAATTTTTTATTTAATCAACGATAAGTGAACGATAAGTGTTTTTGCTCAGATAATTAATTACCTGGAGGAAAAGATTTAAAGCATAATTTCTTGGCTACAAGTTTTATCTTCATAAAGGAACATTGAAAAATTAACATTTGTAAAATAGTTACTTTGTATTTTTATATAATTCTGTTTGGTTATCTTGCATTTGAAGTTTTTTTCATTTGATTTACTTTGCACACTTTTCATTTAGAAACAACCCCTAGAGTGTAAAAAAGCAAGTTTGTGATCTACATTCACTCCAATACACCTTTGCTCAAACAAACGTGCCTTTAAAGTTTTGAGTTCAAGAATACTAATATTTTTAAAATTCAACTTAAAATTGTTTCAATTCAATTATGATTCGTTTTGAATTTAAGGCCAAACCTCAGCTTGCACAAAGCAAATAATTTGTCCATTTTAAATTTTATATTTAATGCACGCGTTGTTACCACAATTAACAAACACACTTGAAGAGAGCACACATGTATACAACAGTAAATTCTTTTAAGTTCTTAATTCAATTAATGGTTTTTTAAGCTAAATGCACTTACCACATTTAAACATTCGAGAAATCATTTAATCTTTCGTAACAAAATTTATTTGGTCAGCAGAACAAAGTTTTAACATTGACCTCTCCTTTTCCACTTCCATGTTCATTTAAAATGTAAATTATACCGACATAAACACATGTAAATTTTTTTAAAAATAACATAAACTCTTTTTTACGAATTCTTTCGCTCTTTCACTAAGAGATCTTTAAAGTTTGAAGGACGATATTTACTATTTCTAAATATTATTTGGGTTAACAAAAATTAATGTCGTATTCTTTGTTTTGCATATGTAGTTAAAATAATGGCTCAATAGAAATTTATTTAAAAAAATCCAATTCGTCCCAGTTGTAAATTATTTAAATTACCTAAAAATAGAAGTGTTTTTCCTCATTCCCGATTAGCAAACTTTGAAATTGTTGAGCACATCACATTACCTCTCCATCCATATATATATTCTTTTGCAATCTTCTTTACCTGGTCTCCAATGGGCGCTCTGTGGTAATTTTTCTTTGATACTTTACCTTGAACCCTCATCAATCACAAATTTCACTCCCTATCAAGAATTCCTTATCGAGTACTCAGGGTGATGAAAATTACATTATTTAAACTTACAAAAACTCGTAGGATATTTACAAATGCTCAATTCTTCGGAATACACAATGACTAGGTATTTAATAATAGGTTTTGAATCGTTGTGATTGCAAAATTTGCAAAACGTGCAATGTCAGAAATGACACAAACTTTTTTCTTGTCATCCTTAGTTATCTAGAAAACAAAAGAAATATAGAACGGGAAAGGACCAAAACAGCGGTCAAAATTAAGTGGAATATACATTTTGCTTTCTAATAATATTCGCACATTTCTTTTTTTCCAGAATGCCATAACAAGAAAATAAGTTCAAATGCCATGACAAGATCATATAGTTTGGAGCATTGTTACAGAGACATAAAAGTTGCATATAAATAAGTATTTTTTACATGCTTTGGTTACATACTGATTCCAATATGAACGCTGACCTTTGTTCATATACCAGAATGTAAAGGAATCCTTGATAGAACTCCTGTGAATACTAAATGATGCAATAGCTGACGTAGATCATTTTGAATCTAATAAATCTTTCAACTGGCCTGGGTGATTAAACGTATTTAGGACATTATTATACAAAATATTTCTTTCTCCCTTTCTTGCGGGTTGTCTCTTTGACTCTCGAGCAAGATCATATTTCTTTGCCTTTGATAATGGGAAGCTAACAAATAATACAGTAGTTGCATTTTGCTTCCAAATTCTCTTACTATTAAGCTATCTTAGGTATGTACCAAGATTCGAAGTATAGCCATGAGATGATTTAATCACACTTTGCAAAACATAGAATAAAAATATTCCATAGTGATACTGACAAGAAGACAGTAAAGATTCCAAATTTGTTATAACAAGATTATTTAAAACAATATAGAAAAAAAATTAAAAACGTGCACTTTGATGATAAGATTAATAGCTGCTTTACAAGGAACTCTTGCTAAAATATACATTTATGTATATACAACCAACTTTGTAATGACTATGCGATAAGTGTATTGGAAAGCAAAAAAGAGGCCTAACTGCAAATAATCAATAGTTCAGATGATATTAATAAAGTGAGGTGGTCGAATGCATAAAATGAGATGACAATGAAAGAGAATCAAATGAGTACACAGAGTCAGAAAACAGCAAATGAAACGTTTACACATTAGATCAATAATGATGGAATTAGGAAATCATCCTAGACGGAAGTGAGACGGGTCAGAAACCAGGAAGAGATCAGTCGAGTGAAGATCAAGGATAAGGATGGCAGCACACATGTGAATATTAAGGAGATCATGAAAAGAAGGCAAGAATACAATAATCTGTTGTGTGATATGTCGATGAAAGATGATGCAAATATAAATAAGATTCCTTTCGTGGGTAGAAATAGGGTGTTTTATTGAGGTATTTGAAATGTTATTTCAAGATGTTTTTATTGGAGAGAGTGGTCTAAAGTCGGAAGAGCCTGGACTAGGTAATATAGTCAGTGAGATAGTAAAAGGTGGTTTTATTTTACTAAGATATGGATCTGTTTGGATGTTCTAAAGCAAGTAAAAGTGGAAGTGTGCGTGAGTAGTGGAAGAATACAGAAATAGTGCCTTTGTATAAGTTTAAACGGGTAAAAGGTGAATATAAAGCTACAATGGGATAAGACTGCGCAGTGTTGTGGGTAAAGTGAATAGGAAGAATAACTGAGGATTTGACAGAATATGTACACGAGTGGTTTCGAGTAGAAGATGAAAAAAGAGATCAAGTGTTTGCATTAAAACAACTATCAGACGAAACAAGATATACAAAACAACTAGCCTAAAAACAAGGCGAAAGAGGCCCCTAGTCCAACAAAAAAAACAAAGATAACAGACACCTAGCTGAAAACAAAAAGAGCTGATAAAACGATAGATATGAGACAGGTAGCTGAAAAAACTAAAAATACGAAAAATCTAGCTGAAAAAAACAAGAGATAAGAAATCTGTATTAATTCCTGGGATCATTCATCTAGAGAAAGATTAATATCTTAAAGATAGAAAAGCATTATGTTAAGTGCTATGAATGTAGGGAGTGAGTGGCAAACTACTTGATCGTGTGCAATATAGCCAAAGTAAGTGATTTGACACACGTGGCATGTAAGCCAAGCTTAAGTGATGTCGCCATGGCCGTTTAAAATATTTATTGATGGAGTAGTAAAAAAAGAAGGTGAGGAAAAGGGGGAAAGGTGAGTGTGATTCATGAGTAATGGGAAGGGAGCCATTCTATGTTGGGGAAATAGTATTGGAGACTAAGAATGAGAGAGACATATTGATCGAAGCTTTTGAGATGGTGTAGGAGAGGAATTGTCTAAAAATAAATCTCAAAAGATTATGGTAATGTTTGTTGAAGTGAAAATGGGGTGGCCATGATATGCAAGTTTGTGGTATCACCTTGAAATTAGTGTAAATATCTAAGTGCCCTGGACGCACGCACGTGAGAGTGGTACAGATAAAGCAGGTTGGGACCACACCCTTCTCAATTATATGAAGTTTCTGAGTGGAATAGAATACTAATGAATGACAATGGTTTGAGTGTGTAGTGCGCTAAAAAGTTTGTGCGAGCCTGTTAAAGCCAAAGTTAGTGGATAAGAGTGAGACTTTGGAAGATAAAGGAAGAATGTTTGGAATGCAAAAGGCAGAAAGCGTGAAAAATGACTGGGTAAGAGGTTTTTATGGTGTAAAGAAGGTTGGGAATGAGGCTGAAAGTAAAATAGCTCTGAAGTGGTTTGGACATGCAATGAAGAATGAATGATTGGGTAGAGACTTGTGAAAAGAATATGCGAGAGTGAGTGACAGGGTGTGAGAAGGGGTGAAAGCGTAAAGGGTGGGATGATTATTCGAATGAAGCTTTGGGAGAAAACGGGATGAGTGAGAATGGAGTCGGTAATATTGTGTATAATAGGGGTGTATGGATGCAGTTTGTGAGGGAGCGTGCTTGGGGCTGTCTGCCAAGAGATGAAACCTGAGATGATACAACACATAGCCCCTCATCGGTATGGAAAAATTACGGGTGGCCTTGTGTTTAATAGGGCGTAAAGGCGGGAGGGTGGTGTAGTGTCGTTAAAACAGACTCAATCAACTTAGCGGTAAACGTATTGATTTTGGAATATTGGTTAATCGCGTGGTTTGGATTACAACATTAAATTGTGGATTCCTTCTGGGTGAGGCGGCGTGGCCCTTCTTATGCGTCATGTGACAAAACAAAAATCGTTTTAATTATCGGTGCAGCTTTATAACTTTTTTATGGATGCGTCCCTGTACCTCTGTTGCGCATAAAACCCTTGCTAATATCACGATATCTATTCCAGTCTGCCTCTGATTGCTTTTAGGAAAATAAACTTTATTTGGTGGACAATTTCCTATATGTCCTCCGTTTGAAAGACCTCAGAGCCCTCTTTATCCATTGACGATTTCTTTCCAACTGCATAGAGAGCCTCAATCCTCGTAGATCTGGAATCAAGAGAGCTGTTATTTTAGATGCGTCCATTTATTGTGACATAACAATGAAACTAAATGAGATGACGAGATCTCTCTCTGAATCCATTGGGTATTCTTTGGAGATCTTTTAAAAGGTCTGTCTGATTAAACCTCCTACAATATTTGTATTTTTCTATGTTTTTGGAGGAAATCTATATCAAGTGATTTGCACTTTCTTTCCCAATGTGAAATTATAAGGTACAAGTACTAAATCTCTCTCTCATTTATCCAAACACATTACTCTTTCGTCTGCAGTGTTTTCATATTATCCTTTTTTTCCCTTATTCCTCATTTAAAAATCATGGAACTGAGTTACAAAAAGTAATTTACGGTTTATCATCACTGATTGAATTCATTGTTGGTTGATATGAACACCAGGAAACATATCAAAATCACATTTCTTATCACTTAATGCAGATTTATAGGGACTGTATAAATGGTTAAATTTAACTGTCTACGAAGGAAATTATTGTTTATCATTAGATATATTGGCATGGAAACCAGGTTCCGTGCGTATAGTCTTTTTAGGTAAAATATATCTCTACCTGATAGTTTTAAACAAATTGAAATATCACTTTCTCCGTGTGATTTAGCTCTGTATTTGGTATGTTTTATAGATCTCATGACGTTAGTGGACACCGTTTGATCTGGAATTTGAATCTTGTTTTTGACAAGTAACTTCTAAGTGACAAAATTTGTACTCTATTAGGCTGTATAAGCTTAAATTTTAGAGATTTACCGCATGTTTCGCTCTTTTTCAATAGACTGCATCTTATAAACTGTTAGTGAAATTAACGTGAAACTAAGTAAAAAATATGCTTATTATACTGCGAAATATTTCTCATTTTGGAAGACATTTTTGTGTGAAGCCTAATCATTATTTTGTGTTATTGGTATATAATAGACAACTTAAAAGAGTAGGAAAGAAATTTAAAGCCATGTATGCTTATTTACTTGTGTTTTAAGGTGTGTGTGTGTGCTGTATGTTGACTCAGTGACTCAATAAAAAGCAGGGGACAATGCGAAAGCATAAAATAATATACGTATGAATTGTCCTTACGGGGACAAAAAAAGAAAAGTTGGTAAATGGAAAAGCCTTCTAAGACAAACCAACAGTCCCAATTTTAGGGAAAGTAAGTATCTCCCAGCAATGAAAGTCCTAGACTGATCTGGATGTAATAAAGTGATGCAATGGATAAATTCGAAACGGTGAAAAAACAATACAATTTTTTTCCTCCTGTTACGAGGAAGAAATTAAATTTAAAAATCAATGTAATGAATACTATTAACGTTAATCTTACAGACAAAATGGAGACAAAAAATAGATTATATTCAGAAACCAATCATAATATTCAACACTGACTAAATAATTTGTATCTCAAGTTAAAACGCTTTCGTATAAGGAGAGACGTCAGTGTATTTCCATGTGTTCTCTATGAGTAACTAAAGGATTGTAATAAAGACACGTGGATTTGAAACTGCTGAAAGATGAACGAGGAGAAAATGGCCTAAATATGCTGCTTGGCTTTAGATCGAAGCAAAAAGAATACCTACTAATTGTGTCTAACCAACAAAGTTAAATGTGAGCGTTAATGATCGAGTCGTATGCATATTAGCCAAATCTTAATGTAGGCAGTTTTGCGGGGGTAAAGAGGTGGAGGGGTGAGAATGCGGTTTGATTTTTTAGCGGTATAAGACGATTGATAGTGGAACTTTGATGAATTTG
The DNA here is from genome assembly GCA_963969495.1 of Ceratothoa steindachneri. Lineage (NCBI taxonomy): Eukaryota > Metazoa > Arthropoda > Malacostraca > Isopoda > Cymothoidae > Ceratothoa > Ceratothoa steindachneri. The sequence goes on along the minus strand of OZ018321.1, from coordinate 143,636,697 downwards.
GTGTAAACAGATAAAGAGAGGAACTTAGCTATATTGCATTAAGCCAAATGATAGGAGAATATGACTTTGGGGAATGATTGACGATTGAAAGGAGTACTTAGCTGTAGAAAATGTAAGGTTATTAGTATGGAAAATTGTTTATATTATTAATAAGACGATTGAAAAAAAGCTTCTCTGTATCGGATAAGGCGATTCTTAAGGTTGGAGATGTTTAAGGTGTTTTTATTTAATTCACAAGTATATTCATCAACAAGATCCAACGCTAATTATTCTCTACCAAATAACCGTAATAAAATAAGGGGTACACGATATACATGTGGAAATATTTCGGGCACATGAAAATTGTTTTTGGGAAATATTTTAATACATGAAAATCTTTCTTTCATTTGCTCGGGAAAATATATTTATATTTCACCTGAAATGAGACTAAATAGAATGCGGAGAAATTCATCTTCATTTATTGGATATAAAAAACGTTTAGAGCTGTCCGCTCATCTTCTGGTTCTAGGATATAAAAGTATAAGGGAATACATAATTTACAATGAATTATAATATAACAAAGTGTTGACAAATATCTACAAAAGAGAGACTTTTTTTCCCTATAATATAAAACCTTAGGTAAGATTGTATTGGTAGTAGAGTTATGTCATAAGTAGGGGAGCAGCGGACGAGTCAAAATTTTGACTAAGGGCACAGGATTTAATATAAAGGGATTCTAGTATTCTTAAGCTTTGCTTATTTTTATCTTGATCAATTATTGTAAAATTATCTAAAGTTATATCCGCGTTGCATTTGATTGCATGTGCTCTGATAGGCTATGGATTTTTTTTATTAAGTGGTTTTAAATTACGGGCACTGATGCCCATGTGTGAGGAGAACCTTGCTCTCAGGGAGCGAATCGTGCTGCTTATGTATCTTCCTTGGAGACACCGAGGACAAGTAAATTCGTAAACAACACGACTGCGCATCCCTAGAAGAGGTTTATCCTTTTGACTGAACCAACTGCCAATTTGAGTTTGTTAACAAATACTAATTTGAAATTTATATGGTAAAAGTAGAGTTTAAATCATTTATAAAACTTTCTTCGGAATTCTCTATTAAGTGGAGCCATTTCGGGAAGAATAAAATATTTTGTCTTTAGGAACATCGAAGGAAGTATTGGGAAGTAAATATTGGGAATTTAAAAATTTACAAATGAGGGTATTTACTACTGACAGGGGATAGCAATTTTTTCTTGAAATAGGATCTTAGGAATTCAAATTCTTCATGCATTAGAGACAATGAAGATGACAAATGGAAGCCACGATAGATGAGTGCCCTAATGGAGCTCAGTTTGTATGATAAGTCGCAAAAAATATAGAAATTTGTACTCATATTATTGAACGTAGTTTTTCTATATATGGATGTTATTAGGCCTTGATTTGATTTTTTAATTAAAATGTATAAGAAAGGGAGAGAATTTTCTTTTTCAGTTTCCATAGTATATTTAATGTTAGGATGAATGGAATTGAGATAATTAAAAAACTGGTACGCCTAGTACTGGCTATCAAATACTGTACAGGAGTCGTCTACAAATCTTCTGTAGAATAATGGCTTGAGTGACGAAGGGCAAGCTTGAAATATGGTCTTCTCATAATCTTTCATAAAGATATCTGCAGCAATGGTCGAACCCAGTGATACGCCATCTATCTGTTGATAAATTTTTATATCGAACAAAAATATACCTTCTTAAAACACCATTTGTACAGATTACTTGAATTTGTCTATGGTAAAGTTGTGGAAAGTGTTGCAATTTTGAAATACAGATTTTAAAATAATATCTATGGTTTAGTCAACTGGTATGTTCGTTAATAAAGAAGACATTTTGTAGCTTACGAGAATGAGTCAAACGTTTTTCGGAGAATTTCTTGAGCAAAGAAATAAATATTTTTTATGGTATACTGGTTTGGTGCTAAAGGTGAAAGGAGATTGACAAAGTATTTCGTGACTTTATAGATTGGAAACGAATACGAGGTAAGTATGAGTCTAAGCAAGATGGCTGATTTGTGCAGCTTTGGTAGTCCATAAAGAAGACCCAGGCCGCAGCTTCATAAGTGGAATGATCTATGACTTTTGAGACCTGGAGATTTGATAGGAATCCATTTACCTTATCTTCAAGCTGTATTGTTAATTTTTGGGAAGTACTCTGAATAGGGGGAAATTTGTCACAATCGTTTAGAACAGGGATGCTTAATCTGGGGTCCATGGATGGGTTTCGAGAAGTTCGTAAGGGTCAGATTAAAAAAAATAAATGGGTTCGTAATCCTTATCTAGCCAGTGATGAAGACATTGCCAAAGATGACCTCATTGACCTGTGGAGAAAGAAAATATTAAGAAGTGATTTCAACTTGAAGAGTCTTGGAGAATTCTGGTGTGCGTTGACACACGCCTACCCTCGTCTGGTAGAGCCAGCTATGAGTGCTTTGATTCCCTTTACTACTACGTACCTTTGTGAATCAGGGTTTTCAGCACTTGTTTCTATCAAAACGAAAATTCGAAACAAATTGGACGTCAGAGATGACATGCGTGTCATCTTATCAAAGACCAGTCCACACTTTCAGCTTCTTATTCAAGACAAACAGGAACAACCGTGTCAACCATCTCACTAAAATAAACTAGCTAACAAGAGAGAAGTATTATTTGTGGAATATTTAGGCAGGATAAAAATAATTTGTTTAATTTGCACAAGATGACTGTATTTCTTTTATTTGAATGAGTAGAATTCACTTTTAAATTGAAAAGAAGTGAGTTATTTGTTAAGATTGTTTACTTTATCTATACTTTTGTATGCTATAGACCTACATTTATGAGGCAATCAAAATTATATTATGTCAATAAAATAAAAAACATATATTAATTACATGCAAAGTTGTTTTTATGACTTTTAGGTGAAAATTTCCTTGGAGGGCTGCCATAGCTTTTATCACCTTCTTAAAGGAGTCCATGACTGAATAAAGGTAAGAACCCCTAGGTTAAAAGGTTAAACATTTTGTTGGCATAATCAGTTCGATTCATAATAATTACACCGCTATCTTTATCTGGTTATGTGATAATGATTTATTTGTTTTTAAAAGGAATTTTTAATATGCTTGTATCAATTTTGGTAAACATGAGTGAGGCAAATTTTAAATTTCTAAACTTGCGATAAAAGTAGCGAGCTAATTCGGAAAATTCCAACCTAATCTATCGAAGTTACCTAGAGTAGGAAGTTTACAGTTGTCATGAAGAAAGTTTTTCAAAGCAATGATAAAAGTTGAGGTCTACTCAGAGCAAATTTCCACAATCCACGATGAAAAATTACACAAACTCGACCTAAAAAGACCAACATTTTTTCCGCCGGATAAAGTTATCCGAAATCTTTCGAATTACGTTTTAAGTCCTCGGGAGAATTTTTTGCTCTCTTTGGGTTTTCAATTTAAACTAACACTTTTTAAGATTAACTCTGTTAAATATTATCATTGCTTTGAAAAGTTTCTTCATGACAACTGTAAACTTCGTAATCAAGGTAACTTCAATAGATTTACGTTGGAATTTTTCGAATTAGCTCGCTACTTTTATCGCAGGTTTAGAAATTTAAAATTTACCTCGCTCATGTTTACAAAAAATATAATGTAGATGAATTTCTCCGATTCTATATACTCTCATTCCTGGTGAAATTAAAGATTCGTCTGGCTAGCAGCAACCCAATTGATTATATATATATATATATATATATATATATATATATATATATATATATATATATTGGAAGGTGAAAACCAAGCAAGCTATTGATAAAACCATCTTTATTTGTCTGGGTTTGAGCGTTTTGAGGTCCTAACTTCATCTTCGGCACTAAGAAACTAAGATAGTAAAAGGTTAAAATTTCAAGTTTTCAGAAAATATTAAAATTGAATAGTGCAATTTAGAATAAGCTGCTTAATACAGGAATAAAAATTTCAATAATTCATGCATGATACAATATAAAGATTGGGTGCAGTTCGATTTAAATTTAAATTAGGTTTAAGTTTTAGGATGTAAAAGGATTATATTCGTACTTCGTTGGGATGGGGGCTATGACAAGTGTCTTAAAATTATCCATATTAATTTCAGACTTGCATACTTTGATGTGATCTCGTATGGGTGAGGAGGCTCATTTGTTTAGAACCCACCCCGTGTATAGCCATAAACATGCGCGTCTCTTCTCAGGACATATCATTTAGGGTCATTGCTTATGTTGTTTGCTTCTATTTTATTTTTTTACATAGGCTTCTTTATTTCAATGAATCTTTGCCATGCATTTGTTTTCCTAGACTACTACTTTACGATTTCTTTAGGCTTTCTTTCGTTACTTTCTTCCTTGTGTCAGTGTTTCCTTTTTTAGAACAATATAAATGTAATAATAAAATTAATATTGATAATAAATGTATTGATGATAATAATAATAACAATTTTATAAATAATATTAATTATCAATACTATCACTAAATAGTAATGAAAGGTATCTATCTTCTGCGATGAATGCGTTCGTAACTTACTAACCCGATACGAGAGCCACATGCACGATCGCAAACTGGGAATCGCAAGCTCTCCGTTCCCTACACTCATCGATGTCTATAGTTCGCTGAAGCTCGAAAGCTACCATTCCTGTTTTCGCTAGCGAACGCCAGTTTCTCCTGTCTAGGGCGTCTTTCTGCCAAGTATCGGGAAGCATTTAACATCTCTTAGGGTTCCACTTTAGGCCACTTTTTTAACGCTTTTCTGAGCCCCAACGTTTCGCTAGCTGTGGCATAGCACAAAGTAGAAACTCTCTTCCGATAGAGGTATATTGTCCATTCGTACTACGTGGCCAGCCAACTGGAGTTGTCTTTTTACGATCATAGATTCTATGCTAAGACAGCTAGCCTCCTGCAAAACGCTCAAGTTTTCTCGAATACGAGTATCTTTAAATTTGATTTCCAAAATGGATCTTAAGTTTCTTTGTTTAGAGTTTTTCCAGTCTTTGATACGTATAGTAGTGTAATGATAACAATTGCTCTATACACCATACTCTTAGGTTCAACTTGAAGGCTCTTGTTCTCGAACATCCTTTTGCGAAGCTTACCTAAGGCAGCCTTTGCCATTCTGATGCGATATTTTATTTCGCTGTCGATGTTAACGTATTTGGACAGATGACTACCGAGATATGTAAATTGTTCTACGCCTTCTAAAGCTTTACCTTGGATTTCGGTGGTTCGGGAAAGGTTGGTAAAGCACATGTGTTTTACGGACATTGACGGTTAAATCTAGTTTTCTGTAGGATTCTGCAAAGGCTGTGACCGAATTTTGTAGTTCGTATTCGGTTTGGGTCACGATAGCATTGTCCTCTGCATAGTGAAGCTATACACTTGCTGTTAAGTTAATTTTGGTTCTAGCTTTTAGGTGATTTAGATTGAATAATCTCCCGTCTATCCAATATCTTATTTGGATGCCTAGCGGTAATGAGTTTCTGGCTAAGTGTAGATCCGCAGCGAATAAGAGGGTTGGCGCCATCATACATCCTTGCTGTACACCAAATCTTATTGAGAAGGGTTCGGTTGTCCAACCATTCTCCGTGACAGTGTCATTTATGTCGCCGTGGAACAACCCAAGAATCCACATGAATTTTATAGACATTCACTCCTATCTAAAATCTTCCATAGAATTTCACGGTTGACCGAGTCAAACGCTTTCGTCAAATTAGTGAAATCATTTACATGGGTTGGTTCTCTTATCTACAATTTTAGAAGTAGACGGGCAAAGAAAGTCAAGTCCACGGTTACTCTTGCTGGTTGAATCCGTTTTGCAATTTAGGAGGAAGTTTTCTGAAAGAGGCATAAGTCTTAAATTGACTATTTGAGTCACAATTTTGCCAGAGATTGAAAGTAACGTTATACCGCGGTAGTTACCGCAGTCCGATTGTTCTTATTTTTTGTTGTAGATCGTGACATTGATACCTACCTTCAATTCACAAGTGAGTACTTTTTCGATCCAGATCTTGACAAGTTCGTGTACTGCGACACTTGTGGGATCTGGGCGGTATGTTGTCGGAGCCACTAGCCTTGTTCTTCTTAATTTGATGAATAGTGGACCGTACTTCTTCGAGTGTAGGAACTTCATCTAGATCTCGAACCAGTGGATGAGCAGGAATTTAATCAATGGCACCCTCATCGTAATTACAATCTGTTTATGAGTATTTAAAAGTGCTCTTTCCTGCGACTAATAATTTCCTAGTTACTCTTCAGGAGCCTTGTTCTTATCCTTAGTGGAGAAAGAAGTTAGACTCCAACGATTCGGACCATACAAAGCCTTTGTTTCTCGAAAAAACCTTTTATATTTTCTTTGTCATCCAGGGATTCGAATTTTTTAGCTTTCTTTACCAACCAGTAATTTTTCATCTCACGCATTTTCTGCTGAATACGTGCTTTAAGTTCTCGGTGTCACCTTTAATTGAATTTATTCTTAGGATCATGTTGGTAAAGTTCTGAGAGCTCGTCTACTATCATAGCTAAATCCAATAACTGCTCACTCATGGGCATTACTATCAAACGCCTCTCCCGTCCTAATCCCAGAGACTAGCGACTGAATAATCATGCCCACCGCTAACGTGCGCGCTCAAACTAGAAATTTCCAGACATCACGATCCCGTTACCACTGTTTCGCTCCAGTCATTCTTACTCTTTATGTAGTGGTCCACTTCGAAAGTCAAGAGAGGCTTGTGCGTGGAATAGTTTAGCGTTGGAGCCTGCAACACTCTTAGAGAGCCCACGCTCTCTATAATAATAGCGGTTGTTTCAGTGGCACGAAAGATCAAGACGACTGAACCATTGATCTGATTTCAACACTCGTCCGCTTTTGTGACCGTTGACCAAATTGAGCAGGTTCCTCCGCTGATTTGGCCGTTAAATTTTTATGCAGTGGATATCTAACAGGGCTTGATGTTCGCCTGCCATTGGTACGTCGACGCTTCAAGTGCTCGTTCGCGACCGACGATGATATTAATAATAATAATAAGAGTAAAAATACTAATCTGCATTTACATTATCCATTATGGGGAGCTCGTCAACGATGCTAGGGATGAATAGATTTACCTACCTACAATTTACTTTTAGGGTTGTAACAATTTTAAATAGCAACGTGTATGATCTTATGTATATTTTTTTCTGACTGTTTGTCGGTGTTCCAATATCATAATAGTTATACCTGTTTGACAGTCTTTCCCATGGACCTAGAATGGCAACTACAACAATTAATCTTATTGACGATGCTCGACAGGTTCGATGATTCCGCCCTTTTCTTCAACATAGTCAGGATGCTTTCTATGGCGTTATAGGTTTGTCGGACACCTCCACTACGAGTATTCGGAAAATAAGGCATTGATCTCGGAATTTGGTGTCGCTTATGGAAACTTAACCGCTTTAATGTGTTTGTCTTCCGTGGCATCTTATTTCATTTGCAATGCTATTCACTGCATATATGGGAAGCAATGTTTCAATGAAACCATTGAGGTTCTTCACTTCTGCTAGGAAATTCTGGTAGATAACATTACATTCCAGTGATTGTGAAGCCTTGTGGATTTATAATCTGAAATCTGGCAGCTGTGAGGACTATTAAGCCCTATTTTTTTAAACACCGAGTTATTTGTTCTTTAGTTTGTGTTACCGAGTCTTTGTTTGTTATTTCGTATGTTTGTTCGACTTTAAGTAATCAGGTAGATTCTAAAGATCGACTTCTTTATTCATGATACTTGTAGATTGCCCCTTAGCACCCGGAATATGAAGTCCTCTCTTTACAAGTTATTAATGGCTCTACTTTTGTTCCGGGTAAGCGGCGTATAGTGGGTTTATTTGGAGCAAACCAGCTAACATTTTGTTTATTTAAATTATATATCCGCCTTTTCATCTATATTTCGCAAGTTAAACTCAAAGGATGCCAAGTATTCTGGGCTACATGCGCTCTCAGCATTAAAATTAATTAAGGAGACTAAATGGCAATAATGTTTAAAGCTTGTTTAAAGGTGGTTCTAGGGCAAATGGGTTCACAACATATCTGCCCTCCGGAAAACAAAATAACAAAACGACCGGAAAAGCAAAGACAAAAATCAATAACAAAAAACACCGAAAAACACCAAACTAAATCCAAAAGTAAATTCAGGCTCTTTTGTTATTCGCTCCAGAGTTAGCTCAGATTCGAGGTTGGACTATCGGGAAGAGGTTCATTATTAAATAAAATATATCTTTTGTTTTTCTAAAATGGGTTTACTTTAAACTCCAAAAATTATCCTAATATGTACAAAATAAAAGCTTGGTTGTGTTTTTTTCTCCTTACATATATTCTATATCCAAATATTTACTTTGGTAACAAATCAATTATTTTAACAACAATCAAATTGTTTCAATTAGTCGGCTGTTTGGAAGAAACTTTAAATTGCTGTTCAACACGTGCCTACTGGCTATCGTGAGGTTGGTTAAAGGAATTGCTATATGTAGGGCTATAGCAACGGAGGCCAGATTTAAGAAACGTCGTGTCATCTTCTAAGTTTCCTCCTATGCCACTTAGTTAGTTAATTCATCGGGTAGTGGAAATATCCATACATATTGCAGTCGAAACGAAGGTGTTTACTTTTCTCTGCTTTGAGGTTACATCTGATCTAAGTTGGGGTCGGGAAATTGTTTTTCTCTGCTTCTAATTTTGGATGATGGTCAAGTGGCTTGATATAAGTTGAGCTAAAATGACTTTGTTCTATATAGTCATTTCTCTGATATGCCTATGGGGAAAGGTGCTATATTATGACTGTTTGCTGGTAGGGGGATTTATTCTTTGTGGTTCTGGGTGCTGTGGATGCGTTTTGTCATGTTATACTTGTGGAGTCCAGGAATGTTAAAAGTTACTAAACTAGAGGTGGTAGTAGCAAACCTGTGCTACTATTTTGAGTTTGAATGGAGGTTATTTTATTTTGAGAGAAGTGGGTAGTGTGGGGATCGTTTTGTGCCCTTTTCAAGTGTTGTGTTACTATCAGATTAAGAAAAACTCCTCAAGTGGTAGAAACTTTAGTCCTAGAAACTTTAGTTTTTTCTAGAGCCAATACGCCAGTTCACAAGATAGTCTTGTTTCTATAGGAACCGTACACGTTCCCATTTCTTTTTCTTTCCACCCTGCTGGCCACCAGGGTACCAATATTTGAGACCTAGGTTGGCTTTTTCCATTTCGACTTAATTTTTTATATAAAATTAGTATTTGGGCGCCAGGTAACTCCAATGGAGAATACAGGCCACAAATATTCTCTGATGTAGAATACTACCCCGACTTTCCTCTTATGTAAAATCCAAACCCTAACTTCCTCTTAATGTACAATCACACCAATGGTAAAATCTTATTTAGTTTAATTTAAAAGAATTTAAAGGTTCTTGTAAAACAGAATTTTATTATCATCAGTTTAATTAAAAGAATATTGGGAAAAAATCGTAACACGAGTTGAAAAATGTATTGTTGATGTCTTTCATGACACATAAATTCGTCTAAGTATGAATCAAAGTGTGATCTTCTAAATTTATTAATTTGATAGAACATTTTGGCGCATTTCATTGACTTTCAATAGTTTGTGTGTGTAGTTTTGTATTTGGGTCAACAAAAGTAAGGGAATGATTTATAGTACTATAAGTAAACCAAAAAATTCCTGTTGAATGCACCTAGAAGTCTTTCATTCAATAACTGTGAAGTGTGTTCCAGGATTTCCTAATTTTTGAATAATTGATAGTATCGTATTCCCATTTCTCTTGTCCACAATTTCCATAAATCTGAAAGTATGTTTAGTGTATTATCAACCAGATTAAAAAAACTCCAATGCCGTGCTTGTAGCTCTTCCGCGATGGTGCTTGTCTTGCGTGAAAATCGAGGTGATTCATATATGGCAGGACCACCAAGATTTATTCGCAAGTCTTCATGGTATTATGAATAAAATTTCAGAAAAAAATATATATATATATCAGTATAGGATTTGTCTGAATAATTAAGCTGAATCATAGCATTTTTTAACAGGTTATTACACTTGAAAGATAAAGGGCGAATATTCCTGTACTGTAAGGTAGATATGAATTAGCAAAAAGTATTTACAACGGATGAATGTTCTAATGTGGTATTTGGTGCAGTCCATATTTTAGTATTTGAAAGCAAATTTGTCTTCGGGGGAGGAAAGTTTAGTCTAGTTTATAAATTATATGATAGAGCGGGGATCTACCGTTTTATTTAAGAGTTCTGTTACACAGTTTTGGGACCTTTTGAGTGGTTTACTTCTGTGATATAAAATGTTCCACCAAACAAAGTTAAAGTTATATTTTTCTAGTCCTTATCATTAAAACGTCTTTTTCATTGTATGCAGTTGTATCTAGATGGAAGTGAAAATAATCGAGTACTTTGCTCTCCTGCGCGGAGGTTACAACAAGTCCGACATCGCAAAGTGCCTTAAGGTAAGGGAGATTACGGTCCAGAGAGATGAAACGAAGCACAAGAACGGAGAAGACCGCAAAGATCAACCTTCTTCAGGCGTTTGGCCTTGAGAAAGATCTTCAAAGTACTCGGAAGCTCAAAATCACTGTACTCGAGAAGAAAAATAACATCTCTGTAGAGACGTTGTCCAAAGCCATCAAATAGGATGGTGCCACACCTAAATGTTTGTGGGAAGGCCTCTCCTCACCCTCCGATTGAAAGATAAATGCGCCATTGCCTCTCAACAGTTTGAAGAGTCATTGGAATCTAATTTTCCTTTTTTTTGATGAAGTATCTTCTCGTTCTATCCGATTATAAACAAGCAGAAGGACAGCGTGATAAGCTTCGGTTAAGAAGTCTCCTATGTTCACTAGGTGTCCATGGCCAAGCACTTGACCTCCTTGATAATGTTCAGCGTCATGATATCGAGTGGCGAGAAGAAGCCGCGGGTGTAGTTCGCACCGGTTACAGATTCACCACGCCCAATTTCAGGGACATCTTAGCCCGTACAGTCCTGCGCAGCGTGATAAAATTTACGAAAGAGGCGGACCACATATTTCAGCACGAAGGTGGCGCGACCCATACAACCAATAGAATGCAATAGTGATTGGGGTAAAAAAAAAACTTTTAGTTTAAGGGCTTTTGGGCGTGGAAGTCTGCCGACTTCAAACCACTTCGACTACAGCTTGTTGGCGCATGTATATGGCAAGACTTTCACAGTCAGCCAGAGCAATGTCGAGGAGCAGCATTTCTCTTGCAACCACATGTGAACCAGCAGGTGGTAGAACATTGTCATGGTTCATTTGTAGCACGTTCTCACCACTTGGGGCGGTCACATAGATTAATATTACAATTTAAACACATATTTATTTTGTTCATTAACGTAACGTTCATTTTATATTTTTAACGTCGTTTTTGTGATTTTCTCTGATCTGTGGTTTTTAACTTTGAACTTGTGATGTTATATATGTTTTTAGGCTTAGATTACTCATTTAGAATTTGTTTGTAGCTCCTGAAGATGGATTTTTTAATAACCCGAAACGTTGGAATTAAAGATGGGACCCGCCTTCTTCGTTTTGTCCTTCTTACTGAATATAAGACTCAAGCTTTGTAGAAGAAATCTAGGTGAATACATATTATCCCGCTATGGACAAGAAGGTCTACAAATTTACCGTCGCTAGGAGAATTCCCGAAGGAAGTTGAAGAAGGTCTGTCTTGATTTGGAATTTCTTGAAAATTGCCGTAATGGTCATGTTTTTCCAGATTTTCTACATTTCAAGTTATACAGGAAATCTCTCTATTCGAGTGATTTTTATCTTTCCTCTTTGGATTACCTACTCAATAATGAGATTAACTTCAATTTCAGCGTTCGACATAAGCTTTTGGCCCTCATTGATTCCTATTCTAAACATCTGCTTTTACATTTTCTTGAATATATATATATATATATATATATATATATATATATATATATATATATATATATATATATATATATATAGAGAGAGAGAGAGAGAGAGAGAGAGAGAGAGAGAGAGAGAGTGTTGTTTTCATATATTTACTCAAGATTGTAAGTGAAAATGAGGAGAATAAGTGGAAAAAAACAGGATATTAAGGACTGGTGAATCCATCGTGTGTTTCTAAACCCAGTCCGATCTCAGTTTTAGATGACTTCACATTCGGCAAACCTTCATTCTACCTGCGAAGAACGCCAATTTTAAAGTAGTCTTTTGTGTGCATGGAAATTATTAAAGGTCGTAGGCTTCTCCCATACAAGTTTTGCCAGATTTAGGTTTTATTCTTTCACACGCCTCCTACCTGGAGGCATTTCAGTGCCTGCTTGGAAGATGAGCGTTACTGCACGTCGAGCATTTTTATGAACTAATTCTCCAATGCCTCAATAGATTAGTAAAATATATCCTGCCTCTAAATTAGGCATACATAGAAGGATGGGGAGGGCACTGCCACCGAAGCCCTCCGAAAATCCTTTTGCGAGGACTGTCTTGTCCTACAGATTACCACAGTCTGGAAGAAATACTCTCCGGGAGACCTTTATAAACTGTAAGAATAAGGATCAGGATTTTGCCTCGGAGCACTCAAGTTTCCTGAAAGTTTATTTTAGAGGTGAAACTCATCTAAAATAATATTTAAACAAGTCACTATCATTTAAAATGCTTATCTGTTTATTGTAATCAACTGATTACTAAAATAAATCTTCTTATGTGGGTTTCTTTTTTAGGTATATATTTAATCAGATTCCGTAAGTTTTATGCTCTCCATCTGATTAAAGTTTTCCGCTTTAATGAGTTTCGGCGGACATACCCTCGCAGCATCACCTATGTAAAATACTAATGATAATAATTACGTCTTCCTTTCTCGTTCTTCCTTTTGCCATATGAGAAAAAAGAGTAAATTCCAATTTCATCATTTTCTATATTATCATTAATCAGGAAATTTAAGACCAAATATTGAAATGGGAATAGTGTAGAGCTTGAATCTAAATCAGTTAAATAGCGGGCTTCTGATAGACCTGAGCTAGGCTGTAAGAGTTTGAATTGCCTCTTCCTTGAAGTGTCTACGCACCACATACCTAATTAAACGTCGTGTTAATTTGTTATAGGTAGCCACTATTCCAAAGGGACACCTACTAATTAATAAAGAAGGGGCGGACATAAATGTACTTACTTCTTGAGCATTTGATTTTAAGATATTGATCTTCCTAGGATTTTTATACTTAGCTTCAATGCTCGTTTTCAAACTTGTTTTTGAGCTTTATGCAATGTTCTCCAAGAACTAATACTTTGGTTTGATCAGGTTCTTTTCATGATCATCACAATGAATATCCACAAGGGGGTGGCCCATATTGACTATTACACCTGGTCTTTGGAGAAGGTGAACGCTTCCTCGGTCTGTGAAAGGTAGGCTCAATCTAACTCACCAGTCTCCGTTTACTGACCAATGCTTTCAGCACGTACCTTATTACTGCAGCTCGTTTTGCGGCTTGGAAGGTGCGCTATACGTCTTTAATTTCATCTGCAGCCGATCTTCACGGTCTTTTACCGCAGCGAGACACCAATCATACAATAAGCCTTTTAGAATTAGAGCCAGGCAACTCCTTCGAGAGCTCAATGTTGCTCTCAGGCCGGTGGCGTCTCTGCTTTTAATGAGGAAGCCACATTTGATTGCTCCACGATTAACTATTTGTGGCCACGCCTCTGCTCTTAAAGCTTCAACATCGCAGGTAGTCTTTCTTTCAGGCATTTTTAAAGCCAATGCCGTGTCACGCTGGAGCCGTTCCAATGTAAAAAGATGAGTTCATTTCAGAAGAGCGGTCGGCTTTCGCGGTTCACCTTATTTGAACCCGGCGAGACTCTACCAAGCGCTGGGTCTGTTTTCACGGCCGAGCTGTTTGTACTACACCTATCCGTATGGGAAATTAGCCGTTATTTCTGCTAAGGAGACTGGAGAGTGATTTATAGCGAGTCACATGAAGTTTTTGGTGCTCTCTAGACATTGAAATCTCAGCTCTTTCTTGTTCGAAATTTCTGTGATACCATGGTAGTAGCAAGAGGGGTGTAATTAAGCATTGTCTTCTGTTGTTTTCATGGATATGTAGGTATTGAAAAAACTACAGCTAAGCACTTTGCAATGACTAAGAGACCAAATCAGTTAAATCCCTTCAAGCTATCCGTCTAAGAATATGGTACCGGCCAATGTGAACCTAAAATTGCACGCTATTGTGCACATAAGGGTTCCCGTGAACTTTTCCACAAAGGCAGCGACGACTTCATGTCTTTTATCTGTCATAACCGAATCCGAGGCACTCGAAGAACGCATTTTCCTTTGATTTGGCGAACCCATGCACCTTACTGCTTTCCTTTATCTTTTTATAAAGCATAATAAGCTAGCTCTGAGAGTATGGCAACTTATATTCATGCTAGCAGTCGCCCTTAATTATTTTTAAAAATTCCTCCACTCTGGTGCCTAAGCTAGATTCAAACAACCTGATCTTTATTACCTTTCGACATCTCATTTTTAGTTACTTTTGTTATAAGACTCTTTTCACATATTAATTTCCTGGGCGATGGCTAATTTTGCAGGCCAGTCACTAAGTTACTTCCATCTATTCGTCCATGGTAGGAGCCGGAAGCGGAGGGTCATTACATGCTCCTGGGTTTCGTTGTAACTCCCATGCATTCTCCTTAACTTTTTTACTTCTACTATCCTTAGCTTATTTTAATTTACCTCAGCAGCAATTGTAGGCCAATTATAGCACAGGCAATCATGATGCAGAAGACACCTAGAGGATTGAGATGCCTGACTTCAGAAATCTGCAGCTGATTCTGAGGCTAAATGTCTTCCTTCATCTCCACTAGTTTCTTTGCAGATCTTTACTTACAAACTTTTTGCGGGATTCGCTCTCGTTGGTTTTTTGCTTTAAACATGCCAAAATATCGCCGGCTTTTTCACAATTTGGATCTTCTCTTTCTTTCCCCCAAGCATGGTTTTAGGTGGCTGAACATTTTTCCGTCGGCTATAACTCGCCACCTACGCACTGGCCTTTAAATTCGGACTGTTGATTGGCCATACGCTATGGCTGTGCTTTTTTCCTTGTACTGTTTGGTTGCAATTTTGACGACTGCTTCTGCTCGATGTACTTCGTGACCTGAACTCTTAAGCCCATTATTCTTTTCCAAGGAGACGTCTATTCGCTTTGCAACATATGAAAGTCAGGTGCATTGTGCGTCCAAGTTACGAACTTGTTAGATTTTGAGATGCAAAGCAGCCACTAAACTTTATGGTTCCATAACTTTCCTTTTAGGCGCGAGGCTGCTCTACCACGATTTTATAAACACCCGCCACCTCATCAGAAACGAAACATTAGTCGAACAGACACATTGTATAACATGATCTAAAAATAGAAGACCAATTCCCATGGAAAAGGGAGTACGGTAAAATGAAACTGGTCTTTAATTGTCCTCTTTATACAAATTAACAGTATTTTTAGAACCCATGTTTAATTAGAATTATCCAAACGATTCATCTCAGAACATTGATACTAAAGAAGGTGGATTCTTGATATAGTCTTTACTTAGATGTCCCGTTTTCCTTCGTCAGCACCTTGAAGACTTGGCCCTCGTTGGTTTTTGTCTTAGCTTTTAGGTAAATATTAATGATAATTCAACATCATTCTCAATAGCTGAACAATTATATATATTTATGTATGTGAGGAATCGCTCCTGTTCTTTTTGACTCCCAAAGGGTTTAGGTCTGGAATCAGTAGAAGAAACGTTTTGATCGCCAGTGCTATCGCCACAAAGGCTGATCTTGTATGAGTTAATTATTGATATAATGTCTTTCATGCCGTCTTAAGTATTGATATATTTTTCACAAGGGCATGAAATCCCTAATAATAATTCTAAATATTTCGATTTTCTCGCTTATGTTTCTCGCCTAATGAACCCATTATTTGAAGTGTTGTAATTCCATGATGTTTCCAAACCAAAGTAGTCTAACTAAAATAGGATGAAAAAGACCCATATTAATACAATTTAACACCAAATAATATAATAAAATGACAAAACCTCTTTAGACCTCAATTGCAGCAATTCATCCCATAAAATGTCTCCCGTCAGCGTTAGGAAAGAAGCGCGAAGAGATAATACTTAATGAATCTAATACAACTAGTCATTATTCTAAATCTTGAAGGATATAATTTATAATTTTTAACACTGTTAATGATAGTTCTGCATTAAATCTGGCCAGCCTTTTTAGGAATGTTTTTTCCTCCCGCCTATTTTCAGAAATCATTAATATTCATGAGTCCTGGAGAACCAAGTATAGATACTTTTGCAGTTATTTTGACATTTATTACCAAACAGATATAAAATAGGTTTTAACAGTGACAATTATAAGAGGATATATCACGCTGTTTTGTTTTAAAAGACAAAAGAAGATTTCTGTTTGCTTCATTACCACTTTTTGGAACGGAGAAATTCCAATTCTGTTCATAGCTTTAGCGTGTGTGTTTTGGAGGGGGGTAGTGGTATTTGTATAATACTTTGTTTTAAGTGTGAAAGAAATTTTATTCATTAGAGAGAATTCCGCCAACCGTATACGTATAGAGGATAAGTCAGTAGTTCAGAAGGGCTGACGGGAACGAGTGAGACCACTTCTAGCCAAAGAATCTTTCCATTCGGAACTACTCTCGCTCGCCAAGGTCCTTAATTCCACACGTGATCTCTTCTTTAGACTACTCCTCACTTACTTTACGAAACTCTCCTCCTTCAATAGCGGAGATGACTTCGTTTATTTTTTTTCTTAATTCTAAGTAAACTTATGATAAATTAATCATGCATCTCTCGTCACCCTAATCGGCCTGTTCAATTTTCTCGGCGACAGATTCCAGGGGTGAGGTTCAATATTTCCTCCTGCCTGTCACTAATACCTGGCTATTTAAAAATGTTCTCAAGGGGGAAAAGGGGATCTTTGGTCCTATCATTACTCTAAGGATTGTCATTTATTCCACCATTTATTTATGCATTCACTATTATATTTGTATTCTAAGCTTATTTATTTATTTTTTTTTCTCGTAACGTCTTTTCTTAATTTCCCTCCTAACAAAGAACACTTCATGAAGGCTAACGGACACAACAATTTTTCTTCAAGACGTCAAATCGAATTAGTTCCCTCTGACATTAGCTGCACTGATTGCGCCTCCCTTATCCTTCATCCACAGTTAACAGCCATCTCAAAAGTAGGTAATGCAGATAGATGATGAAAGTAGATGTAGAACTTAGTCATTAGGAAATCTTGGGGAGCATGCTAATGCGTTTCGTTTTAAATAAACCGATCGCATGTTCTTAATGAAGAAGGAGTGTGGAAAGAGAGCAGCGCGACGTGAGTCGACAGTTAAAATTTTCCATTGCCGATTTAAAGGCGATGTTGGCCACACCCCTCACAGTGATGGTGGAAGTTGTGTTCGATTTGGTTAAGACCCTGGGTTTGAGCGGATTTTGTTCTTGTAAAATTAAAGGCGTTAAGAACAAATTAGGCCAACTGGATTTTATGTGAGCAAAGCAAATTAGGTTGGACTTAAATAATATGGATGGTAGACTTAAGTAAAAATGATCAAGTTAAAAGGAGGTAAATGACATAAAAAAATAAAGGAAATGCCAATGAAATGAACAAAGAGTAATTAACTGAAATGGTACGAGAGAGTTATCAACTATAATATAGGTTCCAATGACCCTGGGGAAAAGTTCAAATGTAAGCACCCTAGTGTAACAAACAAAGGAATATTTAATCGGTGAAAACAATGTGTGGGGCAAACAAGCAAAGAAAATAAAGTGTATGCATCGAAATATATTAGGAATCAAAGGTTAACGAAGTAAAACTTCAGTAAATAATCTCGTCAACTCTAAATTTGGGGGCTAAGACCATATATTATAAGCCCCCAGGAACAAATTCGTACTTTAAACAATCGAACTTTACAGTACGAACTTAAACTCGTATATGAAAACACGACCTGGTTGTTAACAAGAGACGGTGAGAGGAAGAGATTAAGGTACAAAGTTTTTTTTCATTTATGATTATTACTTATCTTAATTTTATATATATTTTTTTTTGGCCCTTATTTTCCAATTATTTATTTAGTTATAGTTACCTGCTTGTTTAAAGAATTTAAATTACTAAGAGTTCTTCAAGGTAACCATTCGTGATTCTACAGATCTCAAAGTCATGAACTTTTTCACCAAACACACTCAAACTTTCAGCCAAACATGTTGTCCATGGTAATGCCATAACCCTTCCAACCACGGGAAAATCGGATCTCAGCAAAACTGCAGCCTAAGCGCAATAGACTCACGCCACCAATTACGGATTAGTCAAGCAAATCTAAATGCATTCGACCCGTTTCTTGCCATTCAAAGATTTCAGCTGGTTTCTCTTCCGCACAAATGCGATCGTTATATCAACTGACATGTATGGATAGTTGCTAAATCACTGAACAAACGTTTACTCAGATTGTCACTTCGAATTTTATCGATAATCTCATTATACATTAATGCTCTTCATGTTTAAATTTATTGTACTTATGAAACACCTAAATGTGCTGTGGTTATTTTTTTCTTAAATCACAAAGCTGATATTTGTGAATTGATATCTACCCCTAACATGCCATTCGAGTTGATAATTATGGAGCCGCATCGATTGATTCTCGAAACGATTCAATTATATCCACACTTTAGCTTCGGTGTTTTCAATTATGCTTTATTCGCCCAGAGATCCTAATTTATCACATTGTGTCACTGAGTCACGACTATCCTTCACTGGAGAAATACTTTTTTAGGAAAATTCCTCTCTAATCTCTCTCCAATTACTTGACTATTCACGGATAATCCGTTATTCCATAAATCCTCACTAGATGGGCAATAAATAGTTTAAAATAAATGTTTAAAACCATCTAAGTGTGCTTTTATTAATAAGAGAATTTGCCTCTGAAGCAAAAATCATTTGGATTGAATTGTATTTTGTTAAAAAGATCTCCGATCACACAACTTGGAAACAAAGCATCTTCGTGACGGTAAATTTGGAGATTTTTAGAGACATGTTTCTGTATCTATAAGTTCCAAGGTGTCGTAGAGTCGAACGTCAATGAGAACCGACGATTGATTCTGCGGTGACACGGGAAGGGAGCTGCCAGAAATAGTGGGGTGGTATAGATCCCAGTACGCAGGATAATTAATAAAAATCAAGTGGGGTTTGCTAAAATAATCAATTCTCAGAAGTTCTGAGTTTAGAGAAACGGATTTTAGAAAAATAACTTTACTATATACAAAGAAAATATTATTAGCAAAAGTAAATAAATGACAATAAATAAGATCAGACCCGGGGTACCAAACGGGGCGAGAGTGGATACAAATGACTCTACGTGGACGAGAGTCCGAGAGAAGATGTACGGTAATTGCTTTCAAAGAAACGGGGAGAGTGATAATAATTGAGAGACCCACGTAAAGCCTAATTGATTGGAAGCTTTGGAGAGGACAAGGAAGCGAGACACTTCAAAGTTCAACTTTCGAAATTCCTTATTCTTTAACCTCGCTAAGAAATGAACGAGGAAGTACTCCAGATGAGAAGGCAGTCGATGCCCAAGTGATAGATGCCTCTCTGTGTCTGTCCTCTGTTGGGCGGGAACTCTAGCGTAGGTACGAGCGATGCCGGGTAGAGAGGTGACGCATCGCGTTCGTAGTTGAAAACCATTGGGAGGTGCAGCAGGGCGTAGGAGCCTGTACGTGGTTGCTAACCAAGGTGGGACTGTATGGTACTATTTTCTTACAGCTTTTCCCAATATAGTTATACTGTCTCAGCGGAAGCGAGTCGCTAGAGGCCCCCCAAAAGGGGTCGGGGATCTCATTAGACTTTGCGCGCCAGGGTGAGGGGATATTCTTGACGAGCATCACAGGCTCGCGCGAAAGTCCTCGACGCCGTAAGTCTGGCGCCGATCAGGTGATGCGACGGGAAAGAAGGGGAACTCAACAAGGATCACATGGCCACGCGAAATTCTTGAGGCAGATCCTTTGGTTCGAATGGCCCGACCATTCTTGATAAGAGCGCTGGGGTCACCCGACCGCGTGAAATTCTCGCTGCTCCCTTGGAGCTATCTGGGCGTGCAGGTGCATCTTTTTTCAGGCGCCAGAGTAGACTATGGGTTATAGAGGGAAAGGAGTAACCTTCTCTCTCTGATGCAAGGTTCTATACGAAGAAAGGAGTTGCTCGTGTGTCGTATAGATATACAGATTATCATTATGCTCAACGACAAACGCGTTTCCAACAGGTGTATTTGGCGGGCCCTTAAGCTCCAACTACTCTCATTTAGAATTCCACCCCTTTTATGCCCCATGAACCACAAACTTACCCATCGCTTTTATCTTCAATATAGGGTGAGGGCAGAAGCCCCCATCCAACCCAAAGAATCCCCCTCATAAATACAGAACCGGTACCCATTTCGAGTCCTAGCGAGATACGAGACCTTTCGGCTCTTGTCCTACACTGTTTGGCATCGGCGCGGCGCTGCTCCAACTCCGTCGTCGCATTGCAACTCCACTGTCATTTTGACGGCCTCACACACACCACTCTTCCCTCCTCGACACCCGGCTAAAGCACACTCCGCTGACCTGACCACCGCTTGTAGGTGTCTGAGGCAGCACGAGAAATCATGAGTTCCATTTCTGCCTCAACACTTCTCTCCTTACCAAATTTCTGAGGGAAATTCTCTCGATGATTTTTTTTTTCAGGTAACAACAGCAACCACTGACTTCCATAATAGAGGGAACTACCGTTTTTTTCTGCCGTTTCTCTGCCAACGAGGACCGAAGCTGGCTCCGATGGGCCTTCGATGTGCCTGGCATACCGATCTTTATGTGCATTTCATTATTAAATTGCGGGCCCACCTCCAAGAAATGGACTTATGGCAAGAAAACTACCACTCTCCATATTTTCTTCTTAATAAACACCACCTCTATTCTATCTCTTCGCCTCTCACCTCTAGTTCTAATCAAAGATCCAGCTATTTTATTTCATTTTACCAGTCTTTATCTCTGTCATCAACGAGGTCACAGCCATCCAGAGGCTTTCAACTTATATCCATTACAAGTTCCATTAACGCTTGTCCAAAATCATCCGAAATCTCGTTTGCCCCGTCTTACTTTTATAAATGCAGTGACTAAATACAAGAACCACACATGATCATAATAACATTTTATTTTATTTTCTCCATTCACCACTTAAATCAAAAACTTCTAACCTTTCTGGCTGATTAAAAAACTTTGTGAAATCCGTCTTTTTTATATTAAAAAAAAATAAATTCCATTGGTGATATGTCATTTGTGGTTACTTTAAGTGTGTATTTGTTAATTGAATATTATAGTAAATGAAAAAAAAATTCAAAAGAAAGAAAAAGAAAAATTAAACCATGTAACGGCATTTTTGTTAAAATTAGCATATTATTTGAAAAGGTCCTCTTTGTCAAAAGGGAAATTAGAAGGAATAATCAAGAGTTTTATTTTATTTTCTACTTCCTCTCTCACCAGCACTCCCAATTAACCCTCAAATTCCTCATCTTCGCTCTCTATTATTTTACTAACAAATCATTTGTCATACTTGATTTTCAGTCCAGCTCCCTAATGGTTTCAATGACATAATCACTCGTGCCTTTTGTACAGATGCACCAAGTAGACATTTCAAAAGGTACGCTCAATTTCGTTCAGACAACTTCATAGGCAATTATTTGTGAGAGATGGAGTGTTAATGTATATTTAGTTATAAATATTTTAAATAGGACATTTAACAATAAAATAAAATAAATTAAAGAATTACTTAATGTTGTTGCGAGATTTCAAATATTATTCTGGCCACATTTTCACACGGATTTGTTTCAAACCGGAAATGCCGAATTCCCGAAAGTTGGCTTTACCTCACCTTATTTAGCTATATATATTTATTTAATTAAATAAGAATTTATTTATTTTGATTTATTTTTAATGAATGTCACAGAAATTTTCGCTTTAAATAAATTGCCAATTTGTTTTATTGTTATAATTACTTTTCTACCTAAGATGTGAGGAAAATATTTTTACTTACTAATACAAAACCATGACATGAATAATTAGCAGTAACTGTACAAGCTAGTTTATTGGGATTTGTAGTTACCACTGATACTAGTCCATATGGTATACAAGTTCCGATATTTGGGTCTTTGTAACTGTTGATTTTTTTTTAGTCAAGTTTCCTTTGTGATCTAAAAGAAATCTTTGACCCACACATTTTTCAATACTTCAGAACTTGGAATTATTTTACCAGATGACGCGGAATTGTTAGTATTTTGAAGAGTAATATTAGTATTATTACATTTTATAACCCAAAATATTACTGATACTAAGAAGTGAACACAATCGAAGGCATCTTCAGAAAGATTATGCGAAGAAGACAGTAACGAGAGTGGTAAAATTAGGAGAAGTGAAAAAGTGGTGAAGATATCTAGCCCGCTTCGTTTAAAGAAGAGACTACTTGATTCAGGGCACATAAGTCTCCGAAAGCTTATAAACCTAAAACACTAACACAAATCTCATTGAGGCTATTAGGGTATGAAGGCACGCTCCTGCCCAAATCTTACAGCTGCTTGTGTTGGGCGTATGCCGTAGGGTTAATTCTAGCCCTCTCTGATTTGGCTTAGGTTTGTCCTTTTTCACCGCTATTGCCATTTTAATTGTTATCCTTTTTAAGTTTTAGCACTTCTTTCTTCCTTATCGACCACCAATTTCTCCATATCTTTTGCAACACTCCACTTCCTAAGCCTGGTGTCCTCGGGGATTTTCCTTTTTAAATTTCAAGTAACTTTCTTCTTTCATTGAACTTTCATGCCCTCGTTGGTGCGCGCATTTTATTTATTTGCTACCACGTTAATTGCATTCGGAATATACACAGATTAAACTCTTAGTAGTACATACGAGTATCTATAATAATAAGCAGGAAATAAGTGCACGGGAAATATACATTGTGTATTCGCTGCGTGTTAAACTCAATTTCTCCTTTGTCCTTTGAATTCCCAATTAATCCTCTCTCTTTCTCAAACTCGATCGACCATGCGAAGCGTACCTTTGTGTTTCGCGTAGCCGAGTGGTATAAGAGGCGGTTTAATTGAGATCAAAGGGGTTGCTCGCGGCCTCAGTGTGAACGGTTCGAATTCCTCCGAGCTCGGATTTTTTTCGAAGTAGGAATAACTATTTCTCCTCAAAATTCTTCCGCTTTCTCTTGCTTTTGGTGTGTTGGATATATATATATATATATATATATATATATATATATATATATATATATATATGGTGCGGTTAAGGTAATGGTATAATTAGACAACTGCTCTGCTTCAGGTCCAGCAGGTGATCCTATCCTCCTTGAACTGGAAGACAACACTTAGGGATGACCCATCCATCCATCCATGGGCTGATGGATGGGTCATCCCTAAGTGTTGTCTTCCAGTTCAAGGAGGATAGGATCACCTGCTGGACCTGAAGCAGAGCAGTTTTCTAATTATACCATTACCTTAACCGCACCAATTTGTCTTGGATATTTTTCCATATATATATATATATATATATATATATATATATATATATATATATATATATATATATATTATATAGTCGTAAGTATTGGTGCTAACCAGGCTGATTTTTAATTTCACAGAGAAGGCAAGGGTGCAGAAGATGCTTAGGTACATATATTTATTTCAATTTTGGAAACAACGTTTCGGGCAACATGCCCATCTTCCGGTTCTAAGGTTAAAATTGTAAAAAAATTAATTATAATATCATTAAAGTTGTGTAAAAGAAAAGAATTTGAACTAAAGGTTTAAATGAAATAAGAAAGTTGTGCTATTTTTCCTATAAAAAATATTAAGAGTATACAACTAAATTGATTAAAAGATACACAAAAAGACATAAACAAATAAATTGATAATAAAAAACCAAGAAAGAAACAACATAAGTACTAAATGAATCAAAAGAGTTGTTACTAATTTTATGAAAAAAACTAAAAAGGCAAAAAGGCAATTAAAAATATAAATTAATAAATCAATTCAAATAAACTAAGAAAACAGGGAGTATAATGACCAAAAAAGTTTAAAAACTGAATGTATAAACTAAAATAAATACTAA
Organism: Ceratothoa steindachneri; assembly: GCA_963969495.1. Taxonomy (NCBI): domain Eukaryota; kingdom Metazoa; phylum Arthropoda; class Malacostraca; order Isopoda; family Cymothoidae; genus Ceratothoa; species Ceratothoa steindachneri. The sequence continues at coordinate 143,612,464 of OZ018321.1, read as the reverse complement.
TGTGAATCAAAGGGGTAACAATTTAAATGGTATAAGATGGTGGAGGTCAATTAAAGGTATGAAGTAAAAGAAAAATTCAAGTGTTTAAAAATATTAACTAGACAATTAAGAATGAAGTGGTTACCAAACGGAGTTGGAGATAGAGCCCAGAATGAGAAATTAAGTAATGAGGAAGTTAAAGGAAACCTTGGATTTATGTTAGGTGGTTGTTTGGTGTAGAGGAATAGGTTGGTAAATACACCAGGAATATATAATTAAGTAATTAGAAGGGAGATTGAAGAATTATCATGATTGAGGTTGAGAGATTTGATTTTTATAAGAAGAGATTCTAATATTCACAGGCTATATTCATTAGTGTTACGGCCTATAATTTTAAAATTGTTGATCGAGCGATCAGTTTTGCATTGTATAAAAGATTCTAAAATTATAGCAGAAGGCGTAATTCGGTGAAATCCCGACCATGGTCGAAGCGTTATTTGCGAAAATATACCCATAATTGGAATACATATTGGAAATGAGGAAGAACCACTAACATATAAAATGGGCTAAATAAGGTTATTTAATATAAAACCATTTTCTGTAGATAAAGCCCGCCGCATAATTTGTTTATTAGAAGATTCTTTATACTGCTTTAAGTATTTCGGTCTGAGGTAACTATTAAATCAAAATTCGTATCATTTATGTAGGACTTATTTCGATTAACCATGGATTTTATGATTATTGTTGAAATCCCATAATTATTTACATATTTTAGCATTATTTAAAATACCATTAGTCATATGTTTAAATTTAATTTGAAAACAGTTTACTAAGTAAGTAAGATTTTGTGTAAATTGCAGTTTGAAAGATTATTAAGAGTTAGGGATACACCTTAAAAATTGTGCTAGTTCGTTTTATAGATGAATCAAAGCAAAATCATGCAATGGCCTCAACTATTGGTCTCCCATTTAGTGCCAACATTGGCAGTAGTCCCTAACTGTATGGGGACAAGAAATTAACACACTTTATTCTCAGGTATTTTCTTTTTCGATAAATGAATTCTCCATGTCTGTCGCTGACCAAGTTTCATCTATCAATAACTGGTTGGAGTAGTGGTGAGTTAGAATCTGCTTCACTCCTTTATTTTCCTTGATTTATACTTTACATTTCCGCAAAGGGATCTCAGGTGACATCTAAAAGCTTATGGCTTCCATGCCACACTACCCGCAGTTCGCCCGCCCGGCCCCAATATCTATAGGAGTATATGCATCTATATACATTTCATACATTTATGCTGTCACTATCTTTACCCTGTTCGTTACAGATCTCTCCTTAGGAACATCTTGCGTGTTACATCATCGTTTGTATATATCTTAAAATTCGAGGAAAACAGAAAACAAGGTTTATGATTCTGAGTAAGGAACGAAAGCCTTTGAATTTGGATGCGTTATTCCCATTTATTTTCTAGTATTTTTAGCATACAAGTAAATGATGTAAGATATATGTATAATATATAACTTAAAGAGACATAAAACTATATGTAGGAACTGCAAGAATATCGAATCAAGATCTTTAGGAAAAAAATGCGATGGTTAATATTAAGACAGAATGGTTGTGGATAAAATTTAGATTTAATTGCTTAGAATGATTTTTTATAAGAACTAAGTTAATAGAGCAGTTTGACAAAAATGTTGATGAAGGGATTCGTAAATAATGCAGTGTAGTGAGGGAGAGGGAGATCGAAAAGGATATAAGGTTTAAAGATTGGGTATGCATAATGTGACTACCTGGGGGAAGCAATCTTCTGAACCTAACCATATGCTGTAATGAAAGCAGAACGAGCCCATTTAGGATGTTCATCGTTTAGGATAGGATTCCCTTAGCTTTAGACGTTTTTAAATTAATCTGATTTCATGTACGTACATATTCTAGTACAAGTACAAGCTATTGAAAACAATATGTATTTTACATTATGAAGGGATGATGGATTATTTAAAGCATATTTTCGCTTCAGTAAATGATTTGCCAGCTTAATAAATTTCGTAGAGCAAACCTTTCATAGCCTTTTAGGCAGGATAATGGCAGAAAAACTTAGTTTGTGGATCACTATACTATTGGTTCCATCACCAGTCTCACTAACCCACCTATAACCCCTTTCCTATTTTTTTTTTATCTTAAATCTCACTCTTTTCGCAAAATATTTTAATTATTCTCAATTGTATTTTATTCTATATTAAAGTAAGATATTCAATTTTGCGGTTACAATAACAATAGTGAGTATCGTTGAATCCGAAACGGCTATGCATGGGGTGCGTTCTGAATCAATGCCAATTAAGTTCTATTTTCAATAACAGGTCAACAATTTATTGTTAAATTTCTTGACGAGATTTTCAATCCGATTTTAAGTTGTATTTTAAATTTAAAAACTCATGACTTTTGAAATATTTAATTATAAACATAACTTCAATTGCTTGTGATAACGTCATTAAGTTTATAAATCTCAGCCTTGTAAAATTCTTTAGGTTTTGATGGAGAATATTAATCAAAGTAATTTTCAACATATTCTCCTGATTTTAACCTAAGACCATACAAATGATTCTGTAATTCCCCAAACAATTGATAATCAGGAGGAACAAGGTCAGGAAAATATGAAAAATGAAGTATTATTTCCCAACCGATCTCCTCCAAGAGATCTTTGGCCATTCGAGCTGTGTGAGGACTGGAATTATCGTAATCGAGGATGACATATTTGGACAGAGGGGCTCTTAAGCGATTAAATTGATTGCAGTAGAGATTAGCATTAATTGTTTGATTTTTGTCTGTCAGTTCGTAATAGACAATTGAAAAGGTGGCTAGCCATTGCTATAGTAACAGGGTACCAAAACTATGTACATGGTAGTCTGAATAAAATTTAAGTATTTTGGTCGCTCTTCCTCAGTAGTTACATCCAAGTTTTCAAATAGTTAAGAGGTAGGCATTTATTTTGTTATCCTTATTCTTATAATTCAAGGACATTGGTGCCTCAACAAGTAAAGGATAAAATTACCACTTGCTCTCAATAGTATTGTGCAAATAGTACTTTTATGGCAGTGGTAAGTTTTTGGGTGACTCTTACACTACAAATGAATTGCCTTTGATAGTTTGATTGAAAACAGAAACTAAGAGAGCTATTTTATTAATGCTATCTAATATTTTGCTTCTAAATAGCAGCCATTAGGTTTGACTAAACAGGAAGCCAATGAATTTCCTTTTTAAATTGGTCCAGTAAAATGTTTAGCACTACTACAAATTTCGGTTACTCTCGAGTATGTTTGTTTTAGTGGCTTTCTACCTTTTTGATTTTGCTGATTTACTTCAAGAAATTCCTAATTTCTTTAACTAACTCCAAATTAAGTATAGCAAAATGGGTATTGAGATGGAAAAGCGCTAGGAAAGTCTTAAAGGTAAGGAATCCTTTTAATGAATAATAATTTATAGTTTGTAAAAGAATAATTTGTAGGCTTTATATAAATGAATTTGTGATTTACAATTTAGAATTGTTTTGGATAATATTTACCTAGATTACAGAGAATTTTATTGAAGGTTATTGTGATATCAGGCTTCCGCGACCCGTAAGACCAAACTTTATTAAAAGATTATTAAGAATTCATACCTCTGAATATTGCTCCGAAATGTCGTCTTTATTGACTGCACTTTAAAACGTTCGCGTATAATTAACTATTAAATTTTAGATTGTTGATCGGAAGTCAATGGAGGAAACACTTCAATTTTCAATCAAGTTAAGTTACCGTTTTACAAATGTAATTTCTTTGATAATACTTGAGTTTCTGGGGGCGCTATTTCTGGGCTACAATTTTGGGCTGTAATCTAGGATTCTCATGTGGCCAATTACGTCGTTTTATTTGATTTTGTTACTTTTTTGTGTCTCTATTCTTTATTATTTAGTAAGTGCCTGCACTTCTACAAAATTATATTATTTATTAATGCTTTGATTTTTTCTGTTTAGTACTATATTAAACTTTTATGTTTCGTTTACTTATTTCGTATAAATACAAAAGTCACTTTTGACATTCCAGTCCGCCTATATGGTTTCGATTTGGCGCGGTAATTACATATTTTTAAGATACTATACTTGGAATGGGTTAAAATTGACATCAAAATACGTGAGCATTGGTCTCTCTTAACGTTAAAATAAACCATTATTTTTACTCAGTTGCAACCCTTAATTCGACTTTATTTCAGACATTGGCAGCCCTGGAGCCATGCACTTAAAAGAGCGCGATTCTTGCGCATTCGGTTTGTTTGACTTTACTAAGACTTTTGTTAATTTCTCGGTCAATTAAATAGACTTTTGTAGAGATCAAGGCATTATTTTTAAAGCAAAAATTTGCAACAGCTGTGGAAAAGAAGCGTGAATCGATTATAATAGCGAAAGGTGGAGATGGTTTAGTTTTTGTCGTGAAATTATTAATTATTAGGTAATTTAAGATGACGATAGCGCCGCCGACATTTAGCAATGGCCTTTTGCATTAAAATCTGATGTTAGCCTTTCGAATTAGGATTATTGCGGGGGGGGGGGTTAAGTTGCGAGGGGTGTAGAGGGTATGGGGATAGAAGCCCCCATTTCGATAGGAACTAAATTTTTTTTATTTTTTGGCGGAAATAGCCTAAAGTAGGTGGCGCTATCCTCTTAATTATTTCGATGAACGAGCAGAGCAGATCGCATTAATTATAGAGCCAAATTGTAGGGCATTAATAGCGCCCCATAGCGTGCGCCCATATACTCAAGGATTACAATTTTTTTTAATTAATTTCCGGTTTAATTTAAAATTGAGTGCATCTAATACTAATATTTCCGCATATTATAGAAATGATTTCTTCAGAGGTTTTATTAAATCAAATCAATTATAAGAAATACATTTAAACAAAATTGGCTATAATTATTTTTTGTTTATCTATTTATTCCCATACGTACAATACTCTATTTTTTTTATAAAAGACACCGGGTGGAATTGGTTAAGACGGAGCCGTGGACAATTTAACTTGTTATATATATTCCGTGGATCTTTGGGGAAGTGGGTAAACATTAAAAAATTATCATGTGCCTCATATCATACACATGTTTGCGTAAAGGTAGGATAATTAAAAATAGATTAACTACCCTTAATTTAGATGACCTATTTGATTATATTACAGACCATCAAAGTTAAGTTATTAGTTTAAAAAATATCTTAAAACACTAAATACAATATTGTATTTCAAAAATATTTTGGGGACGAGGGTTCGCAATTTATTTTATAAAGTGAGGATTTATTTCCAAACTGAGGCCATAATTACAAACTGAAGTTTTTTGATTATTTACATATTTTTCTCCAACAACCGAAATCTTTTCTTCTACAAAAGGACATTGGAAGAAGATAATCGCATCATCCATAAATCTGATTTTACGTAATATATTAGGGTAAAATACTCGAAACTTTTGTTAGCCCAAATCATGAAACGCGGGCATACTGACACTTTATTTCTGCTAGACATGATATTATATGTAAGAAAGAACTATTTTAGAGATATACGCACCCTAACAAACTTTAAAGACATAAGTAGCCCTTTCTTTTGAAGAGTGGTAATATGTTGTCGTGGTATAGCCGACTATCCAATACAATATATATTATTAGCATTAAGAGAGAAAACTCAGGCTTTTGAAGCGAACCATACAAAGAATGAACGCTACGTTGATGCGCATATTATAAAAGTCAGGTTGAGACGTGGGGACAATTCACTTAACTAATTAGGTCGAATTCCAGGTTGGCTGATTTCAATAACGAGGCCGAGAGTGACGTTCAGGTTAATTAAAGATTATCATAAGAAAATATATATTTATTTACAAATTAAAATTAATCAAAATGATATAAAGGGAAATTAATGATTGGCTAATGATTTAGCGTTCCCGGTGGGAGAATCTAAATTCAATTAATTAGTTTAGAGCTACCAGCTCAAGTCCAAATGGGCTCACCAGATAAAAGGGGAGAGGGGGCTTGCGGGTCGAAGAGCAACGGCGACTTCACAGGAAACTTAAGGGAAAGTTAGGGCCTCGGCGAGATGATCTTGTCGGCGTCTTCAAAGAAGGGCTCCTCGTCATGAGAAGAGTGGGAAGGAAGGGTATGGTCAATACCTTTCTTTCGGGGCTGTGAAGGCGTAATTTATAACCTTAGCTGGTGCTCAAGGGAGGAGCTGGAATCCTTGGTGATTTTGGGGAGAGGTATGGCTACCTCAGAGTAACCCTGACAGAGCTGGGTGCTTCAAGGCACAACTGCTTCAGAAAACGGTGGGGGGAAAGGCTTCCGTTTGACCGTGGTTACCTTGATGTGGAGAGAGTGCCCAGACCTCGACTTAGTATACACCGACTTGGGACGAGTGATGTCTTCTGCGAGCTAGCTTTGTCTTTTACTGCTCTTCTCAGGCGGAAAAAGGCTTAAATATGCAGTTTTCTCAAGCGGAAGATGGAGAATAACTCCCACTTCAGAGCATTCCAAGCGGACAGCTCAAGGTGCCAACTGTCGGCGACAAACAGTTCTTTTAACCCCTCTCTCTATCACTGCGGGAGAAACTGCTGGAATTTCCGACCATGTAGGGGATGTTCTCCACATTCGCTTGGATAGTACGATGGGGGGGGGGTATCTGAGCTTGCTTCCTCATGTGACTCTCGGACACGTGGTGTCTGCCTAGCAACGTTGCTTCCTGCAACATGATAAGGCTTGCGAAGCAGGGAGAGGAAGGGGTATCATTAAACATATATATTTGCCACACATTTGATTTTTATATCACTACATTAAAAAAAAATCTCAAAACCCTATTACCTGAAATGCCAATACTGTTTTTCAAATAATTATTTGAAATAAACGAATAATATAAAGGCTCGTGATTGCTGTCATATAGAAGGAAGAAATTTCTATCACGACAATTGTTTTCATCGTGCCTACCACTCGGGCTGATGGTATTCTGCAAAAGCTTCCCATTGCAAAGAATTTCAAATAAAGTTATTAATTATTCAATTTTCTTGATATTTTAGGGAGAAAATAAATGGAAATTATAAATTTTGGATAACCAAAAAGGTTAACTTGAGTTCGGGCCTTGACCAAGAATCAGGCACTGGCACATCACTCTGCTTTCGTGCCTGTAGACAACGAAAAAAGAAGATGCTGGCTAAGGTTCTTGGCAAACGAGTTCGTTTGCCCCCAAATTAAACAAATGATTGATTTTCATCGTCGTAAGATATGTGTATTCAGTACTAATATCTTAGATATCCTTGCCAATCACTCCATATTCATTAAGATATAATCGTCTCGTACAAGTATCTCAAAGTTTGAAATTCTACCCTGCTTCTTGAGAATCCAGGAGATCCTTTTTTATTGTAGCTTTAGACCGTTCCAGTATTACTCGTATTTCCTTTTGTATTCTCACTTTCTATTAGCGGCCTTATGGTCCCCTTCAAAAGCAAAAATCTCCTTAAGGTCCATATGAGGAAAAACAACAAAAAAATAGTAAGAAAATAGCGTAATTCTTGAAACTATTATACTTCTTCCTTTTCATATACACTCACCCTGGATCAATACAGAAACAACCAAAATCTCTTTTTACATTAATTCCCCAACATAATTCTCTCTTCTGCTTCGTTTAAGGTGTTACAAGTTTATTTTAAAGGAATGTTAATAGTTCCAACCTAACACTTCAAATGTAGAAACCTGACTAATAAAGAAGGAAAGAAAGAGAAAATGGGTAGAAATCACTGGCCCTGCACTTTTGCCCTTATTCCGAAATAGTTCGAATTACGAAATCAGTCTCATAAGTTAGGGCCATTAAAGGCGACATAAGCCCTTTGGGAATTGATTGCGTCATTCTTAAGCTCGTTTGCTCAGTCAGCAGTTTTGATAGTAGTTATGAACGCACGGCGTCAATAATAATAATGGCCTCACCTTTTGATAAATAGCACCGACATTGAATGAAAGTTAAAGGAATTTGGTATATATTAATAAGAGTAACAAAATCAACTGTGGCATTAGAGAAGAACATTTTTAACATGAGGTTTGGTGAGGTAATGAGGTTAGGCTAAGTCAAATGCGTGAAAGATAATAAAGATCTATGAAAGACATAGTCCGCGTTCGCGAAAGAGGGGATTACTTAGGGTGTTATATACAAGCAGATAGCATTAACTCTTTAAACCTTGAAGGTAGAAGACAAGTTTTGTTTCCCTCACCCTAATTTACTTTGGAAATGGTGGAGTGGAAACCACCGAACTATTTCGAAACAACTCACTTCATATTATACAGGCTAGAAGCGAAAGCGCTTTGACTCTTGTTTTGGAATGTTTTCATAGAGAGATACACCTCAGATGTGTAATTTATAGTATTTTGACTAATAATTTTAAAACATATTTAAAAATTACACCATAAAGTAATTCCGAAAATATTTTTCAAAAAATAAATCGCCAAACTTGTCAAAAGATACAGCACAAAGGGAACTCATTTTCTATGTTATGTATACTAATAGTTAAAAGGATTCATTATATAAATTTATGTAATTGTGTATATATTTGTAATGTATATTTGTAATGTTTATATTTATGTAATTATGTATCTATTCGTAATGTATTTTTAATGTTTATTTGTAATGTAATATCGAAAAAACAATCTCCAACTCCTTTAGTGATTACCCATAATACAACGAACTAACCTGCTCCCATACAACCAACTAATCTCCTCCCATACAACCAACTAACTTGCTACCAATACTCATTTAAGTTTAAAGTTCCCCAATTTTAAGCAGTTCACCTCCAACCACTTTACGCCCTCCTACTGGAATTGATTTGCTCTAGATTTTGTGTAACTATTCAATTAATGTGCTCTATTGTTTTGTGTGATTATTCAATGCACTACTACTGCAACGAAGTCTCTTATTGTTGTTAAGTTTGGCGCCTATGTACCTTAGACCTCTCTCTCTCAAAGTGTGATAAGTACTATTAATATCTTTTTATTTTTACGTATTGTATAAACTGTAAATTTGATATTCATGTTTCTCCAAACCTTATATATTCATTTATAATCTTAATATATAAATCTTCTATATTTTATTCTAGTCTTACCAATACTAGGCTATGCTATATATAATTTGAACTCTGATTTAAGCAATTTATGTAACTTATCATTGTTACTTAACTGTCTGTACACATTTGGGGTTTCTTAAGACTGGCATAGTCTAGCTTAGCCTAATTGGCCTTCTGTAACCTCGTGTTCATAACGAGGTTCTTATTAATTTTCTTTAGTGTTGTGAAACTTAACCCTGCCCGTAACATTAAGTGGGGGCCCGTCCGGGATTCTCTTGCTTACGTTTGTGTACTTTTGTGTAGTTATTGAATTTAGTGTTCATTTATACTAGTTTGTCTTGTTTTGAGTAATTGTCTTGTTTTTTTGGTAAATCCATTGTTATTACTTATTAGTCACTTGCTTCAACCCATTTTTGTGAGATTATTGATTGTAACTATAACCTTTAATTATGGAGTTTATTATTGATCAATTCACTAGTAAAACCACACTAGATATTTTGGCTACAAGTGGCATTAAAAAGTCGGACTGGATCGCTTTAGCTGCTCATTATGAAACTGCTCATCAGTCTAGCATGACAAAGGCAGAAGTGAAGAAGGGTGTGATTGACTACCTAGTAAAAAAAAAGAATTACTAACTGTTGATGCATATAGTATATGTGCTGAAGATGCTGATAGTGCCTCATTGATAATGTTGAAAAATCTAGAATATCAGGAGAGGGAGAAAGAAAACAAGAGTTTGCTATACAGATTGAGGAATAAAAATCAGAATGAGAGGAATAAATAGTCAAAAACCTATATGTGAATTGGGTAGTTCACTTAAATTTATGCCCATGTTTGACACTAATGTTCAGAATTTTTTCATAATTTTTTACCGTGTAGCCACTCAACTTAAATGGTTGCGAGATCAGTGGGGTTTCTTTGTTCAGTTTTTCTTGGTAAAGCCAAGTTGATTTACGCTAACTTCCCTGATGAACAATTAGAGTATGATAGCGTAAAGCAAGCCAACTTAGAAGCCTATGATAAAGTACCCGAGCCCTATAAACAAAAATTTCGAAGCCTTCAGAAGGAGAAACGGACGTGTCTGTAGTTTGCGAGGGAGAAAGAAAGGCTACTCAATGATTAGCTCAGGGCTAACAAGGTTTCAACTTTTCAAGAATTCTGTTAACTGATGGTGCTTGAGGAAATTCTCCGCAAAGTCCCATATTCCCTTAAGTTTTACTTGCAAGAGAGTTTAACATTGTAAACAAGGCTGCCATTCTAGCTGAAAACTATATGTTGACTCATAATAATTTTAATTCCAGACAAAAGCAGAAGAGAACCGGTCCCTCCAGTTCATATAGTGGCCGTTTCTAGGGTGGAGGAGAACCACGGTATTCAGGTGGTGGATATGTTTCTGGTGGCTCTCTGACGTCCACTTGGACTGGACCAGGGAGTACTGGTAAGACTGTAACCCCTACCTCATCCAAATTCACTACCACATGTGAATATTGTAAGCAACTAGAACATCACATCCGGGATTGTCCCAAGCTTTTAGACATGGAGAGACGTCCAGAACAAGTTCTAGATTCTTCTAGCATTCCTATTTCATTGCCTACTAGTGAACCAGCTACTTCTAATTCTAAGCAGACTCTGAGTGCCTGTCCTAATAAACCTAAGGTAACTCAAGACAGAGTTGTAGCTGATAGTGACCCTTCTAGCTGTTCTAGTGATCAGTTTCAACCATTTCGCTCAGTAGGGACAGGTTTCCTCTTCTGATTTATACACTAAGGATCCCATTCAAATTCTTAGAGGCACAGGAGCCTCTCACAGCCTCATCTTAAAGGGTATGTTGCCGGAGTTAGAGAATTGTTATTCGGGTCAAAGTGTTCTCATTCAAGGGGTTAGTGGGTGTATTACTGTCCCTCTGGCTAGGGTTGATCTGACCACTGATTTAGTCAGTGGATACTTCACTGTGGAAGTTCAAGAGTCGCTGCCTGTGCAAGGTGTGAACCTTTTGTTAGGGAATGATATTGCAGGTGGTAAAGAGGTGCCTGATCCTATAGTAGCTTCATCTCCCTTATGCAGTAACAATACAGAGCAATTGGAGAAGGATTATCCTCACTTGTTTCCTTCTTGTGTAGGAACAAGGAGTATGACTGCTCAAAAGTAAGCCTAATGATAGCACAGATTCTGATGATATTGATATCGATTTTCTTACCCCTTTTCTGATAATGACTCTCCTCCGGTGATAGCTTCCCCAGAGGAACCAAGTGATGTACATATTGATTGCGACACTCTCAAAGAAGCTCAAGTACAAGACTCTACCTTAGTACCTTTCTTTCACAGGACGGTGGAGGATTCTGATGTTTCCAGGTTTCCTCTTTGTTTTTATGTTAGCAATAGTATCCTGACGAGGAAGTATAGACCTCCTAACGTACCTGCTAATGAAACATGGCATGAATGTCAAGTTGTAATACCTGTGAAATTCCGCTCACTTATTCTGTCAGTAGCCCATGATACCAGGGGTGGACATTTGGGGGTTAAAAAAACCTACCATAAAATCTGTAGACTACTTCTGGCCTAAATGAAACGGTCTGTTGCCTACTATTGTAAGACCTGTCATTAATGTCAAATGGCTGGAAAACCTAATCAACCAATCTCACGAGCACCTTTGACTCGTATTCCTGTCACAGGTGAGCCATTCAGTAAAGTCATTATAGACTGTGTTGGTCCCTTGCCTAAAACCCGTAGTGGCAATGAGCATTTGCTAACCATTACGTGTTCGACTACCAGGTATCCTAAAGTGTTTCCTTTAAGACGAATAACTTCCAAGAATGTTGTTAAAGCCTTAAGCAGGTTTTTTACTAAGTATGGAATTGCTCGGGTGGTACAGTCAGATCCTGGTAGCAATTTTACTTTTAACCTTTTCAAACGGACCATGGATAACTTGGAGTTCACCGGTACCACTTCACTGCCTGTAGCCCCGAGTCCCAGGGTGCATTGGAACGTCTGCATTAAACCCTGAAGTCTGTTGACTAAGTATGGTATGAAACATAATGCAGACTGGGATGAAGGTATCCATTTTGTGTTATATGCTGTAAGGAGTCGTGTGCAGGATTCCCTTTGGGGCTCCCCATTTGAATTGGTTTATTGAAATGAAGTTAGGGGTCCCCTTAAAGTTCTCAACGAATCATGGTTAGGTGATTTCCCTAATAAGCCTCTCCTTACCTATGTACATCAATTTAAACGGCGATTAAAGTCTGCTGTAAATCATGCCATAAGTAACTTGAAAGATGCCAAATTAAGATGAAAGACAATTTTGAAAAGAAGGCTATTTCTAGAGAATTTAAACTAGGTCATGTATTAGCTTTTTGCCCATTCCTAAGATGCCCTTGCAAAGTAAATTTCATGGACCTTATGTTATCAAACAAAAAAAGAGGTGATGGGAATTATGTAATCAAAACTCCTGATAGGAGAAAGTCGGAGGTTGATCCATGCGAATCATCTTAAGCCTTATCATGTAAGAAGTTTGGATAATGACTTCCCTGTGACTAGTGTGCCTAATCCTGTAAATTCCAATGATCAGAATGACATTCCCTTGCCTTCTGACAATAAACTTGAGAACTCTGATATCATGTTTAATCAGAGCTTAAAATTCCAAGTGGTGACGTTGTTCTCAGAGTATCCACAGCTGTTCAGTGACATTCCTCAACGATGTCGATTGTTGGAAGCCCTAACGTCACTGCCACTCCTCAAGACCGTAAGGCACTGATGCGCTTCCTACGCATGGCAGGATACTACAGGAGGTTCGTCTCCAACTTTGCTGACCTCGCTGCACCTCAGACCGACCTTCTGAGTCCCAAGAAAGATGGAAGGGACTCAAGAGTGTCAAGAGGCATTTACGGAGATCCGTGTCCTTCTTACCAACGCCCCCATTCTCAAGTCTCTCCAGTATGATCGGCCATTCATAATTCAGGGTGACACTAGCGATGCTGGGGTGGGTACAGGGTTATTGCAACATAGCGATCTTGCATTGCATCCAGTATGTTATTCTTCTTGTAAGTTTAAGCTCTATTAAAAGAATTACAGTACTATTAAAAAATAATGTTATGCTCTATTATTTCCATAGACAAATAGGGCACAAACGATTGGCCGAACACTTGCCTTAAAGATCTTTTGCGTGGTTTCGCCTCCTTATATGCGAGTCACCTTTAGCTTGACGTCTCCTATGAAGAAGCACATGTACGCTCGGCGTCAGCCATGGCATAAGGGAGAGACAGCCCTGCACTTAAGGAGGATGTGGATAACCACTTAGATATTTTCTCGTCTAGAAGAGAGGGTTTATCTGTGGAGGGTTTTCGGGGGAGGGATGGAAGAGACAGCAGGGTTGTCATTAGCTTTGTGTGAGACTTATGGGGCCAAAGCTCGAAGCTGTGGGTGTTCATGCCTCGGATTCATATCACCGCCTAATCTTCGGCAGCTCCCTGCAACCCTGGAAATATTTTTGCGTCCACTCTCGAAGGGATCGAATTCAGGTAACCAGGAGGAAAAAATCAAACGCCCCGTCCACTGGGTTGCACGTTGCAAGGATCGAACCAGTGCTCGTTGTTAGGATAAAAAATGGGTCAATGATTTGGTTTGACCCAATGGATTCTTCGCTAAAGGAGGGGGAAGGAAAGGTTGAGAGAAGATCTGCGTGAATCATTTTCCTATATTTATTTTTTTGCTCGTAACAGTACTAAGGGTATTTGATTGAGGGTGATCTGAAAAGCGGTTCGCATTTTATCTTGAGTTTAAACCGAAAGCCAAGAGGGCTTCTTTCCCGACCTCTTGCAAGTAGAGATCGTTAAAGAATGGGTTCAAACAGGAACCAGTAAAAGTGTAGAGAAGATTTATAGCCGCAGATCAACCTTTGGCCACAAGGACAAACGTGGGGGTGGGGAGGAGAGGGTACACAAGCTTTTATATCTCGCCTGATAACACCTTGCCTATCACACTCAACGAGGATAGAATCTTTGTGATTTCGGACTTATCAATGTCATTCTTATCTTACTGTGAATTTTACTATCCAGTCAGGGGACTCAATACATGATTGAAAAGGAACTGCGAGTGTGGTAGGGGCTAAATTAGCTAAGGTTGCAGCAATTTTTTTGTGATCTTAGCTTTGATAAAAATAACCCCGTCAGGCGCGCGGCGATTTGGCATTCTGGTCGCCGTGCTGAAGGGATCCAGCGCTCGGTCCGGCCCCAGCTTAGCCTCTCTTCCTTCCTTCATATAGCATGTATTTCTCCCCTACTTTGTCGCTTTTCATGCAACCTCTCCCACAACTTTTTCTAGTTGCCCTCTAATTTCACACGATAGATGCGGACCTTTTTCTCAGCCAACCGTCCAGGATCAGGGCTGAGGAAGAAGGGGACAATCTTCCCTAACCGCTGAGCTCCGGTCTGGAATGAGGTTTTGTTAACCTGCTTCATCACCAACCAAACCTACCTCCCATCCCCTTTCCTACTCACTTTGCCATCTATTTTTTTTACGCAGTATCAAAGGTGGAGCAGCCATGCCAAGGGACTGCCAGGCCACCAGGCGGGAGGGGTGGTCCTAAATGATTGCACTTGGCTCTGCCAGGCCTGTACACCCTCCGTGCAGGGCGGGCTATAGCGACGGGTTATGAGCTAGTGCATCCCGTGGTACAAATAGGGTCACCATGCCCAATGATGATAAAATTTAAAATCTTAATTCACCTGTGTCATCAACAAAGCCGCCCTTCGGGCTGATCCCCCCCCCAAAAGGGAGTTCCTTCCCTCCCTATGCTTGCGCAGGGGACTCTCTATATTTAAGGAAACGTAGAAGAGGCTTACTCCTCTACTACCGCGTAAGGGGCGCGGCGATTTGCCATCCTGGCCGCCGTGGTGACAGGACTCGGCACCCCGTCCGACCCCCGCTTAGCCTCTTCGCCTTCGTGTAAAACGCTAGTTTCCTCCCTTTTCATACAACAACTTACCACTTTCTATGGTCGGCCTCTAATTTCACAGGGTAGATGCTGACCTTTTACTCAGCCAACCGTCATGTATCGGGGCTGAGGGGGGAGGGGACAACGTTCGCTAACCCTTGAGCTCCTGTTCGTGATGAGGGTTTAACAACCTGCTTCATCCCAATTGATACCTTCCTCACATCCCTTTTGCTTCTCACTTCACCGTCTATCCTTGATTTTACGCCGTGCCCAAGGTTGGACCGCCTCCTGAAGGGCTTCCAGGTCACCAGGCGGGAGGGGTGGCCTTAAATGGTGGCACCTGGCTCTTCCAGGTCCCTAAGCACCCCTTGCAGTGCAGGTTACTGCGAAGGGTGATATGCTATTTGCATCCCGTAATAAAACGAGGGTCACCATGCCAATGATGTGTCAAAAAAAACAACTTTAATTTCCCCTGTACCATCGACGGAGCCGCCCTTGGGCAGCTCCCCCGAAAGAAATGGAGGTCCCCCCCCCTATGCTTGTACAGGGGACCCTCCATATTTCTCTAATGGTAGAGGAGGCTTACTCCTATCCTACGATTTCGGGTTTAGGGGATTCCCCCTCAACCCCTTCTCTGGAGGTGCTTTCGGGTACCTCCATTTATCCAGCGGCAGTCCCTCCTTTTGTTTCTAAGGGGACTGCCAAGAAAGACAGCAGGCAGCCCATTGCCGACCGCCGCTAATTAAAGCGGCAGGTTATGGCAAACCTCTTTAAGGGGGAGAGGGAATCCAGGCCTCTTCGGTCGCTTCCCTCAAAAGACTTGCTGGCAAGAATACTCAACCTTGCCGGGGTTAAGGCCTGTGCCTCCCAACACATGACTGGTGACGCTGCCAAAGGGACCTGCGATGTCCAGGGAGATGATGGCCAACTAGAGGCAACTCCTGAGATAGACATGGTCTTTGAGGCAACCCAGCCTAAGAGGGTAGGCCTTTTCACGGAGGCGAATCCGAGCTCAGCGCCAAGCAGAGATACCGAATCCACCCCTTTGCAAGGTCCTCCTCAAACGGCTCGGGTTTGAGGCAGTACAAGGAGGGGAGGGATCTTCTCCGACCGGTGCAGCTATGACTGCTAGGACCTTCTCCATTTCAAAGAAGGACCTGGCTGAGGCCGGTTCATTTGGCCGGGGGGCTCCTTCCAGCGGAAGTGAGAAGCAGGTTCATTCCCCGCCCACCTCTCAGAAAATGAAAAAGAACAAGAAAAAGACAAAGAAGACTCGGGGCTCTACTCCATCTTCGGAAAGTGCAAGGACAGATGGGTCTGCTGCTACAGTAAGCGACCAAACCAAGATCGGCACATCCGGCCCCTCTCCCCCCCCGGCTGCGGATCTTCTGACTATGACAAAGACCAAAAGTGCAAAGTGAAACGCTCGATAAAATCGGGGCTCCTCATTCCGAGGTTACCTGGCGTTTTCGAGCTGGCTGGCTTCAAACGCTTCCTCGTTATTCGCTTCACTGATGGCAGCATGTTGACCAAGGGCAACATGATTCATCAGAGGAAAGCATTAGCTAGTGCAATTGGTAGAGAGCCGAAGTTAACGCATTTATCGGACGGGAACCTTCTGGCGAATCGGCAAATCCCGCCGAGGCGTCCAAGATAAGCGCTATTCGGACACTTCATGGCACCCCAGTGAGTGTGAAGCCGCACTCTACCATTAACTTTGTGAAAGGAGAAGTTTATGCGAGGGAACTCGTTGACTACTCCATAGAGGACATCACCTTAAAGCTGGCTGACCAACGCATGGTCAAGGTAAAACGTGTGACGAGAAAAGAGGAAGGGGCCTCGAGACTTACCCAAACTCTTCGTTACGTTTGACTGACAATCTCCCTGAGTCGATGCGTGCCGGTTGGTACTGCTACTGCGTGAAGACATTTGTGCTACTTACTGATATTACTGTTACCGCTTCGGCCATACAAATCGTTCTTGTAGACGTGCAAAGTCAGGGTCAACCGAAGTCGGTAAATTGCTCCAAGGTGGCATACAATAAGTCTAAATCGTGTATGGCAAAGTGTGGCAATTGCGGAGAGCCACATCCCACTTCTTCGAAGCAATGTGGTACATATCTCCTTGAGAAAGAAATCCTGGCCGTTTAGGTCCAGGATCGATTCTCATTCCGCGAGGCTAAGGACTTAGTCCTGTCTGGCCCGGCTCTGCCCGGGACGTCTTATCCCTCAATAGTTAGAAAGGCACCGTCTGCTCCTGGCCCATCCAGGCAAACGAGTATGGTTGTTCCAGGGCCCATTCGGAGCCCTTCAGCGGGCTCTACTCAACCCAGGCGCTCTCCTGGTAAAGCTGGCGTCAAAAAGGGTTCATACTCAGCCACGTCTAAAGACGGGGCTCCCTGCTCATCCACCAGCGTGACCGTTTCCCGTAATGCGAAACGGCCACACTGCCTCCACCGAGTCGTTACACTCACAGGAGGTAACACCCCTGAAGTTAGGTGCCAGGCCATCTTCCGATGTGCCTAAAGCACCACCCTGAAAGGAGGACAGCAAAAAAGGATCTTCGGCTCCTTTGCCCACGCCTAGTGGTGGGCTGAGTGGCTTGGAGACGGTGGTTCCTTGAAAAGAGGGCCCCGGCGTACGAAGCCGCATCACCCGCCTAAGGTTTCGAGGCGGAGGGAGAAAAATACTCGCATGGCGAGCATCCACCCCTTTTTGGGGTGTATATGTGTTTTTTGTCTTTATTAATTTTAAAGTAGCTTAGTACTAGGCCAGTTTCTAATACGGCGACTAATGTCCAAGTAATCAGTCGCCAGATGAGCTCTAAAAAAAATAAAATAAAAAATAAATCGCATGGAGAGCCCAACCTCCACCAATAACTCCGCGAAGGCGACAGCCCCTTCAGCGCTTTGTCCAGGCTATCAGCGCCCGGGGTTCTACCTACGGGTAGCGTACAGCCATTCCGGTGAGGATCTTATGTTCAAAGAGGGCTCCATCGTCTCCTACGAGCTAGGCCTGGAGGGCATATTCCTTTAATGGAATTGCCGTGGACTCCGGCCTAAGAAGGAGGAGCTGCGGAGTCTAGTCTCGTCCCCTTCCCCGTTAGCTATTTTTCTGCTTAAGACCATACTAGGCGCGTGCCCTATTCCCGTCCGCCCGGGGTATAAGGGTCTAGCGACTTCACAACCACGGGATGGCCTGGCTGGGGGATGCGCGGTTTACACCCGCAATGATGTCTCTTGTCTGTCTTTTACTTTAGATACCTCCTTTTTGGCAGTGGCTGTGCAGCTTCACCTGGATAGGAGGTATACTATCATTTTTATGTACATTCCACCGTCAGATGACTTCGATGCGGGGGACTTCCGCCGCGTCGAGGCACGGTTGCCGAGGCCATTTCTCTTGCTTTGAGATCTAAGCGGCAGCCATCTTCTATGGGGAGATTACTCAATAAATCCCAGAGGACAAGTCCTTGCCAATTTGATCGATGAGCTTGAGATGGGTCTCCTAAATGTCGATGAGTTTTTAGGACTACTGCCCTACTTTTTTATCGATCCTTTGTTAGTTCGAAGCTCGACTACGGATGCGTGTTTAATGCATCCGCAGCCAAGCGTTATTGCGGAAGGTGGACTCGATCGAGCACACCGGCCTTCCGCACTTCCCCCATTGAGAGCCTGTTAGGCGATTCTGGGGAGATGCCACTCGCTCAATGCTGCGTACAGTGCATCACTCGCTTGTACGCGCGAGCCCGGCGCTACCCTCATAGGCCAATAGCTCTCACTGCATCCGCAGCTGAACTCGACGGTGCCTCTTTTGCCGAGAAACGCCAGTCATACCCTAAGCCTTTTGGGTTTAAGGCCAAGAAACTCCTTCGAGAGCTAGGTATAGCTCTCGGCCCGGTGGCGCCTCTGGTTCTTCCTAGGACGCCACCCTGGAGGCTACCACATTTGGCTATTTGTCGCCTTGCCTCTGCTCCCAAATCTTGTACAGCACCGGGATTATTACGTTCGAACTTTTTGGAGCACACCACGTGTCACGCTGGAACCGTACCAGTGTATACGGATGGCTCCAAGTCCCAAAAGGGGGTCGGCTTCCACGCCGTATCTCCTCTGTTTGAAGTCAGCAGGGCTCTGCCTTCACGGCTGAGCTGGTGACAATACACCACTCGGTACGGGAGATTACGCGACGTGCCCGGTTGAGAGAGCGGATTGTGATCTATAGAGACTCGCACAGCGCCATGAGTGCCCTCGGGATATTGGAATCTCCGCATCCCCTGGTTTGCGATATCCGTGACCGACGGTTTTGGCGAGCCGGGAGGATGTCGAGATTATCTTCTCCTGGGTTCCTAGATATATAGGAATTGCGGGGAATGAGCGCGCCAATGATGGTGCCAAATAGTCTGCGAGGACTATGCGACCAGACCAGTGTTCCGCTCTTCCTCACACCGATTACATGGCATGAATACAGGCAGCTCTTAGGACTGCTTGGCAAAGAAGATGGAAGACAGTCGGAGGGAACTTAAAGTTGCGTGCCATAGCGCCTCGACTGTTCCCATAGACCTATCCCCTAATGCCGCGACGGATACAGGTCACTTTCTGTCGTCTTCGAATCGGACACACTCGTGTGACGCATCGCTATTTGATGTAGCGTCGCCTGCGCCCTATTGTGACGACTCCGTCGTCCCCCAAACTGTTTGGCAACATTCTTGTTGAATTTCCCAGTCTGGGTGTTTTTCGTGCACGTTTTCTGTCCCGGTACCTAAATGGGCGGAGTCGCTACCGCCTGTCCGTTGTACTCAGGACGAGTGCGTGCACATTGACAGGTGGACTTGTTTAGTTTTGGGAGTAGGCCAGCCTTCTCCATATTTTTAACCAGGTTTTTTTTTTTTTTTTTTTTTTTGGCTTTGTTTTTTTTTTCCCTAAATAGGTTGCACGCTCCGGCGCCGGGGGTACCTCCCCCCGACGCAAAAGCTTGCTTACTTCTCGCTTCCTTTTCCATTTTTCAGGGAGTGGGTGTTTTTTTCCCCTTCGAATTTTATTTTAAAGTAGTCTAGTACTAGGCCAGTTTTTTTGTTTTTTTTTAATACGGTGACTAATGCCCAACTAGGCAGTCGCCAAATGAGCTCTAATAAAAAAAAACTTGAAAAATATATAGCTGCGTGGTCCTGAAATTGGTTGCATTTCCGACGCTCTACTTTAGCAGACAGTTTTATGACGACAACTGAAAACTTACCTTTAAGTTCAGTGTTGATCATGGTGTATTTCCTGCTCGGAATAGGAGTATTACATATTTGTTTAGCGAATCTGTTTAACCATATGTCCTTAAATTATGCCTCTTAGTGATATGACCAGGGAGAAATAATTTTTTACAGGTTGACGTAGAGGAAGAGGAAGAGGGCTGTTTTTCTTATCTGAGAATGTTAAGAAGAATGGGGAGAGCTCTTTGCCACAATCTTGGTTTATTTGCTACCTTTTTAGAAACATCACGGCTGCATCACTTTCCTGCGTTATGGTGCTACCCAAAATAAGGCTCAAGGTTAACAAGTGACTTGGTGACTAAAATATTTACAGTACTGCTGGAATTATTATCGATTCTTCAAAAATTTGACTTTTTTCCACAAAAAGCCAGTGAAAGCAATTTTATTGATTGTAAATGGATTTATTTTATGCACCAACACAGAACGACTAAAAGTTTTTTTTGTAAGTATAATTGATAACGCTGAAGGAACAACACTGTATTAGACCATTTCAATGAGGTCACAGCCAGTTGTGTGAGTCAGTTCTTATCTCGGCTTTAGATTGCAAATAGGATGTTTTCTGTTAATTATTAAGTCTTTCTTTTCATTACTGTGTTTTTGTGTGTTTCAGATAGTTCATTAGTTATTTTAGTAGGTTGAATTTGTGTTTTTCAGTTAGTTATTTAGTTATAAATGAATTAAACCAAAAGGGGTAAACAAAGTGATTTGACTCCTCTAAATTTGATCAAATAAAAGTTTTACTGAAAGAAACTAAATTTAAACAAACAAATAGCACAACAATTAAGTGTTTTAACTAAGACAGTCATTGTTATTAAAAAAAAATTTACAAGGGTCAAGATTTATACTCAAAACAGGTTGTAAAATAGTCTAAAACGAAGAACGACTACACGAACAGATAGAAAATATATTCTGGTATCTATAAATTTCCAATGGATACACCCAGAGCAATTCAAATTTTAAGACTATTGCTTCTACTTTCGAGCGAAAGCATATCCTTACAATTCAAAAGATTGCTAATATAAATTTATTGAAAAGGCAATAATAGTAAATTCACTATGCAGATTAAACTGATTTAATAATTTAGAGAATTGGGTGCGAGCAGTTCTATTTAATGGGCAAAGTTCAGGGAGCACGAAGTCTCGTTTATTCAAGGAACATCGTGTGCTCCTTAAAGTCAAGATTCTGATCACATCTTGGCCCTAGCCTTAGAACAGGTAATCTTCTTTGGGAAAAAAATACAGCAATTCCCAACATTGCATCAGTTGTAATGCCTAAATATCTATTAATAATTTTAAAATATAAGGTTCTACTAAACACCTCACGTCACTCAGGATTATAGAATCTCGATACTGTATATGAAGCAATATAATCCTCTCAATAGCGCCTTATCTTCCTTTCCACTGTTAATTTCGTAATCTGACACGAAGCAATAATTTTCCCTCCACCCTAAAGTAATTTGCTTTGGTACTAATTCTCCTTACTTTCAGCGTGTCACCATTCAACACCTGCTCTCGGCTCTCCTCGTATTTTTACCTTCGTGCGTCTTTAGGAATCCGTGAGGATAACCTGGCATAAGTTGGGTGACGCGCTCTAGGGTTGTTCTCCCTACCGACGACGCTTCTCATCAGTCTTTTCAAGAAATTATGCAGGAATCAACCACAGAATCCTCCACGCTATACCTACCGGCGCATCCGGATACCCAGAACAGGGGTACCTTGGCCGGACTTCCACCAGTGGATCACGTCAGTGAGTCAGAAGAGACTCATTCTGACGAGTCACCACACCTCGGAAGGAGGTCAGTTCAAATCGACTCGGGTCCTCATCCTTCATATCCCTTCGCTGCCGTCTCTTAACTCAAGACTCTTAGGTCGGTGCCCCGAACGCTCGCCTTTCAGGATACCACTTCCCCACGGTATGCTCTGGGCCATTACCCAGAGGACGTCAACACTTTTAACAGAGTAATTGGAAACAGGTCGTCCACAACTTCAAGGCCAACGGTAACGCGCACGTATTCAAGAAACGGGACAAGGAAGAAATCGCCAGACTTCTCACTCTTTTTAGGTTTCGGTCTTTGCTGAGCAGAGAGAAGTTCATCAGACTTCATACCCAACTCCCACTATTTCATATGGTTTGGCGAACGGTCGGGGCGAGGAACTACGGGACATGCGGGAGCAAGCTTCGGTATCAACAGGTATCGTCATCAATGAAAATTCTCTTAACGGCCATAAAACGTGTGTCTCCTTTTCTCTCAATTACAGGTATACAGCTGCTCCTTCCGCCTATGGATCATGATCCAGAAAGCCTTGCATGGGTACGAGAAGCATAGGTCAACATGCAGCACGGAATCGCCTGCGCGCAGCGGGCCTTTGACGACGTGGCTTGGGACTTAGAATGGAGAGGACTTCATTTCTCTCTTCCCTCTCATCCATACAAAATGGGTGGAATGGCGTCGCAAGAAGTCTTCACCACTTATTACTCATTGCGACGCGTCCGAGGCTGGTTTAAGCATCACGACCATTGGCACTTTCATCGCCTTGCCAACGGAAGACCTTAGTCTTCACAACATCTTCAAGGAGGAGGTCATGGCCCTTTTACTGGCATCCGTTTACGCCCAATGTCAGATTGTTCCGGTATAATCTGGGCGTGGTGTGGAACTTCTCAAGAGGCAGGCTTCTCCTGGGTAACCTCACTTCCCTCTCCGATCACTTGAGGGACCAGTTTTCTAGGCTTTTCTGAAAAAGCGCCATCAGCCTAGCATACATCCGTTTCGGTAATAACATCGCTGTAGCCGTTGAGCTACTTTGAAAGTTTTGTATAACTCTCAGACCGAAGACGACGATACATATAACCAAGATGCTACAGAAAATGTTGACATCTTTGAAAGTTTGTTACGCCCTTTTACCCCCAAACACACTACAACATCGGGTTTTATCGTTTGAATTTCTTGAATATAAGATCTTGTTAAAATGAGAAATGCCGTTTAACACATTGTTCCAAGTCACAGGAAGCGTTAACTTACATGATAATTCACACTTGTTAGAACCTTCTGAGGTTACTGTGTCTGACTAAATGGCAGAGCCAGTTGCAATTCCCTGCTCTATTTTTATATTACCTTTTGACACAAATAGCGTGTCATATCCTTTTTAAATCTACACCTAGCCCTATGCACAGTACCTGTGACGCTCATGGCTGCCACAATTAAAAAGTACATTGAAATTTAATTTTGCTGGCTTTCCGAACCTGTAGGGGTTGTTGGGAATGACGCTCCTTATGGGTATACCACCTCGTCTTCACATACTGCGTGAACAAAAGGATTGGATTGAGACCTTCTGTAACTTAAAATTGCATGCCTTTGCCTTGCCGATTTCTCTTGGAATAATCATCAAACGCCGCTTACTTATAATGTTGGTTTCCGTAGTCTCCGAATCAGACGCGTTCGAGTAATAGGCAGCGCTATCGGAATTTATGTTCATTTTCTTTCCATTGTTGTATCCTCGATAGCGACTACCAGATGAACACGCCAAAGGAATAGCAAACCCAGCAACAATCACACTTGTGGATTGGCTTTTCCGTAGCTCTGCTGATACAATGGTCCTTTGTCCGTCTTATGTTCTAGTTCTGCTAAAGTGACAAACATGAAAATGCTAAAAGTGATTTTGATACCAAATTGGGAAGTCATCAATACTCGAGAAGATAATTTACCGATCAGATTTGCTGCCCAGCAATCAATATTTACCTTTAGCTCGCTTCCAATGTAGCCACTGGAAGCATAATACCTTGAAGCCCTCACCCAGTGAACTTGGACCTCAGAACCGTATTCACATTAACGAGCAGGTATCTACGTCCGATGGACTAGTATTTGAGTAAATGCCTCATTGAAGAACTTCTGATAGAAAGAAGTATCCCATGGATCTGATTTGTAGTTCATTTAATTAGGAAATGTTGTTAATTTTGTGGATAATTTTCAATGGATTCTTCATTACCCGAGGATAAAAGGGCAATATCATTATATTTACGTATTTATTTTTCAAACACCTCCCCTACTTTCCAATTGCCCTATCTTCTTCCTTTATTTACAAAACTCCTTTATATTTGTACTTACTCAATGCACTGTTTCTTTTTGTTCGACTTATATTTACAATAGTTACAAAAATAATTTCGTCTTCCCTCGAGGCAAGTTCACTCCTGCTTAAGTTTCTCCCTCTTTCTCATTCTCTGTGATATTTATTAATATCTGACCTGATCGCTATTTGTTTCTTCATGCCTCCATTTTTAGCTGTGAATCTGTTGACTCAAAAAGCTAACGAGATTGTGATGGGGCCATCAAATCCAAAAGGTGATTTGGTGTTCTATCGTGGTATACGGCTGAATATGTGTGTACGTATGTTTTGTACCTGAATAAATCCGTTCCTTTTTTCTCTAAGACTGCTATACTATTTTTATTTTAGATTCTTTAACCAGGGAGGATTCGTAATATTATATATCTATTGTCATATCCAGCGTTTCGAGGATTTAATTAAACGACTAGGACAAAAATATACTTTTAATTACATAAAAAATAAAATATTAAGATTTTAAATAAACTAAAGTTATATAATAAGAGGATCTAAATAAAAATTAATACTTCCAATTAATAGTTCCAATGAAAACCACGTGATGCTTGACGCAAAAATTCACATTTAGTACGGAATGGTAACTAAAGAACATGAATAATTTGGATTCCTTTTACTTTTACCTATGAGGGAGTCTGGCGTGAGATCAGCTTAAACGAAAATCTCGTTGATACGATGATTCAAGGCGTGAGGCTGAATCGTGAACACAGCTGTCTGTCTCGCTACGCAAAGGATAACGTTGGTGGAGGTTATTCGGGAATAACAGCTGATCCCGAAGTAGGTGTGGAGAGCGTGACGATGCTTCTTGACTTGATGATATAAGCGAGGGAATTGTGGATGTACGATTATTATAATCCTTGGGTTACATTTGCGGGCTTCTCGATGATGAGACTTTACCAAGAGTGGAATCTTTTCTCGAGTGGAACTTCACATTGGTATTCCTTAATAATGAGGGATATCTCTATTTTTCTTCTGAAAACTAAGATAGGGGCTTTCTTTGAAAGAGATTGGTATGCGAGTATTCTCTATTTTGATGGTCTACTCTTCGATGTGACCATAGGAACAGCCTCGGAAAGAAAATTTCCTCTCAGTTCCACTTTTTTTCGATTCCCTGTTTTACTCGGGGACTGCTCTTCTTTCGATTGCTACCTCGATTCTCTTCCTCTTTTCTACAGATGAACTATATATATACGTCGATTATTCCCTAGAGGCAGAGGAGGGGAGATTAGTGCCCACCTTTAGGCCTCTCTCCTAGAGCCCTACTTTTCAACGTTGTGACCATTTGCTCTTCTGGTTTACGTTGGAGAAAGTAAAATTTAATCTATTTTGCAAAAAATAGCCTAAACAATAGAAGGGGACAGTGAGCCTGTTCATAGATTTTTATTCTTAAGGCTATCCCACCCTCCTTTGTTTATATTAACGGAGTACAAAATCTGATGATGTTTATCCTTCTTTGTGAGTAATCTCGTGTCCTGTTAAGACAGCGGGCCAAAGGGAAATGGTGGGGGGGTAATTATCGGAACATATGGAACGTAACTGTTGATGCTGTGTATCCAAACTAGCGTCTGTTTTTCCCCCGATATTTATTTCCTTACATTTCCTCCCTTCTAAAGCAGATAATGCGGGAGGGGTGGGGAGAGAACTCAAGTAAAAAAACAAAAAAACGACAAAAAATAACACGTATCTGGGAATGCAATTCTAAGTCTGACTGTTACCGTGAACATACTGTGGTCACCTATCCTACTAACCATATATTATTAACATTGTACGCACACGCACGCACGTACATAGGCCGGTGAGTGGCGCATTTTATCCTTGCCTCTTAAGGCCAAGCATTCTGGATCACACCACTCAATTTAATAAAAAAAACCATCGATTACAACAAAGAACAAGACAAAGGAACGAACTATTAATCCGTATCTAGGCAGTTAATTCCGTACACAAATAAACCTTAATATATTAATATCTATACAAAAAAAATGATCTTAAGACAAAAGGGAGTGTAATTATCCCTCTGTGTGGATTCGGCTCAAGTTATCGGCTCAACACTTATCGGAGCCTTTTATATAGTTTATGTTAAATTGGTACTCGATGAACAATAGACTTCATCACATGAGTATGTTGTTCTGATTTCTGCTGTTATGCAAATATGCTAGAGGCTGGTACTTTAATTTCACGTTAAGCATACTACCTTTTTCATGGAAATTGAATTCCTTTATCCCCCAAATTACGGCTAGCGCTGTCTGTTTTATAGTTGCATAAGCTATGACAAAAGGGGTATCATCGTTTTAATTTTGTATCAGGACACAACCAATTCTTTCACCACGGGCATCAGTTCGGATTCCCTACTTCTTTTGGGGATTGATTAGTCGAAGGATGGGGTTTGAACTTAATTTTTCCTTTACTAGAGCGGACAATTGTGACTCTATAAGAAGGTCAAGGTAGGGGTTTAAATCTAAATCAGTGGACGGGTCGTCCTGAGGAACTCTACTGAGAGTAGGGGATATTCGTTATTCGACTTTATGTACATTGTTTTACCATCTAAAGAGATTCACACGGGTATAACGCGCCCCATGGTTCCTCCTTCCTCTATCGGGACAATATTTTTAATACACGCTCGGCGGTGATAATTCTTGAGCATGTTTATGTGATAGTTTATGGCCTAAGGAAGTTTAAATCACGTAGTCAACGGAGCCACGAGCTTCTATGACCGGGAAGGGACCCTCCATTGGGAGAGTACTTATTCGTCTCTGTAGGCAGTGATAACAATACTTGGCCGCCAGGTTTTAATTTTTTAATTTTTGCTTTTAAGTCGAAATAACGGTATTTTTCGAGGTTGCACTCCGCGTTTGAGCGGGCCAACTGTGCACATTTCTAAAAGCGTTCCCGCAGCTCGATCACATATGCATAGGAAGATTTAACTTCTTCATCTAATTGGGGATAAGTGAAGAGCTCCTTAAGGAAGCTCATAGGTCCTCGGACGTTACGACCGTACAAGAATTCGAAGGAGAAAAAACCCAGAGTTCGGTAATGGATCTCTCGGCACGCGAAGAGGGCGACTGGTAGGTACCGATGTTATTCAGAGGTTGAGACTGACAGAGCTTTCTTAACACTGCCTTTAGGGTACTATTTAATTTTTCCCACATACCATTTGCGGATGGGTGAAAAGGGGTTGTCAAGAGGGGGAGGAGGGGGTGATGAGTAGTAACTTGCCCCCGTATTCGCTCAGTTCCGACGTGATTTGACAGCCTCGATCTGAAACGATTTCTTCAGGGAAGCCGACTCGAAAAAATGAAGATGAGAGCTTCTTCACAGGAAATGCTATAAATTTTCCTGAGGGGAACTGCGTCCGGGAAACGAGTGCCGCAGTCTACTAAAGTGAAGATATAAGAGTGTGCTTCACTAGAAGGGGGATGGAGGGGCCCCACGAAGTCTATAGCCACTCTGAAGATGGGTTCGGACATGACGGGTGTTTTCTGTAACGGAGCCGGTGGTATCCGGCCTTTAGCGGTGGACGTCTGGCACAGTTCTCATGACTGTCAGTATACAGCGATCTCTTTAGCGGCGCTGGGCCAAAAGAAGTATTTACAAATATGTAGAGAGGTTGTGTTGTGACTGAAATGTCCAGCTAATAATCCATCATGTGCGATTTTTAATACCCGTTGGGCGTAACACCAGGGAATGCACAATTCTTAATCCGACGAGGGGATTACTTTAGCCGTCGTCCGAAATAGTAGTGAAATCTCCACCACGTATCTTATTCGTTTGGTTCCGAGAATTGATTCTACATATTTCATTGTTTTCTGCTTTGCCATACAGGGGATGGAGAGTCTATCAGTCCTTCTGGGCAGTAGCGAAAGCTTGGGAATTAAGCTCTTCGTATTCAAGGTGTTCAAGAGGTGATAAAGGGATCGGAGCGGTGGACTTCCTAGTTGTTTGAATCTCTGTGACTACAGGCTGAGCCACCGGATTTGGGGAAAGCTGCCTGCTCTGGCCTATTAAGAGAGAACAGAATTTAATAGCCACTGCCACTACCTCGCTCCAGCCAGTAAATTACTGACACTGGATGTGGCATCTGATGACGGGGAACTTGTTTGATTTACCCAGGAAATCCTGGAAGACCGCGAACTGCTTGTATTTGGGGCTGACTGGGGGGAGAAATTTATCTGATAAGACGATACAGTTGCACCCCGTATCGCGTCCCAATGTTGAGACTCGGCACCCATTTACACATCCAGTCTAGAACTTTAGGTTGTTTTGGGGGAAGAGATGCGGTGATGTTGTGCACTTGTTGTCGTGCAATTGATGTTGTTCTCTTTCCATCTGTATGCTCCTTTCTTCTGCTTGCCTTTCCCTTCATATACTTCTTTCTTCTTTTTACGCCTGTTTATCTTCTTCTTTCTGAACGTAGGTAACTAGTTCTTTCCCTGCTATTCTAATTATTTTGCTTTGTTGGTGGAACCTTTCGAACGACGACATTTTACCTATGTTTGTCCAAAAGTCATTAATGTACGCTGAAGGTATTTATGCAACAACGAAACAAGTAGCGCAGTGCCTAACCTAACCTTACCACCCACACTTTCTGTTAATTAGACTACTACACAAATAAACTAATTATCACCTTTAACGGGCTAACCACATACAATTAACAAAAAATTATCTACCGACTTTATCCTCTTATTATGTTTAATTTTACTCAAACTCCTAGGCACAAATTTGACACTCGTCAAGGAGATGCAACACAATCAACTATCATTGAGTGCTTCTAAATACTCAAAAAACAGACCGTGCTGGTTACGTATGTACTTTTGTTCCGTACCTGAATAACTCCGTTCCTTTTTTTTCTAAGAGTGCTTAACTTTTTTTTACTTTTGATTCTTTAACCAGAAAGAATTCGTTATATTATATATCTATTGCCATATGCAGCGTTTCGTAGATTTAATTAAACAACTAGGGCCAAAAATACACTCTTAATTACATAAAAAAGAAATATTAAATCTTTAAATATACTAAAGCTAAATAATAAGAGGATCTAAATAAAAAAGGAATACTACCAATGAGTACTACACGATGCTTGACGCCAAAATTCACTTAAGTACGGAATGGTAACTAAAGAACATAAATAAGTTTGAGCTTGAATGAGAACCTCGTTGATACGATGATTCGAAGCGTAAGGCTGAATTAGACGCACAGCTGTCCGTCTCCCATCGCGAAGGATAACGTTGGTGGAGGTTATTCGGAAATAAGTGTGGAGAGCGTGGCGATGCTTATTAACTTGACGGTATAAGCGAGGGAATTATGGATCTACGATTATTATAATCCTTGGGTTACACTTGCGAGCTTCTCGATGATGAATGAGACTTTACGATATAAGTGAGGGGATTGTGGATATACGATTATTCCAATCCTTGGGTCACACTTCCGGGCTTCTCAATGATGAGACTTGACCAAGAGGGAAATCTTTTCTCGAGTGAAACTTCCCATTGGTATTCCTCAATTGTAAGGCATATCTGTTTTTATTCGGAAAACTGAGATAGGGGCTTTCTCTGAACGAGATTGGTATGCGAGTATTCTCTATACCGATGGTCTACTCTTCGATGTGACCATAGGAACATCCTCGGGAAGAAAAATCCTGCTCGGTTTGACTTTTTCTTGATTCCCTGTTTTGCTCAGGGGTTGCCTGTTTTTCTCTCGATTGCTATCGCGATTCTCTTCCTTTTTTCTACAGATCGAGATATATATATACGTCGATTATCCCCTAGGGGAAAAGGGAGGGAAGATGAGTGCCCACCTTTAAGCCTCCCTCCTAGGGCATCACTTTTTAACGTTGTGACCATTCGCTCTTTTGGTTTACGTCGGAGAAAGTGAAAGTTAATCTATTTGGCAAAAATAGACCTAAACAATAGAAGGGGACAGTGAGCCCGTTCATGGATTTTTATTCTAAAGGCTATCCTGCCCTCCTTTGTTTATATAAACAGACTACGAAATCTGCTGATAGTAATCCTTCTTTTCGAGTGATCTTGAGGCTTGTTGGAACAGCGGGCCAAACGGGAGGGGGAAGAGTAAAGTATCGGACTATATGGAACGTAACTCTTGACTCTGTGTAACCAAACTAGCGTCTGTTTGTTCTTGCGATATTGATTTCCCCACATGTCCCTAATCGAAATTGCTAATGGTAAATTTTTAAGTTATTTTCTTGGGAGTTTTGGCATTGCAGAGTAGTTGTGAGTGTGTTATTCTGTATTCAACAAAAGATTTCACATAATTTTTATGTTCCAGATATTTTCTGCGATGTGGTTGCTTGGTACTAGAAAAATCTTTCATATTATATTCTCTCACTCGAAGCGAAGCAGAAAACATTAATCGACTACAATTATTGTTGAAGTCACCATAAAATGGAGATATAAAATGGCTAAAAAGAATTCCAACAGCAAAATGCACTTATTTTCTATAAAATAGGATTGAAAAAGAAAAGTTAAAATAACAAAGGAGTACTAATAAAAGTTGTACCCAATTAAACAACGTCTGCTAACTAAAAAGTCGCGTGCCCTCACTTATCTGATTTATGACCTTACGACCTTCAAAACTTTCAATAATTCTCGGAGTAACTTTGGGAGGAATTTAGCAATTCTATCATTCGAAGAGAATGTAAACACCTAAAGGATTTAAAATTTCGTTAGATTAGGCTGAATATTTATGATTTTCTTGCCAAAACAAAAAGATGCCCGGGCTAACATTGGGAGTACTTTGGCAATTATATTATTTGAAAGAGAATGTAAAACTTTATAAGGGTTTCAAATTTCGTTAGAATCAGCCGAATAGTTATAATGTTATTTCCCCCCTCCTTCCAATAATTGCTGGGTTGCTTAATAATGGAAGTTGAAGATGCGGATGGTATTTTTAGATGTCACTTCATAAATGCAATCATTTCCATCTTGAGCATCAGCTATTTGTTCTTTATTTTCTTTAGGAAAGTAAATTAGTTCACTTGATGGCATTGAAACATTAGCCTACTTATAGTAAGCAACTCTTCTTCCTTCACCTTCTTGTCGCTTTTACTCATTGACTTGTGTACTTTACTCAAGTTAATCTCGAAGCAAACCTGATGTGGTCCAAAAGAAGTAATCATTTCTCTCTGACCTTTAATGAAAGTAACTTCCTTCACAGAGATCTCCATCTCCATAGGGGATTTAAATTAATTTGAGTTCCATTTTTGCAACCAGGGCAGCAAAAAAACAATTTTAGACTTGCGCCTGAGGCTATCAACTGGTTGTCTAGTTATGTAATGAAATTGTAATGAATTCGTCCTGTAGCTCTATTCTCCCAAGGGATATGTTTTTGCCCTTTTCTCAGTTCTTTTGGATCTGTTTAAAATTATGACTCTTGAATTTACAACGGGGACTAGAAAAGAACTGTTCCCTCGTTCCCACTTTTTACGCACTTTAGGGTAAATATCCTTTGCAAGATTTGCTGCTGAGTAGATGGCAACAACTTTACTATTTTCAATTTAGGTGTTCAAATATGTGAATGTCGCCAGTGTTGGCCTAATTTTAAAATAAATTGTAGGTCAAATCCGACTGGTAGGAGGTACTACTAAAAGCCAAGTACTCTTTAGCACACTGATGAATATATTTCGAACCATGAAATAAGAAAAAAAGTGAAATAGATATAATTATTAATAGAATAATAGTCATTTAATTCCCCAAGATGACAAAAATTAGTTAAAACTTTTAAGTACCTAACAAAGTAGAACTAAAATTATATTAAAATAAAGAAATAACTTTAGAATTCATAAGTAGGGCTGCAAACTTTGAGCATCCCACATTTTGGTAATTAGAACGTTGAAAAGATTGACACAAACTATTAGCACAGTATTTCATAGTATAGCATAGCACAGCAGTGCATAATATAGCACAGCATAATATAACATAATATAGTATAACATAGAATAGCATATTATAGCATAGTATATCATAGCATAGCGCATAATAGTATAGCATAGCATAGTCTAGTCTAGCCTAAAAGAGCATAATATAGCTACATACTTTATCATAACATAGTAGAGGATAACCTAGCCTAGCATAGCGTAGTATTGTCTAGCATAGAATAGCCTAGACTAAACTTGTCAAGTATAGCATAGCATATCATAACCAAGCATAGCATCGTATAACCTACCCTGTTTTAACTTAGTATAGCCAAGCCTAGCAAAACATAGGATAGCCTTGCCTAAAATAGAATAGTCTAGCTGTGTCCGGACCAACCTAGTCTAGCTTAGTATAATCTAGCTAGCTAGTATAACCTAGCATATTATAGCCTACTTTTTCCTACCTTAGCTTAGTATAACATATACTTATCGTATCCTAGTATAGCCTAGACTAGATTAATAGACCCTGGTCTGACCTAGCATATTATAGTATAGCCTAGCTTAGCTTAGTCTAGCCTAGTATAGCCTTGCCTAGCTTAGCATTGCCTAGTGTAGCATAGCTTACTATTGCAACGCCTAACCAGGTATGACTTAGCATACAATAGCTTAGTATAGCCTATCCTAGCATAATCACACCTAACATAATATAGCCACTGGTGTCATATTCTAGCCTAGACTAGTATAACATACGCTACCCTAGAGTAGAATAACCTTGCATAACTTAGCCTATTATAGCCTAGGTTTGCTAGCCTATGGTAGCGTAACATAGTATTACTTAGCATAGCCCTCCCTAGCCTATTATACTTTAACATACCCTAGCATAGCATAGTATAGCCCTGCTTAGCCTAGTATATCTTAGCCTAGCCTAGCTTAGCATTAACTATCTTAGACAAGTATAGCCTATAGTATTCTATTATACCCTAGTCAAGCATAACTTAGTATTGTCAAGCCTAGCATAGTATTTTATAGCCGAAATTAGCATAGTATATCTTACCCCTCTACATTATAGATTAGCATATCTTAGCATAGTATAGCCTAGCCTATAATAGCCCTGCATAGTATAGCCTATTCTAAACTTGCCTAGCAGATTATAGCATATTATAGCATAGTATAGTTGAGCAAAGTATTGTCCTAATATTTATGATGTTATTGCCAAAACAAAATAAATCGCAGGATAACCTTGGGGGGACTTTGGTAATTATAGCCTTCGAAAGAAAATGTAAAACAACATAAGGGTTTAAAATCGACCGAACAATAACACAGCAAAACGGGGACCGACCAACTAATCAACATAGTGAGATGTATAGTTGCACGCAATTAAAAACTTTATAGAAAATAATCAACTAACAACACTCAATAATCCTCCAGGCGTTCTTAAATCAGAAATTTAAATTGCAATGAAATAAATGAAAAGCCACAAATCAGCATAACCGGTAAACAGCTAAACTGGCAAATCAAGGGAATTATGATCGATAAAAATTAACACAAACACCTGGAATTTCCAGATAATATTCTACCGGTAGTTAATAAATTAAAAGAGATCCAAACAATGCTACAGGCTTTTAATCTTGACTTTAAAAGATATGGCCGAAAAATAAATATAGGAAAAACAAAAGTCATGACACAGAAACTAGAGGACGACATAATTTACATTACACTTGCCCACGAACAAATTGAAATGGTAGACAAATATATCTATTTTGGGCAACATATTACATTTTCATTCCTAATATATTAAGGAATACAACGTAAAATCATTTTGCCTCAGAAAGCATCATTTTCAGAGGCAAAATGCCGATGTTCCTAAAAATCAATGTATAAAACCAATGCGTAATCCCAACAAAGACCTAAGCGGCAGAAACTCGTATCCTGACCAAATTAGTTTTATATAAACAGAAAAGAACATAAAGAGCAGAAGAAAGTATTAGGAGAGCGAAACAATAAGTAACTTAAAATTGAGTTGTGCAGTCCTGCGCAAAATTTTAAGACGAGAGAACGATAAAATTAAAGAGTGGCCTCCAATGCTAAAAGGCGATCGAAAAAAAGAACCAAAGACAAGATGAAGAGATGAGCTTGCTAAAGATTGCCAAAAAATTGCAAGATTCAGAAAGATTCAAGAATAATTTCTTTCAATGGTGCTAAGAAAAATCTTTTAAATGATATATATATATATATATATATATATATATATATATATATATATATATATATATATATATATATATATATATAGAGAGAGAGAGAGAGAGAGAGAGAGAGATATATACATATATATATATATATATATATATATATATATATATATATAGAGAGAGAGAGAGAGAGAGAGAGAGAGAGAGAGAGAGAGAGAGAGAGATATATAGATATAGATATATAAATAGGGATAGATATATAGATAGATAGATAGATAGATAGAGATAGGTAGATAGATATAGATTGATAGGTAGAGATAGATAGATAGATAGATATATAGATAAATAAATAGATAAATAAATATAGATAGATACTAAAATGAACATTGAAAACATTAGGAAGATTATAACTTCCATTTCTTGACTTTACTCTTAGGCTAATTCCCATTTAGAGGTTGAAAGTTTAACTTTGGAAGCAGTAGTGACACAATTTAACAATACCGGTCGTTACTCTAAGTGCCAAGAAGATCAAAGCAAACTAACCAGAAATCATTTTGATAACCGCCCTCTATGTATCCAGTTTAATCTAAGGGTATCCACGATACTGCCAACTCAGAAGGTCTCGGTTTGCGTACTTTCATTCTTTAATATTATTCTGCGCCTGGATGGGCCACAAGAGAAGAAGGGAGGAGCCGTGAAAACGAGAGGCAAAATATAATTTACTAGCCCAAATATCGTTAGAAGTTATAACCTCAAAAGTTATACACTGAAAATTTAAACACTGAGTTCAACACTTATTCAAAGGCGGGGAATGGAATCAAAATGATCACAGCTATGATCACGTTAACAATAAAACAGTTTTACATAGCAGAAGTCACTTTGAGCTAGCATTAGCTTGAGTTCAGAAAATGCCTTCAACGTCCAGTTGGGATAAAACCGCTAAGGATGGACTCGGGAAGACCGGAGAAAGGGAGGCTTTCGGTGAAAGATTCTAGGTCAAGTCATTTTCCCAAGTAACTATCTAAACAGAACCTCTGCATTCCTTGGTCACGCCGTCTCCTCTTAAACGCTTCACAGTGGCATGTAGGCTAGTACTCCCTCCAGGGGATACAGAGGCTTGAGCATGCCAAATTTCTTTCGCTATGCTTTTCCCCGACACTTGAGGCAATTGTGCCTCAGGCAGGGTATTATAAAACATTAACCTCCTTTGTTTCCTAAGGTATACTGCTAGAAGCTGATCATAAAACCCAATGTGGATCATTCACAACAATAAATATATATATATATATATATATATATATATATATATATATATATATATATATATATATATGGGGAGAACAGTTTTATTATTTTTCAATATAACTACCCTCGACTTCAAGGCACTTGCGCCACTTGTCCCTGAGGCTTCAAATTCCCAAAACCAGAAATCTCCCGACTGCTGTTCAATCCACTTTTGGACGGCCTGCTAGACATCTTCATCGTCCCCAAACGGGCGTTCACGCAGTGCAGCCTTGAGCTGGCCGAATAAAAGGTAGTCGCTAGGGGCCAGATCTGGACTGTAGGGGGGATGGTTGAACTCCTCGAATCTGCACTCGTGCAGGGCAGCTTGTGCAACTCAGGCCCTGTGGACTTTGACGACGTTGAAGTCGATCATGGGGCGTGAAGTTTCTAGGGACCCAACGGGCAGAGATCTTGGTCATGGCCAAATTGTCGTGGATGATGTTGATAACACTTCTATGTGATATTCCAAGTTCTCGCTCGAATTCTTCGACCTTCACCCGTCGATTTTCGAGGATTATCCTCTCCACACGGGCCACATTGTCCTCGTTGGTCACGTCTGACGGGCGTCCTGGACGAGAGTCATCTTCAAGGGACTCACGACCATGGCGCAAATCCCTATTCCAGCGAGCAATGGTTGCATAGGAAGGGGTGGTGCGGGGTACACTGCAACCATGCGTTCATGGATTTCTTTTGCATTCTTGCCTTCCTTGGTAAAAGATTTGATCACTGCACAGTGCTCAACCTTTTCCATTGTTAAAAAAATTGTGACTGACGATCTGCAATCAGCTACTGCTTCTTAAATAGATGAAACAGGAGCGTGCAGCTGCAGGTCCTGAGTTGTCATAACTTGTCCTAACAGCCTCACAAACAGCCACCCCCCTTCCTCTGTTTTGCCCTACCGATTCGCAAAACTTATTAACCACCCCTCGTATGTTTCCATATTCGGAACTTTTTCTTGTCTAGCCATTGACGTTCATGTACATTAGTTTTAGTGATTTACTATTTGTGTCCCTTATGTAGAGAGTTTCTTCTGTAAGAGTTGTTACTTTGTTTTAGTCTGGTTGTACCTTTACCTTCATCTTCTCTTCTGTCTTGTTTTGATTCTGAAGCCTGGTGAGGGGAGAGTTCTGTAGTTTTCGTTATGTTTCTTGTTAAATTCACTCTGGGAGATATTGTTAAATATCTACGGAGTGTATTTCATTTTTCCTTGAAATACGGCCTCTTCAACCTAGTTCTCTGTTATTTGATCCTCCTATTGTCATTTGATTCTATCGTTTATAATTCCCTCGGTGATGGACTCAACGTGGTGTTCCTTGGGGTATTGTGTGTTTCCCGTAGCGAAGAGTTTGGGAAGACATAGGCATTGTTTTTTTCCATTTGAACGTAAGGGACACAAAATTGGTCAATTGCGGTATAGTTGGAATTGTAGTGTTCGCAGTCACCGACTTTACACGAGTATTCATACCTGACGTTAATCTCCTGGAGTTCACTCGTCGGAGGGAGACGTCTGTTCTTCATGATGCAACTACTTGTTTTCCTTGTCTTGTAATATATTATTAGGTTTATAGCCCTATTAGGGTCGGTTGGGGTCACATTTCGATGTAAAATGGCTTCGAGAGCCTTTTCATCTCCACGGTAGCCTGTGTTTATGTTGGCCTTGTAATAAAGATCGATGGTATTTTTTCTTCGGTGTACACCGGGGCACCAGCAAAGTTATTTTTTTTCTTTTATAGCGGCATCGATGTTTTTGTTTAGGTAGCCGTTGTTGACCAGAACACGGTAAGCCCACTTCAATTTAAGATCGACAGCAGCCCACGAGGAGGAATGGGAAATTGCCCTGTTAACCAAGGTATTAATGATTGAATTCTCGTACCGTTCAGGACACCACTCAGACGTACCGTTTCAACAGAAGCCTAAGTTTGCGGCCTTAACGTATACTTGAGTCGTAAATTTAGACTCATGGGAACTGAATAGAATATCACAAAATGAAAGGGATCCTTGATCTTCCGTTTCGTGCGTGAAATTCCAACCCGAGATTTTCTTAAATGTGTCCACTAGGACATTAACCTGAAAAAGGTTATCTGCTTTAAAAAGCATGTTGTAGATATAGTGCGCAGGGCTGAGAGGTTTGGGCGCTATATTGCTTTTGAAAATCTTGTTCTTAACTTCAACCATGTAAAATGTGACAGAAAGGATGCCAAGGGGTGACTCCATCGCAACCCCATCAATTGGCACGTACATTTCCCGTCAGGGCGGTAGAACGGGGCTTCTTTTGAGCAGGATTGGAGGAGTTGTCGTAGAATGTCTTCACGGATGGTGATAGGTGTAGAAACTTCAGTGTGGTAAATAGCATTAATTATAAAATCGATGATCTCGTCCAGGGGAACATTTGTGAATATAGATTCCACGTCCATGGAACCTAGTACGGCTGCAGCTCGAAAAGTTTGAAGGATATCTAGAAGAATTGAAGAATAGGGAAGCGTGTAGTCTGATGGGGTGTAGGTAGCGATGATTCAGTTGAGATATTTTGCTAAGCGAAAAGTCACACTTGGAATTTGACTTATGATAGGGTGGAGAGGATTTTCAGGTTTATGAGTTTTCACATTGCTGTAGGCGTAACCCATCCAAAGTCGCCTTCGATTATAAGAATTTTCAAAAGGTTAGTGGTGATGTTATTTTTCCTAATGAGTTTGTTTATCTTCGTTTTTAGATCGCTAGTGGGATTCCGCTTGATATTCTTGAGTTTAATGGTGTCCAACAGGATTGGGTTCATCTTGTTAAGGTAATCTCCTTGGGTGAAAATGAAATATACTGAGGATTTATCGGCTCTACGGATGACAATATCTTTGTTATCTCGGAGTTCTTTCGCAGCCTGCCTCAGGCAAGGGGTGATGAGGAGCTCAAAAAGTGGCTTCGGCGTTTGTTTGACTTTTCGGTCTAGTTTGAGCTTGAGTATGTCTTCCTGGAGGATCACTATTTCAATCCTCTTAGATAAAGGAAGGGAATTAGTCATATAATGGTAGTTGAGGCCCAGACAAATAATCTAATAAAAATAAAGCGAATAAAAGTTAAAATCAATAAATCTACAACTACTGTGGACTTTAACACAACAGTGAATATATATATATATATATATATATATATATATATATATATATATATATATATATATATATATGTCGTAGAATGACTCCCGACGATACCATATATTACACTATTCGTTGAGGGAACTTCCTTAATTATCTTTAGAGTGCGTTTTACTGTCTGGCGGCCGATATTATGTATCTTCAAAATGCTTAAGAAGTGGAACTGAGCTCAAGGATAATAATATTGCTATCATTAATAAAATAGAGTTTTATTAATAATAACTATAAACAATACACAAAACGGAAAATATTGACAAACAGAATGGAAAGGGTCGTGGAGACTCGGGCTAATCCAAGGATTTAAGGGATCAAAAAGGGTAAAACAAATATGGAGTTAAAGAGATGGGATGGTTCGATAAACCATTTAAAGCACAGGATAGAATTGACAAGTAAGGGATCAATACTCAAAAGGTGACGCTTGGCTTACGTAACTTCATTAGGGTGCAGTGGAAGGTACTTGAAGGAATATTCGGTCCGCTGGCGAGTTCCAGCCAAAGGGGGGGGGGGATAAGATGATCCTGACGTGGCGTCTTGGGAAGGAGAACCGTTTCTCGACGAACGGCTGGAAGAACAATGGCTGTTCTAGGTTGTTCTCTTCTGAACAAAGGGGGGATGAGAACCGTCTCTTGTCTACAGGCTCAAGAACAATGGCTGTTCTAATGTTGTTTCCTTTGAACAACAGGGGGGGGGTGAGAACCGTTTCTTGGCGAAGGGCTTAAAACGAACAATGGCTGTTCTAATGTTGTTCTCCCTTGAACAACAGGGGGGGGAAGAACCATTTCTTGGCGAAGGGCTCAAAACGAACAATGGCTGTTCTAATGTTGTTCTCCCTTGAACAACAGCGGGGGATGAGAACCGTTTCTTGGCGAAGGGCTCAAAACGAACAATGGCTGTTCTAATGTTGTTCTCCTTGAACAACAGGGGGGGGGGGGATGAGAACCGTTTCTTGGCGAAGGGCTCAAAACGAACAATGGCTGTTCTAATACTGTTCTCCTTGAACAGCAGGGGGAAATGCCTTGGGGACTTGACGTCACTAAAGGCTCGAACCTTTGGCACTCAAGGAATATTGTCCTCCTGGACAAGTGATGGTGAATCTCGAGGCCGAGGTCCCTTGGCGCACAAAGGGAGAGAGGGTCGTGGTGATGTTTCGCGACGAAAATCTGGATCTCCAATCTGATCTTAGTGGTAAAGTTTCCATATAAATAGAAAGGACATCTCCTTGGCGTGGGGGAGAATGGAGTGAAAGCTTGGAGGGAACGCACAACTGGGCCGGAGAAAAATGCCTTATCTGTCCATAAGCCTAACTCGATCTGGCGAGGTCGGCGTATGGGGGCGAACGGGGGGGACGATAACCTCCTTGTTTAAACATTGACGTCCGGTAGCTGTTGATAAGACTCCAAGCCTCGAATCGAAGATGCACGTGGGCCTCCTCGAGGTTTTAACTAATATGGGATAGGAGTTGAATTTAACACAGATTCAACTCGTTCTATCACACCCCTCCATTCCAGGGGAAGTTGTCACTTCGGAAAAAAAAAGAGAGAAGGGACAACGAAAGAGCTCCGTTGTAGGGAACTCGTTTTCTTGTACCAACCGTATCTTCCTGCACCTAACTATTATTACCTCAATACATGATTATTTTGATGTTTAGATTACAGGGGAAAATAACCTTTAATACAACTTAATAAAAAAAAAAAGGCATGGAACAATGAAGTGATATAAACTTAGTACATACGGGACAAAATAATTTATACGTAAATTAATAAGAACAAATATATATACATCAA
The DNA here is from genome assembly GCA_963969495.1 of Ceratothoa steindachneri. NCBI lineage: Eukaryota > Metazoa > Arthropoda > Malacostraca > Isopoda > Cymothoidae > Ceratothoa > Ceratothoa steindachneri. Next base: position 143,571,821 of record OZ018321.1, on the reverse strand, counting down.
AAAAATTAGACATTGAGCGTTACAAAATTCAGACATATACATTAATTAATTATATTACAAAAGAATCTTAAATTAAGTCGTACAAGACGGTATATACCTACATGGAGATACTAATCCTATGAGTACAATTGTTCTACGCTATTCGGTAACGCATTCCTACTGAGTGCGTCAGTGACCTGGTTATCGGAACCTTTGATATAATTTATTTTAAATTGATACTCTTGCCAGAGTAAACTCCAGCGCATGATGCGGCCGTTTGAGTGTCTCAAATTCCTAATATAGGCTAACGGACGGTGGTCGGTTCCTATTTGAAAATCTTTACATATCAAGTACAGCTTGAATTTGTCTATGACCCAGATAATTGATAGAGCTATCTTTTCTCTAGTGGCATATCTCTTTCCGCGTGGTAATAATTGACGACTAGCATATGCAACTGGATGACTCGTTCTGTCATCCACGTATTGAAGGAGTACACCTCCAATGCCCTCGTTGATCACGTCGGTCTTAACCCCAAAGGATTTTTCCGGGTTGGGCAACTTAAAAATGGGGGCAGAAATGAACTTACTTTTGAGCTGATTAAAATGGGAAACAGCGACATCATTCGAACGTAAACGATCGGGGAAATTCTTTTCCTGAAGGGGGCATAGGGGGGCCAAAATTGCAGCGAAATTCGGAACAAATCGCTGATAGGGAGAAGCTGATCCTAGGATCGATCTTAATGGCTTCTTTGTAATCGGGAGGGGCATGTCGGCGATTGCCTTAATCTTGTTCTCTTGGGGACCTAACTGGCTTGGTCCTATTTTGAAACCCGAATATTTAATGGGTTCGTGAGCAAAATAGTATTTGCTGGGGCCAATGGTGAGGCCATTTTCACGCAGTTGCTCGAAAAGAGCTAATAGGGCGGGTAAATGGTGATTCCATTTAATTAGTTCTTGTATCTGATTCTTCTGACGTGGTGTCAGCTGCGCGTCACTTTTCAGGTCAGAGGGTTCCAAAGACTCGCCTGGTAGGGAATGAGGAGGGTAATCGGCATCAGGTTGGATGCACATTGTCTGGATTACCTTAAGGGACTCCGCGGGGCAATCCTCTTCAAGCGCCGATGCTTCGTCCAGTTCTACGAAGGTATCTCCATGGGCGCGTTGGGGTTTCTTTTTTTCTTGGGGTCCAGGGACAGTCTCCGTGTCCTTGTCTGGGGCCTTATCACCTAAGGGTTTTAGTGAATCACATTCCTCTTTTTCCGTCCTAAAGTCCTGGTTAGGGGTCTCCGAGAAATCGGACGGTATCGGGGTTCTGATGGGGACGGGCTCCTGGGCTTCTTTCTTATCTCGGCCTTGAGGAAGGGCGGCCTGAAACACAGGGTCGAAACTTACTCGGGGGCTCTTTCCTATAAGTACGGAACAGAATTTTATTGGTGCTACAATGACTTCAGCCCAGCCATTATAATATTGACACTGCAGGTAACATCTAGCGACGGGGAATCTGTTCGCCCGCCCAAGGTAGTCACGTACCACCGCAAATTTTTCGTGGTTAGAGGCCACTGGGAGGAGTTCGTCGGACACGATGAAGCATGTACATCCTGTGTCCCTGACGAGAGTCGATACTCGACAGCTGTCCACGCTGCCCTCCTCATATTTCAAAGTTCCCGCTGAACTTTTATCAAAAAAAAAATTTACCTGGTGGCCTGACGGATGGGGAGAAGTTTCTGCTTGGGTCTGCACCACCGGGGGAGCCGGGGTTGCATTAATCTGGTGAACTTGGTGGGCTGGTCCGCTTTTAAGCCTAGAATTTTGGGGGCAATTCCAGCTCATGTGGTTTTCTACACCACAGGTGAAGCATATGGTTGGTCGCTTCGGGAAGAGAGATGGAGGAGAAGTCTTAACGGGAGGTTTGGAGTCCCGTTGTTGGTTTTGGGGAAAGAAGTTTTGGGGTTTTACGGGGCTCGGAAACTTTGTCAGCTTTCCTGGGAAGGGGCGCGAGTCCGTCCTTCTTTCTTCTCGTTGGATTACTCTTTCCCGTTCCTCTCTTTCTCTTTCTTTTTCTACCTTTTTTCTTTGAACTTCTGCTTTAATCCGAGCTAATTCAACCTGAAGGTCAGCTAGTCTTATCCGTTCCTCTCTATCTCTTTCTTCTCGTTGTATTTCTCTTTCTTCCTTTTATCTTTGCTCCTCTAGAATGTACTCAGTTAGTTCTTTTCCGGAAAGTCCACAGGACTCTCCTTGCGCTTTAAAGATTTCGAACGGAGTCATCTTTGCACTTGGGGCACACTAGTCAACCAACTAAAATTCCTTGCAACAAGAATTATGCCTCTATAGAATTAGCCTACCTAAATATGGCCACTGACCTATTCGTACTTGGTTTCTCAATCTAAATAACCACTGACTAAAATCACAAAAAACACAAACAAATTATTATAACCGTTCCTTGAGCTACTCCAGCTTCTTAAGTTTCAAAAAAAAGGGGATAGCAATCGTTAAAACAAAAGGGAACTACTATATTCTATTATTATAACGAATAACACTATGCTTTACTCGACTGAGACCAGTGTTTGCAAAGATATAGCGTTAAACCTTACACACCTGATACCAAATTATATAGTATATATATATATGTCGTAGAATGACTCCCGACGATACCATATATTACACTATTCGTTGAGGGAACTTCCTTAATTATCTTTAGAGTGCGTTTTACTGTCTGGCGGCCGATATTATGTATCTTCAAAATGCTTAAGAAGTGGAACTGAGCTCAAGGATAATAATATTTCTATCATTAATAAAATAGAGTTTTATTAATAATAACTATAAACAATACACAAAACGGAAAATATTGACAAACAGAATGGAAAGGGTCGTGGAGACTCGGGCTAATCCAAGGATTTAAGGGATCAAAAAGGGTAAAACAAATATGGAGTTAAAGAGATGGGATGGTTCGATAAACCATTTAAAGCACAGGATAGAATTGACAAGTAAGGGATCAATACTCAAAAGGTGACGCTTGGCTTACGTAACTTCATTAGGGTGCAGTGGAAGGTACTTGAAGGAATATTCGGTCCGCTGGCGAGTTCCAGCCAAAGGGGGGGGGGATAAGATGATCCTGACGTGGCGTCTTGGGAAGGAGAACCGTTTCTCGACGAACGGCTGGAAGAACAATGGCTGTTCTAGGTTGTTCTCTTCTGAACAAAGGGGGGATGAGAACCGTCTCTTGTCTACAGGCTCAAGAACAATGGCTGTTCTAATGTTGTTCTCCTTTAAACAACAGGGGGGGGGTGAGAACCGTTTCTTGGCGAAGGGCTCAAAACGAACAATGGCTGTTCTAATGTTGTTCTCCCTTGAACAACAGGGGGGGGGGGGGAAGAACCGTTTCTTGGCGAAGGGCTCAAAACGAACAATGGCTGTTCTAATGTTGTTCTCCCTTGAACAACAGCGGGGGATGAGAACCGTTTCTTGGCGAAGGGCTCAAAACGAACAATGGCTGTTCTAATGTTGTTCTCCTTGAACAACAGGGGGGGGGATGAGAACCGTTTCTTGGCGAAGGGCTCAAAACGAACAATGGCTGTTCTAATGCTGTTCTCCTTGAACAGCAGGGGGGAATGCCTTGGGGACTTGACGTCACTAAAGGCTCGAACCTTTGGCACTCAAGGAATATTGTCCTCCTGGACAAGTGATGGTGAATCTCGAGGCCGAGGTCCCTTGGCGCACAAAGGAAGAGAGGGTCGTGGTGATGTTTCGCGACGAAAATCTGGATCTCCAATCTGATCTTAGTGGTAAAGTTTCCATATAAATAGCCAGGACATCTCCTTGGCGTGGGGGAGAATGGAGTGAAAGCTTTGAGGGAACGCACAGCTGGGCCGGAGAAAAATGCCTTATCTGTCCATAAGCCTAACTCGATCTGGCGAGGTCGGCGTATGGGGGCGAACGGGGGGGGACGATAACCTCCTTGTTTAAACATTGACGTCCGGTAGCTGTTGATAAGACTCCAAGCCTCGAATCGAAGATGCACGTGGGCCTCCTCGAGGTTTTAACTAATATGGGATAGGAGTTGAATTTAACACAGATTCAACTCGTTCTATCACAATATATATATATATATATATATATATATATATATATATATATATATATATATATATAAAATATATATATATATAAATATGAATTATCCAAATATTTTTTAATGGGTATAACCCAAAATAACCGAACGTTTGACTTACGAAAGTGCTTAGTCCTAAAATCCCACACAACTGGGTAGATTAAAGGATCCACTTACAATGCATCATAATTCAGGGAGCTTTTAATATTAAACCATATTTAGCTTGAAATTTTGTTCAGAAACAGCTTGATGACGTTTAATAGGGTCGTAACTGTCCCCGTACTCGTTTATTCTTTTTCCTATCCAATCTTCTCTTATACCTCTCATCGACCGCTGGCACCTAGCTCAGCTGCTTGAAACTCGTCATCGCAATCATTCAATAAATCAGAAATTTCCAATAAAAAACCAATCAGTACCATCTGCCACCCCTCACCGTACAATATATTGCCTTTTAGGAATTTTATTGTTTGCTCTTTCTCCTTTTTTTGCTATCAAAAAGAGCATTGTTTGCTCGTTTAAGGGCAAAATCTTCCCAATTAATCCTTTTGGCATTGTCATATCCGCGGTATTTAACAAAAATTGAGATCTGTTCTGTCTTCCTTCCCATTTCTTTTGGTTCTAATGTTTCCTATTTGGCGGGAGGTAGAAATTAGAGATAGAATGAAAGAAATTGTGATTTTTGCGTAATAATTGCTTATGGAAAAATTCTTTAAATCGAGTTGTTTGTAACGGGGATGGATTGGACGCTTCCATTACGATAATAAGCAATCTCTAATGGGTGTAATTTGCAATGGTGTCATTTACTATTGAATTTGGTAGGACTTTATAAATGTGCATCGGAAGATGACTTAACATATGTCATTTAGCTGTACCTGGAAAGATGTATGGTCTCCAACCCTCCGAGCTGCGTAAGTACTGTATAAGCACAATGAGGCGCTAGCTACCGGGTACAATGATTCTCTCCCACAAACTTGCTAGTTGTTATGTTATGTGCCTTTATTCACTTGTTTACCTTTGAAATTGTTCTATCCTCTCCCAACAAGCTTAGGTCCTTCATTTTCCACTACACACAGAGTTCTCATCTCTGAGGAGGAAAAGATTCATTGTTTCCAAGATGACTATTGAAGTACTAAGAATTCAGGTGGGTATGGCATCAGATTTGAGATAATCGAAAAGGTGGGATGAACATTAATTCTTAAGAAAACAATAAACGATCTTTTTTAATTTTTATTTCCGTTCACTGCTGTCTTTGTTTGGATATACATACTTATTTGATATCACCTTTCAGAAGTGATGGCTATTACACTTACAAGTGCTGTGGGTGAATATTAGAGAAAGGAAATTGTTCTATATTTTGTGTAAGCTCCAATAAAGTGTAGGTAAAGAAAGTTTAAAGGAAGGAAATGGGTAGAGCAAAGTAAATGAGTGTAGAGGTACATAGCATGGGTAGATTACTTTGATTGATCAGATCTGAAGTGGGCACTACTTCCAAACCATCCTTTTCTCCGAAACGAACTCAAACAACTCAATTGTATCAGATACAAACAATGCTTTGCTTCCTTTATTTTAAGTCACTCTTTGAGATCTGTCAAACTTAAATGCCTCGAAGCCCTTCGTTGTTATGCAGAAACTTGAAAGTAGATTTATGAAGAGGGGCTCGAATATTAACGCCCTTGTGGCCAGTATTGCAATGTCTGGTTTGCAGTATTTTTCTCTTTGCATAACGGAATAGAAGGTTCTATGTTTACTTTCGTTTATAGATAATTGAAGCCTTCGATGTTTATCTCTTATTGGGGGAATGATGATATTCCTTAGAAGTTTTAGCGCAATGTAGCTAAATACAGCTTTCAATGTTTGCTTTTTATAGTTTGGATATCATCCCCATGTAATTTGTCTTTTAATCTTTTTCTTTGTCGACTATTAACGTTTCTAAGCTGTTAGGATTTGTTGGAAAATCCGACGAAGTCTAAATTTTCGTTATAAATCACTCAATACCTTTGCCATACCGAGAATTTGTTAATATCCTTGGTGTGAAATGAGAAAATGACTCCATTGAGGATATAGCTAAACTACCCCCTTTGCCATTAAATAATGGGTAAATCACACAAATTTGTAAGTTATAGCATTCCTGGAGTAAAGGACGTACTACATCACAAATAGAATTTCTCCCTTTCTGCATGAACATACGGTTAAAACTTTGCGTTTCCTATCTCAATACTTTTGTCTTTTCTGCAGATTATTTTTTTCCTTTGGTCCATACCTATTCCGACACCTGACAATACAATCGTGGGATTATTTCAGGTTCAATTTATATACTAAATCAATGAGTTTCAAGAGTTCCTTAACCTTTGTCGCATCTGCCTCAAGGTCATTATGTAAACCGTCCGGGAGATATTGACGCCAGTTATTTAATCGAATTCACTAGGTAGTTTTTGGTCAAGTACACAAGGTCCGTAGCATTAATTTCCAAATCTTTTTATTGCAATCAATGGGCTGGTAATCTTCTACACAACTTTACTTTTGTAATGAACAGTTGATTTTTGTTTAATCATTCTTATATAAATGTTATGTTTAATTTTTGTGTTTTTTTTAATGTTTTGTCTCTTATTTTTACGTGTGTTTTGGCCTCTCATAATAACATCCCAAATCAGGCCACTGGCACTAACTAGACCACAAAAGAGGTGCTTATCACAAAGTTTATGAGGAGAGGGGGAAAGGGGGAGAGTGCTGGACAGACCATCGCCTACTACATTGTATGATGCGCATTGATGTTCGGCCTAAAAAATGACCAGATCCACTTGCACAAAATATTAACATCCATGCTCTGCAAGACTCAGATACATGCACATCCTTAAGAGGCAAAATAGCAGAAGCACCCTGTTACCCTCAACAAGAATATGATCTCCAAACAAAATGTCAGAAACTCCACTCAGATTTGTTAATTGTTGCCAAAGAAACTGTTGGCTACTCCCAACGCAAATACCAGGACTGGTTCGATGAATGTGCCCCTGGAACCCACCAGCTGCTGGATGACAAGAATAAAGTTTATGAATCACACCTAGCCACTCCTAGTTCATTGCACTCAAAACACGATACAAGAACATCAGAGCTAAAGCGTAAAATAGTTATGGAAAATGGAGAATGAATGGTGGCCTGAAAGAGCCCTGGAGCTTTAACAATTTGCTGACACCAATAACACACATGGGTTCAATGATGCAGCAAAGAAAATTTTTTGGCCAAGGAAACAGCCATCCTGTAAGATCAGCGGATTGAAACACGCTCAGATGGCTTGAACACTTTAAAACCTTGCTTAACCTGGCAAACTCACAACACCTCTTGTCCTTGATGCCCTGCCAAATCTATCAACATTAGATCCTCTCGATGAAACCTCCAATTTAGATGAGGACCTCGCTACCATCAAAGGCATGAAAAACAACAAGATTCCTAGACCAGATGGTATCCCAGCAGTAATATTCAAGAAAGTAGGATACCTCTTGAAAGTTAGAATACACCTACTTATTAGTGAGATATAGACACCCGGAGGGGTGCCACATATGCTAAAAGATGCCAACATAGTGACCATCTTCAAGAAAAAAGGTGGCAGAGCAGCTTGTGGGAACAGCAGAAGCATCTCACTCATATCATTTGCTGGAAAGATACTATCCAATATCATGTTATCTAGCCTGGTCTCTCATATTACAAAACAAAACATTTTTGAGAGCCAGTGTAGTTTTAGAAAACACCGAAGCACATCAAATATGGTCTTTTGCTTAGACCAACTCCCAGAGAAAGCAAGAAAACAAAACAAAGATATCATTTTTGCTTTCATTGACCTAATTAAGGCTTTTGACACCGTCAATCGCCCTCTGCTATGGAACCTCTTATTAAAGGTTGGTGTCCCGCTCAAATCCCTTAGCATCTTGAGACAATTTCATGAAGGGCTGCAAGCCCGGGTTCAACCCTGTGGATCTTATTATCAGAACCAGTAAATGTGGAAGTGAGACTCAAATAGGGGTGTTTAATTGCCTATGTTCTTACCAATGTTTACCTCTTGGCTCTCATCAACCTGGTCCATGCTACCGTAGGAAGAGATGCAGGTATTACCATACAGTACCGTTTAGATGGCAGTTTATTCAACACCCGCTGATTCGAGGCCAGAAGTAAAGTTTCTTTCACCAGGATAATAGAACTGTAATATGCAGATGATTGTGCCATTGTTGCCCAAAATGCTGAAACACTCCAAGCCATCCTGGATGCTCTCTCATCAACATACTCATCCATGGATTTTAAAGTTGATGAACAAAAGACAGAAATCTTGGCACATTGCATAAACAGACCACAACAACTATTTCATTTCAACATAAATGGTGATTAAATCAAAGTGGTAGAACATTTTCTTTATTTAGGCAGTGTGATATCCTCTAACTGTTCACTGGACCTCGAAATACAAAAATGGATAAACCTCACCGTTGCTACCTTTGGCCGCTTAAGGAAAAGAGTTTTTTCAAACAACAACTTAAGAACCGCCCCCCAAGCTCCAGTTTACAGGGCTGTCTGCATATCCATCTTGCTATATGGTCCCGAAGGCTGTAAACTATACAAACAACAGGTATGCAGCTTAGAAACGTTCCACATTGGGTGTCTCCAGAGGATCCTAAGCACATCATTGAAAGACAAAATCACATACGGTGAAATATATCACAAGTCTCAAACCTACAGTATAGCAACCATCCTGGCAAAACGACAAATCCGTTGGCTGGGTAACACTATCAGGATATCAGACCACCACCGATTCTCCAAACAAATAATGTACGCTCAACTTGGGGGAAACAGAAATGCAGGAAGCCCCAAGACGCATAACAAAGACCAGTGCAAAAACCAGCTGAAAAAATGTACCGTTCAGCCTCAACTACTGGAAACAATTGCAACAGACAGACAGGCCTGGGACTCATCCTGCTCAAAAGGGCTATCTAAAATATCAGAAAGCAATTCAAGAAGTAAAGCAGGAAACGACCGCACGTAAAACCAGTGAAACGAAGGAGTAGTACCTATGGAACAATATCCCTGCCACATATGCGAGAATATTTGTGGATCCCGAATTGGACTAAACAGTCACCTTCAGTGGCACCAACGGAATTAGACATTATCTCAACTATCATCATCATGATGCAGAGCAACGTCATCATCAACATCCATGGACCACCTTAAGCAAATAATTTTGGATATTTTTCTGACTTTTTAGTTTTCTTGCATTTGTGATGTTCTGTTTCTATTTATTAAATGGTTTTCTTTTGGAAGGGGCCAAAGTTTTTTTTGGAGACTTTTGGAAAATTCAGTAAAGTAAAGCACCTTCGCCCTCTTGACCAACCCAATCATCTATTTCGGATTTTTGGACATTTCCACACATTTTTACTTCCCCTAACTTCACTATTTTCTGCGTACAAGCCTCGTCATTTTTTTTCTCGAAGCTTCCCACAACGGTTTGAATTTTTTCTTCAAGTAAATGATGATTTTATTTGTTTGTCTCAATGGAGAGAATTGAATACTCATTTGGAAAGAGGGGCGCTTACCCATGACTATGGTTACAAGAAGGTAGACGTCAATTTCTCCTTGTAAAAGGATTCAAATTGGGTGCCTAAAGCTGTGCTGCCATGTTTCTGATAGAGAGATAATTTAAATAATAATTCCACTAAGCTACCCGAACAGATTAGTGCTTTTGTCTCATTCTCTTTATTTTTTTCTCGAAAGAACAAAACACACTTTCCTATTGTCTTTTGCCACGTTTCTCTCTCACTCACGAGGGAACTAGCCCTCGTTGCTAACAACAAGAAGGTCGAGAGAGATTCGGCTTCCTTAAGTTCTCTTGTGCCCCTAAATAGGTATTTAGGATATATGCCTTCTATTTTTCGCTTTACAAAAAAGGAGATCAGTATTTGCTGCATGCCGGTATACTTTTTAAATATGTTAGAAAGGGACAACTAGCACCTCTTATGTATTCCAAGGCAATTTTGTATTTCCTTTTACAAAGTAGAAAGCATTTTTGTACATTATTTCATCTGTAAGATTATTGATATGCAAGATTATTTCTTACCCTCAGCCTTATTATCTTTACGGCGCAATAAGAAAAGGACAGAATCGTATTTCGACAACACTATGACCATCATGATGTTGTGCGTGGTCCTATGGATATGATATTTCTTTTCGCATTCCACAGTTAAGTACAGGCAGTTTAATGGAAACTTTAAACATTAAGTCACCCAATGAATTATCAAACATATATCGTAGAATGCAAGCAGAAATATCAGATTAATATACCCAATGAAATATTTCTTTCCCGATGCAATGGAAAGGGACTTACCATTATTCTTTCATCTAAATCTTTTAAGACCTCCTTTGATTTTTGATATGATATGGAAGCTGTTGGTTGCTGTAAGCAACATGATATGCTTTTATTTTGTACCCCGAAAGTGGTTGAGTTTCATTGTAGATGGGAGGAGAATTGAGTAATGCGCTATCACCGTGAATTACAAAACAGTTAGTGTCGTTTTATGACCGGGTGTGCGCCGTTATACGCACACTAGCCTACTGGCCGACCAAAATTAAGACCTGGGGATGGTTCTAAGAATGTTTTAAATCCACAGTTGCTAGGCCAAGGAATATTCAAATACGGCTACAAAAATATACTTTAATAGGCCTAAAGATTACATATACTTATAGGGCAAGTTAAATGGCAATGCAATTAAATATTGACATAGCTCTGCTAAGATAATTAACACTCTCAATTAAGTTTGAACCGAGGGATAATTAATTAAGGAATGATTTTACAATTCTGCAAGTTCTAGAGCAAAGGGGATCTTTTGAGGTTCGATGCGGTAAAGATGGGAGGAGCGTGACGAAGCGGGGGTTAAACCCCTTTTACCTTAATGTGTGGCGAGTAGGACCAGGTAGGTAAGTTCGACCTTGAACTTGTGGGCGTCTCATGGGACACTCAATCCAAATTTGGAGACTGAAGTGGGGGTGAGGGGGTCTCTTATCCTTAAGAAGCCAACGAAGGGTGCTTCGGGGATGGTTTTTCCGATCCTCAAAATTCGAAGACGTGATGGGAAGGGTTGAAGCACACCTAGCTATTTGCACGAGCAACACTAAGTTACAACTAGCTTTGCCTTGGCTCTTCGACAATCACTCATTTCTTCTCTGGATGAGAATGTAGTCGATTTCCTCTCGACTAACGAAGACGTTGCGTCTAACGTACTGGACGGCAGTTTCAGACAAAATCTACTTGTGAATCCTGAACTGTGGAATATATACCCCAAAATTGTTTAGAGTGAGAGAGAGATTCATCGCCCACAGTCTTCCTTAATTGCCTTGGGTCGCGATAAGGAAAAATAGTGAGAAGTCGCGATGCCCCTCTTAATGGTCTTCTCATTGTTCTATTTTTGAAATATATAGGACCGACGAATTTAAAGCCGTCAACGGCGAACTGGGAAAGTGAAGGGCTGGGGGAATTCCTTCTCTCTCTCATTCTTTCACATTTAGTCTTCCTTTTGAAGGAACCTTGAGTGTGTTGCTGCAATACTTTTTTAATCCTATTCATCGGGTGGAGATGAAATTTTCATAGGTGGCAGAAGAATAATGGGGTTGAAAGGTGAACTAAGGCCTCGTCTTTGGGAAAAATGCCTCATACCAACCGAGTCGATAGAGTACTCTCTGGGTCCTATCTCCATTAATAAGACTGACTTTGCCAATACTACGCTAGAGAGACCAAGTAAATAAAGTGAGAAGGGCTTATTTTATGACAATGAAGAAATCAAATTGGCTGGTTTGCTTCCATGCTATCTTTAATATTCTTCCTGGCATCGTCCAAGTCCAACCCTTTTTAATTTGCGGCGAGCCTTAACTTAAATGCTGCATTCTTTCTCAGACAAAATTTCACCTCGGGCCATTAGGCTGACGTGATGTTCCTTTGGTTTTAGGGGGTGGTATTAGTAGAAAAAGTATCAGATATTGAGTTAAATGTGTAGAACATTGAAATCGTAGGCTTTAGTAGGGCTGTTTTCTGGAAAACGACTATTTCATCAATAGTCATACTTTTTTTTGCAGATTACCTTATATAAGTTGTTCTTAACCTGGGCGCGATGACCCCAAAGGGAGGTATGACAAGTATTTAGCGGGGCAATGGCAAACTGTTAGAAATACTCTTGCCTTTCTCAACTACCTATTTATGTGAGTATAGTTTCTCCCCCCCTTCTACAAATCAAAAATAAGAGCCAGAACCTACTGAATGTGGAACCCAGCATGAACTGTGCTTTGACATCGACACAACCTCAGATTCGTCAACCTACCTAATGATAAAAAATTTCACCCTTCTGATTGAGATGGGTTACAATTTCTGTCAAGTCAAATAAAAATACTTTCGATTTTGATATGCAAAATACATTAATTGATTGATATCGAAAAATACAATTACAGATGAAAATGCTTTCGATTTTGATATCAAAAATACATTAATTATGTTTTTAATAAGTATATCACAAGAATTTCTAAAAAAGATTATGTTTGTCAATTTTGTAATCTACAATAAAGCAAAGGTGTTTGTTCTCTTCAAATACATTTTTTTACCTTTATTGGCAGGGTGGTTATGACATAAAAATAAACGCGAGCCACAAAGTTATCGAAAATTCATGAAGGGGACAATGGAGAAGAAAAGAGTGAAAACCACTACCTTAGATTATCTAAACTCGGACTCATTGACGCATGGTCAATTTCCTTCATAAACAATGGAGTGAAGTGATCATATTTTGCTAACATGGAATCTTTGGATATGCAAACAAAAAAGGGGTATATAGGATATCGAATTTCACCCTATGACCTTTGCCATGACGCAGCGGAGATGGGTAAATTAATAGAGTTACCCCTTTAGGACATGATGGTTTCTACTAAAATGATCCTTAGAAATCACACATTTTAGTATTCTCTTTCAGGTTTCTCCTCTGAACCTCTATCCAATTTGGTGCGTCTATGCCTATGTTAGGTGTGCCGGACCCCTCCCTACTATTCAATTCCTCCACGCCAAGCCATAAGTCAGCCATTTGCATATTCCTTAAATAACCAAAAAACTATAATCTATATTTTATCCAGCTACTAACATCAAGTGAGAGATTTTTACTTCCACTTCTTTGATGGCAATTCCTCTCCCAGGGTGCCCTTCCTCAGAAATGAAGTGGTCGCTTCAATATTGGATGTGTCCTTTTAGTTTTACTAGTGTATCCCTATCACGTACTACCACCCATCTCTAAATTCCGACCTGAGAATGTTTTGGAATGATTTCACCGCTTCAATTTATTTTTGCCCGACACTCAAAGAAATCATCATTTGCCAATTCAGTAGTCAAAGATCCATAAATTTTAGAAATACGACTATAATTTCGAAAATAGGAGCTAATTATGAGTCCTGGCTGACATTTTGCTGGTAAACTGTGTCCAAGTATGTCTCGTGGGGGAAATATAGTAGATAATGTGCATTTTAAAACGGTTTACTTTGTAATAATTTTTCTGATTCAGAGACTTTATTGGCACTCGTAACAAGATCCCCTCCCGATTTAAAATTATTTTGTGCTTTTCCGGGAGTAACAAAAGCGTGAGTTGCTGAATTTTTTAGTCTGTTCTTCTGTATTTGATCTCAAAAAAGCATGTTGTGATGCAAGGAATCAGTTTGAAGAGAAATAAATTGAAGCTTTGCTGAATCAATTCCAATTTGAGTTGAATATGAGATGATCTGTGCAAAGGAGATTGCATATTTATGTTTGAAAAAATATTTTAGTAAAATATAAAAATGTTATTAAAACATTACTTTAAAAATTCTAAATCATGTTTAACTGATTCATTATCATATTTAGACTACATTTCTTAAATGTAAATTGAGTCCATTACTCAACGGTATTTCTGTTTGGTTGCCCTGAAAACAATCTATTTACAAAAATGGATAAAACCCATCAGTATTTGAACACTTTTACACATCACTCTATCCCCCCATGGTTCCTAACGCTCGTTCTGCACAAGACTTCTACACTTTGTCCACAATCATTTAAACTTCTGATTTAACTAAATTTCTTTAACCACCACTCTCTTAGATATCTTCGTTGACTTTTCCTTTAATCACAAAATAAATGTAATTATTTCAGTCTACCTGTGATTGTTTTATTGGTTAATGATACAATTTTGTATGTGCTCTTCGGTTCACTTCTATGAGTATACCTACATCCGTTAGTAAAAAATGTACACAAATATACACAAAATCGCGACAAACTTTGTGCTGTACTATTAAAGTTCAGTGGGACAAAGATTACAAAAATTGGGCACATAAACAAAGAATAGTCTAAACTTCTCTAGGACAGATGAAAGTAATTATCAGGTATGCAAGAAAGATTGAAATTTAATTATTGTAATAATTTTATATATTTTATGCACTACCTAGATCATCTTTGCGAAACGAAAAGTTGGAAATGCATTTCAACATGCTTGTGATGGTAGCAACTGTTAATCATTGAGTTGGTTCCATCATGGTATGGGCAAAGATGTGTTCATTAAAGCCAGTTCAGACTTTTGACTCCAGAAAAAAATGAACCCCGCAACTAATACAACCATGTTGCGACAACGTTTACAGACATCTTTCTCCAAATTTCATCCTACAACACCAATAAATGAAGTTAAATTTCAGCAGGACAATGCCCCATGGAGTACATCAATCCACACCAAAATTGTTTTAGAAAAATGGGGATCCCTCCAAAAGAGTGAGCACAGCAGAGCCCAGTATTATATACAATAGGAAATTTGTAGAAATTTCTTGGAAAAACAATCAGAAGTACCACATTCGTAAATAAAAGACAACTGTATGAAAAAATACAAGCTAAGTAGGGAAAGAGAGAGACAGAAATTTGTGAAATATGGTGAAATCCATTACACCAATAATTAAGAATTTAAGTAAAGCCAAAGAGAGTCCAACTAGGGAATAAATAATTAAAAATAATTTAAAAAATTAAATATATATTATATGCATATAAAAGCACTGTTTCGCTCAATAACAATTAAATCCACAAGAAAAACCACTGTTTTGTAGCATAAAGTTTCTTAAAACGGGACTAGTTTCGATATGTAGTTTCCTATCTCATCTTGAGCCATTAGCTGAAGATGATATGAGAAACTACATATCGAAACTAGTTCCGTTTTAATAAACTTTATCCTCCGAAACAGTTTCTTTTGTACATATACTCGTACATATATATATATATATATATATATATATATATATATATATATATATATATATATATATATATATATATATATATATAATTAATTCAATTATCACAAACGTCTTATTACACTATATTAATGTTTATATATGTCCCTTTATACTTTTGGCCAAGGGTATATATATATATATATATATATATATATATATATGTATATATCTCTCAAAGTAGCACGAGAGAATGATGAAAAGGAATTCATTAAACGACATTGAAAAAGAAAACGGAATAATTTTACCTTGCAGTAATATTTTTATTACCTTTTTCGAAAAAATCCGTTTTCTCTTTCAATGTGGTTTAATGAATTCATTTTCATTATTCTCTCGTGCTACTTTGAGAGATATATACATTTGTATATCTGCCACGCGTTTAACTATTCCTCATTTATCCTTTGAATTCCCAATTAATTTTCTATTTCTTTCATAGTCTCCGTTCGAGCTTGCGGAAGTGTTCCATAAAGGCTATTCTATTCCGAGAATTTTTTGGTTCTCTGCGTAGCGTAGTGTACTAACGGCATACTTTTAACTGTGATCAAAGCGGTGCTTGCTGATTTAGTGTGCCTAGTTTGAATCGCTTCCCTGCACGGATTTTTCGAAAAAAAGTAATAAAAATATTACTGCAAGAAAAAATTCTTCCGTTTTCTCTTTCAATGTGGTTTAATGAATTCATATATATATATATATATATATATATATATATATATATATATATATATATATATATATATATATATATATATATATATATTAGACTAGCCCCAAAGAAAAAGAATACTTGGCTTCACCCTTGGGTATAGTGAGGCTTGATTACAAAATGCGCTGTGCAAATTCGCAGCAACATAAAATATTTGGTAGTGCCACAACGAATGTAGTTTCACGCATATTAATAATATGTTCAAAATATGAAAAGTAGTTAAATATTAGTATATTTTTATTCTTTTCATAGTTATTACCTAAATATAAATTAATACTTGAATTATGTTAACAGCTATATTAAGTGCATTCTAAGTTTCCTTTTCATCTTATAACACGTGATGTTATAGGGTAGGTACAAAAGACAAATAATACTAAAGTGTAGTCTTGTAGGCGCTCTGGTGTCGCATTTACTTGTCTCAGCACTACATCCTTTACCAGTTGGCAAATACTAATTCCCTACTCAGTTTTGTGTGAACTAGTAAAGAGTGATCATTGTTTTAGTTTTTATCTGTGTTTAACAAAGTCTTTCTGAAATATAATTAACGCGTCAAGTTCAATAAAAACATGAAGTAAAACAGAATATGGCTTATTGGAGAAAATATTGATGCAATTTAAACCAGAAAACTTCCTTTAATGCTAATATATTAAGACGGCCTTTCTCCTCAACACAATGCAAAAAGAATGTAAAGGAGGCCTGTAACATTTTATATTCCGAAATATATGAATAATGGTACAAACAAAAATACAAACTAGAGACAAACTGCATGTTATTATAAAGATTAAGAATAAATATGAGCAGTTCCTAACCCTCCAATTAACAAATTCAAGGCGAGATCAAAATCAAATATCAAAAGAAACTTTATTCAAAGAATCTTTAAATGATTTGTTTGATATAGCTCATGTTAACGCATTAGAAATGATAAGCAATGAAAAAGATCGTTTATTTCTACAAGCTCAGAGAGAGGAAGGTAGACGAGGCTATATAGGTAGTGTTGACAAAAAATAGTAAAGAATGAAGACAAAAAACGCCCAAAAAGTAAAGAAGAATAGCAGTGAATTGAACAAGAATTGAGTGAAAAAGTACATTTATAAGTTGTTCAGCTAACAAGTAGCTCAAGTAGAGAAAAAAACATCAGTTATGAAGCAGATACCAGTTCATCTAAACCTACAAGAAAATAATATTTAAAGGTGTGAAAATTATTTCGCATGACTTAATGACTCCATTAGACAACAAAAACGAGTGATCATCATTCGATGATGTTAATCTCAGCAACAGTATCAGCCCTTGGAAGAGATATTGATGATATAACCATAAGTAGAAGTAAACTGTGTAAATAAATAGCAGATAGTTTGAAGCAAACATTCACTTACAGTCTATTTGAAAGGCAATTTTTTGTCTGTTGAATTGACACTGAAAATATAAATAAACTGCCTGTTTTACTGGCGGATAGTGGTAACTCTAGGTTTTGAGCAATACCTAAGCTAAGGTCAGGTACAGGTGCTAAAGCAGCAAAAACACTATTAAAATTTCTTCAAGATTGGAATATCAAGAACAGTGTTAAAGCCATGTGTTTTGACACAACTGATGGTAATACTGGTCTTAAGAAAGGTTCATGTGTAATAATAAAAACAAAACTAAATAGAAGTCTTCTTACCGGCATCATGTTCATGAAATAATTGTATCTGATGTATGCCAAAAGTCTTCTGGTGCTTCATTCGAACCAAAAATTCAATTATTCAGGCGTTTCCGAGATTCCTGGAAGACTTTCAATACTTCATCATATTAAGCAGACAATACATCTGTTTCTTGAAAAGAAACTGTGCTTAGTTTTTGTTAAGAACAGTTGGAATATCATCAGCCTCGATCAGATTTAAAGAACTATTGCAAATTTCAGATGCATATTTAGGAGGTGACACAGAAAGCTTTTCCTTCAAACAATCTGGAGACGTGCATCGAGCACGTTGGATGGAAAAGGTTATTTATTCAATTAAAATTGTATTCTTAAAGTCACAATTTAAAATGTCCAAGAAAGAGCAGACATCAGTCAAAGGATTTGCACATTTTGTTGTACAGTACTACATTTCCAATTGGTTTACATCTTCAAATGCATACGCTGCGTTTAGAAAGGACTTAGAGTAATTGCAAAGTTTCCAAGTATTTCAAGAAAAGGGGACTTTGTTCTATAGCGAGCAAAGCAATTGGTTGTCACCTTTGGTATCTAAGCAAAGAACTTGTGTCCCTTGCTTTTATGGACGAAGGTGTAATTGTAGATTTGAAGAGAAAGATGGCTGCAGCATTTTAGAAACCAGGATCACAGCATCCAGCGAAACAATATACACTATTAGAAAAAAGATTATCTTAGACAAATCTCTAGCTGACATCGAGACTGAATCAAGTCGACTTTTCTTCACAAAATTGTTTTTAATTCCTCTTTTTTTACAAGTCAACCCTTCATAATCTAGCGAGAGAAATGAGTATCAAACCGTAAAACAATATACTCATACTATGAATGTCACCAATGACAATGCAGAGAGCTGTAGCCTTGATTGAAAGCTACAAAAAGGATGATTAGCTTCAGTACCTTCTACCGGTGGTCAAATGTCACAGAGAAAAATTTCCTAAACAATAAAACATGCAGCAAAAAAACGCATGAGCAATTACCAAAACGAGCTGAGTTTATTAAAAATAACTGGGGATACCACATAAAAAACCCGCCTATTACAGTTACTTCATGGGTGGAGTGAAAAAATTGTTAAACGTAAAACTTTGTAAGCTTTGTGGCAGTACTAAAACTCGTTCAATTAAGCTAAAACTTTGTTAAAATTGTTTTTATAGGAAGCCTCACAATTTGCATGGCTGGGACTAAGAAGTTCTGAAGTATAAATATCACCTCTCTAGATCTGGTCCAGTCTAATATATATATATGCAGATACACCCACAAAGGAAAAGTAAAAAACGATTCCAAGCGCTTTCGTCTTTATTGATTCTTGGAAACCTTTTCAAGGTCTTTAACATCCCCAACATGTGGCTAAACCCCCTAAGTGATAGAACTTTTCACCAGTTATAAATAAGCTGGCAAAATGAGAAAAATAGACATTCCGCTAAGTTACAACGTGTCATTAAAAACAGTGAATGGACAAAAAATAGTTCTTCTAATCAGGTTATTAACCTTTGGACTCAAGAGTTTGATACTGATACTTACAACGCATTTGGTTATGGGCAAAATTTTTTCTCTCTTTCCATCCCCGCCGAAGGGTGTTAAAATTGCCAACGCAGTTGCCAAGTTAGAAAAGTTTAGTGACGTGTCCCGTAATAATATTTCCATCGCTAAAGGTTATTTTTATAATTGCTTAAGCCATGTGAACAATAATTATCATGTTGGGTTTCAAAAAACGTTAAGTTCCCTTACTAATAATAAGAACATTCGTGTTTGTAAGGGCGATAAATCTTTCGCCGCCGTTGTACTAATTGACAAATCCCTATATATAGTAAAGATGAATATCTTACTTTCGGACACATCGACCTATGAGACCCTTAGAAGAAATCTTAATCAACAGGTAAACAAATAATTTCACTTAACTGTTCCCTCTATACTTAAAGGATCACCTGACGTCATTAGCAAATTTAAATCTTCAAATGATTCCCTTCCCTACCTTTTTGGTGTTATTAAAACCCATAAACCTGATAACCCAACGCGCCCCACAATTAGCACTGTTGGGTGTGTTTCCTATACCCTATCAAAATGGTTAGTCTCTCCCCTAAGCCCTTTGGTTGGGACCATTTCCAATTAACATATTATCAATAATTTGCACCTCATTAGTAAACTTAATGAGCTCCCTTACCCTGATAATTTTAGACTGGTTAGTTTTGAAGTTTGGTGCCTCTTTACTAATGTTCACGTACCCGATCTCTTAAATTTCCTTATAGAAAACCTCGACAGAGTTGCTTTCCCTATACCCACTTCTGCCCTCATTAAACTCATTGCTCTTTGCATCAACAAAGGCAAATATACCTTTAATGGAAAATTTTATTGATATTCTAATTCATCGGACAAACCATTGTTTCAAATATGAAATATATAGAAAACCCACAGCCATAGACTTTTATATAGATTTTTATTCTAACCACCATAATAACATCAAACAAAGTGTTTTCTTCTCTATGTTTTTGCGTGCCCTTAAATTGTCTCACCAGAATACCTAGACAAAGAAGTCGATAGAATATATAAAATAGAAATAAATTTGTGCTACCTTCTGTACTATCTAGACAATCGTTATAAGTCCGCCAAGCGTTCCTATTATCAAACTAATGTTAATATTTGTAAGTTTCAGGCCAAAAACTTATTAGTTTTACCCTATAACCATATTTTCATTAAATTACCTCGTTTACTTAGGCCTCTGAACATAAATGTTATTTTTAAGTACGAGACTACAATTTATCGCATCCTTGTCAAAAAAAGGGCATTGTTTATTTGATAGGTGGCAGCAACTGCCAATAATGTTATTATGGACAAACTGGGAAAGAACTATATATCCGGGTTAAGCCACATAAAGACAATGTACGTAATCACAGTCAGAAATCTGCGATTTTTATACATATGTACAATCTTAACAATAGCATTAACTGGAACAGTGTCAAACCAGTCATAAAATGCAGTAATTATATTTCGAGAAATATATTAGAATGTATCTCCATTAATGCGCTCCCAAATTGAAACCTGAGCCGGAGTTTGTTCATTCTAGATCCCATTATCACTACATACATACAACCTCAAATAAACTTGTTTCAGGATTTTGTACCTACTATTTAAGGTTCAAATGTGGGTAGTCTAATCACTGCTTCCATTATTTAAGGCAATGTATGTCCAACCTCCTGTTTATTCCTTAAAAAGGATTTTAAGAATGAAGACGAAAGCGCTTGGAATCGTTTTTTACTTTTCATTTGTGGGCGTATCTGCAAAACTTTAACTCGCTGCACTTTGTGAGCTTTTTTCATATATATATATTAGTGATGGAGTCGTTCCTTGGGAACTTTATTCGTAGCAGGAATATGAAGACATATGCGATGGTTTGGAACATTTAATTTTCCGGACAATTCGGTCATTAACGATGACCATCATCAGCGAATTCTAAATATAAAGAATTATTTTGATAAGAATAACTAAACACAGCAATAAAAACATTACAGGAGTCAAAAATGATAACCGAAAACAAGAAGGTAAAATGAAATATATAATCCTAAACCGTTGAAAGCATTACAGGAGTCAAAAATGATAACCGAAAACAAGAAGTTAAAATGAAATATATAATCCTAAACCGTTGAAAGCAAATTGGTGAAAATCTATTAATAAGAAATTGATGTAATATCGTAAAAAATAACTAAATAAAAAATAATCCCATGAGTTTAACATATGCATAATAAACATGAATTAAATTTCTATCGAAATACAAAAATTATAAACTATAGCAATAAAGTCGAAAGCAAGGCATGAAGAAATCGATTAATAAGACTGAGAGAGAGAAAAAAGAGAAGATTAAATAATCCCATGAGCAGCAAATATGAATAATAAACCTGAATCAAGCGGAATACAAAAAATTCACTATAAACCACAGCAAGAGAGAATTATAAGGGCAGGGCGAACAATCGAAAATAAGTTAGATCAGGGGGTATGTAATCGAAGCGGATATTAATAAATGGAGCGAAGCAAGTAATTCAATTAAGTTCAATTTAAGTGATTGAACATTAAATAATACGAGTAGACTAAAGCACGAAAGTTTAAATAGTAAATAATCAATAATGGAGGGGTCAAAAGGGCGACTAAAACATTAAATTAAGGATAAGTCAATAATAAACTGACACACCCTGTAGCGCTAAATACTTCCAAGAAGTATGGTCCGATGTTTCCTACTGCTAAGATTGCAGCCAATACTCTGTACTTAAGAGAGTGAAGTC
Organism: Ceratothoa steindachneri; assembly: GCA_963969495.1. Classification (NCBI taxonomy): domain Eukaryota; kingdom Metazoa; phylum Arthropoda; class Malacostraca; order Isopoda; family Cymothoidae; genus Ceratothoa; species Ceratothoa steindachneri. The sequence goes on along the minus strand of OZ018321.1, from coordinate 143,549,776 downwards.
TTGGGTTCTACTTAATTTGGGTTTGTACTCCTCTATTTTACTTTGAAAATCAAGTTTTCAAAATTTGAAATCTAGCTTTTTTAAAATGAAGGTCAACATTTTTAATTTGAAATCAAAATATTTTTATTTTAAGGTCAATTTTTAAAATTTTAAGTTTTTTTTTCTAATATGAAAGTCAACTTTTGAAATTGAAGTTCAATATTTTAATATGAAATTCAACTTTTAAAAATTCCAGTTCCTTTATTTTAATTTGAGGCTGAATAAGTGTAGTACTCTCCTGCATGTCACACGGGATATACCGAGGGACTGACTTCACGTGCGCACAGAGCGTCTCAGGCTCCGCTGCACTGACTATCACGTTCTCGACCAGTGGGGGAGGGGGGGCTTGGATGGTTTTCAATGGCTGCTTTGAGGTTCTCCACAGTTCCATATTTATCAAATTGGTCCAACCATTTTTTTTTCTGCTTTTGGAGTAGGCATTCTCACATTCCAACTGATGAATGAACGTATCCTGCATTTTTTTGAACGACCCTGTCTTGCATTAATTTTTAACGCAGTATATTCTTACTCGAGCGTTTCTTGAGGTCAATCTTTGTTTAACCCTTATCCACTCACATGAATCGATGAGGGCTAGCACTCATATTTAACATTTTGTAACAGGCTTAATCCATAACAAAAATACCTTATACAGGGTCACCACCCCAAAACGGGCCACAAATTTCGATAGCCCTCATTTCTTAATTTTCTGCAAGGATTGAATGAAACTTTGGTGATAAATAGGTTATTTTGTTTAAAAAATGATTTTAAAAGATGAGAGTCTTTGGACATTTCATTTTTATTCTAGAGCTCGTGTTGGAGTTGACCTCCATTTAGCTCTTTGCATTTCTTGAGGCGCAGCGCAAAGTTGTCCATGACGTCCTACAAACTGACCAAATAATGGCTCTAATCTCCTCCCTAATATATTCCTTGAGTTCCGTAATAACCTGGGACCCCTGCGTACACTCTGTGTTTTAGTCAACCCTGGAGAAAGAAATGTGGCGAGCTAAGGTCTGTGCCTTTCACCCAATCTCGGAACAGGTTCAAGGTGTGAGAGCTTGCTCCATCTTGCTAGAACAGGGTATGTAGCTCCCTTTTAAAGGTTTTGAGCACCTCAACATACCGCTCCTTGGTGACTGTCACTGTCGCGCCAGATTCCTCGAAGATGGTTGTCCGATGATGCCTCTGGCTGATATTGCAGTCCATAGCGTGCACTAAAAAGAGTGTAGAGGTATGGGGCCTACCTCATTTGGTTTGGAAGTCCCCCAGAAGGCATTTTAGTTCGAGTTTACCTTTCCTACAAGATGGAAGTGAGCTTCATTTGAGGTCTAAAGGAGGTTAAGGAAAGTTAGGGATTCCTGAATCTTCTCCAGTATCTTGACTGTCATAGCCTTTCTCTGCTCCTTCTCTTGTGAGGGTCTTCTTCTTCTGGATTCTGTATTGAAAGCCTTTACATACATTACTAGCACTCTCCTGCAACTCTCACAGGATATACCGAGAGAATGACTTCGCCTGAGCACAGAGCGTTTTGGAATCTTCTGAACTGACTTTCTCACGCTCTCGACCAGCTCAGCTGTACTCTTCCTGCAGCGTCCTGAGTGGCTTAGACGGTTGTCTCTGGCTGCATTAAGGTTTTCTACTGTCCAATAGTTCTCTAAATGGTCCACTCAGTCTAGAATTTTGAACTTGAAGGGGGCTTTTTCACATTAGAACTGATGCATGAAAGTGTCCGGCAGTTTCTTGAACGAGCCTGTCATGTATTAATGTTTTACGCAGTATATTCTTTGCTGGAGCTGCCATTGAGATTTAGTTGTATTCACGGGCATTGTTTCTGTTATGTCCTGCAAAGTAAGGGTGATTAGTGAATAAATGAATGAAGGATATATCACAAAAATTGTGCAGGCCCGTTTTTTGGAGGTAACCCTGTATATTTAATTATTGTTTCCATAAATCTATAAATTATATATTTAATTATTTCTGATTTTCCAAGTAACCTTGCGATAACAGATGCACTAGTTTTTTGAACGTGGTATCTCCTGTAGACCTATTCCACGGGCGATATTTTTATCAAGTTAGACATTTCGTATTTTTACCAATTCCCCGTGTGCTGGGCAAATATTCTTGTTACATTTGTCACAAGAGGCTCCGAACACCTCTTTGTATACCTTACACCTTCCCACCCGTATAGAACTTGTTTGTTCCTCATTACCTGTTTGTAACTGGATTGGGAGAAATCCTAAATGCTCTGCAGCTTCTCTTGTTTGGGAGGAAATTCTTTGCTTTTTTTTTTTAAATCCGGCTTCTGCACTTGGTCTTACAAGAATTTTGGCCAGGTTTTGTAGGAATACCTTCCGCTGATTTTGGAGGTTTATTTGCCACAAAATAAGGAAGGCATTGTGAAAACTTACAGAGGCTAGCGAACGGTTTTCCTTCTGCATGTGAATTCTTCTATGTTTTCATCAAATTGGTTAACTCCTTTTTTTCATAAATTAGAATCTAAAATTAGAACAGGTTATTAGCTTTCTCAGGCAAACACTCATCCCCAGCATGAGAAGAACTAAGTAGAATAAAATTCTTGTCTTTCTTCCGAATATAGGAAACCAACATGATGTTACTTTGAAGATCATAAGCAAACACACTTGAATGCACTGGTCTTTTGATCTGCATTAGGGGTTGAGGAATCCTTTTCTGTTTAATCGTACCAAAGAAAGTAAGATTCTATTCTAATAATGCAACAGCTAAACCTTTCTACCTGAAGAAGTTGACTGTAACGATCTCATGTCCAGCATTTTCGAGGGTGTGCATAATTCAAACATAGCATCTTTTGCAAGATTGCGATGTACTCGTTCTCTTTTCATCCCAGTGTAAATCTTTGCATTCTCCTCTTCACTAGTTGAACTACATAACTATCAACCTAACAAAAATTTTCACTTTTAATTTAATTTAGAAACAACTTTTCGAGATTTTTTTTCGGGCTCAAATGATCTCGTTGATTTTCTTATTTTTAAGCAAGGGGTTTCTCTATTTTCTTACTTACTCAAAGCTCCTTTTAGGGAAAAGTTTAGGGCAGTGGCTAATGTACCATGTTTATATCTGGTGGGGAATTATGGGGGTTTAAAATTATGTGTTGTGTAAGAATTTAGGAGGTGCAAGTGTTTGAAGTTAGGAATGTTGGTTTTTTAAGTCTATGGTGTCAGAATGTTGTATATTTAGGCGTTGTGAGTGAGAATTTAAGGTCTGTAAGCTTTGTATACGGGGGAAATGTGATGGTGTAATTTTTGGCTGTATGAACGAAGTTTGATGGCTTGGTCTGACAAAATCAATTAATAATTTAAAGTGCAAAGTATGCGGTGACGGTATCTAATTAGAATAGTAGAGAGTAGCCATATTCACACTGAGGTAGACACACCTGGCAGACCCTCCTCATCCACGCAAAGCATTTAGCTGTACCCAATGGAACAATCTAACAGCCCTAAAAGGAAATGTAGCAATTGGGTATTTTAACTCACCAGTTTGCGATAGCAGGACATGAGTTTGTTTTTACCTACCGACAGGGGAAAGCTACCTCTTAGAATACTAAGGTGAACTACAATATACGAAGTGATATAACATGACTGTAGGGGTGGCTGAAAACGATCCCGAGTCCTGTAACATCTAAATTAAGTGTTAAATTACTCAATTGATAGAGATCCTTGGGGTGATGTTATATTTTCTATTGCGTACTTCCATTTGCTTTGCGCGGATAATGAGCATCTTCTAAGTGTGCTCAATCCAGTGTAAAGGAACCTTTTGTTATATAATTGAAGGTTCAAGTAATTTTTGAGAGCTAGAAATGTAGTGCAGGTAAGATTAAAGTGTCATAATTGGGTAGCGTAAGAGTTAAGTGTGTGTAAATATTATGATTTAAATGTTGAATTTGAGGCAAGTGGTAAATCAATATTTGTTTCGGAACTATATAAAATCTAAGTTATTACACTGAGAGTAGCAATGTACAAGGGAAGTTAACTAAGGAAATCCGGATTGTGGCTGACTTATCTGCTTTGTAAATGATAAGTGTGCATGCCGTTTTAATTATGGGATTGCGGCATGTAACAAGGTTTTGTGTAAAAAATTAGCATGTGCAGATTCTAGATTCAGTATTATGAGATTGGAAAAGATTTGTTGTTGAGGTGAAATCAATGCTAATTCCTTGATTTTGTTTGTTTATTTTTTATCTTTCCGTTGTGGCCATGCTAAAGGTTAAAATGTATGTCATGAATTTATGTAGGGTGTATGTAAAGGTTGAGTATAATAATGTTTTTTTTCTGAATGTTTTGGATGTGAATGTGTCGTATGCAAATATGTCTTACCTAAATCGAGGTTTGGAGGGATTAGAACTAGGTCTGTTCCGGGCCATCTTGTGGGGATTCAACTTTAATCGTTGAGTCAAATCATCAACTTACGTTGACTCTCCAGAAAAGGTTATTCCTTTGCTGTTCGGAACAAAGTGGAGCATTTTTTCATATTTAAAACGAGATAACAACAAGGGCTCATCTCGCGGAATGTTTGAAAAAAGAAATCTATAAAAAAAGTAGTGATGGTAAAATTAAATGTGTAGAGGATCGCCACAAAACGTAAAGCAGCCATCATGGCCGGGTGCACGCAAAATCAACCAGATGTGAGCTGCAGAAGGGCTGACCTGCCATCTCCTTGCTGCTTCATAAAAGGAGAGATAAAAAATAGAAAAATGTGAAAAGTATAATGGTAAAAGGTGGGAAGCGTTCAGTACTTGAAGAATGACCATCCTCGACACGAAGCAGGAAAGATGGGGTGACGCTTTTCGTCCCAGCCCCAACAATGGGTGAGCTATTTGGTGACCAGAGGCCAAACTTAACAATTGACAAAAAAAAGAGGTTCAAACAAGCTTGTATACAAATTTTCGATGAAGGGTAAAAGAGAGATGTCTAGAAGGAATTAAGGCCAAGTTGAATTAATCGATTTCGAGATTACCGCAGAGAGTGGGGCCAGGGGAGCATAACGCTCTTCCAGATATCAGGTGTAACTGTTTACGCATTCCGAACCATACGGAGAGAATGTCTGATTAACACCAGCTGAAAGATACCTAGTCAAATAGCTTTATTATTTTTTATGTTTTATAAGGTGTATAGTAATGGATGACTTCACTATTTTTCTCGAAAAGTCAGCGCATCAGTCCATGTCATAATGATTTCCCTTCCTCAACCTCATCCACATTCTCTCTGATGCCATTATTTCCTCTGAATTTAAATCACAACTAACCTTGCATTCCTTTTCTCTTATGTGCTGGCCAGGTTCAGCAGGCAACCATTGTGGATTGAGCCATGATCCGACTAATACTGCAATCCCCTTGTTTCCTTGTGTGCCCTCATTTCTCAAGAGAGCCGTCACACTCTTCCACTGATTTGCTTGAATCGAAATAGTCAAAGCCAAGAAAGGTGGCAGTTGAATCTCGACTGTTTAATTCGAAATCTAGCCTCTATTTGGAGGTAGCGATGAGGAAGAGTTTCGTGCCCTACAAATGACAAGGAAGCAATACTGCAAATATCTCTCTCCTCAGCCGAATAATTCGAATCTGTGGAAGAGACGTCTCTCCTGCCGCGCCAATATTCTACTAAAGACATTGAAGTCGGCATAGCCAACGACGCGTTCTCAAGCCATAAGCTGTATGAGTTATGCCACCAAGGGGTTTATACGTATAACAAAAGGTTTTCCTCTTCAGTTAGAGCCCGGATAGATTAATCTGATCAGATTCGGAAGTCATACTCTTTCTACATTTTATGCCTCTTTTTTCTTAAGCTCTTGGGCTCTTTCGAGTACTTCATCCGTTTTCACGTTAGTACTTGTGTAATGTGGAGCTCTTCAACAGAGATTACAGCCGCTAGAGTTAGAATACTGTTGTGTAATCAGTAGCTAGTAAGAGAGCTCTTAACCTCCCATTAAGGCATTAGAAACGCTACATTTACTGTTTCACAGAATTAGGGACAAATTGGCTCATAAACTTCGGAAAAATGTGGAGATTTTATTTTACTCGGTTCAGCTGCATGAAAGAGTTGCTGTGAAAAATTGTTCTCAAAAGGGTTTTAATTTATGTACACAAACAGCAACGTTGGCTCTTTCTCAAACTGACAATAAGGCCTAGATCTGGTCTGAACTTCGGGTTGCATTACAATGAAGATGGAAAAATACGGCAATTAATATAAAGTTGTGGAGTGTTGTCCCCCCGTTTTTTCCATTGAACTATTCTCAAATATATCGAACGTATCGAGTCATTCTCTGACATTTCCAAATTGGACATACTAGCGAGACGACTAGCCATCTGATGGAGAGCTCCCATTAATCTTTCTGGGAAGTCTGAGTTGTATCCCTGATATAACACTTCCCCCTGCTGGTGATGGCTGGCTCTTTTGTGCAAGATTGCGCTCTGATGAAGTCCTTAGATGTGTCGGGCCTCCTTCTTAAAATTAGAATTTTACTTAATCTGTTGGTTGCACGCGTGGGTCTGTAATGGAAGCGGGCCTGCTGCTAACAACTTTGACTTGACTAATTCTCTTTTCCTGACTCGTTCTGTCTAAATCTTCGTGTCTAAGTCTTCTTCTGTGTGTGTGCCTATATATATATATATATATATATATATATATATATATATATATATATATATATATATATATATATATATATGCGATTGGTCTCCAAGGGGCGTGACCCTTCTTCCCTTGCGTGGATGCGGGGCGGTGCCAACGACCTGGGAAACTCACTGGGTCCCTTTTAGGTAGAATTACAAGATTTATGTGTAATTATTCAACTTTCATATATTCAAGTTTTGTACCTATTCCGTATCAAAGAGATATCGCTTACTCTCGCAGTCCTTTGGGAATTTTAACCGGTTAAAGCATACACTGCCCTGTATTTGTTCAGCTTGTCCTGGTTTATCTATCATAGACCTTTTTGACTAGCAGCTGTGTCTTAGTGTATGTGTGTGTGTGTGTGTGTGTGTGTGTGTGTGTGTGTTCGCGGAATATTCTAGCGATTCCTTTGTCCTATACGTATAAATATACAATTGTGATATATATATATATATATATATATATATATATATATATATATATATATATATATTATTTTTTTTCGGGGGGGGGGGGTCTGATTTTTTTATACCATTTCGATTGCATCGTATAATATTTCATTAATTCATGCAAGTACCGATTTTTACCCTGCGACCAAGCGCCAGGTCAAGGCGTTGCTGGTTTTTTCAAAGCAATGAAGTTCAATTGTACCCATTTAGAGTTCTGAAATGACCCATATGACCATGGAACATATGGTTATTCCCCCTGGAGATTTCAAATTTGCCTTGGGATTTGGCGCTGGGTGGCGCCATCTAGTGGCAAAAGCCTCATTTAGCCATTCCAAGGCACTTGTAAGTGATTTTAACCATGAGAAACCATCAATGCAATGACAAACGGAGCTTAGTAATTGAAAGTCGTGTCAAGTGTAATGCCTCGTCAAATCAGTAGTTTTTTCTGCCCCAACTGTTGTATACTTAAAACAAGAAAATTAACACATCACTTGGCTAAATGCTCTTAAAAAGATAAAGGTAAAATAGTATTTGAAATCACCACCAAGATGCCAGTAACCCCTAGTGAAGCGTAGAGTTAATCCAAACGTAGTGTAAGCGTGAAGATTTTGAGGCTAATTAGGTGGTCCATTGGAAAATAGGGGCTATGATTAAGTCACATAACCAGATAAGAAAGTCAAGGTCGGATATTATTTTATTTGTCAAGTAAGTCAAAAGGTTTGCCAAGGGCAGAAACTTCAAATCGTCAAAAACGAAATCAAAAAGGTGTCTAAACTACCGGAACCGGTCTTCGATAACATCAAATCAAGTTCGTCGACCTTAAAACCTTCTTGGCTCTCTGGCAAACGTTGCTAGATGTCAAAGAAACGATGCTGGATTCCCTTACAAATGTGTATTTTATTATTAAAACGGTCGTGAACTTCTTTCTAAAGTTATTGAACGCCTTTAAAAAGGTATCGAACATCTTCAAAACGAAACTGCACGTCATCTGCACAACACAATCAATTAATGAAGGAAAGCAAGTTAAATGGGTGTAAAATTGTTTTTTAAAGATAAGATTCGATGTGTTTTAAGTATATTTAATGTGAAACCGCCAAAAGAATTTTGGTGGAAATATATAAGTTCACTCACACATTTTTCACCTATAGGATAAATTAAAAATTGTTCCATGCTGCTAATCTCTTCTTAGCCGTCGCTATCGAAATGAGACTTGCCTTTATTTCTAAGAAAGCCAAACCTAATCCTAATGCACCAAGGATTACAATTTTGCTACTTTCATTAAGAATATCTTCTTCAAAAGTTTTTTTTATTTCAATAAAAGAAAGCTACTGTATAACACATACACACATGTGCAGAAGTTTTTTATATGTATATACTTTATCCCAGTCAATACCTTGTGCACACAAAATCCACCCTAGAAGAATACCTACAACACAGAAAAGAAAAAGGTTAAAGAAAAAGTGGACGGTAGCAGAATATTTGACAAAAACAATGTAATAATGGCCTTAAGGAATGTGAAAATATAGCTTCCGTGAGTGCCAAGCAGTACTATCTTTTTTATTCTCTGTTCCACAGCCATTTTAATTCCTTTGCTTCCTTCCGTCATAAGCCCCTTCCTGAGGATGAAAGAGACGACCAGAGAGGAAAAAGGCACTACGGGGAATGGGCTTGGTCCAAATGGGGTTGTGTAAATGTAGCGAAAAGCGCTGCAGGATTGCCACAAAGAGTTTAATCGGTGGATTCGAACCAATGAGTTGAATGAAAGGGAACTGTAGAGAAGGGAAATCGAAAAGGGTGTTCTCATGTCATGGTATTTAATGAAGTTAAATATTTCCTTTAGCTAAGTTATTAGACCGATGATTCTCAACGGAGTAAAGGTATAGGGTAAGACTAATGAATATAATAAAAAAGGATGAGAGAACAAAGATGAGGAAGAAAATTCAAAAGGAATATCTTACTCGTGGAGCTAGCAGACGGCCACGTTCACAAGAGGGAGTAAGAACGAGTGATCCTTATTATTTAAGATCCAATTCCTGACAACTCGTGGATGCATAATAGAAAATAATTCCCTTAACAAACAAGGATCTATTGATCATTGGGGTGGCATGCCCTCATTAGGTATTGTGGTGGTAAGATAGTAAAGTTGACCAAAACTAATACCATTGATCCGGACTCAAATAAATTAATACCATTATAGCCATATAATTTGAGTCCCGTTAATGAATGGGGTGAAGCTTAAGGCCTATGTTAGTGTTGGGTGAAAATGACTTCCATAAGGCTAATTCACTTGATAATGACTACCCTATTGCCTTTTGAGTTTCTTGAGCTCACAAAGGCTATCTATCATAAGGCTTCATGGGTTGGAAATGTTTGCCATAAGGCTTGCTGAGTTGATAATGGGTGCCCTATTGTTTGTTGAGTTGATAATGGCAACGACATGTCTTGTTGAGTTTACAATAGCTATCATAAGGCTTACTGATTTGACAATGACCGCTCAAAAGGTTGTTTAGTTGATAATAGCTGTCCTGATGGATGTTAAATTGATAATAGCTAATATCCGGCTTGATTGATTGATAATAGATGCCATAAAGAATTTTGAGTTGATGATAATAACGGCCTTAAGGATTTTTGAGTCAATAATTCGTCATTAAGCTTCATTTAATTGTTTGATAATGACTGCCATTACGTCAGTTGAGTTGATAATGGCCGACATTACACTCGTTGAGTTGATAATGGCTGACAAATGGTTAGTTTAGTTAATAATGACTGCCGCAACGTTTGTTGGATGGATATGCTTTGTTGAGTAGAGAATGAGTGTTACAATGATTGTTTAGTAGATAATAATGCCTTCTCCATGGCTTTTTAACTTTATAATGACAGCGAAAAGGTTTTTTGATTTAATATTTTAGGTGAGTTGATAATGACTGCGATAAGAGTTATTTAGTTGGTAATGGCTATAATAAGGTATTGGAGTTTATTGAGGAACAGATCACCTCACTAGATAATATATATATATATATATATATATATATATATATATATATATATATATATATATGTATCTATTGGTTGAGAGGAAAGAGATAAAGACCAAGGAAATATGTATATATGGAGTTATACATACATATATCATCTAAAGTACTTACACGTCCTTGCTATGTACAAGTACGTTCACTTCGTAAAAGTAATCCATTAGTTACAAGGTATAAGAGTGCGATTTACTACAGGGGCCGGTAGCGTTTAACTGAGTTTACCAAGTTGCAGTTCAAAAGTATATTTAAAGAAGGAAAACCGAAAATATAATTTTTAATGAGTAACTAGTTAACATATATATATATACATACATACGGGAAATATAGGTAATGTAAATAAAGGACAACTCTGAGATAATACAGATTAATTGGCAATCGGAGAACGTTAATTACTTGTTAATCAGATTTCAAATGGAATATTACAAATCAGTTATAAAGAGGGAATATTTTAATGTTGGAAAGTGGGTCTATTATCTTGAGATTAAAGCAAATGGTCGTTTGACTTTTAATGGGCTCACCTCGAGGAAGGGAGAAGGCCAGCGGACGCGGCTTTCGAGGGAATATCCTTCAGCGGGTCGGCGCGAGGAATGGAGAAGGCCAATGGACATCCTGACCGTGACTAGGATGAAGCTTGGGGGACGGAGAGGCAGAGGAAGAGTTCCAGAGAAGTACAACCTCCAAATCGAGACTCTGCTTCCGCTCGGCACGAAGTCTCACGTGTCCTTCGGGGACAAAAACGATTCAAGGCTTACTTTGAACAGAGTAAGACTTCACAAAAGAGATGGGTCTACCTGGTGAGATCCGATCTCGAGGTACAACCGAATACCGGGGAGCTTGAAGAAACAGGCACAACGAGATGAACCAAAGGCGATTGGTTCTCAATCTAACCAGAGACTCGAAAACCCAGGATATTTATATGACGGCTATTTTTTGATGCTCAATCGTTGGAAGGCATAAACGTTTGGCATAGGACTTCTGGCGCCTAGAGGGATTAGCGATTGTTGCCCGACCAAGGTATTAATGGCCTTCAACAATGTGGGCAGGAGACTCGGCGAACAGTCTCCAAAATATGGAAATTAGCGTTTACGCGGTGGGATTAAAGCTTTTAGCGCGCTCAACTTAATTAACTTCACCTGCGAGGCAGCTGGTGAATATTCCAATTCTTTCTTTCTTTCTCCGCTTCCCTGGACTCTCACATTACTACACGTGGAGGTAGATTTTTAGAAGAGAGTGAGGGAAGAAATTTAGGCAGCAATTAGAGTGATATTTCTCTACAGGGTTGAAAGTGGCTGCTATAAGGCATGTTGAGTTGATAATAATGGCTCTCCTAAAGCATTTGCAGTTAATAATGGCTGCGATTGCGCCTCTTTAGTTTATTATGGCTGTTTTACTGCTTTTTGAATTGAGAAGAGACGTGAGTAAAATTGTTTAGTTAATTGGAGCTGCTTAAGTCTTTTTGAGTTAAGAATGGCTGTACTAAGTATTTTTTTAGTTGATAATAGATATCATAAGGCTGCGAGATCAGCTATAGGGTGACCTTCAACATCTGATTAACTCTCTAAAATCCATTAGAGATAGAACATTGACTTTATTTTGTTGTATGACTGTCAGCAGTGAAAGAACCTCCTTACCGGTCCAGCTGTCATCGACACACTGAATTAATCCACCTTTCTTTATCTAACCTTCTATTTCTTCATCAAACCGCTTCCTATTTGCTTTCAACTTTGCATTTCCATAATTTTGCATGCATGTTATTCAGCAGGTAAGTTCGAATTTCGTGTTCCTAATTACAGATAACATGCCAAGCCACACCATTACACTTCGCAGAAGGCTCCAGATGTTCTTGCACAACTGGATAGTGGCTGAGACAGCAAACACCCTCACATATTCCGAATTCCCTAATTGAATCCCACCTATTATATAACCAACCCACCAATATTGTTAATAATATCTATCTCCACGATTATCCCAATGCCAGGAATAAGAACCTCTCTCACAACACAATCCAAAGAAACAGTTTGAGCATCAATAGTCACAGATAGTTCACCACTACTCAGGCAGGGTACATTAGTATCCTCAACCGCAAGAATCAAACACGTGTGGTCACACAACTCATGAACAAAGCCTGGCACCGAATCTGACCTAACACTACTCGTATCGAGCAATGCTCTCACCCGACGACCCTCAATAATGACATCGATTCCGGGAAGCACCTTCATTTCTGACTTGGAACAGGTGCTGCTGCATCAGCTCTTCCCATCCCATTTCCATGCATGTAACCCCTAACAGCATGCCCCTTTCCTCCACAGTTCCAACAGCTGGATTAACACTATGTACAAAGTTGACTCTTCAACCTTCTTGAATGTTGATGCAACAGCCACAATATGATTTTTAATTATTTTAACTATTAATGATCTAGCACCTCTGACTCTCGCATTCTTCGTGACATCGCTCGAAGCTCTTGAGGTACTTCTGATTCCAATCCAATAATAAATGCCCAACACAATATTTTTTCAGTTGCGATATCTGACAACCGTGCCAACCGGCGCAAGTCCGTCATAAAAAAACATCTATGGGCCCATTGCGCCACACATGTCTTATGAACTGTTTATACTCTTGAACGGATCCAGCGAAAAGGTTCGATTAAATTCGATTAGATTGCATCAACATCTTTCTTTTTGAGCCCTTTAATTAATTATAAACAGCAAAAGAACTCGCCTCTAAAAACAACTCTTCAACTTTTTCACACCTCTAAGTTTAGCAACCAACTTAAATTTGTTCAACCACTCTATCACGTCACCACTGCCACCAAACGCCTGCAACAGATTTCTCAACTTCAAATTCTCGGCCACTATCACAAAATGCCAAGAGAGCTTGTTCTTAACTTAGGTTATCAGACTGCTACACCACAGAAACGTGCACCTTTTACCGTAACGTATACAGCTTGCTTCAACACAGGGTAAACGACAACCCAGTTCCTAAACCTATTACATTTTGACTGGCCAAATTTTGCACATAAGCATAATTTCATTGTTTACGATACAGTCAGGATGCCAACAATCGATAATCACACATGGCACAAAGAGTTTCCTAATTAGCACTCGATCAGTCATATCGCTAATTCCCTCAAATCAACCTGATCTACAATAAGAGTTAAGTGGGAATCGTCCCAACTGCCCGTGGTACTCTTAGCAAACTTTTGTGTACAAAATCCCTGTGATAGAATAGTCTGAGGCTGCGATGCCTCAGCCCCTATCACATATTGAAACTCATGATTCCCACGTGCATCCTGCGCGAGAGAGTAGAACGGCGTCTTATCGCCCACTATTCTTAAGTTTAAAACAGGAGGTTCAATCCTCACGTTTGCCTCCATGCGTAGATCTGGCCAGATTGAATTAGGCTTATGGGAAGATAAGATATTTTACCAAGCGCTACCGGGACATTCCATCGAAGTCTCCCCCCCCCCTTATTGTCCCCTACGCCGAGGGGCTGGCTCCGGCTATTTATGCGATAGAATTTCGCGTTTGAAGCAGATCCCGATTATCTTCGCGAGGCATGACACCGATCCGGTCTCCCTTGTGCACCTAGAAACTCTACCCCGAGAACTCCCTTATTGTCCAAAAGAGGACAATATCCTTTAAGTGCCAATGATTGTGCCCCTCAATCAGCCTAGTCCACAAGGGCCCCCTGTTGTTTAGAAAGAGAACAACTTTAGAACAGTCATTGTTCTTCAAGCCCGTTCGACAAGAAACGTTTCTCGTTCCCATGATATCACGTCAGTGGTAATTTAATTCCCCCTTTTTTAACATTGTTCAAGCGAACGCTTGGTTACACCAATAACCTCAATTGTTTATCCATAACATCTCCAGTATCCTGTCTCAAGGATCACTCCTAATTCTAAACCAGAACTTCGCTCTCATTTCTCGAAGTCAGTCCTTCCCCCTCGTTAAGGACAACCCCCCTAAAAACCCCTAATCGTGGAAAAGAGTTTGCCAGTTGGACCGAAGATTCCTTCAAATCGCCTTCTTCTGCACGACGACCCTATAAATACGTAAGCTACGCATTACATTTAACTTTTTAACTTTGTGCCAACGCAACGCTGTGCTTTAAACAGATTTTAGCTAACAATTTTCCTTCTTGTTTGATTTGTCATTTTAAATCCCTCCAAATCTTAATCCTCCACTTCGTCAAATATTCCCATGACTTTTTCGTTTCATGTGTATCTCCCATTTTTAATCTCCGGTCATGTAAATATTTTCCGTGTGTTGTTTTGTTAGATTAAATAAGAAAATTCTATTTTATTAATGTTTGCAATATTATTTATCCTTGGGCTCCATTCCACTTCTTAAGTATATTGAAGATAAATAAGCCCATTTTAGTCATTCTCTGCCATCTGATAATCCCGCACTCGAATATAGAATGATCCCCACAAAGAATATATATATATATATATATATATATATATATATAATATAGTACAAGAAAGAGAAATTTGACGCAAATGAGCAGGAGACAAGAAACAGGAGTTTTTTAGAGGTAAGAGAAAGGGACATTAGAAGAAGACTAGAATCATAGAGAGCAGAGGGCGGCACAATGAAGGCAATCCTTTACCGAGAAGACAGAAATAACGCCAGGAGAAAAAAGTTTGAAATTCCTGGCCGGGACTCGAACCCGGGTCTGCTGATTGCCGGTCAGATGCTCTACCGCTGAGCTACCAGGCACAGTGACTCTACTTCGCCCAAAGCGTTACTCCATCAAACCCAGTATCTCTCTAAGCTAGGAACCTCCAAGGAATTTTTATACCACATCTTCTTACCCGCTCACAATTTAAAGGCTCATCCCCAAGTCACATACAAAGAAGAAGGAGCAAATGCAAGTTCTGCGGGTGATAACAACCACCACAGTGCTTTCGCCATATTTATTTTCTGCCTTTCAAAACAATTTTGAAGACAGAAATAAAGGTGCAGAAACCTTGCATTGCAGACTATATTACAATATAGTACATGAAAGAGAAATTTGACGCAAATGAGCAGGAGACAAGAAACAGGAGTTTTTTAGAGGTAAGAGAAAGGGACATTAGAAGAAGACTAGAATCATAGAGAGCAGAGGGCGGCACAATGAAGGCAATCCTTTACCGAGAAGACAGAAATAACGCCAGGAGAAAAAAGTTTGAAATTCCTGGCCGGGACTCGAACCCGGGTCTGCTGATTGCCGGTCAGATGCTCTACCGCTGAGCTACCAGGCACAGTGACTCTACTTCGCCCCAAGCGTTACTCCATCAAACCCAGTATCTCTCTAAGCTAGGAACCTCCAAGGAATTTTTATACCACATCTTCTTACCCGCTCACAATTTAAAGGCTCATCCCCAAGTCACATACAAAGAAGAAGGAGCAAATGCAAGTTCTGCGGGTGATAACAACCACCACAGTGCTTTCGCCATATTTATTTTCTGCCTTTCAAAACAATTTTGAAGACAGAAATAAAGGTGCAGAAACCTTGCATTGCAGACTATATTACAATATAGTACAAGAAAGAGAAATTTGACGCAAATGAGCAGGAGACAAGAAACAGGAGTTTTTTAGAGGTAAGAGAAAGGGACATTAGAAGAAGACTAGAATCATAGAGAGCAGAGGGCGGCACAATGAAGGCAATCCTTTACCGAGAAGACAGAAATAACGCCAGGAGAAAAAAGTTTGAAATTCCTGGCCGGGACTCGAACCCGGGTCTGCTGATTGCCGGTCAGATGCTCTACCGCTGAGCTACCAGGCACAGTGACTCTACTTCGCCCAAGGCGTTACTCCATCAAACCCAGTATCTCTCTAAGCTAGGAACCTCCAAGGAATTTTTATACCACATCTTCTTACCCGCTCACAATTTAAAGGCTCATCCCCAAGTCACATACAAAGAAGAAGGAGCAAATGCAAGTTCTGCGGGTGATAACAACCACCACAGTGCTTTCGCCATATTTATTTTCTGCCTTTCAAAACAATTTTGAAGACAGAAATAAAGGTGCAGAAACCTTGCATTGCAGACTATATTACAATATAGTACATGAAAGAGAAATTTGACGCAAATGAGCAGGAGACAAGAAACAGGAGTTTTTTAGAGGTAAGAGAAAGGGACATTAGAAGAAGACTAGAATCATAGAGAGCAGAGGGCGGCACAATGAAGGCAATCCTTTACCGAGAAGACAGAAATAACGCCAGGAGAAAAAAGTTTGAAATTCCTGGCCGGAACTCGAACCCGGGTCTGCTGATTGCCGGTCAGATGCTCTACCGCTGAGCTACCAGGCACAGTGACTCTACTTCGCCCAAAGCGTTACTCGATCAAACCCAGTATCTCTCTAAGCTAGGAACCTCCAAGGAATTTTTATACCACATCTTCTTACCCGCTCACAATTTAAAGGCTCATCCCCAAGTCACATACAAAGAAGAAGGAGCAAATGCAAGTTCTGCGGGTGATAACAACCACCACAGTGCTTTCGCCATATTTATTTTCTGCCTTTCAAAACAATTTTGAAGACAGAAATAAAGGTGCAGAAACCTTGCATTGCAGACTATATTACAATATAGTACAAGAAAGAGAAATTTGACGCAAATGAGCAGGAGACAAGAAACAGGAGTTTTTTAGAGGTAAGAGAAAGGGACATTAGAAGAAGACTAGAATCATAGAGAGCAGAGGGCGGCACAATGAAGGCAATCCTTTACCGAGAAGACAGAAATAACGCCAGGAGAAAAAAGTTTGAAATTCCTGGCCGGGACTCGAACCCGGGTCTGCTGATTGCCGGTCAGATGCTCTACCGCTGAGCTACCAGGCACAGTGACTCTACTTCGCCCAAATCGTTACTCCATCAAACCCAGTATCTCTCTAAGCTAGGAACCTCCAAGGAATTTTTATACCACATCTTCTTACCCGCTCACAATTTAAAGGCTCATCCCCAAGTCACATACAAAGAAGAAGGAGCAAATGCAAGTTCTGCGGGTGATAACAACCACCACAGTGCTTTCGCCATATTTATTTTCTGCCTTTCAAAACAATTTTGAAGACAGAAATAAAGGTGCAGAAACCTTGCATTGCAGACTATATTACAATATAGTACATGAAAGAGAAATTTGACGCAAATGAGCAGGAGACAAGAAACAGGAGTTTTTTAGAGGTAAGAGAAAGGGACATTAGAAGAAGACTAGAATCATAGAGAGCAGAGGGCGGCACAATGAAGGCAATCCTTTACCGAGAAGACAGAAATAACGCCAGGAGAAAAAAGTTTGAAATTCCTGGCCGGGACTTGGGGATGAGCCTTTAAATTGTGAGCGGGTAAGAAGATGTGGTATAAAAATTCCTTGGAGGTTCCTAGCTTAGAGAGATACTGGGTTTGATGGAGTAACGCTTTGGGCGAAGTAGAGTCACTGTGCCTGGTAGCTCAGCGGTAGAGCATCTGACCGGCAATCATCAGACCCGGGTTCGAGTCCCGGCCAGGAATTTCAAACTTTTTTCTCCTGGCGTTATTTCTGTCTTCTAGGTAAAGGATTGCCTTCATTGTGCCGCAATCTGCTCTCTATGATTCTAGTCTTCTTCTAATGTCTTTTTCTCTTACCTCTAAAAAACTCCTGTTTCTTGTCTCCTGCTCATTTGCGTCAAATTTCTCTTTCTTGTACTATATTGTAATATAGTCTGCAATGCAAGGTTTCTGCACCTTTATTTCTGTCTTCAAAATTGTTTTGAAAGGCAGAAAATAAATATGGCGAAAGCACTGTGGTGGTTGTTATCACCCGCAGAACTTGCATTTGCTCCTTCTTCTTTGTATATATATATATATATATATATATATATATATATATATATGTATATATATATATATATATATATATATATATATATATATATATATATATAGTATATCTTCGGGAGCCTACTATTCTACGACAATCTCAAATTCTCTCCAGAATTGCGAGTCAGGTTTATTTCGAAATTGTTCATTGAAGCGTGGAATTCTATTTTAAGATTTTTTGTCTACTTATAATATTTTGGTTAATTAAAAATTGCAATTGTTTGCTTGATAATGAAAGAAAAAGCAAAAAAAAAGTTATTATAAAAAGTGCTATTTCTCCATCACTGTCGTTTACAATCAGTATTATTACGAAACGGAAAGCCTATTAGCCTCATAGAAGCCTAATAGCAGCCCAGAGTATGTAAGTAATTCAACAGAGCCCCAACTCTCTTCAACCCTTGATGAACTTTATCCACCTCCAACTTGCAAGTTTGCCCCGTATTTTAAAAGGTGGACTTGAAAGATGCATTCTTTCAAATACTACTGGAAGAAAGGTCGATCAAGAATACCTCCAGGAGAACTTGCTTCGTATTATTATACCATTCCCACTAATAACAAGTGTATGTAAACCGTGTCTTTGGTGATCTAGAAGGTTCATTTTCTTATGAGGATGAACTGTCGAAGGTAAGTAAAAGTGAAGAAGTGAACATTCAACATTTAAACCACCTAATTGCATGAGTGTTGTTGCACTGATGGTATATCAATCTTGTAAAGTGCCAATTTATTCGACGCTACATTACTTTGGGGGTGCAAACTAAATTAATGTGGCACATCACCAGAGCATAGATATTGCAATAATTGCAAATGTTATTTAGCTTCGTTAATTTAATTATGTTTCCCAAATGTGTTACCTGGTGTCTCGTTAATCTAAGCAACATTCCATTAATTGTCACCCAAGGTCTCCATTCCAATGGGGTGAAGAAGCAGAATTTGCTTTCATTACCATTAAAAATAGTATATTCCACCCTTTTTTCCACTCCAAAGGCTACCTCCTCAGGTCTTTAAAAGCCTAGAAATTAAGTATTCCATCTTTAGCCAGGAATTACTCCTTTGTATGTCACTTGCTATCGAACAAATAATCACATGCTCGAAGGCAACAGCTTCAATGTTTTACAGATTGCGGGGCAATTCTGGCTTTTTTCCACTCTCATTCTACCAAGCAATTTCCGAAAGAAGTTCCTCCCCTCGAGTCATTTGCATACTACACTCAAGATATTAGACATATTAGACAGGTCCTGCACGTCGACGCGCCACCGTCACCCACCGCACCTTCCGAGGCTTTGGCTTCCACGGATCATGACTTCCTGGTTGGCGACATTCTCCGCCCGCCTCCAGATATCATCATGGATCGTGGCAAGGGCAACAACGTGCAGGAGAATAAAAAGGACAACGGCAACCACGACCGCAATAACAACCAACGAGACGATGACTCGGATATTGAAGAGGACGGCAGTCCTTTCGGAGACCCACTGGCGCCTGAGCACCACCAGTGCGACCCTTCTTACGACCTTGGACGTTGCAGTCCCTGGCACTCTCGACGACTTACCTCCTATCAACAACATTATTAAGTCCTGCCAGAAGGACGGGATCCGGTTCTTCTTTAGAAAGGGCTATCATTGCTGGAGATCGACCAATGCTTTCTTCCTCCCAGCTATCCTTCATTTGGTGGAGCGCGGCATCTTGGAGGAACCCCAGGAGGTCACGCGATGCCACCAGGTTTTCATCGTGCCCAAGTCTAACGGAGCCGGACGCCTTATATACGACATGGCTGCTGCGAAGGAGTTTTACGATGCTCCTTCGTTCCGCTTGCCAAGCCTTGGTAAGGTTGTTGGCCTTACGCCTAAGGGAACACACGCCATCCGCCTAGGTCTAAAGGATGCGTTCTACCACGTGCCTCTTCACATCAAAGCTCGCCATTTCTTCGGCGTACGCTGTGGTCTGCGTACTTTCCGCTTCCCCAGGATTCCTATGGGTTTCGGCGGAAGCTCTTACATCCTGCAAGCTTCCTTGGGTGTGGGCCTACGGGCATGGGCCGGCAAGTACAACTGCACGGCCTACACTTACTTCAACGACATCTTGCTTCTGGGGCTTCCACGGGCCCTCAGAGGCCTGCGCAACGACATTATTAACAGCTCTCTCAATTTCAACTTGGAAAAGAGCATTCTGACCCCTTGCCTTCGCCTCACTTACTTAGGCGTTCAGGTGGATTTGGACCAACATCGCGTGGCTATCACAGAAAGCATGGCCTTAAAGATTAAGACGGCTCTACACTTCCCGGCGGAAAACCTCATCTCTTCCCGTGGTTGGTCCCGCTTTGCGGGTTCTTCGGAACTTCTGGATGCCTCTTCTACACTTCCCGTTCTTCTGGGTCCAGAAGTGCTACCTTCAAGACCCTATGGTGCCGGGGAGTAGCTGGTGTCGAGCTCTCGCCTCTCTGATCCACACGAGGTGGACGCACTGGAGGCGTCCTCGGGCTTCTGGTACCATCGTCCATTTCGACGTTAGTTGCTCTGGACTGGGTTGGCATTGCCTTGGAAGAAGTTACGGCCTTCCTGTTCCTCTGGGTCCCAATATCTTTCTTAAGGAGACCCTTGCTGGAATGGTAGCTCTGACTTGGTTTCCATGGGCTTGTATCAGGGGAGATAACTTGCCTGCCTTGTATAACCTTGAGAGAGGAAAGATTCCAGTCGATATCTTACAGTTTCTTTCCACCCCAGCTCTCCTCGGGTTTTCAAGGAGCTTTAGGTCTTCAAGCCTTAACCTGAATTACGTCAGATCCGCAAACAACCTAGCCGACCATGACTCGAGGGCCTTCCAGGCCCAAAAAACCTCTTGCCAGGGTGGCGGCTCCTATACTCTCCTGGGTATATAAGGAGCAGCCACCCGAGCGAGGCATGGACTTTTAACATCGCTTCCTCGAGTTTCGGACACCCTCCCTCCCTGTCCCTTCTGCGGTTCTGCCTTATATAGCTTTCCTCTGCTGATAATTTTCTGTTTTTGACCTCTCCTGGTCCATGTGGCTTCTGCCTTTTGACCGCCTTCGGTCCTATGAATTTTGTGTTAAAGTTTTTCTTCATGTATGTAATTTTGTATACATGTATTCTCCTTCATGTACATTTTATTTCCATGTATGTTTATATGCTGTAGAATTTCTACTTTTATGTATATTTATTTATGTATAACTTTCACATTAATTGTCACTTTGTATGTATTATTAATTTAATAAAGGAAGGTTTGTCTCCCCCATTTGGGGGGGGGGCAACTTTAACATTAATTGTCACTTTGTATGTATTATTAATTTAATAAAGGAAGGGTTGTCTCCCCCATTTGGGGGATCAACCATAAGTGCTATTTCTCGAGCACTTATAATGACATGCGACGCACAGTTCTCAACGAATTATGCATTAATATCATTCCTAACCATATGGTAATCAAATCCTTTCTTACATGCCGTTACTTTATGTATTGTCGTCATATTCAATGATTAAATAAGAGAAATTAATTACTACTTTTTTCAGTGGATCCAGAGCTAATTGAATAGGAAGCAGACACTTCGATCTCAATTTAACTTCAGAAGAACAATATGTCTTCTGGTTACTTCTCCATCATTTGGAAGGTTTAATTCAGTTATTATTAAAATTTCACTAATTTGGGAACGCGTTCTAAATTAAACTCAATCACAGACCGATTATTATAGAAAATGCGAGAAAAGACTTCCGAGAATGGGTTCTAAATGTTTGGATTGCCTGAAATCAAAGATGCAGACCCAATACACCCCCCACCCTTTATTCAAAGTTCATCGCTAGCAGGCACAGTTCTATACTAAATACTAAAACGGAAAAAAACAGGACTAAGCAAGAATGAAAAAATTCGGGAAGTCTCCGTAATTTTGAACCTTTTCAAATAAATTTACAAAACACAGAATAGCACAATTTTAAACAAAATCTACAAGTTTCAGCTCTACAGCCAAAGAAGAACGTGATGTGTACAACAGGTCAAACACTATCAGGTACATTTTGAGGACAACAGGGGAATAAAACATTACAAGTGTCTGGAGTTTCCCTAATTAGATTAATTTTTCCTCATAGTTCCTATCACCCCTATCATAATCATAATATATACTTTTATACATGAACAAATACTTGTTTCCCGATGTAAGTAAGACTTATGCATCTAATAAACTAGCAAGATATTTGACAAGTCATATTTTACCTGGTGTAGCATCCATAGTCACCTGAAAATAAAAGAAACTACACAAGGTGGTACACGTCTTCATAATCATAATCATACCAGAAATGTTAATTGTTTTGGCAAGAAACAAAGACCAATCAATGGTCGTGGCGCATTTAGCGCCTACTTTTGCATGGATTCTCGTCAGATTGGACTATTGAAAGAGCAAGCTAAGGCGAAGTCACTCGCCTAATTAGACCATCTGAATACTAATGTTTATAGTAAAGAATTTCGTAGAGTTAGGGAAAATAAATATGTGACAAATTTTGATCACCTGAATAGCATAAATATGGGTCTATTTGAGGCATAGACAGAAGGAGCGATTCTTTCGCACCTGCCTACAATGGCGCTAACTACGAATGTTACTGGACTGAATAACAATTTTTGTCGGGAAATAAATGAAGATATTCTTCTAATTATGACGTTTGATTGGCTACAGAAATTCCTGTCAGTGAAAATGAATTATTTTTTTTGTTTTTTAATAAATGTTACGTATCGTACAAAATTTGCATTCTTCCTGTTTATGTTGATTTCTCTTTATAGGCTGGAGCAATTCCATTATTCCCATGATGAGGAATTAACTTAAATTTTCGCCATGGAAATTATTCATTGCTTTATTAAAGAGAAATTCAATTCTGCTTTTCAAAGCATTACTTCGCTGTTTGCTGTTGTTAGTTCAGAAGTTATTAGTAATGAATTATCGAACACTTTTGAAAGTAACCAAAGATGCTGACAGACCTAGTCATTTC
The DNA here is from genome assembly GCA_963969495.1 of Ceratothoa steindachneri. Lineage (NCBI taxonomy): Eukaryota > Metazoa > Arthropoda > Malacostraca > Isopoda > Cymothoidae > Ceratothoa > Ceratothoa steindachneri. The sequence goes on along the minus strand of OZ018321.1, from coordinate 143,526,811 downwards.
TTGTAAACTTGTTTACTCTAATTCAATTCTTAAATGGATTTCTGAAATCTAATTTTTAATTTAACTTGTTTGATAGAATTTTAGAACATTTACATGTCTATAAGTTACAGTAAATTATATATATGCAATTATTTAATAGTACATTAATGTTTTCCTTTTTCTTTATCTTATTATGTTTCACTAAGTTTGGCCAGTGTTAAGGGAGGTCTTTTGCCACTAATCCTTAGTGTATAGGCATTTAATTAAGCTAAATAATCACTTCTCTTTCATCACCTTCTAATTAGAAGTCTTTCCAGTAATTTACTATTTCATTGAGGTCCAGATTTGGATGATCACATTAAAATGCTTTGTTGTCTTATAACCATAATCGAACCCATTTTTATTACAAGGGTCTTCTTGATTTTACTTATCATAGATTGTTCTGGAAAGATGAATCTATATACCCCTCCTCATTATTTTAAACTAAACTAGAGTATAGCAGCGATGAAATGCGGATGACATAGAAATCATCTTTCTGTTCAATAAGCAGGTGGCTGTATCAAATAAGGTTGTTTGTTAATTTAGTTTCTTCGATTCAACTACTTCGTGGCGTAAGTGGGAAGCGTCGTTCAGGCTTGCCCGAAGGAATATTTAAAAGCCAAACCATTGCTATTTTTTTTTTGTTTTATAGTAACAAAACAACGAATATACTCACTTATATCTAATAAGATAACCAGGCAATGGCTTCGCTACTAAGATTAAAATTTAAATTAAAAAACAAAGCAGCTATGCTTAAATTTTTTTTAATTCTCTGAACTTTGCCAATTATAATAATTTTAAAAGGAACTCTAAACTAAATTTCCCCCCTTTCAAAATATCACGTTGCTAAAATATAGTTATGGAAGATATATAAAAATAAATTTTCAGAACTTCACCATTTGTAATTTCTTGAGTTTTAAAAAATTCACAAAATTTCGATACTTTTATTTATTTCTGAACTTTACCATTGTGTTTTTGATATTATAAAAGAATTATTAGAAATAACTTTGATAAAAAAGACATAAGTCATAAACAAACTAAGATGAAATTATTATTCAACTACTCAAAAAAATCCCCTTCTTAAATTAGAGAGTTAGTGATGATGATGCTGATGATGATGCTGATGATGATGATGATTAATATTTCCAAGTATTATTTATTTGCCTTTGCAAAATTGTAGTTCTAAAATTCAATTGCCTGATAGTTTTCATTATTACTAATTCAAAAATAATAATAAAATTTATCAGATTTTATTTTAGTGAATTTTAAGTATTTTGACGCCAGTTGGTGATATACTGTATTTCTTTAGTATATTTAATTAGTTTTTTAGTATAATTCTTGATTAAAACATACGTGATGTTTTTAATCATGAAGTCTGTAGGCATAGAACAAATATACATAAGAAGTAGGTTGTATGCTTTTATCAAGAATCCTGCAGAAAATCTGAATAAAAAAACTAAAACACGGTGTTTCACGAACTGGAGGAAAAATGGTAAAAACTTATCAATAATAGATATTTGATTTAAAGGAAGCGAAGTTCTAAAATTCAATTTATCCATAAATTTTACTCGTACAAAATCAACAATGATAATAATACTTAAATATTGTCGCCATTTTAACAACACGGGCACATTCTTATCTCCTATCGCTTCTTGTAAGGACTCAAAAACGGACTTAATTGAGGTAAGAAAAGAAATTGGTGTGAACATAGATGAAATTTCCTTCCAAGAAATAAAAAAGTAGAAAGAGATCAATAAGACTAAGAATTAAAATTACTGAAATATTTGCAAGTGAAAATAAATTTTAGTTTGAGTAGAAATACGCATTTTACCTTTTATTATTGCAAAATCAATAATATTAAATGATGCTATTTTTAACGTACTGGTTTATATGTAAATAATTTAATGAAAAAAGGAGTGCATTTATTCTTGAACATAAATTGACTGAAATATATAGATTTAATTTGTTAAAAACTTAAAAAATTCAATTAGATATAGCATTATATTTTCTTACAAACAGGAAGTATAATAGCAGCCGGATCTTTTCTCTTATTATGGCGCAATTTCGTCTCCTCAGTCTGATGGCTGAATGGCGGGCTAATGAAGCTAAACTGCTTTTCAAATGTGCAGGAATCGAAGGATGGGATCATTCCTTTGTTATAAGGATTTTTGGGGATGGGTGAGCGAATAAAAGGAAACTAAAAAATAATAAAGCTAAGGAAAAAAAGCTAAACATCATTTAATAGATAAATCTTTAGAATGTCTTTGTAAATTTGATCAACTAAGTCTTTTCGTTAATTTGATTGTCTCATTAAAAATTCGCTCATATAGGAGTCGATTAGAGAACGAGCAGTTCCACATTCTTTTTTATTCCCTATTTTGGCTTTGGCCCAAAGCCACTCTATATGGTTTGTATCAATATTCCAATATGAATAAAAAGGTGAAATAAGGAAAAAAAAGCAAAAAGATACCTATGTCCAAGAGAAGCAACAGGAATTAATAAAATGCAAAATTTGCTTAAACCATGTGACATCACCAACATATACAAGATAAGCAGATAAAGCTCTGTGAAAATTACATCAACACAAAATTGAGACAGCAATAATTCTTTAAGTTGTGCTCTTCACGGAGATTAGATAACTGAGGGTTGTTATGCTGGCCTACAAGTCCTTGGTGAGGACTTCCTTTAGATGTTTTCGGGAAAGTGAAGTGGCTAGGGCATCACTATTATATTGATTACTTGCTTACTTAATGTTGTCCATTGTTGCCGATGAAAACGTCACTCCATACATGGATGATTTCGATGATTATGGTCTTTGGTAAGAGCGTTGATGGCTGCGGAGTCCGCCAAGATTGGCACAGCCTCCTCCGCAGACATCGCAGATATGTGGTTCTTGTATTTGTTGATGTCGTCCTGCACGGCGGGTTATGGCCTCATTGTGGATAGGGTATTGCAAGAATGTGTGGATGAATGAGCAATGCATGGAGTGATAACTTGCACGATGATGTTTAAAGTGGAAAGTAGGTGTACATTTTTCAGTCCACCATCTTCACTTTGCCTAGCTTAGTCCAGTGGCAAGGGAAGGATCCATGACAAATGTTGCAGGTTTGAGTTGCAATGCTCTGTCGAAAAAAAGTTCATCCTTGAACTATCGACTAATGCACGAGCACCGTGCAGATTTGATCTCCAAGTTTAGATTTACTTCTAAAGCCTTGGCCCTTCCAAGGGCTTCCACAAGGTAGTGGGATTGGCTGGGTTATACTGCCCGGTACACGGTCGTTGGACGTACTTTCAGTTAAAGACAGGAGGACCACGAGTAGGTATTACGTTACAGTTATTGTTCTGGTCTTGGATGTTTCTGTTCTCTCGGATCAACTTCGACCCTTCGGCTACACCGGAATATAATCTGCCGATTTCTCGCGGCGATTTGTCGAAAGATGAGACCCTGCTCGTGCAGCATTTTTATCAGAAGATATTAGTTCTTTCTTTGCATGTGCACATTTGTGCCTCAAAAAACATTATGACAAACGTGACGGCGCACTAAGGTCTTCATATTTCCAGCCAATATAGAGTGAGCATCCCCCCCTCCAATCATTTTACTGACTGTCCACAATAATTTGTTTTATTGAAATTTTTTTTTTTTAAATGGATAAGTCAACTCAGATTGACTCTAATAGTTTTCTAAGAAAATTCCTAATGTTTGTGTTATAAAGCTGAAGGAGGGAGTTTCGGTCGGGCGACAAATAAGTTAAGTTTTGAAAAGGAATTTCAAAAAGTATTCAGTCCGCTGGAATTGAAAGCTTCTTTGGTTGTAAAATGGATATCTAAAAACGCAGGAGAAAAAACAAAAGTCTGCATATATGTAAATATAGCGTTGAAAACCTCATCCATGTTACAAAGAAGTGGAGTATTTCACGTCGTATGTAATGTACTCCTTGCATTTCCATATAAATTTGTTTCAAGAAAACGATGGTGATGTGAATGACGAGCAAGAGGAAGGCATCCAACAAGATACCAAGATTATCAGAAAAGCTAGGAAGGATTTTGTAAGGAAAGCATGATTGCAAGCTATTATTGGATGATTTATCATGACATACAGCAAAGATGTCTAAAAAATTTAGGAGTCGCAATGCACTAAAGAACGTGCAATGAATTTATTGTCTCTTAAAATTATTTTAAATTATTATGTGAATAGCATTTTAAGATTTCTAAAAACAGATTTTCATACAAAGAAATATTTACCCGAAAAGATTTAAAGAAATTTAGCAGAGTATATAACGAGAATATCTAAATCTATAAGTTGTAAAGACACAGATCAAACGAAATTTGGATGGCATTATAAATGTATGGACAAAAAATGATTTTCTCGACACTCTAAAAGATTATTTCTATAAAAAAATATATTTTACCCGTTTACTTTTATCTAAGTTTGTTTTAGTGAAAAATCCCCCTCCAATGCCACTATTTGCAACAACGAGAATTCATTGCAAATTGACGAAATCAGTGGGGGTGTCAGCTTACCTCTTATAAAATCAGTAGTATAACATTGCAACGTTCGCCAGCTTGCCGCTCCATTTAAAATCAGTTACTTTGCAAGAGGTAATGAATTGCTAAGCTTTCTTTGAGCTCATTTTTAACCCTATGTTAATTAGTTAGGCGGTATCATGATTCGAGTATATCCCCTAAAATATTAATTATGCTGCAAAGGAAATTAATTGCCTAGAAAAAAATATAGTAAAACCCGTGCTGTGTAGCAGAAAGGTCCGAATTTGTTTTTTTCCGGAAGTTGTGCATAAAGTACAAATTTTTTGTTCTTTTATCTATTGAACATCACAAAACAAAAACCTATAAGGGATATACTGTAGGTTTGACATTGTGGTAGCTATTTATCAGAATTATTTTTATTAGTTCTGCTTATTTTTTTATTTTATTTATTTTGGCTGTTCTATCTCAGCAAGGTTACCTGCTAATATTGCATCTCACAGTTGCATAAATCCTCAATTTATCAAAAAGTTCGTAATGGTACAGAGCTTTATAGTTTATATCAGGTTGGAAACAAAGAAATGTATGATTATCTAGAATATAGTTTTAGATAGTATGTATTAAAGTTGTGCCTCTTGTTATAGTTTAGCGAATGCTATAGTGAGCATATTATACCTCTTTTATTCAGATTATAAAAATATTATTCATATTTTTTTTCGGTATTCTCCCTTATGTCCTCCTATCTAAAGATCACATTAGACATGTCAATGCAAGTAGAGCGTTAAAATACATTCAGAGGACTTTTGGGGGTTTCATTCTAAAAGACGGATCCAACTAAGATCGTCAAAACAAACTTGGTTCTGAAGAGTTGGAATCTGGTATCAAACAATTCCTGCAACAAATTATTCAAAATTAAGAAAACAATTAAGAGAACCTATTTTCCAGTACCTGGAAAATAGGTTCCGCGTATCTGCAACTGTGTCTTTCTCGTTGTGAGTCATTGTTTTCACGACACCTTCAGGCACCATTTTTAGGAAGGCCTAATTCCTGTGATGAGAAGTGGATAAAGGCACCCGTTTGTGGATTAGTTGAGGAAGCAAAATTTATCAACAACCGAGAAGAGAACTTCATCCACAAAGTTCCTGTCGAGTTTATTGTGGGATATTGAATGAATTGCCCATTACAAATTGTTATACAATAATCAATTAATTAATGCTAATCTCTACTGGAGATTACTGCCCTCCTTGCACAGAATGAATGAACAAAGATATCTCCTGTATGAACTACTCGTGGAAATATTGCTTTACAATCCATATTCTCCCCTCTTTGATCATTGTGATTATTACTTGTTTAGTATAATACAGAACCATTTAGATGTTCTTAGCTTGATATCAAGGTAAGAGGTTGAAAACGTGTTAGATTCATATTTTGCATCAAAGCCTAAAGAATTTTTCAAATGTTTCATGTATAATCTTTTTAAAAGATGGAATAAGGTTATATAAAGTTATCAAGGTTTTCTTTATCATTAAATATTTCAAGGCAAAAGACTGACGACAAATTTCTTTAAGAGAAAATGAGTAAAGCTAACGCAGGAATAATAAATATAGTGGTATTTGGTGCTATGTCGAGGAATAGGTCACCTCCCCAGACAATACGGCTATATATACATATATGTATCAATTAAGTGGGGAAAAGAGATAAAAGCCACGAGAATATATATATATTTATATATATATATATATATATATATATATATATATATATATATATATATAAATATTTATATATATATATACATATATCCTCTAATGTACGTACAAGTACGTTCACTTCGCAAGAGTAATCTGTTGAATAAAAGGGAAAGAGTGCAAATTACTACAAGGGCCAATAGCCTTTAATGAGTTAACCAAGTTGCAGTTCAAGAAAAAATTTAAAAAGTGAAAACCAAAAATATTATTTTAATAAGTCACTAGTTAACATATATATATATATATATATATATATATATATATATATACATAGGGGAAATATAGGTAACGTAAATAAGGACAATTCTAGGAAGATATAGATTAATTGCCAATCTGGTAACGTCAATTACTTGTTAATCAGCTTTTAAATGGGATACTTTAAATCAGTATGCAGAGGGAATATTTATATATCGGAAAGTGGGACGATTAACGGAAGATACAAGCCACAACGGTTTTACCTTACTGGAGTCACATCGAGGAAGGGGAATCCTTTAGCGAGTCGGTGCGGGGAAATGTAGACGAAAAAAGGACCTGATTCTCGGCCGAATATACTGATGGTGACGAGGATGAAGAGGAAGGGGGAGGACCAGAAGACGAGTTCAGGCTTCTTGAAGTTGGACGATGGCACCTCTGCTCGAGAGAAGTGCGACCTCCAAAATTCGAGACTCTGACTCGGCTCGGCGCGAAGTCTCACAGGGGAAACAGGAGAGGAATTCCGACCAAACCTTCGGGGATAAAACGATTCGAGGCTTGCTCTGAACAGAGTAAGCGTTCACAAAAGAGATGGATCTGCCTGGTGATATCCAACCTCGATGGTATAAGCGAATACCAGAGACTTGGGGAAACAGATTCACGATCTGAACCGAAGGCGATGGGTTATCAAGCTAAATCTGCTGATATTCGAAAACGCAGGGTATTTATATAACGGCCATTTGGGTGGGGGGGGGTTCTCCTCATTGTCAGACTCAGACGACTGGCTGACCACTTCCGGCGGCTGGATGGATTATCGACTGTCGCCTGAACCAAGTCTTAATGGCCTTTACGATGTGGGCAGGAAGCTTTTAGCACTCAATTTAATTAACTCCACCTTGAAGCGGTTAATGGATATTCAAATGTTTTCTTCTTCTATTTTTCTCTTTGGAATCAGAGTTATACTTATGAGAAATAGAGAGGAAAGGAAAAGTGAAACAAATGAAGCGGATATTTTTCTTGGCGATCCTTTTCCTTATATGCTACATTACGGAAACACGAAGTGCATAAAGACTGATTTTAATAAAGTATTTTAAATATGTTTATATAGCATTAATATATTATTTTCTTCCAGGTCCTTTTCATGATCTATTCAACTTTGCGAATCAAATGGAAAATTAATAGAAAAACATCACCCGTTTACATATATAAATGGAAAATATGAAGCAATCGATTACCTGAATAGAAGAGGGAAGACAGGGGCGATATTTTCGAATTCCTGAATAGCACTGTGGCAGATCTATGTTTACTAAAGCTATCAAGTGGTTTAAATAAACAAGATGAACAATATCGGGAGAAATCCAAGGAAGAGTGCCACATAACTTGATTTGTGACAAAAGAAAGACATATGACGATTGTAGGGAAATCGATACCTCACCCTCACATCTCAAGGCACTGTTCCTCAACCACAACGTCCTGGCATTTTTGACACGTAGCCCGATCACTTAACCTCCCCCCATCTCTCTATTCGCCTTGAGAAGAACCAAAAAAGCCGCCCAAAACCACATAATGAACTAATCATCACATGTCGAACCTCGGTAAGCCTAACATTGGTTAAACCGGAAATATTTCCCCTAAGATTGATATTTAATTTTACCTCATATGCGAAATTAGAGGAGATTTAGCCAAAACCCACAAGGTGCCTTTAGAGCTAAGGAAAAGACGCTCTGAGAAAAACCGTTAGAAGAGGAGACTTAATTCTGCCGTCCTCATCCCCCCCTCTCCTTTCCCTATCCCCAGTGGGGTGGCGAAGTATATAATCAAATAACTGCAGAATAACGGACAGATCGTGAGAGTCATCGAGTCAGCGAAGTCCAGCATAAGTGCCCGGCAAACCAACGAGAGGGACTTAGTAGAAGCTCATCATGAGCGAGTTCCTGGTGGTCACACCGAAATTTTAGTTAACTTGAATTGAGAAGCAAGTTCAGCTAACTCTCGTCAGAGAAGCCCCTTATCCTGGTGTAACCCCAAACCAGAGATAGTCCTCGCCATTGAGGAATACCCAAAACTAAACTTTTTCAACTACTCCCCTTAGCCTAAGTCTTCACTCTTTGGCTCATCGCTCCTCAGTGTGAATTATTCCCAGAGTAACCGGAAGATTGAAAGAAACATTCTTTCCCTGTCCCGTGCTGAAATCATCTCCCCAAGAAGACGTGCTTAACTCCATCCGCCACACGCACCGAATTTCTCTGCGGCTTTACAGCATTTCACCTTCAGACAACATCTAAAACGGCAGTCCACGTGCCTGCCCGAAAACAACATTCTTGAGGCGCCTAAAAATGGAGGACAAGGTCTCTCAAACCAGATTCTCGTGTGAATCTGTAAAGGTAATTAAATCTTATTATCTGTTTCGTTCAAGGTCAATTTGCCTTCAATATTAAAGTGAGCTTTGGGTCAACCATTAATGTATATTCAATTGTGTAATTTAGTAAGCCTCACTTAAATTTGTTTAATTCATTACTGTGTAGTTTCTTTGTTAAATTTCAATTTTGGTTCATGTTGCAATTAAAGCATACTTTCTCAGAAGCATTTAATTCATTCCTCGAAACGCTTAGCATGGCACTAGAAACCCTCAAAGATTAAAATAACGTAATAATAATAAAATATAGCACTCTCAGAGGAAAGTTAATCGTGGGGCTTTGAAGTATGTAACCAACCTATACGTACCTACACCACCACTCGGTCCTTGCTATGCCACGACAAAGATAAAATTCGCTGAAAGATGATCTGAACTTTCGTCCATTTAAGATAGCTGTCACACACGTAATATCTGATAGTTTGCATTTTTTTTCTGACGAGGGCCGTGACGTGATATCGTGGAACCTGCGTTCGCTTGATTGAGGCTAACACGTCATCCAATGGAATTCTAGAATTTTCGTTCGCTTTGATCAGCCAGTTCCTCCTAATTATTTAATTGAATATTAAAATTGGATTACCATTATTGCGTTTTGGTCATGAAAGAAAGTATTTGATGTCTGGAGCTGGGAATTTTCATTGTATGTTGATGTAGCATTGGGATTTTGAACGATCCATATTTGTTATTGTTTCGTGGAATTCAATGTCGAGGCCTTCATTCTTCACAGAAGACAGACCATTTATTCGTGCTTGGAGAACAAAGTTGTGATCAGGAGCAGAGTAGATTTCGTGCACTTGTTTTCCGGTTTCGTGCGTCTTGGAAGGCTATTGCTATTTAAGGCTATTGCCATTTAAGGCTATTGTGATTTAAGGCTATTGCGATTTAAGGCTATTGAAATTTAAGGCTATTGTGATTTAAGGCTATCGTGATTTAAGGCTATCGTGATTTAAGGCTATCGTGATTTAAGGCTATCGTGAGTTAAGATTATCGTGAGATAAGTTTATCGTGATTTGAGGTTATTGTGATTAATTGACTTAGTGTAAGACTGGCGGCAGAGTTGTACCCCTTTTGTATTTTTGTGCGGAATTACCGCGAGTGTTATACCTCTCGTGCATTTTTGGTAGGACAACCGTGTGTGGTGTCCTTGTTTTTGTGTGGCCCATACTAGGCCTGATATTGGTGGTTGTGAGTGACCCTTATTTTTGTATAAGCCTTCATATATATATATATGGTCGGTCATTGCGCGTAGGTATATTGTAGTCACGTTACCGGCGAGTGCTTCCCTCTGTGGCTCAACCTTCTTTCTCCGTGGTCTCATAGATAGGAATTTCATCCGTGCGTTATTTTTGTGTCTACATATTTGTACTCGTGTCTTCCATACTCTAAATATATTTACGTATTACAAAATGCCATTCCTTTACCTCGATCTATCAAAGTTGTAATTAATTTTAAGGTCCTTTCTATGATAATCTAGTCTTTGAATATATCGGCATTTTCAAGTAGATCCATTATCAAACATTTGTAAATAAAGTTTTCGTTTTAAGTCGACGCATCATCTATCCTTGGCTATAAACTTTTTGGGTTAAAGAATCTGGGCATGTCACCTGATCCCATTTTGTGACAATAGCTAAATGGTATTTACTCACCAACTCCACCCAAATGAAGAGAATCGAAAGGGCAAGGCTTTTTCTCCCACGATTCCTTGATAACTCGCATCTTCCAAGTTTTTCCAGAGGCGAAGTTCTACACTCTTCAGGTTATTAACAAAAACCGGAAATCATCGTGTTTTGGTAAAAAATAAAGACAATAAGAGGTTGAGTAGTAGACATCTTTCATAAGACAGGAAAAAACTTCGGTGATGGTGTTGTGTATTAACATCTAAGGGCTAAAAAGCACCGCTCACTTTTAAGGAAGATGCGTTAAAGATCAATCAATATGTTTATTTAGCGGGGCTCGCTACCGCTTGTCTTTTCCCCTCGGAAAGGTTCGTCTACACTGAATTGTGGACTTTATGACTTTGTGGAGGAGCCTGGCGTCCTTTACTTTATTTAACTGGGTTTTTGTTGTTAGTATTTTTGTAGGCTGCTCGTTCCAGCACCGAGAGGAGGCCTGCCTCCCCGAGACAACATAGCGTGCTTGTTGCTCTTTTCCTTTTTTATTGTTTTTGTTGTTGTCTTTTGTTCTGTTCTCCATATTTTTATTTTAATGTAGCCTAGTACTAAGTTGTCGTGAGTGCGGCGACTTGTGCCCAAGTAGGCAGTCGCCAGATGGGCCCCTAAAATTTCAAAAAATATGATTACAGCCTATTTCACTGTCTTTCACATGTGTCTGTGTAAGTGAGCGTACATGAAGGCATGTAAGTCAAATGATGATAGCGTTGTGGGTTTCCCCCCCCCTTCTCTCTTTGCCTATTCTTTAGGCTATGAAAGATCAAGTGATTTATGAGTTAATTAGGGGAGTGAGAGTGTGTGCGCGTTGGGCTGTCTTGAGAATCGGGAGGAATATTACTGCATCCCCTCCTTAGCGATCTGCACGGTGGACCCGGCCAAGTGGTTTATAGTTTTATTGGGGGCATAGGGAGTTACGCGTTTCGGACCTCGCACGCCAGCCTTTCTCGTGTTCCCCCCTTAATTATTCCACTACTCTCCCCCCTTTATGGTTCCTTGAAAACCCTCTTGCAGAAGCGACAAACGGCCACTCTAGATCAACGCTGGGTTAAAAAACAAGTATCTGAAACTCCTCGCAATCTCTTGGACTATGAGTGTGACCTTCTTGAAGCTTCAAGAAAGAATCAAACTCCAAACTCGCAAACTACCTTCAAACTCTTGGACTCAGCAAGAAAGTACTTCAGAACTGTGTGGCACCGTGTACTTAATCCTAAATTTAGCTTTAGAAATAATCTTAATCTTATCATCTCTATCCCTTTTCCCGCTGTCACACATTTAATCGTCATGCACACTTGTCGGAAAAATCGGCAGAACAGTGATAACTTTCCTTTTGCCGATTTTTGTCCCGGTGGAGAAACCAGGTTTGACGTTTTCATTTGAGGCATTTCAGAAATCTTGGGAAGATCCACGCATTCCAATGGTCACATCCATGGGACGATTGACAAAAGAGAGTTTTGATAATTCTCTCTTCAATGAGACCCAACATAAGTCACTAAACTTCAATAGTTTAGCCGTAAAGATTTTGGGAGTTTAACTGATACATCGGTTCTTAGGTTCTTGTTTTGAGATTGACAGTACCACCACCACCACTACTACTGGAATACCTCCACTACCACTAACACTATTACTACGACACCACCATCACCCCCAAAGCCATTACTACTGCACTACCACCACGATTCTACTACACCAAAACGACTACTACTATACCACCACTACAACCACTACTGCTACACCACCAGGAGTACTACTTCAGCACTGACGCCACCACCACCACCACTACTACTATTACTACTACACAACTACTACAACCACTGTTACTACTACACCACTTCCACCACCACCACTATTACTACTTCCTAACTACCCCCACTACCACCCACACCACTACACCACCAAACTACTTACTACCCTCCCCATCCTTTCTACCACACCACCGCCACTGACATTACTACCATTACTACTACACCACTATCACTACCACACCACCCCTACGACTACTCCATCACCAATAATAGTCCCACTACTACTACTACTACTACTACTACTACTACTACTACTACACTACTACGACAGAGCAAACGCAAAAGAAGAATGCAAGAAAGCAAACGGTTTCATTTTAATGCCGATTTTTCATACCGGCGACAGCCGCTTTACTGCTAAGCAAATGTACATTTTATTTATCACACCATTTTACGCCTAATATATTGTTACATTGCATCGATTAACACTCATCCTTCTTCAAATTTATAAATTTCAAGTATGTTATTTCGATTTGAAGGAACTGTTCTACAAGCCCCAGTCTTATTTTCTAGTATTTTTTCTGAGAGATCAGGGCTTGTGTACCAATTGTCAAGAAAAGAACATGGCCCTTATATACACATTAAGATTTTCTTGCCTGCAATGGAGTCTTCCACTCCAAAAAGAGTAGACTTTTATTTATGCAAAGGTCTTTGAAAGGAATCTGCTTTGATTTAAATTTCTGTCTAATATTGTCCAAGACAGATTTGTTTTTTTCAAACTTGCTAATTCTTTTAATTGTATTATCGCTAAAATATAAAAACATCAATATTTTCAGAAAGCGATCTCTTGATATTAGCTTTCATTACTTGACTACTAATAATCTAGACATGTTTCTTTACTGTGACTCATTTGAAGATGAATACTCAAAAAGCAGCGAATTTCATCGGCGTCCATTTCTTCGAAGGTGGAAAGGCGGCCAGTAAGTTTGTATGAATTTTTTTCTTTTAAAAATTTATAATATGCATTTAATTGTGTGAAAATTATATTTATCGCATCATCGTTCTAAACTGTTGGAAATTATCCATTTGTTTTGAAATTTGTGTAATGAATCATGAAGAAGTCAAACCTGATAGTGCTGAGTCGAAAAAAGGCAGTGAGTAAATTTAGGTAGGAAATTCGAGCCAGAAGAAGAAGGCGAAAATGTGCCACGCAGCGTCTGTTTTTGGTGGCAGGGCGTACTCTTCAATTTCTTCTGTAGTTCATTATTTTGACTATTTTCTTCGTCTAAAAATTTTTATATTATCACTGTTCAATTCAGATAATGCTTCACTGGGACAGCTATCATTGCTAGATATACTGCTTGAGTCGAGCAAGTCACTCAACATTCTGAGAGCTACTGATTTGGAATGAAAATATTTCAAACATGGCAACTGATAGAAGAGTGTCAGAAGAATGTACATACATAAAGTCACAAACCTTGGGGCAATAGATGAAATAACACTGGTCTGCCTCAAAAGTGTTCCTGAGGGTTTCATAGGTGATTCTTAATTATATTTGTCTCCTAAATCGAAATCAAGCATTCATATTGCTTAATCAGGTCTAGTTTTTAAGATACAGACCAAGCTCCCTAGATGGCGTTAGAGAGCTCAGTCTCTAGCTGACCGCGAGCGCGAGTGGTTGTGTGTTGCTTGCTCACTCTCCAACTAAGTGTTGGTTTTTTAATCCATGACTTTTCTCATATATGAACAGTGTTTAAAGTGTATTTCTAAAACTTTATTTATCTCTGTGAATTTTTTTGCAGGCAAATACATTAGCAAAACTCCTTATATTTCATCAAAATGAATAGAAAGTGTAAAAACAGTCCTGATAGATTTTGTTTTGTTTGTGGAAAGGTAACTTTTAGTGACCAGCAATGCACTATAAAACCGTTATTAAAGTTCCTTTACAATGCATATTTTAGAATAAAGCTAGGGGATTAAGACAAAAACTTTGCTCCACATATGTGCTGCAAAACCTGTGTCATAGCCTTAAGACGCTGAAGTGAGGGCAAAACGAACTGTTTGTCATTTGGTGTACCTATGATGTGGAGAGAAGGCAAGGACCAAAATTCCTTCTCAGACTGAAATTAAATCAGGAATTATGAAGCTTTCTGCTCTAAAAAGCCTTCTACCTGAAATCAGGCAAAATTGGTAATGAATTATTATTTATCCTAAAGGGAAACAAGTTTGGGAACTGTTGCCTTTGACATCTTTGTTTGCCTATCCAAGCAAATAACACTCCGAACCGATGTGTGAGCTAAGAAAAATTGTGGCGCTTAAAACTTTGGGGGAAATGATGTGAATGAGCTGGGATTTGGTTTAGTTAAGGCGTAAGGAAGAAGATACAGGTATATATTTGAAAGAGTGAATCGATTGGATTCAAATCTAAAGATAGTTACAACAAGAACATCCTTTGAAAGAAGACTTAGTTAACATAACATAACATAACATTAGTTCTATTCGTGACAGGAGGCTGGGCATGGGTTAGATTGGAATGTTTTATTTATAATTATTCTGGAGAGCACGGTCTCTTTTGTACTTTGTGGGATAGATAAAAACTATTCAAGACCCAGAGTTCGCTTATGAAAAATCAAAGAAAGACATATTTCGGAATTTTAATGTGTTTTATTTAAAAATAAAAGGAATACTTTTATTTTGGAACAGAATTAGGTAATGAACACTTGGAAGACTTAAATAAGGAAGGTTAATTGTTTTATGAAAGGTAATAGGAGAGAGTTGTTTAAAATATTTGAACGGTTCTATTTACATGTAAAGCTGTTTGGAAGAAGACCGTCTTATTAATGCTGAATCATTAGAGAAATTGAATTAAGAAGGATGGTTTGTTAATGAAAGGTCACAAAGCGGAATGCTATGGTTAAAATATTGGAACGCTTGTATTTAAATGTAAACAAGTTTGGATGAATACTGTCTGTCTCTTGTATACTTTCAATTATAGTTAATAGAAATTGAAGTTAAATCTAAATTGCTAGTTTTTTATAAGGGGGTAGAGGGTTGGTTATAAGGTGAGTTATCGTTGAAAATATGGCACCGCTGTATTGATATGAAAATTGTTTGAAGAATAGTCCATCGTATACATTAGTTGTTGTATTAAATAATGAACGATAATAAAATTTAATCATTTTCTGGACTTTTTATATGTTCATTAATTTCAATAAGGACTCAACTGGGGGTGGATCAAGAGGAGTCAACGACTAGTTCCTAGTGTCGTCATGGGACTCTTTTTATTATATGTTTCTCTCATTTTTCTCTTATTGCATTTTGCAAGAGTAATTCATGCCAGGTTTCCAGGAAGTGGTTGCCACTAAAATTTACTAACGAAAAATAAAGGTCTAAATTGTGATACTTTTTATATTAACCCAGTTTAGGAAGGAGACTTGTTTTGGAGAGACCATGAACCGATCCGCATATCAACAACCTTGAATAATAACTAATCTCTGGTACCATTTTAATTAAAATTTTAATTTATTGTACCATGCATTTACTCTATAGTGATCACATGACCTTATTGCTATGCCATCTATATGCCAAAGCTCGAGATCTTTACATAACCACAAGCCACTTACGATTAAAGTTTAAGGGGCAAAGTATTTGTGCTACCTACATCTTTTTATATTTTGCTTCCGATGTATGAGAAAGGAGGCGGCACAAGTCTTAAAGACTTCTAAGTCTTCGTATATAGTGATAAGGATAACATTGCAAATTATACCTAACTATACTTCAGGAAGGCAATTTTTTGAACAGCTGAATTTATAGAAAATTCTCTTATTTCAAGTGCGACTAGCTATATTATTGTATTTTATTAAAAAAATATTATTAATTTTTTGAAACTCAAGGGTATTATTCAATGATTTTGATTTTAAAGAAAGAGGAATGGAAAAGAGAGAAATTCTAAGAGATTTTCCCAAACTATTAAAATTTAGGCTGGTCTTTCTTATATTTAAACCTTTTATCAAAGTTTTTTCTAAGATTTCCGGACAAGAAATGATTATCGAATGCGTTTGAATTTAAAAAATAATAATTAGAAATCGTGATTTTCGGAAAATGCCTGGCAGTTTTACTTTGTATTTTTCGTATATGAAAGCTAATTTAGATGATGAAAAAAAGAGCTCTGTAGATTGTTTTTCTAGTATATCAAAAGAATTCCCATTAAAGCTTTTTCTTGAAAAAACATAGAACATGAGTAAATTATTAGCACATATCTAATGGAACCTCTTAAATTTTTTAAGACCAAACATAGTTGCTAGAATTAGATAGGCCGTAACCCAGAGACCGAAGATCTGCCATCAAAGCACTAGCTCCTCAAATAAGGCGTAATCGCAAAGCCGCTCATCTTTTACTTATATTATTATAATTATATTATTATCTAGCTACCTTCGCCTTGCCCCAGGGTGCAGATACAACATAATTGAATCTTTAAAAAAAACAGGGGCACTGGAGAAAGGCAGAGGCAACGAAAGGAAACAGTCCCCTCGTAAGCCTAAATAGTGAATGAGGATTTACTGTAATAAATAAACATTTAATCGAGACTTAAATGCAGAGATGTTGAGAAAAAAGACAATATAATTGGGTAATTGATTCCAAATTTTGACCAAAGAAGGAACAAAACACCGAGAAAATTGCACAGTCCAAGCATTTATAGGATTCACAGCAAAATCATTAAGACTAAGGCGATACCTTGAGTATATAAGTGCGCTAACTTGCAGCCGATGATACAAATCAATGGAAAGCTGAGCAGATGTGAACTTACTAGAAGTCAAAGCTCTATCCAGCAATGTCAAATGGGAGTTAGCCGCAGAGATCCAAACAAGAGCACAGTTTTTCGAAATGAGTCAATATGAATACCAAAGGTTTTCAAGAAATTTTGAATTAGCCCGTCTTTTGGGCAATTAAAGAAGATAAGAAACAAATATGCTTCTCAAAAGTCAGATTAGAGTCAAAGAATACCCCAACAAACGCAAACTCGAAACTTCCTCTAACTGTTCGCCAGAAATATGCAAACAGGGATGAGGTGGATCCAATCTACGGGATCTGCTGATAGTAATAGAATATATTTTGCTAGCATTAAGTTTCACGAACCAAAGTTGACAGCAATAAGTGATCCTAGCCAAATCTCGGTTCAAGGAAGCAGCAACTTCACCCCTGTTACTAGGAGCGTTAACAGAGGAGTAAAGTGTAGTATCATCGCATTAAGATATAAGGTTATTTTCA
Source organism: Ceratothoa steindachneri (assembly GCA_963969495.1). Taxonomy (NCBI): domain Eukaryota; kingdom Metazoa; phylum Arthropoda; class Malacostraca; order Isopoda; family Cymothoidae; genus Ceratothoa; species Ceratothoa steindachneri. The sequence continues at coordinate 143,509,281 of OZ018321.1, read as the reverse complement.
AGATGAGTGCCAATATCAGAAGTAAATATAATAAAAAACAAAGGACCAAGGACACTGATCTGTGCAACATCAGAAACAACAGGCACTCAATCATAAGAGATACCATCAACATTTACACACTGAGATCTATTATTTAGGAAGTACGTAAAGATTTTAATAAGATTTCCATCAATACCAAGAAGTTTCAACTCATAGATGAGAGCTTAATAGTCACGAGTAAACCAAAATTTACACTACCATACTTCTCATCGTGTTTTATGCGGAAATATTTCTTTCCCTTGTTTTTACAGAAGTTACGATGTCATCAAATCATAAAATTCCTAATAGAACAACTATTAATATTTTATAAAAACAACCAACCCTATCTAATATTTATATGACACAACAAATCACTCATATCTCTAAAATGAAATCAACAAGCCTAAACAATTATCCTAAAACTATTTAACAAAGCAAACAACTTATAACCATAAAATAAAACCAACCTATCCAAACAATTTTACTTAACCTACTTATAACGGCCAACAACTCATAACCCTTACGTAAAAAACAACGAAACAACAACTGTTCATATCTTTCCTAACACCGAAAAGTACGAGTAGCTTACAATTATCATAAATAATCAAAACACATTAACAACTTACCTAACAGCGAATTTCTTCCAAATCCACTTTACTGCACCTTCTACCCTTCCTGAGCAACCCTGAGAATCCTGCTATGAGAGCTATCTTTATTTTAACAGCGATTACACTATTGGATTTCATTAAGGTTTTCTTAAAAAGAACCCTCATTTTTAGGCAGTATATTCGAAGATTAATATTTATAATTTATTCCGTCATATGAGAAAAAATTATAAATTTCCTGTTTTAAGTAAATGCTTATTTGCCTGATTGTTTTTATACAAGAATGGATTTTATGCTGTAACAAGACGGTTTAAAATTTAATACATCTCTGTCTGTACTAATTGGACCTTAGGTAAAAATATATGGCCAATCCAAGCTCCAAGAATTATGGGCAACTCCATCTAAAAGATTATGTATGACATGGAACATTAAGGTCGAGTAGGAGAGGTTATTTGGGTGGAAATTAGAGAGAGAATATTGCAGTATTGACATAACAAAAGTGCACTTAGAACAAGTAGAAAGATCATCATATCTGTAAAGACGAAGCTACAGGTATATTTTTGGAAAAACTATAAAGCAATTCGATCTCCTTTGGGGGAAATAAAGTAAGAATACAGATTTATTTACATGGTCCCTGGAAGCCTCGAAGTAATATGAGATTAAGAAAGCGTATTCCTTCAAGATATTATCATTTTATCCTTTTGCTTGCCAATTTATGCAGGCTAGTCGCCAACTAGCCTTGGTCCATTCAACTCCGATCTGGAGAGAGGGAGTTTACACCAACTCTCTTTACCCAAATTAAGGGAGTTGAGTTTAACATTTTACCTTTATACAGAAAGACCATTATTTTTTTTCTATTGTTACTTACTTTGATTACGAGTTTAAGAATGAAACACTATACGAAATGAGGTTGTTTTAAAAAATGATACCATAATGACCATAATGACCGAATTGATTATATGGCTCCAGGTCCGGTGAAGGGGTTTCCACATTCGGCAGCCATTTTTTTTTAGTTAAATGGGGTACCATTTTGCACCCTTTTCTTTCACAGAACTAACCTAATTTAGCTTACTCGATAGTAGAGAGATGCCCCTTCCTTTCGGTAATCCATCCCAAAATAATGGAAGAAGGCTATTTATTTTTAAGGGAGAATGGAATTATTTTTGATCATATAAGGCAAATTTGCCTCCTTTGTTTGAATCGGGTATTGTCACATATCAAAGTGTTGGTGTACTGATTCCTTCTATGTTTCGTTTTGGTGCTTGGGGGACAGAGCCTAGGAATTTACCCAAGGGTTGATGCAGTAGTGTTCCATCTCATGGCATCCTTTCCAGGAATATATCCATAGGCAAAACAGATTCTCGAAGCTTCCATGCGGAATTTGCTGATTGAGAACCTCTGCGACGTGAACGGGGATCGTAGACTCTATAATGGCGTGCGCTCTTCGTCTCTTTGCCTAAGAAACAAGCCGAGAAAGGTTCCTCGGCCTTCAGACACTCTACAATGAGATGATAGAGAATGGTGAAGCTCACACCCTCCTCAGCCAAAAGTAATCGTCAGGTTAGGAAAGCGGAGCCGTGAACAAGTATTCGTCTCTGACTAAGAGTTTCCTAGGCGTCTTTAACCCTCCTTTTTTCAATCGCTTCCCATTCAGTCGTTCGACAGACGATTAAGGGTTATCCGATAGATACATGACCGATAGAGTTACACTCTCCCTTTTATTCTTGGTAGAAGGAGATGGGCTGTCGTTTTTCAGATGGGTTCCCTTCTGTTTAAGCAGCAAGTCCCGAACATGAGTGTCCATGTTCGTGAGCTCCCGAAACTTAATGAATGATCTACACCGGTGACCTAACAATTAAACCTTACCTTCGTAAAGGAAGTTATTTCCTGCAAGAAAACTGCTAGATTACTGCATTGAGAACATTACTGAAGAGCTGGCCACTATCCTGAAGCTAAATGTGAACGAGTGGTCTAGTGAGTAGAAAGGGGTATTAATTACCAAATTGGAATTCACCCTAACGCTGACTCAGATAGGCTTCCTGAGTTGGTATATGCTGACTGGCATCACTAGTCATAAGGCATTCGTGCCCTTATCGTGACGATGTTTCACTATCATCTCAATCGACAGTACACAGATATATTTTCAACGTGCAAAAATTTCACAACTCCCAATCGATATAATTTACTAAACACTATGGTTGGTAAAACTGCTTCGGGCACAGCCAAGACTGTAAAGTATGCTGGTTGGCACCCTGCATCATCCAAGCATTTCGATTCATATTCCCTGGATAAATTGATTCGGCCCATCTGAGCTACGGCTCTTTTTGGGTTTAGAAAGGTAAAATCCATAGTACGTTCAGGCCTGCACTATCTGGAACTTACTAAGCTTTTCAATTGTAAAACGTTGTGTTATATTGACCCTTACAGACCTACCAATGGAGAATCTCTAGTGCCTATGTGCACCCTGCACTTTATTATACTTTAAAATTACCCATCACAGTTCAGCTGGCATAAAAAGGGTAGCCTGCCCCGCATTAGGCATATGACTAGTCCATCCTGTCGTCTGACCTATTTAGACAATGCTTTGTATTGTGCGGAAAGAAAAGGTCAACGTAGTTGGCATTGCAGTATGGCATTTAGCGGGACACGCTACATATTTTTATCATGCATCTACTTTCTCTCACACAAATCGCTTGACTCGGAAAAAGGATCACTTTGGGAGAGAGCAGTAGAGACACGCCGGGTGTCCTCGAAGGATTTACTCAGGTAAGATTTTAATACTATATCAACTCTAATGAAACATTGACGGGGGTTAGTGACTGAAAGAGCCCCTCTAAAACACAGAGGAGCGGCAACTGTAAAGTGCGCCATAGCAGCTGAAGTAGCAAATGAAGGTAGGTAAGCAAAGGAAGGTAGAAGGCTAGTTTGGCTAGCACAAACTCATTTTATAGATCCACCGACGAGACAGGAAATTTGATGAATTTCGTGGCCAATATTTCTAGTATGTCAGTCTCTTGGAGGCTTAGGGCCATTCCTCTGAAGACTCACTAATAGTATGTAGACTGCTGAAACAGATCTTTTTACCTTTCTTCTTACCTTTCTTTAGTAGAACTTTATTTGGGATTCAGTCTAACTAACAACAAAAGTTACGAAATATCGTCTTATCTCGTTGCCTTTTAGTTTTTTTTTTTTTAGCAGAAAATATTTGATGGATTTACTCTGTCAACCTACTTCAGAGGTACAAAATTTCCCGGAAACAGCCCTATTAGGATTTATTGGCTTGCAATTCAAGTCCTGTCCGGTAAGCCATCATAAATTTACCTCTCAACATCTATCTTCCTTATTCAATCCCTTCCATTAGACCGAATCGTTCAGCTCAACCAAAAACAGTGGTTTTCTTTTTTATATATTTAACTTACATCGTCAGCCGACTTAGATAAGGCTGACTTCCACTATGTCGTAATATGAGTGATGATGCTTTTTCTCCTTCTCTGGGACCTCTCGTTCTCTAGCTTGCCGAGAGCAATATAACTTATCCTTTCTCTCCCCCTATTAATATCCAACCTCTCCCATATATTAGTTTACTCAACTCTCTCCTCTGGTTGAAACTCTCTTCCAGTTTGAAAAACTCTTCTCCTGCAAAAGAATATTCGCCAAATATTTCCAAACTTCAAACAATTACGATGCTTTTTCAACATAAAGAATAATGTATTAGCGTCTCTGTCCTCCATTATTTACATCTGAGTAATATTTATGAATACATCCTTGTATTTGTGCACATTTTGTAATTAATATTGGAGGAGAACCTCCTATCACTAAGCCATAAAATTCTTAGGATCTGTTTACTCTCTCAGAATCTTAATCCCAATCGCAAAAACTCTTTTGAAAAATTTTCCGTTTTCGACACCGTTACCAATGAAGCGCATATTCATATATTGGAAATATTTCCTTTTAAACTTAAAAAACTGAGTCTAAACACGGCTAAACGCTTTATTCTTTCAGTATTACAAATATATAATCTATGAAAACCAACGCCTCTTCATACATATCCTACCAAAACCAAGTTGCAAATCCACATTCCATCTACAACACAGAGAAAGGGTGGCAGCACAAAGGTTAGTTCCCATCTTATAACAATTTATACGTATCTTTCTCATACACTCACCGTTAAAATACTTATTATTAGTTGCCTTTGACTATGTCAATCGAACGGTCCGTCGGTCCCTGTTTTGTTTTTTGGGTAATAAGATTGTAACTATTTAGCCGATTCTAACGAAATTCGAAACCCTTATGTTGTTTTACATTCTCTTTGAATAGAATAATTGGCAAGGTCCTCCACAGATTAGCCAGGGAATTATTTTGTTTTGGTAATAACATCCTAACCATTTGGCCGATTATAACGAAATTTGAAATCTTTATGTTGTTTTACATTTTCTTTCGAATGATTTAATTATTAAAGTCCTCCCAAGAGTAGCTGGGGAATTTTTTGACAATAACATCATAACTATTTGGCCAATTCGAACGAAATTTGAAACCCTTATGTTGTTTTACATTCGCTTTAGAATAATACACATAATCGCCGAGGTCCTTTCAAGGTTAGTCTATAATTATCGCCAGTTTTGAAGGTTGTAAGGTCATAAATTAAAATAAGTGAGAGAACGCGACTTTGGTTACCAGACCTTGTTTCATATGCCGCCTTCACGTTCCCTCATTCCTCCTTCCCCTTTTAACTCCTGAATAGTTTTAAAAAATTAAATATTAATGCTTACAATTCATTTATATCCTTCAAGAAAATCTCTAAACGAAAGTGTAATTGGGAAGAGTCTGAAAACCAGGTAGCGTAGCTAAATATAATAGAAAGCATTTTCCTTTAAAATTCACTCCATATTATTTTCCATTCTTCTATAGTGTCCTTGAAAATGGGATCACAACCTGAAACGTCACAAGTAAATAAACCTCTATTTACAAGATCTAAATATATATATATATATATATATATATATATATATATATATATATATCTATATATCTATATATATATATTATATATATATATATATATATATATATATATATATATATATATATATATATATATATATATATATATATATATATATATATATATATGGGTAAAAGTCACGAGTGAAATTACGTGAATAAGTCTAAATATTTGGTTGCACTTTTGGGTCATCAGTGCAACTGGGTCAATCCTTATAAGCTATCAAAATATTTAGTAAATTTACTCTCTCCAATCTTAGGATCTATATCATCCTCACATATAGAAAAATTCAGTTGATCTTTACAATAGATTAGGCAATATAAAGCAACATCAGACCTGAGATTGGTCAGTTTTGATGTTACCTCATTATTCACTAAAGTATCGTCGATGCCTTATTAGATTTCATAGCTGTTATTCTTAATTCCTTCGGTTTGCCTTTACCGTCCCTCTCGATCATTCAACTCATTTGTTTATTGATTAAAAATTGTAAATATAGCTTTAATGGCAAGTTCTACGATCAAGTGTTTGGCATGGCAATTGGTAATCCCTTATCTCCTTTAATGTCAAATATATATAATATATACTCGTAGGTACTATTTCAAAACTAGGTTGATTCTACTGGTTTATCCACTCGAATTGTTTAGTACCGCTATGTAGACGATGTTCTTGGAATTCTAAAGAAAGATTTTGACTTGATTGTTTCGTTTATTTATTAATTCATTAGTTGCGTCAATTAAATTTACTTTTCTTGATTTTCTAATAATTAGACAATCAGGCAGGTTTAGGTTTTCTATTTTCTGGAAATTGACAAATAATATATTATATGTCTATTTTTATTCAGGTGATTCTAAAACTATTAAAACATCAGTATTTTCTTCCATTTATCTTAGGGCACTCAGAATATGTAGTCTTTACTATATGAACCAAGAATTTACAAAAAATAAAGAGATTGCCTTCACTCTGTGTTACCCGAAATATTTTTGGAAAACTGCATGTATAAAGGTAAAAAAAAACATTCTATAACTGTAAGTTAAGGAAAAAAGAACCTTTACACAACATATTAATTTTACCTTACCATGATAATTTATTGTATGTAGTACAAATCTTGAAACAAATTGATATAAATGTAATTTTTAAATACAATTATAGATTAAAAAATAAGTTAATAAAACAAAGCCCAAGGAACGATAATACCGCAATATATAGTATGCCCTATTTAGATTATAATTTATTCGATGTAAGTCAAACTTCTAAAAATATCTTTGTAAGAACTAAGCAACATCAAAATACAGTATCTAAGAGATATACAAATAATACTGTGGCCATCCACAGGCTTAATATGGGCGACCAGATTAACTGGTCTAAAGCAGATACCATAATGCATATAAATGATTTTATTAGCAGAAATATCTTGGAATCGTTCCTAATCTCCAGCACAAAGGAGAGAAATGTACATAATACCCTAGGTTTGTATTCTTTAGATCCAGTCCTATTTATCTTCCTCAAATCAAAATTACCAGAGGTCAGAAAATATATGACCATCTGATTTTATAGAGAAAACATTTCTTTGTATAAATAGTGTGTCTCGATTTCATAAACCATTGTGAGTTTTATAATGTCATTAAGGTCACGAAAAAGTACTAGCTCCAATTAATCTTTATTTTTCCCTTTGTGGTACAACCAAATATATATTTATATATATATATATATATGAATGCAATATCCCGCAGGAAAAAATGAAAAGGTGTTTCCAAGTACTTTCGAACTTTATTAAGTTCCTTATCAAGGATAACTACAAGAAATAGTATTATATTAGAGGTATATATACGAAAGAAAAATATGAAAGACCGCCCCAAAAACAGGAAATCACCAATGAGGAAGGGGGAAGGAGGAATGCAAAAAAAAACACATTAAGGATTACAAGAAGCAGGTAGTAAGGTCAAACTAAATCGAAGGAAAGGGTAACAGATTTATTGGAACGATAAATAAATTTGGCCGAGTTCCAGTTAATTAAATGGTTCTTATCTGACATATGGACAAAGAAAGCACTGTAGTCTTTCCCTCTTCAGACATTATATTTATGTTGCTTTCTTTGTCCATATGTCAGATAAGAACCATCTAATTAACTGGAACTCGGCCAAATTTATTTATCGTTCCAATGACCATATAAAAAAGAACATCATTGAATGTGCTTTTATAAGCCAATGTGATAATTTTAACCTTTCTCTGGTTTATATAAAATAGATGCTATAATTAAAAGATTAATACTCACAGAAATTAGTTTTGTCTTGCGTTCCTAGTGGGTTTTTTTATATACATTCTATAGTTATGTGGCCCCTATTTTATTTTATTTTATTTTTTTATTATTCATTTTTATTTTTTAATTGTCACTGCTCTGTTTTGTACTTTATATTTTTTTCCCCTTTTGCTCAGCGTGTCTTATAATCTCCCTCGTTAGGCTATCTCCATTTCTTTAAATCTGTTACCCTATCCTTCGACTTAGTTTGACCTTACTACCTGCTTCTTGTAATCCTTAATGTGTTTTTTTACCTTCCCTTCCCTCTTCCTCATTGGTGATTTCCTGGTTTTGAGGCGGTCTTTCATATTTTTCTTTCGTATATATACCTCTAATATAATACTATTTCTTGTAGTTATCCTTGATAAGGAACTTAATAAAGTTCGAAAGTACTTGGAAACACCTTTTCATTTTTTCCTGCGGGATATTGCATTCATTTGCCACCCTCACGTGATACTTTGTGAGTTTTTCATTCCATATATATATATATATATATATATATATATATATATATATATATATATATATATATATATATATATATATATATATATATATATATATATATATATAATATATATATATATATATATTAACGATAGCAGTTAAAATAATAAAATTGACAATTCTTGAGATTAAAGTAAAAACACAAATAACAATATATAGAGTTAATTAATACTATCAGTAGAAATTTAGAAAAATAATAGAAAGAAGTGAAGTTGTAACATATACTGACTTGAATATCAAAAATTAAAGGTAATTGGAGTAAACAATGAAATAACCTATTATATTAAATTATAAACAAAACAAAAAAACAACAAAATCCCCAGAAAACATATTAGAATAAATTAAACAGAGGAACTAACCTTTATCCTAGCAGTTTTGAAATCAACTAACTAAAGATATAAACGCTACTAACGAGATTTATTCGGTTGGTTGGTTAGCTAGTTAATCTATTGAAGTGTTTGTTGGTTGGTTATATAATGAATAGTTTAATTGAGGAGGAGTAATTATTTAGGTTTGGATTTATTTTAATGATTTACAGTAAGTCTAAGATTTTCAAATCGAGAGAAGTTAAATCTGAAGATAATATGATAAATGAATCAGAATGAAGAGGATGTTGGTGATACTCAGATTGTTACCTGATGGAAGTGGCTTTAGGTTTAGAAATGGGAATCGCAAAGCACTTAGGTTTGTCTCATACGACTGGTATTTATAATTTAATATAATAGGTTATTTTATCGTTTAATCCAGTTACCTTTAAATTTTGATATTCAAGTCAGTTTATGTTATAACTTCACTTCTTTCTATTATTTTTCAAATTTCCACTGGATAGTATTAATTAACTCTATATATAGTTATTTGTGTTTTTACTTTAATCTCAATAATTGTCAATTTTATTATTTTAACTTATCCTCATCCACTTTATTAGCCATTATATTGTGCATTCTTTCAACTGTTATCATTAATATTCCTTTTTCTCATTAGTCGATACAGTCGCTGAAGATGATCCTAGTGAAAGTCCGAAAAGTACGGCCAATAAATAATTAGTGTAATCGCCTGGGTCTTCATATTCCTACTACATATCAGATTCCCAAGGAACAAATCAATTACAAGTATATATATATATATATATATATATATATATATATATATATATATATATATATATATATATATATATATATATGACCTCTTTGGCATAAGTTTATACCGTAAGTATAGTAACTCCAGTGTCCGTTAAGGGTAAAAAGACTACTACTATTCTTGTTTGTTTCTTAAGTGAAGAATTGAATCTAGAACCAGGAAAGTACAGCAATTTGGCTTCAAGTTGGGGAATATAAACCGGGACTGCGCCGAGAACCTAAGTGAATGAAGGGATGTTGACCTTCCCTCGAAAACGAATTATCTGCATCAAATTGAGCAGTATGTTACTTTCAAGCAGCTCACTCGTTCCATGACAATTTTATTGAGTAGAATTGAAGTTATTATTTCTCAATGATGAAGAATGAGGAAATGTGTAATTCTAGGTATGTATTGGTTTCGGAGCTGGGGTGGTTGTCTATTGTCATTTACATATAATCTTGAACCATTGATTTAAAAAATAATTTTACATTAACGGTTTACAAATTTATTAAAATCAAATCGGTTTTTTTTTCATTACAGATAATGCGGTTAACCTTATATCCGTCCACACACTCACAAAAGACTATTTAAAGAGACTATTTCACGCCTTGACAATAAAACTGCGTCAGGAAATTTCACTTGTAAATTTTTTGGCGATAGTTGTATCGCCTAAAAATTCTTATCCCTTAATCATATACAGAAGGAATTACATTTATTTATCCTTTCGTAAAGTTTTCTCATTCAGTATCGGAACTGACCAATATAAACGGATGAATGATTCTTCATAATGATGGGCAGAGATAAACAGTAGATTAGTGAACACACAAACAAAACTTGATTAAATCACAAAAATACCACTATAGATGTGTCACACTCAAAGAAATTACCTTTAAACTAACGCTTTACCGAGATGAAGGCAGAAGCTTCTTATTTACCTCTGCAAGGAAGGCATGATTTTGGCCGTTTTTCCATTATCTATGATAAAATCATTTTAATTTCAAGTCTTCTGAGGAGGAATTAAACGAAATAACTACTTTGCGCTGAGATAAAATAATCTAAAGGGATAGGAATTACCCATCAGTAACATTACACTTTACGATATTAAAAAAGTTTTCAAAACTGAGAAATAAGAGGATATATATATGTCGTGGTATAGCAATTATATATATATATATATATATATATATATATATATATATATATAAAAATAACGTTACAGCCACGAGGAAAATAAAACAACGGAGAACTGCGAGGCCTTTCGACTAATGGTCCTTTACTAAGCAGACTGCGTTGTTTCATTTTCCTCGTGGCTGTAACGTTATTCATAAATTCCTCACGTTCCTTATTTTCGTGATTCAGTTATACATATATATATATATATATATATATATATATATATATATATATATATATATATATATATATATATATATATATATATATATATATATATATATATATATTTATATAAGGACACTTAGACGGCGATGGTTTGGGCCGCCCAGTGGAGGGGGAAAGATAATGAGATTGGGGGAGAAAGTCGTTCGCTAATGTGTGGGTACTTATTATCAAAATGAAAGAGTGCAGATTGGAACTCTCTAAAGGTTATTTGAAGAATACTACAGAAAATTAAAGTTTAATAAAAAAAAAATAATATATACAAAAGAGGTTTAATTTTCATACTCGTACGTGATCAAATAAGTGACAGACGCACTCGGTGTGGTCAAATAGTCAAATTCGGATCGGTGTGTTAAAAGCGGTACACTAAACCCAAAAACAAATAGTAGCAATTGATTTGGCAAGACCGGATTATAACTTGATCCGTAGCGTGGGCGTCTTGCACGGACTAAAGCATCGAAGCGAAGGTAACTCAGGGAGGCGCGGATGCAACAAAGGAATATGTTTTACCTCAAAGTTCTTGGTGGGGGAAGGTACTGGTTCAAACTCAAAATGCTGATGAAAGAGGACTTGTTTTACCATAGGGCACTCGATGAAGGAGTATTAGCTCGAATTCACGGAAAAACGGCCGTTGCATAAAGGCTGCCAATTGACTGGGGCAAAATCCATGACGGGGAAATTCTAGCCGTCGGTCCTCGAATAACCCACGGTGGATCAGACTCGAGAACGTAATGTGTCTTCGTGCGAGGGCGAGCTGTACTCCAGTTATATAGGTGTTCGACGAGGCGGCGAGTTTGCCCCGGGCCACGGCGTGCTCTCATGGGACTTGAATTCGCCGGCTTTATGCTGGGGGGGGGGGGAGCCGGAATAAAGAGCAGGTCAAATAGCCCTTTGGGCGCGGGGGACTAGTTATCGTAAAGTAAACAGAGATGGTCTGATAAATCAGGGTTCGCCAAATTCCTTTCTCGCTTCTCATGCTCTTTGTTCCAGGGTTAAGGGCACGTGGCTTTTTTAAGGATTCAAGGTGGATCTTTATATCCTATTAGACTTTATTCTTCGACAATATGATATATATATATATATATATATACAGGGGGCGGCAGAATCGATTGAGCAGTTTTAAGGATTATAAAAAAGTAAGGGGGCTATATAGAGAAGAAATGTTATTATACTCGAGATTATCAGTACATATCATTTATAATCCCTAGGTTCTGAAAATAATATCATGAAGATGGCATCCGTTAACAGCAACACACTGTTGGAGTCGATTTCTGAAGTTTCGTACAGCATGTTCGCACATACTGCAGGGTATGGCGTTAACTTCTTCAATAATCCGCTCCCTTAGCTGTGGTAGGGTGTGAAGGCGAAATTTAAACACCTTTTCTTTTAGATATCCCCAAAGAAAGAAGTTACAAATGCTCAAATTTGGTGACAGCGCAGGCCAACCTAAATCACCCCTCAGAGACATTCGTCTCAAAACATTGAGCGAATTTTGGGCTGTGTGAGCTGTAGCCCCATCTTGCTGAAATCACACGTCCCGCAATCCCTCATCTTCAACAATCTCATCCATTCTGGGCTGCAAAAAATTGTGAAACATTAAGACAACGTTCGGAATTCACGGTCACGGTCATTCCTTCCTCCTCAAAGAAGTACGGGACTATCACGCCAAGTTGTGATATGGCACAGCACACCGTTAGTTTAAGGGAATTTAGCGTTATTTCCGGGATAATTCGGGGGTTATTTTCACCCCAGTAGCGGAATTTTGCTTATTCACCGCCCCACAAATGTGAAAATGTGCCTCGCCACTACTGAAGAAAGCTGCCTCCGGAGCGATCTGTGTAAGCATGTTTTCACACAGGTTTTGGCGGTTGGCAAAGTCTGCTTGGTTCAATTCTTGAGCCATGATTATTTTGTAGAGATGTAAATTCAAATCCATATGCAGAATTCTCCTGAAACTGCGGGCGGAAATTACCAAAGCAACAGCATGCCTTTGAGCAGAACGTCTCGGCGACTGCACGATCGCTGCTCTCATCGTCTCCACATTTTGTGGGGTTCTGATAAAACTGCGTCGGCAATGTGTATCTATTCTTACTGTGCTACCAGTTGCATTCATCTGCCTAACCCAAAACCGAATTGTGTTTGCCTGAGGAACGGCATCGTTGCGCGGAATATTGGACCGTCGCTGAAAACATCTTTGCGTCACCATCAGAGATTGATTGTTCTCAAAATACACGCACACGGCAAAGCAGCGATGTGCTCCCGTCCACACCATGTTTGCTGCTGAAATGGGGATGTCTACGGAGCAGAGCGAAACCAAGCGCACCTCCCACCCTTCAACTCCTCCCAAGCATAGACTCCTCAAAACTGCTCAATCGATTCTGCCGCCCCCTGTATATATATATATATATATATATATATATATATATATATATATATATATATATATATATATATATATATATATATATATATTTTCTTATAGTTGGGCTGCATATTTTCTTCGTAACATATATTATTGAAGGCAACTGCTAACTTATTGTTAATAGTTTTCTTTTAGAGTCCCTCGATTTTTTTATATTCCGCTTTTGTTCTTGGTATAACCCATGCATTAGTTTCCCAAAATTCAGTAGGAAGACGTGACGCACGTGAGCAGAAAACTGGTCCACTAATCAAAACGTAATTCTTTATTGGCTTAAAGCGTTTCCATATATACACATCATTTTCAAAAGTTAAACAGTTGTGACTAGGGAATAAGATACAGAAGATATATATTTGTGATTAGTTGTGTTAACATTTATAAGAACATATTTATAGTAAATAGAATTTCTTTAAATCGTTCAGACTCTAAATAGACACAGGATTAAGATGAGGAATGATTATTAATAGTGGCTGGCGCATGGGAGGAAGACAAGATGTCTTGCAAATTTGTTTGAATATTTTAATTGGCTGCTTATATTAGAGGCCATAAATATCGTGGAAAAGTAGCAACAATTAAATATTCAAATAAATTCGTAATGAGTCAGCAGCCTCCTTTAATAATATATATATATATATATATATATATATATATATATATATATATATATATATATATATATATTGTCGTAGAATGACTCCCGACGATACTATATATAACACTATTCGTTGAGGGAACTTCCTTAATTATCTTTAGAGTGCGTTACTGTCTGGCGGCCGATATTATGTATCTTCAAAATGCTTAAGAAGTGGAACTGAGCTCAAGGATAATAATATTGCTATCATTAATAAAATAGAGTTTTATTAATAATAACTATAAACAATACACAAAAACGGAAAATATTGACATAAACAGAATGGAAAGGGTCGTGGAGACTCGGGCTAATCCAAGGATTTAAGGGATTAAAAAAGGTAAAACAAATATAGAGTTAAAGAGATGGGATGGTTCGATAAACAATTTAAAGCACAGGATAGAATTGACAAAAAGGGATCAATACTCAAAAGGTGACGTTTGGCTTACGTAACTTTTCATTAGGGTGCAGTGGAAGGTACTTGAAGGAATATTCGGTCCGCTGGCGAGTTCCAGCCGAAGGGGGGGGGGGTAAAAGGATCCTGACCAGGCGTCTTGGAAAGGAGAACCGTTACTCGACGAACGGCTTGAAGAACAATGGCTGTTCTACTTTGTTCTCTTCTGAACAAAGGGGGGAATGAGAACCGTCTCTTGTCTACGGGCTCAAGAACAATGGCTGTTCTAATGTTGTTCTCCTTTGAACAACAGGGGGGGATGAGAACCGTTTCTTGGCGAAGGGCTCAAAACGAACAATGGCTGTTCTATGTTGTTCTCCTTGAACAACAGGGGGGGGGGGGGTGAGAACCGTTTCTTGGCGAAGGGCTCAAAACGAACAATGGCTGTTCTCGGTTGTTCTCCTTGAACAACAGGGGGGGGGGGGATGAGAACCGTTTCTTGGCAAAGGGCTCAAAACGAACAATGGCTGTTCTAATGCTGTTCTCCTTGAACAACAGGGGGAGGATAAGAACCGTTTCTTGGCGAAGGGCTCAAAACGAACAATGGCTGTTCTAATGCTGTTCTCCCTTGAACAACACGGGGGGATGAGAACCGTTTCTTGGCGAAGGGCTCAAAACGAACAATGGCTGTTCTAGGTTGTTCTCCTTGAACAACAGGGGGGGGGGATGAGAACCGTTTCTTGGCGAAGGGCTCAAAACGAACAATGGCTGTTCTAATGCTGTTCTCCTTGAACAACAGGGGGGGGGGATGAGAACCGTTTCTTGGCGAAGGGCTCAAAACGAACAATGGCTGTTCTAATGCTGTTCTCCTTGAACAACAGGGGGAGGATGAGAACCGTTTCTTGGCGAAGGGCTCAAAACGAACAATGGCTGTTCTAATGCTGTTCTCCCTTGAACAACAGGGGGGGATGAGAACCGTTTCTTGGCGAAGGGCTCAAAACGAACAATGGCTGTTCTAATGCTGTTCTCCTTGAACAACAGGGGGGGATGAGAACCGTTTCTTGGCGAAGGGCTCAAAACGAACAATGGCTGTTCTAATGCTGTTCTCCCTTGAACAACAGGGGGGGATGCCTTGGGGACTTGGCGTCACGAAAGGCTCGAACCTTTGGCACTCAAGGAATATTGTCCTCCTTCTGGACAAGTGATGGTGAATCTCGAGGTCGAGGTCCCTTGGCGCACAAAGGGAGAGAGGGTCGTGGTGATGTTTCGCGACGAAAATCTGGATCTCCAATCTGATCTTAGTGGTAAAGTTTCCATATAAATAGCCAGGACATCTCCTTGGCGTGGGGGAAAAATGGAGTGAAAGCTTGGAGGGAACGCACAGCCGGGCCGGAGAAAAATGCCTTATCTGTTTATAAGCCTAACTCGATCTGGCGAGGTCGGCGTATGGGGGTGAACGGGGGGACGATAACCTCCTTGTTTAAACATTGGCATCCGGTAGCTGAGATAAGATTCCAAGCCTTGAATCGAAGATGCACGTGGGCAGCATCGTGGTTTTTAATTATATGGGATAGGAGTTGAAATTAACTCGTTCTATCACACCCCTCCATTCCAGGGGAAGTTGTCGCTTTAAAAAACGGAGAGAAGGGACAACGATAGAGCTCCGTTGTGGGGAACTCGTTTTCTTGTACCAACCGTACCTTCCTGCACCTAACTAGTATTACCTCAATACATATGATTATTTTGATCTTTAGATTACAGGGGAAAATAACCTTTAATACAACTTAATCAGAGAGAAAAAAAAAAGGGCATGGAACAATGAAATGATATGAACTTAGTACATACGGGACAAAATAATTTATACGTAAATTAATAAGAACAAATATATAGACATACAAAAAAAATTAGACATTGAGCGTTACAAAATTCAGACATATACATTAATTAATTATATTACAAAAGAATCTTAAATTAAGTCGTACAAGACGGTATATACCTACATGGAGATACTAATCCTATGAGTACAATTATTCTACGCTATTCGGTAACGCATTCCTACTGAGTGCATCAGCGACCTGGTTATCGGAACCTTTGATATAATTTATTTTAAACTGATACTCTTGCAAGAGTAAACTCCAGCGCATGATGCGGCCGTTTGAGTGTCTCAAATTCCTAATATAGGCTAACGGACGGTGGTCGGTTCCTATTCGAAATTCTTTACATATCAAGTACAGCTTGAATTTGTCTATGACCCAGATAATTGATAGAGCTATCTTTTCTCTAGTGGCATATCTCTTTCCGCGTGGTAATAATTGACGACTAGCATATGCAACTGGATGACTCGTTCTGTCATCCACGTATTGAAGGAGTACACCTCCAATGCCCTCGTTGATCACGTCGGTCTTAACCCCAAAGGATTTTTCCGGGTTGGGCAACTTAAAAATGGGGTCAGAAATGAACTTACTTTTGAGCTGATTAAAATGGGAAACAGCGACATCATTCCAACGTAAACGATCGAAGAAATTATTTTCCTTGAAGGGGGCATAGGGGGACCGAAATTGCAGCGAAATTCGGAACAAACCGCTGATAGGGAGAAACTGATCCTAGGATCGATCTTAATGGCTTCTTTGTAATCGGGAGGGGCATGTCGGCGATTGCCTTAATCTTGTTCTCGTGGGGACCTGACTTGCTTTGTCCTATTTTGAAACCCAAATATTTGATGGTTTCGTGGGCAAACTGGCATTTGCTGGGGCCAATGGTGAGGCCATTTTCACGCAGTTGCTCGAAAAGAGCTAATAGGGTGGATAAATGGTGATTCCATTTAATTAGTTCTTGGAGCTGACTCTTCTGACGTGGTGTCAGCTGCGCGTCACTATCCAGGTCAGAGGGTTCCAAAGACTCGCCTGGTAGAAAAGGAGGAGGGTACTCGGCATCAGGTTGGATGCACACTGTCTGGATTACCTTAAGGGACTCCGCGGGGCAGTCCTCTTCAAGCGCCAAAGCTTCGTCCAGTTCTACGAAGGTATCTCCATGGGCGCGTTGGGAGTTCTTTATTTCTTGGGGTCCAGGGACAGTCTCCGTGTCCTTGTCTGGGGCCTTATGACCTAAGGGTGTTAGTGATTCACATTCCTCTTTTGCCGTCCTAAAGTCCTGGTTAGGGGTCTCCGAGAAATCGGACGGTATCGGGGTTCTGATGGGGACGGGCTCCTGGGCTTCTTTCTTATCTCGGCCTTGAGGAAGGGCGGCCTGAAACACAGGGTCGAAACTTACTTGGGGGCTCTGTCCTATAAGTACGGAACAGAATTTTATGGGTGCTACAATGACTTCAGCCCAGCCATTATAATATTGACACTGCAGGTAACATCTAGCGACGGAGAATCTGTTCGCCCGCCCAAGTTGGTCATGTACCACCGCAAATTTTTCGTGGTTAGAGACCACTGGGAGGAGTTCGTCGGACACGATGAAGCACGTACATCCTGTGTCCCTGACGAGAGTCGATACTCGACAGCTGTCCACGCTGCCCTCCTCATATTTCAAAGTTCCCGATGAACTTTTACCAAAAACAAAATTTACCTGGTGGCCTGACGGAGGGGGAGAAGTTTCTGCTTGGGTCTGCACCACCGGGGGAGCCGGGGTTGCATTAATCTGGTGAACTTGGTGGGCTGGTCCGCTTTTAAGCCTAGAATTTTGGGGGCAATTCCAGCTCATGTGGTTTTCTACACCATAGGTGAAGCATATGGTTGGTCGCTTCGGGAAGAGAGATGGAGGAGAAGTCTTAACGGGAGGTTTGGATGCCCGTTGTTGGTTTTGGGGAAAGAAGTTTTGGGGTTTTACGGGGCTCGGAAACTTTGTCAGCTTTCCTGGGAAGGAGCGCGAATCCTTCCTACTTTCTTCTCGTTGTATTTCTCTTTCTCGTTCCTCTCGTTGTTTTTCTCTTTCTCGTTCTTCTCGTTGTATTTTTCTTTCTCGTTCTTCTCGTTGTATTTCTCTTTCTCGTTCCTCTCGTTGTATTTCTCTTTCTCGTTCCTCTCGTTGTTTTTCTCTTTCTCGTTCCTCTCGTTGTATTTCTCTTTCTCGTTCCTCTTGTCGGATTACTCTTTCCCTTTCTCTTTCTACCTCTTTTCTTTGATATTTTTCTTCATCCTGAGCTAGTTTAATCTGATGGTGAAGGTACACTTGTCTTATCCATTCCTCTCTTATGTACTTAATTAGTTCTTTTCCGGTAAGTCCCAAGGATTCTCCTTGCGCTTTAAAGAATTCAAACTGAGTCATCTTTGCACTTGGGGGCGCACTAGTCAACCAACTAAAATTCCTCGCAACAAGAATTATGCCTCTATAGAATTAGCCTACCTAAATATGGGCACTGACCTATTCGTACTTGGTTTCTCAATCTAAATAACCACTGACTAAAATCACAAAAAAAAACACAAACAAATTATTATAACAGTTTCTTGAGCTACTCCAGCTTCTTAAGTTTAAAAAAAAAGGGGATAGCAATCGTTAAAACAAAAGGGAACTACTATATTCTATTATTATAACGAATAACACTATGCTTTACTCGACTGAGACCAGTGTTTGCAAAGATATAGCGTTAAACCTTACACACCTGATACCAAATTAAATAGTATATATATATATATGTCGTAGAATGACTCCCGACGATACTATATATAACACTATTCGTTGAGGGAACTTCCTTAATTATCTTTAGAGTGCGTTACTGTCTGGCGGCCGATATTATGTATCTTCAAAATGCTTAAGAAGTGGAACTGAGCTCAAGGATAATAATATTGCTATCATTAATAAAATAGAGTTTTATTAATAATAACTATAAACAATACACAAAAACGGAAAATATTGACATAAACAGAATGGAAAGGGTCGTGGAGACTCGGGCTAATCCAAGGATTTAAGGGATTAAAAAAGGTAAAACAAATATAGAGTTAAAGAGATGGGATGGTTCGATAAACAATTTAAAGCACAGGATAGAATTGACAAAAAGGGATCAATACTCAAAAGGTGACGTTTGGCTTACGTAACTTTTCATTAGGGTGCAGTGGAAGGTACTTGAAGGAATATTCGGTCCGCTGGCGAGTTCCAGCCGAAGGGGGGGGGGGGGTAAAAGGATCCTGACGAGGCGTCTTGGAAAGGAGAACCGTTACTCGACGAACGGCTTGAAGAACAATGGCTGTTCTACTTTGTTCTCTTCTGAACAAAGGGGGGAATGAGAACCGTCTCTTGTCTACGGGCTCAAGAACAATGGCTGTTCTAATGTTGTTCTCCTTTGAACAACAGGGGGGGATGAGAACCGTTTCTTGGCGAAGGGCTCAAAACGAACAATGGCTGTTCTATGTTGTTCTCCTTGAACAACAGGGGGGGATGAGAACCGTTTCTTGGCGAAGGGCTCAAAACGAACAATGGCTGTTCTCGGTTGTTCTCCTTGAACAACAGGGGGGGGGGGATGAGAACCGTTTCTTGGCGAAGGGCTCAAAACGAACAATGGCTGTTCTAATGCTGTTCTCCTTGAACAACAGGGGGGGATGAGAACCGTTTCTTGGCGAAGGGCTCAAAACGAACAATGGCTGTTCTAATGCTGTTCTCCTTGAACAACAGGGGGGGATGAGAACCGTTTCTTGGCGAAGGGCTCAAAACGAACAATGGCTGTTCTAATGCTGTTCTCCCTTGAACAACAGGGGGGGATGCCTTGGGGACTTGGCGTCACGAAAGGCTCGTACCTTTGGCACTCAAGGAATATTGTCCTCCTTCTGGACAAGTGATGGTGAATCTCGAGGTCGAGGTCCCTTGGCGCACAAAGGGAGAGAGGGTCGTGGTGATGTTTCGCGACGAAAATCTGGATCTCCAATCTGATCTTAGTGGTAAAGTTTCCATATAAATAGCCAGGACATCTCCTTGGCGTGGGGGAAAAATGGAGTGAAAGCTTGGAGGGAACGCACAGCCGGGCCGGAGAAAAATGCCTTATCTGTTTATAAGCCTAACTCGATCTGGCGAGGTCGGCGTATGGGGGTGAACGGGGGGACGATAACCTCCTTGTTTAAACATTGGCATCCGGTAGCTGAGATAAGATTCCAAGCCTCGAATCGAAGATGCACGTGGGCAGCATCGTGGTTTTTAATAATATGGGATAGGAGTTGAAATTAACTCGTTCTATCACATATATATATATATATATATATATATATATATATATATATATATAAATATGCATGTTCCGGTTATATGTCACACATTTTGGGTTCTAAACCCCCACTTGTTTCTTAGATATAATGTTGGTTTATTTGACCTATTGTGAGTTTTTCATACCCTAATGGATTTCTTAGAAAGCCAATAGGATTATATGGAAATTCTTAAACCACAAGGGTGAGCAGGATATAGAGAGAGGAGAGAGATGGAGGAAAAGGAGGAAGTGGAAGATGGGGAGCGGGTGAGGGTGAAATATGGGTGAAATGAAAGAGAGGGGAAGAATAACGAGGTGGTCTGGGGTAGAAAGGGAGAGAGGGATTGATCTCTGGAGACTATGCAGCAGAGGAGCATGTGCTTTATCCTTGAATTCATCTTTTTTATAATGATATCTCAAATTGAATTTAAACGACTGCAGTTTTTTTATGCCAAGCTTTGCAGAGACTATCAACAAATTACAAGACTAAATTCTGAAAGTGGCGGCGCTCCAGTTGGAAGAACCATTCTTTTCACATGGACAACTGTACGCGGCATGCTGCCGGGTTGGTAGGGCAAAAAATCTATACTTTAACGCACCACGAGGAAAAATGAAAGTGTAGTTTACACGGATGTTCTAAGTGACTTTAGAGTATTGTTTACAACATAACTGCAATGATTAAATTATAATTTACTAGAAAGACAACCCATTTCAATAAAAACTTGGTAATTTATGTTTATTGCTGTAACAAAGCAAGAGAGAGGGAGAGAGTTGTGAAGAAAGGGCAGGAAGTTATAGAGGAGAGGTTGGAAAGGGTAGGAGATGGAGGAGATTAAAAAGACGGAGAAAATAGGAAGCTTAGATTTTTAAAAGACCCCATCTGGCGATGGCCTACTAGGGCAAATTTCAAAGGAGGGGGTGAAAAATGTTAACTTTCGAGAGCTATACATATAGCCATAGAATAGGGAATTCACTAATAAAAATAGTCCTTAAATTTTGTTAAAAATAGCACACCTGAGAAGCAAGTGCTCCTCCCCTCCTTACGCGAGGAGTTGGGATTCTTAGAGGGAACTTTAGACCTATGATCTACCGCCTATCTTGCTCTATCTACGTGGTTTTGGTCTAAAGAAATATTTCTATTACATCTTCCGTTATTTTTCTAATCTATATTTATCTTCTAGGACTAAATTCAGTAAAAAGCTTCGAGCTGAAACCTTTACATATACCGTAAAATTATCTACACCTCTTATTTGATCTATTTTTTTTTTATATACTAAAATAATATCACCCTTTCTCCCCCTAAACACCGCCATGCCTTAGTTTTTAACCCCTTCTATGAACTTCACGATTTATATTTTCTTTCCTTCTTTGATTTAGTAAGTAAAAAGTAAAGACGAGAAAAAATGGTAGCTTTTAGAAATTACTTGGATAAAAACTTCCCATATATAAAAAACACCCCTAAATGTTTTTATTTCACCTCTAGATACACTCTTAGAAAGAACTTTAATAAAAGTTTTAAATTTCCCCAAAACAGCCCAATGCTCTACTTTTAGGATCTTAAAATAAACTGTTAGAAAGAACTTTGAAAAAAGCATTTAATATATGAAAAACCAAGTCTTGTCTAGTAAAAATTAATTTCTGGTTTTTATTTTCTATGCATAAAAGCCAAAAAAAAAACACATCGCAATTCTTAGGAAGTCCTTAAAAAGACTCCTCAGAGCTCATTTTCTTCCCATCTATATTTTATTTAATAGATTTATTTGGCTTTACTTGTTTTCAGAAAAGGGGTAGCGATTTTCTTCCTGATAAAGATTAAAATAGAGAATCTATTTTAGAAAGATGTTCGATAAATTATTCGAATATTAAAAAAAAACAAAAAAAAACAGCCATATCTTAATTTTGATCAGTTTTCTGAACTTCAACATTTGCAATTTATTTTGAGTTAAAAAATTACCCCAAATTAGATAATCATATTTTTTTTCATGAACTTCACCATTTGCTTTTGGTCAAGTTGTATTTGAGCAATATGAATATATCATCAAAAACGAACGTGTGGACACGCCCTGGTTCTTGAGTGGTCAAAGACTACGGGAGTCAACCCCTAATGCAAAAGCTGCTTCGGCGACTGGCATTAGGCGAGCGTTGTTATACCGACAATGGCTGGTCGTCTTGGACCACCTTGCTACAAGCCCAAATATTGAGTGCCAAGATACTCGGCTGAAGAATGTACACCCCCTCCCCACTATAAGCATCTTTTGTGCAGGTTTCTCTCAAGTCCAACTTATGCTTTTTAAAGACAAGAAGTGACACCATCGCCGATATCGACGAACAACTAACTACCGCCCCCCCGTCAATACTGCATTGTGGATTCTGCCTTTTTAGAAAAAGGCTTGAGAAAGGATACCTTAATCACAAATCAGTATCGGGAGTGCCTATTGTCTAGCATCAATAGATCGGTTTCTCGGCAGCTCCCTGCAGCTGAGGATCAAACCTGGGCATCTCGAGCTTCTCCTGCCATCAGGGTCCTTCTCTCCTCGGTCAAAATACTGTTCCGAAGACTGGAAACATACCTACCCGTTTAAACCTAATGCAAGTTGATGCCCTCAATATGAGAGCATCCGTCATCATCGAACTCGATGGATTACACAAAGCAATATACAAGATAAGTGAAACAAATATTTGTTATTAATCAACCCACTCCAATAATCCCGTTCTTAAAATATAATGTCGGGATGTAGCATTAGAGTAGGAATCCCAGAGGCTCGTTTTTGTCAGAGTAAAAATCTGTAATAAAAGCAGCACTAGATCAAATGATTTAACTAAGTCACAAAGAAACAAAAACAGCCACGATTCGAAACTTTAACAAAAGTGTCCTCATCTGATAAAACACAAAATTAAACTTCTGATCCCAGGCATAAAAGATGATTAAAATACGATAAGGAGCGCTGCAACTTTTTCTCTTGCATATTCATTTGGGAGTGATGGGCCTGGCTTTTGTGTTTCCTGTTCAATCGTCCCGGTTAATTGGCTTAATTTTGAAGAGAGTGGATGCGTGGAATGTTAGTGTATGTATGATGCGTGATTGGAGAGGTAATAAATGTTTTAAAATAGGAGAATTCAGATATATACACACCATGTAAGAAAAAGATGAAAGGGAATGAAAAGATTGTGTGAAATGGTTTAAATTGACTGCAATTAATAGAGAATTATACTGGAAGGAGCAAAGAGGCTGTGTTAGTACTTTTTAGTAAAGAGCATGATGAAATGGTGGGTGGGGGATAAAGTTGTGAGCTTGTAACTCTGTAGGTAAAGTTGAGCTTTGCATTAGTGAGACTGTACGCGGTTGTTTTATTGTAATGACCCCTTAATAATAAAATTCAGGTGTAAAAGAAAGATTCTACGGTGACTTCGGACGAGTCAGGATGAAATTGAGATCGGGTATCGTTTATGAGTGGGAGGAGGGTGATTTCAATGGACGAATATGTAAGACGTATGGTATTTGGTTATTAGTGCGATTGATTTTAGTTATTAAATCAGCCTAGATAGTTAATTGAAAACCATTACCATAAATTTGTTAAATTTGGATAAAATAGTCTTTTGCTAGTATTTATGCCTAACGACTGACGTGAAATGAATTTAGAAATTTCTGAACTAGGTTTGTAAGAAAACAGAAAATAAACAAAATAAATATATTTACAAAATCAACGAATGCACAATGAGAGAATTGAATTAGGAAATAACTACTGAGCAGTTATTACATTTATATGGATAAATGATATAATTAAATTAACAATTGCTATGGAATATAATGTAATGCAATGTATGGAATTAATGAAAAGTAGAACGAATGTAAGATATGTAAAGTAACTAAGATGTGGTAACCTTGTGATAATTATGATTATTAAAATATGGTAACTCTGATGTGTTAAATTATGCTGTGGTAAAGTATGATGTGGTAATTATGTGGTAAAGTGTGATGTGGTAAAGTAAGATGTGCTAAAATAACTATGATCGACTGTGAATTGAAATCTGCAAGGAGAGAAGTAACGAGAATTCGGACCTACTCTTGTATGGCAGTTTGCAGAGAATAAGTGTGAGAGGATTTATAACTGACCTTGATTCGTAGTAAAGTAGAGCACGAATAGATGGGTGACTGCTTTAAAGCGGGCAGCTAAAGGCGTGCGTTCATTTGTCTGTATTGGTAAAAGTAAGTGTTGCCGAAAAGAATATCTTAGTAATTGATTTTTGAATGGCAATTATATTTTACAAAATATTTGAGATTTTGGATCGATTATTTATAATGGATAATTTTACATCTAATTTAAAAAAAGTATGCTAATTGAATATTGATATATTCAATATTTTATAGGAATGCCAGAAGGCATTGCTATAACATGGAATATTGCTAAATTTAATATTTTCTAGGAATGCCAGAGGGCATTGCTCTAACACTTCCCCCTTAAGAAAATTACCTCCCTATTTTATTTAAGACCCATTGTCTGAGTAAGGCCGAGGCCTTCTGACGACGCGATCGGAGCGTGTGACAGTGTCATTAGTTAGGCTGCGGGGAAACAGATTCGCTGTGGCAGTGCCAGTATCGTTTGACGAGGCGGCACCAACATGATAGAAGGTTGATTGAGCGAAGGTGATCCGCTTGTTGGTTCCTTCCAAGATGGCGTCAAGTGAGATGTGGGAGTCTTAAGTCCCGTTGTCCGCTGATGGAGTGACCAGTGTGGAAGAGATTTGCTCCTGATTGACCTACTTCTGCCGACGAGGGCTCCTGCAACAAAAGAGGAGGAGGCAGCAAAACGGAAGGTGAAGTTGGAGTAGCAGGAGTGGTTGAAAGGGTGGGGCTGAGGTTGTTTGGGGGATTACTGTACCATAAAGGAGTACAGTAGGAGGAGAATGAGATTATATTGGTTCTAGATGAACATTTTTGGTATTAGCGGTTTGATGGCGTGTTGCCAGAGCACTATAAGAGTGCAAAATAATTGATAGCGTGTTGCCAAAGCACTATGTGAGTGCGAGAGAATTAATGACGTGTTGTCATAGCTGTGTGCGAGTGACGTAACGGCATGTTGCCAGTGAAGCTGTATGAATTGGTACGATGTAAAGTGAGGATTGAGTGGGTCAAAATGCCAAAGTGAGGACCTACCTGAATAAGTGAATTGAGGTATAGATGGTAGATGTTGACCCGTTTATTGTTTATAGTTGATCGTTTATTTTTTATCGTTTATCCCCTGAGATGTTACTTTAAAGGATGTGATTGATAGGCTGGAGTAAGAGGAATGCGAGAATTAGAAGGTGGGGAAATTTAAATTTGAGGATTTGGAGAAAGTGGTTGAGGTTGGGTTAAGTAAGAAAACTGGAGTGTTGAGATTAGAAAAAGTAACTGGTTCCAATTATGTGCACTGTATTTCTTTGACTTTTGGCATTGTATTCACTGAGCATCCACCTTCAACAAACTGAAGAAGTAATGATTTTGCCGATCGTAGTTTGTTACATTACATGTGTTTCTGTAAGATTCTGGCCGCTTTATAAGACGTGTTTAAATTAAGATACTCAAATTGTGCGATAAACTAACAATGATTTAACATGATATTAATTTTGGCTAAATATTTTTGTCCCATACATTTTTTTGTTTAGTTGATTATCTGGTTGTCAATATATTTTTGTACGTTCTGCTTAAATATTCTGTTAAATATACGTTCTCTGAACTACGTGTACTCTTTACCCTAAACCAGATCTCGAACTTTTCAAGATACATCACAAATAGAGTTGTGTAAATACTTAGGTCCAGTCACTGTATATATATATATATATATATATATATATATATATATATATATACAGTGGGTGCAATAAATAGCCGATACATGGTCAAAAGTTTATTTACCATATTTACACAACAGCAAAGTAATTGAAAATTAAACATTTTATGTATTTTGTACGTTGAATACAAATTCGGTTTTAAAATACACAAATAGTAAAGTATTGATATTATATCGATAAAAGTGTTAGATTATTGCCTCAAAAAGTATCTAATACACCTACAAAATTAGAATTAAAGCGATAATAAATAATTCTCGAACATTACATAGTAGTTTACGTGACAGAAATGCTGTAGAACTTTCTAGAAAAATAATCTCCTTCTTCCACGTGAAACGGCGGCCCTCAGTCTGAGAGCTGCATGAGAAGGAGGTCATCGTTCAACAGTCTAATTCTAATATGCCGAATACTAAAGAATTGCCAAAAAGTAGCAGAGAACTAATTCCTCAGTTATATAAAAGTAGTTTGGGATATAGATAAATTTCATCTATGTTAAAAATACCAAATCTAAGCCATTGGTGACACGATTCGCCGATTCATGTCATATCAGTCCAATGCAAGTCTACCACGTTCAGGGCGTTCATCTAAAAGTTCAAAGCGGTCGGCTAGAAAATATAGTCAGTAAAGTAAAGAAAAATCCTCGAGTGACTCCATATGAACTTCAGAAATATTTGGAAGCAGCTGGAACAAATGTATGCAAAAATATAATTGGATTAGATCTCAGGAACGAAGGATTCCATTCTTGCACACCAAGAAAGACACCTTTGTTGAAACCAATTCATGTCAGAAATACTCTGAATTTAGCCAAGAAACATTTAAAGAAGTCTAACAAGGCAAAGATTGAGTTACTAGGACGGAATAGAGTTATTCACGTTTGGAGGCAGAAAAACTCAGCACATGATCCTAAAAATACAATCTCAATAGTGAAGTTTGGAGGAGGCAGCATAATAGTATGGGGCTGCTTCTACTCTGCAGATCCTGGAGGACTCCATATTATTGAAGGGAAAATGAATTCTCAGATGTATCGCAGGATTCTGGATGATAATCTCTTCCAGTCTGCAGACGCCTTGAAGTTGCTAAGAGGATGGACATTACAGCAGGACAGCGACCCAAAACATACAACCAATGACACTGCAGCGTGGTTTCGGGAGAAAAAAATAAAGGTTATGGGATGGCCAAGTCAGTCGGTAGACCTAAATCTTATCGAGAAAAATTCAGAAAAGGGCCCCCCCCAAAATCTAACAGATTTAAAAAGAATATGCCAAGAAGAATGGGCCAAGATAACTACAAATATTTGTAAGAACTACATTAGGAAATATCCGAAACGGTTGGAAGCCGTAGTAGCGACGAAAGATCATATCACCAAATACTAACTGGTTTTCATAGATATATCGAATACTTTTTGCCGTAATCATAGTAATGGTAAATAAACTTTTGACCATGTATCGGATATTTATTGCACCCACTGGATGTCTATATATATATATATATATATATATATATATATATATATATATATATATATGAAGGGTGCTCCATTAAGAGGGATTGAAGTATAAGTAAATAAAACTGTTATTGGTGAAAATTTATTTATTTCACTATTGGATCATATTAGTTGAGTCATGGCAATTATGAGTAAAAAGTAATATCGCCTAAATGTTCGCCAAGGCTTCGGTGGCACACCTCCATTCGATGGTCAACATTTTTGATGACATCTCTGCATAGTTGCTCGTTTATCTCACCAATATGCCTTCTAATCTTATCCTTTAGCTGTTGAATTGTTGGTGGCATGTTGGCATAGAATTTACTTTTGAGATGATCCCGAAGGAAGAAATGTAAAGGCAACAAGTCACACCATCGTGGTGGCTAATTGACCTCACTGTTTCGAGAGATGATGCAACCTGGGAACTTCTCATTCAATAAAGCCATTGTTGCATTGGCTGTGTGGCATGTGGCGCCATCGTGTTGAAACCACAAATCTTCGACATCCATAGAATTCAATTCAGGCCAAATCTTTTGTAAAAATTCGATGTAACGTTGTTGTGGAGAGGTTTGATTCCTGCGCGCATGACGAATAGAAGTGTCTGGATCTTCGGCCACATTCTCGCGCACTGCAGCAATGTTTCCAGCTGAACGGGGTAAACGAGCACGCAATGGCGTTTTCATATCTGCCACTGACCCCGTTTGTTTGAATTTATGAACAATTTTCCCAATTGAACTCTCGGTTGGTCGATTATGTTGACCAAAAAAATCGCGAATGCCCGAAATTCGTTTTTGTTTAAACGTCCATTTTCGTAATAAGCTTCTATAACTTTAACACGTTGTTCGATTGCTAATCTTTCCATGGTTGAAATTGCCAAAGACTGAAGTTGAAAAATCTGGAAGAAAAAGAAAAAGATCTTTAGACGCTTAAACTTAACTCACATTTATTGGAACACCCCTTATATATATATATATATATATATATATATATATATATATATATATATATATATATATATATATATATATATATATATATATGTATATATATATATATATATATATATATATATATATATATATATATATATATATATAAAGGGTGTTAGGAAAGAAAAAAGATTCGAAACACCACAATTAACTTCAAAACTGGAGGTTTGGGGAATCTTTTACATATCTTGAGGAACAATAAGTTAGTGAAAAGAATAGAGACACTTAAAATCACGAAAATTTATCCAGTTGATGTGTAATGCATGCAATTAGTCATTCTGCTAACACTCATTACATGTTGAAAAGAAAAAAAAGTTTAAAAATACTAATTAAATGAGAAAAGAGCAATAAAACGAATAATATGGATAATACTTTAATCTTTACAACTTGCCTATCTACCACAGTGATGCTAAAGACCTCAGTGAGCATTGAAAAATACATTTACAAAGTCCCGACTTATAGTTTTGAAGCTGACTTCCTAATACAGTTAATATATTTTGTGTCCCTTTGGTTCAGTATAAAGTCGAAATCATAAAGTGGAATCATTGAACTCTGGTGTTGATCAATTTTAGACTACAAAAATTAAAGGCACCTAAATCATGACCGATCCCCCCTACACTTTAAGTGCTTGAGCCTATGGTGGGTTAAATATTGTTTATAGGCTGTTATTTTGTTGTAGGACGTACCACTGCAATTAACTTACTATGCAGTAGTAGTAACATATTGCAGTATGTACAGTCATGGCCAAAAATTTGAGCAAATATAAGTTTTTATTATTTCATTCCCTTTTAAACTTTACACAATAGGAATAATTCTAATAATACTTATATTATTGCTTTGCTGAATCTAAAATTGCACTCTTTCCTGTTCCTCTAGGAGCTAAGTTTCTATCTCGGGATTTTTTTATTCGATTACAACGGTAAGTAAATTCATCATAATTTTAGATTTCTTTCCTTATTAATTTATTACAACTACCAAATCTGCTGGGATCGAGAATATATTATTTTGGTTCGAATTTTACGGCTAACCATAATTTCGCTGAATCCACATCTGGCGCAAACTTTTGGTGAAGTCATCTATCTTTACTATTTAGCCACTCCGGACCTCGGAACCATAATCGAGAGCCATTTAATTTGACAAACTTGATTTCTCTAGTCAACATATCTGCTGGGTTACTCTTTGTAGGCAGATATTTGGTTCTCCACTATGCAATACCTCCCTTGGATATTTGATAGTATCAACTCCTTAGCTTCTAAGCTCACTTCCTCCCATTTATTTATAATTTCCATGGGGAATCCTCATCCTACCCAAACATCCTACTTCAGGTTTCCTGGACTAGCAGTTCAATGGGAGTAATTAACGGGTAAACCACCCCTAAGGGATCGAATACTTTATTTATATTACTTAAGAGCGTTCTCTTACTAGTGGTCGCATGCAAATTAACGTTGTTTACTGAAATAGTATCCTTATTATAATTCCAATTTATTCCTAATATTTTTTTATTTTCATACCCATTTTCGTAAGTCAGCTAGATTTCATTGACCTTCGCTTGCAGCCCTATACACAGTGGGAGGGAAGTCCCTTTTAAGTATTGGAAGTATTTGGAATATTTGAGTGCGTGTATTCCGTTGGTCGACATGGTCAAAAGTTTATTTATTTTGATGTGGTTCTGGGATTTAAACAAGAGAAATAAAATAATAATATTTACTATTATACAATCAAATAACAGAATTTAAGAATAATTTATAGACTATGGGAAAACTAATCGTAGAACGAAGGAATTAATTTACCCGGGCGAAAACGGGATGAGATTAGGGGTGAAGCTTCGTAGTCGGAAAGCGTCCTTCAAATAGTTCTCTTCATATTGCAAACTTCATCGTTAATTACACATTTTTATCTAGAATTTTAATTGCTCTGATAAAAATACATCCATTCTGTATAAATGAGCAAATAAAATGTCTTTTACCAGACCCTCTCCGCCTGACACCCCTTTTTTCCACGGCTAAAGAGTCAAGAACCTTAAATTGGGCACACTCGCGGGGCGCATCACCACTTAATAGAGCGCTCCCTTGCACCTTACCTCAACAACTGCGTTGTGCCCCAGGATTTTTATGGGCGATATTCGCGCCGATACCTGACCCGATCTTGTGACAAGCGGTCTTGCTACCGTTTGTCCCTTCTAGTTGTGAGGGGTGTGCCTAAATCTACTTGT
This sequence comes from Ceratothoa steindachneri, assembly GCA_963969495.1. Taxonomy (NCBI): domain Eukaryota; kingdom Metazoa; phylum Arthropoda; class Malacostraca; order Isopoda; family Cymothoidae; genus Ceratothoa; species Ceratothoa steindachneri. The sequence goes on along the minus strand of OZ018321.1, from coordinate 143,478,207 downwards.
GGCTTCATGGCCTTTTTAGAGGAGGCTGGCTCCCTGAATCTTCTTTAACTTTATTTTGTTAGGTTTATTTTCAAGCGCGAGATAAATGCTGAGAGATATTGAAATTATTATGTCTTGTATCATAGTCTATTGGAAGCCATCTAAAGCATTTTAGCAAAGTAATATTTGCTGTCACCTGCAGGAACTCAAATGCCATGAAAAAGATAAATATCCCAAAATAGTGCCAAGGTAAGTCTGCAGAAGTTATTGCTCTTCTTGGCAAATAGAAAAAGGGCGATAATTTGATTCATCCTATATACTAGGGCGGGAATTTGTGGAGAATTATAATCAATTGAAACAAGTTCGTATCTTAAAGAGCATGCATTAAATAGTGTAAGAATAATTAAATCTCTTATAATTAGCATCCACACACCTAGCCACCTCTCATAAGATCCTTTCCCACATATGGCACCAACAATCAACTTTCCATTCGTTCTAACATACACAAGGTATGCCGACCACAAGTCACCTGCTCTCACTTATTCTGATTTATGACCTTACGACCTTCAAAACATTCACTAATTCTTCGACTAACCTTTAGAGAACCTTGAAAATAATATCATTTGAAAGTAAATGTCAAACAACATAAGGTTTTCAAGATTCCTTGAGAAACGGCGGAATAGTTATGATGTTTTTGTCAAACTTATATAATTCCCATGCTAAACTGGAGGAGGACTTTGACAATTATATCATTTATGAGAAGAGTAAAACAACATAAGGGTTTTAAATTTCGCCTGAATTGGCTTAATAGTTATGATGTTATCGTCAAAACAAAATAATTCCTGGGCTGACCTTGGGAGGAGCTTGGAAATTATATCATGAGGAGAGGAAGAGAATGTAAAACAACCTAAGGGTTTCAAATTTCGTTAGAATCAGCCGAAGAGTTTGATGTTATTGCCCCCCCCCCCTAAAAAAAAAATAGTTCCCGGGCTAACCTTGGGAGGACCTTGCCATTTATAACATTCGAGATAGAATGGAAAATAACATAAGAGTTTCAAATTTCGTTATAATCGGCTGAAAAGATATGATGTTATAGCCAAAACATAATAATTTCGTGGCTAATTGTAGGAGGACTTTGGCATTTATATGGTTTGGAAGAAAATGTAAAATAAAATAAGGATTTAATATTTCTTTAGAATCATCGGAATAGTTATGATGTTATTGCAGAATAATTTTCCGGCTAATCTTGGAAAGATTTTGGCCGTTATATTATTCGAAATAGAATGGAAAAAACATAGTTGTTTCAAATTTCTTCAGAATCGGCTGAATAGTTCTGATGTTATTGCCAAAACAAAATAATTCCCAGGCTAACCTTAGGAATACCTTGGGCAATTATATCATTCACAGGAAAATGTAAAAAAGCATTAGGGTTTGGAATTTCGCTAGAATCGACCGAATATTATGATGTTATTGCCAAATAATTCCCCGGGGTTTCTGAGGAGGACTTTGGCAATTATATGATTCAAAAAGGAATGTAAAACAACATAGGCGTTTCAAATTATGTTAAAATCAGCCCATTAGTTAGGATGTTATTGTCAAATTTTTCCTCCGCTAATTGCTAAAGTCCTCTCAAGGACCTTGGCAATTATATCATTTGAAAAAGAAAGTGAAACAACATAGGTTTTTCAAATTTCGTTAGAATAGCCAAAGAGTTATGATGTTATAGCCAAAACCAAATAATTCCTGGGCTATCCTTGGGAAGACCTTGACTATTATATCATTCGAAAGTGAGTGTAAATCAACATAAAGCTTTCAAATTTTGTTTGAATCGGCCGAATAATTACAATGTTATTACCAAAACAACAGGAGTCATATGGGGACCGACCAACAAATCGACCGACTGACATAGTGAGATACGTATAGGGTCACCCGCAATTAGTCGCACACGCGACTGAAGATTTGCATTCACGCAAATATATGTGGAAGAAGATTAAGGTACGATGTAAGGGTGGTGGCTTCTCATACACCAAAGCTGACATGATTTAGGACGATACAAGGAAATAGGCGCCATTTGCGCGTTTTTAAAGTTAAATATGGGCGAGATATAGAAAGCGTTACTTACCGTGAATGGGCAGTAAAGAATTTTGCAATTTCTCTTATTTTAAATCTAATTTTAAACTTATAAGGCAATTATTTATTCTTTGCTCTCCCAAATAATAGGAAGAAAATAATTTCCTAAAACCAGAAATTAAAAGATAAATATTTAGAGTATTGAGACCAAATATGGATGCATACTTTATTGAAAGAATTGTCTCTAAAAAATCACCTTACATAAATCCTTGTAGATATGCATGATTATATTGCGTCTATAAACTTACATAAAATTTAGCAAACTTTTACCCTTATTTCAGTTTGAGTCGATAGTTTTTATATTCCTTTTTTCACGGTATTCACGGAACAGACTTTGTAGCCAACCGTTCTTGATCCAATCAAAGTTGGTTTTGAAAATAACAATAAATTTTTAATGCAAAACCACTTTTCTAATCATAGAGAGAAGAGTCTCGGCATTGCTGCATTCATCTATCTAAAATATCCAAATCTGGGAAAAAAAATATTTTGGTTTGTACATTTCACAACACACATACTTGCAATTGACCTCTACTGCGATGATATTTGTTTTTCCCCCCAAAACAAGTCGTTAATTTCCACAAAATAGTAAAACCTTAATAAATTCTTTCAAATGTACTAGTTTTAAATCAAGGAGTGATAGTAGTATACTCTTTGGGTCAAAATCTTTTACGTAAAACATTTTTGCTTCCATGTTTTAGTGATTTTACTGGCCAGTGCTTTTGCTTCTAGTGACTCTGTTCTGCTATCTTATTCAACAAGAAGAAATTACAATTATTAAATCGTTACTTCTGATAGATAAGCACAGAGAACACTTCAATGAAGTGGTTCTAAAACGCCACACGCAGGTCTACTAGTGCCCCACAAGAATTACCTCGTGAGAAGCAGAATGTTGAAAATATAAACCATTTTTTTCGACAATCAGCTGAGAATTCACAGCTAAAAACATATTTTCTCAAATTTGGCTGAAGCTGGCGAAAATAATGAAATTAAAATAAAAGTGGGAGACAAAAGACATCTCGCCCGACCCACTTCCTCCCCTTTAGCAATTCAAAAGAGTTGCCAAGGAGGGGTAAGAGAACAAGCGCTAGGTATTCCTTTGTTGTTCACCTCAGTCACACTGACCAGAGCAGAAGTAGTATTCATATACTGTGGCTATGGTGGATAGGATTGAGAGTGAGGTAAATAGAAAGGTCAAGGAAAGAACAACGGAAAATTATAGTAGGAGACAACAAAATAGACTTAGTTAATATTGGTGCCTATCTACATCTTAAAATGGAATTTGAAAAAAAGTTGAGTGGATGGTATCTATTCTAGATCGTGCCAGCTCCCTGCTTCTGTTTTTTTCTCCAATGACAAATTGACAAATGTTATTTAGGACGTTATCATCCAGGTATTTCTTCACAGTCTGCTGTCGATTAGTTTTTTGAAAAGTTTTTTTTATTGTTTTAGTAATGTAAATTTCTACTCTCGAAAACGCAAGTGGGAATTATTGTAATTAGACATTGCTGCTAATTTAGTTTCGTTTATTTGTTATATTAAAGTAAGTTGGGAGTAGTAATAATAATGATTTATGTTAATTAACTTTTAATAAGTGGTTGTCGTTGCGTTTTTCGAAAGTGTATTGTTTTGAGTTGCCACCTAGTCCTGGTCTCTCGAGAGGCAGTTTTTTCTTTCTGCTACTACGACTCAAAGTGACAAGACATAAATGCAGATCCCGTTGAATATCCACTATAAATTCCGCAAGTTGTTAAGATTTAGTTCATATGACGTGCAAAGCCGTATGATAATAACATACCTATTTTGGTTTAAGTCTAATAAATATTAATGGATAAAAAATAAGCCATTATTTCGCTCCAAGACCAAGAATAATCGCCATTTCACAGGAAAAGTATATATTTAGCTTTCTTTTACTAACAATAGCTACCTTTTATGATCCTTTAGGTATATAATACTTAGACACTGTTAATAGAATATTTGATAACCAACTTATATTAGAGCAAGTAAGTGGAGATTTTTATTCTTGTACTAAGGTTATATTACAGCCATTAATAATCAATAATTTTAAATTAGTTCGCCCTCAATAATTCCCACTTTCGTGAATTAAAGTTGAATTAGCATCGCTATTTCAACAATTCATAATATTGCAGCTCATAAATCTTTTTGTAAACCTTGAAAACAAGGGTGTACGATGAAATACAAAACACTACTTGAGACTATGCCAAACTCCGAGTAGGGAGTCAACAATTACAAAAACAAGTAGATGTACTGACCCAATATTACGACGAGTTAATAGTTAATAGATGATGCGAATGATGAAGACAGAATAAGCGAACTAATAGAGCAACGAGCAGAATATGATGTAGAAATACAAATTATGTTTAATGATTTGAGGATTGTATTTATAGGGCACAAACGCCATCAATCTCTGCAAACTCGACTCCTGAAGTATATGAAGAACATGAGGAAAAACCTTTCATAAGTACAGATACTAAAGTAAGTTTCCCCTCCTAAACTAGACCCATGAATAATTAAGTGTGTTTTCTGTCAAGGGCAAGATATATCTAATAAATGTACTGTGTATAAAGCTTATGATAATCGTATAGGTAGAGTAAGGGAATGAAAATTGTGTACGAGATCTAACGGTAAATAACCTACAGAAAACTGCCGAATAAGGTGTTAAAAGGCATTTCATCATTTAAATTTTTGGGACGAGGTGCCAACATTAATTGAACAGAGTGTTTGTTCTGTGCAGTCATCGAGTCGTAAATTATCGACGCGTTGCCAGTGGGGAAATGCTCCAGGAAGGCTAAAGTGCGAAAATATGCAGTTAAAGTACTGTTTGACCAGAATTCACAGCGTACCTTTATTCGTGCAAATCTTGTAACAAATTTGAATTTGAAGATTAAGGAATAGGTAGAGTTAAGAATATCTGTGTTCACGTCAAAATGGACAGTCAAAAGTATGGATAGTAAGATTCACTATTAAATATGAGAAAAAATTCGTAAGATTGCAAACGCTAGATTACCTCGAAACACAAAGATTGATGGGTTGAGTAATGGTTTAACACACCTAGTTAAGTGAGGAGTAAAGATGTCTGGGTAACACTTCAGTTTTGGGGCGCACGATAGGTGGCGCTGTTTATAGGCTACAATTTTGGGCTGCAATATATGTCTTATGATGTCAGACGGTAGCGTCAGATGTGAACAATTACGGCGTTATATTTTCTTTGTATACAAGTATATACTGAGGGGCTGTGCACCCCAGACCCCCAAATTGATTGAAATTCAGGATCATCGCAGGGTGGTCTCTCCGCAATGATATCTCCCCCGCGAGCAGGCCCCTTGGATTTACTGGGGGTCCCTCCCCCAACAGCCTTTTACTGGCAGAAAAACCTAGCCTAATAACAAACAATTCTTACTTTTATTGGTTTCTTGATTAGTTTATGCGCCTCTAGATAATCCAAAAATTTTCGCAATTATACAAACTAAAGTCGAATTCGAATAACAAAGAAGCACATGGAGAGCACGAAAACGCAATAACGAAAGAAAAACATTTGCAAAACGGATCCTATTTATAAGCTACGACGTTTCCAGTAGGAAGCTGTTATAATGCAGCAATCAAAAAATACGAAAACAAAACAAAAAACAATAAAAGACATCAAGAAACCTTACCTAACTTAGAAAAAACTATAAAAGAGCAGAGGCGCAGATATTTAGTAAATAATACAGACTATAAGTTACAAAGCCCCAAAACAACAAATAAACTATAACGCCGTGATTGGTCACATCTGAAGCTACCGTCTGACGTCATAAGAGATATATTGTAAACCAAAATTGTAGCCTACTAACAGCATCACCTACCGTGCGCCAGAATCTGAAGTATTACCGATGTTTGATCCATATTTAGGAGATGCAATAACGGGTATGGATTTATCGGTAGGAGCGGATCATTAAACAAATTGGTAGAGGGAATGGTTAAACTAAAAGGTAAGGTTTTCTTAATAACAAAGGGAGGTACAAAATTGTATGGAAACATCCCTAATAAATACGTGGCCGTTACTAAGCAAGCAGAGGTAACCTTATTGACCAATATAGGTGTACTACTAGCAAATAATTTTCCTCATCTGTCATATTTGTAGAGGTTAAATGCAATAGGGATTCAACCTGAAGCAATTATTTAGTAAGACCATCAATGATAGACCAACACAAAAATATGGTACAATTCAAGGAGGGAAAGTAATGGGTTAAACTGCCCTGGAAACCCGACCACCAAAACCTACTAAACAATTACAATTAGTTGAAAACAGGATAAAAGAAGTTTGAAAAAACTGAGGTCCAACGCTAACATTATCAAAAAATATGATAATGTTTTTAAAGAGCAGGTAGAGAAAGGTTGAGAGAAAAAGGGACTAGTGCTGAAGTAAATAAAGACGCGCATTACTTATCCCACCTTTCCGTAATAAAAGAAAGTAAAATACTGCAGTAAGAGGAGTATTCCACTGTAGTGGGCAACTAAAAAATGGTACTAGTCTAAATGATTGTGTATACACCGGACCCACTATAACTCATAAATTAATGGACGTTATGATTAGATTCCGGAGAAATAAGTATACAACAAACATAAGTAAGGCTTTCGTTAAAATAGGATTGCAGAAAGAAGATCGTAATTTTACATATTGATTTAAAAAGCTATTGTTCGGAGGTACTAATTCACCATTCCTAGTACAAATGAGTGTCATTACTTGAATAATCATGTGAAAAATAGTAATATAGCTCAGTGCATAAAGTCGGTGCTGTATTGCGACAATTTTTTAGGAACGGAAGAAAGATTATTAATTAAATTGTATACTGTCACTACCAATCTGTTGGAAGGAGCCAATATGCCTTTACAAGGCTGGACAACCAACTCGACCTTGTTAAACAATATAATAGGAAATGATGGGTGAGAGAGAGTGAGAGAGTGAGCGAGAGCTACAAAGAGCTAAGATGAGCTACAATGAAGGAGAGTACCCTAGAAGACCTTACGGTCCATACAAGGGGGGGATTTTAGCGCAATCCTCGATGGTGTCCGTTGGCAACCTCAAAGATCACTCGCGAGGAGCTTAACGGTGATTTCGCAAGACTTTATCTGGTCTTGACTTGAACTGGTCAACAGATTTACTGTTGACAACTCCCGTCGCAAGTACGTTCCAACTACCACAGATACTGTATGTGAAGAATTTCCAACACAGAGCACGGTGTTATCGCTCCAGTTCAAGTTTGTAGCCGTGGTTTCTTGTTCTCACCTCGTTGAGCTGGAAAATATCCCCATAGTCTAGTCTGTCGAAGCCTTGAAGTATTTTAAACACTTGCATAAGCTTACCACGTAGTATCCAAGTCTCCAGCAAGAACATATCTAATTCCCTTAGTCTATCATTATAAATCATTTATCTGATAGAGGAATCAGTTTGGTTGCCCTAGCTTGAACGCGTTCCAATCTCTCGATGTCTTTTCTAAACAAAGGACCTCAAAATTGTACGGCATACTCCAGGTGCAGTTGGACGAGGAAGTTGTAAAGACATAATATTATCTCCTTGTTCCGATATCCAAACTGGCGCTGTATAATATACCCTAACATCCTTTGGGATTTCTTCAACTCCTCGATACACTGTTTCCAGAATTTGAGATCACTGGTGATAGTTACAACCAAGTCCTCAGTGTCAGTGGATTTGAGAGCAGTGCCCTTAAAGATATAGGGTGATTGGGGACTTCGGTGGCCGATATGTATCACTTTGTATTTGTTCACGTTGAAAGGCATTTGCCACGTATCCGACCACTCCTCAATATTCTAAAGATCATCTGGCAGGCGCTCAGTATTTATATCCTTTACAACGTTCATACCAAGCTTGGTATCGTCGGAAAATGAGCAAATCTTTGCAATCATTTTGCCGTCCATATCATCGGCGTAGATGATGAATAGTAGGATTTTTCCAAGGACAGAACCTTGAGACACCCCGCTAGTAACGGGCACCCACTCAGAAGCCTGTTCATTCACCACCACCCGTTGCCGTTTGCCAATTAGCCAACTCTCTATCCAGCCAGCTACTTTTCCATCTATGCCCAGCGCTCACAGTTTCCGGAGAAAGCGGTGGTGTCGTACCTTATCCAAGGCTTTCTGAAAGTCTATGTAGACCACATCCAGCACCTTGACCCGAACGTACGCACTGAAGATGAAGTGGAAGAATTCCACAAGGTTCGTCAGGCATGACCGTTGCCTTCGGAAGCCGTGCTGGGAACTCCTCAGTAACACCTTTGACACTTAATGCGACGTCATTTTGTCCACAATGATGCTTTCCATGAGTTTACCGACTTTCGAAGTCAGACTGATAGGTCGGTAGTTCGACAGTTGGCTAGGGTCTTCTTTCTTGAGGATAGGAGTCACTTCCGCTTCACGCCAGTCTCTAGAAACGCATCCGGTCCGGAATGACATGTTGAAGATTGTGCTTAGGTGTCGTGAAACTTCATCGCGCACTTCTTGACACACTTTAGGTAGAAAACTGTCCCGACTAGTGGACTTATTTGTCTTTTAATCAGTGATCTTTTTTGTATATCTCCTTCGGTGAAGTCCATTTCCTCCAGCATTCCCCCCCAAGTAAGTATCCGTGGGCTGAGGGATGGGACTACACTCTTTAGTAAACACTGAGGAGAAGTAGTCGTTAAAGGGGTTAGCATTTTCTGAATTCTAAGTGCTTTAGTGCCCACTCATTCACTAAAGGGCCAATCGTGAAATAGGATGGTTTACGGCAATTTACATAACCAAAGAACTGGTTGGGATTCTCCTTGTAGAATCTCGCCACTCAGAGCTACTCGGAACGCTTTGCCGCACTTATGCTGGAATTCACCCTCCTAGCTAGACTACGATAAACCTCAAAGTCTCCAGAGAGAGAGAGAGAGAAGCGAGCGCAGGCTACAACGAGTAACAAGGAAAATAAGTACCCTAGAAGATCTCACGGTCCATTAAATAAGGGTGCCTTTGGACCATCTGTCGAGCGGGCACATCCCTGCCCAATTGCCTTACGCCCTCCCAAAACGGCCACTTTTCCAGACTTTGTCTTTCCTTGTTTTGTACTGGACCACAGAATTGCTGTTGACAACCTCCAGCGGAAGTGCTTACCAGCTAGGGCAGATAATGTACGTGGAAAATTTTACAGACAGATTGCGGTTGTAACGCTTCAACTCAAGTTTAAAGCCGTGATTTCTTGTTCTGCTCTCATTAAGGCTGAAAATATACCAGTAGTCAACATTGTTGAACCATCGAAGGATTTTGAAAACTTCGATGAGCTGCCCACGCAGTCTACGGGTTTCCAACGAGAACAGATCTAATTCAATTAATCTATCTTCATAACTTTTATGTCTGATAAAGGGAATCAGTTTGGTTGCCGTGGCTTGCACATGTTCCAATCTCGTAATGTCCTTTGAAATAAAGGACTCCAAAATTGTACGGCATACTTCAGGTGTGGTTAAACAAGTGAATTGTACAGACACAGTACTATCTCCTTGTTCCGATATATAAACTGTCGCTTCCTTTTCCCTAACATCCTTTGGGCTTTCTCTCCGCCTTAATACACTGCCTCGAGAACTTGAGATAGCAAGTTATAGTTATACCCAAGTCCTTCTCACTGTAGGTGGATTCAAGAGAGAGAGAAAAAAAACAAGGAGTAACAAGTCAAGAAAGTACCCTAGAAGACGTTACGCTCCATTCAATGAGGTTACCTTTGGACTAGCAGTCGAGCGGGCACATCTCGGCTCAAATGCTTTACGTCCTTAAACGGCCATTTTTCAAGACCCTGTCTAGTAATTACATGAAGTGGTCAACAGATTCACTCTTGATAACTTCCACTGAAAGTGCGTAACAACTACCAGAGATACTCTACGTGAAAAACTTTACACACAGATTGAGGTTGTACCACTTCAGCTCAGGTTTAAAGCTGTGATTTCTTGTTCTGCTCTCAACAAGTGTGAAAATATCCCTGTAGTCAACAATGTCAAACCCTCGAAGTATTTTGAAAACTCCAATGAGCTGAACACGCAGGATACGGATTTCCAACGAGAACAGATCAAATTCCCATAATCTATCTTCATAACTTTTATGTCTGAGAGAAAGAATCAGTTCGGTTGCCCTGGCAGGCAGGAGTTCCAATCTCGTGATGTTCTTTAAAAATAAAGGACTCTAAAATTGTACGAGAAACTACAGGTACGATCGAACAAGTGAGTTGTACAAACACAGTAGGATCTCCTTATTGCGATATCCAAACTGGCGCATTATGTAGCCTAGCATCCTTTGGGCCTTTTTCTCCGCTCATTGAAGTGTTTCGAGAACTCGAGGTCACTAGTGATTGTTACACCTAAGTACTTCTCCGTTTCGGGGAAATCAAAAGCAGTGCCCTTAAGGATATAGTGAGAATGGGTGATTCGGTGTCCGATATGCATCACTTTGCATTTGTTCACGTTAAAAGGCATTTGCCACGTGTCAGACCACTCCCCAATCTTCCGAAAATCTTCCTGCAGGCGGGTAGTATTTCCATCCTTTGCAACGTTCAAACCTAGCTTGGTATCGTCGGCAAATTTGGAAATCTTGGCAACCATGTCACCGTCCATGTCGTTGACGTAGATGATAAATAGTAGTGGTCCAAGGACAGAACCTTGAGGCACCCCGCTAGTAACGGGCACCCACTCAGAAGCCTGTTCATTCACCACCACCCGTTGCCGTCTACCCCTCAGCCAGTTCTCTATCCAGCCGGCTACTTTTCCGTCTTTTCCCAGCACTCGCACTTTCCGGAGAAGGCGGCGCTTTTGTACCTTATCTAAAGTCTAAGTAGACCACATCCTCGGCCATGTCCAGAACGTGAGCCCTGAAGACAAAGTGGAAGAATTCCACAAGGTTCGTCAGGTATGACCCTTGCCTTCGGAAGCCGTGCTGGGAACTCCTCAGTAGCAGCTTTGAATCTAATTGCGACTTAATTTTGTCCAACATATTGCTTTCCTTGAGTTTTCCGACTATCAAAGTCAGAAAGATAGGTCGGTAGTTCGACGGTTTGCTACGGTCTCCTTTCTTGAAGATAGGAGTCACCTCTGCTTCACGCCAGTCTCTAGAAACTCATTCGGTCCGGATTGACATGTTAAAGATTGCGCTTAAGTGTCGTGGCACTTGATCGCGCAGTTCCTTGAACACTTTAGGTAGAAACACATACGTTCCATACAAGGAGGGTATTTTAGCGCAATCCTCGATGGTGTCCGTTGGCAACCTCGAAGATCACTCGCGAGGAGCCTAACGGTGATTTCGCAGAACTTTATCTGGTCTTGACTTGAACTGGTCAATAGATTTACTGTTGACAACACCCGCCGCAAGTACGTTTCAACTACCACAGATACTGTATGTGAAGAATTTCCAACACAGAGTACGGTGTTATCGCTTCAGTTCAAGTTTGTAGCCGTGGTTTCTTGTTCTCACCTCGTTGAGCTGTAAAATATCCCCATAGTCTAGTCTGTTGAAGCCTTGAAGTATTTTAAACACTTGGATAAGCTGACCACGTAGTATCCAAGTCTCCAGCAAGAACATATCTAATTCCCTTAGTCTATCATTATAAATCATTTATCTGATAGAGTAATCAGTTTGGTTGCCCTAGCTTGAACGCGTTCCAATCTCTCGATGTCTTTTCTAAACAAAGGACCTCAAAATTGTACGGCATACTCCAGGTGCAGTTGGACGAGGAAGTTGTAAAGACATAATATTATCTCCTTGTTCCGATCTCCAAACTGGCGCTGTATAATATACCCTAACATCCTTTGGGATTTCTTCAACTCCTCGATACACTGTTTCCAGAATTTGAGATCACTGGTGATAGTTACAACCAAGTCCTCAGTGTCAGTGGATTTAAGAGCAGTGCCCTTAAAGATATAGGGTGATTGGGGACTTCGGTGGCTGATATGTATCACTTTGTATTTGTTCACGTTTAAAGGCATTTGCCACGTATCCGACCACTCCTCAATCTTCTAAAGATCATCTGGCAGGCGCTCAGTATTTATATCCTTTACAACGTTCATACCAAGCTTGGTATCGTCGGAAAATGAGCAAATCTTCGCAATCATGTTGCCGTCCATATCATCGGCGTAGATGATGAATAGTAGGATTTTTCCAAGGACAGAACCTTGAGACACCCCGCTAGTAACAGGCACCCACTCAGAAGCCTGTTCATTCACCACTACCCGTTGCCGTTTGCCAATTAGCCAGTTCTCTATCCAGCTGGCTACTTTTACGTCTTTTCCCAGCACTCGCACTTTTCGGAGAAGGCGGCGCTTTTGTACCTTATCTAAAGTCTAAGTGGACCTCATCCTCGGCCATGTCCAGAATGTGCGCCCTGATGACAAAGTGGAAGAATTCCAAAGGTTCGTCAGGTATGACCCTTGCCTTCGGAAGCCGTGCTGGGAACTCCTCAGTAGCAGCTTTGACTCTAATTGCGACTTAATTTTATCCAACATATTGCTTTCCTTGAGTTTTCCGACTATCGAAGTCAGACAGATAGGTCGGTAGTTCGACAGTTTGCTACGGTCTCCTTTCTTGAAGATAGGAGTCACCTCTGCTTCACGCCAGTCTCTAGAAACTCATTCGGTCCGGATTGACATGTTAAAGATTGCGCTTAAGTGTCGTGGCACTTGATCGCGCAGTTCTTCGAACACTTTAGGTAGAAACACATCCGGGCCAGGTGACTTATTCGTCATTAGGTCAGTCATCTTCTCTCTTAGTGGACTTCACTCTCCTGGCTTGCCTCCGGTATTCTTCAATATCACGCGAGATCTTCGATTGCCAGGACACATTTCTTTTTCCCTTAATCATTTGGCTGATTTCTCGATTAAAACACTTTAGTTAAACAGAAGACCAACGGCGAAATTTCAGAGGGATGAAACCCGGTTGAAGACTCATAAATGTGGTTTTGAAACTGTTCCACTAGTCTTTAACAGCATCGCACTCTTCTAGCCTCGCGTTAGTTAGTCCAGCACGAAAACCTACAAAATCTGCGCTTCCCAAATCAACTTTTCTTGATTTACTATTTGCAGGACCTGCCTTGGGGACATTAACTATAAATATAATTAGTCGTTGGTTACTGCCACCGAGCTCTTGACCAAAAGAGAAGTCCTTAACAATGTCATCCTCAGAGTTGAAGACTAAGTCGAGGATATTGTCTCCCCTGGTTGGCTCTCTCACCCATTGAGACAAGAACTCGTTGTTCGCGAACTCCAGGAGTAGTGCGTTCTTGCCACAGGGTTTTCTCGTTTCCCAGTCAACATAGGTATTGAAATCACCCATGGCGATACAAACTTTGTATCATACAAGTTCGCCCAACAGATGGTACAGACACCTGTCCTGTTGTAAATTAGCATCGTAAGAATTAAGAGAGTTCAATTTGCGGGGGGTTTTATTGTGTGTTTACTACTGGGTCATGTTAAACCCATTGGTTCCTAGCCACTGATCAAAGTGCGTTAAGTAAAACAGGAATTAATTTGAGTTCACCATCCCGCTTGATCTTCTTGTTGCGTATGCGTTCATTTTTTATGTGGGAAAAGGTGCGACATGATAATTTCGTTCGGAATTTCTAAGCCTCAAGGAGAATCTCTGGGTCTAACTGGGAAGGAGCTAACCTCCAATATCCAGGATGAAGAGAAGAGAAGGAACGATAGAAAAGTAGAGAAATAGAAAGAAAAGAGAGAGAGAAGATAAAGAAAGATTAAGAGAAGAACGGGAAGAATGGAAGAGAATTCCTTTGCACGAATTAGAGATGACAAGGGCGAGAATTGAAACCCTATCCGTCACTTCCGGGAGCGGAATCCAGCAACCCGCCTCTGGCATACTGCTTGTCTTTAAAGAAGGGGAAGCTTCCGCTTTATATTTAATCCACTTCGAGAAGATCTTCGAAGTAAATCACTGCGACATAGAACCTGACGACGTAGCTAATTGTTTCCCCTACTGAACACCCACCTGAGGAATACTTTCATTTCCCTAGCCTCAGACGCAGTAATTGGTTATTCATCGTTGAAGGCCGAGCAAATTGACGCCTATACTCTGAACCCAGATTTCTACCATGCGAACTTTAGGCAGGGCAGAATTCATCCCAATCAAACCTTCAGACAGTTTGCGTACACATTACAACGACACCTTAATTTTTGGCCTGACGCATCAAAGGTGTCCCATGACTACGATGCTATAATCCATTTTATTCTTAGGGACCAACTTTTGGCATCACATCCATCAGAAATCCGATCGTTAATCAAGGATATATGATGTATTGGTTTCAAAGAGTGCATAGAATAGGCTGACGTCTATACAGCAAGCCAAAATTGCTATCCCAAATAAGGAAAGAAAGTGGAACCACCTTCTCCCAAATAGAAGGTAAATAAGCATAAATTTGTTCCTCACAACAAGAAAATTTTGTCAAGATGACAGTTCATTCCAAGAAGAAGCTTGTTCAAACACCTGTCAAATGCAAAGTCTGTCTTTCTTCTCTTATCTCTTCGTCAGGCATCCCCAGGATGACTATTGTGGGTTATTCCAGCAGAATAGAGGGCTTTGTGAAAAGAAATTGCCCTCAAAAGTTTCACTTTTGCAGGTGCACCAGGTGAGTGTCACCCCTTTTCAGACCCCGTTGCCACCGGAAACTCTTCTTTCTTTGAACGAACCAGGTTCCGCCGGCCATCAGGGAAACTTTTTCTTCAACCAAAGAATCCCTGGAGCCCTTAATTCGAGACTGGTGCGGAAGCGGCTGCCGAATCTCCACGTTAGTCCAAGATAGAGGTTGCACGTCTTTTGTGGTCTCAGATAGGCTACCTCTATCTGTAGCTTTAGATCACGATCGGCTCGCCATTGTACATGATTACTTGGGACGCGATGTTCGGTTACCCTATCATTAAGTGCCATATAGACTGCGCCTACTTCACTGGCTGGGCCGAAGTAGTGGCATCCCCCATCATGTTTTGTGCCGCTCTGATTGGGCAAAGCCCCAAAGTTTCTTCACCCCTGGTGGCTCACCCCGTGACCACCCACCTACAAGCGAAGCAGGAACCCAAGGAGCGTCAGAATAGCAATGTCGTAAACGAGGACTTTGATAATAAACAGAAGGTGCGTGAGATCTTTCCTCCTCTGTGGACTAAGGCCCATAATAAGACGAAAGAGTCCATTAGAGGTGTCAAATTAATTTCCTTCATCGTTATAAATAGCCTACTCTACCGTATTTATTCCGAGTGAATTCCCGCAGAGTCTCGAGGATTATGTGTTCCCCGCTCTCATGTGCGACTTATTTTACAGACCGCACATGACTGTCTTTT
The DNA here is from genome assembly GCA_963969495.1 of Ceratothoa steindachneri. Lineage (NCBI taxonomy): Eukaryota > Metazoa > Arthropoda > Malacostraca > Isopoda > Cymothoidae > Ceratothoa > Ceratothoa steindachneri. The sequence continues at coordinate 143,462,743 of OZ018321.1, read as the reverse complement.
CTCGGGTCACTTCAGTCACACAAAGACGGCACAACGAATTTTTAAGTACTTTTATTGGCCGGGGCGTCGGAGGAAATTCTTGGCTATCGTCGATCATGCCACATATACCAGAAAACTGCTATTAAGAGGCGAGTTAAGCCAGCCACCTTTTAGAAAGAGCACCGTAATTTCCGAACCCTTCTCCCGAGTGACAATCGACTTGGTTGTACCAATCCACTCACCATCTCGTGAGGGCCATGGTTTTGTCCTCAATCTGGTCTATTTTGCCACCAGGTTCCCTAAGGCTGTTCCCCTCGAAAAAAACGACAGCATTTCGTGTGCCGAAGCTCTTATCTCCAGATTTTCCCACATTTGATTCCTGAAAGATATATTGTCTGACCGAGGCTGTCAATTTACCTCTCATTTTATGATGCAGGTAGAAAAACTTCTCATGGTAAAGCCCCTATTTACCACTTCCATTTCACCCCTCCGGGTATGGAATGTGTGAGAGGAGGAATGGGGATCGCAAGGGCACTCTGTGGAAAATTTGCGCGGAACAACTAAGGCAATGGCATCTTTATCTGCCGGTTGCTCTTTTGGTTTATAGAAAGATACCACACCGCACTTTGGGGTTCGCGCCATTTGAGTTGCTTTACGGTAGGAACGTTCGAAGCCCCTTAAGCATTCAAAGAACTTTTCACTAACCAAAAACTAGACCGAGAGGTACAATCATCATACTCATATCCACTAAACTCCTTCAGAGGTTGACAGAATGCTCCGAAATCGCCTACCAAAATGCAGACGTTAATCTGAATAAATATTAGGCTTACTTCGAATGTAAGTCCGAAGATCTAATATTTAATCCCGGTGAGAAATTTATGTTATTGCTCCCGATCAACAATAACAAACTGCTAAGCCAAGGGAATGTGCCCCTACCAAATGATAGGGAATCGCATTCCCGTCAATTATTTGGTTGAAACAACCAAGGGGAAAAAGCTTTTCCATATAAACATCCTCAAGAAATATTATCGACACGCAGGAGTTAATCAAATATTGGCTTTAACAAAGAATCGGCCAGTGAATCAAATTACCTTCTAGACCCCCTAAATATAGTACAAATTGCATGCGTAGAGCAAGATAGCGAATACCGCTTGCCCCTACCAGATGTCATGGAATCCTCGTTTACCGAGCTCAAGATAAGCGGCCAGTGGACGTCCGCTCAGAGACTTCAGCTCACCTCTCTCCTAATTCAATTCGGTGACCTTCTCTCAGATATTCCAGGTTGTGCAACTCAGTTTGAACACGATATTCAATTGACCACCCAAGAAGCTATTAAGTGCAAGCCGTACCCGTTACCCGTGCATTTGAGAGAAGCTTTTAATACCGAAGTTTAGAAGTTATCTAATTTAAAGATAATCAAGCGGTCAAAATCTGATTTCTGTTCCCCCGTTCATAGTCAAGAAAACTCAATAATTCCTTTAGGATGTGCATTGACTTTAGGAAACTAAACGCCGATACCGTGTTCGACGCAGAGCATATTCCCCTTTTCGACTAAAATCACCATTTATTTTAGAAAGCGAAGTATATTTCAGAACTGGATTTGTGTAAGGTTTATTACCAGATCTCATTGCGGGAAGAGGTTAAAAATTACACCACTTTCCCGACAGATAAAGGGTTATTACAGTTTTTTCACCTTTCATTTGGGCTCGTCACCACTTGCAGTAACTATAATAGGATGATGAGACTAATTTTAGATGGGCTACCCAACGTATTATTCTATTTCGATAATATTTAATTGCCTAGAAATGAATGGGACAAGCACCTGACTGCTCTTTAAGCGCTTTTGCAAATGCTGAGGAATCATAATTTGACCATTAGTCCAAGAAAATGTCGTTTTGCCTTTAATACAATAGATTACTCAGGCTTCCGCATAGGGAATAATTAATTAGCCCCTCAGGAGGAAAAGATACAAGCTATCGTAAAAATGCCGCAGACCGCAAACAAAAATCAGTTTAGGTGATTCATGGGTTCTGCCTCCTTTTATCGACGATTCTTCCTCAATTTTGTCCCCCTTTCTGCCCCCCCCCCCCACCTTGCGAGCTCCTGAACAACAAGGACCTAGAACAACTAGTTTGCACTTGCTATTAATCACCCGTTTCTTGAGTCTACTATTGTTTGATAATTTTGTATATATATGTCCATATAAATTTAGTTTATAAACATGTCCCTTGATATATGTAAATAAACTCATTTTTGGGATCGGAGGCAGATGTGCCCTCTCCGAATTGAATTAGGAGAGAGGTGAGCTGAAGTCTCTGAGCGGACGTCCACTGGCCGCTTATCTTGAGCTCGGTAAACGAGGATTCCATGACATCTGGTAGGGGCAAGCGGTATTCGCTATCTTGCTCTACGCATGTCGGGAAAGTGGTGTAAACTCGCGTCGCCCCTGACACTACGGTTGCCAAATCCAGTCGAACTATTTGGCATCCAGACGGACACAAGCAACGACGGCATCAGTTGTTTGAGTTCAATGGGGAATCAATGACGAGACTTTTCCTATCGCGTATGACAGTCGAAAGTTATTACTGCGCGAAAAAAGGGTCTCTCTATCATATGGAGAATTAAAAATAATTGACAGGTATTTGATAGGAAAGGAATTCGAAATCGAAACCGATCCGAAACCCTTGTCTTTCCTCCGGATAGGCTCTGAAAATGTTATGGCTAATAGCTTAAGACTAAATCTAGTAGATTCGCTGTCAAGTGATTCTTGAGTCTACTATTGTTTGATAATTTTGTATATATGTATATGTCCATATAAATTTAGTTTATAAACATGTCCCTTGATATATGTAAATAAACTCATTTTTGGGATCGGAGGCAGATGTGCCCTCTCCTTATATTTAAATGTTATAATCATGATTGATGTATATTGTCTTTTGGATAATAATCGATCTATGTACATTTTTTCAGTCTCATTTGGTATTTATTTTGTATTCCCTGCTTTTTTCTTTTTGTGTGAATTTGTCCAAGGTATTCTTTTGCTATTTTGAGGGGTGATGCGAATTTATCTATTTTCTATTCCGTTTAGATTTGTACAATGCGTTCTTTTATTTCGTGGTGCGAAGGTATGGCCTATTTTTCCAATTATCGTGATGTCCCATCCTTCGGACGTCTCATCTTAAGAGGGAAAGAGTTATCAGAGAGAAAGAGATGGAGAGAGAGATTAACGCTGACTAAGAAGCCTAAGGAGGTATCTCACGGACGAAAGAATCTTCAACCAGCATGTTTCAGTAAAGATACGGGACCAGTCTAGCTGGAGCTCATAACCCACATCAGCATGATGCATTTCGGCGTAGTGTAGCTCCTTTCAAGACTCTCATCCAAGAAAGGTAATTAACCGCTTTACTCCCTTGGATTTGCCCTTTGCTGACACAGAATATGTCTGTTATTTATTTAAACACGTATCTCACTTAAACATATTTAGTATATATTTAAATTGTTTTTGTTGTTGTTAAACTTTTTTTTGTAGCATCCTTTAAATAACCTTGAAAGACTCTCGACTTTAAACCAATCTGTACTCTCCTAGTTTTGATAATAATTACCCACACATTGGGGACGGATATCTCTCCCATTCTCATTATCCCCTCTCCAACTGGTCGAACCAAGCCATTGGCGTGTAATTGTCCCTTATATATATATATATATATATATATATATATATATATATATATATATATATATATATATATATATTATTGGAAATCACATGACACGTGATATATAATAGATGTATTTTATATGCCCAAAGTGAAGAAAACTGGTAACACAACCCGGAAAAACGCTAAGGAAATTATGATTACGTGTACCATTAAAGCTTAGGAAAGAAAATGGAAGATATAGTGACAGATAAATTAGGGGCAAACTATTTTAACTGTAGGATTTGAACCTGTCATAAAGCGCTCTCGCTAAAATGACCACGACCCTCAGCACCAGAAGGCTTCTTCTATATCAACCTTTTTGGGGGTTGATAATGGTAGCTCTGGCGATGAGCGTCGTGGTCATTTTAGCGAAGAGCGCTTTATGACACTGGTGAGCCATCTTGCATGAGATATTTGCTATGGTTTGATATGTAAGAGATCATTGTCAATTACAGCAGTACTAATAGCGCTGATAATTCTTTACAGGCGAGTTTGGTCCCGATTAAGCTCATTCGCATCTATGTACATCTGTAAGAGGAGCTCCTTAAGCAATACATTGAAAGCCATTTGGTGATAATGAGAGTTTCACAGATGGTTAAGGCTTTGCCAATTGGTCTTTTCCATTGAGTTCTACTTTCTGAAGGACCAATATATTTTCCCCACAGGTGCAGCAAAGAAAGCTCATTTAGTGTTGACTATCCTCCCTTCAAAAAAGAAAGCACTAATTTTCTTATCTCCTAAACATTCAGATTCGATGAAATTCCTTTTTAACTTCTGTCAAGGAATCCAGACTTTGTGACATTTAATTGCATGGGAGTGGTCTTGAGATTTTATACAAACATAGTCAAATAGGGCTGCTCTAGTAAATAATAGCACCAGAAGCTCTAATTGACACATAATAGTGATCTTTTTCCATGGCAATTGATGGCATTGGTATGATGTTGTTTTCTGTTCTCGCAAAGACTTTCTTCCTTTATTCATCAGTGTAGGGGAATAGTCCCTTAACCCCCCCTCCCCCCGTTCACTCTTAGGGCAGTCACAAAGCGGTTACCGCAAAGACATCCGTCGAAGGCATCAGCGGGTTCAGTGCTTAACCGCAGTGTGGCACAACTCGGTGCCATGAAACACCCTAAAGGTCAAAATGTAAGATCTCCCCCAGGAGAGTGAGATCCAGTTTCACGTCAAATAAGAAATTGGAGATGTGTGTCTCCCAATCTCGAAGGCTAACGAGGAGCCGATGTTTGACTTCGTGTGAAAAACCGTTTGGAAAAAGAACTCTCCTGGGGCCGTCCTCAAGCCCCTTCCTCCCTTACTACTCCCCCAGTGGGGTGACGAGGTATAAATGAGGAACTCTGAGGAAAATCGAGGTAGTATACGTCAATCTCTAGGTGACGAAGTCTTCGGATCAAACCACACTACCGAGACTAGAGAGGTAGTGTACTTGGCTCGCCAGACCAAGAAGTACCCTGCAAGAGAGGCAGGGCTACCTAACTTAAGGGGCTAAGAAGAAGCTCATCCTCGAGCTAAGTCCCTGGTGATCAAACCAAACGATAAGTTAACTTTGGTAAGTTAAACTTACTCTCGCCAGAGAGAATCCTCATATCCTGGTGCACCTTAAACACCAGGGGTATTCCTCGTCCTTGAGGAATTAAGAAAAGAAGAAGGAAAAGGCTTCCCCTCAAGCCCGTTATTCGGTGGCCACACCGAACTACTAAGTTAACTTGGTGAGGAACCAAGTTCAACTTGTTCTCATCAGAGAAATCTCCCTCCGTTATACTTGCCCTTGAGGAAGACTGGAATTAAGAAAAAGCTCATCCTCGAGCTAGTTCCGGGTTACCAAACCGAACGGTAAGTAATTTATTCTCGCGAGAGAAACCCCCATCCGTTATTCTCGCCCGTGAAGAAGACCCTCCCCAAGTTCAGTCCTCGTCCATAAGGAAATAAGTAACGAAGGAGAAAAGCTCCTCCTCGAGCTCGTTACTCAGTGGTCACACCGCACTCCAAGTTAGCTTGATTTAAGAACCAAGTTCGACTCACTCTCGCCAGAGAAACACGACTGCCAAGGGGTTGCATAGAGCACCGTATTGGTTCTCGTCCTTGAAGAACCCCTTCCTCCTCCCGGAAGAACGTGTGGAACCCCCAGCTGCCACCCTCGCCAAAACAACCGTGTGATCTCGCTCATCTTTATCTGGCCGGCGGCACGCGTCGAAAGTAAATAACATTTCTGAGGCATTTAAACTCCACATGAATCCGTAAGCCTAATTCTTATATTATTGTCGTCTGTAGAGAAAACGTTAACCAATTTTTGTGGGTAAACTAATTTAATTAATTCTTGTTTAGGATAATATTTAGAGTATTGCTGTAGTTAATGTATAAATGTTATGTATTCATTTGATAAAGGTAAAATATAAGTTTATTTTGGGATTAATGTTCGTTTCTCTTATATATATCCTTACGTGTTTCGTAACGGCTCTGTTCGTTAAGATATTCTTATAATATCAATATATCTAGACACACTTAGCACTCTTAGAGATAGAACAAAAAAGGGGGGAATTCTACGACGATCAGAAATGTCAGAAGATGTGTCGTTTTATACACGGCTTCGTCTGAAATTGTAGTTTGCTCTTCCCTCTTATCTTTTTGTAATTCTTTTTCTCTTATTTCCTGAATTCGATCTTTTGTGATTTTCCTTCTTTATAATCATGTGACTGGTTTTTACATCCACTACTCTACTTTTCATGAGGCGCCCAGTTCTTTAGTCGATAAGAAATTCATGTTCTCGACGTAGCACTTTTATATTCTTTTGCCCAGCTTAGCCTCCCTTCCTTCCTAAAGATAGTCGGAATATCTTCCCTACTTCGTCCCTTTTCATACAACCTCTCCCACAACTTTCTCTGGGTAGCCTCTAAATTCACAGGGTAGATGTTGTGTTGTGTCTCTCCTCCAATCAAAAAAGAAAGCACTAATTTTCTTATCTTCCAAACATTCAGATTCCCCCCCAGCCCCGGATCGGGGCTGCGGGTGAGGGGACAACGTTCCCTAACCCCTGATGTCAGGTTCCGGATGGTGGTTTTATAACAACTTGCTTCATCCCTACCTATACCTTTCTCACCTTCCTTTTCCTTTCCCCTTCAAAATTTATCAGATTTACACCGCGTCTAAGGTGGAGCCGCCATGCCGATGGACTGCCAGGCAACCAGGCGGGAGGGGTGGTCCCTAAGGGCGGCGCCTAGCTCTAGCGAGCCTGTAAGCACCTCTCGCAGTGCGGGCTACTGCGAAAGGTGATGCGCTATTGCGTACCGAAGAAAATTTAGGGTCACCATGCCCATAGATGAACAAAAATACAAACAACCCTCAATTTCCCCTGTACAATCGACGGAACCGCCATCGGGAAGCTCCACGAAAAAAAATGGAGATTTCCCCCATGTGCTTGCACAGGGGACCCTCTATATTTCTTTGACACGAGAAGAGGCTTACTTCTCTCCTACGCCTACGGGTGGAGGGGAATCCCCCTCACCCTCTTCTCTGGAGGTGCTTTTGGGCACCTCTCTGCTTCTAGGCGCAGTCCCTCTTTTTCTTTTTCTTTGCAAGGGGACTGCCAAGTAAGACAGCAGGCAGCCCATAGCGATTCGCTCCCTAACAAAGCGGCTTGGTAGGGCAAACCCCCGTAGGGAGGGAGAGAGAGCCAGACCTCTTCAAGCGCGTCCCTCAAGAAACCTTCTGGCAAGAATATTGAACCTTGCCGGGGTCAAGTCTGTGCCTCCCCACACAAGACTGGTCACGCCGCCAAGGAGACCTGCGGGTTGCTGGGAGGAAATGACCAACTGGAGGCCCCTCCTGTGATAGACATGGTCCTTGAGGAAACCCAGCCTCAGACGGTAGGGCCTTCAATGTGGGGAAATCCGGGATTGGCGGCTAGCACCGAACCCGAATCCGCCCTTATGCAAGGTCCTCCTCAAACAGCTGAGGGCTCCAAGGCAGTACAAGTAGGGAAGGGATCTCCTCCAACCGGTGGCCCTATGACCACTAGGACCTTCTCCATTTCGGAGAAGGACCTGGCTGAGGCTGGTCCATCTGGCCTAGAGGCTCCTTCCGGCGGAGCTGAGAAGCGGGTTCATTCCTCGCCCTCCTCTCCTAAAATGAAGAACAGAAAAAAGACTAAGAAGACTCGGGGCTCCTCTCCATCTGCTCGTGCTGTGGGGACGGATGGGTTTGCTGCCACTTTGGCAAGCGACCAAGCCAAGATCAGCACACTCGGCCCCTCGGCCCGCCCGTGTGAGGAGCTTCTGACTATGACAAAACCAAAAGTGCACAGGGTGGAGCCTCGATGACATCGGGGCCCATGATTCAGAACTTACACGGCGTTATCAAGCCCGCTGTCTTCAAACGCTTCCTCGGTATTCACTCGACTGATTGCACCATGTTGGCCAAGGGCAACATGATACATCAGAGGAGAGGATTAGCTAGTGCAATTGGTAAAGAGCCGAAGGTGACCCGTTTCTCGGACGGGAGCCTTCTGGCGAATGCGGCAAATGCCGCCGAGGCGGCCAAGATAAGTGGTCTTCGGACAATACACACTCACCCCGGTGAGTGTGACGCCGCACTCTACCATCAACTTTGTGAAAGGAGTAGTTTAGCGAGATAACTCGTTGACTACTCAATTGAGGGCATCACCTTAGAGATGGCCGACCATGGTGCAGTCAAGGTCGAACGTGTGATGAAAAAAACAGGGAGGAGCCTCAAGACCCACCCCTAAACTCTTCGTCACGTCTAACTGTGACAAGCTCCTTGAGTCGGTGCGTGCTTGTTGAAACCACTACCGCGTGAAGAAATTCGTGCCACTGCCATGGCGGTGGTATTACTGTTCTCGCTTTGGACATACGAATCTTCTTGTAGACGTGCACTTCGGGGTCAACCGAAGTCTGTGTAAATTGCTCCAAGGCCGCAAACGATAAGTCTAAAATGTGTGTGGCCAAGTGTGTCAATTGCTGAGACCGCACCCCGCTTCTTCCAAGCAATATGGTGCATATCTCCTTGAGAAAGAAATCCTAGGCGTTCAGGCCCAGGATCAGCTATTATTCCGCGAGGCTAAGGACTTGGTCTTGGCAGGCCCGGCTCTGCCTGAGACGTCATATGCCTCAATAGTTAGAAAGGCCCCCTTTGTTACTGGCCCTTTCAGGCCAACGAGCATGGTTGTTTCCGCGCCCATTCGGAGCCCTCCTGCGGGCTCTACTCAACCCATGCGCTCCCCTGGTAAAATGGCGGCAAAAATGGTTCATACCCTGCCCCGGCTAAAACCAGGGCTCTCCCCTCTTTCCCCAGCGTGACCGTTTCCCACAAGGCGAAACGGTCACGCCCCTCCACCGAGTCGTTAGACTCACAGGTGGCTCCACCCTTGAAGTTGGTCACCAGGCCATCTTCCGTGGTTTCTAAAGCTGTTCCTCCAAAGGAGGACAGCAAAAAAGGAGCTTCGGCTCCTTCACCCAGGCCTAGTGGTTAAGCGAGTGGCTCGGAGACGGTCGTTCCTCGATAAAAGGGGCCCCACGCCTCCGAAGTCGCAACGCAGTCCTGAGGTTTCGAGGCAGAGGGAGGAAAAGACTTGCATGGCAAGCCCAACCTCCCCCAATAAGTCCTCGAAGGCGACAGCGCCTTCAGCACTTTGTCCAGCCAACAGCGCCCGGGGTTCTGCCTCCGGGAAGCGTATGGCCATTCCCGTGACAGTCTTCTGTTCGAGGAGGGCCCACGCGTCTCCTCATAGCTAGGTCTGGAGGGCATATTCCTTCAATGGAATTGCCATGTACTCCGGGCCAACTGGGGGGAGCTGCGCAGGCTTGTCCCGTGCGGTTCCCCGTTAGCTATCTTTTTGCAAGAGAGCATGCTAAGCGAGGGGGACCTGCTTGCCCTCCCGGTGAATAAGGGTCTTGCGACCCCACCACTACGGGATGGCCGGGCTTGAGGATGCGCGGTTTACACACGGCATGAAGTCTCCGTTCTTCCTTTCTTCTTAGGTACCTTCTTTCAGGCAGTGGCTGTGCAGCTGCACCTGGATAGGTGATATACTATCATTTCTGCGTACATTCCACCGTCAGCTGACTTCGAGGAAAGGAACTTCCGCCGCGTCATGGCACGGTTGCCAAGGCCCTTTCTCTTGCTTGAAGATCTGAACGGCAGGCATCCTCTCTGGGGAGATTACTCAATAAATTTCAAGGGACAAGTCCTTGCCGATCTGATCGAAGAGCTTGAGAATTGTGTCCTAAACGTGGATGAGTTTATGCATCACTGTCCAAGAACCGCTTCATTTTCTTGCCTTGACCTATCTTTGTGCTCTTCGGATGCACAGCCTGATTTTGATTGGGGAGTGGTCGATGACCTGCATGGTAGTGATCACTTTCCTATTCAAATATAATTTTCAGGGAAACTGCCGCCTGAGAGCCCACCTCGGTTGTGCTTGCCGCGGGCGCGGTGGCCTGCATTTCAGTAAATGACTGAATTCTCTATCTGGGTCGAGGAGTTTAGGTCGGTAGATGATGCCGTTGAGTTCATCTCCGGCAACCTCATAGCCACGGGCCTGACAACTATTCCTTGAACGTCTGGCTGTTTTGCACGCCGACCACTCCCATGGTGGTTGGTTGAGTGTAAGACCGCCCTCAAACAGAAGCGTTATGCCTACATACGCTATAAGCGCCGCCAGAAAGATTTCACTGTTGGTGAATTTCGTCGGGCTAGAGCTAGGTTCTGGTATATTTCGAAGCACGCCCGCTGATCTTCTTGGCGGGCATACGTGTTTTGACTTAACGGAAAGACCACTTTAGCAGAGGTGTGAAGCAAGTGGAAAGGATTCGGGCAAGTTCTCCTCGAGAATGGGACTGCAATCTCGGACCCCGCGTCCGTGGCGGAATCATTCGCGACCGCTTTTTCCGCATTCTCTAGCCGGGAAGTTACGCTTAGCTCTTGCATCGTGCGCGGTCACCACCCATGGTCCGGACGATGTCCCGTACGCCATGCTTCGACATCTGGGTGAGCGAGCCATGGCCTTTCTGTTAAATTTGTTTAACAGGATCTGGGTGGAGGTTCTTCTCCCGGATTACTGGCCAATCGCTACTGTTCTCGCCTTTCGCAAACTGGGGAGAGATCACTCTACTCCAAACAATTTCAGACGAATCTCTCTAAACTCTTGCGTGTGCAATTTGATGGAGAAATTGGTGTATGTTAGATTCTCTTTTTTCCTGGACAGCGGAGGCCATCTGTCTTCTGCACAGTGCGGTTTCCGCAAGTTCCAATCCACGTCGGATGCTCTGCTCCGACTGGAAAATGCCGTCTGCGAGGCATTCCTTCGTAGACAGCACTACGCCAGTGTTTTTCGATCTGGAGAAGGCATATGATACCACATGTTAATACGGTATCATGGAGACTCTTCACACGATGGGGGAGAGGGGACGCCTCCCAATGTTTATATCTGAATTTTTGCGAGATCATCGATTCAGCGTACGGGTTGGGGGAGCCCTCTCCGGCTTAAAGGAGCAGGAAGAGGGTGTGCCGAAGAAAAGTGTCCTCAGTGTCGCACTATTTGCCCTGAACATTAACGGCATCACTTTCGTGAGGCCGGAAGATGTTCTTGCTACGCTCTACGTGGACGGCCTTTCGATCTCTTTTGGGCGGACCAGATGCCAACTCTGGAGCGTCGACTCCAACAGGCATTGAAGCGCGTCTCTCGCTATGCCAAAGCGCACAGGTTTCGGTTTTCTTTGTCGAAGACTGAGGTGGTGCATTTCTGATGCCATCTACGGCTCCACCCCGACCCAGATTTGTTTCTTAATGGGGTGCGCCTGGATGTGGTTGAATTGCACCGTTTCCTTAGTCTTGTATTCGACCGAAGCCTCACCTTGGAGGCTCATATTTGCAGTCTAAGAGTCTCTCGTACCCGCGCCATGAATATTCTCCGTTCCGTGACGTTCAGTGCTTGGGGCGCTGATAGAGCTAGTGCCCTACTTTTTTATCGCTCCTTTGTTCGTTCGAAGCTCGACTACGGATGCGAGTTTTATGCATCCGAAGACGAGTGTTTATTGCGGAAGGTGGATTCGATCCACCACAGCGGCCTTCGCCTTGTGACCGGTGCCTTCCACACTTCCCACATTGAGAGCCAGTTAGGGAATAAGCGCGCCGATGAGAGCGTCAAAGAGTCCGCGAGGACTCTGCGACCGAACCAGCGTTTCGCTCTTCCTCAAACTGACTACATGACAGGAGTACCGGCAGCTCTTCGGACTGCTTCGCAAAGAAGATGGGAGACGGTCGAAGGGAACTTAAAGTTGCGTGCCATTGCACGGCGACTGTTCCCATGGACCTATCCCCCAATGCCGCGACGGCTTCAGGTCGCTTTCTTTCGTCTCCGAATCGGACACACTCGTGTGACGCATCGCTATTTGATGGAGCGCTCGCCTGCGGCCTATTGTGACGAATGTGTCGTCCCCTAGACTGTTCGGCACATTCTTGTCGAATGTCCCAGTCTGGGTGATTTTCGCGCACGTTACCTGTCCCAGTACCGGTTTTGGTAGGGTCGCTACCGCCTGTCCCTTGTACTCGGGACGAGTGCTTGCACATTAAATAGTGGACATGTTGACTTTTGGGGGGAGTCCGGCCTTCTTATTATTTAAGCAGGGTTTTTTTGTGTTTTTTTTTGCTTCTGTTTTTTTGTCCTTTTAAGTTGCACGCTCCTGCGCCGGGAGGACTTTCCCCCGACGCAAGAGCTTGCTTCCTTTTCCCCTTTATGGGGTGTTTTTCGTCTCTTTAATTTTATTTTAAAGTTGCCTAGAACTAGGCCAGTTTTGATACGGCGACCAATGCCCATGTAGGCAGTCGCCAGATGAGCTCTTGAAAAAAAAATAAATCATATTCTTTTCACACTTGCAATCCAAGTGATCAGCTCACTGGTAGCCTGATATATCAAAAGGTTGACTTAATGATGATAAACTTCTTATTCTTAGTGGCATCCATTGCTTGTTTTGATACCACAAACGATTCTTCCACCAATATTAGCTATATGGTTTAAACATTCTTGATCGACTGAACTGAAATACTAGTTTTTTTTCCAAATCTAGGTATGGCCCCCGGATACTTAAGGAATACCATCCTTGTTCTTCTTGTATTTATTCTCTTTTAGATATGAATATATATCCCAACATGTTGTTTTGTCGGCCGCTCTTTATGAGAAAGTTCTAGAAGTCGAGAGCCAAAGCCAGTGTGATGTTCTAGTTCTTTTACTCATCTCAACCCTGAAAAGAAATTTTAGAAAGACCCGTTAGTATAAAACAGAAATAATACATGTGATTAGTGAATCCATAACATGTATTAAAAAGGTGAAGCCATATCCCCCATACGAAACAATGCTCTATAAATATCTCATAAATTCTTCAAACATCAATTAATTTTATAGTGCTCTCCGAGTAGCTCACAGACAAGAAATTACTCAATGTAAATTTGCATAATCCTTAGATAAATAAGGATTTAAAGTGTAAATTTTCTTCTCGTACGAAAATTACTCATTTTTAGCTTGAAAGACTAGAACTATAAAAACTAAATTTAACTAGCCTCACCCTAGGTAAAATATCATTTTTAAGCAAAATTTGACACCCCAAAATGGGGTATTACTATTTTTTTCAGATTCATTTCGTCTTCCATTCCAAATTTTGGATGGTCTTCCCTACCAAACCGTAAATGTGCATTAAAATTGGCTACGATATTACACCCTATTCGCCAACCTTCCTTTATCCATCCGGACCCCTAACCGGATAATCAAATACACATAACACCAGTATGACAATCGCTGCTGAGCCCAAGGGCAGGTCATTTTGGGGAGAAGTATCAGGAAGTATTCTGAAAGAACCCTCTTTAAGAGGTGAATAGGGAAACCATTTCGCCATTTTAGTGTTCTTCCGACGGTGAAACAACTTTTCCCCCAAGTTCAGGAAGAATTTTGAGATGATTACTGTAATTTTAAGGATGATCATGGATCTTGTCACGAAACAAAACAAATAACCAAGTTAGAAGATGAAAATAAAAGAAAAATTTCGGAATCTAGGCCCTGGAAATTAGGAGATTTGAAGCCTATGGAAAAGTTGTGTGCGATATGAAAATGGCGATTGATAAATAGAAGCAATCCAATTGTGAGCCTTTGCGGGTGCTTATTAAAAACAAAAGGGAAACTCCCTCCAATGAACTGCGAGGTGTTGTGATAAGATGAAAAATGGGTATAGCATTGATGCCTTCGCATGGTTAAAATCATGTACAAATGCCTATAAATGGGCGGATAGATAAGTGAGGCTTCTGCCACTAAATGCCGTTACCCAGCTCCAAATCCAATGACATATTTGAAATCCCAAGGGTTACTAACCTATGTTCCATGGTCATATGGGTCATTTCATGGCTCTAAATGGGTACAATTGAACTTTATTCGTTTTGAAAATTGAGCTTTAATCCTCTTGAAAAACAAGAGGGAAACTCCCTTCAATGACCCAAGGCGTTTTAGGATAAGATGATAAATGGTTATTGCATTGATGGTTTCCCATATTTCAAATCAATTACAAGTGCCTTTTAATGGCTAAATGAGGCTTCTGCCACTAGATGGTGCCACCCAGCGCCAAATCCGATGGCAGATTTAAAATTTCCAGGGTGAATAACCATATGTCGCTTGGTCATATGGGTGATTTCATGGCCCTAAATTGGTACAACTGAACGTTATTCCTTTTAAAAAATTAACTTTACTCTTATGATAAAAAAACAGGCTTCTGCTACTAGATAGCACCACCCAGGGTCAAATCTGATGGCATATTTGAAATTTCCAGAGTGGATTACCCTTTGTACCATGGTCATATGCATCATTTCATGGCTCTAAATGGGTAAAATTGAACTTTACTTCTTTTCAAAATTGAACTTTACTCATCTTGAAAAAAAAGAGGCACGTAGAGTTGGCGTTCGCTGTAGGTAATAAATTTAGCAATATTAATCAAGATATTCTCAAAGTTTCCTCTCTACCATGATTAGCCTAAATAAAGCAGTTCTACAAAAAAGACATCACTATAAATATTGATTTGCGCAAAACAATTGTGGGTATTTACAAGTATTAATTAATTAGATTTTGTCCCTAGATATTTATATATTTCGCATTCAAATCATGATACACACATAGTAAAACAAAATGCAACGTTTGATTAGTTATATTTATTTTTTCATATTAAAAAATATATTTGTATCAAAACTTGCGGCCATGAATGTATGTAGATTACTGTCAGAGACAGAAGGTTACCGTCGACCCCTAGAACCCAAACGTCTACCTGTGGTGCCTGAGAAAAGATGCACATGCACACCCAGATAGACCCAAGGAAGCAGCGAGAATTAAGCGCGGTTGGATGACACTGGTGTTCTTATCAAGAATGGTTGGGCCAATTGAACCCAAAGAGCTGCCTCGCAAATTTCGCGTGGCTACGTGATCCGTGTTGCTTCCACCCTTTTTCTGTCGCAAGTCTGTTCAGCGACAGACCTACGGGATTAAGGATATTCGCGCGAGCCTGTGATTATCACCGAGAATAGCCCCTCTGCCCTGGCGCACCAAGGCTAATGAGATCCCAGTCCCCCTTTGGGGGGTCTCTGGTGACCCACTTCCGCTGAGGCAGTATAGATACTTCGGAAAAGTTTTGAGAAATTAGTACCATAAAACCCCTGTCTTGGTTAGCAGCCACGTACAGTCTCGTAGGCCCATTTCTGACTCTCGACGGCTTCCAGCTACAAACGCGATGCGTCACCTCTCTACTCGGCCTCGCTCATACCTAAGGCCAGAGTTCTCGCCTGACAAACGATAGACCCGGCAGGCATCTATCACTCCGGTATCGACTTCGTTCTCATCTGGAGTACTCCCTCGTTCATTTCTCAGCGAGATTAAAGAACAAATAATTTTGCAAGTGGAACTTAGCAGCGCCCTGCTTATCGTCGTCTTCAAAGTCTCTGGCAATTAGGCTTCACGTTTGTCTCCCAGGTATTTGCATTCTCCCCTTTCCTTAGAAGCAATCACCGTACATCCTCTCCTGGCCTCTCGTCCCCTTGAGTCATTTCTGTCCCAGCAGTTTGTTACCCCTGGTCACATAATATTTATTGTTTTTATTTACTTATGCTAATAATATCTTCTTTGTTTACAGTAAAGTTATTTTTCTATAATCAGTTTCTCTAAACCCAGAACCTCTAACAATTGATTATTTAGGCCAACCCCACTCGATTTTGTTTATTTAACCCTTGCACTGTGTATCCCGATTCTCTTCGTGCCCTCGTCACCCTATGACGTCTATAATGTATTCAGGTATCATGTTTTTTTAAGGTCACCCGTAGTATCTGATATCATATATTTTGGACCTGAAAAAGATTCTAAAGGGTTTTACTCTTGAATATTACAGTTTCTGATTTTAGTAACTATAGAAGAGACCTTACCCATTTCCCATTTTTCCTTTTGTGTGCGTATTTTTTATTAAATTTTGTGACCGTGTAAAACTTAACACTTTTCAGGCCACAAACAACGTCTGTCGTATTGTAAAGGAGTCAATTGTATTTCTTTTTTTTGTATTGTGTTTGTCGTTCTCTTCGTTGCGTATTGGGCAACACACTCGCGCTAAATTATGGAGTGAATATTTCGAGTATAATTAAGAATTTGCGCCATGGGAAATAATTATCGCTATGTTTATTTGTTTTTTGTTAAGTGAAGATTCGTGGGTCTCCCAAAGCCTAACAGCACTTCCCCTATGGGTCTAAATAATTTCCACGTACTTTTGTGAAAAGGACCGAAAGAGAAGACAAAGAGAAAGAGAAGCGAACAAACAAGAAGAAAGAAGAGAAAGAGAAGAAAGAGAAGATCGAGAAGAAAGAAGCGAAAGAGGAGAACGGAAAGAGACGGAAAGAATCCGCCCTCATGAAATTGAAATGCGTAGGACTACGAACGAGACGCTGTCCATCAGCTCGAGGTCGGAAACTTTCCCTACCGCCTCTATTAAGCTTCCGGTTTTCAAAGAGGCGAGGATTTCGGAGCCTTCTTAATCCACTTTGAGATAATCTTTGAAATCAATGTTTGGAAGATCGAGGCAGATGGAGTGGCTCAATTGTTGCCCAGGCTAGATTCCCAACTCCTACATAAATTCATATCATTCTCCTCGTAGGCAACAATTTATTATTCGACCTTAAAATCGGAGTTACTGGCGGTAAAACACATGATCCCAGACTTTCACCAATCCAAATTCAGACATACCCGACTTCAGCCAGGCCAAACATACCGTCAGTTTGGTTACACCCTCCAGCGTCACCTCAACATTTTGCTCGATGCTTCTAACATCCCCCATGACTACGATGCCCTCGTTTACTTCTTCCTGAGAGACCAGTTGTAGGCTGCACTTCCGGATGAAATCAGATCTTTCGTAAAAGACTGGCGGTGTCTCACTTTAAAGGACTGCACAGAGGAGGCCGATATTTATTCAGCCAGGCACAACCTTTATCCGAAAGAAGGAAGAAAACTACCCCCTTCCCCCAAATCTAAGCTGAACAAAGGTTAATTCATCCTGCAAAACTGAAAAAGTATGCCAAGGTAACTGGTCCGTCGAAGCCGAAACCACTCTTTACCTCCAAAAACCGGGATGTAAAACCGTTCTCTTCACACCCACCTACGTCATCTTTCCCCAGGAGACGCATCAATTTGTTTTTCATGTGGTGTGGAGGGGCAGTTGAAAATGAACTGAGCCTAGAACTCTCAGTTCAGGAATAACTCTTCTCGCCATGTACATACAACAGATCTGTGCCACATCTGCGCCCCCGTCAATACTATCGGAATCTTCTCCACTCCCGAGCACCTCAGGTCCTGTAGGCTACCAGGTAAGCTTCTTTTTTAATAAGAATATCCCTGGAGGCCTTATGTTCGAATTCGGAACAAATAATGGCTGCCGTGTCCGTACTCGAGTGAGAGAGTTGGGTGCACCTGCATAGTGGTGTATGACAAGCTGCTTCCCCCATTAGCCCCGGACCATAATAAATTCGCCGTGGTGCACGACTACTAGGAGCGCGCCAATCGGTTTCCCATAGTTAAGTGCTACATTGATTGTGCTTAGTTCAGCTGGGCAGAAGTAGTAGCAGCCCCTATTCAATTCTGCTTCCTCATCATTAGCCAGTATCCACGGGTCTCCTCCACTTCCATGGCTCAACATGTGGTTTCCTGTTTGCAGGTGGTTAAAGATTCGAAGATGCCCTTGCACCTAGAAACCTCAATTTCTTTAGAATTTAAGGAGGTCATCATAACTGAAGACTTTGCAAGGAACCAGAAGAACCGCGATTTCCCTCGATTATGTAGGCTAAGGCCCAGTCGAAAGAGCAAGAAGCCAACCGAGTATACAAGGTGATTGTAATAGAACGGTCTGAGGCCGCTTAAATTCAGCCGCTATCACATTGTTAAAAACACTGCTACCCACGTGCATCTGCGAGAGCAAGCAGGGCGCGTTATCGCCACCTGAGTCAATATTTAACCAAGAAGGGCATTCTCCCCCCCGTTTCGCCTCCATTCGTCGATCTCGCAAGATTGAGTTAGGCTTATGGGCAGATAAGGTATTTTCCCAGGCGCGACCGGAACATTTCCCCGAGCCTCTCACTCAATTGTCCCCTACGCCAAGGAGATGGCTCCGGGTAATTATACAAGAGCATTTCCCAATAAGATCAGATCAGATGCAGATTATCTTGGCGAGACATCACGCCGATCCGGTCTCACCTTGTACACCCCTAGGAGCTCTCTACCTCAAGAACCACCTTATTGTCCAGAAGAGGACAGTATCCCTTGAGTGCCAAGATTCTTGCCATCGAGACACCAAGTCAATTAGCCCCCCCCCCCTGTTATTCAGAAAGAGAACAACGTTAGCAAAGCCATTGTTCTTCAAGCCCGTTTGTCAAGAAACGGTTCTCATTCCTAAGACATCACGTCAGGATAATTTGAGTCCCACTTTTTAACGTTCTTCAAGAGAACGATTGGTTTCAACGATAACCTTCATTGTTCATCTAGAACATCCCTGATTTGCTGTCACAAAGATCGCTCGTATCTCCAAGTCCGACTTCGCTCTCACTCTTCGAAGGCAGCCCTTCCCCTTCGCTAAGGACAACCCCTAAAGAACCCTTCTCCTGAAACTCGCCAGTGGACCGAAGATTCCTACGCATCGTCTTCATCTGCACAACAACTTTGTAATTACGTAAGCTGAGTATTACCTTTAATTATCTAACCTTTTGTCAACCCTACTCTGTGCTTTAAATGGTTTAGCCAACCATTCCATCCCTTTAATTTTTATTTGTTTACCTTTTTAAATCTCTCCAAAATCTTAATCCTCGGATTAGTAAGATATTCCCACGACCCTTTCCATTTTCCGTTTATGTAAACATTTTCTTTTTGTGTGTTGTTGATAGTTTAATTAATGGAACTCTATTTTATTAATTATAGCCATATTATTATCCTTGAGCTCAGTTCCACTTCATAAGCATATTGAAGATAAATAACCTCGGTCAATCAGAATACCACGGACTCGAAATATTAGGATAATTCCCTCAACGAATAGTTATATATGGTATATCGTCGAGAGTCTATTCTACGACATATATATATATATATATATATATATATATATATATATATATATATATATATATATATATAATATTTAAATTTGGTTTTAAGTGTGTAAGGTTTAACGCTATATCTTTGCAAACACTGGTCTCATTAGAGTAAAGCATAGTGTTATTCGTTATATGAATAGAGTATAGTAGTTCCCTTTTGTTTTAACGATTGCTATCCCATTTTTTGAAACTTAAGAAGCTGGAGTAGCTCAAGGAACTGTTATAACAATTTTTTTTGTTTTTTTGTGTGATATTTTAGTCATTGGTTATCTAGGTCGTGAAACCAATTACGAATCAGTCAGTGCCCATATTTTAGGTAGGCTAATTCTCTAGAAGGCATAATTCTTATTGCAAGGAATTTAGTTGGTTAACTATTGCGCCCCAATTGCAAATATGACTCAGTTCGAAATCTTAAAAGCGCAAGGAGAATCCTTGGGACTTTCCGGAAGAGAATTGATTTAGTACGTTCAAGAGGAGCAAAGGAGGGAAAGAGAAAAGGTAAGAGAAGAAAGGGAAAGAGAAAAGTTAAGTGAAGAAAGGCAAAGAGAAAGTGAAGTTCAACGAGAAGAAAGACAAAGAGAAATCCAACGAGAAGAAAGAGAAAGAGAAATCCAACGAGAAAAAAGAAAAAAAAGAGAAATCCATCGAGAAGAAAAAGAAAGAGAGGACCGGAAAAGACAAGCTGAGCTTCACCATAAGCTTGAAATGCCTAGAGGAACAGGTCAAAATACAATCAGTCAGTTCACGTTCAAAAGCCCCGCCTAATCTTCCACTTAAGCTCCCCAATTTCACGGATGGAGAGGATTTCGAAGCCTTTTTAGCTCACTTTGAAAAGATCTTCGAGATCAATAACCTGGATCTGGAGGCTGAAGGTGTAGTAAGATTACTTCCACTTTAAATTGTAAATTGCGCGACATTTTCGTATCTTTACCATCTGAATGTACAATTAACTACAGCACCTTTAAAGCTGAGTTATTGGCCGCTCATAATATGACTCCCGATTTCTACTGACAAGAATTTCGAGGAGGTCGTATTAAACCCAGACAGACGTTCCGTCAATTCGGATACATTCTTCAGAGGAATTTTAAATTCTGGTTAGAATCCTTAAAGGTTGATCCTAACTACGAGTCCTTAACAGACTTCTTGTTGCGGGATCAATTTTTGGCGTCTCTCCCGACAAAGATCCGCGTGATCGTCAAGGATCGTTGGTGCCAGACCTTTAAAGAGTGTCCCGAAGAAGCGGATGTCTATGCCGCAAGCCATAATTTATACCCCCAGGAGAATCGAACTTCTCACCAATTCCCCTACCAGGAAAGGAAGAAGGATTCGCGCTCCTTCCCAGGAAAGCCGACGAAGTTTCCGGGCCCAGTAAAACCCCAAAACTTCTTACCCACAAACTTACAACGGGAAACCAAACCTCCTGTTAAGATTTCTTCTCCGTCACTCTTCCCGAAGCGACCAATCATATGCTTCACCTGCGGTGTAGAAAACCCCATGAGCTGGAATTGTCCCCAAAATTCTGGGCTTAAAAGTGGACCAGCACACCAAGTTTACCAGATTAATGCCACCCCGGCTTCCCCGGTGGTGCAGACCAAAGCAGCAACTTCTCCTCCTCCGTCAGGCCACCAGGTAAATTTTATTTTTGCTAAAAGTTCACCGGGAACTTTGAAATTTGAGGAGGGCAGCGTGAACGCCTGCCGTGTATCGACTCTCATCAGGGACACAGGGTGCACGTGTTTCATCGTGTCCGACGAGCTCCTCCCCCCAGTGGACCCTAACCACGAAAAATTTGCGGTGGTACATGACTACCTTGGGCGAGCGAACCGAATCCCCGTCGTTAGATGTTACCTGCAGTGTCATTATTATGATGGCTGGGCTGAAGTCATTTCAGCACCCATAAAATTCTGTTCCGTACTTATAGGACAGAGCCCTGACGTAAGTTCCGACGCTGTGTCCCAGGCCACCCTTGCTCGAGGCCGAGATAAGAAGGAATCTCAGGATCCCGTCCCCCTCAGAACCCCGATAATCTCCGAATTCTCGGAGATCCTTAACTAGGATTTTAGGTCTGAAGATCAGAAATTTAAGCCCGGTGATGAAGTACTCCTGCTCCTTCCCACAGCGAGTAATAAATTACTGAGCCAATGGAAAGGTCCGTACTCGATCCGCGAGGTACGAGGACTGGTAGATTACCTCATTGGTACCCCAGCTGGCGATAAGCTCTACCACGTCAACTTATTGAAAAAGTACCACCAACGCGCCCATGGAGATACGTTCGTAGCACTGGACGAAACATCGGCGCTTGAAGGGGATTACCCCGGGGAGTCCCTTAATGTCATACAGACATTGTGCATACAACCTGATGCCGATTACCCTATTCCTTCCCTGCCAGGCGAGTCTTTTGGACCCTCTGACCTGGATAACGACGCGCAGCTGACACTACATCAAAAGAGTCAGCTACAAGAGCTATTATGTCAGTTCAACGACGTTATTTCAGAGAAGCCTGGATGCGCTACTAGTTTCGAGCATGATATTAAATTAACGACCTTAGAACCCGTCCGTTCAAAACCCTATCCCATGCCGATTTATTTACGCCAAGCTTTTAACTACGAAGTTGATAATTTGATTAGTTTAGACATAATAGAACCTTTCACCTCTAGTTATTGTTCCCCAATCGCCATGGTCAAGAAACCTGATGGCTCTTATCGGATGTACATCGACTTCCGGAAGTTAAATTCGGTAACTGTGTTCGACGCCTAGCCCATCCCGTTGGTAAACCAAAACCTCCACCTTTTTGAAGACACCAAGTTTATCTCAGAACTTGATTTGTGCAAGGCGTATTACCAAATTTCCCTTCGGCCCGATGTGAAAGCATATACCGCCTTTGCAACTGAGAAAGGCTTAATGCAATTTAAGCGCCTACCTTTTGGCCTCGTGACCGCTTGTAGTAACTATAACCATCTCATGAGAAGGTTGTTAGATGTACTTCCGAATGTCTCCTTTTACTTCGATAACGTCTACGTCAAAACACGTGAATGGAGTCAACATTTAACCACCCTATTAGCTCTCTTCGAGCGACTGCGCGAAAATGGCCTCACCATTGGCCCCAGCAAATGCCATTTTGCCTACGAAACTATAGAATACTTAGGTTTTAAAATAGGACAAAGCCTGGTAGGTCCACAGGAGGAAAAGATTAAGGCAATCGCCACCATTCCCCTCCCGAATACTAAGAAGCAATTAAGATAATTCCAAGGATCAGCATCTTCCTTTGGCGATTTGTCCCGAATTTCGCTGCCATTTCGGCGCCCCTCAGCACCCTTTTAAAAAAGAATTCTCCCCATCGTCTACGTTGGAATGATATCGCTGTTTCTCATTTTAATCAGCTCAAGAGTAAGCTCACTTCTGCCCCCATTTTAAAGTTGCCCAACCTGGAAAAAGCCTTTGGGATTAAGACCGACGCGAGCAACGAGAGCATTGGAGGCGAACTCCATCAATATTAGGATGACGGAACGAGACATCCAGTTGCATATGCTATTCGCCAGTTATTACCACGCGAAAAGAGATATGCCACTATAGAGAAGGAAGCTCTAGCAATTATAGGGGTTATTGACAATTTTAAAATGTACTTGATAAGAAAAGAATTTTAGATAGGAACTGACCACCGCCAGTTGGCCTATATTCGGAATGTACGACACTCCAACCGCCGAATTATGCGCTGGAGTCTATTCTTGCAAGAGTACTAAGTTGAGATAAATTATATAAAAGGTTCCGATAACCAGGTCGCTGACGCACTCAGTAGGAATGCGTTACCAAATAGTGTAGATTAATTTGAAATTCGTAGGATTAGGATTTCCATGTATGTATATACCGTCTTGTACGACTTAAATTATATTCTCTTTTAATATAATTAGTTAATGTATATGTCTTAATTTTGTGGCTCAATGTCTATTTTTTTTCGTATGTGTATATTTTTGTATTCATTGGATTACGTATAAATTCTTTTGTCCCATGTGTATTAATTTTATATTATTTCATTGTTCCATGTCTCTTTTATGGTTAAGTTACTATTAAAAGTTAGTTTCGCCTATAATCAAAAGATCAACATAATCGTAAGGATTGAGGTAATACTAGCTAAGTGCATGAAGGTACGGTCGGTGCAAGAAAGCGAGTACTCCACAACGAAGCTCTATGGCTGTCCCTTCTCTCTTTTTTTTCGAAGTCACAACTTCCCTTTGAATGGAGGGGTGTGATAGAACGGTCTGAGGCCGCTTAAATTCAGCCGCTATCACATGGTTAGAAACACTGCTACCCACGTGCATCTGCGAGAGCAAGCAGGGCGCGTTATCGCCACCTGAGTCAATATTTAACCAAGGAGGTCATTTCCCCCCCGTTTCGCCTCCATTCGTCGATCTCGCAAGATTGAGTTAGGCTTATGGGCAAATAAGGTATTTTCCCAGCGCGACCGGGGCATTCCCCCGAGCCTCCCACTCAATTGTCCCCTATGCCAAGGAGATGGCTCTGGGTACTTATACAAGAGCATTTCCCAATAAGATCAGATCAGATGCAGATTATCTTGGCGAGACATCACGCCGATCCGGTCTAACCTTGTGCACCCCTGGGAGCTCTCTACCTCAAGAACCACCTTATTGCCTAGAAGAGGACAATATCCCTTAAGTGCCAAGGGTTGTGCCTTCGAGACGCCAAGTCAATAAGGCTCCCCTCCCTGTTGTTCAGAAAGAGAACAACGTTAGAACAGCCATTTTTCTTTGACCCAGTTGACAAGAGACGGTTCTCCCCCCCCTGTTGATCAGAAAGAGAACAACGTTAGACCACCCATTGTTCTTCAAGCCCGTTCATCAAGATACAGTTTTCATTCCTAAGACATCACGTTAGGATAATTTGTTTGCCCATTTTTTTAACGTTTTTTAAGAGAACGATTGGTTTCAACGATAACCTCAATTGTTCATCTAGAACATCCCCGATTTGCTGTCACAAAGATCGCTCGTATCCCTGACTCCGACTTCGCTCTTACTCTTCGAAGGCAGCCCTTTCTCTTCGCTAAGGACAACCCCTGAAGAACCCTTCTCCTGGAACTCGCTAGTGGACCGAAGATTCCTACGCGTCGTCTTCCTCTGCACAACAACTTTGTAATTACGTAAGCTGAGCATTAACTTTAATTATCTAACCTTTTGTCCACCTTACCGTGTGCTTTAAATGGTTTAGCGAACCATTCCATCCCTTTAATTTTTATTTGTTTACCTTTTTAAATCTCTCCAAAATCTTAATCCTCGGATTAGTCAGATATTCCCACGACCCTTTCCTTTCTCCGTTTATGTAAACATTTTCTTTTTGTGTGTTGTTGATAGTTTAATTAATAAAACTCTATTTTATTAATGATAGCCATATTATTATCCTTGAGCTCAGTTCCACTTCTTAAGCATATTGAAGATTAATAACCTCGGTCAATCAGATTACCACGCACTCGAAATATTAGGATAATTTCCTCAATGAATAGTTATATATGGTATATCGTCGATAGTTTATTCTACGACAGTGATCTCCTACCAAGATCGAGACAGCTTACACTACCGTGCCTGCTAAGAAAATGTTAAACCTCAGACGTGAGTATTGTGTGTTCCGCGTTCACAAGTTGGTCACATTTTATCCACTGCCCATGCCAGCCTATTTTCAGGAAATTTTAGCCACTCAAAGACCACCCAGAAGATCTTTAATTATTTTTATATGCCACGTACCCAGGAAGAAATCCTTCTCTACTTCAGGTCTTGTAACATCTGTCAAAAAATTGCAGTCAATGGGCGAGTTAAGCCCACACTGTTGCAGAGAGGACCCCTAAACTCAGATTCGTTTGCCATGTTGCAATTGTTATCATCGGTCCGATACACCCACCGTCGGGTGAGTGAAGGTACAGCCACGTCCTAACTTTAGTGGATTTTGCTACCCGGTTCCCTCAGACCGTGCCGTTGAAGAATATAGACATCATCTCCTGCGCGGAAGCACTAATCTCTATCTTCTCATGAATTGAATAAAACAAGGAAATACTGTCTCATCGTAGCCGCCAATTAACAACGCCACTGATGGAATAGGTTAACTAGCTCCTGATGATAAACCCTCTATGTACTTACCATCCATTTTCACACGGCTGGTAACGAGATGTGTGAGAGGCTCAACAGCTCCCTCAAGCCCATCCTCAAGAAAGTGGGCTTGAAACAACCCCGAGAATGGCACCGTTTTTTGCCCGTATCCCTTTTCGCATACCGGGAAATTCCCCATCGCACCTTAGGTTTTGCCCCATTTGATCTTCTGTATGGACGTAATGTTAGAGGCCCCCTCAGTATTCTAAATGAGCTCTTTTCCAATTTTGAAATTAGACCAGGAGATTCAATCCTCCTACGCTCACCTCCTAAGCCTAAGGCATAGGTTATAAAAGTGCGCAGAGATCGCGCAGCAGAACGCCGAGACAAACAAGGGCAAGTATAAAACCTACTTAAACTGTAATTCTTAAGAACGCAAATTAAACCCGGTGACGAAGTCATTTTACTACTCCCTAATGAGAACAACAAACTTTTGAGCCTATGTACGGGCCCCTTCCCAGTGATAGAGAAGCACGGCCACATCGACTACTTGTTTCAAACTCCGTCTGGCACTAGGCTATTCCCGTGAACATGCGTAAAATGTACCATCGACGCGCTTGTGCCAACCAACTTGTGGCCCTGGAAGAAGAATCCGCCTAGGAGTCCATCTATTCGCTTGAACCCTTGGTCGTGGTACAAGTCGCCCGCGTGGAACAAAACTCGGAATATCCTTTTTAGGTCTTGCCAGATACACCCTATTCTCAAAAGAACGAGTTGAGTATAAACCCTCAGCTTCCAATCCCCCAGAAGACCCAGTTAAAAGGGATACTGACCCAATTCACCGATGTAATCTCAGATATCCCTGATTGTGCTACCCAGTTTGAGCACGATATTGGGTTCATCACCCAGGAACCTGTCCGTTCGGAACCGTACCCCCTCCCCATTATTTAATCATGCGTTCATTGAGTAGCTAGACAAGCTGTTGGAGATGGGTATTATAGAGCCCACGGAGTTGGAATATTGCTCCCTGGTCATCATGGTGGAGACGTTGGACAATTCTTAGGGGATGTGCATCAACTTCAGGAAGTTAAACTCCGTCATCATGTTCGACACCCAACTGATTCCCCTCATCGATCAGAATTTTCAAAAGTTCAAGAAGACCAAATTTATTACAGAATTAGATCTGTAAGTCTATTACCAGATTCCCTTGAGGAAAGAGTTAAAGAGGTAGACTGCCTTCCCAACCGCCAAAGGCTTGATACAATTCCGGCAACTCTCCTTTGGGTTAGTGACGGCATGTAACAATCATACCCGAATAATGAGGCGAATATTGAATGGGGTTCTCCAAGCCACCTTCTACTTCGACAACATTTACGTGGCGCCTCAGGAATGGGACCACCATCTGGCTGCCCTTCGTGCCATCATATGACAACTCCGGGAACACAACCTCACGATTGGCCCCAACAAGTGCAACTTCGCCATTGGCACTATTGACTATTCGGGTTCCAACATAGAAAACGATTCCTTGGCTCCCCAAGCTGACGAAATACAGGCATTTGTCGAGCTGCCACTCACCTCTGCGCCTGTGTATGAGGACTGATGAAGAAGGCCCGCGAGTGTCTTTTCTGGACAACCCATTTGATCGCTAGCTTTGAGAAGCTCAAAGGGAAATTAGCTTCAGCACCGTTCCCCGCTTACCTGATCCCCTTAGCCCTTTGGCATACGTACCGTGGCGAGTAACGATGGCATATCTTGTGTTCCCGGATAGTATGTTGACAATGGCGAAAGTTTCCCCAACGTGTGTGCGAGCCATAAACTCTTCCCCGTGAGAAAAACTATGCGATAATCGAGTTAGAGGTCCTTGCCCTCGTTTCGGGCATACTAATGTTCATATGTTTCTCTTAGATAATGAATTTGTTATCGAGACGGACCATAAACCTCTCTCTTACCTACGGAACTAAACCAATAATGCTCACCTCATGAGATGGAGCCTCTCTCTCTCCAAAGAATTCCAATTAAAAATTGGATACATTAAGAGTTCCTAGAATTGCCTGGCGGACAGCTTAAGCAGAAATTCCAAGATTTGTCTCCATAGTAATTTCCCATTAATTAATTGTAACGTTAAATGGATTACTTCGGTATATATTCCTGAATCATTCTTGTAGTTTTGTATAATGCCTTATAAGAATATGAGCAATTATTTTTTTATTTTGTTTATATTTTTGATGAGTTCCCCTGTTCGTATGTACCTTCTTTGTATTGTGTGAACTTTCTTTTTTTCAAATATCCGTGTATGTGAGCTCCTGGTTATCGAGACTAATTTGACCTCGGCTATTGATAACTATTCCTGTCTATCTTATTGTGTTATTACTATTATTATTATTTTTACTTGATGTTGTTCGGAAATAGGAATACCGAGCATTCCCCGAATTTCCTTTATTTTACTTATTTTTGTGCAGAGTACCAGGTACCATCCCTTTTGAATTTGTGGCACTATTGAAAATTTAGCCGTGCAATTACCCTATATTAGACTGATGTCACTTCAGTCGGGGCTCCATCTAGGGAGGGATTTTGATGTCAGAGAGAGAAGGTAACCCCCTACTAGAACCCAACCTCTACCCGTGGCGACTGAGAAAAGATGCGCACATGCACGCCCAGATAGCCCCAAGGGAGCAGCGAGAATTTAGCGTGGTTGGATGACACCGGCGCTCCTATCAAGAATGGGCGGGCCAGTCTAACCCAATGAGCCGCCTCAATAATGTCGCACGTTAGTGTGATCCTTGTTTGGTTCTACTTTTTCTTCGTCGCAAATATGTTCGGCGCCAGACCTACGGCATCGAGGACTTTCACCCAAGCCTGTGATGCTCGCCGAGAATACCCCCTCCCATCCCTTGGCATGCGCAAAGTATAGTGAGATCATTGTTGCCCTTTTGGGCGCCTCTGGCGTCCTGCATCCGCACAGCTAGTATAAATACTTAGGGAAAACCTTTGAAAAATTAGATCCATACAGCCCCGTCTTGGTTAGTAACCACGTAAAGTCTCGTACGCCCTGCTTCGCCTCCCAACGGCTTCCAGATACGAACGCGATGCGTCAATTCTCTACCCGGCCTCGCTTATACCTAAGGCCAGAGTTCTCGCCTGACAAACGATAGACCCGGCAGGCATCTATCACTCCGGTATCGACTTCAGTCTCATCGGGATTACTCCCTCGTTCATTTCTCAGCGAGATTAAAGAATAAATAATTTTGCAAGTGGAACTTAGCAGCGCCCCGGTTATCGTCGTCCATAAAGTCTCGGGTCAATTAGGTTTCACGTTAGCCTCCCCGGTATTTGCATTCTTCCCTTTCCTTGAAAGCAATCACCGTACATCCTCTCTCGGACTCTCGTCCCCTTAGAATCATTTCTGTCCACCAGTTTGTTACCCCTGGTCACATAATATTTATTGTTTTTTATTTACTTTTGCTAATAATATTTTCTTTGTTTATAGTAAAGTTATTTTTCTACAATCAGTTTCTCTAAACCCAGAACCTCTAACAATTGATTATTGAGGTTAATCGTACTCGAATTGGATTAATTAACCCGCGTACTGCGATATATATACTTCTCCCTCCCTCCAATTCCTGGTGTGCTACCTTCCTGTGTCACTGCAGAGTCAATCCTCGGGTAGCATAGACGTTCGACTCTACGAGAATTACATATTTGAGTACATATCGCACAATTTCTCTTCTTTCTGTCTGTCTCCTCTCACATCCCTGTTCTAATAAACAAGTTGCATTCAACATAAGTATTTATATCACGAGTTAGATAATACCGTTTAATTTGTTATGTATTATTAGGAAATCCTTCATTTCTTTTTCCCTACGACTATTACAAAAAATTAAGGTTGATAATTTTCCTATTATAGCAATAAAACCAACGAAAATTGTTTTGTCATTCATTACCTCTATTTTTACCTTACACAAAGCAGTTAATCATTAAAATAATATTTTTACTTTTCTAATGGTTAGCCTAAACAATTCATAGGTTGTAGCAAAAGCCTCAGTAAAGTAATGTTTCTTTATCCCTATTACTGGACCTCTCATGTTTCCAATTACTAAGCTTAATCGATTAATAATTGCATCTAGTTCAGTGTTTGGAAGCAAATTGAAATACAGTGTTGAACACATACGTTTTACAAGGTATTTGGGTTAAGGCAGGCAGTCGTTTAATCATCATTTAGGGCAAGTTGTAGTCCAAATGGTTTGCTAAGGAGTATTGAATGGATCGAATGCATTTTTTAACGAGCCAGGACACTCCTAAAATTAGTCCCTTGTCGGAAATGGTACAAAAGGATAAGTTGGCTTGTGACTGCTTCACATATATCTCTCTCCCCTTTTCCTCCTGGAATAGGAGATGGAATTTTAACTACTTTTTTATTTATTTTAAATCGCATCTCCTTTTCTTATAATTTCTCATTCTAGTTAATGTGTTCCCGGCACGGCAATTTGTTTTCATTGTTGAGCTTGGCTAAGTAAGTTCTTGTGGTTGAATAAATTCATCGCCCTGAACTCATGGCCTTTACTAATCGCTGACCTAATTCACCTCTGATCCAAATTAAATTTACCCGTCGATATGTGGGGGTCAAACCAAGTAAAACCTTCGAATGAAAAATTTTAACCGTTAACATATTGAACCTTATAAATGGGAAGACAAACTTCTAAGTATGTATTATTTATTCTCTTTGGTAAATAGGAATATGGACTTCCCTGTTTGTATTATTCTCTTTCGTAAATGGGAAGATAGACTTCCGGGTTTGTAGTATTCTCTCTTTTTGTAAATGGAAAGTAAACTTGCCAGTATGCAGTATTTTTCTCTTGTAAATGAAGGAACGAAAATCCCAGTGTATTCGGTTGGTGAAGGAGCTTAAAGACAGGTAAAGGGCCAACATGATGGAGTTTTTGGAGCGAAAATCGTGCGGGTCACAGAGAGCGACATTGTTGAGTCGATGCTACTTAGAGCTTCTGTTATTCTCCTTGTAAGACCTCGTAGAAAACAGTTCATGCCATCGAGGTCGATTGGCAAAAACTTTACCTCCTTTACCGAGAATACACATTCGGTAGCGTAGCTGGATCCGAGCTCTGATCGAGCGTTTAAAAATTCGGAAATGATTGATTATGTTTTTTTAAAGCAATAAATATACAATAAGATTTTCCATTTTACAAATTTCAAATAAAAATAAATACATATATGTAAAATGAAACAATAGATAGGTGTAGTGGTGAAGTTATATTTTTTTAAAATTTAGCGGAGAAGAGTAAGAGTAAAGTGTAAGTATGAGTAGGAAAACAGATTCTCCCGGAATCAACGGGGAGGTCAACTTATTAGCACTAGATATTGTTTTGAAAGAATACATGTAATGTTTTTAATTTTTGTTGTTTAAACTTAGTATAATTTTTAGAGATAATTTTTTAAGTCAAATTGATAAAGAAAGGTTTAAAGAAAATTTTTTAATATAATCCTTTTATGTTTGATTTTATTTATTTTAGCACTTATTTTTAATTGAGTTGTTATTTAGTCTTATTTAGATAAATTAATTATTCTGGTTTGACTATTTTCTCTTTCGTTTAAAACTTTATTTTGTTAGCACTTTTTGATATTACTATTTAAACACGAGTTAAATTATGATCTAATCTGTTAAATAGTTGTACTTATATTATTATTCTTGTTTAGCTTAATCGTTAGTTTGTTTTCTATGTTTTACACTATTAGACCATTTTAATTATTAATCACTCGATTCATTATCTTATTATTCTATATTTTACACTATTAGACCATTTTAATTGTTATTCACTCGATTCATTCACTTTTCTCACTTCAGATTGTTTATTTTAGACGCTTTAATTTGTTCAATTGTTAGCACTTTTTAAAACTTGTTTTAATCCCTTTGATTTATTCACTTGCTAACACTAGTTGCTATTTTGGAGATTAATTAATACTCCGAAGTCTTGTGGCCATTCTCCCTTACCTTAAAGACAGCTGAATCGATGGTGTGTAAGCACGAGTCCAGGATGTAAATCACGCGCTCCATCAACTTCTTCTTTTCCAGGTTTTTTTGCTGGGGAACGTCGATAAATTGTATCCTTAACATTTCCTGCCATGCAGGGTTATGTGGAAACCATAGCTTTTTCTGAAAACCGTTCTTTTGCAGGCGGCGATTTAACTCCCCTGCAAATGAACTAGGGTTAGCTAGATCCACCAAGTGAGCAAAGATAATAATGGTCATAATCTCCTTAGACTCACCTAGCATTACCAGTTTGGGGGCAGAGTTTTCTGTGCTGCTGGTCTTGGTTGATGCCACTGCCTCGACGTAAGTCTTGCACTCTGCCTCCTTTCCCTGCTTCATCACATCTCGTTTTGCCCGAATGGTTTCCTGGCGGATGGGACACCTCATGGCCACGGCCTTGTGGCCCCCTCCGCAGTTAGAGAATCTTTGTTTCTCGGAAGTGCACTCTTTCCATTCGTGACCGAGTTTAGAGCAGATGGAGCAAGTGACGTCAGCCGCCATACATTCTTTAGTGGGATGTTGATCCACGGCCAGGCAGCGTTGGCAGAACTCTAGTTGGATAAACTCCTCAGCTTTAACTTGTTCTCTGGCGATACTAAGAAAGAATTCCAGGAATCCATCCTTCATGGCCCTCTGAGCCTTCTCGATGTTTGTAAAGATTACTTTGATTATGTTTTTGCCGAATTTTTCTACTTTGTTGATTTTTGCCCAAGAGTTGTCCGTGAAGAACGGGTCGCGTCTCCTAAGTATGATAGTTCGGCGTGCGAGGATTTCCTTGGGGATAACAGCTTCGAGGCCAATCGCAGGTAGGGGCGTATTGGCTCCATCCGACACCAGTCTTTCGATATCTTCGTCTTTCCAGCACACTGCTGGGTAGCCGTTGGGCGTAGCAGTAAGCCTTATTAGGGATATATTGAGCATGCCTAAGAAGGTTTGCATAACTGTTGGAATTGGTGCTTTGGTCGCTCCACCGATAGTGCGGAGGGGCACCCTTTTGTATTCTCGGTTGGGAGGCACAATGGCCCCCTTCGGGCTTTGTAACTCCTCTTGGTACACGTATCGACCGTCTTCTTTTAGAGGATATTCTTGTTCCGAATTACGAGGCTCGAATATGAGAGTGTCTGGTGAGGGCGTCTTAGCGGATCTTTCACTAAACTTTTCCTCCTTTTCCGTGTATACATGCTAACGGTTTGAGCGTTATTAACTTTTTAAACCTTTCGTGAGACTGATTGGACAATTATTGCAGTGGTTATGTCTTAAAGCTGTTGGTCAATTTGTTAATGCTAAGGTCTTTTATTTCAAAAATGAACATAAGTATGACAAATGTATCTCAATCCTGATTAGATGAATTTTGTAGAATTATTAATATATAGAATGACTATTTATATAGGTGTGTTTTTGTGGAGAAATAGAAACAAAATCTTAAGCAACAACGGATTTGAACCAATGTGAGTCCCGGATAATCCTCCGTCAGCTCAAGTACTGAATGTGAAATATATCCCAACAGAGTCCGAGAAGGTTAAGTAAGAACAAGAATTTACAACAAGCATCCAACAACAGCGGCCAAACCCAGACTCAGCTAGGGACCCAAGGCTTAAATCTAAAATACCACAAGCAAAGGAGAAAACCATGAAAACTAGAGCACCAAAGATTAGTGGTATCATTAAAAGAGACCAACAAAACATGCAAATTGATGACAATCAGGAAACGGAGAGCGAAGGAGAACGGACTCAAGAAAAAAGGAGTAAAAAGAAATTTAACCTTAGATTCTACACTACAGAAGATAAACCATTCCAGACAAATAATACTAAGGAACTCTTTCTTGGTATAAAAAAGGGTTATCATAAATATAAGTACGAGGGAACATACTCGGATGAAGAAGTAAATAAAATCATAAGGAGCGGTAAAATGATTATACCAGAATCAATTTGCTTTATAATAACAAAAGAAGAGTTTAAGAAAAAGAGATGCAGGAGAACAAAAACACCCGGCAAAAGGTAAACAGCTTAAACGGATAGGAAGGCACATATAGGCACGTAATTAACTACATCATGGAACTTAGAAGAAAATTTAAAATAATTAGGCATAATGTGGCATAGCAGGACGCTAAAAGACACTCTTTGTGCAAATCCTATTTAAATGAAGATCCTGATATAATACTATTATAATATAATATCGTAAACGACACGAGACATCAACTACGATGGTGTAACGATAGCCATAAAAAAGAACATAAAATTCAATAGAGTTCAAGACCTAGAGGAAGCCTACCTAGCGGTAAAAGTGGAAACAACTACGAGCCCAGTTACGATAATCACAGGGATCAACCCCCTAGACATTACGCCCAACGAGAATGAAGAATTTGATAGAGATCATGAAGAATAAATATTACAGGAACTAAAATAAAACAGGCACGAAATAACAGTAAATCATATAGCTTCTGCAAGGTCTCTTGAGGAGCAAGGATTCGAGACAAAAGCGCTAGAAGAAATAAAAGAAAAACAGGCATAACAAGGGAGAACCTGATAAGGGCACAAGATGTTTTCCTAAATAAATTAATGCTACTAGTATTTCCAATGCGCAAGTATTTTCGGATCTTTACTACCCGGGCAGTGATTCATTACCCAGAGGCGTAGAGCAGTGCTTACATAGATGTTTATTGTTACCCCCATAATCTTTCTTTCGTCGCATTCATGAGTGCTGTTTCATGGAGTTGAGGTTGAAGTATTTTTCTACCTGTTAACATATGCAGCAGAAGCTAATAGGGGCAGTCATAAAGTTTTGCAATTCCGATATAAGGAAACGACATATGAGGAGAAGTGTTTTATGATTTTTCAATATAACCACCCTCAACTTCAATGCACTCGCGCTACGTATCCCTGAGGCTTCGAATTCCCGACAACAAGAAATCTCCTGAATGACGTAAAATCCACTCCTGGAAGGCGAGCTGGACATCTTTAATCGTCCTTAAACCGGCGTCCACTCAGTTCAACCTTAAGCTGGCAGGAATAAAAAGTAGTCGCTAGGGGTCAGATCTGGACTGTAGGGGGTATGGTTGAGCTCCTCGAATCCGCACTCGCACAGGGCAGCTTGTGCAACTCTGGCTTTGTGGACTTTGACGACGTTGAAGTCGATCATGGGGCGTGAGGTTTCTAGGGACCCAACGGGAAGAGACCATTGGTCATGGCCAAATTGTCGTGGATGATGTTGATAACACTTCCATGTGATATTCCAAGTTCTCGCTTGACTTCTTCGAGCTTCATCCGTCGATTTTCGAGGATCATCATCTCCACACGGGCCACATTTTCCTCGTTGGGTGTCCTGGACGGGGGTCACCTTCAGGACACTCACGACCATGGCGGAACTCCCTATTCCAGCGATCAATGGTTGCATAGGAAGGGGCGGTGTCGGTGTACACTAGAACGATGCGCGTATTGATCTCTCTTGCTTTCTTGTCTTCCTTGGTCATAAATTTGATCACTGCCGCGGTGCTCAACCTTCTCTATTGTTAAAAAATTTGTGACTGACGATCTGCTATGGCTACTGCTTCTTAAATATACGAGGGAGGAGCATGCGGCTGCATGTTCTGAATGTAATAACTTGTCCTAACTCCCCCACAAACAGCCATACCCCCTTCCTCTGTTCTGCCCTACCGACTCCCCGTAAGGGGCGCAACGATTAGCCATCCTGGCCGCTGTGCTGACGGGATCCAGTGCTCCGTCCGGCATCAGCTTAGCCCCTCTTTCTTCTTTCAGATAGCCTGTATTTCTCCCCTACTTTGTGGCTTTTCATACAACCTCTCCCACAACTTTCTCTGGTAAGCCTTTAATTTCACAAGGTAGATGCTGACCTTCTTCTCAGCCAACCATCCAGGATCAGGGATGAGGGGGGAGTGGACAACGTTCCCTAACCCCTGAGCTCTGGGTTCGGGATGGGTTTTTTTAACAACGTGCTTCATCCTGACCCATACCTTCCTCACATCTCTTTTCCTTTGCTATACACACTCTATCAATTTTACGCCACGTTTAAGGTAGAGCCGCCATGCCGCTTGACTGCACGGCCCCCAGGAGGAAGGGGTGGTCCTGAATGGCGGTGCCTGGCTCTGCCAGACCAGTAAGCACCTCTTGCAGTGCGGGCAACTGTGAGAGGTGATAAGCTATTGCTTCCCGTGGAAAATATAGGGTCACCATAACCAATGATGATAAAATTTAAAATCTCCACTTAATTCACCTCTGTCATCGACAGAGCCGCCTTCGGGCAGCATCCCCCCCCCAAAAAAATGGAGTTTTCCCCTCCCTGTGCTTGCGCAGCGGACCCTCCATATTTCTTTAATCAAAGAAGAGGCTTACTCCTCTCCTACGCCTACGGGTGTAGGGGGAGTCCCCCTCACCCCCTTCTCTCGAGGTATTTTGGGGCACCTGCCTGGTTCCAGCGGCAGTCCCTCCTTTTTTTCCCAAGGGGACTTCCGCTTCGCAAAGAAGATGGGAGACGGTTGAAGGGAACTTAAAAATTGCGTGCAATTGCGCCTCGACTGTTCCCATAGACCTATCCCCCAATTCCGCGACGGCTTCAGTTCACTTTCTGTCATCTCCTAATCGGACACACTTGTATGACACATCGCTATTTGATGAAGCGCTCGCCTGCGCCCTATTGTGACGAGTGCCTCGTCCCCCAGACTGTTCGGCACATTCTTGTCGAATGTCTTAGTCTGGGTGATCTTCGCGCACGTCACCTGTCCCAGGACCGAGATGGGTGGGGTCGCTACCGCCTGCCCCTTGTACTCGGGACGAGTGCGTGCACACTGACTGGTGGACTTGTTGACTTTGGGGGGAAGGCCGGCCTTCTCCTTATTATTTACCAGGGTTTTTTTGTTTTGTTTTGTTTTTTCTCCCTTATAGTTTGCACGCTCCTGCGCCGGAGAACCTCCCCACGACGCAGGAGCTTGCTTACTGCTCTCTTCCTTTTCTCTTTTTTGGGGGAGAGGGGTATCTTTATGGATTTGGGCGGGAAATAGCCTAGTACTAGACCAATTTTTAATAGGGCGCCTAATGCCCAAGTCGGCAGTCGCTAGATGAGCTCTTAAAAAAACACAAAAAAAACACATTGTTTTGAAGATTTTAGATCACTCTAGATCAAGACCCCCTAAGTCCAGTTTCATATCAAAGTACATATTTAAATTTAAATTATACTAGTTTTGGCTATTCTCATCACCTATGTGCATTAATTTACACTTGTCCACATTGAATTGCCTCGGCCACTCGAATTATTTCTCCAGATCGGCCTTCAAGTTTCCACTGTCATTGTATTTTTCGTTTTCTTGGCTTCAACGATCCCAAATAATTTCTTCTCTTTTATCTACTCTCGAAACTATACTTCTTATAAAACAATTTTCTTTGAGAGATATTATCCCACGTTGGGTTTTCAATTTATGTTGAACAAACGAATATTATAAACGCCCGTCCTACGGTTCCACACAATTAGGAACCATAGGGCGAAGAATGCTTCATTTGGCCCACCGCCCCCCCTCGGACCGACTGATTTAGGCAAAAGCTTCTATTTTAAAGGACTTCAAACAAGTTATTAAGGGCTTGTTGACCATTTTCTTGTTCAGTAAGCTTAGTCAATCAAGAGGGAAAATAGGACGGGCAGCAAAACTACTAATAAAATAATAAGGCGTCTCAAATTGATAAATAGCACCGAAACCCAGGAAGGAGTGATTGAGTATTCCAGGAATGGCAAAGGCATATTCAATATTAATATAATTAAAGTGAAAACTATCGTGATCATTGGACAAACTGTATATTTTAATGAGCTTCTCACTTGTTGAGTCAATAAGGGGATAGGAGAAAGTTCCCTAAAATTTGACGATGAAAAGGTTTGGAAATAAAACTAGTATACTGGATCTATATTCAGAGACTACCTTTGAAAATGGGAAGATTTCAATCTTTAAAAAGGTCCCATTGGACATTGGGCATAACAAGTGAGAAATATAGTAGAAGAGGGTTCTAGTAGTAGAAATAGTGGGGAAATAGGGGAAAAAATGATAGGAAAGCGAAAATGAAAGGTAGAATGAAAGACAGATCCCTGGTGAAAGGGTATCACTGGCTTTCTTTGCGTTTTTTTTTGTTTTTTTTTGATAGTATATAAATACACCATCTAGTAAATGCACTGGGCATTCAAGCCTTTGTAGTAATATATAATATCTCTACGTGGCTTTTTGGAAGATTTTTACCTTCGATTCTGGGTGTTTCACACCTAGATTTGGATTTTTTGTGTTGTTTTGGTTTTAATTGTTTTTTGGCGATATTTCGCACAAAAATTTGGGGAAGTGTCTTTAGAACCAAATGTAGCAAGTGCTAATTCGGTGACTAAACTCGGTGGCTTTGTTCATGTTTTGTTGTGTTATAAATGGGGGTTATTTAGCTTTTTTAAGTGAACTTTGGGTCGACGTTAATGTCATTCGGTAGTCTACTGCTTTTGAAACTAATTGGTCGTCTTAAGTTAGGTAAATTGTCAAAGTCGATGTGCTCGAGTACAAACTCGGGAGGGAGGTGCCGGTGCACCTTGTCCCAGATTTTGGTTGCTCTGAGGTGAAGCTCCACGTTTATGGGGGTCATCCCCAGTTCACCATGGAGATTACTCTGCCTTCTCCCTTCTCTCCTTCGGGCTCCCGTAATGATATATACTGCCTTATTCTGGACCCTTTGCAGTTTAAGGACTTGGGTCTTGGAAACTACGTTTATAGGGACCGGGGGGTACAGGAGTTTTGAGCGAATGCACGCATTGTAGATTTTCAGTTTGTTGGAGGTACTCAGGTTTACGAATTTTAAAAATTCACCCAAGTCCCTCCGTGCATTCTGTGTAGTTTTTGCTACATGGCTCCTATACCCACCAGTCGTAATTTGTAGTCCCAGAACCGTGCCCTCCGTGCGGTATGGGATGCGTGCACCCCCCACACGGATGTCTGCCAGAGTCCTTCGGAATAATGGAATTACACGGAACTTTGGGGCATTGGTGGATATCTTCCATCTTCTCTCGAAAGAGTTGATGTTTTCGATTTCCACTGCCGTACTTCGTGCCATGAAATTCGCATTCCGATAAGACCCCGTACATATCATTGTTATATCGTCCGCAAATTGGACGTATAAGGAACCCTCAGTCAAGGGTTGGGGAAGGTCTATGGTGTAAATGTTATAGAACAGGGAAGAGATGCACCCGCCTTGCGGCACCCCCGCCTCGAGTTCGAACTCAGGGCCGCTATAATCTTTGATACTCAGAAACACCCTCCTCTCCATCACGTAGTCACAAAGAATCATCTCAAGTATGGGATTGAGGCCTAGTTGTAGGATCTTATACATATTGTAGGCCTCTCCTCCATACTTTGTCAAAGGCCTTTTTGACATCGCATAGCACCAGATTTGCATGGCGTTTTTCTGATTTTACTTTTGCCAACTTCTCGGTAATTACGGCTAGCGCTGTGTCTGTTCCTCGCTTTGCTCGAAAGCCATGTTGTTGGTTGTTATAAGAGTTGTTTCTCTCGAGAAACGTATTTACCCTGTTGGCCAATATCTTCTCCAAGACTTTCCCTGAAAATTCTAGGAGAGATATCGGCATGAAGTTAACTGGACTGTCCGGTGGTTTACCGGCTTTTGGAATGAATATCATTTTCGCTACCTCCCAGTGGTCAGGGAAGTAACCCACGTTTAGGCATGCGTTCATGATATTCATGAGCCCCAATAAGATATTGGGCGGGGCTCGAATAAAATTCTCCTTCGTCAGTCCTGTACGCCCCGGTGCTCGCTGTCGAAAGGATTTTAAGGTCATAGAGAGTTCCTCGGCAGTAATTCTACCGCCGAGTCCCTCCATTTCCCTATTCTGTGATACGCAATGGTGAGGGTGCGTTCTGTGTATTTGGTCATTCAGGTCGTTAATAATTTCGTCTTCGAAGTCCAAATCGAAGTCATCATTCTCTTCCGGGGATATCTTAAATATAGATGCCCAAAAGAGTCTGAATTCCTCTTCGATTCTTTCCACGTCAGAAATTTCAGTGTCGTCACGTATAAGTTTGATAGTCTTTGCTGGCTGTCCGCCTTTTAGTCGTTTTACCGTCTGCCAGAATGTACGTGTGTCAGTTTCTACATTTAGTCCGTCAATTAAATTATTCCAGAGTACATTCTGTTGGTCCCTTATAAGAGTCATTAGTTCATCGCGTATGAGACGTGTTTGTCGGTCTGTGTTGATGTTGGGGCCAGTGAGGTTTACTTCATTGATCCGTTCCTTATATTCTCTCGCGAGGGTTTTCATTCTAGGGGTCCATGAGGGGGCAGGGAGAGTTTTAAATTTAACTCGGGGGACGGCTTCCTTGTGTCCCATAAATACGTAGAAGTCATGAAAATTAGTTATTTTTTGGTATATCTAAGCATATTTAATTTCCTAAATATAATTTAAACACCTATGTTTTGAGTACCATAAAAGAGGATAAGAAAATCGGAAGGGGAGGGAACCCCAAATAAGAGGAAACTCATTCTGAAATCACAAATATATACCCAATTAAGGGTTTATATTATAATTTTTGTTTATCTTGCTAAACTAGGAAGCTGTGTAATCGTTTAATGGGCTGAAATGTACGATCTGACCAATTAAAAATTGGAATGTCTTTCATGAAAATGGATTATATGATATTTTCGATCGCAGTTTTGTGCATATGGGTAGCAAGCCTAGCTTCTATTAATGAAAGAGGATGGGGGTTCACTTACCCTATGAGAAACCAGACTGGTGTTTTCCTTAGGTAATGGGTCTCCAACGTAGAACTCAAGACAACGTGTAAATGGAATTACGTAGAAAACTTTCTATGTCGTTTCCTCTTATTCCTTTTTTTAACAGAGCTAGTTATATTCTACAGGGCTTTGAAAATGCCAAATTTCTAGTGTGAAAAACCCACGAGATCGGGGGATTATGATAAGAAAATAAACTTTTTCTTTTGATTTCCGTTGAATGGGCTCGACTTAAAAAAGGATGTTATTGCACACTGGTGAGCTTTTTAGATTTCTCATAGGTATTATTTTGAATCAACGAATTTCTTCAGCAGGTAGTTTAGTTATTCATAGTAGAAAGATTGAATTTTTCTTACTTCTTTTCTGTTTTAAACTTGATGTTATGGTAGAAGGCATTCAAGTTATGAAAAATTTGGTTAAAATTCAGTTTATCTGTAGGGCATGTGCTAAAATATCATAAGACTTAGCGCAACCAAATTAACTCACTAGTAAGAAGATAATACTCGTATCTTGTACATTTAAAGAATAAATTACACAAAATTTGGAGTAGTGAGTTGCCCATTGACTATTATTTTATGGCGATATAATTAGCCATGTGCTAAAAACACTGATGCACTAATTAATCAAATTTCTAATCATGTTAATTGGCAAATGGAGGTTGCAAGGGAAATATTTGCACCAGTTTAGATGCAAAAAATAGAAAATTTCACTAGAAAATTTGTAAATAAAATATCAACGTTATAAGTTATAAGTTCTATTAAGAAGAAATATTTTACCTTCATAATGAAATAAATTGACTGTTGGATGTGGTAATATAAAAATAGAACTATAAGGGAGAAACTTTCAAAGAAAACTAGGAATATCCTTGATAATATGGTTGAATATGCTTGAGAACCAACACAAGAAATGAAATGTCATAAACAGATGTCCAGTTTATGCTTTGTCAGCAAAGCATACATTGCCGGTTGCTGGCTTAAATTGTAGGGTTTTTTTGTGAAATTAACTTGTGCAAGGTAATTAATCAGGGTGGTTGATGCCTTTTAAGGATTATTATATTGGTGTTGTTGTAATT
The DNA here is from genome assembly GCA_963969495.1 of Ceratothoa steindachneri. Classification (NCBI taxonomy): domain Eukaryota; kingdom Metazoa; phylum Arthropoda; class Malacostraca; order Isopoda; family Cymothoidae; genus Ceratothoa; species Ceratothoa steindachneri. Next base: position 143,421,419 of record OZ018321.1, on the reverse strand, counting down.
GTTAATCTATTACAAGATACACAGAAGTGTTAAAAGGCGGATAGGTGTGTACTATCATGTAAAATCTCCTAAGGTAACAAAACCATATTGTTTTAGAAACAATATAGCCCCAAAATATCCAACACGCTTCCTACACTAAGTCGGACGTGAGAAATCGAGTGAGAAATGAAACATTGTATATACAGTCCCCTTTATTTACAAAAATAGGGATAAATATATTTACACTCTCGATATATACCAAAAAGCAATATGTGTGAACTCTACCAATCACAAAATTAAAAAAAATACAAACAAACAAAGAAACAAGAGAGGCCTTTAATTCACGTGGTTTATGGTCCCTCAGGGGAAAATCTTTCGGCTGTAACTTCTTGTGAATAAGAGTCGTTGGGCGCGTTTGAAAAGGCCTGGTGTTCTGAGCTCAATATGATATAAAGCGATCCGGTCGCGGTCTTAAGGCTATTAAAAGCCTTCCATCCAAACAAATTAATTATGGCCTAGTAGTATATGCAATTCAAATTACTTCCCCCAAATTTTTAATATCAGCCACTCTGACAAAAGGAATATTATCCCTCCAATATTATCAGAAAAATAGATAGAGTGGCTTCTGGAAAGATAATTTTTTTTAACATATATATATATACATATTATATATATATATATATATATATATATATATATATATATATATATATATATATATATATATATATATATATATATATCCATTCACAAACATGTTCTTACAGAGAGAGGGAGAGGTCCGCTATAAATGGGGTGGGAGAATGGCCTTACAAACCCTCTCACATTCTCTCCACCACAACATAAGCGTAAGACCAAACACTGGAACATTTAATATCATAATGAATAAACGTTTAAGTAACAACATAAACCATAGATGTAAATAGCATCCTACACCTGAACCCCTTAACAAAAGTACGAGTAGAAATAGCATTATGAAAACTACCACTAGCAACTCAATGCATATCTGACGCTGGACCTCGCGCTGTAAGGCAACAGCCAGCGGTAGTATCACGTACAACGTATAAAAAGGGGTTAATATTCATGGCTTTACCTGCATGTAGAATATGGAAGGTAAAAATCCTTACTTTTGTTATCGTTTTTATGGAAGATGGTGAAGTGCTCAGGTCAGTAAGAGATACGATCATGCGTTGCTGTAGATTTGAATGTTTGTTTTACATTTAATTATTTGTACAACCAATTTCAGTGTAATAAATAAAACATAGATCTCGTATGCATTTCATTATGTAGTCGAGTGTATTGAATTCGAGTTTGATAGCAGAATTTTCCCATCACGTAACATTTTCTTGTAAATTACCGATTTAATAATTATGCAATTGATACCGATTTCCATGATACCATAAATGTATTTCGCTGTCAAAGTCAGATTAAATGTATCTATTGTTATTTATTCATGAATATATAATGAATCAGCATATTTTTCAGCCTTAGATATTGTATCAACCTACATTTTACTATTTACTTCTTCGTTTGTAAGACGTCTCACGTGTGTCGTGCTTGAGTTTCCAGCAGAGGTCAGCCAGCATAGTAGGGCCACAATTTCCATTATACCTGTTTTCCATGGATGGTATATCTTAATGGAACCTCTATCCATGTTGATCACTCCTATCTCCTGCATTCCCTGAGAAGAACAGATGAGAATGAAGAAAGTATATCTTCAGTGACATATTGCATCCGAGATCTTGGTAGGACTTGATTAGGCTCTCAACTTTACGCTCTCGGTGGCCCATTTGTTGCTTTCCCAGAAGTCCATTGCATACCTCTTTGAATGAATGCCAGATCGCTAGCTCAATTTCATCCATTGTCACGTCAAAGCTCTGATCAGCTATATGTTGATGAATCTGAGGGCCTACGAATATACCTTCTTTAATCTTGGGATCACTTATTTTATGGAAGATCGCTTTGAGGATATTTATCCAACAGGTGCCGATATTTTTCCAGACGTGAGGTCAGGAAACCACTTTATTGCTTAATAAGTGTTAGATCATTGAGCTCTGGATGCGAGATAATGTATGTATTCTCATCAGAGGGAGGGGGGGTGGAGAGGGCGAGAGAGAGAGAGAGGAGAGAGGGAAAGAGGGGGAGAGGAAGTGTGTGTGTACCCTAGGAGACCTTACGGTCCATTCAAAGAGGGTACCTTTGGACTAGCAATCGAGCGAGCACATGGCTGCTCAATTTTTCTTTGTCCCTAAACGCCCACTTTTCAAGACTTTCTCTAGTTTTGACTTGAACTTTTCAACAGATTCACTTTTGACAACTTCCACTGGAAGTGCGTTTCAACTACCGCAGATACTGTAAGTAAAAAAAATTCGACACAGATTGCGGTTGTAACAATTCAGTTCAAGTTTAAAGCCGTGATTCCGCGTTCTGTTCTCACTCAGTGTGAAAATATCCCGGTAGTCAATATTGTACAACCCTCGCAGTATTTGGAAAACTTCAATGAGCTGAACACGCAGTCTGCGGGTTTCCAGCGAGGACAGATCTAATTCACTTAGTCTATCCTCATAACGTTTATGTCGGATAGAGGGAATCAGCTTGGTTGCCGTGGCTTGTACGCGTTCCAAACTTGCGATGTCCTTTCGAAACGAAGGACTCCAAAATCGTACAGCATACTCCAGGTGCGGCCGAACGAGGGAGTTGTACAGACAAAGTACTATCTCCTTGTTTCAGTATACAAACTGGCGCTTTATGTAGCCTAACATCCTGTGGGCTTTCTTCTCTAACTTAATACACTGTTTCGAGAACTTGAGTTCACAAATGATAGTTACACCCATGTGCTTATAGGTGTCGTTGGATTCAAGAGCAGTTCCCTAAAGGATATAGGGTGATTGAGGATTTCGGTGGCCGATATGCATCACTTTGCATTTGCTCACGTTGGAAGGCATTTGCCACGTATCCGACCAGTCCCCAATCTTCCGAAGATCATCTTGCAGGCGGGCAGTATTTCCATCCTTTTCAACGTTCATACCAAGCTTGGTATCGTGGGCAAATTTTGAAATCTTGGCAACCATATCACCGTCCACGTCATTGACGTAGATAATAAATAGTAGTGGTCCCAAGACAGAACCTTGAGTCAGCCCGCTAGTAACGGGCACCCAGTCAGAACCCTGTCCATTCAGCACCACCCGTTTCAGTCTGCCACTTAGCCTGTTATCTATCCAGCCTGCTATCTATCTGTCTATGCCTAGTGCTCACACTTTCCGTAGAAGGCGGCTGTGTTGTACCTTATCAAAGGCTTTCTGAAAGTCTAAGTAGACCACATCCACCACTTTGTCCCGATCGTGCTCACTGAAGACGAAAAGGAAGAATTCTACAATTTTCGTCAGCCATGACCGTTGCTTTCGGAAGCCATGCTGGGATCTCCTCAGTAGCAAGTTTAACTCTAAATGCGACGGCACTTTGTCCACCATTATACTTTTCATGAGTTAACCGACTTTTGAAGTCAGACAGATAGGTCGGTAATTCGACGGTTTGCTACGGTCTCCTTTCTTGAAAATAGGAGTCACCTCCGCTTCACGACAGTCTATGTATAGGAACGCATTCGGTCCGGATTGACATATTGAAGATTGCGCTCAGGTACCGTGACACTTGATCGCGCAATTCATTTAACACTTTAGGTAGAAACCCATCTGAGCCAGGTGACTTCTTCGTCATTAGGTCATTGATATTCTTTTTTAGTTCTCCTTCGGTGAACTACATATCCTCCAGCTTTTTTCCCGAGTAGGAATCCGTTGGTTGGGGGATGGACCACATACTTCAGTAAACAGTGAAGAGACGTAGTCTTTGAGGAGGTCAGCATTTTCTGCATCTGAGTGCTTTATTGTCTCCCCCTCAGTCCTCAAAGGGCCAATCATTTGACGGATTGGTTTACGGCTGTTTACATATCCAAAGAACTCCTTGGGATTCTCTTTACAGAGTCTTGCCACTTTGAGTTCCTCAGACCGCTTAGCCGCCCTTATGCTGGACTTCACTCTCCTGGCTAGCCTCCGGTATTCGTCAAAGTCACCCGAGATCTTTGATTGCCGGTACACATTTCTCTTCTCCCTAAGCAGTTGGCCGATTCCTCGATTAAACCACTTTGGTTGAAATAAGACCGACGGGGGCATTTTACAGGGATGAAACGTGATTAAAGAATCATAAAGGGGGTTTTGAAACTGTTTCACGCGTCTTCAAAAGCCTCAAACACTTCTAGCCTTGCGGTAGTCAGTCCAGCACGAAGGACTGCAAAGTCTGCTCGTTTTGAATCAAGTTACCTCGATTTACTAGTTGCAGGCCCTGCCTTGGGGACTTTGACTACAAATCTAATTAGTATGTGGTCACTACCACCGAGTCCTACGCCAAAAGAGAGGTCCTCAACAATGTCATCCTCAGAGGTAAAAACCAAATCGAGGATATTGTCTCTTCTCGTTGGTTCTCTCGCCCATTGAGTCAGGAACTCGTGTTCGCGAACTCCAGGACTAGTACATTTTTACTGCTGGGTTTTATGGTGTCCCATTCAACTTGTGTGTTGAAATCGCCTATTGCTATACAGACTGTCTTTTACAAGTTCGCCCAACAGCTGGTACAGACTCCTGTCTTGTTCTAAGAGTTAGCCCGCGGGTCTCTAAAATCCTAGGGTCCTGTATCTGGCAGGCCCTATCTCTAGGTCAACACCTAGTAGTTCATAGGCGGATACGATGTTGTAATCCGTCGAGGTGAGAGTATCCTTTACATACAACATCACACCGCCACCCTCTCTGTCTGGCCTATCTATCAGGAAGAGCTGTTAACCGGGAATCGTAAATTCACCTTCAAAATCTCGGCTTGAGGTTTTTATCCACGACTCCGTTATGGTCATAATCTCAGATTCTTCTGTTGATACGAGGCCACGATGTTCAAAAAACTGGTTTTTGATAGACCTCGCATTAGACAGAAGAACCTTGAGGGATTCCCCGAATGTAGGACTCATTAAGTTGTTCCGTTTCCCGCTTTGTTTCTCTGTGGCGGGGTCACTCCGCTCTTTGTGACCCCATAAAAGGTTGTTTTTGGAGTAACACGGGTGTACTGCGTACGTCCTTCTTTACTCGGGTTCTGACACTTCTTTGAGTCCGCTCCACAACATCCTGGATCATGTTTTTAAGTACAGCTTTCCCTTTATAGGAAAGAGACACTCTGTCCCTTTTGTACAGGTCGTTTCTCCCGTAAAAGGTTAGGTAGTGGTATACAAAAAGACTCCTTCTCCCGTACGAAGATCTCCCAGGAGTTGGTTTATGGAGACGTTCTTCGCGTGAGCTTTGTGGGGTGGACCTCTTCTTAGAAGCATCATAGCCACGACACGTTTGCAGGATTTAAGCCCTATGTCATCGATGGCTCCCATCACCGTTTGCATGGTTATACCACCGAGGCTAGCCTTACCCCCTCTGAGGTAGAGGTCGTTGCCACTCACCATCAGAGCACCAACTGAATTCTCAGAAATCTGAGCTTTCTCTGCCTTTAATCTGTTGTTGTGGTTACCCCACTCTAGCAGGCAGCTTACCTTAACGGTAGTGCGAAAGCGGGACGCTAGCAGCGGCTGCTGATCCCGTGTTTGCGAGTCAGCAATGAGGGTGACCTTCGGACACTTTGTCTCTGAAGACGGGGTCTTTCCTTGCGGGAGAGGCCTCTCCTTTTCCTTTTTACTCTCCACATTCCTATCTTTCTTCTTTTTATTCCCCTTTTTCTTCTTGTTTATTCGTTTTCTTTTATTTTTGTTTCTTCTACTTTTGTTTCAATTTTATTCTTTTTCCTTTCTTCTTTCTCTCTTTTTTTTTGCCTCAGCTGGCTTAACCTCAGATGATGCCGGAATCTCCGCTTGAGGAAGAACTACGGCACCAAGAGATTCCTACAGGTCAGTGGGCGGCGCCTCTTCTAGGCATCTAATGTGAGCTGCGTGAAGGGCTTAGAGTTTCTTCACCTTTCCCTCAAGAATTTGAGCTTTCTCCTCTGAGGCTCTATAGAGGTCTTTCAGTTTCTCTAGCTCTGGCGTCAGTATACAAGTAGTGCAGATACTTTCCGGTCTGCATTTTGAGTAGCAGCCCTGAGAAAAGTCAACACACCATTTTTCTAACTGGCATGTTGCACAGTTGTGTTTTAGACGAACGGATCCTTTTTTGCTTGTCATTTTGAACGCTTTCTCTCTTTCTTGAAACTCGTGACCAATCAATGATAAAGTGGAGTTGGTGAGTTCTCCCCGCGTGAGTCTGTCACGCCCATCCATCGAAGATGTTTCGGATCTTTCAGAAGTCACGCTCCATGTGCTGCTGTTCGTCCGACCGAGTCGTCAAACCTCGGCGTGCTATGGCTCCCAACCAAGCATCACTGACGGTCCCCAAAGGGGCCATCGATTTCTCACCAGGTGAACAACGAAGCACGCCCTGTACTAAACTCCTACTAGCTTCCTTCATCACGGCCAGGATCTCGGAGTAGCGTTCAATGGATATCCCGCCACACCAAGAGACTCAACCCAAGGCTTTTTATGGGCCTGGCAAACAACCTGGGAACAAAGGGCAGTCACCTCGGACCGATGCTACCAGAGGCACCGTCAACGGTTTCTGGGAATGGTCAATAATTACGAGCCAGGGAGGGGTTAACGGGACAGTACCAGCAGTCTATTCATCGTGCCCCAACGCCGAGGACACCTCTAGTCCTAGACTCTCGCAACCAGTGAGCGTCGATTGGCGTTGTTTATTAAGGTTCCAAAGCTTCTCTTCTGACGCATGAGGTAGATACCAGGTCCTTATAAGTAGATAGAAAGAAAACAAGAAAAGAGTGACATAATAAGAGTAGGTTTTTGTGTCATTTTTCTTTTTCTATAATAAGTGGAAGAGATGTAAAAACGAAAAGATGAGAAGGATAGAATAGAACAAAGAGAAGGAAGGACGCACTTAGATTGGAACCTGATTTCCGACCAAATCGAGGAGAGAGAAGAGAGTAACAAAGAGTAACAAGAAAAAAAAGTAACCTAGAAAACCTACGGTCTATTCAATGAGGGTACCTTTGCACTAGCAGTCGAGCGGGCGCATCTCTGCTCAAATGCTTTACGTCCTGAAACGGCCACTTTTCAAGACCCTGTCTAGTCTTGACATGAACTGGTCAAAAGATTCACTTTTGACAACTTCCACTGAAAGTGCGTTCCAACTACCAGAGATACTCTACGTGAAAAACTTTCCACACAGATTGAGATTGTAACGCTTCAGTTCAAGTTTGAAGCCGTGATTGCGCGTTCTGTTCTCACTTAGTGTGAAAATATCCCGGTAGTCAACATTGTCGAACCCTCGAAGTATTTTGAAGACTTCGATGAGCTGACTATGCAGTCTACGGCTTTCCAGCGAGAACAGATCTAATTCCCTTAGTCTATCCTCATAACTTTTATGTCGGATAGAGGGAATCAGCTTGTTTGCCCTGGCTTGTACGCGTTCCAATCTCGCGATGTCCTTTCGCAATGAAGGACTCCAAAATTGTACGGCATACTCCAGGTGCGGTCAGACAAGTGATTTGTACAGGCACAGTACAATCTCCTGGTTCCGATAACCAAACTGGCGCTTAATATAGCCTAGCATCCTTTGGGCCTTTTTCTCCGCCTCAATGCACTGTTTCGAGAACTTGAGGTCACTAGTGATTGTTACACCCAAGTCCTTCTCAGTTTCGGTGGATTCCATAGCAGTGCCCTTAAGGATATACTGAGATTGGGGGTTTCGGTGGCCGATATGCATTAATTTGCATTTCCCCACGTTAAAAGGCATTTGCCACGTGTCCGACCACTCCCCAATCTTCCGAATATCTTCTTGCAGGCGGGCAGTATTTCCATCCTTTGCAACGTTCAAACCTAGCTTAGTATCGTCGGCAAATTCGTCGGCAGGTTTGACTCTAAATGCGATGCCATTTTGTCCACCATGTTGCTTCCTATGAGTTTATCAGCCTTCAAATTCAGGGAAATAGGTTGGTAGTTCAACGGTTCGCTAGTCTCTTCTTTCCTAAAGCTAGGAGCTACCTCCGCTTCACGCCAGTCTCTAGGAACGCATTCGGTCAGGATTGACATGTTGAAAATTGTGCTCAGTTGTCGTAACACTTTATCGCGCACTTCTTTCAACACTTGATTGATTTAATGTCCCATCCTCATTTCTCAAATGGCCAATGGTTCGACAAAATCGTTTACGGCTGTATCCATATCCAAAGAACTTCTTGGGATTTTCTGTACAACGTCTCGTCACTCGGAGTTCCTCAGACCGCTTATCCACCCTTATGCTGGACATCACTCTTCTGGCTAGCCTCCGGTATTTGTAAAAGTCCCCCGAGACCTTGGATTGCAGGTACACATTTGTTTCCACCCTAAGTAGTTGGCCAATTTCCCGATTAAACCACTTTGGTTTATTAGAAGACCGACGGGGCATTTAAGAGGGATGAAACGCGATTGCAGACTCATGAATGTGGTTTTCAAACTGTTCAACGAGTCTTCAACAGCATCGCACACTTCTAGCCTCGCTTCACTCAGTACACCACGAAAACCTGCAAAGTCTGCTCTTTTCAAATAAAGTTTCCTCGATTTACTAGTTGCAAGCCCTGCCTTGGGGACTTTAACTACAAATCTAATTAGTCGCTGGTCACTACCACCTAGCTTTTGGCCAACAGAGAGGTCCTTAACGGTCATCCTCAGAGGTGAAAACCAAGTCGAGGATATTGTCTCCTCTCGTTGGCTCTCTCATCCATTGAGTCCATACCTCGTTGTTCGCAAACCTTGGGAGTAGTGCGTTCTTGCCGCAGGTTTCTCTGGTGTCCCAGTCAACATTGGTATTGAAGTCACCCATGGTGATACACGCTCTCTCCCTTTTACAGGTTTGCCCAACTGCTGGTATAGACTTCTGTCCTGTTCTAAGAGTTGGGCAGGGCGTCTGTAAATCACCAGAGTCCTCTTTCTGACAGGACCTATCTCTAGGTCAACACCTTGTAGTTAATGGTTAGATATGATGTTGGATTCCGGCAAGTTGAGAGTAGCTTTGACATACAACATCACACCGCCACCCTCTGTCTCTGGCCTATCTTTCAGGAAGAGTTGGTAACTTGGAATCGTGAATTCACCTTTAAAATCTTGTCTGGAGGTTTTTACCCACGACTGTGTTATGGCTTCCATTTCAGGTCCTTCCGTCGCTTCGAGGCCACGAATTTAAAGAAACTTGTTCCTGATCGACCTCGCATAAAACAGAACTTTCAGGGATTCCCGGAATGTAAGACTCCCTACACACTTTCTTTTTCTGGCTAATTTGTTGGAGAGAGGCACCCCTCTTTGCGACCTCTTAGAAGGTCGTTCCAGAAGTGACACGGGCGCACTGGTGTACGTCCTGCTCACACTGGGACCGATACCCCTTGGGTCCTTTCTTCTACATCCTGCATCATTTTCAACAGAAAGGCCTTTCCTTTAAATATAAGATGTACCCCATCCCTTTGTTAGAGATCATTTCTACCATAAAAGGTGGGGTACGGGACAACAGAATAGACCCACTCTGCCGTATACAAATTCCAGGCGCCGATTTAAAGAGACTTTCACTAATTGAGAGGTCCGTGTTGGTCATCTCCTTGGGAGCATCCCGACTACAACACGCTTGCGGGGTTTTAACCCACAGTCTTTCACGGCGCCCATGACCGTGTGGAGGATTTTATCTGAAGGGCCTACCGTAGGGCCTACCCTACCTCCTTTGAGGTATAGGTCGTTTTCAATAGCCATCAGAGCACTGACTGAGCTCTCAGAAATCTGTTATTTCTCAGCCTCTACTCTGATGTGGTGGTTACCCCATCCTGCCAGGCAGCTTACCTTCATACTAGTGCGAAGGCGGGCCGCTAGCAAGTGCTGCAAACCCGGTGCTTGAGAATCACCAATAAGGGTGACCCTTGCACATTTGTCGGCAGACGACTTAGTCTTTCCTCTTGGAAGCGACTTGCCGCTTTCCTCTTTTATCTCTACATTTTTATTCTTTTTCATCATCTTCTTCTTAAGTTCTTTTCTTTGTTTGTTTGCTCTTCTTCTGTTTCTCGTTTCTCTTCTTCTGCTTCTACTTTCTTCTTTTTTTCTTCTTTTTGGCTCGTTGAGGCAGTCCTACAGCAGAAGAATCCTGCTGTTGAACGTCGGAAGCTTTCTCGCCTGGGTATTTGCACCTCTCTGAATTTAAGAGTTGAACCTCCCTTTTGAGGAGGGAGTTCTCCTCTCTCAGTTGAGCGATGCTCTCACCGAGGCGCTTCTTTAGTTCGCAGAAGTCGCAGACACTAACGGCATTTGTGAGCTGATTGCAACTGCTACCGCCGAAGTCTTCCTTCCATCTGTAAACTTTGCATATTTTGCAGGTTAACTTACGAAACGGGGGACCATTTTTCTTTGCTATCTTAAAAACTATCAGACTATACGCGTCAAAAAGTGTTTTGTTGTGCGATTTTTGCTCGCACTAATCACATCGGCCTATTTCCAGGAGGTTTTCAGTCGTTCGGCGAACAGAAACCCTTTGACCATGCACACCAACCCTAAGGTATCCCCTGGGCCGGACGTCCCCAATCGTACCGCAGCTCCCAAATGAGCAGCACGAGAGCCCCAGTGAACTGGTTCTATGATTTTTCGACAGGGGTGCTTGAGGTTAAACTGTCTTCCTACTAAGCCTTACTAATCAATTATAAACGGCCAGACCTAAGGCAACTAGTAAAGCTAAGTGCCCAAGACTTACTCCGAGATCTTTAGCTGATCTGGCAACTATCAAGACAAAAAAGCTCTCTCACCAAAGAGCAGTTTAGCCTTTGTTCACCAAGTAGCGGTCACAGGGGGCTTGTTAGGCCATTACAATTTAGAAAAAAGTTTTTGAGGGGTACCTAGCATTCTTCCATTAATCTTACCTCAAACGCCTGAAATCCCTTCAATCCTAGTCTCCTGCAACCTATAAGTGCTCCAAGGCGTTATTAAAAGAGGTTCCAAAGCCTCTCTTCTCACGCGCCATAAGGGAGCTGGTGAGGCCCTTATTAATAAACAACTTATGTGTAATAGAGATGAATGTTTGTTTTTTGTTGTTGGGTTTTGTTTTGTTTTTCTTGACAGTTGAAGAAAGTTGGTGAAACTTAGCCTAACAGAATCGAAGAGGTTGGTAGAGGGATGCGAGGAGATGCATCAAAGAAGTGGTAGAGAAGTTTGGCAACCCTTTAGTTGGATCCTACTAAAGCTATCTTACTGACATGGGTAACCCTACCGCACTAAAAGTCTCCCAGCTCAGCTAGCTTAACTCAAGCAGATTGCGCAAGCTCTCTCACCGACGGCAAGGTGGTTGCAGAGAGAGAGAGAGCGAGAGAGAGAGAGAGCGAGAGAGAGAGGGAGAGCGAATGAGAAAGCGCGAGAGAGAGTGCGAGAGAGAGAGAGAGAGCAAGAGAGAGAGCGAGAGCGAGAGCGAGAGTGAGAGAGAGAGAGCGAGAGAGAGAGAAAGAGAGAGGGAGAGAGAATAACACATCACAATATTTCTGCTATATATTACAATTTATTGGTGGCTAGAGCGAGTTTACATATCTTACGAGTATATGTAAGATTTTTATTATAGATTCGTCCACTTTACGTATGAAGATGTCGATATTGGTGGGCTTATTAGTTTTTGAGACAATGAGTTCCAAACTTGGACGAGGTGCGTTTATGAAAAGGTATATTTCTAGATTGTTGTCTTATATTTCTGCTTTTATGGCGCTCGTCACCTTTGTTCCTGCTGCATCGATCAAATTTCTAATTATTAATTTATACACATATATTTGTACTCAATGATTTCGTTGAGCATTCCATTATAAATAAATTTAATTTGATTATTGTTTCTTCCTAATTATGATGTTGGCCTAACTAAGCAAGTGTAAAGTTTTAACATATTCTAGTTGGGACTAAGTGTTTTGTATTTTGTTTCTAACTACAATACACTGATTCAAAGTATTTAGCTTAATATCGAATTTGATTCTAAATTAAATGGTTTCATTACATCTTTACGCTAACTAACTTTAATAAAATACTTGATTTTTGGATTATTATTCCCAAAATGTACCAAGCTTATTTGAAAACATTAATTTGCTAAATTACCCTAATCAACAAAAAAAAATCTGATGAATCAGGATCAAAATAATCTCATTCTAAGATAATTTTTCCGTGATGAATTCAATAATGAATTCGTATAGCTGTATCGGGCTCAGTTTTCCCGAACTACAATATCTATATATTTGGTGCACAATGTTATTCAGACACTAATTTATATGTTCATTGGTTCCAATTATGCAATAATGTCGTTTGGGTGACCAAGACAAGAAATGGGCACCTCATATAGCTTGTAAGTCTTGAGTCAACCACCTAAGTGAGTGGATGTTTGGTAAGCGAGGCTCAGGAATGCCATTTGTTGTACCAATGATATGGCGTCAACCAAAAGACCACAGTAGTAACTGCTACTTCTATGTCACAAACATCAAGGAAATAAGCATCACAACACGAGGCATTCCGACCAGTTCAACTCAGCGCTGAACTCCACAGATTAAAAAGAATTGATGAGTAATTACGATTATAAGGCTACCTCAGATGGAGACGACTACCAGGATGACTGAAAATACCAGGCCTAAACTTTGTACTCAAAAGGCGCTTCATGATCTCACCAGGAACCTAGACATGTCCAAAGAAAAGGACGAAGTTTTGGTATCCAGACTACAGAAGCCCAACCTGCTGGAAGCTGGAATGCTTATGACTACAGCTCGTTACCGATATAGAGAGTTCTCTGCATTTTTCAAGATGAAAAGAACCTTGTTACTGTGAAGACGGAGTCTCTCTCATGCAACCTTTCTGCAAGTCTGAACTATACAAGGAAGATGACTGGAGTCTATTTATAGACTGGAAAAGACTCTTAAAGCTGTTCTTTTAAATAATGGCAATCGGTTTCTATCTTTCCCAATAGCAAATTCAGCAAAGTTGTCTGAGAGCAATGAAACAATGAAGATTTTGTTAGCTGCTATATAGTACGATAAACAACAGTGGAAGTTATGTGGGTATCTCAGTCATCTGTTTACTACTGGGCTTCAGAAGGGCCACACAAAGCACATGTGTTTATTGTGTTTGTGGGACTGCAGAGCACTATGTGAGAAAGAAATGGCCGACAAGCACAAGTGATGCGCCTAGAAGGTTAAACCTTGTTCACAATCCTCTTGTAGATTCAGAAAAGATATTTTTGCCACCACTAAATCTAAAGCTCGGTTTGGCAAAATATTTGATCAAGGCTATGGATCAATCTGGTGCTGGCTTTCGATACTTATGTCAGAAACGAGCTGGTGTGGCTTTCGAAGCGAAGTTGAAAACAGGTGTCTTGAATGGACCACAGATTCGCATATTAGTTCATGGTAGCAAATTAGCTAAGGTCTTAACCTCACTGGTAAGAAAGTTATGAGAATCATTTGTCAAGGTGTCAAAGCTTTTTCTTGGAAACTATCGTGCTGACAATTACAAAGAACTCGTAACAAGCATGCTGCAGAGATATAATGCATTTGAAGCAAGGATGTCCTCGAAATTACACTTTCATGTGGGTTTTTAGGAAGGAAGCGTTGCAGACATTAGTGATGAACACGGTGAAAGATTTCATCATAACATAGCCATAATGGAGAACAGATATCGGGGATAATTCCTTCCTAACACCAAAAGAGAATAAGCTGTACAAAAGAAAGGGCAAAGTTAAGAAGCACTTTTAAAACTTCATATTTTTTCAATTATAAAGGGTTTGAACTAATGCTTTCTGGTACAATATCTTATGAGCTTATGTGTGACGTGTTTAATATCGTTATCTTGCGTGAGACAATTAATGTCATCATATTTACTATTTTTCCGATTGTTTAAGAAAGTAGATCTGATAGTAGAATAAAACATCTAAATCATACTAAAAAATGTGAACACAGTCACATTAGAGACAAGCTGGTCTGTTTAGAGTTAAATATCTGTTGCATGACACAAGTGACAGAATATTGAATATTTGTACCTATTGTTTGTTTTATAAACATAATCTGATAGAACAAAACAAATATCAGATTTAATTCAGCAATATGAAATTAGTTGTGTGAGCATAATCTCATATATAAACCATTTTGGCTGTTGTACCTCGCAAAATCATTTTATGGTTATTTTTCTCGAGCTTTGTATCCTCATCAAATCAAATTACATCTATACATATGTCGTAGGTTAACCCGGCACATCTTACACCAGATTAATATACATGTCGTAGGTTAACTCTACACACCTTACACCAGTTTAATATAGATGTCTTACAATATGGTCAAGTTCACCCTTTCTGCTTTATGAGTTCGTGGAAAGTTTATAATATAAACAGAGTGCAAATTAACTGAAAGTAGGTTGGCCAATATTCATCTACGTATCTTAGAGGTCCGGAAAAACAGAAAAAGTGGTACAAAAATAACTTTACTAATATGCCATTCAATATAATTTTACAAGGTTAAAAGGAGTTTTAGAATGAGCTATACACATACGAGATTTACATTTGTCTCCGCAGCTAAGGGAGGGGGAAGGTCAGGACAGTCACCATACAAACAAACAGACAATATTGACAGAGAGTCACTCGAAAGACCTTGAGCGTAACTAAGCTGATGATGAAACTTACACTAGGGGGAGGGGGGCAGAGAGAGCACTTGCACAGGAGTTGAGTGTTGCTGTTACGTCTAAGATTTGGTTTGAGGGAGTAATCCTTGCCTTGGCGCAAATTTCAAACAATAGTCTCTGGATAATGACTATTTCGGGGATGAAGTTAAATCTAGCTTTCGAGTAACACGAATTGAGATTGAGCACGTTGCGTTCGAGGAGCAGGGAAAGCGGGTCAAGGTAGACTCACGTGAATTAACGAGAATACCGGGAGCTTGAAGGATTCTGTGAGAATTGTGCAGAGTCCAACGGGACGGGAATAGCGGGTACCAATGGGGGCGGACAGAGGATACTGACGGGGCAGGGAGGACGACGGATACTGCCTCTCAACTCTGACGCCGGACGATTTATAGGGGTGGAATGAGGTTTTCTTCCCTCCGTCCGAAGGGGGGTTCTAGAGTCAGACGTACCGGCAGACGAAAATAGACTCGGCCTTTTAGCGCGAGAACGTTCTTAAGCAGGCGAACTTTGACCGACTTCAGATGGGACCTTTTTGGCTTTCACACATGTCGCAGCTTTCTGCGATGGTCGCATTTCAGGTCATCGTAGCGTGTCATAATTTCGCATCTCCATTAGCGGAGACGAAACAGGTCGCCCATGTGTCTGTTGTCTCTCTTCCTATTGAAAGGCGAGGCTGCGCGTATATATATATATATTTTTTTTTTCTTTCTCTCTCTCTTTCTCTCTCTCTCTCTTTTTTTCTCTCTTTCTCTTTCTCTCTCTGACAACCTAGAAAATTTAGGAAAATCCTATAGTAATTTAGACATTACTTCATTTATAAGCAGTAATTGCTTACAAGTTGTTGAAAAGTTTCTAATCCAAGTTTTGGTATTATTGCCAATCTGCAAGTTGGGCGTTTGAGCTATTAATCCTCCTTCCCTGGAGGTTGTGCTATTCCACCCTTACCTAAGCTCATACCATCTGCAGTATGTCTCTCTTTTCAGGGAATTTTTAAAATTCTATATATCGCCTTTTTCGGGAATCTACCAGTGCTGAAATAACGGAAAAAGAGCTGTAAGCAACAACTGCTGAATTAATAAGGTTTCATTTATAACAAAGAAAAACAAAACAACATAATTAATAAGGAAGAAACAAGAGGCACATTACCGTGCCCTCAATTCTCCGGGAGTGTGGTTGTTTTTAAAAGAAACGTGAGGCATATTAGGATATAAAGTTGTTTTTTTTAGCCGTTCCTTATTGCAGGGGAAGCTGGCAATATTATTTTACGTTTCACAATTAAGCCGTGGATTTATATAAACCCACTGACTTACATTTATTTATTTGCATCAAAATTCCACACAGCTAAATAACTTTGTTTAAAATCCACCAAAGTGGGAGGATTTTGTTTCAATCTGCACGCCAGAGAAGGGGACGCGTGGGAGATGAAACGATTGTTCGTAGAATCTGTTTATTTTTACTTTATAACTTTCGTCTATTGAGTTTATTTTTTTAATAATTCTAAATAATAATAATAAAAACTACCAGGAGTGATACTGAAAAACACTTTTGGTAATAGGTTGCTGGTTAAAGTATTCAATAAACCTGAAATACTTGGATGGTTGATGGAACCCAATAACCTTACAAGGGTGAAATATCAAGTATCGCAAAAGCAATGTTACACTCGTTACGACGCTTTCAATAAACAGTACAATGATAATTTGATTCAAGTAAACACGTTTTTATTTTTATAACATAAATCTATGTTTCACTTGTAATATTCATCAATGTGGTTGCCTTCGGCAGCGATTACATACTACAAGCGAGGCCGCGAAGACGTTGCAGATCAAGGCCTCCCTCCTGCTGGCTCCCGCACGGTTGACAGAGTTGAGCTCGCCGAGTTTGCTGTGGTGGACCTTGCAAGCCTTGCGTTCGATAGTAACACCCGCGTCATAGTCACGAGGATTGAAATTAAGCACTGCGGCGAAAAAACTCCTTCGACCAGAAGTTTATATTCCACCCAAGATACGCCTGCACGACTCTTCTAGTGTGGGCCAGGGCAACGTCCTGCTCACTACCCAATTCTCCAAATATAATTTGGTTGATTACTATGTTCTGGCATGGTTGAGAAAGACACCAATCGTTCTCCTTGCAACCTTAAGGCCGAGCCGGTGCTATGCGACAAGATTCGGTGCCATCCTGAAGCCGCACTGGAAGCTGAGGGTAGCTAATTTGAGTAAACCTTTATCTTCCAGCCATAATATAGTTGATATTTTGCAATTTTTAAATACTTTTTGGGGATGAAATATTTTAGAGAATTTTCCGTTATTAGACCGTTAAATTTAATACAAACAGAAGTTATATATTTTTTTAATTATTATTACTGTCCAAGAGCAAAATTTGATCGTTTTAAAGAGTATTCATTAAATAACTTGTTTTTAGTATTAGTTTTGTGGATTGATTTTCATGGTAATAATTAATGTGATTCACAAAATGATTTCTCGGTGTTTTGTTGAAATGTAAAAGTGAAGACATTGTCGCAGTGTGCATATATGTATTGTTAGTGTTCTGAATCTTACTTTGGAAAGTAGACTGTTATCATTCTGTTGAGATGTTATCATTCTGCTGAGATGCCGTTAATGTAGTTTTGTTAGAATAATTGGGAAATGTTTGTAGAATGATGTGAGCGAAGAAATATAAATATAGGGGGAAGAGCATAGTACCACCATGAAAGCCAATGGAAACTCGTTGCGAGACCCCTCTAAGGTCTGTTCACAACTACAAGCTGTATACTCATTAGTTTCATGACCGTTGTGCCACCGTCCCCTCACTTGACGTTAAACTGGAACTCCTAAAACCCCGCGCTATTCATATTTGTGTGACAGCAAAAACAAACTTCCCTTGAAAGCACAGTCCACGATGTCCCAGGCAGGATTTCCGAGAAAAACTAGGGGTAATGCCCGGATTGAGGTCCTCTTCAAGATTAACGGGGCCCCTAATACGGGATCATGGAGGAACCGTCCCACATAAGAGAGTCGTTGCAGCGTAGGAAGAGAGACTAGTTGCTTTGGAGAGAGAGAAACCAATGTCTAATCCTAAGGGGATTGATTCGGTAGAGATATAAAAAAGTAAAAGTTAGTTATTGGCTCTTTTAGTTCGTATGTGTGTGGCTACAGGTACTACCTAGTTCTTCATCATTTCTAATAATGACCATGGTGGTCCCTCCGGCCTCGTGGCTCACTCTCAAGGGGGTGAGAGAGGAATGAAAATAAAGTCCTCACTAATAAAAGAAGAAAAAAACGGCAAACACTGCAAAGGAAACGTCGAGGTATCTAAGCAAGGTGCTGCCGAGCGTTTTTTTCCTGTACTAACTTTTAACATATTTAAGACATCCGCCCATTTTCGGGACATATTTGTCGAATGAACATATGCTTCTTCAGGGTGAGAACCTAGAGAGTTTCTTCGTAGGTAACCGAAGGTTTGTTGTTTCCTTAGACGGAAGTCTTCCGACTCCTCTGGCCAATCCCCACCAGTGTTCAAAATGAGGATCTACAGACACTAAATGTTGCCAGTTTAGTATGTGGCCTACTTGTTAGAAGTAGTCTACCAAACTAGTTCACTGGTTTAGTATGTGTCCTACTCGCATACTAAACCAGTGAGTGTGGTTTAGATTCTGTTCATATGCGAACTCATATTTCAAAGCTTTAGTTTTGTTTGTAATAGTTTAGATGACATGAGTTTACATACACTCTTCTAAAATGCTGCTGCGTGAATTTTATAGTACTTTTGCTGCCAGGGCAAAAAGGGCTTTCACAGAATGCAGATTTGTGCCCGAAGTGCGAGGTACCCATGGTAATGGCGAGCAAGTAATAGCGTGGCCACGATAGGATGGTTCGGAGATGCAAGTGAAAAGGATATCACTATGAAACCGTAAACGGTGGTGGTGGCGACTGAGTCCCCGGCCCTCAGTGGATCAAGGACCCTCACACCTATTCCCGGCTTCAATCCAGCTCCCCGGACCATCGCAGGAGCAGACCCGCTGCCTCCCTGGGTCTCTCCCAATAATCTACTGGGCCCTGGTCAGTGTGTATATGTAGGTAGTTGAAGAGATGTGTGTTATCGGGTGTATGTGTTCGTCATTTAAGGCAGTTTGGTGTTGTATGGGTGATGGCAGATACTATGTGTATGTATTATGATGTCAGGAGTAGAGATTTGTTTGTTCGTATCTGTGCTAGTGTTCTCCTGATCTATTTTCTGAGTGTTTTTTCTGAGTTGTGTATGGTTGAAAGTGGTGCACTTAATATTTTGTTGTGGATTCTGTGTGTCAAGTATTGTTTTGTGATCTGAGAGTAAATTGTTTTCATGTTTTGTATGATTGTGTCTTCTGTTGTTTTGTTAGGGTCTGTGTCAAAGGTGGTGTTGTAGTTAATGTTATTGAAGATGATCTGTTTTTTGTGTCGGTGATTGGGAGGTTGTCTCGGAATGGGGTGGAGGGGATGATTTGGATATTTCGTTTTCCTCCTGAGTTGTGATGCATGTAGCTTAAGGTTATTTTCGATCGGTAGAATGTTCGCTTAGTCGTGTAGATGTTTGGTGTTTGTCTAGAGAGTCCATCCTGTGGCAGTGCGGAGGGCTGTGTTTTGAATTGTCTGTAGATTTTGGTGTTAGTTTCTGGAATGATTGGGGACCATATTGTGTTGGCGTATTCTACTACTGGTCGTGTGATTGTCTTGTATGTGTTAATGAGCGTTTACTTGGTTTTTCCCAGGTGTGTAGTTGTGAAGTCCTTGATGACTGAGTGTTTTCATCTACTTGACTATTGTGTTTTATATGTGCTTTGAGTAGGTGAGTTTAGATTTAGGTTTAGAATTTAGGGTTTGGTTGTATTCTTCAGGGTCTGGTGTGAAGAGAGTGGTCATTGTTTTGGTGGCGTTTAGCTTTAGTGAGTTTTCTATTGTCCATATGTGTATTTTGTTGAGGTAAGGTTGTATCTGTTGTGCATTAGTTTCTGGTTTGTTGTGTGAGGCGAGTATTGTGATGTCGTTCGTTTGCGTATGTGAAAATTTTACTGTTTTTTTTTGGGGGGGGAGTTGGTATATCTGAGGTGTAAATGTTGAAAAGTGTTGGCGAAAGTACTCCTCCTTGGGGAACTTCAGAGTTTTTGTGTCTGAATTTGGAGTTTGTGTTTTGAATCTGGGTGTATTGGAGTCGTCTAATAATGTAGTTTGTTATATACTTGATGAGGGTAGTGGGTATGGTAAGTTTGTTGATTTTGTTGACTAGATAGTGTTAGGCAAACTGTGTTGAATGCTTTGGACATGTCAAGGGCAACTGCTAGGGTTCTATGTGGCGGAATTTTTTTGTTGAATCCATTTGTGATTATGTTGTTTATTGTGTGTGATGCTGTGGTGGTTGAGGACAAGGGTTTGAACCTATGTTGGTGCGGTTTCTTTGGAATGTTAGATGTGATGTAGAGTATAATGATTTTTTCTAGTGTTTTGACTATGATAGAAAGCAAAGCTATTGTTCTATAGGATTCTCCATTGTTTATGTCTTTGTTTGATTTGGGTATTGGGACTAGTTTTGAAACTTTCTATTGTTTAGGTATGCTGTTAGTGTTTATGGCGAGGTTGTAAGTGTGCGTGAGGAGGTTTATGGTGTTTTGACCTAGATTTTGAGTTCTTTGATTTTTATGGCATCAGGGCGGGTGGAGTTGTGCTCTCTTGCTTGCTTGATGGCCTGTTCTGTTGTGGTTGTGAATTGTGGTTTGGGGATATTTTTTTGTAAGTCTGTCTATTTTCCAGTTTTCAATTTTTCGTTTAGTGTATGGTTGTGTTTGTTGTAAATTGTTTGTTTAAGTTTTCTTCTGCTTTTTGTATGGGTGTTGTGACTTCTTTGTTTCCGAAAGTGACGGTGTTGTTTTGTGGCTCTGTTGTTTTTGGTTTGTGGAGCCAACAATGGTTTTCAAGAGTTTGTGTGTATTTGTTTTGTGGTCCCATTCCTGGTTTAGGTGATGTTTCCATAATTCTTGTTTGTGTTCTGGTATGGTGTTCTTGTTTTGTTCTATAATGTTGGGGTCTAATGGGTTTTGTTTTTTAGTGTTGTTCCGTTGTGTTATGATGTTTCTGATTGGTTGAGGTAGTAGTTTTTATGTGTTGTGTATTTTCCCACGTGGGATGTTTTGTTTGTCTGTTTGTAGAATGGTGTTGGTTAGTATTTTTTTTTGCTGTGTGTGCATCTTTGAGTAGTTGGATATTGGAGAGTGCTTGTTCATTTCTTTAGTGTATTCTGTCCAGTTTGCATTGTGATAATATGTATATGTTTTGAGCTTTTGTGGTGCCTGAAGTTTGTTTTTGTGTTTACTGTGATTAAGATGGTGAAATGATCAGAAGAGAGAGCGTGTGTCGTGTACAAGTTTAAATGTTTCTGTGTAGGGTGTTTATTACTGTGGTGATGTCTGGCGAAGTAGGTTGTTGGTTGAGGGGTGTGGATATGCGGGTTTGTGTATCTGTGTTTAAGGTTATGTGATTTGGGTTTTTGATGTTTTCGGCAATGAATTTTCCTCTGTAGTCTTTTGTGGGTGAGTTCCAAAGTTCTGAGTGTGCGTTGATGTCTCCTATGATTATGGAGTTCGTGAGAGTGGTTGCGTGGATAAGTAAGTTTGTAATGTCTGCATCATCAACAAAACTATATCGATCCTGATAGTGGAGTTCACAATCAGTTAATTGGGCAATCTTAGCTGGAGAGCCAAATCAACATTATAAAGAAGAAACCTAGACTCCCTAGTCATTACCTCTAAAGGTTTTCGATGAATACTGCTAGCATATGTCAAAGGGAGATGATGCTAATGCAATTTTATGTATCCTTCGAGATATTCAAGAGATTTTATTAAAGTTATTTCTTAATCATCTATAAATGGTAAAAATAAATGGTAATATATTTTTGTGTACCTTATTTTACTCTTTGGATATCGGTATTTTGCTTTCTGATTACATATGCCACATAAAAAGATGGTAGGACGCATAGTAAATCAGAATCAGATGGGTAGGCCACTTACCAAACCAGCACCCACTCAATGACACACCGAATACGGGTGTTCCCCAATCTACCTTGGGCACTAGAAAAGGGGAAGTGAAAGCCAAGTAATTGTTAGAATACTTAAACACTTATTACATCACTAGAGAGCTACAGTCACGCTTGAGCATTTAGTGAGGTAAGAGCAAAGAGTGTCAAGATCCATCCTTATACTATTCGTTATGATGATCTAGATAGGTTCTCTGAATGTGTGCATTCTGGTTTGTATCTTCACCCTTTGACAGCATTCGCGCCATAACCTCGGTGTTGAAATCAATGCCACCCTCTTGGCCGTACAAGCAAGTCGGTTTGATGGAGAGGGTTTTGCCTTATAGTATGCCATTTGGTTAAACAGCTTCCTCTTTCTCAGGTATCTGAAGGGTAGATACCCCTATTTTTAGTAGGGAGTCAGTCGGTCGGTCGGTCGATCCCGTTTTGCTATTTTTCTGGTAATAACATTGGAACCCTGATGTTGTTTTACATTCCGTTTCTTATGATATGATTGCCAAGGTCCCCCAAGTTTAGCCCGATAATTATATTGTTTAGGCTACAAAATCATAAATTTTCAGCCGATTCTTACGAAATTTGAGGCACTTATGTTGTTTTACATTCTCATTCGAATGATATAATTCCAAAAGTCTTCCCAAGGTTAGACCGTAAACTTTTGAAAGTTTTGTATGTCGTAACGTCATAAATCAGACTTTTGGTCAGCAGGCCTTGTTTCACTTGATTTTGTTATAATTGTTATAGTAATTTACTTCGTGATTAATCTCCTAAAAGTGCTTTTTATCCACTCCTGATGTTTTACAGTGTTTGTCTGAGCCAAAGAAGGGACTTTGAATGTTATGTGCTCAATGGTCTGCTTGGAAGCATTCCTCAGCTTTTAAAATTTCCTTGGCTGACCCAACGCTATTCGATTTTTTTTTTTTTAATTAAGGGGCTATCTGGCGACTGCCGACTTAGGCATAAGTTGCCGTAAAAAAACAGCCTAGTTCTAGGCTACTTTAAAAAATTGAACAGGAAACAATAACAATAACAGAGCAATAACAAAAACAATAACAAAAACAACAACAACAATTAAACCGGGTTAAATGAAAGGGATAAGGCCGGCCTCCCCCAAAAAGTCAATAAGTCTACCAGTCAAAGTACACGCACTCGCCCCGAGTACAAGGGACAGGCAGTAGCGACCCCGCCCATCCCGGTACCGGGACAGGTGTCGTGCGCGAAGATCACCCAGACTAAGACATTCGCAAGAATGTGCCGAACAGTCTTGGGGACGACGTAGTCGTTGCAATAGGGCGCAGGCGAGCGCTCCATCAAATAGCGATGCGTCACACGAGTGTGCCCGATTCGGAGACGACAGAAAGCAACCTGAAGCCGCCACGGCATTGGTGGATAGGTCCATGGGAACAGTAGCGGCGCAATGGCACGCAACTTTAAGTTCCCTTCGACCGTCTCCCATCTTCTTTGCCAAGCAGTCCGAAGAGCTGCCCGTATTCCTGCCATGTAGTCAGTGTGAGGAAGAGCTAAACGCTGGTCCGGTCGCAGAGTCCTCGCGGACTCTTTGGCGCCCTCATCGGCGCGCTCATTCCCTGCAATTCCTACATGTCCAGGAACCCAGCAGAAGATAATCTCGTCATCTGCCCGGCTCGCCAAAACCGTGGCGTCACGGATTTCGCGAACCAGAGGATGCGGAGATTCCAATGCCCCGAGAGAACTCAGGGCACTTTGTGAGTCGCTATAGATCACAATCCGGTCTCCGAACCGGGCACGTCGCGTAATCTCCGTACCGAGTGGTGAATTGCCACCAGCTCGGCCGTGAAGACAGATGCAGCGCCTGGTAGAGCCCTGCTGACTTCAAACAGAGGGGATACGGCGTGGAAGCCGACCCCCTCTTGGGACTTGGAGCCATCTGTATACACTAGCACGGTACCAGCGTGACACGATGTGTGCTCCAAAAAGGTCGAACGCAATACTCCCGGCGCAGTACAAGCTTTGGGAGCAGAGGCGTGGCGACAAATAGCCAAATGTAGAACCCTCCAGGGTGGCGTCCTGGGCAGAACCAGGGGCGCCACCGGCCGCAGAGCTATATCTACCTCTCGAAGGAGTTTCCTGGCCCTAAACTCAAAGGGCTTAGGGTATGACTGGCGTCTCTCGGTGGCATAGGCATCATCGAGATCAGCTGCGGATGCAGTGAGAGCTGTTGGCGACTGAGGGAGGCGCCGGGCTCGCGCGTACAGGCGGGTGATGCACTGCACGCGGCGCAGAGCGAGTGGCATCTCCCCAACATCGACCAACAGGCTCTCAATTGGGGAAGAGCCGAAGGCACCGGTTGCAAGGCGAAGGCCATGGTGGTGGATCGAGTCCACTTTCCGCCATAAATGCTCGGCTGCGGATGCATAAAACTCGCATCCGTAGTCGAGCTTCGAGCGAACAAAGGATCGATAAAAAAGTTAGGCAGTAGCCCTATCGGCGCCCCAAGCGCTGAACGTCACGGAACGGAGAATGTCCATGGCGCGGGTACAAGAGACCCTAAGGCTGCGAATATGAGCCTCCCAGGTGAGGCGTCGGTCGAATACAAGACCAAGAAAACGGTGCGACTCAACCACATCCAGGCGCACCCCATTAAGAAACAAATCTGGGTCGGGGTGAAGCCGTGGATGGTGGCAGAAGTGCACCACCTTAGTCTTGCCAAAGAAAACCGAAACCTGTGCGCTTCGGCATAGCGAGAGACGCGGTTCAATGCTTGTTGGAGTCGACGCTCCAGAGTTGGCATCTGGGCCGCGCCAAAAGAGATCGAAAGGTCGTCCACGTAGAGCGTAGCAAGCACATCTTCCGGCAGCACCGAGGGAATGCCGTTGATGCTTAAGGCAAAGAGTGTGACACTGAGGACACTTCCCTGCAGGACCCCCTATTCCTGCTCCTTTGTGCCGGAAAGGGCTCCCCCCACCCGTATGCGGAATCGACGATCTCGCAAAAATTCAGATATAAAAATTGGTAGGCGTCCCCTCGCCCCCATTCTGTGGAGAGTCTCCATGATACCGTATTGCCATGCGGTATCATAGGCCTTCTCCAGATCAAAAAACACCGTGGCGTAGTGCTGTCTACGAAGGAAAGCCTCGCAGACGTCATTTTCCAGTCGGAGCAGAGCATGCGACGTGGAGTGGAACTTAAGGAAGCCGCACTGTGCAGAAGACAAATGGCCGCCGCTGTCTAGGAAATAGGCTCATCTAACATTTACCAATTCCTCCATCAACTTGCACACGCAAGAGGTTAGAGAGATTGGGCGGAAACCGGGTGGAGTAGAGTGATCTCTCCTCGGGTGCGAAAGGCGAGCACAGTAGCGATTGGCCAGGAGTCTGGGAGAAGACCTTCTACCCAGATCCTGTTGAACAAATCTAACAGAAAGGCCATGCCTCGCTCACCCAGGTGTCGAAGCATGGCGTACGGGACATCGTCCGGACCATTGGCGGAGTCCGCACACAAAGCGAGAGCGGAACGCAACTTACTCACAGTAAACGTTTCGTTGAAGGGTTCTCCGCCTCTGGAGGTAAAGTCCAGCCGGTGGCCTTCCGCGACATCAAAACGTGCATTGAATGCTTGCGGAGCAGCATCCCGGCTAGAGAATGCGGAAAAAGCGATCGCTAAGGATTCCGCCAAGGACGCGGGGTCCGAGATTGCGGTCCCATTCTCCTGGAGAACGGGAGAGGGGTCATGCAAGAACTTGCCTCGAATCCTTTTGACTCGCTTCCACATCTCAGCTAAAATGGGCTGGCCGTTGAGTGAAGAAACGTATGCCCGCCAAGAAGAGCGGCGGGCGTGCTTCGAAATATACCGAAACCTAGCCCTAGCTCGACGAAATTCAGCGACAGTAAAATCGTTCTGGCGGCGCTTATAGCGCATGTAGGCATAACGCTCCTGTTTGAGGGCCGTCTCACACTCGGCGTACCACCATGGGAGTGGTTGGCGTGAAAAACGGCCAGACGTCCGAGGAATAGTAGTCAGGCCCACGGTGATGAGGTTGCCGGAGAAGAACTCAACGGCCTCATCTACCGACCTAAACTCCTCGACTGAGATAGAGAATTCAGTCATTTCCTGAAATGCAGGCCACCGCGCCCGCGCCAAGCACCACCGAGGTGGTCTCTCAGGCGGCAGTTGCCCTGAAAATGAGATTTGAATGGGAAAGTGAACACCTCCATGGAGGTTATCGACCACCCCCAACTCAAAATCCGGCTGTGCATCCAAAGAGCACAAAGATAGGTCAAGGAAAGAAAATGAAGCGGCTCTCGGACAGTGATGCGTATATCTTCCACGTTTAGGACACCCATCTAAAGCTCTTGGATCAGATCGACAAAGACTTGTCCCCTAAGATTTATGGAGTAATCTCCCCAGAGAGGATGCCTGCCATTAAGATCTCCAAGCAAGAGATAGGGTCTCAGCAACCGTGCCACGACGCGGCAAAAGTCCCCCGCGTCGAAGTCAGCTGACGGTGGAATGTACGCAGAAATGATAGTATACCTCCTATCCAGGTGCAGCTGCACAGCCACTGCCTGAAAGGAGGTATCTAAAGAGAAAGGAAGAACGGAGAAATCATGCCAGGTGTAAACCGCGCATCTCCCAGCCCGGCCATCCCGCAGGGGTGGGGTCGCAAGACCCTTATACCCCGGTACGGCAGGCAGCGGGCACGCGCCTAGCATGGTCTCCTGCAAAACAATAGCTAATAAGGAACGGGACGAGATGAGCCTCTGCAGCTTCCATTGAAGAAATATGCCCTCCAGGCCTGGGCTCGGAGGAGACGCGGGGGCTCTCCTTGAATTGAAGACCCTCACGGGAATGGCCGTACGCTTTCCGGGGGCAGAACCCCGGGCGCTGTTGGCCGGACAAAGCGCTGAAGGCGCTGTCGCCTTCGAGGACTTATTGGGGGAGGTTGGGCTCGCCATGCGATTCTTTTCCTCCCTCCGCCTCGAAACCTTAGGCGGGCGTTGCGGCTTCGGAGGCGAGGGTCTCTCTTTTCGAGGAACCACCGTCCTTGAGCCACTTGCTCCACCTCAGGGCGTGAGCAAAGTGGAAGAAGCTCCTTTGTTGCTGTCCTCCTTTCGGGGAACAGCTTTAGGAACCCCGGAAGATGGCCTAGCGACGATCTTCAGGGGTGTTGCTTCCTGTGAGTCTAACGACACGGTGGAGGCGCGTGGCAGTTTCGCCTTACGGGAAACGGTCACGCTAGGGAAAGAGGGGGGAGCCCTGGTTTTAGCCGGGGCAGGGTATGAACCCTTTTTTCCGCCAGCTTTACCAGAGAGCGCCCAGGTTGGGCAGAGCCCGCAGGAGGGCTCCGAATGGGCGCTGAAACAACCGTGCTTGTTGGCCTGGATTAGCTAGGAGCAGAGGGTGCCTTTCTAACTATTGAGGCATATGACGTCCCAGGCAGAGGGCGCGCCAGGACCAAGTCCTTTGCCTCGCGGAAGGAGAGTCGATCCTGGGCCTGAACGGCCAGGATTTCTTTCTCAAGGAGATATGCACTACATTGCTTCGAAGAAGCAGGGTGCGGCTCTCCGCAATTGACACACTTGGCAACACACGATTTGGACTTATCGTTTGCGACCTTGGAGCAATTTACACATACTTCGGGTAACCCCGACTTTGCACGTCTACATGAGCGATTCGTATGGCCGAAGCGGTGACAGTAATAGAACCACCGCGGCAGTGGCACGAATGCCTTCACACAGTAGCGGTACCAACCGGCACGCACTGAATCAGGGAGCTTGTGACAGTCAAACGTTACGAAGAGTGTAGGGGTGGGTCCTGAGGCCCCTTCCTGTTTTCTCATCACACATTTGACCTTGACCGCCCCATGGTCAGCAAGCTCTAGGGTGATGTCCGCAATGGAGTAGTCAATGAGTTCCCTCGCATAAACTACTCCTTTCACAAAGTTCATGGTAGAGTGCGGCGTCAAACTCACCGGGGTGCCATGAAGTGTCCGAAGAGCACTTATCTTGGCCGCCTCGGCGGCATTTGCCGCATTCGCCAGAAAGTTCCCGTCCGAGAAACGAGTTACCTTCGTCTCTCTACCAATTGCACTAGCTAATCCTCTTCTCTGATGGATCATGTTGCCCTTGGACAACATAGGGCCATCAGTGGAGCGAATGACGAGGAAGCGTTTCTTGCCAGCGGGCTCGAAAACGCCAGGTAACCTCTGAATGAGGGGCCCCGATGTCATCGAGGCTCCGCCCTGTGCACTTTTGGTCTTTGTCATCGTCAGGAGCTCCGTACCCAGGGGGGCAGAGGGGCCGGATGTGCCGATCTTGGCTTGGTCGCTTGCCAAAGTGGCAGCAGACCCATCCATCCCCGTAGCCCCCGCGGATGGAGAGGAGCCCCGAGTCTTCTTCGTCTTTTTGGTCTTTTTCGTCCTTTTCTTTTTTGGAGAGGAGGGTGGGGAATGAACCCGCTTTTCACCCCCGCCGGTAGAAGCCTCCAGGCCAGATGGACCGGCCTCAGCCAGGTCCTTCTCCGAAATATAGAAGATCCTGGTGGTCGCAGGGGTACTGGTTGTAGGAGATATCTCCCCTCCTTGTACTGCCTGAGAATCCACAGCAGTTTGATGAGGACCTTGCATAGGGGCGGATTCGGGTTCGGTGCTTGGCGCTGAGCCCGGATTCCCCCCCATGGAAGGTTCTACCGTCTGAGGCTTGTTTTCCTCAAGTACCATGTCTATCACAGGAGGGGCCTCCAGTTGGCCATCCCCTGCCAGGACATTGCAGGTCCCCTTGGCAGCGTCCTAAGTCTTTAGTGGGGAGGCACAAGCCTTAACCCCGGCAAGGTTTAATATTTTTGCCAGCAGGTCTTTTGAGGGAAGCGACCGAAGGGGCCTGGCTTCCCTCTCCCCCTAAGGATGTTTGCCCTACCGAGCCACTTGCACGAGGGGCGGTCGGCAATGGGCTGCCTGCTGGCTTTCTTGGCAGTCCCCTTACAAAGCAAAGGAGGGACTGCCGCTGAAGATAGGGAGATGCCCGAAAGCACCTCCAGAGAAGGGCGAGAGGGGGAGTCCCCTACACCCGTAAGCGTAGGAGAGGAGTAAGCCTCCCTCCGGTTAAAGAGGTATGGAGGATCTCTTGCGCAAGCACAGAGGGGGGGGGGACCTCCATCTTTTCTGTGGAGCTGCACGAGGGCGGCTCCGTTGTTTTAGGGGGAATTAAGGGGAGATGTGTTTTTTTTTTCATCATTGGGCATGGTGACCCTCTTTGTTTTACGGGACGCAATCGCTCACGACCTCTTGCAGTAGCCCGCACTGCAAGAGGTGCTTACAGGCCCGGCAGAGCCAGGCACCGCCATTTGGGACCACCCCTCCCGCCTGGTGGCCTGGCAGTCCTTCGGCATGGCGGCTCCACCTTGAACACGGCGTAAAAAAGATAGATTTTGAAGAGGAGAGGAAAAGGGATGTGAGGAAGGTATGGGTGGGGATGAAGCAGGTTGTTAAAAAAACCCTATCCCGAACCGGAGTTGAGGGGTTAGGAAACAATGTCCCCTCCCCCCTCAGCCCCGATCCAGGGTGGTTGGCTTGAGAAGAAGGTCAGCATTCTACCCTGTGAAATTTGAGGCTGACCAGAGAAAGTTGTGGGAGAGGTTGTATGAAAAGCGACGAGGTAGGGGAGAAATCGGGCTATCTGAAGGAAGGAAGAGAGGCTAAGCTGGGGCCGGACGGAGCGCTGGATCCCGTCAGCATGGTGGCCAGGATGGCAAATCGCCGCGCCCCTTACGAGGCAACGCCATTCAAGATGGAAGCACAGTGGTGGTTGTGTTGATTTTGTCCTCCACATACACGAAAATGACCGAGCAATTCTATCTCATTCAAGGAATCAAGATCTGTAGATGAGATACTTGAACTGTTATCCGGGAAAATCATTGTCACTGGCGTGTTTTTACTTTTCGATCTTCTAGTCGTTTTGCATGCCGACCGTTCATTGGTCAGCTGAACATTACAGGCACACATTGATACGCAACATGCATATCAGCGTGGGCAGTGTGAATTCACTCTATGTTAAATTCGAGAGTGAATACCTGAGAACGCTTCACTTCAAAGCACAACAGTATGTTCCCCTCAGACATATGTCTTCATTTAAATAGAAGTCTATCTCGCAATGTAGGGCGTAGTAAATTCTGTTGGTGCTGGCGAAAGTTGTTCGCGTCGGCCCTCTACGTATACGAATTTTCTATTTATTTTTGCGCAATTCAGATGACTACCTTAGACTGACGACTCAAGCATGCTCTACGCACTATTTTCTGGGGTTTAGGCCAAGATTGAGGTGGTGCACTTCTTCCTTCGCCAAAGAATCAGTAGTACCCGGAGCAGTTCCTAAAGTGTTTTCGCCTAGAAATAAACTCGTGCCAACTCTTTGGGTTTGATGTATTTAAAAGGTAAGTGAATGTATTTCTTCTACTTGATTTTTATATTTTCGACTTCTATCGATGTTGCGCCGCTCGTTGAGCCATGTAAAGTTTTTATGTTCTGCCGTTTTGGCTGTTGCCTTCCAACGGGTCACCTTCATTGACTTTGATAATAATAATAATAATTTGAATTCAACCTTTCCTTTTTTCGATAAAATCTTGACTATGCATCCAACATTCACTCCACTTCACCCAAATATATAATGCTTATAGTGAATTCGATTGAACAATCCGGTCTTTGTTTGGCGTCTAAAGCTTTCATTACGGCTCCAATATAGATCTTTCTTCTTCACATATAGGAAATGATGCTGGCTAGAGTTGTGCATAGTGTATGGTGCACTTGTTGCAAATTTCAGCTGCTTTAAAAGTTTTAGGTAACTATCTACCCGAAGACGACGAAACATATAGCCAATATGTAACCATAAATGATACAAATTTGAAAGGTTGTTATAACCTTCTAGCCCCCAATACACTCCAGCATCGTAATTAAAGTTTTAGAAATTCTTGGATCATATGTACATACCTCTTTTCAAAATGGAGAAGTGTCGGTCTACACATAAGGTTCCAAGTCTAATGGTGGGGAATTAACTTACATGGTACATCCCACTTGTTAGAAACTTCTGCAGCTAATCAGGTTGACTCATCTGACTAACCGGCAGAGCCGGTTGCAATATCCTACTCTCTTCGAGAGAGATTTTGCCTCTTCCTTGACATGGAGACCATTTTCTATTCTCTAGCTACTCAAATAGCTTGTTATGTGCCTTATAATCTAAACATGGCCTCATTTGTTGTACCGCTGACGCTATGGCTGTTTTGAGTAAAGAGGACGTGAGATTTTTATTTTCCTGGCTTCCGAACATGTAGCGGTTGTAGGCAAAGAGGGCTCTCATGAATAGAACTGATGGTCTGCACATACTGGGTGTAAAAGATGGTTGAATTTGACTTTGTGTATTTTAAAGTTGAGTGCTATTTCCCCTTACTTTTCTCGTGGATCCATTATTAAATGCTTCGACGTTATAATGTTAGTTTCTGTCTTCTCTGAATCGAGCCCGTTCACGGAATTCAGCGTCATGCGAAGGAGCACTCATCTGTTTCCTTCTGCGAGGAGTGCTTGATACTCCAGATTGTAAAGGAAATATTGGGGATAATTATTTTGCCGAATTTAAGTTCATTATATTTTTTTTTCTATTCTTGTGCGCATAAATAATAAGCATGAACAGCAACATTCACAGTTGTGGATTTCCTTTGCCGTAGCTCCGCTGATTTAGGGATTCTTGGACCGTCTTGGGTTGGAATTTTTGCTGAAGGGCAAGATACAAAAATGCTGATGGTGGTTCGGATACCAAATTGCAACTCATTTATTTTCGAGAGAGGATCATTTTCCAATGCCGTTTACTTGCTCAGTGATCAAAATATACCGTTAGCTCATTTCCATGATAGACGCTGAACGATTAATCGCTTGAAGCTATTACCCAGGAAACTAGGTCTTCCGAATCATATTCACATTGATGGCATCCCAGGTGGCTAGCTCTATTTATGGACCAAGTATCTCCGTCAAAACGACTAGTATTAGAGTAAATACTTCCTTCAGACCTGCTAATATAAAGTAGTATCACATGCTTTTGACTTGTGTATCCTGTAAATAAGCAATGTTGTTACTTTTGGAAATAAAATCTAATGGATTCTTTTCTTCCTAAGGGTGAAAGTGGAATATCTGTTTGAGGCAATTCATTTTATTTACTTATTTATTTACTTTGCACCCACCTTCACTACTTTCCACTCACCCTATCTTCTTCCTTTCTTTAAGAAGCAATTTTGAAAAAAGTTACTCAATGGCTATTTTGTTTTTGTTTTACTTTTATTTAATAAATGGATGCTAAAATATCTTCACCTTCCTTCGTATCTAAGTTTACCCCTGCTTAGGCTCACTTTTTAGTATTGTCGGCACTATTTATCAATATCTGTCCTCATATATGTTAGATTCTTCGTTTTTCCGTTTATAGCTCTAAATCTGCTGGCTCAAGAGAATACGAGCTTGAAATAGTGCCATCCATTCCAAAAGGTGACCTAGTGTTCTTTATTTTGTTGGTGGTTTCGGGCATTGCAGGGTAGTTGTGCGGGGATGTAATTCTTTACTCAACTAATATTTTCCATATTTGTTATCTCCAGGATATTTTGTCCGATGGTGTGTTGGAACTTTTAAAATCTTTCCTATTATTTTATATCACTCAAGGTGAAGCAGAGATCGCAAATTGGGGAAAAAATTAGATAACATACTCATTTGTTTGGTTTCATTAATGGAGTGGAGAAGTGTGCGAGGGTTTAATAGGTTGCATAAATTGTGATCTGCTAAGAGATTGGATGCGGTGCAGTTGGGAAAAATGATTTTGTAGTATTGCTTTAAGAGTTACAACATATACTTGTTATTTTTGCTAAAAGCTTAAGTTGGATGAATTTATTTTTTCAAGACCGAAAATTTAACCCTCTAACACATCCAGAAGCTTTTGTATTTCGAGAGATTGGACAGTTAGGCTAAAAGTCAAACGAGTTGATTAGGCTGAAGACAAGCGAAAAGGTATGAAGGATTTTCTAGAAAATAAACCTGACAGAAAGTGAGAGCTTTGATCTAACTCTCATTAGGAGATAAGTGTACCAATAAGTATTTTCTCCTTACCTAATAAATGTTCCTCTCTTTAAAGTTGCTGATTTGGAATTACATAATACTATTTGACACTTTTTCTGCATTTTGTGCCCATTATTTGCACTGGCTTGGAGTTATCAACGTTACTTTTGTGTTTCGTGCAAATTCTCCATCATTCATTTTTTTGTCTGCCTCAAAATTCACAAAGCCTCAATAATTTGGTTTAAAATCTGCTTAAGTGCGATACATTTAGCCTAAATCTCCAGGCCGGAGGTATTACTGTGGGTGAATTGAAAACCTTTGCCTAGTATTTAGATTTGCCCCTTTAAGGCTATAGACGAAGGCCTTTATTTTCACACTACCAAAAAAATAAAGGTGAAAGCGAAGGGGAGGGAGGGGTCTCCATTTGAAGGTTTTGGAAATTTTTCAGCAGGGAATTAGTAAAATTTAAATGAAATGTAAAAGTTAAGATATCCCGATTACCTCTAAAAGGAGGCGGCTATTGTTGGCGTTCGGAACCGGAGGAGGAAACAAATGTTTGTAACGTCTCCGTCCAACATGCAATGGGTTGCCCTGAGGAAATAGTCTCACATAGCATTCTGCAATTTTGAAGAACCACGCTGTCAGCTAATTAAGATGAATATATGTATAATGAAAAATCAGCGAGAATTTTGATTGGTGCGATTTCCTTCTTTCCATGGCGGAGTCTACTCAAGACCTTTCGACACTTGAACAGATATTTAAAAATTTCCAAAATATCAAAGTTGCCGATAATTATTATCCGAAAATCGGCAGAAATGTGATAACATTTCTTTTGCCGATTTATGTCCCGTGGAAAAACCAGGTTTTCCATTTTCATTTGTGGCATTTCAGAAATCTTGGGGAAATCCACGCATTCCAAGGGGCTATCCATGGGAGGAGTGACCCCAAAGAGAGGTTTTGATAATTCTGTGTTCAATGAGACCAAACATCGGTCTCTAACTTCAATAGTTTAAGCGAGAGGATTTTTAAAATCTTTTTAATTCTGGATTTGATAATTGGATTCTTGTTTGAGTTTAACTGCTCTATGGTTTCTTGGTTTTAGTTTGAGAGACTAACACCACCACATAATACTACTACTAAACCACCACTACTACTACACTAACTCCACGACCACTACCACTAGAACTACGCCACCAGCACTACTATACCTATGACACAACCATCATCCCAAAAGCATTACTACTACACCACCACCACCTCTTCTGCTACCCTATGGGACTTGTGCCCAAATGGGTAGTCGCCAGATACGCTCCTAAAATTTTAAAATTCTGCTACACCAACATTAATTTTACTAATACATCACTACTGCTACACCACCAGAACTATCACTACTTCACCATTTCCACCACCACTACCACTATTACTACTACACCATCACCAGCACCAGCACCACCATTACTACTACATCACTACTACCCTACTACAAACCAGCATTACACTACCACCACAACTACTATCACTACCACCATCACTTCTACAACGACACCACCATCACCACCACTACTACTGCACCATTACCGCCATAATCACCATTACCACTATCACTACCACACTTTCACTACTACTTCACCACCGCCATCACCACTACTACTAAATTACCAACACCATCACTACACCACCACTACCACGAGTACTAAACTACCAGCACCACCACCGAGAGAGACAGAGATAGAGAGAGGCAGGGAGAAAAGAAACGAAACAGAGAAAGAGCAAAAGAAGAATGCAAGAAAGTAAAAACGGTTCCATTTTCATGCCGATTTCTCACATGGCGGGAGCCGCTTTACTGGCAGCTTTTGGTGTCCAAAAATCGTATTAAATAGGTCTGTAGTATGTGAAAATATTCGTACCTCGTTGATATTAATTTATGATTATTCGCATCAACAACTAAATCTTTACCTAATTTCCCATACTGTCTGGAGGTAATGATCTCATTTAAATGCGAAAAAAACAATTAAGAGTGCCCACATATGTTGTTGACTGGCAAAATGTTATATAAACTTGTCTATAAAAGGCGCAAATTTGTTTGTACCATTGACTTGCGTCTGTTGATTACATAAATTTTTCTTAATTTTGTGTTACTATTATTGTTTACACAAACCTTCTGTCGCGGCATTCGTTTACTCGAACTGGTTTGTAACTTTGTCTCTCAATATTGGTTCGTAAGAATACGTTGGTTATAGATAGTCTTAGTACTCATTTTAAAAAGTTATTTCAACTATTTCTTACCCGCTCTTACTTATACAGAGTTCTCATATTTGTATTTCAGCGTTTATTTTTGCAAGTTTATTTGTACCTCTGTACACCTGCGCTCATCTTACGAAGTTGGTTAACCTTTGAATTTTGTTCATTTGTACAAAGTCGGATCAGCAAGTCTATAACCTTTATTCAACACCCACGTATTCAAGGCTGAGAGGAGATGGAGGTGCATTGCTATCAATTGTTACTACTACGATTTTACTCGTCCTGTTCCCTAAGTCCCTATTTTTTCATCTGCTTTTCTCTTCCTTCTCTCTTCACTGAAGAAGAGTGAGTGCTTGGAATCCTATAACAACGGGATCACAACACATATTTCCCTTACTTCATTGTTGTCCTTCCTGATCTCCTAATATCCTTTTAGTGAGATACTCCGGTTTTAGTCTTTAATAAAAATAATTACTGTTGTAGAAAGAATTGTTCTCATCCTGAAATGTGTCGCGGGGGAGTCCTAATGATGGTTGATGGGTTGTTATTACCTGGTAGGCTCGGTGAAGCGAAGAAAGTGAAAATTCTCAACGAGAAAAGAAAAGGAAATCAGCGAGAGAGAGATTTGTTGTTGAGCGGTAATCGGGAGAGGCGAAGTAAGTCTCATGTCTCTGAGGCACTAGCTCTAATCTGTTAATCCGCGATTTTATCTTTGCAAATGACTGGAGCATTTAAATGGTTATAAGTGACATCAGTGCAACCTAGCGGAAAGAAGAGAAGTTATAAAAATATAACTATAAAAGGTATATATATATATATATATATATATATATATATATATATATATATATATATATATATAGATATAGGGTGGAACCTCAGTTTTCGAATTGAATTCGTTGCTGAAGGCCGTTCAGAAAAGTTTTCCCCATAGGAATCAACAGAAAGTTGGGCGAAAGTTCCGATTCGTGCGTATGGGAGATCATATTACCTGCAAAGTGATATCTAAATATTTTCCGTACGATAAGTAGTAGCGATTTTATATTCAATTATGTTTACTGGGTAAGGGTTGTTTTTTCGTTTTGGGCACTCGAGCGAAGGTTCAGCATCAATAACTTTGGTAATCTTCAGGAAAGGGTGGATTTTCATACACCGTCCTGAAGAACGTAAGTACCCGCCCGCGTCTAACGATATCTAATACTCTAAAATTTAGTTTTATTTTACAGGACAAACATTGCCTCGATGCTCAAAGATCGGGTCGAACATTTTAGCGCCTAGTCCGGTTTAAAAATAATTTTCAGACGGAAAGTTTCATAGGACACATAAAGGATTTATACATTAAATAAAGATTAGAATATGCCATCTAACGGTGTATAATACAGCCATTCCGTAGTCGCTCGGGTCAAAAATAAACGTTATATGCGAAAATATAAAATTTCTTATTTCTTCTCTCGCCTTTTTTTTGCGAGATATCGCCAAAAACCCGAAAAAACATACATATGTGTGAACATTAATAAGCTGTATTTCTTTCCCTTTCGAATTTTCGTGGTTTCATTCAAGTTGAAAGGTTAGTTCCCGAGATATTCGCTAAAATTTTGGACAATTATTTTTAATCGATAATTTCGACCAGAAATTATCGGGGGAAATGCACCAAATTACGAAAACGGATATTGTATAGGGGTATCAAGGGTTAAATTATTTTTTAAAAATTTAAATAGACCTAGGATTTAGTATACGAAATCCATAAAAATCCAAAATCCGGCACGGTGTTGGTACCGATGAAGCAGGATTTGGGATCTTCAACCTGTACCGGAAAAATCAGACAACAGTTCCTAGCGTATATACTCCCAGGTCCGGCTGAGGCAAGCTTGACGCTCACGCTCAGTCACTCAGTGGTCATGTGCTGCCTGCGTTGTATTGTTGGCTTGTTCGATAACCGAGTTATGGTACGACAACTAGGGCAATATTTAGTTCAAACTTTTTTTCGAAAACCAATTTGTTCAAAAAGGGATCTGTTCGACAACCGAGGTTACATTGTATATATATATATATATATATATATATATATATATATATATATATATGGGAAATATCACGAAAGTTAGTTCGTCATAACTATAAATATGAATATTTAGCACGGAAGGAAACTGAATAAAAGGCGGATTGAGTTAGAACTTTCGTCTATTAGACATTTTTAAACTCACAATGGTAAGAAAAATAAGACACACAGTATTTATACTAAGCGCGTTTCCCTATGAGGTCTACATACCTTCCGTTGAGTAAGGATCCCTTAGATGACGTAATTAAGTGTTTTAATAGAGACGTAAAAACCACTTTAAAAAAACACACATCAATTCTAGACTCTGTCTCTTCTAATGGCTCTTCTTTACCTTATTTGTATGGCCTAATAAAAACCCATAAACCAGGAAACCCAATAAGACCAATCATGAGTGCCACTGGTTCCATTCAATATAAACTTTCAAAATACTTAGTAAATTTACTTTCTCTTATCTTAGGAACTATATCCCCTTTCCATTTAAAAAATTCCCTGACCTTTGCAATAAATTAAACAATATGAGGGTAACATCAGATCTGAGACTAATCAGTTTTGATTTCACCTCATTATTCACCAAAGTGCCTATTGATGACTTATTAGACTTCCTAGCCTTTATTCTAAATGCTTATGACCTCCCTTTACTAACCAATACGATCATTGAGCTTATTTGTTTATGTATTAAAAAATGTAAATTTAGTTTCAACGGCATATTCTATGAACAAGTGTTTGG
The DNA here is from genome assembly GCA_963969495.1 of Ceratothoa steindachneri. NCBI lineage: Eukaryota > Metazoa > Arthropoda > Malacostraca > Isopoda > Cymothoidae > Ceratothoa > Ceratothoa steindachneri. The sequence goes on along the minus strand of OZ018321.1, from coordinate 143,383,588 downwards.
TATGGCTAGGGTTAATCCCTTATCTCCCTTATTGTCAAATTTATATATGGAATTTTTTGAAACTAGGTTGATTTCCCCTCTTTGTTCTACTGAAATTGTTTGGTTCCGGTATGTTGACGATATCCTGGTAATTTTAAACAACAGTTTTGACATCGATAGTTTTCTTTTAATTATCAACTCATTGGTTCCGTCAATTAAATTCACCGTAGAAAAGGAAGTAAATAAGATTCTTCCATTTTTGAATGTCCTAATAATTTGGGGCCCACATAGATTTAAATTTACTGTTTATAGGAAACCGACATATAATTTATCTTATGTCCCTTTTTATTCAAGTCATACCAAAAATATAAAATCTGCTGATCTTTCCTCTATGTATCTTAGGGCTCTTCGAATATGTAGTCCCGACTATATAGATAAATAATACACAAAAAATTGAAGATATTGCTACGAAATTATGCTACTCAAATTACTTTCAAGAAAAATATATGAATATAGCCAAAAAACATTTTATAATTGCAAATTAGAGACAATAGAACCTCGTAAAAACCTATTAATTTTACCCTATCATGATAGTTTTATGTCTGTAGTGCCCATTCTAAAAAAAATTAATATTAAGTTAACCTTTAAATACAATCACACATTAAAAAATCTCTTAATGAAGCATATCCCCAATAAAGATAATAATGTAATTTACCCAATTGCATGTTTAGATTGTAATTTATTCCATGTAGGCCAAACTTCGAAAAATGTTTCCATAAGGACCCAACAATACAAAAATGCAGTAATTAATGAATATCTGAATAAGGCCTTAGCTGTCTACAATTCCAAGATGGGACACACAATTAACTGGTCAAAAACTGATAATATAATCCATAGTAATGATTTTATAAAGAGAAATATCCTGGAATCATTTTTAATGTCCCACACAAAGGAGAGTATTCTCAACATTAGCCCAGGGCTGTTTTCGCTAGATCGAATTTTATCACTTTTTTCTAAAATCCGACTTATCTGATAGCATTAAAATGTTGACCTTATAGGAAAACGCGCTTAGTATAAATACTGTCTCTTATTTTTCTCACCATTTTGAGTTTGAAAATGTCGAATAGACGAAAGTACTAAATCCATCTGCCTTTTATTCAGTTTCCTTCCGTGGTAAATATTTATATATATATATATATATATATATATATATATATGGAACCTTCAACTTAAGATCTATTGCTTTTTGGAGGGAAAAAGTGAGAATTAAACATAATTTATTTGGTAATTAATTTTATGGTAAATACTTTTTGATAAATGTGGAAAGTTATAACAGATAGTGCGGTAAGTATATAACACAAAATGATACCACCCGTTTCATTAATCTCCTACGATCAAACAAATGAAGAGAATCAAACTATCAAGTCCAATCAACCTCATTTCAGACTTGTTAAATGATTGAGGATAAATTACCTTTTAAATTTAACTATTTACTTAATCAAGGCAAGAGTCCGCAAGATTGTCATAATAAAATATACTCTTTCTTTCGAAAAGGGCTATCAAATGGATCTTATAACGTATAAATATTCAACCTTCTTCTTTTTTCTATAATTTTCCACAGGAATTCATTACCAACCGATGGCATTACCAGCTAGATAACCAAGATCCGACAGAACAAGCTAGCTTCAAAAACGGCTTCTCGAAGATTGACCTCATACATACTTTAAACATTTTTATTTATTATTTTTTTTTCAAGAGCTAATCTGGCGACTGCCTACTTGGGTATTAGTCGCCGTATTAAAAACTGCTCTAGTACTATGCTACGTTAAAAAAAAATCAAAAAAATACCCCCATCTCAAGATAAAAAAATGGAAAAAGGTAGCGAGCAGTAAGCAAGCTCCTGCGTCGGGGGGAGGTCCCCACGGCGCAGGAGCGTGCAACCTATAAGGGAAAAAAAACAAAACAAAAAAACAAAACAAAAAAACCTGCTTAAATAATAGGGAGAAGGCCGGACTCCCCCTAAAAAGTCAGGAAGTCCACCAGTCAATGTGCACGCACTCGTGGAGAGTAAAAGGGACAGGCAGTAGCAACCCCGCCCATCTCGGTACCGGCACAGGTAACGTGCGCGAAGATCACCCGGGCTAAGACATTCGACAAGAATGTGACGAAAAGTCTGGGGGACGACGCTGGCGACAAAATAGAGAGCAGGTGAGCGCTTCATCAAATAGCGATGCTGACACGAGTGTGTCCAATTCAGAGAGGACAGAAAGTGCCTTGAAGCCGTCGAGGCATTGGAGGATAGGTCCATGGGAACAGTCGCGGCGCAATGGCACGCAACTTTAAGCTTCCTTCAACCGTCTCTGATCTTCTTTGCCAAGCAGTCCGAAGAGCTTTCTAGATTCCTGCCATGTAGCCGGTATAAGGAAGAGCCAACGCTGGTCAGGTCGAAGAGTCCTTGGGGACTCTTTGGCGCCCTCATCAGCTCGCTCATTCCCCGCAATTCCTAAATGTCCAAGAACCCAGCAGAAGATAATCGCGACATCCGCCCGGCTCGCCAAAACCATGGCGTCACGGATATAGCGAACCAGGGGATGCAGAAATTCCAATGCCCCTAGAGCAGTCAGGGCGCTTTGTGAGTGGCTATTGATCACAATCCGGTCTCCGAACCGGGCACGTCACGTTATCTCCCGTACCGAGTGGTGTATTGCCACCAGCTCGGCGGTGAAGACAGATACAGCGCCTGGCAGAGCTCCGCTGACTTCAAACAAGGGAATACGGCGTGGAAGCCGACCCCCTCTTGACAGTGGAGCCATCAGTATACACTGGCACAGTTCTAGCGTGACACGAGGTGTGCTTCAAAAAGCTCGAACGCAATACTCGCGTGCCCGTACAAGCTTTGGGAGAAGAGGCGTTGCAAAAAATAGCCAAATGTGGTAACCTCCACGATGGCGTCCTGGGCAAAACTAAGGGCGCCACCGGCCCGAGAGCTATATCTAGCTGTGGAAGGAGTTCCCTGGCCCTAAACCCAAAGGGCTTAGGGTATGATTGGCTTCGCTCGGCGGCATAGACAAAGTCGAGATCAGCTGCGGATGCAATGAGAACTGATGGCGAATGAGGGAGGCACCGGGCTGAAGCGTACAGGCGACTGTTGCACACTATGCGGCTTAGAGCGAGTGGCATATCCAATGCATCGACTAACAGGCTCTCAATGGGGAAAGTGTGGAAGGCAGCCGTCGTAAGGCGAAGGCCGGTGTGGTAGAATTAGTCCACCTTCCAAAATAAACGCTCGGCTTCGGGTGCATGAAACTTGCATCCATTTTCTTGCTTCGAACGAACAAGGGATCAATAAAAAAAGTGAGGCAGTAGTCCTATCAGCGCCCTAAGCGTCAACGTCACGGAACGGAGAATATCCATGGCGCGGGTACAAGAAACTTTAAGTCTGCGAATATGAGCCTACCAGGTGAGGCTTCGGTCAAATACAAGACCGAGGAAACGGTGCGATTCACCTCCTTCCAGGCGCACCCTATCTTTTCACAAATTTAGGTCGGAGTGGAGCCGTGGCTGGCGGCAGAAGTGCACCCCTTAGCCTTGGCCAAAGAAAACCGAAACTTGTGCGCTTTGGCATAGCGAGAGACGCGCTTTAATGCCTGTTGGAGTCGACGCTTCAGAATTGGCATCTGGGCCGCGCCAAAAGAGATTTAAAGGTCGTCCACGTAGAGCGTAGCGAGAACATCTTCCGCAGCACCGAGGTGATGCCGTTGATGCTCAGGGCAAAGAGAGTGACACTGAGTACACTTAATTGCAGGACACCCTATTCCTGCTCCTTTGGGCCGGGGAGGAATTCTCCCACCCGTACGCGGAATCGACGATCTCTCAAAAATTCAGATATAAACATTAAAAGGCGTCTCCTCGCCCCCATCGTGTAGAGAGTTTCCAGGATACCGTATCGTCATGCGGTATCATAGGCCTTTTCCAGATCGTTAAACACCGTGGCATAGTGCTGTCTACAGAGGAAGGCCTTGGTAGAAGGAAGGCCTTTCTCCATCAACTTGCACACGCAAGAGGTTAGAAAGATTCGGGGGAAACCGGTCTTAGTACAGTGATCTCTCCCCGGTTGGCGAAAGGCTTGCACAGTAACGATTTGTGAGGAATCTGAGAGAAGACTCTCCACCCAGATCCTGTTGAACAAATCTAACAGAAAGGCCATGCCTCGCTCACCCAAGTGTCGAAGCATGGCTTACGGGACATTTTTTGGACCATGAACGTTGTCCACGCATGAAGCAAGAGCAGAGCGCAACACACTCAAAGTAAACCTGTCGTTGAAGGGTTCTTCGCCTCTGGAGGTAAAGTCCAACTGGCGGCCTTCCGCACCATCACGACGAGCATTGAATGCTGGCAGAGTAGTATACCGTCTAGAGAATGCCAATAAAGTGGTCGCGAAGGATTTCGGCATGAACGCGGGATCCGAGACTGCGATCCCATTCTCCTGAAGAACGGGAGGGAGTTCAGCGAGAACTTGCCCCGAATCCTTTTGCCTCGCCTCCACACCTCTGCCAGAGGGGTCTTTCCATTAAGTGAAGACACGTGTGCCCGCCAAGAAAAGCGGCGGGCGTGCTTCGAAATATACCGGAACCTAGCCCTAGCCTGACGAAATTACCCGATAGTGAAATCGTTTGGGCAGCTCTTTTAGTGCATGTATGCATAACGCTTATGTTTGAGGGGGGTCTCACACTCGACCGAACACCATGGGAGTGGTCGGCGTGCAAAACGGCCAGACGTACTGGGAATAGTAGTCATGCCTTGGCGATGAGGTGGCCGGAGAAGAATTCAACGGCCAAATCTACCGACCTAAACTCTTCGATTTAGATAGAGAAATCAGTTATTTCCTGAAATGCCTGCCTCCTCGCACGCACCAAGCACCACCAAGGTGGGCTCTCAGGCGACAGTTGCCATAAAAATGATAGTTGAATGGGAAAGTGATCACTACCATGGAGGTCATCGACCATCCACCAATCAAAATCAGGTTGTGCATCCGAAGACCACAAAGATAGATCAAGGCAAGAAAATGAAGCGGTTCTCGAGCATTGATTCATAAACTTATCCACATTTAGGACAGCTATCTCAAGCTCTTCGATCAGATCTGTAAGGACTTGTCCCCTGGAATTTATTAAGTAATCTCCTCAGAGAGGATGCTTGCCATTCAGATCTCCAAGCAAAGGAAAGGCCTCGGCAACCGTGCCAAGACGCGGCGGAAGTACCCCAGATCGAAGTCAGCTGACGGTGGAATGTACGCAAAAATGATAGTATACCTCCTATCCAGGTGCAGCTGCACAGCCACTGCCTGAAAGGAGGTATCTCAAGTGAAAGGAAGAACGGAGACATCATGCCGGGTGTAAACCAGTCATCCCTCAGCACAGCCATCTCGTGTGGGTGGGATCGCAAGACCCTTATACCCTGGGAGGACGGGCAGGGGGCATTCGCCTAGCATGGTTTCCTGCTGAAAAATAGCTAACGAGGAACGAGACGAGACGAGCCTCCACAGCTCCTCCCAGTCGGCCCGGAGTCGACGGCAATTCTATTGAAGGAATATACTCTTCAGGCCTAGCTCTGAGGAGATGCGGGGACCCTTTCGAACAGAAGGCCCTCATAGGACTAGCCATACGCTTCCTGCAGGAAGAAAACTGGGTGCTGTTGGCTGTACAAAGCCCTGCAGGCGTGGTCGCCTTCGTAGACTTATTGGGGAAAGTTGGGCTCACCATGCGTGTCTTTCCCTCCCTCCACCTCGAAACCTTAGGCGGCCGTTGCGGCTTCGGAAGCGGGGGGGGGGGCCTCTTTTCGAGGAACCACCGTTTCCGAGCCACTCGCTCCACTATTAGGCGTGGGCGAAGGAGCCGAAGCTACTTTGTTGCTGTCCTCCTTACAGGGAACAGCTTTAGGAACCCCGGATGATGGCTTGGCGACGACTTCAGGGGTGTTTTCTCCTGTGAGTCTAACGACTCAGTGGAGGCATGTGGCCGTTTCGCATTACGAGAAACGGTCACGCTAGGGGAAGGGGGGGGGAGCTCTAGTTTTAGCCGGGGATTGGTATGAACCCTTTTTGCCGCTAGCTTTACCAGGCGGGTGCTCGGGTTAAGTAGAACCTGCAGGAGGGCTCCAAATGAGCGCGAAAACAACCATTCTCGTTGGCCTGGATGGGCCAGGAGCAGAGAGTGCCTTTCTAACTATTAAGGGATAAGACTTCCTAGGCAGAGTCAGACGCGCGAGGACCAATTCCTTAGCCTTGCGGAATAAGAGTCAACTCTGGGCTTGAACGGCCATGATTCCTTTCTCAAAAAGAGATTGCTCGAAGAAGCGGGGTGCGGCTCTCCGCAATTTACACACTTGGCCACACACGATTTGGACTTAGCGTGTGCGGCCTTGGAGCAATTTACACAGAATTCGGTTGACCCTGACTTTGCACGTTTACAAGAACGATCCGTATGGCCAAAGCGGTGACAGTAATATCACCGCTGCGGCAGAAGCACGAATTGCTTTAAGCGGTAGCGTTACCAACCGGCACGCACCGACTCAGGGAGCTTGTTACAATCGAACTTGACGAAGAATGTATGGCTGGGTCTCGAGGCCCCTACCTGTTTGCTCATCACACGTTCGACCTTGACCGCCCCATAAAGGCCAGCTCTAGGGTGATGCCCTCTATGGAGTAGTCAACGAGTTTCCTCGCATCAACTACTCCTTTCACAAAGTTCATGTTAGAGTGCGGCGTCACACTCACCGGGGTGCCATGAAGTGTCCGAAGAGCACTTATCTTGGCCGCCTCGGCGGGATACACCGCATTCGCCAGAAGGCTCCCGTCCGTGAAACGGGTCATCTTCGGCTCTCTACCAATTATACTAGCTAATTCTTGTGTTATTTGAAGCCAGCCGGCTCGAAAACAACAGGTAACCTTTCAATGAGGGGCCCTGATGTTATCAAGGCTCCGCTCTGCGTACTTTGTCTTAGTCGGGGGCTATGCACCCGGTGAGGGAAGGATAAAGGGACCGGATGTGCCGATCTTGGCTTGGTCGCTTACCATAGCAGCAGTCCCATCCGTCCCCCAGCCCTCGTGGCTGGAGAGGAGCCCTGAGTCTTCTTTGTATTTTTCCTGTTCTTTTTTTGGGGGGGAGAGGAGGGCGGAGAATGAACCCAATTCTTACCTCCGCCCGCAGGAGCCCCCAGGCCAGATAGACCGACCTCAGCTAGGTCCTTCTCCGAAATGGAGAAGGTACTCGCAGTCGTAGGGGCAACTGTTGGAGGAGACCTCACCCGTCCTTGTAATGCCTTAGAAACCCGGGCCGTTTCAGGAGGACCTTGCATAGAGGCGGATTCGGGTTTGGTGCCTGGCACCGAGACCAGATACCCTCCCATGGAAGGCCCCACCGTCTGAGGCTGAGTTGACTCAAGGACCTGTCTATCTCAGGAGGGGCTTCTAGTTGGCCATCTCCTCCCAGGACATCGCAGGTCTCGTTGGCAGCGTCACGAGTCATTTGGGGGCTTGCACAGGCCTTGACCCCGGCAAGGTTCAATATTCTTGCCAGCAGGTCTTTTAAGTGAAGCGACCGAAGGGGCCTCGCATCCCTCTCGCCCCTAAGGGGGTTTGCCCTACTGAGCCGCTTCACTGGGGAGTGGTCGGCTATGAGCTGCCTGCTGGCTTTCTTGGCAGTCCCCTTGGAAAGAGAAGGGGGACTCCTGCTGGAAATAGAGACGTGCCTGAGAGCACCTCCAAAGAAGAGGTTGAGGGGGAGTTCCCTACCCTCGTAGGCGAAGGAAAGGAGTAAGCCTCCTTTCCGGTTAGAGAAATATGGAGGGTCCCCTGCGCAAGCACAGAGGGGAGGGGACCTCAATTTTTTCTGGAGAGCTGCCCGAGGGCGGCTTCGTCGATGGTACAGGGGGAATTAAAAGGGGGGTGGACTCATGGACTCATCATTGGGCATGGTGCCCCCTTTTTATTACGGGATGCAATCACTCATCACCCCTTGCAGTAGCCCGCACTGCAAGGGGTGCATACAGGCCTGGCAGAGCCAGTTGCCGCCATTCAGAACCACTCCTCCCACCTGGTGGCCTGCCAGTCCATCGGCATGGCGGCTATACCTTGGACATGACGTAAAATTGATAGTGTGAATTGGAAAGGGAAAGGGATTTAAGGAAGGTATGTGTGTGGATCAAGCAGGTTGTTAAAAAAACCCTTTCTGAACCGGAGCTTAGGGAATAAGGAACATTGTCCCCTCCCCCACCACCCTCGATCCGGGATGCTTGACTGAAAAGAAAGTCAGCATTTACCCTGTGAAATTAGAGGCTGACCAGAGAAAGTTGTGGGAGAGGTTGTATGAAAAGCGACGAGGTAGGGAAAAAATACAGGCTATCTGAAGGAAGGAAGAGAGGCTAAGCTGGGGCTGGACGGAGCGTTGGATCCCGTCAGCAAGGCTGCAAGGATGGCAAATCTCCGCGCCCCCTACCGGACATACTTTAAACAGATCACGGACAAAACATCAGATTACAAACTTAGCATTTGTAGAATACCAGGTATAATTTGATTTAATAGAAAGACTTAAGATCATAACAGCTTTGAAAATCGAGTTATAGTTCCTGTGAATTTAAATATCATAGAACACATATAAAAAATTTATGATTCTATATTATATTGCCTAAGGAACCAGACATCATTCACTTAGAGAAAGATGTACGACAAATGGATACTATATCTTCGAAATTTTCATGGAAAATTCTACCAATAGCTAATAACTTAGAGACTTAGAAGAGATTCAAACAATGCTTCAATAGATTAATCTTGAATAGAAAAGCTTCGGCGTAAAAATAAATCTTGGAAAAGCCAAACCTCATGAAACACAAACTAGAGGTCGACATAATTTAAATTACAAGTGACGACTATCAAAATGAAATTTTAAACAAATATATTTACTTACTTTGGTCAAGAGAATGCAAGAAATTGGTAAAATATAAAGGAATACAATGAATAATCATTTTGCCCTAGAAGGCATTTGGCGAGGCAGGTATCATCTTCAAAAACAAAATGCCTAAGTTTCTGAAAATAAAGGTATACAACCAATGCAAAATTGCAACTATGACCCACGAGTTAGAAACTAGTAATCTGGGCAAAACCCTTACATTAAAATGTAGAAGAACACAAAGAACACATGGAAGTATTAGGAGAGGGATAACTTAACATGAGAGAATATCAGACAGATGGAGAGCGAATCAAACTTTTGTGGTACACCACTCTCTAACATACACCACTCTGATATTATGTGGGGTGTGACTTAATCATCTAATGCAAACTCAAACCGTTTAAGGTCTGTTCGCAGGGATTAACGACCGACTAGGAGGGCAAACTTGAGGTGTTGGGTTTCAAATCCTTAATAATCAAACAGAGTGAATAAATTTTTGGCGAGATTTACTTGATAGGCCGAGAGTATCGTTCAAAGATAGTTAAAGATGAATAAACAAAAATATAATTAAATTAACACAGATCAAATTAAGAATAATAATAGGCAAAGGGGAATTATTTAAATTGAAAGAGACTCTTGATAATTATTATGAGAAGGGATTCTCAAATTGAATTAATTGATTAATGTAACTAGGCTCAGATCAAAAAGGGGGAACTTGACAATACTAATAATGGAAGCGGGTTTCATTCTCACGGTTTGATGACTTTGAGGAAGATCCTTCTTGCGATGAGGCGAGTGACCAACGATCCGATAAGGCAAGTGGGTCACGAACCGAATGAGGCAGGTCAGTCTTTAATAGGAACCAACCTACCGATGAAGATAGCCAAACTTCAAAGATGAGATTTTACAGGGAATGTGGGAATTATCGTAATTCCACTGAAATAGGAATCTTCTTTTGCTCGAAGGTAATCGATGGAAATTTTCTTCGGTTCAATTAAACGAAGGGAGACTGTTGCACAAATTCGAATGCTTGCCGTTCACAGAAGCTACCAATTGCTGTCTGTCGAACGATCACGGGACGAGACGATAAGGATGGCCTTGAGGTGCGGGTTGGACTCTACGAACTACAGAATAACCCGAGGATTTGTATGGGCGATTCTGAATAGTAAGGCGGTAATTTGGAGAAAGGATCTTCAAGCTCCAGGCATCTTAATGCGGAGGCGGAGTCGATTTATCAATTAATGGCAAGGTGCGAGACACAGGGGCTTCTTTCTCGTCTCGTAACCGGGGGGAAGGGAGGAGGCCCCGGACGATTTCGCAAGATTGGGGACTGTTTCCCCAATACGCTCAGGAGTCAAAACTTCTCAAATGTTTCCGAATAGTAAGTGAGGTTGTCCATGGCGGGATACAATTGCACGTGTTCTCCAAATAACGTGGGGAGGTCATAGGTTGTTCTTTGTTCTTTTACACAAACAAGCGTTAGGATATAGTAGAGGCAATGAGAAAATTGAAATAAAGCTGAGCAAGTGATGTGGCAAAATTACAAGGCAATAGATTGACCATAAGATTACTTACGGGAATTCAGTTAATGAAAGTTGACCCAAAGAAAACCCAAGAGAAGATAAAAAGATGATTTTGCTAAAATTGGAAATAATGCAAGATCAACAAAGATTCAGAAAGATGAGAAAGGCTTTTTCTCTAAGGCGCTAGGCATGAACATGGAAAAAATTAGATTGATAATAATGCCCTTTCTTAAACCTACTCTTACTCCAATTACATAAGAAAAGTATAACAGAGAAAAAAGGAGTAATCCATCGTAACAATAACAGTGGTTCTCCCAGGGGCACAGAAAAAGCTCAAAGTAAACTAAGCTAAAACCCCTTTGATAACCGCCTGTAATTTTTCCCGTTTATTCCAAGAGTATCCAAGATACTCCTCATTTAGAATGTCTTGGTTGACGTAATTTATTTGTTTATATTAATCTCGAGCAGGTTATAAAAGACAAGCTACAAAATATAAGTGACAGGCACACATATCCTAAAACGTTACACAGCAAGATTTACACACATGAAATTTAAATTGGGGATTCGAACTAAAATTATCATAGTTATGTTCACGTTAACAATAAAACACAGTTTTACTTACCAGGAGACACGTTGATCTGACGGTAGCCTGAGTTCAAAAATTGAAAAATCTGTTAATTACGGACTGGTCAAGACCAAAGAGATGAGGGGGCTTGATGCATTATTCTAGGGCAGGTGATTTTTAACAAAGGGAATATAATACAGTACTCTTCATTCCTCTACTCCGCCGCCTCTAGAACGACCCTTACTGGAACGTGATTCCAACATCTCGACTCTGATCATACACATAAGAGTGTATAATTATAAACCTCCTTCCTTTCCAAAAATATACAGGTAGGCGCTATGTGCCCCTTTCACACACACACACAAATATATATATATATATATATATATATATATATATATATATATATCAGAGGTGACTCCAAGTCATCAGCGTCGCTCAGGCTCATCAAATATTTCGCATAAGACACATGTATAAAAGAAGGTATAAGAAGTAATGCACACCGCAGACTTATATGTGCACTGATAATTTAACAATAAGACAGGAATTACTCACTACATTAATACATGAACTCCATTCGTCCAGGTTCGATGGTGTTTCACGTTTTTCCGCAATATTTCTAGCCCTAAAGGACTTATTTTTTATATGTAGCACTATGTGAGTTCTCCCTTTCTAAGTTAGGGGTAAAAATATATTAACCTTGAAAACTACAAATAATCTTTACACATAGACGCACAGAATAACAGCAATCAAATAAATATAACGGCGTGCACAACAAAAATTAGCCAGAGACTGATCTGACTGTCGCATGTACTGTATTTTCTAAAAGAGATGCAGTTAGTCTTTTACACCTACTAGGCTTGTTTGTATTAGCTCGAGTTGCAGGACAATTTTTCGTTCCTCTAAGAATATTGTAGAAAGGAAACCTGTCAAAGATTGGAATGTCAATCCTAATCTTAATACAAAACTATTGTGTTCAAGAAGACATTGAATTTTGATTACTTATATTTTTTACGATTATAGGTAACAACCCAGGGAGTAACTTCTGAGCCCAGCAGAGTCAAGCGCGTGTCAACGATGCCGAGAAACGTCTGCTAAGAATCATAGTTTTTGACACAGGGCACCTCTAAAACAACCGCCAGACGCTGATGCGAAAATATAAGAACTGCGACCAGGCTTAATTAATGGAGCCCGAGTTGTTGGCTTCATTTACATACTTAACGTCAGTGTTAGCAAAAAATAAATCAGCTTGAAAATACACGTTCACTTTAATAAATTTATACTCGAGCTAACCCCGAACAAGTAGCCCGAGTGCCGTAGTATCACAGATATATATATGTATATATATATATATATATATATATATATATATATATATATATATATATATATAGACAAGAAGTATACAAGAGAAAGCAATATTTACACACTTCTGTCTGACAGCCTCGAGCCCGGTTTGGCCATTCTTTAGCCTGGTTTAATGAAATCTGAATGACTGTGGGTTTGTGTGACTTTGTAGGTATACATCTCTTTTGTCATTTTTTATGCAAACGAAGACACTAGTGTTGACTATAGAGACCGAAGGAGTTTGGTTACAAGGAGAAGGGTTTATGATTACGAATGTAAACTATTCTGACCAATTGAGCACTATTTGAATGGTAAAGCGAATTTATCCCTATTTTGACGAGAAAGAGGCCATGAAAAGTTTTAGAAATATTACTAGAGCGTTTGAATTCTTCATGAAAAAATAGAAACAATTTATCAGGTCATTAGGTACGTGAAGCTTGTGAATAGAGGAGTCTTGCATTTTACAAGATACAAGTAAGTCTCCCATTTGTATTTTGAGAGCTTTTGCAAATTCATTATACTAATGAAAAAAGCACTAGAAAAAGAACAGGTTAAAATTAGTGGCAGCAATATGTAGCTGGAGCTAGAAAGTTCTAGTCATGCTCTTCGAGTGGTAGGCATGTAATAATAAATAGAGCTTATTTTACCATTTTTGTGGGATAAGTAAATTCTTTCGTTTGCACAGCGTTATAAAGGGAATTAAACTATTGTCTCATGTATCGATCCTGCTGCTGATAAAATCTCTGCCAGTAGATCTCTTATCTATTCTGTACACCTATCTATGATAGAAAAGACATAATTGACTGTAAAGACAGAAAATTTCTATGTGAATGTTACAAAATAAAGCATCTGGCATTGTGCATTTCATGGATGGTGGGTTAGTTCATTTGTTTCGTGCGTGTTAGATAGTAGGGTTTGCAATTAGGAACACGATACTTGATATCTTTATGGATCAATGATCGGGTAAAGTGTATAATTAATAGAAACCGTGTTGGTTTGACACATGAGTGGTCTAATTTACGTACAAGATTAAATGAGTGCTGTACTGTCACCAATGTAAAAACTTTGAATCTATATATTTAGGTGACATTTTAAAGCATTAAAAACACATACTGGCCTGTGTGAGTCATATTTCTTTGGAACAAGATGAAATGATTACACTCATCAGGATCGAGATTATTGCCCCCATTATCAAGGCGGAAGGAGAAACACATTTTTTGGCATCTCAAAGGAAAGTACGGTAATACCAGCACCTACTCACTGAGGTACTTTTCAATCACTGAGGTGGAGTTAAGAGCGCAGCCAGAGGTCGCAGAGGGTCGTGAATGAAGGGGAGAACAAAATTCTCATTGATTTGTGATTTACTCGCATCTAAACTTCCAATTGGGTTCCTTTAAAACTTTGATTAAGCCCTCTAGTTTAAGGCTTATGTAAATCTGACACTCAGCAACGAGAGTTGCGCGACCTATGGTAATGTTGTTGAGGAACCTGAAAATGGAGCTGAAACTTGTTCCTACAGGAGAGAAAGGAAATTCTCGGTGAACTCTGCCGTACTGGAAATTTCGCTTCAGGCTTCCGCAGATTTATATAGGTTGGAATGGTCAAACTGTGACATTTTGCAAATTTGATCGGTACCTGTGCTCCATACGTCACCCAGGGCGTAAAGAGCAATAGTCCAAGGCTATAAGTGTAGATGCACTAAAAGAAACAGTTGTTTGAAACCGCCCCTCTCATGTGGTGCTGTTTGAAGCTAGTTTGATTGGATTTCCTGATTTGAGTGCTTAAAGGTATTCAGTGAGTGTTTTTGGAAGAAGTATGAGACTAGTGATCAAAATATAATTTTGATCGCGGGGATGTTCCCCCCACTTTGTGTTCATTAAGTGGTGGATTAGTATTCGCTGAGTTCAAGGGGTCACAAAGATATGGTGGACGGTTTCAGTGATTTTAATTAGGTGGTCGCGCAATGACAAGGTTAACTGCTCTGCTATTCTTCCTCAGCTTCTTACTTTTTGAGTGGAATTACCCTAGTTGTTTTTATTTAATAGTAAGAATAATAATTAAGATTCCAGAATAATTAATTTGCCATCTTTACAACTGTCGCCAGTTGACAAAGGAAAAATAAGCAGTAAGGTTATGCAACAAATTTAATAACTATTCTAGTTTTATGTGTGGCTTCTAGGTTGCTCTCGACTGCTAGTCTCACTGATGGAGAGAGGAAGAGTGGTAAATTTCATTGAAAGAGCAAGAATGGGAAGGAAGCGACGGTAAGATTTGTGGGTTAGGGTCAGGTTGTAGCGGAGAATGTTTCCTCGAGCGCTGACTCTTATGTGGTCTCTGTGAGCGTACTGGGAAGAGTCATTGGCTATTTGAGTTAAGACGGCGGTAAAAATCTGCCTTCCTCGCAGGATACGGCAATGGGGAAGAACACGACCAGAGTACTACCAGAATATAAAGTGCTGCAAATAAAAGTTTTCTCTGGCGACTTTTAGTATCTTTGTTTTCATCTATGTATTTTGATCCATTTTTCGAATCTTTCATGCAAATTGACTTCTTTTGTTTTCTTTGTTGACTAGAATTTGTTTTAGCTGGGATTGGATGTCATAGTGACTACGGTCATGAGAGAGGTGGCTAGCCTTTGTCATTTGATTTTGTGCTGATTGAACTATTGGATTTAAATGTGGTAGTAATGGGAATTTAGAATGTGGATCATTAATAGTCTATACAAAGGGAAAAATTGATCAAACTACATTTCGTGCTACGGATTTTTATTTAGAAAACGGGAAATTGCTAAGAGCTTTGAAAAGAAGTTTGTAAAGAAAATTGCTAAGTTAAGAAGATGTAAATGTAATCGTTTATTCATACATACTCCCCTCTTTGTCTATTCTCTGTTTTTCTCTCTCTGTTTTTTCTAGCCATCTTTATCGGTCGTGCTCGTAGAATGTAAAATTAATCAAATATAGAGTTTTCAAAATAAAATTATGATCTGAAAATAAGACACTGTAAGGTATCATATGGTGGCTTATATTTAAGTTAAATCGCTGGGATGGGTTATCTTCAGGAGATCTAAATAAATGCTAAGTTTAACAATTTATCTAACCTTTGTTTTATCCAAGCCGTTATCTTAACTTGTTGGCTACCCCTTGACTGGAAAGGTATGACTTGCATTTTCAAAAAAAATAACTGCAGATATTTGTTCATGTGGTCCTCAGTTACCTTGCAATGTCACATAAGCCCTCATCATTAAAGCTTGTGGGTAAATGTTATGGTGGAGTTTATTTGGTTGTAAAATATATCTGATCGAAGGCTGTTTAGAATTCCAAGTGGGCCAAACCATTTTTTTCCATGTTTGGTATCTATCTTCGAGTTATGATCACTTGGTAATCTAATAACTTTTGTGACCGAAATTTGCCACAAATCATACCGATTATATTCGAACAAAGTCAATTGTATCTGTGAATCAAAATCTCCCTTGTTTCTATACTTCTTGGATTCCTTTAAAAAAAATTCGTTTACATTAGAAAGGAAAATTGCAAGCTCATCTTTGGCTCATCTTTTTAACTTGATCTAGAATTGTTCCTATTTACGAACACGGAAACCAAAGCCTCAAATAATATTTTCTCAAGCTTTTTAGTGTTTATTTTTCTTTAAAAAAAATAAAAAAACATGTCTGAGTTCAAACTTTCCAATGGGATAAAACCATAATATTTCTTCTTTCGTGTCCGTGATTTTCTTTCTTTTAAAATTCCAAGCCCCTTTTTATTTTCTCCAATACCATATTTTGAAAATTTAATATCATTAAGAGCAAATAATACATACCTCTAGAGACGCATATACAGTTAATCTGGTATTGCAAATTTAGTCGCATAATTACCTATATCGTTTACTTTTTCATATTCATTCCATATTTTTCTTTTAAAAACTCCAAAATCGGTACCATTTTAGTGTTATAAATAAAACGAGGAATCAATTCAAGTCAAGATATTCGGAATCGGGAACAATCAAGTTGATCAAGTTTATAATTAGGTTTTTTCGGCCATCTTTATGAATCAAACGTTTTACCTACGATAGTCCCAATCTCCCACAGAACTGGATACATTAAAGTATCCACTTACAACGCGTCATTATTTAGTAAACATGTAATATGAAACTATAGTGCACAGTGGAATTCTTTTTTCATAATGAACTTAATAACCTTTTATAGTTGTCGTACCCGTAGACGGATCCCTTCATTCTATTTCTTCTCTCCTTTCTTCTACTATGCCTCTCATCAACCCGCTGGCGCCTGGCTCAGCTGCTGGAAACTCGCCCTCGCAATCATTAAATAAATCACAAATTTCCAATAAAAAGCTATTAGTACCACATGCCGCTTCTTGCCGTTCAATATATTGCCTTTAACCAATGTTTTGTTTGCTCTTTCTCCTTTTTGGGGTCTCATAAAGAGCCTCGTTTGCTGTTTAGATGCAAAATATTTTTAATTAAACCTTTTTGCCATTGCCATATACCGATTTCCGCTACGTAAAAATACATTCGTCAGATTGCTCCAGGTTACATTTATACATCATAATCAGTGTCTGTTTCAAGAGTTTATTTAACTTTGTGGCATATAATTTAAAGGGCTTTATTAAGAGCATTGGAAAGAGATTGACGAAAGTTATTTAATCAAAGTGACCAAGCAGATTTTGGTTAAATACACACTGGTACGTATCATTTTCTTCTACCCTAGTCGTAGATTTTATCAAGGTGTTTTGCCTTCTCTTTTATTCGTGTGCACTTTGAACTATATAATATACTCTCATTTTCGAAACAAAATATCACAAAGTTAATTCCAGATGCTCTACGATCCTATTTTTAAAAACGGACTCTATAAAATAGGAGGATATGGACCACGTTCAAATCAACGCGGAAAAATGATAATGCGATATACTAAAAGAAACTCTACGAACCACGTTTAAATTGATTCTTACAAAACCCCCCGAAAACCAAAATATATTCATTTGAAAGACAAGGCAGCGGTCCTTGCGTACATCATTGGTTAAACCCCTACAAAATAAAATCCTCTTAGGTAAAGGAGAAAGCTTCTGGCCTTAATTGTGCCGATCAATCAATGTATAGAAAAATCCCAGTGGGATATTATGCAAATCTCTTTTTAACCCTGTCCAAAACAAAACTCACTCGGTCAAAAGAAGGCTACAAACAATATATCAATCTTACCAACAAAACTCATCCAAACAAAACGTACTTGATTTAGAGGGAGGGCTAGGGAGGGGGGCTTTTTTGATCGGTTTGTTACATCTTTTAAGACTATAAAAAACAAAATGTAATTGGGTAAAAGAGCCAGGTAATAATTTTGTAAAAATTGACATTTTCAAGACAAAACACAAGCAGTTTTATCATTACAGAGTAAGTAACTCGAAAGGAGATATCAGGTAACATCTAAAGACTTGAATGCCCACATTCCGCAAAACCAGAGATGTGCCCTACCAGCCTCAACCGTCTCGATATGCTCTCCCGCCCCCAATGGCTGTAGGAGGATCTGCCGCTATATATTTACCATAAATTTTCCCTTTCTCTATTTCATCCCTTTCTTTGATATTCTCTTTTACAAACATTCTGTCTGATATATCTTCGTTGTTATTGCGCTATAAATTTGAGGGAAAACGGAGAACGTATCAGTGATTTTATCTCGTTGTTTTAGCATAGGTCTGCCGTCTTAAGGCAAAAAGCATTAACTGCAAAAATGCGATTTTTGAGATTTTGGTACTGTTGGATTCGTCTTGAAAAGACGCATCTAACTAGAAGGTTGCCAGTTATGCTATTTAATTCATTAAAATTTTAAGAGAGCTCAAAAAGCATTATCTCCACCTAAAATAGAAGGATTTTTCAGGCAGAAAGCATTAATCCTTTCTTTTCAGGCAAAAAGCATTAAGTACAAAATTTTAGCTACATAATGCGTTTTGCCTGCAAATGTCAATGTGAATTCCCACAACAAGTTGCAGACAAAATGCATTAAGTAGATTATACAATATGATTCGCATTGAGAACTCAGCCTGAGCTGCAATTCCGTCATGTTTCTGCAGGTTCTGATCTGTTTGAACAAAGCAAAACATGATTAATTTCAGGTACCTATATCTCGATCATAATTTGAAAGAGGGATTTCATTTCACTTCTGTCCTTCTAATTGAAAGGTCTGAATA
The DNA here is from genome assembly GCA_963969495.1 of Ceratothoa steindachneri. Lineage (NCBI taxonomy): Eukaryota > Metazoa > Arthropoda > Malacostraca > Isopoda > Cymothoidae > Ceratothoa > Ceratothoa steindachneri. The sequence continues at coordinate 143,365,038 of OZ018321.1, read as the reverse complement.
AATTGTTTCGTAATGTTTACCAGTGCACAAGCCGTTTTTAGGGAATTGAGGAAAAGGTGAGTAACTTCTTTTAACTGATGATATTATGTTTAAATTCTAAGCTAATGTTAATGTTGAATGTCAACCTAACTTTTTTGTTTGTTTTTAAATATACAGGGTGGGCCAAAAAAAGAGGCCATTATTAAAAGACTGACTAAAACTTTATTTTTCTATACCTATTTTTAAACTAAACATTATCTACGGTTTAGTTTTAAAAATATAAAAATATATTTTAAGTAAACTTTTTAATAATACCCCTTTTTTTGGCCCACCCTGTATTTTTCAAGAATGAAAGAAATAAAAATTGTACAGCTGTTTAACAAAAGACAGTGCTTTTCCGAGACATCATTTCCTTTGTTTGAGCACAACATGATTCTTTGTACAATTTCTCTTAAATTAGTGAGGTTAATATACTAAAATTTATGTGAAATAGAGTTTTGGATGTCTTTCTGTGCATGTAAAAGTTATATATAGATCAAGTTTTTGGTTCATAACTTTTTAACCATTGGTCATACGGACTTGGAAATAGTTTTAAGCACCCCGCAGCCCCAAATTACATAAGATGATATATATATTTTTTTTCCCAATACGCCCCCATTTAGGCTCTGCAGAGTGTGACACACACACACAGAGATAAGATCAGACTTATATCATAGTATATACATATATAATATATATAGCTCAATTTTCTATATCGTTTTCTATATAATTAATAAGCTAATAAATTTTTTTTATCCTTTACCGTGGAGTAATTCCAAATGATGATGATGCTGAATCAAATAGGAGTATAGATGAAAATGAACATCAAGAAGTTTCTCAGAACATTCAAATTCCCCTTGAACAAAATCATCAAGAACCCTCTCAGAATAATCAACTTCTCCTGGAACAAAGCCCTCAAGAACCCTCTCAGAATATTCAACTTCTTCCCCCTGAACAAAATAGTCAAGAAACTGCAGCAGCTGATGAAAGAAAAAAATCAAAGAGATTACGAACAGCTAAAGCTCAATTAGAAGCTCAAAGAGAAAAACATCCATTGCTTCATCCCTGCAAAGATTCGTGTTAGCAACAGTGTACTAAATCCACTTCTCCTGAATTGCGGAATACCATACATAGTGAGTTTTGGAAAATGGACAAATCTGTTCAAAAGCAGTGGCTTTTAGGAAGAATAAAGAAAAACCCCACGACTGAGCGCAGACGCTCCAATTCCTCATGCTTTACAAAGTCATGCACCTTCGTATACACTTTCTTAAATGAGTCAGGGTCAGAATTCAAAGTGTGTCAGACAATGTGTTTACACACAATAGGCTTTTCAAGTAATCACATTATTTTGGATGTGTTTAAAAAAGCTTCTACTAGTTTAGGTGGATCTAATTCTTTAAGTGATTTCGAGTTTTTTGATATGAGGGGAAAACATGAAGCTAGCAACAAGGAAAATGAAGAAATCATTATTGATCACATAGAAAAGATTAATCCCCAAATTTCGCATTAAAGGAGGGAGCACGCTCCAAATAGAAGATATTTATCCCCTGAATTAACAGTGAAGGATTTATATAAAACCTTTATTGAAGAGAACCCTGATTTTTGCTCCTACGCAACATACTCAAGAGTGTTTAACAAACTAAATATTGGATTTGGAACTGACTCTACTGATCTTTGCGACACCTGTTTATATTTTAAAAATTATTCAGGTATATTAGATGAATCACTAAAAGCAAAATGGACTATGCATAATGAACTTGCAAAAGATGCACGAAGAGCATATGATTACGATTGCTCTCAAAAATGGGATTCTACAACCCAAGTTTTTGCTGTTGATATGCAAAAGATACTTCTTTTACCTATTATGAAAGGTTTAAAAACTTGTGTATTTACTCCACGCCTGATAATTTTTAATGAGACATTTGCATGTATCAGCCAAAAAGAAAAATCAACTAATAATCATTATGCAGTCCTCTGGACAGAATCAATTGCTGGCCGAAACAAGGGACATGTGGCCAATGCTTATTTAGACTTAATAAGAACAGAAAGAGATGCTGCTAATTTTATTTTTTTGGCTGACAATTGCGACGCCTAAAATAAGAATTGAGCACTTTACAGCGCAATGATAATCCTTGTTAACACCAGTGAACAAGTCAATAGCATCACCTTTAAGTATCTAGTGCCTGGGCACACCTTCATGGCCGCCGATGGCATCCACGGCCACATAGAAAAAAATATTAGAAAGAAGGATAATATCTATGACTATCAAGATTTGAAATCAGTTATTGATGCATCCGTTAAAAATTTGAAAGTATTAGATATTAATTTTAGTGCCTGTTTTAACGATATTCCGGATATTTCGGTCAAGAGAAAAACTCGGCTTCGTGAAGGGATAAAAGAAACAAACCTTCCATTGTTAGCAGAGATTGTGAAAGCAAAATTTGAAAAGGGTAGCCGTATCTTAAAATATAAAACCAACTACAAGGGAGACTTTAAAGTTGCAGACTTTGTTCATGCTAGTTTAAATTTCCCCAAAAAATTATTGGAAAAACCTATGTCAGATTGCCCAAGAGGCTTATCTTCAAAAAAGAAAGAAAATATTTTAGACAAGCTTGTAAGTTTAATGCCTGAAAACAGGAAAAAATTTTGGATCAATTTACCAGAAAGCAAGAACAGCCCAGATCTTCTTGGAAGCGTATAAACCCCAATTTTTTTTCTTTTGATTGCTGACATTACGTATGCAGCAATGAGGTTTCAATAATTGCAAGATTTTGTTTGTTGGAAAAAAAATTAAATTGATATTCTTACGTATAGGTAGGTAGCTCTATTCATATACCTAGGTATACTTTTGAACTATTTTTGCTCTATTATCCAGTTATAAGATTTGCCATAATTTTCATTATTTTTGCAAATATTTCTTTTTCATTATCGTGTTGTCTTTTGTTTGCTGCAATTAGGTATGTAGGAAAAGTAAAGTTTTACCAAAGATTTTTTTTATTTTTAGGTTTCCTGCATTAACAAAGGAAAAAATATTTTCAATTACCTACCTAGTTATGTTGTCTACAATGTTTTCTTTCTGTTTTCTGTAATAATATTGCTTTACAATGTATCTTTTTTATTTTCCTTTCAAAACTTTTCTGGTAAAAGTTAAAATGATAAAATATGTATTTACCAATAGAGTCTAATGATATAATAGGTACCTATCAATTATTTAGATATAGGTATACCTATACCATTTTTCCACAAAAATCATTTTATTATAAGATGACCCAATTATTATAACTGTTTTCAGGTAAAAAGCATTAAGTCAAAATTTACTGGACAAATTTGAATATATTGAAGTTATTAACTGATTAAACCAAATTATATTGCAAGATTCATATAGATGAATGCTTACAATTACCCCCCCAAAAAAAAATTACGATTAATGTTATCAGATCCTTATTTGAGGCCGAAATCCGTTTTTTGCGTTTTCCCAAAATTGACAATTTTGCAGTTAATGCTTTTTGCCTTAAGACGGCAGAGGTGTCCTATTTCTTTTTTTTTAATAGGGTACCTATGATTTATTTTCGGTGCGTAAATCCTATTGTTTCTTTCTTTGTTTCAACACTGGATGCTTATCCATTTTTTCTCGTTATGGCAAGCAGGGCCAATCATTGGCTGTTTATTTAAGCTATGAGGGTCATGCATTTCTTCGTTTCTGCGCCGTGTTCTCAGTTTCTCTGATTATCATTTTGTAAGACAATTTTTGTTCCTGGACAGGAAGTGTTATTTTCCAACTCGTTTTATTGCAAAATAATACGAAGTATTTATTAGGATTTTAAACTTTGCTTTTGTGGCTTGCATGACGAAATATTTAGCCCAAAAAAGGCAAAGTGAAATTTATACTATTTTTTTGAAAACTCCACAAGAAATATATAAGACTGTGCACTGAGGAATAATTCTTCCTCGGTGTACAGTTAACACGTACATTATCTCCCTGCAACGCAAGCAGCCTCATACCTTCTTGGGCTAGTTATCTTCAGCGCTTTTTCACTTTCCTTCCCACCACCAATTTTAATAAACGTCTGATAATTTTTAAATATTCTATGATATATGTTATGGTTAATTTTCGTGTTATTTTTTTAATATTTGGTCTCTGATTTTTATATTTCTTGGCGCTAGATATTTGTTGGGAGCTATAGTGTCAGTTTTAAATTTTGGATAATTTAGTGAATTTTTAGTTTTCTTGCCTTTTTGATGTTCTGTTTCTATTTTATTGATTGATTTTATTTTGGCCACAGCCAGTGGCTTTTAGAAAAGTAGGCGTAAGGTATATTTTGTTATATTGGAGAGCTTTGAGAAGTTCATGAAAGTTACGCACCCATACACTCCTGGTAATCATAATCATCTCTTTAGTATTATTGGACACTGGAAATTCAATTTCACTTCCCCTAACTTCAATTTTTCTCTAGCTAAGCCTCATTAAAAAAAATTCTCGTAGATTCCCGCATCGTTTTGATTTTTCCGTAAATAAAATAATAATTTTATTTGTTTGTTTCAATTGAGATATTTAAGTACTCATTTGGACAGAGGGGTGCTGACCCATGACTATGGTTGAAGAAAGTGGAGGTCAATTTCCCCCTGTAACAAAGCTTTCTAATTGGCTAACTGAAGCTGTTATGCCATAATTACCATGGGAAGCTAATTTAAAAGAGGTTGTACTAAGCTATTGTGCAGGTGAGTATCTTAATTGCATGGTCTTTAATTTTATTTTTTTAGCAATTAAAATTAAAACAATTTATTATCTATTTTGCCCCCTTTCTCTCTTCCTCTCAAGGGATACTACCATTGTTTCAAAAACCTGGAAGGTTCAGGGAGGTTTAGCTTTCTTATCCTGTCTTGTGATCCCATATAACTGCACAGGATATCTTTTTTCCATATTTTACTCTACAAAAGGCTACGAGTATTTGCTGCATGCCGTTATACCCTCCCAACATGTTGCAAGGCGACTACTAACACCTTGGAGTATATGAGCGTAAACCCTTCTAATTGGGTATAGGTGGAATACGGAAAGGCAGGACTCTTATTTCGAGACACTGTGACCATCATGATGCTTAGCACGGCCCTGTGGATAAGAAATTTCTTTCCGTATTCCACGGCTAAGTCCATTCCAGTTTAATTTGAACCTTTAACATATTGTCCGCCAATAATTAAGCAAACATAGCCAGTGTACTTCGATAACAAAGGAGAAAGTTAAAATTAATATACCCAAGTCAACTTTTCTTTCCCGACGCAATGGGAAAGTAATTCTTATTATTCTAGTAAACGTATTTTCCAAATAAATCTTTTGAAACTTCTTTTGATTTGAAGAAGAATATAGAAAATCTTGTCCTTAACAAGTTGGCTGCTGTAGCACATAATATTTTTTTTTTTCTTTTTTGCCCCGGAAGAGGTTCAATTTCATTGGGAAATGGGATCAGATTCTAATAATGCTGAGTTAACTTGAATTTCACACTCTTCCTCCGACCCAACCTCCTCTCTCCCCCGACACCACACCTCTCATAATCTTCACCTCTCCTACAATCTCTAGCCACTCATCTCCTAGCTCTACTCCATCCACCTCTTCTACTAACTCACCCCTCCAATACTCTATCCTCTCTAAGCCTACTACCTGGACACATCCCTCCACAGAACATACTCATCCCTCCAACACGGCCTGCCCGCCCAACAATAACACCGCCGACAAACCCCACAAACAACAGCTGACACGGGTAAAGGTACTCGCTCCCGGTACCGGTCCCCTCTCCTTGGTTATTACCAAGGAGAGGGGACCGGTACCGGGCAAGTAAGCGTACTAAACGTACGCAGTTGGCACGGTATTCGCTATACGGTCGCCAACTGGGTGCTCAACACACAAAGAACCGACATAGTACTCCTGAACTCAACCAGCCTACTTCCTCCAAACAACAAACTCGGCATTGCAGGCTACCACACGTACCTATCTCCACAGGCGCGGTACCTAGGATCAGCGATTCTAGTAAAGCGCTCCATACACCACTCCTTCATCAAAACACATGACGACTCCTTTCTAGCCTGCAAGATAGAAACAAACTCCGGCCCCATTCTAGTGGTCAGACACTACAGACCACTACACCTACAATTAAACTTAAAAGCCCCACTCCGGGCCCTATCAAACTATAACCTCCCTATCTTCTTCGCAGAGGACCTTAACGCCTCTCACCCGACACTCCTTTTAAACAACAAGAATGACGCGGGAAGGTACTTGACCGGTGCCTTGCGGTGCTACCGCTGCGAGCACATCGACCCTTCTCTCCCCACATTCTTCGGTCCTCGTGGAGGTACCACGTCCTTGGACGTTGTCTTCCTCAACGACCATGCCACATGCTTCCATACACACATATCACCCGATCCCCACGTACTATTTTACCACATACCGATATGCCTTATCATATCCACATCTCCCATACTCATACCTACGCCACCTCTCTACGAATACAAAAACACAAACTGGGAAGAGTTCAGCAGACACATAACAGAAAATACACCACAAAACTTCGACCTGGAAGACACCAATCCAGACCTAATGGACGACCACTGGTACTCAAATCTTAACGCCATAACAGCTGCACGCAACCTACACTCACCACAAAAAAACTACACTTGCATAAAAATTTCATATTCTCCATACACACTCAGAGACTCATCACACAGTACAATAATCGCTACCATAGAGGCCCACGAGAACACAACATAAATCACTTACGTGCCTGCATCCTACAGTGTGGGCAGCTAGACAGGAACCGGCAGTGGCGAGAGGTAGTCTGCATCGCAGACGACACCCGTTGCACGGACACTTCCTTCTACTGGCGGCACATAAAAAGAATGTTAAGCACTCATCCATGCAAACCCATTACCCTCCAAGTAAACAACCAAACACTCACAGACAATAACGTCATTTTCGACGCATTTAGGTCCCACTGGAACACGGTACACACACACAACTCACCCAAACCACACGCGCAGGAGCACTCCTTGGAAATCCAGGAGTGGTGTCGGGCACACGCTCACGAGCTAAGGCCTGCCCCCCTGATACGAATGGAGTTGCTCGACTACACATCCACATTAACCACTCCAATCACCGTCGAGTAAACAAAACAAAACAACACAAAAACGCGCCCCCGGCCCCTCCGGCCTACCAGCCACACTTATACACAACCTCCCCGCAAACATATACCCCACACTAACACATCTTATCAACGCCTCACTAGCCTCAGGCCACTTCCCCTAAATATTCAAGGTATCTCACAAGATACTCCTACACAAATACAACAAAGACCCAAAACACCCAAATAACTAATGGCATATTGCTCTATTAGAGCACCTAGGAAAAATACTCGAACGTATGGTCAACTGCCGCCTACGTGAGTTCCTGGAAGAGAGGGACTGGTTCTTCCCCCCCCAATACGGGTTCAGGAGAGGCCGGTCCACTCAGGCGGCCGTGACTCCGGGCTACCAGCCACACTTATACACCCCCTCCCCGCAAACATATACCCCACACTTACACATCTTTTCAACGCCTCACTAGCCTCAGGCCACTTCCCCTAAATATTTAAAGTCTCTCACAAGATACTCCTACACAAATACAACAAAGACCCAAAACACCCAAATAACTAATGGCATATTGCTCTATTAGAGCACCTAGGAAAAATACTCGAACGTATAGTCCACTGCCGCCTACGGAAGTTCCTGGAAGAGAGGGACTGGTTCTTCCCCCACCAATACGGGTTCAGGAGAGGCCGGTCCACTCAGGCGGCCGTGACTACCGTTCACGACAGAATAAAAAAAAACGCCAGGTACATCAAAAGACTCTCTCCATCAGTAAGGACGTTGAGAAGGCCTTCGATAAAGTGTGGCACGAGGGACTCTGTTGGAAACTCGCCAGCAATAAGGAGTCACCTCTCTGCACCAGAAGGCTCCTCTCACACTAACTCACTGAACAGAGTTGCCACATAAAATATAATAATATCATCCACGACCCTTCACACCACGCTCAGGCGTTCCCTAAGGAAGCGTACTGGCAACCACACTATACATTATGTTCCCAAACGACACCCCACGCCCACCAGAAAACTGCTGCCACACATGCACATTGGCCTACGCCGATGACGATACTATTCTCGTCACCGGCCAAGGCCCAGAAGAAATCGCGCTCCACGCACAATGAATACTAGACGAGAAGACAGATTACGAGGATAAATGGCTGATTGCCACGAATCCTCAGAAGACACAGATGACACTTTACGGTGCAAGAGATCACTTCATGCACAACCTACAAATCTATTCATATACACCAGAGATGAACCCCCTAAACCCAACAAGGCTCGAATACACTCAACGTACCAAAATCCTCGGGGTAACTTTTGACAAGACCCTCAGGTTCAATATACCCTAAAACATAATACAAGCAAGAGCCTCACAAACAAACGTATCGCTGGGTAGGTTATACCCTGCGAGCAAAAGACTAAAACTACACCTATACGACGCACTCTTGAGACCTATTCTCACGTACGCCCCACTGTCGCTCGTAGCCGCGAGCGACACGTGGAAGCGGAAGGCTCAGCGCATTTAGAACTCTGCTCTGAAGCGCGCTTGCCGCTCCCAGTTGTACTTAAGAATGGCCGCACTACACAAAAACAACAAATTAGCTCCTCTTAACACTTACGATCACACCAGATTCACAAATCAACTCGATAATCTCACCAGACACCCACTATATACTGCGCTACACGTAAGAAGGTACACGATGGTGCCGCGATATCCCACGGCCCATGAACACCCGCGAACCGTACCGTTCTTTGCATAACCAGTAAGCATCATGTATAACGCGTTTCCAACTGAGCAGACAGCCTCGCCCTCCTGACCTGCCTCCAACCCTCGTCCAGTCCAAACTACGAAACCAACGCTGCCACAACAACACCACGCATCCATGTATAGCCACCGACCTATCAACTCTTGCTATTTTTTCTTAAATGTTTTCCGAAACCCTCCTCTCTGACTACCTGATCGCCTGAATCACATACAGCGATCCCTCTCTGTCCTTTTTATATACATAACGTAACGTAAAACGTGTAAAAATCATTTATTGGGTATAAACAACCTTTCGAATTGTCCGCTCATCTTCCAGTTGTAAGATATAAAGAAATACATAATTTACAATAAATTATAATATTAAAAAAAATTTGTCTAGAATTTAGAATATTAAAAGTGTTGACAAATATCTAAAAAAAGAGATACTTTTTTTTCCCTATAATACCCACCCTAAGAAAATACATAATTTATATTGAATAAGAATGTTAAAAGTCCTAGAGGAATATATGGGAGAACCATCAAAACACACCATTGTTGGTCTGACTCCAGAGAGAAGTGGGGAGGGTGGATTGAAGTGGATATATGTAAGATTGTATTGGTAGTTTAGTTATGTCATAAGTAGGGGAGCAGCGGACGAGTCACAATTAAGAATATGGACACGAGATTTAATATAAAGGGATTCTAGTATTCTTAAGTTTTGCTCATTGTTATCTTGATCAATTATTGTAAAATTATCTATAGTTATATCCACGTTGCATTTGAGTGCGTGTGCTCTGATATGGCATGGTTCTTTGCACTTAAGTGGTATTCCAGTACGGACGCTGATGCCCATGTGTGAGGAGAACCTCGTGCTGCATACTTGTGTTGTTTACAAATTTACTTGTCCTCGGTGTCTCCAAGGAAGATACATAGGCAGTACTATTCGCTCTCTGAGAGCAATGTTCTTCTCACATATGGGCATCAGCGTCCGTACTAGAAAACCACTTAATCGAAAAGAACCATGCCATATCACAGCACACGCACTCAAATGCAACGCGGATATAACTATAGATAATTTTACAATAATTGATCAAGATAACAATGAGCTAAGCTTAATAATACTAGAAACCCTTTATATTAAATCCTGTGCCCATATTCGTAATTGTGACTCGTTCACTGCTCCTCTACTTATGACATAAGAGTAACTCTACTACCAATACAATCTTACCTATGTCCACTTCAATCCACCTTCCCGACTTCTCTATGGAGTCAAACCAACAATGGTGAGTGTTTTGATGGTTCTCCCTTATATTCCCCTATGACTTTTGATATTCTAACTCATTATAAATTATGTATTTTCTTAGGTTTTGTATTATAGGAAAAAAAGTCTCTCTTTTTGTATATATTCGTTAACACTTTTAATATTCTAATTTCTATACAATTTTTTTAAGATTATAATTCATTTTAAATTATGTATTCCTTTATATCATAGAACCCTAAGATGAGCGGACAGCTCGAAACGTTGTTTATACCCAATAAATGATGATAAATTTCTCCGCATTCCATGTACAATTATTCCTGGTGAAATTATATATATATATATATATATATATATATATATATATATATATATATATATATATATATATATATATATATATATATATATATATATATATATATATATATATATATATATATATATATATATATATATATATATATATATATATTTATATATTTGTTTATTTAGGTAGGAAATTTTATTTTATGCATGCTTTATTAAAGACCAGGTCTAGTTAAACCTTGGTTAGTTTCTTTCTTTGCTTTTCTAATTTCTTTATTATTTTTTTTTCGTCTTGCGAAAGGTTATAGAATAGTATTCCGATATTCATGGTTTATTTTAGCTACCTGAGCTTCCGGTCACGTTCGAACATGTTCGGAGCGAATTAATTTTACACTGGTTAAACATTTAAGGCCATTATATTTATATACTAAAGATAATTTAGATAATAAAAAGAAGGGGGAATGTGGTTGACAGGAACTAGATAGAAAAGATACATTTTGGAATAGAAATTCGGTCATTATTGACCGGTAATCCGTATAGAGTTTTAAGGTTCACTGGTGGTGGTCAATTGGGCATTAATCTTCGGTTTTTCCTATTGATTAGGATCGCTTCCAGGATATGAAGGCGTGTGTGGTCACTTCTCCATTTGATAATGGTGTTTTGTACTAAAATTTATCGTGTTAGTTGAATTCCATGTTGCATGTAGTGGTTCTTGATGGCGCAATTTTGCAGATGCATGGTGAGTCTACGAGAAAGGGATGTGGTTGTCATTCCAATGTATTTATTTGAATTATAAAGTTTGCAATCGTCATGCGGACAGGTGAATTCATAAATTACCTTTGAAGTTTTCAATTTTTTTTCGTACTTGTGTTGTTGATAATGAGGTGATTACTTATTTTTGGGGTTTTATAATATATTGTGAGTTGTAACGTTTCTTCTGGATTCGTGCATTTTGTATTTTGGTGTAAAATATTCTTGTTGTTCTTTCGTCGATTTTATACGAGTTACTCATTTGCTTCATATAGAAGATATTTATCGGGTGTTTCTTATTGTCTTCATTTTTATTATTGTTATTTTCATGTAAGTTTTTCAGGAATGTATTTGTTTTTTTGTTCATCATAGTGTTAGAGAAACCATTATTGATTTGGACTTGCTTTATTCTTTGAACTTCGTTATGGAACAATGCCCATGACGAACTGCATTTGTATGCGCGTCTAATGTATGTTCTTATGACACTTTTTTGATATCTTTCTTAACATTCGCAATCTCCATTGAGACAATTCCCATAATTCGTTGGTTCAGTATATACCTGGGTTGTTTATTTATTTTTACTTGCCCTCACTTCAATATTAAGAAACGGAAATTTTCCGTTAGAATTGAGTTCATATTTAAACTTTAGTACAGAGTGCTCTTCAATTCTTGTTTTAGCTTTTCAATGAATTTTCATCTTTATTTACAAGATATATATGGAAAACCACTCTGTACTAAAATTTATGAATGATGGAGTCGGAATCTGCTATAGTGGAAGGAAACGGTTTTTTGGGGATATTTATTCCTTCTCGCCTAAACGTAACGGCAAAGGAAACGAGTCAATCCGGTGAGTGGAATTTTAAAACAATTTTAATGTTCTATTCCAGCTCGAGGCCTGAGTATTAATGGCTGGCTTCTCTTCGTTTATTAAGATAGCTTCTAAGATGTTCAGCCTCGCAAGAAATCCCTCTTTTCTTTTAAGTATGGCATTTTCAACTAAAATATCTCTAGTTAATTTGATGCTATGCGCGTTCTCCATACGATTTTTAGGCCCTCCACTTTGCAGGTGGATGGTTAAACGCCTCTAAACGGTGATAGTTGTTATGCCAATATATTTTGAGTTATTATAAAGCTTGCAATCTTTATTAGGGCCGATAAACTCGTAAACTCTGTTGGTTGACTTTAGATTCGAAGAGTTTTGGAAGCTGTTGTTTATCATAAGGAGATTGTTGACTTTTCTCTTTTTTAGTATATAATAAGTTGAATTTTGTCTATTTGAGTGTTAACATTGATGTTACGGTTGACAATCTCCTTGATGATTTTTTCGTCTATTTTTTAGGCCGTAGACATCTGATTTCTATAATACAGTTTGATGCTATTTACTGCTTCCTGATTACTCTCTTTTTTATTCGTATAATTTAATGGCAGACTTAAAAATGATTTGAGTTGATTTTTAATCATGCTGTTCGGGAAACGTTGTTCACAAGTTTTTGTTTTACGCGGGAGAACTCTTGATGGAAAAGTTCCCACGTAGATCAGCGTTTGTATGCCCGGCGGATGTATGAGCTGATTACACATTTTGTATCTTTCAGAACATTTACTATCCGTGTTCAGGCATCTTCCCATTTAGTGACAATTTGGACTTTGCAGTGGCCACTCATTTTTCGTTATTAATCTTGGCATATTAATAATTAGAAAGGACTCTGTGGCGTGGGTTGCATGCGAAGGTGCTCTATCTTGTTTCAAAATAAAGCTATTTTCTTGATACAGGCGACGACAATCAGGCAATGCAAAAATAACTTTTGTATTTTCAGTTTGACGTACGTGGAATCACAGAAGAAAAGTTTCTGCGTGAGATTTTATGTTTAATTTTGGTTTAGTTTTAGAAAATCAAAAAAAGAAGCCCATTATTCTTTAGTATACAATGATGATAAACTAGGCCGCATCATTTCAAAGCGTTCCGGCAATTGCCGAAAATCTGCTAACCTTAAAAAAAATGGAGGTCCATGACATGAGGCAAGCAATTTTTTTTTTAAGAAGTTGTCTCTTTTTAGTGGTAGGATATGAAATAATGTTTCCCTATCGCGATGAAATGATGAAAAGTTTTGACTATAATTTAAGAAGCTCTGATTTTTATGAGTTGCCTTCGCATTTGTATTGTTGCCTTAATTCAAGACAGGAATTCATAGTGGGGGATTTCACACCCTCAGTCAAGGTTTTTTGCTCATATTCCTGATACGCCCTAGGAATTTAAATTCGCATCCTCGGTAAATAGGGTTGAATAAATCTCTCTGATTTTCTTTTTCTTCAAGGTATTTATTATTATTAAGTTCTTTTACTCTATCACCTACTATTCCATTAACATTTTTTGCTCTTTTTAATGATGTATTTAGCCATTGCTACTAGGGGCTCAACAAACGGTTTAGGTTTGCGGTCGTGATTGTAACTTCTCCTTGACCCTGAATGATTTGGACGAAACCTTTCGGCAACAAAAGATATGTTTGATAAAACTGAGTTTTGCACTATGATCCACTCCTTAATCTGTTTTCATTCATTCGGTTGTTTTCCTCAACCTTTTATCATTCTGTCTGCCTCAAGCCTCATTGCACAATGATTAATTACGACTTTGTTGGTAAAATATACCCATAGTTATTTGTGTGCGTACAAGAAAGAACTTCTCATCGAATTACATTCAACAGGTGTGCTCGTTAGATCCATGATTGGCTAATTATCCACTGTTTTTCCATAAATACCATCTTTCGTTCTTTGACTGATTGCAGAAACTAAAAAGTGGCGTATCCTTACTTCATTTAAGACTTTTACATCATTTAATAGTGCCCACTTTGTGCCAATAGTTAAATGTAGCTACTTTTTTTCACTTCTTGATTTCCTGTTACGTTGTTTCCGCTCGTGCACCTTTACATAACCGTTCAAAGAACGTTTCCGCAATTAGAGTAGTCTTACCTTAAGATGTCGGTTATCAGGCCTATTCTAGTGATCAGATGGGTGACGTTCTTCTCGTTAATGTTTGTAATCAACTCTGGGGAAAAGCATATTTATTTTATGGAATTAATAATTAATTAACTTTTCCCCTTCAAATTTGCTCCATCGACTCGCTTCCCTTCACTGCTGGATAATGACCTCCATATTAAACCGCCACTAATCACGGTCCATATCTAGTTTCTTTTGGCAGTCTCTTGCCCCTAAAACATGGATACTTTCATTATTTTCTAGCCGCATGCTTTTTATTGTTTTGGAAATAACATTTTAACTATTAGCCCGATTCTAAAGATATTTAAAACCCTTATGTTGTTTTACATTCTCTATCGAATGATATAATTGCCAAAGTCTTCTTAAGGTTAACCCGGGAAGTATTTTGTTTTAGTAATAACACTGTAACTATTCGGCCGATTATAACTTATTTTGAAACCTTTATGTTGATTTACATTCTCATTCGAATAATATAATAATTGCAAAGGGCCTCCCAAGGTTAGCCTTGGAATTGTTTGGCAATAACATCTTAACTTTTCGGCCGATTCTAACATAATTTGAAACTCTTATGTTGTTTTACATTCTGTTTCGAATGATAAACTTGCCTGGGCCCTCCCAAGGTTAGTCCGTGAATTATTGAAATATTTTGAAGGTCATGAATGAGAATAAGTGACAGCATGAGACTTTGGTCAGCATACCTTGTTCTATAAGTCTCTTTTGTTTGTATACTTATATGGTATTTTTTAATTTAATATCTGCATGTTTATCCTATGTAATTTGTGTTAATTTCTCTATTGGCAGTATTTTATTGTAGTTAGGATCCTCTCAAAATGGTCGTAGACTAGACCACAGCGTTGAAGTAAGGATGCTTGATATATCACCCACAACTATTAACCTCACCGATATTACAACTTCTTTCACTGGACCGGAGGGTATTTAGATAAGTTCTTAAGTGAAATTCATTAGCAAAAATGAATCCCTGGACCCAGTGATCGAAGCGACCAGTTAATTTGTGTCCTACTACTAATCCTTTGTCATGGGGAGGGGTTAAAAAGTGTTACAAAGATAGTATAAACTTATAATAGGTCCCTAACTAAATGATCTTATTGTCGTTGAAGTATTCAAATATATTTAGTCATGATTTTCAAACTTCGATATAATGTATGGGACCGACTTTGGTTTTATATGATTATACAAAGCCTGGTTTACTTACGATCGTGGCTTAGTGAGAACTGGTTGTCGCAGGCCAAAATAAACGACCCAAAGTGTTCATTAATGCTCAATATTTCTAAAAAATGAGAGGATCAATTTTAATCCCCGTAGAAGGTAGATCTTTCTGTATATAAACCTCTTCGTTCCTCACCTATACAAGCACCTTCTTATCTTGGCTACTTTGACTACGTAACATTCAACCTTACATACATTTCCACATTTATTTACTTTAGAAACAACTTTTCAATATTATTTCTGGCCGAAGTAATCCCGTTGATTTTATTATTTTTTAAACAAGAGATTTTCTCTGCTTTCCTAATTATTCAGAGCTCCAGAGGAGGAAGTCTGTGGCAGGGGTAATGGACCATGTTTATACGTGGTGAGAAATTATAGGGTGGGGCTAAAAGGATAATCTCTCTCATGCCTAAAGTTTTCACTCATCGGTTGAGTCCACCTTTTAAGCTGCTGGGTTCGGTTCCATTTTCGATATCGCGTCCTCCCAATATAAATGCAACATATCTATTGATATCTTCTAAGTATTTATAATCTAAATTCCATTTGGGATGTTGTTAAACATTCATCACCCCTCCTTCCTCCACTACGTTTACACACCTCCATTTCTCTATAATGAATTCAAGAGATGTCCGCGAATATGGAGTGTGGAAGTTTTGTGTGTAAGAATTTAGGAGGTGCAAGTGTTTGGTGTTCGAAATGTTGGCTTTGTAATTGTATGTTATGGAATTGTTGTATGTAGGCGTTGAGAGTAAGAATTTAAGGTCTGTAAGTTTTGGGTGTGTGAATGTTGTGTGTGTAATATTTGGGTGTATAAATGAGGGTGGGTGGGTTGGTCTGACATGCAAAGTAATTCGTTAAACCGCAATGTATGCATGATAGTATACGATTAGAATATCAATCCAATCAGTATCTACCATTACATTGAATCGTCCACACCTGGAAGACTCTTTTCATCCACGCAAAGCAATTACTAATCTAAGAGCCCAAAAACGAACTATATTGATTGGGTATTTTAATCCTCAACTTTGCTTTAGCAGGCTACGATTTTGTCTTATTCACCCGCAAGGGTATGCCATATCTTACAATAGTAAGGTAAACTACACTGTATGCAGTGGTATAGCATGCCCCCATGGGTGGGTGAAAACGATCTTGTGACCTGAGATGGCAAAGGTAAAAGTTTAAATACCCAATTGTTAGAGTTTCATTTAAGGTGGGTAGATTGGACATTTGGGTACAGCCACTTGCTTTGCGTATGCCTGATGCAGTGTCAAGATACTCAGTGCTATATAAATCGCAGGTCAAGTAATTTTAAGGGGTATAGATGTACAATAGGTAAAATTGGTAAATTTTCGTTGTGGCCATCTAGTGTGTAACGTTTATAAGTATAAATGTAAGTCGTGAATATATGTATAGTGTATTTAAAGGTTGAGTATGGGAATTGTTGCTTTCTACAATTTTGGGCGTGAATGCGTTGTATGTAAATATGTCTGATCTAAATCGAGTTATATGTGATTGGAACTTGCTCTGTTCAACTATGTTCGTTAAGTAGGCTTAATGAGATTGCCCGTTGTCTCTCCAGAGGGGGTTATTCCTCTCTTGTCTAGGACACTTCTTTGGGCATTTGTATTCATATTTAAAACACATGCCATCAAGGGCGAATCTCCCCAAAAAGTTTTAAAGGAGATATTGTAATGAAAGTAGTGAAGATAGAGAAAGAGAAAATTTGTAGAATACAGACAAAAACCCTAATGCAGGCATTATGTCCAGGTGCGTGCACAATATGTCAGAAGCAGAAGGGTTGCCTTGACATCTCCTTATTGGTTCGTGAAAGAAGAAATAAGAAAAAGAGGGATGTGAAGATTATAATGGAAAAAGGTGTGAAGCATTCAGTGGTGTTAAAAATGCCACCCCTGAACCTGAACAAAAAAAGATGGCCCTTTCCTCTCCCGTCCACATCCCATCGAGGGATGAGTAGATGCAAGCTATTTGGTGACAAAACGGCAAATTTAACACCCGGGTAAGAAAAAGAGTTTCGAAAAAGTCGGTATACATAGTGTCGAGAAAGTGTGAAAGAGAGATGTCTAGAAGAAATTATAGCCATGTAGGTTTAATCGATTTTAAGGGAGAGTATGAATCTCTTCTAGATACAGGTGTAACAGCTTATACACTCTAATCTTATGTGTGAGTATTTATGGGTAACACAAAGTGTATGATACCTAATCCATTAGCTATATTCTTTTTTAAGTTTGATACCGTGTATAATAATGGATCACATGTTCAATTTGCTCAAAATCTCAGCGCATCCCACCCTATCATGAAGATTTTCCCTTCCCATTCACTCATAAATATTCTCTGGGGTCATTTCTTCCTTTGAAATTAAATCACCATAAACAACGCATTCTATAATTTCTCCCTTAACATGGAATCTATTCGTGGTAGCCTGCTTTTATAACATAATTACACACGTTATATATCCCTTATGATACCAATTAATTTTAATCACGAACTACTTGTCCTGATACAAATCGGCATTCAAGACATCTTTATTGTGATATGAATGCACACGATGCTCAAAACGCACTCAAGTGTTCTTACTTAATCATAAAGACATGATCTGGTTTACACAAACTCGATGTATAAGCCTTTAACTTGCAGATTTGTCTGGTCAGTTCCCTCTATTTTCTTATTTATCATTTACTATGACCCACATTTTATTGAACATATATTTTGTTCATAATGCTGATAATGATGCCACTGTGCGATCTTATCAGAAATAGATCATTATGGGAGGTTAAAGAGGAGTAAGGCTACTGTCATTCTTTGGAAATATCTTACGAAGGAGATTTATTCCTCTATGAAGAAAGAAAAGAAAAGAGTAAAGGAAAGAAAAGCGCTCTCCTACTTTAAGAAGGATTCGAGAGAGAGGTTGGTACCTAGGTCATCTTGTCGAAGGATTGGGTCCAGTCTGAAACGAGAGGCCTATGTACTCCTAGGGAACGCTAAAAGAAAAGATTGTAGATTCCGGTTACTAGCAACCTCAAAAGTAAAGATAAATCAGAAGTGAAGAGCATTTAAGAGGCCAGTCCATAATTCAAAGGTTACAAGGCGTCTTTGAAAAGCCCAGTTTTACCGCTTTTTTGTATTCATGTCCACTGATGGAAGAAGGTTTTCCGATGAGAATATATTTGCACTGCAGTCACTGAATTAGCTTCGTTTCAAGATTCTTAATCATTCTTGTGAGTGAAAGAAGAATCAAACACAAATTCACTTAACCTGATCCAGGGCTGAGTATGATAAGTTTTTTATCTACACCGCCAAGTGCGTGAGCTAGAGTGGAAGATACACCTCTTTTTGTAGTGGTGGCAATTCATATATTTTCAAAAAAAGGTCCTAACCTTCTAGGTTACGGCCCTAAATTCGCAGCTAATAAGATAGTCTTCTTCAATCTGAATTACTAAGTATTACCTATGGCTCTCAGCTGAGAAATGTATCCTCCGCTTCTCTCCCTTCCAAAATAAGGAGTCCAATAGCCTCTGATTTATGCCAGATCGGTTCAGCTGGGAAACATAATGTCTCCAGCTATGATGCCCGCCCGCAACTCTCAAAAAAGCGTTCACCCTCCTCTACTGATTCACTTGACAAGAAATAGGCAGACAAGAAGGTGGCATTGTAGTCACAACAGTGTAATTCAAAACCTCTACTATAAATAGAGGTAGCAATAAGAGAGAGTTTTGACTACTTCAAATTACAAAGAAGCACTCTTCCAAAAGTCGCCCTTCCCAGCCGAAGTATTCGAAGCTATAAAAGAGAATGCTCTTATGCCGCGCCAATATTATCCAAAAGACCTTGAAGGTGGCAAAACAAACGGCGCGTCAGCCCAAGTCATTAGCTCTAGGAACAATGACAACAAGGGAGTTATGCCCATAGCAAAATGTTTTTTCTTCTCGATTTGGGACATGATAGATTACTCTGATTCGATTTGGTCTTCAATCTCCTTCTAATTTATATCCCGCTTGTTTGAAGCCGTCTGACTCTTCTGGGTACCTGTTTTTACTGTCGAACTGGCGTAATATGGAGCTCATAACGAGATATTACATTACCTAAGGGTCTGGGAACTGTTTCATAATCAGTAACTCCTCACAGAGCTATATACGTCTTCCTGAGGCAGTAGAATAGCTACATTTCCTAGTTCACAGAATCCATGAAGACTTTTCTAATAACCCACGGGGAAATTTTAAGATTTAATTTTACTCGATACCGTTACATGTCTGGTATGCTGAGAAAATTTGTTCTGATAATGGATTTAATCTATGTAGTCAGTTAATCAAACTGACTACATGGTAGGGATCAGAACTTCTGGTATTATTACAAAGAAGATGGAAGAATACGACTATGAATGTAAAGTTCCGCGGTAATTTCCTCCACTTTACCCATTGAGCTATCCTTCAATACATCGAAAGTATCAAGTCATTTTCTGTCATTTCCAAATCGGACACACTCGCTGCAGGACCATCCAGCTGATGGAGAGCTCCAATTAACCCTCATTTGAACTCTGAGATGTATCTCAGATGATACAGTCCATTTTGTTTCAACTTCTTTTTATGCTGGAGTTTATTTGGCTGTGTCTGTCCCGTTGCTAAGATGGGAGGGGTTGCTACTACTTCTCTATTTTGGTGATAGTTGGCTCCTTTGTGGGTAATTGGACTGCCATTAAGTATTTACATGAGTTGGGCCTCGTGCTTAAAATTCTAACTTCATTTAATTAGTTGGTTACAGGCATGGGACACTGAGGGAGGCGGGAATTTGCTAGGTCACCGAAGCATTCCTATTAATTTTTTTCTAAATTTGTCGGTGTAAAGTTTACTCATTTTATAGTTAGTTTTGTTATTATTATTGATTTCTTTTTCATTGCCGTTGTCGTTGTTGTGTTATCTGTTTTTCCGCGCCTTTATATTTGCTTTTACCATCTTGTGATCTTTTGTCTCTCCTATTCCTTATATATCAAAATATTCGTCATAAGTATGTCTTTTTTTACATATTACATTCAAATCCACTTTTTTATGACTTTTCTTGGGCAAAATTCGTGTTAGTTTTCATCTTCTAAATTAATACAATTCTTGCGCGTGAATAGCAAGGTGCAGCTTGACATACAAATGAAGAGAGCATTTAAACAACAGAACTCAGTGAGAAAACCTTTCCTATGTTATTTGTAGCGCTTCCTCTTATGCAATACGACTTATGCACGTTTGTGTGTTCACATATGCGCCAAGTTTGCTTTTGTTAATAGTTTCAGGATCTAAAAGATATGAAGGAAACGTAAGAGATGGGAGATTGCTGCTTGATGTTTGACAAGCTGTTCCTGGAAGCAAGGAGAGTCAGGTAGCTTGAAGGGATCAATGTTTAGCAGCAAATCTAGAAGTGCAGGGCTCAGTGACAGATGTTTTTAAGCTCAGTTGGATATGTTGGGTGGCACAGAAACAGAGTTTAGTAATTGAGAGCCGTTCCGAGCGTAATGCCTCAGCGAATTATTAATTTTTTCCTTACCCTTCTGATGTATACATAATACAAGATAATCAGCACATCTTTTGGCCAAATGGGTTTAAAAAGATAGATAAAATAATGTCATTATATAAAATGAATCAGCTTAAATTTGTGTTTGAATAACCATCAAGATGGCTGTAGCCACTACAGTGAAGACTAGAGTTTATCCAAAATTATTGTAATGGTAAATATTTTGGACTGCTCGAGTGACCCATTAGAAAATGATTTAGATATACTAGAAATGGTGGTGGACATCTCACAAATCTGTAGGATATCCTTAAAACGGTGTCAAACATCTTTAAAAACGGTGCGAGAACTTCTCAAGTTAGAATTGCATGACTTCCAAATGTTATTGGACATCTTAAATTGGACATCCTTGCTAATTTTCATTCTGTAATTCCGTGGAGGAAATCCAAATCTTTCCTGAATTCATACAGTTTACGCTCGTTATGAGACCAATGCTTGCATATTTAAGAAAATTTGAGGTTTGTAGGTTGATTGTCATGCCTTTTAAATGACTAGAAGAAAAAGAGCTGAGAGCGCTTAGAAGCTGGAACGAAAAATAGAGGCTCTGCACAACGCAATCAATTAATTAAGGAAATCAAGTTATAATGCGTTTGAAATATATTTTTCTAACGATTAGAAGTATAAAAGTTCAATTACACAGTTTTTATCGCTAGAGAATAAATTATATATATTCCATGCTACTCATCTATTGTCAGCCGTCGCAAACGGTAAGAGACTTGCCTTTATTGCATAACGAAGCTACACTCGATCAAATGCACCCAGAATTGGTATTTTGCTACTGGTCGAATGAATGGTTTCCACATCCTCTCTTACCCTAACTTATCCTCTTTCTTTACGAATATCTTCCTCAAAAAGGTTCGTTTATTTGAATAAAAATAAAAATGTTGAATAAAAAGTGGAAGGTAGCGGAGTATTTGACAAAACAATGGAATAATGGCCCTAAAGAATGCCAATGTATAGCTTCCGTGAGTGCCAAGCAGTGCTAGCTTTCCCATTTTCTGTTTCACACTCAGAAATTGTGGCAAGGAAAATCTGCTTTTGTTTATTCATAGAGCCATGCATATGTCCTTGCTTCCACCCCTTATAAACCCATTCTAGAGGATGATGGAGACGCCATGAGAAAGGAAATTTTCACTAAGGCAAACGGGTTTGGTCGTTAGGGGTTGCGTGCATGTAGCAGTAATCGCTGCATGATACCAAAAAACAACTTAATTGTGGATTCGAACCGATGAGCTTAATGGAGGGGAAAGGGGATTTAGAAAAAAGTGATCTCTTTTTATGCTAATGAATAAAGATAAAGATTACGTTTAGGGGAGTTATTGAACAGATTATTCCCAACGGGTAAGAGTTAAGAAAATACTAAAGAATATAATGAAAAAAGAGAGGAATACAGAGATGAAAAGAAAACTAAAGGGAATCTCTCACTCTTAGAGCTGGGAGATGACCACATTGACATGAGGGAGCAAGAACTGGTGATCGTTAGGATTTAAGATCAAGTTCTTTACAACACGTGGATGTTTATCTGAAATTACTTACTTAACAAAAAAGATCTAGTAAATATTCCGGGAGCACGTAGTAGAGGTAATGGTTCGTAAACCGGCCTTTTTCCAAGCGGTGGTATGTCTACATTTGTTATTATGGTGGTGAACTCGTATAAATAACAAAAAACTAATACTACTGATCCATTACTCCAGTAAATTGATTCCATATAGCCTTAGATTTTTAGTCACTTTAATGAATGGAGTGGAGGTTCACACCTCTTTTAGTGTTAGGATGAAAGTGGCTTCCATAAGGCTAGTTCAGTTGACAATGACTACCCTATGGCGTGTTGAGTTGAGGATGATAATCATAAAGATAAATGGGTTAAACATTGCTGCATAACAATTGTTTAGTTCATAATAATATCATAAGCCTTCTTGGGTTGCGAATGACTGCCATAATATTTGTTGAGTTGATAATGGCTTCCTTATGGTGTGGTGAGTTAATACTGGTGGCGAGATGTTTTTTTTATTTAATATTAGCTATCATAAGGCTTACTAATTTGATAATGGCAGCTATAAGACTATTGAGTTGATAAAAGCTGACCTTAAGGTTGTTCAGTTGATAATGGCTAATTTAAGGGTTGGTCTGGTTCAAAACGCGTACTAAAAAGCTTTTTGAGTTAATAAAAGCTATTGTAGAGCTTAATAGATTAAAAATGGATGCAATAAGTCAATTTGAGTTGATGATAACAACGGCAATGAGGTTTTTTGAGTTGATAATGCATTTTATTAAGCTTGTTTAGTTGACAATGATTGCAACAAGGATTGCTGAGTTAATAATTAATGTTCCAAGACTGTTGAATGGATAATGGATGCCATAAGACTTTTTGAGTTGTTAATGCCTATCATAAGGATTTTAGGTTTAAAAATTACTGCCCTAATGCGTTTCTATTTAATAATGGCTCTCATAAGATGCATTTGTTTGATAGTGGCTGCCCTTAGGCTTGTTGGATTGATAATGGGTAACAAAAGCTCGTTGGGTTGATATTAGTAGCATAAATGCTTGTTAATTTTATAATGGCTGCCACAAAGTTTGATAGCTTTTTAATGGTTGGCATAATCTTTGTTGTGCAGAGAATGAATGGCACAAATCGTTTTTCATGGTTAGTGGTTGGTTTTAAGCTAGCTGAGTTGATAATGACTATCATCACGCTAGTTGATGCCATCTACATGTCTCTTTGAGTTGACAATGGCTAACCCATGGCTAGATGAGTTCAAATTTGCTGCGAAAAGGCTATCATAAAATTGTTTGATTTAATAATGGCTGCCATAACGGTTATTGAATTGATAATGGCTATTATAAGTTTAGTTGGGTTAAAATCTGCTGCGATAGGGCAAATTGATTCAGGAATAATGGCTATTTTAAACCTTTTTTAGTTGAAATTTGCTGTCATTACTGCTTTATAAATGGGGAATGGCTGATATTACACAAGATTATGTATTTAATTATGGCTGCTTTAAGTCATTTTAAGCAGAGAATGGCCGTTCTAAGTATTTTTAATTTGATAATGGATATCATAAGGCTTATTGGTTTAAGAATGGCTGCTACATCAATTCCAAGGTGTGTTTCAACATACTGATTCAACACTATAATCTATTACAGATCGATCTTTGTCTCTATATTCTTGTATGGCTGCGATTAATGGAATAGCCCCTTACAGGCTAAGCTTTTATCGGCCCACTGCATTAAACAACTCTTCATTATCCAACATTGGACTTTTTCCTCGAATCGCTTCCTATTTGCTTTAAACTTGGCATTTTCGCCAATGCCTAATCCGAATTAACTAATTGGTGGCTTTTGTAACCAAGCCACCAATCATGTCAATAATGCGCCACGATTACCCCAATGTCAGGAAAAAGAACTTCTGTCATAACACAATCTAAAGGACCAGTTTGATCATAATTACTCGCAAATACTTCAGCACTAGTCAAGAAGGGTACATTAGTTCTCTCGCCTGCAATGACCAAACAAGTCTCGACACGCAACTCACAAGCAAATCCTGCGCCAAAACCGATATAGAACCAATGCTCTCACCCTTCTACCAGCAAAATTCACATGAATTCGCGGTAGCGCCTTTACTACTGACTCTGATGAGGTGCCGGTGCGCCAGCTCCTCCAATCCTATTTCCATGCATGTATCCCTTGCAACATGCGCCTCTCGTCCATAGTTCTAACAGGTGAATTTACGTTTAGGAAAAGGATATTCTTTGCCTCTTATCATCTTCAACAATTTTGATCGTTGATGGAACAGCCGCAATAGGTTTTTCAATTAGTATAACTAATAATGATCTGGCACTTTTGACTGTCTCATCCATCGGTAAAATTTCAATTCGTGACATTGCTTGAATCTCTCGAGATACATCTGATGGAAATTCAATAATAAATGACCACCACAGCGATTTCTTATAAGCGATGTATGCCAATCTTGCCAACCGGCGTAAATGTGTCATAGAAAAATCGACAGATTCATCGCATCAGCATCTTTCTTTTCGAGACACTTAACTCGTTGTAAACAGATTAATCACTCGCATCTAAAAACAGCCGGACAACAATCATAACCTAGGTTATTAGAGTGGAGCAACAAATGTAGTAGATTATGATAGAAAACACAAGAAATGTGCACATTTTCATCCTAACAAATTCAACAGGCCTGAAATCGAGATAATTCAACGACAATCCCCTTAAGATAGCTACTCCTTTTCGACTGACCAAACTTTGCACCTCGGCATAACATCATTGGTTACGTTAGTGTAACTGCGCAATTGTGACGTAAAACAAAGTGTTGCGAACCAATTGATAATATCCCCGGACACAAGAATCTCCCTAATTGAAATTGGATTAGTCATCTCACTCACACCGCCCAATAAATCTGAGCAGCAACAAAATTATAGTGAGAATCCTTCAAAGTGTCATTGGTTCTCCCAGAAGAAATTTGTCAAGCAAACTCTCAGTCTCATGGATTTGAGATTGAATTTATTTCTAGATTCCCAATTTTGGCACAATGAGTAAAATTATTGGTATAGATTTTTGTCTTCTCATATTTTGGTTAATTTAAAATGTGCATGTTTCATTGATAATGAAATAAAAATCCCAATAAGAGTTATCAATAAAAGATATATATATATATATATATATATATATATATATATATATATATATATATATATATATATATATATCACCACCATTGGCGTTTTCAATTAGGATAATTCTAAAATGGAATTCCTATTATCCTCTTAAGGTGGTTTATATAAGGCTAATAAAAGCCAATAATATGTGAGTAATTGAAAGGAACCAATAGTCCCTTAATTTATTTTGCATGAGATAATAATTAGATATAAGCCTTCAGTTGTTGCAGCTCTATTTGACGGATTTTAGCCACCAACAACTTGCAAGGTTTCACCATTTTTTAAAAGGTGGATTTTAAGGATACGTTCTTTAAAACAACTTGAATAAACTTCGATCGAGAATACCGCCATGAGCACTTGCTTCAGATTGTTTAAACCATTCCCAATGCTCATCTGGGTATGTAAACCGTATCTTAAAGTGATATAGAAAGTGTATCTGCCTATCTTGATGACATGTTAATTGCAAGAAAAAGTGAAGTAGTAAGGTATTTACATGAGTGGGGTTGCACTGATGGCATATCAATCTTGTAAAGTGCCAATTCGTTAGAGATTCCGTTAATTTTGGAGGGCAAAGTAAATTCATACGGTACATCCCCAGACCAGACAATGACAGAGTTGTGTCAATTAGAGACTATTCGATGTAAAAGATATTGCAAAAATTGCAAAGGTTATTTGGCTTTATTATGTTTCCCTGAGGTGTACTAGCCCTCTCTTTAATCTAACCAACCTAGGCAACATCCCATTTAACCTGTCCCAAACCCTCCATTCGAATGGGATGAAGAAGTAGAATTTTCTTTCATTACCATTAAAAATATGTAGTATATTCCACTCCTTTGTTAGATTCCCAAAGAAACTGCTCCTCCGTTTGATTACCAATGATTCAGATGCTGGGATATGCCATGTCTAACAAAAATCATACATTCAGAAATTAGAGGCCTTTAAAAGCCTAGAAATTCAATATTCAATTTTCAGACAGAAACTATTCATTCACATATCACATGCGCATGCTCAAAGGCAATAGCTTCAATGTTAAACAGAATGCCAGGAAATGTTTGGTACTTCCTACTCTCATTACACTAAGCACACTCCTATAGAATCTTTTTCATTCGAGAAAATTTCAGACTACAGTAATCATATTATACAGATGCCCGGAAAAGAGAATTCTAGTGGTACTTTTTTCCAAGCACATATAATCACTTGCGACCGGTAGTTCTGACCAGATTATGTAGTACTATCATACCTAATACAAAGTGGTAATCAAACTCCTTCTAATATGCCGTTTACTTATGTCATCTCATCATAATCAATGATTAAATAAGAGGCATTAATTCCTACTCTCTCAGTGAATCAAGGACTAATTGTAAAACAAGAAGAAACTCAATTTAACTTCATATGATCAATATGCCTTCCTTTAACTTCTCCATCATATGTGATATTTCCAAATGCTTTTTACTAATTACCTCACTTCCAACAATAATAAGCTCAGAATAAGTTATTATGAAAGTTTCACTCTTTGGGAAAGCTTTCTATATTAAAGTCAATCACAGACTAATTAGTATGAAATCTGTAAGGAAATACACATGGGAATGGGTTCTAAATTGATTAGATTTCATAAAATCCAAGATCCAGACTCAGTACAGGCAATTCTCTGCATCAGAATCCAGATTTTATACTATACATCTCAATTTAGTAGTCCTATTTTCGACTACCAGGGAAGGTTATATTTACATATTTACCATCCTTTGCCGTTACACAAAGTGAATAGAGGCTTATTGTTTGAAAAACTTCACCATAGAGTTGATCTTGGAAATACTTTTCCACAATTTCTTTGGGAGCTCTTGTTCAAATGAGCTCAACCATGCATTTCCGTTTCAGTCTGGACTTTTTAAACCGTTATTCAAATTCACAGCCACCGAATTCGTATTCATCTCACCCCAAGATAATCCCAAGTAGCTCACTTTTACAAAAAATCATTACCTGTACAAGTGGTCTTTGCTTATAAAATAAAAACACGAATATAGTTGAAAAATCTGACAGACGTCATTTTTTACAATGAAATACACCAAAAGCAGATAACGATGTTCTTCCAATCAGATTAGTAATAACTCACGCCAACCATGCTGTAAAATTCATTTTTGTCTTCAAAATGTGACCCTCTTCAGCAAACATTTATCATCGACCTCCCGCAAAGGATGAACTTTTTAACCCCTCTTATTTCCGTGAAATCGACCCTCAAAGACATTTACCTCCCATCACTCTATCCGTAGTTTATCCCCACCATACACCTATCTATACTAAATAATACACCGGAACAAACATACTACAAGGCGTCAATGGAAAAGTTCGGGAACTACGTAAATTTGAACCTCTTCAAATATATGCACAGAACACAGAATCACACAATACTAGACAAGGTTTGCAAGTTTCTGCTCCACGTCCAAAGAGAACCGTGAAGTGGACTTTGAGGTCAAACACCATCAGGTACACTTAGAGGAAAACAAGAAAACTTAAGATTACACTCGTTTGAAGTTTCCCTAATTATGATAAATTTTCCTATGATAGCTCCCGTTACTTAAAAATTATTCGTTAAAAGGATTGTCATCAAATGTGGCAGATGCCCTGTAAAAAATACTGATATTTCCAAGTGTCATTTTCTAAATTTTCTGCTTAACATGTACTTGATGGTCGGATTTTTTTCAATGATCACCGAACAATGAAAGTCTGCAATTTATCTGCCATGTCTATTTAGCCATTTTTTTTGCTGTAGTTACAAATAGGCAAAGGAAATCAGTTGAATTAATTAATTAATACTCTCTTTTTGTTTAGTAATGAAAAATAAAAATTATAAGAAATAAAATAGTGTTCCGATTTTGTTACATAATGCATTGGAAAATGCCTGGTGGTTAATCATAATGTATACTTACAATGGGGGCTTATCCACATCCCAAAAATAACCTAATCAGCTAAAAATGATAAATTAAAAAAATCAGGCAAATTTTTTCAATAGTAATTAAACAAAAATAAATTAAATCAAGCGCAGGAATATAATCGTTCAAATGGGACACGACTAGTGAGCATTAAGCAACAAGAGCGAGGATAGTTGCTCAGCAGCCTGTAACAATTATGGAATTTATATTGGGATACTCTTTTCGTAGGTGTGTACATTGTGCGAATGAAAGCTCATGCAAATTTGCATATTACCGTAAATATTAAAGTAATTTTCTATCTTGCCAAAACCATTAACGAGATCCAAGAACAAGTTATGATGAACAAAAGGTCTCGTGCCCTTACTTATTCTGATTATGTCCTTATGACTTTGAAATCTATCAATACTTCCTGGAGTAACCTTTGGAGGACCTTGACATTTCTATTCTTTGCAAAGAGTGTAAAACAATAGAATTATTTCAATTTCGTTAGAATCAGCAGGATAGTTATGATGTTATTCCTCCCAAAATCTAATTCCTGAGCTAACCTTAGGAGGACTTTAGGAATTATATCATTAAAAACAACAAAATGAGTTCAGATTTCGTTAGAATCGGCCAAATAGTTTTGATGTTATTGCCAAAACAAATAATTCCTGGCTAACCTTGGGATGACTTTGACAATTATATCATTCAAAGTATGATGTATAACAACATAAGGGTTTTAAATTTTGTTCGAACGGTCGGAAGAATTATATTATGGTCAAAAGAAAATAATTCCCTGCCTAACATTGGAAGGACTTTAGCAATTATATCATTGGAAATATAATGTAAAAAGACATAAGGGTTTCAAATTCTATTAGAATCTGATGAATAGTTATGATGTTATTGCCAAAACAAAATAATTCTCGGGATATGCTTCATAGGACTTTTTCAATTGTATCATTCGAAAGAAAATGTAAATCAACATAATGTTTTCAAATTTCTTTAGAATTGCCTGAAATTTTACAATGTTATTAAAATAAAAGCAATACGTGGACCAACCGACATAGTGAGATGTAGAGTCGCATGTGACTAAGAAGTCACAACTTTCTAAAAGCTTATTAAAAAGATTAACTAAATTATATTAAAATATATAATTTTTTAATTAAAATGGCAAACCTTAACTTTTTGTCACACTTCATTTATGGAATTGGAAAGGCGAAAAATTGATCATCCTCTAATTACATAGTCTAGAATAGTATAGCATATCACATTATAGCATAGTATAAGATATCCTGCCTAATTTGCGTATCTTCCTCTTTTATCTTAGTGAAACCTGCTTGATCAGAGTGATGGCTACTTGTCACTAGCGACCTCTGATGGCTACGTCTACTCCCATAACCACCGGAAAAAACGTGGCGGAGGGGTTTCTCTCATTCATAGTGTTTCTTTCTCTGAATACCCTTCCATCCCCCTCTTCTTTCTTTCGAGGCCCTTATCTCTGTCTCTAATTCTGTTTCCTCTCTAACAATTATTGTGTCTACTGCCCCCCACCCAGCTCTTCCCTTGATCTTTTTATTGACGAATTTAGTAACCTTCTCGCTAATCTCTCCCCATCTGGTCATCTTATCATCATGGGGGACTTCAACCTCTCAGTCTCTAACCCTAATCTACCTGCCTTCCTTGAGATCCTTGACCTCTTCTCCCTTACTCAACACGTTTCTTCCCCAACACGCTTCCATGCTAACATTTCAGACTTTATAATTTGCGACTGTCAAATTTCCAACTTGACCACTTATATCCTGTATAATGCTACTCGTATCTCTAACTGTTACCTTATTAACTATAACGTCTCAACCTCCACTTCTTTGCCCTCTCGGCCTCCTCTCATCCCAAAACCTTATCGACGGCTAGCCTCCATTGACATCCCATCCCTCCTTAATGATGTTGCCTTTAATTTACCCCCTCCCGACGCTCTCAGCTCCCCTGTCCAAATCCTCTTATCCTTGGAGCAATCCCTCCTAACTTGCCTTAATGCCCACTCCCTCATTATTACTGCTACGTCCTCTCGCCGTCACTGCGCCCCATGGCACTCGCGCCGTAAAGCTCGCTCCCATCAGCAAGATACAACTGTTCTTTCGCTCACTTATCGTCTTGCGACATCTCTTTACTTGGCTAAACTGAAATCTGCTCGTGAAGCCCATTCGGGTGATTTGCTAGCCGACAATAAGAATGACTCCTGTGCCATTTTCCGCCTGCTCTCTTCTCTCACCTACTTACACCAAGTCCCCACCCCCATGAGACCAACCATCCTTTGAAATTCTTCACTGATAAGGTCATCAACCTTCGCGCCTCCCTCCCACGACTGCCTGACCAGGCCTTTCACATTATTCCTGATCAACTCCCGCGCTCTAAAAAATCTGGCTCCACTTGTGACTTGTTTCCCCCCCCCCAAACTGTTAATCAAAATATTGCCTATCATACTCCCAAAGCTTTTTCCAACTGTTCAATACCTCCCGTCCAATCCTTAAAAAGTCGAAACTTAACCCTTCCGACCCAGCTAGCTATCACCCGATCTTGCAACTTTCCTTCCTCCCTAAAGTCCTTGAGAAAGTAGTTCTTTCGTGCATTAATTCCTACATCGTTATCAATCAGGTTTTAAAGCTGGGCACTCTACCAAAACTGCTCTAGTCAACCTCATACTACTTTACCTCTCCGCTTCCTTTGATACTATTGACCATTCCGTCTTGCTTGATCGCCTCCACTCTTTCCTTGGCATTTATGGCGCTGCTCTCGACTGGTTCCGGTCTTACCTTTCGTCTCACACCCAATCTGTAGTGATTAACGATTTCTCCTCTAACCCCACACCCATTCGCTTTGGTGTCCCTCAAGGCTCTGTCCTCGGCCCTCTGGTCTTTTGTATCTACTCATTCCCTCTTATCTCCTTCCTACGTAATCCTTTCTATTCTTCTACTTCTATGCTGATGAGACTCAGATCTTTATTTTCTCTTCCCCTCGACAATTGCCCACTCAATCTGTGACCTATCTGCCTATTTTTCTATCTCGCACAGGCTATCGGCTAACTTCCTCCTAATTAACCACTCCCAAACCGAAGTTCTTCTGGTTAGTACCCCCATTCTACTATACAAAGTTAAATCCCTTCTTTCCCTCCCTCCCTCTGGATGGAAACTTGGCCGCTTTATCTGACTCTGTTAGAAATCTGGGGGTTGTGTATTATGAGCATCTTTTCTTCAAGCCCCACATCCACAATATTAGTAAATCTTCTCTTTGTTTCCGCAATAACTCCTCCCACATCTGCTCTCACTTCGATCGCCGAAGTCTTGAGACTGTTGTCCACGCCTTCATTACCTCCCACCTAAGAGGAAGAGAAATGTGTACCGGCAATCGAAGATCTCGGGTGACTTTGACGAATACCGGAGGCTAGCCAGGAGAGTGAAGTCCAGCATAAGGGCGGCTAAGCGGTCTGAGGAACTCTAAGTGGCAAGACTCTGTAAAGAGAATCCCAAGGAGTTTTTGGATATGTAAACAGCCGTAAACCAATTCGTCAAACGATTGGCCCTTTGAGGAATGAGGAGGGGGCTTTAAAGCAGTCAGATGCAGAAAATGCTAACCTCCTCAACGACTACTTCTCTTCAGTGTTTACTGAAGAGTGTGATCCCATCCTACAGCCAACGGAATCCTACTCGGGGAAAAGGTTGGAGGATATGGACTTCACCGAAGGAGAAATAAAAAAGAAGATCACTGACCTAATGACGAATAAGTAACCTGGCCCGGATGGGTTTCTACCTAAAGCGTTGAAAGAAGTGCGTGATCAAGTGTCACGACACCTAAGCGCATTCTTCAACATGTCAATCCAGACCGAATGCGTTCCTAGAAAGTAGGGTGAAGCGGAGGTGCCTTCTATCTTCAAGAAAGGATACCGTAGCCAATTGTTGAACTACCGACCTATCAGCCTGACTTCGATAGTCAGTAAACACATGGAAAGCATCATGGTGGACAAAATGACGTCGCATTTTGAGTCAAACCTGCTATTAAGGAGTTACCAGCACGGTTTCCGAAGGCAACGGTCATGCCTGACGAACCTTGTGGAATTCTTCCACTTCGTTTTCAGTGAGCACGATCAAGAGAAGCGGTGGATGTGGTCTACTTAGACTTTCAGAAAGCCTTTGATAAGGTACCACACCGCCGCCTTCTCGGGAAAGTGCGAGCGCTAGGCAAAGAGCAAAGAGTAGCAGGCTGTATCAAAAACTGGCTAAATGGCAGACCGCAACAGGTGGTGGTGAATGGACAGGCTTCTGAGTGGGTGCCCGATACTAGCGGAGTGCCTCAAGGTTCTGTCCTGGGACCACTACTATTCATCATCTACTTCAAGGACATTGCTGGTGACATAGTAGCCAAGATTTCTAAATTTCCTGACGATGCACAGGACGGAAATACTGCCCGCCTGCAAGATGATCTTGGGAAGATTGGAGAGTGGTCTGATACGTGGCAAATGCCTTTTAATGTAAACAAATGTAAAGTGATGCATATCGGCCACCGAAATCTCCAATCACCTTATATCCTTATGGGCACTGCTCTCGAATCCACTGACACTGAGAAGGACCTGGGTCTAACTATCACCAGTGACCTCACTTCTCGAAAAAGTGTATTGCGGTAGAAATGAAAGCCCAAAGGATGTTAGGGTATATAAAGCGACAGTTTGTATATCGGAACAAGGAGATAGTACTGTGTCTGTACAACTTCCTCGTCCGAGCGCACCTGGAGTATGCCGTACGATTTTTGAGTGCTTCGTTTAGAAAGGACATCGAGAGATTGGAACGCGTGCAAGCCAGGGCAACCAAACTGATTTCCTCTATCAGACATAAAAGTTATGAAGATAGATTAAGGGAATTAGATATGTTCTCGCTGGAGACCCGGAGACTACGTGGTCAGCTTATCGAAGTGTTTAAAATATTTTGAGGATTCGACAGACTGGACTACGGGGATATTTTCCAGCTCAGCGAGGGGAGAAAAAGAAATCACGGCTACAAGCTTGAACTGAAGCGATACCACCGTGATTGTGCTGGAAATTCTTCACATACAGTATATGTGGTAGTTGTAACGCACTTCCGACGGAAGTTGTCAACAGTGAATCTATTGACTAGTTCAAGTCAAGACTAGATAAAGTCTTCTGAAATCACCGTTAAGAGCCTCGCGAGTGATCTTCGAGGTTGTCACTGACACCTTCGAGGATTGCGCCAAAAGTGCCCTCCTTGTATGGGCCGTAAGCTCTTCTAGGGTACTTATTTTCCTTGTACCTCCTTGTAGCTCTCTTCTTGTAAATCTACCATCTTCCTCTCTACGTCCCCTTCAGCTAGGCCAGAACTGCGCTGTCCGACTACTCCTCTGTCGCTCTTGCTTCTTCCCTTCTAAGGGGCTTAGATATCGTTTTCATTTCAAAATTCTTCTCTTCACTTTCAAGGTCCATCACCAAAAGGCCCCAACCTACCTTTCCACTGCCCTTTTCCAACGTCTCGCCCCTCGGTCCCGTTCGTTCAGCTCATGCTCCTCTCCTGAATACTCCTCGCTCGTGCCTCTGCTCAATGGGCGAACGCTCCTTCTCAGTCTGTTCCCCTAAGCTTTGGAATGCTCTACCAGCCGAAATTAGATCTGCTGCATCACTTACCACTTTCGAGTGACTCCTGAAAACGCATCCCTTCAGGACTGCCTACTCATCCACCTGATCTTAGCCCACAACCGAACGTGCGCTGTGTGAAAGCCTCTGGCCTTGAAGAGCGCATTATAAGAAATTTATTATTATTATTATTATTATAGCATATTATAACATAAGATAGTATAGTATAGCATAGCATAAAAAATATAGTATAGTATATGTAATATAGTCTATCTACTATTGTCTAGAATAGTATAACATTTAAGAGCATAGCCTAGTATAGTCTCGAATAGAAACCTAGCAGAACCTAAATTACCGTAGGATAGCTTACCATAATATTCCCTCAACTAGCATAATAAAGATGTGGTATATTATAGACTAGCTAGAGTGCCTAACATAATAAATCCTGCCTAGTCTAGCAGAGCATATTATATTATAACATAGTATGTATAGTGTACTATAACAGAGTATATTATGTCATAGCATAGTTTACCATAGTAGGGCCTAGCCTAGTATTGGATAGCTTATTCTACCTTAGCCTAGCTTAGTATAGCCCATTCTAGCATATGATTCCCTTTATTAGTATAACCTGCCATACCATAGTCTAGCGTAGCTAGCATAGTAAATCCTAGCCTTACATAGTATAGTGTAACCTGGGATAGTATGACTTAGCCTAGCCTAATCTAGCCTAGCCTAGCAAAAAATGTAGAGTATGGCCTATCTTACTCTAGAAAACATAGGAAAGCCTAGCCTAACATAGACTAGTACAGCCTAGCATATAAAGGATAGTAAAGCTTACCAGATTATACCATAGTATAGGTTATCATAGTATAGCCTAGCCTAGAGTTGTATAGTATAGCATAGTCTAACCTAGTCTAGTTTAAAATAGTTTAACATATTATTGACTAGCTTATCCTCGTATAGCCTAGGCTAGCCTAGCATAGTATAGTAAATCTAATATAGCCTATCTTACGTAAATCTAGCTTAGCATAGTATAGTATACGTGTGGAGGTATCCCCTTAGAATAATATTATTTCCCCACCTCCTATGACATTACTTAGGGAGAGAAAACGAGCCGTTACTCCCTCTGCCCTTCTGACCTCACGCTTTTTGACTCGCTGCCAGTCTCCGTGAAATTCACACCGAGGCTACCTCCCGGCCCTCTCAATCTTCCCTCCCCCCTCCCTCGGTTCGGGAGATTACTTTGTAAATTCGCCGTGAACCGCGTTTCTGGCTCCCACCACTGTCGCCCGTCTGGCCCGCTGATCCCTGACTTTGACACCTCACCGCAAGAAGACGCTCGGGTTGTCACGCCCGATCACGAAGATTAAGAAGGTCTTAATCACTCTGCCTGTTTTGAAGAACTCCGGGTACATATCCACCCGCTCCAGGCTGACAGACAGATTTGGTTAGACGCAACTTTCCTGAAAGGAGTGCAATTCAACGAGCTCTCTCCTAAAGACTGTGAGTGACGGTAGCAAGCAACGGAAGCGCTGGACATCACACCCGTGCTTTCGGGTCAGGGAGAAGAGTCTCGTGAGGCAACGTCAGCCTTTCTCATCCAGCTTCGGATCAAGGATTGGATAAGCCGTCCTCCGAAGTTCTTCTGGTGATGTCTTAAGGACAAGAGGCCCGTTACCTCGCTCAAGCCGAGTGTGGAGAAGTCATCTCTCCGCCCCCTTTCGAAGTTCGTTTGGGAAATCCTGAGGACAGGAGGCCCGCATCTCGCAAACGTAAGTTCAAGAGGAGTAGACTCACCCGCTGCTGGTTTTGTGGGTACTACCTGTGAGTAATCAAGGTCACCAAGACTTCCCCCAAGTTTGCCCCACCTTGCCCTCAAGTTTCAAAGGGAGTAAATCACGCATTACCCTCAATCTCCCATTATGACCATTCCTAACCACGGTTATTAACTAGCTATTCGGAGCTTAAGTCCCTCTTATTTATGTACCCCTATAAATATCCATATTTATTGTTGTGCATTTTTATTTCGTGTGTATTAAAATCTACTTTTGTCATTGCGTTTGTTATATTCCTTGGTCAAGCAGCTGCCGCTATCTATTCAAATCGCACTCTTAGATCAATAACAGTTGTCGATTTGCTTGGCCTACCTTAGAGTCTATGAGCGCATATTCACGTATACTTGGCCATACCTCGACATAAAGCATAGTATGACCGAGCCTAGCCTAGTATAAACTAGTCTAGCATAGTATAGTCTAGCTTAGCAGAGTATATACTTTCCTATTCTAGGCCGGATATATCTTGTTATAACACACCAAACCATAGTCTAGACTAGCCTACCCTAGCCTATGATAGCTTAGCATTGTACACAATAATCTAGCCTAATCTAGCGTAGTATATTCCAGCATAGCCTTACATAGCATATACTACCCTTGTATGCCCAGCCTAGTATAGAATGGCCTATAATATCATGGTATACCCTAGAATAGCCTAGTATACCCTAGCCTGTTATAGACTTGCGTATATAGCCTAGCATAGTATATATTAGAATAACCTAGCTTGGTAGAGTATACCTGAGCCTATCATAATGTATCCCAGCCTAGTCTAGCTTTGCTTATCTAAGTATAGCCTTGCCTGTCTAGCAGAGTATAACCTAGCCTAGCTAAGCGTAGCCTACAATTGTATATTGAAACGTAGTATAGCTTAGCTTAGCCTCGTTCACTGAAGCGTACCCCTATATATTCTATCCTAGCCTAGTTAGCATAGCCTAGTATAGTATATCATAGCCTACCTTGCCCCACCTTACCCTAGCGTAGTTAGGGTAGTGTATGCTAGGGTAGCATAGACTAGACTAATAGATGTTGACTTAGGGTTGCATAGCATGCATAACATAGACTAGCTTACCCTAGCAAAGCCTCGCTTATCCTATCCTGGTATAGTGGAGACTAGCCTAGTGTAGTATAGCTTAGTATATCATAGCCTAACCTAGCATACTATAGCCTACCCTAGCCTAGTATAGCCTTTCATGACCTGCCTAGCCTAGTATAGCTTAGCCTAGCCTAGCATAGCATAACCTAACCTAGCATTAACTATCCTAGACACGTATAGCTTATACTATACTATTAAACCCTAGTTAAACATGGCTTATTATTGTCTATCCTAACATATGTACTATATGCTATCGCATCATAGCATATTATAGCATAAATTAACATAATAAATTTTACCCTTGTGCATTATATCTTAGCATAGCTTCGTATAGTATAGCCTAGCCTATAATATTCTAGCATAGAATAACCTATTCTAGGCTTGCCTAGTAGAGTATAGCATATTATAGCCTCGCCTAGTCTAGCAGAGTATCGGCCGAAAAGTTATGATGTTATTGCCAAAACAAAATAATTCTCGGAATAACCTTGATAGGACTTTGGCAATCATAGAATTCGAAAGAGAATGTAGAACAACATAATTTTTTCAAATTTTGTTAGAATCTGCTGAATAGTTATGATGTTATTACAAAAAGAAAAGCAAAACGGGAACCGACCGACCGCCAGACATAGTGAGATATAGAGTCACTCGCGACCTGACTTGCACGCGACTAAAAACAAGGGAGTATTATTTTATCTTGAAATGGGGATTTCACTTGCAGCATGAGTAACTGCCATTTAGGCACCAGTGCCTGCTGAAACATTTGCGACTATTTATCTTGCATAGATTTTCCCTTCCTCTATCTTTACCACTTTCTCTACACAACTGTTCCTACCGACTTTCTACGAGAGGTGCTCTTGTTATTTTTACTTTTATTTAAATCCATATAAATATGTCCTTAAATAATAATAATCACTTTTTATGGAGTGGACTCTGCACATCTTTGCTCCGGGACTTTTCGAAATACGTGAATGGTCTTAACTCTTGTTTCCCCTTCATTTCTTGCTTGGGACTTCTCTTATTTCTATTTTGCATCCGTTTCGATTAATTTCCTACTCTGGTAATCCAATCTAATTACGCATTTTGTATCTCGAAATGACGAGATACGCAGGAACTCAATTTACGTTTTGAGCAAATAATCCTACCGTTTGTCATGGAAAAGGAATCAGTGATTTATTTCACTCATTTTTATTGGTTCCGTCATCAGACACAAAACGTTACGGTCATTTTACTTTTTTACTTGCGAAAACTTAATACGTTTCATATCATTTCCAAGATAATAAATTTGATTTTATCTCAGTCACAAAGTAATTTTGCTTATACGCATTCAGAAATTAATATTATCATTCGTCTTCCCGAAAGGAAAATCTATTTTTTTCTTTCCAGGTTCTTCATATCTTTGAAATTTCAAGTCTTCATTCACTTTTTGCTTCCAGGCTATGGAAATCTGCCTCATTTCATCATAAAATCTCATTTCATTTTAACGTCTTTATCTCCTCAATCTGTGTATGCGATTTTCTAATTCAATGACCACATCCTGGAGGCGCAGGAAGAGGAACGTGTCAAATGGCTCCAAGTTGCTCTCGTTCCCACGTCATCTGCACGAAGTAGTTATCGATGACTTACCATCACCCCTCCCCCATTACTCCACCGCATGGAATGCAACATGTAGACTGTTACACCTTGTACCTGGAGGAGTGACTTGTTCTCCCTGCCTAAGTCACCTTGACATTCACGAATTAAATTGATTTCACCCTGGCTATTCTTTCTTGACATTTCTATTATACTCTTTATCTCCACATTCTTTACAAGCTTTTTATCATCTATTTTCTTGGCTCGTGGGTATGTAGGATTTAACATGGATTCTTCCCGGACCATTATCATTCTACTCCCTACCATCTTTCCTTCCCTTATTTATCCTTTTGTCTACTATCAGGTGATCTTCAGGGACATCTGCAGGATTGTGGGGCCATCCCGCCCCAAAGCCGGCATGTGGATCTGCGCTCGTTTATAAGCTCTCTAGCTTTATTACTTTCTTTTCACATCTCATTTTACTAACTTTCTGCTTGATTTGGCCTCGTTTCTCTTGCCTCTTAAATTCGCAAGCAAGTTCCATCATCTCTCTACGCAACTCCAGACTATGATGTATGTATTTCACTGTCCATCCTCTTCCTACTAAAGAAGCCCATAATTATATTATAACAAAATGCGCCGTCAGCGTTACCACCAGCGTTGGGCTGCTACAAACCTATGTTTACGTTGCCTCAATGATAAGTGAAGTGTCTCTGGAACACTTTGCACGCTCCCAACCATAAAATTACCATTCACCGTTTAAATCAAAACTTTTACTCAACGCTAGATAACACCAAATCACCTTATGCTATATACGTACCTCTCACACATGCGCACAGCTTCGAAGAGCTTCCTCTTGTTTACCCGCTGGTCAAAGTAGTTTCAGCTTCTTGTTTTAACTTTCATATTACTAATCCTACTATTAACAATAATATATTCTTCTTTTTCTCTTAATCTCAATCCCCTACAAGGAAGTTTGGTCTTCTGATTTGCCATCTACTTCCTATTTTGACAGCAGTTTGTCATCTCGAGTTAATCATCATAATAATTTTACTAAAAAGGATACTTTTGAAAAGTGGTGCTTTTTTTCGCTTCAATAAGTCCCAAATCTTAATAAAGTGTTCAAATTTAATATTCATGTTAAGAGAGAAAAAAGGATTTCCTAAACTTTTTTGCCAAACTTGAAGCCAAAATAAATTTGCTGAAAAATATTTTCTCTTAATGTGGGAAGGCTTTTTGTACGAAATAATTTTTTTCGGAATTATTTACGTTTTAATGGGTGAAAATATTTAGGACATTAAAAAATTCTCAATCTAAAGACAATGTATTCTATAAGTTGAGTGAGTGAGAAATTTCGGACAGTAATAAAGCTAAAAGATTATTAATTGGGTTAAAATAAATATAGGTTTTAATGGTAAATAAAATTGATAGGATTTAAAGAGAGCTCAAGTCTTCAACTAAAATAAAATGATCTTTTTCTTAACTGACTTACGGCGATTAATAATTTTGAGTCCAAAATAATTCGCGTAATTGGAGGTGGGAAATTAATTCACGAATTTTGTAAAATTTAACCTCTCTCATTAGGGCGAAGGGGTATGTTTGACATATTTTATGGTTGCTCGCGCATGTTAGCAGTATATATATATATATATATATATATATATATATAAATATAAATTAAGAACCTCATTTTTATTTTCTTCTCACTACGTGCCCTAATTCTATTTAATTTGTTTTTATTCTTCATTGTTATGTTTATCTATTCATTCTTTTATTTTTTGTTAGATCATCTTTGATAATTCTCTTTTCTCTAAATGTATAAGCTTTCTTTCCGGAACTAAAGAAGGTTCAAGAGAGTTGTGTGCCAACTTAGGTCCTACCACTCTCATCTGTCCCTCTTTTAAGCAATTTCCTTATAGATGTGTGCGCTTAGTCGCGTGCAACTCTGGATCCCACTATGTCTGTCGGTCCCCGTATTTCTCTTTTTTTGGTTTTAATAATAATATTGTAACTATTCTGCCGACTCCGAACGAAATTTCAAACGCTTATGTTACTTTACATTTTCTTTAGAAATATATAATTTTAAGATCCTCCCAATCTTAGCCCTGGAATTATTTTGCTTTGGTAATAACATTGTAAATATCCGGCAGATTCTAACTTAATTTGAAACCCTTATGTTGTTTTTCATTCTTTTTTGAGTGATATAAGTAACAAAGTCCTTGCAAGGTTAGCAAGGGAATCATTTGGCTAAAACATCATAACTATTTTGCTGATTCTAACGAAATTTGAAACCTTTATGTTGTTCTATATTCTCTGTCGGATGATATAATTGTCAATGTCCTCCCAAGTTTAGTTCGGGAATTATCGAAAGAATTTGAGCTCGTAGGGTTATAAACCAAATTAAGTGGAGCACGCAACTTTAGGCAGTGTAGAAGTGTAAATACCACGTACATTAGTGTACGCAGAGCTACCCAGACACAAGCTGCGTGTCCCTCCCATACTCCAAATTCACCTTTCGCCTCGAATTCCCTCCCCCCTTTTTGCGCCTTTGAGACAACAGATTCGAGACGGCCGTTCAGGAAAATGTCGGCCCTAAAAGACTCCTGCTAGCCGACGAAGGTTCGAGTTTTATCACCGTCGTAAACTGCGACGTAGAGCGAAGTTGTGAAAGATTTACCCTGCTTGGCAGCGGATGAAAAGGTCCTTCGCGCAGTGATACGGATTTTATGAGAATTCGGTGCTTTCTTCCGATTTTTGCTCGTGAGGGAAATAAAAGGGAAACTTCTCCCTGGAGTCAGGCAGAAGATCTTGGACCTACGTCGATGGGGGGGAGTTAGTTCCACAAAGGAAACAGTTCGCCCGTTGTGATAAAGAAACTTCGGGGAATTTGTGTGTTGCCGTTACGGTACTTGTATGTAATAAACTTCTCGTAGCTGCCCCCCATTGAGCATCTGAGGTTACACAGGACCTCCTTCTG
This sequence comes from Ceratothoa steindachneri, assembly GCA_963969495.1. Lineage (NCBI taxonomy): Eukaryota > Metazoa > Arthropoda > Malacostraca > Isopoda > Cymothoidae > Ceratothoa > Ceratothoa steindachneri. The sequence goes on along the minus strand of OZ018321.1, from coordinate 143,323,388 downwards.
TGGTTTACCCTAGACTTAGCTAGGTAATCGGTTTTGGCTACCCACTCCAGGAGCCGAATAATCGGACAGTCACTTCAAGGAAGAAGAAGTCCGATTTGAGCCACATTTTGGCTCGCCTTCGTGATCCGACATAGGGTCAGTATATCACCGTTCTAGGATTACCCTCTCATTCGATAACCTTTGACGGTCGGACTAAATGTAATCATGGTCACCAGAAGAAGAACTTCACTGTCCTTTTTAAAAATACTAATTAACTCCAAGGTATCGTTAATTTGAATTATCCCCCGTCCTATCTTCACCAGTTTAATCGTAACTAGAACTTCCATCCCAAGCCGATAACTTCGAGTATTATAAGTGATTAATTCAGTGCTTAATTCAAAAATATTATTCCATTCATTCTGTCGGGTGCCCTTAAGACGCAAGCATCCTAGTGAGTAATTTTCAAGTATAATCCCATGACATGAGGTAGACTTACAGTACTTATTCAGTGCAAAGATTAATTCTATTTATAACTATATACGCTGTTTCTTATTTCTGATTCATGTACATTAATGATTATTTTTGTATCTGTGTGTTTAACTATTTTGGACGATCCTTTGGCAATTATTAAGCAATCCCATCGGCTCTAATCTCAATATTACTGAGTTGGGACAAACTCATGGGATGATTATCTTAATTTTGATAAAAAGGGACGCACCGGGGTTATTCTTTTTCGCCAGAAGTGGCTAAGGTAGGTATATTGGATAAACTTCACCTCCGCTTCACCTTAGTCCGGTAATAAAATATATGTCCAGGAAGTGGGACTTGGATTACCCACTCACTAAACCTCGACAGGCAGCATACCTTGTTTTAAATTAGTCCTGCCAATTCACTAAAGCATTAAATACCAACCATTTATCGATTTCGACTTATTAAAGTAAAGTTACATCGGAGTGGTTAGTCGCCTGATGGAGTCCCGATTCGTGGAGACTTTACACCGTCGCATTAGACTGTAGTTCACTCTTGTTTGGATCACAGAACGTCAAACTACTAAATGTTTTCACTGAAATGTATGGAGTATCCAAAGAGGTATGGATCTGGGTTAAACCCTTATTATTTTTTTATAATAATGCTGGTCTTAATAGCTCCCCACCAACAGAGCTCTATGTTGTTTAAAGTCTTTATAGTCCATCTAATTATATTAACTAGCGTATTATTAGCCTATATGAAAAAGAGAAACAAGAAAATATGGTGGGCCAGAAATTACTGACTCACTTAGGATGAGGGAAGAAAATAACGAAATTTTATGGAGCAACGCCAACATTAGGTTAGGTTAGCCTTACTTATTCACTAAATTGGGTTATGTTAACCTTAATCATTCGACTATCTGCCTCCTTATGTGTTATTGTTTGATGCCGGTGTTGTTTGTTGATCCTGCTCGGCTCATTTCTCTTTCTGTTAGTCTGGCTTTCTATTCCTGGACTATTTAGCGTGGTAGGGGCTATCTGACATTGTTCTTTTAGTCATTGAAGCACACAAGCCTCTGCATGACGAAAATGTAGTTATCCAGAACTGCTGACCCAACATTGCCGGGCAAGCACCCTCACCACTATACTAGCTGAGATTTGGTTTATTGGTTTTTTCGTTGTAATAGTCAGTGGGATCATTTAATTTGATAGCTAAAAAGTAGATAGAGATGTCGGTTTTAAGATGTATTGGAGTAAAAAAAGGAAAAATGATATGAAATAAGAATGTGAGTGACTTTGAGATGTAGTATGAGGTTGATAAGTGAATGTGAAGTAAATTAAGATGGTGTGTTGGAGATTGCAACACCGAGTTATTTCCATAGGTTTTCTATCGAGTTTAAATCAAGGGACTTAGTAGCTAAGTTCATCGATATTGTATGCATCAAGGAACTGCCTAATCGTCTTTTCCTTGTTGCACAACCATCAATCCTAAATGAAAACAGACTAACTGAGTCCCGATCTTCGGGCATAGGTGAACAAATGTTCATGGATTATATTCATGTAAACCGCACCGTTCATTTGGACACATAAATGGACGAGCGGACAGACTCCAGCGCTTGAAATCAGGTCTCAGAGCATTAAGCTGCACCGGCAAATTTAGCTGTTTTTCTGGTTTATGTTGATTTTAATTGTTCACCTGTACGAAGCCTTACATGCGGCTTTGCAGCCAATCCTCTAAGAAACAATTTTCAAAATTTTAAAATTCAAGAGTATATATTATTGAATAGCAAATCAAACTTTGCCGATTGATTTTTTTTTAGTCTGACTGGTTTAATAGTATAGGGGCATGCTCTTAGTCTCACAGCTCTACAGCAGAATAAGAAAGTCTGACTGGACACATTCAAGTTCAGGACGTTCTCGGCAATCTGTGGAATATCGGCCTAAATCCGTCCTAAAACGACATCTGTTGATTAGTGGTAACTTCTCTGGTAGTGTTTTTTTTATAGGAGTTTCTATTTTCTTCGTTGACTCACATAAGTAATCGATACCTTCTTCCACTAGAAAACCTGCTATCTGAATTATTTGTAAACCCTAACTATTCACTCCGTCCTGATAAACTAGGAAGACTTTAAGTAGCCGATCACCAGACACCTGGAATAATGGGGCAATACTAATTATAAGTTGAAAAAAATTGAGTCTCCACCAGCGACGCACCGCCCAGAACAGCAATGGCGAACCTTTATTAGTTACGGGGCACTTTTTATACATCTAAAAATTTTGTAAACATAAATGGGTCACACATATATTTACAAATATATTTTTAATAAGAGAGTTGTTGCTGCTTTCAGCAGCCATTCTTTAATTCGATGTTCTGTTTTGTTGTCTTCCTCTTAACGCAAGCAGCACTCGTATGCATAGCAAGGCGATTCCTGGCTGTTGATTGTATATAATTCATCGATAAAAACATTGGTTCACATGAATAAGTAAAGCCAAACTTTGTAAGTATTGCTAAGGCCAGTTTTCTTCTTGATGAGAAAGAGTTAGGCAAAGAATTCCATTCTGCAAGAATTTTTTCTAAGGAATCATGTTCACTTGATTCAGGGTCAGATGGTTTTAACTAATTTGGTTACAATTTTAAGTTAAGGTTAATCAATTTTCTCTTCCACACTGCCTTTTCTTGGTAATCTCTAAATTCCATTTCCAAGTTACTAAGATGTAGGCAATCAAACTTCTTTGAAGATCTTGAAGCTGAATTATAAGAGAGATTTGGACGAACTGTAAAGTATAATCTAGTTCTAGAAATTGAGAAAACCTCTCTGAAAGAAAGATTTGGGTATTTTTTTTATTAGGAACGAATACTTGCTAATTATAGTTTCATTTCCACTTGCGTTATCAATTGCAAAACTAGAAATTTAAATGTTTTCCTAATGATGAAAAATTGTTTAGCTTCTTTACCTCTCGATCTTTGTAAACTATTTCTAGTTTTCTTCTAAAAGCTTTAATATCCCCAAAATGGGGTGGAACAACACATCCACTACCTTGTAATTTCTCACTTAAGTTATTGTAATGAAGTGTGAAATCGTCAAAAAAATGTAAGTCATTCAACCACAAAATATTAGTCATCTGAAGAAATTAATGTCCTTTTTCGATTAGGAAGAGTCTTATTTTATTTCTTTTTTCTAATATCTCCACAAATCAGTTCAGCACCTAAAACCGTTTTAACTATCTGACATTGTTGAACAAAAGTAACCTGAACAAATGATTTGGGAGTTGCCATTCTTAAATACATGAAGAAATTTATAATTTACAATTTTTGTTTCAGCGTCATGATATTTTTCTAATAAATTTAATGTGTTTTTTGGGGCACATAGACTCTGAATGAAAAATGAAGCCAAATGCTATTAAATTGTCGATTACTTCCTGTTCCTGGAATTGCACAAATCCACTATTTTCCCAAACATCCTTGGAGCTCCATCAGTTGGCACAGATACTTTCTTTCTGAATTCAATGCCTATTTGACTAAATTACTTTCTAAATTCATCGATAATATCTTGACTGCTATTTTTATCAAAGTGTCCTCAATTTAATCAGTTCTTCTTTAATTTTTTTTAGTGAAGGGAATATTACAATAACTGCTAAATGAGCAAGCGATGTGATATCTGTACTTTCATGTAAACTAATAGAAAACATGCCAGCGTTATTTGAATCTTATATAAGTTAATTAGCTACATCTTTTACAGGGTGTTATTCTCTCTTTGACTCTATCTATTTCTAGCAACTGCTAATTACTATCAGAAAGTAGCTTACGATTCTTAGCAATATGAAAAGATAACAAAAACTGGCTGCAGAAATATTGTTCTTAGATTTTGGTTTAAACAGCCCTTAGAATTATTTGCATTGTTGTTTCCTTTAATTTATTTCTCCCAAAATAATTTCTTGCATTTTATCCTCTTTCATTGAACATAGATTCTATTAAATACTTTCAAAATGGCGTTTAATATTATATGAGTGCGCATTGATTGACTCCTTGCAAATACAATAAAATGCTTTTTTGTTATGTTCAATAACACCGTAATATTTATTCTAATTTTCAAAAAACAATCTTCAATTTCCACTACATTCTGAGCTAAATTTCTTTTGGTTGTAGCCATTCTAATGGGTTATAATTTACACATGCACAAAAATGATCAGAAATTAAATGAGCATGATGACAAAAAAATTAGTAAACTTAACACTAAACATTGACAACTGATAAACTGTAAAGAGAAAAGCAATCAGATAACATATATATATATATAGCTGTATAAACTATTTCCGAAATGTTTCGTTATTATTTAATATTAATTGGTTTTTATAACAGTTTCTCGTCGCAATTGAACAAAATATTGTGACACTAGCCCAGGAACGGATCGAAGAGTTGGAAACATCATCATACGTTTGGCAGAATTGCATATTTTCGGAGAAATATTTTAATTTGAAAAAAAAAAAAATCACTTCTCTGAGTTTCCTCTTCGTCTCTTGGGTAACTAAAAAGTTGGCGTTGGATCAGTCACGGGGGTCAGTGGTTTTGCATCACTGGCCTAAAACGTTAAACTCCACGCATCTTCGGATAATCAAGGGGTGCATATTACTACGATGGTACTTTTTAATACTACCGAAACCGAGATGGTCAAGCTTAGTCTCTTTGAAGGGATAATCGAAAATAGCTGAATAAAAGATAGAAAAATAACAAAAAGAAGAGTTAACGGACTGAACTCGTTAGATGATGGCAGACCTCCACATTAAAATTTGCTGGTTATGTTATAAGATTGGATATAAACAGTAGGCGTTCCAAATTCTTGTTGTGTAGGGAATGAATGAATTCTCAATTTGGTTTATCCTGACGTTCATTATTTGTACACATAAATTATGCGAATAAGAAGCTTAGAGGGGAGAGTAGCGGGCATAATCCCATGTAATTTTTAGTAAGCTATGTCTAAAATAGGATCAATAAAATATGAATTGTGCAGCAAACTTAAGGCTGACTTTAACAAGGATCAAGTTTAAATTGTCGAGAGTGTTAGCGATGAGATGTTTGCCATTTGTTTCCCCTCAATCAAGAAGAAAACTAAAACATGTGCTAACCAAGATATGAGAACAATATTACATACATACAAGGAAGAGTAAGTCCCACATAGAATTAAAAATGCTGCTCAACACAATACCGAGCTATTTAGATATGAATTAACAGAATATCCTTTTTGAATGGCCACCGAATATTTTTTAAGCATAAAGAGTAACATCAAAATTCGAACCACAACCTGTTTCCCCTTGAACGACTAACTAAGGTTTTCATGTTGTCCAAAGTGCTTTTGGTTATAACATTTTAAAGTGTTCAAAATCGAAAACCCAAACCCAAATTAGCTCAATGAAGAAAGGATGAGTGTGTAACAATCACAAACTTAATATGATTTATATTTTCGACAAAGAATATATGTACTTGGTAACGAGTAGTATATAACCAACCTGGATTTTGATTTAGCATAAAACAATAGTTTATTGACGAGTAAATATTAGCTAATTTTTTAAGGATAGGAGATATATCTCTAGAGTGATTACAGAATTGTTTTATTTACCAAGATATAATCAAAAAACATCCTTAGGTGTGTATTAAGTCTTGATGGGTATAATTTGAATCATGAAAAGATTAAACCAGTGTAGGTCAAATTCACCATTTGTCAACTTGAAAAAGACAGCTAGTTGACAAAACATTTTGCCACAGCGCATAATTAACGAAAGAATAGGAGGAATAATTCGTGTCAAACAAACCATTATAATCTCGTTAAGCTGTGTCGTACAAGACCTGAACTAAATATTTTATATTTTTTTATTTTAATGTCTAAAACTTTCAGCGGCCAACACGGACATATTCTCAGAAATCACGAATTAGGTTACCACTAGGGGCCTTTTTAAGTATAAAATCTAAAATCAAAGCAGCTGAAAAGATTACCCCACAAATAAAGCACAAATACGGAGAAAGAGGCAAGCTCAGATCGTGGTGGTGGTCCCTATTCCCTCGGTGTCTTGAGCATTAAACCGATAACCCTAATATGTAATAAAATCCTATGGAGGAAGCCTGCCTCTGCCGAAAGCCCGATCACACAACATAGCGGTGTATGTAGAAGAGTTTCGTCTCTGGACTCGATTAAGGTGATAGCCATCCCGCCTATCGCAGTACTGTGATATGCACGGCTCATGGAACTCTCCCAGAGTAGAAAAGGTTCATAATAGCACCGCATCAAATAGAGCTGTGTCCCGTGAGTGTGTTTCTCTTTGGATGAGACAAAAAACGAACTGAAACTTTCGTGAAATAGGGGAATATGACCACAGAAAACCTCGGAGGCAATGCTACGCAACTTTAAATTCTAGTCCGCGGTCTCCCATCTCCTTTGTCATGCCATACGAAGAGCTATCCTTCCATGCAGTCAAGAGTAGGATGGAGCTAAACGTGGCACTGCTTTTCTTTCCGTGCAGACATTCTGTAGGCCTCACCATCGCACTCCTCTATTCATTTCCCGTTGCTTTTACATCTCAAGTTATCCTTCTGGAGACAAACTTGACATCCTTCCCCCCCGAAGCAGTCGAGGCGTTACGGATACTCAAATTTAGGTAATGTGGAAATTGTAATGCCTCATGTACACTCAAAATCCTCTGTTTTGTAAGTCGCTATAAATCTTCATGGCGCGCAATCTCACGTACCGAGTGGCTTAGGGCAAGGGGATCTACCGCGGAGATACATGCAACAGCCATAAGAGACGCTCCAGCTTCGAAGAGAGGTAGGATAAGAGGAAAGCCAGCTATCTTCTGATTTCAGCAATCCATGTAGCCTGGCATGATTCCAGTTTGACACGATATATAATCAAATAAATTCGAATGCACTCCTTATGAATCCGGATAAGCTTTGGGAGCAGAGCCGTGACGACAAAGGTTCAAAGTTGGTACCTCCTCAAAGGTCGTGTTTGGCGCACAACCAATAGCGTCAATAGCCAAATAGTTAGATAAATCTTTCAAAGATATTGACACCATGGTGACTGGTGAAGGCTCTCTAAAGCTAACGTGCTTATCGGACAGATTGCTATTCGGAGGCTGGTTTGAATTTTGATTCTACCTTCCTCAATAAACGCTTGGTTGCGGATCGCACACATAGTCCAGATTGAGCTAACAAAATGAGTGGTAAAATATTAGATTGGTAGACCTATCAGCGCTTCAAGTGCTTAACGCAACGGAACGAAGAATACCCATAGCGCGAGTACCAGAGTTTTTAATGCCGTAAATATATTGCGGAAGATAGACTATAGGTCGATAACAAACCAAGAAAATGGTTGATTCTACCGCATACAGACTAGCCACATTAAAGTACAGTTCCGGATCAGGGTGTAGCTTTAGATAGCGGCAGAACTACCCCATCTTATTCTTGACCAAAGAAAACCTAAACCCGTGCGCCTTAGGATAAAAATAGATGTGGTTCAGAGCCGTCTGGCGTCAGCGCTGCATGTTAGGGTTTCTGATAAGCACCGATAGAAATCGAAAAACCATCTTCCGAGCAGCACCGAGGTGGTACTATTGAACGGCAATAACTTTTGCTCATATTATTTTCTAGATCTGTGGTGACTTTCTTTGAAATTAAAACTGACAGATAATTATTTTTTATCAGAGATATTTTTTATCGGTTTTGATAGTATTTTTGACGTTGATACCATAACTGCCAGTGTATATTTTCTCTCAAGTCTTGTTTGTATGATAGAGGCCTATAATTACACAGATTTAATTAACCATTTTATATGGCTCAAATACTAATTTTTTAACATTTGATTAGATATATTTTATCGATTTTTTGTTAATTTTAGTAAATATTATTTGGTTGAATCATACAATCTCATATCTATTTAGAATCATTATTCACTTCGTCTTGCAACAAAGTTTTGAGGAACAGTGTGAAGTATGCTGCTGGCTCCGGCCGTGCTGGTGTTCATTTATTTCAAATCATTTTCTCAGATTAGCCAACATGCCACAGAAGTATAAGAATGATCCAAACATGTTTTGTTGTGTAGTAGAAATTTTAGAATTAAAATACGATGATCTATCATATTAACTGTTGCCACTTGTGTAGCCAAGATAAAATATTGGTGCTGCATCAAATACGTTTTTCTTGTATAAATGGATTACATGATTTGCTTGACAAAGATAAATCTTTGTCAAGTAAGAGCATTAATTTGTGGGGCAAAAAATAACACACCAGAATGATAATCCAAACCAGGAGTTAGCATGTTACATGATGAAGATTAACAATTTTAATTCACCTAGATAATAGGCTAGCTTCAATCTGAGGTAACAAAGATATTAATGAAGCTGCAATTACTGGAGTTCTCGGACAATCTATATATCAAGTATTCACATATGCAGGTATAAATTTAATGATATTTTAACGATTTATCACTGTTTACTGAGAAAGAAGAGCTTCTTGGTTCAAGAGTAAAGGAAACAATTTCTTTGAGGAAAATTTTCGTCTCATATAGTAATGAAAGCGGACGTTTTACCTACGTCATTTTCATTAGACGGTACTTTCTTTTATTCCCATTATATTTTGAACTATTTACAGGATTGTCTGAGTCGTATGTGGCATCTGATTGGGTTTCCTCTTTGACACATCCCTGATAAGTGATGGAAAACTTAAAATTAGCTGCATATTAATGGACTTCCAATTAGGATTTATAAGATATCTTTGCTTTCCTTGCATGGGGACAGTTGTGGATCTAAGAAAAATTATGCTAAACGTGACTGAGCACTACGGTTTACATATTTCCAGGCAATATAGAGGCGGTTCGCAATACATCGTTTTACCACCTTTCACAATAATTTGTTTTAATGAAATTTGTAAAAAAAAGGATAAGTTAACTCAGATTGGCTTTAATAATTTGCTAAAAAAACTTATGAAGGTTCTGTATTAAAAGTGAAGGAGGATTTTCGGTTGAACCACAAATAAGGCAAATATGAAAAAGGAATTTCAATAATATTCAGTCCGCTGAAATTAAAAGCTTTTTTGGTTGTAAAATGGATATGCACAAACACAGGCGAATAAAGAGTCGTTATTTTATAAAGATGGCGTTGAAAAATCTCATCCATGCTTACAAAGAAATGCAGTTACTCATGTCTTAGGAAATTTACTCGTTCTATTTCCATATATATTTGTTTCAAGAACACCATGGTGCTGTGAATAACGAGGAGGGGGAAGCCTTGCATCAAGATACTCAGATTATGGAAAACGCGAGACACAATCTTGGAAGAAAAGCATGATGGCGAGTTATTGTTGGATGTTTTATCCTGACAACCAGCTTAAATTTATCACGAGTCATGACAATTTACATAACATCAATGAATTTTTTTTTTTTTCAAATTATTTTAAATATTATGTAAATTGTGTTTTAATATTACTAAACCTAAAAAATTTTAAACAATGTAATATTTACCAGCATAGTTTTATATAAGATTAATAAAATACACAACGTATATATTTAAATTTATATGTTCTAGAAAAACAAGCCAAACCAGATTGGGATGGCGTCTTAAGTGTATTCACAGAAATGTATTTATTTCGACACTCAATAAGCATATTTATATAACAAAAATATTTTCTAAAGTTTACTTCTATCTGAGGTTGTTTTCAATTAAAAAAGATCCTCTCATGCAACAATTTGAGACAATAAGGATTCATTGCAAATACACGAAATAAGTGGGTGTCGGATTCTTTCCTACATGTTCATATGTGTAACTTTACAAACTGCACCATCTTTCCGGTCCATTTTAAATCGTTTTCTATGCAGGGATTAATAATAATAAGTATTTATAATACGCCCTTTAGGGCTGTTAGCCCTCACAGAGCGCAGGTTGTGTAGCGAGTGAAGAAAAAGTTTACAGGGGAGAGAAGGCAACTCTGAAGAGACGAGTCCACAGGAGACGTTTAAAAGTAGCAAGGGAGGGAGAGGATTGGTCTGCGGCAGGAAGATCATTCCAGAGTCTAGGAGCACAAACTGAGAAGGAAGAGTCACCCATCAAGCAGAGGACAGACTGAGAAGTGTTCAGGATGGGAGCGAGGTTAGACCCGAGTGCCCGAGGAGTTTGACGACGGGAGAGGACAGACGAGACATACGGTGGAGCCTCGAGTTTTGGGGTCTTGTAGGTGATGAGAAGAATTTTATATTGGGTAGGGAAGCGAATAGGTAACCAATGTAGCTCCTGTAACAGAGGCATCGAAGGAGAGAACTGGGGGCGGCGAAGGAGGAGTCGGGCAGCATAGTTTTGAACTAGTTGTAGGGGGCGAAGTGACGAAGAAGGGAGATTCACTAGAAGAGAATTGCAGTAGTCTAATGAAGTGATAATTTTTGCCTGAGCTCCATTTAATCCATTTTCTAAATAAATCGAAATCATGATTGGAATCGATCACTAAAAATACTAATTTTCTACATAGAAAATTGCATAAAACAAAATGTTTCAAATCTGTAGCTTTCTGGCGGGAAGGTAAGAATTTTTTTTCTGAAAATTTTACCATTTTTTTACAAATTTGTTCTTTTCCCTCTTGAGAATCTCAAGGAACAAAATTTTAATGGATATACGTTTGAAATTGTGGTACTATTTATCACGATGATTTTTAGTCGCGTGTAGGTCTAGTCGCGTGTAGGTCTAGTCGCGTGTGAGTCTAGTCGCAGGTGACTATATCTTACTGTGTCGGTCAGTTGGTTGGTCCCCGTTTTGCTTTTTTGTGTTTTGGTAGTAATATTGTAACTATTCGGCCGATTCTAAAGAAATTCAAACCCTTATGTTGTTTTCCATTAACTTTCGAATAATATAATTGTCAAAGTCCTCCCATGTTTAGGCGGAGATTTATTTGGCAATAACCTCATAACTATTCGGCCGATTCTGACTAAATTTAATACCCTATTTTGTTTTACATTTTCTTTCGAATAATATAATTGCCAAGGTCCTTCCAAGGTTAGTCTGGGAATTATTTCAAAGTTTTGAAGGTCGTAAGGTCAGATATCAGAATAAGTGAGAGCACGGTACTTTTAGTCAGCTGACCTTGTAATTAGTTTTGCCCTGTTTTTCCTTCTTTTTTCATCTTAGCTTTCCTATCTCCAACTTACATAGTAATATGGCATGTAGAGAGCTTAATGACTTATATAACGTTGGAAAGAAAGTAATGTCCCATTTTTTAGAATAAAGATTTAGATTGTATTTATTAAAATAATGCCTCGTGTTATGGTTTTATCATTTATACATTTTTCTTTCATCTTATAAAAATATTGTTTATAATCTTCTTTGGTATTCACCTTTATGTCTTCCCACCTAAAGATTACATTAGAAATGTTTCACACTATGAGTTTCATAAAGGTGTTAATGCAAGGACGGCGACAAAATCGATTCATAGCACTTATGAGACGCTGGAAGAAATAAAAGATATTGCAGAGATGGTTTCCCGTTTCAGGAACGTGCACTTCAATCTAAAAGACCGACCATAAAAAGCACGTCGGAAATTCTTGATTGGGAAGAGTTGGATGATGTTTTAACATCAAATCATGCTTCAACTTCTAGAGAACTCAGATAACAATTGAAAAGAATTGGAACGTTCCAGTGATTGAAAAATGGGTTCCGCGAATCTGCAACAGCGTGTTGTTTGCTGTGACTCATTGCTTTCACAACACCTTTGGGCACCATTTTTGGCAAGGCTCGTTACTGGTGATAAAAAGTGGATGTTTTATTATTAATGCCGCTGTTCTTGGATTACTTCCAGTGAACTCACGCACTTTAACTTTATTCAATGAAAACAATTTCTCCATTCTCATTTCCAAATAAACAATTTCGTAATTCTCATTTCTATCGGCAGCTTCGTACATCTTAATATAAAAGCAGAAAACACAGAATCTTTTAATTAATTCATCTGTTTCCCCTGCACCCTCTTTCCTCACTTTCCCTACAAGCTCTCCCACAACTTTCCCTGGTCTGTCTATAATTTAACAGGGTGGACACCGACCAGTTTTCTCTCACTTAACCATCCTGAATCAGGGCTGAGAGAGAGACAGCTGACAACGCTCCCTCTCCCCTAAGCTCCAGGTTGGGGTGGTATCTTTTTAAAAACATGCCTCATCCCCACCCTCACCTTCTTCACATACTCTTTCACTATCCTTTCACGGTCTATAAATTTTACGCCCAGACCAAGCTGGAGCCGCCATACCGAAGGGCTGCCTGGCCACTGAGCGAGAGAGGTGGTGCCAATAGGCGGCAACTGGCTTTGCCGGCCCCGGATTCATCCCGCGTAGTTCGGGCTACTGCGTGGGGTGATTAGCGTTTGCGTCCCGTCAAATAACAGGGTCACCATTTCTATTGATTAAGTCAAACTCCCCATCAACTCCCCAGTTGCCATCATCAGAGCGGCTTTCGGCAAGCTCCCCGAAAAAAATGGAGGTCCACCGCCCCCTGTTCTTTCTAAGGAGTCCCTTCAAACTTCTTTTAACGGAAAGGATGCTTATTCCTCTCCTAGGCTTACAAGTGTAGGGGACTTCCCTTCACCTCCTTTTATGGACTCGACCCGTGTTCGGTGCCAAACACATGACCCGAGTCCGCCCCTGTTCAAGTTTCTCCTTAGATGGTTCAGGCCCCCGTAGATTCACAAGGAGAGGAAGGACCTCGTCTCCCAGCCGCTGCCCCATTGAACGCCAAGACCTTCTCGATTTCAGTGGGACCCTTCCGTCCCGCGGGGACGGATGGGTCCGCTGGCGTATTGGTAAGCGAGCAAGCTAAGATCCGCACGTGTGGCTCCGGTGCTCCGCTGGGTAAGGAGTCTAAGACAAAGAACAAAAGTTCATAGAGCCGACCCTCGATTACATCAGGGCAGCATGTTGAACAAGGGCGACCCGATCCATCAGAGGAGAGCACCTGCTAGCGTGATTGATGGAGAACCGAAAGTAACCCGTTTCTCAGACGGGTACCTTCTGTCGAATGCGTCAAATCCATACGAGGTGGCCTTCATTAGTTTCCATCGGACACTTGATGGCACACCCGTGAGTGTGATGCCGCACTCTACCATTAAATTCGTAAAAGGAGTGGTTAATGCGAGTGAACCTGTAGACTACTCCATACATGACATCACCTCAGAGCTGGCCGACCATGGAGCTGTCAAGGTCAAATGTGAGATGAGTAAACCTCTACACCAGTGGTGCACAGCTCTAGGCCCGCGGGCCATACATATGTGGCCGGCGTGAAGGTTGGGTATGCCCCGCGAAGCCCAGATCATTCTATTTTTTTTCGTGAAAAAATATTGAACCGTGATTTTGGCAACAGTACCAATTTGTTTGTGTACATTTTTTTAGCGGGATTTCATTGGTGATACATTGACAAAGGCCATGCTGTCTTAAGCTGATTTCGAGATTCCTGTTAGAAATTCGAGCCAATTGCTGGTATTTCAATTATTGAATCATTGTTCTAACTTTTGGAAGCATGAGGCTATGTTTTCGGTAGCGCTTGTTTGTCTGTCTGTTAGCAAAATTACTGAAAACCTTATGGACAGATTATGTTGAAGTTTTCAGGAAACGTCTGAAATAGGACTATGAATAATTATCTAGATTTTGGTAATGATTCGGATTAAATTATGGATTCCGGATTGATTTGTGAATTAGTTATTGTTTTCTATAAATTTGTTATTATTAGCGTTTCAATCTTCTGTAATTGTGCTTTCAGAGTGTATTTTTGTTAAGCAAGTACTACTGAGGAAATTTAAATAGGTTGTATTTAGCAAGTGAGTGATAGTTAAAGCAATATTCAGCTCATATTCCTTTTCACTTCTGTTTGTAAGAAAATGAATTCTAATATTGTTTGACCGGTTCAGTGTCAGCCTGTTTTATTTTATATTCATACTGTTATCACTTTACTATAAATTTATTTTTGCATATCATTTAATGATGGTTTATTTCTTGTTTTTTTTTTCAGAATTTGATATGTTCAAAGATGAATACTAAGAGAAATCGTGAGTATGATCGGCTGTTCCAAGAAGAGTGGACCCTAAAATATGTATTTGTTGAGTTCAAGGGCAAGGCATTGTGTCTCGTGTGCGAAGAGTCTATTGCTGTATCATAAACTTATGTACAACGTGAAAAGGCATTAGATACGATGCACAGTGAGAATTATTCCAATACTACAGGAAAGCTAAGAGGAAATAAGGGCAATAAACTTCAGAAATCCTCCTACGCAAAACCTCTTCAGGAAACCTGCTCAACAGAAAGATACCGTGGTTACTGCAAGCTACATTGTTGCGCAGAAGATTGTTCGATCCTCTAAACCATTTATAAATGGTGAATTCATCAGAAATTGCTTGAAAGACGTAGCGAAGCTCATCGTTCATGAAAAAAGCACACCTGTTCGATCAAATCAGCCTATCAATAATGACTCTTGTGTGAAGAATCGAAGAAATAGGAAAGAACATCACCGGACCATCGTCCTCAAAATCTAATGAGTTAAAATTATTTTCCCTCGTATTTGCTGAGAGCAATGATATGATCGACACTGCCCAACTATCTGTGTTCATTCGTGGATTTCAGAGGATTTTAATATTTATGAAGATTTTCTTGGTTTTATTGGTCTTCACGATTGTACATGTGTATTGACATACAGACGGCCATACTGTAGTTGGTTCAGCTAAAGGTTTCTGTATTAGAGTGGCCCAAGTTAGCAGGGCTCAAGACATATGGTGCTCGGTCTATGACAGGGAGCGACGGCGGGGGGATCTAGCTCTCCTGAAGAAGCACGTTCGCAACGAGAATCCCAAACAAGATGTTCTCACTATTCACTGCATCATACACCACGAAGTCCTTTGTGGAAAGGCCTTGAAACTTAATCATGTGATGCACATCGTGACAACATGCATTATGAGATTCAGAAGACAGGATTAACGCATTGCCAATTTCGATCCTTTTTGGAAGAGGTTGAGGCACAGTACGTGGATCTAATTTTTTATTGTGATGTTCGATGGCTTAGTAAAGGAAAAGTTTTGGAACACTACTTCTATATCTGTCAAGAGGTGATAGCGTTCTTGCAAGATAAGAAACCGCAATTGAAGACTAAAAATGGAGTAATGGTCATATATATTCTCTCGGATTCTACTTGGGTGCTTGATCTTGCATTTTTTGTCGATATTACCCAGCATTTCAATAATTTGAATCTCAAAATGCGAGGTCGTAATCACCTCATTACAGATTTACTTCGTGATCTCCAAGCTTTCCGAAGCAAACTTGTTCTTTTCCAAAAAGAGTTGTCTAAAGGCAATGTATTTAGTTTAAGAGCATGAATTCTATCCTTGATAATATGGATTTTGTTCCAGATATTGAGAAATACACCAAACATTGTAAAGTTCCTTAAAATAATTTTGTGAAACAATTCCAAGATACATCTGAGAGGAAAAAAGATCTTGAACTCTTTCAGCACCCATTAAGAGTAGATGCCGAAGAGATCGTGGATCCAGCGACCTAAGTTGAACTCCTGGATATGAAAACTGATTCAAATTTGAAGACCTGCTTTGAAGATTACTCTCTCATCGATTTATATCGGCATCTCAATACAAAATTATATTTAAAGCGGCTTGGGGAGTGCTAGGTTTTGGGGTGTGCAGTTTGGGTCCACATATACTTGTAAGCAGTCGTTTTTCGATCATGATATCAATAAATCGAAGCATCAATCCAAAATAACAGATGAACATCTTGACGTGGTGTTGAGAATCCCAATATTTTCATTGGAAGCAAACGTGGGAAAATTGGTGAAATAACAAAAGCTTAGAAAGAGTCGATCTTCTGCAAAGGAAAATACGTTTTAAAATGCAATTCGAACAATGAGTTTAAAAATATAAAGTAATGTCAGAATTGCTCGTTTTTAGTATCCTATTCGGCTCGCTGATAAATAATGGAAAATGGATTTTGCCCGCTACACATTTTGAGGTTTGCACGACTGCTCTACACTCTTCATTACGTTCGACTGAGACAAGCTACCTGAGTCGGTAAGTGCCGGTTGGTATCTCTATCGGTTGAAGGCATTCATGCCACTGTCACGGAGGTGCTACTACTGACATCGCTTTGGCTATACGAATCGCTCCTGTTGCCATACAAAGACGTGGTTTCCCAAACTCTGTGTAACATGCTTCAAGGCGGCACAAGATAAGTCAAAATCGGGCGTGGCCAGGTGTTATTTGTGGAGAGCCGCACTCTGCTTCATCAAAGCAATGTGGTGCTTATCTCCTTGAGGAGGAAATCTGCGCCGTTCAGGCTCACAATAGTCTCTCACGTTGCGAGGATTCAGACATGGTTCGTCCGCACCCGGAGCTGCATAGGATGCCTAAATGTTAAAAAAGAAAGATACACTCTGCTCCTCGCCCCTCTAGGTCTACGGATACCAACGTTTCCGCACCCATTCGAAACCCTTTTGCAGGTTTTCTCCAACTAGGGCGCTCCACTGGTAAAGCTGGTTGAAAAACGGGTTCATACCCAGCCCCGGCTAAAATCAGAGCTTTACCCTTCATCAAGCGTGAGGGTTTCCCGTTAGTCGAGGAGGACGATCAACTCCACTTAGTCGTTATACTCACAGGAAATAACACCCGAGAAATTCGTCGCGAATGCCTCTTCCGGGTTTCCTAAAGATGCTGCAATCAAAGGACAACGGGACTAAAGGACCTTCGGCTCTTACGCCCACACTATGTGCTATGCTGTTTAACTAGAAAGGTGGGGTACGTCTAAAGGAAGGATCCCCGCCTGCCTAAGGTTTCGAGGCAGAATGAGGACAAGACTCGCATGGCAAGCTCCAAGTACCCCAATGAGTCCTCGAAGACGAGAGCATCTTCAGCGCATTATCGGGTCAACAGCACCGGGAGTTCTGTCTCAGGTAAGCATACGGCCATTTCCTTGATGGTTTTCTCTTCGAAGGGTGCCCTCACATCTCCTCTGGGCGAGGACTGGAGGCCACATTCCTTCAATAGAATTGTTGCGTGTCGGAAATAGAGGTTTATATCGCCATGAGGATGCGCAGGAGGTCTGCTACGCGGCAAAAAGTCGTGGGAACCATGAGAGACTCAAGCTACTTTCGCTTATAAAGCAGTAACAAGAATTCCAAGCGCGCAGGCTCAAGAAGATCCTGCCAGCCTCTCCTGGCGTTATCGAAAAACCCCGCTAGAGAATTTGTTTAAGAAGATATCCCTCCTTGGTCTTAGACATTTTCACTTCCAGCCAGTCCATATATAGTGCTAGGCTAAGCTAGGAAAAGCTAGTATAGGCCCGTTTTTCTGCACAACACACGTCGTTTTATAGATTTAGCTCCGTTCCCCTTCTCGACCATGAAAGCAAGAATTTTCAACGAAGGAATTTAGCCCCAGTCAACGGGCTATCATTGGATGTGCATTTAACCTCGTCTGGTGCAATTACTCCCTTGAATTCACTCCTCGAGTTTAAACTCTATCGATTACGAGTTATTCGCTCGATCACGCATCCCATCTGTCGTCTCAAAGCCTCCAACCCTAAGCTAGCCTCTAGTGACTAAATTTTTGTTTCTTGACTAGTCGACCCGTAAAGTGTATGTTCGTATATTGGCTCAACAGGAGCCGTTTGTAAGCTCACGTTTGAGTTTATTTAATCGCTCCCGGTAATTCTTTATTCTGATCCTGTAAACACCAAGTATTCCTTTGTCACGTTTTCAATTTGTATATATTTTGTATATCTCTCGTAATTATTAAAGATTTTTTTGGCCCCCTCCATTTTATAGCTCCAGAGTCCGCAGGCTTCTTTAATATACTAACGGCCAATTGCACTCAATTGTTTAGATAAATCCCTTCACACACGCTCGAATTGGGAAACCACATTCTCCTATCGTCGTCCTGGTCTGCCGCTGTTGGAAGACGAGCGAAGGTCACTCAATTGACCATGACCGCCCACTCCGTCTAGATATAATATATACATATATATTATGAAATCTGCTGTCAAGTTTAGAAGGGTCTTTTAAAAGATCTTTTAAATGTTTTCTTTTCCTTTTTTTAAGTCGTAATATAATAAGGCTCAAGGCAAACCACTTTTGTGGCGTACATATTTCTTATTTACCCTATATGTTTACTGTGTGTAATTTTTCGACTGTGCATCTCATTTATTCTCCAGTGGAATTTTATCCTTTCAGACCGTGAAAGGCTCAGTAAGAATTGTTCTTTTTGTTAGGTGAGCAGAGGTTAAGGCTCTCGCGGCAAGCGTGGTAAGGCTTTTATTACCGAACATACGTAAAATAATAATCGCGTAGGTGTGCAGAATTTTGCGGGGTTTTTTTAAGTTCGATAATACGCGACACCATATCTTCGTTCAACCGATTCAAATCGCAAAGCGAACCCCTTGCCCTAACCGGCAAGGATCTTTTGTCATATATACAAGAGGAAAGGAGTGCCAAGGAAGTGGATAGGAGAGACAGAGAAAAGCGATAGAGAGAGAGAGAGAGAAAGAGAGAGAGAGAGAGAGAAGAAAGAGAAAGAATCCGCCAAAATGAATTGGAGATGAGTAGCGCGAGAATTGAAACGTTCTCCATCAACTCGCGGAATGCCATCCCGCAAAATCGTTGGTTAAACTCCCAGTTTACCAAGAAGGTGAAGATTTTGGGTCTTACTTAACACATTTCGCGAAAATTTTCGAGGTTAACAACTGGGATATCAAAGCAAACGGCGTCGCTAAACTCCTGCCGTTGCTAAGTTCCCAGATCCGAAATATTTTTATATCTCTCCATCGGAGGAGACAATCGATTATTCAATGTTGAAAGCGGAACTGCTGACTGCGTATAATATGACCTCGGATTTTTACCGCGCTAAATTTCTCCACGCCCGTATTCAACCCAATCAAACCTTTCGTCAGTTTGGATATACGCTTCAGAGGCACTTGAATTTCTGGCTCGATTCTTTTAAAGTCCTTCAAGATTATAAAGTGCTAGTCAACTTTGTTATGAAGGACCAGCTTTTAGTTTCGCTCTCTTCTTCCAAAATTAGATCGTTTGTGAACGATTCGAAGTGTTTGAAAATGAAAATGATCACTCTTTTTGAGAAGAACAAGCCTGAGCTATTCGAAAAACTAATAGCATCCTCCGAACTCATAAGCCAGCCCTCAATCAATCTCGAAGAACTACTAAGAACTGCGCTTCAGGTAGGAGTAAGTGAGAACATCGTGCTTCAAAAATTATACACTCCTTCCTGCCGAATATTGCGCTTATAATTGCTACACAAAAATAAGTAACTCTGGCCCAATTGGGTAAACTGGCAGATGAACTTACTGCTTTTGATAAAGAGCGGTGTCTTAGGGTGAATTACGAAAGATGCATTACCGTATCTGCATCCCGTGCTTTTCTATGAAGCGAGTGAGTGATAAGTGCCTAAATAATTCGGGTGGTTTTGCACGATCAAGGCCTAATGATAATTACAGTCCACGTAATATACCGGAGGGATTGCGACTATTCCCGAGAAAGCAGAAACATCTGGCTTGCCGCTCGCACCTGTACTTTGGCGAGGATGCCAAGTTTTGTAAGCCCTGGTGTAGATGGCCAAAAAGAGGAAAACGTTTTCAACTGCAATCTTACTCCAGGCCATCTTCGCAAGTCCCACAAAAAAACTAGTCAAACATTTTTTAGCGGGCACGGCCACTGGCATGCCATTATTTTTCACCGCCGCCGCGAATATATATGATAAAAAGTGCAAATTTTTAATTGACACCGGTGGAATTGGCAAGGTCGAGTGAATTGCGTGAATCCAACGTGAACATATCAACAGCAAATGCAGGAAAAATCAAGATGCACCGTGAGTTCACACAGACATAGCGATCCCTAGTCTTCATCGGTCCTTTAGGCGGTCGTTTATAGTAGCGGATACCACCTCTCCGCTCTTAGGAGTTGATTTATTAAGAAAATTCAAACTGGTTCTGGATTGGGCACGTGGCGTACTGGTTGACGAACAGACCAACTTTTATTAAGTGTTAAAATACCTAAGGATCCTGCAAGAGCCCTAAACATAAATGACCTTCAGAACATCACCCCCCGTCCCGTACAGGGCTATTCTGAAGGAAATGAGGTTCTATACGTCCCGCTTCTGCTCAGCTATCACCACCCTCACCACAATCAGTTGCACCCAATATCGATTCTGGCATCGCCCCACCATCCTTTGCAATGCTTATGCCTCTTTCAATAGAGAATTTACAGGATGATAAAGCAACTCTCGAAAAGCGGTTGAAGGGGGAGTGGGCATGCGTCCGTCTAGCTTGCAATGGACCTCACCAATCCACTTAGTACCTAAGAAGGCGCCCGAAGAGTACAGGATGGTTAAAGATTTCCGGGTGCTCAACGCAATTCCAAAGCCCGATCGATATCCTTTGCCCCGGATTCAAAGTTAGACGGACCCTCTCCATGGAAAAAATCTTTTCCAGGCTGGATCTGGTTCGTGCGTACCTAAGATACCTAGGAATTGGGCGGAATTCGTCTGTTGGAATTGTTCAAGCTTCCTTTCGGCCTACGGAATGCAAGTAGCTCATTTCAACGGTAAAGAGACAAACTTTTCGAGGATTGAGGTTCGTTCATATATATACTGACGGCACTCTGATTTTCGCGGATAAGATGGACGACTACTTGAAGCATATGCTGGAAATATTAAAAATTTGGGTAGAAAATAGGCTAAGGATTTCATTGGAGAAATGCGAATTGGCAAAGAAAGAAATTGATATCCTCGGACATCAAATTTTGGTGAAAAGAATCTGTCCACCAGCTACAAAGTTAAAAAAAATAGCAGTCATTCCATTACCTAAAGACTAAAATGGACTCTGCCGTTATTTGAGTATGTTGGGATATTACCGCAGAATAGTCCCTAATTTTGCACCAATTGTAGCCCCGTTGACTGAGCTGAACCATTTTTGCCTTGTATATTTGAGCAAT
This sequence comes from Ceratothoa steindachneri, assembly GCA_963969495.1. NCBI lineage: Eukaryota > Metazoa > Arthropoda > Malacostraca > Isopoda > Cymothoidae > Ceratothoa > Ceratothoa steindachneri. The sequence goes on along the minus strand of OZ018321.1, from coordinate 143,301,942 downwards.
GTAATATATATAGCCACAACTTCAAGATATTTCATGTATTTCCTTTTGGGGGGTAGGTTGTCCAGGCTCTCTCTGAGCACATTTGTATCCATGTATAAATGATGTAACTTTCTTTGCCATGTGCGTATATTATGTCAAAAATGTACCTGCTTTTCTACTAAGAATATGCAATTTTTTTCTAACTCCGTTACTAGCGTGGGAGTTCTGTAGAGATAATGGCCCTGGCACTAAAAAAGTACCTGAAAGGGCCTCACAAGAGGAGGACGAATTGTAACAAATTTCCTCACGAATATATATATTTATATATATAAATATATATATATATATATATATATATATATATATATATGTATGTATACATATATATTTAAACCGGTCAAGGAAGTAATCGGTAAGCGGAAAATTCTCATAGCCGTAAAATATGGCGAAAGTGTAATAAAAACGAACATCTGTCGTTTGGAAATGTAATTAAGCCGAGTTAGTTACCTGCATCTCAGGAATTATACAATTATATCAAGAAAGTGTAAATTTGAAGGCGACAAAACTAATCACGGTTAATTCAGCGTAGCAAAGACCCATTGTACCCACCCAAGTCTTGTTCTCATGAGACCTGCTTTCCTGACCAGTAGTGAAACTTTCCCTGACCGTAATCGTGTAAACGCGAGCCTCCCTTTTGCTCTGCTTTTTATGTTGTTAGAATTAGACATTTAATTAGCGTAGCGAATCCCCCGTTGTACCCGTCCAATTTTTTTTCTAATAACATCCGCTTTCCTGATCTGTCATGAAATTTTCCCTCATCGTAATCGTGTAAACTCGAGCATCCCCTTTCCTTTGCTTGTTATGTTTGTTGGAAATAAACATTTATTTTTTTCGTGATTCTTCTTAGTCCTTCATCGATCTCAAGCCTTGGGTAAGCCCACCCAAACCGAAATATTATTTTACTATCTTCTGGAGTCATATATGAGATTATCGCCACCTATCTCCTCACTCGTGGGACTTGAGGGACCTCTCCAAATTATCCGAGTAATTTTAACATTCCAACTTTTGTCGCTCTTCCTATGCCATAAACTGAGTTTTCTCATTTCCCAAAATCTGATGACGGATACCTTTACCTTTACTCCCATATAGAGGTGACGTGAGGCCATCTATAGAGCAATTATACCTTACATAGTCAAGAAATTAATGAAGCATGGCGTGAATTAAAAACAACCTCCTGAATAAAAAATCTCGATTCATACCATTAAATGTCAGTAACGTCCAAAATGTCAATGAACATAAATGTTTATCTGCTAAAGTTAAGAAAATTATTAAAGAAAGAGATAAAGCGTATAGCAAGCTTAAACTAACAGGAGCTTAGAAAACAGAAATCATTATATAGAATTAAGAAGAAAATGTGGAGATAAGAATATCTTTAAATTGTAAAAAAATCCAAAAGAGTTTTCGCCTTTAGTAAATAGTAGAAAACCGATAAAAAAACAGCATTGGTCAAATAAAAGACAAATATTCTATTTTACCATTTTATGATTCTGAGGGAGCCAGTACTTTGAATAAATACTTTGCATCAATGTTTACCAAAAAGAGTATGATTATTAATCCCACATACACTCTTGGAAATGCTCGCAATAGACCCCTTGAATCGGTTAATTCAACTTCAACACTATAAACTGACTTATTGAGGAAATGATGAAATACCAATCTCCGTGATAAGATAATATATCTCCAAGAGTTCTAAAAGAATTAAAAGATCAAGTTGCTGAACACCTAACACAGATCTTTAATTTATTCTAAGAGAGTGGAATCGTTCCTCAAGATTGGAAGTAAGCAAATGTAACACCACTATGCTAAGAACAACCCATTAATTATCACCCAATAAATTTAACTTCAGGTTTTGGCTAAATTCTCTAAACCTGTATTGCTGAGAAACTAGTTTAACATTTAACATTTAGTAAAGAACAAATATTAAATGATTCTCTGCATGGATTTAGGAGGAACAGGTCATGCCTCACAAATGTATTAAATATTTTCCCCTATATCAATACCGAGTATGACAATAACAGATCAGCTGATATTTTGTATTTAGATTTTTAAAAGGAATTTGATAAAGTAACGCAGAAGAAGTTGGTATCAAAATTAAAAGCCTTATGAATTGAGAGAGAAATGGCAAATTGGATTGTGAACTGGCTCACTGATTGTAAGCAGAAAGTAGTCAGAATGAACTCCTGTGAGTAGTGGCATCCCTCAGGCTCCTGACTTTGGACCTCTGCTTTTTATTATGTATGTTAACGATGTAGATAATGACTCCCTGTCAAAAAATTCTAAATTCGCAGATGACTGCAATTTAGGTAAAAGAATAATAACAGAACAGGATGTTTTAGAATTTCAAAATTATATTGATAGATTGCACAATGGTCAGCAGAATGGGAACTGCATTTAAATCTTGATAAATGTAAAGTGATGAATTTGGAATATAAAAACTCAAGAACGGAACATAAACTTTTTGAGCAATAATTACAGTAACTGATATTGAAAAGGTTCTTGGAGTATATATATCAAATGATCTTAAGTTTTCTCGCTAGAGTATTGAAGTGGAAAAGAAAGCATTAGAGCTTATAGGCTATCTCAAGCGTCAATTGAGGAATAAAAATAAAACTACAATTTTAAATATGTATAATGTATTAGTAAGACCACAATTAGAATAATCTGGTTAGGTCTGGTCACCATAATTACGAGGGATTATTGATAGATTGGGAGAAATACAAGCCAGGGTCACAAACTTGATACCAGAATTTTACGAAATCGTAATTATGAGAGAAAACTAGAAAAGCTAAACAAATTCAGGCTAGAAACAACACGATTGAGAGGACAATAGAAGTGATAAAATCTTGAAAGGAATAGATAATGTATACAATTCTATTTGGTTCGAACTGAGCACAAATTACACAAGAAATAATGGTATCAAAATCGCACCGAAAATTTTGGAACAAATTTATGTGGAAACCTTTTTGATAGAATATTGTAAACATCTGGAACCAGTTACCTAAAGATGTGGTGTCCAGTAGTTTGGTCGGCATATTTAAAACTAGACCGGAAAAAGTAATAAGAAACATTAGATAACACGTGATTAGCCAGTTTAGTCTCATATATTACTATATTAGAAACAAAGGTAAAGTTTAAGATGAGCTACCCCGGCGGCGATTTCGTTTAATATTAACTTTAACGAACGAAAACATTTTACTTTGTTTAAAATAATCTTTTATCAAAATTATACTATCGTGGTGTTATTAATGTTCGGAAGGAAAGAACTTTCATAACTCAATTGAATTGGAAAGTCTTATCGTTGCTTATTTTTGTTAAAATACTTAATATTGCCATGAAATTAGTAATCGTTGGCACCTCCTAATTTATGTTGACGAAAAGGAAGAAAAAGTAGCTTGTTCTAAGTTTAGATTAATAAGTTGTTTCATTATTGTTAATATATTATTTGATATATTAACAAACTATTGTATATGAATTTATCTCAACATTTCCCAATCAAAAATATTCTTGGACTTTTGAAATTCTCAAAATATCCCATAGAAATGTTAAATCTGCAATGGGAATTATTGGTGTCCAATTAGTTCGACACCAACTTGTAGGTAAAATAATCATTGCATGTTGATAAAAAAATAAATTTGGGCACTAATGCCTGGGTAATTACCGGCCTATTAGTCTGACATCTATCGTACGCAAATTTATTTAGGGAATAATCGCTGACCTTATAGTGCAGTACTTGAGTCACACAGCCTGATATTGGATTCCCAGCACGGATTTAGCAAGAGCCGTTCATGTCTCAATTAACTACTATAATTTTTCCACAGTGTTTTGAAAGAGTATGACCGTATCGAGCTGTGGATATCTTATTCCTGGACTTTCAAAAAGCCTTTGATAAGGTACAACACCGCATGTTGATGAATAAGGTTCGCACCCTCAGCATTACCGGCAAATTAGCCAAATCGATAGAAAACTCAATTCTGGGACGGGGCCAACGAGTAAAGGTCAACGGGGTAGCCTGGCAATGGGCACCATTCAGTAGCAGGGTGTCCTAGGAATCAGTGATCGGGCCTCTTTACAGACGGAGAGAACTATATTTAACAAAGGTATGTATTTGGTCAGCAACTGGTAGGTTACGATCACCTGATCGCCAAAATGTTAATTGTTTCAAACCTTACTCGTCCATAAATCGAAAATAAATATCACTGTCTCTTATGTAATTAATATAATATTTGTAGTTTATTGGTAAATGACATGTATATTTCATCTTGTGGGTGAAAAAATAGCCATTTGCAGTAGTGGCTGCGTCACTCGTAAAATTCCTATTTTTCTCGGCCACACTTTTTCAATATTTAGTCATATTTCGTAGGATTTGGTACATATCCATTTGATATTTCAAGAGATGACCTTGTCCTTAAATATAGGTTCTCAATAAGCGGATACGACTTGTCTCTGCAGTGTGTTTTCTCATTTCTGCTTTATATTACGAGGGGCGTTTAATAGGTTTTGCGAATCGGGAGGGCAAAACAGAGGAAGGGGGATGGCTGTTTGTGGGGGTGTTAGGACAAGTTATGACAAGTCAGGAACTTCAGCCGCACGCTCCTGCCTCGTGTATTTAAAGAGCCGTAGCTGATCGCAGATCGTCAGTCACAAATATTTCAACAATGGAGAAGGTTGAGCAGCGCGCAGTGATCAAATTTTTGACCAAGGAAGGCAAGAATGCAAAAGAGATCCATGAACGCATGGTTGCAGTGTACACCGACACCACCCCTTACTATGCAACCATTGCCCGCTGGAATAGTGAGTTCCGCCATGGTCGTGAGCCCCTTGAAGTTGATCCCCGTCCAGGACCCCCATCAGACGTGACCAACGAGGACAACGTGGCCGTGTGGAGAGGAGGATCCTTGAAACTCTATGGATGAAGGTCGAAGAAATCAATCGAGAACTTGAAATATCACATGGAAGTGTGATCAACATCATCAACGATAATTTGGCCATGACCAAGGTCTCTTCGGTTGGGTCCCTAGAAACCTCACGCCCTATAATCGACTTCAACGTCGTCAAAGTCCACAAGGCCAGAGTTGCACAAGCTCCCTTGTGTGAATGCGGATTGGAGGAGCTCAACCATACCCCCTACAGTTCAGATCTGTCCCCTAGCGACTACTTTTTATTTCTCCAGCTCAAGACTGCACTGCGTGGACGCCGATTTGGGAACGATGAAGATATCCAGCTCTTCGTCCAGGAATGTATTGAACAGCAGTTGGGAGATTTCTGATTGTCGGGAATTCGAAGCCTCAGGGACAAGTGGCGCAAGTGCATTTAAGTCGAGAGTAGTTATATTGAAGAATAGTAAAACACTTTGCCCTATATCTTATTTTCTTATATCCGAATTGTATATTAATATATTTCAAAAACAACCCTTATGATGGGTCGCTATATCATTCAAAAAGATAAGAAAGATGAAGAAATAGGAACACCATCAACATTAACAGATAGGCTTACATTTGGAAATGCGTCTTCCCCGACCTTTGTTAAAGATGGTAATCTTAACAAACAAACGTTGACTTTTTTGTGACACTTAATAACAAGTTTAAAGTAACGAATTTATAGTGAGGAATACTTCAAATATGGTTTTGTGAAATGGGTTGATTGTAATGGAAACGACAGGCTGCTTGATCTTTATGATGTTGTTACTAATGATAGACTGAAATCTCCAAACTAAAAAGACACTTAGAAAAACAGCAAAACAATTTTAAATAAGCCTTTGGAATATTTTTAAAGAAAAAAAATATTTACCCTCATCAGTAAGAGTTTTGTGTCTCTTTATACAACTGTTAATAAAAAAGCCTTATTTTCATCATATATAATTGCATATCGTATAGCAAGAGAGAGAGAGCTGCATACATTAGCTGAAAATGTTATTCTTTCTTCATGGTTGAATCTTGTACGTTATTCACATGATGGAAAAGTTGCTGACAAATTAGCTGTAATACCTGTCAGTGAAAATACAATATCACGGAGAATTTATTCAATTACGAAGCATCTACAAGAAATACTTATGATAAGATAGCAATCTGGTATAGATTTTGCAATCCAGCTAGACGAAAGCACTGATATTGCAAATTGTGCTACACTTTTAGTTTATCGCAGATATATGTGGCAAAATGATATGTTGAAAGACATACTATGCTGTCTAAATTTGAGATCGTATACAACTGGTGCAGATGTATTTACTGCATTAGAAGAGTGTCTTGTTGGCCAGTGTAAATCAAACTTGAAGAACTGCAAAGGGATAACAAGTTATAGAGTACAAAATATGATCGGAAAAAAGAGTGGTGTAATTAAAATATTTTCAGATGCTGCTGACAACAATGCAATTTGGAAAGACAGTTTTATACACCGGCAAGTTCTGGTATCAAAAGGACTTTGGAGAATCATAAGGAAGCATTGAAAACTAGTTAAGATATTTGAAATATTTTGTTCAGAGATCAGATCCCAACACACCCACCTGCTGTATCACACAGAATTTCGTGGGTTTTCAGCAGGCAAAGTACAAGCAAGATGTATGAACTTAGAACTGAGTTTGACATATTTTTGGTAGAAAAAAATAATCCCTGGCGCAACCATTTTAAGATGATATCTGGTTAATGAACTCGCTTATTAAACTGATATATTTTGTCATATTTAACGATTTAAACATGAAACTTCAAGGATCTAGTGGCAATATATTTCAACATATTGAATATATTGAAGAGTTTAAGAAAATCTTGAGGTTATGGCAAGAAAGACTTAAAAGTAATCATCCCAACTATTATATGTTCTCAACATTGTTACGACACAGTGCTCAAAACATTGTCAACGATGACATATTAAGCCAATTGAGGGGAATAAAACTAGAAATTTTGTCATCACGCATACCTATCTCAAAGCTTTGATAATTATTTCCCGAAGATAAATTTGATCCAGCTAACAAAAGACTTTGGATAAAAAATCCATTAGCCTTCCAAAATTATGAATCAATAATTGAGTTAAACTGTTACGCGAAGAGAAAGCTAAACTTTTACATCTTAGTTGTTCCTTAACACTTGAAAACGATTTTGAGAAATTAAATTTGTGCCTATTTTTTATTAAGAACAATGGGAAATTCCACTACTGAATAAAAAGGCTACTTTATTATTATTGCCTTTTACATCTACTTACTTATATGAACTTGGATCTTCAATATTAACTCAGTTAAATACTAAGGTCAGAAACAAGCTCAACACTACACCTGATATGTGAGTAGCCCTATTTACTTGTGTTCCCAATTAGAATCAGCTGATTTTAAACAAAGAAGCACATAAATCTCATCAAATAATTTGTTATTTCTTTCAAATATAATTTACTTTACATATGTGTCAGGATTTACTTTTGCTCTAAGTATATATACAATTCCAATAGGTGAGGTTGAAAAAAATATACATATACATTTTCGAAACTAAATAAATGAACCTAGTGAACACTTTTTCTTTGATTTATTACACGTAGGTATAATGGGTGGCAATACAAAATCAGATCCTCGCTGTGGGTCGCAGTAAAAAAAGGTTTGAAAAACGCTGATCTATGCTACTCTTTCTGTTATGCTATAGATTAGGGCCTTTCCAAAGTAGTATCTCCTCGGTTCGGTCAGCAACGTCCTTTGAGGTGTTAATTTTCTTTGTCACACTTTGTGACTATCTATATATGTCTCTCTCGCTATGTATTTCTGTGTGTCTCTCTCGCTATGTCTCTCTCTGTCTCTCTCAGTTTTTTTCTATATCTCTCTCTCCCTCTCTCTCTCTACTTCTCTATTTGCATCTCTCTCTCTAGCCTCTTTCTATCTCCCTCTCCATCTCTCTCTATCTCTCTATCTTTCTCTATTACTCTCTATTTTTATCTTACTATCTATCTATCTTTCTATCTATATACCTCTCCAATTCGGTATAATTAACAAGAACATATGTGCTAATACCTTTCCTTGTGACTCTCCCTTTCTATTTATCTATCTCTATCTATCTCTATCTCTGTATGTATATATAATAAATTTTTATATATATATATATATATATATATATATATATATATATATATATATATATATATATAGCTATATCTCTTTCTCTCTATCTATCTTTCTACATATATCTCTATCTTTCTCTATCTGTTCCTTTTCTTGATTTTCCACGCATTTTTCCTTATATGACCACCACAATTCTCTTTCCCAGCGTAAAAGTTTTTCGTGGTGGCAATTTGACCATACTGTTTATGGTTTAGCGTTGTTTTTTTTTGGCTTAATTAAATATTTAATTAAATAAAGGAAAGACATGAAAGGTGCAGCTTGACCTTAACCTTGGAAAAAAAACCTCGCAACGAATGGGTTTGACTACTGCTTACTAAGGAGGAGTAAAACATCAATGAAGAAAAATGGTTGTATTCGTTATCAGATAAAAAATAATAGTAATAATAATTATATGTATATTAACAACCAACCTAGAAGGTACACGGTGTTTACTCTTAAATGTGGTGGTTGAATAACACTTTTTATCGAATGTTCTTCGCGCAGGTTATCCAATCTCCATCAATGCAATAGAAACATTTTTTATTCAACTTTTTTGTAGTATAAGCTATAAACAGTATGAAAGATTTAGAAAGCTAGATAAAAGCTTAGATTTCTTTCATGAAATACATTTTTTGCAGCAATTATTATGCTGCCGAAACACTTCTGAATATTAAGTTAGTTGGCATGTATTAAATTGTAAGAAATTGAGTTGTGTTTATCCTTTTATTGCTCTTTGATGTCTCTATTACATTTTCTAGCTTCAAAGAGTTTGTATTGGGTGAAGGTCCACGGAGATATGAAGCAAAAAAAACACAGTTAATCATCTACATAATCGCTCCTTTTTTCTTCAAAAATATTTATATTTTACCGAATATACATATATTCATTTGGAGTGATTTAATTTAATATATTCTATTGTTTATATTTTATTGTACATATTTGTTCATTTTTTTTTTAGTTTTCATCAAATCACTATCTAGTGTTCTTAAGTTTTCTTAATCTTTTAGGTCTGTAGCTTTATCTTTATATGCTCGTTTGTTTTCATTTCTCTCTTGGTTTTTTCTCTTATTTTCCTGTTTTCCTTAACTGTTAGTCTAGCACATGTTTTTAAAATATAATTTCTTCTCCTTTGCAGACCATTCATGATCAGGGTATAATTAACCATACAAAACTATAGTCATGACCAAACGTTTGTTGACCAGTATATTTTGTTATATAACTAAATTAATAGAACTAATCAAACTTTCGATTTTGTTTTAGTATGGTTTTTGATCATTTTTAGGTGAAATATAAAAGAATTTAGAGCATAAAACAATTATATTAATAAATACATTTAATTTCTGTGCGTAGTCAATATTTACAATAATGTTCCTTCTTCTTAAGGAGAGCTTAATTAACTTGGTCATGCTGGAGACCAAATTTGTAATATCTTGACTGATATTGCCTTATTTTTATTAATAAGTAAGGTCAACTGCGTAGAATTAAATGGGTTGTGTTTTTAACCTGCGAGTTTGATTATCGCCTATGACTGTGTTGCTCCATTTGATTTATGATAAGGTGTTCCACCATGCCCCCGCATTGGGCATGACGATACGTTTCTGATAGAAGAACGTAAAACAAGAGATTATTGATTAATTGAATGCCATATACCGAGTTGAGTGGAGGGAAATGGGGCTTCTAGCTGGCATTTCGGTATATTTTTACTTCACGTCTCTTAATGAAAGTTTACTTCTTTTTTTTTATAGATTTTTCGACGTAAATGCATTTATCTCACTGTCAGGATACCTTGCATTAGACTCCTGCATTTCTTACTATTTGCCTTTTTGGATTTCGTTTTTGGTTTTATTCCACGTTTAATTTGTAAGTTCCTTTTGCATAAACATATTCAAATTAGATTTCTGTATTTTTCTCTGCATATACGGTTTCTACATCCATTCCCAAACATTTGCTACTTTACAGCATAACCTTCTCTCTGAACCCTCCTACTTAAGATGACCAATTAGCGTTGCTACATTTTTAGCTTAATAGCAGTTATAAATGCATACTCAGTAACAATTCACAAGTTGTGTTAAATCACACAATCTAAGGTATCAATAGCTGTCAGTACTTATACAGGGCCCAGCTCTTTTACTTTTTGAGAAATAAGGAAGAAGGATTGGTGCTCCTTAGGTTGAATGTAGATTTTTTCCTTTTTTCTTAACCCTATATATGCGAAAAACCTCTTGTGTGGCCCACTATAGTGAGGCTATAATTTGAATTTTTCTCATAATTTATTTGTAAAAATAAAGTACAGAAGGATAGTTAATAGTAATATAACTTGTCTTAGCTTAGGTCCATTCGGATTGTATCCATATATCTCAAATTGGCCTATTATCCGTTGTCATTCATTCAGGTGAAATGCAACTTCCTTTTATTTTTAAGCATAATATACTTACTATTCTAAGCGCCAAAAAATCTTTTAGGTGCCTATTAAGTGAAGAACTGTATAGAGACATTCTATATTAGGGATAAGTGTCTATTTGTGTACGTGATTGCGAATCACATACTCTTTCTTCAAAACTGTCAGAACTATTACATGACTTAATTATATTATCTTATTCTCTAGAACTGCTAATTATACCTTCATCACGATCATTGGTATCACTGTACGATAAAATATGTATGAAAGAATTTGGGGTAATCTTACGTTTCTTTAACCCAGACAGACCAATGAAACAACTTGCCACATCTCTCACCTATAAATGTTAATTATGCACTGATCATTAATAAAAAGGCCTATACATATATCTTCTATATTGAATTGACTCATACTGATGACTGAAATTTAAAGTGCATCATTAAAAAAATCTCAATCCTCTTAATAGGTGGATCAGAGTTATCAACGCTCGACTCTTAAGTGGTCAACATCAGTGTAAGAAATGAGAGTTGTAATACCTAGAGTGGTATTCGATTTTCTTAATATTTCTCTTCCTCTGTTTTTTACGTAATATCTCCAAATATGTTTCACTGACTAGCATAACATAAGTGGATAAATAGCTTGCTGATTTCTCCCCGATAATTAAATCATTTGAGCTCTTCTTTTCTTACGGTGATCCAATTTCCAGATTTTCCCAATTGTTGATAGACGAGATGAGGATTCGTTTAGTTTTGTACTAGATCAGAATTTGTTTTATTGAATTAATTCTGGCCTTTTCTTCTTTATAATAAATGCAACTCTTCAAAATTATTATCAGTTAATGATGGTATGTCTCTTAAGTTTAGATTGCACTGAGGATGGCAAATTGGAATACTCAGTGATATTTGATTTTCTTAACTGTTTCTCTTCCTCTGTTTTTTCACCTAATATCTAAAAATATATTTCATCCAATAGCACAACATAATGTATAAATAGCGCGCTTATTCTTTCCAGATAATTAAATTCGTAGGTCTTTGTTCTTCTTACGGTGATCCCTTTTAAAGTTTTATCCCACTAATTTTTTATTGAATTTATTCTAGTATTTGGTACTTTATATTAAATGCAAACCACCAAAATTATTATTCTTAATGATGTTATCTCTTAATTATAAATAGCACTGAGGATATTAAAAACATTTTCCGAAAGCTCTGCCAAATAAATATTTGTGTGTGGCCTGATGATTTTGTTCCTTATATTTTGTCAGCCATTTTGGTAACTTAAACATAAATAGAAACTTTAAAAATTGTGCTTTAATAAAGGCTATTTTTGGAACGCGAGGCAATTAATTACTTTCATCGTCATCTGACTTATTTTGAGTTGGAAACTTTATCAAAGTGCTTGAAATTTTGGCTGCCACAATGGAAAATTAATTTTGAACGAAACTTGTATAGACATTTCAAAATTTTATCCTCTTAGTAGCTTTGGCATTTTTTCTACTAATGCAAATTTGTTAACAACTTTAATTTGTCCTAACACAATTTAGCTTCTTTCAAATGTTTTATTCAATTTAAGTTTGTTTTTCTTCTCTCCAATCAAATTTTAAATCGTAAAAAGTCGTTCAAAAGGCAAAGTCATATTTCGCTGTAACCCCCCAAAATGTCAAATAGTCGATATAATGAATAGCCCTGATTATTTGTGGAAAAATGCACAAAATCATATGGGTAGGTATCGACTATGATAAAGAGACATTGAAAGATGGTGTGGTTGTATCTCTCTAAAGACACTTTTCACATTCATAAACAATGGTTTGGAGTAAATACTAAGTGCATTTAAATTACATTTTGATTTTATTTCAGCTCACCTGTAGTGCATTTTCAATGTACACTAAGTGAGTTCGTACTTTATTTACATTTCAGTAGATTCACATTCTAAGTTTTTTCAGTATATTTCCTTTGTGTAATTTTTGTACTTTTAATTACATTTTCATTCCATTTTTATTACAATGCTTCGTGAAAACTTGTAATTATCACGTATTTTGTGTCTACTTTTATCGAGTCTGGAGGAAAGAAGTTACATAAGTTGAAAGGATGCGTTTTCCACTTTGAATGGATGTTTCCCCATCTCAAAACGTCGCTTTCTGTTTCATTAAGCTCAGAATCAAAGGAAGTAATGCAAATTAATGACCAACCAAATTAAAGTAAGGCCCTTAAGCTCATTCTAAGGACAATATCTTCAATCAAGCTGGAATTTGAATAACAGAAATAAATGACACAAATCCACATGCAAGTGCGTGATAGCAAAATCGCCACTAACACGCCATTTAACCATGTTTTGAAATACACAGAGGCGTATGGAAGAGACGTTTCTGCGTGCAGGTATACCTTGTCAATACCAACAAAAAGTTACGTAGTGGTCAAAGAGTTTGGTGATATATAAATACATGTGATACGGATGCTATGGCTGTGAGACTTCCACACATTTCTTTCTATTTAATTTACCCTTTTTATAACACGAACACAATATTTTCACAATAATAAACACTTTTCAAATCCAACCACTAAAAGGTGTAGAATTATCTCCTCTTACCAACATTGGCAGAGTATTGAAAACAGTGGACTTTTGATGCATCCTCTAAATTTCCCTCTATTAATTGATTCAAATTATATCCAAAGAATCGAAAATTACTGAAAACTTCCACGTCTCTCTCTGTCAGTCATAGAAGTCGTTCGCTTTGTAAGGGCAAGGTTGCCCACTTTCAAGCTGTGTCCCATTCACACGATTTTGAACCCTGCTTTTTGGGGGTCAGATAACACCAACTTTTTGCAAGGTGTAGAAGATAAACGAAGTAGAGCACTCAAGCGAATGTTTAGAAATAACTTTTGCGGCAGAGAGGAGAATTAGGTGACATGAAGGATTGAGTCAAAGAGCCCGACTTCATTTTGAAATTCCCGCAGGCGATCAGCCATTCACAAATAGATCGCCTTTCTTTGTTATAATTCTACCGAAACAAACGAACTTTTGATGAATCTTGGGCGAGTTTCGTTGATTAGATGAATTTTACTTATTCGTTCTGTCTCAAATTCTCAATGAAAGTCGAGACCAAAAATCTGGGGCTTTCGCCTCCATCAACTATTCGATCGGAAAGGGAAAGGTTGCGGTGCTCACCTTTTCTCTTTGGTGTGTTTACGTAATTATAATTCTCCTCTGGAATAATTCACTACGGCTAGAAGCCATAATTTTCCCTTTCCGTTAATTTTATTGCTGAATTGAATTATCACTAAATCTCATCACAATGCTAACCAACGAGGGCATCACGATAGCTTAAATGAAAATATCTTGGCGGGAAAATGTTATTTTCATTATACACCTGTTTCCGAAATTTACGCTCATTTTTAACCATCATAGTACCCATATAACACTTGGAGGGTTGAGTATCTTTATATTCTCAATATTTATTAGTAAATGTCTGCCACATTCTATGCAGTTAAATTTGCTGTCAGTACCGGCTGCGCCAAGGAAATGCAACTGTGGAGTCACAGGGTTTCTACCGGTTCCACATTTACACATTATCTTTGCCACCTGACAAACTATGTACGAGATTTCGATTGGAGATGCCCTCGTTAATTTTTACTGCAATTTGAGCTAATAATATTCCAAAGAATTTCATGGTTTCATTGTTATTCTTTCGGAGCCAGAGGACCTAGCGCCTCTCCAGTTTAAGATATGTCACCGACTCCCACCTGCTTAGCAGACTAACCGTTGGAGAAGTTGCCGTGGGCCGCTTTGTTCATTTTCACTATTCCGAACTTGAAAATGAAAATCAATAATTTTACTGTTTTAATGACCAATAACACATTTAGATTTAAATATCTTTGTAATATAGTTGCCATTTTAGTATTGCAATGTAGTCAAAAAATAGTAAAACTTAACTTTTTGGCGAAACCAGACATACGAGGGGCGGTCAATAAGTTTTACGAATCGGTGGTGCAAAACAGAGGAAGGGAGATGGCTGTTTGTGGGGGTGTTAGGACAAGTTATGACAAGTCAGGACCTGTAGCCGCACGCTCCTGCCTAGTCTATTTAAGAAGCAGTAGCTTATTGAAGAGCATCAGTCACAAATTTCTCAACAATGGAGAAGGTTGAGCACGGCGCAGTGATCAAATTTTGGACCAAGAAAGGCAAGAATGCAAAAGAAATCCATGAACGCATGGTTGCAGTGTACACTGACACCGCCCATTCCTATGCAACCATTGCTTGCTGGAATAGGGAGTTCCGCTATGGTCGTGAGTCCCTTGAAGATGACCCCCGTCCAGGATCCGTCAGACGTGACCAACGAGAACAATGTGACCCGTGTGGAGAGGATGATCCTCGAAAATCGACGGGTGAAGGTCGAAGAAATCGAGTGAGAACTTGGAATATCACATAGAAGTGTTATCAACATCCTCCATGACAATTTAGCCATGGTCAAGGTCTCTGCCCGTTGGGTCCCTAGAAACCTCACACCCCATGATCGACTTCAACGTCGTTAAAGTACACAAGGCCAGAGTTGCACAAGCTGTCCTGTGTGAGTTGGATTACTTCGTGATGAAGAATGAGATTTTCTCCGATCCAGAGAGACGTAATCTCAACTCGAGACGATTCTGCAGATCGGCAGGGAGTCTCAGTCTCAAAAGAACGGAAATCCTGAAGGGGTGAAAAGAAGAGGACCGCACAACTCTCCAAGAAGAAAGGAGCTCGATGGCTTTATTCTGAATAGGGGACAAAGCTTAACGAAGGTAGAGCTGCTGGCGAGATTTTTTACAAAGTATGACGAGGGGTTACAGGGGTTTACGGGAAACAGACGCACTCTGAACGGAGAGGATGGTGAGCTGTCAATCTATTCGAGAGGTGCTGATGTTCAAGTTAAATACCCGGGTGGCTAATTCGATAGACGCCTCAGGGCCTTACGGTCCCTGGGGGATTTTGGTGCCAGTCTAAGCACAACAATTTCATGATAAGGCGAGTTCCAGACAATGAAACTTGCCTTGCGATATGGGGGTAGGGTTAATGTGGCTGCTCACGGTGTTATGGCAGTGAAGAGGTCGTGTGGCGTACGAATGCATGCACAGCTTTGAGAGGTGATTATTCGAGGGACCGAATCTTTCACGAACTTTCTAAAATTATCCCACTGGCGCACGCGGTCTTGAAAGAATAGAGAGGTAGTTCCGAGAGGCTTCCTTTCACGGTGGTCATTCGAGGTCATTGCCTCACAATGGGTATCCAAGGTAGCTTTACCAAATTACCATTTATCTTTGCCCTTGGGACAACAGGGATAACGTTGCACATCACCTTCAGTGGGATTGGCCATAACAGATCGATTTAGCATAAGGAGATACACTGTCAATTGGGAGCCTTTGTTGGACCCCAAAAAGTACTACTACTTCCTTTGCACTTAAAGTTGTGCCTTATGAAACAATTCGTCATAACTGTAAGAAAGGAATCTGCAGCTTTCACGTATCTCCAAGATTTGTTTCCTAAACTATCTGCTGCAAATGTGGAAGCCTGGGTCTTCGTCAGTCCACAAATCAAAATGATCCTGAAGTGCAAGGATTTCTCCGTGAAGATCACTAAGACAAAAAGCAGCATCGGCCAGCTTTATCGCAGTAGTTCTGGGCTTCCTTGTTAATCACAAAGCCAAAAATTATGTAGAGCTGTTGAGAAATTGGTGAGCAACTACGGCAATATGGGTTGCAGGATGTCCCTGAAAGTCTATATTCTTGAGGCTCATCTTGATAAATTTTAGGAGAACACGGGAATACTCTGAATAGCATGGTGAGTGTTCTCATTAGGATCTAAAGCACTTTGAACGCCGCTATCAAGGATCTGATGGGAGACTATATTTGTGGATTGACTCGTGAACGTAATTTACATATAGTATAAGCGTAAATCACAGAACACTACTCATTTATATTATTATAATTGTCTCACTTATGTTATTCTAGAGTAAAAAAATGCTATTTGCGTATCATGTTGTTTTGTTTTTACTTTATGCAAATGAAAGTTGAAATTAGCCACTTCCTTTCAGAAGGAATAGGTAAATTTCACATAAATATCATTATCCTGGACACCAAAACAAAGTTTGTTATAAGTGTTTTTTCATGTATTCTAGACACAAGTAAATAGAAAATAACAGTGCTACAAAGAGACAAAAATCATGTTACACAGTGTAATTTTCTTTATTCTTACCTCGCAAACAGGTTATATGTAAATGGGCAACCTTACTGCGGCTGACATTGGAAAGATTGCGTTCCCTTTTGCCCCCAATATCGAGAGTTTACTCTTCCATCACAGATGACTGCATGCTGTTAGACCACTATGTCTACCACACAATATTACTTTCTCTATCATCACAACTCTCATTATCCATCTCTGCTTACAAATCGCTAACGCCCTCATTATTATTGTGCTTTAAATTGGAGGAAAATATCAAGATTTATAGAGGAATATTGACCTTTATTGAGTGAGTTCTTTTAAAGCGTTAAGATTATTGAAAGGCACAATAAAACTTAAGGGAGAATTTAAAAACATTCATTTAAATATATTAACTATTTTTCGAACAATCATAAAACTCGGACTAGTAGTCCTGTCACAAAAAGGATAAAACTAGAATTAAAGTTTAAAAAGATGTGGAAGAAATTAATGGCATATCATCTCTTTCGTTTTTACTGTATTTTGTCTCATAATATGCAGTGTAGGTAATTCATCAGCAAATCTTTTAACTCAATTTTAATGAATGATGAATATTCTGCCCTTGATTAGTTTCTAAGTAGAAAATTAGCATAGCCATTATTTCACAGCCTTACATAAATCTAACTTAATATTAATTACACTAAGTGTGTGCCATAGCTGACATTCACAAATGGTCCATATTAATGCTTGATTTCTCATGGCTTTATTGATTGCCACACACGGGCAGGAATTATTGCTAGGTAACTTCAGGGGAATAAATTCTGTAGGATGTGTTATTTAAATCACACCATTCTAAATCAATAGACGTCTTAGGTTAATTTGAATCTGAATCCCTTCTTATCATAAAAATAATCGTAATTATATTTCTATTATGTCCTTTATTACCCTCAGAACACAGGTAAAGAAAAATCTAAGACTAACTGCTTAATAAAACATCGTATTTTCATAGTATAAAAATGGATTGAATGTGATTTAAAGGTTATGAATGCAATAAGTTACCACCTTCACATTATATCGAGCACACCTGTGGGGCGTTCTTTGTCCACGCCAATCAAGTGACTGTATCTAAGAAACCACTCTAACACCGCTCGAAGAGCTGTATCTATTGAGTATTGAAATAATTGCATATCATCACTGCGTGCATTGCAGTTCAACTTTCTATAGAATGTTCAATTTTAAAATTGAAAGCATCTAAAAGCCGAGTAACAAATTTATGTGGGCAAAGTTAGGAAAAATGTGTCTGTTTTAAACTCATTTTAACTTTATAAAGAGTCGCTTCTTAAAATCACGTCTTCTATGAGTAACAATATCTGGAATAATGGATAGGAAAATTGACCTCTTGGGTATTAATGTCCACACAAGGCTTGGTTATTCGGAAACACCATCTTTGAGGAGCGGAGGGGTGTAAGATCAACGCTAAATAGCCATATTTCGATGCCTTTGGCACATTGTGAAATAAGTTAAAATTTTATCTTCTTTCACATATTTTGTTTAAATTTTGATACCAAAATTATCGTGCACCGCTACACAAATTAGTTATAAATGACTAGAGAATGACTATCGGAATAGTTTGGCAGATAGCGAATCTGACTAAAACTAAATTCAAGTGTGGTTGTAACAGTATCGAGTTAAAAAAGCTAATATTCTTTTTAATTTAATATTTCCCTTTTCATTATAATATTCTACTGCCAACACAACAGTTTTTACTATTATCATAAAAAGGGCACTGTAGTAAAATGTTAGTTCTGAACCGCATAGATTTAAAACTTTGCTTCAATCTCCTGTTCCTTGCATTCAGATATCTAGATCTATGCTAAAAAAATAAAGAGGAAAATATATTTTATAATGGCACATTCAAACAATAAAAGAAAATGTCACGGAAATGATTATATACTCTCATCTAAGCCCTGGCCTGATACGACTAATTTGATATTCTTAATGCCAGGGATGTCTCCGGACATCTTTTTCGCTGAATAATATTCGTAACGGCATAACAGGTATATTTGGAGATCAAGTATAAATATTTGTTCTAAATTCCCTAGAAACCTTTTGGGGGAATATAGAAGTTTATCTGCTTTTTAGGGTGTGGACAGTGAGGTAATTATCATTTAGGAGACTTTATTTCGGAAATATAAACAAACATAATCAAATAAAATGAATTCCGTAAGAAATATATTTCATTATATTTTGAAGAATCTAATAGGTCTGGTTAAATTTAAAAACCAGATTTTTACCTTAAGCCATGATTAAAAGCATAAAAAATACAGAAATTGTTAGAGGACGTTTTCACTATTAAGGCCACATTCTAGCATATACTAATGGAAAAATACTGGAAACCTCCATAAGTTTTTTCCATTTTTCCAAGTAGTTTTTATATAAATTATACTCATAAAAGACGCAGTTATAATATTTCAATTTCAAAATTATGTCCTTGTTTAAGCTAATATATATATATATATATATATATATATATATATATATATATATTAGGGTGGTCGAAAAATATATGCAAAAAATTGAAATTAGTTGGAAATGTTCTCCACATGGATAAAATTATGCTATAAGATGTTAAAGGAGCTGATGCAAAATAATGACTAAATTGGTGAATTTTTAGAGGTCGCTATGTTTTTGTTTTTGTTAAATTTCAGTCAAAATATTGGCCCCTTTTAATAGTAAGCAATTATTGGTTGTTACTTATATACTGTCATATATTTGTCATTGATAACTCATTCCTTATGAATTACAATAATTTGCAAAAAAATCAAAATATTGTATTATCTGAAAAGTGGAATGACATTCACATACTCGTCGTATGAAGCAATAATAATTGTTGTTTCAGTTTGTTGAGTTCTGAGCCCATTTGTGATGATGCAACTTTGTTTATTCAGTGCATAGATAATTTGCAGTTTTTTATCAATATCAGACATACTTAAAGAATATTAGAATATATGTTAACACACTTTATGTTCCTATTTTAATTAACAATATATATATATATATATATATATATATATATATATATTTATATATATATATATATATATATATATATATTAAGAAAAGTTATTGCAGTAGAGCAATTAATTATGCGGTTAAAAGGCTATTTTTAGCAAACCAGTCTTTCTCAAAGCCTTCGGAAGGAGCATATATATATATATATATATATATATATATATAATTATATATATAATTTAATTAAGCATGACTGCCGTAATTTTCACAAAGACAGCAGCCTATTTATCTATGTCATATGAAAGCTTATTCTTTCATGAATATTGAATATTTAGATATTTTAGAGTATGACAAAAATATCTTCTAATTATAACTAAATGGAAGGGAACCGTGAGCTCACTCAGTTACAATAAATTTCTATTTCTGTTGTTTCACATTATGGCTGGAAGTACTCGTTCATCTGTGGCAGTCTGGCTTTTAGGACATCTTATTAGTGATCTTTCATATGCAAGACTACCAGCATGTGGTAATGTTCTTGGTGTTGTTCAGTAGCACCATTAAGTCAATGACTTTGACAAAAAGTTACAACCTCGCTTGCAAAAAAGTCATAAAAGTATGGGAAAGAGCCCGAATTACCACACGGCGAATAGACTCTCGCGTTAGGAAACTCTCAAAAGTTGTATGAATTGTACCTTTCTTTGAAGAAGAACCGCAAAACCGAACTGTACTCATGTAGAACGAATGAGCGTAGTTTCGAATTTAGTCTCTCAAACATTTTTGACATAGACTCAAAAAATGGTTTAAATGTGGTAAAAAATGAAGAGGACCGCCAATTTCTGTTGATGCAGAGAGATAAAATCTTCTTCTGTAGTATGTCGTGCCGTGATAAGATTATATCAGCCAAAGAATCTTGCAAAAGATATCAACATGAGAAGGCTTTACAATACAAAGAAAAAGTATATACTTCTAAAAATTAAGCAGAGGCTGCTGCTCATGCAGATTTAGAGTCATCATCATCTGAAGGAGAAAGTTTAATTGCTGCAGACAAAGAGTTTTGTCCACCTTCTTCAACTAGAAAATATAATGCACAATGTATTCCTTCAAATTCAAAAAAAAATATCTTTACAACTTTAGGTGTGGCTGCTGTTTTTGATCGTGCAAATATTACAGATAAAAAAGCAACAATGGTTATTGGATCAATAGCACAAGCCGTGGTTTAGGATATTCCAGCTATGACACTTTTCAGGAGTTTTATGTGACGTACAAGAAAGCAAGTAAGAGAGGCAACATACAATGAGGACAAAGCTTCGTTGTCTGTTGAAGGACCGATCCTTCTTCACTGCGATGGAAAACTACTACCTGCTATTGTTTGGGCAAAGGAAACAGTAGAACGAATTGCAATAATAGTTTCTGTAAATGGAATGGAAAAACTTCTTGGTGTGCCAAAAATAACATGAGCAGCAGGAAAAGAACAGACTATGGAATGCATTTCATCAATAAATGACTGGAATCTTTATGACGAAGCTCAATGCCTTGTATTTGATACAACTGCATCAAATACAGGCGTACAAAAAGGAACCTGTACCATAATTGAGAAAGTATTAGGAAGGGAGCTTGTCTTGATTGCGTGCCTTCATCATATTTTCGAAATTATGTTGTCATGTGCTTGCAAGTGGTCCAAAGAGGAGTCTCTTTATACGTTTTAAAGAACAATAGTCGTCACTTAAAAAGGATTCTTTTTTAGAGGAGGATAGCAGTTTATTCGTCAATCTAGTAATGCATAATCTTCGAGGAGAAATGGTCCTATATTTTCAGAAAGCTTTGAAATCTCGTTAGTTGCGTGACGATTATGAAGAATTACTGCGACTCAGTCTCATCTTTCTTGGGGGCATTGATAAGTCAGAAGTTACATTAAGAGCCCCAGGAGCGACTCATCATGCACGCTGGATGGCTAAGGCTATATATTTCCTGAAAATATACTTGTTTAAGTATCAACAGAAACTAATGGAACGTGAAAAGGCCAATATTACAGAGTGCTCTCTTTTTATTGCTTTGATCTACTCGCGTTTTGGGAATGAAGCCCATTTTGGAATTAATGCTCCTTTAAATGACATTCTGCTTCTTAAAACTTTGCAAAAGTACCAAAATCATACAATATCTAAAGAAGCAACCGCTGTTCTTTACATACACCTTTGGTATCTTGTAAAACATCTTGTTGGTCTTGCATTTTTTGATCATAGAATTAATGCTGAGACCAAACAGAAGATGGTCTCTAATTTCCATCGTAATGAAAACACCAAAGTTTTTCCTCGATTGAATCTTACAAAAAACATCGAGGATTTGACTTTCATGAACTTGTGATTCAAAAAACTAAGCTAATCTTCAGTCTTCCAATGAAAGATGTATACAAGTTTGCAGAGGATACATGTCTGAAGACTAACCCAAGTTCTTAGTAAGATAATACGTTCTTTCAAGAATTTCCCCGTCGAGCGATTAACTTAATGGTTGTTAACGATCCCGCAGAAAGATATTTTGCACTTATCAAATCGTATAAAGCATCTCTAACAAAAGATAAAAGATAAAGAACAGAAACAGTTGCTTTACAGACTTATGGCAAAACATCACAAAGATTTTCTCTCATGCTCAGAAGGATCAATGTTTAATCAGGAATTTTAGTTATAATTTGTGTCAAAAAGAAATCATTTGCCATTTAACTATTTTCTTTTCACTTTAATATGAATGTTTTTGAATAAATTGTTCTTCAACACCAAGATCTGTTTCAAATAAACCAGTATTTTCAAAGACTGTTCATTTCTATCCCAAAAATTAATTTACCAGCAGACTAATAAGTTAAGATTAATATTGCGACCAGTAAATTTTGTTCGATTTTGATGAAATTGAGTATGTGACTTATTGTTCAATGCGGTAATACAATCAGGCATCAGGCATGTGGAGATAAAAAACTAAAAGTTTTTTTGCTGGGACCACCCTAAAATATATATATATATATATATATATATATATATATATATATATATATGAAAAAACTCATAAAGTGCACGTGAGTCAAAGTTATGCAGATACACTCACAAAAGAAAAGTGAAAAACGATTCCGAGCGCTTTCGTCTTTATTCATAAATAACTTTTCAAGGAATGAACAGTAGGTTGGACATAGATTGACTTAAATAGTGGAAGGGGGGATTTGACTAGCCACCTCTGAACCTCAATTAGGGGACACAAAATCCTAAGGCAACTTTATTTGAGATTGTATGTATATAGTGGTAATGGGGTGTAGCCTGAACAAACCAAGGCTAAGATTGAAATTTAGGAACGCTTTAATGGTGATACATTCTAATATATTTCTCGAGATATAATTACTGCATTTTATTACTGGTTTGGCACTGTTCCAGTTAATGTTATGGTTAAGATTGTACATATGTAGAAAAAACGCAGATTGTTCACTGTGATTACGGACATTGGCTTAATGTTACTTAACCCGGACATCTAGTTCTTTACCGCTTTGTCCATAATAACATTTTTGGCAGTTGTTTCAGCCGATCGAATAAACAATGCCAGTACGAAGGGGTGAATTTTTAATGAGGCCAAAGGCAAAGGATGTCATCAACATATCGCATCCAAGCTGTAGGGGTTTCATTAATTTGGGGAAGTATTCTACATAGATTCGAAAAATTCCATGTATAGGTTTGCGAGTACAGGGGACAAACAATTCCCTATTGCCATTCCAAAGATTTTGCGATAAAATTTTCCATTAAAGGTAAATTTGCAATTGTTGATTCAAAGAGCAAGGAGTTTATTCAGGGTAGAAGCGGGTATAGGTAGAGCAACTGTCTCGAGATGTTCTTCAAGGAAATTCAAGAGATCGGGTACAGGAACTTTAGTATAAATGGAACAAACATCAAAACTAATCAGGCTAAAATTAACGGGGTAGGTGAGCTCATTAAGTTTACTAATAGGTGCATATTATTGATAATATGTGAATTGAAAATGTTTCCAACCAAAGGTCTTAGTAGAGAGGCTAACCGTTTTGATAGGGTAAAGGAAACACACCTAACAGAGATAATGATGGGACTCATTGGGTTTTCAGGTTTATTGGTTTTAATATCCCTATAAACGTAGGGAAGGGAAGCATTTGAAGATTTAAATTTGCTAATAAGGTCAGGGGATCCTTTAAGTAGAGAGCGAACAGTTAAGTGAAATTCTCTGTTTACCTGGTCATTAGAATTCCTTCTAAGGGTCTCCTCCAGGAATGGTGTTAAAATTGTCCCGGCATTTGCCTAGTTAGAAAAATTTAGTGACGTGACCCGTAATGATATTTCCATTGCTAAAGGTTACCTTTATAATTGCTTAAGCCATGTGAACAATAATTATCCTGTTAGGTTTTAAAAAGCGATAAGTTTCCTTAGTAATAATAAGAACATTCGTGTTTGTAAGGACGATAAATCTGCCGCCGTTTTACTGATTGACAAATCCCTATATTTAGATAAGATGAATATCTTACTTTCGGACACCTCCAGCTAGACACCATTATCACTACATACATAAAATCTCAAATAAAATTGTTTCTAGAATTTGTACCCACTAATTAGGGTTCAGAGTTGAGTAGTCTAATCTCACCTTCCACTATTTAAGGCAATGTATGCCCAGCCTCCTGTTCATGAAAAGACTGCGCTTCGCTTCAAAGAGCTATTCTACACTCGTTGAAGAGAGTATAAATTCCTACTTGCTTTCTTATTATATTTCTACGTGAAAAAGTTGGTGAAGAATTTTTCGCGCTTATCAAGACCGCTGAGGGCTTACGTCCCTGGCCCACTGAAGAGGACGTGGGCGCGTTAACAGGGAAATCACCGCACCGAACCTTACTTTCGGACCTGCATTTATTCCTTTCTCTTAAGACTAGCAGTACATCTCGAGTCCTAATAAGTTCTCTGCCGTTTAAGACTTCTAGTTACCACCGGTGCCTGGCGTGTCCGAACCCCGGAAGGAAGCCCCACAGCGGGTGCGAAGAAGGGCATCATTCAGGGGTGGAGTGGTCAGTACCGGCAGGTGGGTCCTGCTAGACAATGAATATAGGTAGGGCAAAGAAGGTGGTTTGAGCTTAATAATAGGGACACATCTAAATAAGAGATGGTGGGCTCCAGGTGAAGAGCTTCCCTAGAGGGCCGTCATGGATGACCCCATGGGACAGAAGAGAATGCCCCTCTGGGTAAAAGAGAATTGATCAAAACCCTCGAGGAAAAAGTTATTTTCAACTATTTTTTGCTCACGAGAGGTTGCATTATGCCTTTTAGTCGATCAAACCTACTGCTATCTCGCAATCTGCGACACTGATCATGACGTAGATAGGCTTCTCAGTGTAAATGAATGAGCAAAGCTCGAGCAGCTTAAATTCACCCCAAAGATCCCTCCCTATCTCTCTGAGATCCATAATTTGTTGTCGCTTGGATCCATTGGTTGGCTCCCACAGCATCGAGGAGATAAAAAATGAGATAGAGAAAAGACAAACCTGGGCAAAAGTCGAAGAGGTATACAAGTTCAAAAATCGTGAAGGAGGCGAATATTCCCATCTATTTATACAGACCTTCCAAACCTTTGAGATGGCTGCTAATGCATCCAAAGCTGGCCTCGTCCTATTCTATATCAAAATATCCGCTTCATGCATCGAGAGGGAAACCTTTGTGCAAGTCCAGGTATACTTCTCTTGCTATGCGGAGAGCAGCATGCCACTAGAGATTGCACATTCCAAGAAAAGGTCTGTAGCGAATGCGCCGGAGATGGCCACACCTGATGAGAGTGTACGAACGGGGTAACCAAGAAATGCCTTGATTGTAGTGGCCCTCACCGTACCCTGTCGATGTTGTTTCCCATGAAAAGGACACTAGTCAACGACAATAAAAAAAGCACATTTAAAAGAAAAAACACCGCAGAGCAAAAACTGCCTGTGCACAGGCAACCAAGAACCAGGAGAAGGAAATGATTCTTCTACAATTAGACCCTTCAATGAATCTGGACCTTGTGATGAGTGTTAAACACTCTAACTTTGTTAAGATCGCAGAGCCGGAAAGCTACGTAACCAAGTTGAATCGTATGTTGAAGCAGAATGGGATGAAACCAATGTGGTTTCCTGATAATCCCCCCTCAACCGAACTGTACTAAACCCAGACAGGAAGCAGGCCTACGGCTACAGCAAGAAACGTTCAAGATCTCGGAATCCAAGACTAAAAAAACCTGCACATCTGACACCCCTACAATAATGGAGACCAACCAGCCTGAATGAGAGGATAATGATTCCCTAAAGGCAAGCTGAAAAAACCAAGAGCCTCAAGAAGACCAAACAATCCTCGCTAACTTACAAGTCTACTGACCTAAACCTACGAGTATATGCCTCCCCATTAGCCTTACTTCCAAGAATGGCAAAAGTCTAAGACATCATCAAAGGAATGATCAAGGGAAAATACAAGTCGGATTACGATTTTGACAGCATTGAGGAAGAAATGCTTTCGGGACCCAGGCAAAGAGGATCGAGGTCTGTGGCTAATCATGACTTAACCTATCCCACGATCAATTTAAAAAGGAGAGATACGCCACAGTGCGGTCACCTGCACGCGCTGAGCCAGCAAAAGTATCAAACATTCACGGGGAATAATATGAACTACTCGAGGAACTACATCAATAAACTGAACATCTTTGCTCTCAACGTAAATGGCTGGATAGGTAAAAAATTCAGTTACTACAATATGAGGAAGACCCAGATATTGTCCTCATTTCTGAACACGGACTTAATGCAGAAACCAACCCTATAAAAATTTATAACTAATAACTACATCCCCATCGCGCATAGCCACTCGAATGAAAGATATGACGGCGTCGCTCTTGCAGTGCGAAAGGACATCAAATACGAGGAGATAAGTAACTTCGAGGAATCGTACCTAGCAATAAAAATTAGTACGCTTATCGATGATCTAGTTATAGCAGTAGGGTACCACAGCCACCAAGAAGATCATATTTGCCCATATCTAATTTCCTCCGCCTGTTAAGAAGAAACTGTTCAGTAATTCTTATCAATGACCTAAACGCTCGTTGCAGGAAAACAGGCTACACTACGGCGTTCAACGAGGTAGGTACCTCCCTGAGGCTTCTTATGGAACGCGACGTTGTAAATATAGCAGTCTCAGATGTTGCTACATTCCTAAAGAGGAGATCCTCTACTACTCCCAACAGCATACAAACAAATAACAATTTTGCTCTAAACAAAATACCGTCCCTGGCCCTTATTGTTCATCTGATCACCTTAGTATGATGACCACAATCTCAGTTTCACCTATCTAGGTCAAAATCCCCTCCTGCAAATGCTTGCCCAAGGCAGACTGGACCGCATACAAGAGATTCCTCTAAGAATATCGGGTAGAACCGTTGGACGGGTCCACTCTTAAAGACATAGATCCGCACTTCGAAGACGTTATTACCAAGATTAAGGAAGCAGATAGAATGGCTTTCCCGAGAGTTGAATACAAAACTCTCCCTGCTCCACGATGGAATGAGGAGATTACGTCAAGGAAAAATAGGCTGAAGGAACTAATTACTGAAATAACCGAGAACGGGAACACAGCGGAACGATACCGTGAACTTAGAAACCCGTGCATGGAAATTAAATATCTTATCAGCGAGGAATCCAGGACAATTTTGGACGGCATAATTGATAAAATATACCTGGAAACCGACCCCCTAAAATTTTGCTCTCAGATTAGAAGATTGAGTGGCACTCAGCAAATTAGACCAATATTACCAACACAACTGAGGGAAGAACGATCATCGAGGACCAAGAGATGGAACGCCACTTCAGAGAGCACTGGAAGAGAAAATTCAAAATAACAGAGGAGAAAAACGACGATCTTGACTGGAAATATGATAAGAGAGTCTTGTCATACCTGAAAGAGCGAGGGCCAATTATAACACCATACCACTTCATAGATAACACTCGACGACCAGAAGCCGAAGGAATACCCTTTACTCATAGAGAGTTTTAGACAGCTTTAAAAAACTTCAAGCAGAGGGCCCCTGGCATATCAGGTATCACCAAGGTGCACTTAGTGAATGCCACACCGACCATCAATGAAGCCAGAGTAAGTCTCTTTGATGCCTGTTTAAACGTTCACTACTTCCCAGTACTACTTAAAAGGGCCAGAATGATCTTTATTTTAAAACCAGGGAAGCCAAAAAAGGAAGTAAATAGTTAGAGACCCATATTCCTTCTTGATTTTATTGGGAAACATTTATAAAAACTTCTGAATGACAAACTAAAACACCTGGTATAAACAAGGGACGGATACAACATGTAAAAACATGGTTTCTGTAGACACCTCGGTGTGGAAACTGCCTTTGCCCTTATGACAGAGTTCATTGCAAATGCAAAGGCTGAAAATAAGAGTATGGACGTCGTACTCAGGGACGTGGCCTCTGCATTCGCCAAGGTCTGGGTTCCCGGATTAAAGAACAAATTATGTGATCTTGAGATGGAAACTAATATCACCAGAATCCTTTGTGATTATTTAGAGGATAGAGAGGCAATCATAAAGATCAATGATCACGAAGGACAAACCTTTTCGATGAACGCAGGAGTGCCCAAGGAGGGTGTCTAAGCCCAACGTTGTATACAATCTACACAAGTGACCTCCCTTTTCCTACTTAAGTTTACGCTATATATGTACAGCTAGCCGACGACATAACTCAAATTATCACAAACGACTACCGAGCTCCTGTAGACGTCGCAAATAGGACAGCTGAGGAAATTAACAATTTCAACCTCTATGAGAAAGGCAATAAGATTCTCACCAATATGGATAAGTTTAAGATTCTCTCTATCAGATATACCATATGGGTCGACATTAGAGCAAATGGCGAATACTATCCATATACCCAAGAAGCCCGAGTTCTGGGATTCAAGATCACAGCAAATGGTTATAATGAACATATCAAGGAGAAGGTCTCGCCAGCCAAGATCAGACTTAGGTAACATTAGAGGTTTAGAAAACTCTTTCCGCAACAAGAAAAAGTTATATTTGGCTTTAGTCAGACCCATCTTGCTATACCCCGCCGTCTTATTACATCTGGCAAGCAAGACACAAACTTGCACGGCACAAGTAGTGTAAAATCAAGCACTACGCCTTATCCTTGATCTCAGCTTACTGGACTGGATACCATCGACTAGACTACACGATCTCGTGGGGATCGAGTCCTTGAATGTGACGATGCACATAAGAGCAACAGAAATATGAAGGAACATACAAGAATACTTACCAGAGAGAGTCATGCAGAACATAGAAATACCCGAAATTGACAACCAAAATAGACGCTACCGACAAGGATTTGCCACCAGCCAACAGCGGTTGTAAGAATACATAGAACCAATTTATAAATAACTACTTCTCACTGAAAAAACGATAAATACTAATATCCGAGTAATTAGAATGTTAAACTAAATCTTACAAAAAAGAAAATTAAATAAATAAATGAATAAATAAAAATATATGTAGTGGACAAAATAATTAAGACACAATAGAAAAGATCCGTAGTGGACGAAAATATTTCAAAACAAAAATAGATAATCAAGAAACCGAGATAGCTCTATCTAAAAGAAAAAGGCAAAAAATTTGGTCTAGTTACAGGCTGACTTAGCTAAGTCATGATTCTCCCAAATCGACCAACTCTTATGTATGGAGAGGGTATGTATCAACTGACTCAACTCACTTATTTTTGAAGTGCCACACGCATTCATTAAAGGAATTTGATCCCTTCTCTGAGACCACACCAGCTTGACCAACGCAACCACCGAAGGCTAATTTTGAAAAATTCCTCGCATCCATGGCTCATATAAATGAAAATTCTGACTCGTTCCATAGGCTATTCCATATTTACCCTTAAGATTGTAAATAGCTTTGAGTAGGAAATGGGCGCAAAGAAAAATAAATAAATAAAATTAGCGAAATAAGTTTCGAACGCGCTTCCCGCGTCGCGGGACAGCCGTTAGCGAGAGTCATCAACCACTCGGTCATTCTGAGTCCCCGAAAAAACTCATTTAAGCAAAGCATTTAACCCATTCGCCTGAAATTCTCACACGCTACAAGATATCCTTTTGAAATTCAAGGACACACCAGAGAAAAATTAGTTCCGACTTTCTTCGGAAATATGTCGTTTGTCGTCTTCCATTTCCCATTCAAGAAGCACTTGAACTCTCACGAGCTCTCAATTGCATTCAATAGGCAAGGGTGACCTGCATTTCAAAGGATCAGAAGGCAGATGGAGGCAACATTGGTCTCGATACTGAACAGTTCACAACTCACGAAGTTTGGCCGGGTTTCGAGAAGTACAGTGATTATTTCAGGGGACACTCATCATTCTGTGTGCTCGACTGTCGCGATGGATGGCACAATATCCAGCTAGATTACTCAACTCTCCCGCTATATTGAATAACACTCTTGCACCATACCTTCTCATTTAAAATTTCAACCAGCTCTAAATTAGACCCTTCCCTCCTTAAATACGCTGAGCTTTACAAATAGCACAGCAAACAAAGTAATACTAAAGAGAAGCCTTATGTTCCCTTTCATATTTATATCGTATTGTAACGCAGGGGTCGATAGGTGCCGAGCGTACACGGCGTTTATCCCCAAAGCTATTTTGTTTCGTTAAAGTCAAAATTGATTAGGACAAAGTATATTTCCCTATGCCTCACCAATTTATCTTGTAAAGAATTCAGATAAGGATTACATTTTGACCTGCGCCTAGCGCTATTACGAAAATGGGCGTTAAACATGAAACGCATTTCGGGCACTTCGCGATTTTTTTGGTCAACATAATCGACCAACCGAGAGTGCAATTAGGAAAATTGTTCGTAAATTCAAAAAACGCCATTGCGTGCTCGTTTTGCCGTTCAGCTTAAAACATTGCTGCAATGCGCGAGAATCTGGCCGAAGATCCAGGCACCTCTATTCGTCATCGCGCGCAGGAATTGAACCTCTCTACAACAACGTTACATCGAATTTTGACAAAAGATTTGTCTCTAAACGTTTACAAAATTCAATTGACACAGGAATTAAAGACTGCTGACCATTTGAAGCGCCGTACATTCATCAATTGGGTGCACGAGCAAAGACAAGCCGATGATGATTTTTCGCCAAAAATCATCTTTAGTGATGAAGCCCATTTTCATATTGGTGGATTTGTTAATAAGCAGAATTGTCGTATTTGGGCTGATGAAAATCCCAGGAAGATTGTTGAAAAGCCACTGCATCCACAAATGGTCACTGTTTGGTGTGCATTATTTGCTAGCGTAAATAATGCCGGGAATTCTGTAACGGGGACAGGCGAGCGATACCGTGCCATGATAACCAACTTTTTATGGCCTAAATTGAATTCTATGGATCTCGAAGATTTGTAATTTAAACAGAACGGCGCCATATTTCACACAACCAATGCAACAATGGCTTTATTGAATGAGAAGTTCTCAGGTGGTTTCATCTTTCAAAACAGCGAGTTCAATTGGCCACCACGATCGTTTGACTTGACGCCGTTAAATTTATTCCTTTGGGGTCATCTCAAAGTAGGTTCTATGCCAACAAGTCAACAACAATTCAACAGCTGAAGGATGATATAATAAGGCATATTGGTGAGATCGAGGAACAACTCTGCAGAGATGTCATTAAATTTTTTGACCATCAATGGAGGTGTGCCGTCGAAGCCTTGGTGGACATTTAGGCGATATTATTTTCACACATAATTGCTATGACTCAAATAACATGATTCAATAGTAAAATCAATAAATGTTCACCAATTAAATTGTTTTATTTGCTGCTAACTTCGATCCGTCTTAATGGAACACCCTTTATATTTATATTTATATATATATATATATATATATATATATATATATATATATATATATATATATATATATGGAGAGAGAGAGAGGAAGAGGGAAATTCACCAAGAGGAACAAAGAATAGTAGTACCTCAAAGGACATTGCTGTCTATCCCGATGAATACTCTTTTGAAAAAGCCGTAACTTGTACCAAGACAAAAAGCATAGCACATTTGAAGGCTTTCCCCTCTCACCTCTCAACCGCGTTTGAGGCTACAAAAAAGCGGAAAAGATACCAGATTGTGATTTGGAATAGGACGCAATTAATGAATTTTAATAGAATAGCTGAAGCATATTTTACTTACTTTTATAACATACTTCTTGACCCTAATTTTTATATCTATTATTGGATTACATCATGAAGTCTAGGTTTTAACTGTGCTCCAGACAACCTATTCACCATCCCCACCCAAAAATTGTTCCATGTACCAAAAATCTTTTAAGAAAAGTAGTTCCCTCAAATTCTAGTCTGGAATGGGGTTAAATCCAGCATGTAACCATGTTTATTGGTTGGATTTGTTTCCAACATGAACATGGTTCTGTACTCAACTTATTTTACACCCCTTAAAATCTTAAAGGTCTGAATTAGATGTCCTTGTAATCGGCGGGTCTCCAGAAAGATAAGTCCCAATTCCTGAAGTCGACGCCCATAGCCTTTGTGCAAAAGTAATAGAATTAAATTGGTGGCCCTAGCCTGGACCCATTATAATCTATCTATTTTCTTACGCAGTGTAGGAGACCAGAATTGAACGGCCTACTCTTGGTGAGGTCTGAGTAGATAGTTATACAGTTTGAGACAATTTCCTTGTTTCGAAAGCGAATTTTGCTCTTTATGTATCACAATTATCTTTGTAAATTTTTTTTTCTAATTGGCACACTACCTACAAAAGTTTAGATCGCTGCTGATTTGCACATCCTAGTTCTTTTAAAAGTCATTCACCTCCAGAACTCTGCACAACGAGGGGTACTCTTCTCAAGGATTAGTATTGCCGATGTACATCACCTTGCACTAATCAAGCTTGAATGGCATCTGCAAAAATCGGACCACTCTCCTAACCTCTGAAGGCTGTTTTGTAGGCTCTCCACTCCTTTGCGTGAGCTCATGCAGCCTCTTGATTTTTTATCATCCGCGAACTTTGATATTGAGCGAAGCAACCAATCGTCTATATCATTTATATAAAAGATGAACAAGAAAGGACCGAGCAAGGACCCCTGAGGAAAACAACTCACGGTGTCCCATCTCGAAGCTACCCCATTAATTCTCACACTTTGTCGCCTGCCTGACAACCAGTTCGCAAACTAGTTGGCTACCCTATCTTTGGTCCCACCGCGCGGACTTTGCACATTAACTTGTGGTGTGGAACCTTATCAAAAGCCTTTTAAATGTTCAGATATAAATAGTTCTTTTCTTAAAAGGTGGTTGAGCAAAGGTTATTTTGAAAAGTTCTATTTAAATGTAAAGATTTGGGGAGAGCAACGTCGTTTTTGTACTTTTTGGATAGATAAGAATTATTCAAGACCTAGGATTTTCTTATTAAAGATCAAGGAGTCAAACTTAAAATTTTATTTAGGGTTGGATTTAAAGGTTTGGAAGAAGAAGGTCTGTTGTATAGCAACAGAATATTTGTGCTATACCAATAAAACACGTATATATAAATATATATATATATATATATATATATATATATATATATATATATATATATATTTATAGATATATAATATGTGTGAAAGATAATGGTTAACCACAATATTTCAATCAAGATTTTATTTATAACTATAGGACTAGTTTCGGCAAGATGCCATTTTCGACTAATAATTAAGAAATTAGGCAAGGAACATAATATATATATAGGTAAGACACATCCCAAACAAAATGAAACAGCAGTAAACTATCTGTGGAATAAACTCGAGTGAATCTGACATGAATGACAAGCTAAACAGTTGGCTGCAGGAGTTAATGAGAAGGGGGAGAAAACCGTCGCCCAGTACGTGGGTTTTTATTATCAAAATAAGCGAGTGCAGATTGACCTTAAATACTGAGTTAAGGCTGAGTGCAGTTCAGGTTATTCAAAGAGGACGATGAAAATAATATTTAATAAAATAAAAAGGAAATATTACATATCTACAAAAGTGAGTTTAAATGAAAATATTTGGCTAGATGAAAAATGACACTCGGTGTCGGTCGAAGGGACAAGTCAAATAGATTATAGCCGGTTAATGACCTGACTCGGAAAGGAATCTTTAAAACGGTCACGATAACCCGAAATACAAACAAAGATTATTAATATGGGAAGACTGAATTATAATAAGATCTGCGGGCAACGACGGCTTGCAATGCTGAAGCTTGAAGCGCCGAACGGTGATTTAATTCTAAGGCGAGAATTTTAAAAGTATAGGTTTCACCTCATAGGTTCTTTTTGACGGAGGTATTGCGCAAACCTACGAAAGAACGGCCGTTCCAGAGAGCTTTCCAATCGTCTGAGGCAAAGGCCAACAGGGGTAGAGTTTCCACCTTCGGTGCTCGAATGAACCAAGGGGAAGCCGAATCGAGGATCCTGATGTCTCTTCGTGTGTATGGGGAGTGATTGCTAACTCGATCCAGCCAAATCATGGGTTAATTAGGGGTTGATGAGGCAGAAAATAGCCTCAGACCACGGCGCGCTCTCCTTAGACAAACATGGAGCTCAGGAAAGAGCTGGCTTCTACCCGAGGAATTTGGATAAGGAGGCCTATAGAATATTCTCCCGAGTTCTTTCTCGCTTCGATGGTAGGGGGTTGAGAGATCAAATCGCCTTAAGCGCGAGGGATAGCTCTTCTGGAGTAAACACTACTGTGCTCAATAAAGCCGCGTTGACCTGATTCCTGCATCCTTGAACCTTGCTCCCTACGCTCCGCTCTTTGTTTCGAGTTTAAGGACACGTGTATTTCTGAGGGTCCGAGGTGTACCTCGAGGCTCTATTCTTCCACAAGAATTAAGTAATGAACGCTTTGCCGAATTTAACTACGCCTGTTAATTCTTTTACGAAAGTTAGGAGGAGAGAGTGTTTGAAAGATTAAATCGATTCAATTTACATGAGAAGCTCTTTGAAAGAACAACGTATTATTGCTAAGGCATTGAATTGCATTGAGGGGAATAGTTTGCTAATGGAAGGTCAGAAAGCGGAATTTTATGGTTCAGATATTTAAAAAGTTGTCTTGAAATGCAAACAAATTTCACGAATTCTCTCTCTCTTATAGTTTTTCATATATGTAATAAAAATTGGGATTAAATTTAAACGGCAGATTTGTTTTCTATGGGGTGATAATGGAGGATATGGTTAAAAAATTGGTACAGCTGTAATTAAATGTAACATGTGTAATGTATTTAATTAATTAAGTAATGAACGCTTATATATTTTAAATAACCCTAGAGTAAAAGTGAGTTAGTTCTTTTCTGAACTTTATATTTGGTCTTGAATTTTACTTAGGATGTAACGGGGTGTGGGGAGAGAGGAGTCGCTGACTAGTTTCCATCTGTCCTCTAGTGACTTTTTCTATTATCTGTTTCGTGCCTGGTATCCAGGTATTGGTTGCCATTAAAATGTACATGCTCTAAACTAAGGGTCTGAATTGTGAGAGCAAAGTTTTTAAGGAGACAACGTCCATCCATCAACAACCTTAATTAATAAAAATCTATTGTACCATTTATAGTAAGAATTAAATTTATCTACTACGTAACCATTCTTTGGGTGCAATTACATCTCCCTTAATGATTTAAAACTTAAGTAACACTTAAGTAACAAGGATCGTTTCACCTTTATAAAACTATTTAACCTATTTGGGATCTTTACGTAAGCACAAGCCACTTAATATTAAAAATTAATGGGTAAAGTTTATGTGCTACCTCCATCTTTTTATATTTCTCCTTCCGATGCATAAGAGAGAAGGCGGCATGTCTTAAGCTCTTCTAAAGCTTTATATACACAGATAATGATTACATTGTTGAACAAATTGCTGGCAAATTTGGAGTGCTGAATCCAATTATGCCATTGATTTTGTGGATTGGCTCTAAGATTTAATGTAGTTTGAGTGAGCAGAAATATTTGACAAATTACTTAGCTTAAACTTTCTTACCCTCCTCAATTTTACGATAGACATTACACGTCGAGGTGTTTTTAGTGATATGGTGAGCTAATTTATTTATAATAAATCGTAGAATAAATTTTACTCTCTTTAATCCTACTGGATTATAATTTCATTAACAAAACGCGAAATGATGTTTACTAATTAAGCATATTCAAGTATTAACAATTATCCTTTTGAATACGATATTTGTATGATTTTCTTTCGTATAGTTCAGCAGAACAATGACATTATAGGGTCGGCAGTATTCTGCTTTCATATATCTGTCCTATTTGCCATCATAAATTTTTCTCTTTCATCTTTATTTCCAGATAGAACTTCTCCTCATTTCCCTAACTAAAGTTCATTGAAATTCTCCCCAAGTTTCTGAGAAGCTTTTGAAAATGTCCTTCATATATGGCTGATTTGTTAGAAATTCTTAAGCTTCAACTTCGTTCTGAAATTTGGAAAAGAAAAATCAATGATGAGTTTAAGAATTTGACCAAGAGTAAATATTCCTACTGTCAGATTCGCATAACTTATTCCAGAGAAGGACTGCAAATATACATATTTCAAGCTATCGTCGTCATGTTCGAAGTCCAGAACAAATTGCTTCATCACTCACTCTAAGTTTGATAAGGAGTGGAGGAGAAGAATGTTTTTTTCTTTGAACCAAGAGTTATTTAATAATGTTCGTTTTCTCAACTATCATGTTTCCCAATAACCCTAGTTCTCTTTACTATCCCAAAAGCAGATGTAACAAGGGTATTTTGCGTTTGTAGTTTACTTTCAAAGTACGGCAAATTTGCTTACCTCTTTCCTAGCCGCCGTGATGACGCAACTCAGCTCCCCGTCCGGCCCGCCCTTAGCCTCTTCTCTTTATGTCTGATACCATGCCTTCTAGTCCTGCATGCTCACATTTCATACAAAATCTTACACAACTTTCTATGGTTGAACTCTTATTCCACAGCATAGATACCGACTGGCCTGCCCTCATCCAACCATTCCAGATCGGAGCTAAGGGGGGAGAGTACAACACACCCTCACCCCTGGCTTTTTAACAATCTGCCTCACCCCCACCTTCACCTTCCTTACATTAACTTTCTCTCTAATTTCAATGTCTATCAAATTTACACTCAGCTTAAGGTGGAACCGCCATGTCGAGGGGCTGCCTGGCCACTGGGCGGCAAGAGAAACGGTCCCAAAGGGCCTCAGCTGGCTTTGCTGTCTCCCTATTCACCCCTCGCAGAGCAGGGTACTGCAAGAGGTATAAGTCTTTGTGTCCCGTTCAAATAATAGGGTCACTATGCCCAATGATGTAATATATCTGAACTTAGAATTATCCCCTCTTCCCCTTTAACATCGTCTGACTCGATGTAAGGCAGCTTCACTGTAAAAAATAAGGTCCCCCATCGCCTTTGCTTTCTTAGGGGATCTTCCAAACCTATTTGATCGGAAAGGAGAGTTACTCCTTTCCTAAACCTACAGGAGCAGGGAACGAGTGCGTGAGAGATTTATAATATAAGCATAGTGGAAATCAACTGAATGTAGATTGGCCAATAGTCGACTGTGTTAGAGGTTTCGGGATAACCAAAAAACGAGTAAAAATATAACTTTACTAATATGCAATTAGTATTATTTTACAGGGTTAAAAGGATTTTTAAAACAAGCTATATATACATTAGATGTACACTGGTCTCAGTGGCTAAAAGGTGGCAGATTTGGTGTGGACGGATACCGTACAAACAAACGAACAATATTGACCGAAGGTCGCTCGAAAGACCTTGAGCTTATACAAAGCAGATGAAGAAGGCTTACACTTTGAGGGGGGAGACAGAAAGAGCACTTGCATAGAAGAGTTTCGCGTTGTTGTTACCTCGAAGATTTGGTTCAAGGCAGTAATCGATGCCTTAGCGCAAAGTTTAAATAATAGTCTCTTGAACATGACTTTTAACGGTGTGAACTTAAATCTTGCTTTCAAGTAAACACAAATCGAGATTGAGTGAGCTGTGCTTGAGGAGCGAATGGAAACGGGACGAGGCAGACTTACGTGAATTAACAGGAATAACGGGAAATTGAGGGGTTCTGCGAAGATACTGACGGGGTAGGGCGATCGGTGGATACTGAGGGGGCAGTATCCGACACCCCTGCTTTATGGCAAGGCGGTCAGCGGATACTGACGGGGCAGGTCAGGCGGCGTTATAGTAAAGATAGAATGTTAGGAAAGGAAATTAATGAGGACTGTTAATTGACTATAGTAGCAACCAAGTGAGTACGTTAGACACAATGAGTCTGGTACGAGATGGCTTTCCCTCAACCATGGGAAGATTGAGGGACATGAAGTATACGTGGTATGATAGACTTGTATGACCCAGACAGAGGTGTGCCAGCACGGCTTTTATCGGTGGATCGATAGAAGAAGAGTCCGAGTAACTGATTAGTGGCTTATTGCAATTAAGTGTAGTAGGAGGCCGAGTCTGCTAAGCAGCTAGCCATTTTAAATTCAAAGCTAACTTTAGGCGCGGAAGAAGATCGTTAAAGGAGAGGATGTACTGAAGAGAGAGCTTGCCGCCATGTTCGTCAGCTGCTTCGATGTCAGGCACCCCAAAATGCGACTGCATCTAAAGGAAATTTTCCTGAAAAAAGCGAGTGCAGTGTAAGGAAATTTTATTCTTAGAGATTAGTCGGCGCGGGTGAGAGTATTGGGATGTTCAGAGATCGCACCACGAGAATTCGTTAATAAAGCGAGTTCTGTAACAGATGTAGGAGGCAAAATCGGAGGTCCTGCCCTCCCGTCTGGCGTACAACTCGGTTGAGTATAAATAACCACCCAGGAGAGAGGCGGTAGGAAGAGGAGCATCTTGGCTTTGTATCCACTACGATGACAACACGAACACTGGAGGGAATGGAAGCCATTTGTAGAGATGGACTTACTCTCAGCGTCAGCTGTTATATAGTTAAGGAACTCTAATCCGAAAAATATAGCCGGCTTCAGGTACCTATCAGATATAAGGAGGTGTTTGCATCCACTTGCATGTCCAATGTTCCACGAAAAGTTAGCCGCGAAAGAGAGCTAAAAACAGGGGCTGACAGAATCTTTTATTATGAATATTTTATAGGTAAAGTTAATAAGCTAATAAACTTGAGTTATAGATTTTTATATCACAACCATGTAATGACTTTGCCACTTCCCCCTACGGGGGGAGCTTGCACTTAGCTACCAAGATTAAAATCTAAAAAACGCAGACAAGGTTAAATTTTTATACATTTTCTGAACTTCACCAATTATAATAAATTTATAAAGGAACTCTAAACTAAGTTTCCCCCCTTACAAATTATCACGTTGCTAAAATATAGAGTTATAGAATAGGTAGAATAATAATAATAATAATAGCTATTTATAATGCGCCCTTAAGGGCTGTTAGACCTCCCAGAGCGCAAGTTGTGTAGCGAGTGTAGGCAAAGTTTACAGGAAAGAGAAGGTAATTATGGAGAGATGAGTCTTCAGGAGACGTTTAAAAGTAGCGACTGAGGGAGAGGATCGGAATTTGGCAGGAAGAGATGATGATGATGACGATGATGATGATGATGACGATGATGATGATGATGAAGTGATTATTTTGAATAATAATAGATATTATTTTCTCTTTTTTTACTTATGATTTAGCAATATTTTGAATGTTTATCCAAGTTCTTTCTAAGGGTACCTTTAGATTGAATAATCTAAATGGTGAAGTTTACAAAAAATCACTATGATTATTGAATGTTTTGGATTTTTTAAAACAAAAAGAAATTAAAATGGTGAAGTTGAGAAAAATTATTAAAACTTAGGCATGGCTGCTTTTTAATTTTATCTTATTGCATATTCGAATGTTTTATCAAAGTTATTTCTTAAAGAGATTTGAAATTTTAATCTTTATCATGAGGAAACAGCTACCGCCCCAGGGCCGGACCTACCTATACGCCAATTACGCTATGGCTTAGGGCTCCAACCACTTAGGGGCCCATAAAACCTGAAGGACCCGACCCATAATGGGCCCCAACATTATGGGAAATTCTTGTAACCTTAAGAATGTTAAGTTGCCAATTACGATAATTAACGGAATATTTGGCAGAAAAGTGATACTTTTCTTTTGCCGATTTTTGTCCGGGTGGAGAAACCAGGTTTAACGTTTTCATTTGAGACATTTCAGAAATCTTGGGGAGATCCACGCATTCTAATGGTCCCCTCTATGGGACGAGGGCTAAAAGAAAGGTTTTGATAATTATCTTTTCAATCAGACCAAACATAAATCTCTATTCAATAGTTTAGGAGTGTCGATCTTCTAAATCTTTTATCAATTACAGCTATACTAATTGGATTCTTGTTTGAGTTTAAATGCTATATGGGTTCTTGTTTTGACGTTGCGCCTACTACCACGACCAATACTACTACACATTTCCACCCAACTACCACCACCATCCCTATTACTACTATTACTACCACACCACCACTACGACTACAGTACCACGATCACCATTACAAATACACTACTACCAGCATTATTTCTACACCACCACCACGAGTGCTACACTATCACTACCACCACCACCAGGAGCAGCAGCAGGATTCTCTATCTCTCTCTCTATCTCTTTCTCTTTTTTTGTCTCTCACTCTTCCCTTCTGTCTCTCTGTCTCTCTTTCATTATCTCTCATTCTCTCCATTTTTTCTCCGTATCTCTCTTTCTCTACCTCTTTCATTATCTCTCTTTTTTCTCCGTATCTCTCTTTCTCTACCTCTCTTTTTATTTTATCTTGTTATTGTCCGCTCCTCTCTGTGTGTCTCTCTCTATCTCTCTTTTCTCTTTATTTTTTCTCTCTATCCAGTTGATCCCTCCAATCCATGATCACTTTGCTTCAGGAAAATCATGTAAGGCCAATTATTTGAAGGACGCATAAAAAGTGGGAAGGGGAGAAAAATAGAGACAGTAGACAGTAGAGAAGAGTTTAAAAAGATTCAGAGCAGGTGTTTGAAAATTAATCCAAGGAAATTTAGTCGTACCTGAAGTTTTACTTAATTTGTGGCCGGACTTTCTTTCATCATCCAAGCTGAATAACAACTACTTAGTTTTTGAGCACAATAACATCTAAAGGATGCCTCATTTCTTCTCCACCTTTAGCAAAATGATCATGGTACAGTACTAAAAACTGATCATATGAGCACCTGGGGCTTAAATTTTTGCAAACTAACTAGAGTGACTGAAATTAATAAAACATCATTCATCAATTTGCCAGACTGCCCAGGACATATGAAACTTTGCAAGAAAACCAAAGGCAAAGATCATTTTAAGATATTTCAAAAGTTTGACAGCAGGTGCGCAATCGAGTTTGGTAATTTTCTCTTTTCTGCTGGTAAAATATCTTTGCAGCTATTGAACTCAGCAAAAGAAAAGGTTCCCCTGCTATCACTAATTAGTTTCCATGCTTTCTTAAGGAATTTCCTGAGGTAAATAAAAATCCAGGCACTTTATCCGTCACCTCAAACAATACCAGACCGAATGTCCCACCAATAGAAACATACCATCTCCAATCACGGCTACTTCAAACTCTATTAATCTCAGGCCAAATCAAAACGTACCACCACCCCAAGAACAAGTCCACTTTCCTGTAGTTACAAGAGTACAGTTTCCCAAGTTTCAAAACTCTAGATCTCACTGCTGGTTTAATTGTTTGTTACAAGTAGTCATTCACTGTTTAAAATTGAAAGGGAGTGCCATTAATTTGCTAGATGTAACCCCTCCTGCTGTTCTAAGCATATCTACTCTATGGTTTAATAATATTTCAATATTTGCATCACATGGGATGTGGAAAAGCGTGTTTTAGATCGAGATTGAAATTTAAACAGGAAAAGGCCTTTAAAACACCTTATATTAAGATTGATGGGAATAAAAATGAACTTGAGATGCATCACGACGCAGCACAATGTATCTCTAGACTTCTCAAAACATTCCATCATTATGTTACCTGGGGCCCCAAGTTGAAGAGAAAATATCATGCATAGGTTATCAAGGGACCCACTACCACCACTTTATTGTTAATTGCTCCAATTCGAATCACAAATAGAAAGAGAGAGAGAGAGTGAGCAATACCAAGTTAAATGCAAAAAATGCTATACAAAAGTATTGCAATTGTACTGAAAGGGCCATTGATAAAAACTGCGACACTTGCCTATCAACATCATGCTCCAAACACACAACTTTGGTTGAGTCCCCAAATTAAGTCAGCATTTATTTTAAAAGATTTGAATTCTGGAATTCGAGACGAGGAGGGGCGGTTTCCCTAAAAACTGATGCAGGATAAGCACCATTTTCTGATTTATAACTAAGAATGGAAGACTGCAAGCAAACATGTGAAGTTATTGCCACTGTTGAGCATATTGGTGATCAATTAATTTCAGGCCACAATTTACCCTATTTAAAGTCTAATGATAGCTTGGTTAAATCTAATGACTTATTAACTACTTCCTTACGACTAAATATCCAAGACAAAAACGTAAAGTGTTTACCATGGTGCTGAAAAGGATTGATGACTGAGTTTATCTTGCTCTCAAAATTGATCTTAGGAGATCCACTTTATGAATCTTCTAATTAATTTAATATTTCAAATCAAAGGAAAGATTAAAGAAACTTAGAGTCCAAAAGATGAAATATAAATACTCAGTTTCTTATTGAATTATCATTATCATCAAACCATTTGGGTATAAGGAAATCAAACCTTTTGAGCTTTGAAATACTTTTGCTTTTTCTTGAGTTTCTTAAGACAAATTGATATTATACAGTATTAAAAAAGGTTAATTAATGAATTTATTACACCCCAAACTGGTCTTAGAGGACGCATTTTGTAAATTTCCAAATTTCTTGAATATCCCAAGGCAAATACAGTTTTAAGAAAGTAAGGCTCACAAAGGCGAATTCCCTCAAGTCTCCCCAAAATTCATTTTTTTGTTTAATTGCATTGTTATGAAATTTTAAAAAATATATGGTGTAAAAAGTATTTGGGTTTATGAAGACTAAACCTTTATAAGTAATAAAAATGTTGTGTTTTAATTAAATCTGTTAAGATAAAATTCTATGAATTGTTAATCGATATTTTTTATTTTTTATGAGCTTGTCCTGCAGCCAGAGAAAATTTACAACCTAGAATAAAAGTACAGTCTGCAATAAATTCCTTTCATATCAACATTAACCTGAACGACTGAGAAGTTAATTAACTAGTTAATAATAAACGAAGACCTAGTTAACTCACAATTCCAAGATCCTCAAAAATAACAACCCAGTAAAAACAAGAAAAAGGAGAGAATAAAAACAAGCAGGAATTTGCGAGCTAAAGAGAGTGCAAGAGAGAGAAAAATAACAGAAACAGAGCAAACACAAAAGAATAATGCAAACTGTTCCATTTTTATGCCGATTATTCACACGGTAACCGCCGTTTTACTGCTAATATACTAATGAAACATTAACTTCTGACTAAACTTCTACTATTACTCTACTGCGATCACTCTAAACTGCAATATATCCTTTGATAACTTTCTCTCTGGGGAAGCCTGTCTCAAGGCCTGACTGACGGAGCCCAAAGTCCCGTCCAGTAGTGATCCCAGTAAGAAGAAATATTTAATATGTTCCAGTCAACAGCAGGCATTTGTATCTAAAATGTTTTAAAATATTTGTACTTTTAAGGATTTCCAAAGGAATATTTATTTTCGGAAATTATTGTTATTAGCCTACTTGTTTAATAACTTTGTAAGTATTTCACCGTCCTTTATTTTGTATTTAGTTATTGCTTTTCCCTAGTGAAAAGTTTTATTGATTGTAGCCTAAGAACGTGAGGAAACGTAAACTAAATAACTTGACCTAACTAGCCTAACACCTACCCTAACCGAAGTACCAACCTAACCTATCCTAACCGACCTTAACTAGGTTAGCTGGTTAGGCTTAGGTTAAGTTGGTTAGATTAATTTGAACTGAATTGAGTTACCTTATTTAAGGTAGGCTAAGATGGAGTTGTCTCATCAACATTTACTTTACATAGACTAAATAAAAATTAGGTAAGGTTAAGGCAAAGAAATGTTTTAATTTTTAAAGTAGGGACTATAAGTCAATATTTTTTGTAAATATT
Source organism: Ceratothoa steindachneri (assembly GCA_963969495.1). NCBI lineage: Eukaryota > Metazoa > Arthropoda > Malacostraca > Isopoda > Cymothoidae > Ceratothoa > Ceratothoa steindachneri. Next base: position 143,258,066 of record OZ018321.1, on the reverse strand, counting down.
GTTAGGAAATGTGGAAAATTTTTAAAAGTACTTTATATAAAATTAAGTCAGACTATAATAATTATTAAACAAGAAATAGATAGACCTTTACCTATAAAAAACAATTAACTTTCAGATTTTCAGCATGGGTTTATTGCAGGTAGATCATTTTTTATCAAACGAACTAGAATATTTAAATTATGCTCAAAAAATGGAAGAATAGGAAGCGTTACACAGAAATCATCGAAAAGCTTCCCAAGATCAGTAGTTTCCTTCATACATTCACTGAATTGTCAAAAACAGGGCCTCGGGGTAAAGCTGCACAATCTATGGACCTTGAGCTTGGATATTCACAAACTTGAGTTCTGATCCCTCAGTCCTTTCAAGATATTTGTTCCCCAGTCATTCAAGAGCTCTCAGAAGCTCTTTCTGCTTCACAACCAGATGAAACATAAGACAAAAACACGATCTTTACCTTTTCAAACTGATGAACCGGCATATCTTCCTGCACAAAGCTGGAAGATATTCTAATCACCCTGGACATTGGGAAAAATTCCTAACTGATTCTGACATTGATTAGTGGTTAGCAAAGGGTCCAAATGATTTTTTAAAATCACAGTGATAATTTTGAAGATTCAGAGAGAAAAATATGGAATCGAATTTGTCGTTTCAACATTAAAAATCTGTATTGCAGGAAAGCAAAACAATGAGAAGTAATACAGAGATTGGAAATGCATTCTCCATCAAATGATAAACCCCCTGTTTTTTCTGTAAATTATTTTTAAAATCTCACTCACACTTTGTCACTAGTGGTTTCAATGACTGGAGTAACTGTGGCAAGGAGCTGAAGCTCCATGAAAACAGTGCAGAACAAAGACTCTCTGTTCAGTACTGGTTATTACGATCCAAAGAAAAAGAATGTATTGATTCAAAGCTTCGCAACCAGCTGAAAGAAGAAAGAAACTATTACCAAACAGTACTCCTTAGGGCCATTGAGGTCAGAAAGATTTTGCCTCAACGTGGACTAGCATTCCATGGAAATCAAGTGTTTGGATCGTGTTTAAATGAGAATTTCGGAATTGATTACAGAGTTTGATCCTTTTATTGCAAAACATATTTTATCCTTATGGAAACAAAGGAATTGTGACAAGTTATCTTTCTTGAAGAATATGAAATGAGTCTATTAAACAAATCAGTGAAGATGTGATGTCAAGTTTATGTGATTAAGTTCATGATGCTAAATACTTTTCCATGTGTGTCGATTCAACACCTGATATCAGGCATATTGATCAACTGATTACAATAGGCAACGAGTTTTAATTTTTTTTTGTTACAGACATGTGGATAAGTTTTTCTAATTAGTTCGAGGGAGCTGAACACGAATTTGAAAACCAAAACTCTCTATCACGTATAGATTTAGTGCAATGCCCCCTTCTCCCCCATTTTCGCTATTTGTTCCGATTAATAAATAAAAAAATCTTTTTATTTTATAATTTTTAATTTTTGAGAAAAAATATTTTAAAAGTGGGGGACCTTCCTTCTTTTTTCTGGCTTAGGACAGACAGTGTACATCACTGGCGTAGTAACCCACCCCTTTTCCCCCAAGTTAGGAAGTTTTATTGTATTGATTAAGTTTGTTATGCACTTAAAGTTTAAAGAAACTTTGTTGTAGCCTTCTCGTTTTTCTTTTGTGAGATATCAAAGTTTTTTTTTGTAAAGACCAGCAATAATCTGCCATCATATTTTAATTAAATTTTCCTTGGTATTTCGTCTCCATAACCAAAATTTGTTGATGAAAACGTTCACCATGTTTATCACTAACCGCTCCTAGATTACCAGGAAAAAAATCGGGATGCAGAATTCAGAAAATGCATTTTAAGTGACATTCTACATCCCATGTTTTCATAGGTTTTCAGCATATTGTTTAATATTTCTCGGTAATTTGGAGAACTAAAATTGCCGAGAAATTTTTCAATGACTTTAACAAAGGATGTCCATGATTTGCATTTCTTTTCATTGAGACAAAAAATGAAGGAATCATTAAAAAAACACTCTGCGAATTTGTGGTTCAGTGTAAACTCCAGCTTCTATATTTGCCTCAGTTAATGATCCTTTGAAATTTGTTTTTCCAATATTGATAACCTTCATTTCTTTCACCCCTACCCTTTACAAAGTTTTTCATTAACCCTAATTTAATGTGAAGAGGTGGAAGATGAACTTTTGGGGATCTAGTAGAGCATCATGCTTAAAATTATGTTTGCCAACAATGTGTTCCTTTCTAGCTGGCCATTCTACCTTTTTACAGTGATTTTTATGATGTCTGCTATCCCAAAGACATAAAAAACACATGAACCTTGTGTATCGTAACTGTATCCCAAGAAGAAGTGATACAACTTTTAAATCACAACATATGCTTCAGTTATGCTCTTTATACTCAATAAGTTTCAGCAATAGTTGCACTGAATAATATGTTTCTTGAAGACCTGTAGCGTGGGCTAGAGGATTTGCAGCTTTTTCATTTCCATTGTGCAACAGAACAGCCTAAAGACTTACCTTACTAGAGTCAATGAAAAGTCTCCACTCATTAGAATCATAGTCACAGCCGATTTCCTTCATCAAGACATTAATATTGTTGCCAGTAACATACAGTATTTTGTTTTGAATAAAATTTCGATAACTTCTGGTGATGATCTAGAAAGAAAGATACCCTGACATCTGGAAGGAGAAGATGTCTTTCTTAAAATCTGGAGGCAAGTAACTCACCCTTTTCTTTACTCAGATCTAAATATCGAACCAAGTCTTTTAAACTTTGTTGGCAAAAAAAATTTAGTTCTGAATCTTGATCAATTGGAACATATGTTTGATATTCTTCAATTTCTCTAGAAATCAATGTAGAATCATCATCTGAACTAAAATATTCACTTTTTGTAGTAGGTGGCTTCGGTACTGGAGTAGATTCATCATCCGGTGCCGATTTCAACCAAGTTGGGCAATTTGGATAAACAATTTTAGATTTGTTTTTCGTTCAAAATCCAACCACATATGTTAGGCAGAAATAAAAATCATCGAAGTGATTTAGGGGCTCACACCATATCATGAGAACAGCAAATTGCATTGCCTTCCTCTTCCGATTTAACCAAGCTGTCAACATTGTGTTACACTGCGTGCAACAGATATAAGGGGCCCAATCTTTATCCTGGTCCCCTAAATTGCATCGTTATTACAGTTTATATTTTTCTTCGTTGTGCCACTGATGTAAATTGCCCACAAACATAACAAAATATGTTGGGGCTGTTTACACATCCGCGTCTAGAACTTGAAGCCATGACAAGATTTCAAATACTAACTAGAACAAGCAAACGATACACAATGTGAGATCTTTATCATAAGGTTGTTATCAGCAAAAAATTTTAATAACCGTCATCTTCTTTACCAGTCACCAGTTATCAATAGCAGACAAGTTATCACAAATAAGTATGTATTAATTAATCTCAAAATGTGAAATAACATGAAAAAAACAAGTAATTAGAATTCAATTATTTTTGAGCTTCAATATACTCTACTTTATATATATATTAAAAATGTTAATATATATTATTATATATAATATATTAATATTATTATCTATATATATTAATTATATATATAATAAATATATTAAAAAATGCATATTGGTACAATATTGAACAAAAGTGTGAAATGGTTTGAAAAGGACAATTCAAATTACATAATAACTAGACGTGATATACAAATTCTAAAGACAGATTTGTAATCAGCGCCTGAAATCCATCTAGAATAACCTATTTTCTACACTTTGTAACAAAATGTCTGCTCCCTAGGGTTATCATTGTACGATACATCAATAATAGTGGTTGTTGTATAGAGGTTCTTCAAGTTTCTTCCCATTCTTAGTCGTTTAGTTGAAAGTCTTCAACAAGATGTAGTGAAAACTCTCAAGGAAATGACTCTTTTCCCCTTGATAACTACAGAGGTTAAAGTTATGGTAACGCTTCAAATATATCAATTTTTAAAAGATTTTAGAGGCCTTTCTGGTGATTACCAACTTGACACAACTCGCCGCACAAACGACAGCCTTGTAAGGGCAAATATATCAAGGGAATGCGCTGGTTTACAAGCAATAATTAGAAAATAAATCCATTAGTAGATTACATTCCATGTCTAGCACATTGCTTATATCTAGTTGGGATTACCAGAGTCAACTGTTACCTGGATGGATCCAGGAATTGTATGCATATTAAGTTGGATCATCAAAGCCCTGGAATTTACAAACAAACTGTTTGTCACCTAATGAAAATGGTAAAATTCTAACCCTAAACACATTATCATACGCACGTTTTCATTTTCCTTCTGAATCAGTTAAAGCACTGCAAATAAATTACTTTAACGTCTATGCTATGTTAAATAAAATTGCAGACAATGAAGAAGTAAAAGGAGATGCTCGATTTTCTGTTTCATTTTGGCAGATAAAATGTGCCTTCTTGAAAATGCATTTATGAATGTACTTTGGAACAGAAACATAAATGGCTTTTAGAAAGCTAGTATTCTTCTCCAAAGCACAAATATTAATATCCACATGGCTGTATAATTGTTTCTATCACTTGAAAGTTTAAGTGTTGAGCTATCTAATCAATTTGATGGACTGGAGAATGAAGCAAATAATACAGGGAAAGTTTTAAACAAGTATATATGTATTGAAAAAGATACTAAACAGAAGACAACGGCGTCAAGCTTGTGATTCGGCTTAATCTGACGCAGATCTTCAAGCTACCCTAAACTTTTGTGTACCCAGTTTTGTTGTCATCACTGACAAGTTAATTGCAAGTTTATTTCAACGTCGACAGGTTTATTACCAGATATCTGACGATTTTGCCTTTATCAAGTCATTGAGGGAGGATGATGCTAGACAGCTGACATATAATGTATTCAGCTTGAAGAAAAAATGCATCAATGACTCGGAACCGCACTGCGAGGATGAGTTTGTACCTTTGTCCAAATTTGTAACCGATATGAAATTGGATCTTAATTCTCATGGTCTTTTGAAATACTTGACGACGAATCCAGTTGTAGAGTCAACATTTGCCAATGTTTCAAATGCTCTTCGATTGTTGTTAATATTGCCAGTTACGGTCTATGAAGGTGATCGTTCATTTTCTAAAATCTATTTGATAAAAAACAGATTCCTTTCAACAATGACACAAAAACGACTTAATGCATTATTTGTGATGTCATTTCAAAATGATGTCACCTCCTTAATGACATTTAAACCTATCATTGAACGACTTTTACAGTGAAAACCAAGAAAACGGTGATTGGTGTGGCAATATTTATGTATATATGTATGAATGAGAAGGCTATATTTCCAGTTCAGGAGTTATTGCGAGTTCTTTCCTTGTGGTTAATGACCAATTACTTACTCTTTTCATTCAAGCATTAGGCTATCCATTGCAGAGTTGCAACTAATACAGAGCTAGTTTGCTAACCAGTGTAACCGTGTTCGAGAATGGATAATAATCGCAAAATTGTACTATATGTTTAACTGTGTTGGTGATGTTATGCATAACGTGCGCTATGTGCTGTAGACTATGAGGTATCCTGGCTTCGATCCTCAGACTATCACATGCAAACTTAAATCCCATGTAATTAATTTCTTTCTATGGTGATTTAATTTTAAATTGTGCGGTGAACTCATAAAAAGTAGTAGATAATAATGTAAGTACTGTTTTTTTAATCCCAGTATAACTTGAGAATAAAAAGTTAATGACAATCTGTATCAAGATACTGTACCATTAATTCATTCAAATGTTTCAATGAAGCACTAACTTGTTTAGATCTTGCGTAAATGTGGGTGGAGTATGGTCCACTCTAAGCTAGGCCCGGCCTTGTACTCCCCCTCTCTATAAATGAGTCAAGCAAATAAAATTATTTAAGCAAATTAAGATGGAGAAATATTTTTTTCACTATTTATAAAGAAATTTAGATAAAAACAATTCTAGCGTTTAGGCCTAGAAAATAAGCATCAATGGAAAAAAAAGCAAGATTATATTTTTAGGAGATGTGTACAGGGAGCTTAAAAAAAACTTTACACCACAAAGGGAAGCTGCTTTTCTTATCATCATCACTAACTCAATAATTATAAAATGGGATATTTTTTTAGTATTTGAATAATAATTTCATCTTGGTTTGGTCATGACTTATGTTTTTTTAGCAAAGTTGTTTCTAATAATTCTTAAAATAATATCAAAAAACAAAATGGTGAAGTTCAGAAATAAATATAAGTATCGAAATTTTCTGAATTTTTTAAAACCAAAAGAATTACAAATTTTGCAACGGAAGGAAATTTAGTTTAGAGATCATTTTTAAAATTATTATAATTGGCAAAGTTCAGAAGATTTAAAAAGCTTAACCATGGCTGCTTTGTTTTAGAATTTAAATTTTAATATTAGTAGCAAAGCCATTGCCTAATAGTTATATTATTTAGCCATTCACGATTAAACCATAGTTACACTGCCAGCGTCAAATGGCGTCTCAAGGGAAAATATCTCCTTCCTTAGTTCTTGCAGAAGTTACGATGGCAACAAATCATAATTATCCTAACAAAATAACTCTTAATATTTTATAATACAACCAACTCCATCTGAGGTTTTTTACATGATAAACCAAATATAATTAACAAACCCAAACAATTTTCATTAAACTACTTAAATAAAACCATCCAACCCTAAAAATATTATTTTACTTACTTAATGTCAACCAAATTATAACCAGTAAATAAAAACAACGAACATCAACAACCTCACATAACCTTCTTAACATGAAAAAAATCCTCACACTTATCGTAATGAACCAAAACAACTTACTTAACATCGAATTTCTTCCGAACCCCCTTTACTCCACCTTCTACCCATCCCCAGCAACCCAACGAATCCTATGCGAGCTATCTTTAAAGATTATATGGATTACACCATTGAATTTTTTAATCCACGGATTGATGCCATAATAAGGTTGAAGTAAAAAAATATTTCCTCATTAGGGATGATGTTTGTTTAAAAAGTACCATAATTTTTATGCTCTCTATTTTGGAATAGAAGATTGATGATTATAATTCATCTCGTCATATGAGAAAAATCATGTATTTTATATCTTGAATTATTTGCATACTTGTCAGATAGTATTTGTTCAAGAATAGATTTTATGTTGTAACTAGACGGTGCAAAATTGAAATCATTTCATTATGCGGTAATGGAGTTGAGGTAAAATAAAATATATAGTCAATCAAGGCCCCAGAGAAACATGGGCAAATGCATATAAAATTCTATATAGTCTGAGTCATTAAAGTTGAATGGGGAGGATTATTCGGATTAAAATTAGTGAAATAATATTGCATTAGAAAAATAATATTGTCTTTCAATCAGCTATTTTAAATGTTATTCTTGCTTTTGTTTGTCTTAGAAAGGCTCGCTTATGCATTATATTCTCTTGATGGTTAGAAGAGCTCCTTTAGAGGGTTTGATGAAGAGCTTAGTTAACTACAATATTGCATTTTAAACCGGATAATGAGGATTGCGCTGGTGAAAGTAACTCTCGATTTTATAAGACCGAGTTAAAGTAAATTTTCCATTCTCTTCCAAAGCAGCGATAACAATTAAAATAGCTGAATGAAAGATAAATTTGGGGATTTGTCCTAGCAAGGCTGGCTTTTGAGTTATCTTCTCCTGACTGTGGGAAGAGATTCCTCGAAGCGATTGATAAAGAGCTTAATTAAACACAACATTGCCGGCTTAACCGCATAATTATGCTTGCCCAATTGCGAATAATTCTAAGGAATATTTTTTCTAATAAATTTCCTGTTCTTTTCCTGTAAGTTAAGCTTTCAAAATTAAACTTTTTTATAGGTTCGTTGTGGGTTATATATATATATATATATATATATATATATATATATATATATATATATATATATATATATATATATATAACCCACAATTAAACTATAAAAAAGTTTAATTTTGAAAGCTTAACTTACAGGAAAAGAACAATAAATTTATTAGAAAAAATATTCCTTAGAGTTTCTTAAGAATATCAGAACAAGTAGGGTGCCTCCACCAATCCTCTTGGCAAGATGATCATTCGCTTCGCAGACAGATCTTCGGTCTGTAGCCTATGGCCTATCTCGCTCTGGCAAAGCGGTTTTGTTCTAAAAAAAATAAAAAACATTTCTATTACTTATCATCATCATCATCATCATCAGCATCACTTCATTACTCTATAATTTAAAAAGAGGATTTTTTTTGAGTATTTGAATAATAATTTCATCTTAGTTTGGTTAGGACATATGTTTTTTTATTAAAGTTATTTCTAATAATTCTTTCATAATATCAAAAAACAAAATTAAAAAGATCAGAAATAAATATAAGTATAGAAATTTTGTGAATTTTTAAAACCCCTAAAAAATTACAAATAGTGAAGTTCAGAAAATTTATTTGTAAATATCTTTTTCTATAACTATATTTTAGCAACGTGATATTTTGAAAAGGGGGAAATTTAGTTTAGAGTCCCTTTTTAAAATTATTATAATTGGTGAAGTTCCTAAAATTTAAAAAAATTTAACCTTGGCTGCTTTTTTTTAGATTTTAACTTTTAATCTTAGTAGCGAAGCGCAAGCTCTCCCCCGTAGGGTGGAGTGGCGAAGCTATTTCCTCGTTCCCTAATAATTTATACTTGACCTATTTTTTTTCCTATCCATATCTATTTTCTAGGCTTAAATTCCCAAGAAAACCTTTGCTGAAGTCTTCATATACGAGTATATCGTAAAAAAAATAAATCCTCAAATTTCTTTCAGCTAAATTTTATTTTATATAATAAAAAAAACACTCCTAAAACCACCATTCCTTAATTTTAACTCTATATATGAAATTGTTTATTCTTTTTTTTCATTCTTAGATTAAGTGAATAAAAGGTATAATATGAGAAAAATGCTAACTCATAATAATTATTTAGATAAATCTTCAAATATATGAAAAACCAGCCTTAAAGGCTGTTTTATTATTCAAAATCAACTCTTAGAAATAACTTTATTAAAAGAGTAGAATTTTAACAAAACAGACCTCCACTCTAATTATTAAATCTAGAAATTATTTTACGCAAATAATTTAAGCTTTGTTTCCTTTTTTAAATGCTTCCTTGTTTGCTATATATAGAGGCCCCCCCAAACATCGAAATTCTTTTGAAAGACGGAAATTAATCCTCATGGCTCATTTTTCACAGTTTCGCTTTGCTTTACTGGTTTTTACATGACGCTAGCTATTTCCTGCTGATAAAGATTAAAATGAAAAATCTAGTTTAAATATATTCGAATATACGAAAAAATAAACAACCATATCTTAATTTCAATCAACTTTATGAACTACATCATTTGTAATTCATTTTGTCTTAAAAATGAAAAAAAAAATCGTTATCATATTTACTTTAGAGAACTTCACCATTTGCTCTTAGTCAATGTGACATAGAAACTAATAGAAAAATCTTCGACCCATCAAAAATTCCCGTTCTTAAAATATAGATCAAGGGATGTAGAATTAGAGGAAGAATGCTACAGGATGGGTTTTGAAAAAAGTAAAATAATGTAATAACATTAGCACTAACCTGAAATAAGTGAGCCACAAAGAACCAATAATTTACCACCTTTCGAGAGTGTATCAAAAGTCTCCCCATCTGATAAAAGAAGAAATTAAACATTTGCTACATGTCATAAAAGGTGACTAAACCCTATTAAGAAGCATTGCAACTTTTGCTCCTGCGCACGCAATTGGGAACTGACTGTCGTGTTTCCTGTCCAATCCGGACGGTTTATTCGCTTAAATTTGCAAACTGAGTGGATGTGTGGAATGTTAGGTTAGCTATGGTGGGAGATTGGAGAGGTATTAAAAGGATTTAAAGAAGCAATTTCAGATACATAAATATGTAGGCAAAAGATGAAAGGGAATGTAAAGAATGTGTGAGATGGTGTGAATTGAATGCAATCAATTGTGAATGGTATTGGTAGGGGCAAAGTTGCTGTGTCAGTACTTTAGAGTGAATGGCATGATGCAATCGTTGGGAATAAATATGTGAGCTTGTAAATTATGCAGTTTAAGTTGACCTTTGTTTTAGTGAGACTGTTCGTTGTTGTATTTTAATTGTCCCATAATAATAAAATGTAGCTGGGAAAGAGGTTTTGCGGTGGCTTTGGACAAGAGGTGGATGAAATTAAGAGAGGGTATCAGTTTATAGCTAAGAAGAGGGGATTTGAATTGAGCAATATGAGACAGGATTACAGATGGAGAGATTCAAGCATTTGGTACACCTACAAAGAATAAAATTGGTAAGAAAAAGACAAGATTTCGTGCTGCTAAAACACTTGTGTTAGTTAAGCACGTTTTTCCAAGGCAAGCAATTGCATTAATACCTAACGATTTGGCAAAGAAAACTAATATCATGTTTGATCTGATCAGAATGGAATTTACGAGGAATTAACTAGAAAAAGAAAAAAAGCATGTGGACGGAAAATAAATGAGGATCCAGAAGAAACGGAAAATTTTCGCATAAGGAAGAGAGAAAGATAAAAAACTGTAAGAGGAATAGTTGTGAAGAAAAAATAGGTAAGAATTGCAGGTTGATTGTGACGGCGTCAAAAAAAGAATGGCAATGAAGTTACGAAACAAGACTGGCCCATGGTTCGATGCTTCCGGAACAATAAAATGAAACCCGGAATTCATGAAGACAATGAAAAATAACAGTAGGATTGACAATATCAAAAGCTGCTGAGAGATCAAGAAATACAAGGAAGAATGTCTATCAGGACTATACATACTGTATATGTAAATCGTCAGGAAAAAAAAAGATTCGGCACACCACGTTAATTTTAAATACGGGTGTTTGGGGGAGCTTGTACAAATTTTAACAAGCAATAGGTACAGCACTCTAGCAACAATCATTATAAGCGGGAAAGAATCAAGGCTTTTAAAGTAATACTCAAAGGTAAAGGAGCAATAAAACCAATATGAAGGGTAATTCTTTAATCTTTATAACTTGCCTATGTACCTTCAATGAAGCTTAAGACCTCAGTCAGCATTGAAAAATGCATTTCCAAACTCTCAAATCTATATTTTTAAAACCGACATCACAATACAATTAATGAATTTTGTATCGCTTTGGTTCAGTGAACAGTTGAAATCATAAGCTGCAATCAGTGATCTCTGGCAGTGATCGTAGATAGACCACAGAAAGTCAAGGTGCCATCAACTATGGCCGATCTCCTTACACTTTAAGTGATTGAGGAAATGGTGAGTTAAATGAATGAGGTGTAATATAATCAATTTTTAGGTTTTTTGTAAAAATAAAAGTTTGAATCTTTTTCAATTACATAATTGCTAAGGTTTATGCATCAAGTAACACCAACTTTAGGATCATTGAAGATTATAAAGGACTGGTTATGAACGCAGAAGAGATTCTAATTAATGCCCAAATCGCCTCCTGGTAAGGTTCCAGCTTACGGATAAAGGTGCTTACACTGCCAAGCCTATTAACGATTGGAAAAAATACGTGTGAACTCTTAACAGTGCACAGTGAGGCGGAGAATATTCGACAAAGGTCTTAAGTCAGGAAGGGCTGCGGAGAAGCTTCATCTCACCAAGAATAACCACATGGATAGAGGCCACTTTGGTAAGAAATATAATAAATGGACTGCTAAAGACTGAGTCAGAGATATTTGCTGATAAATCTCCAGTTCTTTGGTTAAGTTTCGGGAAGATCTCTCATTAGAAATAGAAAAGAGGCGCGCTTTTACGACTTCTCACGGTAAAGCACCCGAAAGCTCTCCATGTCTGCTGCTGCTTCTCATCTAAGGGAACTGAAGTACTAACAATTTTGCCCTAGAACACTGTCATAAACTCAAAAATATCTAAAATGTGCCTACTAGGGCCTATTTTTAAAGATTCAGGACAAATTTAAAGATAATCGCTGTATTTTTCAGCATAATAAAGCAATTTTCTACAAAGCAAAATATAACAAAGAGTTTGGCTGAAAATAACATTGAATATTTGTTATCTTGGCACTGGAATTGTTCTAATTTGAATTCAATTGAAAATTTTTGGGCGATAACCAAGCGTGGCCGATAAACAGAAGCCATACAAATGTGAGTAGTTGCAGATGTTATTTAACGAAAATGGGGCAATTACAGTCAAGATATCATCACAAATTTGTTCTTCAGTATTCCAGAACGAATTGAAGCAGTCCTAAAGAAAAAGGGACATCATTTTAAATATTGATGGCGTGCATAAATTAATTTTATTTATTAATAAAATGTTTTAGGGCTCTAATTTTTATAATATTTTACTTTTAACTTATGATATAACTATAGTGAACAGAATTCAGCCATTACTTAGTTCTATTAATATTTTATTTGAAAAAATATAGTATTCTTAGAACTTTTGGTCATAAGTTTATATAAATTTCTGAGTACATTGAAATGACTTAAGGAAACAAATGCTCCAACCATGAAGAATAATGGCATATTTACATTTTACAACGTTCTCCTAAATTACTACTAATTCAAGATTGTAGAATTCTTTAAATATTAATAAATTTTGTCAAGGAAAGAAAAGACTGTAAACTTTTAATTTAGTCATGCTTAACCACATGATCACTTAATTGTAAACATATGGCCCTATCGATTGGTGCACTTGTTTTTCTCTGATTTATTCCGACAGTTTTGTTGAACTGATGACAGGAACTGTCAGTTAACCTTACCACAGAGAAGGAAGGTCGCTCCTGTCAATGAATATTTGCTGATATATTTTTCATTTTGAGTTTCATACAAAGGAGTGCCATATTGTTTGTTCTTCGTGGGGAGGCTTTCCTCATGAAATTTATGCATTAAATGGGTGTGTAGGGGATGTTACCCTGGCTATAAAACATAACTTGTGAAGACTCGTGGAAACTAAAGCGATGCATAATGAATACAAGAAAGTGATATGAGGTGAGATCTGGTTTGAGTTATGAAACTCTTTAGCCTCTATTACATACAATCGTCGTCCGCCCCAGCAAGTGGCCGAGGATCTGTTTCCTCGTCAGTTATCCGGTCTCCACGGCAATCAGGGAAAGAAAGATAACAGGAAAGAAAACAGAAAGAATGTCAGTCGATGAGGAATTTGTTTTGACCATCGTAGCTACGCGATGGCCAGGCCGCGCACTTGGCCATTAACGCGTTCACTGCGCTCGAAATATTGAGACATGCGGTTTCGGCGAGGCTAGTTGCAGCTGGTTACCAGATTATTGCTCTATCAGGGACCGCCTTTGTCGCGCTTGCCCGCTAGATGCTGCCCTCCTCCGCCAGAGCCAGACATAAGAATCTTATATGGCCCATGTCTCCTTGGTCCGTCGTTCGGGTTTTGCTGTTGGTTGGTTGGTTTTTGGTGTTAAAACTATTGGCCATGAGTTTACATAAATTGTAGGGTACATTGAATTAGTTAAGGATTTAGAATTTGGGATTTAGTACACAGTAGTGGTATCGATCGTTTGAAAGAGAAATTTAATAAGAAATAAAACGCGGACTATATACTGCAATATAAAGAAGAGATAAACGTCGTTTTGCACATTGGGAATAAACTTAATAAAATCTATGAAGTTTCCTAGTTGGAAACAAAACATCGCGTCAGTAATTCTAATACAGGGCAGCGCTGACCTTTATTTATCTATATTGTGTTTTGTTAATATATTTTGGTGTGCAAAATTAAAATGAAAAAACAGTGTTACAAGGATTAGCCTTTTGGAGAAAATACCAATAGGCTAATCATCCAAAACTATTTCGTTTTATTAATATTTTATTACTCCTTTTGTTTCATATTAGTGAACAAATGTTTTATAAATAGAATTTCTATTAGAAGACTTTTAAAACTCCCCTAATTTTTCTGGGATAAATTATATTTGAATAACTTACTGTAGTGAGCGATATATGAGCTAGCTAGATATTTGTAAATAGTGTTGATATTTTCTTACATGTTTACTAAAATTGTGAAGTACATCAAAGAAACGTCAATTTATTATTATTGAAGAGTACGGCCTTTTTTTGTAGTGAAACTAGGAGAACTACACAAACCACGGGCTTGCTACAAAGTTTGTTTTATTTGCGTAGCCGCTCTAAGGAAGTCCTTAAGTAATAGATGAATCAATTTTGATTTCGTGGTGGAGGCTAGAAGTTACTCTGTCGAGTGTTTAAATTCTCTTGTCTATGAAGACAATAACTCAAAGAATTAACAATGTCACAAAAGGTTTTTGCAGCTATAATATAGATATATATGCGTATACCGAAGAAAAGGAGATTTTACTTGATGGTTTTCTGGTAGGGATTTAGTACACAGTAGTGATATCGATAGTTTGAAAGAGAAATTGTACAATGAATAAATCGTGGATGAATAGAGACATTTTGATGCAGTGTAAAATCAAGATAAAGGTCTTTTGCATATTGGTAATAAGTATAGATATGTAACTGTTGCTAACTTTGCATAGCAAAAATAATTAAAATTTGTTCCTTCACAATTAAAATATAATAATCATCAGTGGATTATTTTCAAGACTTTCGGGCAATAGTTCTCAAAGTTTTTGATTCGGTAGCAAACTGGGGCTAGAATAAAAAAAATATACTGGCGTACTTTGTTTACAAAGTTATATACAAAATTTAAACATTAAAATTAAGAAATACAATAGAAAATTTAAATGCCTACCTTCCTTTATTAATTAACCTGTTAAAAAATGTGGATTAAAGATTTTGGAAATTTTGGTACGTATGTGCGATATACACATATCTTCCTCGATGTATTTTTTTAGGTGAAGTTGGCAAGTGATAAAAATCTTAGCTTACACAACTATAATGTTAAAACTTCTTAAAATAAAGAAAGCATTTTAGTGAGTGAATGATATTCTACTATGATGAATCGCTAGATAGACAAACAAATTCTTCTTCTTCTAATAATTTCCAACAGACATCAGTCGTAATTTCCATGTCAGGGTTCCAAATTCAATCGTCTAGTTCTATTTTTAATGATTTGAAATAAATACTGTCTCGCTTGCAGTGTTTTCAAATGCTTCTCTACAATATGAGTCTATTTTTTAAGTGAATTTTACTTATTGAAGGAAACATTTAAAGGTAAGTATTCAGAGTTTTTCTTTGCTCAATTTATAGTATTTTCTGAAAGGCTGTTAATTTATCCTTTGATACAAGGAAGTTTTGATTTTCACCATGCATAACTATATTCAGGCTATTAATCGGCCAAAATACGTCTGATAACTAAAATAGCTTAGAAATCCAAAGTTCACTTCGATAATATTCAGAAAGTGTTTTGAATTTAATTACTGACAAAACGCACAGCTCTTTCCAAATACAGCGCATGTGCTGTGAATTTATATCATTCAAACTTTGACCGACCAAAATTTTGTGAAAAGAAAAGTGCTTTAACTCTGGGCAGGGAGATAGGTCAATGGCAATGGCCTGCCCTGTCAAAAAGGAGGTAATAAAAAGGAATAATGAATCGAGGAAGCAAGAGGAAATGCCTAGAGCAAACACACCTATGCTCAAGCAACAAAAGCGACCCTCTCAAAGTTGACACAAAGAAAACATACATTAAGCTACAGAATGAGAATTCGACGAAGATTATGACATGCATCCTTCAAGCGCACTTCATGAATCCCACGCGTCCTGGCACGTTTACTAAAGAGCTAAACCAAATACTCGCCAAAAACGGTATGGACCAAATGTGGTTCCCGGACAACCCCCCCTCTGGCGATGTCCTGCAATTGCAGAGCGTTGCAGACCAAGAAATAAACAAACCAGACAACCCCCAAATTGGAAACAATAAAGAGAAGAAAGAAGCAGTCGAAGTGAAAACTCCTGACCCTTAACAGAGACAAGAAATCAGCGAAGAGAGGAAAAATGATGGGTTTGATACTAATATTTCCTCGGAGTCCTGAGACTCATCGGACACCAAAGCCCCACAAACAAAAAGGACCAAGGGGAAGAAACGAAAAAACAAAAGATTGCGTGCGGATAATATCATCTTAAAATTTACGCATGCAAACAGTTTCTCTTTCCAGAAGAAATAGAACCCAGGGAAATATTCCACAGAATTAAAGCAAAAGTTTTTAAATGAGAATACGACTTTGAAGTCGACGCTGAAAAGGGGAGAGAGGAAGAAGCTCTGCTCTGCCAGAATGTGATCCTACATCACAACAGCTGCGAGCAGAATTCTGACGCCGAGTTCTGGAACAGAAAAATGGGAGAAAGAAGAACGTAAGCCAGAAACACTAAAGAGAAAAGATTGAAAGGGTAAGCAATAAAATGAGGATTATGACACTGAACGTTAACAGATGTGAGGGGAAAGCAACGGCATATGGAAACATATTCCGGGTGCTTGACCCCGATATCATTTTTATAACGGAACAAGCAATTGACACTACATCTGATCAAATTAAAATACAGGGCTACAGAGTGGTCATGAAGAATCATTCTCAGGAAAGGTTTGATGGGGCTGCAATAGGTATTAAGGGAAACATCTCGTTCAAACTTCTACTAGAACTGGATGAATCCTTTGTGGCGGTTGAACTCTACACATTGGTAGGAGACGTCGTGAGAGCTGCCTCTTCTCAACCCCCTCGTCGAGCCTATCTTCCGTTAAATAAATTCCTCACACTGTTTGGGCACCGCAAAATGGCAACCTTAGGGGGCGACCTCAATTTAGATACCGTGTGGCGGGCTATGGTAGTACCAATGAAATAGGTCGAAACATGGAAATAATTATGGGAAGAAAAAAACATCCAAAGAATAGGGCCGGATTTTCCGATCTATATCACTTCCATATCAGCAACCAAACGTGACATAATCTTAAGAAGTGGAGGATTCCCATTCAACTACCATAGTGATCCAGGCCCAACAGTCCCAAGTGATCATATAGCGATCCTCACCACAGTACCTCTCGCTCCGATCCAGCTTCCAGTCTCACTCAGAAAAAACTATACCTTGGCTAACTGGAAACGTCACAAGAGACAACTCAGTCAATACGCCCGGGCTAACCTAAGCGACGTGGATTTGGAGGAGATAGATGAAGAACTGGAGAGCATAACTACGTCCATATTAGTAGCGGACCGCGAATGCCTACCCAAGCATGGGTATAAAACACATCCTTAGCCTAGATGGTCAGAGGAGATGCGAGGGATCGCTCGTGTTGACAGGGAAGTCTACGAAGAGATAAGACGGGAAGGTCCTAACCGGAAAAGAATCTCGCTCCTTTGGCCCCTAAGCACCGAGATAAAAGAGGCTATCAACCTCCAACAAGAGGAAATATGGAACAGCCTGATAGGCAAAATTGATAGCTAGCTCATCCCGGCTAAATTTTGGCGTCAAGTTAAGAACCAAAAAGGACTAACCGGATAAACTAAGGCTCGAATAAAAGAAAACGGATATTATATAGAGGACCAGGCGGTTCTAGAAGACAGATTGAGGAATTTTTGGAAAAACGTCTTCAGGATCACTCCAATGAAGAGTTCGAACAGGAATTCGAAAGCCAACTGATCGAAGATCTGAATCAGATTATGCACCGTTCCGTAATACCAGAGGAGGTAATGGTCACTGTAAGAACCTTTGAACAAAGGGCACCAAGCTGGACTGGCATCACCAGAAACAACCTGGTAAATGACCCAAAGCAGATCATTCAGGGAATTACAAACGTTTACAACGCTTCCCTGAATACGGGTTAATTCCCTGAGGATTTTAAGAATGCTAAAATCATCTTCATATCCAAGGGAGGTTAACTCAGTGATCAATTGCTCAATTACAGGCCAATTTCCCTGCTGGAATTCGTTGCTAAAGTTTATGAAAAGCTCTTGGCTGACAGGTTCAAGAACAACTAGCCGAGCTAGGAGCTCACGATCCTCAGCAGCACGGGTTTCGCAGGAGAAGAGAAACGGAAATCACCCTCGCCCTCCGAACGGAAAAACTAGCATGCAGCAAAGCTGAGAGAAAATATCTAGAGGTGGTGCCGCGGGTTGTAAAGAAGGCCCTCGATAAGTTGTGGCTGAGAGGGTTACAATTCAAAATCCTCAGCCTCCAGCTAAATTCAAGCTTGGAAAGGGTCCTTTGTAACTATGTCACGGATAGGAGAGCCCAAATCACGATCGATGGCTGCAAAGGACCCGAATTCGAACTCGAGGCAGGAGTTCCACAAGGCAGCTGTCTGTGTCCTTTGGTGTACCTCGTGTACACAATTGACTTACCTGCTCCAGTAAGGTACGATTCGCTGTATCTGCAATATGCGGATGACATCACACAAATCGTACCAAGTCCATTCAGGAACGTTGGAATTCAACCAAAGCCGACAGCTGCCGAGATTGATAACATCAATCGTTATGAAAAGAAGTTGAAAATAAAGACCAACTTCCAGAAGTTCACTATAATTCCAATGGACCACCGGCAATTAAACGACGCCCTCGTCGACAATGAAATTTATCCGTACTCTAACGAGGGAAAGGTCTTGGGCTTACGTTTTTTAAAAATCAGGATACAAGGCCCACGTAAAAACAGGGTTTCCATAGGCAAATGTAACCTGAAGAAAATGAACCGTTTCCGAAGCCTCAACGTGCCAACTAAGAAAAACTCGACATGGCCTTGGTACGCTCCGTCCTAGTGTACCCGACTGTGATCACGCTGATGGCAAGCTGTACCTTTGTCAGGACAATGCAGAGTGTATAGACTAAAGCCACACTGCTTATAACCGGTACGAAAAGGATCGACCATATTCGTCAATCGGTTCTACATGATAAAATCGGAATAAAATTGATCAATATGGAGATCCAAAGGTTAGGGAGAAATAGTCCCAACTATTAAAAACAATTTAGATATACCGGAGCACAGAATACGCACAGGAGAAAGGACATCTTTATTCTCCAGCGGTGGAAACCTGTGCGAGAGCGAATATAAGACGTATTTACACCTAACAATATACAAAATGAAATTAACTTTATTAAAAAGAGGCGAAGTACCCAAATATAAATCAAAATTTAACTAACGAAAAGAAGGAGAAGTAGTATAAAGGACAAGAAACTTTAACAAAAAGAGTCGAACTTCCCAAATTAAAATTTAAATAAAACAAAAAGAAGGGAAGAGGAATAAATAATCAACAAAATTAATCAAATGATAATAAGAAAAGGAAGATAGATTAACATAAACGAAAAGAGGCGAAGTGCTCAAACTTAGATTTAAACTGAAAATAATGAATGAGTAACTAAATAAAATAACAACAAGGTAACTATAATTTAAATAAAAAGAAACAACGAACTAATAAATAACCAAGTACGAATCAAAGAGGCAAAAAATGCCTATATGAAACAAGAGATAATTCGCAAAATAAAAAACAATTGAAATGCTTGAAAGGCCCGATGGAGGAACTTATTAATGGAATAATATATATATATATATATATATATATATATATATATATATATATATATATATATATATATATATATATATATATATATATATATATATATATATATATAAATGTAAGAACCTGAACGTCATCGACGGTCACCAATATTATTGACGGAGGAACAATAGTTTTCAGACAAACAAGAAGAAAGCATGTTTGTGATCCCTTAACACGAGGCAAATAGCAAACATTTTCACACCTAAGAAAACCTACTACATATTTCATCACTTTCATTAACTTTGAACTTTGAACTTGTGGAAATACAGTCAGAAAAGTTATTATTATTCAAGAAGAAAAGTTGTCATTACTGTTCGCCATTTCGAAGCTTATTCCAGCTATTTATTTACGAATAAAGAATCCATATATATATATATATATATATATATATATATATATATATATATATATATATATATATATATATATATATATATTATATATATATATACATATATGTATATATATGTATATATATATTTGCCTTAATCCCTTAAGGAAGTGGTTGATCACATAACCCAGCCTATGAAACTACGGGACAGATTACCTTACCCGGACCCTATAAATGCACAAATAAGTATATATGTGAGTAAATATGTATAATAGGTTATAAATTAGTTACTACTATATCTGTGTAGTTTACCGCATTTGATTCTTTACTTTATCCTAATTCTAATTTCTTTTACTTTTTCCCGATTTTTCAGATGTGGTGAACTCAGCAATAGAAATTGATGTCCTATACAAGAAGGTGCTGAGTTAATTCTCCAAATGTGTTTTGTTATGTTTGTGGAGAACACATATTACCTGAAAATCAAGAAAAACTAACTAATTTTGTTGAAAAAGTGTATATGGCATATTAATCGGTCAAGCTGGGAGACCAAGATAAATATTGGGCACCAAATTGTGTCTGCAAATAACGTACATAACTTTTGCGACAGTGAACAAAAGGGACAAGGAAGATTATGAGGTTCGCTTTACCAATGGTATGACGGAAGCCAAATAATTACGTGGACAACTGCTATTTTTGTACCCTAAATTTTAAAATTATTAACTGACAAAAACTACAAACGTTTATTTATCCTAACCTTGCCTCTGCTATCAAACCGGTTCTACACAATAAAGAGCTTTCTGTTCCTATCTTCAGCGTCTTGCTTCAGATAACTTTACCCTCAACCGAAGAAGCTTCATCACCTTAAGCTGACACTAGAGATCAAGTTCGTGACCTAAACCTCACAAAAATTCTAAAGAACTTTTAGCTTCCTGATTGAAAGAGAAGAATGTTGTAGAGAATGGTGTTCGTATATCCTTTTATCGGAGTCAACATAAAGGGTTTCTTTCATAAGAGGAGGAGTCGGTTTATTTTAGAAATGTCAGTTGGCTTCTTAATAAAGTTGGCATTGAGGAATACCAACCAGAGGAATGGCGTCTTTTCATAAACAGCTCTAAGCGTAGTTTAAAATTTTCTTTGTTGCACAACGGAAATTTGTATTGCTCTGTCCCACTCAGCCACTTAACAACTCTAAAGTAAATATATGAAGTAATTAAACTGGTTTTAGAAATGATATGGTATCATGATCATAAATAGGTCATTTGCGTCCATTTATAGATGGTGATTTTTCTTATGGAAATCAATCTGATTATACCAAATACCCATGCTTTCTTTGCATGTGCGACAGTAGAGACTGAGTAAACCACTATGTTAAAAAATACTGGTCGCCTCGACCAAATATGACTCTATGTAGAGCTGCTAATAAATTAGAAAAACCTTTAGTTGAGCGAGATAAGATAATTTATACCCATTTCCACATCATACTTGGATTGATCAAGTAATTCGTCAAAGCTCTTGACAAGAATGGTGGGTGGTTCAAGTATATCTGGAGTGTATTTTCAGGCTTGAGGATTAAAAAATTTAAACAAGGGATTTTTGATAGATCACAGATCCGTAACCTCTTGAAGGACACAAATTTTGTGAAAACGATGAACGAAAACGAAGCATCAGGTTGGCGAGCCTTTGTAGATGTAGTGCAAAGTGAAAACTATAAGACTTTGTTATCAACTTGATATTAACTTTCGGTGATATTGCTGCAAATATGAGCATCAAAATACGTTTACCTTTTATTCATCTTGATCGTTTTCCTGAAAGTCTCAGAGATGTTAGCGACGAACAAGGCGAACGATTCCATCAGCACCTCAAGTACATAGATCAAAACTTAGTACCAATAATTTTGGTAGGTTGTGATGAGAGCAGACTATTTCTAGTGTTTAAAGCGAGCTACTCTCTTTGCTCAACAATCATGATTCGCAAATAAGCTTAAATTTATGCCAAAAATCTTTGTTAAGGTGCATTTCTGCATGGTTTGTTTATGTGTTACGCGTTTTTTATTGCTTCATATTATTTGCCTTTTATATTAATAAAATACTTTTTTTAAAAAAACAGTCTTGTTAATTCCATTAAAAATCACTAATATCAACTCATTTACACTGTTGGAAATTTTTTTTTAGGCGCATTTTAAGCATCTTATAGAGAAGAAATGGAGATGAGAAAAGTCAGAAAACTAGATGTGATAGAGAAAACTGAAGTTATTTTCGAACTTAGCAGACAAAATCACTAGAGAATTAGTTGAAATATCCTAGGCACCAAATGAAAGATTTATTTTGTTGGCCAGTTCTATCATTTCCTATCCAAGTAAAACAATAGTTTAAATATCTTTGCTCGTATTTCAAAGTATAGTGAGATTATACATAGGAACGAAACTTTGTTACATTTGATTCATGCCACCATAAAATTGACATTCATTAAAGGAATTTATTACTTATAAATTTATTCATTATATTTTAAAATGGGTGGTATTGTATTGAAAATATAAGACAAACTGAATTAAACAAAAATGCACTGTAAATACAGCTTATAAAACATATTCACTGACAAAACACAGACCTATCCGCTTAAATATGAATTCAAATAAATAAAAACGCGCAATTCTCTAAAGGCATTGAAAACTGAATAGTGCATATGTAATATTCTTTTACCTACTCAAATAGAGTGGTAGAAGATCAACATTTATAGGCCTAACCTGAGAAAATATTAAAGCTGTAACAATCTGCTTGCTATTTTTTGCTATCAATCAAAGTTAATTAACGTTAACGAAATAAAACACATTCACCTGGCTCCAAATCAACCTAAAGTGTTAGTTGATATAAAAATAATATGTATGATAATATTTAAACAATTGTCATTTAAAAATACGTATTGGTTGTGTGAAACAACATAGTGGATATTACTAAAATGTCATATGAAATTTACCAAAATATAATCTACAACAGACTGGCAAAATACCTCGATGATAACGGCCTAAAGAACAGTGGCCAATTTGGCTTTAAGGAGAAACAAAAGCACTGAAATGGCAATAGGGAATCATCCTAGACAAGATTCCATAAGCAAAGAGAGAGAAAATAGGCATTAACATCGTGTGTTGAGAAGTGTCCAAGGTCTTCGGAAAAGTTTCGCTGAGGGCCATACAATTCAAATTACTCAAAGTAGGAATGAAAAAGATAGAAATATTATTATGTGATTAAGTAATGGAGAAACGTGCTTATATGGAAATCAGAGGGAATCAATGAGTTGAATTCAAGCTCGCTGTCAGTGTGCCAGAGGGCGGATGTCTGAGACCGTCTGTATTTAATCAACACAGCAGATATACCGACAACCATAAATAAATGCTGCCTGAACATTACATTTGCCGACGACATCAGTCAGCCAATTGTTTGTTATTACATTAACAGACCAATGTAAGCGCAAATTAAGGCAGAAGAGATAAAAAAGTATTAAGTGATATGAAGATAACCGCAAAACTAAAGCCAATAGTTATAAAATTAAGATGGCCCCCGTGTACAGTAGGCGGATCTCATATATATATATATATAGAGAGAGAGAGAGAGAGAGAGAGAGGGGGAGAGAGAGAGAGATATATGAGGAAAGACAGGGGTGGGGAAACTTTTTTGAGACGTGGGCGAAAATTTCTAATGAAAGAAGTCGGCGGGAGAAATATAATTTGACTCTTGTATTTTTTGTTAATGTTGTATAAATTTATTACATGCTGCGATATACTTATGCAATAATATCTAAAAAAAAGAAGAGGCAACATTTTTATTCACGGCAACTAAGGAAATTAGACACAAATACTGAGAGAGTAATTCTGTGAAAGCTGGACTGGTTTTATTATACAAGTTAAAAAACTGACCATGAAGAACAAGAGGAAGATTGACCAGACCATTATAAAGTCCGCAATTATTTATTCAACCATAGCGATGTGCATGACCTCAAGGAGCAACCTACTAGAACTAAAAGAGAGTACAGAACAAAGCTATCGACTTAATAACAAACACTAGGGAAGGAGAACTAAGAAGACAACAAAACCTGAATATAGAGGCAAATATAAAGTCACTCAAGAGAATATCGAAAGAAGAGCCTGAAAGTCATAAAAAAAGACGCAGAAGGAAATATGCATTGATTTAACCAACTAATTTGCCAAGAGAGAAGGGCGGACAATAAACAGATATGCCAAGTTTTCATAGGATTAACGAAAAAGTAGAAGAGGAAGAAGAAGAAATCTACACCGAGAGAAGAAAAGATTATTCGACTACGACTAAGATTAATTAGCTAACTAGGTTATCACCAAAGAATAACAGATATACAATTATTATCAGAATAAGAATAGAAAGGGATAGCTAGAGATAGAATCCTACACTAGGATTTGTAAGATTTATAATTATTAATAACGGTTGGAACAGATTATATAAACAAACATTACATAGAAAAAGATATAAATAGAGACATAGAAAAACATAGATGCATGATTCTCAAGCGAAACAAACCTTTAACTTGATCACCAAAAATAACTATCTACAATGGATAAAGATAAGCTTGAGCTGCAGGCAAACTAGCATCTCTTTGTAAACCTCTTCTTCCTTCAGTTTCAGCAACTATTCTATATTAACTATTACACATTGGACTCTCAATAGATACGTGAGATTGGGGTAGAGATAAACAGCTGTAAGTTCAACTCATAACTATGTCTATTTTTTGTCTCCTACTATATTTCTTCGTTTTCCTATCCTGACGCTTGCTTATCCCCCGCCCCCCACTATCATGACTACTCTCCGTAGTTACAGTACTTGAAGCCCTACTTAGGCTCTCGACAGTGTTGATGCGGGGGCTTGGTCTCGCCCACCACTCTTTTTGGCTATTATTTTGAGAGTCGAAAGGGAGGTCGGGAGGTCGGGAGGTCGGGCGATCGGGCGAGGTGTTCTTTGTTTCCAACTTTTCAATTAATTTCATTACTTTGGCTCGCTTCAGCTAAATTTGAGCAAATAAATGCTAAGCTGGGATTTCTTGGCTGATTGTAAGAAAGAAAAGGGTTAATTTTTAAATATCTGCTGCTCACTAAGCTATTTCTTGTGGTGCACTAGTGCACCATCTTGTACCATTTGAGAACCACTGCATTAAAGTGTTGTGGATGCTTCTCTGGCAGCTGTAACGATTTAATAAGTTTTCATGTCTCCTTGTTGAATGAGAGAGAAGAACAGTATCTAAAGAAGAAAAATCGCTGGCCAGTAAGATCACTTAAATTCGGATTCAAGAATGTTTTACATGAAAAAATAATCGATCTAAAGAGTCTGAACCACTATCACTGCTTCATTTAAAGTTACGAAGGTCATGTGAAATACTTTATTAAGGCTTTACTAGTGTGTAGAAATTAATGACTCAAGTTTTTGTCTTAACAAATATCATCACAGTTGAGCTCAGTTGAAACTATGTGGGTGCTGTAAAATATATAAAGAAGTCTGTATAATTTGACCTGGATTCGGTTTTGCATTGGTTGATCCCGAAACCAAAAACAATATATACATTATCAAATCACAATGTAAAAAATTTAAGAGGTTGCCAAAATGTATGTAGGTTTGTAGACGCAACGCGATGCTTTCATGACTATAAAGATTTATGTAAGGTGATTTATTCAGCTAAAATACTTTCAATAACGTATATATCCACATGTCGTCACAGTACTTAAATATTTTCTTTTACACTTTTGGGGGAAAATAAATATCGCTTTATCCTTTTTAGAGCAAAAATATATAAATGCTTTATATGTTTGAAAATAGATTTCAAGTAAGAGCCAAAAATTCAGCGCATATTTCAGTGGATCTATAAATATACGATATATATATAGGTATAGGTGGTAGCCATTAGCGATTAGAATAGTGAGCGGATTTAAGGGTGGAATTTATATAGTTTTGGTGTCCGTAAATCATCGCCGTTCTTTACTGCCCATTCGCGGTAAGCAGCGCTGTTTTTATATCTCGCCCATATTTAACTTTGAAACGGCCCAAACGGCGCCTATTGCCCAATCTCGGCCTTATTCTTGTTAGCTATTCTGCTATACTTTTATCTTCTTCCACATATTCTATCCGTAAAGGCAAAATTTATGTTAGAAGAGGTGAAAAGTTTTATTAATTTGAGGTACTGACTTAAGAATGAACAGATCTTTGGAAAAGTGCCTAAGTTTGTAGGATGGTAGTTATAAAAGATTTAATTAGGTTCACACTTTTAAATGTCTGCTCATTAAGATACAAACTTGTTGTGATTGATTACAATTCAATATACACACCCACCCTAGAATTCAGCGTGAAGTAACATATCGTCCTTTTTTTTAGGCGTCAAGAACAGCAGTAACCTTCACAAACGTACCCTAGATCTCTTCTTTTTATTTCTACCCTTTTCGTCGCACTTAGTTCTCGTAGGTTACAAAAAACATTCCTTTGCTAAAATTCCTATGATGGTTTCCACTAGACTACGATACAGACGATAATTCACTGGGGAACAAATTTCAACTCTTTGTTTATTGACTTAGATTTGACAGTTAATTATATGTAGTTTGGGTGCGTTGAGCACGAATATTTACTCCGTCTAGCTCTATCGGGTCGTGACTTTGTTCAACACACTTCTATTTTTATCATATTGATAAAAAGGATATTTTCTCAATACTTTATAAGTATTTTTGCAGTTGTACATTATAGTTAGAATTATCTATTAGTACCTATTTAACCTAAGGTTTGTTTTTATATTTCAGATGTCGAAATTAAGGAATTAAAATTGCTTTACAAATTGACAAAACAATTAACTAATATGTCCTCAAGCACTAGAAAGTTCAGATGCAAAATCTCTTCTGATTTATTTTGCTACATATGTGGAAACTTTACACATCCAAATCAACTAGGAAATATAATGGACTTCGTGAAAAGATCTTAATTATGTAGCTTATTTAAGTATAAAACTTGGGGGGGATCAAGATAAATCATGGGTTCCACGTAAAGCCTGCACGGTATTCTTTGAAAGACTGAGACATTGGAAGAAGGGTTTGGAGTAAAAAATTCCTTGGTAAGTTTATGATTTGATAAAACTACATTGTGTATTGTAAATTTCGTGAGTGTAATTGTAACTTAGGTACATAAACAGCCTTTGATAAAATTCGCTATTATTAACGCTTCACTATTCTTTTTCATTTCAGGTGTCGCGAGAGCCTACTAATCATAATGGATTACTACTTCTGCTTTGTTTAGGCTTCAGGTTTCACTAAGAAAAATAAACATTGTATCGAGTACCCAAATTTCAACACCGCCATACGACCTGTGCTACATTCAAATTAAATTTCCATTCGATAATTTAAGAGTTTGCCATCTCAGGAATTATTTGAAGATGTTTCTGAACTTATTGTTTGAAACTGAATTCGACCCAAGTGTAATTGTTAGTGAAAGTGATCAGCAAAGGTTTAACCAGGCCAAATTGAATGATCTTGTAAGGGATCTAAATTTATCAAAAAAGGCTGCTGAAATTTTAGCTTCAAGAGTTAAACAAAAAAACATGCTTAGTTCAAACACATACATTTCATTGTACAGAAACAGAGAAAAAGAACTTCTTAAATATTTTAGGACAAAGCATAGTTTAGTAAATTGCTGCGACATACCAGGTTTGTTAAAGGAGATGTGGGTTCAGTCTTA
The DNA here is from genome assembly GCA_963969495.1 of Ceratothoa steindachneri. Taxonomy (NCBI): domain Eukaryota; kingdom Metazoa; phylum Arthropoda; class Malacostraca; order Isopoda; family Cymothoidae; genus Ceratothoa; species Ceratothoa steindachneri. The sequence goes on along the minus strand of OZ018321.1, from coordinate 143,230,497 downwards.
CAGTGCAAGTGATTAGTGTTTTTCTTTAGAAAGTTTCAAAAGAAGTCTTAAGTGTGTTGCTGTATAATGTCAATCTATATAGTTCGATACCAATTGGGCACTCAACAACTTTAAAAGAAAAGTATGAGCGTATAGAAACTGTTTTAAAACTTATCAAATATAGGGAGCACGAGTGGATCATATGTGTTGACTTAAAAATGGTAAATTTTATGCTTGGGCAACAAGGAGGGTATACTAAATATCCCTGCTTCCTTTGCTTATAGGACAGCATAGCTAAAGAAGAACATTATTCCAAACAAATCTGGCCAGCACGAACACCACTTACTGTCGGAGAAAAAAATTTAATTAATCAACCTTTAGTGAGCAGAAATAAAATTATATAGCCTACTCTGCATATCAAACTATGTCTGATGAAACAATATGTAGGTCAAAGCCTTAGATACAAATTGTGAGTTTTACGAAAGCATAATTTCAAAATTTCCAATTTTAATTTATGAAAAAATCAAAGCTTGAATTTTCGACAGTACACAAATAAGAATATTAATTAATGACAGCAGTCCTAATGTCATGAATGAATGCGTAAGAAATGCCTGGTTTGCATTCGTTGCCTCGAAATAAAGCATTTTAGGAAATTATAGAGCAGATAACTACGAAAAAGTCGTAAGAAAACCTTTAAGGGACTACAAAGAGCTAGGTTGCAATATGAGCATAAAAATCCATTCTTTGAATAGTCATCTTGACCAATTTTTAAGTAATTTAGGTGCTGTAAGGGACAAACAAGGGGAGAGATTCCACCAAGATATTAAAATTATGGTGGAACATTATCAAGCACGCTCGGATTGCCACATTATGACTGATTATTGCTCTTTCTTGAAAAGAGCCTGGCCGTCAACGACCAAATACTCTAGAAAGTCCTATAAAAGAAATTTTTACTAGAGTGAAAGCTTGATATCTCTGCTTTGTTTTACTTTAAGTCATTTCTATCGTTATAATGTAATTTTACAGTAGTTGGAACTGCAAATATTCATGAAAATTGGAAATAAATGTTTGACGCATGACTTCATTTTTATTCCTAATTTTGAAATAACTGTAAAATGGCGCATGGGTTGTTTACAAGAATCAGGACCTCATAGAGCTAAACGGTGGTGAAATTCGTTTTCAAAGCACAAAAAATTACCTACAACCAATGTCAGATATCATTCAATAAAATACGTGTTCTTCAGTGAATTATTGCAATATTTCTGTTGTTCAACTACTTCTCTTCACATTGCAAACTTCATCTTTAATAACACATTATTATCTTGCGCTAAGAAGGAAAGTCAATAGAGCCTTTCCGCATTACATCCCCATTTGCGACGGCAAAAGAGCCATGAACGTTGAAATTGTATAAACTCGGGGTAACTACCCACATTTGCTAGAACAATCAAATGCCCCTTACTCTGAAGATTTGGGAGTTCCAAGACTCCCAGGCAAATTATTTTTGAGTGTCCCAGTGTGGGGTATTTACGTGCACGATACCTGTCCCGCAACCGCAAAGAGTGGTCTCGCTACCTTTTCTCCATTGTAGTCGCGACGCGTTTGTGTACCTACTTGTGCTCTGGTGGACCCGTTGCAGGAAACTGGCCTCCTTTATCTTTAACTTTTGGGGTGTTAAGTGCATGAGGGAGTCTGGACTCCCTCTGACATGGAACATGCTTTATCCATTTGTTTAATGTTGTTTATGTAGCATTTAGCTGGGTTTTTTTTTAAATATAGACAAATGGTTAGGCATAAATTAATTAGGGTAATTTTCTTCATGCGGGCAGTCACTAAGCGAGACTCCTTTGGATTAAAATAATGCCATATCAAAGCACTAGCCGAGAGTTCCTGTAAAATTAAGAGGACATTGTAGTGTATAAGGTGTCTGCGGCCTTGTCATATCTAGGTCGTGTTGGTTCTTGTCTGCTAGTGGTATTTTGGATTTGTGACTGTAGACTGTGACAAGACTATTGGGTGTATTGTATTGCCAATCAGGGAAATTAGGACGTGGGCCTATCAGATCGACATGATATTTTGTTTTCTTATTAGCTTCGGTCTTTGGCTGAGTTACGAAGCCTGGTTAGATAAACTAGAAAGAATGAAGCCTTCCCATCTTGTTTATGTGTTTACTGGCGACTTTCAGCATAAAAGTGAGAAATGATGGATAAAATTTAACGTCACCTATGCTTATACAGATTTGACTTATTCATTTAAAACAACTGAATTCCGCTCGAAACAAGCTTTAAGGAAAAATATGAGTATAAATATATGAATTAAAAATATGCTTTGTTTCCATTGTATGATTCACAATTATATGATGGTGTCATAAGACGTAAATTATGATTATCAGCTTCATATTCTGCATTTTGTTCTTCCACAATGGAATTAACTCTAAATTTGTCTCATATACAGTGTTTACGGACATAAGAATTTATAAGAGCAGTTTACCGCTTTAACCTGATTGACTAGAGATTGATTTGCGATAATGGGTTTTTCTCCAGTTTGGCTCCAAATCTGAAGGAAATATTTGGGGATCATTTGGCCATCATTAAAATTTGATTCTAGATAATTATGGCCAAAATAATGTAACAAATGTCGAGAGAAAGGGGAATATTTATGTAAAAGTCCATCGCAGAATGTGCTTGAAAAAGGGTGTTCCGGAAAGAAAGGAATTCATGAGAAATATGGTAGCGTGAAAAGACTATAGCCCAAGTCGATAAAATGGAAGGCAACTTTGACAGATCTCTCCAAAACACAATACTCTGTGATTTTAGACTACATTAAGACTACATAGATTTTTCCCACCTTTCTTTACAATAGCTTTCTCCCATATCTTTCTTAGTCAGCAGCTAATTTTGGAGGCTATTCGCGGACTATACTTCGTTAATTCATAGATTGTCTTTTCCTTAGGGAAAAGGAATAATAAATATGCCGCTTTTCCCCCCACTAGTTTCCCTTCTACTTCTATCCTTCTTATCAACAATATCTTTTGTACAAGGGTATTATTAATAGCATGGAAACTAGTCTGCCGCTGACATTTGAAGGATTGCACCACTTTCCGTCTCAAACGCTAGCATAGGCCGTCCCCCTCCCTACCTCCCTCATTGCATCTACACATTTTCATATCTCCATCATCACCAGTTTCTCTAAGGATCCCTCATTAAAAAAGTATTGTGGGAGATGCCCTCGTTGGAATTGTATATAAAATATGGAAGGAGTGTAATGAGGGCATAAAGTAAATGGGCGGGTCCGAAGGTTCCTCCATTCTTTCAACAAACGCAAATAAGCAAAAGCAGTTGTTGGTGCTACTACTCTTATCGATAACGTTGCTGTTACTGTTGCTTATGCTGTTTTTGATGTTGTTTCTACTAATAATGGTACTGCTAGTGATATCAATGTTGCCGGTGCTTATGTTCTTTCTCTTGCTTTTGTTGACGTTTTTTCTGTTGCTGTTTGTACTGTTGTCGTTGTTGGTTTTGCTTATGCTACTGCTGTTGCATTTATGATTATTGTTATTCGTAGTCTAGAATGGTAGTCTTCATTTGTTAAGTCTATTAATGCATTCAGTTTGATAATGTGGTAGTTTTATAAAGATTCAAGGATTAAAGTGCTGGTCAGAGGAGAAAAGTGAGAAGGAATGTAGGAGAACTGGCAGGAATCGTTTACACTGGAATCCAGATATAGATGTAAGTTTTGTTGTGGAATAATGATGATTTCAAGTACATATACACAGGATTATAATGACTGCAAAGCATCAAAAGAAAGGATCAAGGAAAGAAGGGAAATGTTCCTCGAGATGATCCTTGTGTGCGCGACGCCGAATCTTTCCTCGTTGACCAGAATGTTTCTGGCGCTGGCCTAACAATAAGTTTCCAAGGCTTCCTGAAAGAAGGGAAAAGATTACTATATAGTAAAAATGTGATGATTCTCGTTTGCAGGTACTTGGCATAGGTATAATATTTCAAGTGCGGAAAGGTTAGCTGTCATCCATTTGCTTTTTACCTCTTTAAAAATGTCCAGCTGCAAATCTGTCTGTTTTGGGCCCCTCCATTTCGGCTGGAAGCGATCAAACTGATCTATTCCATACTCGATCTTCTTGTTCCAATTTCATCTATTTTAAATAGCAAAATAATTACTCTGAAAATGTATGTATGTTAAATTTTTTTCATTTCGCTTAAGTTGATACCTTTTTATGACCCTGTACATCTTAAAGTAAAAATACTTGTTTCCGCTTCATACATAATTCTTTCTGATAATATCACTAATTGGCAACCAAGGTAGATTTAGTTTTGTCAATTTACAATATTCTTCTAAATAAAGAAAATATTATTTTGGATGTCGACGCCACTTCTCACTCTGAGCAATTTAAACATCGTTGCAGTCGTTGTAGCTGACGGCGGAGAGCACTACATAGTCGCTCACTATGATCGAATTTTTCACATTGGGTATGATTAATCATTGGATAGAGGCTCTGGCTACCATTAGTTGTAGTAAAACGTAGTTCGCATTACAAAAAACCGCAGGTCATAATTCTAAAAGACAATAAATGATGATAATTGATAGTAAAGCAGTTGAGAAAAACGCATTTAGTGACTCATTTTGTTTTTTTAAAAACGCCACATATCAGGAGCTTTAGCCCACAAAAGAACGTCCCGTTTATATGGTGAACCCGATGTAGCTGGATGAGTGTCATACTCTTCTGGCCAAGTACACCGTGCAGGCCCAAAGTAGATTGAGACTTGCTGTGCTTTAACCTTTAGAGACATTTGCATTTATCCCTTTTTTTGCCAGTTTATTTACAAGCATCTTCTCATCTCTCTATCTGTCTCTCTTTCTTGGCCTGCGGCCATTTCTGAGGCTCGTCGCCAACGTTCTTCCATTAATGGTTGGAGCCGAGAAATGGGGTTTAAATCCTCTGCACGTTCGCTCTGGTTGAATATGGTAGTTTTTACTATGCTTGCACATTTCCTAAAATTTAGTACCTTAATTACCACTATCTTTATTTGAATTTCGTCTAGGCTTTAACCATAGAACGCAGGGAACGGTTGGCCATGGGTCTGAACAGGTGGGCCTTTGTTTTAACAAGAAGGTCCAACAGGCAAACAATGCTCTTTCTCTTCCCCGAGCTCGTGGTGTGGGCAATTGACCCCTTAGTTGATATATGGATTCTTAGACCGGAGGATGAAATCCAAAGAAAAAATACACGAAATAAACAAACTATAATGAAAATCAGGGTCCACTCCAAAAGAAAAATAATGTATGGGGAGAATGCTTGTCCGTTACTGAAGAAAGGCCCAAGAATTTTAGGATACCACACTTTAGACTTGAGGTCGCAGCCCACTCTGGAAGTTGTCTCTACTTTTATACCCTAGAGCAGAGGTCGGGAAACTTTTGGGGTTGTTATCCCAAAATAATTTTTTTGTAAAAGGAATTTACCCCTGACTTTCAAGTACTCTAGGGGACAAACCAATTTACTTATAATAATCATGGATAATAAAGACACAAAAAAAATTTATATTGGGATAATGTTTAATTTTTATTTCATCTATCATTAGGAAATAAAAGTCCGTCTTTTTGGCTTGGAAAGAGCACACGAGAAAAAATTGTAGGAAATTATATATTTATACACAGAAATAAAAGGTCACTTTTTAACATTACATGGCACACAAGCAACATTATTGACTATGTCACTATCATGTATTTAAAATTCGTACAAAATCAAAATAGGAAAATGTTATTGAATCCACTATTATGGGGAACAATGTTCACCCTTTCTGGCATTAGAATGATACACAAATTAGACTGATGAAAATTTATTGAAAACTTGAATATATCAGCTCCCTCAGGTTTTTGAAAAATGATACTGTTTCATCTTTAATGCAACAATTTTAATATCAGTGATTTTTTGATGTCACTGATACTTTGATGCTGTCTTCAGGATCCAACCAGTTTCTGTATTTTGTTTTAAGATTTGCAAGGGTAGAAAAGCCATGTTCGCAAAGGTAGGTTGTTGCTAAAGGTAGCAGCATTTTAGTTGCTTCAAAATGTGCAGTTTTATAAGCCTTTGCAGCTTTTGACATCCAAAAACTTGAGAGGTTATTCTTGGTCTTAGAACACAGTTCAATAAGCTCTTCTGCCAATCCTTCAGGCTCTTTAGGCAAATCAGCCAGTTCACACTTGAATGGATTTACAACCCAGCTGACAGTATGTGAATCAAACTCTGGAAAGTAGTCACAGAACCTATTCCTAAGTTTGGTCAGGTGCCTTGTGACTGATTCCTTCATGTTACTAAGACTGCAGTCTTCACATTATTCCAAAAACTCTGCCAGGTTTGGAAAGATAGCAATCTTATTGGCATTTACTTTTTGCTTCCAATACTGAATCTTTGATTTAAATGCTGAAAATTTCGCTTGCTAAGGTGAGATTGATTTTCTTTCCTTGCAATTTCTTGTTCAGCAAATTTACATGCCTCCAAATGTCAGCTAATTATGCAAGAAAAGCACTCCAGGTTGATTTTATGAACTTTTCTGCAAGTGTGTGTTTTTGATCCGCCAGAAATATTTCAAGTTCGGTTTTAAGAGCCCACACTCTATTCAGGACATTTCCACGTGAAAGCCACCTTGCCTCTGTGTGGAAAAGAAGGGTTGAATATGCAGCCTCTCCTTGCTCACATAAATCACGAAACCTCTTCGTGTTTAATGCATGCCCTTTTACAACATTGACAATATTAATTACATCATTCAACACAGCTTCCACTTCTGGTTCCAAATCCTTCACAACTAGTGCCTGGCGATGTCTCATACAATGGATGAGCTAAATATTTGGTTTCTGTTGTTTGGCCAAAGCCACAGAACCAGTGACGTGACCAAGCATGGCAGGAGCTCCATCAACTGACACTGCAATACAATCTTCCCACTTTAAATCAACACTTGTTTTTCAACTATGAATCAACTGTATTAAGCACATCAACACCACGAGTTCTCAACTTAAGAGGATAAGATAGCAACATTTCTTCTTTCATTTCATCAGAACCCCTGTATCGAACGTATACCATCAGCTGTAAATTGCTACTGACATCTGTAGTCTCATCAAGTTAAATGTCAAACTCTTTACTCTTTTGGAAAAATTAAAATTCTTTCTTAAATAACTCTTGCCGACAAAGGCACTGTATTCAGTTGTTTAGCTACTGTCTGCCCACACATTATTTCTGCAATTTGCACAGCCGCCGGTTTGATTAAGTCTTTACCAATAGTATGTGGTTTCTTGTTTCGAGTAACTAACCATGCGTCTTGAAAACTAGCTATTGCTGCTGACCGTTAGTCAAACGTTGCACTCTTTTTATTTTCCAATCTCTCTCTTTTGACGTTTTTTTCCAGATTCTCAAAGTATTCCCGTGGTTTGCAAGACAGATTTGAATGAACCTTTTCCAAGTGTTTCTTTAGTTGATGCTTTTTGAAAGACTTGGCAGTCACTACTTTCATACAAACGACACATTGAGGTTTCATTTGTCCTTTGCCCTCTATTTTTGTGAAGCCATAGTTAAGGAACGCTGCCTGATATGCCCTTTTCCTTGCTGATGCCATCTGAAAATAATAGACAAATCTATCACTTTTTTAAGGTCTTTTGACCTTTTTTTTGGAAAAATAAAAAATTATTTAGTAACGAATCTAAGAGTTTAAATTAAAACTTTAAAATAAAATAACATAAAATCAAACCACAACTCACAACCTTAAAAATTCAAACAATAAGACTTAAAAAGTGTGAGCTTTACATCTGTAGGGGCTGCATGAAATCTTCTTAAATAGAGTTAAATTCGTTAAAAAACTTACTTTTAATATAAAATAATTCATCAAAATAAAAATAAATAAGTAAATAGAAAATATAATAGTTAGCCCTAAAAAAGTGAGAAAATGCAACTAAGCAGCTGATAGGACAATTAAGCCCCTTACAAATAAACTAAAGTATCCTAAAGTCTAAACTAATCTTATATTATATATTTAACTTTTGTTGAATTTTAATCACAAAAGTCTATACAGAAACGTAAATATTATAGATTATATCATAACTCACCTTATTTAAATTATTATTATATCACTTGATCAGCTCTACTAATTCATCAACTACTCTGAAAGAGGCATGTTCAAAACATGGCAAATTGGGAGAAATGTTGCCAGATTTTACCAAAAAATAGAAGAAAGGCTCCTCAATACATTCTTTTTCTCCAACTTTCATATTCGTTTCCCTCACTTAGCACATCCACATCTATAGCATATCCATTACCCCCCAATTTTTCTAAATTACCCCATTGGGGGTAATTTACCCCTTTTGCACGACCACTGCCCTAGAGGGATCTCCATCCTTGGGGTCGGTGCGCCGTTTCCTCGTATGCTCCCTTTTCCCACTGGTGTGTCGATATACAACATGGTATTCAGGGTCGTGAGTAATCTTCTTAGGGCAGCATCACAGGATACTCTTCGGTGTCTAGTAAAGTCGCTTACATAGTCTTCGACACAGTGGCTATAAATACCTCGATAGAGGATACATGAGGGGCCTGGAGATATTAAGACAGCCTTGCCCTAGGATGTGGAATCCTCTGCTGAAGTAGAACACGCTCCAGCTAGATCCTAATTATGCGCATGGCCCTCCTAATGGGATCGAGGCCCCCATAAGAATAAAAATATTAGAAATACTAGGGCTCCTTCTTACGGGTAGTGATCTCCTCTCGTTTAGGCCCTTCGTCATTACAGTAAATCACCAAGCTTTGGAAGGTTCAACCGGCTTATAGCTCCGCTTGTTGGTTTCAACCTCGCTTTCCTTACCTCTAAAATGCTAAGTAGGTTACCTGGAAAAAGCAAGGATCCTTGGAGATCCTTGTTGTCGTACATCTTCGGGTCTTCTGAGAGGATAAGAATTTCGGCCAGGAGCAGGTAGTGAACTCCCAAAACAACCACTCGCTTGCTCTGTTCCCCAAATATTTACCGAGACTCATGAGGAATAAATTCTCGGTCAACATCATGATATATTAGGTGTTCAGTTGTAAGAGCCAAATTATCTCCCACTTTATATTCCCTCAACAGACTCAGAGTAAATATGGAGGGTTACATCAAGCGCCTGATGGAGATTATGTTACTTTGGATTCAGCCGGTGCGTGCTAGTTAGCCGTGCGTGTGGTATCAGGACGAAACATGCCATAGAAGCAGGATGGTCTTTGCTTTCTGAAAATTTCATTGCCAACAACTGGCCTTTTAATTATCCATACTTCAGAACTTGACTATTATCCGTTAGGTGAGGTTTAGACAGAGAGACCAACAAGTTCGCCTGCACCACTACGGATGAACTTAGATCCAATATCACCAGAGATTCCTGCAAGAATCCCCAAAACCGCCGAGAGGGGGTGGTCGAGATCGTCACTAATTTCATTGAATTTATTGAATAGTACCAACCCTTAATTCTTTAATATGTAACTTTGGTAAATATATATGTATATGTGAATTTTGTTTTATTTTCTTCCATATTGATTAGACGACGTTACCTACCAGTTTTATGACCTTTAGGTTTAAAAGCATGCTAAAGTGATAGTTCTGTCGGGACCTGCGCAACGAGTTGCCTCCTATGCCTCTCAAGTGAAAATGCACTATCTTCTCATAGCCCCCATAATATAAGCTACATATATGAGCACTTCGATGATATTAAGGTGATATATAATATTAAGATGAGAAATAGGATGAAAGACGGTGCCTTGGAAAAGGGTATTACGTGTAATAACTCTGCCACTGTTCTCGTGGGCCTTATCACCGAATACCTCAACGGAAACAAAAAGGTGTTTGTCACCTCTCAATCGGAGATGGTCTACGGATGCAGCAGTATCAGAATGAGCGCTTCCCTGAACATTTATTTTCTAATCGCTTTGCTTCCAGAACATTAGAACACTATTTGGAGGTATGTCCTATTTTGAAGGAGCTCAGGGAGCATTGATTTTCACAATATTTACTATATATTTACTTAATTGTTTACTATAAAGCACATGCCTCTGAGTGAGGAGGGCGTCTCTCTGTCACCTGTGTGTACCATGTAGCTGTTCGTTTTTTGATCTTGTATTCTCTTGCGTTTGATTTTGTGTTGTCTTATTTGAATTTTTCATTTTTATCATTTAATTTTAGTTGTTTTTTTTCTTTGAACTGACATGAAGAGAGACTTATTTGTAATTTTGGCAGCTATAACCTCCCTAGCTGCCGTCAGAAGAGAGAAAATATTAGCAAGTTGGTAGAACAAAGGCAGGCCACCCCTGTCTTCAAGAAAGAGAAGAGTCTTTGAAGCCGTTAACTACTCTATGCTTTCCATGCCATATCCTCGACGGTGCTCATGATACTAAGAGACGACAAACAAGCCCTAAATATTTAAGGTTACCAGAAAGCGGGTTGCTTCCCGCTTTCTGTTAAAATTTATCTTTTTAGAGAAATAGATGGGTAGCTTCCCAATCGTATGTGAGGCATTCCTGAAGAGAGTTAAGGGACTCTAGGTGACTTTTCTAGGGATTAAGTAATTTTATTGTTACACTGACCTCACCATATAAATAGTTTCATATTTACAGGGAGCTAGCAAGGACTACTTAGTCCACTTATAGGCCACTACCCTTCTATACCATCATGCTAATAGTTCTCCTTTGGACATTGTTTTACCATTTTTACTTATGTAATATTTAATCCACAGCAGGGCTCCTTATTTAAACAATATTTTTTAAACTATTCACACTACTAGCATTTAATACCTCTGCCAGGAGTCTGTTCCATTTGAGTTTAAAACTGTTGTTACTTGTGATACCAAGGTCGTACTTAATATTTTTAAATAATTTACGTTTTCAAATTTATTTAGAATTTTACATACTTTGATAAGTTCGCCTCGCAATTTCTAGAGTTCATAGTTTTAATATATAAACCTTTTTGATGTATGACTGATCTTTAATCGAAGGAATTGTATTAGTTGCCCGTCTTCGAATTATTCCCATTTTATCGATGTTTACCTGTGTATGAGGTGACTAAAATGATATCCCGTATTACAGCTATGGTGTTACTAAAATTTCGATAGAGGTATGATTATATTTTTGTGTTTGTACTGAAAATTTCTCGCAATAAATTGGCATTGTTTATTAAACTTCAAATCCTTTGAAACATGTACACCTAAATATTTTTCTTTGTCCACGGAGTTAAAATTTTTACCACCCATTTCATAGTTAAAACTTGGATTATTTAGACCTACTCGTACGTGCAAAATTCTACACTTGTCTAAATTGAATTTCATGTTCCATTTATTAGGCCCTTTGAAGATTTTATCTGGATTACGCTTAATTAATTTGCTCTCATTTTCATTCAAAAATTTACTTACATTTTTGTGTTCTCAAATTTGGATATTTTATCAAGAAGGCCGGTGTTCAAATCTGTTATATAAATAAGGAATAACAATGGTCTCAATACAGACCACTGGGGCAGGCCACTAGTTACATTTACCACTCAGAAACTTCACCGTTTAAAAGCACTCTCTCCTTACAATTACTAAGCCATCCTCTGTTGATTGTAGGAGCTATCCCTTAATTCAATGAGCATAAAGCTTAGTTAGTAATCACCTATGAGGAACGGTGTCGAATGCTTTAGCGAAGTCTAAGTAAACTAAGTAAACTTTGATCATAGCTTTAAATGATGCTGTCATAAAATTCTAAATGATTGGTTAAACAAGAATGTTTCTGTCTAAAGTCGTATTGACTATCATTTATGAGATTATGCGCTTCCAAATGATCGATCATCCTATCGCAAATGACCAATTCCATTAATTTACCTACGATGGATGTTAACTTATGTGTCGATAATTGGTCGGAATTTTTCCGTTTGCCTTCTTAAAGTTTATCACGTCATTCGTTCGGGATAAATTATGTTCGACTTTGTTTTAAAATACTGATGCAAAATGATATTTCATATATTGGCCACCTTTTCTGTATCAAAAAATAATTCTTTATTGTCATTTTTGATAGGTCCTATTAGTTCCTTTATTGGGTTCATATCGAATACATAATCAAAAAATCCTCTTATTTAGTTTTACTTTCTTTGGCAAGTTAAATTTGCTATTTTCATTTAGCGTTGCGTATTGCCTACATCTGGGTACGTAAATTTAATTATTTTTTTAAAGAACTTACGCTTGTGACGCTTGTAGGTACAGTTCAATCCTTCAATTGGCTTACAATATCATCATTCCAGCATTTTGGTTGGCTTGAGACGTTTCGTTTATTTATTCGCTCAATGAATTGCTCGTCTAATTCTCTAAAATGATGCGGTGAAAAAGGACCAGAACTGCTCAAATTTCCTAAAGTGGGAGCCTACTTTATCTCTTTATATATATATATATATATATATATATATATATATATATATATATATATATATATATATATATATATATATATATATATTATTGAATGCAACTGCAAATTTAGCGGCAATTAATTTATTTTTGAGTCTCTCGATTTTTCTTATATTCTGCCTTTGATCGTGAGTAAACCCGTGAATATGTTCGCCAAAATTCATTAGAGAAGTAGCAACTACCGAGAGCGGAAACTAGTTCACAAAGCTAAACAAGATATTTATTGGCCTAACGCGTTTTGATACAAACCTGTATCATTATCAGAGATTAATATTTGTAACTCAACGAATTGAAGGCAAAGCTTTATATACATCGTTATTTAGATATTAACAAATATATGAACATAGTTATGGGGAATAAAAAAATACAAAAAGACAAAAAAATTACATTGTAATGAGTGTCGAGAAAACGTAAAATGGTTAATCTATAATGGACAGAGGATTAAGATGCGCAGGGATTATTATTCTGGGCGCAACAACGTAAGGAAGGCAGAGTAAATTGTATGTTTTTTCGCGTAATTTTTTGAGGGTGTTTTTGTTTTATATATAAGGATTCTGATACAACTAACTATCAGCGATTTGAAGCATGTTCTAGGATTTTGATATTAGCTTCGAGTGAATTCCAGTCCATTAGTTTTCAATGTTTTGCTCAGTAAAGGACCATTAGTCGAAAGGCCTCGCAGTTCTCCGTTGTTTCATTTTCCTCGTGGCTGTAACGTTATTCATAAATTCCTCACGTTCCTTATTTTCGTGATTCAGTTATACATATGTATGTATATATATATATATATATATATATATTTATGCAAATTTTGTTTAAGACCTTTGTGTATTTTGCCTTAATAAAATTCCTTTGGCAACTTTTTCTTCTTCTAACTATCTTTTTTATTCCATCTTGTAGAGGGTGGATTACTTGTCCAGTATTCTACTCTTTTTTGAGTGAGTGTGTTTGGTAAAAACCAAACTAAATTGCTAAGCTTTCAATCTCATTCGATCATCTTCAGAGCGTTTTGAAATGTTCTTGCCTCCTTCTTTGAATTCCTCTCTGTTTTCACTCGTCATTGTGATCCGACCATGTAAGGTAATGTTTCAGCGTCAATATTTTAGTTTTACCTTTTGTTTGTATCCAATTCTCGATTTTTCTATTTTAATTGTTTAATTTTGTCATTCTACGTTTATTTGTTGTCCTTAATTGATAGTATCTCTTTACAAATATTTTGCTGTTCTTTACCTCACTATTTTGTTTGTTCATTAACGTAACGTTCATTTTATATTTTTAACGTCGTTTTTGTGATTTTCTTTGATCTGTGGTTTTTAACTTTGAACTTGTGCTGTTATTTATGTTTTTAGGCTTAGATTACTCATTTAGAATTTGTTTTTAGCTCCTGAAGATGGGTTTTGTAATAACCTGAAACGTTGTAATTAAAGATGGGACTCGCCTTCATCGTTTTTTCCTTCTTACATTATATGAGACTCAAGCTTTGTAAAAGAAATCTAGGTGAATATATATATATATATATATATATATATATATATATATATATATATGACGTTGTCTGATAACCACGCCTCTGTCTTACTTGCCTTGTGTTTGGGACAGATTCTTGCGGGAACGCGTTAAGGTTTCCTTCATTATAAACTCCCCCATAGACCTTGACGTCATAGTAGAAATTGTGAGGAGACATAAACTGGTCCTCTCTTGAGACCACACCGAGAAATATCAAAGATGCTGGAACTTTGCTGGGTAGGACCTTTGGCACTTAAGATGAGTCTTCTAACAGCCAGCGATCATTCTGCCGGGTCACCTTCCTGTCATCCACGAATTTTTATCGTCGGTAAAGAAACTAAGAAGGCCTTTACTATCGTCCTTGGCTTCAGTGGTTACTATACATTCCCCAATTGTTTTTACGTGATAACGTCATCGGATAAGACTTTTTCACTCATCTTATTGCGAAATCATTTGAAATAGTCACCAAATGCCTGCACGACGTTCACCAAGCGCGAGATTAACTGGTTGACTGTCTTCTTTACGGAGTCTTTCTCAAATGATGATATTATTTCACAATAGCGGCCTTTAGTGATCCTAAAGTGTTGTGACCAGAATCTTTGACTTCCTTCTCAACATTTCCCCGCACGAAATAATCTAGATTGCAGTCTGTGCAAATAAGCAGCAAAAAATCTGTGCAGTAGGGATGCATGACGTTGTCTGATAACGACGCCTCTGTCTTCCTTGCCTTGTGTTTGGGACAGATTCTTGCGGAAACGCGTTAAGGTTTCCTTCATCATAAACGTCCTCATAGACCTTGACGTCATAGTAGAAATTGTGAGGAGGCATAAGCTGGTCCTCTCTTGGGACCACACCGAGAAATATCAAAGATGCTGGAACTTTGCTGGGTAGGACCTTTGGCACTTAAGATTAGTCTTTTAACAGCCAGCGATCATTCTGACGGGTCACCTTCCTGTCATCCACGAATTTTTATCGTCGGTAAAAAAACTAAGAAGGCCTTCACTATCGTCCTTGGCTTCAGTGGTTACTATACATACCCCAATTGTTTTTACGTGATAACGTCATCGAATAAGACTTTCTTACTTATCTTATTGCGAAATCATTTGAAATGGTCACCAAATGCCTGCACGACGTTCACCAAGCGGGAGATTAACTGGTTGACTGTCTTCGTTACGAAGTCTTTCTCAAATGATGATATTATTTCACAATAGTGGCCTCTAGTGATCCTAAAGTGTTGTGACCAGAATCTTTGACTTCCTTCTCAACATCTCCCCGCACGGAATAATCTAAGTTGTAGTCTGCGCAAATAAGCAGAAAAAAATCTGTGCAGTAGTGATGCATGATGTTGTCTGATAACGACGCCTCTGTCTTTCTTGCCTTTTGCTTGGAACAGATTCTTGCGGGAACGCGTTAAGGTTTCCTTCATTATAAACGTCCCCATAGACCTTGACATCATAGTAGAAATTGTGAGGAGGCACAAGCTGGTCCTCTCTTGGGACCACACCGAGAAATATCAAAGATGCTGGAACTTTGCTGGGTAAGACTTTGGCACTTAAGATTAGTCTTTTAACAGCCAGCGATCATTCTGACGGGTCACCTTCCTGTCATCCACGAATTTTTATCGTCGGTAAAAAAACTAAGAAGGCCTTCACTATCGTCCTTGGCTTCAGTGGTTACTATACATACCCCAATAGTTTTTACGTGATAACGTCATCAAATAAGACTTTCTTACTCATCTTATTGCGAAATCATTTGAAATGGTCACCAAATGCCTGCACGACGTTGACCAAGCAGGCGATTAACTGGTTGACTGTCTTCGTTACGGAGTCTTTCTCTAATGATGATATTATTTCAAAATAGCGGCCTTTAGTGATCCTAAAGTGTTGTGACCAAAATCTTTGACTTCCTTCTCAACATCTCCCCGCACGGAATAATCTAAGTTGTAGTCTGTGCAAATAAGTAGCAAAAAATCTGTGCAGTAGTGATGCATGACGTTATCTGATAACCACGCCTCTGTCTTCCTTGCCTTATGTTTGGGACAGATTCTTGCGGGAACGCGTTAAGGTTTCCTTCATTATAAACGTCCTCATAGACCTTGACGTCATAGTAGAAATTGTGAGGAGGCATAAAATGGTCCTCCCTTTGGCCCACACCGAGAAATATCAAAGATGCTGGAACTTTGCTGGGTAGGACCTTTGGCACTTTAGATTAGTCTTCTAACAGCCAGCCATCATTCTGCTGGGTTAACTTTTTGTCATCCACGAATTTTTATCGTCGGTTAAGAAACTAGTAAGGCCTTCACTATCGTGGTTGGCTTCGTCGATGAGTGAATGTGGCTTTACATTACGGTTTTACTTAATAGCATGGGTGAGAAGCTTGTACCTCTTCAGCACGCATGAGTGGTAGCCTAAATCTTGGGCACTACTCAATATAGGCTTGCCTTGCTCATACTCATCTTGGTGGCCAGTTTGCTCATTGACTGACAACTTTCTTTGTTGATCTTCTGGCTAACTCTGGCGACGAATTTCTCATTCCTGGTGGTATCACAGTAAATCATGTGACTATGCCGTTCAGTGGCTACCTAGTGCTTATCTTCAGCCTCGTTATACTTCTGTTTCACCTTGTAACTGAGGTTCAGGCATTACCAGAAGAAACCGCTATGCCATTAACCACATAAAGGTTAACCAATTCCTGAGCCGGTCCAAGGTCCAGGCAACTACCTCATTGGTGCAGCCATTGGACCTTACATATTCTTTATTTCGATTTAACTGAACTGTGTTCTACTTAATTCTTCCACCCACTCATCGCCTTTTATCCCTACCTCCTTTCTATATCTTTTTCTATCTTTACACCTAGATTGTTGCTTAAATCCTCTCTTCTTCTTTTTTACATTTTATCTCTCTCTTTCTCTCTCTCTCTACTCTTTTCATCCCTTTTTTTTCTTCGCTTCATACTCCATTTTTGGCGCCCTTAACCTTATCTCACCGCTAATCAATTCACGAAAACCTGCGCATGTACCCCGTCAATACCCCCTCTCTATATATTTATATTTTTCTCACCCTCTATTCATCTCTCTTCTTTATTCCTTTAATTGGAACTATACAATACATACACCCACAAGTATATTGTCAGAAGACGACGTCATTGAATCAAAATCACCCATCACCATCCTATTGATAGCGAACTCTGATTATTTCGACTACATACCGGCCACACTCCCCACTTCCTTCCTTTATCTTTTTATCTTTCTTTATGCCTAGAATGTCCTTTAATTCCTCTTTTCTCCTTTCTTCTGTATCTCTTTTTCTTTCTTTGAATTCACTCTTTTTATGAGGAAGTTACTCTTATTATCCCTTCCTTCTCTATTCTATACTTCTTTCGTCCTCCCACTACCACATACACGCAGGCACATGCATATAAGCACTCAGTAAACTGCTAATTTTAATTGTGGCTATAATATACATACCCCAATTGTTTTTACGTGATAACGTCATCGGATCAGACTTTCTGACTCATCTTATTGGCAGCGAAATTCTACTTCTCCTAGTCATCACTTCCTAGCAACAACTACATATATCATTTTCTCTTAAAAACTACAATTGTCCTCAATTTCATTCTTCTCTATTCCTTCTTTATCTCTCCTTTTCTCTTTATTCCTCACGCTCCACATTTTTGGGGGCATTTATATTTTTTTCGCATCATACACTAATCCCCATGCTTCCCCCTACCCATCCTCTATCCCATATATACAAAGAAAATAACCTACGCGTTAATCACATACACACTCTCTCTCTGTCTTCCTCTCTCCCTTTCTTTCTCTCACCATCTCTCTCGCCTCCTTTCTACATCGCAATCTTACCTTCTTTAACATTCCTCTTTTGATTACGTCTATACTAAGCATACACCCTGCATTATTACATGATGACGTCATCGCATCAGACTCACCAACCCTTTCCATGGGTACTGAATTTATGGTTCGTTTCCCTATCAAAAAAACAGTAACGGGTATATACAATTTAGGGTTAAGTGAAAAACATTTTTTTCTGAATATTATTTTCCTACCACAGTTTTTTTTCGGGAGCTATCTGTCAAATTAAACCTACTAAAAGGATTTTTGGAGATAATAATTTCGAAAGGTTCCTTAATGCCATTGAAAATTGAAAATAATGCGATTTTCAACTAAACTTTGAATTTTGTAAATTATATCTGAGAATTAAATTCGAATTTTGAATTGATACCTCCAAACAAATAATTATTGTATTTTAACAATCAATTAAACGAAATTTGAATGTAATCGATTAATATTTAGAGGTTCCTCAATGAAATATTATAACGGTGTACGTGACAATTATATTTCAGAGCTAAATAATATGCAGGAAAAAAATTAAAACAATATTTAGTTATGCCATTTAAACCTAGAAGGCGTCATGAAATTGGAAGCCCTCTCTTTGGTGCACCCTGCGCTATTAGTAAACGAATGTTACCAACTCATAAAGATGTTATAAAATATGTTTTTTTAGCGAGAAAAAGAAAAGAACCGCAATAGAAAAATTCCGCGAATTAAACAAATTATCACATTAGTAGCGGAGTAGTTAATTTTTATATGGAAAACGGCATCAACCCCATGTGTGTCAATAGAGGCAGTTAGAAAAATACCTTAAAATTACGTTTTAAAATATAAGACTTTAATGAGAAGTATTAGCAGGAAAAATGTTACATCATTCAAACAGAAATGTGACGATTTTACAAAGAATGCAGCATGTCAAGGGATACCTTTTGTCGTGATATACTTCTTTTTTGGGAGCATACTTTTGTTGAAGAGTGCTAATTTTGTTGTTTTTAAGGAAGAGCCGCTTTAACACGTAAGGATATAAAGAAACGCACAGGAATTATTGCAAAATAAACATATATTTTTAAATTTAACAATTAACTATGACAAAAAAAACAGTACACACATTTATATTCTGCTCTTACGCTAACTGAGACCAAACCGCTTGGCACTTGGGCCTATTACAATATCACTTTAAGACAAAAATAAACAAATAGGCTACACGTAAACACACCAATTGCCGATTAGTTATTTTATCGCTTCCCTATTAGATTAGCGTTAAACATTAAATTATATTACTCTCTTCCACTAATAAACATGACAGGGGTTCACGAACAATTGTTTCTACTTCCGTTAAATCGCGAAACGTACTAGACTCATACTATCGCAATATGAATATAAATGTTCTTTTAATTTACATGACAGAAGGGATCAGGGGTTGCCGGATGTCGCTGGAGGGCTTTTCTCGCGCTTCGGAGAGTGGAATTAGCCGATGTTAGAATTTCGTCGAGATGGGATGGAGGAAGAGAGGGTGGGCGATGTCAACTTCTTATTGCAACTTTGCCTCCGGTTACGTTAAGAAGACGGAGAAAGTTACTGTGCTCCTCGCTCAAAGAGTCCTCTTCTGTACAAACTTGCAACCTCTTTGTGTCTTATTCTTTAACGCTGGGTGCCCAAGTAGTTTTTTATACGAGGGGATTTCTACCGTAATTGACACATGGAACCTCGTTGGGGCTTGGTTCTCCTCCTCTCACTCTTACGGAGCTTGAGCTGTGAGAGTTATTCGAGTGTGAGCGGGATTTCTTTTCTTCAGTCAGACTTCTTCTAAGTCTGTAAAGGTTTTTCGGTATGGCACCGATACAAAACTTGACGTTTTATGTTAATTCGGCACTAGGGAGGGGGATCTTCTCAAACTAATCATTTCTCGTCTCTCCTCGAATAATCTTGACTGGCTGAAGGATCGACCTTCGCGAACTGATCCTATATCTTTCTCACCGAATAATCTTGACTGGCTGAAGGAGCAATCTTCACGAACCGATCCTATGTCGTTCTCACCGAATAATCTTGATTGGCTGAAGGAGTACTCTTCACGAACTGACCCTACGTCGTTCTAACCGAATAATCTTGAGTGGCTGAAGGAGTGATCTTCACAAAATTATCCTATGTCGTTCTCACCGAATAATAATCTTTTTCTTTCCTTCAGGAGCTTATTTATAGGCGGATCACCGTCCCATCTAAGGGGGAAGGGGCAAGCCGCAGAGGGAAGCACGAGTGGTGAGGTCACATCTGGGAGAGAAGGGAGTTAAGAGGTTGGCACTGAGGTGCTCAAGTCAGCTTGTTAATTAGAGAGCCCCCAACACATTACCTACTTGGCGTGCCTTTTGCTTGGCACCGCTTTTTGGTGATATAACCACGGGCCTACGGATCTCGTAGGTAATTGGATCTTTTGAGCGTCGTTTAAGGGCCTTTGGTGGTTTCCTCAACACAGAGGGTCGCTCCAACTACCTATGCGGCGGGGAGATCAAACAGGGTAGGCAATTACTGTTATTCGCCAGCTACCACCGTTCCCACGAGTCTCCTCATGGGGCTCGCTTCTTCGGCTTTCTCCACAAAGGGGGGGGGGGGACTTTAATGTATATGTCCGCCTGGCCCTCCGAGATGCTTTATTTTGCAATTCCTCTACACAGAACAATTGTTTTATATTTCGTGTTGTAAATGCCATAGCTTTGAAAATTGTTCTTATAGCAAAGAAAATAAGGTGCCGCCATTGAGCAAACGTTTCTACACAACCAACGAACAACTAGAAAAATAAAAATAGGTAATATAGATCATAGTCAATCAGAGAAGAATATTCAACCATCTACTTTGACAGATAATATGGAAAAGATTCATCTTTCATCCAACACAGAAACAGAATCTGCTAACGAAGGTAGCGACTAAGACCTTCCTTCATCCGTGAAACGCAAAGAAGTAAACAAAATGAATGCATCCAAGACTCCATCTAAACGAATAAAATTGTCAAAATTTAAATTCGCATGTGACCTCACTGCTGTGTCTGATCGAGCTGCACATTTAATAACAAGTTCAATCCTTAAGGACTTATCGTCATTTGAAGGCCAAGAAACTTCTGTAATAGAAGAAAGCGTGTCAAAGAACGTACTACACTACAGCAAGAAATGTTAATAGACCATTCATTTGTTCATTTTCCAGCTCCATGCAAATGAGCTCTAATTACTCCATCCCATTAAAAATTTAGATGGGAAAACAACGGTGCCTTGTGGATTTGTTGGACTATAGGGAAACAACTGGATAAATGTGAGACTCTAAGTGTTGTTGGTAATTTTCATTAGGGAAGAAATATGTGAGAAGAGCGCCATTATACCATGAATCGTTGATCATTAGTAGGATTTGTAGCCAAACAAAACACATCTACTAAGTGGCGATGATAGCATAAATAATCTTTCACTGTCTGAAAGAACTTTGAATAGAATAACACTCATGAAAGAACCATTAACACCAACACACGTGCGTGTACAGGCACAAACAACACGGTTAGCAAACCAATGTGTGAGGGTATGGAACGTACATACTCACATGCCGTCAGACAATCGTGGGAACGAAAGAAATTTGTCGTTTGAGTTGACCTTCATCTCCTCTCTCTCTCCCCCCACCCTTCCCCCAACTGGCGACAGGAAGTCGGACGAAAGAACGTCTATCTCACAAGGAAGGTTAAATCTTATTTGCATTCATTATGATAGCATGGAGATTGTTCAGAAGGCGCTGCGATAAGCGAATTGTCGTGAATGGAATCTCTCTCTCGATTTCCCACAATCCTCGGTATAAATAATATCGCAGTCCATCTCTCTACAGCAGTGTCCCAAATCTACTCGCGTAATTCTCACGTTGAACGAGAGTCGTTGCCGTAACCTATCGACTACCAACGCGCCGACGAGTCAACTTGGTCGCTGTCTCAAAATTGTTCCTGGAAGTAAATCCCACCCCGCAGAGTCTGTGACTAGAAGAGTACGCTCTGTTGCTCAACGTAACTTGAGTAAGAAAAGAAACAACCAAATAGTTACTGGAAGTTACTATTTGTTAGTGTCACATCCAGTTAGAAGTGAACTAACCGGAACTGCAGCCAGCAGCCCCAAACCCGTCGTCTTATCCCCCCTCTTCCCGAGAACTCGTGTTAACGCCACCCGAACCACCCCGTCTGGACCTGAGTAGTCGTCTCTCCAATCCTTCATAATTAATGGTAATCTGTAAACCCAGTGTCCCTCTATTCTTAAATTTTCTATTTAATTAACCGTGATTGATACTCCCATTGAGTCACTATAAATCTAGACGCTTAACGTCAGTGTTTAATATTTAATCCTTAATTTTGCCTGTTAACTATTGCTAATTATTATATTTGTGTAAAGTAAAGTTTATTTTTTATACGTCTGTTTATTTGTGGCTCCTCCTTTTTGACGTACCCTTGGCAAGACTTTAATTAAGCATCCCTTCGGGTAATTCATTCAACCTGTATTTTGCACTCTTAGAATTTAACAATCACAAACCTCCCCCCTAGTAACAAGTGCGACTTTTATAGTGAAAATCCTGGCTACGGCACAACACGCCTCTAATCAGCTTTCGCACGTTAAGTAGGAATTAAAGCCTATCTATATATAATTATATATATATATATATATATATATATATATATATATATATATATATATATATATATATATATATATATATATATATATGATCGTAAGATTGAGTCATATAGGGTCAATACCACCGACTTAAACAAAAGCGGTGTGTCCAGATCAAGGACTAGAATAATTATTGGACCATACTATGAGCAATTCTACGACACAATGTTTGGGTTTCTACCATTTTAAAACGCTATTAAAGAGAATATACACTGAAGAAATGTCCCTTCCACCTCCCTCATAGGTCGCGATGGTAAGACTTCGGTTGGATATACATTATCGGATTACAAAATAGAACGTGATGTCATTATACACTAAATACTATCATCGCCTTGATTTTTCGTTTCTTCTATAATCCCCATATTTTTTGGTTATGTGCTATCCTTATTTTGACTGGAAATAATGGGAAAATGTGGAGGACAAACAGCCGTGATATTTTCGAATTAGGCAGTGATCGGGAGATCCTTGTTGTCTCAGTGCTGAGCCACTCATTTATGCGAGTGGTGAGTTGAAGTTGGGATAGCAGATAATCATAGTGTTCACAATGAGGTGTAGGCTTTTACAACCTTACCACATTATCCAATTTAAGTCACATAGGTGAATCGGTACAACAGATCTCGGAACCATACAATCCTTATCCATAAATATCATCCTGAAATCGCATCCCATAGTGAATATAGTAATACACTTAATATTATAAAAACAACCATTAGTAACTCAAAAGGTACTAGGCCTTTGTTGCAAGGCCTAGTCGGTGGACGAGCGCTAGTGTAGTATTAGCTATCAGGCAGTTAGCAGGGACCACTTTGAACCGCACTGCTGACTCACACATTACGCGTCGGAGAAGTGTTGAGTGTGTATAAGAAATATATCTATCGTACCGGCTCAGATGATGTGTTTGTTCGTTTATATTACTTTATACTCTTATTCGGACTAAGTAAACTATTAGATGTACAATCTGGTATGTATATGTAGACAGACATATAAATAACCAAATTCATCGATTGCAATGAAGAATGCAGAGAATATACTGCAAATAATAGTGAATTAAAACCATATTAAACAAGCATAATAGAAAAACAAAAGTAGATATGAATGAAACAAAGAAGAAAAGAAAAGAAAGAAAATTAGCTGTAAAGGCTCAAAACAAACAAGAGTAGATGATAAAGAAAAATAACAGGGTATATATTTATTTATTTCCCCCCGCCCTCCCCTCTTTTCCATAGTATGCGTTTGTGGAATCATGTGATTATTAATGAATTCTTACTTCTTATGTCTTGAAAAAGGTAGAATTAAAAGTGTATAGTAATAGTATAGGAGATATGGTTGTTTAGGATAAAGAGGTAAAGAGGAATGAGTAAGAGTTACAGTTAGTTGCTGGGTGACCAGCCATCTCTTTGGTTATTATTGTTTATTTTTCTTTATTGGTGTTCCGCATTCTTTAATGGGGCTCTCGCGCCTCTGTAGTTCTTCAATATTTAACATATTTGGTTTTGTTTTGGGGGGGTTGCGGATTTCCTTAATATATGATTTCTGTATTGCCTCTGCAATTTCAACCTGCAGTGAATCTTGGGGGCGATTCGACCCTCAAATCCGGTCTACTGCTTCTAAAGTTACGGCGGTTATTTATTCTGTGGTTATGCGAGATTTCGAGCGCTCTTTTTTTGTCTTCGTTTATTATACGATCCAGTTTGTCCCACAATTTCTAAGCTCTTCTGGGTAAGGAAACGTTTCTGGTTGAAGTTTTATTTCATTGTGAGGATCTCGTATTTTTTAACGTTCTCTCTTTCTGGTATTAGTGATTATATATACCACTGAATTTTGCACTCTCTGAAGTTTCATTGTGCTTGTCTTCGACAGACAGTTCATTGGGATAGCTGGGTAGAGCAAAGTGGCTTTGCAGATAGCGCTGTATATTTCTTTAGGTTTTTTCTCTTTAGCTTTCTAAGTTGGGATATTTTTTAAGATGTGCTTTTACCTGATTAATTCTATCAGCAATGTTTTTTCCAGAGCCATTTCGGTTGGATTTTTGCCCAAGTAACATTGCTTCGTTTACGTATCGGTATCTTTTCTCTTTAATCTCTACTCATGCAGTCAAGCGCCTCTCTACTGGAATAATGGAAAACTTCGCTGGCTTGCTGCGAATTTTCCACTTTCGCTTAAATTCATTAATATTAGCAATTTCGGCCGCTGTGATTCTGGCCATGGATGTGGCATGTCTGTATGTATATATAGATTGTATATATACTATAGAGTGTTGGGATTATACAGCCCCATTAGGGATACCCTGAAGGTTTTCAAAGTCTAGGCCATCGAAGCCTGCTATTGAGATTGTCTTGGAATGACATTATATTATATCAATACCATATTATATATATATATAGGAAGGGACCAATAACTTAGAGGCGAACCGAAAAGGGACGGAACACCACTAGTATAGACGGGCTGAGTAGCGAGAAATATTGAAACGAGGTCAGGTAAATTATGGGCAATTGCAAAGCTCAAGGTTATGTAAAGTGGCATGTACAAAAATATAATTTTATTTCTATAAAAATAATGAGAAAATTGACGGGCAAAATTACATCAGATGAACGAAGGAGCTGCCAAGTGTAGGCCATGAATGTTCTTTTGCAGTCTCCTTCTTTTCTTATGTTCTTAGGTTCTTATGAATCAGACTATGAAGTTAAAATTAATGTGTTACGAGAGGAGACTATTCAAATAGGGGGAATTAACGCAAATTGATTACTGTAGGGGGAGAATGGTTGGCTTACGGAGGATTTTGGGTGAGACGTCTGGTTAAGGCTTCACGGATGTCTTCTTCACGTGAGGCGAGGCCCCTCGAAGCTTCTGAGCGGGATGTTAAAGTGATGACGGTTCTCCAAAAAAGGGAAAGGGGTAACGTCCGGTCCAGAGGAGAGTATTTCGGTCACCCGAACACGAGGGGCGAATGAGGAGGGCTTCGACAGAAGTTGACGAGAGAAGTCGGAAAAATCACTTGGTAGCGATCGTTAAATGGAATTACCTCACTGGCTGGGGCTAATTCGAATGCACAAAAATAGTTTTGCTGTAACTTTGCTTTGTTGTTAGCACCTGACTTGGAACTATGGGAATTTTCTTGGGTTCCGGGCGAGACTTCTCAACTCTGTGTCGGTTTCATGGGAAACGAGCAATATATATGTCTGAGGCTCTCCTCGCGAGGCGGGTTTAGTGGGAAACAACTCTACTCTCGAATGGCCTCGAATATTCTTGCTGAGGCTATTCTAGCCCGTGTAAAGGTGAATCATGGTGGACGCGGTTCGAGGCTACCTCTTGTGGAAGAGGGGGGGGCGGAGTAGGCTTACCAATTTGAGCCTAACAGAATCTTCTCCAGCACATGGAACTTTTGGGCTGGAAAAGAAATTCCACGTGGAATTCCCTCACACATCTCCCAACAGAAAGATGATGCTTTTCAGATCAGTTGCGTAGGAAAGGATCATCCCACCCGTCAAACTAGAATTATCAAGGGTCTTAGGAAAATTCTGGCCTGCTACAAAAGGTGTACACACACAAAAAACGTGAATCTGAGCTCAGCGGGGAATTTACGTACATAAGCCTTAAACAGGTCAATTCTAAAGAATTTTACTAGTACAATTTGAAACAAAAAAAATCACGTGGTTTGAGGCTACCACTTGTGGAAGGGGGAGGGGTTAGGCTTACCAATTTAAGCCTAAAAGAATCTTCTCCAGCACATGGAACTTCCGTGCTGGAAAAAAAATTACACGTGGAATTCCCTCACAGAGATGAACGCTAACCTGTATATTACATAGTCGCAGAGGCATTTAGTTAGGGCGCAGGGTATCCCTAGTTTCTTGATTTTATATTTCTAGGCCTATACTCTCAACTTTATCAAACGTCGTTTGGGCGTCTCTGAGTATGATGTATGTATAGGGGCCAGAGAGCCCCTTTAAAAAAAATGTTTGAAAAATTCTCTGAAGGCCATATTGTTCGATTGTATCTCTTATGTATTTATATTCCCTTCCGAGATTTCCTCTTTGGGTTGACCTGATTTGGTGCGGTAAAGTTATATACGTTGTATTCGAAATATGTCTTTTATCTGCCCTGACAAGCGCTTTATGATGTCATCAATCTCTTGGTCTATTTCTTTTAGTAAAGCATCAGTTAGGTCTCTCTGACCTTGATTAGCGAGCTAATTTTCGTCGCTGGTCCAATCGGTGTGTCTACATGATTTATTCGGTGGGCACTTAACTTGAATGGGATCCATAAATAAAGTTATTACCACAATTTCGTGGTCTCTAGTTGATGCAGGACCTTTCTCTATGTTGTAATTAAACTTATAGTTTGGGGTTGCAAAAATTATATCTGGTTTTGTATCTCTATTTTCAACAAGATAAGTTTTTAATTCCGGTCCTAGACGCTCTACTATCCCCCTTTCCAATAATTAGTCAAGGTTTCTTCCGGCTCTGTTAGAGTTTCAAGTGTAGATGGAGGCTCTACTCTGGGCATTTAAGTTGCACAAGAATACTGTTTGGTCTCTGTGGCCAAATATTTCTTTAAAGTTGTGGAGGGACAAGAAATCTATCCTTGGGGGTTGGTAACCCGTTGCCACTAGTAGATTGCCTGTCGTTGTTCTAATGCTAATCGCTAGATATGCTTCGTCAAGATTTTTAAGTTCTTTGAAGCTTATATCGTTTCGGATTGCCATAGCCACGCCATCGTAATTAATGTCATTTGTGGTTTTTGTAATTGCATTGTAATTAAACATATTGATTTTATTTATTTCTGGGTTGATGTTGATCTGGTTTAGTAAAATGATATCCGGGTCTTTTTTTAAATATACATTGCTCAGAGAGAATCTCTTCTCATTCCATCCAGCTACATTGTGGCTTATTATTTTGAATTTTCTTACATGGGCCATTATTTATGTTTTCTTTCTTCCCGGTTTCCTCTTTTCTCTGTTTTATACGCTTCACGCTCAATGGGCGATTTTGTCCTTTCACATCTCTTTTTCTTGAATTCTTCTTTCATTAGCGTATAACGTAGATCCTGCGTGATTTCTAAATTGCCTGCTGTAATCATTGTGAATACCTCACGTTCTGTATACGGGCCTTCGTATTTGTATTTACAGTGTCCCATTTTAATACCTTGTGCCAGATCATCGTTGTTATCTGGGAAAGGCTGTTCCTCAGAGGCGTAAGTCTTTAGGTTGAAGCTTTGTTGTTCCTCATCTTTTTTTTCACAAGTTTAGGAGAGGAAACTAAGCTCGTTCCATCTTGGGTTTGATTTGCTGTGTTTATATCCATATTGGTGTTGTTGCCTGTGGCGACTTCTATCTCCACCCCCTTCTTGTTGTCTTTTTTGCGTAGTCTTTCTTAGTCTTGGGTATCTATTCATTGCCCGGTTGGTCTCTGTGGTTTTCTTTTAGCTAGAGGTCTTTTGTTGTTCTTTGGTCTTGTCTAAATTTGTTGGTTTATACTGAACGCTCACTATGTCCGCTGAGGGAGGATTTTCAAGGAACTACGTGTTGCTACACTCAGCACGTGTGTGTGTAGAATACAAGCTAATATATTCAAAGAGTCCCCTTGTTTAACTTCGATTACGTTTTTTACCGGTTGGACTTATTCGTTTGTGGCTTTAGCGACTTTGGCGAATGTAAGATTCTATTTTTCTTCTTCTGCTCTAGCCCTCTCTCTTTTCTTATTTTCGATTTTTTCACGCTTCGTCTTGTATGCCATTGCCAGGGTGCGACGGTTTTCATTGCAATTTGTAAAAAAAATTATCTAAAAATTACATTCTTTCCACGTATGGTTTTCTCGCTACACTCAAAAAAACATTTAATCTGTTTTATCGGACAGTCGCTTGTGTTGTGCTTTTCAAGCGCATAACAGTTGAAGCATGTTTTTATGATGATGAATTCGTCTGTCTTTATTTGCACAGGTGTGATTTTAAAATTAAACGCGAGAATACCTGATTCCCTCGCCTTCATAGCCATATTAGTTTCGCAGAATATTACTTTGAAAACATGTAAATACTCCGTATTGTTTGCATGACTTATGAATTTTATGACTTGTTTAACTTTTGCCCATGATTGTGCTCTCTTTATTTCCTCTTATATCTTGTCCGCCTTCTGGTCTCCTATCCAGGGATGAATTGGACGGAAGTATACCGTCTTCTGGGCCTCTATTTGCCTCTAATCCAATCTTTGTTAGTTCATCCGTAGCTTTTTCCAAAAGAATTTTATCCACATTTCGGTCGTTTTGGAAAATTGCAATGTAGGAATTAGTGTAGTCTAGTAGCCTAACTAGCACTACACCGAACTCTCCGTAAATAATTCGGAATATGTTGGTCCTGTCGGGTTTTTGCGCACCCTTTTGGACGTGCAAAGGGACCCGTTTAGCTGTGTCCATCTTCGTACTAACCGGTTCTTTTCTTTTTCTTGACCGGTTAAAGAAAAGGAAAAAAAGGAGATAGATATAGCTTGCTGTTATATCCGTTTATTCTAATCGGATTTTTCAGCTGGTGAGTCGGTATTCCCTACTTACCTACCTGCCTATACCCTAACAGTGTTTGCTCTACCTGACTTGTGTCCGCCACTCACACGGGATCAACCCATTCCAGCATAAGCTTAGGCCTGCGCGGAGCTAGCCGCCCGGTTCAAGTAAGGTTCCTGCACAAGTAGATATCTAAGGAGAATTCAAGCTTTCTTATCCAACTCGCCCTAAAGAGGATGGATAGGGAAGGAGGAGTGCGTCTTTGTGCAGAGCCAGTAATTGACTCGTCTGAGAGTTCAAGCCTCTTCTGTGACTTCTTTGTTAAGTGAAGAACGATGGAAAAAAAGATGAAACTCGCTTTACAAAGTCGAAGGTATAGATTGCGCATGATTCTTTGTAAGTAAAGTATCCGCCATCCATCTATTAAGTTCCCTTTCCCTATTTTTCATATAATAGGAGAAATCTAACGGCACTCCCGGACCAAGCACCAATCACGTTTGCCCACCTAGTCCCAAACAATATAACGTAACAATAATTTAATTATCATTCTGACCCAGTGTTGATCCTATGTCATCTTCTCTGATAACGTAGCACTATACATTCAACTTCCTTTCCAGTATTAAGTTGTAGTCGCCTTTATAATAATTATTTCTGGACTACAGCTTCACAGGTTTAGAATCCTTTCATAATAATACCAATCTCGATGTCCCTTGCGCATCCGCTTTACACACTTAAGCTACATAGTGAATAGAAAAGCATACATCATTTATTTTCATATCATTGACTACATATGTATCATTAATTAAACTTTGATAGAATTTTAATATTCCTAGTAAAACCATGAATTCTCTAAACTTGCTCACGAAAACTCGAGCATGCGTTTTAAATGTCTCAATTTGAACAGGGAAACAGAACAGTAATCCCGCTGTAAACATTACCTATTAGAATACATGGGGCTCACTAGGACTGGTTTTATAGTTTCATACGGAAATTAAGATATTTTTTATATACCAATAGGTGTTTACCATCATAATCCTTTTACGGAGATAATCAGCACACACCTTCTTCATCGAAGAGACATACGGTCTCGAACAAGTTCTTTTTTGGAGAGACAGATGTCTCATCAAAAGGTTTTCATATAACAGAAGGGCATCATTATTATACGATACGTAAGATGTCGCTCAAAATTTACTGCAGGTAAGAAAAAAAATTCACCTCAAAAATCAAAGTACGCATTTTGTTAGATTGCACATATTGCAGATGATTTTGAGGGACCGTAATCTTAAAAAATGGATCGGCATAAATAGAGGAAGAAAGCAAAAAAAAGACAAATAGAAGAAGAGTTGGTTTAGTAGTCTGACTATTAATAATAATACAACAACCTCTGAATAAAATCCTCTAGACTCGTAGAGCTCAACTTCAAGAAGACGTACCCTCTCCAGGAGGTTGTGAAAAAACCGTACAGAGATGTAATAGTAAACTTAACACCATACCAAAAAGCGATAACCAACGACACCTTTCTTTACATCTATTAGTTTACACGCCGGTAAAATTAAATCATCCAACTCCCTTAGGCCATGTTATGCAATGCAAATACATATTAAACACTGATGTAATTCTCGGTATCGAAATAGACGCGTTTTTTAATTGCTTTTTGGGGCTCTTCAGAGATCTTTTCTATTCACGGTTATTTCGATTCTTCTTATAAATGATATTCTCTAGTCCTTATTTTCTCTATTATTCTTAAAAAGACGGGATGGGTAAAATTTTTTGTAAAACTGCTCCGATGGACTTATATCACATATACAAATTTATTAAGAATGATGAAAATTGATATACGATTTTCAAAATAAGATTGCTATTTTTATAAAAAATGCACCTACAAATGTTTTTATTAATCCTAGCAAGGCATGTGGAATTTTATCAGAATCTATCTCTAAAACCTCGTCATGCTGGGTAGGCACGTGCCTTAACCATTAACCTAGATCACTGCTTGATACTGTGTACCCTACTTGAGCGAATAAATGCCACAATATTATGTATTTTAAGACATTTGTCATTGTCTTTAATTATTGCAGGTGTCCAAAAACGCCACGAAATAGAAGAAGGAAAAATTCAGATAAATTGCTGATCACCAAAGGTTTTTTGAAGGCTTTTCTATCGTGGAATTACCAAAATAACTTTTAAGTCATAGGTGGAGAACCCCATCACCAAGCTCAGGAAAAATAAGGAAACGAGAGTTAGCATTGCTGATGGGAATATTAGAAAGCTAACTAATTGCTCTTGAAAGAGCTCAAAGCTCCCAGTTTTGCCATCATAAGGTTGGTGAAGTTGGACCTGTCTCCCGAAATAATACATGCAGGGTCCATAAAGTTATGCCTAGGAATGTCAAGCTCATATGCATGCCCCCTCTAAACGCGGGTCACAAAGAGAAAAACATTGTATAGGCCAAAAGTACATGCGGAATGCCGTGCCGCTCTAGATGGCCACGCCGGTTGGGCGAAAGTATGGTTGCCTAATGGAATTTCTTCTGTTCTTTTACTATATCGCCAACAAGATTCTGGCAGATTGACGATTCTGGTGAGCAACATTGGTAATAAAGTCATAGAACCATTTGGAGTGATAGAAGGTATTAAACCAATTAATAAGACCTACAGACATTTTCTTAATGAGGTTCTTGCTCCATGGTTGATTGATCTGGCTCTCTCATATCGACGCCATCATTTCATACCTGGCTACAATGGGTTTCTGGAGAAGTCCCTCATTCCTAGGCCCCCCGCATCTCTAGAATTTAACCCAATCGGTCCTGTAGAGTGAGTTTTACGAAGGTGCTGTTCACTATTCATCGAAAGCATCATTGTGGGAGAAGAACACAACAGTTGCTAGTCCATAACCTCTATGGATTTGAGGGTGGTAAAGCTTCTTTCCAAGTGACAAGTGAAATTAGTAGTTTTGTATGAAGTCCTATGTTCATGATTTGTATTTTCTCCTTGTAATCTCTGATATTTTTTGGTTTCTTAGTATTATATATCATAGTAGACGATGATTTTATTTTTCCGTAGTTTTGGTGGCATTTTCGAACACCTCCAAAGAGGGCACGGCAAAAAATTGGGATACAGATCTCAATGCGAGGGTTAAATAAGCCAAATCAAGTGAGGTTTACCTAAATAATCAATTTGTAGAGGTTCTTGGATTAGAGAAACTAATGGTAGAAAAGTAACTTTACTATATACAAAGAAAATATTAATAGCACAAGTAAATAAATGACAATAAATAAAATAAGACCCGGGATACCAAATGGGAGGAGGGGGGATACAAATGACTCGACGGGTACGAGAGTCCGAGAGAGGATGTACGGTGATTGCTTCCAGAGAAAATGGGAGTGTGCAATTATCGGGTAGACTCCCGTAAAAACTAATTAACTGAAGGCTTGGTTACGCCGAGTAAACGGGACGCTGCAACGTTGAACTTGTAAGATTCATTATTCTTTTACCTCGCTGAGAAATGAGCGAGTGATTAATCTAGTCATTGAACGAAGTCGATAACCGAGTGAAATATGCTTTTCCGCGTCTATCGTCTGTCGGTGGGAACTCTTGCCTTGGGTAGGAGCGAGGGTGAATAGAGAAGTGACGTATCGCTTTCGTAGCTGGAAGCCATTGTGAGGTGGAACAGAGCGTAAGAGACTGTAAGTGACTGCTAACCAAGACGGGGCTATATGGAACTGGTTTCTCATAGCTTTTCTTGAATTATTTATACTGCATCTGCGGAAGCGGGTTACCGGGGTCCCCCAAAAGGGGGATAGGGATCTCATTAGACTTTGCGCACCAGGTGGAAAGGGGTAGTCTCGGCGGCCCCACAGCTTGCGCTAGGTCCTTGACTGCGTAAGTCTGGCACCGCTCAGATGGTGCAATGGCGAGAAATTCTCCTTGTTTTCGTGGGACTGGCTGGGCGTGCCAGTGTATCATCTCAGGCGTCGCAGGTAGACGTTGGCATCTGGGCCAGGGGTGACTTATTTACTCTGACAGCTTCTTCCCTTCCCAGATGGAGCTTCCGAAGGAACTGAAATCAGACTAATATCGGGTAAATTTCCCATAGACACACAAATACAAAAAGGGTGGTACCGGGTACTCTGCACAAAAATAAGTCAAATAAAGAGGACTCAGGAAATGCTCGGTATTTCCATTACCAAATTCATAAAAAAAAACTAAATAACTTTAATAATACATTAAGACAGACAGGAATAGCTATCATTAGCTGAGGCCAACATAGTCTCGTAACCAGGAGCTTACATTCAAGGATAGTAAAAAAAAAGGAAAGGTGCCACAATACAAAAAAAAGGTACATACGAACAGGGTAACTCATCAAAATATATATACACAATAATAAAAAAATAATGGCACATATTCTTATAAGGCATTACACAAAACTACAAGAATTATTTTGGAATATATACAAAGGTAATCCAATTATTCTTCAACAGCACAGCCTGGGGGAATTGAGTGGCAAAATCCACTAAAGTTAGGACGAGACTGTGTTCTTCACTCGACGGAGAGTGTATCGGACCGATGCCATCAATTTCGACACGAGAAAACGGCTCTGAGGTTAGAGGTCCTGTCTACAACGGTGCCGGCTTGACTCGTCCTTTGGCAGCAGTCCTTTAGAAGATGTTGCAAGACCTGCAGTAGCGAAGGATTTCTTTATGGGCGCCTGGCCAATAAAACAATTGGAAGATTTTCTGGGTGTTCTTCCTGAGGTTAAAAGGTCCCGAAAATAGGCTGTCATGGGCAGTGGTTAAAATGTGTACAAGTTGGGAACTCGGGAGACACTATATTCGCATCGTGGGTTTACCGTTTTCTGAGCACGCATGGTAAAGTAAGCCGTCCGTAACTTAGTAGGAGATCACCTTGTCTCCTCGGTTGGCTTCTTTTTCTTTTAACTGGGCTTCAGCCCACAGGGGGCGGAGGGAATCACAATTCTTTTGCTTCTTGCAAAGTCTTCAGTCATTACCTCTTAACTTCTGAGGAACGTGAGCTTTCTAAGGGCGAGGGCATCTTCGAATTTTTACCACTTGCGAACGGTAACCATGGGTTGGGCCACGGAGTAGGGGCAGACCATTGGACACAAGCCAATGAGGACATAGCATCATAGCCATGCGGGATTTTAGAAGCATCGAGCTAAAAGTTGATTTGACGCTGAAGGGTGTACCCAATTTGAAAGTATGTCTAGATTTGCTGAAGGCGGGCATGTCTGAATTTGGATCGGTAAATGTTTGGGTTCATGTTATATTCCTCCAGTAACTCCGATTTTAAAGTCGAATAATCGATTGTTGCCTCGGAGGAGAGGGATATCAATATATCTTGGAGTAGGGAATTTAGCAAGGGCAACAATTCAGCTATTCCATCGGCCTCGATGTCCCAGTGGTTGATTTCGAAGATTTTCTGAAAGTGGATTAAGAAGGATCCGAAATCTTCGCTTTCATTGAAAACCGGAAGCTTATCAGACGCAGTAGGTGAAGCTGCGGCACTCGAGCTAAAAGAGATCTTCTCGTACCTGGTCCTACTCATTTGAAGTTTATGAAGGCGGATTTTTTCACGTTCTTCTTTTTCTTTTCTCTCTTCTCTCTCCTAATCTTCTCTTTCTCTTTCCACCCTTTCCTCCTCTCGGAAATAAGCCAACAGGTCCTTGCCGATGAGCCAAAGCGACTTTCCTTGCAACCTAAACGTGTTAAATAATGAGGACATTTTATCCAGTTCGACCAGCTTTCAATAAAAGAACCACAAAAAAGGTGGAAATTATTTAGAAGCACAGGGAAAGTGCTGGTAGGCTTTGGCGGACCTATGATTGTTCACTAAAAGAAACAACAAACAAACACACCTATAATTATTTCTCACGGCGCGAATTCTTAATTATACTCGAAATATTCACTCCGGAATTAAGCGAGAGTCTGTGTTGCCCAATACGCACGAAGAAAGCGACAAACACAATATCAAAAAATACGGCAGACGTTTTATGAGGTTTGGAAAGGGTTAAAGTTTCAGACCGTCATAAAATTCAATACAAAATATGCGTATAATGGGGAAAATGGGAAACGGGACAATTCTTTTCTACATTTTCTAAAACCAGACCCTTTAAGATACAAGAATAACACCCAATTAAAATCTGTCACAGGTCTAAAGCAAATGAGATCAGATACTGCGGATGGCCCTATAAACCTAACAGCAGAATATAATATAGATGTCATAGTGTGACAGGAAAGAGGGCACGACAGAAAATTGGGACACAGATCCCAGTGCGAGGGTTAAATAAACAAAATTGAGTGCGGTTGACCTAACTAATCAATTCCTAGATGTTCTGGGGTTAAAGAAACTAATGGTAGAAAAATAACTTTACTATATATAAAAAATATTAATAGCACAAGTAAATAATTGACAATAAATATAATAAACCCTGGGGTACCAAACAGAGGGAGACAGTACAAATGACTCGACGGGTACTAGATTCTGAGAGAGGTTGCACGGTGATTCCTTCCAGAGAAAATGGGAGAGGGCAATTTTCGGGGAGACTCACGTAAAGCCTTAATTGAGTGGAGACTTCGATACGCCAAGTAAACGTGACGCAGCAAAGTTCAACTTGCAAGACTCCTTCTTCCTTTAACCTTGCTGAGAAATGAACTCAGTACTTTAATTTAGATCAAAGCGGTTGCTCGCTGCCTTAGTCAGCGAACTCCCAATCACAAATCCACCGACTGAAAAAGAATTGATGAGTGATCCCGATTCTAATTCTACCTCAGCACATACAATTACCGTAGAACCAGATTCTGAAAATACCAGGCCTAAACTCTTTACTCAAGAAGCGCTTCATGATTTCATCAGGGACCTAGACTTGTCAAAAGAAAAGGTCGAAGTTTTTTAAAGCTATACTAAAGCAGCGTAACCTGCTGCAAGCTTTAGTGCGTATCACTACAGCTCGTTATCGACATAGAGAGCTGTCTGCATTTTTAAAGATGACAAACAAAATTTGTTATTGTGAGGAGGCAACAATTCTGCAAGTCTTAACCATACAAGTAAGATGATTGGAGGCTGTTTATAGACTGTGGAAAAGACTCTCTGAAAGCTGTTCTTTTATACAATGGGAATCGGTTTCTATCTATCCCAATACCACATGCAGCAAAAATGGCTGAGAAGATTTTGTTAGCCGCTATAGAGTAGGAGAAAGACCGGTGGAAGATATGTGGGGATCTAGATTCATCTGTTTACTACTTACTGCCTGGGTTCTCAAAGTGCTCCCTGCGGAACCCCAGGGCTTATCGAGCCATTTTCTTTATTTATAAATGTATTAATCCTGCCAATTTTGTAACTAAAACAAGGAAGCAATAAAGGGATTAATGAAATCTGTCAAAGGTAATGGTGATATATGACAAAAGAGCCGTT
The DNA here is from genome assembly GCA_963969495.1 of Ceratothoa steindachneri. Lineage (NCBI taxonomy): Eukaryota > Metazoa > Arthropoda > Malacostraca > Isopoda > Cymothoidae > Ceratothoa > Ceratothoa steindachneri. The sequence continues at coordinate 143,194,118 of OZ018321.1, read as the reverse complement.
ATATGTCACTTTGAAATCAATGTAAAATGTGGCATGCTTAACTGCAATATAAGTCACACGTTTTTGTAATTGATCATGCGGTAATGGAAATATGGCAACATTGTCTACCGTTATGCTTGCTAAACGTCAATTCATCATCCATGCATGTTAGTGTGCTTGTGTAGTTCCTGTTAAAGTCCGCGTTAATTAGTTGTTGCATTTATGAGAAAACTTTTTGTAAGATTTGTAGACACCGCAGTAGCAGCGTAGCTATAATTTTAATATAGATGCAAGAAATGTAGTTACTTATATTTTGTGTTTAAAAGTTAATTGCTTTATACCTTTAAAATGGATAAATGGTTAAAAACTCTAGAAGGAAACCAAAGTAGGCCTACATTGACTAAAACAAGTGGAGCCGCTGTCCAACCTGTTGCAAGCACTCGTGTTTTTCATCGAAATTTGATTAAAATAATAAACTGCGGAAGATTATAATAAGAGAAAATATGATGAAAGTTATTTGAGTTTTGGCTTCACCTGGACTGGTAATGAGGAAGAGCCAAATGGAATTGGTGTCCAATGTGGCACTGTTCGTTGAAACGGTACTTGGAAACAAAATAAGCTAAACATAAAAATAAAAATAGTAATTATTTCAGAAGTAAAACCCAAGAACTAAAAGAAAGAAATTTTTTTAAATCGTTTGTCAGTGAAGATCATAAAAAAGCCCTTATTGCTTCTTATAAAGTGAATTTAGGATAGTACAACTAGGCGAGGCTCACACAATACCTGGAAATTTAATACAACCATGTGCAAAAGATTTAATTGAGAGTATGATCGGCGAAAATTCTGTTAGCGAAATAGAATCTGTGCCCCTTTCAAATAGTACAGTTTTCTGGGCTTATTAGTGACGTTACAATATTGCCAAAAAGAAATAATTAAGAGGGAAAAACAAAGTCTAACATTTTCTCTTCAAATGGACGAATCCACAGAGGTTGCTTGTACATATTTATTCGTTCATCTATAATTTTAAGGCGGAAGAGGAATTACTATTCTCTAAACCTTAAAAAAAACTCATCCCAAAGTTTCAGGTATATTTTTATTAGTTGAATCTTTTTTGAGGAGCGTGATATGACATGGAAAAACTATTCGAGTGTATATACAGATGGAGCTGCAGCAATAGCGGGTAAATATTCAAGAGTTGTGGCTCAAAGAGAAAATAAGAACTCGGAAATTGTTGGCTTTCACTGCTTCTTACACCGACATGCTCTCGCTGTTAAAAGAGTGCCTCCTGATTTAACTGAAGTACTGGATGATGTGATAAAAATCGTCAACTTTATTGAGGCAAGGCCACTTAATTCCAGAATTTTTAGCTCATTGTGTAAAGATATGGAAAAGACTTAAAAAGCATTATTGTTCCATACTGAATTTCAGTGGTTTTCACAGGGAAGTTATTTGCAAGATTTTATGAACTGCATGAAGAAGTTTACAGCCTTTTATCTGATCAGAAGCACTAATTAAAAGATAAAGCTTTTATTCAAATATTAGCATATACGTAGGTGAGTCAAAAAGTTCTCAGACAAATGGCATAAAATTTTTATTTGTAATAATACTGTAATCATTTTTCTACATAAGCTCCATTAACATCTATACACTTTCTTAATCTATGAATCCAACGGTAAAGACCATCTTTGTAGAATTCACGGGGTTGTCTCTGGCACCAAGTAATGACCTGCTTTTTTGCTTCATCTAATGATTGAAACCGGGTTCCTTTTAGGTGTCCCTTTAAATTTGGTTAGGTTAGGTTAGGTTAGGTTAGGTTAGGTTAGGTTAGGTTAGGTTAGGTTAGGTTAGGTTAGGTTAGGTTAGGTTAGGTTACCTAACCTAACCAAATTTAAAGGGACACCTAAAAGGAACCCGGTTTCAATCATTAGATGAAGCGAAAAAGCAGGTCATTACTTGGTGCCAGAGACAACCCCGTGAATTCTACAAAGATGGTCTTTACCGTTGGATTCATAGATTAAGAAAGTGTATAGATGTTAATGGAGCTTATGTAGAAAAATGATTACAGTATTATTACAAATAAAAATTTTATGCCATTTATCTGAGAACTTTTTGACTCCCCCTCGTATTTCAGATATTTTTCCCCAGTTAAAAGAAACAAATATCTCATTACAAGGAAACAAGTTTACATATTTCAAAGCTCAGGGGAAGATCCTTGCACTCCAACGGAAAATAAATCCGTCGAAAGAATGCATTGTTGATGAAAAATATGAATGCTTTGGAAATTTATGTGAATATCTTATTTTCATTTAACTTGTTTAAAGCAAGAGAATAGAAAATCTCAGCATCTAATTATTTAGCGGAATTCGTTGGAAAGTACTTTGTTTCAGACACTGATACCTTTCACTGGATTTAGAACCCGTTTTTTGATTCTCCTAACATGAAATCCTTGTCTTTAAAAGAAAAAGTACAGCTGATTAGCATTTAAGCAAACTTTGAATTTAAAAGTAAATTTAAAGAAACAAAACAAACAAAGTTTGGGATTATTTCGAGCGAAGAATTTCCAGAAATTCCCGTTCAAACTCTAAAATTTTGATGAGATTTTCGACGACTTATCTGTGCGAAAAAATATTCTCATTGTATGTAGCAACGAAAAGTAAATACAGAAATCAGCTAAATGCTGACGATTACATAATCTTGCAAGTTACTTCAATTAAACCCGAATTTGAAACATTTCTAAGTACAAAACAGAAGATGCATCCCAGTCATTAAATATATAACAATCTTAATTACTTGAGAACCTAAACTGGTAAGTGTTAATGAAATTTTTTTCTTAATTGTTTTTAAATTTTTCGTGAGGGTTCCGCGAACAATGTTCAATCTCCCCAAGCGCTACAGAGCCCTTAGGGAAAATCCCTGTACTACTGGGCCTTAAGTGTGGCTACAGAAAGTACATGCGTTTTTTGTCTTTGTGTGACATCAGAGAGGATGCAGAGCACTATACGCGAAAGGAATAGCCGACAAAACCGAGAGTTTCGCCTGGAATTTTCAACTGTCTTCACAATTCTCATATACATAGATGCAAAAAAGATATTTTGGACCACACTGCAAGTAAAGCTCGGTTTGGCTTAAGGTTTCATAAAGGCTATGGATCAATCTCGTGCTGGTTTCGATACTCATGTCAGAAACCTAGGTTTCCGAAGCCAAGTGAGAGCAGGTGTCTCGAATGGAACACAAATTCGCATACTAGTTCATGATAGCGAATTTGCCAAGACCTTGAAACTAAGCTATAAAAACTCATGGAAATCATTTGACAATGTGTCAAAGCTTTTGCTTGGAAGCTATCGTACTGACAACTACAAAAAAATCATTAAGCCAAGGTGCAAAATTATTATGCATTGGGAGCAAGGATGTCTTTGAAATTGCAGTTTTCCAATTTTATAATGATTTTTTTCAAGATAACTTGGGAGACATTATTGATGGACACGGTGGAAGAATTCATCAAGACATCGCCATAATGGAGAGCAGATATCAAGGACAATTCAGTCCTAACATGATGGGCGACTATTGCTGGACGCTGCAACGAGAAGAGAGCAAACTGTACAAACAAAAGAGGAATGTTTACAAGAACATTTAGAACTTCATATTTTGTCAATTATAAATGATTTGAACTTATGCTTTCTGGTATAATTTCTTATGAGTTTATCTGTGGCGTGTTTAATATCGTTTTCTTGCGTGAGACAATTAATGTCATCATATTTTATATTTTTCTGAATATTTAAGAAAGTAGATCTGATAGTAGAATAAAACATTAAAACCATACTCAACAATGAGACATTAGTCATATAAGCACAGTCACATAAGAGACAAGCTGGTCTGTTTTGGGTTAAATATCTGTTGTACGAACAAGTGACAGAATATTGAATATTTCTACCTATTGATTTTTTTAATAAAACCTATTCTGATAGAAAAAAACAAATATCAGATTCAAATTCACGAATATTAAATTAGTTGTGTAAGCATAATCTCAGATGTAAACCATTCAGGTTGTTGACCAGTGTTATCAGAGCACATATACGTCTGCGGTGTGCATTACGTCTCTTACCTTCTTTTATTCATGTCTTATGCGAAGTCTGTGATGAGGCCGAATGATGCTGATGACCTGGAGACGCTTCTGATATATATATATATATATATATATATATATATATATATATATATATATATATAAATATATTTATAACATATATCTCTCAAAAGCACGAGAGAATGATGAAATAAATCCAGTCACGCCAAGAAAGAGTAAAAGGAATAATATTTTTCTGCAGAAATAGAAGTTATATCCTAATTAGAAAAAATCCGACCTGGGGTCCAAATACCACCCCAGTAAGGATTTTTTCGAATTAGGAAATACCTTTTTAAAAAGAGATTTTTGTCCCGTTTTTCTTTTTTGTGGTATGCTGGATTTATTTCATAATTCTCTCGTGCTTTGAGCGATATACAGTGTACCTTCGGCCTTGGTTAACTCCTTTGTCTTTTGAATTCCCAATTAATATTTCTCTCTTTCATAGTCCCAAACGATGTAGCGTCCGTGCCTTAAAAGCTTGTCTATTCGAAAGAATTTTTATTGTTCCGTATAGCCCAGTGGTTAACGGCTCACTTTAAGTGAGATCAAAGCGGTTGCTCCCTGCCTTAGTCATCTTGGTTCGAATCCCACCCCATTACAGATTTTTTCCAATTAGGAATTAACTTTTCTGAAGAAAAAATTATTTACTTTTCTGTTTCTTGCGGTATGCTAGTTATATATATATATAGGCAGCATGAATTGCTTTTAGATTTTAATGATTACAGAGATATATTTTTAATATAAACCGATAATCCTTAAGTGATTCTATGTACATTAAACTAGATTGTTTGATAAAAATACTTTAGCCAATAATTTAATGCAAGATTTTCCATTTGTTGTCATGTTCACCAAGGTAACACCACCCAGAGTGCAATGGTAGAGACTGCTGAGCACAAAATATCAGCCTGATACCATATTGTTAAACTGCACAAGGTCTGTAATGGATATAAACAAGGTCTGCTGTCCAAAAGTAGCGTACTCTGACTAAGTCTGATTTATGACTTTACGACCTTCACTAATTTCCGGATTAATATTGGGCAGACCTTAGCAACTATATCACTCGAAAGAGAATGTAAAACAATATAAGGCTTTCACATTTCGTTAGAATCGGCCAAATAGGTATGATGTTATTGCCAAATAATTCCCGGAGTAAACTTGGGAGGACTTTGAAAATTATATCATTCGAAAGAGAGTGTAAAACAACATAAGGGTTTTAATTTTGTTAAAATCGGGGGAAATGTTATGATGTTATTTCCAAATAAAGTCAAAGCTAACCTTAGCAGGACTTTGGCAATACAATCATTCTAAAGTGAATATAAAACAACATAAGATAATTCAAGTTCGTTAAAGTAGTCCAAATAATTATTAGGTTGTTGCCTCCCAAAAAGATTTCCCGGACTAACCTTTGGTGGACCTTGGCAATTATAGCATTCGAAAGAGAATGTTCAACAACATAAGGGTTTCACATTTCGTTATAATCGGCCAAATAGTTACTATGTTATTACAAACAAAGCAAAAGGGGACGTCCCACTGATAGACCTAGTTAGACATTGAGTCTTCCGCAACTAAAGATTTCTAACCGCTAGTCGAGCGGAGCATATACTTGACTGATCCAACAACCAAGTGTAAGGGAGTAAATTTCCAATTCAGGAGTGGAGCCGTGAAGGCGAACCAGTGCACTGTGCTCACAGAATCCGGCAGCTACTGCAGCCAACTTGGTTCAAATGTACTGCTTTGTATTCCTTTAGATGACACCGGCAAGGCCAAGAGGGGGATCTTGATGTCTGAGCAACCTAGGATGTCTATACACTTCGCCCTGGACTGTGCTTCCTTGGTGTAATTAATCTCCATTATATTCCAAGACAGAAGGATGCCAACGAAAATAAAAATTAAATATAATTGCATAATACTAAATCTTCAGTGTGAAGATCGGTCATAGAATATGAGCCCTAGAGACATTCGATCAATGAACAAATAACAGATAGATGCAATCTTACGAGATTATCAGGTGAGTTACAGGAAAATCTTGCTGAACGCGGCGTAAAATTAAACGCTTCAATAATACTGTTATTTAGAACGTGAAACAGTTCATGGACTTGTCCATGGAAGGAAGCCTTTATAATATCTCCATAAAGATGCCCATTTGGTGTTCGCTAAAGCATTGGGGTGATAGTAAAGCTAAATTACATAAAATACTATGGTTAGATGAGAGAAAAACGAGCGCTTAGGTAAAATCGATGTACTGCACGTTTGTGGAATATCTGTCGGTCTCATATAGAAAAGAATACCGTCCATACTGTCAAACATGGAGAAATTCGATTATGTTGTTGGGCTATTTCGCTTCTGTTGCTAGTGACGCATTTAAAGTGAGAGATGGGACCATGAATTCAGAAAACTATCAAAAAATACTGATGAAATCTCGAAGAAATGACAAGGAAACGGACTTGAAAGGCATTTTACCTTTCAACCAGACATTTCCAAACATACCACCATACTACTGTGTTCAAGTGGCTTTCCCTAAGCCAGGATTTCAAAAGCAATGATCATCTGTTGAAATTGCTGATGAAGCTTGCGCACATGAGAGCTCTTCGCAACATTTTTAAATTGTACGTTTCCTGAAGAACACTAGAATAAAATCATTAAAAAAATTGCAATAATTTTCTATATTTTTAGAGAAAGCACTTTACGGCTTTAATTGATCTAACTGGGAGTGATATCAGATATTAATTTCCTGTTGACATATATTTATATTCCGAATGTTTTTCAAAAAATAGATATTTGTAATTGTTATAGCTGCTTCTAATGTACAAAGTTGTATTGATATGTAATCCAAATAGAGAAGGAAGCTCATGTGATACCTACACATTATGAAAGCGAATTCTAAATCGGAGAGTACTTAAACAAGGTATGCGACCAAAAGACGCGTGGATCACTTATTCTTATTTATGACAATACAACCTTCACAACTTTTAATAATTCCCGGACTAACATTGGCAGGACTATGAAAATTATAACATTCAAAAGAGAATGTAGAAAAACATAAGAATTTCAAATCCCGTTAGAATCTTCCAAATAGTTATGATGTTATTGCCAACACAAAAGATTTTCGGGCCAACGTTGGGAGGACATTGGCAAGTATATTATTCTAAAGAAAATGTTAAACAATAAAAGTGCTATGATGTTATTGTCCCCTTAATATAATTTCGGGCTCACCTAGGGAGGAGTTTAACCATTATATAATTTGAAAGAGAATCTAAAACAACGAAAAGGTTTCAAATTTCGTTAGAATCAATCGAAAAGTTACAATATTATTAGCAAAAGAACAAAAAGCAAAACAGCGACCGACCGACCGACCGACCCACCAAAATTGTGAGATGTATAGCTGCCCGTGACTAAACAAGGTCTCATTTTTATGATTTATGACCTAACGACCAACAAAACTTTTAACAATTACCGGAATAAACTTGGGAGGACCTAGGCAATACTATCATTTGAAAGAGAATCTAAAACAAAATAAGGGTTTCAATTTTCCTTGCAATCGGCCCCCAAATATATGATATTATTGCCAAATAATTCTCGGGCTATCTTTAGGATGATTTGGTAATTATATAATTCGAAAGAAAATGTAAAAGATCATAAGGATTTTAAATTTCATTTTAATCGGCCAAATAGTTATTATGTTATTGTTAAAACATAATAATTCCTGGGCTAAGCTCGGGAGGACCTTGTCAATTATATCATTTGAAATTGAATCTAAAAAAAAACACAACTGTTTTAGATTTCATTGGAATCGGCGGAAAAGTTATTATTTCATTGCTAAATAATTCCCCGGCTAATATTAGTATGAGTTTGGAAATTTTATGAATCGAAAAAGAATGTAAAACAACATAAGGCTTTCAAATTTCGTTAGAATCAGCCAGATAGTTATGAAGTTATTGTGAAATAATTTCCCGGCTAACTTTGGGCTCACCTTGTTAATTATAGCATTTGAAAGAGAATGTTATTGCCAAATCAAAATACTTCCTGGGCTAACCTTTGGAGGACCTTGTCAATAATACCATTCGATAGAAGATTTTATACGACAGAAGGAGCTCAAATTTCGTTAGAATCAGCCGAAGAGTTATGATGTTATTGCCAAATAATTCTTCGGGTAACCTTTGACATTTATATCAGTGGAAAGAGAATATTAAACAACATTGCGGTTTTAAATTTCCAACGAATCAGCATAATCATTATAAGGTTACCGCCAAATAATTCACTGAATAATCTTGGGAGGTCATTCATTGCCAATTATATGATTCCAAACAGAAAGTAAAACAACAACATGAAATTATTGTCAAATAATTCCCCAACTAACATTAGAATGACTTTGGCAATTATATTTTTCGAAAGGAAATACACAACAACATATGGATTTTAAATTTCTTTAGAATCAGCCAAATAGTTAGGATAGGATTATCAAAACAATGTAAGTCCCGGACTAACCTTGTGAGGACCTTGCCAATTGTAACATTCAAAAGAGAATGTAAAATAACATAAATATTTCAAATTTCTTTAGAATCTGTCAAATAATTATGATTTTATTGCCAATTAATTCACTTGTTATTTGAATGATGGAGAATTTAATTAATAAATAAAATTAACCATATTAACCTGTATAGCTCTGCCTTTTCCCCTCCCCCATATTAACTGTCCGATTAATCTATTACATCCATATTTTGGAATGTTTAAATTTCAACCTCTAATACTAGTCTATTTACGAATTTTGTAATTTTCCTGTACCAGAAGATGGATGAAACTTATACCCGTAACATTGTACCAGTATATCATGTAAACGGAATGAACTTCCTGCTATACGTCCTTTCCTTCATCCTGCAAACTAAATTATAGCTCAACAGGAGAAGCCCAAAGCAATATACTCGTATATATATACCTGGTGACAGCCAAAAATGGCTCTTTTTTATAATGCTGTAATTTGTTAATCATTAAAGCTTAAAGCTAGAAAGAACTATTATTACAAAGAATAATATTTGAAGTTTAATTCGTAGCGTTTTAACATTCGAAATTACCACCCCCGGACTTATCAATACGATTAGCATAATTTATAATGGCATTCTGCAAAATATTGACATCAATGGATAAAATCAATTCTCGAAACTCATTCTTCAGTTCTGCGATATTATATCATGCAGCTCAAAGTAGTTTTTTTCTTACAAAACTCCAAGAAAGTAATCTAAGGGGACAAGTCAGGTGACCTGGCCGACCATGGGAATCTTGAAATATACGCCATTAGGCGTTGAGCCTTCAACCATGTCATGGTGGCACATGAAGTATGGGCTGAAGCGCCATATTGTTGATATCATTCGTCAAGCTATGTGTTATCGGGGAAAATACTTTTGATCATGCCAATATATTTATCAGCGTTAATTGACTAAACATGTGCGGTTTCATGGTCTTCACAGAAATCGGGCACATGAATCTCATTTCCACTTAGTTCACACCATACTGTTATCTTTGGGAAGTGCAAATGTTTTTGAACGAGATCATTTGTCTTAGTTACTGACCAATTCCGACAATTCTGTTTATTTGGCATACCTTTCAGGTAAACGTAACATTCATCCCTGAAAATTATGTTATTCAATACTATTTCTTTATCATCGCACATTTCTTTAACCTTGAGGCAAGATGATAACCTTCATTGCTTATCTTGCCTTGAGATTGACTTTTTTATAGTTTTAAATTAAGATATTTTTCCAGAATAATTCTCACAGTTTCTCTATTCAAATGTGGCTAAACAGCTAATTTTCTCACTGACGTTGTTTCATCATGATCAATTAAAGTCCTTTTACAGGAGCTGCCAAGTGAAGGCCATGAATGGTCTTTTGCAGTCTCCTTTTCTTATGTTCTTTAATTTGTCAATATTCATTTCCGTCCTTAAACTTTTATAACGACTGGAATTTCCTTTATTTAAATTACGAATTGTACTGTGTGCATTCTAATTGTCGTAAATTCTGTAGATTTTTCTTTGTCTAATCGTATATCATATCTTGCTTGAAAATGTAGAATTGATTTGCTTTAGGAACCATGTATAATCATTAATTCTATGAAAAATCTGTGCTGCTCAGAATTAATTGTTCCATTTTTGCCAGCAGAAAAAAAAAAATGTTTATATCTCTGCGGTTAAATGGCAAAGTTGTAGCTAACTAAGCTCTTCTTCAAGCCTTCGGAAGCAGCACTTATCAGGGTCACGAGTGGATATTGCATATGCTAGCCTTTCTAACGCAAACAAAACTTGCGTATCAATTAGCTTTTTTAATTGTTATCCCTGCTTTAGAAGAGAACGGAAAAATTACCTAATCCATTTTAGTTCGGCATTATAAATCAAGAATTATTTGCAATGGCGCAATGATAATTGTGTGGTTAAAAATGGTAAAGTTCAGAAAATTTATTAAAATTATGTTAGGGTTGTTTATTTTTGTTTGTATCTGTAGATTCGAATCTTTTATCGAACTTCTATCTAAAATCGATTTTTTCATTTTAATTTTTTATCTTCGTAAAACCAGTAAAGCAAAATAAAACTAGTAAATTAAAATTTAAATGGGAAAAACTAGCTGAGAGGATTCTTTTTCCGTATTTCCAGAGAATTCCGATGTTTCTTCCTTGCCTCTAGGCATAAAAAATAAGGGTGGATCCGAAATATGAAACGAAGAGTAAATTCTTAGGAGAGAAGAGATGATTTATCCTGTTAAACAGTCTATTTCTAAATCAAAAAATTGGAGTGCAGGACTAGATTTTAAAAGTTATTTCTAGGAGTTGACTTGGAATTTGACAAAAAGCGTTCACGCCTTGTTTTTTCGTATATTTGAAGCTTTTATTCAAGTAATTTATAAGAGTTACCATTTTTTTCATCTTATAGGTTTTACTCAAGTAAAATACTTAAAGACGGTAATACGCTTAGACCGATTATTTAAGTATAGAATCCCACGCATAGAAACTCTCTTAGTAGTTAGCGAACATCGTATCCAAAGTAGTTGGTAATATTTCTGAAGCTCACATTATCCATTCTGGCCATCTTGCTAATGAAATTAAAGAGGTTGACCTATCCAATAAGCAGTTGATAAATTTTGATGTTAATAGACTTTTGACTAAATTTCCTGTTGATGAAACCCTGGATGCATTATTAAAATATTGCATTTGTCTAAACTAACATTACCCTTACCGTGTAATAAAATTGTAAAGTTGGATCGTTTTTGCATTACAGACAATGTGTTTAAAGCCAAGGATTGTTTTTAGAGACAGGACTATGGCCTGAGTATTAATAATCCCCTTTACCCGATGCAATGTAATCTGGTCATGGAAAACTTCAAGAAACACCTCCTCCCCCTATATTGCCTAATCCCATAATTTAGTTCTGCTATGTGGATAACGTATGTACTACATGGCCTTTTAATGATAACGGATTTGATTCATTCTTTGAACAATTTAACAACATTCATCCGACCATTTTATTTAAAGTAGAATGGAAACAAAACAACTCATTGCCATTTCCTAATATTAAAATATCTAAAGTAAACAACGAAGCATATTGTTCTGTTTACCAGAAGCCAACTGACTCCAATGCCTATTTTCACTATTTCTCTTGCTACGACGAATCTTTTAAAATGTCTTAGTTTCTTCCCTGCTCCTAGGAGCATATCGCATATGTGATCCTTGTTTCCTACAGGATGAAATCAACGCTATCATTCAAACATTCATTAAGCTGCAGTATCACCTTTAGTTCATAGAAATATGTCATTATAAAGCCAGAAGCAGCTTTTACTCACCAACTAATCATGAAGAAAAAGTAAGTAAGAATAATTATATTACCTTCCCATATTCGCCTTAATTTATTAATTTTAAAAAGTTGGCCAACAACATCAAGGTTGCGTTTCAATACGAAAAAAACGATCCGAAATAGTCCGTCTAAAAATTGATCCACCAATAAAGAACAGAGGGTTTATTATATTCCATGCAAAATTTGATATTAAGTATGCATTGGCATAAGCAGCAGATTCCCCAAAAGAATGAAGGAAAACAATGCGATATTCGGCGTGGAAGCCTTTCATCTAGCTTGTTCCTACACATGTCAAATGAAAACCAATCAATTGACATTGATAAAGCAAAAAAAATTTATAATTCCTATAATTATAACAGAGACGTCTAATATAATGAGGTTTTATAAATGAAATTCCAAACTTTAATACTTCCGATCGACAATTAAAGACTAATCTATTGCTAAGCAGAAGAGTCTTCTTACCTCTGCGACAAAATACCGCTGCTAATCCTCCTCTAATTACATTCCGACTTGTAAATTTGCGTATCATTTGGCTAAGCATCTCTCTGTATTTAATAGTTTACCAGCGATTGATGATGACGGATGTCTCAGTCGAAAAATGGTTTCGCAAATAAATCGATCCTAACACTGTGTCTTCTATATATATATATATATATATATATATATATATATATATATATATATATATCAGTAGCGCTGATATATATATATATATATATATATATATATATATATATATTAATATGAGAAACTCACAAAGTAGCACGTGAGTAGAGCAATAAATGCAAAAACCGCACAGGAAAATGAAAAGCGAGTTCCAATTACTTTCGAACTTATTCAGTTCATTCTTAAGGAATAACGAATTACTTAACAGAGGTGGTATATATAAGAAACAACATAGTGGTTCTTCGCTTATGTACAGTGAAAGGTCACAGAATAGAGAAATATTATTGAAGACAGGATTAAATACCGGATGCGAAGGGTAAAGTTATATAGATAAGATCTACTTGCGGAAGTTCTAACTATGAGAAAAGTATGTAGACATTTAGGTTACAAAGCTATGAGTACATACATACACATGCAATTATAAATACATTGAATTAAACAAAACAAACAACTAATTTACTAAATCAAAGGGCTAATATTCAAAATGTAGAATTTCGTTTCAAATAAGCCTTTTAATTACAGAGTCCAATTTAAAGAGACCTGTGGATATATTAAAATTAGGCGAGGAATTAAGGGGTAAGCATTTGACAATATTTATTTTATGTTAAAAGAAATATTGTCGAATGCTCATTCATTATATAGAGTATGTATTACTCTGATTAAAATTAATGGATGACAGTAACACTGATACATTATCTTTAATGTTGAAAAGGCATCCAAATTTCTTGGACTTTTGAAATTTTGGTCCAAAATCAGTGGCTGTAAAAGAGTGTTTAGACCAGATCAGAGATTTGGGGAGTCATATTTAGGGGAGAGGTAGGGAAGAGATAGGGAGAGATACAGGTTAAGTTATAGTGGTCATACCACCTGATTGACGTGAGGTCCCATAGGAAGGAGAAAGAGCATCATCAATCATCCTCATCTAAGTCGGCTGAGGATGGAAGTTAAATATATACAACAGAAAACCTCTTATATAAGTGTAGAAGAACTATTCGTTCTAACGGTAGGGAATAGTGAACATAGATGTCAAGAGGCAAATAAATATTTGCTATATCGCACAGGATGTAAATTGCACACCTCTCTCTCTTTGTAGAGATACCCTCGGGAGAACCTGGTACCTCTGAAGAAAGTGGAGAGGTGATGACCACCAAATATGTTCTACTAAATATAAACAAATAAATGGGAACGAAAGGAGACAATATTCCGTAGCTATTGTTAGTTAGACCGAAGCCCAAGCAGAGTTCCACTGAAGAAACGTACTAAAAGGATCTGTTTCAGCACTCTAAGAGTACTATGTCTTCACAGAAATGGCCCTAGGCATAAAAGAGACAGACTTAAGAGGAATTTTGGCCAATAATGCACCAAAGTTGCTGTCTCCTCGGAGGAATGATTTAAGAATTTCAGGATAGCAAAACTACCCTTCGTCTTTGGCAACAAGTCCTTCTGCTGCCATTCTGCATTTTAGGGTTGCTTCCTCTGCCTCTTGTAGAGGGTGCCTTTCAGTCACTATCTCCCTTCCATGTTTAGGCACGGCTGATAAAGCCTAAATTAACTTATTTTTTAGGCTTTGAAGCAAAAATAACTTAATAGGAATTCTTTTGAGATACGGAAAAATAAACACTCGGAGCTCTTTTTATGGTATCTTAATTTACTTTTATATACGAAAAGATACAAAAAGAAACAGCCACTCATTAATTTTAATGCCTTTTCTGAATCTCAATGTTTTGTTATTAATTTTTTAATTACAAAACGTTCGAGAATCATATTTATGTTTATGAACTCTTAGAAAGTTATTTGATAAAATCTTCAAATATACGTAAAGCGATCGTTAGTTTAAATTTTTTTGAAAATCTCTGAATCTCTCTCATTTCCCCATCTTTTTTGTTTGAAACAATATCCTAAACATTCATTAAAAGCCTAGAATATCGAAAAATTTCAATATGTTAATTAGTTTTTAATAGAATAACAATAATATACCAAGTCACACTTGACCTAAGAGAAAATTCTTTTAAAAAATTCATGCTGTTCAAAAAATTACTTTCCTTTCATTGGAATTCTCTCCACGTTCTTTTCAAGTTTCATAAACTATCGAATTTAATTTTAAACAAGTAGACCAGAAAGAAGTATGTTTTGAAAGAAGGAAAGCTTTATGGGCAAGACTCTAAGGTAAAAACCTAGTATAATGCCAAGTTTTTAAATGAATAGAAATATAAAGAAGGAAGAAATATATATTTAAATGCTAAACACAACAAAATAAGAGTTGTCCTAAAAATTAAATATACTGAAGCTTAGTGCAACGGAGAAATGCAAATTGCCCTGTGGGACTATAATCAAGTGAATATGAAGAATTTCCCTTCATCTCAGTTATTAAAAAAGGGTGAATTCCAAAACTTGATTTCATGCCCCTCCGCTCTCTCCACAGTTCTTCTTCTGTCTTCGTAATGGATAGAGTACCTAATTTCTTCTCTACCTTCTGCCTTTCTCTCTGCGGTTTATTATACTTGGCCGAGTTATATGCCTGACGGGAGTCCTTCCTCATCGCCTACCTACCCTTGTCCACCGAATTCGTTTTAGTCACAGATTCTCGACGTGCGATCACTGCCCATCCCATTATCTTCGCCCCTGGATTCTGATACTTGAGTTTCGAATTTTGTTACAGGAGTTTTCACCCTTTTCCTTTCAAGTTCGTGAGAATGTACTCTCACTTACGGGTGCCTGGCAAATAAGCTAGCCGGCCAGCCTCCGCTCTAGCACATCCGCCCCCCTCTCAGTTAATGATCTTCTTCCAAGAATATTCTTAATTCACAATGGCATGCTGCTTAGCAAACTGCGCCTCACACCAAACTCAAATACATTAAGCTACGACTAGGTTACTGGGCATATAGTTCCGCCACTACACCAATAAAGAGCGTGTTCCTGGCCACCTCCATCCGGCACATACCAGGCTATCCAATGGATATCTTATGTACAGAGATCATCCCATGTTAACATGAAATCAGACTCCCTCATGACCAATGTACTCAATCAGTTCCCTCTTTACTCTAAACGCGTCACCTTAGCTTTCTTTCTCTTACCTTCTACCCGAATTATGACCCTTTATGTATGATATAATCCAAAGACCCCCGATTCTAATTAAATATTTTTTCCTTCCACAATGTCACTCTTCTCCCCATCCCTCCAATATGCTAATTTACTTGAAGTACTACTATACCCAGACAATATCAAAATATTCCCTCACTTGGGTGCTTCTCTCGCTCTCCATCACACAACTTTTTTTTTTTACTTAATCATAGCCAGTTTTACTGAGTGTGAGGCATATGCGCTAAACTGTGATCAATCTTCTCCCATTAAAAATATATATATTTACACAACTGTCTCCATATTCAAAACAAACAAATAAAACACAGCAATTTTCATTTCGCCAAAATGACTATTTTTCGAGATAATGACCTACCTTCAAAATTGCTTTTGCCACAAGGTGGCATATATATTTGCTTACATGGAGAGCAAGCTTTGTGCAGAAATTTTAATATTGTCATAGATCTTATCTTTATCATTGATTCTGAATATCTATTAATCTGAATCCTCCCAGGTTAATTTAAAAAATAAATAAATAATTATAATTTCACTAAATTTTACACGGTATAACATACAAGTTGAAATCCCTTAGCATATCAAGTATAAAGTATTTAATTTGAATCGTGTGCGAGATGTAACACGTTACCAATGGTCACACTATTAGGATATGGATACAAAAATTGAAGGGAGCAAATATTTGGCAGAAACAAACATTCCTTACAACTAATTTGTATACATGAAAACATCATCTAACTCTAAAAATTACAGCATAAATGTTTCCGCCCCTAATTTAATTACTTGATATGGTTAGAAACGGATTGATTTGTTGAGAATTAATTGTTTGCAACCATGCTTTACAAAGTACTCCACCATAGCTTAATTATGAGAGACACTTTGAGATGGCATCTAATGTTCCATGAAACGCCATTTCAGAACCATAAGTAGTGGTTGAACCATAGAAAATTTATTTTTGCACTCAAGCTTTGAAATGTCTTGAAAATTCAATGGTTTCATGATTTCGTCAAACTTCTTGCGATGCATTGCATTGTAAACAGCCTGATTCCTCAAATCGTCCCCATCACTCCAATATGCTAATTTACCCAGACGAAATCAAAATATTCCCTAGGCATAAAATTCCTATATTTTAACAAATTTGACTCAGGAAATATTGGACAAAGTGCCTCTATTTTTGACGACATCCAATTAAAGGAATGAACCTCTTTAGATAGGTGAGATAGTGGTATATCATCCACGGCATCATCGAGGTCAACCGAATAAGGTAAAAGCTGATTACCTTTCCTTCAACTATTTCAGCTGGCAAGTAACTGATTACGACTTAGAGTTGATGTCGGTCTCGTTTGAAAAGTCCGACAATTTAGTCTCAGTCAACTTTCTGTAAAGGGATGAAAAATATATCCATATGTTACTAGTGTGCTGATATGGTCAGACGGGAAAATGGTGTTATAAACATAAAACTATATAATTATATATTTCATTATATACTCAAAATAATAGTTAATTAGTGTATCTTTGATGTGCATATTTCAAAATAGCAAAAGAATAATGAAATATGCAAAAACCTAACCTATCTTTTCCCGAAATTGTTTTTACTCTAGGAAAAAAATCTTAAGCAGACTTGTCCTGCTGAACTGTACAAAAGGAAATCGTACAAACAGCTTATTCGAAAGGTCAATTGTTATTACTTAAATATGCTTAATTAGTCAATATTATTTCACCTTGTTTATGGAATATCAATTCATTAGAATAAAACAGAGAATAAGATTAATTCTAGCATTTAATATAAATTTGATGTAATTTTTTAAAGAAATTTAATATAAATAGCTAACCATATCCCTAGATACATCTCAACATTAATATATATATCGAAAAAAATTGACGAGGATACGAAAGGTTGAGTGAAGTAATTCCTCAAATATCTGAGTTTTGGTAGCCTACATTAAAGGTTAGAGCCAATCAAGAAAAACGATGCCATATTTGGATTCAACACCAGAAAAATATACTCTAAAATCTCTCCAATAACATTAGCAATGAAAAGAATGTTCAGCAATGTAATCATTATCTATTTATATAAAGCTTTAGAAGACCTTAAGACTTGTGCTTCCTTCTCTCTTATGCATACATAGGAAGGAGAAATGAAAGATTATAGAGATAGCACCGAAATTTGCCCTTTCATTTTTAATACGAAGTGGCTTGCACTTACGTAATGATCGCCAATGGTTTAAAGGGCTTTAAAAGTGAAACGGGCCTTAAGGCAGATGCTATCCCCATAGACTATGTAGATGGTACGATAAATTCCCGTTATAGTAAAAATGGTACAAGAATTATATTATTATTTAAGGATATTCTGATAGGTAGACGGTGTCCCCCAAACACCTTTCGTCCCTAAATTGGGATAATATACAAAGTATCACAATTTAGATCTTTATCTTAGCGCATATAAATTTCAGCGGCAACCACTACCTGAATAACAGGAACGAAGCAATCAAGTAAATGACAACAAGAGAAGAATGATAGAAAGAGGTAATAAAAACTGTCTCGAAAGGACACATGAAAACTAGTCGTCGACACATCCAGCCCAGAATCCAGTTGCCTCCTGAGTAAAATTAGCGACTAAATATAAAGTTTAGAAAAGAACCTATCACTTCCACACGAGGGATAAAATTGATAATCGTTCATTTCTTGAATAACTAACTAGAGTATACATTTTACATTTCAATACAGCTAGGCAAGATTTGGACCCATATTACCCCTCATAACCCCCTAGAAAACAAACCTGCCATTTAGATTTAATCCCAATTTCTATTAAATACAATAGAAACTATACAAGGGACAGTATTCGTCCAAACCTCTTTACATTTTACTAAAACCATTTTAATATTTGGTCCATAACACTCCGCCTTTTGACTTTTCATTAAGAAACCATCACCATCAATTGAATTCCTTCAATGCTTCAAAAATAATAAAACGGTACTCTTTGAAAGAGCTTTACATGTAAATAGAACCGTTTCAATCTTTCATTTGCCTCTCTCATCGTTTCTTTCGACCAAGAGTTCATTACCTAAAACTGTTCCTATAAAACAGACACTTTCTTCCAAACCTACAAATTTAAAAGTACAAAATTTTTAAACGTGTCTCTCTCTGCTCATTCATAAGCGAAAACTAGGTCTTGAATACTTTTCATCTGTCCAAAAAGTATAAAAGAAGAGACGACGCTCTCTCAAATTCATTTCATTTACATACAACTTTTCAACTTAGCCTAGCCTACCTTCACGAAACGAACTACTGGTTAGAGTTGAAGAGATGCTTTTCTTCTAAACATCTCTAGATCAAATCTATTTAATCCACTCATTTATCAATATCACTACATTTTTCTCTGGCATTCCATAAACCAAATCCCACATTATTCCCAAATCTTTACTCAGCATAATTCTGCTGCGCTCAGACATAGGTTCGGGATTTCGTTTGTTTTGGATAGGAGAACAAAGATGCAAAATTCATCTCTTTCCATCTCTTTCCAACTCGTGTTCCCCTTTAGAGTAAATAATAATTAATCAGCAATTTGCGCCGAACTTAGGCGGAAAGCTCCGTTGAGCAGAAAGCTCCATAATCTATGATTTAACTTCCGACTATAAGAGAATTTTCAGCTGAAATTGGGGAACACACGCACATACACACGTTTTCTTGCGAAGAGAGTCAAATCCCGACGATCGTATGCATAGTGAGTGCGAATATTTGCTGAAGGCTTTGGATATGCTCCGCCCCATAATTTAAGTAAGGGTAATGAGATTTATTAGCTTCATACGATACAATCTTCTTTTTAATATTACTTTTTTCTTTACATTTGCTCATCATGTCTATTCTATCTCCTTTTTCAAAACACATAGTTGAGTCAAATAAGGCTGCAAGCATTTCTTATGCTTATCTGTTTATCGCTAAAACAAAGTTATAAGGGAGATATCAATAAACCTTTTGGCATATACCTTTCCAGTGCTCCCAGCATTTTGTGTCGAAGTGTATTGATCTTTAAAGCTAATTCCTCTTTCCTTTTGTGTATATTATCTTATTTATCTTAAATCTACTAATTTCGAGCATAACACAATCATTTCAGCTATATTATGCTTCCTAGGCAGTAATTCTTCATCTTGTGAAATAGACCAGGGTTCACTAAAGGAGAATTTCTCTATTTACCAACTATAGTGACAACTTCTGGGGATGTTTATTAGTTGAAGATTGTTAAAGTGTAGCTTATGTCAATATTATGAATATCTGAAATTTGCTGATGTTCTGAAAAGAATGAACGAAATGATGTTCTGATATTATTTAAGTTAGGATGATTCCTCATAAAATTCAATAGCATATATATATATATATATATATATATATATATATATATTTATATATATTTGTTGAAGACTATAGTATATTTCGCCTTGATAAATTTTAGTCCATCATGTAGATAGTAGATAACTTGTCTTATGTTCATATTTCTTTTTAATAAATGCGTTTGGTAAAAACAAAACTTAAATTGCTGAGCTTTCGATCTATTCGATCATCTTCTGAGCATCTTTAGGAAGTTTTTTCTTTTTTACCGATGAAGTATGGTGGAGTCTGAATCAGTGTGAATGAAAAGGAAACGGTTTTTAGTGGATATTTATTTATCCTTCTTGAGCGTTACGTAAAGGCAAACGAGCTAATCCGGTAAGTAGAATTTTTAAAACAACTTTACTGTTCCATTTCAGCTCGTATCATGAGTGTTGGCCAGCATTTCTTCGTTTATTAAGATGAACAAAGTGAATAGTAGTAGTAAGTAGACTACCTTACTTTTTGATAGGTTGAATTCATCATGTCTGGTCGTGGCAAAGGAGGAAAAGTTAAGGGAGGGTTCTGAGAACTTCTGCAGCCAGACAAGTTAATTTACACTCGTGTGTGCAAGCAAGCAATCTTAATCGAAGAAAGATCAAGCTCTAGAAGAAGATAGGAAGATCTAGGCAGGGGGGCCCATGGGCCCGGCCCTTCAAGAAACTAGGCGGGTCCCCCTTCGTATCCTACGGCTGGCAACAAAACGGGATCGGCTGACGGTCATGAACACAATCTACGGAAAGTTCAACGTCTCCATTCTACGACTCTTCGGAACGCCCTCAGGTTAGGCGAACATTTGCGATAACATGCTGGACATGGGGAAGTTAGTTCCAGAGGAGGTTAAAAAACATCTACAAAAAATAGGATTGGAGGCGCTCATTCCATACAAGATCGTCGTACAAAGAACAATCATACTACGACGGCTTGACCTCTTTATTTACGGAGAAATCCTTTAAAGAATTCAAGGCCGAGCTGCCCGACAAACAAAAATGGGCCAACATAACAAAAATAGAAAAATTCGGCAAGGCCAACAGCATAGTTAAGATCATATTCTCGAACAGTCAGATTGATTGTTAGGATTCTACCTCAGGGAAACCCCCAAACTAATCAAAACCGAGAAATATATCCCCATCGAGAGCTGCTTCAAATGCTACGCGGTTCAGCAGCCCCAAACCAAAGAATGCCTAACGAAAGAGATAGGGTGTTCGGACCTCGCCGGATTCGGACACGGTTGGAAAGAATGTAGAGCCGAAAGAACAAAATGCATCAACTGTGGTGGCGAACATAAAGCCATGGCTATGAAATCCCCCATCAAAAAAAAAGCAATCCTAGGAAAGAAAGAGAAACAGAAAAAGGAAAAGGAAGCAAAGGCAAAGTCATACCTCGATGCTGCCACAACAATGAACGCCACAGAAACCGCGACAAAACTGTTTATGCCAAAGGAAGGGACAGAAATTATGGCAATGGTAATTTTCGCCCACTTGGTAAACTTGGCTCGCTTCAGCACTTTTGCAGATGAGATAAATCAGCTTCTACAAATGAACGGGGTTAAAAAGGAGTTATGGTTCCCGTCGAACCCTACCTCCCACGATATTCTTAAAATACACCTCACAGAATAACACCGAGAAGAAAAGAAAAAGGAAACGAAAGAAAAGGAGGAATCAGCCTAAGGAGAAGAAAGACCAAAAAATCAAAACCCAAAGAAGTCTCCAAAGAAGAAAAACAAAGGAAAAGAAAAAATAATGAAACTGAAGAAAGTAAAAAAAAAAACAACAGAAGAAGAGGACGAGGACAAAGAAATATTAAAGTACCCAGGAGTTCGCCTCACAGAAAAGAAGGAGATATTGGAAATGGGGTACTTCTTCAACGAAGAAGAAGTGTTCCTCAAGGTCTTCGGTTCACCCATCAACAGACCGCTGAAAGGGAAAATTGAGGAACTCACAGAAGGCCTAAGAATGGGCACATTCAAATGGACTCACGAAGGACCCGACTCACCGAAGGAAATAGCAGGACTGCTGGAGGAAGGCGCATTCTACATTCCGGATTCGTGCATCCATACAGTGAACCTGAATGTTTTTAAGGTAATTAAGAACGGACAAAAGACCTCACAAATATCCAAATATGTGAATGATAAAAAAGTGAATAATAAACAAAAAGGGGAAATATCAAACGAAGGGAATAAATCAAAGTAGAAATACGATAAATGAATAAATTTAAGTGAAAATAAATTCCCAGTGAAATAATAAAAATAGGATATATAACAAAAATTAAGTGTATAAAATTTTGGTTCTAATGAGAAATAATTATAAGTAGAATGTGTCAAAATAAAGTGTATAAAATAACGGTACTAATATGAAATAAGATAAATAAAAATTGTTAAACGTTAAAAATTGAAATATTAGAAAATGTAGAAATAAATAAAAAAACATGAATAGACTAATAAATGAACGTAATTTAGGTATGAAGTATAGGTATTAAAATAAATTGAATAAGTAAAAGGAAAATAAATATAGCGTATAAACTAAGGCGAAAAATGAATTACCAAATTAATAATTAATATAAAGAGAATAAGAAAAAATATAAAATAAAAGAGATAATAGACTGCGCTACGCTCTGAATAGAGTTACTCTAGCCACACTTAGAAAACTTTCAAAGTCCTAATCTACATAGCTTCAAATATAAGATTTTAACATAGGTGAAGATATCCTCTACGCGTCAAAACCGCTGACTTTGAAAGAGAGACCTTTGTTTCGGTGCAGGTCTGCTTCTGGTGCTACGCTTTAGAGCAGCACACGATTAAAGAATGTACATTCCAGGGTAAAGTGTGTTCAGAGTGCGCCGGAACCGGGCACACCTGGAAAGAATGTACCAATGGGCGGAACAAAGAAGTGCTTAAATTGTGGAGGCCCTCGCCGCACACTATCCATGTCATGCCGCATGAAAAAGACCCTGGTTAACGAGAAAAAGAAGAACATGTACGAAGAAAAGACTCGTAACGCAAACACCCCCTACGCCCAGGCGACGCAAAACCAGGACAAGGGCAAAACTTTATTACAGCTTGACCCATCAATGAACCTGGATCTGGTTATGTGCGTGATTCACGCCCATTTTGTCAATATTGCAAAACCTGGAAGCTACGCCTAGAAATTAACAGAATGCTGACCCAAAACGGGATGAAACCTATGTGGTTCCCCGACCACTCCCCCTGGACTGAACTTTACCAAACCTAGACGGGAAGCAAGCTTAGAACTACTTCAAGAAGCCGATCATAGTCCAGGGACCCCCGACTGAATAAGCAGGTAGATCCCGCAACACTCGAGATAATGGAGACCGATCTGCCCGCCCAAAAGACGAAAGCCCAGCAAAAAAGATAGGAAGACGGCACCCTTACGAAAGAGTACGGATGTGAATATGAAAATTTATGCCTCACCATCGTCACCACTTTCGAGACTGCAAAAGTCAAAGACACAATCGATGGAGTATTAAAAGGGAGGTTCAAATATAACTACGACACTAATGACACCGAGAAGGAAATGCTTTCGGCTCTCAAAGGAGGTAACATTGAACTCTGCCCCGAGTCATACTTCAACTTATCTCATGAACCGTTCAAAAAAAAAAAGCTCAGGAAGAGTGAGGTCGCCAGCATGCGAAGAACAAGCAAAGGTTCAGAATACCCAGGAAGAATAATATGGCTTACAATACTATGTTTATTATCAGAATTATGATATTTTCGCTAAATATCAATGGTTGGGAAAATAAAAAAATCGCCTACAACAACATCATATGCGAAGTAGACCCGGACATAGTTCTAATCTCGGAAGATTGCCTTAGTACAGATGTGAACCCCCTGAGAATTTATAACTATAATATTATTACGTCCAACCATTCTAACGAAAGATAAGATGGTGTCGCAATAGTTGTACGAAAGGGCATCAAGTACAGGGAAATAGCAGATCTAGAAGAATCATATGTTGCCATTAAGATCAAAACAACCATCGACGACCTTGTCATAGCTGTGGGCTGCCAACCTCAAGGACGGCCATATCTCTCCATCCCCAACTTCATCCGACTTTTCAGAAGAAACACCTCAACCATACTGATTGGAAACTTCAATGCCTGATGCAGAGAAGCGGGTTACACAACTGGATTCAACGGATCGGGAACCTCCCTGGGCCTGCTTATTTATCGAGATCGGGTGCGTAGAGTCGACCCTAAATTCCCGACGTACCTAGCAAGAAGATTCTCGACGACCCCTGATATCGTCCTTGTAAACTCCAACTTTGCCCTAAACCAAGCGACTGTTGCTGGCCCATACACATCATCGGACCATGTAAGTATGGTCACTACTGTCTCAACCTCCCCTATACAGTTGAAGTTTCCATCCCGTAGGTGCATGCCCAAAGCGAGTTGTGAAAAATATAGAAGACTAGTACAGAACTACCGACTAAACCAACTGGACGGGTCGACACTAGAAGAACTCGACAGTCATCTAGATGAGATTATGACAAGGCTAAAGGAGATAGACAGGGTAGCCATTCCTAGGGTCGAATACAAGACTCTCCCAGCGCCACGATAGGATGAGAACATAATAAAAAAGAAGATCAGGCTGGATGAACTGGTCTTGAGGATAAGGTGGCTTGGGTATACGGCAGACTGCTACCGGGAGCTCAAAAATCTCCGTCTGGAACTGAAACTTCTGATAGCGGAAAAGTCGAAAGTGATCTGGGATGGAATGATAGAAGGGATAGACGCAGGAGGTGATCCTAGGAAGTTTTGGAGCCAAATTAAGAGGTTAAGTGGCACACTCCCCGCTAAAACTAACATCAACATTATAGTGGACGGGATAAAAATCTCAGAAGATCCATTTCAGAGATCATTGGGAAATAAAGTTTACAATCACAGAGGAGGAGAGCCAGGACTTCGATATGAGTACGAGGAGGAGAACCAGGACTTCGATATGGAGTACGAGAAAGAGATCTTGGCGGACTTGGAGGCTCAAGGGCCAGTCTTGACTCCCTTCCATTTCGTCGATACTACCAGAGATATATAAGAGGAGGGTAGACCATTCACCCAAAATGAGTTTGAGGCTGCTCTCAAAAGTTTCAAACAACTAGCCTCAGGCATTTCGGGCATTACTAAGGCTCACTTGACCAATCAACATGGCAATTTTAAGCCTGTTCAATGCCTGTCTTAACATTGGTTTTTTCCCCGTTCAACTCATGAGGGCTAGAATGATCTTTCTTTTAAAGCCGGGAAAACCCAAAGGTGAAGTGAAAAGCTACAGGCCCATATCGCTCCGGAAGTTCATAGAGAAGCTCCTTGAGAAATTGTTTAATGATAGGCTGAGGGACTCTCTTGAAGAAAATGGTTGTTACAACGAGCAACAACATGGATCCTGGAGACACCTGGGAACTGAAGCAACCCTTGCCCTGTTGACTAAGAACATTGCCGTTACAGAGGCTGAGAACAAAAGGATAAATTTAGTACTCAGGGATGTCTCATATGCCTTTGATAAGGTATGGATCTCCGGACTAAAAAAGAAACTCTGCGACCTACACATGGGCACAAACGTCACCAGACCTCTTTGTGACTACCTTGAGAACCGCAAGGCGATCATAAAAATCAACGACATCGAAGAACAGCCATTCCCCATGGGGACCGGGGTACCCCAAGGAGGTTGTCTTTGTCCTACCCTGTATATGATCTACACAAGCGATCTTTCCTTTTCCACCCAGGATTACGCAAACTACATCCAGCTGGCCGACGATATCTCGTAATTGATCACCAGAGATTATCTCAATCCCATCGACATCGCAAATAGAACGGCAGAGGAAATAAACAACCTCAATGCCTACGAGACTCGTAATAAGATCCGCACTAATGTGGAAAAATTTAAAGTCCTCTCCATCGGACGTAAAAAAACGGCCGACATTCTAGTGCAAGACGAATTTTATCCATACACTCGAGAAGCCCGAGTCCTAGGATTAAAAATACCATCATCAGGATACGGCGCACATATCAATATAAAAGTTGCACAAGCCAGCAACGATTACGCGAACTGTACAGATTTAAGGGACTCTTCCGTCGAAACAAAGGGAAATTGTACCTGGCCCTGGTGCTGCCAATCCTGCTATATCCCACCATCCTTGTGAATCTAGAGAGTAATACCCAGCTGGAGAAAGTGCAGGCGGTACAAAACCAGGCTCTCCGTTTCATTTTTAATGCATCTAAATTGGATCGCATACCCTCGACCAGACTTAATGCCCTTGCAGAAGTGGAACCTCTAAATGTAATCTTACATAATAGGGCGAAATCGATTCGGAAGAAAATCTAAGCGAGAACAAACCGAGAAATATGACAACCCAATATAGAAAACCGACTGAGACACTACAAACGCGGATTCAAAAGCAGCCGCCTGTTTACGCAGGAGGATGTGTTACTTTATTTAGATAAAGAATACCTGAACAGCTCAAAGATTTTCACAAATAGGACAATGAAGACCATTGTTCATATATGTTTTAGAAAAAAAAGATCAGTAGTGGAAGAATAACCAAAATAAAATAACATTAAATCAACAAATTATAAATAAAATTAATAAAATGTTCCGAAGTGCACAAAAGTAAAACTAAAATAACATGTAGAACGTACTCAAATTACGAGTAAACTCTAAATCCCAAGCACCAAGTCAAACAAATACAAAGGCGCGAATGCTTAATTTCTCACATCAAGAACGCTAAGAAATAAAGAAGACGACGAGAAGACTATGCACACATCCTCTTCTACTATATCATTTTTTTTCACTATAACCTCTCTTAATAGCTTACACCCATTTTCCCATCATTTATTATCAAATCAAATTAAAATAAAAGATATTAAAATGTCTAAAATTTTGGATACTAAAGTGAAATAATATAAATAGAATGCTAAACGTTAAAATTGTAATAATAATTAAATCACTCAAGAATAATAATTTTTAAATGTACAAATAAAATATCACGCAAAAATTATTATTTTAAATGTATAAATAAGAAATGAAATATAACAAAATAAATAACGTAACAACTCGACGTGATAATTTGTTTATAAATTAAATATATACAATAACTATCTTAATATAATAATAAAAAAGATAGATGACCTCCACATTTCCTGGAATTTCGTTCTTCTTACTGCTCTATGTAAACTTTCCCTTCTCTACTCTCCTTTTTGTGTGTATATTCAACACTATTATGCAAATTCTTTTTGCTTATATGTAATTTTATATGTAAAAATATTAAAATCTGTAAACTCTGCCCTTCTTGATAAATAAATAAATAAATAAGATGGCTTCTAAGATGTTTAGCCTAGCTTTATTTCCCTCTTTTCTTGCAATTGTTTTGTTTTCAACCAGAATATCTCTAGTTAGATTGATGTTAGATTGGTGGTGGTTTTCATGCCAATATGTTTTGAGTTATTATGAAGCTTGCAGTCTTGAATGGGGCATTTAAACTCGTAAACTATGTTGTTTGAATTTATTTTAGAGGAGTTTTGGCAGCTGTTACTTTTCTTAAGGTGATTGTTAACTTTTGTCGTTTTATAGTATATAATAAGTTCAACTTTGTCTAATTTATTCTAAACCTTGATGTTACGGTTAACAATGTCTTGATGTTTTTTTTTGTCTATTTTATAGGCCGTAGACATAGATATTAAACTGTAACATCAAAGTTAAAAATCAAGTGAACAAAATTCAACTTATTATATGCTATAAAATGAAAAAGGTTAACAGTCTCGCTCAAGCATACATATCTTCCAATATCATAACACTGCTTCATTATGTGGAGATAGAAAATTTAAACTTAGCTCATCTTAGTATAATTAATCATATTCATTCTTTACTACGTTTTCATCCTCACAGTTCTCAATTATACACTAGTATAGTCCATACAAATTATCGACACATTCACACCCAATTTTTCATTTATGCCGTAAACTCAAACTTCCCTTAGGGTTCATTCATCATTGTAAATTGTAAATTCTAAAATTTCAGGAATCGTCAGATCAATATAGTTAAATTATTTATAAAGCAGTCATATTTATTATTTGTTATAAAGGGTTTGTTGCAAAGATTTAATTTCTCTCAATTAATCATATAGATGATAAGCTAAAACGTTGATTTTTGTGGCAGCCATGGATTCTAATACTAATTGCCTTCATGATGGGAAACTAAAAATACCTTCACATTATTTTCATTTTCCCGAATGTCATCACTTGGAAAACATTTCCATCCGAAATTCCCTGATTGTTTACGAATTGCAAAAAAAAATTAAAGGAATGAATAGTCTCCTCTGAAAGGCTGACCTATGATGCCGCCACATATACATTTCGGAGAGTTGAGTCCAACCCTCTCCATTGTACCTCACTTATTTTGATTTGATAGACGAGATATGTATCTTTAAGACAATTTTCACCACGGAGGAATACCAGAATTGCGTGCCCTTATGCCTCAACATATTATTATTCCCCATAAGAACTCCTGCAGTGATCAACCCTTTTCTTCTTTCTAGTGTTGAATCAGGTGCATACAACTTCACGGAAGTTGTATCTTGGTTTGTTTTCCCTCGATACAAAAACTTAAGACTTTGCTTCTTCTAGGTACTTTATTCTATTCTACGCATTGATTTTTTTATATTTTCAAATATCTGGTATGAAAATGAGATCTGCTCTTATTTAAAAGTCAGGGTATGTCTTGGAGCTTACAGGGACTGGAATATAGTTACATTCTCATGCCCACAGTAAAGAGGTAATGTCTCTCTTTACACTCTCTACGTATGACTGCAAAAGTCTATCTTTATGTATCTTTGCTTCCCTTTCTTTCACATGCATTTTAGAAACTGTTAGAATTACGTACATTAATTAGTTGAGTAGGTCGTTGTTCGTACATACAAATACAAATTGGTTGCTTTTCTTCCGTTTGACTTCGATAAACCTATGCTCTACAAATCTACGCAAGTCGAATCTTATTTCGTATGAGTCCCCGGGCTATTTTCTAAAACCTCGTTTCTATGCCTTTATATTTGATTTTTATAGTTTTATAATCTTATTTTCAATTATACGATCTTTTCTGGATCTGCCTAGCGAAGGCAACATCCGCCGACTCTATTTTAAAGGTTAGATAAGAGTTTGCTTGTTGTTATCTTCAAACCAATTTCACTTTCCTCTTTCTGTAAATGGCTTTTTATTTACACCTCCTCTCACTTTGTATATGAGTTCTCGTTTCCACTTTCAAAGTGTTGGAAGATGCTGAGGTTGTTTTAAATGTTTTCCTCAAATGAATTTACGTTTTATATTTATGAAAAAATGACAATGGCAATAATAGGAAAGGTATCCAGGTTTAGGATTAAGTTAAAGGCACCGGGAAAGTTTCTTTAGAATCATAATATTTGTGATGTATACATGCAGATGCATATATATTCACGCACATATTTGCCCATACTCAAGCCAACACGAAAACGTCTTTACATTCATGTGCATAAATTCTCAATGTAACAGTTCATATACAGAAAAAACCTACATTACCTGACTCTGATAAGTCCATAGACATAGCGGAACATTGATAGTCGTAAACTACTAAGACCATAACAATGCAGTGGCTTTTAAAATCTAATTTCCAAGAAATGATAATTTTGATTCTTTTATAATTGCTTGTGAATCATATATAAAACTTATATATCTAATTAGCTTGATTTTACTATCAGGATTTCTTGCCACTGGACATTTCAATGAACAAAGGCTGTTCTTTTTCAAGTTTAAACACTATGAACTAAGTGGTAATATGTATTTCTATCACATTTTGCTTTATCAAAATAAAACTCTATTAACTCTTTTTATGTTAGTCTTCAATGCTTTCAAAAAATACAGACACAGTCTTAATCTTACCTAAATCAAGGTTAGGTTAGTCACTCTGCAGTATTTTAATTGTTGTTTGTACATTCTAGTTTCCTTTTCTAATCTTTAAGAGACTTCCTAGTTCAGGTGATTAGCGACTTGTTCTAAATTCTTTCATAAACCAATGGTAAAATGATAAATGAATCCTAGCTGGCATATTCTATTTCGTATTTATCTGAAGAGAATCTACGAGTTGGTAACCTGTGCATTTATACTCATAGCAAATATTGGACGCCAAGTTTCTTTGAATAAATGCGTATCGTAAACGGTAATATTTGCTTACTAAAGACATCAACTCAACCCATATTTCAAGCTTTTACTCCAACTTTTATCTTTGGTAATTATGGTTTTCCTGACATTATTCGAGCACCCTGTTTATTTGGTACTAGACAACGAATTAACAACCAGTAAAAGGCTTTCTCCATTTAGCAACAATGTTATTACCCCAAATCTTCTTTGCCATGACTGAGGAATCAATGAGACGATTTTATACAATATTCTTGTTGCATTTGTTTGTTGAAAAAAGCGTTTCTACCAAAGATATTGCAGAAAAGAAATTAATAAAAGCAACCTGTTTACTTCTCACCTAAATTGATCTTCTTTGCCATTCCATTACTGCATTTGAACCTTAGTCAAGTTCGATATTTGGATATTTTACATAAAAAAACAATAAAGGCGAAAGCTTCGCAAATAAAAAGTAAATTTCGGTTGTGCATTTTTCCCTTACCAAACCTCTCGTGATCTATTACTATTTTAATTATGGTTGTATATAGTGCTAACGAAACTGGTTCGCAATTATCAACTGTTAATTTTGCGCATATTTTTAAATTCGTTTTGGGTAGTTTTTTTATTAAAATAAATGAAATTTGGTATATTTTGGGAGCAAGAGACATAAACGTCTCATTCAAATTCCCAAATTAAATACAAACCATGAGATTTTCGACTTCTTCAACGTAGGCAGAGGGATGATAGAAAGGGTCAGAAGCGAGTTAGAATACTCAATTTAAGTAAAGCCGTTGCGACAAGAAAGATGTAATTGTTGTGATCCAAGAGATCACAACATTTTTCTAAGAATTTGGTGTGTCAATTGGAATTGGGAAAGGTATTGATGAATAACACCCGCCTGAGCCTGACATTCTGTAACTGTTCTCTGACGAGAAAAAATTCTGCCAAGATCAGAATATAAACTTTCAAAACAACAGCTGGGTCGCACTAGCACGAACAACGTCTCCAGAGTCATGAAGATGAAATTTCAAGCGAAAATCATGGACTTTAGTGTCTTCATTAAGGGAATGTGACGCCATTCTAGTACATTTCTTTTGTCAGGGCCTTAGTTAGAACAATGATGGCTACATTCGTGTTTCAAGCGAGATATCCAAGTTCAGGGTCGACTGGCTAGTTGCAGTGAAGCCTTACGTGAAGCAGCCAGACGCTGCTTTCTAACACAAAGCAACAAAACTTATCCTTGGCTGGTGGAGAATTTTTTCGATCACACAGTACCTGACATTTGGCCTCCTGGGTGAGATGATCGCAGCAACTTGGGATTAATGGAATGGGTCACAGTGGAAAGAGAGACAAAAGCTCGAGCTGCAACCCAAAGTAGCAACTGATGGTTAGTAATACAAGGGCCTTCATGGTTGTAAAAGGGATGAACAAGACGAAGGCCTGTGGCCAGTTCCGACGTTATCTCAGGCTCTTATCTAGACCAAGGAGGGGTTAAAAAAAAATGTCATTACGACAAAGTGACCAAAAACTGACTAACATCTAAAAAAAATACCACTGATTTATTTTTTTGACTGAGAAGGTCATTATCAGAATTACTACCATCCACACACTGCATATATATATATTGCAAAAAATCTCAAAAGAGAAATTTAAAGCGGATTCCAAGTAATTCGCACTTTATTCAGTTCACTCCCAAAAAATACGATAAAGTTCGAAAGTACCCTAAATCCGCTGTTCATTTTTACTGTCGGTTTTTCGGCAATTATTGCTCTACTCAGGCACTATTTTTTGAGTTTCTCATATCCATAAAATATATATATATATATATATATATATATATATATATATATATATATATATATATATAAATAACCACTGTGGAGGAGCGTAGCATTTATTATCTCGAGACCAGTTTTGGCATGGAGTTTGTCATGCCAGCATCAGTCGAACACTCAGAATACATGCAGTCACACCAAGCGTACAATATATACATAGTTTACAGGGATCCAATTTGAGTTCCTAATCAGGGGGTGTGAATTTAAGTTCATAAAAACTATCTTTTAAAATTAGATCTTTGACTTAGGGGCTGCACTTAAATTGCCCACCCGAAAGGTTAAAGTTGTGGATTTCATCTATAACGGTGGGTTCAATGACCTTTCTTTACGTAATTCCTTACACGGGTAGATTAGTCTGGCTGGTGGGAACGCTATAGGGTGATAAAAGTCATTACTGTGTGTAAAAAGACTAGAGGATCTGTTTCCCGTGTAATGTGTCCTGTGTGTTTCTACATTCTCTTGTCCAAATTTCTTCCTGTTTCGCCTATGTAAAATAAAGAGCAGTTAATTTCTTTACAAGAGATTTAATAGACTTCTGCTTCGTTGGTTCCTTCTATAGGTTTGGTGTTAGAGAATGAGTTTTAATGGTCGAAAGGTATTTAAAAGTGGTGCGATAGGGAAAAGGATACTATTCAAACCTTTCAGTAATGAAGAAAATGGAAGGGAGAGGCAGTTTCTTTTATTATCTGCGTTCCTACTTTTAGGGCAATAGTAATTTGACTTGACCTTAGATAAGCATTCATTGATGATATGGAGGTGGCATTTTACTTCTATAAATGTACAGGTGATGGAAGTAATTTCATAGGAAAAGAAACATGGTTCACATATTCTAAATCATCTCAAAAACATAGAAATTACAATGGCTTTTTTTAATTTTTATATGATGACAAGAGTAAAAATGGATGTAAGAATTTGAATTAATCGTTTTACAGTATACAAAGACGGTGGGTCGGTCATTTACTCTTACAATTTTAACATCGAGGAAAGGTAAACAATCATTATTTTTCAATTCAAATTTGAATTTTAGGGTAGGGTGTAGGTTATTGAGGTTGTTTATAAATTGTCCAAAGATTCTAGATCATTTAAAGGCCACGTCGATATGACGTCATCAACATATGTGTACCATACAAAATTTGGGATGGGGTCACAGAGGGGAGTAGAGACATTTCGAAATGTCCATAAAATGATTGCACAGAATGCGTAACAAAGGATTTCCCATACTCAGCCAATGTTTTTGGCGGAAAAAACCCATATCACTATTAAAAGCATTTTCAGTGACGGAAAGTTTAACTAGGTTAACAATTTTTGTTTGGCGTAATAGGAGGTTTAATCTCGGGTTCCATAATACATTAGAAAATACCTTAAGGGCTTCATCAACCGCTACATTGGTAAAAAGACTTTCTACATCAAATCTTACTAAGCGACTGCCTTTGCTGTCCATTTTTCTAAATTTCTCGATTAAATCTGATGAGTGAACTATATGTGATGATGAGGTTAATCCAACGGCATTTGAGAGAGTATTGGCCAGCCACTTAGAGAGAAAATATGCATGAGAGCCAATATATGATACAATTGCTTTGGGTTTTTGGCAACCCAAACACACGGGGGAGGGAGAGATTAATTGGTTTGAAACGTTGGAGGAGATCGAGATGTAATCGTTTGAAAAGTTTTGTTAATATTTTGTTGACGGAAGCAGTTTTGTTACATAAAGAGCTAGAAGACAGCTTTTCATAGGTGTTTGGATCACTAAGTTAATAGTTCACCTTAGCAGAATAAGAGTCATTGTCTAAAAAGACGATTTGATTTTTTTATCGGATTTGATGAAAACAATATTTTTATTCGAATTTAGTGATTTAAGGTTAATCATTAGGCGTCTAGGTATTTCTAAATATTGAACAGTATCACAATTGGACAAAGCACCAGCAACAATGCTATGTAAGAAATCACTGTCAGAATTATCACTTTCACAAAATTTATTTATGGATATAAGGTGACTAAGGGAGAATGAACTCATCAATGAATGCTTATCTAGGGCCAAGTCAAACTTCTTTTGCCCTAAAAGTAGGAACCAAGATACTAAAACAAACTCCCTCTTCCTTCAATTTTCTCCATTACTGAAAGGGTTAAATAGTATCCTTTCACCTAAGCGCACCAATTTTAAATGCCCTTCGACCATTAAAAAAATCATTCACTAACACTTAACCTATAGAACTAACCAACAAAGCAGGAGTCTATTTAATCCCCTGTAAAGAAATTAACTGCTCTTTCTTTTATATAGGCGAAAGAGGAAGAAATCTAAACAAGAGAATGTAGGAAAACAGAGAAGACATTACATGAGAAAACACAGCCTCTAGTCTTTTCACAGGTCCCACAGGTCAAACTAATCTACCCGTGTAAGGACTCCCGCAAAAAAGTCATTAAATCCACCTGAAAGATGAAATCCCCAACTTTATCCTTTCGGTTGAGCAATTTAAATGCAGTCCTTACGTCAAAGATCTAATCTTAAAAGATATCCTTAATGAACTGACTGATTAGAAAATCCAATTGGATCTCTTTAAACTATATATATATTGTTCACTTAGTGTGATTGCATGTATTCTTAGTGTTCGACTGAGGCAGGCATGATCAACTCCATGCTGAAACTGGTCTCAAGATAATAAATAGTACGCTCATCCACAGTGGTTTTATTTACATATTTGTAATCTGTCATTAGATTTAACAATTGTTCATATATATATATTTATATATATATATATATATATATATATATATATATATATATATATATATATATATATATATATAATATATATATATATATATATATATATATATATATATATATATATATATATATATATATATATATATATATGTATATATATATATATATATATATATATATATATATATATATATATATATATATATATATATAGTCATATGAGTTTCACGGTGAATGTAAGGACACATAGGAGGCTGAGGTACATGTGATTCATTTATGGAACAACGTTTCGGGCGTTTCACCCATCTTCAGGTTCTAAAACATAAATTAATCTAATACAGTTTAAGAATATTAAAAATATTAAAAATAATTAGGTTAAGACTATGTAGGTAAATCGAAAATTAAAGAATAACTAGGGAATTGAAAACTCAAGAGAATCAAATTATCAATCTAATATAACAAACACTATTGAAACGAAAAAAAAAACAAAAAAACAAAAGTAAATAATCACAATATAATATTGCTTACCAATAAATCAGGAATTTAAAAGGCAAGAAAATCAAATTATTAATTTAATGTAATCACTATTGACACCAAAAAAAGAAGCAAAAACACAAAAGTAAAAAATTACAGTATAATATTGTTTACCGATGAAGTTCAGGAGACATCACGAGGTGAAGAAATTATAAAGGATGTGTCTCAAAGAAGGATAGGAATTTGATTGGTTGGTTGATAAATAAGAGAAGGTTGGTTGGTTGTTGAATGAGGTAATTAAAATTAAGAAATAAGAAGGGGAACAGCGGTATTATCTATGTTGAGTGTACGAGATTTTGTACGTATTAGTAGGGATTCTAAAATTCTTAGACTATATTCATTGTTATTATGACCAATTATTTGGAATTTATCTATGAAACATTCTGTCTTGCATTGTATACTATGATTTCTAATTACATAAGCTTCCTTCTTAGATAATATTTTTCCAGTGCGATGGCTCATTCCCATGTGAGAACAAAACCTCCCTTTCAATGAGCGAACCGGACCACCAATATAGGTTCCTTGCAAACAACAAGGACAAGTAAAAGCATAAACAACACGGCTGCTCATTCTAGAGGAAGTTTTTGTTTTGATGAGAAGAAACTTCCTATGGAAAGTGGGTTAACAAAAGTGATTTTGAAGTTGGTATGAAAGAAAGTTTTTGGGAGTAATTTGTTGCATTTTCTAGTGAATAATTTATTGTAAGGTCCCATTTCAGATACTACGAAAAATTTTTAATTTTTGGGAACATAATAAGAGAGAAAGGATGGTGAGTAAATTTTGATAAGAAAATTATTGATTAGTTTGTCAACCAAAGGTAGGGGGTAACAATTATTTTTAAAATAAGACTTTAGAGTCTGGAATTCATTGTGCATTAGGGAATAATTGGGGAAGTGATGGTAACCTCTATATATTAGAGATTTAATTGCACTGAGTTTGTGTGACAAGTCACAATGGCTAAAAAAATTGATTCATAGGCCACTAAAGGTAGGTTTTCTGAAAATTAAGGTAGTTAGTTTGTCGGTTTTTTCTATAATGACGTCTAAAAAAGGAAGTTGATAGTTACTCTCTAATTCAATGGTAAATTTAATGTTGGGATGATAAGAGTTTATAAAATTAAAAAAATGGTGTGCATGTTCTATATTCTCAAAAAAAGCAAAGATCTCGTCCACATACCTACGATAAAATATAGGTTTAAAATCTAAAGGGCAATGTTTCATAAAGTTATTTTCAAGATGAATCATGAAAATATTAGCTGCTATTGGAGCCATTGGTGAGCCCATTCATACTTTATCTATCTGTTGGTAAACCTTGTTATTAAATGAAAAATATTTCTCATTAAAAATCATTTCTAAAATAGTCTTGAAATTTTTACGAGAGAAATTGTGAAAGGTGCCTGTTTTGTTAATAATTAGATTTAAAATAATATCAGTTGTTTCATTAACAGGAACATTTGTAAATAGTGAGGCTACATCGTAATAGACTAGGACTTTTGAGAATAAAAAATTGTGTGACAATAATTTATTAACAAAAGAATAGCTGTTTTTTAATTGGGTATTGACCTATGGCTAACCCAGAGAGCAATTTAGCAACATATTTAGAAAGGTTAAAAGTTTCAAGAGAATAGGAAGCCAGAATTGGTCGGGGACGAACACCAGCTTTGTGTAGCTTAGGGAGGCCGTATAATAAGCCTAACCCATAACCACTAGAATGTAGAGCATCATAAGTTTGCTGGTCTATGACTTTAGTGGATTATATATATATATATATATATATATATATATTGTAGAGGAATAGACCCTCTCCTTTCTCTCCCAGTTGAGACAAGAGACCTTGACCGCAAAACATCCGGGTCAGACACCTTGGGTCAATCTCGTAACCACAGCCCCTCACCACTCGTCCATATGAAAAGCAGAATGGTTTAAACTGCAAGATCTCCCCTACGAGTGTATATTAAATTTCACCTCAAGTACGAAATTGGAGACACATTTCTCTCTAGCTCGAAGGGCCAGCTGGACCAGAGATAAGACTTGCTGAGATAAACCGTTGGAATGAGCCTCCTCCTGTGGCTCGTCCACAATCCAACCCCCTCCTACCTTTACCACAGTGGGATGACGAGGTATAAATACCAAACACTTGAAAAAAACGTGGTAGAATCCGTGAGTCAACCAGGCTACGAAGTCCCCTACAAGAGAGGCCGGGCTACCAAGGGGACTGATAAGCAGTTCATCCTCGAGCTAATCCCTGGTTATCAATCCGAACTTTAAGTTAACTTGTTCAAGTTCAACTTATTCTCGTTAGAGAAACCCCCTCCTCACTATCCTCGCCCTTAAAGAAGAACCACCGACCCGAGTACAGTCCTCGCCCTTGAAGAAGACCCCCCTCCCGAGTAAAATCCTTACATTTGAGGACTTCCGAAACGAAGAAGAAAAAGCCCCTCCTCGAGTGCGTTACCCGGTGGTCACACCGAACTCTAAGTTAACTTGATTTAAGAACTAAGTTCAACTTACTCTCGTCAGAAAGACCCCTCCTATCCTGGGGCCTCCTAAAGAACAGGGATAGTCCTCACCCTTGAGTAAACCCCACCAGAGTACTCTCCCACTATTATCTTGGTGTAGCCCAAAGCACCGTGATAGTCCTCTTCCTTGAGGACTTCCAAAACGAAGAAGAAAAAGCTTCTCCCTGAGCCTGTTACACGGTGGTCTCACTGAACTCTAATTTAGCTTGGTTTAAGAATCAAGTTCAACTTACTCCCGTCACAGAGACGTCACATTTTCTGGTGCATCCTAAAGCACCGTGATAGTTCTCACACTTGAATAAGGTTCCCCCCCCCACCACGAATACCGTGTGGACTCTCATCTGCCACACTCGCCAAAGTCCCTTGTGACTGACAAGTTATCCTGGTCGCAGCCTACCATCTGATCGAGGCACGCGTCAAAGAACCCACCGGATTCCTGAGGTGTTTGGGCTCATTTAGTTTAAGGTCAGACTCAAACCCGCCGCCAGAGCAACCAAGGTATTTAAGCTCCAGTAGAGACAATTAGCCTATTTTTTATATTGAAGTGAGTAGCGAGTTAACCAACATTATAATGTCA
Organism: Ceratothoa steindachneri; assembly: GCA_963969495.1. Lineage (NCBI taxonomy): Eukaryota > Metazoa > Arthropoda > Malacostraca > Isopoda > Cymothoidae > Ceratothoa > Ceratothoa steindachneri. The sequence continues at coordinate 143,155,720 of OZ018321.1, read as the reverse complement.
AGTTATAAAGCTTTTCTTAAGAATTATTGAAGGCCGTAGGGTGCCTTTAAATTTGTAATATTGCTGTGATTTAGGTTTATTTTTGTTTTTGTATTTTAATTAAAGTTTTAGTTTGTTTTGACAAGTTTGTTTATTCTAACCTCGAATTGCTACTTATGGCACAGGGAACCTTTAAAGTTGAAAGAAGCCAATACCCTAGATAATAATAATCAATATATATAGCACTCTTAGAGAGGGATAATGTTAATCAAGGAGTAGTACGTAAACAACCCATACGTACGAACATCCTTCCATCACTCGGCCCTTACTATACGAACGACATAAATATTTAGTGTCAGGTGTAGGGTGCTTCCTATACCTCGACATATATATTAGTATAGTTGGGTAGCAGTCTTTCTTGAATGCAAATTTTGTTGAAGACCATTGTGTATTTCGCCTAATTAATTTCCTTTGGTAACTTTCTCTTCTTCAAACTATCTTTAATGTCGCTTGACTTTTGAAGCCTGGCTTGTCTTATTTATTGATATAGCTTCTAAGATGTTCAACCTAGCTTCATTAACCTCTTTTCTTTTTATATCGGTGTTGTCAACTAGCATTTCTCTCGTTAGGTTAATGTTATATGCACTCTCCATATGATTTTAAGGCCCTCCGCTTTGCAAATGCATGGTTAAACGTCTCGAAAGTGTAGTAGGTGTCATAACAATATATTTTGAGTTGTTATACAGCTTAAAGTCTTTATCGAGACAGATGCACTCGTAAACTATGTTGGTTGACTTGAGATTCAATGAGTTTAGGCAGTCGTTGTTTTTCATCAAGAGATTGATGGCTTTTGTTGTTGTATAATATATGATGAGGGTAATTTGACTCCATTTGATTTTTCACATCGAGGTTACGGTTAATAACTCCTTGATGTTTTTTTCATCTATTTTATAGGCCGTGGAGATCTAATTTCGCTAATACACTTTGCTGTCATTGACTTCTCCCTGATTACTTTCAGTTTTATCTGTATCTTTCCAATGATTGTTTAAAAATGATTGGAGTGGTTTATCAATCATGCTGTTTAAGAAACCGTTGTTTACGAGTTATTGTTTTACGCGTGCTATCTCTTGGTGAAGATGTTCCCTCGTAGAGCAGCATTTATGGGCTCGGCGGATGTATAAGCCGACTACGCTTATTTTAGACCTTTTTGAACATTAACTCTACACATTTAGGCATGTTCCTATGTCCGTATTTTTTATTTGTACTTTAGTGATCAAGCTACCAATGATGTTTTGCACCTCAACATCCAAGAAATGTAGTTTATTGCCAAAGCAACCTCATGCTTTCAAACTCATTAGTCAGTACACTAATGGGTTTACGAAGATAGTTGAAAAATATAATGGTAATGAAGCTCTCCCTTAGCCACTTATCACTAAATGCAACATGACATCTATGCAACAGGCAACAATGGCAGTCTCTGACACTTGCTACGCGTAATATATGCAAAATGAATTGGCACTATCGCATCATGATTTTCCAATCCCCTTGTGCTAGGTTATTAATTTAACCATTCTTTATTACTATTAGTAATAATGAGTCTTTGGCCAAATCTCAACTCTTTGCTTCCTAATTTGCCACTTTAAGGACCCTTCTATCTCACATAAGTTTCATAAGATTTCCTTACACTCTTCAAATCACTCATGTATTTCAGATCTATACAAAGGCATGTTCTATCTTTTTTTACTTCTGATTTCAGTTAATTTGCCTTTATTATTATTATAACTTAACCCTTGCAAGGAAAGTGGTTCAAATAATGTAACACCTGTTTGGCTACGTTTGATGCGTGGTGGTGCAAAAAGGGTACCACTTTAAAAAAAGCATTTTTCGAATTGAGCAGCAGCTCAGAATCTGCACCACCTTCATAAATGCACTCTCTGAAGCTTCTGGATGCATTGTTTTGTCGTCATGGCTCGTACTAAGCAGACAGCTCGCAAGTCTCCTGGAGGTAAAGCTCCGCGTAAGCAATTGACCATGAAGACAGTGTAAACCTTTTTGTGTAAAAATCGACTGAAAAAGCGGACGCATATAAAGGCGGTCCGCAATAAGTGTTAATTTTTTATTCGTACAAAATCTTTACGTACACATCTTCTTTCAAGAACAGCTACTAGAAGAGGGGCCCCAAAATGTGAAAGCCCCTCAGGACTGCAAAAGGATCCCCCTCCGTACCATAGGGAGGGCACTAAACCTGAAAAAATGGAGGTGATACAAACAATATATAAAATGATCCACGTGGTGCTGATCAGACTCCTCGACACTCCCAATGGTTATACAACCATTTGCAGCCCAATGGGGGACGTCGAGAGGCTGGTCTCCGACGAGGCTCAAGCTCATCTGAAGAAGATTGGGCTTGAAGCAAGTGTACCGTCCGAAATCCTGGCCCAACGAACCATCATTCTAACGAAACTGGACCCAATTTTTACAGAAAATTCCTGTGAAGATATTAAAAAAGAACTCAAAGCGAAACAAGAGTGGGCCTGCATCACATCAGTGTACAAATTCGGTAAAGGAAACGGCGTGGTAAAGATAGTATTCAGTACCATCGATATGGCAAACCGAGCAAAAACGACGGGCTGCTCGGCTTTTACCTGAAAGTCAGCCCTGAGCAAATCGTCAAAGAAGAATACATTCAAATCGACTACTGCTTCAAGTGCTATGCAGTCGAAAAACACACCACAAAAGATTGCACAATTGCTGAACCTGCATGCTTCAACTGCGCCAAAACCGGACAAGGTTGGAAAGAGTGCAGAGAAAGGGTGCAAAAATGTGTAAATTGTGGGGGTGACCACAGGGCCCTGGCCATGAGGTGCCCAATTTGTAAAGAGGCCATCCGCAAAAAAAGAGATAGGATGAGGGAAGAAAAAGAAGAGAGAAAAAAAAACACGTACGTGGATACAGCAGCAAGGACTACCACTCCGATACGAACAAATACTACGAAGTTGGTCATGCCTAAGGAAGGGCAAGAAATCATGGCCATGGTCATGCTTGCCCACCTGGCAAACCTTACAAACCCCGGTACCTTCTCATCCCACCTCAACTTTCTTCTTGAGAAGAATAGTTGCAACAAAAAGGTTTGGTTTCCCGAAAACCCAGACTCGGCGAGGCCTTTTTAATCTCGAGTTCATCGAAGAAGAAAAAAAGGCACCCTTAAGTAATGGGGTAAAGGAAACTGGAAAAGAAGAAAAAGGGAAAATACAAACGCCTTCGGAAGGAGAAGAAGAAAAAAAAGTCGCAAAGAAGAAAAATAAGAAGACACCAGAGAAAACACCGCAGAAGCCACAATATACTTTAGATGAGGAAGAGGAGGAGGACGAAAGGCATGAAAGGTTCCCCCTCACCGAGAAAAAAGAAATCCTCGAAAGAAGTCTCTTTTTCGACGGGAAAGACCTCGGTCTACGTGTCTTCGGCTTCCCCTGTCCCCGGCCCCCAAAGACGACCTAGAACTACTCATCATTGGCCTAGCTGCGGGTGAGTACAAATGCACGTACGAAGGACCTTACTCCAGGAAAGAAGTGTCGGCCTTACTCTTAAAATCCCTAGTGTATATCAAACCAAGAGACGTACAGAATGTAAATATGACAACATTTAAAGCCATAAGGAGTGGTCAAAAAATATCATAAAACAAATAGTGAATACCGAAAAAAGTGCAATCAAAGTGAATAATAACTGTGAGCGAATGAACTAATCAAATTAGTGAAATAAATCTAACTCAATGAAAAGTCATATAGTGAAAATAGTAAAATAAATGAAATAAATACAAATTAAGCAAAAGTGAATAAAAAGTAAATTATAGACAGTAACAGAAAATCTTGTCTTAACATAAAGTAACGAACAATTAAAGTGTTACTAAACTAATTTAGTGAGAATAAATTATGTAGTAAATAAATAAGCAAAAATAAAAAATCAATACAATAATAATAAATAAAATTTTAATCGAATTAATGTAAAACTATATTAACAAATTACAAAAAAAGAATTAATAAGCATTGAAAACTAACGTAAATATAAAGTGTAGGGAAATATAATAATCTAATGAATTAAATAAGTGTACAATAGCAGTAATTTTAAAATTGTATAGTAGATTATCCTTAACCTCTCTATAATATTTGAATTGTAAATATAAAGTGTAATAAAATAAACTAAAATTAAATGAACAATAACAAATATAACAACAGTAATCTTAAGAATGTATTGTATATTATCCTTAATCTTTGTATAGTATTTAAATTTAACTTCCAAAAGTAGATTGATAACGATTTCCATGTCTCCGGAAAGCTATCATTTCCTACTCCTACTCAGTGCTTTTACCTCCTCTGCTAAAATCTATTTTTACCACTATTTTCTATCATTCTAACTACATATAATGTATGTAATTACCCCTTTTTGTATTTAATTACTTAATAAACCGTTGAACTGTTGATCTAAATGCCTTTGGATACAAATTTAGATGCCAAAATTATTTGCCCTCATTCTGGCTGAACCGTCGAAGGAGAATGCTGCGTCATCGTCACTCCCTAATTGAAATTTCAGTTTTTGTAAGGTAAATATAATTCTTTTGATATATTTTGTTTCCTAGATATGATTAGAGTATTTATGTTGATATTATCAAATAAATCATACACATGCTCAAGTAATTTGAAAAAAGAAGGTGGTACGTTATCTGTACCACCGTACAAATGTATTTAAGATGTTTATATTGGCCTACGCATTTCCAACCTATTTTCACCGGATATATAGATGTTGCCTCACATAAATAGGCTTTCACATATGCGCTTCATATATTAATTGTTGAAATAATTAGGGCTTTAATATATATATATATATAAATATATATACATAGTAAAAGAGAAAATAAGTATTGGACGCGAATGAGCAAATGAGACAAGAAACCGGAGTTTTTTTAAAGGCTACACCAAGTTTCTGCATCTTTCTTTCTGTCTTCAAATTTTATTTGAAAGACAGGAAATAAAAATGGCATAGCCCTGTGGTGGTTGTATTATCACCCGCAGATCCTGTAGTTGCTTTCTTTGTATATATATATATATATATATATATATATATATATATATATATATATGTATATATCGTTTTCATTCTTCAGGATGGCTAGCCAAAAGAGAAAATTATCAGAAAAAGAGTTACAAGATGTGGCCTGGGATGATATTCCTTCGGAAACATCAGTTGACACTTCAGATGTTGATGAAGAGCTTGAAGATAGTGAAGAGAATATAGTATCTCCTATTGAAGAATATTCACAATCTTCTTCGTCAAACAGTGATTTAGACGAACAATTTGTCTTCTGCTCAAGCGACTGGACCGAAATGAAGAAAAAATTATCCAGTGGAAGGAGGAACAAATTTCCCAAGTTATTTGGAGTAACTAATGCTCTAAGACAACTAGATGAAACTACCCCTTGCAAAATATTTCTTTAAATTTTTTCTAATGAAATTATTGACCATATTGTTTTTTACACAATTTATATGCTCATCAAGAAGTTTTTCTCAGTTAGCAATGATGAAATGAAATTTTTCTTGCGATTAATTTGTTTATGGAAATTAAAAAATTTCCCAGTTACAGGGATTACTGGAGTAGTGATTCAAAGTTGAATGATTCCTTCATTTCCAATTTTATGTCTGTAAAAAGATTTGATTGGATCTTAGGCAATTAACATTTGAATGATAATGCCTCAAAGAGATTCCACAGACTTCGAAAAGCTTTATAAAGTGAGGCCTTTACTTCAAATGCTTATTGGAAATTTTAAGACGGTTTTCTGCATAGCAAAATAGTTGCTGTTGATGAGTCAATGGTGAGATTCAAAGGTCGCAGTCCCCTTTAGCAATAAAATCCGATGAAACCAATTAAAAGAGGTTATAAAGTATGGGTTCTAGCTGACAAGTCAGGTTATTTTCATGATGGGGAAATATACACTGGTAGGGTGTAAGGAAATGTTACTAAAGATTTAGGAAGTAGTGTTGTTTGGAAGCTTACGCAACCACTTCAAGGGGAAAATCATAAAGTTTTTATCAACAATTATTTCACTAGTTACGATTTAGTTGAAGATCTGAAAGAGCATTCTCTGCATTCATGTGGTACAGTAAACCAGAATAGGAAAAGGTTTCCATCTAATTTCAAAGAACACAAAAGTATGAAGCGAGGAGAATATGACTGATATGTAAGTGAAAATGGAATATGTGTAAAAATGGAAAGATACACGTATGGTGTGTGTTACAACTTGCTATCATTGCCCAACTGCTTTATTTCAAGTTTCAAGAAAAGAAAGAGATGGAAGTACTAGTCAAATCAATTGTCCTGAAGCTATTAAAGATTATAACGAACATATGAATTGCCTATATATATTTGAGCAGCTGAAGGCGTTATATGAAATAGATCGAAAAAGCCACAAATGGTGACAGACAATATTTTTCTATTTCCTCGATGCAGCCATTGTAAATGTTTATATAATTTCTAAGGATATATTACCTGAAAAGATGAATACGTAAAACTTTCGTTTGAAAATTTTTGACAGACTTGTTTCAGAAACTTATGTCACAAAGCTAAGAGAGAAGGCCCTTCCTATAAAGTAAATAAGCATAGTCCTCAGGTGCTACTTGAAATCAGAAAACAAGAATCAACTCATCAACTAAGAAGAGGAACAAGAAAAAGATGTGGCTTATGAAGCACAAAAGCAAAACCTTCCAGAACAGAGTGGGAATGCTCGATTTGTAAGGAAGCCCTTTGCCTTGGAAAAAATAAAACTTGCATTTAAAATTTTCATAAATAAACATACTACTCATGCATGTTACAAAGAAAAAAAAAGTTTTTGTCAAAAAGGAATTAAATTTATAGAAGTTGAAATGAAATTAAAAAGAATTTTTTCTTAATTTTGGTTTGTTTTGGAGAGGAGAAATTTTACTATTCAAATTTGGGCCTTGGTACACTATGAGTACCACCTTAATAATTAGTTAATTAATTATAATTTTTCAGAAATAATAGTGAAATATGATTTTGGGGAAGATTTATTGTCAATATCAAACAAAATATTTTATTTTATTTCAACAAATAAACCTGTGCCCTTCTAGAGCTTTTTTTCTCCTAATAATTTTGCCCCTCAAAGGGTTAAAACAAGTAAGAGACGCCGCTCATCTCTCAAATCCATCTCGGAGCAGTTTGTGTCCTAAAATATGAGAAAAGACGTTCGTGAATGTGCTAGTACTCGTAGTTGTACTAAGTGCAATAAATTCAAAGTACAACGGCACACAAATCCAATTATCACAGAGTTCGTTGCTCTAAAATTGAGGTCTGATACTATGTATTAACAAATATACTAAGGGGTTTTTCTATTGCACAAGCAAGTCACATATAACTTCTGACGGTCATTTGCTATTACTTCACTTGGATAAAGACATACTCATTTAAAGATTTTGAATCAGAGACTGTAGTTTAAGCATATTTTTGGCCAATTACTTTTTATGTTTTGAATCTCCATTCAAATTATTTTCTGGTAAATGGTCTACAGTTTAAGTTAAGTCTATTTCTAAAGTTGTTAAAAATTGCTGCCATTGTAAATATATTTAGTTCCCTGGAAATGCGACTATAAACGTCGTTATTTAAAGTTGCCTCCTTGAAGTCAATTATTTTCTTGTTGTAAAAATACCTCCTTACCACTGGTTTCATAATTATCACACAGTTTGCTGATCTAAAATCGATGTTTGATACTATCTATTAACAGACATAAGTAAGGGGTCTCTCTACTGCATAAGCAAGTCCCATATAAATTCTGACGGTCATTTGCTATTATTTCACTTGGATAGAGGCACACTCATCTAAAGATTTTGAATCAGAGACTGTAGTTTAAGCTATTTTTGTGGCAAATTACTTTTTACGTTTTGAATCTCTATTCAAATTATTTCTTGTAAATGGGCTACAGTTTAAGTTAAGTCTATTTCTAAAGTTGTTAAAAATGCTGCCATTGAAAATATATTTAGTTCTACGGGGAATGTGACTATAAACGCTTTGATTGAAAGTTGCCTCAGTGCAGTCAGGTGTTTTCTTGTTGTAAAAATACATCTTTACCACTGGTTCCATAAATTCTTTGCAACATTGCTTGCAATGAAAATTGCCATTAATCAGTAAAATGGAATTTCTCCTTCGCAATATGTCTATCGCACTTTTTTACGGCTTCTAGTTGATCTATTTATTAGCAGAGACAACGAATCTCTGCAAGATAGTACTATTCATTAATATTACTAAGCAATAAATTCAATTTGGCGCCTCATAAAAAGGATAGTTTTTGTTCCTAAATAATTGGAAACATCTACATACGTGAGTGATACTTAGACGCTCACACAATTTATAGCCTTACATATAAAGGCCAATGTAAGATTCTGCAAATAGATAAACTCTGTCTTGCACTTCTTTATGAAAAACTCAAAAAGTAGTGCGTGAGTAGAGTAATAATTGCCAAAAATCCGACAGGAAAAATGAACAGCGGATTCAAGGTACTTTCGAACTTAAAAATTGCATAACCTGAACCCGTATACATAGAAAAATATCCCTATCCTCACAGAGCTGAACCTAACAGAGAATACATTACGCATATTTGAAAAAAGCGCACAAGAACATTACGATGGAATCTCAGAGGCGAAAACAGCGGATACATCTCAACTAACACCCGCTGTTTTTATTTATGTCATCAATGAACTCGATTATTACAATTTATTTTCTTATCGTGGATTTTATTATATACGATCACTTGAAGGAGATAGGCAGGTAGGTAATTATCACGATTTGCCCCTCGCATGGTGGACAATTTTCCTTTAACGGATAATTAAATGTAGATAAAGATCTTTCTGACACTGGTGCAGGCACCGTGAGTCGTTCCTCTGTATGGGAAGAGGTTTCATGTTTGCAATGTGAGTTTTTTACACCAAACGCCATGCTGGAGCCTTTTGTGAGCCCAGATCATTATATAGGACCCAGTCCGAGTCTAGGCGATGTTGATATTACTGCATATATAAGGGATAGTTGTAGTCCATTGTTTCAATTAGAGGGGATATTGTTATGTTTTATTTTCCGTAACAGAAATGATAGCAATTGTGTCACGCCGATGAAAGTTTTATGCCCTCGATCCTTGGGATTCACTCCTTTCCTCGGAATCAAAAATCCAGTATGAAAGCGAGAGCTCCATTAGGTTAGATCCGGGTGTCTATCCATCAAAGATTAGAGAGAAAGACACGAGAGTCAATAAGTGGAGAAAATTGCAGCACATAAGGAAAGTAATTCTTTCTTCCCAAAAGGGTATATGAACATGAAACGAGAGGAAAACAAATAGAAAGAAGCATACTCTTGAATTAAAAAAACAAAAATAAGATCATATATATATATATATATATATATATATATATACTTCATTTGTCAATATTTAAAGAATAAATTATTCTGTTAGTACAAGTTATGTTTACCATTAGGTAAACTGTAGCCTCACTAAAATTCGATACATACGGTAAGCTGCATGGTACCCATTTAAATTGGCACTTTATATTTAGGTGGTATGGTGCCCATTTAAATAGGCGTTCCAGAACTCAGGTGACATTTCAAATATTTAATAAACTTCATCTGCAGTCATTCTTTTGAGTCATTAGATGTTATATATGTAAAAATAAACTAGTTTGTAAAAGTACAAAGGGTATCATGCGCTCGTGGGTTAAATGCAAGCTCACGTAACCGGAGTTAATGTTGCGAAGTACCTGTCAAATATTGAGGTATCTGAACCAAATAACAATGTCATTTTTGTGGTATACGACTGCTTTGTTAAAGAGCCATGACAAGTGCTTGGAGAATTTGGTTCAGCGATGAAGTTACTTGATTCCAGTGTGAGAGAGTGTAGCTTGTCTATGGGGTAAACAATAAAGCGATTGGTTTAAAAACACGCTCACCCTTATGTTGTTGAAATTTCTATTGTTTACCTCAAACCAGGTGACATGCAGATCAAGTGGATGGAAAGCTTCTTGGATGTTAATGTGAAAGCTGTCACTTGGCATGGAGCGTGGGTGGCAGCGAGAGGTTTTTGTGCATAACAATTGATAATTGATTCTGCCTTCCTCGTGCCTGCCAGCTAATTAGGCCTCGAATGTCGTGAGATTGCCAGACGTTACAATCATTGGATTGCATTTTATTAATTACACACAATATAGTGAAATACTATTTCAAATATAATGACAAAATATTCAAAATATTCGCAAAATGCACATTATTTTTATACATATTTATGAATAATATAAATAATTCTAAACAGTTTGATTAAATATAAGGTGTGTGATACTTTTGGCCAAGGGTGTACAACGATAACCTCGACTTATAACAATTTCGAGCAAAATATACAGGATTTAATTCCTTAACACACACTCATATTTAATGCACAGCTTTCAAGCTGGCGATTCTCTGTAAACAAGTGACCATAACTTAACTAAATTTTAAATAAAGTTTATTGTAATCGCAATTTATATATTTTTTTATGCCCGTCTTTGGATTAATCTGCTTTTATTATTTCCTATTTCTGACTGACTTCAGATTTCTTTTTAGAATTGATAATTCCTCATTTATATTTTATTGTAGACTCTTTTTACCGTTCTTTCTTATCATTTGAGATATTTTTCTATCTTTTTTCAACATATTTTTCGCTATTAACGTCTATTCTGCAGTAAACAATTTTGTTTCAGTCTGATAGAGTCCTATGGAAAATTCTAATTTCTGACAAATTTTCGGTTCTACTTCACTATTACCTAAATGACCAAACCTCATTTAAAATTATAACACTAAGGTTGTTAGGGGTCTTTATTTTAAATATGATCAAATCTTTCTAATCACTTTTATATTACACGCCGTCGGAACATTAGGCCTTTTGTACACTGTGCTTGATAGTTAAATCGTTTGAAGATCTTTTAGTTCCGAGTGTTTCCTCGAGTTTAATTTTAGGCTACCGTGTGCAATTACGTTAGTTAGTACCTCTTACTCGAAGTGCAAATTCAGTTCAGCCAATGTTCGACTCATTTTAGGAACCATTCACTTTGGAATGTGATACTTTAGGGCCGCTCAGGGTTCTAAAGGGCCAGTGAGTAACAACATTGAAAAAAATAATGAAATTGTGAATCGTGCTTCCGGCATATTTGGAAATCCCATTCAACTTCATGAATCGTTAAGATGCAGTTGGAAGCTCTCTATAATGCTTAATCATTTACTGCAAAATTGGTTCCAATCGAGTTCTAATACACGCGGAGAGTCAAAATTGGTCCTCCTCGGCTCATATCCACTTGAGCTGAATTCAATCGACTCCTTTGCACTTTTATTAATATGGGAAGCAAAATTGCAAGGTGATAAATGTCACTATAGACCAAACAGTTAGAATGAACAAATATTCGAAAATATAACCTAGAAATGGTAGATAAGATGCGTATATTTGCATGTAGACAGCAAAGATGTTTATGTGAGCAAAGGCATGTAATTAAATCGAAATCGTTTTTATAGCCAACGTGCTCATATTTACACCGTTAAACTCTCATTTTCATCGGTTGTGGAAAAGTATCAGGGAAGTAAGAAAGACGAAGGAAGGGGGTGATTTTTTGTCACCGGACTTTGCCTACTCCCGCCAATTATTTGCAACTCACATAGTGAAAATACAATCCCTCATTCTAGTCAATCGTGCTGTATGTGTTGGAAACAGAGGGATCAAATGAATCTATGGTTTAACGCTAATGGTGTTATTTCGATGTTTGCATTTTACATGTGAAATAGTTTAGTGTCTAGAGGTAGTATACAAAAATTGCCAATAGCTTAAGCTGTATTACAACAGCTCTACTTTTTGAGAAACATTCATCGTGGAGTTAAGACAATTATGATGAAAAAATGAAATTTTAATATATGGAATTTAAATGCCATATAAGATGAAAATAAACGAATTATAGATGCAGTGATTATTTAACGGTTAAGATATCATTGGAATATTTTTAATTAGTCTGCATACATAGTGCTTTCAGCGAAAATATATAAACTAATCATAAGCCGGGATGAGGATAGTGCAAGGGGGTTGGAACGGTTGAAAATGGGGTAGGGCGGTGGAAAGAGTGGTGGAGACAATTGAAGGAAGGTTAGGAGCAGATGGGATAGCTGGCACTTCAGATGGATTAATGATTGTAAAATGATGAAATAGGATAAGGTGTGTTTTGTGCACTCTGGTGTGAGGAGGAGGAGAAAGGATTACAAAAGGATGAAGTTGGTAGGAGTGGGTTTCTGTACCCTAGTGTAGGGAGGAGTGGTGGATGTTTGTTTTGTTTTTTTCTTCCTGTAATAAGGCGAATATCTTCACGGGAAAGACGATCTGCTATAGTACATTTGTGGCATAGAGCAGGTTTAGGACTCTGGCCTATAAGTGATGGTCACTCCCAGCCCCCATACATGTCCTTCGCTGCAACAAAAAGACAAGTGGCAGTTGTGTTTTAGAGTTGCCATGGGTATTTACTAGTGCTTGGGCGTATGAGGTTGAATGTGTACCCCTCATAATCAAAGTGACGAAAGTGTTTGGTTGCCAGTCAGGGTGCCAATTACCAGAATTCTCTAGTCTAGCAGCGTGTTATCACGTCTTTCCTAGCCGTGAAGAGCCTCCCCGACGTACACATTTTTGAGTTGTGTGAGGAAAAAGTTGGTGTGGTTGTATTTTTCTGCCAGAGCATCTATTACATGTCTGTCGAATGTTTGAACGTCACGAGACGACCTGAACATGAGCGTTTATGAAGCTACAGATGGAGTTGTCGAGTGTGAGAGTTTCATTGATTCTGTGTGTGGTACTATACACTGTTTTTCGTGTTGACGTTGTACATAAAGTGTTTCCTCTAATTATAGCGTGGAAACCTTTTTGCACGTGATCTTATTAACTTGTAAGTGAGAATTAAAACCAATACATCCCAGCCTCTAACCACCCCTATGAACTACGAATCCGATGAGAGGTGAATAGATGAGTATGGACATGGCCGAACTCCTCGAGAGGGTGTAAAAACAAGGCGGAGTTAATTCAACGACTCCCAAACGAGGGTGCTGCCCCTTTTACGAGTTTTGGTTACTCAGAGTTACGTTCAGCTGTACAAAGACGGATGTAATTCCTTCTGTTTTCGTGATCGGACCGACAGGATAGAGTAGAATTCACTCTTTACAGGTTCTAACTCCTTTGCAATCTAGGATGCCTCTTGACTTCGGGTTCCACAAAAGGAAAGATCGCAAACCCCCCTTTAGGAAAACTTACATTTATGCCCTTTAAAGGGAAATGCATAGTTGGCACCTGGTTATGTGTAGAGTTTTCTTTCACGGGGCGAAATGAAGAAATCGCAATGGAGAGGGTGGAGGGATTTAAACTGTAATGTTAAACACAACAAACTAAAAAACATTGTGTATCTAGGGGTCGATGACCAGAGACAAGGCTGAAGTAGGGGGTGAATGGCGGCCATTTGCAAGGCTGGTAACTCCTCTGGATGACATAAGCAGTTCTGAATGGATCTGCAAACGTTTACCGACTATTTTCCGTTTTACTTTTACTTGCCTCCTGGTTCAAGGAGTGAGGTGAAGAGCAATGTTGCAACAGCAAGATTGAGCCGAGGTATTTTTTGATGATAGAAAAGGTTGTGAATGTATTGGAAAATCAAATAGGATAGATAGAAGAATTGGTGAAATAGGAAACTTAAAGATGTTGATGGTATGGATGAGGAGAGGGGATGATTATGAAAAAAATATTTGAATGATGGTGATGGCAAATTGTTCGAGATCCTCTGGCTAACATTTGCCTTTTGCTTAAAGGTTTTACTTTACATATGGTGATTTTTATATTTATTTTACCATTGGCTCATACGAACTTTGAAAACGGAAGAATTTTAAATGTTCCCTCTTTCTTGTTTTAAATATAATTTAGTTGCAATTAAGTGCTTTTTGTGGTTTGTTTAGTTGTTTATCTTTTTCACTTTTCCTCTTTGATCTTCACTACTATATAGTGGTTTTATTTCACCTGATATCTTATTTTTTCAATTTGGGAACATTTCTTTGAAATTTAGTGTTCTATCTTCTATTTCTGCCGGTTTAACTTTATTTAGAACTTTGTTTGGCAAGTTCTCCTAGATTTTGTCCCATATTCTCTAGGCACGTTCCTGGATTAATTGGCTCAGATGTTTCAATTTAGTTCTTAGGGAGAGATTACGGGATGGGGTTCTCTTTATTCTAGATGTGTTCGTTAAAAGAAGGGTTGCTTGGTTTTGTATTTTTTGCATTTGGAGAATATTTTTCTTAGTTATGGTATGAGAAGGATAGAAATAGCTACGTTAAGATTTAGTGCACATAAAGAGGTAGAGCTTTTATCGCTCTGAGAGCGATAAAAGCTCTAACTCTCCTTTCCCTAAACTTGTTTAGCGATAGGAGGACATTATTTGATTGAGATTTCTTTGTTTATGTGCACAATATATCGAGTTTTTGTAATTTTGAGGCGGTGGACTTTGCCCTCTGGGCTATAAGGATAGGCGAAGTTATTTGCTGTTACCGTTGGGTGTTTTTTCCTGTTCAGGGTGATGGTTTTGAACTTACCCCTATCAGTTTATATTGTGTCTTTGGGGGGGTATCATTTACGTTTATGATTTCGCGAGCGGCCCATGCGCTCTTTTTCGATTTTTTTAATTCGCTGCTAATAATTTGAGAGAAACATCTGCTGGGTCAGATGGACGTACAAGGCATAGTCTTCCCTGTATTGCGGGAGGCCTCTGGTATACACGGTATAAAGTGATGGGTTTCGACCGCTTCTATTGAGCACCCCAGTCTCTAAGGTTAATATTTTACCGGTATAGTTGTTTATTGTAATTTTGGCGTTTCTTTGGGGATAAATGTAGTGGATTCGTTTGCTGTTCTTTTCTACTCTTAACTCAGCTAATTCCATTTTCAGTACTGGGAACAATAATCATATGAAAGGATTTAGCAACCTCGTTGAGTGTCACTTCCACTCTGTTAACTCATACCAGTTCGACTGCAGGTTTTTCGGCAATGAGTACCAGTGCTGGTTCGTTGCCGGATTGGTCCGGACTACGTCTGCGATCTTCCTCCCTGCATTCTGCACAACATATGCACCATTCGGGAGATTTCAGTTTAGCACTGGCTCTAAGTGGCTTGATGGTAAGAGTCTTACGCTTTTGGAAGTGGTCCTCGCATCTCGAGCCCGTGCTCTGATGCTTATGTTTTGGGCTTTCTCCTTGGCTTTTCACATGAATTTATATGGGTCGTAGAGTCTCTTGAATGTTTCTTTGATATAATACTCATCTACTTGGAAGAATACCTCGCTGCTTATCTGGTAAGGGTTCAGGAAAAACCCAATCACGAAGCCAAATTTCGTATGGTCCTGATCGACAGAGAAGAAGTGTAGGAAATCTTGCTTGTTGTTAATTATCCTTAACATATGAACTTGATGTCCAGAAAATGCTTGAATGTACCTACAGGTTTCGCACAGACAAAATCTCTCCTTCTCCCAAAACTTGACCCCATCGACCTTCTACATGACATTTGCTACTTTACCAATGCTTCTTCCGGAGTGACAGTGTGGTAGTAGTAAGGGTGTGTGGAAAGCAAACAGAGGGATCGCTGTGGGAGCACAAGCGATCTTTTAGTTATACAGGAAATGGTTTGGTTCAAAGTTAAAAGAAGATAGAAGGAGTCTGTGGCTATACAGAATTGCCAGTGTTTTATTAACGTATGAATTTGACTGGGGCGGTAGGGGGAAAGGAGAGGGAAGAGGGGCTCATTGGAAAAATTGCTACAAATAATTTTAACTTTTGTTATAGCAATTTTTATCCCAGTGAAGAAATCATGATTTCTTTTTTGCTTGAGGAGTTTGAGAAATCAAGAGAAAATCATGGGCTTGCAATGATCTTATATACGGGACTAGTATAAAAAAAATACAGATAATTTTCTAAATAATGAGACCCAAGCACAAGGCTTTAGCTTAAATAGTTTAGCCGCGAGGCTTTTTTAAATATTATTTAATTCAAAAGTGTTGAGGGACGAAGGCGTGTGACCAAAAAGTCTCTAAAGCTGTACACGACTATACGCCAGGCAGCCACTATCGGCGCTGCGTTGGGATACTATTAAATTGGGAAAAAGGTAAGGACCTTCTACTTAGAGTGCGATATTATTAGATTGGCTCTTTAAAAGATAACACGTTTGCCGGGTTTGTCTCAAGGATTATTCGAAAGATAACACCTTTATAAAAATACACTTTATACAAATAATAAGAACAAGGGCACAGATAAATATGGAAATATAAATAATAATCAGTACGACAAAAGAATATTATGATAGGCAAAAATTAAGGAAACTAGGTCCGTGAACGATTTAGCAAGTCTATTGGCGTTACACCAAATGGGGAATTCTTTTTATGACTGGCAACAAAGAGGTGGGACTTACGATGAAAGACTCCTGGTTCCTTCTGGAGAATGAACTTGGGATGAAGAAGACCAATAGCCAGGTCTTCGTCGATGGGGTCTAGATGCGAAGGCGTTCAGAGAGACTCCAAAAGGGGTTGAGATTACTTCGGCTCCAGGGTTGAAGTAATCACAAAATAGAGATGGGTCTGTGGATGGCAGGTATTCTAAATAGATGTAGTGAGGCGAGAGAGCTAGGACAATCTTCCGAGGTATAAACGGGTTTCCGTAATCTTCCTCTGGTCAGGGCGGATTACACGAAGACGATCTGATGACAAGATCACAAACGCAAAGGGACCACTTCACGGGAGGCATATACTAGAGTCTGGACGGCAAGAAGATCGGGTTATTTCTATCTGCTGAGGATTTGCAGACATCACCATGATTGATAGAGGGTTTCGCGCGCGAGGGTGCCCCAAGGGGATATCGGACATGGCTTAAGCAAACATGAACCTTGATAATTTGGGGCATTGAAGAGGCGAACGGGAAATAAGAGAGATTCTCTTCTACCCCAAGAGGAGGATGATGGACACGGATGCACCTGGGACAGCGTTATCAACCTGGGGGAAAGACAATGATATAGAACCAAAAATTAAACACAGCTGCGCTAGTTCGTCTCGACCGGAGAAATTCTGTGTGATAACAGCGTATTGAGTTTCATGCTCCCACAAAAAGAATTTGATTTAATTCAAAGCTCAGAGATGAGAGAGTATAATAATTTTTTTTATTTTATTACTTTAATTAAAAATTTCTCTAAAATTAGCTATTAATCCGAGCACCTTCACTTCTATAACACTAAGGACAGGAGACACGAACGATTCATTTTTTTTATTTGAAACAAATTATAGTTAGAACATATAGAAATTGCGCAAACGATGAAAATTTATAAATGAACGGTAGAGGTACGAAATTCGTAAGTTAAGATCCATTCGAGTATATGGCTGCATTTCTCACCTTTGCCAAAGAAAATAAACTCCCATCCACCAAATTTATATCATGAATAGAATCGGTTCGGGGGAAATTTCGCTGCTATTTTCTCTTTAACCTGGATAAATCAACAGCTTATAAATTGAATCTACAAATATCAAACTTATTCCAAGTTGAGGGATAAAATTTTAAAAAGTAGGAAGGTTGTCATATATGATATGAAAAGGAATTTAATACCAAATGAAATGGAATTAAACCAATGCCCGTGTCCACCACCACATCCCCTGTCCATAACTAACACCGCCGCTGCCCACCACCACCGCCCCTTCCCACCACCAGCATCACAGTTCCTGCTCACTACCAGCACCACCGCCCCCGCTAACCACCAGAACCACTCCACCTGCGAACCATCAGGGCCTCTAAAAACCCACCACTACCACCCCTACTCACGACAGAACCGTCCGTACCCACCACCTCCTCCTTCTCCTCTTAAAGACTAATGATTACTGGGTTGAGTGTAATGACTTAAGAACCACTTAATTGGGGGAGGGAGTATGAGTTTAAAATTATTAATGGGGTTTTAAAAGGAAAGGGGGGCCGTCGGTGGTTTTATGGGTTTACGTAACAGTATTTAAAGACCTTTAAAGGCTTGGTCGGATTTCGGTTGCCTCATTCTCTTTTAATTATTATAATAAAGCGTGGTAATACAATGGCCTTAATCGGATTAAAAAATGGAAGAACGATGAATCTCTGGCAAAAGTAACTCGTCTCCCGGAGCGCGTGAAAACGTCAGGCTTGTCGTTATTCTTCTCTGTAACTGGGGGGGTAACTTGTTGACTTCCTTTGACGTCGTTGTCCTCTGTTTAATGATCTCTATGAGGTGATGTGCCGCAGGTCATCCTCCTGGCCGTGCCTGTATCATCGGCGTCGCTGATTACTTGGCACATTATCCTTAAACGAGGGAGGAAGCATCACTGGTTTTATACCTGTCCACTGAGATAGTGTCCCTTTTGCTATCACGGAATTCCAATTTGTAGACCTTGTCTTCGCACTCAACCACCGGGTAAAGGCCAGCATATGACGCTTCTAGCGCTTTACGAACATAGTCTATTTGGACCCACACATGAGTTGCCTTTGGGTAAGAAAGGCTTGGGTACTGAGTGCAGGTGTCCTCGGGATGGTTTTGTGAAGTCGACTTATGCCATGGTTATGGCTAATTCTTTAATGAATTTCGAATCGGTTTTCGATGACGAAGATGAAACTAAGGGTTTTGGAATAGACAGTGTTGTCTATATGACTGATATGAAAGGCTAAAATTCCGAGTCCACAAGAAGATAATCGGAAAGGCCATCAACCAGCCTTGCCGACAGGCCATTATGGAGCACTTCAAAGTTAGTGTGCTATTTTTACTATCCCGTTCGTGGAATGGTGGTAAACTGTGTTGCGGAAACGATAAAAGCAAATGAGGGCTGATAATTTCTTAAATAGTTCGGACCCGAATTGGCCTCCTCTGTCGGTCAGTACGTATAGCGGGACTCCGAATCTGAAAATCCATCCATCTAAGAAAGCCAACCCGAGCGTTGCAGCACTCACGTCTGGAATCGGTAACGCTTCGATCCATCTTGTAGCCTAATCAATGCACGATAGTAGATACCGATTGTACGACGGATAGGATTGTCCATTCAGTGTACACGGTAAGAGTGGTTCAATGATATCAATATGCACCTTGTCAACTGAATATCAATAGGAAGGATTGAAGATTTTGTGTGGCGATGAATCTTGGAGGACTGACATGAGAGACATTCGTTCGCCCAGGAGCAAATGTCCCTGTCTATATTAGACTGAAAGTATCTAAAATTAATTAGACGAAGTTATGCCTTGATCCCAGGGTGTGAAAATTGTACAATTGGACAAAGTTATTCCTTCTGCATGCTATTGAGTCAAACGGTCCTATGTATCTTGATGTTAACTCACACCATTCTTGACCTTCTCCGGGAAAAGGAAGAGATTTTAATCGTAAGCTAAACTCCTTTATTTCTTCATCATTGTTTTGCGCTTCTGCCAAAGCTCAGATGTCAAATGAGTCAACGTGTACCGAATTGACGTTCATAGATAAGTAGTCAGCATCTACGTTGTCTTGACCACGCAAGGAGGTGATGTAGCTGATGTACTGCATAGTAGCCGTTCTATTGCGTTGCTGCCTGTCAGTTTTGTCATTCAATAGCGAAGAAAAGACCGATAATAGTGGTTATGGTCTGTGCATAAAGAAACGTGGCGACCTTCAATCATGTGCCTGAAGTGGATTACAGCAAGATACGCCGCTAGGAGCTCTTTGTCTTAGGTGGAGTATGCATGATGCATCCGGCTTAACTTGGTTAAGAAAAAATGCCACCGGTTGCGGCAATCATTTTATTATTTGGTGAAGGGCAGCACCTGTCACATATTGGGAGAAATTCATCACCAGCAGATATGGCGAATTATTGGGCAGCAGGTGCCAAAGCTTCAAGGAACTAATCGAACCCGAGTTAGTACTTCCAACTGCTGTTCATGAGCTCACGAGCTTTAGGTTGCAGGCGTGCAAGCTCGGTCGACGGGGCTGCAATGGCGGCAAAATTAGGAATCGTACTTCGGTAGTGACCCAACATGCCCAAGTATCATCGTAATTTCTTGTAGTCATTGGGTAAAGGCATGTGCCCAATTCCTTCATTTTGGGGGCCGGGGGGCAAATTCCTCCCTCCGAAATATGGTGCGCTGAAAAATCAATTTCTTCCTTTGCCAGTTCGCATTTTTCAAGGGATATCCACAGACCGTTCTCGACCAGGATTTTGAAAACTTTATCTAAATGCTCTAAATGGTCGTCTAGATTGGCCAAAATATCAGGATGTCGTCTATATATACATAAACGAAGCTTAATCACCGGAGTATGTTATCCATGTGTCGTTGGAATGTGTAGCTCGGATTCCGGAAGCCAAAGAAAAGGTAGCTTCACGTACTCCCATAAATAAAACAGCGTTATTTAGGCAGTCTTATTTATGTCTGCCCAGGTCATAGGGATTTGATGGTAAGTAAGGAGAAACCAGCTCTAACCTAGAAAATATGGTTTTGGCATGGAGGTGGTTTGCCACATTTTGAATTCTTGAGAATTGATATCGCCGACCACTCTTTATTCACTCGAAGACTTCTTAGTGACCATGTGACAAGGCGAATGTTGGTGGTGCAATGCCGGTCTCAATCGTGTGGGTCACTGAGTTCAGCGAAGATGGGGAGGCATTAGTGGGCGCTAGGTTTTACAAAGAATTATACCTTTCTAACACGGCCTTGCAACTGGACGGTAGGTGTTGCAGGTCATTAATGATTAAAGCTACCTTAGGCTCCCCGAATTGTATCACTTCTGATATGAGCTTAGTTTGGTTTTCGATAAGTTTGCCGCGCGCGCAATACACCGAGAGATTAAAGTGCCTCAGAAAGTCAATTTCTAATAAGAGCCAATTTGTTTCCGCGACTTCTAACGACCACCTAAATGACCGTGCAAGACATCGATATAATTTGGTATCCCCGAACCAATTGTATTATTTACATTGCGGCTTAGTGTAACCTTTTTAAGAATCTGATCCGAGTCAGGAAATAACTTCTTTAATCCCTTGGATTCGCCCCTTTGCTGACACCGAATGTGTCCATTATTTATTTGATCACATATTTCACTTAACCTTCTTTTGTGTATATATTTAATATTTATTTTTTGTTATTAAACTCTATTTTAATTTCATCCTTTAAATAATCATGAACGACTATCGGCCATAATTAACCTTGAAGCCAATCTGCACTCACTTATTCT
The DNA here is from genome assembly GCA_963969495.1 of Ceratothoa steindachneri. Taxonomy (NCBI): domain Eukaryota; kingdom Metazoa; phylum Arthropoda; class Malacostraca; order Isopoda; family Cymothoidae; genus Ceratothoa; species Ceratothoa steindachneri. The sequence continues at coordinate 143,134,429 of OZ018321.1, read as the reverse complement.
TTAGAATTATTACCCACAACCTCGGGGCACGAATTTCTTTCCCATTCTCATTATCCTCCTCTTCAACTAGTCAGAGCGGGTCATTAGCGTGTAAATGTCCCCATATATATGTATAATTGCTATACCACAATATCGCACTCTCAACAAATTACAAAGTGAACGTCATACAACATGTCTTTGGTTTCTGCGATGGAGTCGCAATCGTATCGATATATTATAGGCACCGTAATCATTATTACGCCATACAAAATTGGAACGGTTTCCATTAGGGTACGCACCTACTGGGACTGATCGCGCAGTACCCGTCGAATTCTCATTATGTATATAATTATCACTTCTATTAATTATTAGGATGGTAATACACATATTAAACTAAGTGGCACTACACTCTATAGATTAACTGATATCATTAAATTTAAGATACTGCGCTCTATAGCATGGCATTAATTCCTCCGCATGCCTTCCTAACTAGGCTAGGGTAGGTTTCTTTTGGGTAGTAATTATGGGTGCGTTTTGGCTTGCAGGAACTGGAAACCACTAACTTAGTGGAAAGTGATTCAGGACAAAAACGGAAAGTTTATATCATGGTGTTGCAAAAGGTTTGATGAATGACTTTATTATATTCTCAAACTAACCTTGGAGAGGGCAGTTTGTGAACTTCCAATTTTTTTTAATATCTCAAAGCAAAGCAAAGATTCCAGAAAGAAAGGCACCCAAAGGCGAACTCCCCCAAGTGTCCTAAACATTAGTTTTTTTCCAAATTTCCAGTTATTCCTTTTTAAGTATTTGAGAGTATGAAGGCTAGGCTTTTTGTGTGTATGAAGACTTTGTCTTTTAGTTCGCTTGGTAAAAAAATCATAAAGTATTTTAATTCAATTCCAATATGTGTCATATTGCTGCTGAATCTTAATGACTTTCTTGATAAAGGTAACACATATTTTATGAACTTGCCTTTAAATCTGCAACCAAGATTTCATGTTACATTGTGAAATTCATTCCTGTACATTGATTCATTTGATATCTAGATTGATCAGAAATTATGGAAGAATGAGAGAGAGAAGGAATCACCCCCTCCCATCCTGACTTCACCAGTTCACCGTTGACCGTTCTAAATTCGTCTTCTCTATATACTGCGAAAATTATAACAATGGAAAGACCATTAAGTGGGCCTTGCAAGGTTGCGCTATGGAACCTTATCACGACCCAAGGCAAATAAGGAAGTCTGTTGGCGATGAATCTCTCTCCCTGTCTATATAATTTTGGGGTATATATTCAATACTTCAGAATTCACAGACAGATTGTGGCTGAAGCCGCCGTCCAGTACGTTAGTCGTAGCGACTTCGTATTCGAGAGAGAATCGACTATATTCTGGTCCAAAGAAGAATTGAGTGATTGTCGAAGAGCCAAGGAAGAGCTAGTCGTCACTCAGTGTTGTTGGGGAAAATAGTTAGGCGCGCTTCAACCTTTCTCACCACGTCTTCGTATTTTAAGGATCGGAAAATCCATCCCTGTGGCACCCTCCGTTTGCCTCTTAAGGATAAGAGTTGTTCCCCCCCGCCACTTCAGTCTCCCGAAGTTGGATTGAGTGTCCCGTGAGACACCCACAAGTTCAAGGTCGAACCTAACTACTTGGTCCTACTCGCCGCACATCAAGGTAAAAGGGATTTAACCCACAATTTTTCATGTTCCTCCCACCTCTATCGCGTCGAAATTCAAGGATCCCCTTTGCTTTAGAACTTGCATAATTGTAAAATCATTACTTAATTAATTATTCCTCGGTTCAAACTTGATTCATAGTATCAATCATCTTAGCAGTGAACCCTAAATATCTAATTGCAGTGCCATTTAACTTGACATATATATAAGTAAACTTTAGTCCTATTAAAGTATATTTTTGTAGGCGTGTTTAAGTATTCCTTGGACTAGCATCTATGTATTTAAAGCACTCTTAAGGCCATCCCCAGATGGAACCTTAATTTCGGTCAGCCAGTAGGCTAGAGTGCGTATAACGGCGTACACCCGGTCATACCACGACAAAAATGCTTAGAACTAAAGTTAGTTAATTACAAAGTAAATAAAGAGATAGTTGAATGAGGATACCAGGTCTTTAAGAACAAGGAATAGAGAGTGAGAGTGAGCGAGAGAAAGATAAAGAGAGGGGTAGAGAGACTTAGACAGAGACAGAGAGAGGTGGGATAATAAACAAAAAAGCGTTCAACTTATTTACCGATTTCTTTTCACCTCGGCAGCCACTTTAATGTAGCACGGAAACGCTTCTTCGTCATGCTGTCGTTTAGGATTGTGGTTTGTCATATAGTTAAATGGGGTTTGGGTATGCGTCTACGCGTGTGTTATTGTCCCCAGTTGTCGTATGTCGGACATGTTTTCTGGACGGTCAGGTCTTGTGTTTGTGCTAATTATGGCATGTGGTACTCTGCCTCCTTCTAGAGTTGGAATGGACTGCGGGATCAGTGGATATTTTCTTCTTAGCCTTACGGCCTGGCTGAGAGGTGTTTTCCGCCGCTTGTGCGAGTGTTTGTAGGGGTGAATTTTTGGATGTGTTGGTTTAGTGTGGATGGTGTTATGTCGTGTTTGGGCAATGGTGAGGCCACGGGAGAAGGTCTAGAGGTTAGTGGAGAAAGGGTATAAGCTATAGTATACGAAGTAGTAGATGGAGAAGAAGGGGTAGGATCTAGGGAAAGAGTGGGCACAACGGGAGAGAGGGTAGGGGCTGGAGAGGTAGAGGTGATGCACGATGCACGTAGTGTGAGTAGCAGGAGAGGTATTGTTGGGAGAGAGAGAGCGTCAATTGTAGCTTATGTGTGTCTAGGTGTTGGGTGGAGCAGCGGCCGTACTTTATTGTATAGATCTATGAGGGCAAATATCCTCTCGGGAAAGATAATTTGCCCTAAACTGTGCGCAGCCAAATGCTGGTTTAGTAGTTGACATATAGTCATGGGTCGCTACTCGACATGTCTTTTGCCGCTAAGGGTGGTGAGAAGATCTTCAGGTGAAGGGGTAAGATCAACGGGAGAAGGAGTAAAATCGACGGTAGAAGAAGCTTGATCCACGGGGAATGGGCTAAGATCGACGGGAGAAGCGGTAGTATCTACGGGAAAATGCGCTAGGATAGACGGGAAAAGGGAAAAGAGCGTTGGGAGAAGGAAGAGGATTGATGGAAGAAGGAAGAGGAGTGAAGGGGAAAAGAATTAGGGCTAAAGGAAGGTTAACAACGACAGGAAAGGGGGTTGGTAAGTGGTATGGGAATTTTAGAAAGAGGGATGGATGTGAAGGACTAGTGTGGATAGTAGGGGAGGTGGAAGGAAGGGGATTTTTATTTTTTATTTTTTTATTTATTTATTTATTCCATATTAATCCAATGTACAGTATAAACATATTACATTTTATATCTTAATGACAAGTTACAATAAGTACTTATACATACTCGTATATATGTATATACATACAAAGCTTAGTTATGGGCCAAAAATAAGTCAGTGACTTTTAGGGCAGAAACTTAAAACTTAAGACTAAGCATAACATTATCAAGAATAAAATCCCTTCATGTTTATAAAAATATAAACAACTTAGTATACATTTGAGAACCTAACCATTATTAGGATTGCAAATAACGAATAATTATATTATTTAAATTTAGAGATAAATTAAAAAACTATTTTATTTCCAGCGATTATTTCAAAAGATCTGTAGTTAACATAGTCAACATTCTTATATAAATAATAACATATTTATAATGTATAAATCAAAGTAATAGTACACAGTATAATAGTGTACGGTTATAAATAAATAAACAATAACAAACACTGAATAGAAATTTAGTAAGCCGAAATTATATTGTTTTTAAGAACTTTTTTGAATTGAGCTAAATTGGTTCGGGATTTGATATTGTCGTCCAAGCGATTCCATATTTGGATAGATTTGTACAGAAAGCTACATTGTGATTTGATTTTGAATAAAAGGGTGAAATAAATTTTGTTCTATTGCGAGTTTGGTGATTATGGGTATTATCAGCTGTTAGTAACATATTAAATATATAGTTATTATAGGAACACTTTATTGTTTTGTAAAGGAATAAGGATGTTTGAAAAACAAAGAGATCATTTAATTTTAGAATTCTGGATTCTTTAAAATATCGATTAGTGTGCTCTTTGTAGTCAAGTTGATGGGTGGCTCGAATTGTTTTTTTCTGTAATATGACTAATTTATTGAGATAATTTTGATATTTTCCATATCAACTCTCTATGACATATGTCGCCTATTTTAATATGGGGCAATTCAATAGATTTTTTGTAAGAAAAAAGAATATATTTGGTTTTATCTACATTTATTGATAATTTATTAACATTAAGCCACCTGAAGACATTTTCGAGTTCTTTTTCGAGTTCTTTCCTTATTGTCATCAACTGGTTTGCCGTCAATGATAATTTGTTTAAGTTGGTTTGTTCCTTTAGTGATTACAGGTTTTATCACAGAATTGATTAATTTCCAAGTTTGTTTTATATTGTTTTTCGTTTGATTAAATCGTTCATGGTAATAATTTTTCTTGCATATTTTAATTTGGTTAGTAACTTGATTCCGAAAATTTTTATATGTGTGTTCTGGAATTTGACTAAGCTTATAAAGAGAAAAGTATTTTTGACGTTTTTTGATGTTATTTATAATTGCGTTTGTTATCCAAGGTTTTGTTTCGTGTTTATATGATATGGTTTTAGATTTTAGAGGACAATTCAGTTTAAAAACATCGTCTAGCATTGAAATTAACTCTTCGGTAGCAAAATAGATGTCATTTATATAGGAAATTTCATATAGATTCTGATTTAGAACATAGTTATAGAAGTTTGATAAGGTATTTTCGTTAATTATGTGGTAGGTTATTGTACGGTTTTGATGAATATTGTTTGAGTTGAAAAAAGACTTTTGGATTATGAATATAGGAAGTTGGTCCGATATGTCACAAAGGAGAATACCGGTGAGTAATTTTCGGGGTGAACTCTGAAAATATTGTCAATTAGTGTTGCTGAGTTTTGTGTTATTCTTGTCGGTTTTGTTATAATTGGAAATAAGGAATGAGAATAAAAAGTATTGAGGAAGGACTGAGTTGATGCGTGGTTTCCAAAGTTTAATAGATCGAAGTTAAAATCTCCTGTAATTATTATGTCGTCATAGTTTGTAACATTGAAGTAATTGATTAATTCAGTAATCTTATCTTTAAACATCTCAGGATCACCAGAAGGAGGTCTATATACGGTTCCAATGATTATTGTTCTACCATTTGATTTTACTTCGATAAATAAAGTTTCAATATAGTTATAGGAAATACTGATTTCGTCAACTTTTTTAGTATTGAGTCTGTCAGATATATAAACGCTTATACCTCCCCCTATCTTGTTTACGTCTCGTAGTGAATGAAAAGAGCTATAGTTTGGGACACTACTAAGGTGTTTATTATTATTTGTTAGCCAGCTCTCGGTGAATGCGAAAACAGAAAATTTAGAATTAAATGTTGACAAAAATATTGAAAATTCATCAATGTTTGCGTGCAAAGATCGAATATTAAGATTTAAAATGGACGGGTCAGTTTTTTCAAATGAAAATGTAGTGTTAAATTTATCACAATCGTAGTATTGGTTTCTTACGTTATTTTCTTTCAAATTTGGATATAATTCATCAAAATGGTTTATGTCTGGATATATATTATTGAAGCCATCGAGTTGTTCAAACATAAAGGTAGTTCTATTGGAATTTAAAAATTAAAGGTTACAAATTGAAATTACGTATAAAATATCTATAAACAGTTTAAATACTATTTTTCTGATAAAGTTAATAAAAGAAAAAGGAATAAAGTATGTAATACAATTGAAATAAAAGTAAGTAAATGCTAGGTCAAAACATGGTTTGTTTGTTTTTTTTCTCATCTAAAGCAGTAATATCGCCGAAGGTATTACAGATCGTTCCAGAGATTCTCACCATTAAAGTCTGCAAGCGTCGAATTGAGGTGTTCCGACAGAAATTTTTGAAGGGCAGCTCGGGTATTGATAACTATACGTAGGTCACGGCGACCGGAGGGTGATGGCAGGAAAACGTTGATGAATCCATCTCTGGTAGTACAGCCGGCGATCTTTGTGGAGAATTTCTTTTTAGCTTGGCGGAGGACAAAAAAGATTTTGTTGCGATTTGGATTTAGTTGTTCGTTTACATAGAATGAAGGTTTGAATTCTTGCATGCTGAGAAGATATCACGCTCCAGATAACTTCTGCGCAACTTTACAATTATGTTTCTTTTTTCGGGACCTTGTACTTTAGGCTTGGGACCTAGACGATGAGCAACAGAGATGTCAGCTTCTTGCATTTGTATGTGGCAGTTATCTTTAATAAGTTTGCGGATGATATTGCAGCAGTTTTCATTATTGGTAGATTCAGGTATATTGCCGGAGAATATAATCGTATCTCGTCTTTCATAAGCGTCGGAAGAATCAACATTTTCTTCTAATTTTTCGATTTTTGATCTCATTTCTTCTTTAGATTTTTCGAAAGAGATGATTTTTTGTTCTTGTTTGGCTTTTGATGATTCAAAAAACTTTAAGAACACGTTCATAATGTCTTTGGCATCACTTGATAGCGTATATGAGGAAATATGGGTCTGCAGTTCATTAAAATTAACTGGTTCGTTTAATTCGGTTTTTCCTCTTGTAATTGGAGTAATTTTTTTTCGTCTGCCTTCCTGAGAGTAGGAGGAGCCATTCTTTCTAAGGATGAAAGGAGAAATGTGACAACAATGCTTATGTGCTATGGGAGTTTGTTTAATTACTGGGAGAAACAGTAGTGTTTGATTGTTAAAATTTTTACTTTGAAGGTTGTTAGGTTATGATTGATGAGTGATTGTTTTAATTTATTAATTCAAAGAGTGAAGAGATTAGTTAAACAAGATGGATGTGGCAGAGCTGCACTTCTAATCACTCAGTTGAATTTAGGCCTAATGGCTTTCAAAACAGACTCAGTGGGAACATGGGAATTTTCGACGTAATGCGGTAATATCACTTTATATGTCCAAATAAATTAACTTACATACGTAGATTTATAATTTTTAGTATTCAATGCCGTTTAAAAACAAGAGTATTCACTTTTATTCGATAAATAAGCAATATCACTGTTTGTTGATGAAAACAAAGATTGATAAAGGAGACCGGGTAGCACACCTTCACTCTACGACACCTGTGTGTGTCCAGGTGTTTGAAGGAGTGGCGCTCGTGTATTTTGGTGTTTTTGTGTTCTGGGTGTTAGGAGGAGAGGTAGTCGTGCATTTCATTTTTAGTGTATAAGGGAAAATAGTGTCTCGGAAAGACAATTTGCCCTAAACCGTTGTTTACAGTATAAAGCTAGTATAATTGGGGATCACGCCCAGACATGTCATTTACCCCCGCGGAAAGCACGATGGGCAATATAGTTTTGGAGTTGTTGTGCCATGTGGGTATGTTTTTCTGTGTGGACGTAGCGTTGAGTGGGGGAGAGAATCGTGGACCGCACGCACACTAACAGCAGTGGCGTATGCTTTTGTGAGTAAGGGTGTGGTGGGGTGGAATCAGGGTTAAGGTGGTAGAGATGTTTTGCTTTGAGGTGTATCGTGGTCTTCTGAGCTCTGTAATGGAGTCCGTGCGTTTATTTTTGATGTATGATACCTCATATTTACAGCAACGTGACTATCATTACACAGCAGAGGGAGATATTGTGTATGCCATGTAAAAGGGTCCTTTTATACCGCATTTTGAACAGACAAGCTCGGATTTACACCAGCCAGTATAGTGACCTTTTCTGTAACAGCGCAGGCATTCGTGTGGACGTAGGTTGTATTGATGTTTCATTTTGTGTGTTTTTGTAAGTGTACCAAGGACCTTAATATCCTGGTCAAGCAGTGACTTTATTTAGTGTATCATTCTTAACTGTTATTAAGGCCCTGAACTTATGTCTATTGTAGTATAGATCTTGGACCGTGTATTTGCCGTACTCTTCTTTGAGAGTGGCAAGTATCTTCTCTTGCCAAATTTCAATCAGAGGGGGCTGGTACGTCCTACTCTTATTTGGTGTTTATTGGCTATGGCACCTGACAACGAGGTAAAATGGCTATGAGGGTATCTTGTGCGCGTGTGTGGAACGTCAGGGCGTCTTTCGTAACTTTAAAATCCCTGCCTGCCCAAGGTGTCTGTGTGTATAATTTTGGTGATGGGGGTTTCTAATGTACACGAGAGTCTTAATATTTTGGCGTGAGTTAGTGTGGGCTTAGTGCATCTTTTTTCTCGTTGGCGTAGAGTGATCTCGCCACCCATGGTGTGTACATTTTCAAAGAGCGCATTTTTTAAGGTACATGTAGAAGCTTCACCCACCCCGCCGCCCAACACGGCACGCGAACTGACACTTGGGTCAAGGATAAAAAATGAGTGTGGATTTGGTTGGGCTCTTCAGAGGGTGCAAAAGGAATGACGGACTTCATGATTTGTGGAGACCAAATAAAAAATCCCCACTTGAGGCTGCTGACCCATCGAAGTGGTTTTTGGTTATTTTGGCGTTACCTCCAGCGTACACAGAGATGAGTGTGTATTCCTTCTGTTGTCCTGGACGGACCCAGGGGATAGGGTAGGCACCTACCCATAGGCTATAACTCAGGCTATTATTAACTTTGGGTTCCGTATTGGGCTAGACCGCAAACCAACTTTCCCCGAATTCCTGCAATTATGTCTGTCACAATGAAAGGCATAGTTGCATCGAGGTTATTTGAAGAGTCTCAATCACGGCTCCATTTCCAGCGATGTAGGAAGGAAGAGGGAGGTATTTAGGCCATCATGATTTTTGATGACCCAAATGCAGTATTATTTATCTCTTTGGGAGTGGCGATGTGGACTTTGGAGGATGTATGTGTCACGTACTCCTCTACGTGTTCCGCTCTGTGTGCAGGTTTGCAGGATAATGATGTTCTGACAGAATCTCCAATTCACTTGCATCCTGTACTGGAGGCGAGGGGAAGAGCAAGTGTGCGCTCATATTAATGGTGACTCTGCTGATAACATCATGGATAATTGCGTGCCCGTATATATGCTGAATTCACTGGAAGTCATAGAGTATTTAAGCTGAGAGTCAGCCCAGATATTATAAAAAATTTAAAACCGATCCAAAGAACACTTACTTCCGACCTATCTGGATATCGCAACCTTCTCTTCCTCACTCGCCTTCTCAATCAGGTATTAAGTAAATCGTTAAGTTGCCTCAAAACGTATTGGTCTCAGATCCGTTTAAACAATACGTACGACCTCCACAGGAGTGACTAGATTGCCGACGGCCGCTCGCCATTGCCACTGCGGAACCGCAAACCAAGAAGAATCCTGGAATGGAACAGAGTTACAAGCTTCGAGGCTTATACTTACTAGGGTGGAGTGAAAATATCCTTCTTTTATTTTTAATTTCCTTGAGTGTGGAAAATTTGCTGATGGGCTTTATAAAAAAGCATGTGACGTTAGAATACAATTGAAATATCGAAGAGAGTGGTCTTTTATTCATTTTTCTGAAAATAATTAACACCTTACTTTACTGTAGACTATGTTTTTGCCTACTTGAAGTTAACCCGTAAGATTACGATTTCAATTTCATTGAATGTGATATTAACGACAAAATTATGAAACGACTGTTAAAACTTCGCCCCACCTTCGGCTCCGGCCACACCCAACCTTTAGCCTCTCAACTGCATTCTACTGTCCCCATCCCAATTCTCGCCGTACCCACCTCCTTCCCCTATCCTCCCCCTGACTTCCACTCTCCTAAGCATCTCTCTTACCGCTCCACACACCCTGGTCATGCAACTTCAACTCATACAAATAAAACTCTTGGCTAACATAATCAAAAACTCAAAAAACTTATTCTACGTACACCTCCCTTATCTTTTCGATCAATAAACTTGAAAAACACCGAATCACCATTCACTATCTTGCTACAATGCCAATCGATTTATTAGAAAGCAAATGACTGCAATTTAAAGACAACCGCACGCCCACTTTATTCCTTGTCATATGATGCCTAGTGTGAGATAGTTTAAAGATATAAAGATACAAATCACAAGACAATATAAGGCTAGAATGAAAGTATATAATGGCGATTTAAAGTTATACCGGTTTCTTTGCTAAAGTACTATTACACTCGTTTTTTTAGATCTTCAAAATTATTTACATTTGTAATAGAAAGAGTTCCGTCAAACTAACATAAAATTTTACTTTTCCAGCACGTGTCATTATAATATATTTTAGATTGTGTGCAGGTGTGCCGAGATGGAATTGAAAATAATAGAGATATCTGCTTGCCTGGGTGCGGGCCACTACAAGTTCAACATCGCCAAACGGCTCATCTTCCTCCAATGAATGTCCACAGAGTCACGGAGTGGCTCAAAAACAGGAAAGACCTTGTAGCGTCCAATGGCAACGTGGAGTAGAGCCAACAAGCGACCTAACAAATGAACACCCTGTGGAGGTTAGCCCAAGAGAGGTCAAAGGTGTAAACATTCACAGATATAATCTGGCCATATTACCTTAGTTGATGGCTCCCAGAACGTTTAACCAGTTCGAAACCCTGTCGGGTGCCCCTCCCCTCCATTTTTCTCGATTACCATCCTCCAATGGAAAGTTGAGACAGTGAATTATCACTCACCCCCACCCCCTTAGCCGGTGTGAGACGCCCGTGACTTGAGTCTGTTTACACGGCTACAATCCAAGTGTCTCATGGGATGCCAGGTGTCCTACGCCTCTCTCCCTAACCCCGTTCCCTTCAGAAACCCGCCGTATTTATGTGACCAACTCCATTCATTGTGATCGAGAGTTTCTTCCGACGTCCGTTCTTCAGATCGTTCCCCTTTGGGTCGCCATGTCGACGCCTGTGATCCCTTGAGCAGATCTTACATTCGAAGGGCTAACCTGGATCAACCTTCCGCTCCTTCTTTCACCTCTACAAGGTCCGTGTACCTTAACCTCAACCGTGAGACAAAAGCAAGAAGTCCGAATAGTCCTTCCGAGCAGAGTCCTATCTGGTCGCCGTGCCGACACCAGTCCCTGGAGCGGACTCTCCCCCACCCTTCGTGATTCCCATTTGGAGGACAACTTTGGACCTGCTCTACGCTCATATTCCGCTCTACGAAGTCACCCCGAGGCTTCGACCGGTAACGCCATCGAATTCGCCGCCGCAGAGGTAAAACCGAGGTCCCATTCCCGTGATTTTTCCTCCATTTAATTTATTCCCCGAAACCCCCCGTAATTCCCCACATTTAATTAATATTATATCATCCCGCGTTTAATAACGGTATTTTAAGTGATTGTTACATTTCCTGGGCTATTCCCATTTATTCCTTGCCCGCCTTTATAAAGCGCTGTTCACTTATTTATTAATATATTAGTTTGCTTAGTTTTCGTGACCAATAATAAAATTCTATTATTTATGTGTATATTAAAGGTTAATTTTGTAAGAGGTGTTTCTTTCAACAACTCCTGAGCTGAAACGGCCATCTCGATTTCCCCCTTTTATTGGCCAATTTTGGACAACGCACTCGAATATAAATTGGGCACAAGCCCTTAGCCGAGACTTGCCGGCCTTGTTGAATACCCGTGAGCCTGACTCTTCTAGAGCGTGGCACCACCGTGTCTTTCCTCGACACACCCCGTTAGAAACTATGAAATCTTGAAATTGGGCAGACAAATCGAACATTGAAATAATATACAATTCTGTAATAATTAAATAATGTTCTTCCGAATTCTTCCTTCTGCTAAGCAGCAACTAGCTTACCATTCGAACACAGCGTACAAGTGGATTACCCTAGAGAACCCTTTGTAGTCAGACCAAAATCGACTGTAAGGCTGCCTTACCTTCTCTACCAAATAAATCGAATCATCAACCCTAACTCTTATATCTGGTGACCTACCATAAACTATTGGTGACATATCTAAAAACTAGTGACGTCACCATAAATAACCTCATTCAGGCAGAACTAAGGTAGTAAATCCTTTGGCTGTGAGAAAGGCCTTCTAAAAAGCTCCTAAGATCAAAATCACTGTGCTCGCAAAGAACATCTCGGTGTCCACAGTGCTCAGGGCCATAAACGAGGAGGAGAGCAAGAGTTTGAGGTTAGTCTAAAGGCGTCAGCTCACCGACCGTATACGACAACTAAGTCGGCAGAGATGTTATGGTTATCTTAATGACTAGAAGAGTCATGACAATTGAATTCTCATTTTATTTTATAATGAACAAAAGTTCACGCTTAATCCGGCCATCAAAATTTAGAACGACTGCGTGGTAATTTTCCTGCCAGGGCATGTCCAAGGTTAGCTAATTAGCCACGACCAAGCAAAGGGCTTCCGTTTTGAAGCTTGGCTTTGTGGATTTGAATGGCGAGAAAATGCCGCCGGTCTGGTTTGTGGCCGTTTCTTTACAGGCTCATTTGACTCTAAAACGATATCTAGGCTACGAAATTCCTGCCCTGGGTAAGACAGATCACAAAGAATGCGGAATACGTCTTTCATCAGGAGTGTTCCCCGGCCCACATATCTAAGACCGTACAAGAGTGGTTAGGTTCGAATATAAGTCGAAGACTTATACTAGAAACGTACAAAAACGGCGATTAAAACATAATCCTAACGGAGGCAATAAAACACGATGCGGAACCAAGTCTTCAAAGGTCCTTGGCACCCAAAATTACGCATTACTACCTGAAAAACCATAAAATATACGCGCACACCAGTGTCTGTGTTGCTATGGGTTGGATCTCAGACCAAGTCATCCAGAGAAACTTTTTTACCGCGTGTAAATGTATGGCCCTTCGCTGTAGAAACTAAGATGGTAGCTAGATCGCTGTTAGCCTGAACTGTAAATACCTCATGATGAGGCGCCTGGATGCCTTTTCGAGCTTAGGAGCTCCCGATAAACCTCATAATTCATCCATCCGTCCATCTTTACCACAAACCTGCCCTTCCAAGAGGGTATGCACCTGTTTGCCGTACTAAGGACACCCAAACCACCACACTGACACACGCAGATAAAAGTAGTCCCGACCAGGCCCCAACCAATACCCGAGATAACCTCAAAACACAACTGTCCATCCTGCTTCCCACTGTCACAAAAGACGTGACGCCAGCGTTAAAAACATAAAATGTAAAGTAAATGGACTAAGTCAAATGGTCTTTTCCAAATTCATGTTCACCCTACTATAGAATCAGAAAAATAAACGAACTTTATCGTTCTTCATTCCTACTTAACTATCTGTCACTCTGACTCATTTCCCGCTCTCCCCACTCCTTTTAGTCCTACCTTGGCTTAAGTGCTATAATCACTTCTACCCTCCCTCCACTGTCACCACCCCCCTTTCCACTATATTCTCCTCTCCTTTCTCCTTTCACTACCATATTCCACTGCCTCTATCCCACTTTCATCACACCACCCACTACCAACCCTTTGGGAACTTCTTCCCAATTTACTGAACACCTGCCAAACTACCATAAAATCTCATAAATATCATTCTAGCAACATCCTACTCTTCACCTCGGCACAAACACTAGTGAAGGATACCATATCCTACTCCACACTATCTCTGTAAAATACCAAAGGGGTTAAGAAGCATAAAGCGGTTCAGTCCAACAACACAGAATACTCACTTAGTTACCCGTCATAGAACAGCTTTTTGTGTACTAAACAAACCAAGACCTGATCACATACTCTTGAACTCCATTGCCCTACAACTTCCTAATCCTATATTTTTCATTGCAGATGACCAAACCTTCCCACCCTACAGACCTAGCACCTCGGTTCAGCAATTTTAGGTTAGCGCTACATACACTACACGCTTCTAAACACATGACTACTCCTTTCTAGCCTGCAGGATACACCCGACACCGGACCAATTCTAGTGGGCACACATTATACCTCACCACAACAACTGCTACACATAGACTTTCCACTCAAGGCTAACTAAAAACTTCTCTTCTTTATGGTAGACCTAATCACAAACCATCATACACGTCTTTTCAATACAATTGATGCAGGTAAGTAACTGGCCAGTGCCTTGCATAGATTCCGCTACAAGCACATCGGCCCGATCTATCCCCCATTTTTTGGCAATTACGGAGTGACAACGGGCCCGGACTTAGTCCTCTGCAATGTTTATGCTACATGTTTTTACACATAGGCATAAAACTAGGTTTTCACGTACTATCTGAGCAGATAAGTATGTTCTTCACTTATTCTACTACGTTCAGCCCACTCTAAAACTACATTAACCTAAACTTAGAGTTTAAGAGAGACATGACAACTAACACGACACACAACATCAATCTCCAGAACATTGGTGGAGCGAATTTAAGAGGCTTTGTAGTGCCATCCTCTCACCCCCTTACTAGCGAACCTCTTCCTCCCTCTGTAGCAATGTGTGTGTTAATGGAGAGATGTTTTATATATAAATATATAATTGATTTCATGTTTTGTTTAAAATGTTTTTTTCTTTCCAGGACTTAGTTTCCTATATCATTATATTAAAAACAAAATATTACTTTAGTTTAAGTAAATTTTGCGAAAAGCCACTATATTAAATTTTGTAAATATTACTTCCTTTTGTAAAGAGTGGTTGGCATTATAAGATTTAGAAGTAATATAATTGAATTTGCCATCATCCTTTACTCGTTAATGATTGGTTGGACAGGAGGTTTTTTTATAAACTCAATACCGCGACCTAATCGCATTATTAGATTATATTGAGCTCGGAGGCGCCAGGCCCTTAAGATGCGCGCACCTAATTTTGGTCACAAAAGTGACTGCCGGCAAGATTTTCCCCCGGTGTTACCCCCAAATCTAAGATAAAAAAAACTCTTTTTTTGTTTGCTTGATTGATTCTCTCTTGTTTGTTTAGATAAAATTTCGTTTGGTGATAGGACTGCATATTTTAATTTTGTATATATTGTAATTGTAAATTTATCTATCGCATATTTTTTGGGGGGCGGGGATGTACATATGAGTAAAGAGATCTCAACTATAGTTACCTGATATTCTTTTTTGTAAATAAAGGACTGTATATACAATCGGTTTCATTTCTCGCTCGATTTCTCACGTACGATTTAGTGTAGGAAGCGGGTTGGATAGATTTGGGTTAGAGTGTAAGTTCGGTGCCCGCTACCTATGGCCTCCGAATAGGGACGTGATTACTCGAAACCGGGAGCGTGACAGGATTGGATTGCAGTCCGACAGGATGAAGAAAAAATTGGAAGAGAGACAGAAGCAGGCCGATTAAAAGATGCAAGACCTCTATGACAGGATAAAGGGGTGAGGACCAGCCCCAGGACCCTCAACCCTGAATCCTGCTACGACCGAAGGCGATAAGACTAATGGGATCAATGGGAGTGTGTGCGAGTCTAGAGAGGACAGCATGATTGTGAGTGATAGGAAGGACGGGGAATGGAAGAGAGTGGAACGCAAGAGATGAAGAAAGACTGGTTTAAAGAGCAAGGGTCTGAAGGTGATAGGGAAGAGTGTGGACTCGTTGTCTTTGGATGAACAAGAAAGTAAATGTATTATTAACATGAGTGAGAGTTAGACAAGGTCAAGTGACATTGAAGCGAATGTGGAGGAAAGGTATTTTGATAAGGGAAGCGCCAAAGGTTGATAAGTTTAGGTTGCATGGTGGGAAGAATGTGGATGAATTATTGGGGCAATTTGAGCGTTATCGTTATTTTAAGCTCAATACCCCGAGAAAAGGAATATTTGGTGAATGCATCAGGCAAGTGCTTGGACAGAAAGCTGCTAGAGTTTTTCCGCGTGATCACGAGTGCAGGTGAGCCAAGGTATGAGGTGGTGAAGAATTGATTGATTGGGAAAGTAAAATAAATGAAAGAAAGTATGAAGTATAAAAGGGTGAATGAATTTGAGAAGTCTCACATTGAGAAGAGTGAAAGTGGGAATATGTATGCGCATAGGCTTGAGACTATGGTGAGCAAAAGATAGGGGTGTAATGGAGTGAATTAGTGTACGCAACTGTTGAGGAAGTTCCTGGACACGATCCTCGAAAGGTGAGTGAATGATTAAATGGAAAGAGCTACAAGGAGCTACAAGGAAAATAAGTACACTAGAAGAGCTTACGGTCCATACAAGGAGGGTACTTATTTTGCAATCTACGTAGGTGTTCGTTGGCAACCTCAAAGATCACTTGCGAGGATCTTAACGGCGATTTTGCAATACTTTATCTAGTAAGGACTTGAACTGGTCAACAGATTCATTGTTCACAACTTCCATCGGAAGTGCGTTCCAACTACCGCAGATAGTGTAAGTGAAGAATTTCCCACACAGATCACCATGGTATCGCTTCAAGTTTAAAGCTGTGATTTCTTGTTCTCCCTTCGCTGAGCTAGAAAATATCCCCGTAGTCTAGTCTGTCGAAGCCTCGAAGTAGTTTAAACATTTCGATAGGCTGACCACGTAGTCTCCGGGTCTCCAGCGAGAACATATCTAATTCCCTTAATCTATCTTCATAACTTTTATTTCTAATAGAGGAAATCAGTTTGGTTGCCCTGGCTTGCACGCGTTCCAATCTCTTGATGTCCTTTCTAAACGAAAGGGACTTCAAAATTGTACGGCATACTCCAGGTGCGGTCGGACGAGGGAATTGTACAGACACAGTACTATCTTCTTGTTCCGATATCCAAACTGTTGCTTTATATGCCCTAACATCCATTGGGATTTCTTCTCCACCTCAATACACTGTTTCGAGTGCCCTTAAGGATATAGAGTGATTAAGGATTACGGTGGCCGATATGCATCACTTTGCATTTGTTCAAGTTGAAAGTCATTTGCCACGTATTAGATCACTCCCCAATCTTTCGAAGATCATCTTGCAGGCGGGCAGTATTTCCATCCTTTGCAACGTTTAAACCTAGCTTGCTATCGTTGGCAAATTAAGAAATCTTGGCAACCATGTCACCATCTATGTGGTTGATGTAGATTAAGAATAGTTGTGTTCCTAGGACAGATCCTTGAGGCACTCCTCTAGCTACGGGCACCCACTCAGCAGAAGCCTGTCCATTCACCACCATCCGTTGCCGTCTGCCATTTAGCCAGTTCTCTATCCAGCCTGCTACTTTTCCGTCTATACCCAGCGCTCGCACTTTCAGGAGAAGACGGTGGTGTGGTACCTTATGAAAGGATTTCTGAAAGTCTAAGTAGACCACATCCACCGCCTTGTCCCTCTCGTGCTCACTGAAGACAGGGTGGAAGAATTCCACAAGGTTCGTCAGGCATGACCGTTGCCTTCGGAAGCCGTGCTGGGAACTCCTCAGTAGCAGCTTTAACTCTAAATGCGAAGTCATTTTGTCCACCGTGATGCTTTTCATGAGTTTACCGACTATCGAAGTCAGACTGATAGGTCGGTAGTTACACGGTTGTCTATGGTATCATTTCTTGAAAATAGAAGTCACCTCCGCTTCACGTGGGTAAGAACGGGCATATGGTAAATGACTGTCAAGAAAGGAGAAGATGAGATTGACAGGTGAACGGTTGGTGTGGGATACGGGCGATTTGATAAAGAAAGTGACTTATACAAGAATGGATGGTATAGTGTGAATGTTGTGGGTAGGAAGGTCAGGAGATTTCCCCCACCTCAGCAGTTTGTCAGCTATCAAGATGCCCTGAGGGCTGCGCCATCTGGGGTAATGTCGAGCTTCCTGGGCTGGCATACTCGATGAGCGAACGGTGGATGCGCAAATGGAAGTGGTAAGATAACTAGTAAGCGCGTGAATAGGTATATGAGGGAGTTCCGAGGTATCTCCCAGCGAATGAGAGGCCGAATGGTGTGAAAAAGATCGTGGAATGTCGTAGGTCTGGAAGGAAGGGGCATATGTCGGGAAATGTAGATGAACGTCTTGCGCGTGTTTTGGGTAAGAAGGGGCATATGGTAAATGCCTTTAAAAAAGTGTAAAAGAATGTTTTGAATGTAAAGAGAAGGGACATTTGAAGAAAGACAGTCCGAAGTTGAATGGTGGAGCGAATGCTGGGGAAGTATGAATTATTCTTGCAGTAATTGCGGAAAGGCTGTCTATTATGCGAGGATGAGTCGTAACCAAAGGAATGTATGTAACTATTGTGCGATGGATTAGACTCAGAGCGCAAGGTGTGAATAGAAAGTCTGAAGCGGTAAACTAAATTGTAAGAGGGTACATGATGAAGCATCCTATGGGTGCATGAGTGTGAGTAATGTGTTGGTAAGTCTGTCTAGTCTGAAAGTGCTGTCTGGTAGGAAGTATGAGTGCCTGACTGTGAAGATTGAAATGAACAGGATTGAGTGTTTGACTTTATAGATTCTGGGTGTAAGACGAGCTTGGTATATAAGGAGGTGTATGACTAGCTGAGAGATAAAGCCCTCCTGCCTGAGTGGAAAGTTAGTTTGGTATGGTGGTATGAAAGTACCTGTGATTGGAATGATAAGGTCAGCTGTTCGAATGCATGGTATGTTGATGAATGAGCGTAGATTCTCTGTGATTGATAAAGTGAGTAGTGAGTATGGCGTGATTTGGGGGGTATGTTTTATGAAAGGGAATCATATGGTTGTGCATCCTGCTAGTGATCAGATTGAGAGAAAGATTGTTAAAAATAGGGTGTATAAGTTGTATGTAGGGAAAGATGGTAGTGTTTTGAAGACTGTGTTTAGCTGTATTGAGGTGACTTCTATGGACAGGGTAAGGCTTGTGAAGGGTGAAAGGGTGTCTGTTAGAGTGAGTTGGAGTAAGGATGTGAGTTGGAATGTGAGTAAGAATACTGTATTATTGGATGGAAAAGGTGCGTATTATAAGGTAAGGCGTGTTGCTTATATGTTTGATGGCTTAATGAGTATGAATGATCCTTTTGAAGGTTTGCAGGAGGAAACCAGTGACTCTGAATCAACTGAAGTCGTTTGTAGGTATGATTGATTTTCAACGAGAGTTTATACGTGAATGTTCAGGTGTAAGTAAGCCCTGATGGATGGGCAAGAAAGGTAGTATGATTGTCAGGGGGAATGACAGGATGAGTAAAGCGTATAAGAGACTGAAAGAGGCAGCGGCTTAAGATGTTGAATTGGCATAGCCGGACTATAGTGTGAATGCTAACATGCTTTAATTGTATAAGGATGCGATTGGGTACTGTATGGGAGGTTTTCTGGTGCATGAGCATCGTTTGAATGGAGAAAATGTTAAGAGAATAATTCGATATGAACCCAAGGCTATGATTGTGGCGGCTAACTCTGTGGAAGGAGAATTGGCTGTGATAAGGTATTGTTTGAAAGTGTTGTGTCCGTTTTTGCATGGTGTAATGTTCGTGATTAAAACAGATCACTAACCTGTTGTGTATTTGCAACATATGAAATGGGCTGGTAGTAGGATTGCGGGGACTTTGAAAGATTTGAGTGATTTTGACTATGTGATTGACTACCTGCCTGAGGAAGGTAATGGAGTAGCTGATTTAAAGTCAAGGTATGCTGGTACGAATCGTGAAAATGTGTGTGGAGTGAGTGATCCTGAATATTTGCTGAAAGGGATTATGAATGGAAAGCAGAGTAAAGGTGGTGGTGATTCCTTATTTGAGAGCGTATGGAATGGTTTGCAAGATTTGAAGCGTGATGGAGTAGATGTGCGAGTGCGCGATAGTGAGAATGACTTAAGGAAGGAGGTAATGACTGAAGTATGTAGGAAGCCTGCAGTATTGTTATGGCGAGGGTGCGAAACTTTATGAAAGGATTAAGAGCGATTTGTATGCCATCGGTCCCTCTGTTTCAGGAATTGTTGATTGTAGTGAGTCGTTTGTATGGAGCGATGTTTATGGGCACTCTATTGGTGAGACGCCGATTGTGTACAAGGATGAAAAAGTGAAGGGTTCGAATGCTAATGTGATGTATCTTTAGTATTTGAGCAGTGTGTATTACATTTGAGTGATTGAAAAGTGTTCGTATATGAGGGAGAAGAATGATTGTCTGGATGAAGATAAGTGTATGGTGAGTGATATGTGGGAGTTGACGATGGTGAGGATGTCAGTCCTTATGTTGGTGTGGTTGTTCCTTTTGTCTATTGCGAATATGGAGGACCTGATATGATGGAAGCGAGAGTAAAAGTTGTGGAAAGGTCTTTCTGTGGTTTGATTGATACTGGAGCACAAGTGTCGTTAGTGAATGAGAAGATTCTGAGTAAGTACGATGAGTTTAAATGTTGTGAACGTAAGCCTGTGAAATTACTGATAAGTTTATTAGGAAATGGAATGATAGTGGCATGGTAACAGGTTATTCTGAAAGTGAGTTGGGCAGTGGTGTGAATGTGAAGCATGACTTTGTGATTCTGAAAGAGGAGCAAATGCCGTGTTGTTTCTTGCTTGGTGTGGACTTTATGAGATTGAATGATTTGTCTTCGGATGCTGACAATGATTATATTATGAAGGGTGAATGTGAGGTGATGAGGTTGAATAAGTGTGCAAAGAATGTTGTCAAATTTTGCGGTATGATCGAATTGGTCATGGATGATGAGAAGGAGATTTTAAGTTATGATGATATTCTAGAGATGCAAGAGACTCGGATATATATAGGGCCCATCTTCCATGTGAAAGAGACAGAGTTGAGGAGTCTCGCCTGGACCCAAGAAGTTTCCCCTAGTTCCAAGTCAGGTGCTAACGATAAAGCAAAGTGACGGCTGAACTTTTGTGTCTTGGAATTAACCCAGTTAGTGTGGTAATTCTATTTGACGATCGCCACCAAGCGATTTTTCCGAATCCACTCAGCAACTCCTGTCGACGCCCTCCTCGTTCGCCCTTCGTTTACGGGTGTCCGAAATACTCTTCCCTAGACCGGACGTTACTGCCTCCCCCTTTTGGAGAACCATCATCACGGCAACTTCCAGCTCAGAAGCTCTGAGCACCCTCGCCTCACGTGCATAAGACATCCGTGAAGCCTTACCCTGATGTCTCACCCGGATTCCTCCCTAAGCCAACCCCTCTTTCCCTCCAGTAACTCATTTGAGTTAATCCTCCCCTTTTGAATAGTCTCCTTCTGTAATATATTAAATTTTAACTTTATAGTCTAATGCATAACTACAATGCCCCCCCCTCGCTTACCGATGTAATTTTGCCCATTAATTCTCTTATTTTGATGTAAATAAAATTATATTTTTGTCTTGCCTCTTTAAATGACCTTGAGCTTTGCCATTGCTTAAATTTTACCTGACCTCGTTGCACTCTTATCTCGTTGTTCCGCGCGTCGAAACTCGTGGCGTTCCGTTCCTTGTCGGTTCGCCTTTAATATAATATGGTATTGATATAATGTAATGTCATACCACGACAGACTATATAATATCCGTTTCATTTCTCGCTTGATTCCTTACGTCCGACTTAGTGTAGAAAGCGGATTGGATAGATTGGGGTTAGAGTGTAGGTTCGGTGCCCGCTACAACACCAAACCCTAACACCTAGACAACCAGTGCAACCCAATCATGACCACTCTAATAAATACTTCACCTACTCGTACTATATACACCCCACGCAAGACACATTCTTTCAATAGTTCACATTCTCTATTCACACTCAAATACTCATTCCACTATAGAAATACCACTAGAGCAAAGGCATACGATAACACAACAATACACTCCACCTTTTCACTCTATAATGCGTGCAGCTTGCCAGGAAACGCCAATGGCGCAAAGTGACCCACATCGTGATGACGCTAGCTGCACTGACTTTTCCTTCTTATGGCAGCGCGTAAAGAGAGTGGTAGCCACGGACCCACAAAAAACAGGTACGCTACTACATAATAACTGCACACTCACTCATAATAACAAAACTTCCTCCAATTCATGTCACACTGAGTCATGGTGCTTACACCCTATACATCTAAACCACAAGCGCAAGAATACATCCAGGAAGACCGGAAATGGTGCCAGCTCCATGCTGGTTCTCTTTAGCCTTCTCCCCTTATAAGAATAGAAATACTCAATAACTTAACAACAATATCCACCACTATCACAGTTTAGGAAAAAACAAACAATGAAAAGTACACCAAGATGCGTTCCTGGGCCTCCAGTCCTCCCATCCATAATTATGTATCACCTCCCACAAAAGGTTTTCCCTACACTTACACACCTATCAAACACCTTGTCAACGCCTAACTTCCCTATGGACACTTCCCACAACTATTTCAAACATCACATAACACATTTCCTACCCTAAAAACACCACTCTCGAAAACAACATTAACATATTGCACTATCAGAGAAGCTATGCAAAAACCTAAGCGTATTGTCAACCGCCCTCTGCGGAATTTCCTGAAGGATAGTGGCTGGTCTCCCCATGCCAATCTTGTTTCAGGAGAGGCCGGTCCACTCAAGCGAATGTGACCATCGTTCACGACATTGTACAAAAAGTGCGACAATCACGACAAAAAACATTTTCCCCCTTAACATGGATGTGGAGCAGGTTTTCGTTAAGGTGTGACATGAGGCAATTTGTTGTAAATTGACAACAACACAGAACTTCTACTCTACACCAGAATGCTTTTTTCCCTGTACCTTATCCACTTGATTTGTTACATGAAATACATCAAGACAATATCACATCCATTCACAACACGAGCTGGCTTACACTAGAGGAGCGTACTGGCATCCAGACAATTCATAATATACACTAATGACACCCTCAAGAAAATTGCACACAAACACACACACACTGGCCTGCGGTAACGAAAGACTAGTCTCGTCTCCAGGCAGGGCACATACATAATTGCGCATCGTGCACAGATGATACTAAAAGAAAAAAAAAAAGTGAAGTCAAGTCCCTTATTCCTAAAATCCTATGAAGGTACACCGACACTCTACGGCACCCATGATTACAACATGCACAAGATTCAAATATATAGACACACGCAAAAGACATATAAACTTCACAGGAACATACTCGTTCCCGCATTTGTTAAATAACTACGCTTGCACGTACATATAGAAAAAAACATCATAAAATCACGAGCTAAAAAAAGCCAAAATGCTGCGCAGGTTTTACCCTCCCATCCGTAAACTACAATTACAATTATACAAAAGAATTGCTCGTCCCCTTCTACATACACAACAATCACACATGTAAGAGGAAATTAGAGCGCACTTATGTAGATATATGTTCTGAAACGCGCATTTCGATATCATCAGTAAACACTCATGTACAATAGTATTAATAATTATGCAGACAGGAGATATTTTTATTTCACCATCAGCATCAATCTATACTTTGCCATTTTCCAATGTCAGAATGTTTTGGGTAAATTGTGCTGACAATTGATACCCAAATAGCTCTACTCCCATATTTGTGTTTAGAGACACAAGCCCGGACCTCATCTGTACTGATCAATTTATGGATCACTCGAAGTGTGTGCTTGAAATCAGATTACTTCAAAAGAGTGACAACTCCCGGGGGAGCCTCACAATCCCTGATGTCTCGCATTGACCTGGCTAGTGCTTTTAAGGCTGACTTATGAGCCACTGTGTGAGGTACCGGGTGTTGTCTGGGTAAAAAAAATCATAAGCAAGATATAAATTAAAATGATTATATTTATTAAAATTATTCTTTAACAAATGCGGCATCATAACACTTTTTGGTATACAATATTATTTGTCTTTCACTGGGGTGCCTGGACAAAGAGATTGCTTTAGCTTCGCACTTTTGAGTAATGAAGTAGGGTAGATTTAATTTGTCTCATCTGTACTGATGAATTTATGGATCACTCGAAGTGTGTGCTTGAAATCAGATTACTTCAAAAGAGTGACAACCCCCGGGGGAGCCTCACAATCCCTGATGTCTCGCATTGACCTGGCTAGTGCTTTTAAGGCTGACTTATGAGCCACTGTGTGAGGTACCGGGTGTTGTCTGGGTAGAAAAAATCATAAGCAAGATATAAATTAAAATGATTATATTTATTAAAATTATTCTTTAACAAATGCAGCATCATAACACTTCTTGGTAGACAATATTATTTGTCTTTCACTGTGGTGCCTGGACAAAGAGATTGCTTTAGCTTCACACTTTTGAGTAATGAAGTAGGGTAGATTTAATTTGTCTCTTGGGGGTCTACACCCAGTTCACTTTCCCTCGTTTGAACTCAAGGAATAAGCTTTGGAAAGAGCCCGTAGTAGCTTGTAGACTCCGGACCTCTTCCATTATCTTCCTCGGAAAGTTTTACATAGGAATACGTTTTTAGTTTTAGGTTTATTGTCTAACCTTCTAACCTTCCTATAAATGGACAGACACACTTACACACACAGAGACAGACTTCATATATATATATATATATATATATATATATATATATATATATATATATATTGTGTATAGCACGTAGGAAAAAGAAAGAGTGACACTGTATTTATACAAAGCAATGTTTTCCTTGTAAGACCAGATTTTTTTATGGTCTCTGATAAATTTTCTTTGAGAAAGAAAGATAGGACTGGATCTAAGGAAAACAAACTGGAGCTAACATTTAAATTTCTCTCTTTTGTGCTGGAGATTAGGAAGGATTCAAAGAAATTTCTGCTAATAGAATCATTTATAGGCATTATGGTATCTGCTTTTGACCAGATAATCTGGTGATCCATCCTAAGCCTGTAGACGGCCCAAACACTATTTGAATATCCCTTAGATACTGCATTTTATTGTTGATTAATTCTTACTTAGATATTTTTAGAAGTTTGACCTAACATTTTTTTTAAGGTATAATTGTATTTAAAAATTACACTTATATTATGTTGTTTTAACATTGTTACTGCATACAAGAGACTATCATGGTAAGGTAAAAGTAATATGTTGTGTAAAGGTTATGTTTTCCCTAACTTGCGGTTATAGAATGTTATTTTAGTTTTATAAATGCAGTTTGTCAAAAATTATTCACTAAACTGCCCATTGATGCCTTATCGAATTTTCTACCTGGTATTCTAAACTCTTATGATTTGACTCTACCGACTAACTCGATCATTCAACTTATTTGTTTAGCATTAAAAAATGTAAATTTAGTTTCAATAGCAAGTTCTACGAACAAGTTTTTGGCATGGCTATGGGTAATCCCTTATCTCCCCTATTCTCATATATATATTTGGAATATTTTGAAACGAGGCTGATTCCACCGGTTTGGTCAACTCAAATTGTTTGGAACCGCTATGTAGACGATGTCCTTGGAATTTTAATGGAAGATTTTGGCCTCGATTGCTTTCTTTTATTTATTAATTCATTGGTGTCGTCAATTAAATTTACTTTATAAAAGATGTTCTAATAATTATACACCTAATAATTAGATGTTCTAATAATTACAGAACCAGAAAGGTTTAAGTTTTCTATTTTTAGGAAACCGACAAATAATTTATCCTGTGTCCATTTTTACTCAAGTCATTCTAAAAATAAAAAAAAATCAGTATTTTCTTCCATGTGTCTTAGGGCGCTCAGAATATATAGGCCTGACTATATAGATCAAGAATTTACAAAAATTGAAGAGATTGCCTTTAATCTATGTTAACCGAAATATTTGGGGAAAACTGAATTTATAAAGCGAGAAAGACATTTTATAATTCTAGAATTGCTTCCTTTCGAACCTTCCCTTTAAAAAGTTCCAAAATAAAAACAAGAACATTTTTACCTACAAATTATTCACCAGCGCGCCCTCCTTTTGCAAAAACTCTTCGTGATTAAGGTACTTTAATTGTCACGTAACCAGAAACTACTATTTTAAGCATGCTTTTCTGATAGCTATAAAAAAATATTGAGACATCAGAAAGATCCTCTGGGGTGTGGTTCTCATTGAGCGTACATATAGGCTTCGCTACATATGGTCGATTTTTCACTCGGTTGGAATTCCAACGCTATCTTTGCCTCTAAGGGATCGCTATGAATCGACACCTTCTTGGTTTGTTTGACCACAATATGTCTACCAAATATTTTCACTGCGTCTATTTCATTAGTTAGTTATTAGCACATAATTTTGAATTTTGGGGAGACGCTCCACATTAGAATTTCTTAAGATAATTAACTGAACAAATATTTCAACATTGGTCCCCAATAGAATATTATATATATATATATATATATATATATATATATATATATATATATATATATAATATTCAAAGGGGGTTCAATGGTGAAATATTTGTTCAGTTAATTATCTTAAGAAATTCTAATGTTTCACTCTTACAATTTCTGGCTCTAACACTGTCTATGACTCTAGTTCTTTATCTCTTTCTCACTCTCTCTCACTTTTTCTCTCTCTAAGAAAGTAGAGGGAGAGATGACGCCCCCTTGTCGCGGGAAGAGAGCTTGTTTGTACCTTTGACTTTTCGAGCTATGTCAGCGGGAGTACCTCTTCTGGGTACCCCTGGTAGGGCTTACCTTGTCGATTTGGTCGGAAACGAGGTTCCAGACTAAGTGCGTCATTCCTTCCCTTTTCTACTCTATCCTTCTCCTTTTTTACTTTTATCCTATCTCTCTCACTTATACAAAAAGAAAAAAACGAAAAAAGCCCACTCCTATCATGTCACTCTTTCTCTTTTTTCCCTCTATCTACATATAAGGACCTGGCAGCTACCTCACGCGTCAGAAGAGAGGCAATGGAAACTCTACAAACAACGCCAATCGACGCTCACTGGTTGCGAGAGACTAGGACTAGAGGTGTCCTAGGCATTGGGACACGATGAATGGGATGAGGGTAGTGCCTCGTTAGCCCTTCTTATTGGTGCGTAATTATTGAACGTTCCTAGTGCCCGTTGACGGGTGCCTCTGGTAGCATCAGTCCGAGGTGACGGCCCTTTGTTCCCAGGCTGGTTGCCAGGCCAATAAAAAGCTTTGGGTTGAGTCTCTTGGTGGGGTGAGATATCCATTGAACGGTGCTCCGAGATCCTGGCCGTTGTGAAGGGAACTAGTAGGAGTTTAGTAAGGGGCGTGCTTCGTTGTTGTTCACCTGGTGAGAAATCGATGGCCCCTTCGGGGACCGTCTGTGCTGCTTGGTTGGGAGCCACGGCACGCCAAGGCTTGACGACTCGGTCAAACGAACAGCAGCAAATGGAGCGTGCCTTCTGGAAGACTCCGAAGCGACTCCAATCAATAGGCGGGAGCGACTCACGCGAGGAGAACTCACCAACCCCCCCTTTTTATCATTGATTGGTCGCAAAGTATCGAAAGAGAGAAAGTGTTTAAAATGACTAGCAAGAAAGGACCAGGAGCTCTAAAATACACGTGCGTAATATGCCACATAGATAAGTGGTGCGTGGACTTTCCGGAGGGGTGTTTTTCAAAATGCCACCTGGCCAGTTCCTGCACCGACTGTATTCTAAACGGCCAAATCAAGGAGCTAAAAAAAAAACATGCAGGGCTTCCGAGGAAAGATCCAGGAAGTTGGGGGAGAAAATAAACAGCCTAGAATTAGAACACGCCGGACTGATTCGCAGGCTAGAGGTCAGAATAGCAGAGCTAACGTCAAGCCCTGTAGTAAACACTGCACCTGCAGTATTACCCCCAGAGCTAGGTCCGCATGCTACGGATAAACCCTCAAAGAAAAAGAAAAGGAAGGGAAAGAAACAGAAAGAAGAGAAAGTTGAAACAGAAGATAAAGTAGAAGCTGAAAAAGAGAAAGTTGAAGCAGAGGAAGAAAAGATAAAAATAGAAGAGTATATAACAAAGGAAGAGAGGGGGGAAAAGATTAATAAGAAAAAGAAGAAGAAAAAGAAGAAAAATAAGATGGAAAAGAAAGAGGGAACCGAAAGTTCGCTTCCGCAAGGAAAGCCTCAAACCTCTGCACGGAAATGTCCGAGGGTTACCCTTGTGGGCTATTCCCAAGTACAAGGTTTGCAGCCCCTGCTAGCGGCCCACCTTCGCACTAGTGTAGAGGTATGCTGCCAGCCAGGACGGGGAAACCACCACATCAGAGTAGAGGCTGAGAAATCTCAGATCTCCGAGAATTCAGTCGTTGCCCTGATGGTGAGTGGAAGTGACCTCTACCTCCGAAGAGGCACAGTAGGCCCTAGCGAGAAAATTCTCAACACGGCGATGGGAGCCGTGGACGACTGCGGATTGAGAACTCGCAAGCGGGTCGTTGTAAGGATGCTCCCAAGAGGAGGTCCTAGCCGGACAGCTCACTCAAGGAACGTGACCCTGAACCAGCGTCTGTCCGACCTCTGTACGGCGGAAGGGGTCTTCTTTCTGGAACCTTACCGCACCTTTTACGGTCGAAACGACCTTTACCAAAGGGACGGAGTGCACCTTTTATTCAAGGGAAAGGCTGTACTCTGTATCCAGGATGTCGAAAGAGTGGACGCAGAGGAGCGTCCGACTCAGAGTGAAGGCAGACATAAGACGGTATGCCCGTGTCACTCTTGGAACGACGTTCTTAGATGTGGCAAAGAGGGGTACGGCCACACAAAAGAAGCCGGGAAACGGAAGAGCGTAAGGAGTCCTACAACGGGGGAATCCCTCAAAGTTCTTCTGTTTAACGCGAGGTCAATCAGGAATAAGTTTCTTGAGCTCCGTGGCCTCGTAGCAACAGAGGAACCTGAGATGGTGGCCATAACGGAGACATAGATTAAAACCTCAAGCCGAGATTCTGACGGTAAATTCACAATTTCCGGTTACCATATTTCCTGAAAGATAGGCCAGACAGAAAGGGTGGCGGTGTGATGTTGTATGTCAAATATACTCTCAACTCGTCGGATTGCAACATCGTATTCGACCATTAACTACTAGGTGTTGACCTAGAGATAGGTCCTGCCAAATACATGACCCTGGTGCTTTATAGACATCCTGCCCAACTCGTTGAAAAGGACAGAGATCTGTATCAGCTACTAGGAGAACTTGTCGAAGACAGACTGTGTATCGTCATGGGAGATTTCAACACACAAGTTGACTGGAAAACCAGAGAACCCTGTGGTGAGAAATACTACTTCTGGAGTTCACGAACAACGAGTTCCTCACTCAATAGGTGAGAGAGCCAACGAGAGGAGACAATATCCTCGACTTGGTTTTCACCTCTAGGGATGACATCGTTAAGGACCTCTCGGTTGGCGAAGAGCTCGGTGACAGTGAACACCGACTAATTAGATTTGTAGTCAAAGTCCCCAAGGCAGAGCCTGTAACTAGTAAATCGAGGAAACTTGATTTGAGAAGAGCAAACTTTGCAGGTTTACGCGCGGAACTGACTGACGTGAGGCTAGAAGAGTGCGAGGCTGTTGAAGACTCTTGGAACAGTTTCAAAACCACATTCATGAGACTTTAATCGCGTTTCATCCCTCTGAAATGCCCCCGTCGGTCCTTTGTTTAACCAAAGTGGTTAAATCGAGAAATCGGGCAACTGCTTAGGGATAAGAGAAATGTGTACCGGCAATCGAAGATCTCGGGTGACTTTGACGAATACCGGAGGCTAGCCAGGAGAGTGAAGTCCAGCATAAGGGCGGCTAAGTGGTCTGAGGAACTCCGAGTGGCGAGACTCTGTAAAGAGAATCCCAAAGAGTTCTTTGGATATGTAAACAGCCGTAAACCAATCTGTAGAACGATTGGCCCTTTGAGGAATGAGGAGAGGACATTAAAGCATTCAGATGCAAAAAATGCTAACCTCCTCAACGACTACTTCTCTTTAGTGTTTATTGAAGAGTTTGCACCCATTCCCCAGCCGACGGATTCCTACTCGGGGGAAAAGCTAGAGGTACTGGACTTCACCGAGGAAGAAATAAAGAAAATGATCGCTGACCTAAAGACGAATAAGTCCCCAGGACCGGATGGGTTTCTATCCAAGGTGTTGAAGGAAGTGTGCGATGAAGTATCACGACATCTGTGCGCTATCTTTAACATGTCAATCCAGACAGTCAGCGTTCCTAGAGACTGGCGTAAGGCGGAAGTGACTCCGATCTTTAAGAAAGGAGCCCTCAGCCATCTGTCAAACTACCGACCCATCAGTTTGACTTTGATAGTCGGTAAACTCATGGAAAGCATGATATTGGACAAGATAACGTCTTATTTAGAGTCAAATCTGCTACTGAAGAGTTCCCAGCACGGCTTCCAAAGGAAACGGTAATGCCTGACGAACCTTGTGGAATTCTTTCACTTTGTGTTTAGTGAGCATAGTCGGGATAAAGGAGGGAATGTTGTGTACCTTGACTTCCAAAAGGCCATTGATAAGGTACCACACCGCCGCCATCTCCGGAACGTGCGTGCACAGGGCATAGACGGCAACGTAGCAGGTTGGATAGAGAGCTGACTAAGTGACAGACGTCAACGAGTAGTGGTAAATGGACGGGCGCTCTGAATGGGTTCCCGTATCTAGCAGTGTCCCTCAAGGTTCCGTCCTGGGACCACTACTGTTTATTATCTATGTCAACGACATGGACAGAGACATGGTTGCTAAAATCTCCAAATTTACCGACGACACCAAGCTTGGTATCAATGTGGCAAAGAAAGGGAACACTGCCCCCTCCAAAAGGACCTTAAAAGGATTGGGGAGGGGTCGGACACGTGGCAAATGCCTTTCAACGTGAACAAATGCAAAGTAATGCATATCGGCCACCGACACCCCAAATCTCAGTACATCTTTAAAGGCACTGCCCTTGAATCGAGTGACACTAAGAAGGACTTGGGTGTAACTATCACTAGCAACCTCAAGTTCTTGAAACAGTGCATCGAGGCAGAGAAGAAAGCCCAAAGGATGTTAGGCTACATAAAGCGCCAGTTTTCATACCGTAGCAAGGAGATAGTACTTTGTCTGTACAACTCCCTCGTTCGGCCGCACCTGGAGTATGCCGTACAATTTTGGAGTCCTTCGTTTCAAAAGGACATCGCAAGGTTAGAACGCGTACAAGCTAGGGCAACCAAACTGATTCCCTCTATCCGACATAAAATTTATGAGGATAGACTAAGGGAATTAGATCTATTCTCGCTGGAAACCCGTAGACTGCGTGGTCAGCTCATCGAATTTTTCAAAATACTTTGAGGGTTCGACAATGTTGACTACCGGGATATTTTCACACTGAGTGAGAACAGAACGCGCAATCACGGCTTCAAACTTGAACTGAAGCATTACAACCGCAATCTGTGTGGAAATTTTTTCACCTACAGTATCTGCGGTATGTGGAACGCACTTCAAGTGGAAGTTGTCAACAGTGAATCTGTTGACCAGTTTAAGTCAAGACTAGACAAAGTCTTGAAAAGTGGCCATTTAGAGACGCAAAACAATTGAGCAGCCATGTGCCCGCTCGATTGCTAGTCCAAAGGTAGCCCCTTTGAATGGACCGTAAGGTCTCCCAGGGTACTTTCTTTCCTTGTAACTCCTTGTATCTCTCTCCTCTAGGTTTTATTTCTTGTCTGTTTGCTTCTCTTTCACTCAATCACTCACACTCTCGCACTATCTCACTCACGCTGTCACTCTCTCTCACACTCTCTCTCTATTGCATTCAATCTGTCTTTCACTGTTTGTCTGTGAGTCTCACTGTCTGTCTATCTGTCTCTCTCCTTCCTTCTCTTTCTGTCTTTATTTCTTTTTCTCTCCTTCTCTTTTTCTCTCTCGTTTTCTCATTGTATGTCTTTGTCTCTATATATCTCTCTCTTGTGAGGGGAAAGGTGGCGTGGAGAGCCTTTATTTTTCGGCTATACTTTCCCTCATACATTGTCAGGCCTTCGTATACGGTGCATCCTCGGGATGGTTCGCAAGAACTTATGAGGTTCTTCTTTTCCCTTGTAACTCTTTGTTTCAGTCTCTATCGTTGTCTGTCTCACTCTTTGTCTGTCTTTCTCTTTGTATGTATGTGTACCTGTTCTACGCCTCTCTCATTTTCTTTTCTGTGTCTCTATCACCTTTCGTTTTGCTGTTTTTCTTTCTCTCTCTCCCTCTCTCTCTCCCACCTCTCTCTCTCTCTCTTTCTTTTATTTATATTTGACCACTTCAAAACTTAACCATTGATTCCTATGTTAGGCTTTTCTACATGTTTTGAAAATAAACCCTGCTATTCTTACTTTTTCCCCATTTCTTTCCTTTTTAACACATTTTATGATACAATATTTCTACTTTACTGAGCTTGTGTTACAGAAGTTCATCGGTTCAATTCTCAAGGGTGGAATCATAGGAGGGTGGTCCCCCACGTTGCTTTCTCTCCCTTTCCCTAAAGAGGTCAGATCTGTGAGTTGCTCTTTTCCTTTTGTAAATTTTTGCTCGTGGACGCTTGCAATGAGGCTCAACAACCCAAATTAATATTTTGTTCTGAGGAAGTGTAATTCGTGTCACTATTCATTTACTCTTATTCCTTTGTTCAGTTAGGTACTTGCTTGGTTTAGGTGGTTGTGAGCTCTTTCTCTCCTGTGTTCTTTACTTGGTAGCCTGTAGTTGTTACCCGTGTTTTCAAACTTTCGCACTTTTTCTTTCATTTCTTTCACCACTATTTATATGAACCTCGTCAGTTTTCATTGTACTGCATTAAAATGCATAAAAATATATTTAGTCCACTCTTTGGCTGCCTAAATCATCCTTTGGATATTTTTAATGGCGGAAATCTGTGATTATCTGCCGCATCTCTGTCATCTTTTGGTTTATGGATGCGATTTTCAGTTGAGCAAATATACAATATGTCAGGAAATGATATCAATCCTTTCTAATTGGTTCTCTTTCTTGGATAAGATCCATTGGTTATGCAAGATCCAAAGAGCTGTAAGCTCCTTAATCGATACGCACCAGTGACCATATATAGTCCTATAACAGAGCAGTGTCCCATCTTCCTTGGTATCATTTCTCGATTACAGCAATGTCCTGATGAAACCGCTCACCATGTTACTCACTCACTTCTCCCAAATTTTCACAAATAAAATCCGAATGTGAATGCAAAAAGTGCACCATTAGTGACATTCTACATCCTAAATTCTTATAACTTTCTGAATGTTTTACTACGAGCTGCTTGTAGTTTGGGTCGTTAGTTATACCAAGGACTCCATTAACTATATTTTGAAAGCACACCACGCCTTACTTTCAACATCACTCATTGCATTCTCAAGATGTACTGACTACAACATTTTCCTTATTTGCGGTCCAGTAAATATACAACCCTTAAATTTGGCTTCTGATAGCTTGGGAAAGAGTAGATGAATCTCTTGAAATGCTTCTCCTCCATGATCTAATGCTTTTACAAACTGTTTGACCAAACCAAGCTTTATATGAAGTTGAGCTAGCGAAACTTGGGCAGGCTCTACAAGAGACTGTCTAATAACAATTAGTTTTCCTGGCTACAAATCATCTCGAGGGGCCACTTAACCTTCTGGTAATGTTTATGATTAGCACTACTATTCCATAGGCAAAGAAAACATGAATACTTGGTGTACCCAACCTGCAATCCGCGTAAGAAGGCAAGCATTTTAAAATAACCACAAACATCTCCTTAAAACTTAGTATAGTTTACCTTCTTGAGAAGTATTTTTACATTGTCATATTCTTCTACATATCAAATGAGTGGTCCATGGTTTTTCTTGGCCACCATACTCATTCCAAACTACAGTCTATAAGCAATCCAGTACTTTGCATCTTTCACAATTTTATGTGATACATGCTTAGGTCCAACATAGAACCACACACAAAACAGAACCAATCGGGTGAATTTCTGCATTCTCTTGTAGCCATAATCAAGAAAGTCAATATTTATTATATAAACCTAAAGAAGGAAAATAAATTAGCGAGAAATGTAAGTGTAACCATACATTTCTTTATATTAGCATAATTTGTTCTATCGTTCAAACGGTCGACGGTTGATAAAAGGTAAAGACATATTTGGAATCAGCGCATAATCTAGTATTAAAAACACTCAGAAAAATAAGAGAAACAAAAACTTTGTTAAAATTTGTTACCCAGTGAATTATTCAAAAGACCTATTGCTCAGCAAATTTTAATATTAATCCCTATGGTTTACATATATAGAGGGCACATCTCGCTGAAACCATATTTATTGTTTATATGGAAGGATTTTATAGAAGGGCTATTTTGCATCACCCCTATTCTTTTAGCACGCGGGATTATACAAATCGCCCATCTGACCTAAATTATCTATACACATTTATTCTGTATTATACTGTGTATCACAGTAGGTCTATCTCGCCGCACTCAACTTAGATCTTTTGTCATGGATATCATATACTGTAGAGGCAATATCTCATAACACGTCTTCATATTTTCGAGTTTCGATTAGAAAGATATTGGATTAGTTCTATTACACAGCATATATACTTGGTATTCTTAGCACGGAATCATACCAACGACCTTGTTTACAGCATCTCTCTTTTATCTCACACCGGGAGATCGTTTAATTAAATTCTCACCCACCACCTCTGTTTATTCTTTCATTTTGTAAGAAGAAAATTTTTATCCTATCACAATCTTGAATCCTTTGTTTATTAGCTAAAAACCGTTATGTCGATTAATCTGTAATATGCTATTAAAAAATAAGGCATGAAGTTAATAAAAAAATGCCAGTATTTCATTGTGTATCAGAATAAATTTCGTTAATATAACAATTTTTGTGACTCTGATCTGACAATCAGACTAATGAAAAAAATTGAATTAATTGCACTATAAAATAACAATATCCAATTTATCTAAAGAGATTGAAAGAGTAGATATTTTTAAAAAGAAGAATCAACGTATTAAAGTAATTAAGTTGCTTGAGAAATTATTGAAGATCATCCTAAATATAATAGACCGATAAAAAAGAGTATCTTGTAGTGTAGATTTAATAAATTTAAGAATCTTAAGATTTAGCGTAAGAAAAGCAAGTTTGCTAACCTTATGTGAGAAGGAAAGGGGAATCACTGCTTAAGAAAGTGATAAGTATCAGAGTTGAATTTTTAATATAATTGTATCGTGAATGAATAGTTTAGAAGAGTTAAAAGATATTAATTTTGTTATAATTGGATTTATAAGTGGTTCGTAAAAGCCAAGAGATATCCATGTTCTTCGAGGAATAATATGTATAGTAATGGAAAGGGTGTTCATAATTGAGCTCCAGGTATAAATACCATTTATAATTTTAGATAAATAAAATGTATTTGTAAGGGGATGCGTGAGAGGAAGCCCACTCGAAATATCCCTTTCAGTCCCTTCGCTCTAAACCAGGTGCTCCTTGGCGAGAGAAGTTTAGAAACTTTTAGAAGGCAGCAGTCCCGCGCTGTCACTTGACACATCTGTATTTGCTTTCAGACGATCCTCGCTTCCCAATCCCCCGTGATAACGCCAAGCTCTCGCCCCCGTGCTTCCCAGACATGTCTATTCACCCAAGAGCGAACCGTATTAGCCCTATCCCCATATCATGAGGCAAACTTCGCTGTCCGATCCGACTCGTTATCTCAAAGTAAGTTTACATAGACTGACGTCAAAAATCCTCTATGTACGGCCATGCCCTAGGGCTCTTTATCGTACCAGCCACCTTGCTATTTAACCGTGACTTCGTCATTCTTCAAGGAGGTTGAGAGTCTGCCAGTCCCTCCGTTTAGACCGTTTTGGCTGTTCACCCGCGAATTCCGCAACTTCTGTTCGAGTCGGACCTTGTCGTTAAGATCTCACCAGCAAATCTACCTTCGTGAAGCTTTGGCCCATGTTCAGAGAAAAACTATCGAGCCACCTTCTTCCCTGAGAACTGTGCGGCCCCCCTCATCTCGGAACCCCTTAAAGACACTCGTTCTTTCTTGCCTGAGAGTCCATGCCGAGCCCAGAACCGTCTTGTGTTCGAGATTCCATCTCTCTGGAGCAGAGAAAATCGCGTTCTTCAACAAGAAGTGCTCAAAATCCCCATCTACGAGACCTCCTAGTTAGTACTGCCCAAGGAATCTTCTCGAAGACCTGTACCGTTGGTCTTGCACCGATCAAATCACCACTACGCTTCAAGGTAGAGCGATCTTGCGTTGTAACGCTCTGATTACACCCCGTAAATCGTCACCTACATCCAATTTTGAATTGACGTCCCAATAAATAGTAATTATTATCTCTTGTTCGAGTCAACGTAAATTTTGCTCCTCCCGCTTAACTGTCATATCCTATATTGTCGAATCCAATTAACTATCTTTTTCGATTAATTTATTACCCCTTTTTTGAATATATATATATATATATATATATATATATATATATATATATATATATATATTACGCCATTTATTATAAATATTAAAATTATATTTTGGGGTCTTGTTCCTAATATATCCTTTGAACTGCAACTTGGCAAGCCATTAGATAAATCCCGGTCAACCGGAAATCGCACTCTGTATAAAAATCAAGGAGACGGTCGCCTACTCCTTTAGTTGCCCCAAAGCATAGCGCAGGTTGCCTTGGGTCGGCCATTTGCCCGAGCTTGTGTATGCGCCCTCGCGCCGAGCGAGACTTCACAGGCATACCTCGACATTTGTGAAGGTACCTAGTCCTCTAAACCTAAGTACCATCCCCCGCCGGAATCGATGGATATATATATATATATATATATATATATATATATATATATATATATATATATATATATATATATAAATATTAGCTAGGGGTTCTCTTATGGAGCTTCAATTTAATTTGAAGGATGAACAAAAGGACGTATAAATGGAAATTCATTTAATTTTCTTTTGGCCCGGTGCTGCTAAAGAAATTGCTGAGTTTTGCAGGTCGTGTGACATTTGGCAAAAGAGTACAGCGAAAGGATGAATTCCACCTGCCCCACCCTAGAAGACCCTAATTTTCTCGGAGCCTTTCTTTAGAGTGGCCATAGATTTGATTGGCCAAATTCACCCCCCGTGTAGTGAAGGACACTCGTAAGTCCTCACTTTTGTTGATTTTGCAACGATATTCCCTGACGCATTTCCCCTTAAAAAAATAGAGAGCGTGACATGTGCGGAGGCCCTGATTTCTATATTTTCCCGCATCGGCATTCCAAAGGAGGTCTTGTCGGACAGAGGTTGACAGTTCACCTCTAAAATAATAAGCCACCTTCTTCCCCTCTTCTCGGACCCCCTTCAAGCCCCCCGTTCCTTCGTGTTTTAGAGTCTCTGCCGCGTAGCAACACCGTCTCGTGTTCGAGATTCCATCTCTCTAGAGCAGAGAAAATCTAGTTCTTCAACAAGAACTGCCTAAAATCCCCATATACGGGTCCTCCTCGTTACGACTTCCAGAAGTATCTTTTTGAAGACCTGTTTCATTGGTCTCCCCGCCCCCCTCTCAGATCACCACCACACTTCAAGGTAAAGCGATCTTGTTTTGTAATCCCACGATTACACCCGGTCAATCGTCACCCGCATCCACTTTTGAAATTGATTGACTTCCCGTTCAATTTTAATTACTATCTCTTGTTCGAGTCAAAGTTAATTTTGCTCCTCCCGCTTAACTCTGTCATAACTTAAATTGTCACAATCCAATTAACTATTTTTATCGAGTAATTCCTTCACATTTTTTGCATATACATATATATTGCCCCATTTATTATATATATTCAAAATTATATTTTGGGCTCTTGTTCTTTATATATCCTTTGAAATGCAAATTGGAAGCCATTATATAAATTTCGGTCAACCGTAAATCGCACTCTGTATAAAAATCAAGAAGGCTTTACCCCACTCCTTTAATTTCCCCAAAGCTTATCTCAGGAGGCCTCGGGTCGGCCATCTGCCCCTGCTTGTGTATGTGCGCTTGCGCCGAGCGAGTCTTAACCTGCATATCTCGACAGTATTGTAAATCGTTTTGTGCTTAGAGTGTGTGAGAGTTTTTTGAGGAGTGTTTCTGAATGGATGTGAATTTCACATTATTATCAATGTGAACACCAACGAATTTTGTAGAGTATGAACAGCTAATGTTTTGTTACCTATTATTATAGAAGGCACGATGGTAAGCTGATTAAATAAAAATATCATATAGATGGTTTTAGCTAAGTTCAGGGATAGTGTGTTTGCAGGAATCCCAAGATAGATTAAAAAAAAGTAGAAGTAAGGTATATTTCATTACTGTGAATACGAAAGAAATGTGGCCCAGAATAGAGCCCTGAGGAACTATTATGAACACAGCTGACGGGGAAAGTGAGATTGGCATCTACAGCCACTAATTTTCGTTGGCTTTTCAGGTAGAATATAAAGGAAAGGATTGACCGAGCCACAGATTACAATTAGATATAAGTTATTGAAAAGAATATTGCGATTTTCTGTATCGAAAGTTCAAGGAAAAATCCGAAGAAAACTGACATAGTTGATTGTGAGTAATTTAAAGCTTCGTATGTTTGATAGGAATTTCACGAATCTCATCATATTGACAATTTTGGAGGGAAACAATATTTTGATTTAGATTTTAAATTTTATTATCTAAAAGAAAATGCATTTCTTTTGTACGGTAACCTTTCGAATATCTTTGATAAAGTTGTGAGTGAGGAGATAGGCCTCCAATTTGATGAAAGGTTATTAGCAGCTAATTTGAAGATTACTATAACGCGGAAATATTTAGGACAGGAAGGAAAAACTCCATCTGATAAGAATTCATTAAATAGATCATATTTTATTTAACTAGTGATATCAAGGGTAAGTTTCTAAATGAAATTTAGGAGGGAATTAGTAAAAGGAAAGAATAAGAAAGAATTCGTGTTTTTGGCCAGCCTGAAGCTCACCAGAAGCATATTGGTTGGCAGGATGTAGTTATCTTGTTCGGTAGCAAAATAGTAAATTAAGATTTTAATTTTTTGTCAATGTCAATGCCTTTGCTATTTTTCTTTATTATACTTAAAAAATTGTTATTAACTTAGGTTAATTTGGGGTCTATTTCCACGCGCGAATTTTGTGGGCACTTGTTATAAATATCTCTATTTTAAAGAATACGCAAATGTTTACTTAACTTAGCTATGTAAGTACTTGCATTACTTAATTTAGGCAGATTTCTAATTATGAGTTTAGGTGGAAAAATAGATTGGCCTCCATTTTCGGCATCTGATCAGTTATATATTGTTTAAATCAATCGACAAATCGGTTTCTTAAGGGTTTATGTAGTTTCTATTTTTTTTATTTGTGTAAAACACAAAATATTTCTTTTCTAATTAAGATGCTATAATTGTGTACCTACATGATTCGGCATTAATTTCCTTCGTTCAAGGTCCTGTCTAGTCTAACCTAAAAACACCTAGTTCCATGTTGTTAATAGGAATCGCATCATAGAGTATTTATATATCATTTGAAAGTTTTTTTTATGAATTATAATATAATAATTACTTTTAATAATAATCAATTTAACGAAAATATTATTGATTTAAATAGCATTCAGGGGTGAGGTCAAGCAAAACAGTAACAAAACTAAAGACCTAACGACATTTAGCAATCGCCATTTGGATTCGAACCTAAGGTTAGGTTTTCGAATTAGTAATAGTTCGAGTTTTTTTATTTGCGAGGGGGTACAACCCCCATAATTTAGTGATGGTATGGGGGCAAATCCCCCCATTTAAAATTACCTTAAAAATTATATATAATACAATATGATGCGATTTCAATGGCCCCCCCCCCACAAAAAAAAACCCTATTTTTTTAATTTGACTAAGAAAAAAAAAACATTATCTAGATAAAAAAAACAATTGTTTTTGTACACACACACACACACACATATATATATATATATATATATATATATATATATATATATATCATCTAAAAATTCGAGAGTGAGCATAAACCCCTCAATAATCATATCTTGGCCTATTAGACCTTTCCATTTTCATTAATAACTCTAACAAGACATACGATAAGCAATTTCCACGGAGCTTCTCCACATTAGATAAACTTAAGGACATGTTTATCTAAAGATTATAACCGGTGAGGTTTACTACATTCACCCTTTGATAAGCTAACTTTAAACACAAAATCCTGATTTATTTAGGAGAGGTGCCTTGGTCTCCTAAAATACATAACAACATAAGAAGAGAATGACTATACAAAATGCTTACCATAAGCTCATACAAGATAGCTCGTCTTCTCATCACCCAGTTCAGTCCCAACTAGGATCCTTATCCATAAATCTATCCAATCTATTCTTAAAACTTCGCACAGAGAAAGCTCCTATTGCATCACTAGTGTGACTATTCCAATAATCTACCACTCGATTTGTAAACCAGTTTCTATCCGATCTCTTTCCTAGACCTGAACTTTTTTATCTTACACCCATTGCTACATGTTCTATCATGTTGACTAATAATAACTTAACCTATGTCTTTCCATTATAACTTTTTACCCACCTTAAAACCTTAATCAACTTCTCTCTAACTCTTGTCCTTTCTATTGTATGTAGATTTAGACTCGTAAGCTTTACTATTTAGGAAATATTAGTTATAGCCCTTTTAACAAGGAATGGGAGTAACTTTCGTATTTTGGTAGAGTTGCGCCATTTTTTTAGTCATCCTTCTTCGCAAATACTCATGCAAACGAATATCCGTCTTATATATAATATAGTGACGAAAACTGAACAGCATAGTCAATATGAGACCTAAATAATGTCTGATACACTTTCGAAATGACATCAGCACTCCTATTTATTGCTTATACTCCTCCCAATAAATTACAATAGCCTATTAGATTTATTTCTAGCACTTATACACTTATATCTATGTCGGAGGTCTGAACTTACCAGTACACATGTTTCTTTTGCACCCTGACATTCTTAGAAATGTCGCATTCAATTTAAACTTATTTATTAGATAATACCTTCATATACTAAATACACATCCATTTGCCATTTGTATTCTCAGTGGAATAGTTTGGTCAATTTATCTTCTAATACCTTAGCATCAGTGTCAGACTTTTAATCCAACCTAACTTAGTATGGTCGGCAAACTTGCTCAGGTCGCTACTTATTCCTTAGTCAAGATCATTAATATAAATCAAGAATAATAATAGCCATTATGCGGCCACTTAGAAACCCATTAGTAACATACCCCACTCAGTTTTAATTACATCTATACTAACTCTTTGCTGCCTTTCACTATGTCACGAATCAATCCACTACGAAAACCTTCCATCGATTCAATCCGCTCTAATTTTATTCAAAACATTAATGAGTGACACCCTGTCGCATGCCTCACTAAAATCTCCTACGTTCATTTACGTAAGGGACAATATGTATTATATGACTTTTTGTTACACAACAAACGAGCCAAGTTGCTTCTCTCTTTGCTGACTAGTCGTGACCACTTTTGCTTTCTTAAATAGACTCAAATTTATATTAAAATCATCTATAGTCACTTGGTATTGATAATTCTCACCATGATAATATTATCATCGATTTATAATTTTGGAAATTATAAACCAATCTGCTGTTTGACGCTTCAATTGGATCTAGGGAGAGAACTCGCTGTCAACAGATCTTAGAATTCGGTTGCATTTTCTGCATGAATGGCTTTAGCAAAAATTCTTTTTATGTTATTTAACGAAAGAGCATTAAATACTTCAAGCAGATTTCTCTGTTCCTTTCTTAAATAAGTATATGAATCATATAATTATTCATTAATCTTTTTAAAAACGCCTAAACCTTCGACTATATACTTTTTCTAATTTCTGATATTAAGTCAAAAGAGCAGACTTATTTTTTTCATAATTTAAAGTCTTCAAATGATAGGCCAATGTACGTGCCTTTTGCTTTTCCCTTTAATTCCTGAGCAACTCAAGTGAGTCATCAATCCCTCTTAGGCCATCTAAACATATCGCTTTTCTTCTCAATTGCCCTAAAATACTCTTCTATGAATATGGCAGATTTTTAGCCGTTGGGCATTTCAGGGGTGAATTTTCCACTAGAAGGTATACTTGTTAGGTTTTATCTAATATATGGAGCCTTATTCTAGTTTTTTAATTCGTACTTGCTCTCTTCTGAGGATTATGAAATTTGACAGTAATTCACTTTGACCTAAACCATTTGAATTAACTTCATCCAAATCGAAGTTACAATATTTAGCAATAGCATCTGAAATCTGCTTTTTATTGCACGATTTAAGGTTAATGTTTAGATAAACTTAATCAATTAAAAAAAAAAATTTCACTCTTATTGTGTCAAGCACATTTTTGCGATTCCCTCTATAGACAATTTATTGAGCGTTCTATGTTTATTATCATTATAATAGTTTGAAGTTCTTATATTCCTTCTCATCCTTAATTGAGATGACGTCAGAGTGGGAAAGTAGTTATTTGGTATGTTATTTCAGGTTGTTTTCTTTTTAACTATTTTGGGGTTATTTGGTCAAATCTCTTCTTCATTTTTAGTGATCATGAGGCGAAATGCAGCCAAATGGAGGTTTACTCCGAATTCGACTGAATCAGTATAAAACAACTGCCCGCATCTCGCCGTCAAATTGCTAAGAATGTATAACGAATTTGAACAAAGGACAAAATATGCTACAGTAAGAAGTAATAACATGAAATATAAAGTGAATACGATAAAGTAAATAATAAACACATTTAAGAAAATTTATCCTAATAGAAGTGGCAACCTGTATCGGTTCGTTTTGGCCATGATTTTAATGAACTAGGATATGGACTCAACGTGACCTGTTCTACGACAAACACACAATCACATTAATCAAATCACAAATGATCCCTGGACAAACCCACATGTAAAACTAATTGTAAAATGTACTTCTACTTGCCATTTTCTGAGTAAAGGGACTATCTTATATCTAGTAATTGTCCTTTTCTCCTGCCTGTCTAATAATTTAATTAACTTGGTAGCTCCATTTATTTCCATTGATTTCTAGGATATCCTAATTAAAATAACAGCAAAGTTCAAGATCTTTTCCCCTATATGAATATTATAACAGGGATTCATTTAAGAACACTATTACGTACTATTAAATATTACAAGTTTAAAAATATGAGATATCATTAAAGAGTATATTTATAATTGGAATTATTTTTCTTAGTGATTATTTGCCTCTCGCGGATCTTTTTATTCAAGCGCTAATTAAGAGAATAGGTAGGCATCGTTGCCTTTCTTTGGGTGTGGGCATTCAGATAAGATTATAGCAGTGTATATTGTAATCTAAACACTAATCTTCTTTATTATGTTGTTATATACTCCAGATGCATGAATATTATCTAAACGGATTAAAATATTCGACAACAAATTAACACTTTACACTGGATAATTTATAACCTAGGTGGGCCGCTTAAATGGTTTTGGTCACTCGTTCCGTTGAGGCAAAGATATTTTTGGGGGCGTGAATAAGTATTATGATTTTTTAAATCTTTATTGAAAATTAGGTAGGGTTGGCTTTTTCATTATGGCTAAAACGATCAAACCCTTTGAGTTCCCATTTCCTATTCTGCTTTCAAGGTTTAAAATTCATTGCCTTTCAACAATTCATCAAGTAATACATCTCAACTAGACTAAATTCTTATTTACAAATAAAGAAAGTCCTAATTTATCAACGGCCTGTCTCTTGACGACATGACCAATAAAAAATCCGTTCATTTCTGATCAAATTATAGTTAAAAGTGATTGACAAGTGACGGTCGGAAATTTAAGGATTTTGCTTGAAAACGTAAGTTACAATATTGTGAAAAATTCAAGGAACCTACTCATACACACGAACATTAAACGAAGCATTGGAAATACTGAGCTGTGTTTCTGTATTACAGAATATGCCTATTAGATCATGCTAGGCACATTGTTAGCTAGACTATCTTAATAAAATTCTTTGTATCTGTATTTTTTTTTATAGGCGAACATAAATTTGGTAAGATGAATATCTCTGTAAGAAGAATGTCAAAAGCTTAGTTATGTGTAGTTCTCTTACATACAATCCCTCTACTCCCGTTTAATGATATGTAAACATGTTGTGAGTCTAGTGGCCTCATATCTAGACCGAATGAAAGATGAAATCTGGCGCAGGTTTTAAATGAGAAGGTTAAACGCTATGTTAGGTTTCGCTACCCCATAAATGGTCCTTGCAAAGATACTTAACAAAGATACTTCTGCTAGACAACCAAAGGATCTGTAAATTTAATGTATTGTTATAATATGTAACTTAATGCGGTTAAGGTAATTTTTGGGGTGATTTAGTTTATTAGTAATAACTATTGGGGAATGAAGTACATATATAAATCTAACAATAATTTTCCATTACTTATCATAAAAGTATAATTGCAGTTATGTGGATATTTTCAACGTTAATGTAGATGCTCATTCTTATACTAACCGCATAATATATCAGCTTTAATTGAAATAAATAATGAGGTAATGCGAGTTTGTAAAATCCTGAGCAGCTGGCTAACCTTCAGGTTTCTACACAGCTGGGTTCGAGGATGAAAATGACCTCGTTGTCTCGATCACATTTAATTTCATATTTGGCCAAATCATCTGTTTGTCCCTATAATTGTACAAAACCTCCAGTTTAAGATTTTTTAGTTCATTTCTCTTTGTATTTGCGTATTTTATAAAATATCTT
The DNA here is from genome assembly GCA_963969495.1 of Ceratothoa steindachneri. Classification (NCBI taxonomy): domain Eukaryota; kingdom Metazoa; phylum Arthropoda; class Malacostraca; order Isopoda; family Cymothoidae; genus Ceratothoa; species Ceratothoa steindachneri. Next base: position 143,089,938 of record OZ018321.1, on the reverse strand, counting down.
TCAATGACACCCATATTTTGTATTCTTTTTAATATATCTACCAATTGTTTGAGATTCCTTATCAATGCATTTAAATTCCCAATAAATATATACATTCTAATATCCATCACTCAATACCTTAATTTAGAAAAGGTTTAATACTTTAGTTGAATACCTTTTGTTTTGTGCATACAGGTATGTTGTTTCCAAAAATGAAACTCCGATTTCCAATTATCCTGCAACCAAATTTTATTATTTCTTTTAACTTCCCTTTCATTAGTATTACCAGAAGTTATGATATGTTTTTTTAGAAAATAATGATTTGACTCTGACTAAAATCTGATTACAAATTTAACTTTGGGGTATGATTCATGTCACACTGGTACCAAGTCGATGCACACTGACGGCTTCAAGTAAGAGGGAGAAGTAGGTTTATCCGCAATATTTATTCTGTTTCAAATGGCGGTTCCCTTGCTGCTATTATCAGGGTTTACACCTGAATTAGTAGCTATCCAGAACTAAGTACGAAAGATAGCGAACACTAATTCTGTCACTCTAAAGTTGACCTGAGAGTTAGGTTATCTTTCATCAGTGGTATACGAACTGTCTGTTTCAGCTGGGTTTAATTAAGGATGGTTAACATAAGACGCGTGACTTGAGGTTTTCTAACGGCCTAGATGAAATGTCTTTCGCCAGAAAGGATTTCAGGATCCAGCAAAAGCGTTCCACGGCTGCTTTCTTAAAGGTTTCCCTTGTGCGATGCAAACGTATTCCGTCGCCTTTAATAACGGACTGATTAAATTATCATGGCTGAATTTGAAATGAATTGACGGGAATTTTCCGCATTTGTTTTCAGAAATGAGATACGAAACTATTAAAAAAGATCTAGCAGATTGACTGTGACGTCATCTTCTTGAGAGGAAAAGCTTCAACCCACTTTTTGGATCCACTAATACCAGAATCTATCTCTTGTAATTGGTAGAGGGCCTACGGTGTTGACATAAACAAAATGAAATTTATCGCTGTAAGCTATCAACTGTGTGTATTTCTTTTCGTTCAAAGGTATATTTCTGATTTTTGATAAGTTAAATAACTTCTGACCAAATTTTGTACTTTTCAGCGCAGGGCTTTCCAGAAAATCAATCAGTAATAAATTTAAAGTGAAAAGGGCGTCGTTTATGTGTGTATTTTAAGAGTCTAGTCAATGGAAGAAGAGTAGCTCTGAAATAGATTGGGGACGTTCTAAGGAAATTAACCAGAGCAAAAAATATCTGTATCTGTTTGAAGCTCTGTCGCCGTGATAATTCCATAATTGCTATAACTTTATTACAAATTCGAAATGTTCCCTTTGTCTTCACCGTAAAGCGTAAATAATAATAGAAACAACTCAGAAAAGGCACTTTATAGGAATGATCTTCAACTGTTGCTAGCTTACTCGTGCTCCGAGCTTTTCTAAATTATATGAATGTTCATTGTACTGAAATCTAACTTGTTGAACACAAAATCTTAACCTCAGTACACTTGGTTAAATAAATGGCATAAAAGATTATGAACTGCTAATGAGCCCTTGTGGCATTGAGATCCACTTAATTGATATTATTGGCGTTACTATGGCCAGCTAATCTATAGTGGCGGGTTTCTTTGGCATTTGAAAAATGCATCATTCAAATCAATTCTAATGTCCAAAATACCTTGCAAACTTACAATATGATGCATAATCGGTTATGTAACTGCTCTGATTCTTAAGTAAATTGATACGGCTTGCGAAAGGTCATGTCTAAGGACAAATTTTCCATTTCTGCAAGAAGTAATGGTTTATGTATATCCTTGATCCTGCTAAATAATTTGATAGAGACCAGTCTGCTTCCATGCACCTGGCAGCCCTTCTGTTAGTATTGGATGGAGGAAGACGAGGGAAAAGAGGAATTGTACACTATCTCAACATCACATTGCGGTTTTAGGTTTATATACATAGATCAGTAAACTCTGAAAGCAGCAGAATGAATTTTAATTCCTTTAGTATGGACAAGTACATTAGGGGTGCTAAAACCAAACTGTACTTCACACGATTTGAATCTCTAACATTTTTGCATTCCTAAGATTAATTACACTGTATAACATTGAAAGTAAACGCGAGTAAGAGTGTTATGTACTTAGGCAGTTTTATACGTAGATCACAAAATAAACATACAAGTTTTTGAGGGACCACCAATTTCTTTGAAATAACGTCGTTTGCGCGCTAAAACATCATCATTGAAGCAGACATATCGAAACCTTTGTCGTCATCTCAAATGCATAATTAATATTTTCTACAAAATAGGAATTAAAAATAAATCATCAAATTTATACCTTAATTTTTATTAGAGGTGTCATTGATATTAATGAAGCAGTATTGCATATAGAATGAGATAATTCTCTAGACTACTGAAGCTATATTTGCGGAGCACTGACGATGAAACAATATAAAAGTCAGTAGACAACACGTGAAGAAAGTATATGAGCTGTAATTCGAATGTGAATTGCTCAAGTACATTTTCGGCATTTGCCAAGGGCGCCGGTGATGACTTCACATTTACTGTGCCAATGGTTTGGAAAGAGCCGAACGCTCATTCAACTTCTGTTTAAAAATATATAGCACTTATAGTAGGAACATAAGAAATAAGATAGATTTGTTAAGAGGGCGAACGAGTGTACATATTTTCTAGACAGACTGCCTTATAAGAAATGCGCAAATGGATGACAAAGGCTACACGCTTTAAATCCTTGCACTTAGGCTATAATCTTTTGGTTAAACATTTAAAGAGGCTCAGATTTGTTAGTTAGTACTTGCATTTATCAGCCGAGATCGATGACGACTATATGCTCGCGCGAATTATAACAGAAGCAGATTGCAAATTAACTGGATGTAGGTTGGCCAAATAGTCGACTATCTTGGAGGTTCTGGGACAATAGAAAAACAGGTACAGAAATAACATTACTAATTTGAAAATTAAAATTGTTAAACAAGGTTAAAAGGGGTTTCAAAATAAGCTATATACACATTAGACGTACACGAGTCTCAGCGGCTAAAAGGGGTAAGACTTGGCGGGGACGGGCGCGTTACAACAAACAAACAATATTAAGTGAGAGTAGTTCAAATGACCTTGAGCCTATACTAAGCCGACGATAGAGGCTTACACTGGGGGGGGGAGGGGGAAAAGCACTTGTACAGAAAAGTTGCACGTTGCTGTTACCTCGGAGGTTTGGTCCGAGGGAGTAATTCTTGTCTTGGCGCAAAGTTGAAATAATAGTCTCTTGACGCTGACAAGACGGGATGAACTTAGATCTTGCTTTCGAGTCAGAGCATGAATCGAGACTAAGCGCGTTTCGTTCGATGAGCGGATAAAACGAGTACTGGGTATACTCACGCAAAGTAATCGAGACTATTCGGAGCTTGAAGGGTTCTGCGAGAATTTTGCAGATTCCAATGGGACGCGAATAACGTGTACTGACGGGGCTGGCAGGCGGGAGATACTGCCTTCCAATTCTAGCACCGGAGTATTTATAGTAGCGTCGAATAGGGTTTCCTTCCCTCCGTTCGAAGGAAAGAGTTCCAGGGTCCGACGCATTGGCAGGCGAGAGTAGGCTCGTCCTATTATCATGATCGCGAGAAGGTTCCTAAGTCGACGAGGCGCAACGTTGTCCAACTCCAGATGAGACCTTTTGAGCCCTGTTACTTATTGCGGCTTTCTGCGATGGCGTGCTTTCAGACCACCACGGTGTTTCATGATTCCGCACTTCCATTATTAAAGACAAAAAGGGTTTAAAGGTGTCTGTTGTCTCTCTCTCTCTCTGATCCATGACCATAATTAAGTATAATTTTTCCACGACAGAGAGTTTTATTCTTTTGTCCTTTCCTCGATTTCTATTTCTTATTCTGCCAATATCTTTTTTGATTAGTGCTATTATTTTAAATTTATATCAACTACTAGAGTGCTATCTTCTCAATCCCGAAAACAAGTAATTAAACTCTATTGTTCCTTAAGGACGTTTTGTTTGTTTTAAATTTTATTACAAAGAGACGATTTATTGCTTAAGTATGACATTTCTTTGTTAAAAATATTTTTAACTTTTGAGGACTCACCTCCTTGTTTTTTGTAGAACAAGATTCTTATTCTAGAATTTGCTTTTATTACTTAAATTTGCACAAACGTGGTTTGAATCTGTTTTGCTCAAAATTGTATTCCTACTCATTCTTAACATTTAAACAGTTGTGTTTTTGTTTTTTATGGAAATATACACGAAGTTTGTGGATTCATATGTGTTTGTCTAGAGTAGTTTGTAATTAGAACACGAGCGCCTGATTTCCTTTCTACCCTTTCAAACCTTTTCTTCTTTATCCACCTTTTACATATGAATTCGATAGTTGATGTTGCCAGATGAAATTGTTAACGTTGTTTATGAGACTGTAGTCCTAAAGAACTATTTAAAGGTAAACGTTAAAATTCACAACCAAACTAAAAATGCATATACTGCGCGCAATTAAATGGGCAAAATGCGCTCGTGGGATTAATTACACTTACGAGCTCCCTCAACCCTTTGCAAGGGTGATTTCTGTATATGGTGTTTGTTTAACGATGGAGATTGAAATTATTATTAGGCTTTAATAATTCATTTAGTTATCTAGTTAGCTTCGGCTTACTCTTGCTCTTGCTCTTATGAATCAAGTGTAGAAAGTTAAAAAAATTTCCCTCGCGCATTCCCAACCATATCCCATGCTATCAGTCAATATATGACACATCAAGACATTCCATGGTCTTCAAATGGTCTATTTGTGATATGGGCCAGATTGTGCTGAGAGATGTTCGTGGTGAAGGAGGAGGTCTTTTAACTTTTCCAACGATAGCATATTGGCTAGGAAGCGATTGGGTTAAGTGATTCGATAAATAAATGTGTAAGTTAGTGAATGTGAAAGATATGAGAGCGTGAATACCTAGTGCGAGAATTTATGCTACTAGTGTGTTCGTGATGGCACGTATATCTCTTAAACTTGCTCAAACCCATTTATACTAAAACGTATAACTCATGTTTATTTTGTTTCATTACTATTGTTATTATATTAATAACTCATAACTATGTGTTTTTATTTCTGTATATTATCTTAGGATTTATTCGTTTTAATTTATTTATTACTATTTTTTCTGTTTTCTATCGCTTTCCTTTGATTTATTCTACCTATTTTGGGTTGTGTAACTGTAAAAATATCTTGTGGTCTATTTAAGGGTATATTGGGTAATGTATTTCTCAAAGCAGATCTTCCTGCTAGGGAATCTTGTTTTCCTCAAAACTATGGGATTCTTTTATTTGGGGATCTCCTTCCCTTAATCTAGCTCTGGATTGATATAATTATTTAGTCTGTTCCATGTTGTCTCCAGTGGAACTCCCTTTGACTGATCTGATCTCTCTTTCTCACTTTATTGATTTATATTTTTGTTGAGTTCAGCACACGTGTAATCTCTGCAAGGAGTGATTCTTGTAGCCCGAATCACCACCGCTGTATAAATGTGTTTTGCGTGAAATTACATTGGATACCCTTTCCAAATATTATCCGAGCTTAGATCCCTGTAGATAGAGGATGAGGGGGAGAGTAAAGACGTTGTTGAAATGGCTATTACCCAGCCCTATTGGGACGGACATATTTCCTACAGGTAATATTCGGTTCTTGGTATCTAAGTGAAGAATATCGCGTCTGTAACAGCATTTCAGTGTGAGATTCGTCGCCGATTCAATATTTCCTAACATAAGGCTGTTCTCACTCATAACATAATCTTACCGGCGGTTCATGCACCTCATACACAAGGTATACTAATGAATAGCAGACCGGCAGGAGTTTTACCAACGGTTCGTTCGCCAGAAAATGTTGAACGCATCAGAAGAGCTTTGCTGCGCAGTCCACATCGCTTTACTTGGATGCATGCTACTAAACTTACCATGGAGAATCGTTCGGTAAGGCGTATTTTGCAAGAAGACCTGCCTTTTCACACCTATAAATTATTCATTGCGCAAGAGTGGAGATCAGGTTTCTATACGCAGCGGCTTAACTTCGCACGTTAGATGCAAGCAATTTTTTAGGCAAATAAGAAACGTAATTTGTTAATAAGTGATTAAGCCTGGTTACATAGAAATGATTAACAACTTTTTTGTGCCTGAATTACGAAGAAGAGATATTGCTATCTGACATCTCTGGTTGCAGCAAAATGGGGCGACGACCCACACGGACGATTTTCACGCTCTCTTCTGCGACCACTATCATTTCCAGATTTGCTGACATTTCTTGGCCCCTTCGGTCCCCTAATTCGTACAGGTTTGATTTTTTTACTTTAAGGACAAAAGTCGTTGTAAACATATCATAATCTAATACTAGGCTAGATTAAAATAAAACTCCTAAAACCTAATAATAAAAATACAAAAAGAAAGGAAAAAACAAGCAAACCAAAACAAAAGGGAGAGAAGTAGGAGGTAAAAGGAACACACTCCGATGTGCAGAGGCTCAACTGCCCCTAAGTGCACGAATATGCGACCAACACAAAAGAGAGTCAAATTAAATACAGGAGACAATTCCTCTACAAAAGTTCATAGTACACCAGTCAGTGTGCACAAACTCGTCCCGAATACAAGGGAAAATTGAGTGTGACCCCGCTCGTCCCTATAAGGGAAAAGGTAACTTGCGCGAAGATCACTCAAACTGAGTCATTTAGCAAAAATGTGCCGAGTTGACTCGGGGACAACGCAGTCGTCGCAATAAAGTGCAGGTGAGCGATCTGTCACTTGGCGGCGCTTGCCACAAATGTGCCTAACACCACGGCATCTCCTGTAAAATGTCTCCATTGAGAGATCTTTAATAAAAGTAGTGAAGATGTATGAGCTAAAGTGTGTCCAAGATCTATAGCTACATATCCTCCTCCACGCATTGGGGACGGAAAGGAACGAATGTGCAGGTTTTAACCCATTACCAAATAATGTCCTATTTATGGGACACTGTATTTTGGCCAAATATTTTTATTGTATACCATAGGATTTCTGTATATTTCTTTTCAGATTACTAATTTCAATGAAATTTAAATGCCCCATAGAATTTAGAGAATTTTGTTGACAACAATCGCCACTAGGGAGCACTAATTTTTCATGATTTCTTGAAAAAAGACCTGTTACAGCTTGTATCGCTTTAGTTATAAACTAACGTAGGAGGAGGGAAGTTGTACTGGTGAAATCCAGGAAAATGTAAGTGCAATTTTGTTTTACATGTTGCGTTCCATTTTTGGGACGTTGGTAGGCTCTGTTTGGTTTTATTTCAATATACATTTTATCTATGACTATCTGAACCATTATTTATTCCAAACTTTTGCAATAAAAATTCACTTATATTAATAAAGTATAAAGTGCATAATATCTTTACACTATTTACCACCTCACACTTCTACTCTTTTTTCCATGCACATGTTCACATACTCACACATAAACACACACATATGAAATATTTATTTAGGAAATGAGACTTTTTGGCCAGCATATATACTCGTATATGGCCTATGTTAAACATTCCAACTTAATAGGTATATAAATATATATATATATATATATATATATATATGCGTGTGAGTGTACACGCGTGTACATGTTTGTTTTTGTACAGATTTTTTTAGAAATATATATATTTTGTTTTTAGAATTGAGTTTTTAGACCCTTGGCGCGGAAATTACTGACAACATCCGAAGTATTTCTTAGGGAATTGAATGAATTCAGAAATCAAGAAATATTAGAGGAAGATGTCGAAGTTGCTATTATTCCTCCCAGTCCAGATGAGGGAACTGCTGATGAAGCAATCAATGATAATAACCTTCGCGACAATACTTTTGTTCAAGACGTTGCTGGCAAGTTTGAATTGATTGCTTATAGCAGAGAAGAAAACTGTGATGCCAATTCAGACTCAGCATCGTTGGCAAGAAAACAAAGAGAATTTACAAATGATGTGTTGTTCCTCTTCATGATCTGTCTTTTTCTACTTTTCTTACTAAATAATGTGTTATAAACATTCCTACTAACGAAGAATTACAAGGAAAAATATTATGTATTTTATTTAAAAATGTAGTAAAGTTTTGTAAAAAGTAAACTTTTATTGTATTTGTATGTTGTAACAACATATATTTATGCTGAATAAATATATAAAAGAAAAACATTTTTCCTTTTAAATTTGTATGAAAAATATTACATATGTTTACCTTCAAAAATTATAAGAATAAATTGAAAATTGATAAATATTTCCTTTTCCTTTAAATTTTAATAATCATTCTTACTAATGTCCTATTTTTGGGAGCCATTTTTGGACGACAAGATATCTAAAAAAATATTTTTAATGGTTGTGATATCTTAGTTTAACGATTTAAAGTTATTTTGTTAAAAAACAAAATTATTTTTGACTGCAGATTAATTACGGTAAGTAATGAATGGGTTAAGGGCAGAAGGCCACACAATTCCCCTGATTTCATCTCCAGCATGGTTCCTACGGTACAGATAATAGAGTTTTTTGTTACGAGTACTTACATATGGTTCTAGGCTTGCGTTTGGTACCCATGAATTTAAACTCCCCTCCTTCCAGACGTTAGTTTACTTAAGAAAACGTTGTAATCATTAAAAGGGACTTTATTAGAGGTGAAAGAGGGAAAGAACATGGAAGACAAATGGATAAATAAGGTAGATGAGGAAATAGAAGAATACTTAAAAGGAGGACAAATACTCCAGTACGTTTCTTTTTTTACCCTAAATACTAGGGATGAGATGGTGATCATAAACCTCGCGGCACCGAATTTCGCCTGCATAAGTGTCAATTTGAGCGGACATTCGGCCCGAAGTATTAGTCGCGACGTCAATTGGACGCGCCGAGCTAACAAAGGCGACCACTCTCTCAGCGAAACCCAAATATCGCTTCGTCGAGAGATGATTTAAAGGTGGCCGATGACAGCATTTGCCTGCATATCTCTGTTTTGTCGGTCCTTGTAAACAAAGTTATAAAAGACTTGCAGCCTTACACACACATACACACAAACAAAGAATAGGGGTTTATCATAGACCAAATTTAATATAAGGGTAGGTCCACAGAAGCTAGGGCAAATACTTTAATGTTGGTCTTTTTAGTTGTGAGCAAAGAGCCCACAAAAAAGAATCGTAAATTATAACCATTATATAATAATAATGAAAGGTATAATGCGCCAAATATTAAGAACAAGACAATTTAAAAAGCAATGAAAAAATAAGCTAAAGGTTATCAAAACCATTACCTCCACTTTGCTATGCTGGTTAATCGTAGATATAGCCTCCGCCTTATTACGCTTCTATGAGGCAAGATCTGTGACAGTATTTTGGGCTGTAGAAAGGTTAGAGGGAAGGTCTCTCCTACTCACTCCTTCGTGATGGCCTCGATGTCTTTCTCCTTTTCACCGATAGCGACATATCTTAAGGTCACTGCCAGCATTCTTATAATGACAACTTTAGTTTGCTATGAGTAACCTCAAAGACTTTTTTCTTTGCTGATCGTGCGCATCGTGATCTTCGTTATAGTTTCTTGTCCCATCTATTCCAGGGGCATTATGGACATATTACGAGAAATACGTCTTGTATTAATTGCGTTTATTTCTTTATCCATTTCTACCTCTATTAATGTCATTTGAATTCATTTTGTATTTTTGGGGATAGTTTTTACTATACCTACAGTAATCTGTCCTTAATATTGATTTAGTGATTTTTTCTGTTTTGCATTTTTGGTATTTTTAGTTTTAAGCCCTAGCTCTCGTCATTGTTATCTTATGTAAAAACAATTTATTTTTATATCTATGTTTGTATTGGTCTAGCCTAGAAGATCGGTCCAAACCCGAAACGTTAGTCAATATATGTTGAATTCAGTGCTTGCTCTCTGTAGAAGGATACCCCCTTTTTTACCTTCTTGGCAATGGTTAGCACGTTGCTGGAAGCAACCTGGTAGCCAGACACACGCGGCCGAGTTACATGGCGAAGCAAGCCCAGATGCCCCCCTTCCCATCATACGAACTAACTAGAGTGTGGGGAACATCTCCTACGCGATCGTAAACTTTAGCAGTTTCCACCGCCGAGATAGAAAGAGGGTATAAAAGAATTGTTCATCGCCGACAGTTTGGCGCCTAATCTGCCCGCCAGAAATTCCCCAAATTTTAGGTTATTCCCCATCTTCCGCATGAGGAGACTCTCAATATTTAAACCCCTTAACCGCCTTGAAACGGCCATAAAGAACAAGGATCGCTCGCAAGAAGACATCCCTCGTCCTAAGTCGGTGTTTCTGTGTGTACCCAACCGAAGGCTGGACACTACCTCCCGGGTCAGACAAAGCCTCTGCCCCTATCGCCTTCTGAAGCAGCTGCGCTGAATTACTCTCACGAGGCCTCGAGGCACCTAGCCCCGTCGAAGTTATCCTGAGGTAGTCATACGTTTCCCAACAATCACCAAGAATTCCAGCTCCTCCCTTGAGCCCCAACTAAGGTTAGAACTTACGCCTTCACAGGCTTGAAAATAAGGTGCCGACCATACCCTTCCTTCCCACTCTTCTCCTGACGAAGATCCCTCCTTTAAAGAGGACGACAAGGTCGTCTCTCTGGGTCCCTCCTTTCCCTTAAGCCTTCTTGAAGTCGCTGTCGCGCTCCGATCCGTAAGATCCTTTTTCCGCCCCCTTAATCTTGTAGCCCATTTTGATCTGAGCACAGGTAGTTCGAAACTAATTAATAGAAATTAGACTTTCCCACCGGTAACGATAGATCATTATCCAACCCTTAATTTTCCTCTATATCATTTTATCATCTTTAATTTGTAAATCAAATTTATATTTTATTATGTTTATCTTTAACTCACCTAAACGTCACTCTCAGCAACGTTATTCAATTCTCGCCAACTTAGGACTCGACCTGATTAGTTACCTGACCTTTCTAATCCGCGCATCAACATCGTGTTCAGTAATTAGATGGTTCGTTTTAATAGCCTGAGCTCTCTTCCCTTATACTAATAGTAGATATTATATTATATAGTCTGCTATACCACGACACTCCCCTTTTCCTTTCTTTTCTTCTCCCGCTGATGTAATTTTTAATTACATCATATATATCCCATTTTTCGCAATTTGAAAACTTTCTACTTTTTAAAAAAATTAACCATGTTATGGCTAGATACACCTCTTTAAATATCGTTCACACAAACTGGCCGATTGCACTTATGCTGAACTATCCACAGAATCATTTCCTTTTTTCAAAAAATCAGACTTTAATATTTTAAAGAACTTGCTTAAAACAAAGATCTTATTGTAACAAGGTGAGATAAATCCAGAAGAGTTGTCCTCATGAACCGCTCTGACTGTTTCCAAAATGGAAACAATTATTTATGATTAATAAAAATTCTAACTAGTTAAACTCCCCCGTTTAAATTAATCATTAACATAAAAGATCGAATAAATAGAACTCTTAGGCCAATTAAACGCCAAAAGTTGATTTCTTTTTGCTCCTTATATGGTTTGCTGGTTTGCCAAACACTCATAAAGCTGGTGTTCCTTTAAATCTTATTCAAGCCGCCTATAATTCATCTAATTCCTACCTAGCTAAGTTTCTAGTTTCCATTCTCTCTGATTTAATCCGAAATGATTCTACTGTGGATAATGCTCAACAATTTCTAGATGCCACTGTCACATGGTCAGTTATGACGTTTCCGCTCTTTTTACCAACATTTCCTTAAATGAAACCATCTACATAAATTTAAATAAACTGTTTCCTCCCCTGATAGCTTGCATCATGGATTGTCTCGATCTGCATTTAAAACTCTTCTAGAATTAGCTGTTCACGACACCTTTTTTACTTTTACTTTAAAATATACAAACAAGTTGATGGTATGGTCATGGGTTTGCCACTTGGACCAACCTTCGCCAACATTTTCATGTGCCATTTGGAAATCCAATTTTTAAATAATTCTCCAATAGAATTTAAACCTAATTTTTATAAACTATAACACTTTCAAATATTTAATAATTATACTCAATCTGAACTATTTAAAAATTTTATAAACCCGTATCACACTAATATTTCGTTTGCTATGGAGCCAGCGACAAATGACATTTTATTGTTTAAGACAGGGACGTCCAACCTTTTTCCATAGTGGGCTCAATTATAAATTTGAGTATATTCACCGGGCCACAAAGACAATTAAATATAAACTTTTTAAATGTTCAAAATATAGTAAACAAAAAATTTTAATAACAAATGTACAAACAAAATAATGTACTATTTAGAATAAAAAATTAAATTATACTTACACAAAATAAAATCAATGTGATTTTTGACATTGCTTTCCTTCTATGATATTGTCTATATCTGCTTTTATGGTGCTAGTCTTTATTCTAAGAATGTTAGTTAAATGGCAATCACTCACCCAATTTCTTTCAGCAGTTTTGATGTTTTTCTAACATAAAAAGAATTGTTCACAGCAGTAGAGATATTTACAATTTGATCAAATTCATTGAAAGAATGTAGTTCTTTGTAAAATTCCAAAAGGGTCTGTTTCCTATGATAAATTTTCAAAGATTCTCGACTTTGACGCTTAATAAGTTCTAGCTGGTATTTGGCTGGTTCTTCTACATAATTAACTGAAAATGAATCACTGAAAAATTCTAATTCAGTTTCTATCTTTCTGAATTCAGAAAATCTGGTTGTAAATTCTTCTAACAAAACTTCACATAATTCAATATATTTTTCAAAGTTCACAGGAAATTCTTCTTTTCTATTAGATAAACTCTGAAAATGTACAATTTCACCATTTTTCATTTGTTTTATAAAAAGTTCTAACTTCTTAATAAAACTTGTTATTCACTCAAACATTGAGCAGCATAACTGGTCTTTTCCTAGTTAATGCAAATTCAGTTCAGTTAACATTTGAGTGATATCTACTAAGAAGGACAAATCATTCAACCATTCTTCATGTTCTAAAAAATCTACATCTTGTTTCTTGTTTTGCATGAACTGTTTTATTTCAGGCAACAATAATTGAAATCTTTTCAAAGTTGCTGCTTTACTGAGCCATCTGACTTTTGCGAAATATATAACATCTTCACACTCACTGCCAACTTCTTCCTCCAGTATGTTTTGAATACACGATGGTTTAAACCCCGAGATCTGATGAAATTCACAACTTTCACAATATCTGACATCAACTCTTCCATATTTAATTTTTGAGCACATAATTGTTTTTGATGAATCGAGCAGTGGTAGCTGAGTATATCATGATGAACTGATTTTTTAAATAAAGTAATAACCCATTGTTTTTGCCAGTTAATGCAGGAGAACCATCAGTTGTAAATGAATTAATTTTTTTTCTATCAACATTGAAATTTTCTAATGATAAATTAACATGCTCAATTATGTCTCTGTCATTTGTTGTACCTTTCATATGACATAAATCCGACATTTCTTCAATTATATTAGAGTTGATATCAATTCCTCTGATGAAAATAGCCAATTGTGCAGTGTCACTTTGATCAGTACTTTCGTCCAATGCTAAACTGTAATGAACACATTTAGATAATTGAGTCTGCAATGTACCCACAATACTGTCAGCTAAGTCATCAATTCTTCTGCCAGTTGTCTGATGTGACAGACTCATTTCATTGAATAAGTTCACCTTCTCTGGACATTATTCATTAAAAGCAATTACAATACATTCTTTTATTAATTCCCCATCTATTAGTGGCTTACCCTTCTGAGCCAATTTTTCCGCTATTAAATAACTGACTTTTGTACATGTATCAGTTTTAACAATATGTCTTTTTTAGAATGTTTTGTTGTGAACTAAACTTCTTCTTCAATTCACCTATTTTCATTTTTCTTCTTTCTTCGTTTAATTAATTATATTGTGACTCATGTTCGGCAGCATAGTGACGCTTAATATTATATTCTTTAGACACGGCAATTTTATCATTACATATAAGGCAGATAATATTATTGCCTGTTTCAATTACGAAATATTTTTCTGTCCATAGACTATTAAATTTCCTCTTTTCTTCTGTTATTTTTCTCTTCTTTGTATTAGATGCCATGACTAAATAATGGGTTCTTGTGAATAGAAATTTAAAGTTGATTAATTAATTACAAATATAAGTGGAATGTGAAACTATTAAAATAATTACATATTCAAACAGATATATATATATATATATATATATATATATATATATATATATATATATATATATAGGCCTATGACTATATTAATATTCCTGAAAATAGAAACATAAAAAATAAATTAACATCTTCCGCATGAAGTAATTAGCATTAGGCTTAGCCTAGAATAGATTATAGAAACTAAAAATGTCTGACCCTCTTTTCCATCTGCCTGGTAAATCAACATTTTCAAATTTTTTATATCACTAACACCATCACTGATACTACTGTCATCTTATTCAATATCAATCTGCATGGGGTCGAAATTACTATCTTCACTACTACTAAAGTCACTATCACTTGACATTGTAAAAAATACTAATCAAAAACACTGGGAACACTGAAAGTGCGTGTCTTTATGACAAACTCCGCCAACAAAGGTTTTCATTGGTCAGTTCAAAATACGTCACCATAACATCAGTGACATCGAATTCTATCCTGTAAACCACACATCGTTCACTACGAACTCCTATCAAGAAATAGAATGGGCTGAAGAATGTATCCATAGTAGACTATGTATGTATTGAATGTATGTACTATGTACGTATGTATATGTGTATGCATGCGTATATTTACAGAGTGACTGATTGAGCGCTTCTTGTTTCATGGTATACGAATTATTATAATTAGTATACTTATGGATTCTATTATTACGATTCGATGTAATAACTCAATTCTGTGGAAAGATGAAATATGTAAAACTACTACTGCATTGAAACATAATTGAAACTAATTTCCATTTTTATATATATATGTATGATAGAACGGTCTGAGGCCGCTTAAATTCAGCCACTATCACATGTTTAGAAACACATGGCTACCCACATGCATCTGCGAGAAAAAGCAGAGCACGTTATAGCCCACCTTAGCAAATATTTAATCAAGGAGGTTGTTTCTCCCGTTTCGCCTCCTCGCCAGATTGAGTTAGGCTTATGGGCAGATAAGGTATTTTCCCAGGCGCGACCGAGGCATTCTCACGAAGCCTACCACCCAATTCACCCCTACGCTAAGGGGATGGCTTCGACTATTCATATCAAAGCTTTCCTGATTGAAGCAGATCAGATCAGATCTAGATTATCTTCGCGAGGCATCAAGCCAATCCAGTCTTCCTCTTGCACCTCTAGATCCACCATTATTGTCCAGAAGAGGACAATATCCCTTGAGTGCCTAGGTTCGTGCCTTCGAGACGCCAAGTCAATAAGGCACCCCCTGTTTTTCAGAAAGAGAACAACGTTAGAACAGCCATTGTTCTTTGAGCCCGTTGACAAGAAACGGTTCTCCCCCCCCCCCCCTGTTGTTTAGAGAGAGAACAACGTTATAACAGCCATTGTTCTTTGAGCCCGTTAACAAGAAACGGTTCTCACCCTCCCTCTCTTTTGTTCAGAAAGAGAACAACGTTAGAACAGCCATTGTTCTTTGAGCCCGTTGACAAGAGACCGTTCTCACCCCCCTGTTGTTTAGAAAAAGAACAACGTTAGAACAGTCATTGTTCTTCAAGCCCGTTCGTCAAGAAACGGTTCTCATTCCCAAGACATCACGTCAGGATAAGTTAATTCCCCCCTTTTCAACGTTCTTCAAGAGAACGATTGGTTTCAATGATATCCTCCATTGTTCATCTAAAACATCGCCGATTTGCTATCACAAAGATCGCTCGTACCTCCGAGGCCACTTCGCTCTCACTCTTCGAAGACAGTCCTTCCTCTTTGCTAAGGACAACCCCCCAAAGAACCCTTCTGCTGGAAATCGCCAGTGGACCGAAGATTCCTTCGCATCGTCTTCCTCTGCACACCAACTTTGTAATTACGTTACCTGAGCATTAGCTTTAATTATCTAACCTTTTATCAACGCTACCCTGTGCTTTAAATGGTTTAGCGACCATCCCATCCCTTTAATTTTTATTTGTTTTCCTTTATAAATCTCTGCAAATCTTAATCCTCGGATTAGTCAGATTTTCCCACGACCCTTTCCATTTTTCGTTTATGTAAACATTTTCTTTTTGTGTGTTATTGGTAGTTAAATTAATAAAACTCTATTTTATTAATGATAGCCATATTATTATTCTTGAGCTCAGTTCCACTTCTTAAGCATATTGAAGATAAATAACCTCGGTGAATCAGATTACCACGCACTCGAAATATTAGAATAATTTCCTCAACGAATAGTTATATATGGTATATGGTCGAGAGCCTATTCTACGACAATATATATATATATATATATATATATATATATATATATATATATATAAACATAAGAAAAGTCAAAATTACAAACTAATTAGGTGGCGATATAGTGGCTTGAACGCTTCCCAACCAAAAATAATAATGTTAAAAAATAAAGAAATAAATAAATAAGTACAATAAGAATTAACAAATGAAAAGGAGAAAAAAACAAAACTAAAGAGATGCCCAGTAACCTGGGAAACTATTTGCACCTTTTCTAACTTTCTCGTTTTACCACTGTTTCGTCTACCCCTCTACTCTCCCCCTTTCAACGCTTTTTTGACCATTGACCATTGTCCCAGTGAACCTAATAGCACACCCCATAATAATGTTCTCATTATACATTATCAAAGTAAATTAAAATATAACTAAAAAATCAAGAATAAAATTATAATTTGAGTAAGCAGTGGGCAATGCAAACCGCGAGCCACGGGTTAGACGTCCCTGGTTTAAGATGTTAAAATAGGAAAAAAACACGGTTACTTTTTATGTTCTGTCTTTCGAAGCCAACGTTTACTAACCTTGGTCTAAACTTTTATAGCTTTTGTACATTTTAATTTAAAGTTAATATTTGTAAAAGCTTAATCCACCACGCCTTCAATATATGTTCTGACAGGACACTATTCCATTTGGAAATGGAAAAAATTTCAACATATTTTAAAATAAATAACTACCTTCCTAATATTTTCATGCGTTGCATTAAGGATTTTTGTAATAATATTTTTAAGCGTATACAAATTTTGATGTTCACCACAAGAAATTGTACATCACTTTCCTCTTTTGGAATACCAAACTAGTGATTTAGCAAAGAATTATTGAATATTTTAAAACATCCTATCCACATTTTAATTCAACGCCAATCTTTGTTAACCAGTTAGAAATTGGCTCCTTGTTGACTGTAAAAGAGCTAACTCATAACATCATGCGTTCGGAACTAGAATATATATATATATATATATATATATATATATATATATATATATATATATATATATATATATATATATATATATATATATATATCGTAGAAAAGGCTCCCGACGATATACTATATATCTATTCTTTGTGGGGATTATTCTATATTCGAGTGCAGTGTTAATCAGATGGCTGAGAATGACTCAACGTAAATAAATAGGCCTGGAGAGGGATTATTTATCTTCAATATAATTAAGAAGTAAAACGCAGCCCAATGATAAATAATATTGCAAACATGAATAAAATAGAATTTTATTAATTAATCTTACAAAACAACACATGGAAAATATTTACATGACCGGGGATTAAAATGGGAGATACACATGAAATGAAAAAGGTCATGGGATAAATTTGACTAAGCGGAGGATTAAGATTTGGGGGGATTTAAATGACAAAACAAATAAGAGGGGAAAGGGGCGGCTAAATCCGTGTTAAAGCACGGAGTTACGTTGGCACAAAGTAAAATAGTTAAATGCAATTCGTAGCTTACGTATTTATAAGGTCGTCGTGCAGAGGAAGGCGATTTCTTTCCCAGGAGGAGGGGTTTTTAGGGGGGTTGTCCTTAACTTGGGGGGAAGGACTGACTTCGAGGAGTGAGGGCAAAGTGGCACTCGAAAGTACGAGCGATCCTTGAGACAGGATACCGGAGATGTTCTGGATAGACAATTGAGGTTATTGGTGTAACCAAGCGTTCTCTTGAAGAACGTTAAAAAGAGGTGAATTAAATTACCACTGAAGTGATATCAGGGGAACGAGAACCGTTTCTTGTCGAACGGGCTCGAAGAACAAGGACTGTTCTAAAGTTGTTCTCTTTCTGAACAACAAGGGGGCCTGTTGACTTGGCGTCTCAAGGGGCACGAACCTTAGCACTCAAGGATATTGTCCTCTTCTGGACAATAAGGGGGTTCTCGAGGTATAGAGTTCCTAGGTGCAAAATGGAGACCGAATCGGCGTGATGCCTGACGAAGGTAACCTCGATCTGATTCAAACGCGAAATTCTATCGCATAAATAGCTGTAGCAAGCCCCTCGGGGTAGGGGACAATGGGGGACTTCCATGGAATGTCCCGGTAGCGATTGCAAAAATCTTATCTTCCCATAAGCCTAATTCAATCTGACAAGATCGACGCCTCGAGTCAAACGGGGGATTGAACCTCCTTGATTAAACTTGAAGCAGGGGAAGATTATACTCGAGGATGTTGAGCGATAAGGACGCCACGCTACTCTCTCGCAAGATGCACGTGGGAAGCAAGAGTATCGATATGTGATAGAGGCGAGGCGTGGCAGCCTCAGGCCTTTCTATCACATATATACTGGTCCCAAATTTTTCTTGTGTACGGTCATTGGATATACGGAACGATTTCTCAAGGTTTGCATCAATGCTCACCGGTGGGTCAGCTAGAGAACAGGAATTGATCTGTATGTAAAAGAAAATTCTGTTATCCGATCTCATTCTAATTCATGTAAAATCCCTATATATATTATAATCATTTTAAAAGCCTGTCTTCATCAAAATCTAAATCTCACTTTCATTTAATTGAGTCCCTATTAATTAAACACAATCAGCCTGAGTTAAATAAAGACTACTTTCTCACCGTTATACAATGCTTAATTAATAATAAAGAAGCTATTATATTTAGCTAGTTTCCAGTAATTAATTACCTCTAAAACAACCAACTATCTAACACTATATTCTTTCTACCAACCAATTACATAGAATTTTAAAACCAAACAACACATATATCAAAGGTTTGGAGCGGCAGATGTCTCCCACTTTGACACCTGCTCTAAGGGCGACTCTGGTGGGTGGAGCAGAAACTACACGGGCTCCATAGTATACAGGGTACCTTGCAGCGACTGACCCGTGACCTACTTTGGTGAGACACACAAGGACGTGTACACCAGGGTAAGGGAGCACAAGCAGTGTATTCCGGGCAGGAAGGTTCAGCAACGCTCTCATCGAACACTGCGCGATGCTGACCACCGCTTTTGCTGGAAGGAAGCAAGAGCAGTTGCCTATGCATTCAACAAAAGGAGGAGGAAGACATTGGAAGCGGCATTCATAGCCACTTCTAAATGACTGAACATCAAACCCGGCTTTTCTAACATAATTCCAAACTTGGCTGAGTAAATGTTCTTGGCCCTTTTCCCTGCCTCCTATACCGTAAAAAAAAAGATGCAGAGGAACAACTTCGCAGCACGCAAGACTGCCCCTCACACTGGCCCTGACTCATTTGGAAACTGACCAACCAGCGACGAGCTTAGACGCTGGTCAGAGTAATGTTAAGTCACATAAATCTATAAGTCGGTGGTCCCACCTATTTCTTGTCGTTGTTTCTTGTCACTCTGAGGAAGTTCCTTCGGAGCGAAACGTCAGTAGTAAAGAACCTCGTACCATTCTTGGTATCTCTTATTCTCCCTCTCAGTTTGTTGTCATAGACTCACATCAATATATATATATATATATATATATATATATATATATATATATATATATATATATATATATATATATATATATATAAATATATATATATATATATATATATATATATATATATATATATATATATATATATATATATATATTATAATTATTATTATTACACAAGATGAGACAGGTAGAAAGGGAAGAATGCAAGCAATCCCCGCACACCTGCAACGTCGAAGAGGGAACGATGGTAAGAAGAAAAGGAAGTGGGATAGAAGAACAAACAGGGAAAAGATAGGTAAAGAAAAATCTCAAGGCTTCCAAGGATTCAGTTAAATTAAAATGAGTAATAAAATTAAATAACAAATTTGAAAAACAGAATATAGCAACATTCGAACAAACCAATATATACTGTATATAGAATATTCAAACAAAAAAAAACAACAGATAACAAAATAACAGGATAATGGCTAATGATGAACACCAGATCTTATTAGCTTTCTTTTTGAAGGCATCTACACTATTCGATGCACTAATCTCTTCGTCCAAGGAATTCCAAAGATGAACAACACTTGGCAGAAAGCAACGGCATCTGATAGACTGAAAACAAAGAGGATGCCGCACCAATGCCTGACGAGTGTTTCTCCTTGCTACAAAATAATTTGGCAAGGAAATATATAGTGAGTGATGCGGATTGGATTGTATCTTATAGAGCATGCACACATAGCTGATCTTTCGGCAAAGTGGAAGGTTCAATTGACATTATCATCACAGAGAAAGCTGGCAGTATAAGAGACTCTATCAATAAGATGCAAGTGTGAGGTAGCGACAGATGACCAGACAGAGGCACAATATTCCAAAGCTAAAAAGAATATAGTTTCTGAAGCCTTTGGTGGATACGGAAGCATCATTGAAGGTGACAAAGTCCTTTCCTCATGATTCCCAATTTCTGCGAAGCAGTAGTCACAAGAGATCTGATATGATACTTAAATGTTAATATGGAATCAAATTTAATGCCCAAAATGTCCAGTTCATCCATATAGTTCAATGCTACACCATCAACATGGAGAGATTCATGTTGAAAAAAAGGGCTACGAGATCGTGAGATACACATACATTTAGATTTAGCGATGTTAAGCTTCATGTTCCATGTATGGCACCATATAGAAATGAATCGAAGATCTTGATTGAGGGAATTAGATGCAATGATGCGAGAGTGAGGGGAGTCAATAGTCGCGAGCAGAGTTAAATCGTCTGCATAACCATACATAATATTTTTTGTAATGCTAAAGAGGTCAGCAGGTTAAATATTGAAGAGCAGAGGCACAAGAACACTGCCCTGTGGAACGCCCGAGTGGACAGGATGCCAGTGACGGAAGTTAGCATCAACACAAACCCTGTGGGTGCGACCCACCAGGAATAGCTCTAAAATAGATAAAATCCGTCCACCAACACCAATATCTCTTAGCTTCTTCAGCAAGCCATTATGAATTATTTTATCAAAGGCAGCTAAAAGATCCAGTTAAACTATGTGGGCCTCATGCTCCTGGTCCAGTGCCAATTGGATCTTGTGAGAGATCGTGAGAAGTGCATCCGTTATGCCAAGCTTTTTCGATATATATATATTTATTTATATATATATATATATATATATATATATATATATATATATATATATATATATATATATAGATATATAGATATGGTTTATGCTTACATATTGTAACTGCTTCAGCCATGCGTAGTCGTCCTCGATCACTCTTGCGGAGAATGATGGTTGTTTTGCTATTCAGCATTTTTTGGGTGAGGGTCGTCCGATGCTTTGCAGTGTGGCGTTTGATGGCTTCGTCTTGGGTTCGGGCTGTTGATGTAATTGCAATGTGAACGGATGTGCGATAATCACATTCACCGTGACTTCTCCTTTATTTTTACATCTGTCTTCGTACCCTGCTTGCTAACTTTCCATACAACCTCTCCCACAACTTTCTCTAGTCAGCCTCTAATTTTACAGGGTAGACACCGACCAGCTTCCTCTTACCCATCCATCACAGATCGGGGTTGAGGAGGTAGAGGAAAACGCCTCCTTACCCCTCAACTCCGGTTTGGGATAGTAGGATTTTTACAACTTGCTTTAAACCTACTTTCACCTTACCCATCATAACATTTCTCTTTTCTTTTACACTCAATCAATTTTACGCCCAGCCCAAGCTGCATCTGCCATGCGTGCTGGCTATTGTGTGGGGAGATTAGCCCATGCATCCAGTGACACAAAAAAGGGTCATTATGTCCAATGATGATAAGGAAAAAAACAAACACTCTCCCATTTCCCTTTACCACCGTCGGAACCGCCGAATTAGAAAAGGAGGTCCTCACCCTCTTTGCTTTTGCAGGAGACCCACGGAACGTCTGTGATCGGAGGCTTACTCCTCCCCCATGCCTACGGGTGTAGGGGACTGCGGTACCCCCCTTCTTTGGAACCTTCCTTAGGAGGCACTCAACCCTTTCTTTCCCCATGGTACCCACAATAAAGTAGGCAGGCGGATTTGAATCATCGTTTCGGCTGGGAGAAGCTCGATAGGGCCAACCCCATTAAGAGAGCAAGGAATGGCATGGCCCGTCAACCTTTGCCTCCTAATGTCCTGCTTGCTTCGTGACCAGTTTGCAGGGTGTCAGTGTACCTGACCCCCTTTCTTTCCTGACGGATGCCTCTTCGACGGCCCAAGGCAAGACAACTAACTTTACGTCGAATGGGATCCGTGATGTCTTGGGTAGGAATTGTGACTTTGAGAGACTCCTGAGATGGACATGGTCCTTAAGGTGACCCAGCACCAAAATGTAAGATCTCCCATGTCATTGAACCTGTGCTAGGTGCCAAGCACAGAACCTGAATCCGCCCCTGTGCAAGCTCCTCCTCAGGCGGCTCGGCTTCCCCAAAGCCTCACAAGGAGAGGGGGGATCTCGATTTCAGAGAAGGATCTTACATAAGACTAAAAAACCTAAGGTCTACTCTCCTCCGCGGGAGCCAGAGGGACGAATGCGGCCGCTGCTACCGTTTGGATATGCGACAAAGCCAAGATGGGCAAGTCCGGCCCCGGTGCTCCCCTAGTTGGCAATCCCAGAGAAAGAACAAAAGTGCTCATAGTGGAGCCTCGATTACGTCGGGACTCCTCATTTTAAGCCCATTAAGTTCAAACAATTTCTACATAGTTATTCGCCCCACAGATGGTAGCACATTGGCTAAAGGCAAAATCTTCCATGAGAGAATAATACTAGCTAGCCTGATTAGGAGAGAGCCGAAGGTGACACTTTCTCGGATGAGAGCCTTCTGGCAAATGCATCAGATCCCTCCGAAGCGGCCAAGATTAGTGCTCTACGGAGACTTAATGGACCGCAGTGAGTGTGATGGCGCACTCCACCATGAACCTTGTGACAGGAGTAGTTTATGCGAGGAAACTCGTTGACTTCTCTATAGATGACATCAAAGGAGCAGTCAAAGTCGAACGTGTGATGATAAAACAGGCAGGGCCCTAAGACTCACTGCTAGCCTCCTCGTTATGTTCGACTGTGACAGACTCCCTGAGTGGGTGCATGTTGGTTAGTATCGCTACCACGTGAAGGCATTCGTGTCACTCCCATGGAGGTGCTACTAATGCCATCGCTTTGGCCAAATAAATCGCTTCTGTAGACGTGCAAAGTCGGAGCTATCTGAAGTCTGTGTAAGTTATTCCAAGGCCATAATGACAAATTCAAATCGTGGGTGGCCAAGTATGTCAAGTGCAGAGAGCCACATCCCGCCTCTTCGAAGCAATGTGCCACGTATCACCCTAAGAAGGAAATCCTGACCATTCAGGCCCAGGAATGTCTTTCATATTGTAGGCTAAAAACTTGGTCCTGGCGCACCCGATAAGAAAGACACCCTCTGCTTCTGCCCTCTCCAGGCCTACGAGCACGGTCGTTTCTGCGCCCATTTGGAACCCTCCTGCTGGTTCTACCCACCCTGGGTGCTTCCCTACTATAGCTGGTGGAAAAAAGGGTTCGCACCCGGCCCTGGCTAAAACCAGGGCTTCCCCTGACCTTCGCCAAGCGTGACCGTTTTCTGTAAGGCTAAACGGTAGCGTACTACCACCGAGTAGTTCGACTCACAGGAGGGAACAACCCTGAAGTTGGTCGTAAGGAGATTTTTCGTGGTTTCTAAAGATACCCACGGAAGGGAGGATAGGACTAGAGGAGCCTTGGCTCCTCCACACACACCCAGTGGCAGGCTGGGTGGCTCAAAGACGTTGGATGCTCCAAAACTGGGACTCCCGCCATCCGAAGCCTACTCACCTGGATAAGGTTTCGAGGCAGATGAAGGAAATGACTAGCATGGGAAGCCCAACTTCCTTTGATAAGTCCTTAAAGGTGAGAGCACCTTCTGCACATTGTTCGGCCAACAGCGCTCGAAGTTCTGCTATCGAAAAGCGTACGGCTACTCCTGTAATAGTCTTCTCTTCGAATAGGGTTCCCGCACCTCTTCTATGCTAGGCAGGGAGGGCATATTCCTTAAATGGAATTGCCGCGGACTTTGAGCCAACTGGGAGGAGCTGTGGAGGCTAGTTTCCTCCCATTTTTGCTTAGCTATCTTTCTGCAGAAGACTATGCTCTGCGCATGTTCCCTGCCCCTTCCCCTCCTAGGGTATAAGAGTTTCCTCTCCCACCACCACAGGACGGGCACAGGACCAAGGGAGGAGAGTGCGCGATTTACACCAGGCATGATTTTTCCTTTCTTCGATTTGCTTTAGATGCGTCGTTTCATGCATTAGCTGTGCAGCTGCACCTGGATAGGAGAAATAGTGTTATTTCTGCCTACATTCTACCGTCAGCCGACTTCGACACGGGAGAATTCCGCCGCGTCGTGGCCTGTTTGCCGACGCCCTTTCAACTTGCTAGAGGATGTGAATGGTAGACAGCCCCTTTGGGGAGACTACTCGATCATTCCCAGATGTCAGGTTGTTGTCGACCTGATCGATGTGGATTAGTTTACACATCTCTGCCCGAGTATTTTTTCATTTTCGTGACTCAATTTATTTTTGTGCTCTCCGGATGCACAGCCTGATTTTGAGTGCGGAATATTCGATGAGTCCATGGTTAAGATTAGTTTCCCATTCAAATATCATTTTCTAATCCTGTGCCACCGGTGAGCCAGACCCCGTGGTGCTTGGCGAGGGCGCGATGGTCCGCATTTTACGAAATGACTGATTTCTCTGTCTCATATTTTATGACCTTCTGCATCAAATCTCTCCAAATTATAGAGCCTATGAAGAGTTTCAGTTAGTCCTCCATTCATTCTGACAAACCTGATTACAACAGAAAGAAGCTCAACCGCGCCTGGTCTCATCACATTTAATGGTGATTAACCCCGTATTTATTGTTTTAATCTCATTAACAGTTTTATCCCTCACTCACTGCGCCATAATTCCAATCACATAATTATTAAAGTGTGATGTGTATTTTGAATTTTTGGAATTCTTTGACTGTTCTATTGCAAATTTGGCTTCAATATTTATGGTATATTCCATCGTTTCTTATACAATCTTGAATGGATCCCACGAATTCATTCCCCACTCACTATGAATAGCATATCATTTGTTGTAAGGAATGTTATGACTTCAAACACTCTCGAGGGATAGTAACTGTTAATCTTTACTAGGGTATTGCAGAGAGATTCATGTAAACCACCTTCTTTCACAAAATTTTTAATATCTTCCCATGCAGCTATAGCATTCATATGGGACTTTGATCCAGGATGTTTGCAAATACGTCTTTCCATCTCTGATGCATTATTCTAGTTTTTTAAACCTTATCTCGACCGTTACCATCAAGATACTTAGAGCAGAGAAAGCAGAATCACGAGTCTTTTTACACAGAATATCCGAGCCAAGACCAGTCAGAATACCATTTGTTTGGGAACGAGCGACATTGTTTTCCAAACATAGTCTGAGGTGGATTCACGACAAGAGTTTTAGCAGGATTATAATCAAGAAGATGGAATGAAGGATAATGGGATGAGACACCACCAGAATCAGAAGTAAACGAAAAATTGTTTAAAGAGCAAGCAAGCATGCTGTTGAAAAAAGGGACTATCAGTTGTAGGGACTATCGCGGAGACATGCTCATCAGAGGAATGTGTGGCTCTCTTCATCTTTATCAAAAAAGCATCCATTTTATCTGTAAAAAAGTCAAGTTGTCAAACTAGGTAGGAAAATATATTGAATACTCTTTATTATTTTATAAATATAATCCCCAAAATATGAAAATATATTTTGACTCGCTCGCTTTACTTGCTCAGACAAAAAAAAAGTTAAACGACATGGTTGTTGCTTTTTTATATAAAGTTGTATATACTCCCCTAAAGATAGCAATCCCGTTATTCTTATCCTGACAGCAGTTTTTCATCAAAGTGCTGTCTGTAGTTTTGAATTTTATATATGGCGTGTATCTCGTACTAGTCCATGTTCCTCTAACAGAATTATATCGGCGTCTGTTTTTCTAAAAATATTTCCGTACACAGTCTCTTAAGGAATCCAGCCATTTACATTTACGGTTAATAAATTCAGTTTAGGTCTAGTGTTGTCCTGTTTTTCTTATTCACGTCTTCTTGATTTTGGATATGTCATTTCTTTTCTTCTTGAATTCTCAGGGAGGGGCAAAACCACACAGATATCTTATTAAGGTGTCTATATGAGCGCGGAAGAGAGTTATTTACACCTCTTTACCTCCATATCAGCATCGAAGTCACATTCGTTCCTGCTGGATCTCACACCTTCCTTTCGGACTGCTTCTGTACTCTTCTCTGGTGAAGGGTTTGTTTTGGCCTGCATAGTTTTTTTAAAGCGATTTCGTCTCCTTCCACTTTGCACCTGGAACGCAGCTGTATTTACTTTGTAGGTTTTAACCAAAGCCTGGAGGCAATATTTCCTCCAGCGCAGCCTTTTCAAGACTGAATCCGTGTTTGGTCATTTACCTGCCTTAAGCTCATTAGCTTGTGCCTTTTGTCCGACTATCGAACTCACAAATTCTTTTTATTTGTGTAAATATGTATCTTTGTTGTTGTTTTATTTAATATTATTTTTCTCTTTCTCTTTTAAATAACCCAGGATAACATTCAGTCATAGCTAATAATTAACGGCCAATCTGCACTCGCTTTTGTTATTTGCTTGCGTAGTCGAAGAACAGTATCTCTCTATTAATTCCCCCTCAGTATCTTACCCCATCATCTGATAACGACTCCTGGCTGGCTGAAATGGTGTCAGCCCCTATAAAATTCTGTTTCATTATAGTAGGACAGTGCCCTCAGGTTTCTTCCAACTCCGTGGCTCAACCCGTGGTCACACGAACCTAGTCCACAAAGGACATTTAGACTCCCCCTCCCCCCTAAGCCACCTGCGACTCCGAATTCAGCGGCGTTATGAGTGAAGGATTTGCTCATAAGCAGAAGGAGTGTGAGTCCCTTCTTCTACTGTGGGAAAAAGCGCGGAAAAACAAGCGAGAATCCGCCGCGGCAACAAAACCCTTTCTAACATCGAGAAGGAAGGCCCGTAGTACTGCGCGTGCTCGGAAGGAAATATCACCGAAGCTTACGAATTATACGTTTCCCGCTCCCATATCCCGCTTGTTTTAAAAACTGCTCAGGACAGTTTGTTTTCTGGCCCTTTTAGCTATAACAACACAACACAAAGAATTTCCAAGTATTTTTTTTCGCCTGGTGCTGCAGAGGACATCTCGAATTCCTGAAGGTCCTGTTACATTTGCCAGAAGACCACGGCAAACGGACGCGTCAAACTCGCTCCTCTTTAGAAGGGATCCATCGTTTCTGAGCCCTTCTCCCTTGTAGCCCTCGAGGAAGAGTTGACTAAGGAAGCCAACTACTCCACAGACCCCCTGAATGTACTGTAGGTCGTTTGTGCGTAGCAAAAGAGAGATTATCCGCCGCCCACCTTGCCCGGCGCCGCTGGGTTACCACTTTCTACCCTAGATATTGATGAGCGGCTGACACCGGATGAGAAGAGTCAGCAGCAGCCGCCGCTAAGTCAATTCCGGGATGTGATTTCTGAATTCCTGTCATGGGTCTCACAGGTCGAGCACTATCGTTATTCCTACCCTAGAAGACAAAGTATGAGCCATCGTGGACATGCCTCTCCCCAGTAAAACGAAGCAGTTAAGTTCTTTCATGGTATCTGCTTCGTTTTATCGGCGGTTTGCGCTCCCAATTTTGCCTCGCTCTCCGCCTCCTTATACAACCTCCTGCAAAAGAAATCTCCTGACCACATTATTTCGACGCAGAAAACCACTTTCAACTTTCACCAAATAGAAGGTAAGTTGGCGTCCACTCCCAATCTTAGGTTACCTAATCCCAGTAAGCCTTTTGGAAGCCGAACTGATGTGAGCATAGGGTGCATTG
Source organism: Ceratothoa steindachneri (assembly GCA_963969495.1). NCBI lineage: Eukaryota > Metazoa > Arthropoda > Malacostraca > Isopoda > Cymothoidae > Ceratothoa > Ceratothoa steindachneri. The sequence continues at coordinate 143,061,638 of OZ018321.1, read as the reverse complement.
GCTGTGTCCTACTGCAATGCGGAGACGTAGGTAAAAGCCAACCGATAGCGTACTGAGTTACAAACTCCTCTTACTCGAAAAGAACTATGCCATGATAGAATGAGAAGATCTTGGCATTGTATGGGATGTGCAGAAGTTTAAATTATACCTTGTAGGAATAGAGTTCGTGATCGAGAAGGATCACCGACCTCTCGCCTATTTACGTAATGTTTAGGACAACAACGGAAGAACCCTGCGTTAGAGTTTACTCCTACAGGAGTATCCATATAAGATTATATATGTAAAAGGGTCAGAAAATTGTCTAGCCGACAGCCTCAGCGAAAACCCCTTGGGTCCGAATTCGAGCTGTAAAAAGAGGAGACATTTTCTTCTTTTTTGTCCCGTTCGATTTCATGTGTATAAATTTATGTAGGAAAAAAACTCCCAAAGTTCGCATGAGTCAAATTATGCAGATACACCCAAAAAGGAAATGTGAAAAACGATTACAAGTGCTTTCGTCTTTATTCTTAAAGCCCTTTTCGAGGAAGTAACAGGAGGCTGGACATACATTGCCTTAAATAGTGGAAAAGGGGATTAGACTACCCACCTTTGAACCTTAATTAGGGAGTACAAAATCGTGAAACCACTTTATTGGAGATTTTATGTGTGTAGTGATAATATGGTGTAGCATGAACAAACTACGGATGTTAAAATTTGGGAACGCGTTAACGGAGATACATTCTAATATATTTCTCGAAATATAAAGGGTGTTCCATTAAGACGGATCAAAGTTAGCAGTAAATGAAACAGTGTTATTGGTAAAAATTTATTGATTTCACTATTGGATCATGTTAAGTCATGGCAATTATGTGTGAAAAATAATATCACCTAAATTTCAGCTAAGGCTTTAGGGGAACACCTCCCGTCGATGGTCAAAATTTTGATGACGTCTCTGTATAGTTGCTCCTCGATCTCACCAATATGCCTTATTATCTCATCCTTCAGCTGTTGAATTGTTGTTGGATTGTTCGCATAGACCTTGCTTTTGAAATGACCTCAAAGGAATAAATCTAAAGGCGTCAAGTCACACGATCGTGGTGGCCAATCGACCTCGCTGTTTTGAGAGATGATGCGAACTAGAAACTTCTTTCCAATAAATCCATCGTTGCTTTGGTTGTGTGGCATTTGGCGCCATCTTGTTGAAACTACAAATCTTTGACATCCATAGAATTCAATTCAGTCCATAAAAAGTTGGTTATGATGGCACAGTATCGCTCGCCTGTCTCCGTAACAGAATTCCCGGCACCATTTTCGAAGAAATACGGCCCAATGATTCCGCTAGAAAGAAATGCACACGAAACACTGCCCTTTCGTAGATGCAGTGCCTTTTAAACAATCTTCCTTGGATTTTCATCAGCACAAATGCGACAATTCTGCTTATTAACGAATCCACCAAGATGAAATTGTCAACATCACTAAAGATGATTTTTTGTGAAAAATCATCATCGGCTTGTTTTTGCTCGTGCACCCAATTGACGAATGTACGGCGCTTCAAATGGTCAGCAGTCTTTAGTTTTGTGTCAATTGAATTTTGTAAGCGTGTAGAGACAAATCTTTTGTCAAAATTCAAAGTAATATTGTTGTGGAGAGTTGCAATTCCTGCGCGCGATGACGAATAGAGGTGTTTGGATCTTAGGCCACATTCTTGCGCATTGCAGCAATGTTTTCAGCTGAACGGCGTAAACGAGCACGCATTGGCGTTTTAATATCTGCCACTGACCCCGTTTGTTTGAATTTACGAACAATTTTCCCAATTTCACTCTCCGTCGGTCGATTATGTTGACCAAAAAAATCGCGAAGTGCCCGAAATGCTTTGATAACTTAAACACGTTGTTCGACTGTTAATCTTTCCATGGTTGAAATTGCCAAATACTGAAGTTGTTAAATCTGAACAAAATATCATTAGACGCTTAAACTTAACTCACATTTAAAATCTGCCCAAGTTATTGAAACACCCTTTATTAGAAAATGCCGTAATAAAATGCAGTAACAAGTTCTTCCGTCGGAATTCCGCCCTAGTCAATTGGTGATTTCCCAGGAACGGCAATTCTACTTCACCAGCGCAAGTACTCCCTCTTCACATTATTCAGAGTTCAATCTCAATCTTCTGCAATTCTTCTCCTCAAATTGCCCCCCATCGTCCCTAAGCCGTCCAAGCTTTAACTTCCGCAAGACGCTGACGCATGCGCATTCATTAATCTGGTCATACCCCTAATAATTTATTTGTATTTTGACTCAGCGCAGCCTTTTGGAGAATCAATCCGAGTTTGGTCTTTTGACTGCCTTAAGCTCATTAGCTTTTCCCTTTTTCCCAACTATGGAGCTCCCAAATTCCTGGATAATTCCCATCTATTTTATTGGTTTAAATTGGTTTAATAGGGAGAAAAGTTCCTACTTTGAACTTTTCGCTTTTACTGAGAAGTAGCTCTTCTTCTGATGATGATCCATCTTATCTAGTAGACTCAAAAAGATTTGTGGCAATAAGGAAGTTCACATCCTTTAACTGCAAGACCTTGCTTGTTTTGTTCATTATTTCTAGCATATCATTCCAAAGAATTGTTAGAAAGATTGTTTCGAGTTTTTCGATTTTCTCAATTCTTCTGCCTCTTATCTTGTTTTTACTTCATTTTCATTGTCAACTGATACAGACTCCAGCGAATGTTTTATTTTCTTGAAACCCCCATACAAAGCATGTACAGCATCAAATGTGCTGACCATCGTGTGTCAGATAGATGCTTTACCACCAAATGTTTTTCCAAAGATGATGTCAATACATTCCATCGATGAGTAGAGGTAGCAAAAAAGGAATATACGAGTAGATGCTGAACAAAGTTAAAGAATTTTACCGTTTGTAGACAACACTCTGCTGCTTTTAGTCCAACCAGATTCAGGCTGTGTCTAGCAAAGGGGACATAGATGGCGAACTCATTGAGTTGATGAATCAGTGCTTGCAATCCAGCATATCCTCCAGACATATTTGAGGCATTGCCATATGACTGACCCCGATAGTTTGATAATGGAATTTTTTAGCATTAAGAAAATCCACAACAGTGTCTGTTAGAGCCTTTCCTCGATAAGAAAAGATCGGGATAAACATCAAGAAACGTTCCACAGTCTCACAGCATTTGCTGTATCGTAAAGTAAATGTCAGTTGGTCTGTGTGTGAGACGTCTGGGGCGGAATCTACACTTATTGAATAGTACTTTGACATCTTTAATTCTTCAAGAATAGTAGAAAGAACCTTTTGTCCTATTGGTTCAATAAATTCCTCACAAATGTTTGGAGATAAAAATGACTGGTTTCCTTTTACAGGATTTCCATACAGTTTGAGATGTTTTTCCAAGAAAGGGTCAAATTTACTCAGCAGCTCTAGTATCTCTAAATAGTTGACATTCTTTGCTGACCCAATAATCTGGTTTCTACACGAAATGGGAAACCTCTGGAGGCAATAAAGCGAATCAAATAAATCACATGTGTCAACACTTTATGCCAATATTCCTGCTCTGAGCGATTTTGTTTAATTAATAAAAAATCTACACTTCCAGTTTCTTCAAAATATACAGTCAAGCACTTTCGATGTTCTTCTCCATTTTTGTTGCCTACAAAAACATTGATGTGCTCCCAACCATTCAACACTGATATAGCAAAGGAAGATTCTTTCTTGGGCAGTAGGCGACATACAAAGCATTACAAACGACCTTGGGATGTTGAATAAAGTAGCCATTCACGTTATACACACTCGCCATTATATAATTCACGTTTGAAAACATTATCTGATAAATACCTTGTCTTTATACTCTCTACTCCAGCTGTTTTATACACTCTGCGTAAGTTGAAAAAGTTACAATCATGATGAGGGTCCACTACAAATCCAGTAATCTACTCTGTTAGTAGCCTTAAGGTTCCATAGCCCTGGATCTGTCTCTTGGATTGGAAACTCCTTTACTGTTACAGATTTGGATTTGTTTCTGATGTGGATGATATATTTGAGAGGACAGTACTAATGGCTGAAATTACAAGAGTGGGTGTACATCTGGATGCTATATCTGAAGGAAGGTTATAAGTAGGTGACGTCTCAGCTGTGTCGAACACGATGTTATAAAGTGCTTGGGCCGGAGGTTGCGACATTATTAAATCTTAAAAGGTGACTGCACTTATCCTGTCGCAGAAATACCAAATAAGTTTTCAAGCACTCTCATTTTTTCACGGAATCAGAACTAATGCAACGCGAGGTATATGGCCTGATGAGCAACATGTTTTACCTGGGTCAGTGCCTTAGCAGTCTCAAATTAGATTGAGACTGCTTGAGGTTTGCGCCTTCCCATTTTTGCAACTTTTGATCCAGACCATTTTGATAAATTTATCTTGAGTATAGACTACTTTTCCTGGCTAGTTGCCCACCACCGCACTTCCATTCATCACAGATCGGTGCCGAGAGAGGCAGATAAATGTTATTTTCAAGCATGTTTGCTGCTCTTTCTGATCGCTATACGCACCTTCTGTTAAGAGTAGAACTCTTCTTGTTGAAGTTTTTGCGTAAATTCACCTATAGCGTATCTCGTGAGCTTCAGCAAACAAAAATAAAAGCTACAACTTGTCATTAGTAATCCTTACCTTACGGTTTCTATGAATTTATCAGACACGTGCACTGGTTGATTGCTGAGAAGTGAATTTTTATGTTAGCTTATTTCATGCTTAATTCGTTAAAACGGCAAAACCTTGAACCAATGGTAAATGTGACTCTCCAAGAACCCACAATTGAGCAAATTATACCGGCTTTCAATGATTCCCAAACAAGGAACTACAAATTAACAACCTGAAAATTAATAGAACTCGAAACAGGAAGAAGCAAACAAACAAAAGGAAGTAGAGAAGGAAAGAGAAATAATGTACACAGACGTGAGACTAAATTCTTTGGAAAAATTCAAGCAAATACACGCACAAGGAGACAAAGACAAAATACAATAGAAAGAAAAGAATACAAAAAGATTCAACATCAATATCTACGGTACTCAATCTCCAACACTTCCGAAAGAACAAAACCCAGAGAGATATACTTAAAGACAGGGTCAAAAGAAAATTCTTAACAACTGCCCCAAAGTAGAAATGGATGCCGACCTCGAGAACATCTTAGAGTTGATAATGGAGACAGCGCCCTTTATACACCCAAGCCGAACTATAAGAAAATCCCAGCACTGAAATGGAACGTCGAAATTAAATATCAAATGGAAAACAAAAAATACCTTTGAAAAGATCTCTCAACATGGAAACAACAGGAAGAAATTCCAACAACTAAGAAATTTTAGATCCAATATGAGTTATCTAGGAATAACAGGAATAAAACTATCCTGGAATGAAATTATCGCCGCTAAAATAAACCTCGACATAATCCCAGTAGATTTGGGAACCAAAATAGGAAACTAAGATGTTCCAAACGACGGTACTAATGTAACTAAAAGTAGAGAAGGACATGATAAAAAACGACAGAAAGATCTTCTCCATCCGTCCGGAAGAGAACCAACACATAGAGGTAGCATTCGTACATTCACCAATAGTTATAAGAGAAACGGGCCAAACTTACACCTTACTCACATATAAATGCAAACTGTGAACAAAGGGTAAAAGGAAGCCAATTATTCTATAGGAATTCATCACAGTTGTAAAATTATTTAAGGAGAAAGCCCTAGGAAAAATTTAAATTTCGAAGCACTACATACATAAGGCACCTAAGAATATACACAGCTTTAATAAAAGTATTCGCCGCATGTCTAGATGTGGAATACTTCTCACCTGTATTGTAAACAACAAGGATGATTTTCCTACCAAAACTCGGGCAAACCAAAAATCACAGAAATCTACCGCCGAACTCAGTGTTAAATTTTATCGGAAATTTGGAAAAACATATAAAGAAAGATTGAAGAATCATATACAGGTGATAACGACAGGCAGAACCAACAACCCCTTGGGTGCAGAAAACAAAGAGCTACATATAAGGAACTGGCACTAATTACTAAAGTGTTCGTGGGCGTCGAATTAGCATCAGGCAAGATAATAGAATTAACACTCCGCGATTTTGACAAAACCTTTGATAATGTAGTGGTTTTAGTGCGGAAAATAAAACAAGCCAAAATCCTGATGGAAAACAACCTCACTCGAATCATCTGCAACCATATAGGAGAAAGAAAAGCAAAAATTACCATCAACCAGAACATCGGTCAAACGTTTACCCTAATGGTTGCGGCCTCTAGAAGAGGACCTCTCATTCCGACCCTCTACTTAAAACTAGGCTATGTATGTACGTCCAATTCGTGTAAAACATCTCTCAGGTTATATTAAGTCTCTACAAAAACCAGACAGTCAGTGCAGCCAACGGGACAGAAATAAATAACGTTAATAATTTCAAAAAAGAAACAAATTCAAAACGAACACTAACAAATTTTTAAAAATCATACTAAATAAAACTAAGACGCATCGCATAATCACCTACAACTTCCAGTATTCTTAATGCACACAGCGAAAATTCATCGGTCTTTGAAAATAAAGAACTGATACAATGCACATAGCAACGAAAAGCCTACTCAGGCAAAGGGACCATTTTTACTCTTAACTAGTTCAGAAGCATATCCGAGGGTAACAAAAGAAAACTTTTTCTCTCTCTCGTAAGACCAATATTAATATACCAGATAGTTAAAATCTACACACTATCCAAAACCAAATAAACGAAAATCAAGGGATTAAAAAACAAAGTCACTCTATTAATACTAACATACCCAGGTCTGAAAGAACCTCGCCCCCAGAAATTCACATAAGCGCAAAAACAAAACCACTAAACCAATTCTACAAGGAAGCACATAGAAAATTGGGGCAAAATAAAACCAATCTTTTCCAACGAAGTTTGAAATAGTAGAGTAATAACCGAAGAAAACAGAGCATCGGAATTTAAGCAAATGTTTTAAAATAGCTGAATGAAGCCCTAAAAAGAAGCCGAGCCGATCTACAGCTAACAAGAAAATTAAGTAAAACAAGCTGCAAAAATCTCAGGCACGTAAGTGCATACAAAGAAACTAAATATAAGAAACCAATTTAATACTTAATTATTAAAAAAAAAACTCGAATGAACACACATTGCGAACAAAAGCTCGAATTCGCCAGGAAACCTAGCAAAAGCTTTCATCACCATCATCATTATATCTTCTTCCCTATCCTCATCCCTCTCATTCACATAAACATATCGATCCTATTACACAATATTTCTCCTAATTCCCATACACATTCCACCACCTAAATCATCTCAATCTTAATTCAAAAGGATAAATAAAATGAAGCACGACCGAATACAGACCTCGGTGAGTACAGTATTGCTGAGCGATAAGAGGATGACCAAAAGTAGTCCTGCAGAAGGATATTGGGCGTGGGCTCAAACGATGAGCCTGGTGCATTAGACTAGCGAGCATCTTATTGGAGTGCTTTAGGGGAGATAAAAGGGTTGTACGATTTATCCCCGTCCCTCTCACATGTCATGGTTGTTAAAGCGGTAACCGCATTATGATTCTTGGCAGGTACGTAAGCTCAAGTGTTTTGGTTACTATTGTCAAAGTTAAACTCTTCCGCATGATTCATTCTGACATCAAGTTTCCAGATGTATTGTCCCTCGAAATCTTGTTTAACGCTAAATGTATTTCTGGTTTATAGAAAAAGATGTTCATGCAAAACTGTTTTAATAACTATTGAAGGATCAGAATGGCGTGGAAATCTGGGCGGTGATGGAAAAAAATGAGAAAAGGATAATAATATGCAAAATGAAAAGATCGAAAACACATGACGATTTTAATAAAGTGGAAGCAAGGCGATGTGTCTTTAATACCTTCTCGAAGGCATGTAGAGATGTTCTTCTGCTTATTCAGTTTGTGTGGATGGGGATCGTCTACGGGCCAAAGCCTTATTATGTATATTGGTGGCTGTTGAATGCTAAACTAGACTCGAAATTGCCTGCATATCTCGAAGCCTAAGTAACCTTTGTTATTACTAGTTAAATTTCACCTTTGACATTTCTTTTTAAGGTAGTTATATTTGCGTATTTAGATGTTTTATTTAGGTGTAGATAAAGAGTATCTTAAAAGTTAACCGATACAGTAGGAAAGTAGCAACCTTTTACGCTACTACTTCATCTTAACTTTTCTTTTCTTTTGAAAAGAAGCTATGATATACCAATCCCCCCCCCAAAAAAAAAAGATGACAGGTCTGACCCTTGTAACTATCATCATGTTGCTATGACGTCCTTATTTCCAAAGTTTTTGAATCCCTCCTCAAATACCATATGCTTAAACACCTTGAGAATCCCATTTTATTTTCTGATCACCAGTTCGGCTTTCGTACAACTAGATCAACTGGCCATAGACATTTTAAAGCTTTTGAGAATGTATGGTACAGTTGTCTTGTCTTGATGCCTCCCATGTCAGGTTACTTTCTTCACTATGCTCGTTGATTCTTAATTTTCTCTTTAACGCCCTATCTCCGTTGTTGACGATGAAAATACTCCTACTCTTTTCTCAATTAATAATGGTATGCCTCAAGGTTTTAACCTCTCCCACACACCTTTGCTGTCGTTTTATACATGATTGCCTCTCCTCCACAAATAACTGGATTACTTTCATAAGTCAATACTTTTTTCCAATTTATTCACATACTTCCTTCAATTTTGATTCCTCATAATTCTTTTAATGTAGATACCTAGATTAAATCGGATTTGGACAAGATTTCTCATTGGATGAGTCAAGATCTTGTTAATCTCAATACTCCCATGACCAAATTTTACAAGTCTCTCTATCAAAGTCCACTAATATAACTCACTTTTCCTTTGATGTAATTATACCTGTTGACTCACTCTACTTACTGAATGTTGCTGTAACACCCAATTTTTCTTGGAAACACTACCACATCTCAGGAATGGCTAAGTCTGCCTCAAAGATGTCAAAAATTCTTTTCTTCAAAGCAATTGTTATGATTACATAAGGTAATGTTGCATTACTCTATTGAGTACTTGCCCACATTTTTGGTAGTTTAAGTTCTGTTAACTTAGTTGATAAAGTTGAATTCAACACTCTTCATCTTATACACATCCTAAAACTAACCATGAAACTTGACAGTGTTGGCCTTCACCGTAATGTCAGTTAACTTTCCCTGTTCCACAGGTATTACCTTGTTAATGGGCCCGTTAACAAGCCTCCTGTATGCCTCCACCACTATCCACAACAGGTAATACTCGGCAAGCTTTTGAATTGCATGTCTCTTTATGTTTATTATAAGGGGACCATAGCTATGAACTGTAACATTTCAAATCAAAGGGTTTTTACTTGCTCAGATATCTAAATAATTTTCCATCTCTCTTTTCTGTTTCCTTTTTATATACCTTTTTCAACTCTTATTGGTCTGTGCCAGTTGCCTCAACATAAAATCCCTGCTTGGATCCTATAGCTTTCTGCCTTTTTATTTTAGTGAATTATTTTATAGTAATGCTATTCTCGTGTTTCTCACACACAGGTCCAATCTTTCGCCAATGATACCCTCTCCCTCAGTTTTCAAACAACCTACTCCCATTTTAAACACTTCTTACGCTTAAAATTTTGGACCTAAAAGTTTGATGGTTATGTGTTTTCTACTACACAATCTTCTCTTATCAAATCAGTTGTGTTTTTTATATAAAAAATCTAAAGGGTAAAAATTTCTGACGAGTTGATTAAACATTGTGTAAGTCTCACTTAGAGTACTATTAATCATGCCATCTTTTAAAATAAGGGCATCGGTCGCGCAATTTTCCATCCTGAATTTTTTTACACATTTCTTCGTTTATGTGCAACAAAGAATTCTCAAATGATTGGAATATTTTTACAGGCAAAGTCTTGAATGATTCGGGGGACGAGAGAGTGTCTAATAGAAATAAAAAGCAACAGATATTGGCCAAAAGATTTAGAATGACCGAATAAGGAAAGAAGAGATTATACTGTAGAAAATACGAATTAAAATGGACGAGGCAAAGTAAATATTAGATACAATAGAAATTTATCAACTCAAACAAACTTTAAAAGAAGTTGCTAGAAGAAATTCGATCACCCACCTGAATAATAATGCAAACCCGAACGTTGGACCGTGATAAGTCTGGGAACTTTTCGTGGATTTGTTTCTCAGCAATGGTGTACCAATGGTATGTAATATATATAAAAAGTGGACCATATTAACATTGACTGCTTATTTAGTTCAGTGTTTATTATAATTGAGAGTTCAACACATAGTATTCGATAGATAATCATTATTGATTTTCGAACTATATCATATATACATACATGCATCCCGTCAGGCACCGTCAGGCACCGTCAAACAGACGTGCCACTTATCTCCGTTTTTTTTTAAATTAATTTTGGCACCTTTATTATCATTATTTTTCAGGAAACTGAACGAAATATTAAGCGTATATGTCATTGTTCTACTTCAGAGCCGACCATTAATTCTCTTTTTGTTTCTAGCAGCGTTCATTTTGCTCGACTTGATACATCTTAATGATCAGGACGGAGCTTAAACCCACTTCGGTTTGAGGTTTGTCTTCTTCCCTTATCACTTTCCTTATAAATTTTCCCTTACACATTTTATCAATGATGCCCTGATTGTTTTTCGCATTTTAAATTTAAGTAAGATATGCACGTTGGGCTCTTCTTTGTTTTAGGGCTACATTTGCTTTTAGCTTCTAGATGAGAAAGAACCTACTAACGCTTGCCATCGGCGGTATCCTACGAGGCCTTAAACAACTCATTGTCTTTCATTTCGGTATACTAGTACCTTGAAAATCATTAAAGTTTATACTTCCATTAAGGAATAGACATGTTAGGTTAGGTTAGGATAGTTTAGGTTTATTTATAAACACCAGGTAAACAAAATCAACACCAACGATTTTTTAATGTTTTGTTCACAAGAATGTGCTTGTGCAAAAGATTTTTGTCTTGCAAATAGTGTTTTTCAGCAGCTTTGGTATTAATTTCTCCTCCGAATTCAAAAATAGACATTTAAAGATTCCTCTGAGGTTATTCGTCACCAGATCACAAGGCACTGGCACTGAGACTTGGTAACAAATTCGAAGGCCACCGGTAATGGGCAACGCGTTAGTAGGCTCTTTCCTTAGAAGCTAAAAAATAATGTGACTAAACCAAAAAAGTCCCTGACATTTACTAAATTGATGTCATTATTAATTGCAGGTAATAAATTATACTTCCAAACTGTTAGCAAGGGGACTTCCCTTCCTAATGAAATGGAGCCACATCATTGGAAGTTTCTCTTTGCACTTTCCTCTTTGGTTACTTTAACTATATACTAGTAACTTCCACATCTACACATCAGTTCTTCTATCTATACCTTGGTCCTTCGGCTCCTTCTATTCAATTTTGGTGCGGTTGTGGAGACGAAAATGTCTAAAAAATAAATAGGACGAAAGGTCGCATGACCAAAACTGTTTTGATAATTCATCTAGAATTAATTTTCTATTATGAGGGGTTATCATAATACCGTCTAATACGTCTTTGATCCTTAACGATTAAAGTTCGAGGTAACCTGGTTTGGTAAAAGCCTTGTCCTCTCTTAATTTCTCTGTCTTTCTAACCTACCGAGGAAACCTCAATGTGGCTGTATTAGATTTCTTTCCTAACTCAACAATAAAATTCATTACATGAGCAAAATCTTAACTCACACGAAGAGCTCTAGCGAAGATAGTATAGACATACAGAATATATGATACATCTATTTGGAGTAAAATTGGCAGAGAGAAAAGCCCGACCGATGCCCTAATTCTCAGAAAAAAAATCCCTTCGTTTTTCAGATTCAAATTTCCCTCACGTTTATTTCCGTTCGGCGGAAGATTTAGTGGAGACATTTGGTACCGAATAGGTCGGTAACACATTCTGTTGCTAAGCTAAACTAACAACCAAAACAAAGGTTTATAAAGGTTTTACCTCTGAAAAATGCATATTTTCCCAATAGTCGGCAGTAAGACCCAAAAATTACGAATAAGTGGAGTTTGCAAACCGATTTCAACCAAGGCCATAACGAAAGTGAAGGGAATAGAAAGAGTAAAAATTTATGAAAGATGTTGTGGTGTTGGTGCTAGAAAGGCACAGTATTGAATTTTTGGGACATGAAAATGCAGAAGGGTTGGAAGGAGGTATGTCACCCTCTTCGAAGAAAGACCATTCATTAACTTTACGAACTCGACTAGGAATTAGTGAGGGTGGTGGGATTCCTTACTGCGAGGAAATCCCCACGTGGAAGATCTTTAGCAAAAAAACCTCCCATGTGCAGCAGAAGCAGAAGGCCCGGCTAGACCTAAAGTGGTAAGCCTACCCCCACCCCCCACCACTTCCACAAGCAGTAGCCTCGAATCGATTCTCCCACGATTCACTTGTATGCGGGCTAAAATAGCTCTGCAAGAAGATTCGAGGCCCTTCGAGAGTAGAGCTCTTTCCCGCTAACCCCCAACTCCGGGGAGAGCCTCGGACATAAATAACGTTCGACTCCCCGAAAGACACACAGAGTTGAGAAGTCTCGCCCAGAACCCAGAAGATTCCCCATGGTTCAAAGTCAAGTGCTAGCAACAAAGCAAAGTGAAAGCTCGACTATTTTGTGTATTTGGAATTAGCCCCACCCAGGAGGTAATTCCACGGAACGATCGCCCCGAGTGATTTTCCCGACTTCTTTCATCAACTCCTGTCGAAGCCCTCCTCCTTTCGAGTAGCCGAAATACTCTCCCCCGGACCGGAAGTTACCACCCCTCCTTGCTTTTGAATTCCCGCTCTGAAGTCCGAGTGGCCTCACCTCACGTGCAGAAGACATCCGTAAGCCAATCCCCTCCCCTCTTCAGTAACCCAATTGAGTTAATCTTACCCCCTTCGTTTATTGATGAGATTTTTGCCCGTTAATTCATTCAGGTAATTTTACCCTTCAATTCTCTTATTATTTTTTCTGTAAATAAAATTATATTTTTGTTAATGTCTCTTTAAATAACCATGAACTTTGCCATTGTCCAAAATTAACCTGACCTCGTTGCACTCTCTCGCTACTCAGCCCGACTGAACGCGTGGTTTTCCATCCCTTTTGTCTGTTCGCTTTCAAGTTATTGGTCCTCTCCCATAGATATAATATGGTATTGATATAATGTAATGTCATACCACGACACTTAGAATCTTGAGTGCGTTTCAACCACTGTGGTGTCAGCTGCACGTCATAGAAATTAACTAAATGGAGCCCGCCCCATGCGCGAAATGGGCAGAAACAATGAAAAGGGATCGCTACATATACGAGTATATAATAATTTCTTGAATCGGTCAACTGTCCAATATCGGTTTGGAGGATTCACTGGGACCTTATATGTCTTATCTATTATTGACCTAACATAATTCTGTTTTGGGGCAGTTTGCTTAACCTCAAGTAAATATATTGATGAAAATACAAAAACACCCGCACAGCAATCATCACCAAGCCATAAATGTTTAACTTGATCATTTTCACCCAGAGAAACTTAATTAGTCCGCCGCGTCCCCTCGTCCAAGCCTTAATTGTATTGCGCAATGTCACGCAAGTTCGTCTGGAGCACAGAACTAATACAAGTGTAATAATAACTCACATGGAAACAAAATTTGGAAACTCATACCAGCAAATTGGCCCCTGTACTCCCACCCCCCATCACATGAGGAACAAATTTAATACGTCGGAGCAATTACATAAATGGCCTCTGAAAGAAGGCGAGAGAAGGAGAAAACTTTTCAAGGGGAAAATGTAATTGACGGAAAATCTCTCAAATCACCACTCCAATCAAAGTTGAATTTAACTCGGTAAAGATGCGTTTTAATACTTTTTCAGATATGATACTCGTTTTTCCCAGAGATGCATGCTGTTCACATAAGCAACCGAAGTCCATACTAGGAAAATATGTATTTTCAGCAAAAACGAGCTTCAGATCTGAAGAGTACGCATAAAACTGTTATTGATAATATTTCTTCCCCTTCTCATTAATCGATACAGTCGCTGAAGATGGTCCTAGCGAAGGTCCAAAATGTCCGGCCAATAAATGATTAGCATAATCTCCTGGGTCTTCATAATCTTACTATATATATATATATATATATATATATATATATATATATATATATATATATATATATATATATATATATATATATATATATATATATATATATATATATATATATATATATATATATATATATATATATATATTTATATATATATATATATATATTATATATATATATATATATATATATATATATATATATATATATATATATATATATATATATATATATATATATATATATATATAAGTAGCATGCGGTGACTTTTGAAGATGAGGAAGCAATTCAAGTTTTACAAAAATAAATATGTTAATTGACGAAAATATGTTGTTTATTAAAATTAACTATAATATTGTAAGGTACTCACTTTATTTAAATGTTAATTTTGTTAAATGTCATTTTTTAAAACTTAATTTAAATGTTAAAATAGCTTCTATAATTATCCACACCCACTAGCCAAGATGTTCTATCACATTGGCCTATATTGTATTTGCGAGTGCAACACTGTTTTGGATGACATCTAGTGTTGCCGCAAGCCTATCTGTTTTAATAATAGTTTCTTTTGCATAATAAATCATCGCACTGAACTGTCTTTGTAATAATTTTTTAATAATGCAATAGCAATTTCTCACAACTTTATTTGCATCCATTATGTTAAAAGAGGGTTATCACTTAAAAAAATGAATAAACAATACACCACACTTATCTAAGCACTTACTCACCACTACTGATTTCAAAGATACGAAGGCTGCCATAATCCAGAAATATTAACAAAAGTCTTAAGATACAAGAAAGTAAGCATTGAGAGGTTAGGCCATGTAGCTGTTTTTATTCTCAGAACCTGTATTTAACTATAGCCTAAGGAATTTTTAAGCTTCAGAGCATAATAATAGATACGTCATTGTCTCTTAGACATTTTTATTTCTTTTTCCTATAGTCTGGTAACCGGGAGGGTTGCCAGATGCAAGCAGATGACTGCAAACCTAAATTGGCTTCCTTTTCCGTATACAGATAGGTTATTTTTCTTAATTCTAACACGGCATTGAAAAATTTAGATAAATATCATAAACATCAAATGACCATATATTATTGCCAAGAAAAGACAAACATCTTTTAAACTTTTTATTCCAAACGAGTAAAAAGCAGACCTATTAATAAAATTAAGAGAAATAAAAGAGTAAAAATTTCCACGCAAAGGATGCATTTCTTCAATTGCATTCTGGCTCATCAGGATTTAACGCTAATTCGATTGCAAGTGAACGGTACTGTATGAGGTATACAAGTATAGGCAAGCATAAATGTTCGAATAAAATTGATTCTGCTGTCATATTAATTGTTGGGGTGTAATTCCTTTTTCTTTTCTTCTTAAATAGGGAAGCATCGCGTCCCTTGCTTTCATTCACTGCACGCCACTGATATATATATATATATATATATATATATATATATATATATATATATATATATATATATATATATTATATTTATGGAAATTTGGATGAAAAAGACAAAAGTTATCAGCCCAAAAAATTTACTACAAAAATAAATGTTTAAAATGATCTAAAGACAACGCAAAAAAAGTTCAATTTGGAATATAACGATTAAATTGCCAGTACATATAAACAGTTGCACAAGATAGAAGTAATCAGTATTTTGTGTGGAGATCTTTTCTTTCGATTATGCTTTGACGTCTCCTGCCACAGTAGCGAACCAACTGTTGAAACTTTCGCGCATCAATCCTTTTAATTCATCTTGTTGAAGAATTCCCTAGAAACTTTGAACTGTTTCCAAATTCCTTTATTGAGAGTTCTCTTCGAGTGTCTTACAAACAATGAACATTCAAATTAGGTATCGACTTTGTGTAGGCCACTCCATAACTGTGATGGGCTCGTCGTCCAGAAAGGTCTTTTTTGATTTGGCCGTCTCCCAGGGGGAGTTATCCTGCATAGAAATTGCAGGGGGGTATTTGCGAGGCTTATAGATCGACCATACATGTTTTGGCAGCATTTTTCTCTATATTTATTCGTTCACTAAGCCCACCAATGATCCATTGTTTTTACGCTCCAGACCATGACTGTTCCTCCGCCAAACTTCACATTTATTTTTAGTACATTGCACAAGCATGAAGATTGTCATACCTGGAGGTTTTATCACCAAAATTTAACTAATCCCTTGTGAATTTATTGCATATGCCATAAAATAGTCCATCTCATTTTAAGCAATGCGCTGTCTTCTTTTTTCAGTTCTTCCTTCATATACCTGGCTCACATAAACTTGTTTTATCATAGTTTCACATATTATTAGGCATTAAAGTTTGCAGGACATGAGTCTCTGTAATGAGTCAAATTAAAAGAACATCTTGATGGCGCAGCTTTACATTCATCTCACGGAAATAGAGAGGCATGAGAGATTTCTTAGGCGTGCTACCTGGACTAGAGCTGGCACGAGATTAAACTGAATTTAGTTGCCATGGAAACGATGCAAGATATCTCTGCAAGAAATCTAAGCGTTATTATCATTTAGGACACTTCATTTTTTCTAATAAATTGCTTATTTTTTGTTTTCTAGTCTTATTAATACCATTTTTTTAACCTTTACCTATAGGATGTTTTGTTTCTAGGTTATCGTACCTACACAGAATCCTTTACTCTATTCCTCGTTAGACTATTTGATCTGACTAGGCTGTTATGACGTTGTACAAGAATTAGGCCTGAAATATCAAAAATTTTGACTTTTTCCTTAGACTATCCATGGAGGGGCTCAGTGTCACACTTACGAATAAATTTATAATGCTCTACTCCTCTTATTCGTTTGATATGATATTGTTTTGATCACTTTCTCATTCTCTTATTTATCCCCGCTAGCTGTAGTAAAACAATTTGGTACCCATCGTGTTGGTACCCAAAGGCTTAATTAGTTAGGTATGGAACTTACATGGGTAAGCTAGGTATGTAAAACGTTTAGAGGTTTAGTGAAAGGTTATTTTGAGATTATTGAGTTGAAAGGATGGGTCGAAGTAAGAGTTCTGTCATTCGGTTTGGTATGATGTCCATCTTACAAGTTCTAGTACTGCTGGTATCAAGGATACTCAGGAATTACCTAGATCGGAGTTATTAGAGAATAGTTGTTTAAAGGAAATAAAGGTAGTGATTTTAGGTTTACCCTGGAAATATTTTAAATCTCACCCAGGCTCTCTGTGGTAGCAGGTCACTAGCTTTGTATAGGCTTTGTAGAGCACATCTCTAATTATATACTTATCCCAATTACCTTATCTAATAAAATTGGTTCGTTTTCACACTTGTAGTATTCCACGTTTATCTTAAAAGCATATTGAAAGGCTTCCCACCTGATACTAGCTATATCCGTCGCTACTTTGGTATTCTCGTAATATCAAACTAAATGTGCATCTGAAAGTGATACATTAACCTATCCACCTGAGATGAGTGACTCACGAACACGGACAAGAAAAAAGGAGGGCGTTCCAAAGCATATTTTATCCCATTTTTTTCTGGGCATGGAGTTAAACATTGCGTGAACGCAAATCAGGAGTCCGTAATGAACCGACCCATTCTTCCCTTCTCGATAATACTAGTGTTTTTTACCTCTTTACATTTAATGGGCAGCTTCCACCAAGATAATAATAATATATTCTAACCAGAAGAATACCTGGACACCAAGAAATAGTTTTAGGTAGCGTCACAGTGCCTTTCCCTAAGGAAACAAAGGGATAATTTGCTTGTAATAGAAGAGCCTTGATCTCCCCGAAAGCCTTTTCACGTAGGCAGTTTGTACCTAAATGGTCTCCACAGTACTCCAAGCATCTGATTGTCCTTGTTTCGGATTGTCCAAAGTTCCCTCATTGATATCAGAGGACCTCTAGACACCCATTTGTTTTGGGCAGTTGCAAGTAATGACTTTTCTTTACACATATAAAATATCCCTGCCCTTTTCTCGCTTTCCCCTGAGCACAATCTCTCATTTAATGCTCTTTCATTTTATAAGCTATTCTATCAGTCTTAAGCCCTTCAAGTTGCAAACACTTTGAAGATGCTTGTAATTTCCCGAATTGTGGCAACTTACTTATTTTGGATAATTTTAAGATTAGGCACTTCAGGTGCCTAATCTTAAATTCATCAAAACGCAGGTGCTTATTCTTGAATTGTAAATATTTAGGTGTCTTAGTAGATCGTAACTTACCTTATATTTAGTTAAAAAAAATTAAAATTTACTTAAATTTTGTTTACTAAGATAAAAGTACTGGTGTTCATACACAAAACGTAGTCTTATTTGAATAAGCAGAAACAGAACTTAAAACAATGAGATGTTGCAAACGAGATTTTCTACATACATATTTGTTTCAATTTATGTGGCAGGACAAGTTTTCTTCAAACCGATTTCAAAGCTTATGTAATTATATAACTAAACAATATGATATTGAAATGATCGTTTAAATATTTTTCTATTCAATAAAACTTTGGTTAGTAATTAGTTGGCAATATTTTTCTTTTCCCTTACAAGTCACCTTCTGAGTCGTTAACAACGCAACTTTTAGTGCCTTCTCTTAAATTGAACGAAACACACGTGCCTAATCTTGAATTGGACGAAATACACGGGATTATTCTAAAATTGAGTAAATTTTGGTGCCTAATCTTAAAATGATCCCTGATTTTTCTATTGCTTAAATCTGAATGTACAATGGTGACCCTAGGAGCGATTATGATAAATGGTGGTGTAAGTTAGAAATGTGTATGGATAGATAGGAGAAGAAAGTTGAAGGTGTGTATATAAGTGTAAGAAGTGTCTACCAGATTAACTGGCTAACTCTGTTTTTCTTGCGGTCGAATAACAATTATCTTGGCTGTCTTGTGTGGTAAAATCTTTCAAGCCTTTGTTCTATTTTTCGGTAGTTATATATACTTTTGACGGAGGACTCACCGCTTTATCTTTTGTTTGTCCATTACGGATATTTTTTAATTATTTATTTTATCCACTACGTATTTTTTTCTCACTATTGATCTTCTTGTTTTTAATTAAAATCATTTGTTCATTATTTCAATTTACTTTGGGAGTTGGTTTCGGTAAAGGTCATTAGTATATTGCTGTAGCATATCATCGAGTCAGTATGTGGCTGTTTTGAAATGCGTATTTGAAGGTCAGCTTATGGTAAACATCAGGTAATCTTATTTGGTTTGTCCTCTCTGGGTCCATGTTATTTTGAATCCTTTGCCATATTTTTTTGATCGGTTATGGAGTGTTACATTTATGGGATCCATTTCGGTAACTGATGTAGTAGGTGTGCTGGTATGCGGTCGTTCAGTTTGACAACAACAATAAATCTTAGTGCACTATTGTGAATCACCAGAAGTTTCCTCAGGACGCATCTACTGAGAGTATGGAGCAGTATGGTCGGGTAAACAAGGACTGGTCTTACCTCTGTGTAAAATAATTTGCGTTTATTTGCGGGCGAGAGTTCTTTGAACCTATAAAGCTAACTGAGTGCCAGTGCCATCCAGCCTGCCTCCGCTCTTTCCTTGCAGTGTGAAACATATCCATTTAATGTGATCTTTAGTCCAAGGATTTTTCTGTCATGCGTATAATGGTAGTTTTTGCCGTTTGTAGGGATGTTTGATGTTTTTCGGCACTCTATCAGAATCACTTTAAATTTGCCTTCGTTGGTTCTGATTTTATTTCTTCTCTCGTAGTTGTTAAGTGTGCTAATCTCTACTACTGTTGTGTTGGCAACGTCCCTAGACTTTGGATAGTCGCTTGTTACGATCTGTGAGATGTCATCGGCCAGTTGGCTATCCTATGCAGTCATAATCGTGGGAAGATAGGTCATTCGTATAGATCACGTAAATGGTGAGACTAAGGTAGCCTCCTTAGGGCACTCCGGCGCCCAGACTGAAGAGTTCCATTCGTAGCCATTAATAGTTATTTTAGCTTTCTGTTCGTCCATATAGTTATATATAATTATGCTAAAATTGTCCTGCAGGCCGAAGCCAGCGACTTTCAACTTGAGGACCGGGATTCAGACTTTGTTGAAGGCAGATGCCACGTTTCTAAGAACGAATTCGATTCTATGGTTCATTGCTTCAGCAATGGCAATCCTCTCTGGGTTAAGTGCCAGGGCCGTTTCTTTTCCTAATTTTCTTTGGAAACCATGTTGTTGCGTGTTATATAAGTTGTTTGTCTCGAGATGGTTTCTTAATCTGTTATTTAACAGTTTTTCGAGAATCTTGCCTATGAATTCGAGCAAGGATATCGGTCGATAGCTGTTTAGCTCGGTTTTTGGCTTCCCGGGTTTTGGAAGGAATATTATTTTTGTGGTCTTAAATGCTTTTTAAAAATATCCTGTATTTAGCCAGGCGTTAAAAATATTAAGTATTTCCTTTTTGATGTTTGGTGCAGCCTTTTGTAGGTGCATTTTTGTGATACCTGAGATGCCTGGTGTTTTTTATTTGAATGACTTCAAGGCTTGCTCGTATGCTGCTTGATTGAACAGTGCACCTTCTGCAACATTCTGCCTTAAGCCGTCAACTTGAGGGTGCGGCACCATCGTTTCTCGTCTTGTTATAAGATTTTCGACTACCTCTGTTTCGTAGTTAGCATCGAAATCTCTATATTCATCTTGACCTATGTCAAATTTCTTCTGCTAGTGCGACCTAAAATTCCTTTCTATCTTCTTCTTATTTGCAATCTCCTTGCCTTCCATTTTGATCTTGATTCTTTCCTTAGGATGGGTTTTCTAAGTCTCCTAATCTGACTCCAAAATTTACTGGGGTTTCCCTCAGTGTCTATCCTGATTATAATATTATTCCATGTTTTCTTGTTCTTTTCAGTGGTTAGTTGTTTTATGAGGTGCCTCAGTCTATTCCGTTTGATTTTACGATTGTACGAGTTCCCAAGTTGGTTAATCTCCACGATTAGATTTTCTTGGTTAGTCATCTCGTCTTGGATATTTGCATCCCATCTCGGAGCGTGAAGAGTTTTATGTTGGGTCCACGGTATCGTATGGCGATCTGCTTTTATTATCCTCTTCGTTATATATTTGATTCTCTCTTCAATCTCGCGGATTGTATAGCCATCAGTTGTCTGGGACTGTATGTCTTCCAGTTGTGTTTTGTATTTTTCCCAGTCAGCCTTTCTGAGACATTTGCGTCGGGAGATCTCCACTTGTATTAGAGAAGTTGAGACAGTTGTGACCATGCTCAGATGATCCGATGGAATGTATGGTCGCGGTATTGTGACGTGGTTAAGGGCGAGTGTGGGATTTGTTAGGACTATATCGGGCGTTGTTGCTAAAGCCACCCCGTCGTATCTACCATTTGAGTAAATGGTCGTTATTACTTCGTAATTGTAGATCTTAATATGGTCGTTATCAGGTAATTAGGACTATATAAGCATCGATCTTTCCTATGATTTCACTATATATATATATGTGTTTGTTGTGCCAGCAGTAAACATTCATTGTTAATATTTTCAGCTTTTTTTTATGTAGCAGATTCTGTATTTCATTATCTATTTCTTACGGGGTTGTTTCTGGCTGCTTTTTTGTTCGCGGGCGGGAGATCTCACTTTTCCAGTTCTCTTTCTTTTGTACGTTTTTTGGATGATGGTCAG
The DNA here is from genome assembly GCA_963969495.1 of Ceratothoa steindachneri. Classification (NCBI taxonomy): domain Eukaryota; kingdom Metazoa; phylum Arthropoda; class Malacostraca; order Isopoda; family Cymothoidae; genus Ceratothoa; species Ceratothoa steindachneri. The sequence goes on along the minus strand of OZ018321.1, from coordinate 143,039,847 downwards.
GCACGATTCTGGTGTGATTTCTATTTATCCTGTAGTCAGTGCTTCGTAGACCTCTTCTTCTGTGTAGTCTTCATCATAATCCCTTTTATACCTTCCATCCATTATTCCTTTCAAGACTTCAGTTGACTTTATGGGTTTGGGAAGTGGGTTGGTTGAGGTGCAAAAAAGTCTCAAGTTGAGAGCCTGGCTTGAGCCGTGCATTATTATAGCTGGTTCCTTTCGTGCTATTCGTGGTCGTCCTGTATCCTGGTAGGTGCCTGAAACGAGTCATCAGAGACTGAGAGAGATGCTACAAAAGAGCAATTATCAGGTTCCATAACTGCTCTAAATCTGTTTTCCATTGTGGTCATACTTTTGATCTGTGTCTGAAAGAGTTCGAAGGATGAAGGGTTATCCGGGAAATACAATGGTTTCATCTCGTTGTTCACTAGCATGCGGCTCGTTTCTGTTGCATAGTCCCCTAGGCTTATCATGTTCGAGAAATAAGCATAAAGGATGACCATAATCAGGTCCATTCTCATTCCGGGTTCTATTTGTAGCAAAAACTTCTCTTAGCTCGATGCTTTTGTCGCTTGTGCGTAAGTGGTGTTGGCCTTTTTGTTCTTTTCTTCTATCAATTATTTCCTTTTTCCGCGATGTAGGAATTTTTCATTGGGTAGATCATAGACAGGGTACGACGGGGGCTACCGCAGTCCAGGCATTTCTTTTGCGTGCTACTGCATTCCTTCCAGGTGTGTTCTTCGCTAGCGTAATCCACACATTTCTTTTGTTGCGTGCGATTCTAATGCGTAGCAGGTAAAACACACCTGTAGGGGTATAAAAGATTCACGTTCGATGCATGTTAACAAGATTTTTGAATTGAATAGTAAGATTCCTTGTTCCGTTGCTTTATGAGACATTTCAGTAGTTTAAAATGTAACCTTAAAGACATGAGTAGGTTCTACACACTCCCATTTTTTTTAATTTGTAGACTTGGTCTATTTTTGCCCAGCTTTGCATGTCCTCAATTTCCTGTTTTCTTTCGTTGGGGCTATGTAAGCCTCTGGGCTGTTATTTGGGAGCTGTTATGGGAATCAGCGCATTTTTTCCAAATTCCTGTCTTCCTTTGATGCTTCGCATGCTATTTTTAGTTCACTCTGCACAGCGCAATTCCAAGTTTGGCGAAAGCTGTTTCAAATAGTTTTTTCTCTTGGCGGTTTCCTTTGTCCTTCTTTGGTCACAAGTGGTTCACGCTTACTCACCCCAAGGTCGTCCATTTCGACCCCAACGCCGAATATCGGTCGAGTTTCTACTATGGGCCCGTATCGCAGGGGCGTGTGCTTAAAGTTAATCTTGGGTCCCCCTTCGACTGCTCTACCTATTATGTTGTCTAATAGCGCCCACCAGCCAGTTCTGACCACTCCACTTCCGAAGAGAGTCCCCCTCATTGCGCCCCCTGTAGAGATTTCTTCAGGGGTTTGACACGCACAGTCACTGGTGGTATCAAAAGCCTTAAGGAGCAGTAAGGTTATTAGGCCCCGAGTATGCTGCAGTAGGGTAGAGCTGGAGTCAGGTTCGCGCGCGCGCGACCTTTTTCTTTTAATTCCGTGCGTATAGCAAGACGTAATGAGAGAATCTGAAAATAGCTGAGAATCTTTTCCACCTTTTCGTAGAGCAGGTTAGTAGTCGAAGTTTCGAAGCAATCCCTGCGATTATGATAAATCTACTGTTGGTTTATAATCTCTACCGTTCGACATAGCCCACACACAAGTGAAAAGTAAGCGCCCTTAATTATTCAGTTTGTTCCCTTATCACCCTTTCAGCCTCCCTGTGCCAACCAAATGGTTTATCACTGCAGTCCACCTCATCGATTCTCCCGTGAATCATAACATATAGCAATGTTCATACTATGTTTTAAGATCTATTTGTTTGAAGAACAAAAGGTTCTTCAAATGGTTTCCGTGATGTTTTGTGGGTTTGACCACTTATGAACATGGTACCTGAGTTAACCCAGCCTCAGTTGGTAGGATCTTCCATGGTGTTGAACCCAAGCTACGGTGCAAAGCACTAAACCCGACTCCGGCCATTTGCAAGCTCCTTCCCCGGGTGTAGAGTACCAGACTATGACCAAATGTGCGTAGAGCGGAGCCTTGATTATGTCGGTCCCCGCATTTAGATGTTACCTGGCGTTTCCGAGCCCACTGGCTTCAAACGCTTCCTAGTTATTTGCTCCACTGATAGCAGCATGTTTGCATATTGCAACCTCCTCCATCAGAGAAGAGCACTAGCTAGCTTGATTGGTAGAAAGCCGAATGGGTCGCCTTTCTCGGACTGGAGCCTTCTGATGAATGCGTCGGATCCCTCTGAGGCGGTCAAGATTAGTACTCCTCCGACACTTAATGGTACCCCGGTGATTGTTAAGCCGCGCTCTACATGGAATTTTGTGAAAGGAGTAGTTTATGCTAGAAAACTCGTGGACAACTATATAGATTACATCAAATAAAAGCTGGCCGGCCAAATAGCGGTTAAGATAAAACGTGTGATGAGAAGACAGGGAGGAGCCTCTAGACTCTTCCCTACACTTTTTTGTGACGCTCAATTGTGTCATGTTCCCTGAGTTGGTGCATGTCTTTTGGAATCGCTACTGAGTGAAAGCATTTGTGCCACTACTGCGGAGGTGCTACTACTATCATAGCTTCGGCCACGTGAATATCTCTTGCAGACGTGGAAAGTCAGGGTTACGCGAAGTCTGTGTAAGTTGCTCCAAGGCCGCACATTATAAGTTCAAATTGTGTGTGGCCAAATGTGTCAATTAGGGAGAGCCTCTTCCAGCTTTTTAAAAGAAATGTGGTGCGTATCTCCTAGAGAAGGAAATCCTGGCGGTTGAGGCACAGGATCGCCTCTCATTTCGAGAGGCTAAGGATTTGGTCGTGGCGATCCCGGCACATCCTAGGATGTCTTATGCCTCAATTTTAAGAAAGACACCCTCTGCTTCTGGCCCTTCCAGGCCTCTGAGCACGGTAGTTTCTTCCCCCATTCGGAACCCTTCCCTGGGCTCTACAAATTTAAAATATATAGATCGTCTATCTAAGAGTTGCAATTAATTAAATGAGAAGCTTACTGTTTTATCGTAATTTTCAAACCACCAACTTTAGAAGCCTTTAAAATAATCCTTATTTTAAAGACCTGACAACAGTTTTAATATTAATATGTAGTTGAATTCAGGTACTCCGAAAATGACCAGTTTGGCTTCCCTACATTGATGCATGGTACGAAAGACCATAGCCCAAATTAGGAAAAGATTTCCTCTTCGAGTGCGTAGGGATTTTAAATAGCGAGAGTGAATTAATCGTTGGCCGGTATTGCTTATATTTAATTAGGATTTGATGGATAGAGGATTTAAACAGGAGGACAAAAATAATATTTCATTCCTATACAAGCAACAATTGATATTCACAGAATAATAAACAGACAATTTAGTTTACACAATTTGCTTAAATGAATGAAATGGAAATGACAAGTATGAATCGTCATAGCCGTACTAGACGCAATAAGAACAATAATTACCCAAGTGAAAGCGAGAGGTGACTGCAAGGTGAGTCTTAGCCGTACGAGGCTAAATCCTTATTACACTCATTACCCGAGAGGGATCGGGAGGAGATTACGAGGTTAGTCGCTTCGTCGGAGAGTGTCGGGCCTCTTCGATGATAAAAGAAAATGTATGTTCTACAATTTTTCGTAGAATACCACGATTATGGATACTCAGGGGGAGGTATACTTCAAGGAAGCGGAGTAAAGAGCGATTTTCCATACATAATCTTTGTCGTTCCGAATATGGATTCCTGCTTCGAGATTAAATAGCACCAGAGGTTGTCAATCAATGATTGCGCGTACTCGATGAATGATTCCAAAGACCTCTTATGATGCCACGTGAATACCTTCTGCAGGGCTTGCTTACTTGGAAGCAACGTAGGGACAGCTCGCGACCCGAAAGCTATAATAATACTTCGAAGATTATTCTCGGGATGGAGAATATATACTACTACGCCGAAAGTTCCAATGTTTGCAGACGGAAGCGTGATAGAATCAGTTCCTCAGCCTCGATGCCAGGAATCGTCGGTGAGGGTCTTAACACCATAAAGGGGACGGGGTTCCTGGCGTGTTATCGCTCTGGAAGTTTGCCGACGGTCCGGAAGCATGGCTCTTCCACTCGAAATCTCTTTCTCGTGACTCGATTACACACTCTCGCTCTTTGTCTCCCTCATTTTCTGACAATTTACATTTAAGAGCCCAGACCCTGGATCGAACCGGGGATTTTTATTTTGACAACTTACTTTGTTCTTTACCTATTTTAAAAGGTATAACTCAATTTCATATGGCATCAAAGGAAATTCTGATTCAGGCAGGCTTTAACCTTAGAAACTCGTTCTCTAATTCATCTGACTGTATTTTTATGAAGCAGAACAAATTGGCTGAAGAGCCTTCTAAGGTTCTTGGTCTGGGATGGAATACTCGGATTGATGAGCTCTATTACTCCAATCCGAACCATCAATTTGTGGCCCAAACCAAAAGTAGTTATTAACGTGTATAGCATCTACCTACGACCCATTGGAAGATCTACTCCCAGTAATGATACTAATACGTTTCTTTATGAAGAGTTTGTGTGAAAAAAAAATAAGAATCTGACCAAGTTTTACACGAGGAGAGCCAGGTACAATGGAATCATTTAACACCCCAAATAAGGGAATGCTTGAATATATCATTTCCTAGAAAAGTTTTACCCTCGAGGAACTTAGAGTTGCGTTGTTTTGCGGACTCTAGTTCTAAGGCATATGAGGCCGTTGTCTACTCTGTATTCAGCGATAAAGTTTGCCTCGTTACGGATAAAGCGAAAATCGTGGGTAGACCCATTACCGTTTCAAAATTAGAATTAACTGCCTCTCTGTTAGCGTCTCTCCTTCTACAGTAAATAAAAAGAGCTCTAGATCAATTCCTAGGTGAAATTTCCTCTGGTCAGGCATTCAAATCGTCATTTAATGCCTTTGCTCCGATTAAAGGTTAATGAGCCATACTTGAAGGACAAGATATGGGAAATTAGACTACTCTCTCATGACCATGAGTGGCGTCATGTAGAGTCGCATCTTAACCCCTGTGCTCTGGTCACAAGTGGGATAATAGCTAGAAGAATGCAAAATTCCATGTGGGTTAAAGAGCCACAATGGATTTTAAATAGAGAATTATGTGCGGAGCGAGTACGCATTCATGATAACACCTACGTGCTAACATCTACCTTTCAGATACGTCCAATTGATATCAACCCCTATAGCTTCATGTCAAAGGTGATAAGGTTTACCATTGTATTCTTCAGGTTATGTTCCTTCTGAAAGGTAAGATTGTTCCAAGTCTTCTCCTACTGTCACAACATCACAACAAAGGAATACGAAGCCGCAATCGACTACTGGAGAAAGGAAGTCCAAAAGGAAAAAGATGGAGAAGAGAGGAAAGAACTTTCCTCCAAGCCTAAAAGGCCTATGAGCCAAATTACCCAGCTACTCTTATTCCTCGAAGCAGGTATTATTAGGTGTAACAGGAGAATTGATTTTGCTAATCTACCCTACTAGACTAGATTCCCAGTTTTGTTAGCAAAAGACCATCGATTCGTGGAACTGTTACTACTGCATCTCCATCATCTATTCTTACGGACATCCAACGGTTGGTCAACTACGGATGATCATTTGTAGTAAGTATTGGGTGCCTCGTACCCGACAGGTAATAAAAGGGGTAACAAGAAAATGTTACACCTGCCATCGGTTGCAAACAAAAAGTTACGGGACACCAGATGCCTCCGCGTCACCCGCAAATATATTAGAAATGCCCTCCCACCAATCTTTCCACTAATGGGAACAACTATACTGGGGCTATCCAGATAATAGGGAAAAGGGGCACTCAAAAGATCTATATCCTGTTATTCTCTCGTACTGCTACTTCTGCAATCCATCTGGAGTTAGTAGCTGAGGGTGATTTTAAAACCTTTTTTTAAGCCTTTGGGTGATTTTCGACGATTTTCGGCGATTTTCGGCTCGATATTCTATCCCTAAGAAAGTGTCTAGCGATAATGCCGTTAAGTTTCGTGCTGCCGCTATACACATAAATACCGCGCATGATGGAAAAGAGTTTAAGGGCATCCGGTGAATGATTAACCCTGCCAAAGCACCGTGGTACACGGGTTTCTTGGAGAGGTTAGTCGGCTTTACCAACAATACCATCAAAAGGATCTTGGGTAATAAGAGTGTGGGATGCGATGAAATTTCTATCCTCTCTGCATAGCTAGAAAATTTACTTAACTATAGGCCTCTCATGTATGTTACAGAGGATGCCGATGACCTGGACCAGTTAACCCCTTCGGATCTTCTTTATGATTTTAGGAGGGTTCCTCTGCAGCTCACCTTTCCAGAAGATGATCCAGAATATGGGAGAGAATCGTACAGTCGGCGACGTGATGCTCGTACCCAAAATTGGGATGAATCACCTATTTGCTCACGGGAGGCGACGAGAAGGACACTGTCGAAACTCTACCCACTATAGATTAAGTTTAGCCCCCCCCCCCTATGCAGTCAACTCCGGCGGATTATGGTCTCGCCTTTGGGCTTACTTGCGCGTCAGTTCCCAGCAAGCATGGTATTACGCTCTGGCCTACTTGCGCGTCGGCTCCCAGCACACATGTTCTCTCCTTCAGATCCACCTGTGGGCCAGCCTTGTGAACGTCTTGGACCAAGATGTCTAGCCATTTCTTTAGTTCAAGAAAGTATAAGAGAAATATTGAACTACTATAAAATTCGATTGACCTCTGTATGCGTACATTTCGGTAATGCTAAGCCCTTTTATGTATTGAGGATCTTTCTCTTTTAAATGTTAATGTTGTCACCGCTTTCTAGTGTGTCGGAAAATATATCTTATGACATACTAAGTATAATATAATATAAATTCATGTTATTTAGTAATTACCCATGCTATATATTCGTGCTCTATTTTACCACCTTGTTAATTATTGATTGTAATTGTCTTCTTTTATTTGTAGCAGTTGTTCAATGGTATTTTTGTTTATCTATGTGGTTTGATATCGGGGGAAAATCTCCCTAGATTGCTACTTGTTCGATTGCATTCAACCCGTGTGGTTCACGATAATCTCGCTCTCACTTTAAAGCCTGGGCACTTGCTATCGGAATGATTTCGTTGTCATATTCCATGGTCATTAATTGTTTGTTGCCTTTTCCTTCCTTTGGCCCCCAATTCATTGCCGGTTTGGCAGTATAGAGAGTGTATATGTACCGAAGCTCTTTCGGCTGTAAGTATTGTAAATATATAATTAAATTTAATACTAGTGATTACAATCTTTAATTTATAATTCCTCAATGCTGCCAATAATAGCTTTAGAACAGTAATCTGTTCAATTGGTGTGTACAATAAATAAAGTGTCTAGCTACTCTAAGATAACTTTTTGCAGGAGGCATACTCTTATTTCTGCGTACATACTACCGTCAGTCAACTACCGCCGAGTCGTGGCACCGTGCCAAGGCCCTTTTATTTGCTCGGGGATCTGAACGGTAGATACCCCCTCGGGGGAGACTACTTGATCAATCTCAGGGATTAGGTCCTTTTCGACCTGATCGACGAGCTGTAGATAGGTGTCGTAATTGTAGAGGAGTTTACAGATCACTCCCCGAGAACCGCCTCATTTTCCTGTCTCGATCTATCTCTGTGCTCTCCGGATGCAAAGCCTGATTGTGATTGGGGGTAGTCGATAACCTCCATCGTATTGATAACTTTCCCATCACATATCCTTTTTTCGGCCACTGCCACCTGAGGGTCTGCCCCGGTTGTTCGCATTTAAAGTAATGACGATTTATCTGTCTCAGTCGAGGGGGATAGGTCGGTATGAGGTCGTTGAGTTCTTCTCCGGGAACTTCATTGCCGTGGACCTAAATACTATTCCTAGAACGTTTGGCCGTTTTGCGCGCCGACCGCTTTTGTGTAAGTAAGCTGAGTTTGAGAGGGCCCTCAAACAGAAGCATTAGGACTACAAGCGCTATAAGCGCCGCCCGAACGATTTTACTGCCAATGAATTTGGTGAGCTAGGGCTAGGTCCTTAATGGTTCGAAGCAAGCTCGCCACCCCTCCTGGTGAGCATAAGTGTCTTCATTTAACGGGAAGACGCTCTCGGTTAAGTGTGGAAGCAAGTCGAAATGATTTAGACAAGCTCTTGCAGGACCCTACTCCCGTTTTCCAGGAGAATGAGACTGCAATCTCGGAACCCACGTCAGTGGCGGAGTCCTTTGTAACTGCCTTCTTCGAATACTCTATCCGGGATGCTGCCACGCTAGCATTCAATTAATTTCCTGAGAACGCGGAAGGCTGCCGACGCGACTTTACCCACAGAGGCAGAGAACCCTCTAACGACAGGTTTACCTTAAGTGAATTTCGTGTTGCTCTCGCTTCGTGTGCGGCCACCGCCTCTGATCCGGTTGATGTCCCGTATGCCATGCTTCGATATCTGGGTGAGCGAGGCATGGCTTTTCTATTAGATTTATTCAACACGAGCCGAGTAGAAGGTATCATCCCAGAAACCTGATGAAATTAGTAGATGTTAGATAAGCCTATTTTCTGGAAAGTGAAAACCACTTGTCTCCGGCACAATGCGACTTTCGCAAGTTCCACTCCACGTTGGATGCTGTGCTCGGATTTAAAAATGACTGTCTGCGAGGCCTTACTTCATAGACAGCGCTAAGTCAGGGTGTTTTAAGATCTGGAGAAGGCCTATGATATCGCATGGTCATAAGGTAACTTGGAGATTCTCCACAAGATAATAGCAAGGGTACCCGTCCCAATCTTTATAAGTAAATTTCTGCGATATCGTCGATCTCGCGTATGGGTGAAGGGAATCATCTCCGTCCCAATGGAGCAGGAAGAGGGGGTCCCGCAAGTAAAGGTCCTAGGTGTCACACTCTTTGCCTTGCGCTCTACGTGGATGAGGTGGTGCACTTCTTCCACCATCCACAACTTTACACTGACTTAAAGTTGTTTTTAAATGAGGTTCGCTTTGAAGTGGTGGAATCGCACCGTTTCCTTGCTCTTGTATTTTACCGAAGCCTCACTTTGGAGGTTTGAATATATTCGTAGCCTTAAGATCTCTTGTACCCGTGCCATGGATATTCTTTGTTCCGTGACGTTCAGCGCCTGGGACGCTGATAGGGCTACTGCCTTACTTTTCTATCGATCCTTTATTAGTTCGAGGCTCCAGTACGGATGAGAGTTTTATGCATCCGCAGCCAAGCGTGGATTGCTGAAGATGGACTCGATACACCACACCGGCCTTCGAACGGCGACCAATGCCTTCTGCACGTCCCTTACTGAGATCCTACTTGTCGATGCGAAGGAGATGCCACTCACTCTACGCCGCAAAAGTGCATGATTCACCTGTACGCTTGGACCCGGTGCCTCCTTTCGTCGCCACCAGCTCTCACTGTATACGCTGCTGATCTCGACGGTGCCTATTACTCCGAGACTTCAGTCATACCCTAAGCACGTGGGTTTACAGCTAGCTAGAACTCTCGTGCCGTTGGCGGCACTGGTTCTTTCCAGGACGCCACCTTGGAGGGTACCATCTTTGACTTTATTTCCATGCCTCTGCTCCCAAAGCTTCTACAGCGCCAGGAGTATTACGTTCGGCCTTTTTGGAGCACACTTCTTGTTACCCTGGAACCGTGCCACTGTATACGTATAGCTTCAATTCCCAAGAGAGGATCTGATTCAACGCCGTATCCTGTGTCTAGTTTGAAGTCATCGGGGCTCTGTCACGCGCTGCATCCGTCTGACTTCACGAGAGCGCTGCTTGCAATACACCGCTCGGTAGGGAAGATAACGCGACCAGCGTTTCGCTCATCCTCACACCGTTACATGACACGAATAAGTGCAACCCTTCTGGCTGCTTGGCAAAGAAGAAGTAAAACGGTCGACGTGAACTTTAAGTTGCGTGCGAGTGCGCCGCAACCGTTCATGTGGGCAACCGCTTCAGGTTGCTTTCTGTCGTCTTCTAATTGGACTCAATCGCGGTATGCACGGTCATGTGATTTAGTTTTCACCTGAGCTTTATTGTGACGAATGCTTTGTTTCCAAGACTGCTCGGGACATTTTTTTGAATGTCCTAGTCCGGGTGATCTTCCCGCTCATAACCTGTCCCGGTACCTAGATGAGTGGAGTCATTACCGCTTATCCCTTGTCCTTGCGCCTAGTTCGTGCACACAGACCTGCGGACTATATGAGTTTTTGGAGGAGATTGGCCTCCTCCAAATTATTTGACTTTTTGTTGTATGTTGCATGCTACTGCATCCTGCGGAGGCGGGCCTATTCACGACGATGGAGCCCGCTTTCTTTGTGTTTTATTTTTCTTTTGTTGTTTTTTGTTGTTTTTAGCCATTGTCCCCTTTTGACCATTATTATTTGTTTTTTTTTTAAATATTGTTGTTATTTTTTTACTATAGCATAGTAAGATGCCTTGCTGAGTACGGCTACTTTGCCCTAGTTGGCACTCACCAGATGGGCTCCTAAAATAAAAAAAACAACTAAATAACACTTCAACTCTTACTCTCTCTTTATTTTGCTCTCTCGCTCATCCACATCTTCAGTCTAGCTATCTCAATCAATCTCCCTTTAACCCTCTGTATCTAAATCTCAATTTCCGTATCTGTCCCTTTTTCTGTATCTCACTCTTTCTCACACACTCTCTCGCACTATCCGTTTCACTCTCAATCTCTATGTTACTATCTCTGACTCACTCTCTATCTCATTCAGTCTCACAATCTAATAAAATCTATCACTCTCTAACTCTCTCTTTATCACTTGCTCTATCTCACACCCACCAAAGTTTCTCTTCCTCTCACTTTAACACTATAACTCTTACTAACACTTTCTCCAACTATCATTCTCTCACACACTCTAAATATCACTTTACTCTAACTTTGTCACTATTTCCATCTCATTGTCTTTCAATCTCTAAAACACACTCTAACTCGCACTCTCAATTTAACTCTCACTCAAACTCAAAAACAGAGTCTCAATAAAACACTATAAATCTCACGCACACTCGCTTTTTCAAACTCTTACCCTCTTTATCTCTCTTTCCACTTTCACTATTTCCATTCACTCTCACCCAATTTCCTTAACTTTCTTAGATTTCCAGAAAATTCCCGTAGCTGAATTACGATGTGTTAGAAAGTCAATTTCCTCTCTTGCGAACTCAGACTTCTACAGGGATAATTGTAGATTGTCCTCGACCAAGATTCTGAACACTTGGATTAAATGATCCAAATGGTTGTACAAGTAGTCTGAAAATTTCAGGCTGTCGTCTATATATACAAAACGACCTTTACTCCAAGAAATAACTTATCTATGCGCCGCTGGAAAGTGCACCTCGTATTCCTAAGACCAAAGGATAATTTTATATACTTCCTACCCCACTGAGTTAGCACCGCAGTTTTTTCTATGTCCGCCGGGTTCATTGGGATCTGATGGTAAGCACGAACCCAATCCAATCCATGAAAATATTTTCTTCCCATAAAGATGGTTTGCTACACTATTTGTGGTAAGGGATATCTGTCGGGTTCGTGATTGTATTATGTGCACGAAAATTGCCAACCACCAGGTAATCGCCATGCGACTTCTTCGGCACCTTGTGAATCGGTGAAGTTCACGGTCATTTCGAAGGACGAACAACCTCTTCCTTCAATAGTGTTTTGAACGTTTCTTTTGCAACTTGTAGTTTCCCCATTGAAATAGGTGTTAGTCGCACGTAGGTTTGTGGCTCACTGCTGGTCTCGATTTTGTGTGCCATGGAGTTAGGCAGTGGTCGGACGAGATTAGTAGCCGCGGTGCAGTACAAGGCTTGATATTTCTGAAAAACGGCCTTGCAATCGGGCGGTAGATGCGGAGGTCATTAATAATTAGTGCGAATGCAGGTTCCCCGGACTGTTTTACTTTTGACATGAGCCTAGTTTCATTATCGATAATAAAGCTGCGCGCACAATTCACCAAAAGATTAAACTGCTTCAGAAAGTCAGTCAATCGCTAATAATAGTGGTGTGGTATCCGCGACCAAAATGACCACCTAAATGACCGGCGTAGGCTAGGAATAATTATGTCAGCGTTAATTTCGAGTGCACTTTTAATTTTTCACCATAAGCCGTTGTTGTCCTTACACTGGAATTACGCATTTCACCCGTTCGCAACAAATTAACCGAAATAATAGATGCACTTGCTCCCGTATCGATGAAACATTCGAACTTTATCTTATCTAATTTCACGGCGACAGTCAACACTGCTAGCATGCCTGCAGTCGCACTTACAACGGCATGCCATACTAGTTTTCCAATGGGGCTGGTGAAGATGGCCTGGGGGATAGTTTCATTTGCACGCTTTCACCACTTTTCATCTATCTCTACCAAGGCTCGCAGAATTTGGCACTTTCTGAAAAATATAAATGGGACCGACATACCACAGATCTATGGTTCCTGGGACGAGATCGCACTATTATCGATATATTATTCGCACTACATATAGTCGTTAATACGCGGCACAAAGTTAGGACGATTGCCATCAGAATACACACCCATTGGCCTTAAGCGCGCAGCTTTCGTATATTACAGATTATTTATTTAAATACTCCTATATGATTTACACAGAGTACACTTATATCTGGAAAAGATGTGGCACCACTTTCAATTGTTCCACTATTAATTACGCTAGGACACTATGCCCTGTAAAATGACATTGATCAGTCTGTAAGTCTTCCTAGCCGGGCAAGGGTTAAGTCATTCCGGGTGGCGACGATGGATGCGTTCTTTGAGAGCAGGAACTCAATAAACTTGTGCCTCACGAGTTATTCCTTAATTCCTACCTGTATAGGTGTTTTTCCTTGTTTTTCCAGATTGATTAGAGGACGATCCGTGAGCGTAGAGAAGGCTAGGAGCTATCAAATCGCTCCCCTTAGGTCTTCTCGGACAGCCCAATTACTTCGATCCTTAGAAGCTGGTAGTTCTGTGTAGATAAGACTGCACCTTGAAGTCAGTCGACACTTTCAGAAGGTAGTGCATCCAGGGCGAAAAAACCTTTGTGTCCTCATTTCTCATCCTTGAGATAAGAAATTGGGCATCTACTATTTCGAACCAAACTGATACTACTTTCTTGTTAAAGATGGGTGTCTCCATCGTGATGGCGTTTGCGACCTCCAAACCCCCGTATTCTACCTGTTGTTCGTCCAATGAGTCCATATTTTTGCTTACCTCTTTTCAGGTCGAAGGGGTCACTAATTTATAGATGTAAGGGTTACTTGTTTATAGGTCATGTCATCTCAAGGACATTGGGAGGCCACCTGTTTAAGGTAGGTGGAATGAATGATAATATTTGGCTTGAGGATATCGGCCGCTGTAGGTTACGGCGTAAAATTAAATCTGCTTCCAGATGTCCGCTGGTTACTCACTTGTAGAGTAGGTAAACAGTAAGCGGCTCCATGCTTGGCAGAATGAGGGAAGCTGAAGAAAATAGCGATTTTATTAGGTTTTAATTTTGGTCTTATACCCACCTCAATTCTGGGAAGTAAAATCGCTGAGTTCTTAGTTCGTAGTGTGCTCACGTTTTTGCAACAGGATATCAATGTTAATAGACTCAGGTTTTCTTGTATTTTTCTCTCTGGCAGACTCATTATCAAACTGTCATTCTGACTCTCATTCTCAAACTCAGTTTCTCAAACTCATTTTCAATATCACCCTAACTCTCTGTAAAGGGTAGGCCTTCGACTTGCTTCGAGGTTACCATTTTTTTCCTATCTTCTGTAACTTACCAGCATAATTTGCGTAGGGAAGGCGACTCATAACACCCCCTCCCCCTCGTTTCCCCACTTTCCTTTTCCCTCTTTGAACTTAAGGATATAAATGGGGCCGTGAAGCATTCTAATTTAATCTGTGTTGAGGATTCAGCTTGATTGCTCCGCTGAATTGTTTTCCGTCACTTACCTTTAACGTTGTTCATTTTTTTGACACCCATACTGGATTCATTAGTGCAGCGTAGATTTTTTGCCATTGATTCCTGCCAGCGTTGTCGCTGCCTCTCTGTCGGCTGTATCAAATTGTGCTCTTCCAATTACGTTTGCAAGTGTTCTCTTTTGGGAAGCCGTTAACAGTGGGCACGCGAAAGCTCTCCCCTAGTCACCTCGCCATCTCCTCTTTGGAGAATTCTGTCATCTCTAATTCCTTCTCTCGGATCGTTGGGCCTTCGAGTCATCGTTTCCCGTGGTATCTATGCCTTTCGTCCCGATATCGCCGTCTGTGGGTTTCTCCTAGCGAAGACCGTCATCGTATTCACCGCTCTGGCCTTGGGGCGAATTTACTCATCGTCGACGAGCCTCTTTCTCCTGGGTTTCCGACGTGGGTTATTGCTTCACTGCTCTGGTATCAGGTATTTTGGAGTATCTCATTCTTCTTACGTCCCTTTTAAATTAATTAGTTTTATTCATGTAACTTTAGGCCTTCGTGTGAGGGACGTAAGACAGGTATGTTATTCTAGGAAAACCTGTCACTAGATTAGCGTAGCCTATTATTTCATCTTCAACGGCGCGTGTCGTTTCGGCTTTAAGCAAATTATTCATAGAACCTAAGTTTGTATGCGTAGATATCTATTTGGTTGGAACAACTTGTGGTCCTTAGATGGTGATAAGCATTTGTGACTTTTCTTATTATTTGATGTACTTCGGTATAATTTGTTAGCAGTCAATTTATTTCATTTTGATGTTGATTTAAATAATACTGTAAATAATTTTATGTGTGTATTCATTCAGCCCTTTGCGGATACTTCGTAATTTAGCACCGTCCGGATAAATTCTGGTGAATTTCTGGTAGGACTTTAGATCACTGGTCTTCTAAAAATTTCTTGTGTGTATTTTATTTTGGCCGTATGAACCGGATTTTGCGATAAACTTGACACTCTCAACCTCTATTTAACTCTTACATTCACTCTTTATGACTCTTATTTTCACCATTGCTCTATATGAATCTTGATCCTATTGCTTCTCACTTTCTCTCACTCACAATATCTTTCCCACTCTCTCTCTCATTTTCACTTAGTTTCACTCTTTCTCTCACTCACACTCTCACTCTCACCCTCTGCTTCACTCTCTCTCATTCTCACCGTCTCACTGTTAATCTCTCTATCTGTCACTTTATCGCTCTCTCTCTTACTCTCACTCTTCCTCTGACTAAACCTCTACACTCTTACTCTCTCTCTCTCTCTATGTTGCCCACTCACTCTCGCTTCCATCATCAGTTTACTTATCACAATTAATCTTACTTTCATACTCTATATATTAATCTTAATTTCTTTATCCTTCTCTTTTTTCCTATTAGCTAAATGGCAGACGGCAATTGGTGGTGGTGAATGGACAGGCTTCTGGTTGAGTGCCCTTTACTAGCGGAGTGCCTCAAGGTTCTCTACTTGGACCACTACTATTCATTATCTACGTAAACGACATGGACGGTGACATGGTTGCCAAGATTTCTAAATTTGCCAACGATACCAAGTTTGATATGAACGTTGCAAAGCATGGAAATACTGCCCGCCTGCAAGAAGATTTTCAAAAGATTGGGAGTGGTCTGATACGTCGCAAATACCCTCCAATGTAAACAAATGGAAAGTGATGCATATCGGCCACCGGAATCCCCAATCCCCCTATATCCTTAAGGGCACGGCTCGCGAATCTATCAACACTGAGAAGGACTTGGGTGTAACTATCACCAGTGACCTCACTTCTCGAAAAAGTGTATTGCGGTGGAAGAGAAAGCCCAAGAGATGTTAGGGTATATAAAGCGACAGTTTGGATATCGGAACAAGGAGATAGTACTGTGGCTGTACAACTCCCTCGTCCGACCGCAACTGGAGTATGCCATACAATTTTGTAGTCCTTCATTTAGAAAGGACATCGCGAGATTGGAACGCATGCAAACCAGGGCAACCAAACTGATTCCCTCTATCAGACATAAAAGTTATCAGGGATAGATTAAGGGAATTAGATGAGTTCTCGCTGGAGACCCGGAGACTACATGGTCGGCTTAAAGAAGTGTTCAAATTACTTCGAGGCTTTGACAGACTGGACTACGGTGATATTTTCCAGCTCAGCGAGGGGAGAACAAGAAATCGCGGCTTTAAACTTGAACTGAAGCGATACCACCATAATCTGTGTAGGAAATTCTTCACTTACAGTATCTGCGGTAGTTGGAACGCATTTCCGACGGAAGTTGTCAACAGTGAATCTGTTAACCATTTCAAGTCAAGACTGGATAAAGTCTTGCGAAATCGCTGTTAAGATCCTCGCGAGGGATCTTCGAGGTTGCCAACGGACACCTTCGAGGATTACGCCAAAAGTGCTCTCCTTGTATGGACTGTAAGGTCTTCTAGGGTACTTACTTTCCTTGTAGCTTCTTGTAGATCTCTTCCACTCTCACTGTCAATGTCACTATCTCTAACTCACTCTCTATCTCAAGTGATGCGTAGATTTTCCGGAGGGGTTTCTCAAAATTTCACCCTGGAAGTATCTGCACGGATTGCGTCCTAAGGGTAGAGCTTCAGGAGCTTAAAAAACTTTTTAAAACCTTCTGAGAAGAAAACATGACGGCTGGAAGAAAAGGTGAAAATCCTCGAATCTGAGCATGTGACTCAAATCCGTCATCTCGGAGCCATCATTGCAGAGATTAAAGCCACCAAGGTAGAGCAACAGCAACAAGAAACTCCCAACGACACGGATGGCTCATCTGTTGGGCCCTCATGCACCGCGTCGATAGAGATAGGCCAACCATCCGACGTCCCAGAGCCAGCAGGCGCTGGGGTTACTCATTGCGTCAAAAAGAAGAAAAGGAAGAATAAGAAAGGAAAAACAGTAGATAACACAAAAGAGAAAGTAGAAACGGAAGAAAAAACGAAGAAGAAAAAGAAGAAAAAAAAACCCAAAAAGGGGGAAGAAAGAGGAATCGAAAGAGCTCATACTGAAAGGGAAGCCTCTGTCCTGTGAACCCGAATGCGCGAGGGTCATCGTGTTCGGTGACTCCCAAGCGCGGGATCTACAACCCTTGCTAGCGGCCCGCCTTCGCACCAGTGTGAAGGTATGCTGCCTTCCAGGAAAGGGGAACGGAGAAATAAGGGTGGAGGCTGAGAAATTTCAGATCTCTGAGAACTCAGTAGTTGCCCTCATGGCAAGTGGCAACGATCTCTACCTACGAGGAGGTAAATAAGGCGCCAGTGGGAAGATCCTGACCACGGTTATGGGAGGAGTTGACGACTGTGGGCTAAAAAGACGCAGACGTGTCGTGCTCGGGATACTCCCAAGACGAGGTCCATCCCGCAATGCTCAAGCGAGGAATGTCTCCATAAACCAACGCCTGGGAGATCTTTGTATGGCGGAAGGAGTCTTTTTTGTAGACCTCTACCGCACCTTTTACGGGAGAAATGACCTGTACAAAAGGGAAAGAGTGCATGTTTCCTTTAAAGGCAGAAGCTGCACTCGCAAACATGATCCAGGATGTTGTGGAGCGGACCCAAAGAAGTGTCAGACCCTAAGTAAAGGAGGACGACGCCAGTACATCCGTGTTACGCAAGTAACGACCTTTTCTAAAGTCACAAAGAGGGGAGTGACCCCGCCACAGAGAAAGAAAGCGGGAAACGGAAGAGCGTAGGGAGTCCTACACTAGGGGACTCCCTCAAAGTTCTTCTGTTAAATGCGAGGTCTATCAGAAACAAGTTTCTAGAACTTCGTGGCCTCGTAGCAACAGAAAAACCGGAGATGGTAGCCATAACGGAGTCGTGGATAAAAACCTCAAGCCGAGATTTTGAAGGTGAATTCACGATTCCCGGTTACCAGCTCTTCCAGAAAGATAGGCCAGCCAGAGAGGGTGGTGGTTTGATGTTGTATGTCAAGGATACTCTTAACTCGACGGATTGCAAGTTTTACCTTCTTTGTGGGTAAAGTGCTAGAGGGCATGATAAGAGAAAAGATAGTCAAGCACCTAGAAACAATGAACTTGATCCTAGAATCCTAATACGGATCTTCCAGGAACCGATAGTGTCTCACTTTTTACTAGAATTCTTTCACGGCATTTTGGGTGAGTGCGATCGTAGGACATAGATAGACTAGAACTTGTCCAGGCTAAGGCCACGAAGCTAATTCCATCACTTAGGCATAGGGGCTATCACAGTCGACTTCAAGAATTGGGGCTTTTATCTTTGCAGACCAGCAGATTACGAAGCCAGCACATAGAGATCTTCAAGATTTTTTTTTACAGATAGGGTGAAAAGGTAGATTACAGAAGGGTGTTCACGTTAAACACAAATTCGACCCGTAACCATGGTTAGAATCTAGATTTGGCCCCATTCCAGATTAGTAGTTGCAGGAACTACTTCTCGTATAAGATCTGGGTTACATGAAACCGTCTTTCGGTTGGGGTGGTGAATAATTCGTCTATGGAACAATTCAAATCTAGACTGAACGATGAAATCCATGAATATGTATTGAAGGTAGATTATATAAACAAGTAAAATAGGTTTCTGCTATACTATTAAAATTTCCTAATTGTGATACTTTTTGTCATCACAATCAGGTTTATTTTCCGCTTTCTGTGCCCGCAAAAGCAGGTGGAAGAAGAGGTAGGGAAGAGCCTTCGCGTGTGTTACGAGGGGCGTTCAATAAGTTTTGCAATTCGGATATAAGGAAACGAGATATGAGGAAAAGTGTTTTATTGTTTTTCAATATAACTACCGTCGACTTAAATGCACTTGCGCCACTTGTCCCTGAGGCTTCGAATTCCCTACAACCAAAAATCTCCCGACTGCTCTTCAATCCCCTCCTGGACGGTGAGCTGGACATCTTCATCGTTTCCAAACCGGCGTCCACGCAGTGCAGCCTTGAGCTGGCTGAATAAAAAGTAGTCGCTGGGGACCAGATCTGGACTGTAGGGGGGATAGTTGAGCTCCTCGGATTTGCACTTGCGCAGGGTAGCTTGTGCAACTCTGGCCTTGTGGACTTTGAAGACGTGGAAGTCGATCATGGAGCGTGAGTTTTCTAGGGACCCAACGGGCAGAGACCTTGGTCTTGGTCAAATTGTCGTGGATGATGTTGATAACACTTCCATGTGATATTCCAAGTTTTCGCTCGATTTCTTCGCCCTTCACCCGTCGATTTTCGAGGTTGATCCTCTCCACATGGGCCACATTGTCCTCGTTGGTGACGTCTGATGGGGTCATCTTCAAGGGACTCACAACCATGGCGGAACTCCCTATTCCAGCGAGCAATGGTTGCATAGGAAGGGGAGGTGTCGGTGTACAGTGCAACTATGCGTTCATGGCTCTCCTCTTCATTTTTGCCTTCCTTGGTCAAAATTTGATCACTGCAGGGTGCTCAACCTTCTCCATTGTTGAAGAATTATGACTGACGATCTCCGATCAGCTAATGCTTATTAAATAAAGGAGGCAGGAGCGTGCAGCTGCAGGTCCTGACATGTCATAACTTTTCCTAACACCCCAAAAGCAGACATCCCCCTTCCTCGGTTTTGCCCTACCAATTCGCAAAACTTATTGCCCGCCTCTCGTATGCTTTTTTTAAGCTATAGGATAGGGCCTTCACAAAATAGTATCTCTACAGTTTTGAAAGCAATGTCCTTTGGGGTACGACTTTTCCTTGTGACTCCTTGTGATTTTCTCTTAATATCAATCTCTAATCTGCTTCAGTCTCTCTCCCTCTCACCCTCATCTCGCTCACCCTCACTCTCACTTTCTGTTTCAACTCACTCTCACTCTCAAATTTATAATTCCAATTCCAAATTACTACCTTCCAATCTAACAGAGAAACCAGCAACGGATGTAGAGCAAACAAATTAATCTCGGTCGTCTTAGGTACCATAAATATGCAACACGAACCTTTAAACTCAAACATCCGTGTCAAAGATGAGAGAAATGGATATCAGATATATATATATATATATATATATATATATATATATATATATATATATATAGAGAGAGAGAGAGAGAGAGAGAGAGAGAGAGAGAAAGAGAGAGAAAGAAAGATAAAGAGAGGAGTATGACAGAAAAAATCCGCCGTCGGCTTCTTTTAGAGGTAACTTCTGTTTGATAAGATGCCCTATAGCGAGACTAATTGTAACAAGGAGAGGTCCCGCGAGATAGATTAAAGGTCTGAATTCACTCCCGGTGCCTCTGTATACATTAAGTATAATCCACTTATAGCGGGGAAGTATAAATAGTTACGCGTTGGCCTGGGTAATATTAGTATTTTACCAAAGAGGACATAACGCAGAAGAATTCTTTCTCTCATCCCGCCTTACCCCAAAAGCCTGAAGACAAGAAAATTAAATAAGAAGAAATAAGAACTAGGAACGAGGAGTCTACCACACTGCTGTTTTTCAACTCAACTTCTCTGGGGCAAAATACTCTTTCGATCCCTCCTTTCGAGGCTATCGGTGGTTGTTTAAAGACAGGTTGTATTCTCCTTCATAACTTCAAGCAGGACAAGTACTAATCGGCCATGTGCAAACGTAACCATGCCACCGAAAAGCAATCGAGATGGAGGCTAATACTCTACCCCTCTTATCCCTCCTGTCTGATGAAAAAATCCTCTGCTGGCATATCCAGCCGGAATGCTAGTTTCCATTTTGTATGTCGTGTACGTTTGTGTGTACGTGCTCACGGCTCCATTCTGGAGCTGACGTGTGTAAACTTTTTGCCCATTTAGTTCTTTTATATTTCTATATTTATTTTTGTTTGTACAGTAGTAAAAATTATTTTGTTTCATCCAGTTTGATATCCAGAACCTCCTAGTTAATCAATTTAATTCGGCAACTGAAAATAGTCACCCTTACTCTATTTAATGCAACCCACGTTAAAAGTGCATCATGCAATGCAAGGCCCAATCGAAGTGTCCTGCGTGCTTGCCACGTTCCCCTCCGAGTCAAAGGAAGCAAGCGGAGGTCAGGAAATCTAACTTGACCTACGACAATCTTTCAATTTATTTCCCTATTGTTTCTAAATTTTTTATTTACTTCTCTCTTTAGCTCTTTTTCTTATTTCTCACCCTTTATATTTCTTTCCTTCCATCATTATTTCCTTCTTTTCTATTCTCTTGTCTTTACTTTTCTTTCTCTCTCCACTTGCTTACTCGCTCCCTCTCTCTTTTTCTATATCTCATTTCCCCTCTCTCTTCTTTCTGTACCTTATTTCCCTCGTTTTACTCTCCTTTTCACTATATCTTTCAATGATAACATGCCCATCTTTCCCACTCTTTTATCCATCTCCTTCTGTGCTCGCTATCTCTCGTCCTTTAGCCCATCCTCATCTTTCCCTCCGTTTTTATCGTTTTATCCTTTTCCATGTTTCTTCCTTTCTTATTTCTGTCATTTCTCTCTCTCTCCATTTTCCACAAGATTTCTTCTTTTTCCTTCTAACTCCGACTCACTATCTCCTTCTGTAGTTCTTCTGGTCGTTCTGATTTTCCCACATTCTTTCCAGCTCTAAACTTTCACACAAAAATACCACTTGAAAACCTTATATCTATGTCGAGGTACACGTGCGTCTGTATGTACACACATATATGTATACGTAACACTCGCTCTCTCTGTCTCTCTCTCTCTCCTCACTCTCCCAATATATTCTTCATTAGCTCTCTATATCTCACTCGCTTTTTCTCGTTCTTCCATTATTTCTCACATTCTTATCGTCCTTCTATCTTTCCTCCACTAATTCTCTCTTGTTATCACACCCTTTACTTATCACTCTTTATTTCTCCTACTCTCTATGCCTAGTATCTCGCTCTCTCTCTATGCACTATAAGATTTATTTCCCTATTCCATTACCTCTCTCCCTCTTCTGCTCTCTCCCTTTTTTATGAATCCGTCTCCATCTATTATTTAGTCGCTTGTGAGAGTATATTTCAATATGTCGGTCGGTCGGGGTTTCAGTCGGTCCGTCCTTCCGTCCCCGCCTTGCTTTTTTTGCATATTTCTTGTTTTTTTGTTTGATAAATAATGTCTATGGGTTTATCCCGATCCTACCATCATTGTTTTATATTCTATTTCGGATGATATAATTACCAGGGTCCTCCAAATTTAGCCCGGGAATAGTTTTGTTTTGGTAATAACATCGTAAATATTCGGCCGACTCTAACGAAATTTAAAAGACTTATGTTGTTTTACATTCTCTTTCAACTCATATAATTGGCAAGGTCCTCTCAAGGTTAGTCTGGGAATTATTTAAAGTTATAAGGTCGTAAGGTCATAAATTAGAATAAGTGAGAGCACGCAAATTTGGTCAGGACGCCTTGTTTTCTATCTATCATCTATTTATCCCTCCATCTATATATCTATCAAAATCTACTATTCTTCCGCTCCCTCTCTTTTTCCTCTCTTTTTGCCTTTTCACTTTTTGACTTATCTCCTTTTGTCTCTCTCTTTTATATCTTAATCTTATCTCCCATCCCTCTTATTTGAAAGGTGTATATCTGTCTATATAGCCATTTCTCTCTCAATCACTCACTCTCTTTTCTGTCTCCTTCTCTCTCATCTCTAAATTTATCTTTTTTTTCTCTTTTATCCTCTCTCCTTCTCTCTCAATATAACTTTTTCACCTATACTCATTCACTTGCTCAATCTTCCCCGCTATCGTCTCTCTCTCTCTCTCTCTCTGTATAAATGTATGTTTTGCTATATTTGTGTCTTTGTATAAGTGTGTATCACCATTACCTTATAGCTCTCCGTTATCTTCCCCTACCATCTCTTTGCTAGTAGCAAGTAATGACCTGGCGGCTACCTCTCACAGCAGAAGAGGGGCTTTGGGACCTCTATAAATAACACCACTTGGCGATCACAGGTTGTGAGAGACTGGGACAGAATGGGCCCTAGGCTAACAGGGGATGGAATAATGTGGTGAGGCTAGTACGCCGGAAAAAGTCAACCAGTAAAGCATAATGCCTGACTGGCCACTGTGACCGTCCTGTAGTGATTTAGGATGGGCTGTTACTGGTCACAACTTTCCCGCCTATTTGGATGCCACGCTAACTGAAAGGTCTCAGGCTAGGCCACTAGTCATGGCAAGATAACCCTTGAATGCCTGGGCTACGATTCTGGCGGCTCGGTTTGGCCTAGTACAGCCCCGACCTTGAATTTGCTCCTCTTGTCACCCCTGACCAGAAAACAGTGAGAAATCACCTGTAGCTGCGGCCCGTAAGCTGCGCTTCGTTTAGGACCGTTTATCCTATGGATAAACCCTTTCGGCTATTGTGCCAGGCAAATGGGGTGGTCTGCCAGGGAGGGGGGTGCTGAAAAGACCTGAAGGGTAGGCGGATGCAGACAGGCGAGAGCCGGCCACAAACTTTTCCCGCTTATTTTAGTGGTCACAAACATCGAATATATTAGCGCGCGTCTAGTCAGCTGATATAACCATAAATAGACAAAATGCCTGGTGGCCATCAATTGAAAGCGGAAGGTTCAGGGTGAGGAGGCACTCGATATTGTATAGAGTTTAAAGAGGAGAGTTTTAAAAAAGTACACTCCTTAGAGCGTCTTTAATTTCTGCAACAGAGAATTGGTAATGGAGAGGAAGATGAGGGAAGTAGAAGAGCTTCACCGCCGCGAACAGCTGTCGTGAAGAATCAACTAGGTCAATTCGAAGAAAACTTAATTCTGGAATTGACAAACCTTAGGAACCAGGTGAGTCAACTTCAAATGGCACTTGACGAACTCAAGAGACGTGTCATCTTCAGGTCACATCAAGGGAATAAGAACGACATTAGAGGGGCGTCGTGGCGGAGAGTATTACTGAAGACGAAAGGAAGAGAGCAATACCATCCACTCCGAACAGAGTCCTAGCTTAAAATTCCCTTGCTTGGGCTTTGGAAGGGAGCTGAAGAGCAACGGGAGGTTATGCTGAGGTTGCTATATCCGTGGGATCCCTCGGTAAGGCGAGTATTTCTGTATCTGGTGCACCTCGAACGAACTCCAACAATATCATGGAAGATAACACTGGGGCTGCAGTAGTTCTTATAGATGCTACCGCAGTGAATATTATGACCAAGAGGAAGAAAAAGAAGGGAAAAAGAAAGAGGAAAAGGCAGGTAGCAGCTGCAAAAGAAGCACTAGTGAGAAACAGTAAGCCCACCGATACGAGCGCATCAACAACGGCAGTGGATGATTCACTAGAGTTAATGAGTGAGAGTTCTAACTATGGAGGGTTTCAGGAAGTAAGAAGGAAAAATAGAAGTGCTTAAGATAAGAAGAAGCGGAATACGACGCCCCCCTCACACAGAAGATCATTTGAAAATCCTAAATTGCTTTGCCGAAGACAACGAATAAAGATCAATGGGCTAGCTTCGCAAGTTGCGGGCACCAGTCAGTAGTGAGGTGACCCAGGGCTCAGTGCTTGGGCCTCTATTGTTCATCATCTATAGTAATGATATAGACAAAAGACTACTATAATTTATCGCCAAGTTCGACGACGGCTGCAAGTTAAGAGCTAGTGTGAGCTGGCGAGAAGAAGTGTAACGCCTGCGAAGTAACCTTCTCAGG
Source organism: Ceratothoa steindachneri (assembly GCA_963969495.1). NCBI lineage: Eukaryota > Metazoa > Arthropoda > Malacostraca > Isopoda > Cymothoidae > Ceratothoa > Ceratothoa steindachneri. Next base: position 143,015,209 of record OZ018321.1, on the reverse strand, counting down.
ATAGTTTAGTGGTCCCAGAGGTGGTGGATGCAATTAACCCTAACAAGTGCAAAGTAATGAATATCGGCCATGCTAACCGTTGGGAAATCTACTCTCTTGTGTTGCGATGGTTCCCATGTCGCTGGCACCCACGATGACTTCATCCCTGCCATAACAAGAGCAAAGAGACTTAGGAAACATCCAAAGCCGACACCGCTGTCAACCTCCAATAGATTTGCAGCGTTAGAATCTGCCCTGGAGTCAGCAATTGTTGTTTGGGACTCAAGTTAAGGACTTGGCGAGAAGGCCAAACGCATCACCAAAGGAAATTCGGAGCGTACGTGGCATCCAAGGGAAGCGGATCTGAGATGTTAGGCAGAAAGTGGACAGGTTACGTTACAACTAAGAAAGCATAACACACCGGTATTTGCAAGGGCAGCAGAAACGACCTTATCCTATTATGAGGTCATGCAGGCCTCACTGAGCGCATCATTTTGGGCGTGAAGTCATTAGCAGCCTTGATGAAGAAGTCAACCAGAGGATTCGTCGTCGGGATCGATCCAAGTCCCTCCGTAGGTGGCGGAGCACCCCCAAAGGCTTCTAAGCATGAACTAGAGACTCGTCGAGATTTTTTCAGACATGGGCAGAGGTCTTGCCAACCTGTTCGATGACTTATATGGCCGGTCCAGTTTGTTCGCTATTGACGGTACCTACCAGTCTGTTTGTCGGAGAGAAGTGCTACGTAAGCTTATTCACCGAGGTTTGTAGAGGGTAGAGAAGGGATAGGTTCGGTCAAAGGGCACAAACAACCGGAATTCAGTTAGTATATTCTCCCGAAGTAGCGCCCTTAGCAGCCGATGCCGTACACCCAGAAGACCACCCTTCCGTCCATACGAGGGAGGGGCTGGAAATGTGTGATGGCGAGCCTCAGAATCTACTGAATCCAGCTTCGGAGCAGTGGACGCCAGATGAACCGTCGGGAAATGCACAAATGTAGGGGGCAGTAGGGCTAGTGAACGCCTTCTAATAATGATTTTCTTAAAAGCCCGCTCGATTAAGAACAGGTTCTGCGAGCTTAGAGCACTGATCTCATCCTAAAAGATTGACATAGTGGCCAACACGAACTCGTGGATTCAGCGCAGATACCTGGGACTTCATAGGGGAGTTTTAAAGTACCCGGTTACGCGACCTTATGGACTTAGCTCACAGTAACCTTTTTACTCAGTTGGTCCGCAAGCCTGCCCGAGGAGGCAACGTTCTGGATCTAGTATTTCTTACCAAAGATGACCTCCTCTCTGACATGTCAGTGAATGAGTGCCTGGTTGGTAGTAACCACAACATGGTCAGTTTCGGTTTAAGTGCTCCCTGTACACAAGGTACGAATGGCCAATCACGTAATTTGGATCTTAGACGTGCATACTTCGATCGACTTGAAACTACATTTGGCCAGAGACAACCATCTAATGAGGAAGGGACGAACTCCAAATTTAAAGGAGTTTAGAGGAAGCGTCAGGTTGAATTCATTCCCACGAAGATTGTGACTAGCAAGTATTCAACTGAGGTAGTTTAGCCAAAAAATCGCCACCAGTATTAAAGGTAGAAAGACAGCGCACAAGGTATGGAAGAAAAGGAGAAATGCAGTGCATCATGAAGCTTCAATAACTCTTGTAGAAGGGTTAGGGCAATAGTGCGTACGGTTAAGCGGAACGAAAAAGTTCGTGTGGCCTCTCTCTCCAAAGAGAACCCTAAGGAGTTTTGCGTGTAAGTGAACAGCCGAAAACCAGTGTGTCACGCATCGGAGCTCTGATGGACGTGGTCGGCGTCATCAAGGATTTGTACCTGGAAATCGTCAACGTAAACAACGAATACTTTTCCTCGCTCTTCACGAGGGAAAGGGATTTCCAGACTGCCAATAGTGATAAATGTTAGATTAGAAATGCTAGAGGAAATAACTACAACTGCCGTTTAGGTTGCCAGGAGGCTCGGTAAGTTGAATGCATTTAAATACCCTATTCCTGATGGCTTCCTGCTAAGAGTGCAGCGTGAGGTGAAATATCAGGTGGGCACCCATCTTTCTGACATCTTCAACGTGCCACTCGATAGTGGTGATGTCTCTACGGACTTGCGTGTGGTCAACGTCACCCCCATACACAAAAAAGGGGAGCGTGGCACTGCTATAAAATACCGACCGATAAGTCTCAGCCCAGTAATGGGTAAAGTACTGGGGAGGCACCTTGCACAATTCCGAAGAAAGCGCTCGTTCCTCACCAACTTGATAGAATTCTTTCAGAGGATTATAAGCGAGTTTAGTAGAAGTCCCCCACCGTCGACTGATTGCGAATGTACATATCTATGTAATTAGATAAAGCTTGCAAACTCGTTAAAATGTTGGTTGTCAGACAGGCGACAGTACTCACCAGTAACGGGTGCAGTAACTCATGGATCCGGGTTGGTCCCGCAGTTATTCATCATCTACATCAGCAACATAGATGAAGGACTGGTGAGTCGCCTTGCAAAATTTGCCTACGACAGAAAACTTAGAACGAACGTAGTGATCTTTTAAAACATCGAGAGGTTGAGGAAGGCCCTCGGATAATCGGCGAGTGATAAAAAAATTAGCAGATGCCTTTCAACTTGAAAAAGTGCAAGGTGATGCACATCAGTTATGGGAATTCACGGTTAGACTACGAGCTACAAGGTATGCGTCTTAAGTCACCTGATGTCGAGAAGGAGATAGATGTGCTGATTAGCAGCAATCTCAAATTCTCGAAGCAGAGCTTACAGATATAAAAGAGTGCTCAGCGCCTGCTGGCTTACATCAGGAAGCAATTCAGCTTTCGTAATAAGGAGGTTGTTTTGCCCGTTTACAACTCTCTGGTGCAGCCTTACCTGCAGTACGCGGTAAAGTTCTGATCTCTTCACTATCGAAAAGACATCGATCGTTTGGAAAAGGTGCAATTCAGGGCCACAAAACTGATCCTTTGAATCTGGCTTGCTCTCTAACTCTCCATCCTTACTCGCCCCGCTCTCTCCCAAACTCTCCCACTCTCACCCTTTTTTATTTTCAAAACCTCTCTTAATCTCACATTGTTTCTATCACTCTGCGTCAATTCCTTTCACACTTTCTCACCTACACTCTCATTAACGCTCACTCACTCCTCTCTCACTCTCACTCCTACTAACCCTCTCTCATTGTTGCTCTCTAGGTCTGTCACGAACTCTCACTTTTAATGTGACACTCAATCTACCTATCACTTTGAATCTGACTAACACTCTCTCTCATTATTTCCCAATCTTACCATCCCAGTCCATATCTCTTTATGTCTATCTTTAACACTATTTTACTTTCAATATCAGTTTCACTATCTCTCACAAAGTCTCTACCTCATTCTCCCTCTCTCACTCTTATTACCACTCACTATTATAATATCACACTCCCTCACTATCTCTTTATCACTCTGACTCTCACCTACTGTTAGTCTCTATGTCTCATGCTCTCACTATCGCTCTTACCCAAACTCTAACTAGCAAACTCAATCTCACTCTCACAATTTGTCTCTTACTCTCTATATATTAATCACGCTCTCTCAGACTCTCTTTTTTTCTATTCCCTTTTCTCAAACGATCTATTTCACTCTCACTCCCATTATGTCTCCTTCACTCTATCTCTTAATCTCACATTCTCTGTTAGACTCCTATTAAACTCTATCACACTCCCTCTCATTCTTACCCTTTCTTTATCACTTTAGACCCGCTCTCGCACAGAAAAACCCTCTCTCACTCTCACACTACCATTATAACTCTTATTCTCAGTTATTCTCTCATTGTAATTAGCAATCACACTCTCTCACTCACTCTCACCAGATATAAAGCTTACCAGCTCCTCTTATCGAGTAGTGGTGGTGTAAAGGCCACAAATACAGTCAGAAGAGTAGGCCTATCAAGCCTGTACGTAAAGTTCACCAACCTGATAATAAATAGTCGCACGAGTTTGCACTTTAGCTGCTATGGGACTGATGGTAAAGGGAGGATACAAATTGTGTTCGCTCAGAATAACACCCGACAGATTGGGTGAAGAAGACCACGAGGGATGAGAACATGTTAGACTTGGTGTTTCTCACTGAGGACGACATCGTATCCGGAATCAGTGTGGGGGAGTGTTTGAGTGGGAGAGATCACCGCACAGTCGCGTTTCCCTCGACATTTCATGTGACAGACACGCTGACGTCGCTATCTTCAAACCCAACTTCTTACGCAAGATCTTCGGAAGTCTTCGGGATGCGATAGCTCGGCTTGAAACTGAAACGAGACAGAGCCTCGAAGAAAAAGTTGGCGTTTAAAGAACAATTTATGGCCTAACAGTCTGCGTTTGCCACAAGCAAGAGATTGAGCGGCAAGCCTCTCCAACCCAAGTCGTTCAACCGTGGCATCACCTCAGTGATAAAAAAGATGAAAGATGCATACAATAATTGGAAAACCAGCCGTAATAAAGAAATACTTCTTAAATGCAAGGCAAAGTATAGGCAAGTTAAAACATTGTTGTGCGCAGCGAGGAAGTTTAAGTGACCTCCTTCTCTAAAGAGAGACAGAATGAATTCTTATTGCAAGTCAATAACCGCAAACCGATTCCTCATAACATAGGATCGCTAAGAATCGAAAATAGGGTATTAAGAAGGTCCTAACCAGCCATTGCTAAAGTGTTGAACGACTAATTTGCCTTCGTTTTTACGAGGTCATGCCAGCCTCAGTCAAACACTTACATGCAGTCCCACTAAGCATACAATATATATATAGTTTACAGTGTTTCTAATGAGGGGGTGTGAATTTAAGTTCATTAAGGATGTCTTTTAAGATTAGATCTTTGACGTAAGGGCTGTATTTGTATTACTCATTCCAAAGCGTATTTAAAAGATGTGTGGCTAGAGGAAACCATACCCTTCGACCATTAAAAAAAATCATTCCTTAACACTAAACCTATAAAAGGAACCAACGAAGCAGGAATCTATTTAATCCCCTGTAAAGAAATTAACTGCCCTTTAATTTACACAGGTGAAAGATGAAGAAATTTGGATAAAAATATGTACGAACAAAGAGGAGACATTAGGTGAGGAAACAGAGCCTTTAGTCTTTTAACCCACCCTAATAACTTTAACCAACCGATAGACTTTCCACAGGACAAACTAATCCACCCGTGTAAGGACTTCCGCAAAGGAAAGGTCATTGAATCCACCCTTATAGATGAAATCCCCAACTTTAACCTTTCGGATGGGCAACCTAAATGCAGCCCGTACCTCAAAGATCTAATCTTAAAAGATATCCTTAATGAACTTAAATTCACCCTCCTGATTAGGAACTCCAATTGAATCTCTGTAATATATATATATATATATATATATATATATATATATATATATATATATATATATATATATATATATATATATATATATATATATATATATATATATATATATATATATATATATATATATACATATATATATATATATATATATATATATATATATATATATATATATATATATATATATATATATATATATATATATATATAAATATATATATATATATATATATATATATATATATATATATATATACACATATATATATATATATATATATATATATATATATATATATATATATATATATATATATATATATATATATATATATATATATATATACATATATATATATATATATACATATATATATATATATATATATATATATATATATATATATATATATATATATATATATATATATATATATATATATATATATATATATATATATATATATATATATATATATATATATATATATATATATATATATATAGTCGTAAGTATTGCTGCTAACCAGGCTGATTTTTAATTTCACAGCGAAGGCAAAGGCGCAGAAGATGCTCAAGTACATATATTTATTTCAATTTGGGAACAACGTTTCGGGCAACATGCCCATCTTTAGGTTCTAAGATTAAAATTTTAAAAAAGTTAATTAAATTTTTTAATGGAATAAGAAAGTTGTGCTATTTTTCCTATAAAATATAGTAAGCGTATACAACTAAATAGATTAAAAGATACACAAAAAGATATAAACAAATAAATTGATAAAAAGTAATTTAAAAAACCGAAAGAAACAACATAAGCACTAAAATGAATCAAAAGAGTAATAAGGGATAGGGATAGGAATAACAAAAAGTGGTGGATATGAGGGAGAATAATATAGAATATATAGAAATAATAGTGTAGAGGAGAGATGTTGAATGTGTTGTTAATGGTAGTGTAATAATGTTGATGTTGTGTGTTTTGATGAGTGTGTGAATGTGTACCAGTTTGCCTGGCAATCGCTTTTATGTTGCTTTATTTTGCTTTATTTAACATTTTAAAGCTTAGTAACCTTTGTTTTCTTTTTTATTTTTTGAAGTATTTCTTCTATTTCAATATTTAATGGTATATATGGTGCACTCTCGAGTGCTGTGACAGAATTTTTAACTTTTCAATTAATTTTTCTTCTTAATGTATCTCCTTATGCAAACATGTATACATGTATATATATATATATATATATATATATATATATATATATATATATATATTATTTTTATTTTTTATATTCTCACTCACACATACATATATATACACTTACATCTACATATACACTTTTTCTTTTCTCTTTTTACACATGTATACATATATTTTACTATTACTATTATGAAATTAATAGTTTGTATTCTTAAGAGCTAATTATACATATATGGTCTTTCTTCAGTATTCTATCTATATATTGGTTGGACATCATCTTGTATATTTTTTTGGCTCCTTTTAAATCTTTGTCTAAAGTGTAGTCTTCTATATTCCCTTCCAGTAGGTATAACTTTTTTGGTTATTTCGTTTGGGAGTTCCTCCTCTAATTGGTGCCATATTTTTCTGGCACGTTTGTGAAGAAATTGATTAATTGGTTTCAACTTTGTTTTTCGGTGTAGTTCCACTGATGGTATTGCTTCCAGTTTTGATGAATTGGTTATGAATCTGGTTGTGTAGTTTTGGACTAGTTGTAGTTTTGACATTTGCGTTTTGGTTAAGGTATCCATCGGAATGACGGGGTACGTTATAATGGGACGAACTATGGTTAGGTATAACTTTCTTTTGTTTTTTTCAGATAGATTTCTACATTCTGTAGAGAGGAAAGGGTACTTTTCGCTTGCGTAGTCTTTTGGCTCACATGCGTACTGTACCCATCCTTAGAGAAAGTTAAACCGAGTACCTTCCTTCCTTCAATGTATGGGTAGTAGATGTTGTTGGCGGTGACTCGGTGCGTCTTTCTTCTATTCATTGGTATTATTTGGCATTTAGCATTGTTTTTATTTTATGCATCCTTTCGTATTCATTTATGTTTGTTATCTCTCTGGCAGTGCGTTGTGCGATATCATGCGGATGTTTTCTATCACTGGCAATGATCTGCGTGACGTCGTCGGCCAGTTGGATATACATTGTACTTTCCTCGAAGGATTGAGGGAGATCCCTTGTGTACACTGTATACAGCGTGGAGATGAGGCACAAACCTTGCGGGACCCCTGCCTTTAGAGTAAAAGTACTGCTAGTGTAATTGTTGATAGTCAACTTTGCCTTCCTGTTTTCCAGATAGCTACACAGAAGTTTAGAAGGTTCGTTTCGAAACCTAGTTGGATAATTTTTACTTTAAGGCCTGGCACCCATACCTTGTCGAAAGCTTTGGCGACGTCGCGGAGTGTCAAGTCCACTATGTTACCTCTTGCTACGTCGACTACGATCTTCTTGGTAATGAGTGCTAGTGCTGTCTCTATACCTCTTCCCTTTCTGAATCCGTATTGTTGTACACTTTGCATATATTTTTCTTCCAGGAAGGTCTATAATCTTTTATTAAGTAGCTTTTCCATTAGCTTGCCAATGAATTCACACAGTGAGATCGGTCTATAACTCTCGATGTGGCCCCTTGGGTTTTCTGGGTTTGGGAAGGAATATCATCCTCGCTGTGTTCAGCCATGCATTGAAGATTTGGAGAAGTGCTTGGTTGATATTGGTGGGCGCGTTTGTGATATGATTTTTTGTAATTTCGCTAATACCTGCGCTTTTTGTTTTAATAATGCTAGGGCTACTTTAACTTCTATCAAGGTGAAGGGAATTCCCTCGTTCCGTTGAACACGGGATTCATTACCCTTTGGGAATGTTGAGTGTTCGTGCTCTCTATTTCATAGTACATCTTTTATGTACTGTTCATGGGACGCATCGTAGTTTTGGTTCTCCTCCGGCGTAATAGAGAAGATACTAGACCAATGTTCTCTAAACCTTTCTTCGATTTCTCTGTTATCATGCTTTGTTATTTCACCTTCTTTCAGGTACATTTTCTCTTTAGGTATGGAACCTTTAAGCTATCTGTATTGGTTCCAAAACCTTCTTGGGTCTCTTTCTATATCCATATTGTCAATTATATTGTTGCATGTTGAGTTTATATTTATTCTTATTAGGTTGTTCACCTGATCTTTGAGGCCTCTTAATCGTACATACCTTTCCCTAGTGCTACCATGTCGGCGGATTTCTTCGAATGTGTTGTAAATTTCCTCCATTTTAGCTTTGATTTCATCGGACCATTGGGGAGCAGGGATTGTTCTGTATTTAGTTTTTAGGAGGAATAGACTGTCGGTTTCTATGATGAGGTTTTTAATATTGTTTAAATGTGTGTTTATTTCTTCTAGGGGACTTTCTGTAAGGGAAGTTATACTAAAGTTTTCTAAATGTTTCTTATATTCTGTCCAGTTGGTTTTTGACAATCCCTTCCTTTGGGGAATTTCAATTTGGATAAGCGAGGTCGAAATCTTCGTAATGAGTCCGATATGATCAGAAGGTATTGCGGGGCTGGCAGGGGTGTGGATATTAAACACGAAGTTGAGATTAGTTAAAATTATATCTGGAGTGGTTGAAGACCTGTCTGTTACAAAAGTGGGGAAATCAGGGCCCTCTCTCTGCACCATCGGGCGTTTCAGGAGTAGTTTTAGGGTTTTACCATTTCCATTGAATAGGTTGTATACCCGGCAGATCTACATCTGGCATTTAGATCTCCTAGGAGGATCGCTGAGGATGGTCGGCGGAAGATCCGAATGAAGTTCGGGGTCGGGAAGTACGAGCGCTGGGGGGGGGGGGTGATATGCCCTGGCTACCACTAGATCCCATGTTTTCATTTTTAGTTTAATAGCTATATATGTCTCCTCCAGATCTCTAATTCGGTGTAAGAGATTCCCTTCTTTATCCCTATGTCTGTTCCATCGAAGCGTGTATGTGTGTGGAGTTTGGAATTTTGATGTGTTCCGTTTGTAAGTCAATACCGTGCTCATTTATAATGACTATATCAGGATCAATTTGTCTAATTATGTTGAAGTATATAAGTTTTTTGTTCTCCCATCCGTCGACATTTAAAGTAAAGATTTTTAGATTTTTTTGGTATTGTACGTTCGGAGGCATTTTATCTTTTGTTTGTTCTTCCGTTTTTGGCCTTCTCAGAGTTCGCGGGTGATTTAATATGTCCCGGGCGTTTTTTCTTAAATTGGTCCGTAGTGGGATTATAACATGAATTAGCCGAAATTTCTATTTGTCCCTGTTTAAGGGCATTATTAATTTCGGTTTCTTCGTATTTGGACTCGTAATCCCATTTCTATTTCCCTTTGACCAGTCCTTCAACAATCTTTTTTGTTTATTAATTGGGGGAAGTGGAGATGTGTAACTTCCATAAATTTTAATGTTAAATTTTTCTGTATTGTTTGTCCTTGCCTTTTCTTTTTCTTTTTCGATTTTTTGTTTCGTCAGTTTAATTTGTTCAATAACTTCCAAGTATTCTTTATTAATTTTAGTTTCAGTGTTTATTTGTTTTTCTGTCGTTTCCTATGTTTCCTCTTCCGTTGCCATTGATATTCTATACAGGTCGCTGGATAGCGGGTTATTGGGAAACCACATAGGTTTTAGGCCATTTTTTGTGAGTATTTTGTTTAGTTCTTCCGAATATGAGCCTGGTTTAGGCATGTTTACAAAATGTGCATGGAGATGCACAGTATGAGATCTGGACTCATATTTTTGTCTATGTTCACGACCGTCTTAACTTCCTGTGTTGGCCTTGCCGTTGCCGCTGTATAAGTTGTCGTCTTCGTCCTTTCTTTCTCTTCCAATATTGCAGTTTTTTTTCTTTAATATTTGCTTCTTCAGGGACATGCCATTGAGAGGGTACGGTGTGGATCTCCACAGTTTGCGCACTTTTTCTTTCGCTTTTGCACTGTTCCCATCTATGTTCTGTGCTCGAGCATTCTGAGCATATCGTGTCCTGAAACGTGCACTCACGGGTTGTGTGGTAATCGAGGGCGTAACACTTGAAGCAGAGCAGGAGAGAAACGAATGTCTCTCTTTCTATCTGATCAGGTGCTATCTTAGTGTTAAACGCAAGCAGTCCATTTTCAGCAGCTTTTGACGCCATTTCGGTATCTTTAAATGTCGCCTTAAATACGTGAGAGTGTCCCTCTTCGTTTTGTTTTTTAAATTTAATTATCTCCTCTATTTTTGCCCATTCTTGATTCTTTTCTATCTCCTCTTTAATTTCTTCTGTGGAGTTCTCACCTTCCCACGGGTCAAGTTTTCTGCATATTACCGACCTCTTAATTGCGACAGCAGGTGGGACTCTAGCAGCTACCACTATTTTCTTTAGTTTTTTAGCTGCGCTTTCGATGATTAAGTTGTCGAGGTCTTTTTGAGTAGCGCATAGTGCGACGTAGCCATTGTATTGCTCTTTTAGTCTATGGGAAACCACACCTATATCTAACAAGATTGTTTGGAGGGTTTTTTCCCGGTCTGGCTTTGTGTGTCCTTCCAAAACCCTCTTTGCTCCGTCGGAGTTATCCATTAGGCAAGAAGGGGGACTGTCCCTCAGTACTGGATATTCTTCCAATTAAAAATCTAAGTTAATAAATCAATTCAAATAAACTAAGGAAATAGTGAGTAAAAAGAAAAAAAATTAAAAAATGAATGTATAAATGTATAAATACTAATCTGAATCAAAGAGGTAACAATTTAAAAGGTTTAAGATGATGAAAGTCAATTAAAGGTATAAAGTAAAAGAAAAATTTAGGTGTTTAAAAATATTAACTAAACAATTAAGAATGAAGTGCTTACTAAACGGAGTTGGAGATAGAGCCCAGAATGAGAAATTAAGTAAAGAGGAAGCTAAAGGAAAACTTGGATTTATGTTAGGTGGTTGTTTGGTGTAATAAATTGCTCAAAAAATATTTCTTCTATAGAAAATTTCGCATCACCTTCGTCAACCCTTCCTCTATAGGAAGTTTCTTCTCTTCAAAGGACAGGATTTCTCTCGAGATGAACAGCTGCATCGTATATCTTTTTTCTTGTCCTTGTTGTTTGCAAGGAACTTACATCGGCAGTACTGTTCGCTCATTATATGAGAGGTTTTGTTCCCATATGGGAATAAACCACCGCTAGGCAAAATCCTGTCTAGAAAGGAGGTTTTTTCTATCAGAGACCAACACTATACAATGCAAAACTGATCGCTCGATGAACAATTTTAAAATTATAGGCCGTAACACTAATGAATATAGCCTGAGAATATTAGAATCTCTTCTTATAAAAATCAAATCTTTCAACCTCAATCATGATAATTCTTCAGTCCCACTTCTAATTACTTAATTATATATTCCTGGTGTGTTTACCAACCTATTCCTCTACACCAAACAACCACCTAACATAAATCCAAGGTTTCCTTTAGCTTCCTCTTTACTTAATTTCTCATTCTGGGCTCTATCTCCAACTCCGTTTGGTAACCACTTCATTCTTAATTGTTTAGTTAATATTTTTAAACACTTGAATTTTTCTTTTACTTTATACCTTTAATTGACTTTCATCATCTTATACCATTTAAATTGTTACCCCTTTGATTCAGATTAGTTATTATTTTAGTTTATACATTGAGGTTTTTTTTGTTGTTTTTTAATCACTATTTTCTTAGTTGATTTGAATTGATTTATTAATTTATATTTTTAATTGTCTCTTTGCCTTGTAGTTTTTTCATAAAATAGATTATTACTCTTTTGATTCATTTTAGTGATTATGTTGTTTCGTTCGTTTTTTTTAATTACTTTTTATCAATCTATTTGTTTATGTCTTTTTGTGTATGTTTTAATCTATTTAGTTTTATATTCTTAATATTTTTTATAGGAAAAAAAGCACAACTTTCTTATTCCATTTAAACCTTTAATTATTTTTTTTACAATTTTAATCTTAGAACCTAAAGATGGGCATGTTGCCCGAAACGTTGTTCCCAAATTGAAAAAAATATATGTACTTGAGCATCTTCTGCGCTCTTGCCTTCGCTGTGAAATTATATATATATATATATATATATATATATATATATATATATATATATATATATATATATATATATATATATATATATATTTATATATATATATATAAATATATATATATATATATATATATATATATATATATATATATATATATATATATATATATATATATATTTATATATATATATATAATATATATATATATATATATATATATATATATATATATATATATATTATATGCTTGTTGGGACTACATTTATTCTTAGTGTTCGACTGAGGCTGGCATGACAAACTCCATGTCGAATCTGGTCTCGAGATAATAAATAATACGCTCCTCCACAGTGGTTTTATTAACATATTTTAAATCTGTCACTTGATTTAACAATTGTTCAAATATATATGTATGCACATCTCTCCTCTCTCAATCCCTCTCCCACAAGTCGCCTCTCTCTCTTTTCTATCAGCATCCCTATCCCTTAATCCCTCTCAATCTCTCCCAAACATACCCTCACTCTCACACTCTTTCACATTTTTTCTTATGCTAACTCACTTTCTTAGTCTCATTTTCTTTCTCTCTTTCTTCCCTCACTATATACTCCTCTATCTCCCTCCCTCCTCCTATCTCTTCACTTTCGTTCTCGTCCCCTATTCTCTCTCTCTCTCTCTCCCTATCTGTTTTTGTGCTCACACAGTCTCGCAATCTATCTCACAAGCTCTCTCTCCTTTACTTGTAACTGTGATCAAAGCGGTGCTGGCTGCTTTAGTGTTAATGGTTCGAATCGCTTCCCTGTAGGGATTTTTTCGTAAAAAGGTAATAAATTTTACTGTAAGAAAAATTTATTCAGTTTTCTCTTTCAATGTGGTTTATTGCATACATCTTCATCATTCTCTCGCGCTACTTTAAGATATATTATATACATATATATATATATATAAAAATGTTATACATTAATATGTTCGTGTATTTAAGTAGTTGTTAACGACAGAAACTACAGCTGCTTTGAAACTTTATTTTTCTGTTTTTCAACAAACTATAATCCAAATGAGGAACTAGCTCTAACTATATTTGAGGCCTTGTTTGCGCAAATTCAGGCTGCTATTTGGAAATGAAATGAGCCAAACTCGTGTTTGACTTGTAGAGTTTGAAAGTTATTCAAGGAGTAATGAGAACGCCCTTACCGAGAGAAAATTGTCATTTCTATTCTTCTATTTTCTAAAAAGGTTAGTTGCAACTTAAGATTTGGTTTGTTAGTTTTGATATTTCGTGTGTAAAAATGGTTTAGATATGTGTGGAAAGTCTTCGAAAAGAAAAGCTTTTATTACAAATAGAAGAAATCGATCAGGTAGTTCCATAAGAATTATCAAGAAATAACGGTGGAAATAATATACTGGAATAATATGAAATATTTTTTATAACTAAGAAAATGTTTCTGCAGATCGCGATATCCTTACCTTATAGAAGAGCCAGATGTTGATTTTTTCTTCGCTCAATCAAATTCAGTCCCCTTTCAATTTACACTAAACCAATTGAATTGATCAACTAGGCAGCTCTCAATCACATTTCTAATGCTGTTCTTAACATCCCGATAATTTAATGCTTTATAACTCAAAACCTAACATTATATGTTCATAAGTCGATCCTCGCGGTTTACATCTATTGCTTCTCGTGTTATGTATTATTTCTTATGTTTGATGCGAAATCTAACGAGGAATTCACTATGAATTATGTGATGAGAGGTGAATAAAGTGAGATGTTACAGCAAGCAAAAATGTATGGAAGACCCATAGCGAGAATAGTCTAAAAGGTGACTGACTGACTGTGGCATTTGAACAGCCAACTCTCCATAGACTGCCAATCTTGCCTTTGAAAATCGGGTTTCTTGTTTTAGGCGATCATTCAAGTCCAATTTCTATCTTTTTTATTATATTGAGTTATAGTGGAGTTTCACGGTTTTTGTATTGTTCTTTCTGCATTAAAATAGTGTTTGAATGCAAAATTAAATATGTAGAAAGTTCTGTGGAAGTTGGTAGAATCTACAGATCACCGGATTTGCTCTTTCTTTGCCTCTGATATTTAACACGCTCAACATTTGAGCGTGTTAAATGTAATGTATAATAATCTTAAGGAATTACCTAATAGTCTGCAGAAATATTTAGTTTGATAGGTATTAATAACAGAGATTTACTATCCCTAATGAGATAATCGTTATCTAAAAATAATGTACCAAAAAACTTTATGGCCCTGCACATTTAGATGATTCTGAAATCCAATTCGGATTCTGTTATAGCCACCTAGTGCTAGATATTCGTAAAGAAAGTGGTGAAGTGAGGGTTATTAAACATGTTAGGGAGATACAGGGGGAAACCTATCTCCTTAAACTTCCACGGTCACGTTTTCCAACTTCTACAACTCAGCAACTGGATGCGTGGAAGAACCGGCTATCGAAGTCTTTCTCTTAATTTCTTCACTCCTTTGACTTTCTTTCATTAAAATTTCGTATTGTTTCATAGCTTTTTCCTTTTTACCTATTGTGGGATTATCCTAAGGTATTTTTCCTAACCCGACTTGATTTAGAATGGAAGAAAGCTTTTTATAGGGAGAGACCTTCAATCTACATTTCGATAACGTGCAGGAGATTTGGAATTAAGAAGCGCCGAGGGTCCAAGGGAATAAGATGATTCTTTTCTCATATTTTGATAAGTAGAATTATACTTCTTTGTTCGGACATAAAAACTCCTCTGAATTTTAAAATGATAAGAGCTATCTGCTTATATAAGCGCTGGATTTAATGTTAATCTCTCCATATCCCTATAAAATTATAGCTCTACTTATCTCTATCAAATAGTTGCTCTATCTCTTCCAATCTATTTAACCTTCTGTCATATCTGTCTAACTCCTACACACTTTAGTTAAATCGATCACATTCGAAACTGATTTTATAAGTTTTATTTCTACCCAAAAAATTTTTACGAAGCTCTACAGCTTCATACAGATAACTAACCCTTGATTTCGTTATAGAGCCAACTAAATAGGTATGAACATGTCCAAGTGAATAAAAGTGTCATTAGCTGACTGATGACACCTCTAAAGTGAAGTGAAGAAAGTAATATCTGAAAGAAAGTAATGGTTGAATTGAAAGAAACTATAATTTGTAGGATGTGATGACTTTGGGATTGTTTTGTAGAGCATGTGTCTTTGAGATTGTCTCATAGGGTTTTTGTTTGATAATAGAATTGCTTTCAAACTTAATAATTTCCAGAAATTTTAAAATGATTTGGATTAAAGTTTGATTTTTTGATTTTTGTACAAAAATCATTGCAGATGAATATAGATTAAAAAAAAATTGCCCTATGGTACAGATCAATACATTCATTAAACTCATCTACAAACACTGAAAATACTTATGACTAATCAATGTCTTATTGGAGTTTTTTATCCTTAATATTTTTCACTATTTGGTAACTCCTTAATCATTCACACTTTTCTTTTAGCACTTGGTCCCAGTGCCCGTTTTGCTTGAAAAAACAGGTAATTCTTAGACCCAGATACGTTCAAGTTTTTAAATTTGGGAACATTTTAATCATTTACAAGATCAATTAGCAATAGCATTCTCCCAATCATTCCTCCAGCATAGATTAAATTGAGGCAAAGTGCCAGATGAGTTGCAAATTTCACTCACGTACTCATTCTCCAGCTGCAATTAAGTTGTGTGCAGGGACTAAAACCATTACTTATCTCATTCACGACTAAATCCGTCGGCATAAATTAGGTTGAACACAGGAAGCAGATGTTTTGTGGTAATTTCCATCGCCTATTCATCAATGTGGTAGAAATTAGGATATGGAAAAGAGCCTGAAACTTTGCTAATCCCATTCAAATTCTATTTCCTACGGTTGAAATTAGGCCGGGCCCAAGATACAGATATGTTAGTTATAAAAACCTGATCCGTTGCTAATCTTATTTGCCTTTTCCCACATCAAGCACAGATTAAGATGTATCACAGGGACAGATGTTTTGCTAATTTCATTCGCCGTCTCACTCCTCTGTTATGATTAGGCAGTGCTACAAAAGTATATCCTGTACTAATTGGATTCGGCTACTCCCTTCTACTGAAAAATTTGCTCTACCCCAGATCATTTAGAAATCTCAGCCGCTTCCTGCATAATTATGCAGTATGCTAATTTCTTGCAGCTACTCATTCTGCCAAATGAAATACGGCTGTGCCCAAAATTCAGATGGGTTGCTAATTTTAATCGCTTACTCAATTAGCACAAACATATGAGACGTATTTTACTCATTTCATTTTTCTACTTATCCCTCTGACAGAAACAACGATCTTTCAGAGACCTAGATTAGTTTTGAATTCATTCTCCTATTTATTTCACTGGCAGAATCTAGACAATGCTTTTTGGTCTGAGCCGTAGCTAATGCCAATCAATCACATAGTATTTTCCCCAAAGGAATTATGTTTGTTAAAATAACTTTTCTGATTTGTTGGTAGGCCTTATTGGGTTACTTATTCATTTGGCTAAATTAAGGTTGGCCCAAAGAAACCAAATCCGTTGGTAATTTCATTCTATTCCTATTCCATCAAGAGAAATTAAGCTGTGACTAAGAAATGGATCCTTTGCTAATCAGATTAGCCAACTCATTACTCGGACAAAATTTAGACTGTAACCAATAGTCAGATCCGTCTCCAATTTAATTCACTTAATCATTCCCCTGGGGGTAATTAATTTGTGCTTAAGACCAAGATACGTATTTCATTCCATTCGTATACTCGTTCTTAGTGAAGAAATTGGGTTATGTAAAATTAAAAGGGTCGTTTTTATTTCATTAGACAACTCATTCTTCTAGGAATTTTTGGTCTAAACCTAAGTGTTATATAAGTTAATATTCTCATGTACCTATTCTCTCATCCGGCGGAAAATTGGCAGTCAGAAAGGCCTAGAACCGCTGCTAATATCATTCGATTCGGCTACTCATTAGTTCGACCCAAACGGTGTTCTGTCCAAAAGCAAGATGTTTTGCTTATCTACTCCAACACAAATTAGCTGTAGCCAAGTCCCGAAACCTTTACTAATCTCTGTTGCATACTCATTTCCTTGCCAGAAAATAGCCTATGTCATTGAGCCAGATTAGCTGCTAATCTAATTTGCCAATGCATTCTTCTGACAGGACTTAGGTTGTACTCCAAGGCCAGAAACTTTCGTAATCATAAAGGTCTCCTCATTCTTCCAGTATAAATTGGACAGAGCCCAAGAGAAAGATCGTTGTAAATTTATTTGACTACATTATAAGAACTTTTAATGAGTTAAACTTAACATGAGCAAAGAGAATGATAAAATATTAGCTCACCTTGGGAAAAGGACTAATACTGTATCCAAGGATTTATGATATTTCGTCCAGAGAATATCGTTGCCGTCTGGAGTAGCTTATTCCTCTTGTAAGTATTTTGGGTAAGCTATCTTTAACTTTCTCTTGTAACAATGAATTTATTGAAAAAAAGACATCCAGAACGCCTTTAGTTATGAATACGTGAAAGTTGACCCTTTTGAGAGAACTGAGAGAGCCGACGCTTTTACTTCTGCACCGGAGCCTTTGTCATGAGTCACGCGATATTAAATTTTAGTGAAAAATGTATCACCTAGTTAACATCAAAGTTTAGCCAACCAAATTATCATTCTCTAGAAAAAATTAATGAATATTTTATATTTAAATTAATGATTGAAATATATAGAATAATGAAAATGACAATGACATCAAACATAAATTATTATAACATACTCATTCCAATTCGAAAAATAAGGCTGCTCACAACAGCATTAATCATTGATATTCTCATTAACCTATTTACTCGTGTGGCAGAAGCTATGCATTGCTCAAGAAATACATAGATCATTTGATATTCTCACTTGATTCGGGCACTCTTTCCACCTTAAAAAGCTAGAGTGTGTCCTTGAGCCAAATCCATTGGTAATCTCATTCGTCTACTCATTCCTCAGGCCAAAATTAGGCTTTGCATACGAGCAACATCCTTAAAGAAATCTTATTCATCTAATCATTAATCTGGCAAAAATAAGACTGTAACACTAGACAGATGATTTTAGAATCTTATTAACTTACATATACACTTTAAAAGAATTTCCTGTGCTTACATCCGAAAACTGTTGGTAATTACCTTCCGTGTCTAAATTCTCTGATAGAAAAAGATCCAGATAGTTTTATAATCTCATTCAGCTAGTCCATATTACGCCAGGAATAGGGTTGTGCACTAGGACTAGCCTTGTTGCTAATTTCATAAGTCTACTCATTCCTACAGAAGAAAATATGCTATATATTATTGATACATCCGAGACTACTAATCTCATTCCCTTATGAATATTCTGACAGAAATTTGATCTTGCACAAGATCCAGATTTGTTGGTAATCTTATTCATCTCACCATTGCTCAGAGACAAATTGGATGCACCCAAGACCTGATTTAATTGCTAGTATCATTCGTTACTCATTCTTCAGTCAGATATTCGGCTATAACATATTCATTCCTCTGGCAGAACTAGAAACAAGCTAATGAACCAAAACCGAGCTTATTTCATTCGTTTACTCATTCTCCTGAGAGAAAGTGTGCTGTAGCTGAGTGAAAAAACTGATTTTAATTAATTCGCCTAATATTTCCTTGGAAAAATTGGGGCGTAGCCAATAAGCTCTATGCGTTTATAGTCTCAAAAGACGAACTATTCTCAGACAGAAATTAGGCTATTATCAAGACCAAGATACGTTTCTGCAGCAAAGATTAGGCTGCCCACAACAGCAGGAACCGTTACTATTCTTTTTCGCCTTTCATACCTCCGGCAGCAAATAGGGTTTACTCATGATTTAGATCCGTTGATAATCTTATACATATACTCTTCCCTCCAGTTAAAAGTTGCTATACCTAAGAGCCAGATCCATGGGTAGTGTCATTCACGGGCTCATTTAAGCCTTTGCACGAGAGCCAGATCTGGTACTAATTTCATTAGACTAATCATTCCTCCGGCAATATATTAAGACATGTCAAAGAGCCAGAGGAATCCTTAATCTTAATCTCCTACCCATACATCAGGACTAAATTAGCCAGTATGGAAAACAACTAGGAGCGTTCTTAATTTCCTTCGTCAGCTCATTGTAGCAGTAAATACCCTAAACATTATTCTTGTTATTATCGGCCTCCCCTGAAGTAAATTGCGGTAGTCTTTATTGTTTATTTTGATCAATTCGGATTGATTGTTTTGTAGAAAGTTAAATGTGTTCTCAAGAGATACTTTATGAAGAGTTGAGCCTCAAATTCTCTTGTTAGTAAGTACGTAGTTGTAGGAAGGGATGAATTTGAATCTTTAAAGATATGAAATTAGGAGTGTTCAAAGTTTGTTAAATGCCTTGAACGTATCAGATTAAAAGTTCTCACGTTTAAAGAAAGGTTTTCTCTAGCTCGCAAAATCTCTCGATTGAAAGATTGAAATTCGGGGAAGGGGAGTTTGATAATAATTGTATAAAAATAATGAACTTGAAAAAGTCTGGACGTTGCAGAGTGATAAGTATTCGAATGATTTGAAAGTATGTACAAGAGAGGCAAATTTCTACCAATTGTGAAAAATGGAGTTGCTACCCAAAATAGGTCAATCATTGTAAGAAAAATTGCCATATCGTTAAGAAGAAATCTGGTATTCTTTGAACTTTACTTTTGGTATTCATAGGTTTCATTACAAAGACTAGCGAATAAAAAGTAATGTGAAATTTAAGAAAAAATGCGTCCAATCTCAAAGAACGATAACATTCATTAAAGTTTGCAGGGAAAATTTCGTCAGAATATTATTTGAACTATGCGTTTGATAGTGTTTAGATTTCCATACAAAGACTAGCGAATAACAAGTAATGTGTTATTTGAAGAAGGAATGCGGCCAATCTCAAAGAACGATAACATTCATTTAAGTTTGCGGTTAAAAATTCGTCATATATATATATATATATATATATATATATATATATATTTATATATACGAGGGGCGGTCAATAGGTTTTGCAATTAGGATATAAGGAAATGAGATATGAGGAAAAGTGTTTTATTATTTTTCAATATAACTACCTTAGACTTCAATGCACTTGTGACACTTGTCCCTGAGGCTTTGAATTCCTGACAACCAGAAATCTCCAGACTGCTGTTCAATCCACTCTTGGACGGTGAGCTGGACATCTTTATCGTCCCCAAACCAGCGTCCACGCAGTGCAGCCATAAACTGGTGGAATAAAAGTAGTCGCTAGGGGCAAGATCTGGACTGTATGGGGGGGGGGGTGAGCTCCTCGAATCCGCAATTGCACAGGGCAGCTTGTGGAACTCGGACCTTGTAGACACGGGCATTGTCGTGGGGAGCAAGACACTGCATGTCAACTTGCCGCACCGCTTCTGACGGATGCACTTCTTCAACCTAGCCAGTTACTCGGCCTAATATTGGCCTGTGATGGTCCTTCCACGAGGCGCCTATTCCACCATCAACACTCCCTTAGAATCCCAGAAGATGGTGGCCATGATCTTCCCGGCTGAGGGTTAGGTCCGGAACTTGATGGGAGTCGGAGAGCCCCTGTGCTTCCAGGCCATGCTTTCGAGCTTGCCTTGGGATCCCAGTGATGGACTCACGTTTCATCACCTGTCACTATGCGTGACTCGAATCCCTCCGGTTCTTGGTTGTACAGGAGCAGCAGCTCCTCCAAACTCTGACGACGTTGAAGTCGATCATGGGGCGTGAGGTTTCGTGAGGTTTCTAGGGACCCAATGGGCAGAGACCTTGGCCATGGCCAAATTGTCGTGGATGATGTTGATAACACTTCCATGTGATATTCCAAGTTCTCGCTTGATTTCTACGACCTTTACCCGTCGTCGATTTCCCTCTCCACACAGGCCACATTGTTCTCGTTGGTCACGTCTGACGGGCTTCCTGGACGGGGGTCATCTTCAAGGGACTCACGACCATGGTGAAACTGCCTATTCAAGCGAGCAATGGTTGCATAGGAAGGGGGGGGTGTCGGTGTACCCCGCAACCATGCGTTCATGGATCTCTTTTGCATTCTTGCCTTCTTTAGTTAAAAATTTGATCACTGTGCAGTGCTCACCCTTCTCCATTGTTAAAAAATTTGTGCCTATGGGTCTGCGATCAGCTACTGCTTCTTAAATATAGGGGAGCAAGTCAGGAGCGTGCGGCTGCAGGTCCTGACTTGTCATAACTTTTCCTAACACCCCCGCAAACGGCCATCCCCATTCCTCTGTTTTGCCCTACCGATTACCGATTTGCAAAGTTTATTGACCGCTTCTCGTATATATATATATATATATATATATATATATATATATATATATATATATATATATATTATATCTATCTGGGAGTGGAAGTTCAAGGTCATAGGCGTGACATTTGCTCGTTTATGCTGGAGTCAGACGATTGGGAAGCGAAGCAATGGGGGAATCGAGGTTCCAGACGATTGCGTGGAATTGAACAACTACAGGAGCGTGTGCAGTTGGCTGTTAGGATAATGATGAATGCTTAGCTGTTTTGGATATAGAAAGTTTCAGTAGAAAAATAAACTTCAATAATTAAAAAACACAATATACAAATAAAATGAGATTGGATACGCAATGAAAATTAATACTCTTTAGTTACAGTTCACAGACTAAGGGTTTCGTGAGAGTGAATAGAGTCAGTTGGGATACAGATCCACCATTTAATTCGTTGCCAGCCTAGCTTTAAGGTGTGAGGACTATGGAAGACGACGGGGAAAGAAGTGGGGAAATTTCACGGGTTGGTAGCAATAGATGCTTTTAACTTCGCCAATTGAGATTCGAGGGAGTATTCACGCGATTCCAAGAATAGCCGATTGACTGCGGTTGTCTACATTCTGAGTGAATTCGCGCTAGAGAGAGGAGGGGAATGGAGCCGAATTGAGAAATAGTAGTGTCTTGTTCTAAAAGGCTGGCCTATACTAAATTTTCACGGCCTGTGCTGAAGTTAAATATGCCACAACTGGAAGCGACTTGCCTCAGGCCCAGGAAGAGATTCTTCTTAATCAGACACAATGCCGTGGGGAGCGTGAATTCTCGGGAGGTTTTCGATAGAGCGTAGTGAGGTGGTGGACTCTTCGCGCTCTCGACTGCGGATGCTTCTGATTTATCAACGCAAGTAGCCCAATTCTCTCGCGGTCTATCTCAGATAATCGACCTCGTGGAGCATCTCGTTCCACGTGAGGATTTTACTCTTTCTCATTGTGGCAAATATATATATATATATATATATATATATATATATATATATATATATATATATATATATATATATATATATATATATATCGGGATATGAGAAACTCACAAATTTGCGCGTAGATAGAGCAATAATTTCAAAAAATCCCACCAGAAAATGAAAGCGGATTCCAAGTACTTTCGATCATTATTCTTGAATCTTCTTGCCTTTCGGTTTGACCTTGCTACCTGTTATAGCTAAATCTTAATGTCAATTTACCCATCCCTCTCCTATATCACCATTAGTGATTTTTTGTCTTAGAGGCGGTCTTTCATCTTGAACTAGCTTATATATACCCTTATTATATTATTTTCTCGTCTAGTTGTTCTTGAGAATGAACTGAATAAAGTTCGAAATAATTAGAAGCACCTTTTCATTTTTCCTGCCTGACATTGCATTCTTTGCGAACCTCACGGGCTAGTTTGTGCATTATATATTTCCTTCTTTTGCAAAAAAATCCGACAGGAAAATGAAAAAGGGGATTACAAGAACTTTCAAAAGTACTTGGAATCGACTTTCATTTTCGTGTTGGATTTTATTGCAATTATAACTTACTCTACTCACACGCTACTTTGTGAGATTCTCACATATATATATATATATATATATATATATATATATATATATATATATATATATATATATATATATATATGAATGCAATATCCCGCAGGAAAAAATGAAAAGGTGTTTCCAAATACTTTCGAACTTTATTAAGTTCCTCATCAAGGATAACTATAAGAAATAGTATTATATTAGAGGTATATATACGAAAGAAAAATATGAAAGACCGCCTCAAAAACAAGAAATCACCAATGAGGAAGAGGGAAGGGGGAAGGTAAAAAAACACATTAAGCATTACAAGAAGCAGGTAGTAAGGTCAAACTAAGTCGAAGAAAAGGGTAACAGATTCAAAGAAATGGAGGTAGCCTAACGAGGGAGATTATAAGACACGGTGAGCAAAAGGGGAAAAAAATACAAAGTACAAAACAGAGCAGTGTACTCTGTATTTTTTCGCCCTTTTGCTCATCGTGTCTTATAATCTCCCTCGTTAGGCTATCTTCATTTCTTTGAATCTGTTACCCTTTCTTCGACTTAGTTTGACCTTACTACCTGCTTCTTGTAATTCTTAATGTGTGTTTTTACCTTCCCCCTTCCCTCTTCCTCATTGGTGATTTCTTGTTTTTGAGGAGGTCTTTCATACTTTTCTTTCGTATATATACCTCTAATATAATACTATTTCTTGTAGTTATCCTTGATAAGGAACTTAATGAAGTTTGAAAGTACTTGGAAAAACCTTTTCATTTTTTCCTGCGGGACATTGCATTCATTTGCCACCCTCACGTGATACTTTGTGAGTTTTTCATTTCATATATATATATATATATATATATATATATATATATATATATATATATATATATATATATATATATATATATATATATATATATATATATATATACATGGATATTCTTATTTATTCCAAGCACTGTTTCGGATTACCTAATCCATCATCAGGCTAAAGGGATATACACAATTTGTTCTCCTCACAAATGTTCAAAACACCATCTACCTGAAGATAGACGGAGCCATTACGGCTTCAAGACGGTAGCGGAAAGTTCTTCACAGGTATTTTCCGCAAATACATTTCCGAATAACCTTCATTAACAATTTAAAAATAGGTAATTTCTTCCACACCCAGGATTTACCCCGGCTTATTTGCGCAATAGTATCGTATACAAATTTTCTTCCCCTGGATGTTCCCAGGGAACATATATTGGTAGTACTATTCACTCGTTACCCTTGGGGGTTTGCGCACACCTTGGCATTAGTTGCCGAACAGGAAAGTCTCTCGCTAGTAAGGAAGTCTCGCCAATCAGAGATCACATTATAAAGTGTAAGGTTGATGTAATCATCAATAATTTTGAGATTCTGGGCTCTAATCCTAACAACACCCAGCTCAGAATTCCGGAATCTCTTCATAAAAACACATTCGCCCACGTTAAATTCAGACTTGACCTGCCACCCATTATTGGTAATTGCCAAAACCAACCAACTTCAGACCTGTTAATATTCTAACGACAACAAACTACCCATAATCTTGTCTGGTTTTGATAAATTCCTTAGTCATTCCCCTGACTCGCTGAGAGCAGGTATGAATTTGTTACTCTCCTTTGCTTTCAGCTTATCTCTATATGTACTTGTAATTATTAATACTTTTAATTTGATCGGTTTACTATCTCAATTATTTGCTTTTGATTGTATTTAGTTTAAGTTAACATTTGTTTGCCTCACAAAGTGTGTTTATCCCTTTAGCCTGATTATGGATTTATCCTTCCTGCTACAATTAAAATTACGCCTTCTTAGAAGTAACGTTGTTGAATATATATATATATATATATATATATTTAAATATTTTAAAGAATGGAGGCTCTTTACCGTCATGTGCCCCGTCGAAACAAAGAGGTCAAGCACCATGTCAATCCATGTGAGTGAGGACCGTGGTAACAGCCAGATTATTGAAATGCTTTCTGCGATAAGCAAGGGATTGGAATCTTAAACGCGCGCTTCTGTTGTCACCCAATTTCGTGATCATGAAACCCCTGCAGGATTTCTTCCCATTCCTCAAGCGCCGCGTTGTTTCGTGAAGAGATTCACCCGCGCCCATCCTTAGCGGAGGCAGTAAAGGTTCTCGCTGGTCGCTATATACATATTGTTGGTCTCAAATTGAAATCGACAGTATAGGCCTGCCTTTTACAACGAAATATGTCAGTCTGATCGCGCTTCCTTTCCCTACGAGCCCGAAGGCCAGAATTCTACCGAAGGATCTGAGCCCCAGTTAATTGGTTCATCTTTGGTTTCGATACATTTCGTTTGGAACGAATACTCCATCCAGTTAGTTTTACTACTAGAGGTTGAAGTCCCTCGAATAACCATCTGATCCCCTTTCATCTCTTAAAGCCTCGACACAAGCTAGGCTAAGACGAATTATCTGTGGCTACCTTGCCAGTCATCTCTGTGTGCGTATATACATATATAGAGAGGCTTGTATCGTCTTTCGACCGCCTCTTGCCCCATAGAGCTTGCCCAGGGGTAGCTCTGTTAGTTTGGTTATTGTCTATTGCCATTATTCTATTTAATCTTTTTACTGTGAATAACTGTCTCAATATTAAAATATATTTTGTTGCTACTTTTTCATAAACTCATAGCCCGCAGTTTTCATTAGTTTAATATCGCTGAACTGCACTAAATCGTTTTGTATTTAAATCTTTCGCACTCGTCCAGGGAAGGTGGAGTTCGACTCTCTCCATTTCTACCCTCCTCAATCTCTGTCGTGATCAGAATTGAGTCAAGGTCAATCAATGACCGTGATCGTCTACACATATCGGGTAGAAGTGACGTATATGTCGAGGTTATTTTACGACATAATATATATAACTATATATATATATATATATATATATTTATATAGCAGGAAGATGAAGACCCATGTGTCGATTGGGTCTTTATATTCCTTCTACATATCAGATTCCCACTGACCAAATCAATTACAATTATTATTATTATTATTATATATATATATATATATATATATATATATATATATATATATATATATATATATATATATATATATATATATATATATATATATATATATATTAACTTGGGTCAGGTGTAGGGTTTGTAAAAGGTTTATTTTGAGGCTGAAAGATTGGCTCTTGAGAAGGTAAGCAGAAATATTCTTGCGAACTATTTTTCCCATTTGTTGTGTTTACCCGCCTTTATAAGTACCGTGTGTATGTTTTCAGACTGTGCTTCTCAATTATTCCATCCAGCGGAATTTTAACTTTTAATAGCAAGAAAAGCTCAATCTAGTTTTGCTCTCTGTGTTGTGAGCAAAGTTAAAGGCTCTCGTGTTAATTCTTGTATTTCCGAATGATAGACGGAAATTATTAATCGTTCCTCTTGTATACCCAGTCAAATCGAGTCGACAATCCCGTTACGTTTTCATTGAAAATGTTTAGTTCGATGTTACGACCATCATGTCTTTATTCGACCAATTTAAATGACAAGGTGAATATCTTGTTTTATCCGGAAATGACCTTCTCTCCGATATGCAAGAAGAAGAGAGAGACGAGAGAGCGGAAAGAAGGGACAGACAAGAAAGAGAAAAAAGAGAAAAACGAGAGAGTGAGAGAGAGAGAAAGAGAAGAACGAGAGAGAGACAGAGAAGAACGAAAAAGAGAGAGAAAGAGAAAGAAAAGAACGAGAAGAACGAGAAAGCATCCGACGACATGAACTGGAAATAATAGAGAAAGGATCGGAACGCTCTCTGTCATCTCGCGGAATGACTTTCCATAAACTGCGTCCATAAAAAACCCGTTTACAAGGAAAGAGAAGATTTTGGATCCTATTTGACGCATTTTGAAAAGATTTTCGTGCTATGCAACTGGAACATCGAAGCGGATGGTGTCGCTAAACATCTCCCGTTGTTATGTTCTAACCTCCGAGATATTTTTATATCCCTTGCGCCGGAGGCAAGGATCGATTATTCGACGTTAAAATCGGAATTGTTAGCCGCGTATAGCATGATTCCCGATTTCTATCGCGTTATATTTCGTCACGCTCGTATATAGCCGTACCAAACTTTTCGATAGTTAGGGTATACGCTTCAGACACTTTTTCAACTTCGGCTCGATTTTTCGAAAGTTCCCCACGAGTATGAAGCGTTAGCCGACTTCATTCTAAAGGACCAGCTTATTGCTTTGCTTTTTTCGGAGATTCGATCTTTTGTGAAGGAGCGGGGGTGTTCCACTTTAAAGGAATCCATCGAAGAAGCCGATGTATTCGCCGTGAGCCATAATTGCTATCGTAAGGAAGAAAGAAAGTCTGATCCATTGTCCCCCCAAAGGTAAAATTGGCAAACAAAAATATTTACCACGTGACCATACTAGGTTTGTCAAAATAACTGGACCCTCCAAGCCCACAAATTTTTATTCTTCTGAACCTTGTGACGTCAAGCCATTCTCGCCGAATCTCCCTTCGTCATACTTCTTCAAGATGTCAATCGTGTGTTTCTACTGCTGTGTTGGACATTTGAGAACCAACTGCACTCAGAGCTCTCAATTCCCTCCTACTTCTCTCAACCAATTGCACCACTTTTGTGCCTCCCCCGCACCACCAACGTCACAACTTTACGTTGAACCACCACCCTATCCATTTGTTCCTTCTGCTGCTGGCCATCAGGTTAACTTCTTGGTCAAGATAAGCTCCCCAGGAAGCTTGAAGTTCGATACTAGATCAGTAAACGGCTACCGGGTCTCCACCCTTGTTCGGCATATACAGGTGTACATGTATTGTCATGTCGGACGAGCTGCTCCCCAGATAGCTCCGAAACATGATAAGTTTGCGGCAGTACATGACTACTTTGGACGTGCAAATTGATTTCGCATCGTGAAATGCTTTATTGAATGCCCGTATTATATCGGCTTGGCTGAAGTAGTAGCGGCCCCGATGAAACTCTGCTCTGTTCTGGTTGGACACTGCACACAGGTTACATCTACTACTGTGGTTCAACCCAGCAGCACGCGCGCAAGACCTAAAAGGAAGAAGAGGCACCCGCTAATCTTGAATCCCCCTGCGATTCCGGGTTTAGCGGCGTTCTGAACAATGAACTCGCTAAAGAGCAAAATGACTGCGATTTACTCCGCCCCCTTTGGACTAAAAACTCATAATAAGGTTCAAGAGTTTACCCGCGGTAATAAAGTCGTTGTCTACGTCGTAAAGAACGACCTTTTTTTACCGCGCCTGCTTGGAAAGCATTAGTTCCGAGGCCCATGCACTCTGCATCCAACGTTTGCAGGTACACCTCATATTAAAGACGGCCCATGAGAGTCTTTTCTCTGGTCATTTCGGGCATATTAAAATAGCGCAGAGAATCTTTGGATATTTTTATTGGCACGGTGCGGCAGATGACATCGTTAATTATTGCCGTCCGTGTGATGTCTATCAAAGGACAGCTGCAAAAGGACGCGTCAGACCCGCTCAGCTGCAGAAGGGACCAATCACACCTGAAGCCTTTGCCCGTGTGTCAATCGACCGGAGTGGCCCCATTTACCCTCTAGATCCGCTAAATGTGGTGGAAGTGGCTTGCATTGAACAGGACAAGGAGTACCCCTTGCTTACCGTACCCAGCGCTACAGAATCCTTGTCATCTGCTTTAGACGTTGACGCCCAGTTTTCCTCCGATTTGAAGAGTCAGCTGCAGCAGTTATTGAGTCAATTTTAGAGAGGTGATTTCTGAGATTCCTGGCTGTGCCGCTCAGTTCGAGCATGATATTATTTTAACCATCCTATTGCCACTTCATTCTAATCCGTACCCTCTGTGAATCTATTTAAGAGAGGTTTTCAATGCAAAATTACTAAATTGTTAAATTTAAAGATTATAGAACTCTCCCAAACTAATTACTGCTCCTACACTGTGTTAGTGGAGAAGTTAGTCGGGTCATATATGCTGTTGGTCGATTTTAGGAAACTTAATTCGGTGACCTTGTTCGTTGTTTAGCCTATCCCCTTGATCAACCAAAACCTCCATCTCATTGAAAAGGCCAATTACATTACTGAATTGGACCTATGTAAAACTTAATATCAAATTCTCCTTAAAGAATGTGCAAAGAGATACACGGGTTTCACCACAGACAAAGGCTTAATTCAGTTCCTCCGTCTCCCGTTCGGCTTGGTGACGGCCTGTAGTAATTACAATCGCAAGATGCGAAGAATATAAGACGAATTGTCAAAGGTGACTTTTTATTTCGTTCTCCAGGCCCTGCTGCGTTGCCTGTGCAAGCATGGTTCACAATCAGTCTGAGCAAGTGCCATTATGCTTATAGTACGATTGAATAGCTTACATTTTACATTGGAAACAGCCGATTACCCCCTTCCCCAGGAGGAAAAAATCCGCACCATTTTATAAATGCCCCATCCATCCAATAAGAAGTAGCTGAGATCCTTCATGAGATGTGCTTCTTTCTACTTCCGCTTCGTCCTCCATTTCACTTCTCTCTCTGCCTCTTTGTGTGACTTGGTGAAAAAAAGTCCCCAGAACACCTTGTCTGCTCCCCATTAGCTCTCTCCCACATCGAACAGATGAAGGGACAATTAGCTTCTGCCCCTATACTCCGGCTCTCCAACCCTAAGAAGACGTTTGGTATCAGAACCGATGCCAGTAATGAAGGGTTAGGTTGCGTTTTACTAGAGTATAGCGATGATGGGGATAGCTACCCTGTCGCCAAAGTTGGCAGTGGCAATAACGGGTCCAGCTCGTGCCTATATATTGTCGGTCCTAATTGCGAATCAGGAGTATAGGGTAACCTTTTACAACTAAACACGTCATTCCCGATCGCGCTCCATTTCTCTACGAACCGAAGACTAGAATTATACCGAAGGATCTAAGCCCCAGTCAATTGGCCCATCCTTGGTGTCGGGACATTTCGTTTGGCACGAATGCGACTTCAAGTTAGTGATATTACTAGAAGTTAAACTCCCCGTGGTTAAAGTCCCTCGAATAACCATCCGATCAGCGTTTCATCTCTTAAAGCCTCGAACCATCGCTAGGTTGAGACGAGTCATCTGTGGCTACCTTGCTAGTCATCACTGTGTGCGTATGTACAGAGGCTCGTATCGCCTCTCGACCCCCCCATCCCCCGTAAAGCTCACCCTGAGTAACTCTGTTAGTTTGGTCAATATATACATCGATTGTCCATTGCGATTAATCTATTTAATTTATTTATTGTGTATAACTATGTAAATATTAAAGTATATTTTATTCCTACTTTTTCATAAGCCTCAGAGTCCGCAGCATTCTTTAGTTAAATCTCTGCCAACTGCACTCAATCGTTTTGTATTTATATCCTTCGCACTCATTGGAGTAAGTTGGACCCTAACACCCCAATTTTTATCCTCCCCCATCTCGGTCGTGACCATAGTTGAGTTAAGGTCACGCGTTGTCATTGAGCATCCACGCATATCGGGTAGAAGTGATGTATATGTTAGGGTCATTCTACGATATATATATATATATATATATATATATATATATATATATATATTACATCAATACCATATTATATCTTTCAGGGAGGGACCAATAACTTGAAGGCGAACCGAAAAGGGACGGAACACTGCTAGTTTAGACGGGCTGAGTAGCGAGAAAGAGTGCAATGAGGTCAGGTAAATTATGGGCAATCGCAAAGCTCAAGGTTATTTAAAGAGGAATGGACAAAAATATAATTTTATTTACATAAAAATAATAGAAGCATTGAAGGGCAAAATTAGGTCAGTTGAACGAGGGCGGTGATTGTATTTATGAATCAGATAATAAGGTTAAACTTTATGGTATTACCGGTGGAGAGTATTTAAATTGCAGGGGAGGGGGAATTAACTCAAATAGGTTACTCAAGGGGAAGAAGGGTTGGCTTACGGTGGATTTCGGGTGAGATGTCGGGGTAAGGCTTCACGGATGTCTTCTGCACGTGAGGTGAGGCCGCTCCGAGATTTTGAGCTGGAATTTAAAGTGATGATGGTTCTCCAAAAAAGGAAGGGGGCGGTTCCGCCGGTCCAGGGGAGAGTAATTCGGCTACCCGAAAACGAGGGGCGAACGAGGAGGGCTTCGACAGAAGTTGATGTGTAAAGTCGAAAAAATCACTCGGTAGCGATCGTTAAATATAAATTACCTCACTAGCTGGGGCTAATTTCAATACAAAAATAGTTCAGCTGTCACTTTGATTGGTTGTTAGCACCTGACTTGGAACTAGGAGGAATCTTCTTGGGTCCCGGCGAGACCCCTCAATTCTGTGTCTGTCTCTTGGGAAACGAGCAATATATATGTCTGAGGCTCTTCCTACTGGGGGTGTTTAGTGGGATACAGCTCTACTCTCGAATGGCCTCGAATCTTCTTACCGAGGATATTCTACCTCGTGTAAAGGTGAAGCATGGTGGACACGGTTCAAGGCTACGGTTTGTAGAAGGGGGGGGATAGGCTTACCAATTTAAGCCTAAGAGAGCCTTCTACAGCGCAAGGAAGTTCCGTACTGGACAAGAAATTCCACGTGGAATTCCCTTACACATCTCCGAACCGAAAGATGATGCTTTACAGAGCAGTTGCGTAGGAAAGGATCATCCCACCCGTCAAACTAGAACTATCAAGTGTCTAGGAAAGTTCTGACCTGCTACGACAGGTGGACACACACAAAAAAACCCGTAAATCTGAGTTCAGCGGGGAATTTACCGACATAAGCCTGAAAATGTCAATTCTAGAGAATTTAACTAGTACAATTTTAAACAAAAAAAAATTCACTGGAGAAATTGGCGACATTTCAGTGGAACCCCCCAAAAAGATAAAATTAAATAGAGGCATAAATATAGGACTAAAGACTAAACAATTTAGATCACCCCTTAAAAATTATAATTAGGAACATTAATGAGATAATATATACAATTCACGTGCAAAACCTTCGTTCCCGCCGGAGTATGGATGAGGTAATCTACGGGTCTTCTAGCCTCCTAGGATGGGGTAGAGTCCCTTTCACTGGCTAAGGATTTTGTTACTTCCCGTGGGAAATAGCACCAGCACCTCCGCGTCAGGCTTGAATTTTCGTTCTCGTGACTTAAGGTCAAAGTAGGTCTTATACCTCTCAATAAGTCCTTCTTTACGGGATACGACACTCGTTTGTTACCTCGGGAGGACTCACGCTCAAGAGATTTAGTTTTCTTCCAAAGGGGGTATGAGAGTTGTGCACTGCATCTGGGCGCGGGGAAACTTGTCACTCCGGAGGGCTTGGAACTCCGGGTCGATATGGGTTTCCAGGGGAACAGGTGCACGCGGTTCCAGGGCTGCCTGTGTACGGTTAATCATGGGCAGGGCCACGGCATGATCGTGAATTCCTGGGTTCTGACCGAACAAAACGGAGCAGAACTGGATTGGGGACACTAACACTTCAGCCCAAACGGACATATAGTCACACTCGATGTGACAAAGAATTACTAGGAAACGACTGGCCCGGCCAAGGTAGTCATGGACCACCGCAAATTTCTTGTGGTCGAGCCCAACAGGGGGGAGTAGGTCCTCAGACACTATAATACAGGTGCACCCGGTGTCACGGACAAGGGGGAGACTCAGCGACCGGTCACAGTTCCGTTCTCGAACTTCAATCCACCAGGGTTGTTCTCATTGAAGAGAAAGTTTACCCGATGGACCGGGTCTTTAGGGCGAGGGAGGATCGGGGGTTTCCTAAAGCGACGGAGCCGGATCAGGGGCGGCCAAGATTTGGTGCACTTGGTGGGACTGAGAGTTTGCAAATCGGGAGTTTGGAGGACAGTTCGTGCGGTATTGGCCGGGAACTCCGCAGGTGTAGCAGACGACCGGGTTCTTTTGGTACGGCACAACCGGGGGAGAAGATATGAAGGGCTTAACGTCTTGGAGTACAGATGGATGGAAGTTTCTTGGCTTCGAGGGACTAGGAACTTTGGTTCAACCTTGGAACCAATTTAGGGGGGGTCTTAGGATTATAAAATTTAGTTTTGCGGGGCGATTGGGGAGCCTTTTTAACATCCTTAGGGTATAAATCGTGACTACCCGCGTAGACATCGTCCCCTGCCAAGCACTGCTTGAAAGTGGCACAACGCTTATCCTTAATGAAGGCGCAAATTTCGGGAGCCACGGCATCTAAAAGTTGATCCATAAGGAAGAAGTCCAGAATGGACTCGTAGACCTGGGGAATCTTGCACGAATCCAGCAAACACTGAAGGTGCCTTTAGAGGATGTACCCGTGTTGTCGACAGGTTTGGCTAGGGCGGATTCTTTCCTAGCAGAATCGGAAGTGGTAGAATTCGCTATTCTTATGAACAGCGGCTAGCAATTTGGACTGTAGCGTGGAATAGTCCAAATTGCTTCTGGGGGAAGGAATACGAATATATATTTTTAACTTGGCATTTAGGAGGGGGAGTAAGCGAGCGACGCCATCATTTTCGAGATCCCATCTATTAATCTGAAAGATTCTCTCAAAATGGGTCAAAAATGACCCAAAGTCCTCTCCATCATTAAAAGCGGGAAGGTGGACTGAAGGAGTTTAGGGAATTTCAGCCCGGGAACCGATGGACTGAGAATCAATTTGATTTCAACTCATTTCCAGCTCATGCTTCCTAAATTGTTCACGTTCTTCCATGTCCCTTTTGTTCTTCTCCATCTCTATTTCCCTCTTCAATTTGTTCTCCTCCATCTCCATCTTGTTCTACTCCATCCCAATTTTCCTTCGCTCTTCCCGTTCGTTCCTCTCTTCTTCCTGTACGTAATTTAGCAGGTCTTTTCCCGAAAGACCTAACATTTTACCCTGACTCTTAAATTTTTCTAAGGATGACATTGTTACGCAATTAACTGAGGGAACACTGACCTGCAAATGATCTAGGACACTACCCACGCGAAACGAATACTTGAATATTCGTGAAGGCCTTGTTCACTACCAAAAATCATGATACAGCTACCTACCTCTGCTGTTTCTAAGCCGAAACAAATTAAAAGGGTCCTACCGGAATTAGGACACCAAAGACCATAACTGTTTTGGATTAATAACCAGGAGAGTCTTCGAAATTCAAACACAGTAAAAAAATTAATTACCTGGGGGCCAACACAATCTATATAGATTGTGTAACCAATTTTCCATTTTTCTTGGGCATTTAAATACATATATATATTAATATATATATATATATATATATATATATATATATATATATATATATATATATATATATATATATATATATATATATATATATATATATATATATATATATATATATATATATATATATTACGACAATTACAATATTCTTTCATTTGGATTTTAGACGGATGGTTATTACTCATAAATAGTCAAGTTATAACACTGTCTCACTATTCAAGGCATTGTAATGATAAAAAGTAAGCTCTCCGCATTATAAACACCCACAAGGATCCTGCGCCTTGAGTAAATAAAATAACTAGTTGTACTCAATGATAATCAAGGAACGATTTGATCTAGTATTACGTCCATTTGCCGAGAATCTAAACTTGAGTACATACAGTATGTCTCGCCAAACTGCCCCAATTCTTTAAAGAGCGTTGAGA
Organism: Ceratothoa steindachneri; assembly: GCA_963969495.1. Classification (NCBI taxonomy): domain Eukaryota; kingdom Metazoa; phylum Arthropoda; class Malacostraca; order Isopoda; family Cymothoidae; genus Ceratothoa; species Ceratothoa steindachneri. The sequence continues at coordinate 142,980,293 of OZ018321.1, read as the reverse complement.
GTCATTATACTGTATTCTTCTAAGAAACCATCAGTAAGTTGAAGGAAAGAAATTTGATTGGTTTCTTTTGCTACTGAGCATGTTTTGTCAAGTTCTGAAATGTGCAAAGCTGTTTTACAGCGAGGTGAGTAAATTCAATTTATTTAGATCTTATGTGAAACGTCAATTAATTTGTTGTGTAGGTGATAGAGTGGAATCCATATAAACGGAAAAGGCGGTTGTATTTTCAGTTGGCAGCGTTATAGACTGGAAGAACTAACTCATTGTGCGTTCTATCGTCATAAATTATTAGACTTAGAAAACACTTCCAGCTCTACGAGGGAAGATCTGTGATAAACCTTTGGTATCATGATTTTTTAAGCAATTTTCTTTTACAATTGATACAAAATATTGATTTAAATCCTTTTAGACACATGTTTGATGGATTTCAGGACAAGTATTTTTGCTTATAAATTTGGATAAATTTTTTTGGCAATTGAAGTTAAAGATATAATGTTTTTGGCTGACTGGATGATAAGGAATGGTTCAAGCGCCAAGCCTATTTAGTTGACAACGTGGATGAGAAGTTGAATAAATTAAATTTTTTGCTCCAAGGAAGGAATAATATCTCTATATCTACATAAAGTTCAGAGATTTTGCGTCTTTATTTCTCTCTCGGTATGTCTGCTATAGGGGCAGAAAAAGGAGTAGCTCGTAGATAGTGAAATGCATCATATCATGTATCCTTTTCCTCCGGCGGAGATAATATTGCCTTGTTTCGTCTGTATTGACCTAAAGCTAAAAAATTATTATGACCGAAAAAAAATGGAATCTCGAATTTTTCATTTTTGTTTCCTTTCTATTCAAAAGCGGTGATGATGGGAAATCTATAAATTCTTTTTTTAATCATTTTTTAGGTGGAGATAATGTTGACGTTTGTTGTGTTAATTTAGCTTTACATACCACAATCCGATACATTTACCAAAACCAAAAAACTTGAATTTTTCGAGCACACATAGGTTAACTGGAGTATCTACTAGTATTTTCCAATCATACTCTACAGCAAATATACCCTAACTCATTGAATCTTAAAAATCTTTCAGTTTCGATATCCCAAAGTTCAACTCCAAGTCAACCTGATACCTGTTCTCCATATGAATATTAAGCTACCAATCCTAACTTTTATCTTTTACTTTCACGTAAAAAAGGGTAAAAGAGAAAGGTTATTGACAAAAAGTTGAATTTTATCGACTCTTTCACTTTTTATTTTCAGTAAGTAAATGAATAAAGCAGTATACATTACATTATTGTACACAAGGCATTTGTGCTGATTCAGCATGAGTCATTCTACTGTGTTGTACATTGGCCTTCTGCTTCTATTTTACGAAACAATCAAAGCCTCAATTCCTGGGCGCACCCGGCTCAGCAAAGGACATATATCAGATTCGACCATGAGACTGTGTCTTTGCATTGCTTTCATCTGTAACAACATGGAAAACCTAGCCTTGCATGTATAAGTGGTGGCATACGGTATGAGCAAGTTAAATGCAGTCTCTGCTAGTTTGGGGAAAGACCGGATCTGCTCTTTCCCATATTTTATCAACGGAATGTCTTCAAAAGCAGTTTTCACTACTTTTGACGCTTGTAACTCAACCAGGATCTTCTGGACTTTAAGGTCATCTTCATCATCCAGTTTTGTAAGGAACGGTTGACGGAACCAAGGTCGGATTGGTTTCGTCTCAGACGGAAAATTCTCTTCTATTTCCCTTTCTACTATTGAAAGGTGGGCACCACGTTGTTGATAGGATCTTGGCTAGCTTCTCTTTTTCTGATACAAGCATCTAAATTCTGGAAATTTACCAACTCTTTCCCCGCTGCTTACCGCTTCCCAAGTCCCATTTTCCTCTTTACTACCACCATATTTTTGTTAGCCTCCACTTTGTTCACTCCGTATACTTGGATAGGAAGATTGAGGCCATTGAGGTGCCTGAAAATATCCACAAGTTAGGATATTTTAAGCAGAATTTCTTCGGACTCAAATAGATGTGCTCCTCTCCCCTTGTCCTACCTCAGTAAATAGTAATCTCTACACTCATTCCAAGAAGGCGTGACAGGATCTTTCTTCATGACAACCAACGCACCTCTGTGTGCAACAGCAGGCCTTTTTGACTTGCAATGACCTCCTCGCTGAGCAGGTTGAAGAGCCATGATTCAGGGCCAAGCAAGAATAAAATTCACGGTCTACAATGTCGAGTATAGGACCCCCTTTAGGAAAACGGCTGGGGATTTTGATGTCAAAGCATAGCGGTACAAAACGCAATGTGGTTAGTTCACATGATGTGACTTCTCCTTTTCGAGAGTGATGAATCCTGTTTTTTGCCCATTTATGGCAGGAGCACTATCAGTGCAGATGAATCCAACCTTCTCCCACGAAATCGTATGGGATTCAATCAAAGCCCGACCTCAGCTCTAGTCTTTTAAAGTAATTCTTTTCAAATGAGAAATTCATCTACATATGAATCCTACTTGACAAAGTGGAAACAAAAACACAAGAAGTTCACTGGCGTTAGCGATATCAGTTGTTTCATTCACTTAAAGGCTGATCTGATATGGGTTGTCGTTTATGTTTGAGACAATTTGGTCGAACACATTGGAAGACATTTCATTGATACTGGATCGTATGACGTTATTGGAGAGCAGAATTTTCTTGTCTTCTTTGTTGCCTCCTACTGTACCTAATAAGAGTACACTAAGTGATATGAATTTAATATTAAATTGGCCAAACCAAAGAAACTTACAAAAATATTAACTAGCCACTAACCGTAACTAAAGGTTTGATATATAAACAATATGAATGACTAAACAGGTCTTTCCATTACAACGCCAAACTGCTGATTGTTTCCTCCCACTCACTCATTCCTAGTTCAGTTGTACAAAAACTGTTTTTTCTTTGGTTTGGGTTTGCTATTCTCCACGAATGCAGAAGAAAAACCTAGAATATAAGTATATTCTGTGGTTTCTTTTCTTGAATCACCATTAATATTAAACACCGATTATACATATATTCGGTGTTTTCACTTTGAATTATTGACAACATTAAGCAATCAGTCTTCATTATAATTATGGCAACCACATTACATTATACATTCATCACTGTTTTTGTTTATTATTAGAATTTTTAACAAGTTAATGGGAAAGTATAACCAATCCTATAAATTGATGTAATTTTTATTGATATTTTGACCATAAAAATACAAACCAAACACAATCTTAAAAAATGCAATGAATTAATCTTTCTATTCGAATGTTACTATTAGTTTGAAATATCCTTAATTTAATAAAGAAAATAGTGAACATAAAGTCATTTTTAAAAAGATCGCAGTAAAAGTATAAAACTTCATAAAACTGTAGTTATATCCCTTTTTAAAGAAATATAACTAAATACACAAAAAATAAATCAATTTAAAACTTTACTGGAAAATTCCAAAAATGCTCATACTAAGACCTGAGTGAATTTTATCCAATTTTTCTTTTTGAATTCCTCTTATCTTTGATAAATATTTCGCCAAATAACTGGGTAAAATAATTTCCTTCATAAGTTTAACTTTAAGTCCAGAGGCCTGAAATGTTTTTTTATAGATCAGTCCGTGCAGACCTTTCTCAAATTGCACTTCACATAAATCTTGAAAAAGAGGAATATTATTCTCAGAAGACGCTCTTCAGGTTGTTCTCAACTTTGATACGTTTTTGTAGGCATTAAAATCATAAAGTTGCATTTCTAATACCATTCTGCTCTTCGTTGAAAGTTCCAGTGAATCTCAGAGGTCTCTCATATCATACATATTCTTCTTTTTCCGGATTACTTGTTCAATTTTTCCATGAACTATATCTGGGGCAAAAATGTGTGACCGGTGACAAGATATTTCATTGTGCTTTCCAAGGGTCCAAGATATTCATTGACACTAAAGCGAATGCCGAATATAATGTCCAGTTTTTATTCTGAGTAACGCAATTATCTGCCCAAAATATAAACTTCTTTATATCTATCTTTTCCTTAATTACTTGATATAGGATGATGCAACATCAGGAGCATTTCTACCTCGAAGACTTACATTCCAAGCTGCACAATAGTGATGTTGATCTTTCTTTAACACAACCATTCTCGAGTAGAAAAAACTTTTGCATGTCATTGTGCAATTGAGCCTTTTTGGCATTTTCTTCATTCATATACAATTCATAAAATAAGCGTGTGGAACATTTGTCAACACCAGGTTCAGAAAAACTTATGTTCATTTTCTTTAGTATACTCCGATAGGATTCATATGAACAACGGACTGATGCATGTTTTTCTTGAAATATTTTATACATTGGAGCAACGAAGAGATCTTTTGGAAGGTATCTTACATGTGGAGCAAGATCGCTTCTGAAATGAGAAATAACTGGATTGAAAGTTTCGATGTGATTCATTATTACTCCTCTATTAACTCGATTGGTAGGTTCACGTTTTCCTCTGAATTCTGGAGCTCCAGATTTCTTCGCGTTGATGCCTGCAAAGCTGCACGAGAAGATGTCCTCACGCTGCATCTTGAGAAACTCCTTGTCTTCTTTGTTGATCATGTTCTGCTCGGTACACCGTGTTCATTGTGTTCTTGTGAAAGAGTTTTATCTTAGTTTTTTTATTTTTGTCCCGGTGCTATGCTCCTTTTTGAAGTAAAATTGCTTCATTTTCTTAATGATGGCTACCTGTACATCGTGGTTACTGAATCCATTGTTAACAAGTAATTTTGTTGCTATCTCAATCACACTGTGTGTAACTTTCCAAATTTGGCAATGGATTGAGGCACACTTGATATAAGCGTTAATTACATTTTTCTTGTAACGTTCTGGGTATTCACTTTTTGCATTCCTGCAACTGCAAAGATTGGTGGTTTTTAGGTATACTTTCATCGTTTCATGTCATTGTTTAGAGTAGTTAAGGTGTGGGGAAATGAAAGTTGGTTGTCCTGTTTTCTTTCAACTGTATAATTGAGGGGCAAAGATTCTTTAAATACTTTTTGGAGTGTTTGTGTTTCATCTTCCGATTGTATATATGTGTAAATGTCCTCTATGTATCAGTAGTAGATATGTGGTCTCGGTACTTTTGCAAAAACCCTTTCTTCGACGGCTCGCACTTAAAATATTGCGAATAGGACTCCAAAAGGAGAGCCAATAGCAACTCCGTCTACTTGACGGTACCTATCTCCATTGTGACCATAGAACGGGGCTTCTGATGTGCAGGCGTGTGAGATTAGTCTGATGGTGGCTTTGGGTAGGCCAATAGGGGGCCTATGATTTTGCTTAAAAACACATTATAGCATTATTTCTATTTTTTGGCAACCAGAACTTTTGTAAACCAAGGCTCAATATCCATAGAACCTATTATTCTTTTATGGGCAATAGCTTTAATAATGTCAATGAAATCGGTCGACAATTTTATAGTATAAAGTTTGGGAACGAAAGGGTTAATATTTTGGCCAGCTCATAGGTAGGAGTGCGGATCTGACTTAATATTGGTCTAAGAAGGCTTCCTACCTTGTGGGTCTTCGCATTTCCCTAAGCATAATCAGGAGTTCGGATCTCACTTAATATTGGTCTAAGAAGGCTTCCTACCTTGTGGGTCTTCGCATTTCCCTCAGCATAATCAGGGCTGTAGTCACCAGTTATTTTATTTATTTTCAGGTTTCCTGGTTGTTTGTTCATGCTTCTTATGGTGTTATTTACGTTCCAATTAATGTTTTAAATTGGTTTACTTGTAGATATTTTAAAATTGAGTCTAATCATTGAGTATGGCGTCCGTTTTCGTGAGGTACACTTCTATGGAAATAATAACGAAGATACCTACCTGCTTTGTCTGCTTTTCTATTGGTAATCATAGGGTTATGTTTAAGTTTCTTAGCACACTGGATGAGGCGCAAAGTAAGAAGCTTGGAATTAAAACTCTTTAAAATTAAATAGAGAGAAAGCCGTTGATAAGGGCTATATCGAAGGCTTAAATTACGAAGTTTTAAAGCTTAGGCTCGGTATCATAATGGAGAGGATTGTCTCTAATTACATCTTTGGAAGAAAAGCATTTATTTCTTCCTTCAGGTCTACGTGGGAATCCCCTTCTACCTAGAGACTGAAGTTTTTCAAGAGTGTGTTTAAGTTTATAGCATAGCTTATATCGCCCAGAACATTGGTGTGTATAAATGTTTAGTATACGGACCACATTAGTCTGGTCACAGTAATACCATATAAGATTCCAGTATTTCTAGTAAGAACGGCTACATAAATATCAAATATTAATAGATACGTAGATTTCTGTAAAATTCTAATAAAAAAAAAATTCAAGCTCACTGGGAAGCAAAGAAAGGATCAATAATAATCTAAGAAAATATTACAACTACACGATTGAAGGGAAAAGTTAGCCTTAATGATTTGAATGATGGAGTATCTGTCACAAATACCATATAAATGTAGCAAGAGAAAAACAAGGTATGCGGCTATTCTATCGTCTCAGAGACATGAGCCTCAAACGTAGAAAAAAATCGATCTACAAGTCACTGTCGAAACAATGCTTGTATACACACTGATTTCACTCCAAGCCCTATCCAGATCAAACAGAAGGAAACTTAAAGTAGTGCAAAACATGTCCATACGCCTATATTTCAACACAAAAGAAAAGATAGACAGACAATTAAGAAATATACGAATAGGGCGGGTCATACTTTGGAGCAACCATATATTTTCATTAAATCCTTTAATGAGGAGGGCTTAACTGATAGATTTTCCGGTGTAGCTTTTGAAAAAGAACTTTATTTTCTTATAAAATTGCTCCTACCTATGTGCATCAATTTCTATTTAAATAAAAGTAAATTTTTTCCCTTGCGTCCCGAGCTTATGTAACCTATTTTCATATAATCAAATTACACACAAACACAAAGTAACCTCAAATTTACATGTTTATTGAGTGAGAAAAGTGTAGGTAAAGCTTCACATATAGCTGCATGTGTCACTTTAGGTCTTATTCAAAAGTTAAACTTTACCAGAGCACACAAATCTTGTTTTGAGTCATTCCTGGACATCAGACGTCTACTTCTCTTTTGTGCCCTGGTTCCTCCCTCCCTCTTTTCATGTGAGAGATACTTGGAAGAAGCCTCAGTCATCATTCTTATAACTCTCACAATGATTGTGTGTGACAAGGCTAGTCAGATACTTTTATAAGAGAGTCAATGAAGTTTTTCAATTCAGAAGTACTTAAAGCGCAAGTTAGAGGTGGTTCAGAGACATCCTCTGATCAAGTGATCAGATCTTCAATCCTGGTAGCTTCACAAATAAATGTCTGGTGTCCTTCTAAGCCCTACAAAGAAGTCTCTCAGTTAAGTATCTGGGTTTCCTTTTACCCTGATGGTCTGGATCCTTTTCTCCCCTTAAGTTCCTTCCGCCTGATCTTGAAAGCATAGGAGGGTTTTAAGGATGGCTTCACTGTATGCATACTATGCTGATCTCTTAACAGTTGCAAAACAATATCCAACCCCTCCTTCCTGTCGGACCTAAGGCAGTGAAGTTGATAAAAAATGTGCCTGTATCTCTCGGTCCAAGAGTGCTTAATCTTAACCTTAAACTAGCATGGGTAATATACACCTGTGATGAACTCAAATATCTTTCCTAGATACTTAAATGCTTTTCCTTTGAGCTCATGCTTCGGCACCCACAGCCGAAGAAGTCCGTTAGCTGTGGTCAGCCAGCGACTGTGGTTTACTGGTTCTATTTCCAATAGAGAAAGCCCTGTAGGAAGCAATCCATCTCTGATTGCCGATACAATTCTATAGCCGTAGTGTTGATCAGTGGAAATATCTTGCACCACTTCCTGAGGTATCTTGGTAAGAGGAGGATCTAAAAATATTTGAGTGCAATCTAGGTTGATATCCAAGTGTGTAACAGAGTTAAGGAGCTTTCCTATTGGTCCGGAATATCTGTTGTCAGATAGCGTTGTGCCATCCGGGTTGATAACACTGGGGAACAATGTATTTGGTGAATTGAAAAAAGTACATTTTCCTACCTAATTTGAGCATGCGGAATTCAAATATGAAATCAAATTCTCTAAATGCTACAGATTTTTCGTAATATCAATAACTAATATTATACAATAATTTTTATTTTATCACGCCTATCATCATGCCCTGAAGTAATTTGAAATCATCCTTTTGTGTTATTCTATTGCATATGAGAAGAAAATTAACTTACACCTTAGGATTACAAATACTGTAATCAAATAGATGCTAATTTTTTAATGACCGTATATCAGACTGGAAGACCTCTTCTTGATTTCCATCGTGCGAATTTTGCGTTTGTAACGCTTTCTCTTGTAAGTCTTCTCTGGCTGATCTCTTCTAATCGTCCAGCAATAGTTAGCCATCAAGTGTCTATCCAAGTGACCTTGGTAACGCTCTTCCATCGTCATCAAGTCCTGATGGAAGCGTTCCCATTGTTCGTCGCTCACGGCTCCAGATTCTCTGGGAATCAGTCGAGGTGACTATTCAGGAAATGCAGCTTCACACTCATATTACATCCTAGATCACGATATACTAAAAGCATATTAGTAACCAGATCCTCATAGTTATGCGCTTTTTTGTTTCCCAAGAAGTTACGAACAACGGCAGAAAATGAGAACGAGACTGCCTTCTCTTTTTCATTCATGGTGTTCACGAATCTAGAATCACTCAGAAGTTTTCGGATTTGTGGACAATCAAATACTTCTGCTTTTATTTTTTCGTATGAAAAAGCAGGAAACGCCAAAACTATGTACTGAAAACAATCATTGTCAGTGCTCAACGCCTTGACATACTGTTTCATCAACCCCAGTTTGAGATGAAGTGGAGGGAAAACGATCTTCTCTAGACTTACGATTGGCTCATTAACAATGTTTGGCATTCTTGCTTTCAAAGTTTCCTGAACTAGCCAATCATTTTGGGACCAGTGTTTGTCACGGGATCGACTGTCCAACATACAGATATATCAGGGAAACTTTGTATATCCCTTCTGCTAGCCAAGCAAGGAGGAAGTTAATCATCTTAAGGTCTACACATATGATCCAATTGTGTTCATGTTACTTAAGTAAATCCATGACCATTCTTATGTCATCATGCGTTTCTCGCAAATGGACAGAGTGACCGAGAGCAACTGCACCAAAGTCATTGCCATTATGCAAAAGGACACACTTGAGGCTACGCTTGGAGTTATTTAAAAACAGTCTTCACTCAGCACGGCTATAGGTGCCAAGTCGCAACTCAGGAAACAAACCAGGAACATCGTGGCAGTATATAAATTGTTTGTCCTCAGAGAAATACTTAGCAAATGTACTCTCCCTTGTTCGGTAATATTACACCCATACCGACCTGTCAAGCATATGTCTTTTACTCAACCTGGAGGATAAAAGTTCTGCAGCTTTCTTAGAGAGCGCCAAATCACGTATCAAGCCATTCAAATCCTCTTGATTGAAATAGTGAGGAGCTAATGACTGTTCCGCATCTGATGATGAATCTACAGACTCTGAATCAATTCCGTGGACGTTTATATCAGGTACATTATTTTTTATCCTCGGAGGAAGCATATCCACTAATAATTGGAACTGGTAAAGAGTCGGAATGAGGTACTGACCGGATGGCCGAGGGAATGTTAGGATAGTCGATCTTTTGCCGATTTTTCTTGCCAATCCTTTTAGTATTCCCCAGACTGAAATAATAGTCCGATACATGATCCTTTGTCTTTCGCCACACCATGGGGATTTCAAAAGGAAGACCATTTCTCTTTCCTTTCCTCCGCTCACGAAGAAGTTCTACACAACTATGGCAAACAGACTTGGGGCTAACTTCTTTTATTGATCACCAAATGGAACATCAAATTATGCCTTATAATTGCGGATAACAAAGTTTGATATATTGCACCTTTGACGAACTAGCATGTAACAGCCACATATGTAGCAAAAGGTATCTGGATCATTAACGCAATTTCCTCTTGACGAAGCCATCACTCTAACATGAAGCCTGAAAAAAGAAACAATAATATCAATATTTTGCGCAATAACACTTATTACTATCTTACTACTATGTACTTTTAAGTATTTGCTTTTTACAAGCACCCTCTTTGTCTGTCCGGAAAGCAGTTTTCGGGGAAAGGAGAAAATAGAAATTACAGAATAATTATAGCATGTAGGTAAAAATGGATTATATATTTGAATTCAGCATGAAAAGACAAATTAAATCTGGCATAAAAATCTAACTCACCAGAAAAGGGGATTAAAATTATTCCATTGTATACTTAGATGACGGAGAGGGAGCTCCCCAGTGTGTAGGTTACAGACCAACCAAACAAGCTTTTTGCCCAAATGGAGCTCCATTTTTCGCATTACTCCAAGAGTACAAACCTGCATCGAGAAAATCAAGTGAGGCAAAAATAATATGGATAAATAAATAAAGTATATAGCGGTCCCTATAACTAGGTTGCCCCCAACGGCCGAACAATCTTCTCATCTTAGTTACAAGTGCACCTGCTCTCCTACTAGAGACTTAAGAAAAAAGTGCTGCTGGGAACTTCGGAAACCCTGGTAGGAGAAGCCATTACTCATTGATTAGAGACAAGACTTCGTTGGCTGTCCTCAATCCCACTGAATTTTCTCCACTCATCCTGCAGACTCGGAGGTCGTAGGAGGGAGAGCTATTACTCCTCAACAAGAAGGACCAAGAAATCAGCAAACCAAGATAAATGGAAGAAAAATGGAGATACATCAAGAAAGTAATCGAAGATTAAGGACCAACCCAGCCCAGAAAAATACGTAAGTAAGATAAATAGAAGACAAATGTTTGAAGGGGCAACTTAAAGAAAAAAGGAATTTCAGTCAAGAAAGAAGTAAATAGATTCGATAAAGAGAAAATCAAGAGAAAATCAACAAAAATATGGATAAATAAATAAAGTTATAATAAAGAGCTCCCCCTCCATAGATCTCTGCGTCTTACTAAGGATATCCTCCGAGTAGCCTTGCTCTCTGGTTGCCCACTTGGGAGCTGCGACATATGTGGAATGACCAACCACTAGGTAACTTCCCGTCGATGTGCGTGGCAGTCCTAGGCTGCTATTACCAATCGCTGACACACCTAGTGTGGACTCAAGAAAAGTCAGACCCCGTTCTTTTATAGTGGCCACAAGTATGGGAATTTACCGTGTGTTTAGATGCTTTTCAAATTTTTTTTAAATGCGAGAGTTTCCCACTACGTCTATCTCTCTCTCAATACCTGCCCGACCTTAGTGTTGGGGCAAACGAGAAGCTAAATGTCGCTACCACTTTTACAAGAGGAGGTACTCCACTCTTAAAATCTGAATGCGGCAATGGGTGTTCCCTTCAACCATCTTCGTCGCTGACCTCAAACCGCTCTACTTTTCTGGAGCGGTTTCTCTGTGGCCTCTTCAAGTCTCTTCTATTGGAGAAGATGCTTCTTCATCTCCTTTTCGAAGAAGTTGGGGCATTACCCTTTTACCGCCCTTTAAGGAGTTGCCTCCTTGCGACTCTACACTCGCAAAGGTTCCCATTTTGCTTTCTTAGGGACCTGCTAAGGAGACGGAAAGACAGAAAATGCGCCATTTCGTTCTCCGCTTCCTCTTTGGAATAAGATGACCCACCACAACCTCTTTGATGGGTAAAAGTTGGTGTCGTCCTATGGGCCTTGCCGACCCCGCTCGTTGATCCGAGGTTTGTTAAGTTGATGGGAGCCGCCCTGCCGATTTTCTCTTTCTTATCAATACACGTCGCAATGCTGGCTCCAGTGACGTTCTTGACAAACCATAGTGCTTTAAATTCCCAGGTAGAGATACATAATACTTTAGGTGCCACTCCTGAGGTAGAGATCGTCCAGGAGGTAACTTTGCGACAAATAACAGGGTTGTCCATTGCTAGGATCCTATGTGCAAAGTCATCCTGAGCCAGTAAGGGACCCTGACGAAAACAAAAGAGAATAAGGGTTCCCTACCCTAACTACAGGAGTCATATCTAGTCTGGTTAAACTCTGATGGAAGGAGCTTAGAGCAGTAGAATGGTGTAGATGGCATGTTTATCCTCCTAACCGGGCTACTCTAAGAGGTGCGAAAGTGGGCTGGGAGGCGAAGGCCAGGACGATCTGTGTCTTTTTCTTTCAATTTCCTTTTCATCTCATTTCAGACTACCAGGAGCACTCGCACCTAAAATGGCAACCAAGTATCCCGGACGTGCCCATCCTCTACAACTAAAGCAGACCTGTGAGCTAGGTTCGGTGTAGGCAGGGCGAACAAAACATAAGATTTCAGCTATACCATAGATGCCTATGAGGGAATTCCATGTGGAATTTCTTGTCCAGCACGTAGCTTCCTTACGCTGTAGAAGGTTCTTTTAAGCTAAAATTGGTGAGCCTAACCCATCCCCCTGCCTTCCACAAGCGGGAGCCTCAAACCGCATCCACCACGATTCACCTTTACATGAGCTATAATAGCCTCGGCAAGAAGATTCGAGTCCTTCCGAAAGTATAACTGTTTCCCACTAAATCCCCTCCCCCTCGCGAGGAGAGCCTCAGACATATATATTGCTCGCTTCCTATGAGACAAGGACAGAGTTGATAAGTCTCGCCCGAACCCAAAAAGATTCCGCCTAGTTCCAAGTCAGGTGCTAACAACAAAGGAAAGTGGCAGCTGAACTATTTGTGTGTTGGAATTAGCTCCAGCCAGTGAGTTAATTCCAGTTTACAATCGCCACCTAGTGATTTTTCCGAATTCTCTCATCAACTCCTGTCAAAGCCCTCTTCGTTCGCCCCTCGTTTTCGGGTGGCGAAAATACGCCCCCCCCCCCTCTAAACTAGTGGTTTTCCGTCCCTCGTCTGTCCGCCTGTGAGTTATTGGTCCCTCCCTCATAGATATAATATGTGATTGATGTAATATAAAGTCATACCACGACATATATATTTATTAATATACATATTATATAATTTTGGTGTCAAGTGTGTTTGGGGTTGTTACGAACCTGTGTCATTTTAATTCCGTCATTAAAAGTTCTCGTGTTATCCACGTCTACCCCTTTTATTTTAATATTTGTATTGTACTGGCAGAAAGAAGGCAAGTTTAAGTTAATTGAAGAGCAGTGAAACGTAATCCATTTAAATTTGGTGTTGGACTCCAGGTAATTATTTTTTTTTTATTGTGTTTGAATTTTGGAGACTCTACTGGCTATTAATCCAAAAGAGTTAAGGTCCTTGGTTAAGGAGGTTGGTACCTGTATCTTAATTTTTTTTTTGTGATCAAGGCCTTCACGAATATTCAAGTATTCGTTTCGCGTGGGTGGGTAGTTTCCTAGCTCGTTCGCGTATCAGTGCTCCCTCAGTTAACGGCGTAACAATGTCATCCTTCGAAAAATTCAAGAGTCAGGGCGAACTGTTAGGTCTTTTCGGCAAAGACCTGCTAAATTACGTACAGGAAGAAGAGAGGAACGAACGGGCAGAGCGAAGGGAAGAGGAACTAAGCTAAACGGAGATGGAGAACAAACTGAAGATGGAGATGGAGGAGAACAAAGTGAAAATGGAGATGGAGAAGAACAAAATGGAAATAGAGGAGAACAAACTGAAAACGGATATTGAAAACAAACTGAAGATGAAGATGGAGATGGAGAAGAACAAAATGGAAGAACGTAAACAAATTAGGCAACATGAGCTTGAAATGAGCCGAAATCAAATATATTCTCAGTCCATCGGTTCCCGGGCTGAAATTCCCCAAACTCCTTCAGTCAACCTTCCCGCTTTTAATGATGGAGAGTACTTTGGGTCATTTTTTACCCATTTTAAGGAAATCTTTCAGATCAATAAATGGGATCTCGAAAATGATTGCCTCACTCGCTTACTTCCCCTCCTAAATGCCAAGTTAAGGATATCTTCGTATCCCTTTCCCGGGAAGCAACTTTGGACTATTCCACGTTAAAGTCCAAATCGCTAGCCACTGTTCATATGAATAGCGAATTCTACCGCTTCCGATTCCGCCAGGAAAGGATCCGTCCTGGTCAAACATTTTGGCAACACAGGTACATCCCCCAAAGACACCTTCAGTGTTAGCTGGATTCGTGCCAGATTCCCCAGGTCTACGAGTCTCTTCTGAGCCTCTTACTTAGGGATCAGCTTTTAGCCGCCGTAGCTCCCGAAATTTTGGCCTTCATTAAGGATAAGCGTTGTGCCACTTTCAAGGAGTGCTTAAAAGAGGCCGATGTCTACGCGGGTAGGTTCGATTTATACCCTAAGGATGTTAAAAAGGCCCCCCAATCGCCCCCTAAAACTAAATTTTATGGTCCTAGGACCCCCTAAATTCGTTCTGAGATTTACAAAAGTTCCTAGTCCCTCGAAGCCAAGAAACTTCGATCCATCTAAACACCATGACGTTAAGCCCGTAGTTTCTTCTCCCTCGTTTGTGCTGTTGTAAAAGAACCCGATCTTCTGCTACACTTGCGAGTTCCTGGCCATTACCGCACGTACTGTCCTCAAAACTCCCGATTCGCAAACTCTTAGTCCCACCAATTGCACCAAATCTGGGCCACCGTTGATCCTCCTCAGTCGCCTAAGGCGACTCCCGATCCTCCCTCATCCGCTAAAGACCCGGTCCATCAGGTAAACTTTCTCTTTAATGAGGACAACCCTGGTGGATTGAAGTTCAAATACGGAACTGTGAACCGTTGCCGATTATCTACCCTCGTAAGTGAAACTGGGTGCACCTGTATTATAGTGTCTGAGGACCTACTCCTCCCTGTTGGGCCCGACCACAAGGAATTTGTGGTAGCCCACGACTACCTTGGCTGGGCTAGTCGTTTCCCAGTAATTCGTTGTCACATCGAGTGTGACTATATGTCTGGTAAGGCCGAAGTGGTATTTGCCCCAATCCAGTTCTGCTCAGTTTTGTTCGGTCAGAACCCCGTAATTCACGACCATCCCGTGGCCCAGCCCGTGATTAACCGTACACAGGCATCCCTAGAATCCTGTGCACCTGTCCCCCTGGAAATCTCTATCGACCCAGAGTTCCAAGAACTCCGGAGCAACAAGTTTTCCCGCTCCTAGAAGGAGTGCGCAACTCTCCCCACCCTCCTTTGGGAAATAACTGTAGCCCTTGAGCGTAAGGCCACCCGAGGTAACAAACGAGTGTCGTATCTCGTGTAGAGGGACTCATTGCGAGGTATAAGACCTACTTTGACCTTAAGTCACGAGAACAAAAATTCAAGCCTCGCGTGGAGGTACTGATGCTACTTCCCACGGGAAGCAACTAAGTCCTTAGCCACTAAACGGGACCCTAGCCCGTTTTCGAAGCTAGAAGCCCCGCGGATTACCTCATCCATACTCCAGCGAGAGTTAAATTCTCTAGATTTAACCTTTTTAGGCCTATGTTCGTAAATTCCCCGCTGAGCTCAGATTTACGTTTTTTTGTGTGTGTACACCTGTCGGAGAAGGTCAGAATTTCGCTAGACCCTTGATAATTCTAGTTTAATGGGTGGGATGATCCTTTCCTACGCAACTGCTCTGTAAAGCATCATTTTTCGGTGGAGAGATGTGTGTGGGTATTCCACGTGGAATTTCTTGTCCAGTACGGAAATTTCTTGCGCTGTAGAACGTTCTTTTAGGCTTACATTGGTAAGCCTAACCCTCCCCCTTCCACGAGCGGTAGCCTGAAACTGCGTCCACCACGATTCGCCTTCACACGGGCTAGAATTGCCTTGGCAAGAAGATTCGAGGCCATTCGAGAGTAGAGCTGTTTCCCACTAAACCCCTGTTCGTTGGAAGAGCCTCAGACATATATATTGCTCGCTTCCCATGAGAAAAGGACAAAGTTGAGAAGTCTTGCCTGAAACCAAGGAGATTACCCCTAGTTCCAAGTCAGGTGCTAACAACAAAGCAAAGTGACAGCTGAATTATTTGTGTGTTGGAATTAGCCCCAGCCAGTGAGGTAATACCAGTTAACGATCGCCACCGAGTGATTTTTCCGACTTCTCTCATCAACTCCTTTCGAAGCCCTCTTCACCCACCCCTCGTTTTCGGGTGGCAAAAATACTCTCCACTGGACCAGAAGTTACTGCCCTCCTCCTTTTTTGGAGTACCGTCATCACTTTAACATCCCGCTCAAAAGTCCCAGGTGGCCTCACCTCATTTGCAGAAGACTTCCGTAAGCCAACCCCTCTCCCCCTTCAGTAACCTAATTGAGTTAATTTTCCCCCTCCCCTCCCATTTGAATAATCTCCTCCTGTAATACCTTAAGTTTTAACTTCATTGTCTGATTTATAACTACGATTCTCCCCTTCGTTTAATGATGTAATTTTGCCCATTGATTCTCTGTGGTAATTTTGCCCATCAATTCTCTCATTTTTTTATGTAAATAAAATTATATTTTTTTGTAATGCCTCTTTAAATGACCTTGAGCTTTGCCATTGTCCATAATTTACCTGACCTTGTGGCACTCTCTCTCGCTACTCAGCTCCTCTAAACTAGTGGTGTTCCGTCCCTTCCTCTGTCCGCCTGTAAGTTATTGGTCCCTCCCCCATAGATATAATATGATATTGATGTAATATAATGTCATACCACGATCCTGCCTTTCACTCAATTCACACCCCAATTTAGGTTAGCCCAAGCATCTTAAGATCCCCATCCTATCAACATTCATCTTCCTACGCGTCATATCGTGTCGCAGATGCTCTTCTCTTTAGGCTAATGAGTTATCCATGTTCATATTTTTACTTCACACAATTTTACCACTTCACTCTTACCTGAAAGAGATTGTACTGTTCCCTGTGATTGTGTCCTTAAAACATATGCTGGCCATCTTGGCGAACCACAAACAAGTGAGCTACACTGGTCAAACTTTTGAAACTTGTCCTCTCCTTAATGCAATCCTCGCCAGTCTCGAATAAATCGGAAAGCCTTCCTCCCATTTAAAGTGTCACTGGGATTTTAATAAGATTTCAGCCCATTTAATAAAAGCAATAGGATTGCTAATCAACTATGGCAGTTGGTAATTCCTTAACTCGCAAAAGATACAAGACAAAATTGAACGGAAAGAATTTCACTCAAAGATTTTAATAGTCGAACCTGTTCTGTAAGAGTTTCATTGCTTGAATACTTGGTTTATAAGTTTACTATCTTCGGACGAGGCGTAATTCTTTTAGTCGTACCCTATTTGTGAATTTTATAAATATTTGGATTGTTTTATTATTTATTTTATTTGCATTATCTGACAGCAGACAAACATTAAATATTAGACTTCAATGTATGCACTCTTCTTTTTTAAATGGGAGATGAAAGAACCTGGAGGCTGAGGTTGACTTCCCAATGACCTTGAAATTACGCTCCGTCTGCTAGCACTTTGTTGTGGTTAAAGATTCTTAAGTCATTCTTATGAGCAGATATTTTTCAGAATTTGACCTCCTGGTGGACCTCAAGATTAGGACACTGATTGATTGCACCGCAGCCCTCATTCACGAGGAGCAAAGTGTACCTTCAATCTGACATGTGAAAAGTTCAGGTAGGTGCGGACCCGCAGTTTACGAAACTTTCCAGCGAGTTCCCAACCTGATTAGAATATAGGAGAGGGGATGAGGTTACCGGTGAGATTACCAGTTTATGGGTGATATAAGTTACTGGTTTGCGGATGCGTTGTGGGTAATTATAAGGGCTTGTAGAGAAGACTCCTCGTTGCTATTTCTACAGGTGACGCAGACTTTAGGCAGTGGGGTTACTTTACGCCTCTGTTAAATTAGTTCTGACTCCTTATAATTCCTCCCGAGGGTTATGCTTTAGGCTGGGCTTACAGAAGGTGGCTCCGTAATGGGCGTAAATAAAGGAGTTTGAAAGGACGCGGCAATGAAAACATAACTATATTCTTAAATTTGCCTACTGAAAGGGGCAAGTGGAAACGTCTCGAGTTCTTTGTGGTCAATGTGTAAGCTTTCTTTTTTACGCGAAATATCGAGTCTAAAGTCAGCAGGACTTAGGCGAGTAAACGGGATTTCGTCACGATACTAAGGGAATGAATTGAGTTAAGGAATAATGAATCTGAATAATCAATGACCCATGAGAGTCTGCTTCTATATATAGATATTTCGTCTCTAAGGGGTGTGACCTTGACTTGTTGCTGGGGCGGACCTGGTGATCTAGTTTGTACCTTATTTCCAACTCTTCGGCGGAGTTAACGACAGCTCTGTGTACCTATGTAGATTTAGCTTTATTATAGGGAATCGCTTGCTACAGGTCTCTGTGAAATTTGTCTGGTTAGAGCCTATATTTGCTCAGCTGCTGATAAATATTCCCTACGCTCGTATGTTTGTTTTTGTGCGATCCTCTTATTTTTCCAGGTGGTCTCCTTTGATATCTGTGTTTCCACGCTAATCTAACGACCGCTTGCCTATACTTGTCAGTTTAACATATATATATATATATAAATATATATTTATATATATATATATAGTTTCATTGTCTAATTATCTTTGGTCCTTTATTTATTAGTCTTGTCATATTATTTCCTTAATTTACACATATAAAAAATTTTAGGATTTGATAAATACACTTAGCATCCATTTGTGTATTTCATCGCTGTGTCTATTAAATCCTGCACTTTGGTGCCAGAGGCCTACATATTTTATAGAACAAGGTCTACAGGACTCGCCTCCCAGTAATGGAGTTACTAAAAAAACATGCATTATAAATACATAGGTATATATATATTAAATACATATTCCACGCAGACCTAATGTCTAACAGTATTTGTAGTATTCGTACAGGACATCATTGTTTGTAAGCACATACATTTGTACTCAGCAAAACGGGCCTAAACCATGTTCTGCCATATAATACATAATAATATAGGTCATTTGTCATTAAAGTTACCCTGATATTTTCACTGCAGATACGAGTTTGTTTTTCGTCGATAAGTATGCCACGCGCACAGTCCACCAAGAGATTCAAATACTTAATTAAGTAAATTCCTAATACAGTGATTTGGTTTCTGCGTCCACAAAGACCACCTGTGCGATTGGCGAAGACTAGGAATAACTATATCCGTGTGTACCTCCCCGTGCACTTTTATTTTACCGTCATTATCTGTCGTAATATTTACACTAGACTCGTGCAATTCAACCGAATTGACCAATTTAGCCGGTATTATCGACACACTCGGCCCCGTATGAATTAGGATCTCACATTTATTTTTATTTTCTTTAGCGTTGATTGTTAAAACAGATGGTATACCAGCAGCCGCACTTGCAATCACATGTCGTGCTAGTTTTCTGCCGGGGTTGGCGAAGATAACCTGGAGGAAGGTTTCATCTGCAAGTGTTCTCTTCTCTTTGGCCACCTGTCCCCAGGTTTGCAGAATTCCGCATTCTTACCAGTGTACAAATGTGAACAGCAGTCTACAGGTCTTTGGTTACTTCGAAAAGTTTGAAATCTCATCGATATATTATAAGTTCTGTGATCATTATTTTGCAGCACAAAATTGGGATGGTTCCCATTAGAGTACGCACCCATGAGCACGGATGGCGCACTACCCGTAGGACTTACATTATTTATATTATTATTATGATTAGGAATACACATATCCAACAAAGAAGTGGCACTACGTACTAAACATTCACTGCTATCATTAATAGTAACACCCTGTGCTCTAGAGAATGGCATTAGTTCATCCTTAAGCTTTCCTTACTTGGGTAGGGTAAGTTCCTTCTGGGTAGCAATTATGGACACAATGTTGGCTGGCAATGCGTCACAAGTTCATCACTAACTCCTACCCGTAGCGAATTTCTCCTTATTTGTTCCAAATTGTTACAAGGTCGACCGGTGAGCGTGGAGGAGTCAAAAAGATTCTCGAAAAGCTCGGGTTTCAACAACTCGAAGAGCCCAATCACCTCAGTCCTTAAGAGCTGGTAATTATGAGCGGATAGGATTGCAGCCGGAAGACGGTCGACGATCTCGCGAGGTAATGCAGCCAAAACATGAAAGAATTTAGTATCCTCCTTACTTAATCTTGCCATGTGAAACTGGGCTTCCGCAATCTTTAGCCAACCTGCAAATGCAGCTTCGTTAAAGACGGGTCCTTGATGGTGAGAGCGTTTACGATCTCCCTGTCTTTTTGTCCTGCCTGTTAATGGTCTAATGCGTCTATTTTCTTTTACCTTCACTGTCTGGCTGAAAAGGGTCACCGGGGGGAGCGGTGATGTTACCGGGAGTATACTAGTTTGTTGATGCGTGGTCGGTAATTATATGGGCGTGAATTGAGAACCCTTGTTTCTAATGCACTGGAAAGAGGAGGAAGACTGTAGTCATTGCACCTACTTTACACTGTTGTTCAATCAGTTCTGACTCCTCATAATTTCTCACGACGGTTATGCGTTAGGCTGGGCTTATGGAAGGTGGCTCGGTAGTGGGCGTAAATAAAGTGCTTTGAAAGGACGCGGCAGAGAAAATATCACTTTATTCTTAAATTCGCCTACTGAAAGGGGCAAGTTCTTTGCTGTCAATGTGTAGGCTTTTTGTTTTATGCGAAGTATCGAGTCTAAAGTCGGCAGGACTTAGGTGAGTAAATGAGATTCCTTGACGCTACCCTGGGAATGAATTGAGTTAATGAAGCAGAAATAATGAATCTGAAAAATCAATGACCCATGATAGTCTGGCTCTCTCTCTCTCTCTCCATATATATATATATATATATATATATAAATATATATCGGCGTATGTTGAGAGCAGCTTCTCATTTATACATGTTTTGTTAAAGACCAGGTTGTATTTGGATTTTAGCAATTTTATTTTGGAACGTTCCAACTGGCGAATGCAGTTTTTTGTATCTGGTTGGATATTAAAGATCAGTTCTGCCGTCTTAAGGCAAAAAGCATTAACTGCAAAATTGTCAATTTTGGGAAAACGCAAAAAACGGATTTCGGCCTCAAATAAGGATCTGATAACATTAATCGTAATTTTTTTTTTTTGGGGGGGGGGTAATTGTAAGCATTCATCTATATGAATCTTGCAATATAATTTGGTTTAATCAGTTAATAACTTCAATATATTCAAATTTGTCCAGTAAATTTTGACTTAATGCTTTTTACTTGAAAACAGTTATAATAATTGGGTCATCTTATAATAAAATGATTTTTGTGGAAAAATGGTATAGGTATACCTATATCTAAATAATTGATAGGTACCTATTATATCATTAGACTCTATTGGTAAATACATATTTTATCATTTTAACTTTTACCAGAAAAGTTTGGAAAGGAAAATAAAAAAGATACATTGCAAAGCAATATTATTACAAAAAACAGAAAGAAAACATTCTAGACAACATAACTAGGTGGGTAATTGAAAATATTTTTTCCTTAGTTAATGCAGGAAACCTAAAAATAAAAATAAATCTTTGGTAAAACTTTACTTTTCCTACAAACCTAATTGCAGCAAACAAAAGACAACACGATAATGAAAAAGAAATATTTGCAAAAATAATGAAAATTATGGCAAATCTTATAACTGGATAAGAGAGCAAAAATAGTTCAAAAGTATACCTAGGTATATGAATAGAGCTACCTACCTATACGTAAAAATATCAATTTAATTTTTTTTCCAACAAACAAAATCTTGCAATTATTGAAACCTCATTGCTGCATACGTAATGTCAGCAATCAAAAGAAAAAAAATTGGGGTTTATACGCTTCCAAGAAGATCTGGGCTGTTCTTGCTTTCTGGTAAATTGATCCAAAATTCTTTCCTGTTTTCAGGCATTAAACTTCAAGCTTGTCTAAAATATTTTCTTTCTTTTTTGAAGATAAGCCTCTTGGGCAATCTGACATAGGTTTTTTCAATAATTTTTTTGTGAAATTTAAACTAGCATGAACAAAGTCTGCAACTTTAAAGTCTCCCTTGTAGTTGGTTTTATATTTTAAGATACGGCTACCCTTTTCAAATTTTGCTTCCACAATCTCTGCAAACAATGGAAGGTTTGTTTCTTTTATCCCTTCACGAAGCCGAGTTTTTCTCTTGACCGAAATATCCGAAATATCGTTAAAACAGGCACTAAAATTAATATCTAATACTTTCAAATTTTTAACGGATGCATCAATAACTGATTTCAAATCTTGATAGTCATAGATATTATCCTTTTTCCTAATATTTTTTTCTATGTGGCCGTGGATGCCATCGGCGGCCATGAAGGTGTGCCCAGGCACTAGATACTTAAAGGTGATGCTATTGACTTGTTCACTGGTGTTAACAAGGATTATCATTGCGCTGTAAAGTGCCCAATTCTTATTTTGGGCGGCGCAATTGTCAGCCCTAAAAATGAAATTAGCAGCCTCTCTTTCTGTTCTTATTAAGTCTAAATAAGCATTGGCCACATGTTCCTTGTTTTGGCCAGCAATTGATTCTGTCCAGAGGACTGCATAATGATTATAAGTCGATTTTTCTTTTTGGCCGATACATGCAAATGTCTCATTAAAAATTATCAGGCGTGGAGTAAATACACAAGTTTTTAAACCTTTCATAATAGGTAAAAGAAGTATCTTTTGCATATCAACAGCAAAAACTTGGGTTGTAGAATCCCATTTTTGAGAGCAATCGTAATCATATGCTCTTCGTGCATCTTTTGCAAGTTCATTATGCATAGTCCATTTTGCTTTCAGTGATTCATCTAATATACCTGAATAATTTTTAAAATATAAACAGGTGTCGCAAAGATCAGTAGAGTCAGTTCCAAATCCAATATTTAGTTTGTTAAACACTCTTGAGTATGTAGCGTAGGAGCAAAAATCAGGGTTCTCTTCAATAAAGGTTTTATATAAATCCTTCACTGTTAATTCAGGGGATAAATATCTTCTATTTGGAGCGTGCTCCCTCCTATAATGCGAAATTTGGGGATTCATCTTTTCTATGTGATCAATAATGATTTCTTCATTTTTCTTGTTGCTAGGTTCATGTTTTCCCCTCATATCAAAAAACTCGAAATCACTTAAAGAAATAGATCCACCTAAACTAGTAGAAGCTTTTTTAAACACATCCAAAATAATGCGATTACTTGAAAAGCCTATTGTGTGTAAAAAACTTGTCTGACACACTTTGAATTCTGACCCTGACTCATTTAAGAAAGTGTATACGAAGGTGCATGACTTTGTAAAGCATGAGGAATTGGAGCGTCTGCGCTCAGTCGTGGGGTTTTTCTTTATTCTTCCTAAAAGCCACTGCTTTTGAACAGATTTGTCCATTTTCCAAAACTCACTATGTATGGTATTCCGCAATTCAGGAGAAGTGGATTTAGTACACTGTTGCTTACACGAATCTTTGCAGGGAGGAAGCAATGGATGTTTTTCTCTTTGAGCTTCTAATTGAGCTTTAGCTGTTCGTAATCTCTTTGATTTTTTTCTTTCATCAGCTGCTGCAGTTTCTTGACTATTTTGTTCAGGGGAAGAAGTTGAATATTCTGAGAGGGTTCTTGAGGGCTTTGTTCCAGGAGAAGAAGTTGATTATTCTGAGAGGGTTCTTGATGATTTTGTTCAAGGGAAATTTGAATGTTTTGAGAAACTTCTTGATGTTCATTTTCATCTATACTCCTATTTGATTCAGCATCATCATCATTTGGAATAACTCCACTGTAAAGGATAAAAAAAATTTATTAGCTTATTAATTATATAGAAAACGATATAGAAAATTGAGCTATATATATTATATATGTATATACTATGATATATGTCTGATCTTATCTGTGTGTGTGTGTGTCACACTCTGCAGAGCCTAAATGGGGGCGTATTGGGAAAAATTATATATATATCATCTTATGTAATTTGGGGCTGCGGGGTGCTTAAAACTATTTCCAAGTCCGTATGACCAATGGTTAAAAAGTTATGAACCAAAAGCTTGATCTATATATAACTTTTACATGCACAGAAAGACATCCAAAACTCTATTTCACATAAATTTTAGTATATTAACCTCACTAATTTAAGAGAAATTGTAGAAAGAATCATGTTGTGCTCAAACAGCTCTACAATTTTGATTTCTTTCATTTTTGAAAAATACAGGGTGGGCCAAAAAAAAGGGTATTATTAAAAAATTTACTTAAAATTTATTTTTATATTTTTAAAACTAAACCGTAGATAATGTTTAGTTTAAAAATAGGTATAGAAAAATAAAGTTTTAGTCAGTCTTTTAATAATTGCCCCTTTTTTGGGCCCACCCTGTATATTTAAAAACAAACAAAAAAGTTAGGTTGACATTCAACATTAACATTAGCTATAGAATTTAAACATAATATCATCAGTTAAAAGAAGTTACTCACCTTTTCCTCAATTCCCTAAAAACGGCTTGTGCACTGGTAAACATTACGAAACAATTTATTCAGACCTTTCAATTATAAGGACAGAAGTGAAATGAAATCCCTCTTTCAAATTATGATCGAGATATAGGTACCTGAAATTAATCATGTTTTGCTTTGTTCAAACAGATCAGAACCTGCAGAAACATGACGGAATTGCAGCTCAGGCTGAGTTCTCAATGCGAATCATATTGTATAATCTACTTAATGTATTTTGTCTGCAACTTGCTATGGGAATTCACATTGACATTTGCAGGCAAAACGCATTATCTAGCTAAAATTTTGTACTTAATGCTTTCTGCCTGAAAAGAAAGGATTAATGCTTTCTGCCTGAAAAATGCTTTTATTTTAGGTGGAGATAATGCTTTTTGAGCTCTCTTAAAATTTTAATGAATTAAATAGCATAACTGGCAACCTTCTAGTTAGATGCGTCTCGTCGAGACGAATCCAACGGTACCAAAATCTCAAAAATCGCCTTTTTGCAGTTAATGCTTTTTGCCTTAAGACGGCAGAGTTAAAGAAGATCAATTTTATTTTTTACAACTAATTTGAGTTTTTGCCTTGAGCTTTCGCCTTTTTTAAGGCATCTTCAGACGAAAGTCTTCGTTATTGTTGAGGCTTTGTTGAGTTGGTTGTTTTCCCTTTAGTTTTGCCTCCTTTTCCAGTGAGGTAGCTCATTGCTGGTCGTGAACAGTGAAGATTGAAATTGATTTTCGTTTTTGATACTTTTATAGCCCAAAGTTGAGTACCTTGTTACTTTAGCAGAAAAAGTGAAGTACTCACTCGGAACTGGTGCGTTGACTGTTAAGTTTGTGCCCATCTCTTTGATGAGAAGAGCCTCCAGAATCTTTAAGAGGCGAAGGTCAGGGGTTCTTCTGAGTGTGATAGTGTTTTCGACCCTCTAGAGTTGCTCTTGTAATTTGTGCGTTATGCTTTTCTTTGTAATGTGTTTTTATTCCTCCTTCTTGCAAATGCATCTTTAGGCACCGAATGATGGTAGTAGTGGTCATACCTATATATTGGTTATTTGGAAGAGGTTTAAAGTCCTCATGGGGGCATTTGAATTTGTATACCACATTTGTTGCTTTTAAGATCGATTGCTTTTTGCGAAGGTTGTTTTTCATTAATAAATTTCTTACTTTTGTGTTTTTATAATAAATTCTTAAGGATAACTTGTTATTTTCTTTAATAATGTTACTTTTTATGATATCTTGTAGTATTCTTTCGTCTGTTTTGTAAGCATCCGTCGTTTGGTTCTTCTAGTATAGTGGTATTAGTTTTTAGGTTTTCTCTTCCCTCTTTTACCTCAAACTTGGAGTTGAGAATTTACTTTTGTAATTTGTCGAATTCTCTGTTTGAGTAGCCATTATTGATGAGGATCTGTTTTGATCTTCGAAATTCTTAATAAAGCAGTTCTTGATGGCTCTTCTTATGTCTGAGGTCATTACTGATTTGTTATAGTTCTAGGTGCACTCACTTTTGACGTTGATGCATCGACCGAAGTCTGTTCCTTTATGATAGACGGTGGTGGTATTTTTTGGTCGCAGTTTTGTTTTACGTTTATGTCCAGGAAGGAAATATAGCCACTTACACTATATTCTTATGTAAATTTCAGAACGGAATGGGATTCTAATGTCCTTTTGAGTTGTAGTAATTGGTCTTCATCTATAATTGTAAGGTATATGTCATCAACGACTCTGGTGAAATATTTTGTGGGTTAGTCATTTTAGTTAAGTGCCTTTCTTCTATGTTTTCCATATAGAAGTTCGCGAACGTACAGCGCAGCGGTGATCCCATCGCTACTCTGCCAATTTGACGATAAAGTTGGCCATCTGGGCTTTGAATTAAAGCTTTGGTTGTAAATATTCTTCAAGGTTATTTTAATATTCGTGGTGGAGGTAGGTCAGGGTTTTCGTAAACGCACTTTATAATTATTTTGATTGTTTACGCCATTCATCCAGTCAAAATTCTCCATAAAGTCAACCAATGAATTTGTTGATATTCTCCATAGTTACCCACCAGAAGGCAACCCAGCCTCACTTGATATCGAGAGCCATTTCACCAATGTGCCAATAGAGGAATGACTGAAAGGCAGACCATGACGCTTCCCAGGTCGAGCTAGTTTTTAGCACCTTGCAACACATGTCAGTTGACCAGTGACATCATTACAAACTGCACTCTTCGAATTTCCCAATCTGATTTTATAGCCCACCTCCCAATCACTAGGTTTATCTTAGGCCAACACAAACCTCGCACAAATCTTAGACGCCAACCAACGTACCTAGGGACCTGCATTGAGAAATATGACTCTTTGTGTGCGTCGACGGCGATAGAACGTCGCTTCAACACCCTTACGATGGCTTTTTGTACGTAAGTAAATGCTCATAGAGGTACTTTGTTCTACCTCTGATTTAGGAGGAAGACACGGACGGTCACAACTGAACGTCTGAAATCCGCTCAGATCGAATCCCAGGATTCTGCGGAAAGAAAACCCCACGTATGGAGACAGGCAGGATATCGCACGGCCCGCCACGTTTTTAAGTCTTCTTTCCCCCTGAATTTCCGTTTTACATTCTCCCCCTTTGGAACTTCAGTGCTAAAGTTCTTTGCACAAAATAAAAAGTTAAAACCATTTCGTATTCCAAAAGAAATCTCTCCTAAGACAGGATTTAATTCCCATCACGGCAGAATCTCGAAATCCTATATCTGTCCGGTCCGTTCTCATTCAACTCTGAGACAAGCTTTCTCAGCAAACTTAGGCACAGGTTTTCATTATTCATGATAGACACACTGACATTAAAATTTAATTTACACTCATTAGAACTGAAATCCACGACGAGGTAATTGCAAATTTTTGTCTGGTCATTTATGCATATACGATACTTAGCGTTCCTTTATAGGTTACTCAGAGCAGCTACGTGAATAGTTTCAAACACCATTTAGAATAATCACTTTGAAGATCATTTCAAGATTTGAATTTAAATGATCCTGCCATTGAGAATACCTATTTGATTTCATTGACCATAACTTAAAATCCTATATTGGGAGTTTTAGGTAGTAATCTTGTTCATAAATTAAGATCATCAGAAAAATGCAGAAACAGGGAGAACAAAAATTGCTCTGTATATAACACTATTTGTGACTTCTCGGGGCGCTATCCATAAGAAGGAACACAACTCTCTTGACTCTACCCTGTTCTGCAATGAGAATAAGTCCCATTATAGCGTCTTCAGATAAAATAAGATCAGGAATGACTGACTAACAATGTAAGTTGTAATCTCTGAAGAAGTAAACCAACGAGTATGTAAATGGGACAAATTATTAAGGCCAACAAAATGGTACATGCATTGAGATATGACTAATAAATCATTTTGATGCCAACGCAGAGAATAAATTTCAACAATTAATAGAAGATTGAATGTAAATTAATTTTATGGGTTGTTATGACGAGGATACAATAAAATAACTCAACACTAATTTATCAATAAACGCAGTAAGGGCAAGATCTAAGCGGCAGGTAGAAGCTACCAACTAGAATGGTATTGTCTATAACAGAGAATCAGCTACAGAAGAATGGCGCGGTAACTGTCGACAGTTGTTAGATCGTCATTGATAGAACAGATTAAAATTTTTTGAAGAGAGTAATATGTATTTAAAAAAAATGTTCCGTCCAAAATAGAAAACTATAAGTTCCCAGCAACGCAACGAAAAATGTCACCGTCTCTAATTAGTCCTACATCAATCTTCGTTGTATTGCGCGTTCTTTCCTGGGAGTAATTTGTCTAGAGCAATTAATTTTTTTCCTTGATTCGCAGGACCAATTATCATCATGAAACTTCTTTATGAGTGAAGTCCGACTTCTTTTTGAGAGATTTCAATGCTTCAAAATGGCAGTCAGTGTCATTCCTAAATTCTTCCGCTGGACAATCTGCTTTCTGATGGTTTTGTCGAGCCTAAATCGTCTCGCGATCCTAATAAATTTGTAATACCATCATTAGCAGTCAATAAGTTATCGTTCCCTAGGTTTGGTTGCGTATTTTCTTCTAATACAGAGTTCTTCCATCCGCTGATCCATAAAATGAGGAATAAAATCTAAATTTTGTTCTTTAGTTTTATTCCGTGCTGCATAGATGACCCCGGGCTAGTGGGAAGTGATAAAACAAGAGTAAGTTCAGAAGTGAACCGAAAGTAGCTAGTACAAACGCAATTCTGATCTATATAATTTGCCTAAAAGAAGACAAAATGGAAGGCAAGATACGAATGCGAGTCAAAAAGGTCTCAGAAAAATATCATAATTTCAAAATGCGCAATATTTTACAAGATAATTGGTGTTAGAACATTTCTTTGATGTTTCTCGAATAATTTATTTAAGTTTTATCATTCTAAATATTGGGATTGTGTACATAAGGTGGGTTTTTTTAACGTTGTCTTTTATATTTCTAACTAAACTTGATTGAAAGCCTATTAGGATTATTGAACCTTTACAACAGGTTTATGGAGACAGTTCACCATATAGAGCTAAGATTAATTTAATTGCTTCGAGGAAGACAGAGAACCCTTTGAAGATAATCTACGGGAAGGGAGACCTGTCGGTTATGGATGGCACGTGGAAAGCTTCTTCAAGAGTAATGTGATTACCTAGAGCGATTTGTCATCGAATTCTGGTACGACTCTTGGGGGAGCCAAATGGGTTTCTTAATTTGGCTGGGCGGCTACCTGTTCGCTTTCTCTATGAATGCCTTGTATTCACAAAAATAGACTCAAAAGGGGTATAAAGCTCTCTTTTTGATTGATTGGGGCTGGGTAAGGTATCTTGGAGCTGGAGATTTGATATTTATTATGCGACGGGAACTCTGGAATCGTTTTCAGATGTCATTTCTTAATAAAAGAATTCTTCTTTAAACACAGTGCATCTCTCGTTTTACATTCATGGCCCGCATACTTACGGTATTTTAACTTTTCCCTCGAATTAATTTTTATAAATCTAATTAGTTGCCATGAAATTAAATTTATTCTTTTTACTTACATTAAAATTATTTTATAGTAAAATTATTTGTATTTTAACTACTGATATCTACAAATTACAGAAACAGAACAAAACAATTACATTTTTCGTTTCTTAAGTCAACATTGCATGGTTGCCAACTGTCATCATTTATCTTATTTGAGCGATGTTAAACAAGTAACATTTTTTATATTAAATATATTGAAGGAATAAGATTAAAATTATTATTTATAGAATTTTACACTAATTATATATTTATTATCCCAAAATTACTAAATTCCAGTATTTCGTTTCTTTTTAATGTTCATTTAAATTTCTACAAATAACAGAAAATAAGTATTTAGTTAGGGGTAAAAATAAGAAAATGATTGAGAGTATGACAATAATTTAGAGAAATATGACTAAGCTGTTTAATCTATATTATAATGAAAAAGAGAGATATTTAAGATTGAGAAACAGTGCTCCCTTTACAGCACTTATCATTTATATTCCGTTTACATGAAATGTTATTTTGTTTTAAAGTTACCCCATTATAAGAATATATGAAACTCCAAAGTGCTCATTTTTGAGGTTATGTTTTATTGTCTCATTTAATCTTGCAATGTGAGCATTACACAACCTCCACATCAAAAATTCAAAAAAACATCAAGGTGGTGCAAAATCTAGATTAAGAAGATCGCAGAGTCACAATTGACGAAGTTGCCAATATAGTGAGAGACTTAAATGAATGATCATTTGATATTCTTACTGAATATATTGGTTTGACTAAGCTTTCAGCGCGCTCGCTGCCTAAAGCGTTGCACAAAACCCAAATAAATCAAATGGCTAATTATTATTTAGCAAATTTGATCAAAATAGAAGCAAATTGGAACATTTATTTTTATAGTTTCTCCACTGAAGATGAAACTTGGATCTACCAGTTTGATCCAGAAACCAAAATTAAATCAAAAGAATACATGCATTGGGAACAGCTGTACCTGTTTAATTCAAAACAGAAAGGCTTGCTAAGAAAGTTATGGCAGCTAATATTTGAGATTAAATTGAATGATTTTTTAGCCTTTCTAGAATGAGGGAAGACTTTTACCGTTAGCAATGATGTAGGTGTTTTATAGAAGCTGAAAATTGCCTTCGCCAAAATACGCTGAGGTAAGCAGTACAGGCAGATTTTCTTTCACAATGAGAATACCCCAGCGTATTCTGCGACGACTGTTAGGGTTATGCTGCGCAACTTTTAATGGGAAACTTTTGCACATCCCTCAAGTAAGAGACAATCCCAGCAATCCTACAAGAAGGAAATTTGCTGCTGGAAACATAGATTGCAAAAGCTTATATAGAATAATGGAGCTTTTGTTGAACAAATTCTGTTGACCAAAAAGTCACGTGCTCCCAATTATTCTGATATATGACCTTACGACCTTCAAAACTTTCAATAATTTACAGACTAACCTTAGCAAAACCTTGGAATTTGTCACATTCAAAAGGGAATGTAAAACAACATAAGAGTTTCAAATCTCGTTAGAATCGGCCGAATAGTTATGATGTTATTGCCAAAACAAAATAATTCATGGGCTAACCTAGGGAGAAGTTTAGAAAATGTATCATCTGGCAATTTGGCTTAACAATTAAGTTACCAGTGACTTAGAGAAAATTAAGGAATACTTGCTTATTAGTGTTTAAAATTTTCTTAGGTAAACGCAAAAGGCTCGCAGGGTAAGGAAT
The DNA here is from genome assembly GCA_963969495.1 of Ceratothoa steindachneri. Lineage (NCBI taxonomy): Eukaryota > Metazoa > Arthropoda > Malacostraca > Isopoda > Cymothoidae > Ceratothoa > Ceratothoa steindachneri. The sequence continues at coordinate 142,949,188 of OZ018321.1, read as the reverse complement.
ATCAGAAACGGAATCGAAGAGCCCATTGGTAATATAGGCAACACCATTTATATATAGGGCGCGGAAGCATATTTAATGCAAAGTGGCTTTTAACAAACTGAATTAACTTATTTAAAATATAGCAAACCTTGTTTTTTTTTCTACTGAACATCATGAAGAGGAAGGCGATAAGTGTTTTCATTTTTACTTTGATGCAAGAGAAGTTTCGTGGGTAGAGCGACAATATCCAAGCAGAAATAGGACAGAAGAGGTACGTTTCCACTTCGTTCTGCAGCTCACCACTTTTTGTAATCATTTCTCTGCTACAAGCGCATAAATACGACTGCACACCGAGTAGCTGTGTCTACCTAAAATGAGTACATTTTCGCAATTCATCTTTGCGAAAATGGAAAGAAGAAAGACAAATGAACAAAGAGGAAATCAGCAAACCATAAACAGAAAGAAGAGCACAGGAATTTTAAATTACCGTGTGCAGAGAGAGAGAGAGAGAGAATAAGAAAAAATATAAAAAACATAGACTCCAAAAGCAATAATATTATCTTTTACTCAACCGAAAAGATAAGGTTTTTCAGCATGGTTTCAAATGAACTGGAGACAAAGAGGGGTTATTCTTACCGAGTAAAAAAGGAATGATCGTTTTTACATAAGCCATAGAAAATTATTCTTTTCTCGAGGGTAGAAGAGTAAGGAAGTTTCACTCGTAAAGCTGATGGAAACGATCGGTTTCTCAAACAAAGAAGAACAATTATATTTTCTTATGGAGGTTCGCTGCCTCAAGTAGCTGTATGGAATGATACGAGGGGCGGTCGATAAGTTTTGAAATTCGGATATAAGAAAACGAGATATGAGGAAAAGTTTTTTATTATTTTTCAATATAACTACCCACGAATTCAATGCACTTCGCCACTTGTCCCTGAGGCTACAAATTCCCGACAACCAGAAATCTCTCGACTGCTGTTCAATCCACTCCTGGACTGCGAGCTGGACATCTTCATAGTCCCCAAATCGGCGTCCACGCAGTGCAGCCTTGAGGCAGGATAAAAAGTAGTCGCTTGGGATCCCAGTGATGGACCCACGTTTCATCACTTGTCACTATGCGTGAATTGAATCCAACCGGGTCTTGGTTGTACAGGAGCAGCAGCTCCTCTGAACTTTGATGACGTTGAAGTCGATCAGGGGGCGTGAGGTTTCTAGGGATCCAACGGGCAGAGACCTTCGTCATAGCCAAATTGTAGTGGATGATGTTGATAACTATTAAATGTGATATTCCAAGTTCTCGCTCGATTTCTTCGACCATCACCCGTCGATTTTCGAGGATCATCCTCTCCACACGAACCACATTCTCCTCGTTGGTCACGTCTGAAGGGTGTCCTGAACAGGGGTTATCTTCAAGGTACTCACGACCATGGCTGAACTCCCTACTCGAGCGAGCAATGGTTGCATATGAAGGGGCGGTGTCGGTGTACACTGCAACCATGCGTTCATGGATCTCTTTTGCATTCTTGTTTTCCTTAGTCAAAAGTTTGATCACTGCGCGGTGCTCAACCTTCTCCATTGTGGAAATATTTGTGACTGACGATCTGTGATCAGCTACTGGTTCTTAAATAGACTAGGGTGGAGCGTGCGCCTGCAGGTCCTGACTTTTCATAACTTGTCCTAACACCCCTACCAAGAGCCATCCCCCTTTCTCTGTTTTGCCCTACCGATTAGAAAAACCTATTGACCGCCCCTCGTAGTTTAAGAAATTCATCATTCCATGAGACTGGGGGGGATAGGGCGTTAAGTTTTACACAAAACAATTTTCCGATCTTTTTCTCAGAACTACCAAGAAGCCCGAGTCTGCATTGAGACGGATTCTTCTATCTCTATAGGACTTTGATTATCGGCCGTTTTACCGACAATGACATAGCAACTTCAAATGTATTTCATATTTCCATAAACAGACATAACATACCATTCCATGAATTTGAGTCGATGTTTTATAGTATGATGGCTGGAGTATATGTGAAAACTTGTCCTGGAACTCAGAGATGATCGTAATACCACTTTGGTACAATTTCATCTGTAAAGTTTTCTTCGTCAGGCGTCTTTTTTCTTAGCTACTCTTACTAAAATACCTTGATATTTTTCCAGTGTAACATTTAGGGAGAGGAGTCAATTGAAAGCAACTTAATAATTTATGCCTAGTTCTTGTTAGCACAAAGTCGCTCAAATTCATGCATTTTTTAAGTAAACTCTCTTTTAAGTTCCGATTGCCATGCGTTTCAGTGTTCTTGCCCATCTAGAAACAAAAGAAACCACAACGTCCATTCACTGAAGGCGACGAGTTATTTTTTTTCTATAATTGATTTAAGGCATCTAGGAATTTAGCAGAAGATTCGTCAGCGAGTGACTAGAACAGCAAGCTCTGGATTTCAATGCCAATCTTAGAAGTATTAAAAAAAGCCTACCAAGTATAATTAATTGTGATAGAGGAAAGCTAAAGTTTAAATAGAAAATAGCCAGTGCTCCTATTAAAAAAATATCTATATATTTTCATGAATGAACACAATATTATTCTTTTGGGAATATTCTTTAACCGATATAACCATTACCAAATACATTGAAAATACGGAATAATATCTTTTATTTCAGCATGAAAGTATAAACTTTAGTTCCGTGTCACTTTGCTAACTTCTAGTCACGTCTTTATATACTAAAATAGTAAAAACAAAAGTTAAATTTTAAGTGCCATGAAAGGTGTCCAAATTTGCTTGAAATACGTTAAAGAACTTGAAGGTTTCTTTGGTCTTATTTGCCCTTCTATTTTATAATCAAAACAGGCAATGTCTTCGCTACTAAGATTAAAATTTTAAAAAAGCCGCCATGGCTAAATTTTATGAATTTTCTGAACTTCGCCAATTATAATAATTTTAAAAATGAACTCTAAACTATTCCCCCCCTTTCAAAAAATCACCTTGCTAAAATATAGTTATAGATAAAATAAAAAAAAAAACAGACTTAAATTTGAATAAATTTTCTGAACTTCACCAATTGTAATTCATTTTCTTTTAAAACATTATAAAGCATCGGATAATCATATTTATTTCTTCTGAACTAAACTATTTTGTTTTTTCAAACTCTAAAGAAATTCTTAGAAATTACCTGATAAAAATTTAAAATATACTTACATAACTCATAACCAAACTAAGATGAAATCATTATTCAAATACTTCCAAAAATCCCTTCTTAAATTATAAAGTTAGCGATGATGATGATGATGAAAATTTTGATAAAAAACATAAGTCATAACCAAACTAAGATGAAATTAAAATTCAAATACTCAAAAAAATCCCCTTCTCAAATTATAGAGTTAGTGATGATGATGATGATGATGATGATGATTAATGGTATCGTATTCAAGTTAAGTGACTTTTCGACTTTGGCCTACTCTAAGCGGTAAATGAATACGCTAATTTATTGCTTAGCCATTCTATGTAGTAGTTAAAATGAGTTTATTTTATGTAAGAAACATTTTCAACCACATATTTATTTAGATATTTAAATTGTTCTCGTAATTTCATCATGATGATATCCAATTTTTACTACCATATATTAAAATTAATTAAGATTATACCACAATTAAAAATAAGTACATGGAGCGTTGGTAATTTGTTACCTAGTGATATATTTACCCTAGATATATTCTAAAGACTTGAAGGATTGTAGTATTCATTTTATTTTAATGAAATCACCTTTTTCCTCAACCACGTCCTAAAGGCAGAGTCGCAACCTGCTCTAGGCTTTGTTGACGGTCCCGCTGTTTGACTGAGTCAAAACAATGGTGATCCTGAACCTAAGCTTTACCTTGCTAGTGCGCAAGGACTTATGGGTGTCACTCTCTAATAGGGGAGGCAGGGCAGTCTGTAAAGCTAGGAGTCCAGATATTTGGAGTGATGTTGTCAAATAAATAGTCTGCCAGCCATGACTCGGTCCTTCTGCTTGTCTTTTATGGTGTAGAGTATATTTGCAGTACCCACAGCTTACCAATACCCTATCTATTGGATCAAGGGCACTAGAACTAATCTAGACACTCGGTGTAGCCCTATGGAAAGATACCCAGTATTGGAAAAGTGCTGTTACACTCGTTATGACGCTCTCAACAAAGGGTACAATGATGAATTTGATGCGGTTAATCACATTTTTCTTGTTTTAACATATAAATTCGTAGATATGCCGTGCTCCAGGTGAGATCTGAAAGCGGCGCACACGTTGTGGCCCAAATCGTTCCTTTAGGCACACATGCAGGAGACGGACTTTAGCTCGTCGAGGTTGCTGTGGCGGAACTTGCAAGCTTTGCTTTTTTCGTACACTCACACGTTGTAGTGAAGTAAATTGAGGTTTGGCTACTGCAGCGGCCAAATTTTCTTCAACCCGAAATTCATATTCGATTCCAATTCCACTCTCTCACGGTCCTGGCCTTGTGAGCTGGGGCGCCGTCCTACGGATTTTTCTCACCCAGGGCAGGAAAATTATAGCCAAGATGTCCCTTTATTTGTCCGCGGTGAGCCTGTAACCAGCCGCGAACCACGCCGACGTTATCTTCTCGCGTTAAGAATCCACGACACAGAATATAATCACAGATACCAAATGCTTGGTTGGGGTCATGTAGCGGACCTGGATGCCTCCTATCCAAAGCTTACCACGCTGTCTTTCTGGTTGTTGATGACCGGATTAACAAACCATGAATCTTCAGCGCGTTGAAAAGGAGACCATATCGCTTCCGACGTTGTTCTCGCATAGGTTCCGAGATCAGAATCCTTTCCACGCACATCAAGCTCTTGTCACCCTCCTCCTTTACTGCCGAGGACACTGTGATCACCGAGATGTTCATCTTTGCCAGGGTATTCATTTAAAGCTTTATATCACTTTCAAGGGCCCCTTTCACAGCCAAATATTTGGGAGTTTGAGGTATGCATGAACGAGGTCGATCTTTGAGGTCTTCTCGGTTATTTAGCCTTTCCGTAACTCTATGGAGGGTCATTCAGCTGACCTTGTGCCATTGGGCGATGTCGGAGTTGTTTTAGCCCAGGCATGAGAGATTGCAGAGATCTCAATTTCTTTCACTTCAATCTGGACATAGCAGCACACAATAAAATAGGAGATTTAATCACACATGTTGGTAAAAAGAACTTTAAGTTTGTTTAATCGAAATTTTCTATCACACACAAAAATCTCGAAAAATAAAAAAAACTTTGGATTTGGGCAAAAAACTGGTAATCGTGAACATGGCATGACCCTTGCCACTGACCACCCAAAACACCACGATTTAGATTGAAAACATGGTCTTCATTACTTTCGGTACTTCTTCAGCAAAACAGCGAGCCAGCGGTTTTTTTGCGAGTTCAATAAATTTTCCTGGCACAAATTATTCTCCTTTGGGAAGAACAAAGCATACCAGACAGGAAGGGATGCTTAATCTTTTCACAAGCTTGACAGCACGATACTCTTTCTTGTTCTTCATTATCTGCGACATAAATTGACCTTTCTTCATCTTATAAGAGTGAGAACGGATTTCCTCATTCACACACATTCTGATGAAAGACTGAACTCATTGACTTGCTGCAATTGTCGTTCAAAATTTTTCCAACTCCTAGAAATATTCAGGGTTTCTTTTTGCATCAAAATGCTCTTTGTGAGATTTCTGAGCCGTCGCAACATTGTACTCACATCCTGACTCATCCAACTCTGTACTAATCCTCTTTATCGTCTTAAGCTAAACACTCGAACATATTTGCATCTGAGCTCTCAGCGTGGAGCACAAACAGTGCAGCTTACCTTTTAAAAATTTGGAGGATTCATTTCAGCCATGTTATTTCTTCTTTCACATAAGATGCCAAACTGAGTCCTCTATGATATGAAGAAAAGAGAACCGACACCAGATAGAACGTATATGCTAAATTCATAGTGGCCAACGGCGATCAATTACCTATCACATCATGTTTTACAAAAACCTATACATACAAGAAGGAGAAACCATTTCCGCTTTAATATGAGTCAGACTAAGACAGATTCGAAGACGGAACTAAAGTCAGTGATAAAAGTCACAGGAATCAGGGGATACCTCTAAACAGTTTTAAATAATTTTTTGGGGTGTTCCTTGTATGTTTACTTCTCATTTTCAAAATGGAATAAAGTCAAAATTGAAGCAATTTTGAAATCTTATCCAATGAATTCTTGTCCTCATTTCATTTCTCATCTTTCTTATGTGTATTCATCTTCATTTTTCAAGAGAAAATGGCTCCTTGGCAATTTAAATTAAAATACGAAAATAAAAAAATTTCCCCAGTCATCGCGAGAAACGTCCGATCCTTGCTAGCTCCTGCTGCCATATAACATATCATTTTAATAAGCTTATTTACATTATTTTTGTAAATAAAATAATTACTGTGCACTTTTACAGGATTTTTTTGCATTAGGATTACGGTATGCATAGCAGTGAATGTGTATATATAACTTGAATATTAATTCATAATTTGAATATGACTACATAAATTAAATGTGATTACATAATATGAATGTGATTAAATAACTTAGAGAATAACGAGTAAAAATAAGCTCCAATTTGTTTTTAATTTAATTTCATCCTTAGAGATGTAAACCCCACAAAGGTATTTCCCTAGCTTAAATTTGTAAACCTTATACTATAAATTTTAAAGCACATTTTCCATATTATCGCACCAGGCTCTACTGCTAGCAAAACGAGGCATATTAATAGGAAAGGAATAAAATAAACATTGATAAAAGTATTATTAAACAAGAGGAGATATAGGTAATTTACAACATATAATCTTATAATGAAAAAAGACATAATTTTCTCAAGCTCACTGAAAAGTAATGAAAGGCAATATTTTAAGCAGTACTCTATAACGTAATCTCCTGCGCTTTAGAGAGAATAATTTAGAAGATCGCCATTTTTAAGGCACTCAAAAAAGGTATTTTTAATTGGGGAGAGAAGTAACTAGCGTTAGCAACAAAAGCTTTTTCACCCAATGTAGAAGGAATGAAAGGAAGAAAGAAAATATTGATAAATCGAAAGAACAGAAAAGTGAAAAGGAAAGTTTAATTTTACCATTTGTCTTAATACTGCATTTATATTTTTTAAGGAGCCCATACGATTCCGAAAAGCCCTTTGGCTTAGAATTGTTTAGCGTGTCTTTCATTGATCTTATTTATATTTGCAATAAAGAACCTAGTTAATCCTAAGTATGAAATTTAAGCCCCTAAAGAGTATATTAAGCAAAAGTTGGATAGAAAAAATAGCGAAAAAGAATTGATAGGCTCACAAAGGCCCCTTTAGAAGTTGGAAAGACTTTGTATAGAGGAATCCTCTTTTAAGAATTTTAAAATTGAAACATTCTGGTAGTCAGCCTAAACCTGAATACCATTCGAACGAAAATGGCTGCCACACATCTAATTTTTAAATATCAAAATATAATAATCCAGCAAAATAATTATATAATGCTAAAACTTTTGCCTAAGAACACTTCATGAACTAAAACTGCTACTAACAGCCTTTCCCAACAATTTAGGGCCCATTTGGAGGATAGCTGTATTTTTTAGCTACATATTACAAAGAAAAAGCAATAACAAAGTTCTTAGCTGAAAATAACATCGAACTTTTGGGATCTTAGTCCAGCAATTCGCCAGATTCGTAATACTTATAGGATTTGTGAGCAAAAAGGAAACTGGCAGGTTAATAACCAGAAGCCCTACAATTGTAAGCAGTTACAGGTGGTTGTTCAACAAAAAATGGAGCAATATTAGTCAAGATAGTATCATAAATTTGATATCCATCATGCCAAAACGAATTGAACTACTCATGAAGAATAACGGACATCTTTGTCAATATCAATATGACTGCGTGCATAACCTAACAGTATTTATTATTAAAATGGCTTTGAGTTCTATTTTTTTTATATTCCACCTTTAAATTATGATATAAACGTACTAAACAAAATTCAAGGTTTGATTAGTTCTATTAATTTTTTTCTAGGAAATAATACAGTATCTCAAAACCTTTGGCCATGACTATTTTTTAATCTAGTTAGTCACCCAATATATTACATTGGTTCCTTTCCTTATTTAGGTTGCTTATATTTGCTTTCAGGCCGGGTATCCACACCTTCTCGAAAGCTTTGGCAACATCGCGGAGTATGAATTCAATCTGTTGCTCTGCGCTGCCTCAGTTACAATTTTTTAGTCGCTTTTCTTTCGAATGATAGTATTGCCAAGGTCCTCTCAAGGTTATTCTGGGGATTATTGAAAGGTTTGAAGGTCGTAAGGTCCTAAATCAGAATCAGTGAGGGCTCGCTAATTTGTAGTCAGCAGACCTTGTTTCTTATATAATTACCAGCGCCTTTTTCAGTTCCTCACTTGATTAATAACCCGTTATGTTGAGGGTTAGAAATATGGTTATTTTATAGGTGTTTCTTTCTTTGAGGAACTTTTAGAGGAATTTCTAAGGAACTTCCAGTAGTCAGATGCGATGGTAGGTTTCGATTTGATGTTCGTTTAGCTCAGTTTGGTATTTCAGATCATCATTGCCGTCTTAAATTCTTGTAGAAAAAATCCAATATTCAGGTAGGCAGGCATTGAAGATCTTCACTTTTGGCGCATGCACCTTGTTTGGTGCATATTATTCAATTGGTGGCTTTTGTTATACCACTTGTACCTGGTTCTTTTTGCGTGAGAAAAATTAACTACTGGGTATCTTTATTGGCTATAGTTCTAGAATGTTTGGCTATTCTTTTCTTATTATGTTTATGCAGGTAACACTTTTCTTTACAACCATTTACGCAAGCATGAATATTCTTTAGTCTGCTCGGCGCGTATGCATTTTGGCAGTCTTTTATGTATCACCTCTGTTTTTCTTTTGTTTTTTTCTTGTTTTCACATTCTCTTTTCTGGCCGGTGATAGAGTGCGAGCAGATCGTTTTTTTTTTTTAACTGGTGGATTGTAGCCGGATTTAGCGGCTATTACATTATTCCTTGTTTCAGCTTGTGCTGAATTTTCATTTGGTCAAAATCAATGTCGTATTTTCACATATATCTCCCTTAACTAAACTGTTGACTCTTTACTTTTGTTTGTTTCCATTAAGAAGGGGGCATATGTAGTAACCTTGATTTTATGTTCAGTTTCTGTGTATTAGCTTTCGTTTTCTGCTTTTTCATTTTCATTTTTTCCGATATTGCTCACGTTGCTTTCCGTATTTTGTGGTTTCCATCTCTAGCTTCTTCTTCGGTACCCCGTTTGATTTCATCTGGGCTCTTTCTTCTTCCAGGTTCAGTGCCACGTTGAAGAATATTTGGATTGAGAGCGAGTTCTGCTGGAACGACGTTTGCTTTAGGCTGTTTTTATCAATCATCATATAGAGTATCTTTTCTTACGATCCGGGCTTTGATATATTCCCAAATTGAACATGTATTATGCTAAGGATAAGGTTTGGTGCATGGTTACAACTGTGTTCTGTGATGTAGGTGCCTTCCTTGGTCCTCTCGCTTTTGTTGTGGCGTAGGTGTTCTTCTTTTTTAGTTCCTTTTCTTTGATGAGGTCGGCTTTTTTGTGTCCGATAATTTGTCAATTTATTGAGCATAACATCTATGTACATTTACGCAGTCAATACATTTCGTTTTAAAGCTTTTGCACTAATCCCACGTGCCCTCTTGATTTGTATATTCAGAACATCTTTCATCTGAAGTACAGCTAGAAAGAGACGAAAGTTCCACGTTCTATCCGATCTGATGAGTTCTTCGTATAGAATAAAAGCAGGCTGTATTCGGTTGCCTTTTGAAGGCCAGACAATATTCTTGCCTGTTTTGTTTCGTTACTTGAACTAAGGTGTCCTCGATGGTGGCAAATTTTTGTTGTAATTCTAGTTCCCTTTTTATTTTATGAGCAGAGTACGCTCCTACCTAGAGTTCTAGATGCCTGCCGATAAATGATCTCTTCGTTGTTACGTCCTGATTGGTTCAGGGTTCGAGGCCTATTTCACTTAGCACCAGTTCAAGATCATTTTCAGTGTGACAGAGTGCAACATATCCTTTGACGTGCTTCTTTAGTCTGAGCATGATACTTCAATGTCCGAGAAGATGGTGTGCAGGTTTTTTAGGGAATTGGTTTTTCCTTGACTGCGAGAAAAAAACAACGTTCGAAGTCGCGCATAGTGGGTCGAGTGGACCCAAATCCTAGTATTGTTCCTTTTCATTTTTACCCCTGCCTTTTTTTCTCTTGCCTAGAAGTAAGTTTAGATTATTACATTTGATGAAAATAAGTCCTTACCCCTCCACCCCAACAACACATACACAACCTTGTACACAGCTGTTGAAACTGCCTAGAAGAGGACAATGAAGGGATGAACCCGGTAGAGGCCCTCCTGATCAATACCTCATGGCAGACTTAATGATGACTGGTGATCGAATCAACTATCACAACCCGGGATTGCAACCCCTTTGATGTTTGAAAATCGAAGTTGCTTTCCTATGTGGTCTTGGATAGGCCTTTAGGGATAGAGTGAACTCATCTCCAAAGGTTGAAGATTAGCCTTATCCGGGATAAAAATGACGGTGCGCTATTCCACAAACCTGCTCTCCCCATCACCTTGAATTATGCCTTATCGCATCACGGGCATAGTTCGAACTCGCCTCTGACTTGCGGTACACTCAGCTATGCGCAACCTTTGAAAATTTATCTCTTGTTGGGGAAAGGGTAAATGGATAAAATGTGAAGGATAAAATAGAGAAAAGAGGGAGAGAGTCGAATAGCTTGTCGATGCCGTCAGTTGTCTTTGTTTCTTTTTCCGTTTCTAAAATATTCAGCTTCCATTGAAAATGAATTGCGTAAAATTCCTCCTTCGCTGGAAGAGCTCAAATTCACGTATGTGTATCGGGCAGAAATTTAGAAGTCTTCAAATTAATGAGTCTATGTAGTTTATTATATAAGCGGTTAAGTGATGGTAATTTTCAGATATTTAATGGAACGAGTTCTGAATTCTCTGTGACCTTGTATGTTGTGTGTTTAGCTCAGGTTTCATCTAAGCGTGGATCAGATTATCGGAGTTTGTACGGAGAATAATGGTTTTCTGGACAAGGAATTTTCTTGTTATTTACTGTGCGTCTTCTCTGAAGTAGTGGAGATTAGGAGTACCTTGTTGCAGGTACATTGTCATTCTTCTACTGTGGGATATTGTTGTCCTGCAAATATAGAAAGTTTCAGGATGGGGCTTACAGTGCTCATAGGCGCATATAAATTTATAAACTGTATTGGTTTACTTTAAATTAGATTGGTCGGCTGTGTTGTTGTTCTTCATTAAGAAGTTCCAAAAATTCAAACTACCCTTTTTAACCAATTCTGCATACAATGAAAGCGCTACCAGCGCTTTGGGCTGTTGGCCTTTGGCCTATTTGATCTTTTAAATCGATTGTAATTATCTCTACCCCCTCACCTCCATGTTCCTCTACCCTCATCTCCCTCTTCCTTTACCCCTATCACATCACCTACTACTGCCCTACACAATTCCCTTACGTATCCCCATTCCTTCCTCTTCCCTATTTTCCCTAATCCCTTTATGACCCTTGCCCCTCTCTCCCCCTATCAGTTGAGATGGGGAGATCTTTCATAAATTAAGATATAATAAGATTAAAAATTATTAAAAAACTCTCGCTCTCCCTCTCGCCACCCCCACCCAACCCCTTCTCCAACTCTCGACCCATAAGAGAGAAGAGGATGAGGGTTTCTTTAAATATAATCAATTTCACTATAATATATTTGTATTTAACTTATATTGAACTGCTTGCTTTCCTTTCTGATTCCTGGTATTTTGATTTTACTTACTTACCATATATCATTGTTCGGCCTGCTTTTACAATTTTGTCGTGTAATACTCTAACACAAATTTCTTGTATTCTTATTGAGTTTAATTAATGTTTATTATTCATATTTGTTACTCCTAGAATATTGTATAAGTTTTAAATTTTCGTTTCTTGGTAAAACTCGTATTTATCGATCGCTTTACCTCTTGTATTCTACTGGTTTATTTTTTAAATTAAAAATTATCTTATATATAATTGCTTGCTTTTCTTTCTGTTTTTTTTTTTAATTCTTGTCCTGTTGAGTTTGGCTTATTAATCATATTGTAACTGATATTCAATTGTTTGCCCTGTTTTTGCAATTTTGTCATCTAATTCTCAAAAATTTCTTGTATTTGATTTAGATTTCAATTCACTGAAGATAGTTATTGTCAATGACCGAAACGTCCGGAAATTAGATGTTTGGAACTATCGTGTGGGTCTTCATATTCCTCCTACGAATCAAGTTCTCAAGGAACGACTCCATCATCAGAAAATATATATATATATATATATATATATATATATATATATATATATATATATATATATATATATATATATATATATATGTATATATATATATATATATATATATATATATATATATATACTTGTAATTGATTTGTTCCTTGGGAATCTAATATGTAGTAGGAATATGAAGACCCAGGTGATTACACTAATCATTTATTGGCCGGACGTTTCGGACCTTCACTAGGACCATATTCAGTGACTTATATCTTTAGTTAGTTGATTTTACAACTCTTACGATAAAGGTTAGTCCCTCTGTTTAATTCATTCACATTGGTTCTCGCGGTTTTTGGTATGTTTATAATTTAATATAATAGGTTATTTTATTGTTTACTCCAGTTACCTTTAATTTTTGATATTCAAGTCAATTTATGTTATGACTTCACATCTTTCTATTGTTTTTCCAAATTACACTTGATAGTATCAATTAATTCTATTATTGTTATTTGTGTTTTTACTTTAATCTCAATAATTGACCATTTTATTATTTTAACATGTCTACATCCGCTTTTTAAGCCATTATATAATTCATGCTTCTAACTGTTTAACTGTTATCGTTATTATTCCTTCCCCTTCTCATTAGTTGATATTGTCGCTGAAGATGGTCCTAGTGAAGGTCCGAAACGTCCGGCCAATAAATGATTAGTATATATATATATATATATATATATATATATATATATATATATATATATATATATATATATATATATATATATATATATATATATATATAATGGGAGTGGTCACTGGTGCTCGTTAGGCACTTTCCATATGGCTCGTTATTTGATGATTAATTGCTTAAAAGCTGTGGCTTAACACTATATGGCGCAATGAATGTTCTTGAATGTAACACACGTGACTCTTACTTGTCGGGAAAATTCTTCTTGTTGGCACAGGTGTGCCGGTAATTTGACTCGCTTGAATCCGCAACTTATATTCAGAGAGGAGAAATTACTGCTATGTCTAATGTTATCAATAAGAGGTGGGAATGGAATCTCAACGGAATCGATTTTTTTTAGTCTTTTAATTAAATTCTTAAAAAGACTTCTCAAAATTTAATCAGATTCGCAGGGTTCGAACTTATTAGATAAATTTCCAAGGGCTCAGCCTTTAAAACTCCCCGATCACTAGTTATTTTTTACAAAGAATTTAGAGCATATATTTAATTATATTTCTGACTTAAGAGAGGTTTAAAATGCAGTGTAACCCCAACCAAACAGAGCACACTCTGGTACAGAGCGTGTGTTTATCCAGATTTAAATCGACTCTGACACTTATGGTCGAGGATTTTAAGATCCGTTTTGTTCGCCTGGGTTTAGGGTGGAGCAAACTCGAGTGACAGAGAATGGATTTATTCGTGAGAGTGGGGACTAGTGATCCAGCTGAAGCGATAGTACATAAGTGGTGGGAGGTTAACGCTACTTCTCAAAGATTTCTTTTAACGCAAATTTATTTTTAAAAATGAGTCACCTTGGATGCTCGGCTGTGCAATTTAAGCATTGGTATTTTGCTAAATGGGCAAAGTTTTTGCAAGTGGCACAACATCTTTTTCCAGTTCTCGGATATCTGCATGTCTATACATAGCTATACACAAGACATATATATTATATTTATACTTATATACTTACAGGTATACATGCACATTACGGTGGAGTGAAAAAAAATTTCTCAAAGTTATTTTCCCTACACGATTTTTTATTTGGCAATCTGTCAAATTAAACCCCCTAAAATGATTTTTTTATATAATAAATTTTAAAGGTTCCACAACGTCATTGAAAATTGAAAATAATGCGATTTTCAACTAACTTTGAATTTCGTAGATTATATCTGAAAATTAAATTCGAACTTTAAATTGATATCTCCAAACAAATAATTATTGTATTTTATGGAAGAAGTAAATGAAATAAGAAAGTAATCGATTGATATTTAGAGGTTCCTCAATGACATATTATTGCGGTGTACGAAACTATTATGTTTCAGTAGCGCGGAGGATCTCGTTGAGAGTACATGTGTGTTTGTGTATGTGTGGCTCTGTCTAGTGTCTATGTTTTGATCACATTCTTCTATTCGTATTTAAGAACAGTTATTTAAAGTGTACAATAAATATTTTTACACGTTTCATTATATTTCAGAGCAAAATAATATGTAAGAAAAGAATGAGAACTATATTCAATTATGGCATTTACACCTAGAACGCGTCCTGCCCATGAAAGCCCTTTGTTTGGCGCACCCTGCATCCTTAGTGAACGAGTGTTGCCAACTTATAAAGATATTATAAAATATGTTGAAAGATCCGCAATATAAAAGACCTGTGAATTAAAAAAATTATCACATTAGTAGCGTAGAAGTGAAATTTTATTTGGGAAACGGCATCATTCCCTTTATTGTCAATAGTGCAAGCTAGAAAAAGAATTTTAAATTATCATTCAAAATATCCAGCTTTAATAAGAAATATTAGCTGGAAAAATGTGACATCATTCATACAAAAATAGGAAGCTTTTTAAAAAGAATGCAGGCAATCTTTTGATATTTCAGGTTATAAATTCGATAGCTTTGAAAACTGTTCTTGTAGCAAAGAAGGTGCCACCATTAGAGCAAACGTTTATGGAAGACCAACGAACAACTAGGAAAATTGAAGCAAATATCGAAGTTAACTAAATATTTGTATCCAAGACTCCATCGAAACGAATAAAGTTTGTCGTCAATTGAAGGTAAAGAAACTTCTGTAGTAGTTGACAGGTCTAAAGTGAGAAGGGAGCGTGTCAGAGAACGTACTACACTACAACAACAAATTAGATCGGAAAAGCTATTATATTTTATTTATTCTGATGGCAGAAAATGTAACACATTTGTTGTTTAGACGATAGAGGGAACGAATCACAAGAAGAAGATAAAGGAAGAGCACATCTCTATGATAGAGGAACCTGTTTCAGAATATCTTGGACACCTGACAATAAAGACCTGTTCTGCAAAAGCTATATGCTATGCAATATTCTCGTATTTAGAAGCAAATAACATCACAACTGATGAACTCGTTGCTGTGAGATGCGATGGAACGACAGTTAATACAGGAACACGTTAGAACAAAAACTTAATAGATCACTGAATTGGTTTATTTTCCAGCTCCATGTAAATGATCTCCCATTACTCCATTCCATTAACAATTTAAATGAGAAAATAATGGGTCCTCGTGGATTTATCTGACCTATAGGGAAACAACTGAATAAATGTAAGCTTCTAAGTAAGTGTTGTTGAATTCGAGTCAATTTCGATTAACTTACTGTATGTTGCAGATGAAATCTGAGCACTGATTAAAAGTATCTGCGTAATATCTTTCTATTTCACAAGGTAAATGTTCTACTGAAATGGCTCGTAAGAGTCCTGAAAAATGTCTCATGCACGATGGCTTACAACTGCAAATCGGATACTTTGATTATATATTTTGACTTCCGACCTTTCTGACAATCTGAAATGCATTGTCTTGTTCATCATAAGGTGTATGCACCATCCAGGTTTGAAAGAAAAGCTAACTTTTCTTTGCAAGATGGAGCACTCAACCTCTTCAAAACAGTGTAATCACTGCAAGGGAGGAGCAAACAGATCATTAAAGATTTAGTTGCACCAGTGATTCAAAGATATGCTTATTTTGCACATGCGAAAAACATTCTTCTCCGTATGCCTTAATATGAAAGAAATCATATCCAAGAACTCACATGGAGAAGAATTATAAAAGCACGAAAAGATTATAAAGGGGAATCAATACGCACTTTTAAGATCCCAGAAATAAACTTTGAAGCTGGCCACTACATCTGCCTAATTAATGGCAGCAGTCGTTGTGACCGAGCCTCCGTTGACGAGGACACTCTCTGATGATCAAATTGAAGAATTTCTTCGTCAACAACCTAAATTGAATATTCCGAAGTTTCCTTGTCACACACAAGTGGTTAAGAGATGCATCAAACTGATCCCAGAAACGCCACTTGCACTTTGTGGAGAAGACAAACGGGACGGCTATATAAAGAGCAGAATTAAGTCCAGGAGAAAGCTACCCTCATTTAATACCAAGAAGGACTTCCTAAAAGAAGGTACTAACACTACAAAAATTTCAGTGCTTTGAATAAATGGATATCGAATAATAGTGAAAATTTAAATAATCGATTGTTAATTGTTAAATTTCTTCTATTTCAAGGTGATGATGATAAAAATCTATAGGTTGCATGGAAACAAACGGAGGGAAAGGAAAGAAAACTTATTGAGTAGTTAATAGATTATTTTTAATCAATAAAATGGAAGTAGAAGTATTGATTGTAAAGTTTCATGGAAATATATGTTTTAAAAGTTTTAGGAAAATAATATACCCCGTATAGGACATAAATGTTGATGTAAGTTTGATAAAAAAGATATAATTTTCCGCCAATTTTTTTTTCAAAATTTCCTTTGCGCTGAGGAACTTGAAAATATTAGGTTAGAAGTTTGAAATTTGAAAACAATAGTTTTTGATGTTGGGGCCATGAAAAAATCAGAGTGAAAAAATAAATTTCAAATTACTCCCCTTTTTCGATGTACTCTAATTAATGCACACGCGTCAAACAATGCCAAAAAGGGGTTTATATTATTTGTTCTATTATTTTCTCCCTTATTGCATTATTAATTTATAAATTACAATTTATACCTACTTCATTAATAACTGCTGAATTCATTAGTTATAATTATAACTGCTTAGTTAATTACCTTTTTATTTCACTGATAGTGCCTTCTATGTAAATGGATAGTATTATGCTAGACTCAGTCTAAGCAAACAGTAAAGTCCTAGCTAACTAATATGAAATATAAACGACTATTTTTATTTTGTAACCTCCCTTAGTTGTTTTGATCGCAAGATAAAACAAGGTCTGACATATATTTTCTCCGCTGAAGCAGAATTGAATGGTGTAGTGACGCTACAAACCGCGTTGCGCAGGAATTACCAGGCTAATGAAACCAAATGCCGTAGTCAGAAAATAAGTCTCATTTAAAATGAGTATATATTCAGCATGACTCCTATCGCGTCATTTAAAAGTGGTGAAGTTACGCAAATCTGAATACAACGACGGTTTAGACACTTGAAGTGCGACTTGGAGAATTTAACAGGTTTACTAAGACGATGTATTAAATGATAGCCATTATTGATTTCGCAGCAATGATGGAGGTATGCTATCACTATTACACAGTAGTCGCAAGATTGGCCATAAAGACCAATCTTGAAATCTATTGCCAATTGAGAGTGAGGATGAGAAGCTTACAAACTGACATGAGGGTGTATGGCGCAGGTATTCGTAAAGGAAATGGTTTTACGATGGGAAAAATTTATAATGATGACGCAATTGGATATTTACACTGTTTTATATATCAATGGGCAAAAGTCACGGGCGATATGGAGTACCGAGCTACAAAAATAAAAGGGGGAACTTCTGGTATGTGTAATTGGGGTGTATGGTTTGAAGTAAGGTTATGAGTCGTAAAAGGATGAAGCCTTAGATGTCAAAGGATAATGTATTTAAGAAAGGAATAACGAGATGATACGTGTAAGGGCTCGACCCGTGTAGTGTCCATGTGTAATTCATATAGTATTAAATGGATTTCTCATTAATCTGAACATGGTTATAAGTTTAATTTCCTTAGTTACATTCTTGGTGACGACACTGAGGGCCTTCTGAGGAAATATTGTATTGAAGAGGGTATAGTTGTAAGTTCACTCAGCATTTAAAGCACATGGCTAGACTTAGCTTACTGAGCAGCACTGCACTTTTGCTCTTTGCGCGGGAAATTTGGTGATTGTTTGTTCAGTTTCTTGGATAGCGGGTGTCTATTACAGATTGTGACATTTGCAAGTTCTACGTTAGATAATCTGCTCCAGCCCTGAAATTTTATTTGAGACTCGTCCCTTCATGGTTTACATTTCGCCAAGATGTTTTTTTAGCTGTAAAAGAACTACGATACTGCATGACGATCCGCTTTCACAGAGATCCTTAGCATCATAGCGGTGAGGGTAAACCTACTAATTTATGCGGGACTTTCGGAGAGATCGTCTTTTTGGCGTAAGGGTGGAATATAAATTTCTCCAATCCAATAGCCCAAGAAGAGGGTATTCCAAAATGAAGTCTTCAAGGTCGCTCTCTTTGCCTCGAGCATCAACTCTATAACCTCGCTGTTGCTACAAGATGCTCTTATTACTTTCTACGTAGGCAAACTTTGTAACTCTTTTGTTGTTGCTCAGATGCCTACCTTTGGAGAGCTAAATCCAAATACACTAATCCTAATCTCTTACCATGCCTAGGCGCACTGGCTTCGGTTTTCTTTGGCAAAGACAAAAGTCATGCAATTCTAACGGGATCCACTGCTTGGACTTTTTCATAAATGTAGTTGTTCTGGATGTACTAGGGTCGCCGAGTTTCGATGGATTGCTTTGTGACCAACACCTAGCTAGAGAGTTGGCACATTTACTGCCTTAATGCCTCTTGTACCCATGTCATAGACATCCTTTCTCTTTGCTTTCCTCAATTATGGTGACGATAGGTTCACTTCGTTAGACGCCAATCATACTGTAAGCCTTTTGAATTTCAAAGCAAGTCAATTTTTTCCACAGCTTGATATAGCTCTCTGCTGGTGGCATCTCTTGATCTCCTGGGGACGTCAGTGAAAGTTTGTCAAGAGATCTCTGTTAACAAATTTTAAACATCGCCTACAGTATTACTTTCGAATATCTTGCGGCATACGCCATATTGTGCTGAATCCGGCTAAGGGGAAAAGGATGGGTCAAAGGATGGTATCTTCCTTGACTTAAACTTTGTGGATTCATTTTAGCAAGGTATGAGAGGCGATCAATATGTTTTGCGAATCGGTAGGGCAAAACAGAGGAAGGGGGATGGCTGTTTGTGGGGGTGTTAGTAAAAGTTATAACAAGTCAGGACCTGCAGCCGCACGCTCCTGCCTTGTCTATTTGAGAAGCAGTAGCTGATCGCAGATCGTCAGTCACAAATTTTTCAACATATGGAGAAGGTTGAGCACCGCGCAGTGATCAAATCTTTTGTACATGGAAGGCAAGAATGCAAAAGAGATCCATGAACGCATGGTTGCAGTGTACACCAACACTGCCTCTTCCTATGCAACCATTGCTCGCTGGAATAGGGAGTTCCGCCATGGTCGTGAGGACCTTGAAGATGACCCTCGTACAGGACGCCCATCAGACGTGACCAACGAGGAAAATTTGGCCCATGTGGAGAGGATTATCCTCGTAAATTGACGGATAAAGATTGAAGAAATCGAGCCAGAACTTGGAATATCACATGGAAGTGTTATCAACATGATCCACGACAATTTGGCCATGACCAAGGTCTCTGCCCGTTGGGTCCCTAGAAACCTCACGCACCATGATCGACTTCAACGTCGTCAAAGTCCACAAGGCCTGAGTTGCACAAGCTGCCCTGCGTGAGTGCGGATTCGAGGAGCTCAACCATCCCCCCCTAAAGTCCAGATCTGGCCGCTAGCGACTACCTTTTATTCCGCCAGCTCAAGGCTGCACTGCATGAACGCCGGTTTGGGGGCGATGAAGATGTCTAGTTCGCCGTCCAGCAGTGGATTGAACAGCAATCGGGAGATTTGTGGTTGTCAGAAATTCGAAGCCTCAGAGACAAGTGGTACAAGTGCATTGAATTCGAGGGTAGTTATATTGAAAAATAATAAAACACTTTTCCTCATATCTCGTTTCCTTATATCCGAATTACAAAACTTATTCACCGCATCTCGTATCTCAACCCTTATTGGTCATTTGTAAGTTGACCAAAGAGTCAATTTTCTGCCTTTTGCGTCTTATCCTATTTTTTGAAGCTAACGAGTCTCCTCCTGGTGCTTTGTTTGTGTTCACGGCTGATCTTGTTTCAAAACATTGCTCTATACGGAAACTAAGCATCTTGCCAGGTTCGAAAGCCGAAATGTAATTTATAATGGTTACTCACAGACCACAAATAGTGTAGTCGAGTTAATGAAATATGAGCGTCATTTGGTTCGCAGTAACTTTTACACCACGGATGTTGCGAGCGTATTGGACATCAAGATTATGTTTTGCTATTCTTGATATCTATAGATTGCCTAAAATGACCGCAATAATGAGATTGTGAATCATTCTGCAAAGAATGAGCGACTAGATCAAGAATTTGCTGTAACACATTCAGACTACCTTATAAGAATAGAGTCCATAAATTGGTCTGTATGAAAAAGAAGATGGGAGATGAAAGAGGGGAATCTAAGTTTGGGTGAGAGTGCGCCCTGATTTTTCCCTTGGACCAATGCCTCGATGGCCTCAGATCGTTCTTTTATGCCGCCAAATTGGGCACAAACTTAGAGTGCAGTTCTCTTTGATGGAATCCAATTCTGAACCTCATTCTAACGTATGCTGTTCCCTCCAGGCTGCCTGGCATAATCTTGTTGAATGTTAACTTGGGATGGTCTTTACGTTCGCTACGTGACTCAGTTATGTGAAGAGCGAGGTCGCTACCTCTTATCCTTTTTACTCAAGACGGGTTTGTGTACAAAGGATTGTGGCCTTCGTTGCCTTTATTTATTTTCTCTTGCTTTCCTTGACATGATTCACAGACAGATTTAATATCAGGAAAAGAGGAGCCGTCTGATTGAAACTTCCTTGAAGTTCAATGATCCAATAATAAAATATTTAACTTTATCTCATGCTGCTGTATCTAGTTAAGATAGGAAAGCTTCTTAAGCTGAGAGAAGCTTATGAGAGAGGTTTGGCCACCAAAAGTTGATAATTTTATATCAAGAAGAGACCCTAAATATTTTAAATCGAAATAAGCAAAATACTTACCAACTTAAAAGGGATTCATCTTTTACTTCGTTAGTTTTCTGAAGGATATTTTCACTAAGTCAGTTTTCATAGGAATTGGTCCGTTTTATTAGGGATTGTCTTTACTTGGCATGTTTTCCGAGGGATTGTCTTTATTAGTACGTTTACTGAGGGTTTGTATTTACTTGGCCTATTTTCCGAGGAATTGGGTTTACCTTGCCAGTTTTTAGCCGAATTGTCTTTCCCTAGTCCGTTTTTCAAAGCATTGTCTTCACTTGGTCCATTTTTCTTTTTAGATTACTACTTGGGTCCATTTCCGACGGATTTTCTTTTGATGAGTCTTTTTGACGTGGGACTGTCTTTAATTGCGCATTTTCCGAGGGATTGTTATAACTTGGTCCTTTTTCCCACAGATTGTCCCTACTTTGTCCATTTTTCGGAGGATTGTCTTTATTTGCTCCGTTTTCCGAAGGATTTACTTTACTTGGTACATTTCTCGAGGAATTGTTTATACCCCGAACGTTTTCCGAGGAATTGTTTTCACTTGTTCTGTTTGATGAGGGTGTGTTTCATTTTCACTTTGGTGAGGAATGTTAATACTAGGTGAGATTATGGCAGGGATTAACTTTACATGGCCAATTTTTGAGCGATTTTCTTTGTTTGATTAGTCTGGGAAGGAACTGTCTTACTGTGTTCGTTTTGGGGAAAATTATGCTTATTGTGTACCTTTTGAGGAGTGATTGTTTTTATTACTGGCAAATAGAGAGATTTTATTCTATTGAGTCAGGAAATGTATCTTGATCTGACTAAAACTATAGGAATGATTAGATGTAATTGATTTTCTAAGCTCAAATCTGGCTTGAAACAATTGCAAATCATACCGTTTAAATTAAACTTTCTCCCTATCCTTTATTTTACTTTAATAAAGTTCAATTTTATTTGTTAAAAACAATAGAGCAATATGATATTTTCAAATAAATATGAGGCCTATAAAAGTTTAATTTAAATAAACCTTATGAAATACTTTAATTTTACTTTGATCTTTGTGGGATTATCTTTATTAGTGGCTATTGGGTCGGATTAACTTTAATTGATTCAATTTCTAAACATAAAAACTCAAAGGAACTGGCTAGGTTAGGGTTTGGAGCAAAACCTGCGGCAAACGCCCGCAGGACTTGGGGTAAGTGGGCACGCAATATTCCAGATACCAGCTGCAGCATCCTGGCCCATGCTACACTTGCTACCCCCTTGCAAAGTGCACACTCGCTGGGAAAGCATGGCAGTCCTTAAGGTTGAAGAAGTAGCAGGAATTTTATTACCCCTTCTCTACGATGCACATCTCCCGGTTGCTTTAGGAAAAGAGGAGATGGACACCAACGAGGGTATTTTCACTCATTCAAAAAAGAATAGAAGGAAATATCAAATTTAGGTCTGAGTGTCGTCATAGCAACATTTAGCCACATTCACACTGAATCAGCCATGCCTGGTTGAGACGTGTACGAAGGTGCAAGGAACCATTGGTATGGGAAACGCTTCGGGCACATCTTATCTTAAAATTATGTACATAGATTTTACGGTCTCCATTTCAGAAAAAACTTCCTGCAAACTTTTGTTCATTCAAACAAAAGTTTTTGCACGTTTTACACTGAGAGATAAAGTTTGTTTAAGCGTTCAAGCGAGTAAAAACGAACAAAAACTATTAGCCGCCATTCGCCCATATCTTCCTAATGGGGAAAATTTAGTTTTTATGGGAATCATTAAGAATAAAATAGAAACAAAGAAAAAAACGATGAAAAATACTGGAGTGGTAAAGTAAAAAAAAATGGCTAAATCGTGATAAATAGTATGTTTTGAATAAGATTAAGGCAAAAAGAAAAGCAATAAATAGAAAAAAAACGCAGGTGTGCAAAAATGAAAAAAAATATAGTAAAGTTTCTTAGGAAATTTAAAGAGTAGGAAAAAATGTTCTCTTGCATTATGAAAACGGATAAAGAATTTAAGGATTAAGATGATTAAAAGGAAACTGGAAATTAAAATGGTTTTTATGATAATTCAAGAATATATTGAGTAAAACCTCTTATGTACACTAAATGGTAAAAATAAAGCTCAGAATTTCGTATAAAGGCGATAATTAATCATGCCATATATGTTACAATGATAATTTCAAAATGTTAATCTTGTTTCATTGGATATTTTTCATACAACCAGGCAATGGATTCGCCAGCATTGCCAATTAAAATAATTTTAAAAAGGAACTCTGAACTAAATTTCCCATCTTTCAAAATATGACATTGCTAAAATATAGTTATAGAAGAAGATATATAGAAATAAATATTCTGCATTTCACCATTTGTAATTTTTTTTGTTTTAAAAAATTCTCAAAATTTTGATATTTATATTTATTTCTTAACTTCACTATTTTGTTTCTTGATATTGTAAAAGAATAAAAGAAATAACTTTGATAAAAAACATAAGTCATAACCAAACTAGATTAAATTATTATTCAAATAGTAAAAAAATCCCCTTCTTAAATTATAGAGTTAATGATGATTTTCTCCACATATGGTCAGGAGTATTTTCAAATATTTACCCTTATTGTTATTCGAGATACACTTTTTACCAATTAGAACAGATTAGGTAGAGCACTATTTTAAAAAATCTAATATTAGGTAATAAGATATCCTACCAAAACTATTAAAGAGTGAAGTTGGAAGTGTCTGGGACTCGATGCTAGCCACAGGTGCCAGATTTAACAAGGGCCAACATGTTGAGGCCCTACGCCGCCCAGACGAATCTGCGTTTAAATAAATCTTCCACATGTTTTCACTTTTATATTCACCTTATTTAGAGACCTATCCTCACACACCTTCAGCAGGGGAGGAGATTTACCTTGTAATGGTTTGCTATAACAATAAAAAAGTGAGAAAAAATCCTGACACACGCTTAAGCTCCCTATCATTGATGTTGTGTTAAGTATGCTCCGAATGAGGCTTCGTGTTTTGTTGCGTTGAATGCATTGTGTTAAGTTTATTCCGAAGAATGCTGGGTGTTAAGTTTGTTGCGAGGAATTCTGGATGTTAAGTTTATTGCGAAGAATGCTGGGTGTTAAGTTTCTTCCGAAGAATGCTTGGTGTTAAGTTTCTTCTGAAGAATTCTGGGTATTAGTTTGTTCCGAAGAATGCTGGGTGTTAGGTTTGTTCCCAAGAATGCTGGGTGTTAAGTTTGTTCCGAAGAAGCTTCTCCAAGCTCCGGGTGAACCAATATTTAAACCATATGTTATAAAATTTAGGTGACAATGATGCTAAAATTTGAAGCAATATAGAAAATAATAAAATAATTTGGAAACACAGGTTAAAGAGGAAAGAAGTGAGTAGGAATATAGTTAAATAGTTGCTTTAGCTAAACATTAAGTTAAAGTGATTCGAAATTATCGAGATTATGTAAAAACAAAGCCTCTCAACTGAAAAGGCTGGGCGATTTGTGCTCGTGGTATTGTTTTTAATATTGGACGATGGGAAGGATTTGCTTTTAATATTTAGGTTTGTTCTAACCCTTATTAGATTAGATTAGGTTCAAGGTAAAATAGACTCACCTTAATTTAATAAATTTAATAAATTTGCAAAGCCAAATTATATTTTAAAATAATTTGAAAATCTACAAAACGATTTGTTTCACTTTTGATCATGTGAGAATGCTTTTTTTTACTTAGTCATTTGGAGGATGGATTTTCTTCACTTGATCTAACCATCCTATTTTATGTTTTATTCATTCTTAAATGCAATATATCGCAGTTAATAAAAATCTTTGAACTACTTATGCTCTACCAGAAAGGAAGTTGTTCTTGTATAGTTTATATGGCCAGCAATTAGGTAGACATCTAGTTGTCTCGCCTAGCAGTTACAGAAAAGGCTGGTACCGCGGAAAAACGAATAGAAAAACTTGAAAATGCAAAATAATCATTAAATTTTTAGCAAATAAAAATGAATGGCAACTAAAATGATAGTAGGCAGGTTGAGTCGTCCGTGCTCTTGAATTGATCCAAAAAAATCAGTCAGGATTTAAAACTTTAAACTGACACCACAACATCAAACCTTACAGAACTTTTCGCTGAAAGATTAAGTGACGAGTCCATTCAATGGTTCGGTGTCCCACGATTATGTTGATTTTAGAGAAGAGAGAAAATAAATTGCCACTTTTGAGGCATTGGTAGATAAGTGGAACAGAAACGATAAAGTGCAATGGCGCGCAACTTGAAATTCAAAAAGTTCGTCGTTATATTTTTATATTTGTTATGCAGCCTGAAGGTCGTCTTGTTTTTCATTATGGAGTCAGAGTAGGAAGAGGGAAGGTTTGGTCCATTGATAAGTCTCTGCAGAGAACTTCCCCTTCTTGTCCTTAGGTTCGTTCTACGTTCTCTCTACTACTCCAGGAACTCAATAGAAGATAATATCGAGATTCTGACCCTAACCCTTCGTAAAGCATCTTAGAAACAATAGATGAATGGATCCTGTGGAAGAAAGCTAATAGAGAACCCTATCTTCACTGGACTATATATCAAACCATAGTGTACAAAATATCGCCCGGAACAGGAGCAGTATTTGGAAGATAGTTTGTTTATTTTCTCATAACTTAAGAAAAATATTTATGCCATTCACTTGAAATTTTAAGCAAAGATAGATATTAAATATATCTAAATATGTGTAGAATATTTTGTTGCAACGTTTTGTTAAAAATTTATATTAAAGATTTAAGTACACTTGTTCTTACTGACCGTTATATTATGGCCGCAACTGTATGTAGGTTTCTAGAATATTTTTTTCTGTGTTTGCATTGTTTGCTTTTTATCGTCATTCCAATTCAGGGTCTAATTGAGGCATCCTGTATTAAATTTTCTAGAGTATAATGTCGTTTTAGAAAACATAAAAAGTGCTTAGCTTTATTTAAATTGTTTAACTTTTCTACAAGCTGATTAAACATATTGTAGTAATACTTAAGCAAATTTTCGACCATATGTGCTAAAATACCGATGAATGATTTATCCAGAGAAATTTGATGGGATATCAAATGTTGGATCCTTACTGCAATATTGAGCGCAATGTCTTGATGGCAACCAAAAACTCGTTCCCACTCCTAAACATGGTTTTCAAAATCATGAGTCTCTGCTTTGATTTTTGTCTGAGTCGAAATGAACTTTTCATTTGGAAATCGCCAACGATAAATGTAGGAAAATCGATTTCCCACCCTAATAAAAGAGGCCCTGTTCGGTCACCACAACGTCCTGGCGCTTGGCACTGTAACCCCCCTCCATCTCTCCCCTTGACCCGCTGGACTCCTCTAAACACGATATGTACGAATCATCAGAATTATGTGCCAGCGAGCATATCAATACGAAGTAGAAGGAGACCAGGTGCCATAACAATGGGTAAACAAGCACTATTTCCACTACGATTTGGGATCTAATTTCGCGTCATAGACGAAATTAGAGGACCGGCGGCCAAAAGCCAGAAGATGCCCTTAGGGCTAAGTGAAAGACGCTCGGAGAAGAGTCGTTAGAGGGGCGAAGCTTAATTCCTAATGATGGAGATCGAGTTAGAGATCGACACGACGAAGTCTGGTGGCAGTGCCCGGCAATCAAACAAAGGAATAGAGAAGAAGCTCATGCTGATCAAGTTTCTGGTGGTCACACTGAAAATTCGTTTTTTTTTATTGAAGATCTCTCTCAATCCTCTCTCATCAGAGAAACCACTATTCTGGTTTGCTACAAAAACCAGTGATAGTCCCTGTCATTGAGGTATACCCAAAGTGAGGTCTTTCAAGCCCCCCCCCCCGCATTCGTCTAAGGATTCACTTGTTTGTTTATCGATCGTCAGTGCGAACCATTCAAAGATTAACCCGAAGATTGGAAAAAGAATACCTACACGGTCACGTTATTTAAATTATCTGACTAAGACAACGTGCTTAAAGCCATCCGTTGCCCTCACCCAAATCACCTATTGCTTCAAGCCCGTCTCCGCGCCAGTCAAATAGCTGAGTGTCTGTTAATTCGCCTACGCGCCTAACCGCAAAAACATTTTTTCGTCTACATAAAAATTCAAGGCCGAGGTCATTCTTCAGCCGGATTCATGTGTGTGTTTTTTAAAGGTAAATAAATTAAATTATTTTTGAGTGTCAATTAGCGTTTAATATTGAAATGAGCTTTGGGTCAACCATTACTTCATATTCATTTGGTTTAAATTAGTAATTCTAACATAAACTCTTTTATTCATAACTGTATTTTTTTTTTTTAGATTTCACTTATTTATGTTGTAAATAAAGATATATATTTTTCAGAAGTATTTAATTCCATTCTCGAAACGTAGCACATGGCACTAGAAACCCTTCTAGATAAGATAACCTAAAATAATATAGCACTCTTAGAGAAAACGTAATCAAGAAGTTATTCAATTACGTAACAAACCTACGTACGTACACCAACTCGGCCCTTACAATACCACGACAATAGACAAACAGTTCATAGATACTTACTTCTATGTTAAACAATTAAAATGTTTAAATTAATCTCTTGAATAAAAATGTCCTTTACTGATCAACCGCAAAGATGTCCTCCTCCTCAGGAGAATGCTGTTTGTGGGGGTATTAGGAAAAGTTATGACAAGTCAGGACCACGCTCCTGCCTCCTCTATTTAAGAAGCAGTAGCTGATCGCACATCGTTAGTCACAATTTTTTCAACAATGGATAAGGTTGAGCACCGCGCAGTGATCAAATTTTGACCAAGGAAGGCAAGAATGCAAAAGAGATCAGGGAATGTATGGTTGCAGTGTACACTGACACCACCCCTTCCTATGTAACCAATAGGGAGTTCCACCATGGTCGTGCATCCCTTGAAGATGACCCCAGTCTACGACGCCCATAAGACGTGACCAACGAGTCAATCTGGACCGTGTGGAGAGAATGATCCTCGAAAATCGACGGATGAAGGTCGAAGAAATCAAACGAGAACTTGGAATATTACATGGAAGTGTTATCAACATGATCCACGATAGTTTGGCCATGACCAAGGTCTCTGCCCGTTGGGGCCCTAGAAACCTCACGAAACCTCACTCCTCATGATCGACTTTAAAGTCGTCAAAGTTGGGAAGAGCTACGACTCCTGTACAACCAATACCCGGCGGGATTCGAGTCACGCATAGTGACAAATGATGAAACGTGGGTCCATCACTGGGATCCCGAGACCAACCTCGAAAGCATGGCCTGGTAGCACAGGGGCTCTACGACCTCCAGCAAGTTCCGGACCTGACCCTCAGCTGGGAAGATCACGGCCACCATCTTCTGGGATTCTGAGGGAGTGTTGATCGTGGACTATCCGCCTCGTCGAAGGACCATCACAGGCCAATATTACGCCGAGGAACTGGCTAGGTTGAAGATGTGCATCCGTCAGAAGCGGCTGAGCAAGTTGACATGCGGTGTCCTGCTCCTCCACAACAATGACCCTGTCCGCAAGTCCAGAGTTGAACAAGCTGCCCTGCGCGAGTGCGGATTCAAGGAGCTCAACCTTCCGCCCTTCAATCCAGAACTGGCCCCTATCGACTACTTTTTATCAGGCCAGCTCAAGGCTGATCTGCGTGGACGCTGGTTTGGGGACGATGAAGATGTCCAGCTCGCCGTCCAGGAGTGGATGGAACAGCAGTCGGGAGATTTCTGGTTGTCGAGAATTCGAAGCCTCAGGGACAAGTGGCGCGAGTGCATTGAAGTCGAGGGTAGTTATATTGAAAAATTAATAAAACACTTTTCCTCATATCTCGTTTCCTTATATCCGAATTGCAAAACTTATTGACCGCCATTCGTATGTTACACATTTGAATTGCCTGTAATGTATATTTGTTCTCTCCGGTTTAGTTTTCTATGCTTTCGTTTTTCGAAATTTATTTCTACTTTGCTTCTCACTTTCTCTTTCTCTGCCCATATTTCGTTTGTCGTCTACTAGATTCTGTTGATATATAATCTACATAAATGACTCAAACTTTCTTCTACCTTTTATTGATTCCTACTTTCTGAAGTACTATCTTTGTTTTTTTCTTAACTATTTGTATACCTTCTTTCACGCAGTAGCAGATAAGTAGTACGGCTTCACCTAGATAGAAAGTATTCTCTCGTTTTGTGTACCTTCAATTCTCTGCTGGCTTTGATGGGGCTGAGTTTTGCCTTGTCTTAGGTCGAATAATGATGCCATTTTTCATTATTCGGCTTATAAACATTAGACCTTCTCTCTTTGAGGACTACAAGTTAAGTTCCTTTTGCATTGTTCAAGCGCAACAAGTGAAAATAGGAAATTAATATCTTTTACATGAATGAATTCAAGAACATTGGTATTAGAATCGATTCATTTTCAAGTCTTGATTTTCTCCTTGGCCCTCTTGATGCCCAAACGGAAGTTGAATCGAAGAGGGTCGCTGACATCTTTGAAACGATTCGTTTTCTATTAAAATCTCTTTTGAAGAGCATCGCTGCTAGATAGGCCTGACACTAACTCAGGGCCGTTTACACGATGAAATTGCTGATAGCTTTATTACAACCTATGAGTTTATTTCGGTAGATGAGGACTTTGGGTTGTTGTTCCCTGGTACCCTTTTTGCTTTAAGCTTGGCTACTACTCTTCTAATATTTAATCGCTTTGCACATTCCCTTCCTTGGCAGTCGAATATCTACATTTAAGCGTTAAATCTCACAGTCTCTAATTCCTTCCTCTCCTTATGGCGAAATGCTTTAGTTTATAATTTATTGTCTAATACCAAGGCCGTGCACATTTGATCCCTTCTGAGGAAACAACCAGACCAAGACTTAGTTATAAATGGAGGTTGCCTAGAAGTGCTCGACTTGCACTGATTTCTTTGTCTTGTATTTGACTGATATATCAACTTAGAGGAGTGCATTCGCAACCCCCTAAGGGATTTTTTTAACCGCAGGGTGGAGATACATTGGTCACAAGCATTTATGTCGTTGCTGCTGTTAATACTAGCTTTCTACTTTCATACTACTCATTTCTTTAATCAAAACTTGACTGGAGTTACGAGATCTACTTATTCCTATCAAAATGTCTATTTGAGAAGGTAGATTCGATTCACCACACTGATCTCCGGTTTGTGGTTGGTGCTTTTGTAGATCCCCTATAGGGACATTCATTTTGGAGGGCGGAATGCGGGGAAGAAACTACTCGCTTTCGGTTGTGCAAATTGCATGATAAACTCAACAATGGCTATGCCGAGTGGAGATACCACTTATGGCCTACATCACTTGAATTTAGTGTCAGAAAGCTCATTAGACAGTTGGGTATAATTCTCTGAACGATGGTGACGATTGTACTGCTAAATACGTTACCCTGATGGATAGCACCATCAAATTTTTACGCCCTGCATCTTATCTCAAATTCTCCAAGAAACCGAGAGTATTAGGTTACTATTTCCTGTACCATACTCATAGGTTGGGTGGCACCAGAATCAGGCAGGATACAAACATGGAATCATGTTCGAATACTGATTTGTCTCTACACTTTTTTAAACTAATGTGACTCGGAGCGCGCTAAATTCAATGATGGAAAAAATCTTTGATTTCTCTCAGTCTCGTCCTCAATATCCATGATGCCACTGTTCCTGATTTTTAAGATGATTTTACGATTGCATGATCCTGTACTTTAAGACGTGTATGGGTTGCTGGGTCAAACACAATGGCAGATCCGGACAGGCTGCACTCTTAATCATCGGATTGCTTTCCCCAGAATTTAAAGTTGCGTGCCATTTTGGACTGATCACAATGGTCAATCACAAAAAGATTCTTATGGATCTGGATCAAAATAGTCTGATTATAGGGTAGTTGAATGTACTGAATTTAATAATGACTGTGATAGAACGTTCTAAGGCCGCTTAAATTCAGCCGTTATCACATGTTTAGAAACACATGCTACCCACGTGCATCTGCGAGAGGAAGCAGAGCGCGTTATCGCCCACCTTAGCCAATATTTAATCAAAGAGGTTCACTCCCCCGTTTCGCCTCCATACGTCGATCTCGTCAGATTAAGTTAGGCTTATGGCCAGATAAGGTATTTTCCCAGGCGCACGCGGGGCATTCCCCCGAAGTCCCCCACTCAATTATCCCCTACGCCATGGAGACGGCTTCGGGTACTTATACATAGCTTTCCCAAAAGGAAGCAAATCAGATCCCGATTATCTTCGCGAGGCATCACGCCGATTGGGTCTCCCTTGTGTAAATAGGAACTCTCTACCTCGAGAACCACCTTATTGTCCAGAAGAGGACAATATTCCTTGAAGTGCCAAGCTTCCTGCCTTCGAGACGCAAAGTCAACAAGGCCGCCCCGGTTGTTCAGAAAGAGAACAACGTTAGAACAGCCATTGTTCTTTGAGCTCGTTGACAAGAGACGGTTATCACCTCCCCTTGTTGTTCAGAAAAAGAACAACGTTAGAACAGCCATTGTTTTTCCAGCCCGTTCGTCAAAAAACGGTTCTCGTTCCCAATACATCACGTCAGGATAATTTAATCCCCTCCTTTTTAACATTCTTCAAAAGAACGCTTGGTTTCAACAATAACCTCCATTGTTTATCTAGAACATCCCCGAATTGCCGTCATAAAGATCGCTCGTACTTCCGAGCCCCACTTAACTCTCACTCTTCGAAGACAGTCCTTCCGCTTCGCTAAAGAAAAACCCATGAAGAACCCTTCTACTGCAAATCACCAGTGGACCGAATATTCCCTCGCATCGTCTTCCTCTGCACAACAACTTTTTAATTACGTAAGCTGAGCATTACATTTAATCATCTAACCTTTTATCAACGTACCCTGTGCTTTAAATGGTTTAGCAAACCATTCATCCCACTCCTTGATTTTTATTTGTTTACCTTTTTAAATCTCTCCAAATCTTATTCCTCGGATTAGTCAGATATTCCCACGACCCTTTTCATTCTCCGTTTATCTAAACATTTTTTTTTGTGTGTGTTGTTGATAGTTTAATTAATAAAACTCTATTTTATTAATGATAGGCATATGATTTACCCTTGTGCTCCGTTCCACTTCTTAAGCATATTGAAGATAAATAAGCCTCTACAGGCTTCCCCCCAATTTTGCACTAACCTCGGTCAATCAATTTACCACGCACTCCAAAGATTAGAATAATTCCCTCAACGAATAGTTATATATGGTATATCGTCGAGAGCCTATTCTACGACATATATATATATATATATATATATATATATATATATATATATATATATATATATATATATATATATATATATATATATATATATATTATATATATATATGTATATATATATATATATATATATATATATATATATATATATATATATATATATATATATATATATACTATTTAAATTTGGTATCAAGTGTGTAAGGTTTAACGCTATATCTTGGCAAACAGTGGTCTCAGTCACGTGAAGCATAGTATTCCCTTTTGTTTAACGATTGCTATCCCCTTTTTGAAACTAACGAAGCTGGAGTAGCTCAATGAACTGTTATAATAATTTGTTTGTGTTTTTTTTGTGTTATTTTAGTCATTGGTTATCTAGGTCGAGAAACCAATTACGAATAGGTCAATGCCCATATTTAGGTAGGCTAATTCTCTAGAAGGCATAATTCTTATTGCAAGGAATTTAGTTGGTTAACTATTCCGCCCCGAAGTGCAAATATGACTCAGATTAAAATCTTCAAAGCGCAAAGAGAATCCTTGGGACTTTCCGGAAGAGAATTGATTGAGTAGTTTTAAGAGGAGCAAAGAACAGAAGGAGAAAAGTTAAGAGAAGAAAGGCGAAAAGAAGGAGAAATCCATCGAGAAGAAAGAGAAATCCAACGAGAAGATAGAGAAAGAGAAATCCAACGAGAAGAAAGAAAGGAACGGAAAAGACAAGCTAAGCTTCACCAGCAGCTTAAAATGGCTCAAGTGCAGGTTGAAATACAATCAGTCAGTTCACGTTCAGAAGCCTCGCCCAATCTCATACTTAAGCTCCCCATTCTCAGGGATGGAGAGGATTTCGGATCATTTTTAGCACACTTCGAAAAGATCCTCAAGATCAATAACCTGGATCTGGAGGCTGAAGGTGTAGTAAGATTACTTACCCTTTTAGATTGTAAATTGCGCGACATTTTCATATCTTTACCATCTGAATGTACAATTAACTACAGCATCTCAAAATCTGAGTTCTTGGCCCCTCATAATATGACTCCCGATTTCTACCGCCAAGAATTTCAAGGAGGTCGTATTAAACCCGGACAGACGTTCCGTCAATTCGGATACATTCTCCCGAGGAATTTTATATTCTGGTGAAAATCCTCAAAGGTTGATCCTAACTACGAGTCCTTAACAGACTTCGTGTTGCGGGATCAATTTTTGGCGTCTCTCTCGAAGGAGATGCGCGCGTTCGTCAAGGATCGTCGGTGCCAGACTTTTAAAGAGTGTACCGAAGAAGCGGATGTTTTTGCCGCAAGCCATAATTTTTCCCTAAAGGAGAATCGAACTTCTCACCAATCCCCCTACCAAGAAAGAAGGAAGGATTCGCGCCCCTTCCCAGGAAAGCCAACGAAGTTTCCGGGCCCCGTAAAACCCAAAAACTTTTTCCTCCCAAACCAACAACGGGACACCAAACCTCCCATTAAGATTTCTCTTCCATCACTTTTCCCGAAGCGACCAATCATATGCTTCACCTGCGGTGTAGAAAACCACATGAGCTGGAATTGCCCCCTAAAATTCTAGGCTTAAAAGTGGACCAGCCAACCAAGTTTACAGGATTAATGCCACCCCGGCTTCCCCGGTGGTGAAGACCCAAGCAGAAACTTCTCCCCCTCCGTCAGGCCACCCGGGAAATTTTATTTTTGATAAAAGTTTCCCTGGAACTTTGAAGTTTGAGGAGGGAAGCGTGAACGGCTGCCGTGTATCTACTTTCGTCAGGGACACAGGGTGCACGTGTTTCATCGTGTCCGACGAGCCTCTCCCCCAGTGGACGCTAACCACGAAAAATTTGCGGTGGTACATGACTACCTTGGGCGGGCGAACCGATTCTCCGTCGTTAGATGTTAGCTGCAGTGTCAGTATTATGATGGCTGGGCTGAAGTCATTTCAGCACCGATACAATTTTTTCCGTACTTATAGGACAGAGCCCTCAAGTAAGCTCCGACCCTGTTTCCCAGGAACGCCTTACTTGAGGCTAAGCTAAGAAGGAAGCCCAGGAGCCAGGTCCCCTCAGAACCCCGATACCGTTCGAATTCTCGGAGATCCTTAACCAGGATTTTAGGTCCGAAGATCAGAAATTTAAGACCGCTGATGAAGTACTCCTGCTCCTTCCCACAGCAAGTAATAAATTACTGAGCCAATGGAAAGGTCCGTACTCGGTCCGCGAGGTACGAGGACCTGTAGATTACCTCATTGGTACCCCAGCAGGCGATAAGCTCTACCACGTCAATTTGTTGAAAAAGTACCACCGACGTGCTGATGGAAATACGTTCGTAGCACTGGGCGAAACATCGGCGCTTGAAGAGGATTACCCCGCGGAGTCCCTTAATGTCATACAGACAGTGGGCATCCAACCTGATTCCGATTACCCTCTGCCTTCCCTACCAGGCGAGTCTTTTAAACTCTCTGACCTGAATATCGACGCGCAGCTGACACCACATCAAAAAAAGTCAGCTACAAGAATTATTATGTCACTTCGACGACGTTATTTCAGAGAAGCCTGGATGCGCTACTAGTTTCGAGCATGATATTAAATTAACGACCTTAGAACCTGTCCGTTCAAAACCCTATCCCATGCCGATTCATTTACGCCAAGCTTTCAACGCCGAAGTCAATAATTTGTTTAGTTTAGATATAATAGAACCGTCCACCTCTAGTTATTGTTCCCCAATCGTCATGGTCAAGAAACCTGGTGGCTCTTTTCGGATGTGCATCGACTTCCGGAAGTTAAATTCGGTAACTGTGTTCGACGCCGAGCCCATCCCGTTGGTAAACCAAAACCTCCACCTTTTTGAAGACACCAAGTTTATCTCAGAACTTGATTTGTGCAAGGCGTATTACCAAATTCCCCTCCAGCCCGATGTAAAAGCATATACCGCTTTTGCAACTGAGAAAGGCTTAATGCAATTTAGGCGCCTTCCTTTTGGCCTCGTGACCGCTTGTAGTAACTATAACCATCTCATGAGAAGGATGTTAGATGGACTTCTGAATTCATCCTTTTACTTCGAAAACGTCTTCGTCGCTACTCGTGAATAGAGTCATCATTTAACCACCTTATTAGCTCTCTTCGAGCGACTGCGCTAAAATGGCCTCACCATTGGCCCCAGCAAATACCATTTTGCCCACGAAACCATTAAATACTTGGGTTTTAAAATAGGACAAAGCCAGTTAGGTTCACAGGAGGACAAGATTAAGGCAATCGCTAACATGCCCCTTCCGAATACTAAGAAGCCATTAAGATCATTCCTAGGATCAGCTTCTTACTATCGGCGATTTGTCCCGTATTTCGCTGCAATTTCAGCGCCCCTCAGCTTCCTTTTAAAAAAGAATTCTCTCGATCGACTACGTTGGATTGATGTAGCTGTTTCTTATTTTAATCAGCTCAAGAGTAAGCTCATTTCTGCCCCCATTTCGAAGTTGCGCAACCCAGAAAAATCCTTTTGGATTAAGACTGACGCGAGCAACGAGGGCATTGGAGGTGTACTCCTTCAATATGAGGATGACGGAATGAGACATCCAGTTGCATATGCTAGTCACCAGTTATTACCCCGCGAAAAGAGATATGCCACTATAGAGAAGGACACTCTCGCGATTATTTGGGTTATTGACAAGTTCAAAATGTATTTGATAGAAAAAGAATTTCAGATGGGAACTGACCACCGCCCCTTGGCCTATATTCGGAATGTACGACACTCCAAAGGCCGAATTATGCGCTGGAGTCTACTCTTGGAAGAGTCCTAATTTAAGATAAATTGCATAAAAGGTTCCGATAATCAGGTCGCTGACGCACTCAGTAGGAATGCATCACCAAATAGTGTAGATTAATTTGAAATTCGTAGGATTAGGATCTCCATGTATGTATAAACCGTCTTGTGTGAATTAAATTAGATTCTCCTGTAATATAATTAGTCAATGTATATGTCTGAATTTTGTGGCTCAATCTCTATTATTTTTCTCTATGTGTATATATTTGTACCCATTAAATTACGTATAAATTCTTTTCTCCCATATGTACTAATTTTATATTATTTCATTGTTCCATGTCTCTTTTATGGTTAAGTTTGTATTAAAGGTTAGTTTTACCTATAATCAAAAGATCAACATAATCATATGTATTGAGGTAATACTAGCTATGTGCATGAAGGTACGGTCGGTGCAAGAAAGCGAGTTCTTCACAACGGAGCTCTATGGTTGTCCCTTCTCTCTTTTTTCCGAAGTGACAACTTCCCCTGGAATGGAAGGGTGTGATAGAATGGTCTGAGGCCGCTTAAATTCAGCCGCTATCACATGTTGAGAAACACATGCTACCCACGTGCATCTGCGAGAGGAAGCAGAGCGCGTTATCGCCCACCTTAGCCGATATTAAATCAAGGAGGTTCACTCCCCCGTTACGCCTCCATACGTCGATCTCGCCAGATTGAGTTAGGTTTATGGGCAGATAAGGTATTTTCCTAGGCGCAACCGGAGCCTTTCCCCAAAGTCCCCCACTCAATTATCCCCTACGCTATGGACACGGCTTCGGGTACTTATACATAGCTTTTCCCGATGGAAGCAGATCAGATCCCCATTATCTTCGCGAGGCATCACGCCGATCCGGTCTCCCTTGTGCACATAGGAACTCTCTCCCTCGAGAACCACCTTATTGTCAAGAAGAGGAAAATATCCCTCGAGTGCCAAGGTTCCTGCCTTCGAGACGCCAAGTCAACAAGGCCCCCCCTGTTGTTCAGAAAGAGAACAACGTTAGAACAGCTATTGTTCTTTAAGCCCGTTGACAAGAGGCGGTTCTTACCCACCCCCCTTTTGTTCATAAAGAGAACAACTTTAGAACAGCCATTGTTCTTCAAGCCTGTTCGTCAAGAAACGGTTCTCGTTCCCAATACATCACGTCAGGATAATTTAATTCCCCTATTTTTAACGTTCTTCAAGGGTACGCTTGGTTTCAACAATAACCTCCATTGTTCATCTAGAACATCCCCGATTTGCTGTCACAAAGATCGCTCGTACTTCCAAGCCCCACTTGGCTCTCACTCTTTGAAGACAGTCTTTCCCCTTCGCTAAGGACAACCCCCCGAAGAACCCTTCTGCTGGAAATCGCCAGTGGACCGAATATTCCTTTGCATCGTCTTCCTCAGCACAACAACTTTGTAATTACGTAAGCTGAGCATTACATTTAATCATATAACCTTTTATACACGTGTCCTGTGCTTTAAATGGTTTAGCGAACCATTTCCTCCCCTCCTTAATTTTTATTTGTTTACCTTTTTAAATCTCTCCAAATTTTGATCCTCGAATTAGTCAGATATTCCTACGCCCTTTTTCATTCTCCGTTTATCTAAACATTTTTTTTTGTGTGTGTTGTTGATAGTTTAATTAATAAAACTCTATTTTATTAATGATAGGCATATGATTTACCCTTGTGCTCCGTTCCACTTCTTAAGCATATTAAAGATAAATAAGCCTCCACAGGCCCCCTGTCCCATTTTGCACTAATCTCGGTCAATCAATTTACCACGCATTCGAAATATTAGAATAATTCCCTCAACGAATAGTTATATATGGTATATCGTCGAGAGCCTATTCTACGACAATGACATTTGTATACATGTATCGGGCTCAGTTTTCCAGAATCAGCATAGATATATTTGGTGTAGCATTTAATTCGTACGCTAATTTATATGTTCATTGGTTACACTTATGCAAAATTCTTTTCCTAATTTGTGCTTTGTTGTCTGTTTCAGATTTATGGTTTATGTTGGGGGCTATCTAAAACGGCATTATTTCTAACTACTCTGAACTTAAAATAACATGGAATGTGTCAAGTGCGTAAACGATGCTGATCGCTTTTGTTACATATGTGGCGCCTTCACTCCTAATAGCCTCAAGAAACCAATTACAAAAGCTGTTCGACTGAACTTCAAAAGTTACTTCAAATGTCCTTTGGTGTACCAAGATAAGAAATAAAAGATGGGCGCTTCGTATAGCTTGTAAGTCTTGTGGCAACCACCTGAGCGAGTGGATATGTGGTAAGAAAGCTGAGGAATGACGTTTTTTGTACTAATGGTATGCGTGAACCCAAAGACCACAGCATTGACTGCTACTTCTATCTCACAAGCATCAACAAAATAACTATCAAAACATGAGGCAAGGTGCAGTACCACAATATTGCTTCTACAATCCGACCAGTTCCGCACAGCGCTTAACCCCCAGTCCAAAATCCACCGACTGAACAAGAATTGATTAGTGATTCGATTCTAATTCTACCTCAAATGACGAAGACTATCAAAAGGACTGTGAAAATACCAGGGCGAAACTCTTCACTCAAGATGCGTTTCATGATCTCATCAGGGACCTAGACTTGTCCAAATGAAAAGGTCTATGTTCTGGGATCCAAACTAAAGCAGCATAACCTGCTGGAAGCTGGAGTGCGTATCAGTACAGCTCGTTACCGACATAGAGAACTGTCTGCATTTTTCAAGATGACAAACAAGCTTTGTTACTGTGATGATACAAGTCAAATGATTAGAGGCTGTATATAGACTCTAGAAAAGGCTCTCTGAAGGCTGTTCTTTTACACAATAGCAATTGGCTTCCATCTGTCACAATAGCACATGCGGCAAAGATGGCTGAGTGCTATGTGGCCTTGAAGATTTTGTTAGCCACTATAGAGTACGAGAAACATCAGTAGAAGATATGGGTGGATCTCAAAATCACTTGTTTATTACTGGGCCTTCAGTCTGGCTAACTTTTGTGTATGTGGGACAGCAGAGTTTATGTAGTAAAGAAATGGCCGCCAAGGCCAGAGATGCACTTGGAACCTTCAACTACGAGTATGTTCAAAATCCGTTTTAGATACAGAAAAGATACTTTTGCCTTCACTGCTTCTAAAGCTCGGTTTGGTGAAATGTTTCATCAAAGCTATGGGTCGATCTGGTGCTGGGTTTGGATACCTATGTCAGAAACTAGGTGGTGTGGTTTCTGAAGCCAAGTTGAAAGCAGGTGTCTTGAATGGACCACATATTTGCATACTAGTTCATGATAGCGAATTCATCAAGGCCTTGAAACTACTGAAAAAAACTCATGGGAATCATTTGTCAATGTGTCAGACATTGTGTTAAAAGCTTTCGTGCTGGCAACTACAAAGAAATCGTTACTACCATGGTGCAGAACTATCATGCATTGGGAGCAAGGATGCCCTTGCAATTGCATTTTTTCCACTCTCAAATTGATTTTTTTCTCACATGACTTTGGAGACATTAGTGATTAACATGTGAAAGATTTTATCAAGACATCGCCATAATGGAGAGCAGATATCAGGGACAATTCAGTCCTGACATGATGTACAACTATTGCTGGACGCTGCAAAGAGAAGAGAGCGAGCTGTACAAACGAAAAGGCAAAGTTCCGAAACACATTCAGAAATTCATATTTTGTCAATTATAAAGGATTTGAACCTATGCTTTCTGGTACAATTTCTTATGAGCTTATCTGTGACGTGTTTAATATTGATATCTTGCGGGGGAAAATTAATGCGATCATATTTAATATTTTTTTATTGTTTAATAAAGTAGATCTGATAGTAAAAAATAAATATCTAAATCATATTCAACCATATGGAATTAATCATGTAAGCACAGTCACATAAGAGACAAGTTGGTCTGTTGTGGATTAAATATTTGTTGCACGACCCAAGTGACGCAATATTGAATATTTCTACCTATTAAGCTTTTTATAAAACCTAATCTGATAGAACAAAACAAATATCATACTCAAATTCAGAAATCTGAACTCAGTTGTGTGAGCATATTTTCATAGGTGAACCATTTTGCCTGTTGGTCAGTGTTATATATTCCAAAAGATTTATCGTTTAAGGTGTCGACCGCATCAAGTCTTTTTTTTCTATCCTCTGAATTGGGTAGTCTCGAGAGACACCGGAATTGTTTGGTACCTCGATGATTATGCAATATCTTGGCTGAGGATCTCCTTCCGGGAAGCTTTGCGCGTGGTAGCGGTCTCGGTACCTGGATAGTGGTGGTCACTAGCGTCAGTTAAGGAGCTTTGAATTAGGTTCCTCGCTTGCTGGGTTGTAGTTTAATGGAGGAAGCGGGCCTTCTCGAGACTATTTAATTTTTTTTAATTAAGGATTTATTTCTTGTCTCTTAGAAGACGGCCTCATCTTAGTCAAAGAAATATAACCATATATGTATTTTAGGCCACTTTGGCTGATATTGCTTCTTACCCTTATATTAAATGAGCTTGTTATTTTATTCTTATCCTCTGGCGGTATCCTCCGTGGGAATCAGAGAAGTTAAAAAAAACTATTATTCCTTGTTTTTTCTTTATACCATCTTCCAGTGACTGCATCCAAAGGCACACGACACCGCAACTAGTTTGTAATCTAATACTAGGATAGAGTAAAAGTTAAGCAAATCAATGATAACAATATACACAAAAAGAAAATCCTAATCCCTCAAAAGAATACAAAAATATCAA
The DNA here is from genome assembly GCA_963969495.1 of Ceratothoa steindachneri. Taxonomy (NCBI): domain Eukaryota; kingdom Metazoa; phylum Arthropoda; class Malacostraca; order Isopoda; family Cymothoidae; genus Ceratothoa; species Ceratothoa steindachneri. Next base: position 142,908,178 of record OZ018321.1, on the reverse strand, counting down.
AAGGAAGAAAAGAGCATATTCTGACATCAACGGATCCCCGACTTTCCCCGGTGCAGGAGCATGCACCCCACATCGAAGAGAGTAAATTAAAATCAAGGAACCAAACTCCGTCCAAGAAGTCAAAGAGTCCACAACTCTGTGTGAACGAACCCGCTCTAGGGATAAGGAACATGTGATAGCGACCCCGATCCTCCTGTTACTAGTAGAGGTAACTTTTGCAAAGATCACACAGAATGGGACATTCAACAAGAATGTGCCACACAGTTCTTTGGAACAACACAGTCGTAACCGTAAAATGATTGAGAGAGCCATATTAAATGGCACTGAGTCCTGTCAATGTGCTCAATTCGAGGATGACAGAGGTCGGTCCAAGGGAACCTTCGTGGTGTAACGGCCCGAAACTTTAAGTTCCTGTAGGCTATCTCCCCTCTTCTCTGACAGGCAGCCTTGAGGGTAGGCCTGACTCCTACCATGTACTCAGTGGCAGCAAGAGCAAAACGCTGGTCTGGTTGTCCAGTTCTCGCGGACTCTTAGCAGCTATCATTTGCATGCTCATTTCCAGGAATCCTCACATGTCCACAAACCGAGCAAATGATAATCTCGACATCTTTATTCGTTGGTAAATATGTCCCTATCATCAACCACTATTTTTACAATAAAATATGGCTTTTTCGTAAGAAAATCAATCATCTGATTCTTTTATTCTATATTTATATCCTTATACAAGTGATTTTAGGGCATCGATTCAACTTTGTTTATTTGGTAAGAATAAATAAATCTGATAAGATGAATTCATTTGAAAATCATCGCAAACTTTGGTAAGAGAAACTCTTTTTGTGAGGTATCATGTCACTTACTAATGAAATATTTCTCTTGATGGAAAGGACGTGGAAGAAGTTAAATTTCACTCGCAAGGGTTTAAATGTTTTGTAGCAAAAGAAAGTACTATACAATAAACGAAAGAGGTAATAAGCATAATTAGGAAGATTTTAGCCTTAGTGCATTAATTTAAAATGTGGGGAAGGTAAAATTGGTGGGAAACAAAGAAGACTATTTAGAGTAATAGCCATCGACATAATGCGTAACTTTTTTGAGCTGTTCTATTTTACACAACATATAGAATGTATTTCACCTAAAGGGGTTAAAATCTATACCTTTCTCCTGCTCAACAGTGACAACACGAATATTTAACATGAGAAAAGAAAATATTTCTTACGTTCATAATGACACGTCCCAACATCCATTAGTGCCCATTTGCAACAAATTATCAAATGAAATGGTCATGATAGGGCATAGCAAACATCCTCAGGGAAAAAAACCTAGACAAATAAATCAAAAACTACAAAATCACCCATTAAATCACTTCATATCGGTGTATATATCATTGGCTAGACGAATCGACACATTTCTTTGAGTCAGACGGCAATTTTGTGATGATATTTTAAGGCTCAGAGATAACCTTTTATAGATTATCATTCGTTTGTGATTATGTGTGGTTTATGATTATTCATAGTTGTTGTTGGCCTTATTGACATTGCAGGGAAGATAACCATTCTAATGAAACCTTAATCAGACGGTGTCTAAATTCGGGGAAATTGGAGTTCAGGGAGCCAGACATTTTAAGTGATTGAGTGGACGTGCTAGATTACAGTTGGTGAGTAAGACTGATTGTTAGAGATAAACAGTAAACGAGGTCGGAAAAGTAAGAAATTTACTGAACATTAAAATAAATAAGAGATAAACAGGAAATGAATTAATACTTCCTGATTGATTAAAGATGGATCACTAATCACTCCTGGTCTTCATCCGAGCAAAAGATTCTGGAATATGTCCTTTTGAGTTCGATGCTGATTATTTTAATAATCTCAATGATCACTTACCAAGGTTTGTCCTCTAGTAAATGCTTTTTACCTCTAAGATAAAAAAAATAAAAGTTTGGTTTCGTTTTTTACACCTAATGAGCCCTGGTTTTGAGACCTTTTATTCCTGAGTAAGGAGAGACAGTTTAAAGTGAGCAAAAAACCACGTGCATTTGCAATGTTTGGCAGTCGCCATGCAGTCCACACGAATCAGACTCCATCCAATGCTTTACTACAACGTATGTGACTTAACTTCGCTTTAATCAGAACCAGTGTATCCATTCAGCTAGGCTGATGTTGCCAATGGGCATGTCGCGATAAGTGTGGCCAGAAGGGCGTGCAGTTCCTCCAGTGACATTACCCCTGCTACACCATCTATTTCCTTAATGGGGATAGTAGAAGACGTCTTGGGAGATTTTAGAGAGTTGCAAAGGCTGAGTGAGTAAGAGAGTCTCACAACCACGTATCAGGTGTAACCAGCAGGGACCTGCTAAGCTTTGTAACAGAGATCTAGTTTTAGTCCTAAAAGCTAGAAATGGGAAAAAAATTCTTTGAAAGAAGAAATTTCAAAGTTTTATTTTTTCATCGTCCAAAATTAAAGAAGAAAGTCCAAATTCTTTTAATACTTATTTAATTTCAGTAAAAGTTCAAAAGTATTTGTTTCACTTAATGTCTGATAGTTTCCTAGTTTCACTTTTTCGAAGAGCAAATGAAAATATTTATTAGGAAAGTAATTTGCGTTTGAAGAAAAATACGTCCAAACCTAGAGAACTATAATTTATCCCATTCAGTTTTCACGAAAAAAACCGTAACGTTTGTTTAGGACAACACTGTGCGACGTGAATTTTATATTATTATTGGTGTTATTAGTCATTTATCAGGATGGCAAGAGGAGTTAATGTCAACAAGGGCTTCTTGCTGACATTTTGAGATATCCCAATTAGTCAAAATGTATGATTTAGCGTGTTATAAAAAGTGTAAGACCAATAGAATATGTCAGGCCCGTTCAATTGGACGACAAATTAGTAAATTCCTGCAGCGGAAGCTATGCTTAACTCATGCAAAACAAGGGGCTAAGAATTTTATCAATATTTTGTTCAATTGTTTATGAGATGCATAATTAGTTTTTTATGGTTCTGGTTGCATTTGTATCAGGTTATTTTTCTCATTATTTGGACTCATCCTTTCTTCCAATACACATTATTTTCCTCATAACATTTTATCTGCTGTTGTATAAAATAAAGCTTTGACACTATCAAAGGCAAAGTTTAAGCAATATTGTTCGCAATTTTCATGGAAATTAAAGAGATCCTCCTAGGATCTCTTCCACTACTGTAGAAGATACTCTGAAATCTGCTCTTTACAATAGAATTGTCAAGAACTTGGTAATAACTCAAAGTTCTTCTGATTACTCTCCACCCCGCTCTTGTTTGTTATCAGGAGAAAAATCTAGGTACGCGCCCTTTTCCGGCGGTACTAATTTTTCGTATTTTTAAACTCCATTACTACTGTCGTGGGTTCATCTTATGGTGTGGTGTCAGTTATAGTTTCGTCATTCTATCATGTATCTCCTTCCCCCTTCACAGTACCCTTCAAGCTGTTGCCGTGAGGATTTTTCTTACAAGGTTTTTTAGTTTTTGCTCTATTTACCTCCTCCCTCTTTACCATTTTCAAGATCAGTTGCCCTTTTCGTTTTTATTACTCGGAGATTTTAATGCCCGTCAATCATATTGGAGCGACATTACTTGTAATGCCAAAGAATGTATTTTAGAGTCTTTTTACTCTCTGACTTACTCTGCGTTTTAAACAGATGTGACTTTACCTCTTATCATATCCAGATGGATTCTGTTAGTGGTGGTGACCTGTCACTCTGTTCCTAGTAGTGTCCTAAGGTTAGCACTTGATGCCCTCCATGGTAGTGACCACTTCCTTTTTCTTGTCGGCCTCTCATTCCAGCCCTCATACAACTATACCGTTCCACTGTGACTTAGGGTATGCACGTAGGAAAGCTTTCAAGTAATGTTTTTTGCAAGTGCCTGCTTGGGGAGCTTCAATAATGCGGATGGGGTAGTGGTGTACTTCAGATTATTATCTACAACGCGGCCATACAGACCATTCCCATTTAGGAGGCTCCAAAGTAATACCGTTAATGCTTATGTTAAAAAGAAATAGGCTGTACCCACTACACGAAGGGATACCCTTTCGTTGACGTATGGGCCCACCTCAGCCCCGAATGCAAACAGGAAATCTCAGAAGATTTCACAGATTGAACCTGAGAGGCATCCTCTCCCCACCATTAAATGGAGAGGCTTCAAGATACAGTCTTAACAACTCACGGAATTATACTGCGATCCATATATATTTCTAAGGCCTGAATATCGTCCTCAAAGACTTCACATATTATATGGTATTGTGAGTGAGAAAAACCACCACACACCATTGTAACAATTAAACTGAAGACAGAGCTATGCGCGAACTGTCCGAAATATAATGACGCATGGTATTGGCTAATCAATCAGAATACGCACGCGCAGATCGTCTTCAGATATAACAATGCATGCTATTGGCTAAGTAGTCAAGTTAAAAGTTAAAGAAAATATTAGAAATGGTGCAGAAAGATATAAGTTTAGCAAAATAATAACTTTTCGTCTAATGAATAACTACTTTATTATTAATTTCCGGAAGGTAAAAATGACATAGTTGAACATCGTTTTAAGAATTAGGAACGTTTATTTCTTTGAAAATTTAAAAAACGTTAATGTCTTTAAATGCGTATTATCCTAGATTAATAATAATAATAAAAATAAATAGTGAACAGAAATTAATGACACTAAAATAATGTGATAATACGAAAAAATGATAAAAAAGCAATAATAGTAATAATACATAAATGATAACGATAGTGAAGTTCCTGGGTAGTACCCTAACTATATTAACTAAGGACTCGTTAAGTTCTGCATGCAATTGCATCATGTATGCAAGTGACATCTCTCCCTTGTCGATAAGAAAGTTCTTAGAAGGAGTAGATGTCTTCTCTCTTTATGGGTGTTACTTTTTATCCTACATCTTTTCAATTTGTAGGCACTAATTTATTTTTTATTGATGACTTGGAAATAATTGATGGTAATTCTTTGCCAACCAGCATATAATCACTTCAATGCATATCTCATAGTTTGGGCTTCTCTAAGTTCAAATTTGCTGCTTCTTTTTAAAGATAGTGTTTGCAATCTTGAACTTTTGGACCAGCGTAAAGTTTAATATATTTTGTCTCGTTTCATTTCGTTCCCCCATTAAGAAAGTTTCAAGCCATAACTCATTAATTTACATTAAAGTCTCACATGTTAAAATTGGCTTTGTTCTGGTCTAGGCTTATACTTATTTCTTCAAGAACCCATTTAACTCATCCTGTGTACTGGCAGATGGTACTTATTTGAGCTTGTACTTCGTACAGACTTTTAGGTAAACATAAGGTACTCTTTCCAATATGCCATGAAACTCTATTGTAATTTATTCCAGCTCTCTATCTATCAGGAATCCCACTTGATGCTACCTTTGATCTTCTTTTCCTTTGTGTTAGAGTAGGCAATGGTCGCTTATTTCATTGATAGCTTCTCCGTATCGTCGTACTTCACACATACCAATTATGTCCCATTTTTATCATTGACTTTAGTGAGTAGTTCTGTGAGATGTATCTGTTCTGATAGTGTTCTGCGGTGGTAGGTTGCAATGCACAAGTATTTATTCTCGTTTTGATGTCGTCTTTTAGATTAAAAATGAAGGAAAGTGCATTTTTAAATACTGTAATCTTGCAAACTACAAGCATTGTGGTTTGATTTGAATTTAAATCTGTTGATGCAACAGAAACGGCCGAAGTTTCTTAAGATCTGTTTCATCATGCTGAGCCAATACAGTTCGATAGCTAGGGTGCAGATGCGAAGGTATTCACCATTGGATTTTTTCCCCGTGTGAATTCGAACCTAACGACTGGTTATGTCATATATTTCAGCAAAGTTTATTCTCTCCTTAGTGATTAAGTACGAAATATGCAAAGTTACAACTTAACAGCTAAGTAGAAAATAGTATCATAAGGTCTTGTTTCATCATACTCCATACGCACATGTATTCATACACAAAAGCTAGATACCACTCACTTATTCAGGCTCGCATTTCCCTTCGCAATGGAGTTTTTTAAGTGATTAAACGGAAAAGGAATTTGAGTCGAGTACAAAAGAAAGTGGTGTGATTAAAGTTTCATTTATCACTCAAACTAGAGGCTGAATTAATACTTTTCTTCTAAGTATAAATTTTGCGATCATTCAGAAGTTGAAAAGTTTGAACTTAGCTTAATTGAAAACTTCCGCATGATTACAAGTTTGGCTAACCAGCCCTAATAGGGTCATTAAATGGGGAAGTAAACTGCTTTATTGTCAATTGTAGCGCATTGTCGTCATAATTAGTGTTGACCACGTATCCAAATTTTAAGGTTGCTCCCATCGTTTTTCACCTACTTCCTGCACCAGTCTCCACATAAAAGGTTCGTAGAGATATATACATAATTGGCAATTTTCTATCAGCGGATTTCCTCTGTAGGAATAAAATTGCGTGGTAAACAATCTATAAACTTTAAAAGAATTGTATTCCATTATCAAGCATTGATTTTTCACTCCTAATCGAGAACTCGTATATTTCCCGTACTCACCCTGTAATTATATTTTTGGTCTGTCTACGCAACATTGAAAATAACAAATGTTTAATTTTCATTTTGAGTTTTCTTAGATGGAAGTTTTTATGTATTATGCCAATGTATTCGATGCTATATGCCCTAGCTAAGAATAGTTATATGAATGTGTAGTTGCTAGACCAGCAGAGTTTACATTACTGATGTATTTTTACTAGCAGCTATAATAACGAGACAGGACAAATGTTTCTAGTTTTTCAGGAAAATCGCTCTCCATGACCATGACCGAATACTAAGATTTAGGGCAATATGTCATTAGCGAATATTATGAATTTTGATTGCTAAGATTGTATTTAAAAAAAGATATGCAATAAGGTTGCAACGGAACTCATCTAATAATTATCTGGATGTTTTTACAAAATCAGTTCTCAAGATCAATATCCATCAATAGCCCCTGTCTAAAATCTGTCTTAGATAAACACCTAAAGGCCAAATACAAGGGAGCATGATCATAAAAACTAGAGAGCTCAAGTTTTTCTAGTTCACACGAGCAAATAGAGAGTGAATATGCAATAATTTCAGCCGAAACATCGAGATAATTACTCCCTGACCTCAGGGAAATTCGTTCGTCCGTCTTATTTATATCCTCAATGAGCATATGTTCTAGGGTGCTATTGAGGACAAAACCTCATGAGTCAAGAAGATTGGAGAAATAGGCTGTGGATGGTGAAATTTGAGATGATTTGCTTTTGATTGCGGAGAGGACAAGATGCAGCACTAAAAGCGCCCAGTGCAAGAGACATGTAATCGAACCCTCCTTGTTAGTATTGCTTACACACCATGAAAGAAGATACAGATTAGAGAAAAGAGAGTAGATATTTGAAGATAAATTAGTCGTAGTGAAATGTTGATGATAAAGAGTCTAGAATCCTAGAACCCGTGTTCATATATTAGAGTACTTCTTCACGAGTCTAAAATACCAAAGGAAGAGTAAACATATTATCTTGAAAACTTTTACCGAGATATGTTGAATGAGTATGTTGACCTAGCAAACAACCTTTTTTTGATGTTTTGTTCAAATTTAAAAGTGTGCGTGTCAGATTTTGTTTATTAAAGGGAGAAATTCGGGAAGCATCGATTGACCAATTAGTTTTTTTAAGATGCTGCCATCGGCAACGCGTCCAAAAATGGTGGTAGCCAATGGAAGCAGGAGAGAGATAGAATATTGCCATCTTAACATCAAGAAGGCGCCTCAACGTCTAGTAAAGCACCTCAAAATAAAGACATCCATTTACATCATTGTTTCCACTAGCGAAATTGCTCTAAGATTCACCTCAGTGAATTAGCTAGAGAGCCACCTGGCTGGATGCGCATTCTAACATAGAAGCACTACAGAAATTGATACCACACATCAATAAACGTATGGGAAAGAGCTTATGTATTGATCTAAATACAATCAAAACAGGGAAGATAGAAAAAAGCTCTGGCTATTGCATGCTACAAATACCACTTCTGCCGACTACTCTGTAAACGAGACAAAGACGCAATCTAATGTGCAGTCCGCTGAGCCTGGGCCCAATGCATCCATCCATATCCTGCTTTCTGCTATAAGCATCGCACACAAAATATCTCATTCAGCTGTATCACAGGCACGAACCACACGTCGGTTCTAGCAAGCTCTACAGCCTTCTAGCTACAGAGACACTCCATAAACCAACTTATGCTACGAGTAAAAACTTTCAATGCCTTCCTCCTTCCAACCCCATCCACGCTGTTCATATTTACACAACCTCCTGTACTTTTCCCCTCTTCTCCGTCACCAACAGTCAAAATAGTTTCAGTCCACCCCACCAAGAGCCACGATTATCATCTTACAGTTAAACACTAAAGAAAATCATGATCAACCATAGCATACTCCTAGCCTTCATCCAAGACAGAACACTCAAAATTCACATCATATCTAATCATACACATCAGATAGGTCATTACCTTGACAAATACAACTAGAGTCCTTTCAGCATCGTTCTATATTATGCCCGATGATCTTTCAAATATTCGAAAACGGATCAACAGAACAAATTACACTTTCGAAAATATTTACACACCCCTTCATGCACTATAACAAATAACTATCAGATTTAACTCGAACCCCTTCTAACTAAACAAAATTACACACTTGCTGCAGGTGAATTGAATGTTAGAGGCCTCAGCTTGGTAGAATCTCAAAACAGAAAAAACAAGATCTCCCAGCATCACAGAAAGCTTAAACCCCTGATTTATCATGAAAACCCGTTCTACCCCAATACATAATGTCGTGGTATGACATTTTATTACATCAGTACCTCATTATATCTATGAGGGAGCGACCAATAACTTAAAGGCGAGCCGAAAAAGAACGGAGCGACACGAGTTTCGACGCGCGAAACAACGAGATAAAAGTGCAACGAGGTCAGGTAAAATTTGGGCAATGGCAAAGCTCAAGGTTATTTAAAGAGGCATGCACAAAAATACAATTTTATTTACATAAAAATAAAAGAATTAATGGCCAAAATTACATCGGTAAACGAGGAGAACTGTAGTTATGTATCAGAGTCTAAAGTTAAAATTTAATATATTACAGAAGGAGACTATTTGAAGGGGGAGAGGGGTTGACTTACGAAGGATTCCGGGGGAGACGTCAGGGTTAGGCTTAACGGATGTCTTCTGCAGGCAATAAGCGTGAGGCGAGGGAGCTCGGAGCTTCTGAGCGAGAATTTAGCGTGTTGACGGTTCTCCAAAACGAGGGGGGGGGGGTGGTAACGTCTGGTCCAGGGGAGAGTATTTTGGCCACCCGAAAACCAGGAGCGAACGAGGAGGGCTTCGACAGGAGTTGATTAGTGTAAGTCAGAAAAATCGCTCAGGAGCGATCGTCAAATAGAACTATCTCACTGGCTGGGGCTACTTCCAACACACAAAAAGTTCAGCCGTCACTTTGCATTTTGTTAGCACCTGACTTGGAAATAGAAGAATCTTCTTGGGTTCGGGCCAGACTCCTTAACTCTGTCTCTGCCACATTAGAGAAGAGTCCTATATATATCCGCAGCTCACTCCAGCGGGGTGGGGGAAACAGCACTACTCTCGAATGGCCTCGAATCTTCACGCCAAGGCGATTCTAACCCGCGTAAAGGTGGTCCGTGGTGGACGTGGTTCGAGGCTACCACTTGTGTTAGGTGGAGTGAGGCTTACAAATTTAAGCCTAACTAACTTCGAGAATCTTCTCCAGCGCAAGGACATCACTACCGTGCTGGAAAAGAAATTCCACGTGGAATTCTCCCACACATAAACTCTTCAACAGATACTTCCAAGAAACTTTTTCAGATATCAGCTTCTACTCACCCGCTAGAGTGAAAAAAACAACATGAAAACACCATACTGCTCTATCCTCTGGCGACCTTACAATCATCTTACAATTCCCTTTCAGGAACACATACTCCCACTAATTCTAAGCAATTACACCAACTACCAAAAGCTGACTGAGACCTCTTTAATATGAATATTAAGGAAAACTACATGAATTTCTAGCCGCCTAGCTCAATGACATATGCAAAGTCACCGTGCCATTTGCTCACATTTCTCAACATCCAATAACAAAATCACCAGGGGAGTGTTAACAGACTATACCTAAAAGTTATCTCAGGAATTTAAACATCTGAAAAAATAGACAGCTTATGAAAATAAATATGAACCTAAACTTTTACTGACAACCATAGAAACAACCAAATATCCAAGCACTTATTCTTTAGCAATATATGGGACAACGGAAAGCCTTCTCAGATGGTTTAAAGCAAAAGACAGCAAAAAATGTGAAAAACTATTAGGCGACTTAAAACTCAAATAAAACTTCATAATACAAACATGAAGCCATCTACTCAAAAGCAAACTGGTTCAAATTCTCCAGACATGCAAACACCCTCTTACAACACTTAAAAATCAGATCCAGAGCCAATAGCAAACAACCAAGTTAACGTTTCACGCTTTTGGACCCTAAACAATAACCAACATTTCCAATAGTGCCTATTCCATGAAGCAACGATACCCTAAAAAAAATCTAACTGCTCTATCCCCCATAACTCTTTTCAAGATGTATGTAGACCTGGTTACAGATTAACCATCCTTAAATCAAACAACGCACCAAGTGCCTCTGCAAATGATACTAACGTGCACTAGCTCCAGTTTCAGTGGGTGCCTATTATAAAAAAATAGACCAGCACATCCAATTGGTTGGACACCTCTCAACACGATTTCTGCCCATTGCACTCCACATTTATTGTAATTAGCAATATTTGTTTCTTTTAAGAGCCTATCTGGAGACTGCCATAATAATACTAAGGTCTAGTACTAGGCTAGATTCCCCCCCAAAATAACAAATATCAAAGATAAAAAAGAATAAACGCTCATAGACAAATTAAAAAAGGACGAAAGGCTAATAGACAAGCTAAAAAAAGAAACAACAACAACCAATGAAAACAAAAAAAGAGAAAAGCACAAAGGCAACAAGAAGGAAGCGCGCGCCGGCGTTGGTGGTAGACCCGCCTACAACAAAGAGTCAAATAAAGTGGAGGTGGCTATGCCTTTCTCTAAAATTAAATATAGTTTGCAAGACTGTGTGCACGAAACAGTTCATAGTACAAAGGAAAAGGGGTAAAGACCCCGCTCTTCCCGGTACAGGGAATAGTAACGTGCGCGAAGAACACCCAGACTGCGACATTGAACAAAAATCTTCGAACAGTCTGGGAGACAAGGTATTCGTCATAATAAGGTGCAGACGAGCGCTACATCAAATGGCAGTGCGTCCCGCGAGTGTGTCCATCAAATTGGGAGAAGACAGAAAGCAATCTGAAGCCATCAAGTCATAGTTGGATAGGTCATTTGGAACAGTCGCAGCACAATGGCACGCAATTTTAAGTTCCGCTATTCCCTCTGTCATCTTCTTTGCCAACAAGCAAAGAGGGTTGTTTGTATTCCTGCCAAGTCCTCACGGGCACTTTGGCGCCCTCATTGAGGCGCTCATTTCAGGCAATTCTCACATGTCCAAGAATATAGCAGAATATAATTTCGACATCTGCCCGGCTCACCGAAACCGTGTTGTGACGGATATCGCGAAACAGGTGATGCTGAGATTCCAAGGCCACGAGAGAGCTCAAGGCGCTTATCGCGTTATCTTCCGTACCAAGCGGTGTATTACAACAAGCTCGGCCGTGAAGACAGACGCAGCGACTGGCAGAGCCGTACTAATTTAAAACAGAGTGGATACGGCTTGGAAACAAATGCCATCTTGGAAAGGGAGCAGAATTTATACACCTGCTTTAGTCTAGCGTGACAGGGAGTGTGCTCCAAAAAGGTAAAACGTAATACATCCGTCGCTGTGGAAGTTTTAAGAACAGAAATGGGATAACAAATAGTCTAAGATGCTACCTTCTAGGGTGTCTTCGTGGGCAAATCCAGGGGCGCCACTGGCCAGATAGTCATATCGAACCCTCTAGGTAGTTTTATAACCACAAATACAAAGGTGATAGGGTATGATTTGCGTCTCTCTGCGGCATAGACACCATCGAGCTCAGCTGCAAAGGCAGTGAGAGTTATTTGCGAATAGGATGCCGGGCTCGCGCATACAAACGAATAATGGACTATGCACGGGGCAGAGGGAGTGCTATCTCCCAGAATCGACAAGCAGACTATTAATGTGGGACGTGAGGAAGAAATCGGTTTCCAGGCGAAGGCCAGTGTAGTAGATCGAGTCTACTTTCCGCAATAATTGCTTTGCTACGGATGCATAAAACTCGCATCCATATTCGAGCTTTAAAAGAACAAAGTTTCGATAAAAAGGTCAAGCAGTAGCCCTATCAGCACGCCGGGTGCTGAATGTCACGAAGAATATCCATAGCGTTAGTACAAGAGACCCTAAAGATGTGAATATGAGCCTCCCAGGTGAGGCTTTGGTCAATTACAAGACCAAGGAAACAGTACGAGTCCACACCTTCCAAGCGAACACCATTTGGACACCATTTTGGCTCAGGTAAAGCGTGGATGCCAGTACAAGTGAACCACCTTAGTCTTGGCTAAGCTAAAAGCGAAGCCTGTGCGCTTTGCTATAGCGAAAGGTGCGTTCCAATGCCTGTTAGATTCGAGACTTCAGAGTTGGCATCTAGGCCGTGCTAATAGAGTTTGAACGGTCGTCCAAGTATAGCATAGCAAGATCATCTTCCGGCATCCCGAAGTGATGGCATTGATGTTCAGGGCAAAGAACGTGGCACTGAGGACAATTATCGCTGGACACCGTCTTCTTACTCTATTGAGCCCGAGAGGGATTCCCCCACCCGTAACCGGAATCGACGATCTTGCAAATATTCAGAGATTATATTGAGAGGCTCTGTGATACCGTATCAAAGGCAGTATCATAGGATATCTCTAGATCGAGAAACTTCCTGTCGTAGTGCTGTCTACGAAGGAAGGCCTCGCAGAAGGCATTTTCCAGTCGGAGCAGAGCTTTCCACGTCGGGTAAAATTAACGGAAACCGTAAGGTGTGCAAGACTCGTTGCCTCCACTGGCCAAGAAAAATGCTAATCTAACATTTAAAAATTTAACTATCAACTTGCCAACGCAGGCCTTTAGAAAGTTTGGGTGGAAACTTGCATGCTTAGGGAAATCTATCCCAGGATTTCTAAAAGCGAGCACAGTAGCGATTTGACATGATTCTCGTAGGACAGCCTCTATCTAGAACCTGTTAAACAAGTCTAACAGAAAGGCCATGCCACACTCTCCCGGGTGCCAGAGCATGGCGTACGGGACATTGTCCGGCCAAGGCGGTGTCCGCGCAAAAGGCGAGAGCGGAACGCAATTCACTTAATGTAAATATGTCGTTGAAGGTTTCTCCACCTCTGGAACTAAAGTCCAGTTCGCGGCCTTCCGCTACATCACGACGCGCATTAAATGCCGTTTGAGCAGCATCACAGGGAGAGAATGCGGAGGAAGACGTCGCGATAGACTCTGCCAAAGACGCGAGGTCGAGATTGCGGTCTCATTCTCCTAGAGAAATGGAAGGGTGCCCTGCGAAACTTTCCCGGAATTCTTTTGACTCACGTCCACACCTCTGCTGCAGGGATCTTTTCCGTTAAGTGAAGACACTTATGCCCGCTAGGAAGAGGGGCAAGCGTGCTTCGAAACATACTGGTACTTAGCCCTAGCTCGAGGAAATATATCGTCAGTGCAATCGTTCGGGCGACGCTTATAGCGCATATAGGGCCGTCTCACACTCGGCTGACCACCACGGAAGCGGCAGCATGCAAAACGGCCAGACGTTGTAGGAATAGTTTCTTTCTCTTTTTTGTCAGACTTTTTATTGCTAATTTTTATTAAATTTTTTTTTTACTTAAGATGTTTTAATTTTTCTTGGTATCTGACAAAAATACTTTAAGTATTTTCCAAGATAAAATTTATATTAATTTATTCTCATTTTACAGATTTATTCCTTTACGAACTGGGTATATTCTCTGGAAAGAAAACCTTCTTTTACACAAGCAATGTAGATGCTTTGAAACAAACACTGCACTCCCCACAAAATTTTATTTAGTTGGCTGCAGTTTATAGAACGGGTCATGCATCAATAAACAAGCTGAGTATCTTTTCTATAAGAGTACGGAAAGCAGTCACCAAACAGCTTTACTGGTATATTTGAGAAATTCGTGTGGCTAGATGGATAACGAAAAACATCTTTAGTAAGTAAAAAGTGAGTGTCAACATAAATATCTAGACGGTTATGTTCGAAAATGCCGCAAGGTAAAAAAAACTGGTAAGAACAAGAGAGCAGATAACTATGTGTTAGGTTTCTTTATTTTGAAAAAAAATTAACAAACTATTAGGGCACATACGAGGGGAGGTCAATAAGTTTTGCAATTCGGATATAAGGAAATGAGATATGAGGAAAAGTGTTTTATTATTTTTCAATATAACTACCCTCGATTCCAATGCACTTGCGCCACTTGTCCCTGAGGTTTCGAATTCCCGACAACCAGAAATCTCCCCACTGCTGTTCAATCCACTCCCGGCGGTGAGCTGGACATCATCATCGTCCCCAAACTGGCACCAAGGCAGTGCAGCCTTGTGCTTGCGGAATAAAAATGTAGTCGCTAGGGGCCAGATCTGGACTGGAGGGGTGGTGGTTAAGCTCCCTGAATCCGCACTCGCGCAAGGGCAGCTTGTGCAACTCTGGACTTGTGGACTTTGACGACGTTGAAGTCGATCATGGGGCGTGAAGTTTCTAGGGACCTAAATGACAGATACCTTGGTCATGGCCAAATTTTCGTGAATCATGTTGATAACACTTCCATGTGATATTCCAAGTTATCGCTCGATTTCTTCAACCTTCACCCGCCGATTTTCGAGGATCATCCTCTCCACACAGGCCACATTCTCCTCGTCGGTCACGTCTGACGGGCGTCCTGGACGGGGGTCATCTTCAAGGGACTCACGACCATGACGGAACTTCCTATTTCAGCAAGCAATGGTTGCATAGGAAGAGGCGGTATCGGTGTACACTGCAACCATGCGTTCATGAATCTCTTTTGTATTCTTGCCTTCCTTGGTCAAAAATTTGATCACTGCGCGGTGCTCAACCTTCTCCATTGTTGAAAAATTTGTGACTGACGATCTGCGATCAGCTACTGATTCTTAAATAGACGAGGAAGTAGCGTGTGGCTGCAGGTCCTGACTTGTCATTTCTTGTCCCAACACCCCCACAAACAGCCATCCCCTTTCCTCTGTTTTGCCCTACTGATTCGCAAAACCTATTGACCGCCCCTCGTACGTAGACAAATATCAGTTCTGCAATGGAAAAAGTTCTAACTTTAATATTGCCAACGTTCTACTACATTTATTTCTTATTTCTTTACAAGTAATGACAGTGTTTTTTCCGGTTTTTAGCCATGAGTACAGAAGGATATTAAGAAAGCAATAGCATTTTACCTATCCATAATCTTCAATAAATACCTGGACTGTGGCGAGGTTCCAATTGACTGGCAGATGCCTGATATTAATCCGATCTATATCAAAGGGAATTGGAGCTGTACGTGCAACTACTGCCCTATATATCTTATTTCTATATAGAAAAACGTACTAGAGAGACTAGTTGAAGTTAGGATCATGGAGCATATCGATCTGAACAATCAAATCGAGACAATATAACAGACTCCGTAAAAACAATCATGCTTCTCTAACTTGATTGAGTATTTCCACGAAATGATGAAAGTGTACCACATTTTTCTGCTAGTAGACGTCCTTTATCATGAATTAGAAATGGATTTTCGAATTAGGAACACAAAAAGGACATTTGATTAATGTACAAGAAGTGGAATTTAGTGGAAAGATTGGAGATTGGATTGGGGAGTGGGTGTCTAGTCTCATTGCTCATCGGTAAATAGACATGTAGCTAAAAGTCCTGTGCAACATCTATATCAATGATCTTGAAGATGGATAGCCAATGAACGAAATTTTCTGATCAACAAAATTTGTTTGAGCTTTGGTGGCAGCCAAAAGCGTCGATAAGGTAAGCAGTTAGTGCACTGTGACAGATAGGGAAGTAGTGGAATACATAGAAGATGCCTTTCAGCATGCACAAGTATAATATAATGTAATGTAAGCTAACTATGCGGGGCCGTGAGCTTTATAGCGGCTGCCAGAATGGATCGTGAAAATAAATAAAGACATCGGTTATTCCTCTTTTAAAAATTCATCTTTCTTTTCTGGTGCCGCCTAAAGGGAAATTGTAAAGATAAGCTTATCTTTTGGCTACTTTAAATTAAAAAAAAACAATAAAATAGGATTAAATCAATAAACCTTAAATTGAACAATGAGGAAAGATTAAACAAATTCATTCCTGGGTGACTGTTGGAAGGCCTGACCAGTTGGGAGCCTCTATCGTAGAATTCACGAAAAAGTATTAAGAAATGTCCTACACATAAAGCTCTCTAAGGCTGGGCCATTCAACCAAAAGTGGCCTGCATTCAGGAATACAAACTATTTCATGCATAAAGCTTCAGGTTGAGTGGAGGAACACTGCCTCAGATGGAGTGTGTCTGATCCAGAGAGAACAGAATATGACTTGATACTGTCCAAGCCATAGATCATAAGTCTATGGGAAGAGCCGATACGAAAACCGACGCAACTTTAAATAAACAGAAGGCTGTCTTGCATAGTTTTTGGCAAGCAGCCATATGGACTGAAGTGATATCTACCATCCAATCAGTGTTGAGAATCGCAAAACACCCGGTCAAATTGCTCAGTTTGTGCAGACGTCTTGCGCTACTCAACGCGGTAGTTTCTGGCAATCATCATATGCTAAAAAAAAATCAACATAAACCAATTCCAAGATCCTCCAGGTTCGCAGACACTATGAAATTACCGAAAATCTGATCCAGGCGATTTGGAGATTCAAATGCCCAAATGGATCTTAGTTCAGTCTTTAAAGCGTTATTGATTTCAGAATGGTCTCTAAACGGGGAATTTAGCATAATCTTGAGCAGTGATTGGTATATTGTAACTAACTAGGACGTAAAAAAAAACGTATATAGATAGCACCCGAATGACCCCAGTTGCCTTCAAAAGAAGGGGACATAGGATGGACCCAAACTACCGCTTTCGGACAAGGAGCAATATGTGTAAGCCGGTGTGGCATGATGTTTGCTCCAAGAATTATTATACAATACTGCCTGTTTTTTTTCAGGGTTTGGAAGCAGAGGCGTGGTGCCAATACGTCGACAAATTGGCTCTCTGAAGTGGACATACACAAAGAATAGTGGAAAACGGGATCAACATGGTGGATGAAATCTAAATTCTTCAATAGATGCTTGAATGACCAGGACTAACTTTCGCACTCAGATTAATTTTTTTAAGCGAAAAAGGAAGGGAGAAACCTGAAGTAGTGTAACTCTATCAGTATTCCAATTGCTAACGTCACAGGCAGCCGATTGTAGAAGGTACAGGTTCAAGAAATCCTAAGACATCGAATAATTACATCCGAGGTGAGGCATTTATCTACTCTTAGATGCTTACGTCTAATAAGCCTCCATTATGAACGTATCCAGGTTTTGGTGATACCGTTAATGGTAAAAAAAGTGCATTTAGTTTGTAGTTGAACAATGCAATCTGAACGCTCCACCTGTTTCGCATAATCAAGAGAGGCAATTTAAAACCTGCTGGAACCGACTAGCTCAGGTAGGCAAAAGAACTTCGAAAATGGATAAGAAAATGTCGTCTATCTAGGTCGTAGCAAGAACATCTGCTTTTAGCACCAAGGTTAATCATTAGAGCAAACAGAATGACGTTTCCACCCGCCTCGATCTCTTTCCACCTTCCTCCTTTGGAGCACATTCGAAGGTCTTTCTCAGAGCCAAACAGTTGGCAATTTGAAGTCTGTCCGAACGATGTCGATCTTTGAGGTCTTGCCGGTTCTTGACCCTCGCCCAGATTCGGTGAACAGTAATCCGGCTGACGCTGAGCCTCATGGCTATGTCGGGCTTTATGTGGCTCGCGCGCCGGAGAGCAGACATATCGATTACACTGGTCTGCGTCAAAAATGTACCTTAGGTTTTCTGTAGTGTTTCTTAATAAAATTGACCTCCTAAATCCGAATCTGGCATCCGTTTTTCTCTATCAGGTCTAGTTTTTGCGATACAGGGGGTGATAATAATTTTATAGTTTATACATGACCTATATTACATCAAAATTTCAATAGTTTTTGCACCACTGTATTCGCAGTAAATTTTGTGTACATTTTAAGTAATTATGTTAATAAGTTTATATTTTTGTAGGTTAGGAATTGCTCAGCATTATAATAATAAGTATACAAATAATAATAATGGTGGTTGAGTTAAAAATTAACAGAAAATGTAAGAATAGCTCCGACAGATTTTGCTATGTTTGTGGCAAAGTGACTTTTTCCGAGCAGCAATGTACAATATCTCCTGTAATTAAATCTTTGTATCAAGCATAATTTGGAGTAAGGCTAGGAGATTAAGATAAAAGATTTGCACCACATATGACTGAACATATGCTGCAAGGAAGGCTACATAAGTTTAAGACGCTAGACTCAGGGCGAACAGAAGTCTCTCTCTTTTTGTGTTTCCATGGTGTGGAGAGAGGGCAACGACCACACTACAGACTGCTATTTTTACATGAACAATCTTAAAGGTGAGCTTTGTATCAAATATTTAAACTTTCTGTGTTATACTACCTCCTGAAAATGTCATTATTATGCATAGACTTAGCATAAAATTAAAAAACTAACATAGTTCACTTCAGCATGAACATATCTTTTACTAAACATTTATGTACTCTCTGCAACTCTTAATCAATTCTTTTATGTAATATGTAATTATATTTTCTACAGGTATAAATAAAAAGAATAAACATAGTGTGGCATATCCGGATGTTCCTTTAGCCATCAAACCCTTGCATCATGGTCCAGGAATTCCTATACCTTCTACCCCTGAACATATAGAGCTCCATGAAGAGATTAATATGGAAGTTGATCAAGATTATGAAACATCTGAGTCTTATCAGGTTTCCACACATGATATGATCGCAAGACCATTCACTCAAGTTCAGTTAAACGACTTGACCAGGAATCTGGGGCTTTAAAGGAAGAATGCACAACTTCTTGGCTCACGTCTTCGTAAAAGTAATCTTTTCGCTAAAGAAACAACATTTTTTGGTACAGAAATAGAGAACAAGAGTTTCGAAGCTATTTTTTACAGCAATCTTCCAGGTCTTTAGTATACTGCGCCAATATTAAAGGACTTGTTGAGGCTCTTGAAATTCCCTACAACCCATTATAATGGAGAATTTTCATAGATTCCTTCAGTAGAAGTTTAAAAGCTGTGCTACTGAATATTGGTAACAAGATAGCTTCCGTTCCTATAGGCCATTCAATCCAACTTACTGAAAGTTATGAAAATATGGAAATATTGCTTGATGCAATAAATTACTCTACCCACAATTAGAGGATATGTGGTGACTTAAAGGTAAGATCATTTTACACTTGGCATTTCTAAGCTCTTTGATATTGACATTTTCTTTTTTAATTGTTAATACTTGTATACACACAACTTTTGGTCAACTTACATTTTACAAGAATGCAAATCTGGAAATCATGAGTCATTTTTTAGTTATATTTTTTTGTTTAAGAGTGTCCCTATAGGTTAATGCATCTTTTGGGGTTAATGGGGAACTTATCCTAATTGAGAAGGTATACAACATAACTCAATAAACTCTAAATAAGATGTACATATATCCAATTAGTTCCAATACAATGATTTAATGCATCGGCATACAAGATTTTTCAGTAGATATTCATATTCTTATTGTTTAAAGAAATATTACTTTGAATTTGTTTTTAGAAATATTACAATTTGAATTTACATACCCTTTTAAATTTCTTTTCAGGTAGTGTCTCTTATACTTAGGATGCAAACAGGTTACATGAAGCATCCCTGTTGCCTATGCTTATGGGAGAGTCGTGCAGACAGTTTGCACTATGCTTCTCCATAAGAAGCATTTAGAATTGGATCAAACAATGTGATAGTTGAACCTTTAGTGCCTCCTCACAAAATACTGCTTCCTCCACTGCATTTAAAGCTTGGAATAATGAAAAATTATGTCAAAACCCTTAATAAAGAAGGCCAATCTTTTAAATTTCTTCTTCAAAAATTTCCACAAATCAGTGACGCTGAGCTCCATGCGGGAATTTTTTGATGGATCTCAAATCAGCAGTTTGAGGCATCAATGATGGAGATAGAAAAAGATTCCTGGAAAGCTTTCAAAGCTCTAGTTAACAATTTTATGGGCAATAAAAGAAGCCCAGAATATGTTGCCCTGGTCAATCAGCTCTTAACAAGTCTCAAACATTTGGGAGCTCGAATGTCTATAAAGATACACTTTTTACAGTCCCATCTCGATTATTTACCCGACAACTGCGAGGATTACAGTGAAGAACAGGGAAAAAGATTCCACTAGGAAATAAAAACAATGGAATCCAGGTACCAGGGTAAATGGAACGTAGACATGCTTGCTGACTACTCTTGGTGTTTGAAGCGTGATGAGAGACACAAAAGAAAATCGTCAAGGTCTTTTCTTGGAAATTATAATTATTTTCTTTATTATTTTGCATTCTTTAATTTTTTGTTTTATTAAAAGGATCATAGTTTACATGCGTTTATTCCTGTTTTATGATTAACAATAATAATGCATTATTAGATAGAGAAAGGTTTCTGAAAAAAAAAATCAGGAAAAATGAGGTAATCTCAATGAAAATGGTGTATGCTTTACTGAGAAAATCTGAGCTGATTGAACAAAACACATTCAGATTTGAGCTCAAGAGGTTTGATTCATTAAGAAACCACAAAGAAATCCTGGGGAACATAAAAATGCTTTTCAAACGCAGGCCTGTGTTATTTTCAATTCTAACTCGACTTCAACACACCTGCACACAATGGAAAGTACGTTTTATTGACACATCCTATAATCTTATGACTTTAAGATTGTTTGAAAGAACCTTTCTACCCCACACCTAAACCAAGCAAAAGATAAAAACTGAGTGCAACAGAAATTTTGCAAAACCCAGTATCAATTCAAGAGAGACATCATCCACAATAGCTAATTCCCACTTTTCACATGGTTGTACTCAATGAAGGTTATAATGTGGACCAGATTATGGGCTGTCGATTGAATGGAAATAAAAAGTATGCTAGGAAGCGAAATAGAAAAGGTATAAGGAATAGTAATCACCCTTAAATTTCAAATTAAAAGAAACCAAAGGATACATATAGCTTAAAATTGCAAACAAATTTTTCTTTGTGTTCTCAGGATTTTGTCATTTATGTCAGAATGTTCGTCGTATAAAAACTAACCCAACAACAGACTCACATACAAGCTGAGCCAACGAGAATAGACTGACTTTTAAGTTGGTGTAGGTTTAACACTACGAAAATCAAAGGTAAATTAGAACTGAAAGGTAACAATTTAATTAAATGGCTAATATTAACACAATTGAAGTGGTCAGAATAGCTAAAAAATGTCATGTCACATATTCTGGTATGTAAGAAGTTGTTAAAGAATGGTTACGTCGATTTCGTGGTATAGCAATTATATATATATATATATATCTATATATATATATATATATATATATATATATATATATATATATATATATATATCTATATATATATATATATATATATATATATATATATATATATATATATATATATATATATATATATATATGTATATATATATTTATGTATATAAATATATATATAGATATATATATATATATATATATATATATATATATATATATATATATATATATATATATATATATATAAATATATATATATATATTTATATATATATATATATATATATATATATTTATATATATATATATATATATATATATATATATATATATATGTCGTAGAATGGACTCTCGACGATATACCATATATAACTATTCGTTGAGGGAACTTCTTTAATTATCTTTAGAGTGCGTGATTGTCTGGCGGGCCGATATTATGTATCTTCGAAATGCTTAAGAAGTGGAACTGAGCTCAAGGATAATAATATTGCTATCATTAATAAAATAGAGTTTTATGTAGTAATAATAACTAACAACAAACACAAAACGGAAAATATTGACATAAACAGAGAATGGAAACTGTCGTGGGGGCTCGGGCTAATCCAAGGATTAGAGGATTTAAAAAGGTAAAACAAATATAGAGTTAAAGGGATGGGATGGTTCGCTAAACCATTTAAAGCACAGGATAGAATTGACAAAAGGGTTAAGTACTTAAAGGTGACGTTTGGCTTACGTATCTTTATACTAGTGGTGCAGTGGAAGTCGACGTGAAGGAATTTTCGGTCCGCTGGCGAGTTCCAGCCAAAGGATGGGGAGAAAAGGATCCTGACGTGGCGTCTGGGGAATGAGAACCGTTTATCGACGAACGGCTTGAAGAACGATGGCTGTTCTACGTTGTTCTCTTCTGAACAACAGGGGGGTGAGAACCGTCTCTTGTCTACGGGCTCAAGAACAATGGCTGTTCTAATGTTGTTCTCCTCTGAACAACAAGCGGGAAGGGTGAGAACCGTTTCTTGGCGAAGGGCTCAAAAGAACAATGGCTGTTATACGTTGTTCTCTTCTGAACAACAGGGGAAGGGGTGAGAACCGTTTCTGGTCAACGGGCTCGAACGAACAATGTCTGTTCTAACGTTGTTCTCTTTCTGAACAACGAGGGGGAAGGGTGAGAACCGTTTCTTGGCGAACGGGCTCAAAAGAACAATGGCTGTTCTACCTTGTTCTCTTCTGAACAACGGGGGAAGGGGTGAGAACCGTTTCTGGTCAACGGGCTCGAACGAAAAATGGCTGTTCTAGCGCTGTTCTCTTTCTGAACAACAAGGGGGAAGCCTTGGGGACTTGGCGTCACGAAAGCCTCGAACTTTGGCACTCAAGGGATATTGTCAATCTTCTGGACAAGTGATGGTGAATCTCGAGGTCGAGGTCCCTT
Organism: Ceratothoa steindachneri; assembly: GCA_963969495.1. Taxonomy (NCBI): domain Eukaryota; kingdom Metazoa; phylum Arthropoda; class Malacostraca; order Isopoda; family Cymothoidae; genus Ceratothoa; species Ceratothoa steindachneri. Next base: position 142,885,039 of record OZ018321.1, on the reverse strand, counting down.
GGCGCACAGAGTGAGAGAGGGTCGGGGTGATGTTTCGCGACGAAAATCTGGATCTCCAATCTGATCTTAGTGGTTATCTTTCCATCTAAATAGTCGAGACACTCTCTTGGCGTGGGGAACACTGGAGTATGAGCTTCGAGGGAATGCACAGCCGAGCCTGGGAACAATGCCTTATCTACCCATAAGCCTAACTCAATCTGGCGAGGTCGGCGTATGGGGGCGAACGGGGGGACGATAACCTCCTTGTTTAAACATTGACATCCAGTGGCTGCGATAAGGCGCCAAGCTTTGAAGCGAAGATGCACCTGGGAGCATCGTGGTTTCAAACAATATGTGATAGGAGTTGAAACTAACGCTGCCTCAACCCGTTTTATCACACCCCTTCATTCCGGGGGAAGTTGTCACTTCGAAAAAAAGAGAGGAGGGACAACGATAAAGCTCCGTTGTGGGGAACTCGTTTTCTTGTACCAACCATACCTTCCTGCACCTAACTAGTATTACCTTAATACATATGATTATGTTGATCTTTAGATTACAGGGGAAAATGACCTTTAATACAACTTAATAAAAAAAAGGGCATGGAACAATGAAATGATATAAAATTAGTACATACGGGACAAAATAATTTATACGTAAATTAATGGGTACAAATATATATAGATACAAAAAATTTAGACATTGAGCGTTACAAATTTCAGACATATACATTAACTAATTATATTACAAGAGAATTTTAATTTAAGTCGTACAAGACGGTATATACCTACATGGAGATACTAATCCTATGAATACACTTACTCTACGCTATTCGGTAACGCATTCCTACTGAGTGCGTCAGCGACCTGGTTATCGGAACCTTTTATATAATTTATTTTAAATTGATACTCTTGCAAGAGTAAACTCCAGCGCAAGATTCGGCCGTTGGAGTGTCGCACATTCCTAATATAGGCTAACGGACGGTGGTCGGTTTCTATCTGAAATTCTTTTCCTATAAAGTACATCTTTAATTTATCTATGACCCAGATAATTGATAGAGCTTCCTTTTCTATAGTGGCATATCTCTTTTCGCGTGGTAATAATTGACGACTAGCATATGCAACTGGATGACTCGTTCCGTCATCCTCGTATTGAAGGAGTACACCTCCAATGCCCTCGTTGGACGCGTCGGTCTTAATCCCAAAGGATTTTTCCCGGTTGGGCAACTTCAAAATGGGGGCAGAAATGAGCTTACTCTTAAGCTGATTAAAATGGGAAATAGCGACATCGTTCCAACGTAGACAATCGGGTGAATTCTTTTTTAAAAGGGAGCTAAGGGGCGCCGAAATTGCAGCGAAATTCGCAACAAATCGCTGATAGTGAGAAGCTGATCCTAGGAACGATCTTAATTACTTCTTTGTAATTGGGAGGGGCATGTCGGCGATTGCCTTAATCTTGTTCTCTTGAGGACCTAACTTGCTTTGTCCTATTTTGAAACCCAAATATTTTATGGTTTCGTGGGCAAAATGGCATTTGCGGGGGCCAATGGTGAGGCCATTTTCGCGCAGTCGCTCGAAAAGAGCTAATAGGGTGGTTAAATGGTGACTCCATTCAAATAGTTCTTGTAGCTGACTCTTTTGATGTGGTGTCAGCTGCGCGTCAATATCCAGGTCAGAGGGTTCCAAAGACTCGCCTGGTAGGGAAGGAGGAGGGTAATCGGCATCAGGTTGGGTGCACACTATCTGTATTACATTAAGGGACTCCGCGGGGTAATCTTCTTCAAGCGCCGATGTTTCGTCCAGTTCTACGAAGGTATCTCCATGGGCGCGTTAGGGGTTCTTTTTTTCTTGGGGTCCTAGGACAGTCTCCGTGTCCTTGTCTTGGGCCTTATCGCCTAAGGGTGTTAGTAATTCACACTCCTTTTGTGTCGTCCTAAATTCCTGGTTAGGTGTCTCCGAGAAATCGGACGGTATCGGGGATCTGATGGGGACGGGCTCCTGGGCTTCTTTCTTAGCTTGGCCTTGAGGAAGGGCGGCCTGAGACACAGGGTCGGAACTTACTTGGGGGCTCTGTCCTATAAGTACGGAACAGAATTGTATGGGTGCTGAAATGACTTCACCCCAGCCATCATGATATTGACACTGCAGGTAACATCTAACGACGGGGAATCTGTTCGCCCACCCAAGGTAGTCATGTACCACCGCAAATTTTCCGTGATTAGGGTCCACTGGGAGAATGATTTCGTCAGGCACGATGAAACACGTACATCCTGTGTCCCTGACCAGAGTCGATACTCGACAGCCGTTCACGCTGCCCTCCTCAAATTTCAAAATTACCGATGAACTTTTATCAAAAATAAAATTTACCTGGTGGCCTGACGGCGGGGGAGAAGTTTCTGCTTGGGTCTGCACCACCGGGGGAGCCGGGGTGGCATTAATCTGGTGAACTTGGTGGGCTGGTCCACTTTTAGGCCTAAAATTTGGGGGGCAATTCCAGCTCATGTGGTTTTCTACACCACAGGTGAAGCATGTGATTGGTCACTTCGGGAAGAGAGATGTAGGAGAAATCTTACCGGGAGGTTTGGAATCCCGTTGTTGGTTTTGGGGAAAGAAGAATTTGGGTTTTACGGGTCCCGGAAACTTTGTCAGCTTTCCTGGGAAGGGGTGCGAATCCTTCCTTCTTTTCTGGTTTGGAGGTTGGTAAGAAGTTCGATTCTCCTTTGGGTATAAATTATGGCTTGCGGCATAGACATCCGCTTCCTCGGTACATTCTTTGAAGGTCTAACAACGACGATCCTTGACGAACGCGCGGATTTCCGTCGGGAGAGATGCCAAAAATTGATCTCGCAACACGAAGTCTGTTAAGGACTTGTAGTTCGGATCAACCTTTGAGGATTCTAACCAAAATTTAAAATTCCTCTGAAGAATGTATCCGATTGACGGAACGTCTGTCCAGGTTTAATACGACCTCCTCGAAATTCTTATAGGTAGAAATCGTGAGTCATATTATGAGCGGCCAATAACTCAGCTTTTAAGGTGCTGTAGTTAATTGTATAATCAGATGTTAAAGATATAAAAATTTCGCGCAATTTGCAATTTAACAGGGGAAGTAATCTAGCTACACCTTCAGCCTCCAGATCCATGTTATTGATTTCGAGGATCTTTTCGAAGTGGGCTAAAAATGCTCCAAAATCCTTTCTATCCTTGAAATTGGGGAGCTTTAGTGAAAGATTGGGGGGGGGGGGGCTTCGGAACGGGAACTGGCGGACTGTAACTTTGCTTCAACACGAGCTAATTCAATCTGATGGTGAAGCTCAGCTTGTCTTATCCGTTCCTCTCTTTCTCTTTCTTCTCGTTGGATTTCTCTTTCTTTTCGTTGGATTTCTCTTTCTCGTTCTTCTCGTTGGATTCCTCTTTCTCGTTCTTCTCTTTGGATTTCTCTTTCTTCTCGTTGGATTTCTCTTCCTCTTTTTCTTTCTTTTTCTTCACGCTCTTTTCTTTGATCCTTATGAAGTACTCAATTAGTTCTTTTCCAGAAAGTCCGAAGGACTCTCCTAGCGATTTAAAGATTTCGAACTGAGTCATCTTTCCACTTGGGGGCGCACTAGTCAACCAACTAAAATTCCTTGCAACAAGAATTATGCCTTCTAGAGAATTAGCCTACCTAAATATGGGCACAGACCTATTCGTACTTGGTTTCTCGATCTAAATAACGGTTCCTTGAGCTACTCCAGCTTCTTAAGTTTCAAAAAAAGGGGATAGCAAGCGTTAAAACAAAGGGGAAATACTATACTCTATTATTGTAACGAATAACACTATGCTTTACTCGACTGAGACCAGTGTTTGCAAAGATATAGCGTTAAACCTTACACAACTGATACCAAATTTAAATAGTATATATATATATATATATATATATATATATATATATATATATATATATATATATATATATATATACATATATATATATATATATATATATGTCGTAGAATGGACTCTCGATGATATAATATATATAACTATTCCTTGGGGAAACTTCTTTAATTATCTTTAGAGTGCGTGATTGTCTGGCGGGCCGATATTATGTATCTTCGATATGCTTAAGAAGTGGAACTGAGCTCAAGGATAATAATATTGCTATCATTAATAAAATAGATTTTTAGTAATAATAACTAACAACAAACACAAAACGGAAAATATTGACATAAACAGAGAATGGAAACTGTCGTGGGGGCTCGGGCTAATCCAAGGATTAAAGGATTTAAAAAGGTAAAACAAATATAGAGTTAAAGGGATGGGATGGTTAGCTAAACCATTCAAAGCACAGGATAGAATTGACAAAAGGGTTAAGTACTTAAAGGTGACGTTTGGCTTACGTAACTTTATACTAGTGGTGCAGTGGAAGTCGACGTGAAGGAATTTTCGGTCCGCTGGCGAGTTCCAGCCAAAGGGGGGGGGGATAAAAGGATCCTGACGTGGCGTCTGGGGAATGAGAACCGTTTATCGACGAACGGCTTGAAGAACAATGGCTGTTTTAATGTTTTTCTCCTCTGAACAACAAGGGGGAAGGGTGAGAACCGTTTCTTGGCGAAGAGCTCAAAAGAACAATGGCTGTTCTACGTTGTTCTCTTCTGAACAACAGGGGAAGGGGTGAGAACCGTTTCTGGTCAACGGGCTCGAACGAACAATGTCTGTTCTAACGTTGGTCTCTTTCTGAACAACGAGGGGGAAGGGTGAGAACCGTTTCTTGGCGAACGGGCTCAAAAGAACAATGGCTTTTCTACGAAGTTCTCTTCTGAACAACGAGGGAAGGGGTAAGAACCGTTTCTGGTCACCGGGCTCGAACGAACAATGGCTGTTCTAGCGTTGTTCTCTTTTTGAACAAAAAGGGGGAAGCCTTGGGGACTTGGCGTCACGAAAGGCTCGAACTTTGGCACTCAAGGGATATTGTCCTTCTTCTGGACAAGTGATGGTGAATCTCGAGGTCAAGGTCCCTTGGCGCACAAAGTGAGAGAGGGTCAGGGTGATGTTTCGCGACGAAAATTTGGATCATCCCCTCTGATCTTAGTTGTAAAGTTTCCATTTAAATAGTCGAGACACTCCCTTGGCGTGGGGGACACTGGATTGGGAGCTTCGAGGGAATGCACAGCCGAGCCTGGTAACAATGCCTTATCTGCCCATAAGCTTAACTCAATCGGGCGAGGTCGGCGTATGGGGGCGGACGGGGGTACGTTAACCTCCTTGTTTAAACATTGACATCCGGTGGCTGCGATAAGGCGCCAAGCTTCGAAGCGAAGATGCACGTGGGAGCATCGTGGTTTTAAATAATATGTGATAGGAGTTGAAACTAACGCTGCCCCAACCCGTTCTATCACAATATATATATGTATATATATATATATATATATATATATATATATATATATATATATATATATATATATATATATATATATATTCATATATATATATATATATATATATATATATATATATATATATATATATATATATATATACACTGACTGGCTTGGCTGGGCAGTTTGCGGAATGAGTTAATGAGAGACGGGTATAAAACCGTCCCCCTCCAGCACTCCGGTATTAACGATGAAAGTAAGCGAAAGCAGATTGGCTTTAGAGACTTAGTTACGGCTGAGTGCAGATCAGATTATTTTAAAAGTACGACGAAAATAATATTTAATAACATAAAAGGAAATATTCAATATTTACAAAAGTTGGTTTAAATAAAAATATCTAGTCGGATGAAAAATGACACTGCTGTCAGTCGAAGGGTTTACGACAAATGGATTATAGCGGGTTACTGACACGACTCAGATCAAAGTCTTTAAATGAGCTACGTTAAGCTGGAATATAAACAATATTATTGGTATGAGATGACAGGCTTATAATAAGATCCGCGTGCGACGGCAGCTTGCAATATCGAAGCTTGATGCGTCAATGGGTAAAGCATTTCGGCGAGGCGAGAATTGCCAAAAGAACACGTTTTACCTCAGGGTTCTTTGTGAGGGAGTACTTGTGCGAATCCACGAAAAAACAGCCGTCGCGGGGAGCTTGCCAATCATCTGGGACAGATTCCAAATGGGTGGGGGGGAGTTCTAGCCTTTGGTGCTCGAATAAATCAAGGATGGAGCCGAATTGAGAATCGTGACGAGTCTTCGCGTGTGGGGCGAGCGGGTAGTGCATCGATCCAGCCAAAACTTGGGTTAAATAGGGTTGACCAGGCAGGGAAATTGCCTCAGGCCACGGCGCCTTCCTCTTTAGAGAAATATGGGGCTCGGGGAAAGGCCGGCTTCCAGCTGAGGAATTATAGATAAGGAAGCCTATACAATATTCTTTCGAGTTCTTTCTCGCTTCGTGGGTAGGGGTTGAGAGATCAAGTCTCCTCAAGTGAGGTGATAGGTCTCCTCGAGTAAATACAGTTGCGCTCACTAAAGCCGCGTTAACCCGATTTCAGCCTCGATCAAACTCGTTATTCACGCTCTTTGTTTTGAGGTTAAGGCCACGTGTATCTCTAAGGGTCTGGGATGGACATCAAGGGTCTATTCTTCAACAGTCGAATAACCCCTAAAATATTTCTAGTACATTACGGTTTTTTAAAATACATTAAAATATATATAAATTGTATTGTTTACTAAGTCAACGTCGCAAAATTCCCCTCTATTTTTCCTTGGGGGGTTATCACAGAGCATCCCCACCCAAAGTCAAACGATTAAACACCTTCAGATAGAGTTTAAAGTGGCTTCTAACCCATTGCAATATACATCAGAAAATATATACCAGGATTAAAAACTTATCTACCTCCCAATACGAACTGACTCAAAATGATATTGATTTTAATTTTTTAATTATTCCCAGTTTGTTCTAAGATTAAGAGTGAACTAATCTCACCTAAATCTAAGAAGTGCCCCAATTTATATCACGTGGCTATTAACTTTCGGAAGATAATTTTATTTATTTGCAACGCACAAAAATATTCATCATTTCTTATGCTGAGAAAAATGTATTTTTACTCATTCCAAAATGCTATTAAAATTTCTCTAATCTTTCTTTGGCAAAAATGGACTGAAGAGAAGGATTGGAAGAGGACGCTCATATCGCCTTTGTTCATTGCACGAGTTTCTTCTAAATTGTTTAAAACTTTGCGAGAAAGAAGATCTCTCATGACTAAATTGTGGAGTTGGTTCCCATGGTGATATCTTTCGCAACGGTTTTCTAGCGTCATTTTCATTTTCTTTGTGGACAAAGAGGATAACAACCTGATGGAAAGGGCAAGGTTTTAATTATCTTTGGGATATTTATTTTTATGCCTGTTACAGATTGAAATGATGTCGGTAAAAATATTGGCTATCCTTATTTCTTTTCAATTTAAATGAATAATTAAAAAAGCAAATGATTAGATAAATCGGTGAATTTCTTTAAAAAAAATAAATTTTAAAATATATATTTAACCATTATATATAAAGTATAAAAAAATTATAGACAACAAATTCTTCACTCGTTGCGAACTACTTGGATCCATTTAGCAATTCAAATAAAATTCTTTTACACAATCAAAACTTCTGACTTTCCTTGATTTTAATATAAATTCGTCCAAACCATTTGAAAATATCATAAATTTTCCACCATTATAACTCGAAAGTTTCTAAAGTAACTTAAAACTAAGAAGGAAATACCGACTAGGGCATATGCGAGAGAAAGATGCAAAAGGTGCTGGGCAAAGATCGAAAGTGAAAATGTGTGGGAGGTATTTGATCCGAGTAGTGTAAAGAGGAGACTGGTCAAGACACATGAGACTTGAAGGGTGCTCGATTCTCCAAACCTGCCCATTTCTAGGATTGCAGGTGTGAGCTACTCAACATCCTTTCAGCTCCTATTCCTAGCGTCCAGGCACAGGTTCGATCACTGCCAGTATGGACACAAAACTTTCAACGTCGTCATGAACTGGCCGCCCACTGACGGATACGCTGAAGATCACCCCACCCGGGGGTAAGGAGAGTCACACAAGTTTATTACGTATCTAACCAATTAAAACAGTTATCCTTCCCTCCCCGTCTTCATGATACCAAATAAAGACACTTCCTGCTCTTTTGACGATGGAGTACTAGTGGCCTCTAGGTGGGTATTCATATTCACAGACCCCTGACGCAGACGCGGACCTACTTCCCTGAAATACGAATGGGTTCCACGATGCCAGGCTCAGAACTTCTTCCCTTTTCTCAACGAGGACCTAGCCGAGTGCCTTCAATAATGGCTTCGGGATTGTCATTCGGACCTTTATGTGCTTTTCATTATCAGTTCTTGTACGAGGGGAGGTCGAGAAGGACGGATAAGGGGACAGACTTATCCTTTCATATTTTCAATGAATCTTTGTTTCAAACCATCTGTGGTCCTAGTATAAACTGGTCATATTATAAACTGGTCATATTATAAACTGTCCATATTATAAACTTGTCCGATTCTAAACTGTCCCGATTCTAAACCGGTCTGTTTCTAAACTGATCTGATTTCAAATATGTCCGATTCTAAACTGGTCGGATTTAAAAACTAGCGATTTTAAATTGGTCCAATGCTAACCTGTCCTATTTTAAACTGCTGCAATTCTAAAGTATTTTCTCTCACATTTAATTGCACAAAGAATAGATATGAGAAACGAATCAGATGACCGCAACGGACGTTTAGAAGCATCACAAATTTGACAATCGATTGTCAAGGTTTTGAGTAAAGCTTCTCTGGATACCGACTATATTAATACTCCACAACCATTCTACATCAGCTCTACCTATAACACTCTACAACAAATATTAGTGTAAAAAAAAAAAACGTAGCTGTCATGTGCATTTTATTATGAAGTTTAGGGGGCTGAATTCGAATTTGCTAAAAAAATTCCTATTACCTAATATTTTCTTGCAAATTGCCGATTAAATAATTATGCAATTGATACAGATTTTTACGATACCATTAATGTATTTCGCTCCCAAAGTCAGATTAAATGTGCCCACTGTAATTAAATCATCAATATATAACGAATCAGCCTATTTGTTAGCATTATGTAATGTATTAACCTACATTTTATAATTTACTTCTTCGTTGTAAGACGTCTCAGGTGTGTCACACTTCAGGTTAGAGCAGAAGTCAGTCAGCATAGCTAGGTTCTATTTCTTTTATACTTGTTTTCCATTGACGCTATATTCTTATGGAACCTCTCTCCATGCTCATGACTCACATCTCCTGATTCTCTGTGAAGAAGGACAGATGAGAATGAAAAAAAAATTATCTTCACTGACATATTGCATCCGAGATCTTGGTAACTGTTGATTAAGCTCTTTACTTTACGCTCTCGCTGCGCCCCTTGGTGCTTTCAGAGAAGTCCTTTGCATACATCGTTGAATGCATTCCAGGCCGCTAGAGCAGTTTCATTCATTGTCGCCTCTAAGTTTTCATCAGCTATAAGTTGATGAATCTGAGGACCTACGAATGTGCTTTCTTTAACCTTGGCATCACTTATTTTAGGGAAGATCGCTTTGATTTATTGGAAACGACTTGTTATGTTGCAGTGCTCTGGTAAATTGCTTCATTATTCCTAGTTTTATAGGCATTAGTGGAAAAATAATTTTCTCCTTCTAAATTAGTGACTAATGAATTAAATTATAGCACACAGGAGTCATAGATGCCAGAGGTCCCCATTCTGAGCGTACATATTTTTATGATGTGGCCCTACTGTCCCACTTGCAAAGGAGGCACATAAACTTGGTGTATCTAGTTTGCAGCATATTAATTGTGATAATTTATGCAAGAATAAAAGCAACATTTCCATATGTCAATATTAAAATGACTGAGTGAGCACCTTGAACTGAAGGCATGGGGTTCTCAATGTGCAAAAGAACCGCTTTTATGTTCATGCAACAGACGTTGGAGTAGTAAGGCCAGGAATTAAATCTGTTGCTTAGTAAGTGTTAGATCACGAACTAGATCATTGAGTTTCGGTTGGGTGATTAGTTGTGGTTTTTTGTCAGATTCAAACTGTACTACATATGGTGTACTTGAGGTTCTGAATCTTCTGAGTTGCTCGTGTCATTGCAGACTGAATATCTGGATACATGATAGATTTCTTGCCTTTTCTGTTGCGACCTGCAGTGAAATAAAATAAAATAAGACTAAAAATTGATATTAGTGGCTGTGATCAATTGCAGAAGTACGATATAGTATGTAATTTATGCTTTTTAATTGCTACAATGAAAGAAAACAGATTGAATACCCACCTCTAATATCTGTCAAGCAGAAGTAGCAATCCGTTGAATGTTCCTTCGGCTCATTTTATGAGGCCAAGCCCCTGCCTTCTACCCAGATTAAAAGTGAACTTGTATACCTGACATAAGATATGTGAGGTACCCAGCTTTTTCCCTGCTCACATACTTTACATCCAAAATACAGTTCATAAAGTTTCTTCACATGTTTAGTCAACTCTCTCTTGCAATGTCTTAATGTGACTGATCCACATATATAACAGAAACTGTCTGGGGAATTTTGGCATTATCTAAGCATTTTAGCTCTGTCTCCTGTAAAGAAAAAACAATATAGTATGTGAAAACTAATGTAAATAGTAACAGCAACTAATATTAAATAAAAACGTAAAAATAAGTATTTATAGTAACTTACAAAATTATCAAGCGTTACGCGAGTTATCAGGGATTTAGACACATATAACTAAAAAATATTGTGTAAACATTTATAAATTGCATAGGTTAGGTTGAGAAATAACCCTATTTAATTAAACCAAGATCCGTTTAGAACTTTTAGAGTTTTCAGTTTCGGCCCAATCCTGTTTACATTTAATCCTAAAGAATCATCAGTGAATTTAACGTAAGATGGTAAATTATGAGAAACTGGAGGGTCGCAAAAAGAGACGGACGTTATATTCGTGATTTACGCAAAAAATACTCCTAGAAAACATTATAACATTTTCGTTTTTTTTTTCATTGTACAGTGTAATCAAATTGCATTTTTAAAAGTCTGAAAACCACCGGGTATTGTTGTAGATAAACTTTTTAAAACATTATATTTGTGTATAATAAAAAATATAAACCAACCAGGGAATCTGTATCAAATAGTCTTTGATAAGGTTACATTACGATAGGGATGAAGTTAGTGTATTTATATAGCGCCTTTCAACTTAGAGTTCACAATCAACGACTAACTGTACTTATTGTATCTTAATATCGATTGAGGTAAAAATCGGAGTTTCTGCTAGAGTAGGTCGCATATTCTAAGCTGGTCGTAGACCACTTTAGGATGGTAAATAGGGAACTGCTTATGGAGATAAGAACGGGGAAAGCATGCCACTTTACTCAACCTGACCACTCGCTGGCTTCATGCCGTTAACCTCACATGACTAACCTTCAAGCTCTTTATTCACGCGATCTGCAAGCACTTCAATTGACCAACCAAGAAGCCTTCCTACCTGAGATAAGAAGTAAATATTTTACATAAGTGTTTTGTGTTTGTATAACTAACCGCTACACTATAAAAGAAGAAATCAAAAGATATTTATAACACTGGTCAATACATTTTATGCGGAATTATGTTTTTTTTTGTTTTTAACTAATTTTGATGTGCTAATTTCAAATATGGCATACATTTTTTTGTAACACATCAGGTTTTATTCTACAGCATATTTTACGACGTACTGCATGTATTTACTTGGTAAGGGTACTTTCCTAAGTGTTATAGCTTCAAACTTTAACTTAAACCGTCAACAGAATTTAAAAGGATAAATACATTGTAAGATAACATCACCTATTACTAAATACATACCAGTAATTTTTTTTAATCTGACGGTGAAAAGACAAGCAATCTTACACAGATCTGAAAGAAATTTGGAAGAAACTTTCGCTTACGAGAGTGTCTGGAGTTTTTGATCTCTAAATATCTCGTTGAATACTCCAACAGTAGCCTATCCGTGTTCATCACTCACGATGCCAAGAATAGCAATAAATCTATTAAGATGGCTCTTGATGAAATAAACATTTATGCTCATGTTGCAGCCTAAACAATGAAAGCTATCAAATAATATCTACCAAATCCATGTAGTTAGCAGCCTTTAGTTTCCAAGAAGTCCTTTCACAGGAGCCACAAATGAAGTCCATGCTCTTTTTTATATGACAGTAATAGAACTCAAAAATTTTGCTTTTCCAATAACTTTCTGATTTGTGGCCCAGCAAAAACTCCAGCTGTCGTATAATAACCTTGTGTCAAGTAATATACTTCTTTGTTAAGGTATGCTTTGATCTGAGAGTGCTAATTTTGTTGTGTTAAGAAAGAGACGCTTCAACACGTAGGATATAATGAAACGCACAGGAATTATCCCCAAATAAACAACAATTTTAAATTTAACAATTAACGAAGACACAAAACAGTAAAAACATTTATTTCCTCTTCATACGCTTACCAAGACTAACCCGGCGGCAACTGGGCCTATTACAATATCTCCAATGACAAAAATAAACAAATAAGCTACACGTAAACACACCAATTACCGATTAGTATTCTTATTGTGACCCTTTTTGATTAGCGTTAACATCAAATTAAAGTACTCTCTTCTACTAGCAAATATGACATGGGTTGAGGCACAATTGTTTCTACCTCCATTAAATCGTGAGACGTACTAAATTTATCCTTTCGCAATATGAATATAAATAATCTTTCTAACTTACATGAGAGGAGGTATCAGAGATTGCAGGATGTCGCTAGGGGGCTTACCTCGCGCTTTAATGGGTTGCCGTAGCCGATGATAGAATTTCGTAGAGATGGGATGGCGGAAGCGAAGTGGGGCGAGGTCAACTTCTTATTACAAATTTGCATCTGGTTAAGTTAAGAAGACGGAGAGAGTTACGGTGCTCTTTGCTCCAAGAGTCCTCTTCTAAATAATATCGAAGCCTCTTGGTGTCTTATTCTTTAACGCCGAGTGCCTAACTAGATTTTGGGTAGAGGAGGGGATTTTTACGGTAATTAACGAACGAAACTCGTTAGGACTTGGTTATTCTCCTCTCACTCTTACGGAGCTTGAGCTGTGAGAGTTACTCGAGTATGAGCGGGTTTTCTTTTCTTCAGGCAGACTTCTTCTAACTAAGTCTGTAAAGGAATCTTCGGTATTGCACCGAAACAAACTTGACGATTTATGTTAATTCGGCCATGAGGAGGGATCTATTTTCTCAATCTGATCCATTATCGTTTCTCACCGAATAATCTTGACTGGCTGAAGGATCGGTCTTCATGAACTGATGCTACGTCCTTCTCACCGAATAATCTTGACTGGCTCAGGTATCGATCTTTACGAACTGATCCTACTTCGTTCTCCCCGAATAATATTGACTGGCTGAAGGATCGATCTTCACGAACTGATCCTACTTATTTCTCACCGAATAATCTTGAGTGGTTAAAGAATCGATTTTTACGAACTGATCCTCCGTCGTTCTCAACGAATAATTACCCTTTTTCTTTCCTTCAAGTGCTTATTTACAGGCGAACCACCTCCCCATCTAAGGGGGAAGGGGCGCGTCCGCAGACGAGAGCGCGAAGGTTGAGTTCGTATCTGGGAGAGCGAGAATTGCAGAGGTTGGCACTGAGGTGCCCAAGTCGGCTTGTTAATTAGTAAGACCCTCAACTCAACAGCCACACTCCTATGCCTGCCTTTTGACTGGCACCGAGTTTGGGGATATAACCACGGGCCTATGGATTTCGTAGGTAATTGGATCTTTAGAGCGTCGTTTAAGGCCCTTTGGTGGTTGCCTTAACACAGATGGTTTCTCCAACCACCTATGCGGTGCGGAGAGGAAAACAGGGTAGGCAGTTACTGTTATTCGCCGGCTACCGTTTCCACGAGTCTCCTCATGGGGCTCACTTCTCCGGCTTTCTCCAAAAGGGGAGAGGGAACTTTAATGTATATGTCCATCTGGCCCTCCGAAAGGGCTTAATGTTTCAATTTCTCTACATTTACCTCCCTCCTTAAGAACTTAAGGGGGGGGAGGTCCTGGCCGACCCTTACAATAATATACATAGGTAATTTACTGAACACTATATTATACACTAACTTCTAGTTTACTCGGGAATGTCTCGATAACGTTTAACCTTGCCTTACAATAATGCCTATATTACTGTTCCAACTTAGGATATTTTTATTTACAACTAGGAGGTCACTCGCACCTTCTTAACTACAATTCTAACGATTACAATAATCTAGACACTTACTATAAAACAATAGTCGGCATTCTCCTTAATCGTCGACAGGATTCCGACTTAACGATTCGGTCATACAATTGTTGGAACCTTCTATATAGCTTATATTAAAATCGTACGCTAATACTAATACTTTACCGCGCCTTAGTCGGCCGTTCGGGTTATTGAATCTACCCAAGTATGTCACTAAATGGTAGTGGTATTTCAACCTAGTCGAATTACCCCTCTTATGGTACTTGATCTAGTTTAAACTGAACCTTATGGCTAGGGCGGCCTGTTGCATTGGGGCATAATTGATGGGAGCGTGAGTCCCAGAATCCTTCTTTATCAAGATACACTGTAAGATCAAGTCTGGGTTCGATCTCTGGGGGTCGAAAACAATTTTCCTTACGGGGTCGTTAATGGGCGTAGCGCTCACTACGACTTAGAGTTTTAGAGGTAACTCCGTGGATGGTACGTTCTTGGGGAAGACTAAGGGGGGTAGGGGAGACATATTATTCTCGTCTAACATCTAAGTCGGTTTACCTGGGTGTAGCACATTGACACTTCCGTCTTGCTCCATCGTCACCCTGTTTGGCAGAGTTGCATAAATGATGGGAGCGTGAGTCCCATACTACTTCTTTAACCATATACACGGAGAGATCGTGTCTGGGTTCGATCTCCTGGGTTCGAATAAAATTTTCCTTGCGGGGTATTTAATGGGCGGTGAGCTCACTAAGACTTAGAGTTTTAATGGTAACTTCGCGGACGTTTCTTTCAGGGAGGAGACTACTAGGGGTAGGGGCTACTCATCCGTGTTCACCATCTGACTAGTTTTACCTGGGTGTATGGCATTAACACCTCTTTCCTCCTTCCTTGTCAACCCATTTGAATCGGTTCTCTTCGTAGGTAATTCCTCAGGTACACCTGCTTGTACCTCTTCCCTAGTTACTACTTCGTCCATCATTACCCCATTGACTGAGTTCTCCCAGTAGGTTCTTCCTTATAAACTCCTGCTGGTACATCATCCCTACTTACTGATTCTTCCATCGTTACTCCATTTGGCTGGGTTTCCATCGATGGTCCCTTCCTAGGTACAGGCCGAGCTAAAATTTCCTTGACCTCCATCTGATTCTCAAATAATGCACTTTCGAATGCGAGCAATCTTTCTTTTTCTTCTCTCTCTTCTCTTTCAGCTTGAGCATATTTTTTTCACTCCGTATTCTTCTTTCATCTACTTCTTTTTTATCTTTATTCTTCTCTCTTTGACTCTTTTTTTACTTCTTCATTGTTCTTTCCTTGGCTTCCCTGTCCGCTTTCGCTAGTTCGCTTTCCCGTCGGGTTCACGTTTCTTCATCTTCTATTTTTATCCTTATTTTTCTTTCTTCATATTCCCTTTCTATTCTTATTCTTACTTTGTCTGCTTCTCTTTTCAACAGTATTATTCTTTCGTTTGTTTTACTTCCTCTTGGTATTCTTCTTTCCTCTGTTTCTGTTTTCCACTGTATTCTGTCTTCCTATAATTTTATGTTCATCTGTATTTTCATTGTTTCTTATTCTCTTTTCCCCTCTCTTCTTATATCTTCAATTTCTCTGTACAACTGTATTATTATTTCTTCTTCTTCTTCTCTTTTTATTCTCAATTTTGAAAGGATGTAGGCATCCATATCTTCGCCTTCAAGTCCCAGAATTTAGGCTTGTTGGTTGAATCTTTCGACCGGATCCATTTTGTGTTTGTCCGTCGATTTTTCCTTGCTGTACTCTCAGGTTTTTAAGCCACCACTAACCAGGTAGCGCGCAGCCTAACCTACCCTTACTTCCACTACTATGCTGATTTTAATAACACTCCGACAACAAATTTGCTATTTTGCCTAACAATTACCTTCAGATGGTTTCCAAAGCTAACTTTACCAATTTTCCTCTCCTCAATTATTCTCTTATTCTTGGTATTCCTATGGGTGTTGGCTCTCCCTTAATTAGACGCTGCTGGGTTCTTTCTAATAAAAAACCTACAGACCTGACACCACTTTTGTCGTTGAAAACCTTTTTTCGAGTAATATACTTCTTTGTTGAATTATGCTTTGATCTAAGAGTGCTAATTTTGTTGTGTTGAAGAAAAGCTGCTTCAACAGGTAGGATATAATGAAACGCACAGGAATTATCGCCAAATAAACATATATTTTAAATTTAACAATTAACTATGACACAAAACAGTAAACACATTTATTTCCTCTTCGTACGCTTACCAAGACTAACCCAGGGGCAACTGGGCCTATTACAATATCTCCAATGACAAAAATAAACAAATAGGCTACACGTAAACACACCAATTGCAGATTAGTATTTTTATCGCCACCCTTTTTGATTAGCGTCAAACATTAAATTAAAGTACTCCCTTCTACTAGCAAATATGACAGGGGTTTACGTACAATTGTTTCTACTTCCATTAAATCGTGAGACGTATTAAACTCATCCTATCGCAATATGAATATAAATGCTCTTTCTAACTTACATAAAAGGGGGGATCAGTGATTGCTGGATGTCGCTGGAGGGCTTATCTCGCGCTTTGGAGAGTTGCTGTGGCGGATGATAGAATTTCGTAGAGATGGGATGGCGGAAGCGAGGTGGGGCGAGGTCAACTTATTATTGCAAATTTGAATCTTGTTAAGTTAAGAAGACGGAGAGAGTTACGGTGCTATTCACTCCAAGAGTCCTCTTCTGAATAATCTTGAAGCCTCTTGGTGTCTTATTCTTTAACGCCGAGTGCCCAACTAGATTTTGGGTAGACGGGGGGGATTTTTACCGTAATTAACGAACGGAAACTCGTTGGGGCTTGGTTCTTCTTCTCTTACTCTTACGTAGCTTGAGCAGTGAGATTCACTACAATTTGAGCGGTTTTTTTTTCTCCAGTCCGTCTTCTTATGACGTCTGTAAAGGATTCTTCGGTATTGTCCTGATACAACACTTGACGATTTATGTTAATTCGGCCTTGTGGGGTGTGATAGAACGAGTTGAATCTGTGTTAAATTCAACTCCTATCCCATATTAGTTAAAACCTCGAGGAGGCCCACGTGCATCTTCGATTCGAGGCTTGGAGTCTTATCAACAGCTACCGGACGCCAATGTTTAAACAAGGAGGTTATCGTCCCCCCCGTTCGCCCCCATACGCCGATCTCGCCAGATCGAGTTAGGCTTATGGGCAGATAAGGCATTGTTCCCCGGCTCGGCTGTGCGTTCCCTCGAAGCTTCCACCCCATTCTCCCCCACGCCAAAGAGATGTCCTGGCTATTTATATGGAAACTTTACCACTAAGAGCAGATTGGAGATCCAGATTTTCGTCGCGAAACATCACCACGACCCTCTCTCCCTTTGTGCGCCAAGGGACCTCGACCTCGAGATTCACCATCACTTGTCCAGAAGGAGGACAATATTCCTTGAGTGCCAAAGGTTCGAGCCTTTCCGACGTCAAGTCCCCAAGGCATCCCCCCCCTGTTGTTCAAGGGAGAACAGCATTAGAACAGCCATTGTTGGTTTTGAGCCCTTCGCCAAGAAACGGTTCTCACCTCCCCTGTTGTTCAAGGAGAACAACATTAGAACAGCCATTGTTCTTGAGCCCGTAGACAAGAGACGGTTCTCATCCCCCCCTTTGTTCAGAAGAGAACAACCTAGAACAGCCATTGTTCGTTTTGAGCCCTTCGCCAAGAAACGGTTCTCACCCCCCCCTGTTGTTCAAGGAGAACAACATTAGAACAGCCATTGTTCTTGAGCCCGTAGACAAGAGACGGTTCTCATTCCTCCCTTTGTTCAGAAGAGAACAAAGTAGAACAGCCATTGTTCTTCAAGCCGTTCGTCGAGTAACGGTTCTCTTTTCCAAGACGCCTCGTCAGGATCCTTTTACCCCCCCCCCCCCATTCGGCTGGAACTCGCCAGCGGACCGAATATTCCTTCAAGTACCTTCCACTGCACCCTAATGAAAAGTTATGTAAGCCAAACGTCACCTTTTGAGTATTGATCCCTTTTGTCAATTCTATCCTGTGCTTTAAATTGTTTATCGAACCATCCCATCTCTTTAACTCTATATTTGTTTTACCTTTTTTTAATCCCTTAAATCCTTGGATTAGCCTGAGTCTCCACGACCCTTTCCATTCTGTTTATGTCAATATTTTCCGTTTTTGTGTTTTGTTTATAGTTATTATTAATAAAACTCTATTTTATTAATGATAGCAATATTATTATCCTTGAGCTCAGTTCCACTTCTTAAGCATTTTGAAGATACATAATATCGGCCGCCAGACAGTAACGCACTCTAAAGATAATTAAAGAAGTTCCCTCAACGAATAGTGTAATATATGGTATCGTCGGGAGTCATTTTACGACATGGGGGGATCTATCTTCTTAATCTGATCCTTTATCGTTTCTCAGCGAATAATCTTGACTGATTGAAGGATCGATCTTAACGAACTGATCCTACGACCTTCTCACTGAATAATCTTGACTGGCTGATGGATCGATCTTTAGGAACTTATCCTCCGTCGTTCTCACCGAATAATCTTGACTAGCTGAAAGATCGATCTTCACGAAATGATCCTACTTAGTTGTCACCGAATAATCTTGACTGGCTGAAGGATCGATCTTCACGAACTGATCCTCGACGTTCTCACTGAATAAAAATTCTTTTTTTTTCCTTCAGGGGCTTATTTATAGGCGAACCCCTGCCCCATCTAAGGGGGAAGGAGCGCGTCCAGAGACGGGAGCGTGAATGGTGAATTCGTATCTGGGAGAGCGAGAATTGCAGAGGTTGGCACTGAGGTGCCCAAGTCGGCTTGTTAATTAGTAAGACCCTCAACAGCCACACTCCTATGCCTGCCTTTTGACTGGCACCGAGTTTGGGGATATAACCACGGGCCTATGGATTTCGTAGGTAATTGGATCTTTAGAGCGTCGTTTAAGGCCCTTTGGTGGTTGCCTTAACACAGATGGTTTCTCCAACCACCTATGCGGTGCGGAGAGGAAAACAGGGTAGGCAGTTACTGTTATTCGCCGGCTACCGTTTCCACGAGTCTCCTCATGGGGCTCACTTCTCCGGCTTTCTCCAATGTATATGTCTGCCAGGCCCTCCGGGAGGCATAATGTTGCAATTCCTATACACCAGCCATTATTTTATCATAACTTAAGCCAGGAATTATTGTACATATGAATTCAAAACAGTCGCCCTCCACATTATGTGCTTTCACAAATTGAGTGATTAGTTCTATTTTAATATAAATGGGTGGCTAGAGAATTTTTTCTCGCTCAACAAGTGGTTGGTGTTTAATATTTTTCTCCTCAACAGTCCAACTTTCTCTACCTGTCCAGAGTTTCTGTTCCCAATGTTTGTCCTTGGCTCTGCTCTTCCGTAAACGCAGGAAACACGGCTGTTTTTTATAGTCTCCTTATTGACCAAGTAAAAAAATTACCATTTTCAGATCTACACATGTGATCCATTTGTGTTTATCATATTTCTTTAAATCTAATACAGATCTTATGTGTTTATGCTTCTTTTTCAAATGCACAGAGTGATTGATCAAGAGGGATCGCACCGAATAAATTACCATTATGGAGTAACACACATTTTAGACTCTTCTTTGAACTATCTATAAAATGTTTTTTTTCACTTGTATCATACTCTGAAACACCCATTGCGTTTAACAGTCTCGTCACGTCAAAACAGTAAAGAAATTCTTCTTCAGTTTTAAAGAATTCCAAGATCTCTCTCTCCCCGTTCCGATAAAAATTTTTTTTTTTTTCCTGCGACAAATTCTTCTCTTGACGTCTAGAAGCTCACAATTTCGCTAACTCTTTTAACAGGCCTAGGTCTCTAACTAAATCATTTATTTCTACTTGGTTGAAGTTTTCACGTTCTGGAGGCAATATATGTATAAAGTCTGGATCACTGTTAAGTTCATTGCTTACATCAGATTCACGTATATCACTTACATCGTCCAGGGAAGTCATGTCCTTGAATATAGGTACCTGAATTTTATGTGAATGAAGCACTAGACGAATTGCTGAATCAAGATTTGGGTAACTTATTTCATGTCCGTTTTCTTGCTATGACCAGAAGTCTTTGAGAGACAAAGGAAGCAATCGTTTACATGTCTTTTTGGCTTCCGCCACACTATAAGAATGCCAAATTTTTGTTGTTTCCTTGTGCCCTTTAACTTTGGCGTAGAGTTTCAACACATAGTTTACAAACATTTTGCCGGGACTACGCTTTATCCTGATCACCTAATTTAATCCTAAATAAAGCCAAAGATTATAATGTTCATTCTTTGAGTTGTTGCAGTAAAACAACCGCATATATAGCAAAATGAATCAGAGGAATTCAAACATTTCCTTTGTAATGAGGCCATACTACTGAATGTTATTTCATAAGACAAATCTCAAAAGACACAAAATTTATATTATACAAAATTGTTTTTTATATCTAGATGTGCGTTAAGAGACGTCTAAATACATAGATTAAATAAAATAAGAAGAATACCAAACGCCTATACTTCAGTTCACTTGGTCGTAAGATATCCTGCTAATATGAGTGGGACTAATATGAACCAGTCCATAAATAAAAAAATTGAGGTGATAGAAGAAAACTATTACCATTTTTAACCTCAGTGATCCCGAATTTCCCAAGAACAGGACTCAAACTTAAGTGAGCAGAAAAAAAGTTAAAATCTGTTGACCAGTGTAATTATTCAACGAAAATAAATTCATAATTAGAGGATTAATTTATTCCAAGGCATAAACTACAGGATTATCTTAGCTAAAATATGTTAATTTGAACGTACATTTTAGGGCATTAAGGGTGGAATATGACTTCGTTCAAATGTCCGCCGCGGCTTCGCTTGGTGGAACGTATTCGGGAGGCCCAATTTTCGATGACTTTGTCGCATAAATCTGGCTGAATTTGCTGTGTGGTGTTCGTTATGTGAACTTTGAGGATATCAACTGTTTGCGGATTATGCGCATAGACATGCGATTTAAGGTAGCCCCCAAACAAGTAGTTTAATGGCGTTAAATTTCATGATTTCGGTGGCAAGTTGACGTCGCCACCGCGCAAGAGGACCCTGCGTGCGCAGTGTGGCCACCTAGTGCCATCCTATTGGAACCATATGTCGTCAGTATCCATATCAGGCATATAGTTCAGTTGCGGCCACAACAAGTTGCTTATCATCGATCTGTAGGTCTCGCCGTTGACGGTTATGGCAATCCCATCTTTGTTCTCAAAAAAATACGGACCGATGACTCTGTTAGACGAAAATCTGCACCAAACAGTGACTTTATTGAGATGTAATTGGTGCTGGTGTATCTTATGTGGATTGTTCTCGCCTCAAATCTGACAATTTTGCTTGTTCACAAATCCATTCATCCAAAATGGGCCTCGTCGCTGAAGATGATTTTTGGGGGGAAAGTTGGGAAAACTTCCAACTGCTCTAGAGCCCAATCAGCAAACCCACGACGTTTTCTATGGTCGTTTACCTCAAGTTCCTGGGTAAGTTGGATTTTTTACGGGTGCAGACCAAAGTCCCTACGCATAATTCACTAAACTGAAGTCGCAGAAAGGCCAAGTTCTTGGGAACAACGAGAAAATTGACTGCCTCGGATTTTCCGGTACTCTCATTTAAGGCAGCGATGTTTTCAGCATACCTTGCATTTCGGCTACGTACGGGTGTTGGCTGATTGTTCATCGACCCTTTTGCCTTGAAGTTAGTCATCAAGCGTCGAGCAGTGGACTCGGCAGGACGATTGGGGCGAGGATAGAAACCACGTAATGTGCGGAACGTTTGTCGAACAGAGCACTGATTGTGATAATAACATTTGATGATTTGCACTCGCTGTTCCACGCTATAACCTTCCATTCTGATTTGCAAAGTACTACTAAACAGGTCAAAGTGAAGTTGCTAGATGCCGCTTCAACAACATGGGAACTATCGCCTTACAAAGATTGAGCGTCCTTGTTGATCGACCCTTAATAATCCGGAGCCTGTAAGTGCAGGATTACGGTAAATGGATGTTGAGAAACTCTATTGTGTGCGAGTTGCTCTTATGTGTAGGTCTAATTACTGAGATAGAGTTATTGTCTTCTTTTTCCAAGGTGAATTTGAATTTGGTTGTAGTTGGCATTTGTACACTAGGAATTTTTCTGAGGGAAACAAGGATATTCTATCATATAGGTATCTATTGTAGAATATAGAAAATAATTGGAGTGGGCAGTTGTCAACCGTTTTATGCTCTAAAAAAGACAAGAAGAGGTTTGCTAGATGGACGACAACAGGAATATCCATAGCGAGCTCCTCTATTTGGTCGAATAATTTGTAATTAAAGGAGAAGTCATGAGAAAGACCGAGAACTAGTATTAATGTCTTCTAGAATAGAAACGTCATATAGACAAGCTGAAGCACGCTAATAACATGATAGGGAAAGTATAGATTTCTTAGTTATCTGTTAATTAATTCGAAGAAACTTTTAAAGCTAGTCACCACTATATGGTGATACTCTTAGGATTAAATTATGCTGTGTTACGTGTTTAATTTTTTAATTCAGATTCATCGTTGTTTTAGATGTTACACCCTAGTAGTGTAGCTTTTGAATGAAAATAGCCAATCAAAAGTTATTTTGGAGAAAAAGCCTAATTATACATTTTAAACATATCTTGCATATACATATATTTAAAAGAAAAACAAACTGATGATACAAAATTGAGAGATATAATGAATTATTTGCTCACATAAACACCATTTGAACGGTTGACTTCATAAACGCTATCATGCATGCAATCTGTCAATTCCTTGATATTGGTGGTTTGGATCACCACTGCGGCAGCTTCTATGGACGCCAATAACAATTCTTTATACGAAAATTGACGACCCTCGGCATAAACATTTGTTTGATGATAGATCAAACATTTTCGATTGGGTTTAGACCCGAAGAGGCTGGTAGCTACACAATGAACTTGTTACCTTGTATTCAGTAAGAGCCTAAAAACGCTAGGGTGGTCTAAGCGAGTCGGATTGAGCGTTTTCATGCATGAAAATTAGTTAACTTAGAAGTGAAAAGATATGTCATCTAGCCAGGGATACAAGGCCTGCTTTAAGAGATTACACTAGGTGGCTGCAGTCAATTTAACTCCATCAGGCCCAATGATGGTCCAACAAGTCTGTGCCCTATTACACCTGCCTGCAAAATGATTACTCTTTCCAGCTATTCAGGTCGTATATATGTGATGATTAAACTACGGAATAAGTTGACCTCTGCCACCAAAATGCTGGATGTAATAGGCCCAAAATATACCTCTACAAATTGCACACAAATTGATCCATTAAATCTAAGTCTGCCTTATTAAATATATATATAATTTAAAGATTCAATATTTCATGAGAAATACGAGATGCAGTCAGGACCTGCAGCCGCACGCTCCTGCCTCGTCTATTTAAGAAACAGTATCTGATCGCAGATCGTCAGTCACAAATTTTTCAACAATAGAGAAGGTTGAGTAACGCGTAGTGATCAAATTTTTTACCAATTAAGGCAAAAATGTAAAAGATATCCATGAACGCATGGTTGCATTGTACACCGACACCGCCCCTTCCTATGCAAGCATTGCTCGCTGAAATAGGGAGTTTTCCCATGGTTGTGAGTCCCTTGAAGATGACCCCCGTCCAGGACGCCCATCAGACGTGAGCAACGAGGACAATGTGGCCCGTGTAGAGCTGATGATCCACGAAAATCGACGGGTGAAGGTCTAGGAAATCGAGCGAGAACTTGGAATATCACATGGAAGATAATCAACATCATTTACGACAATTTGACCCTGACCCAGTTCTCTGCCCGTTGTGTTCCTAGAAACTCAGGCCCCATGATAGACTTAAACATCATCAAAATCCACAAGGCCAGAGTTGCACAAGCTGCCCTGCACGAGTGCTGGTTCGAGGAGCTCAACCATCCCCTTTACAGTCCAGATCTGGCCCTTAGCGACTACTTTTTATTTCATCAGTTCAAGGCTGCACTGCGTGGACGCCGGTTTGGGGACGATGTAGATGTCCAACTCGCCGTCCAGGAGTGGATTGAACAACAATGGGGAGATTTCTGGTTGTCGGAAATTCGAAGCCTCAGAGACAAGTTGCGCAAGTGCATTGAAAAATAATAAAACACTTTTCCTCATATCTCGTTTCCTTATATCCGAATGGCAAAACTTATTGACCGCCCCTCGTAGGACGGGATTTGTAAATGTACATATATGTAAGCAAGTAAGCGTGAGACAAAGAAAGGGGAAAAGGAAAATGGTTGAACACTTGCATTTGATAAAACTGCCCAAGTTGTTTCTCGAGATAGATTTATCAAAGACGGATATTTAAGGAGGAGCCCGAGTAAACACTGATCTAGACCATAAGTGACAATGACTATACCGATGTATGCCGTCCACAGTCATCTCTAGGCTACACTCTCTGCATTATGAGCGCTCATATAAATAAAAAAGAAAAAAGGAAAACGGAAGAGAGATAATAGTAACGAATTCATTCGCGTTCATGCTCCCGCTAAAATCCACTAAGTCTTGTTTTGCCCTTAACTCGTACTCATGTTGAAAATATATATATATATATATATATATATATATATATATATATATATATATATATTACCCTTCTCCCGCTTTGTACGCTCCGTGACGCGCTGCTTGCATCTTACTATTCCGTTATTAGAATAAAGAGTTTATTTCGTATGTCCATCTTTTCCCCTGAACTTTCGATAACCCCAGCCAAGTTGAAGAAAAAGTAAAATAATTTATCCTTGGAGTCGAGTCAGATAAATAATTCATCGTTACGCCATCCTTTACATATAAACTGGAACTAATTGCTTCCTTATAAGATGGTGGTTTATGGAAACATCTTTTATTCACCGTGGTCAGGACCTATATAACTACTAACCGTGTCGTCTACAATACCATTTACCTAACTCTCTATAACTGGTGACCTCCCCATAAGCTTTAGTTATCCATATCTCCAAAATAGACACAACCATTTTTCTAACCGTCAAGTCCGTCAAAGTTTTCCCTGGTGTCGACAGTGAAGAAAACGCCACTCATGTTCAACATCATGTACTTCTGGGCCCACTGGAGTCGCAAAGTCTTAAGACGAGGCGATAAATGAGACAGTTTCATGGGAGCTCGCATGGAATCCACGTTCCCTAGGATACGGCTACTGATAGTTTTGAGAACATGGGGAGGAAGAGCATCGGTGAAAAGGACCTTCCTTGTTTTTCTGTGTTTCTCACCTATCTTTCGGCCAATATTCCTCAAATTCATACAAGTCACAGTCATGGAGGTCCCACAATCAAATCACTTTTTGCTTAGCCTAGGATACTTTATAAATAAAATGAATAGAGGGACCAATATCACTTTCCTTGAGTCTGAAAGACCTTTCTTCATCGTTGAGGCCTTTGCGACGTCCCATTTTTCTTAAAGAAGATATATGTTATTAGCGTGGTTCACCCCCAAAACAACGAATCTTAATTAAAATTGAATGACGTAACATAGCATATCGTAAACATAAGAATATTGTAGCCATATTTTGCAGAACATTTGGGAAAAGTTCCATCACAATTGATTTACAGAGAGCCGAGAAATCGTAACTTTCCCTACCAAGAATTAGCGTGTTTTTTTAGAGTTACATTATTTCGAGGTGCGTTGGTCAAAACCGCGCGATTTTCTGCAAGGAAAAAAAGCCTACTGGGTTTCTTTTCGAGTTGGAGGGACAGATAAATCGGTTTCACTTGGACTTATACAAATTTGCAAGCGAAATGTAAGATCTGCTGCAATTCACGTAAATATTATTCTCCCTTGATTATCATCACCACTCTCCTTTTATTGGGTGGCTATCAACCAGATTCTCGTTTGTAGATAGGCCTCGTATCTAAGCGATATCTTCTCTATGGCAATAATTGAGATTGTACGAAGCCTTTTCAGTTTGGATAAAGAATCCTGCGAAATGTTTGAGAGCTTCAGCTGTCGCGTTTTAAATAAGTCTTGGGAGTGGATACAATCCGTTGAAATAGCGCCTCAAATAGGATCTTTGTTAAAAAAAACTTTGCTCAGGTAGACGAGGGGTAGAGAGAAATCAAGTCTAGATGCTATTAGAAGTTGCTCTCCTGAAGTTAACTGTTGATCACAAAGGTTGAGGGACAGAGGAGCAGTCGTTCGACTTTGCTGGTGTGACTCTGTTTGGCATTAGCTAAGTAAGTATGGTTCTAGCGAACGTTGTGTGAGAGTAAGGAAGATGATATAATCGATTAGAAAAACTTATCTTTTGGTTTGGTAATCAGGCGAGGGTAGATAGTCGTAGTTACATTCATTTTACTTTGCCTCAAAGTTAATATCGCTGGCCAAAGTGCACGTGTGGGATTTTTGATAAAAATGGAAATGGAAGAAGGATTTTCGAAAAAGCTTGAAGAATATAAAATTATAATGATTCATTATTGAAAAAAGCTCGCCAGGAATTTAAAGTCTCAGCCAGCTTTCGTAGGATGGCCATATTTGTGTTGTAACAGAGATAAAAGATTGGGTGTTTATATATATAGGGTAAAGTGGACACGAACCATACATGGACATGGTCCGTATAAAAGACCTTCTTGTCAAAATATGGGTTTGATTCAGTTAACCTTTAACACAGAAAACGAGTCTGATATTACGTCACATCTTTCTTCTTTCCGAGGATCTCCGACGCCATTTTTGTTTGCTAGGTAAGTTTTTTGATATTTTAGCATATTGTTATATTTTTTTATGGTAATTTTGATTTTTTGATATTTTATCGGAGACGGGCAATTAAAATGTACCATTTGCTCCAAAAACAATGAATGCAAAGTTATTTGTAAAAATATAAATATTTAGGGGTAGCTCAAAGAGTTTGAATTTTCTTATTTTTTGTACGCGAATGGACGTTTTCTTTTTGTTGTCATAAGTGATTTAGAAAACTGTTTGACACTAATAATTTAAAATTTACCTTATTTGATACAATAAACATAGTTCTAAACACATTTAATTTTACAGCATTGATTCTAGGTCCACCTCTTCTCGAGTATTATCCCCTCAAGGAGAGCTGAGTCTCCTGGGCGCTCATCTCCCACTCATTGTAGCCTAGTTTGAAGCAACTGTGGTGTTTCTCCACTACTTGGAAGAGGAACTGCCTCTGCTCTTCGTTCTTTATCAGGGCCAGGTTAAAGTCCTGCATTAGGGCGATGCTCCGCTCAACGAAGTCGTTCAAAGTGTGCAGTTCCTTGACGCAGCAGGCAGCGAAGGAGTATCCCTGATGATTTTCAGGCCACTCCGTTGGGTCAAGTGCCAGGAAACTTGCATCCAACCCAAGGATTTCAAAGAAGGATCACGTAGCAGAAGTCACAAACTTTGCAACAGTTTTCTCTTCAAGTGCAGTAGATGTTAGCCCGAAAATTGCTCGTCGAGGAGGATCGTCAGAGCCATCTTCCTCCTGCAAAGCATTCAACATCTCCCTCTTCATCTAACTGGCTAGGTAATTATCACAAAACGCAAGAGCAACCAGCGTCTCACTCAAGTAGCATAGATGGCATCCAATGACTGTAGCTGTCGCCTTGGACACTGCCTTGCCGTGGTAGGACACCAGCATCTTAAGCAGTTGGAGGTCTTGTGTCGGAGTTGCAGCTGGAGATGTCGCGCGGAACCAAGACACAATGTACGCAGAGATGATGAAAGTGACGAATCGGTGAACTCCAGATTTTTTGCTGGCAGTGAGATGGAATTACTATGAGTCTTAAAACATATAGATCTTGATGGCGTAGATGATTTTTGAAGAATGGCCGATGCATGCTGTAAATGCCTTTTCACACAAGAAGATGTGGTGAGGACAAGTGGGGTGAGGGACTCTTCAGTTGAGCCGTTCCTTGATTATGGTACATGCTTTTGACGAAATCACTCTGTTCGAAGCCTTTTAATTACATGGTCCAGTTTAAAGACACCTTAGGATATATTGAAATTAGGCGAGGAATTAATGAATTAGCATTCGACAATATTTCTTTTAACATAGTCATCAGATTTGTAAATAAATTTTGCCGAATTCCAATTGATAGGGTAACAATTACAGAACTACAGAACTACAGAATCTAGGACCAGCAAAGACCCTAAGGTCCGCTCGAGACTAGTCCGCTACACTACATCCGAAACTACGATACACACTTATCTAC
Source organism: Ceratothoa steindachneri (assembly GCA_963969495.1). Classification (NCBI taxonomy): domain Eukaryota; kingdom Metazoa; phylum Arthropoda; class Malacostraca; order Isopoda; family Cymothoidae; genus Ceratothoa; species Ceratothoa steindachneri. The sequence goes on along the minus strand of OZ018321.1, from coordinate 142,856,585 downwards.
GAGTGTATCTCTAACATGCTATATTTTTTTTTATTATTTTTTTTTTTTAAATATATAATCTACTGTACACACTTATCTACATGTGTACAATGTCATGCATATTAACTACTTCAACCTAGGGGGGGTGATAAATGAAGAGAGAAAGCAGTATTATTTTCTCCTTTATGATATTGTATTCTAATATTATATATATATATATATATATATATATATATATATATATATATATATATATATATATATATATATATATATATATATATACAAGGTTTCCCAGAAAAAAGTTAACCGAACTTTGAATTAGTATAACTGAAAACCTATTAGAGATTCGTAGATCCTGCAAAGTTATTTTATTTATCCACTATGTATCTGTCGATTCAGAAAATTTCATCAAATTCCATTTTATAATGTTGATACACTAATTGGTTTAGTGGAGGCTGGCTATCAAAAATATGTTTGCACAAGGAACTAAAATAATGAAAATAAGCCTAGGAAGGCTAGGCCACCGTGCACTTTCAAGAGAAGCGTAAGGAGTCTACGTTGCCTAGTTCACTATGCAAATCGTCAAGCAAAGCTTAGGCCATTTTACAGTGGTTTTTCAGCCACGCTGTGTAAAAGTTTACTTCCATAGAAACTTTTTACTCATGCAGTTAACAAAAGATCAATGCTTATTTGTAGTTACAAAATTTATTAAGACTGGCAGTAGTAAACAAGTACAAGATTCATTTGAACAACGTTTACCAGGTAGGCACCCACCAAGCAAGCCCACAATTTGAAAAAATGTTTGCAAATACCAACATGAAGTAACATGATTAAATCTACTTAAAGGTCGTTCTGGTCGTATGGGAACCATAAGAACAACAGAAAATATCGAAAATGTTCAGATGACATTACTTCAAAATCCGCATGTATCAGTCAGAAAGAATTGTAAAAGTCATCATTTAACTGCATTATTAAATATGACTTAAAATGGCATTCCTATAAGATGCATGCAAGACACCAACTTCTTGAAACTGATTTTCCTCGTCGTAGACAATTTGTCGAATGACTTCTCCATACACCTGCTCGTTTCTTGGAAAACAAGGTGATTGGTGACGAGGCAGCCTTTTTCCTAAACGGAAAGGTAAATATGCGCCACGGACCCCGCCCCCCTCCCTCAGCATTCAACTTTGACACAAGCATTTGTCAGCAGAAAGTGTATCCGTGGATCGGGATATGCGAGAATGACTATCTTGTCGGCCCATTGTTTTAGGAGAATAAATTAAATGGTGCTGCCTACCTGAGCATGATGAACGAAAGGTTCTTCCTGGAACCTCGCCAGATTTACGGCAATCAATTCAATAGACTTTGGTGAATTCAGGACGGCGCACCAGCTCATAGACAGCTTACTGTTATAAATAAAAACTAAGAGAAAAGTTTGACAACCACATTGTCGCGCTAAATCATGCCATTGAATGGCCCCCAAGATCCCCTAACTTAACATCGTGCGATTATTTCTTATAGGGATATCTAAAGAATAAAGTGTATTCTACTCACCCCCCAAAAATCAACCAGTTAAGAGATAGTATCACACGTCAAGTCGATAGACTTACGGAAAATCACAAGTTAATCCAAAAAGTTGTTCAATCATTGCGATCAAAGGCGCAACTGTGCTTGGAAAGAATTGGAGGGCATGTGGAAGGAAACGGTGCTCAGAGAATTAAAAAATGAATTTGTATTACCCATATGAAGAGGTGCTTTTGTTAAAAATGGATCTAAATATATTTGTTGATTTTAAACTTCGAAGTTTCATTATTTTACTTCCTTGCGCAAACATAATTTTGATAGCCTCCAGTAAACCCATAAGTGTATCAATATCGCAAGAGGGAATTTAATGAAATTTCCAGAATCGACAGATAAATTTAATTTTTTTTTTTGCCCAAAGTCTCTAATAGGTTTTGAGTCATACTAATTGAAATTACGGTTAGCTTTTTTCTGGGACACCTTGTATATATATGAGAATGGGTGAAGGAAGTAAAAAACCGGAAAACACTATGGAGTTCTTTATTAACGTTTCGCCTATTTGTTTCTTAAAAATAGAAGACAATAGGCGAAACGTTAATAAAGAACTCTATAGTATTTTCCAATTTTTTACTTCCTCCAACCATAAATATGTAAATTATATGGTATATTTGGGTAACAAATTGAAATTAAGAGGCATTAAAAAGAAAGCATTTAAATCAATCAATCTAAGTAAAACTTATATCTATTAATCTTTAAAATCTGTAGATATTTGGGAGAGATATTAAAGGTGAATGCAAAATAACAAAAGTTGGAACTTATTAACTGTAAATAAATTGAAAGATTATAATAATCCTTAACGCTTAGGAGAATAACCTGTTGCGTGTTTATTCCTTGTAAAAAAGGCGGAAAAGGAATCAATGCAAGCATTATTACTTGTATGTTGTGGGAGAAGTTGGAAGGTGAATGACAGTGGTTTTTCATATATGTGTAATAATAATAAAGGAAGGGAAGTGATATCGGAGGTTATAGTTTGGTTTTAAATTTAATGGATTTTTAAATTCATCCATTTAAATTTTTCCTTTAAATGCTCCCTAATTTAAGTTTGCAACCCAAAATACATAAAATAATTACCAAGCTTAGATTATAGCCTAATTCTTATGCGCGTTTGCATTTAGTTTTAGGTTCTTGAGAATGTAAGAAACAACAATAGTTATGCGGTAATAGAAAACTACTACTATAGGGCTTCCACATTTTTATGTTTATTTTTTCTATATCATTTTGAAAAGAGATAGAGAGTGCAGAATCCAGGTTTTGGCAGAATATGAATAAATATAGCATAATAAAGAGAAATTTATTGGATGTAAATGAACCAGACAAAAGAAAACCAGTATCAAAATCAAGAGGTAGGAACAATGGAAGATTTACCTAAGCAGAGAGAGCAAAGAGAAACAACAGTGACGCTTTTAAGAAAAATTTAAACCATAATCTCCGGGACTTAAGCCTGGGTCTTCCAATTGTTCATTTATTCGCTATCTATTTCTCTTCCTTGCACTGCTTGTATTTATAGTCTGTGATAACATTGACTCTCCACTTTTTATCTTTTTCTAAAAAGGATTTTTTAAAAACATACCCGAATAGTGAAAGGTCTGTGTTGGTCGTTATTACTACCGGCATAACTATTGCTTTCTCTTATTGGAGCTAACGTTAATAGTGCCGCTTGAAATGTGAGCAGGTTGATAGAGGAAGGGATAGAAATTCCTTGGCTGTACCTTCAAGATTGTGGATAATATTGATTGGTTGAAGCAGATAATAGATAATTTTTTTAATGGTAAAGTACCCGAGCACCAATTGGGAGATCCAAGTTTGAGTGCCAGCCAGAATATTTTTTAAAATATAAATTTTTTTTCGTATATCTCTTTGTTCTATTGGGTTAAGGAATATGTTCTTACATATTTATCAAATTTATTCATTACCATTAACAATTATAGAAAAAATTCATTTCTAATTGATAACAATATGCAATTTAATTAATGATGTATTCTTCGTTGTTATTTACGACTTCTTCCCAACGTTCAACTAGATTTTCGATGCCTCTGCAATAAAATACTCTGGACTTTGATTAGAGGTATTTGTCTAACCAGGTTAGTAATTCCACATCAGTATTGAACGTAACGCCGCGCAAATTGTTGGAGAGCGATGGGAACAGATGGAAATACGATGGAGCCAAGTCTGGCCAATATGGAGGATGCGGCAGGATTTTCCAATTAAGCGTTTGGATGGCGTCTTTTGTCATATTTGCGATGTGAGGACGAGCAATGTCGTGTTGCAGAAGGATTCCATAACGTCGATGAGGTCGCTTTTCACGAATACCTTCGGAGAATCGATACATTTGTTGAACGTAGAGTTCTGCATTGACAATCTCGTTGTTCGCAAGGAGCTCATAAAGAATAATGCCTTCACAATCCCACAACACACACATCATCGTCTTTCGTGGATGAAGTCCTTGCTTTAATCGCGGAAGTGTTTTTTTATTGGGGCTAATCTATTGTTTTCGATAGTTCATGTTGACATAAACACACCACCTTTCGTCGTAAGTGATGATGCGGCGAAGAAATCTGTACTTATATTCACGAGTAGCCTTGTGACGAGCAAGCAAACCTGCGGCAATCGTGGAGCGCTAAAGTTTGTTGCTTTCGCACAAAGCGTGCGGAACCCATGCACCGAGTTTTTGAACTTTCCCCATCGAATGAAGGTGATTCACTACAGTTTTCTGATCACACTCCAATTGCACAGCCATTTATCTAGTCGATCAAGAGGATTTTCATTAAGAAGGTCATTTAATCGATCTTCATCCAACTTAATGGGGCGACCAGAACGTTCTTCGTCATTAGAATTGAAATGACCGCTTTTGAAACGTGAAACCCACGTTTCTGATAAAGCATTTTCTCCGTACATAGCACAAATATCGCTTCGAGCTTTGTTTGCGTTTGCATTTTTCCCCGTCTCGATTAAAAATGAATAACAACAAGTGTCGAAAATACACCTTTCTTTCAACTTGACATTCCATTTTGAGGATATAGAACAAAAAATATATTAACACAAATTTTAAATAAACCGCAATGACTTATTATTCAACTTCAAGACGTAGAATAAGCAAAAGCCTAATAGAGCACGGTGTTAAGAGACGTAGCCTAACCTTTGCAAGTTTTTATCTCATTATTTATTATTGTTTCTCAATATGTGCACAAATCACGTCAACAAAACTTAAATCAACACATTAAAAAAAACGCTAGAACTTATTCCTCAACTTAATATTTGATTTGTGATTTCTTCCAATTTCCCCAACTCTTGCCTTTAACTCATATGCTCATTAAATTTATCATTCTTCTACTACAAGTTGGTTTCAGGTAAATCAATACAAATTGGACACAATAAGGTAAAAGACATAAATTCCATATAAATTGATTAATATTGTTATTTCGCAAGTATAGCATTATGGCCCAAATTCATCGTTTCTATATTCTATACTCAGCAGCAGATTTATTATCCGATTTTCTCTCCCCACATATGTGAATGGGGAGAACTTGTTTTGTACGATGTATTTTCTCACGCTTTAAAATGTTATCGCTTTTGATAATTAGCATCTCATTGGTTTGGACTGCAATGTAATATTGTCATCCATATACCTAGTCCCTCCTTGGTAAATACCGTATAGGTAACGAGTGTGTACCTAGTTAGCACCCAAGCATACTGTGTATGTACCCGGGTAATTTACCAGTTAAGCACTGCGCCTGGGAGGTACAATAAGTTATGGAAAAGTAATGAGACAGGAAAGAACCGGGCAATTGCAGGGCCGCTACTTAGAATTACGGACAGAGATTTGGTCAGTACCAGATATCTAACAGTCTGATAGTTTTCCCGTATTCTGTAGTTGCTATGTGGATACCGGGCGAGCCTGATAAATACCAATCAATGGAAAAGGAAATGAAGATATATAACGTACACGGATTATGATATACCTTTTAATATTTGAGTTTTTTGAAATTGAATCAATCACCATTTGCCAACAAACTAATAAGTAAACAAATAATAACATTAATTTATCAAAAAATATTGTCAGTGTTCACAGAACAGCCCTTGGACCGGAAAGTAATCGAATAAATGCAAATAAATTAGTGAATTTGAGAAAGAAAGTGTAGGAAAATAGGAAGAAACAAGTGATTGTTAATAGTCGGTGTGTTATGAGCACGGGTTTAACGACGTTGATTTATTCTACGAACAAGAAACGTTCAAGATATTAAACTAAAGCAAGTGAAGATTGGGTTAATGCGCGAAAATTCTAACGTTCATTGCAAGATTTATCCCGGAAACGTTTGAATCTGCGTTTTTATGGGGAGGCATTATTTTAAAAACCCTTTTATATATTTCGTATTCCAGCTATGCATTTTTCAAAGTTAAAAGCAAAACTAGCTAAAAGTGCTTAAACTTTGGGGATTTTTTATACTTATATACGATTTGAACAGTTCTACATCAATCCAAGATTGGTCATACCAATCTAAACAACCGCGTTACTTCGAAATTTTATACTTCTCGACGTTTAAAACACAAAAATATTCTGAGTTACCTAAGACCAAATATAAATGTCCTTTGCATGGTACAATATTGAAAGAATGACTGAAAAGTTTGCCAAAAAGATGTATTCATTAAAATCCTGATCACACCGCTTGTACATAAAAAAATATTAAGGAAAACCAAAAATACGGGCACTATTGGGTGTAGCACGTCACACCAGAGCTTAAATTAATCTTTGTCTAGGCAAGCTGATAATTCTTGATTTGCCAGTTTGTGGCTAGACCCCAAATCTCGCGTAATAAGGATCGTAACTGATACATCAGGAGAAAAATTAAACAAGCTGTACCTTGAAGTTTGCAGTTAAGAGCCTAGTAAACGATATCGAGGGGATCATTTTTAAATGGAACTATAAAATATATTATTTTACGTTTATCTGTTACGTGTGAAAAAAATAAATGGAGACGATGATTGAGCTACTATAAACTAGTGGATAGTAATTAGAAGTTGAACAGGCTCCATGCTTTCAAATACGCCTACATCCACTTTTGACACATCTACGAATGATACATACACGTCATAATTAACAAACGCATTAAAGGAATATGGTACCATAAGATAAAACTGATATCTTGCAACTCATATAATAAAATCCTGAGAAAGACGAACGAAGATGGTTTTGTGGTTGCACCCATAATGTCATAGAATTAATCAGATATTTGCAAACTATAAAAGAGCAAGTATTCTCCAAAGTGCCTCATAAAGAATGCAGCTTTTAGAAATATGAAGTGGAAGGCAAATTTAGAATTGAGAAAATTAAAGTTTTGCCGAGCTCCTCCCGTTCCCCTTCCACATCCGAGGATGCCTGAAGGGAAAAGGCGCGGGAGCTTGGACTCCGTTCAGAACCCTAGGCAAGCTTCCGGAGGAGCAGCAAGGAGGTCAGAAGAAAAAGAGGAGGAGGAAGAGTAAAGGGTAAACATGTAGAAGAGCGGCCCGGCCGGGAAAAATTATTTTGTGTAAATATTATCGTTCACCCGAATCTGAATATTAATGCGCGTTTGAGTCGTCTGACGTCATACCCCCCCCCCAAACCCCTATTATAATTCGCAAAACGATTAAAGGCGCTGACATGATGTAGTTAAAGCATTCACGTCTGTAAACGTCAGAACATTATAAAAATTAGGATTATATACTGGGGGGCTGTACCCCCCAGACCCACCCCAATTTAATAAAACTCAGGATCATCATAGTGCGGTCCACGCATCGTGTTTACCCCCCCCCCCCACGAGCCGTCCCCTATAAATGTACTCCAAAAACGTGAAATACTTTGGAACACGGACGAAATAGTACAACTCTTCGGCCGGGCCGCTCGTCTACATATTTACCGATTCAAGGGTAGAGACAGCAAAGCTGGAAATATAGGTTTGGCAGGTGACCTATAGGGTCGGTCGACCTACAGCTTTACTTAGATGCGGCACTACAGTCTGTATTATATTCTTTCCTATTCATAATTTACTATAGTGATCTTAGTCTACGTATAAAATATTCAGCACGTAAGTTGCGAAAGAATAGATGAAAAAGTATAGAGGGAAGTGTAAAAAAGGATTAGGTTTTAAAATGAATGATAGGTTGTATGGAGTTTATACTAATCGCTATCTGTTTTGTATTACAGTATTATATTTTGAAAATAGATAGTTTGGTGAGTTCTTGCCTGAGTATCTGGCTATCCTTTTTCTTTATTTATTTGTGTATTATATGTTATTTTAGGCATTTGTACGGAAATCGATATCCCACTCTAAAAAAAGAGGCAATTTTTGTTCACCACAATGTCCTAGCGCTTGGCGGTGTAACCGATTACTTAACCCCTTCCCTCTCTCCCCTCGTCGCGCGGACCACCACGAAAAGTACGAATGACCAGATTTAGGGGTCTGGCGAACATAACATTGGTTCAACTGGCGCTATTTTCCCTAAGAGTTAATATCTAATTTCACGTCATAGACGAAGTTAGAGGAGCGGCGACCAAAATCCAGAAGATGCCCTTAGGGTTAAGTGGATGACGCTCGGGAAAAAGTTGTTAGAGGAGCGAGGCTTAATACTTAAGCCCTAATCCACCTCCCTTTCCACTATCACTAGTGGACTGGCGAAGTATATAGACGGTTAACTGGACAAGAACGAAGAAGATTGAGTTAGTGATCGACTTGACGAAGTCCGGCAGCAGTGCCCGGCAATCAAAGAAAGGAAAAGACAAGAATCTCATGCTGAGCCAGTTCCTGGTGGTCACACCGAAAATTATTTTTTTTTGTATTGAGAATTACTCTCTTACATCTTTCGTCAGAGAGACCCCCTATCCCGATTTGCAACAAAAAACCCAAGATAGTCCTCGCCATTGAGGAATACCCAAAGTGAACTCACTCCCCCCCCCCTCCCCATTTCTCAAAGGAATCACGTGTTTGCTCATCGCTCAACAGTGCGAACCATTCCAAAATTAACCCGAAGATTGGAAAAAACATATCTTCACGGTCCCGTTGTTGAAATCATCTGACTAAGACAACGTGCTTAACGCCATTTGTCGCGCTCACCGAAATTATCTTTTGCTTCAAGCCCCTCTCCTTGACAGTGAAACAGCTGGGTGTCTGTGAACACGCCCACCCGCCTAACTGCAAAAACATTTTTTAGTCCACATAAAAGTTCAAGGCCAAAGTCATTCTCCAGCCGGATTTCCGTTTGTTTATTTTTCAAGGTAAAGAAATCCAATTATTTTTGAGTGTCAATTACCGTCTAATATTAAAGTGAGCTTTGGGTCAACCATTACTTTATATTCATTTGATTTAAATTAGTAAGTCTAACATAACCTCGTTTTATCCATAGCTGTATAGTAAGTTTTTCGATTCCACTTGTTTTTATGTAGTAATTAAAGATATATTTTTTTCTTAATATATATTTCAATACTCGAAATGCTGCCCTTGGCAATAGAAATCCTCAAAGAATAAATAACGTAAAATAATATAACACTTTTAGAGAAAACATAATCAAGGAGTTATTCCAATACTGAACAACCTACGTACGTATATACAACAGCTCGGCCCTTACAATACCAGGACAGCATTCAAGCCATTGTTGTATTTTATTCTGCTGCTGTTTAAGCTTACTCCAATCTTTTTTTATCTTAGTTTATTTATGTAAGTAGCCTTTAAAATTGGTTATGTTAACTAACGCGTTTTTTTGTTGTCTTTTTAACTTTTCTAAGCTTTTCTTGTGTAGATTTCTTCCTTTTTCGGATCAATTTTTTATGTTTAGGATAGGAAGAGGTAATGTGATCTCCCCTCCTCCCTCTGGGCTTTCAGTGCTGTGATTTCATCTCCTATTTTCTTCTGTTTTTTTCTATTAATGTATTTTCTCCTACGTCAATTTTTTTTTTCATAGGCCTCATTTCAGCTTTTCTGTGAATGTCGAGTTGTCATCTTATTTCTCTTCTTCTTGTATTTGCGATAATTAATGTCAAATGGTTTCGAATTCTTTGATGTTTGATAATGTTTGATTTCCATATGATGTACAGGGCGAAACCTGTGTGAACCATCGCTGACTGAATGATAGTTTGGTATATCTTCTTTTTTGTTTTCTCGTTGAGGGATCTGAGCCTGTAGAGTAGTCTCAATGCTACTTTTTCTTAGTTGACCTTTCCTTTCGTGTTTAATGTGTCCTCGTTTGATATAATGGTTAATCGTAGCAATTTGTTCTTGTTAGTATACGGGTGTCTCTTTTCTTCAATATAGATGTATCCGAGCGTTTTTTCTGAACATCAGAAGAACGTAACCTTGTTTGCTTTTGTCATGAGTTCCCATTTTCTTTCATATTCGTTAATCATCCTTATCTCTTCTACCGTAAATCTTGCTTGCAGATGGCTATTCCTGTAAGGGCATACGTCAATCTGCGTAACATCTTCCGTAAATTCAACGAGGAATAATGCGATTCTAGATGCATACAATGACTATAATCTAGTACTCGAACACGCTGCCTGCAGGAGGCTAGACTTAAGTTTGTTTTTTTCTCCTTGAAGACTTCCGGTCTCTATGACTAGGTATCTTTCCACGACACAATTGTAGAATAGTTTTATAGCTTGTTTTATGAGTTTGTATTGGACTAAACTTGTATAAACCTTGTAGAAGGCTTTCGATATATGTCTACAGATGATATCAACACTGGCATTTCCTATTTTTGTTTTAGCGATTATCTCAGTGATGACTTTGATGGCCTTCTCTGTGTTTCTTCTATTTCTAAATTAAAGTTGGTACTTGTTTAGAAATTCATTTGCCTTTCTTTGCTCACTCAGTCGTTGTTCTATTATTTTTTCAAGTAGCTTTCCGATGAAGGGGAATTATGAAATATACGAAGTAGCTTACAACTTGAGTTAGTGGTTTTCATAGTTTGGATATAATGATGATTTTCTAGAATTTGATTCATTTTTCTATAAAATTGCTTTAGAGGTGGAGCATTGTCCATCATTCGTTTTGTTTTATTCCAATGTTCACTTTGTTTTTGAGTACTCAGTTCTCCTTTTGTCCTTAGCACTTCAGCAGGTAGCTCCCACGGCGTGTATTTCTTTCTTATTTCTTCCAATATTTCACCTAATATTCTGTTCTTTTTAATCATTTTAGGCGTGCTCTTCATAGTCTTATTCGTCTTATAACCGCTTTTGGCTATTGCTATTTCATCTGCCTTTTGCATAGAGCTGATTATTTGTTTAATTATGTATCTATCTCTTCTAACGTTGCTCATTCTACTTGTTCTGGTATAAAATTACTTATTTCTTTTCTGTATCGTTCCCAATCCGCAAGGGGTTTCCTTTTTTTACCTTCGTGTGGGTTTGTATTAGACTTTGTTTGGTTGTGAGGTGAGTTTCTGTCTGATATATACAGGGTGTGGCTTTCTGCTGCATGAATTACTTATAGGGGAGAGAGTGATTGCGTAAGCAGATATCTGGTTTTTTGGGTAGTGCTTTCTATTTCGAAAGTAGGGTAATCAGATTTTAGTCCATAGCAAATGCCTCTGGCGCACATTAAGTCTAGGTGCTTTCCGGCTCTGTTTTCATTTATATATCCGTTTGCTGCTCATAAAATACAATATTGTTTCTTTTATTAAAGATGTTTGTGAGTTTGTTAATCGATAAAGATTTCTTGTGTAAGGTTAATATCCAATAACCTTTGTGATGGTTCTTATCTATATTTCATTTTACAGTCATAGGAAGCGTTTAGTTATTCGCCAGTCTTCTAGTCGATGGGCAGTGGATGTTGTGGAAGAGGATTGAAGGTAAAGATGGTGAACTTTCCAAGTGACCAAGAGGTATTCACCGGCACTCATTTTTTATGAGGTGTCCCCAGTAGGCATAATCCTCAATGAATTTATGAACTTTTATTAAGTAGGTGGTAAGCACAGAACAGTATATTTATAGATTTGGTTATTATTGCAATTTAATAAAGGGAAGGGTATTTGTGTCCCGTAGTTACAGTCAGAGTGTGGAGTAGTTTTCAATGTTATTGTATAATCTATTTTCATATAATTATCATTAGAGTCCCTAATTGGTAAACGAGCTAGTATCATTAAAGGTCTTGAATAAGGTTTGGTTCCTTGTACGCTAGCTGCTAGATAAAAATCGTTTGGTGAACGTTAGATAATATGTCTGTGTCGTAGAATTGACTCTCGACGATATACCATATATAACTATTCGTTGTGGGAATGATTCACTTATATTTAGAGTGCGTGTTTATCTGGTTGACCGATGTTATTTATCTTCAATTTGCTTAAGAAGTGGAACTGAGCTCAAGGATAATAATATAGCTATCATTAATAAAATAGAGTTTTATTAATTAAAATATAAACAACACACAAAACGGAAAATGTTTACATAACAGAGAATGGAAAGGGTCGTGGGAATATCTGGCTAATTCGAGGATTAACATTTGGGAGAGATTTAAAAAGGTAAACAAATAAAAATTTTAAGGGATGGGATGGTTTGCTAAACCATTTAAAGCACAGGGTAGGGTTAACGAAAAGGTTAAATACTCAAAGGTAATGTTCAGCTTACGTAATTACAAGTTGTTGTGCAGAGGAAGGCGACGCGAAGGAATCTTCGGTCCGCTAGCGAGTTCCAGCCGAAGGATGGGGGGATTAAATTATCCTGACGTGACTTCTTGGGAATGAGAACAGTTTCTTGACGAACGGGCTTGAAGAACAATGGCTGTTCTAACGTTGTTCTGTTCTGAACAACAGGGAAGGAGGGTGAAAACCATCTCTTATCAATGGGCTCAAAGAACAATGTCTGTTCTAACGTTGTTCTCTTTCTGAACAACAGGGGGGGGGGGAGGGTGAGAACCGTCTCTTGTCCACGGGCTCAAAGAACAATGGCTGTTCTAACGTTGTTCTCTTTCTGAACAACAAGGGGGGCCATGTGGACTTGGCGTCTTGAAGGATCGAACCTTGGCACTCAAGGGATATTGTCCTCTTCTGGACAAAATAGTGGATCTCGAGGTAGAGGGCTTCTGGTGCACAAGGTGAGACCGGATCGGCGTGATGTCTCGCAAAGATAATCTGGATCTGATCTGCTCTAATCGGTAAAGTTTTCATATAAATAGTCGTGCTATCCCCTTGGCGTAGGGGACAATGGAGTGGGGGCTTCGAGAGAATGCCCAGCCGCACCTGAGAACATACCTTATCTGCCCATAAGCCTAACTCAATCTGGCGAGATCGACGCATTAAGCGAAACAAGGGGGGGGAAAAAGAACCTCCTTGGTTCAATATTGACTCAGGTGGCGATAAGGCGCCCGCTTCGACGCGAAGATGCACGTGGGTAGCAACGTGTTTCTAAACAACATGTGATAGCGGTTGAATTTTAGCGGCCTCAGACGTTCTATCACAGTCTGTTATATGATATATTTTTTTCGATAAAGGTTGGTCCAGGTAGTAAGTTATCTTTTTTTGGTGCTAGACGATGAACGTTTCCTGACGATGCATCAGTTAAATTGCATCTGTCGTAGTAGTATACATCCGATAAATTGGGGAATATAAAATTGCGCGTTACACTGAGGCCAGATTTAAATGCGTGTGTGTCGAAATATACGTTTTCAGTCCAAATTTTATCGTTAGTTTTAACTAGATTATCCATTTCATTCTAAGAGTTAGTTGAGTAGTTTTTCTTTTGATTAGTATTGCAAACTAAATATAAAGGCATTTCCTTACAAATGTCTGTAGTTTAGGTTATCGTTGACCCTTGGCTAATTATTTGTGTTCTCGTAACGCAGTGCAAGTCGACTGTAAACTCCGTATTATTTATATTGCAGCCTACAGAAATATTATTTAGAGTGCGTTCTCGTTTCCGTTGGAATTCGTCAGAGGGTGTCCAAAAGTCCATAAAATGATAGGGAATTATGAATCCGGTAGTATCATTTTCGTTCAATTTTAAACGAATTTTTCTTTAATTATTCCATCGTAAAGGGAATGAGCGATGTTGTGTGTATACCGTATATGGCAATATTTCTTTAATATTTTTGCCATAAACATTATGTGCTGCAGAATTATTTTGGCCAAGGCCCTCTTCTTCGTCTAAATCGTCTTCTGTATCTCTTCGTCTTTTCATGATTCTTATTCTTACGTGCTACGTGTACCGTTCTGAATGATTTCTTGTTGCCCACTGATTATCTTTTAGAGATGTTTGTGCATATATCCTGAAATATCTTGAATCGTTGGCTTAGGGAAGTAGTGTCTATTTTCTGCATTGGGGTGTTTAATTTCTGATTTAAATTCAAATTGAACGAATCGATTTGTTAATGCTTCGTAATCTGTTATATTTCTCCACATTGACAAATTTCTGTTTGTCGTTATGAATATCGGGAGACGCGGTATATGTTCTGCTTCACTCTGTTTAACATTTGTACTCAAATTTCCACCTTCAAAGAGCAATTTCATTACGTCAACATTTGCTTCTGTTATGGTTGGTTCTTCCATTAAAGCGCATGGCGCGTCGGGTAGATTTTTTAAATGGAATTGTGAATTGTCTCCAATTCTTAAAACGTTTACTGCATGTGAATGTGATTGTAATAATGAGGCAAACATAGTTTTACCTGTATTCGTTGGACCTTTTATTATAGATGCATTAACTTTTTGTAACATCATATCCTTTACTATCAAAGACCATGCCAAAAAGTTAGTAACTTCTATATCGTTTGCGGCGAAAAATCTGTTTAGCCAAACGTCAATTTTATCTGAAAGTGAGCTAATCATATTTGAATTTAAAATATGATATTCTATATATGGCGTGTTTTTTATAATTTGTGTTTCGATCTGTTTTTTCGATTTATTAATTTTAAAGCCATTTTTTCCCAGCCTATTTCCAAAAATTTTAATATATATCTGTAACTATCTTTATCATTTAATTGTAATTTTCTTTAAAGGTCTTTTAGTGAAGTCGGATTATGTTCTTGAAGTAATTCATCTAAGTTATTAAATAGTTGGGTCTTTTACTATTTTGTTTTAAATCTTTACTTTCTTCACGTTTGGCATCCATATATTGTAGACACATCTTTGTAGGTGAATCATGAATAATTGATATTTTCTTTTGTATATTTAATATGTATTCTCTTAATTCTGTAATTCGAATTTCAAATTTATCTTCTCTTGTGTTATCTTTACGCAAGGGATAGAGTATGAATTGCCTAATATTCCATATTCTCCATTGTGTGGCCACTGCTTAGGGTCATTTTCGCTGCTTGCACGAATGTATGCCAAGATTCTATTTCTGGTTCTGGCTGCGTTTGTGTTGCTTGATGTGTATATGATGTGGACATGGTCTCTGTGGTGAAAGGCGTGGAACGATGGTTTCTAGGTTGCACCGCGTCTTGTTTCCATGTTGAAAGGACGGGTGATGAATGTATAGATGTTACCTGTTTGTTTGTTTTCAAACACTTCGCTTGTAGAATGTGGGAATCTTGGTCTGTCAAGTGTCGTCGTTTCGGTGACGGTGGTTTTGTTGTCTGTTCCGTTGTCGGTGCCATGTGAGAGTGCATTAGGCGATACCCTTCTGCGTTTGCTTGAGGGTTCGCCAGTTTCGTCCGAAGGTAATTTTGTTTTCGAGTCCATTGTGATTGAAGAAGTAGGTTGTTCAATTCGGTCGGTCTCGCCTGACATTCGTATTGTTCCGCAGGCACTTTTTGGTCTTTCTGTTGAATTATCACTTGTTCCAATATTGAATAAGTCATTAAGATTTCGTTTAACTTTATGAACAGTTTTTTGCGGAGTGCTATGCTGCTTGTGTTCGTTAGGTATAGTAATAATTCGTGTTTCTTCTTATATATCTGAAGATAGCTGGGTAAATGGCGGAATGGTTCCGGATGTTCTTGGTAAAGGTGATGTGATTCTATTATTTGTATCATTCGATTCATTGTTTCTGGATTTATGTCCAGTAGTATAGAATATTGTATTATTTAACGTCGTAGGTGTACTACAAATTTGGTTGGTGGTTATTCTGGTACAAGTGTTGTCTATGGAAATATTGGAGTAACTTGTGTTTGCGGGGTGTCATAAGAAGACTCATCTTCGATTGAATTAAATATTCTATTTAGATCTATGTTTAATTCAAATGTAGTTAATAATTCTTGATTTAACTCGTCCTCGGTTAGGTGTACAATATCTTTATAGCACTGACCTGGATATTTTCAACAAATGCACTGACAGGAACTTTCTTCGTGATCGGCGCACCACTGATGTTTGTAACAATAGGTATATACTTTGGGAGCTACGGGAGATGTTGCTTCGACGTTGGTTAGCTTCATAATGAATATTTTATCTAGCTGCATTGCTTTTTATATATTTTAAATATATTTTAAAAACCCTACCTTTCACTTCAACTTCTAAGTAGAAGTGGAAGATGTATGTTTCTAAACTTGGGCTGTGGAAGGAAGTGGAAGATGTTTGACTAGTCTGCTTCCTGAAAAAAATTAATGTTGTTCATCTTCCACTGCCTTATCTTCTTTCACTTCAAAAGTTCCGCTAAAAAACTTGTTTGGGCACAATCACACTGTGATGCGTACTACGCTTTGTGCCAAAACACGTTTTTTGGCGAAACTTTTGAAGTGGAAGTGGATAAGGCAGTGGAAGTTAAACAACATGAATTTTTTTTCAGGAAGCAGCCGGGAACGGCTGCCTCAGAAAATTCCCCCTTGAGTTTACATATATGAAGCTATAGTTCTAAATCTGTATTTCATCGTTGCTAAGGAGAATCCATGGTCCGATATAAAAAAGGATCTCAGAATCTTTTCTTCGAAAAATGTTTTCTTAAACGTTTTTCTTCTCTCTCCATCCATTAGTATTTAGTTGCAAGTAGTTCAATTTTCTATTATCCATGGTGATTGGGGTATTCCTTTATCCGTTGCCGGTCGTTTTAATTTTTGGAGGCGCATAAACTGTAGTTATTTTTCAGTTGTTGCTTTCTTCCGTGCGACCTTTTTTCTTTTCTCTCTTTGTTTGTGAATGGGAAGGTGGGGCTGAATAACTTCCTGAGTTTTATTTTTCATCCTACACATTTATCTTGTGACCTTAATGGGATTCTGTTCTAAAGATTCTGAACTCTACTCTGAGTTACTCGAGTCTATTTCCGTGGGCTTTGTGTCTTTTGTGGCTATTCATTTTAGGTGACTTCAGCCGTATTCTAAGAATTAACGCTCAATCGACCTGATGCTGAATGTTTAGTAATTCTAACTAAGTTAATTTCACTAATTAGTTTAGCATTTTTTCTTAGGTTCATCGTTTTATAGTAATTTATACGTGTGTATGTATTAGGCATGTATACATCTGGAATAAATGCCTCCCGTCCTGTTTTTTAGCCTTGTCCTTCTTGCCTATTTTCTCTTCTTTGCATTTCTGTACGAGGTGTTTAATCAATTATTCTAATTCTCTTGTTTTCTCTTTCTTTCCTTCTACAAAATTATTTCTTTTGGGGGGCTGAGCATGGCCATTGTTCGAAGGTTTCCCTCGCAGTATATGAACTTCTTTAATCTTCCTGTGCATTTCGGAACGTAGTCTCTTCGGTGGCACAGTTGCCCCAAAATATCAGTCTCTTGGGGCAGTTCGTCTAGGTGTGGTCTTCAATTCAGTAGCAAGTGAAGCACATCTGTATTTTGACAGTTCAATCTCTGTATGTTCGCGAGGAAAATATGCAAGAAGCATCTCAATAGTGCTTTTTCTTGTCCTTTCGATATCATTCTCGTGTTCTCACATAGGACTTAGAATACATGAGTATGAGCTCTGAATTTAAATTCTTCCCTTACTTTAAACCATCTTTCTCTTTCCATTAATTCTTGTCTCATTTTTTCACATCGGTGAGCTCCTACTATTGCGTAAACCTTTTGACACCTAAAGCTGATGTTTATGAGATCCGCTGGGGAATCTTCACTTTTTGGTCCAATTTCCTAAGTGGTATGCTGTCGGCCTTCAATAATAGTTGCTTCAAGTCCTTTTATGTTGGAAGATGACCGTAAATCCATTTCTAGTTACAATACATAGAGCAAGGTTGAAAGAACTTGTAGGTTAGTAGAAAATAAAACGAGGAATAGACAGGGGTAGGCAAAGCAACCACTTTTGGGGAAACTACCTTGCTCAAAAGAAACAGGAGGCTCTAGGACATTATGCTGCTGCCGTTTCGGCGGGATCTTTTTTGATGCAAGCGTTTCAGCGCCTACCTGTTCCAGCGCAGGCACTATTCGGTGCGGACCATTTTTGCTACGGACTATATTAGGCACAGAACCTGTTTGGAGCACACCTTGTTAAAAATTTTAAATTCAACCTGATCAACTTTAAAAAAAATCTTGTGGATCAATAGAGCCTTAGCCTAGAAGCAAACTATGAGTTTGATCATGATCCAATATTTCAAGTTAACTATTATTTTGGGGGGTTAAATATTAACTAAAAATTATACCTTTAAAGCGGCCAATGATAATGTTGAGTTTCTCAATACCTTTAAGAGGGTTTTTTTGCCAAGTTAACTTTGTGGATATTATGTATTGGCCAACATGTTTTAATTTGTTTATTTTCAAAATTAATCGAAAAGTAATTAGGTATTTATTTTTTTCTAAATTTGGCTAAACACTAGGGCTTTACCATAGAAGAAAATGACTAGTTTTTTACCAAGATCCGGTATTACGATCTCGTTTCATTCCGCTAGGTAATATTTTCCATATTATTTTATAAATTATAAAAATATATCTTTGTAGCTGCTGTGTTAATGTTATGTTTCTAAATACCTTAATTTTTTTTTCTTGACAACGTAACTTCGTAAATATTATGTAATCGATAACAGAGCTCTCTTCGGCAGCTCCCTGCATGACTGAGCAACTCCTGCAATGACCCCCTTGCATGGGGAAGGACCTAGAAAATATGGGCTAAAAACTGCCCACTCCTTAGTTCCGAATTGGTAAATGTAGGCGGTTAGGACACCTCTATAATGGAGTCGACATAATTAAACGAATTCTCTTATTGCTACATGTAACATCAGAACGCTACTCGACCGTGAAAAAAATGGTAGCCGTCAAAAGAGAAAATCTGCGCTAGTGGCACACGAACTACGACGCTATTACATAGACATAGCAGCCCTTAGGGAAAGACGATTGAGAGGCAAAGACTCCCTGGCTGAGAGAGGAGAAGGATAGACTTTCTTCTGGAAAAGACTTAACGAAGGTGAACAACGGCGACATGTGGGCGTTTTTGACATGAAAACCTCTCTCCTCCAGCAAATAACCAGCACACCAGTCGATATTTTTGATGGATGATGATATTGTGCATACCCTTGAGAAAAGGAAGGGACGTAACCATCAACAGTGGCTATGCTCCTACTTTGGTTGCAAAAGAAGGAGACAAGGGCGACTATTTCAGCTCCGTTGATGCGTACTAGCAAGGAATCCAGCACACAAGCCGAATCATTCCGCTACAGTGAATTTAATGCTAGAGTTGGCTGTTAACACAACATCTGGTCAGATTTCCTTGGTAAGCATGGGATTTTTTAAGGCAAACAACAACGGCCTTAGACTACTTACACTTTATTTAGAACACCATCTAAGCGTCAATAATACAAACTTCTAACTGAAATTGGGACACAAAACAATATGGCAACAACCAAGATCCGGCCTAGTAGCACCAACTAGATGACATCCTTGTAAGCTTGCGCGATAGAAGAGAGGGGTTTATCACAAAGGTTATGAGGGTGGCAGAGTGCTAGACAGATCATCTCCTACTCGGTTGCAAGATGTGCTTTGATGTTCAGCCTCAACAACGATGACATCCACCAGCCTGAAAGACTGATATCTCCGCTCGGCTGGACCCAGATACTTGCAAATCATTAAGAGGCAAAATATCAGAAGCACTTACTCACTTTGAACAATACTATGACTTTCAAACCAAATGGCAGAAACTCCACCTAAATTTGTCAATTGTTGCCAAAGAAACAATTGGCTACTCCAAACGCAAAAACCAGGACTCGTTAGTTGAATGTGCCCCTGGAATCCTCTAGCTGCTGAATGACAAAAATAAAGCTCACGAACCAAATCTATCCAACCTCCAGTCCATTTTACTCAAAACACGATACAAGAACATCATAGCTAAAGCGCAAAGATAGATAAGAAAAATGGAGAATGACTGGTGGCATGGAACATCCTAGGAGCTGCAAAATTTACTTAGGTGTTTTTGCTGACTGACACCATTAACACCCATGATGCAGAAAAGAGAATTTATGGATCAAAGAAACATAAAAACCATCCTGTAAGATTAGCGGATGGGAACTCGTTTTACAAAAACAATGCGGAAATCCTAGCCAGATGTGCTGAGCACTTTAAAACCTTGCTCAACGAGGCAAACGCTACAACACATTATGTCCTTGATGCCCTGCCCAATCTACCTACATTAGATCTTCTCAATAAAATCCTCAATCTAGATGAAGGCCTCACTGCTACCAGAGGCCTGAACCCATAACAAGAGTTGTGGACCAGATGGTATTCCAGCAGAAATATTAAAAAAATGATGATATCTCTTGAAAGTCAGAATGCACCAACTTATTAGTGAGATATGGACAACCGGAGAGGTGCCCCATATGGTAAAAGAAGACAACATTGTGACTTTCTTCAGAACAGCATTTTATTCATGTCAATTGCTGGGAAGATACTCTCCAAGATCATGTTCTCGCGCCTGGTCTCTTATATTACATAACAAAACCTTGCTGAGAGCCATTTTAGTTTTAGAAAAGAAGGAAGCACATCAGATATGGTCTTGTGCTTACGCCAACTCCAGGAGGAAGCAAGAAAACAAAACAAAGATCTGTCTGTTGAATTTATTGACATGATAAAGGCTTTTGACACCGTCAATCGCCATCTGCTATGGAGCCTCTTATTAAAGGATGGGTCGCGCCCAAATTCCTTACTCTCTTTAGACAGCTGCATGATGGAGTGCAGGCCCGGGTTCAAGCCTGTAGATCATTATCGGAACCCTTCAATGTGCAAGTGGGAGTCAAACATAGATGTGTTCTTGCCCCTGTTCTCTTCAATGTTTACCTCATGGCTCTCATCAAGCTGGTCCATGCTGCGCTAGGAAGAGATGCAGGTATTACCCTACAGTACTGCCTAGATCGCAGATTATTCAATATCCGCGATTCCAGGCCAAAGCTAAAGTTTATTCCACCCAAGTAATAGAACTGCAATATGAAGATGATTGTCCCATAGTTGCCGATGATGCTAAAGAACTCCAAGCCCCCTTAAGCACCACAAGAACCATTTCACTTTTACATAAATTCTGATGACATCAAAGTGGTAGAATATTGAGGTAATTAGGCAGTGGAATATCTTTGAACTGTTCACGGGACCCAGAACTACAAAGAACTATACACCTCGCTTCTGCTGCTTTTGACCGATTGAGGGAAAGAGTTTTCTCAAACAACAACTTGAACACCAACAAAAATCTGCAGTTTACAGGGCTGTCTGCCTATTCATCTTGTTGTAAGGCTCTGAAAGCTAAACAATAAACTAACAACAGTTCTGCAGCTTAGAAACTTTCCACATTGGGTGCCTCAAGAGGATCCTAGGCACATCATGGAAATACAAAATCAGATACGATGAAATATATCACAGGACCAAATCCTGTGGTATATAAACCCTCCTAGCACAAAGAAAACTCCGCTTGCTTGTTCACACCATCACTAGTCAGACTACCGACTCCCAAAACCAATACTGTAGGATCAACTTGGGGAAACCGAAAATTAGGACGCCACAAGAAGCGTTACAATGACCAGTGCAAAAACCTGCTTAAAAAATGTATCATTCAGCCTCAACAACTGGAAACAATTGCTACAAAGAGACAGGACTGGAAACAATCCTGCAAAAAAGGTCTATCCAAAGTAGAAGAAAGCAATTTAAGAAGAAGAGCAGGAAACTGCCGTATGCGACACCTACGAACGAAGGAGTAAGTAGTTCCTGTGGAACAAGATCCCTTCCAGAGATGCGATGAATTTTGTGGATCCCGAATTGGCCTGAAAAATCACCTTCAGTGGCACAACGGAATGCCACCTGATCTTGACTTTCATCATAATCATGCAAAGCAACGTCATCATCGACATCGAAGAATAAGAAGGAAAATCTACCGCAGCTGGCAATGTCGAGGGACTTGTAATACTTTTGGGAAAATACATACAACTTACGAGTATATGCTAATGTCGACCGGGCATTCCTTCAAGATACAGTGAAGGAGTCCCTTCATAGTTGGAACTTCCCACACACTATAATGGCCTTAAATGTCCAGACAACATTGGCTCCATTTATTTTAATTACACGAAATTTTTATCAATCGTGCTGCGAGGCCTAGATCTCTTTTTTATTTTTGTGGATGTCGTAGCTTACGGGAAAAAGAGCGATGGAGGAATTTCGGAAGATCAAAAATTAAGCATCTTCTGGACTCCAATGAATTTAACCTCCCAGCAACTGCCAAAACTACCTTAGACTTTTCAATTGAACTGACCCTTTTCCTACTTGGAGACTCAGTGTATCCGCTACGAATAAAAACTCATTATCCCCTTGTGTTCAACTGCAGACATTCGCATTTTCGCCGTTGTGTTGAAAGTGTATTCGGAATTATGGCGGAAAAGTTGCGTGTAATACGCACAGTATGGAAATCCAAGTCAACAACGCAATTACTGTTCTACAATCGTTCTCCATATATTTGTCTAATCAAAGAAACAAATAAATCCAAATGATTATGAAAAGATTGGGTTGATGACCATCCTGCCAAACAGCAAACGCTGTATCGTGGAAGACCATTGGCCTATGTATCATGGATCCGTGACCAGCTCAACGATTATGTTAATTTTGTCGGTGCAGTTCTATTGGAAGCTGATAGAGTTGGATAAAGCGTATATAGTAAGTGACAGAATATAATTGGTATGTTTTTCGTAAGTTTTAAACATTTAACTATGTTAAAAATTCAGTGTAAAACCGTAATTGTAGATTCGCAATTATTTTTTGAGGTGTGTAATTGATTAATATCTAAAAGTTGTAAAAACTGCTGTCAATTACATTCTGTCATTTACTTTAGTTTCTACTGCCATTTTATCCAACGGAGTGTTGCAGACATCTTGATTTTGTAAGTCTGGTTGATATCTTAGCTAGAGAGCAGGTCGGGCATGCAAGAGTCCGATGGACTCCTCGGTCTTTACCTGGAATGATAATGAAAGATGTAGTGATTTTCAAAGGAACATGGAAGTTCGTTGTTATAGTCATGTTCCATGGTTGTGTGGGTAACTGGAGATTGTGTATGGGATCAGAATATTACAAAATTAGCTTTTCTGAACATAGCTCTATTATATATCTTTAAATTGTACCTGAACTATGCACAATCTGGTGAGTTTCTTTAAATTGGCATCAGCAATGAAAACTTTCTGAGCGTCCCGCCAAGCTCCGTACTGCGTCACTCTCCTCGCGGTTTAAGCGGCTAAGCGTATGTACATTCAAATCTATTTGAAAATGAATGCCGCTTCTATCTGCTCTGCTTGTGTGAACGAACCATTATTCTTGAGATATATATAAGTTGTATGTTAGACTACAGCCGGCATAATGTTTCATAAACATGGTCTCCTCATCAGAGGCTGGGAGGATATCAACATTCTGGAGATAATACAAAGAAAAACAACAAAATGATTCCTTCCTTGTTTATATGGATAGGTTCCGGACCCTTAAAATTTTTCATTTGAACGGAGAGACTTAAGAGGTAAAAGGATCCAGGTTTATAAAATGTTTAATTGTATTCATAAAGTAAAAATAGGAAGTTTTTCGAGCAGAAGACTGATGAAAGGACAAGAGGTCAGTCAATATTTAAAAATTTAAAAATCTAAATGCAAGCTGGATTTGAGGAAATATTATTTCAGTAAGTGAGTCGTTTATTCTTGGAATGTTTAGCCTAAACAAATTTAAAATAGCTCTAGTAAATGGAGAAAGAGCATAATGTTTTTTTTATTCGTGAGCTCTGAGTCTTGTTTTATAAACATAGTATTAAAAACTTACTTATTATTGGCTGATAACACAATCCAGCTTTACGGTTTTTCGGATCCTCTGACTGGGATGACTTTTATAGCCCGTGGTTGCCCTTTTCAGTTTTCTTTTTGGTATTTTATGTATCCAGTGTTATCCAAAGCTATTTCTATTCAATGAAACAGAACACGAGGCAGTGGGTCAAAGCAACTACCGATCAGTAAAACTTCTTCTCTGTATATCTGGCTTTCGACCTTCCCTTAACTTCATACTTTCCTGCTGAGTATGATCACCATGGTGAGAGATTGTAAGGAGAGGTCTGTAAGGAAGAGGTGAAAATGTAGTTATTGGATGTGGAGTGTCTATAGCTATATATCCACTTCCGGACGATGTAGGCGGGAGGGTACGTAAACCCCTAAATGATAGCTGCAGCATAGTTGCTCATGCTATGCCAAACTCCCCCACACGGGGAGGACGGATAAAAGGAAATTGCTAAGGGAGATGGGATTTAAGATTTCTTGCGGCATACATACATACCCCTTTGGTATGACTCCATTCAACATAATTTTTAAATACATAAATCAGTCTTTCTCTCACACACTCACAAACACGCACACACTCGAATCCCATCCATCTGCAAGGTCCCTGAGTTTTCTTTTTCCAGAATGAATCTGTACTTTAAAATGGCTTTTTGAAGCATTCATTTTGAATTATTTTACTCGCACTTTCCTCCCTTTATGGCTTAAAGTAGCGCCTTTTATTACCCGGGGAAAATGTTAAAACAGGAAAAAAAGAGGCAGTCTCAAAAATGGCAAAGGATATCGACCCTTACTTGTGTACGTTTATGCGCGCAGAGGAAGATAAAGCAAAGAAAATAATTATTATTAGTTCGCTATACCGTAAAAATAATTTAACGACTAATTCTTATTTTACTTTACCATGATTCGGTAAAAGGAAATGGCAAACTTCTTTCGTTAGAAATTTAATTTTCACCTTTTGATCGATTTTGGCCAAAGTTTAAGACAGTTAAATGCTTTCTTTCTTCCTTCCTCTGGTTTATACAGGCATGGCAAATATAATGGTAGATTTAATAGAGTGGTGAATTACTACCAGGCAGAAAGCACTAGTTTTTCATGGAGCAGTGAGGTCAGGAGTGTGCTACTCCACCATATATCAGTTGTACCAGTTGTACCCCCGTTTAGGGAATTAAGAAAGATAAAAATAAGGTGAAACCTTACTATTACTAGGAGGAAATAACGCTCAATAAAAATAGTATTTATTAAATGAACGAGAGTAGTTTGGGAACTATCCTGCTTCTACCATCAGTCCTGAAATGATCAGTTAGGGTTTCGTAGGAACGCTGGTTAAAGACTCGGAATTGAGGGTTCTGAAATTGAATTTTTGAAACACTAAAAAGAAAACCGATTATATACTTAACTGTGAGGTTCGAATTGCTACCCGTCCGATTCAAATAACATAAATAAATAAGAAATAATTCTATTCCTAAGAAAGAATATCTGAATGGTAGACTAGGGTTCCTCAGGTAATATTTACTTGGTTTGAAAAGAAGGATCAATGGGAGGGAGGTTCCAGATATTTACATTATCATCCAAAAAATGTATGGATAAAATGAAATTCAGAACACTCTTTAAAAGGAAATTCACCATCACATGGAAATTATTAAGTAATAATAAAACGTGCGTCACTTTGTCCGTAAGTAATTTTAAGTATATTATTCTTATTTCTTTATTTTTGTTCTTTCTCCATCGACTGAAAAGGCCAAGTTTGTTGATATTAATTTCCCATCATGCCTCATTGCCTCGTTCCAAATGATTGGAAGAAATGGCAAGTGATTCAATTCTACACTATGTTTCGTAAATATATATGGCAGCAAGATTAATAGTTTGAGAAAATAGGTGGTACAAATAAAATTAAATATTAACAAGCAAATCTAATGAAAGCACCTGAATAAGAATTATAACGAATGTGGTGACGTGAGGAAAAGTAAAGATGCATTCAAGTTACGTATAACGAAAAGCCTAAGAATGAGACAATAATAATAATATATGATGAATTCCCTCAGCTGTCTCGTATCTTCATTTAATTGAGGACAACTTATACTTTAGGATCCTCCGGAAACAAAAATCAAGAGGAGAAGGCCTATTGAACAAAATGACCTTTGTGATATTTCCTATTTTTCCAGGAATTTAGAATACTGTAAAATGTGGAAATTTCATAATTTTTCTTAGAGAGGTTGCTGATTAATAATGGAATTCTCTTAGTCGATTATTAAAACAAGATACTCGAGTGTTTGGATTCAACAATGCATTGGGGCTGAAATGAATCTATGGGGTTTGTTATCTGCTCATGTTCTTAGAACTGAAATAGGCTGCAGGTTGATATGCTGGTATGTTATGTTATGTTCTTTTATGTCTTATTGACTTTAAGTTTACAAGGGTTGCCACTAAAGAAGATTTGGAAGTTATCAATTTATTGATGCATTACGAGTTTTACTGTTCATGCGAAGGGTTGTGAGTTTACTATTGACTCACAGTTCACGAGGTTTGCTAATGATGTAGGGATGACAAAGTTTGATGTTGTCCTAAAGTTCACAAGGTTTGTCATAAACGAAAATGGACGCGGTTTCCTACTAGAGTCATCGTCATCCTTCGCTCATTCTCTCCGGCTGTAAAGCATATTTTCCCCCATAGAAAACTCCTACGCACTATTTATCTTCCCTCCGAATTAG
The DNA here is from genome assembly GCA_963969495.1 of Ceratothoa steindachneri. NCBI lineage: Eukaryota > Metazoa > Arthropoda > Malacostraca > Isopoda > Cymothoidae > Ceratothoa > Ceratothoa steindachneri. Next base: position 142,830,221 of record OZ018321.1, on the reverse strand, counting down.
AAGCCCCCCCATCTCAACAAAGCCTTATTCTCTCGCCTAAATTGAAGCTAAAGAGCGTATTTGAGAGCGCTCCTGAACAGCCTACGATGTCATTAGAATGAGTTTGGTGCGGTTTGCTCCCCTGCCGATACTCCAGGTCAAGACTCCCAACGGAAACTCGATGAGTGTATTACAACAAATTATAGAGAGATTGTGGATTTGAGGGAAAGGGATCGATTCTTTTAAATTAAATTAAATGATTCTTGTTCAAGTCAAGTCACTTAAGCATACATGAATTTATTCGTTGGAGTCAAAGAACGAAGGAAATCACGCTCATCAGCTTGAATTTTGAAAAATAATATATGAAAAAATTAAATTCCAACTTCAAGTTGTAATTAAAAAGTCTACTCAATTTTAAAATGTTATGGAAAATGGCAATTAGTGTTTTTTTTTTTTTTAAATCATTACATTTAATCATCTAAATTTTAAATTTATAAAAATCATTTATTAATTATCATGAAATTATTTTTTTCTAGGGAAAGTAAAATAATTTTTAATATACAAATAATACATTTATTCAGCAAAATAATTTTCATCACTATTGAAAATGTTCTCCCATCCTCTAACAAACCAGTGGATATTGTTCTTGATGAATTAATTGGGTTCTGATAATTTCGGATTTGATATCCATGGAGACTTACTTCAATTAAAAGTAAAGTTAAATAAATGGTAATCAGATGGTGTAATTTCAGGAAAACATGGGGTATGAGGAAGAACTTGCAAACCTAAAGAATATTTTTCTCTTTTGTCAAACTCGCCACGTGTGAAGGTGCATTGACATGCAGTAGGAGAACATTCTTTCAGTTGATTAGTGAAGGATCTTCTATTCAAGATCTTCATTTAAACGTTTCATTTGCTGGACACATATGTAGGTATGCAGGATCTATTTGCATATCAACGGGAATCCTGTAATGAAGAGCTCATTTCACATCCAACCAAACCTTAACCTGATGTTTCAGACCCCAAGGAGGACTATGACCCAGTTTTATTTGAAATCAAATCCTTGAATTTTTTGCCCTTAATATCGCAGTCACTTCTCCTCTCTATTAACATTTCTGTCCATGATTGGCTAAGGAGCATTGCGAGCCAGAGAGAATAACCAATATTCACACGCTTCATGTTGCTCCCAAAGACCATTTTAGTAATTTTAAAAGGCCGAGCCATTAATATAATTATCTTTGAACAACTATGCAATGAGTTTGATATTAATTAAAACTTAAACGTTTAACTAACTGACCTATCTCAAACAAAAAGGATTTTACCAAATTCTCTTGAAGATAATATTGAAATTAGGGGAGTGTAATAGAACGAGTTAATTTCAACTCCTATCCCATATTATTAAAAACCACGATGCTGCCCACGTGCATCTTCGATTCGAGGCTTGGAATCTTATCTCAGCTACCGGATGCCAATGTTTAAACAAGGAGGTTATCGTCCCCCCGTTAGCCCCATACGCCGACCTCGCCAGATCGAGTTAGGCTTATGAACAGATAAGGCATTTTTCTCCGGCCCGGCTGTGCGTTCCCTCCAAGCTTTCACTCCATTTTCCCCCACGCCAAGGAGATGTCCTGGCTATTTATATGGAAACTTTACCACTGAGATCAGATTGGAGATCCAGATTTTCGTCGCAAAACATCACCACGACCCTCTCTCCCTTTGTGCGCCAAGGGACCTCGACCTCGAGATTCACCATCACTTGTCCAGAAGGAGGACAATATTCCTTGAGTGCCAAAGGTTCGAGCCTTTCCGACGCCAATTCCCAAGGCTTCCCCCCCCTGTTGTTCAAGGATAACAGCATTAGAACAGCCATTGTTCGTTTTGAGCTCTTCGCCAAGAAACGGTTCTCATCCCCCCCTGTTGTTCAAGGAGAACAGCATTAGAACAGCCATTGTTCGTTTTGAGCCCTTCGCCAAGAAACGGTTCTCATCCCCCCCCCTGTTGTTCAAGTAGAACAGCATTAGAACAGCCATTGTTCGTTTTGAGCCCTTCGCCAAGAAACGGTTCTCACCCCTCCTGTTGTTCAAAGGAGAACAACATTAGAACAGCCATTGTTCTTGAGCCCGTAGACAAGAGACGGTTCTCATCCCCCCCTTTGTTCAGAAGAGAACAACCTAGAACAGCCATTGTTCGTTTTGAGCCCTTCGCCAAGAAACGGTTCTCACCCCCCCTGTTGTTCAAGGAGAACAACATTAGAACAGCCATTGTTCTTGAGCCCGTAGACAAGAGACGGTTCTCATTCCCCCCTTTGTTCAGAAGAGAACAAAGTAGAACAGCCATTGTTCTTCAAGCCGTTCGTCGAGAAACGGTTCTCCTTTCCAAGACGCCTCGTCAGGATCCTTTTATCCCCCCCCTTCGGCTGGAACTCGCCAGCGGACCGAATATTCCTTCAAGTACCTTCCTCTGCACCCTCATGAAAAGTCACGTAAGCCAAACCTCACCTTTGAGTATTGATCCCTTTTGTCAATTCTATCCTGTGCTTTAAATTGTTTATCGAACCATCCCATCTCTTTAACTCTATATTTGTTTTACCTTTTTTTAATCCCTTAAATCCTTGGATTAGCCCAAGTCTCCACGATTCTTTCCATTCTGTTTATGTCAATATTTTCCGTTTTTGTGTATTGTTTATAGTTATTATTAATGAAACTCTATTTTATTAATGATAGCAATATTATTATCCTTGAGCTCAGTTCCACTTCTTAAGCATTTTGAAGATACATAATATCGGCCGCCAGACAGTAACGCACTCTAAAGATAATTAAGGAAGTTCCCTCAACGAATAGTGTAATATATGGTATCGTCGGGAGTCATTCTACAACATATATATATATACGTAGGTGAGTCAAAAAGTTCTCAGACAAATGGCATAAAATTTTTATTTGTAATAATACTGTAATCATTTTTCTACATAAGCTCCATTAACATCTATACACTTTCTTAATCTATGAATCCAACGGTAAAGACCATCTTTGTAGAATTCACGGGGTTGTCTCTGGCACCAAGTAATGACCTGCTTTTTTGCTTCATCTAATGATTGAAACCGGGTTCCTTTTAGGTGTCCCTTTAAATTTGGTTAGGTTAGGTTAGGTTAGGTTAGGTTAGGTTAGGTTAGGTTAGGTAAGGTTAGGTTAGGTTAGGTTAGGTTAGGTTAGGTTACCTAACCTAACCAAATTTAAGGGACACCTAAAAGGAACCCGGTTTCAATCATTAGATGAAGCAAAAAAGCAGGTCATTACTTGGTGCCAGAGACAACCCCGTGAATTCTACAAAGATGGTCTTTACCGTTGGATTCATAGATTAAGAAAGTGTATAGATGTTAATGGAGCTTATGTAGAAAAATGATTACAGTATTATTACAAATAAAAATTTTATGCCATTTATCTGAGAACTTTTTGACTCCCCCTCGTATATATATACTATTTAATTTGGTATCAGGTGTGTAAGGTTTAACGCTATATCTTTGCAAACACTGGTCTCAGTCGAGTAAAGCATAGTGTTATTCGTTATAATAATAGAATATAGTAGTTCCCTTTTGTTTTAACGATTGCTATCCCCTTTTTTTTGAAACTTAAGAAGCTGGAGTAGCTCAAGGAACGGTTATAATAATTTGTTTGTTTTTTTTTGTGATTTTAGTCAGTGGTTATTTAGATTGGGAAACCAAGTACGAATACTTCAGTGCCCATATTTAGGTAGGCTAATTCTATAGAGGCATGATTCTTGTTGCGAGGAATTTTAGTTGGTTGACTAGTGCGCCCCCAAGTGCAAAGATGACTCAGTTTGAAATCTTTAAAGCGCAAGGAGAATCCTGTGGACTTTGCGGAAAAGAACTAATTGAGTACATTCAAGAGGAGCAAAGAAAAGAGGAAGAAAGAGAAATACAACGAGAAGAAAGAGAAATACAACGAGAAGAAAGAGAAAGAGGGGAACGGATAAGACAAGCTGAGCTTCAGATTGAATTAGCTCGGATTAAAGCAGAAGTTCAAAGAATAAAGGTATAAAAAGAAAGAGAAAGAGAGGAACGGGAAAGAGTAATCCAACGAGAAGAACGAGAAGGAAGAATCCAACGAGAAGAACGAGAAGGAAAAATCCAACGAGAAGAACGAGAAAAAGAAATCAAACGAGAAGAAAGAAGGACGGATTTGCGCCCCTTCCCAGGAAAGCTGACAAAGTTTCCGAGCCCCGTAAAACCCTAAAACTTCTTTCCCCAAAACCAACAACGGGACTCCAAACCTCCCGTTAAGACTTCTCCTCCATCTCTCTTCCCGAAGCGACCAACCATATGCTTCACCTGTGGTGTAGAAAACCACATGAGCTGGAATTGCCCCCAAAATTCTAGGCTTAAAAGCGGACCAGCCCACCAAGTTCACCAGATTAATGCAACCCCGGCTCCCCCGGTGGTGCAGACCCAAGCAGAAACTTCTCCCCCTCCGTCAGGCCACCAGGTAAATTTTGTTTTTGGTAAAAGTTCATCGGGAACTTTGAAATATGAGGAGGGCAGCGTGGACGGCTGTCGAGTATTGAATCTCGTCAGGGACACAGGATGTACGTGCTTCATCGTGTCCGACGAACTCCTCCCAGTCGCCTCTAACCACGAAAAATTTGCGGTGGTACATGACCAACTTGGGCGGGCGAACCGATTCCCCGTCACTAGATGTTACCTGCAGTGTCAATATTATAATGGCTGGGCTGAAGTCATTGTAGCACCCATACAATTCTGTTCCGTACTTATAGGACAGAGCCCCGAAGTAAGTTTCGACCCTGTGTTTCAGGCCGCCCTTCCTCAAGGCCGAGATAAGAAAGAATCCCAGGAGCCCCTCCCAATCAAAACCCCGATACCGTCCGATTTCTCGGAGACCCCTAACCAGGACTTTAAGACAGCAAAAGAGGAATGTGAATCACTAACACCCTTAGGTGATAAGGCCCCAGACAAGGACACGGAGACTGTCCCTGGACCCCAAGAAAAAAAGAACCCCCAACGCGCCCATGGAGATACCTTCGTAGAACTGGACGAAGCATCGGCGCTTGAAGAGGATTGCCCCGCGGAGTCCCTTAATGTAATCCAGACAGTGTGCATCCAACCTGATGCCGATTACCCTCCTCCTTCCCTACCAGGCGAGTCTTTAGAACCCTCTGACCTGGATAGTGACGCGCAGCTGACACCACGTCCGAAGAGTCAGCTACAAGAACTAATTAAATGGAATCACCATTTACCCGCCCTATTAGCTCTTTTCGAGCAACTGCGTGAAAATGGCCTCACCATTGGCCCCAGCAAATGCCAGTTTGCCCACGAAACCATCAAATATTTGGGTTTCAAGATAGGACAAAGCAAGTCAGGTCCCCAGGAGAACAAGATTAAGGCAATCGCCGACATGCCCCTCCCGATTACAAAGAAGCCATTAAGATCGATCCTAGGATCAGCTTCTCCCTATCAGCGATTTGTTCCGAATTTCGCTGCAATTTCGGCCCCCCTATGCCCCCTTCAGGAAAAGAATTTCTCCGATCGTTTACGTTGGAATGATGTCGCTGTTTCCCATTTTAATCAGCTCAAAAGTAAGTTCATTTCTGCCCCCATTTTTAAGTTGCCCAGCCCGGAAAAATCCGTTGGGGTTAAGACCGACGTGATCAACGAGGGCATTGGAGGTGTACTCCTTCAATACGTGGATGACAGAACGAGTCATCCAGTTGCATATGCTAGTCGTCAATTATTACCACGCGGAAAGAGATTTGCCACTAGAGAAAAGATAGCTCTATCAATTATCTGGGTCATAGACAAATTCAAGCTGTACTTGATATGTAAAGATTTTCAAATAGGAACCGACCACCGTCCGTTAGCCTATATTAGGAATTTGAGACACTCAAACGGCCGCATCATGCGCTGGAGTTTACTCTTGCAAGAGTATCAGTTTAAAATAAATTAGATAAAAGGTTCCGATAACCAGGTCGCTGACGCACTCAGTAGGAATGCGTTACCGAATAGCGTAGAATAATTGTATTCATAGGATTAGTATCTCCATGTAGGTATATACCGTCTTGTACGACTTAATTTAAGATTCTTTTGTAATATAATTAATTAATGTATATGTCTGAATTTTGTAACGCTCAATGTCTAATTTTTTGTATGTCTATATATTTGTTCTTATTAATTTACGTATAAATTATTTTGTCCCGTATGTCCTAAGTTTATATCATTTCATTGTTCCATGCCCTTTTTTTTTTCTTTGATTAAGTTGTATTAAAGGTTATTTTCCCCTGTAATCTAAAGATCAAAATAATCATATGTATTGAGGTAATACTAGTTAGGTGCAGGAAGGTACGGTTGGTACAAGAAAACGAGTTCCCCACAACGGAGCTCTATCGTTGTCCCTTCTCTCTTTTTTTTTCGAAGTGACAACTTCCCCTGGAATGGAGGGGTGTGATAGAACGAGTTAATTTCAACTCCTATCCCATATTATTAAAAACCACGATGCTGCCCACTTGCATCTTCGATTCGAGGCTGGGAATCTTATCTCAGCTACCGGATGCCAATGTTTAAACAAGGAGGTTATCGTCCCCCCGTTCGCCCCATACGCCGACCTCGCCAGATCGAGTTAGGCTTATGAACAGATAAGGCATTTTTCCCCGGCCCGGCTGTGCGTTCCCTCCAAGCTTTCACTCCATTTTCCCCCACGCTAAGGAGATGTCCTGGCTATTTATATGGAAACTTTACCACTAAGATCAGATTGGAGATCCAGATTTTCGTCGCAAAACATCACCACGACCCTCTCTCCCTTTGTGCGCCAAGAGACCTCGACCTCGAGATTCACCATCACTTGTCCAGAAGAAGGACAATATTCCTTGAGTGCCAAAGGTTCGAGCCTTTCCGACGCCAAGTCCCAAGGCTTCCCCCCCCTGTTGTTCAAGGAGAACAGCATTAGAACAGCCATTGTTCGTTTTGAGCCCTTCGCCAAGAAACGGTTCTCATCCCCCCCCTGTTGTTCAAGGAGAACAGCATTAGAACAGCCATTGTTCGTTTTGAGCCCTTCGCCAAGAAACGGTTCTCATCCCCCCCCCTGTTGTTCAAGGAGAACAGCATTAGAACAGCCATTGTTCGTTTTGAGCCCTTCGCCAAGAAACGGTTCTCACCCCCCCTGTTGTTCAAAGGAGAACAACATTAGAACAGCCATTGTTTTTGAGCCCGTAGACAAGAGAAGGTTCTCATCCCCCCCCCCTTTGTTCAGAAGAGAACAACCTAGAACAGCCATTGTTCGTTTTGAGCCCTTCGCCAAGAAACGGTTCTCACCCCCCTTGTTGTTCAAGGAGAACAACATTAGAACAGCCATTGTTCTTGAGCCCGTAGACAAGAGACAGTTCTCATTCCCCCCTTTGTTCAGAAGAGAACAAAGTAGAACAGCCATTGTTCTTCAAGCCGTTCGTCGAGAAACGGTTCTCCTTTCCAAGACGCCTCTTCAGGATCCTTTTATCCCTCCCCTTCGGCTGGAACTCGCCAGCGGACCGAATATTCCTTCAAGTACCTTCCTCTGCACCCTCATGAAAAGTTACGTAAGCCAAACCTCACCTTTGAGTATTGATCCCTTTTGTCAATTCTATCCTGTGCTTTAAATTGTTTATCGAACCATCCCATCTCTTTAACTCCATATTTGTTTTACCTTTTTTTAATCCCTTAAATCCTTGGATTAGCCCGAGTCTCCACGACCCTTTTCATTCTGTTTATGTCAATATTTTCCGTTTTTGTGTATTGTTTATAGTTATTATTAATAAAACTCTATTTTATTAATGATAGCAATATTATTATCCTTGAGCTCAGTTCCACTTCTTAAGCATTTTGAAGATACATAATATCGGCCGCCAGACAGTAACGCACTCTAAAGATAATTAAGGAAGTTCCCTCAACGAATAGTGTAATATATGGTATCGTCGGGAGTCATTCTACGACAGGGAGGTAAAAATGAGTGCTAGTTTTATGGCTGAAATAGACTAAAAGGGATTACTTTAAACCAGATGGAGGGGAAGTTTCCGCGACTCTCTGACCTTATTTTATTTTCCATAGGGAAGCATCTCTCTTTCTGCTGCCCTTCCATTAGGTGTGAAATCCCAGTGTCGGAATGAGCGAAGTCGCACTTTGTTCTCTCTATTACTTGTGCCGTGGTTCTGACCACCAGATGCTGATGCCTTCTCAGCAGGTTTCCGCAAGATACCAATTTGGATTAAGGATATTAAAAATGTCTTTTGGTCAGCTTTACGAAAACAATGTAAGTTTAGCAGATTTATATCAATAGCGATCTCTCTCTTTCACCCTGGGATAATATTTGAAAATTTGATAAAGCCGTCAATAACCAGTGACCAGAATCATAGAAATGAGTGGCACGTCTGAGGTTGAGGTAGCAAAATTGAATAAATTGAGAAACTGTTTTGGGACCCCAATAATCTGACCCTTGTCTTGTTATTAGTCCTTACCATCGCAAATTATTTCGTCCCCAAAGTCAAACTGGTCTTTTGAGATAAGAAATTCTTCTTTAATCCAATGAATTTTAAATTAGCTATATGAGTTATATAACCAAGTGACTAATAAAAATAACGGTTTGTGGCTTGCAAGAAAAATAATACAAACTATGATTCCGGATAATTTTTTCAGTATAAAATTAATCAGATCGGGAATAACTTACCCACGTATGTCATTGAAAAAATAAAATTGGCAGCAATTAATGTAACACACTCACTATTTAAAATTAATAGTCTGGCTGACTAATAATCGTTTTAGATTCCTCTATTCTTGCATCCCTTCCTCAAATATCATCTCTCCTCCTTTCTTTTCCTTTCTTACAGTGACCTTTTAAGGTCTCAGCTGCACCCTAATTATAAAATAAAAAATAATCACTTCTTTCTTAAGAAAGGAGAGAAGATAATCTGATTTCACTTCCGGAATGAATATTAATTTTAGAAAATAGCTACCCTTAAACATCTAGGAAATGAAAAATAGCTTGCACGATCATTAAGCGTACTATAATATACTTCCGTTGTACTCCTCCCATGACATAAGGGTGAGAAGATATCCACACTGTAGTTTAAAATAACAATAGTGTCTTATCTTACTGTGATCATCTATGATTCTCATTTCACCTTCATCGTAGATGGAAGGGAAGAGGGCAAACAAACAGGGGTTCCCATATCAGGAAAGTTACCCTTCCTGCAGCTTTTAAAGCCTTCAATGATTGAGTGAAACCACGAATAAAATTAAAATATGAGGCTAACCTCAGCAGATTAACTCATCTGGGAAGCAAGGGTTGAAGATTTGAAATGTATGGCAGGGTCAGGAAAAGCAAAAAGGAAGACGAAAGGATTGTAGCGTATGAGAAATGCAGGTGAGTGGCTTAAAAAATTCGCTTGAATGAGTCTTTTTTTTGAGACTCAAGGTGGCTGATTCTAGAATCCGCTCTGCCACAGTCTTGCTTCATCTCTGTATTCTCGTAGTTCATCTAATGTTCTTTTTAAACCAGAATGGAAAGACTTTAGGAAGGATTTGCGGAGGATGTGCAAGAATCTGAGTGGTTTGTTATTATCAACGCTTAAAACTAAGAAGCGCCAGCAATCGAAGGAATCTCGGCTAGAATTAATTGTAAAGTAACATATTAAATTCGGAATCGTAGCAACGAACAGTGATGATCTTTTTTCTGTCTTTCCTTCACTGACACTGCTTTACATGGTTTTCTCCCTTTATTTTACCTTTCCGCTACATCAAAGACCAAAGATAACCGTGAAACTGTACGGAGCGTGTTATATAATAGGTAGGCTATTGGCACCAAATTTCAGGATTCAATAGGCCCAGCAAGAAAGTCCATAAAATAGACGAGCGGTGGTCTAATTAAATCTTAACGCGTGGGAAATACAAAAAGGGCGAATGCAAAAAAATGGTAAAAGGTCAAAATACCTAAGTTAACAAGAGGAAACGAATAAGCAAACAATTCGTGTCTCGGTAGACGGGAGTCTACAAAGCAGCTAGGTAAAAACCAGACTTTGGCCGAAGGAAATTACAAGAGAGATGTGTGACAAGCAAAAGATATAAAACTATTGGGATATTTGAGGAAATCAAACACACAAAGCTGTTCGGTAGCTCCGCCTTAGGGGTGGAAACTTAGGAGCTCAACGAAGAAGGCTTGTAACGCAGACGAGTGTAGGCCACGCCTCCCCTGGAAATAAAACTATATATAGGCGAGCAATGAGAAGAATTAAAAACTAAGCTTTTTTATTAGAATTGCTATCAAGAATTCCTATATTAGCGTTACGGAACCGCCTTAAATTCACCTGTCTTTTCTCTCTAGAAATCAATACTTCGCGTTGAATAAATTAAACCTGCTTATCGCCCGCAAAGTACTTTTCACGTGCCGCTTGTGTCTTTAATAGGCCCCTATTAGAATTAAACTACCTATATTTTTGCTACGTCGTTTCTCAACGTCCTTCTTTATCTCGATTACCCGTAAACCTTAGATAAGCCCAGCCAACTATAAGAATACCCGTGAAGAATCATCTTTAGAGACAGATTTATAAATCCACAGTATTCACGAGTATTCGATACTCAGGAAACTACGATAAATCGAGAAGGTGGGAAACGCTTCAAAATAAAACCAAATACTAGAACGATTTAAATATACTAAACTTTCAGCCATGCTGATGACTAAGAGTGAAGTAGAAGTTTATGTAAAATTGTGAAGCTGCTTATTTGTTGTTGTTTTGTCATTTGACTGAAACTTTAGACCTTTGCAACTAAACTCTCACTAAACAACCTGACTTGCCTTAGAAACAAAGTATAATCCCTTGTTCCTGAAAACTGACGGAGGATCCTTGGTCAGTTAGCTGCAATGACCCTGCATGACCTATCTTCCCTCAAATCTCGATTATATCTGACTCGTCTCCCTCCTTTTAACACTTGATCCTCGAAACCTGTCTTGATTCTGGTTGAAGTCTAACTCACGACCATACATGGCTTAGGGGATACATTTCTTACCCAAGAAATGCCACAGTAAACATTACTTCTAAAATCAAGGTTTTAAAAGTCAGTTCGTCTAACTCTTTCACACTTTCTCACTCTCTCTCTCTCCTCTCTGCTTCAATCTTTCGAAAAACCGAAAACTGAATTTTCTGATTTATAAATTGGTCTCAAAACACTAATGATTCTTAAAAGCAACAAAGATTACTATCTCCTGGCAAAGAAAATCAACAACAAATAAGTTGTAAAATAAGCAAAATAAAATATATTAGAGAAAATAAAGCCAACGAAAAAAACACTCTCTGGGTAAAATAAAAGTGTCAAATTTTACTTTCATTATTTCACTCGGATGAAATTACACAAATGACGTTGCGACAGGAACAAACATAAATTGGTGCTTCAATGAATACATTTGCCCACCAAAAAAGCGAATCAGAATTTGTACAATTAAGTATGGAACTATAATTATTAGATTTTTCTGGTTAATATTACTAGATAAACTTAATCTTAGGTTAAGACTCTCTTTCGCATCAATCCTTATTCTGGCACAGCTTTCACACTGATCTAGAAAGCTAATTTCTAACTCATTTTGGTGTATCGGAGGATGTAGGCGACTGGGCGGGTTGAAAAAAACTTTACTCTACGAGGATACAAGTTGTTTCACCTGCTTTACATCTGCCTCTGATTGGGGTTGAAATCACGTACCCATAGCTATTCGTATATTATCCATGTCCAGTCCACGAACTTTATGCAGACCAGACTGTGAAGCATGCACTAACTCACCCCTTTAGGACACACGGTGTTTCCCATTATTTCCGAGCGTGAAGGTTCCCTTTTCAAAAGCTGGCAGCGGCAAAGGAGTTGGAGGAGTTAATGCATGCCGACATCTTTCTTTAGCGGAGAAGCCTAATCTCACCCAAAGGAGCCTTAGGAATAGGCAACAATTATATAGAAAATAGAAAGAATGGTGTAAAGACTGGGGTAAAGTGATATTCTCTTATGAAGTTCCCTTCCTCTTGTTTTGCTGCTTCCTATTGAGACCCATGGTGAAGCATCTGAACACTTTCCATATCTGGAACTGCTTTTCAGCTAAGAGAAATGGAGCATTAACAACTATGCCCAAGAACACTACCATAAACTCAAAATGGTACCAAAACGTGCTTCATCAGCATATTTTCACAACAGTTGAGTACCAAAATGGGCTAACTCTAATTTTTAGCATGTTGGTGCACCTTGTCACAAAGCAAAAGCAGTAACAGAACTCCTAACCAAAAATAACATCGAACATTTATGACTTTCATCCGGAAATTCAACAGATTTGCATCAAATATAGAATTTCCCCCCCCCCCCCTCCCTCAAAACTGGCTATTGATAAACAGAAGCCATCCAATAAGTAATGACTGCCTCTCGCCTATAAATCCTATTTTTTATGTGACCCACCCTTTCATCAGCCTATAAGGAATGGCCAGCGTTGTAGTCTACTAATTTAAAATTACACTTTGTATAATAAAACTATACCAGTGTGGCATACCCTTTGATAAAATTTTGCTTTCCTAATTACCAGCCTTAAATAAAAGGCATTTTGCCACATTTTATAATTGTGTCTTTAAATAAGTTACAACCCCAAATCTTTTTTTTTAGAATGCCTGTACTTAAAAACACCCAGTTTCTCTTATAAAATGAGAGTAAAATGTGAAAAAAAATTTCTCACTATTTTTAAGATGCATCCCATTGGTTCATCTAATCTGACCAAAATTATCTAAAAAAAGGTTGAATCTGTTCTCATTCAAAAATTCTAAATTAAAAATCATAAGATCGTAGATTTCAGTCCGATACATCTTCTTTATGGTTATTGTTGTGTCCCCTACATACATATAATTGGCCCTAGAAATAAAAAAAATCTAAAGTTTTGATTCTAGAGTATATCTCACTTCCCTTTAAATCCACGTTTCTTATACCATGACATAAATCTGAGACTGATTGAATCTTTTGCAATACATAAATGGTCCTTCAAAGCTTTCATGCTATAAAAAAGGGATCTGACGAGATCATATTTCCTTTACATCCTTTGAAGTGCAAAGGAATTTTCATTATCAAATCAACTATGATTGTCCTAAATTTAATCCATGATTCCATTACAACTTCGTTTAGTTTCATTTTTTCACGCACTTTTTACTCAGATCTGGCTCTAGCCCCTTTGTGCAGCCTTGGGGCTATAGGCTCTAAATTTAGCCACGCGATGAGCAGCATATCGTAATAATATCTTAAGCTTTGGTTGAAGAAATATTGGAATTCTTGCCTCAGCAACTTTCTAACTAAAAGAAATTTGCTTTTGCACTCTTTTTTTTCTTAAAATATAGTTTGAAAATATTTCAATTTAACAATATTATAACAATCGTTTCTCTTTTAGAAGATTTTTGTTGTCTGAAAATGTCATCGTTGGTTTTAACACCCTCCCTATTACTTCCTTCTCAAAAACCGATGGTAGAGTTGTTAACCCTAATATAATTCCCTGACCATAATTAGGGGGCGTCTGTTTGTACCAAGCTTTTGATATACCTCCTTTAGAATATGGAGATGCTCAGTATGAACTAGAAAATACCAATCATAAGCCGTTTAATCAAGCCTAACCCTCTGTACATATGCCTTGAATTTGCCTTTTTTCCCCAAAGCGTTTTTGACTCAAAATCACCTCACAATATTGGTGAAGACCTGGAATACCCTAAGAGAACTCAATATTGTCGATATTAAATTTATTTGAGACAATAATAATGTACATCAAGCACACCAAGACCAGAATAGGTGTCCATACTAGTGTTCAATTTGAGTGTCTATAGTGTGTTAGTGTTCACCAACACCTTCAACAGATAGTCAGTGACGTAGAATTGCGCCCTGGCCTCGCATGGCCTCATTAAAGTCTTCCAGTTTTACCCCTACATTGGAAATTATGTTCCTTAGGTAAGGTTTCAGATTCACTGCATAGGTGTTGATTGGAAGCTTTCTGTGGTCTTCCATAGGGCGTGATAGGTCGCTTATTTTCGGCAGCGAAAGTGATGTTTCTCAAGCATAGCGAACTTCCAGTTACTAGTTGTTGCCAGTGTCTGCAAGAAACACATCTACTGCTGATCTACTGTCACATTGGCGATCTCTTTGTCCTGCAGGCCTTGTTTCTTCACTTCATGTTCATGCATCGACGAGGAAGCTTGAGTAGATCTTTTCTATACCCAGCGGATTCTCTATTTCAACCCACTGTTTGGTGATGACTCGATTAAACATTAGAGTTGGATGTACATTGCAGAACAGGTGATGTGGAGTGTGTTTAGATTCCAGACATTTTGGTAATAGTTAATGCACTTTCAAATTGCGATCTGTCTGGTGTGTAATTACAAAGTATCTTCTCAAACAGAGCGACACCACTTGTCGCCTCCAGGATTTCAAGAACTGATACCCTGAAAGCAGCCAAGTCATTCCTGGACTCAAAAGCAATGTTCATGGTTGGTAGGGTCTGGTACTCGTATCTTCAACTGACAGTGATATCCTGAACGGAAAAAAGCCAGTGCCCTGCTTCTTTGAACTTTTATCAGAATAAGTCACAACTACTTGCTCAACAGAGTTCATGCTCTCCTCGACGATCTCATCTTGCACCCTGGGTTCAATGTTCTTTCCTGCATCCTTGACAACTCTTGGATTCTGACAGGGTGTTCAGATCAATAATTTCTCGATTATCATGTGCTTTCCAGTTTTGCCCAAACATCTTCTTGCCGACTACGATAACAGCTGATTCTGCTTGCCATTCAGACATGCGGTAGCAGCAATTCAGTTTGTCAACAGTCTCGTATAATTCTGGTCAAACTTTTAGTATACTTTCGCGGATTTGCTGCTATCGGTGTAACAATTCATCATGCTGCTAAGGGATTGTCTGTCGCCATCCGCCACTTCTTCATACTCGGACCCTTACCTTCTCAAGCAGAACTATGATTTTCAACATCAGAGTAGGTGTTACCTCTGTCCATGCCAACATCTTAAAAATCTGCCTGTTTGCTGTCCTCCAAGGATGCAATTAACACAGAATTATTTCTCCTTTCACATTCAACTCTCATTCACTTTAGGTTCTGTATATCCCTGCTTAGAAGCTCCGTCGTTTTCATCTATTTTCTTTCCACTAAATCTTCACAGTACATTTTCTTCTGGATTAATTTGTCTTTGAGGAAGGCCCATTCCTTTTCACTCATTTTCACCACCTTCTTGCGTATTGTAGAGTCCTGGCAGAACAGGTCCATCAACTGTTACATCCTTTCATTGAAGCCTGCTTCTCTCGCTTGCAAACTGTCACTTTGTCCCCGTTTCCGTGTCTGGATCAGAGAGACGAATTCACCGTACTGCTTAATGATGTGTTTCGTTATGTGCCTTGGTGTGTATGGTGCAAAGAATAAAGACTAACCAGTGTTCTTGAACCATCTCTGCCAGCAGCAGAACTGATGCATCCTTGGAGCGCCGAGCTTGCCTGCCCGATTTAGCCGCAGAAAGTAGAGTATATTCTGTATGATATTTTCGTTAGTTGAGAGCATTCCATGTGGGACTTCTGCTTTCTCTATTTAGTCCACACTACACAGTCTTCCTGGGATGAGATCTTGTATCTACGCTAGCCATATCTATTTCAACCTGAAAAAAGATAAATAGTATTATGTTTCTGTAAACAATTATAATATAATTATATATATTCCGTTACATATTATATATACTCTGTTATATATAAATTATAATATATATATATAATTTATATATAATCTGTTCCACTCATTAGTTCACCTGAAAGCATCCCCCCAGGAACGATTATCATGCAAAATTACACAAACATCATACTGTTTGACAACTTTCACACAGTATGTACATGGGGGTTATGATGATCCCATGGACCAAATGCTGGTATTTTCGGATTCTGGTAAGCCTAGACCGTAATATTAAGGGGTGGTTGGCGCATCGAAAGGATGATTTTTTTCCAAATAACGCCCTCCACCCTACCTTAATTGCTACGGGCTATTTTAATGTCGAGAAAACTTAGAGCGAAAACTAACCTGTGCTCATGGCCTTAAATATATTGAAAATATCTCGAAAATAAAATATAAAAACATAATTAGGAAACGCCAGAGACCCCAAGATCTACTAGAGTTAAACTCATAGAGAAGGGAAAGGAAGGACGTCATAAGTAAATGAGTAATGTAGAAGAGGATAGATTAAAGACAAGAATAAGGGGAAAAATTCGTAAAAGGAACATATGTACATAAATAGTCTGAGTAAATCAATAAAGGGGCTAAGAGGTGTCAAGTTGTATAATTTTTTTATCTCTTCTTCCTCTCGGACCATCTCTCTTTTCATTTTTTACTCATTTGGACTGACGTCGATCTTAGTCTTTACTACTCTGCAATTCTTAAATCTATCTATGCCACGAATGAGGTCTTCCGACGCCCATTCCCCATATAATTTCTATTCCATAAATCTAGTTCCAGGATTAGATGGTTACCTTAGACGCACCCACTCGGAGTTTTCTACCTCACTAGCTGGCCGAATCTCGCGGGGGCGGGAGATGAGGGCAAGTAAAGCTGCCTGCATAAATCATGGAGTCTGAGGATGATAAATGAGCGACGGCTGCCGACGCGTATAAATCAAAGCACACATATTGCATAGTATAAATCATAGGGAAATAAATAAAATTAAGATTATTATTAAGTCTGATTGCAATTTATAATAGGAAGCTGCTGTTTCAGATGGCTGAATGCTAGATGGATTAAAATGTCGCTTAATGATGCCTGAATGGCTTCCGCTTTTAGTTACTTCATTTGAAAGTACAGTAAGTTTTAAGGCAGAATCATGAATTAGTCTAATGGCAAATGAATCGTGGATTGTTTAAAATGGCGCTCCTGGATAACTCAATAATAAAAGAATTGAGACATCATTTGATGGTAAGTAATTGGCAGCTGGCAGAGAATTTAACATGGGTTTCGGTAGATAACCAAAAGGCTTTTAAATGCCGTTGGAAAATATTTGAATATTGAAACTTTAAAATACTGTTTAATAGAAAAAAGTACGTCAATGCCTTTGTCCAAAGATAGTTGGCGTGCACCACCTTGAACTGCAGCTTAGGCTGAAGTGGATCTCGAAACCGGGAACACCGAAGTGGAGATGGAAGCAGAAGCCGAGCTTCAAATCAACCAAGTCACCCGGCTCCACGCAAGGGGGGGGGCGTTACGTGGGCAGAGTCTCTGCTCCTCCTCGAGAAGGACGTGGAAACAAAACTGGGCCCCAAAACATGGACATGAACACTGTGCAATAAATATACCACAACACCACAACACACTGCGTATATCTCAAATGCACAAATACTAAAATCAAACAACACACAGATCACTGAATGTGACTTAAATACCAAGCACCAAATCCATCAACGCTCACACAAACATATCCAACAAACACACAACCCACACTCTCACAAACATTACAAATTTCTAGACAATCAAACAAACGAAACAACCACATCAAGCACCTAAAATAATACAAGTAATAACGGGTGTTCCATTAAGACGGATCGAATTTAGCAGGAAATAAAACAGTGTTATTGTGAAAATTTATTGATTTAACTATTGGATCATGTTATTTGAGTCATGGTAATTATGGGTCAAAAATGATATCGCTAAAATGTCCGCCAAGGCTTCGGCGGCACACCTCCACTCGAAGGTCAAAATTTTGATGATGTCTCGGCATAGTTGCTCCTTAATCTCACCACAATGCCTTATTATCTCATCTTTCAACTGTTGAAATGTTGCTGGCTTGTTGACATATATATACCTTACTTTTGAGATGACCCCAAAGAAAGAAATCTAAAGGAGGCGAGTCCCACGATCGTGGTGGGCAATTGACTTCGCTGTTTCGAGAGATGATGCGACCTGGGAAACTCTCACTCAATAAAGCCATTGTTGCATTAGTTGTATGGGATGTGGCGCCGTCCTGTTGAAACCACAAATCTTCGACATCTATAGAATTTAATTCAGGCCATAAAAAGTTGGTTATCATGGCACGGTATCGCTCGCCTCTCACCGTAACAGAATTCCCGTCATTATTTTCGAAAAAATACGGCCCAATGATTCCGCTAGCATTTAATGCACAAAGAACAATAACCTTTTGTGGATGCAGTGAGTTTTCAACAATCTTCCTGGGATTCTCATCAGACTAAATGCGACAATTCTGCTTATTAACGAATCCACCAAGATAAAAATGGGCCTTATCACTAAAGAGGAATTTTGCGAAAAATCATCATCGGCTCATATTTGCTCGTGTACCCAATTGACGAATGAAAAACGCTTCAAATGGCCAGCAGTCTTCAGTTATTTGGTCAATCGAATTTTGTAAGCGTGTAGAGATAAATCTTTTGTCAAAATTCGATGTAACGTTGTTATAGAGAGGTTCAATTCCTGCGCGCGATGACAAATAGAGGTGTCTGGATCTTATGCCACATTTTTGCTCACTGCAGCAATGTTTTCAGCTCAACGGCGTAAACGAGCACGGAATGGGGTTTTCCTATCTGCTACCGAGCCCATTTGTTTGAATTTATGAACAATTTTCCGAATTGAACTCTCGGTTGGTCGATTATGTTGGCCAAAATAAATCGCGAAGTGCCCGAAATGCGTTTCTGTTTGAACGTCCATTTTCGTAATAGGCTTCGATAACTTTAACTCGTTGTTCGATTGTTAAGCTTTCCATGGTTGAAATTGCCAAAGACTGAAGTTGTTAAATCTGAAAGAAAAAAAATCATTAGACTTTTAAACTTGACTAACATTTAAAATCGGTCCAAGTTATTTGAACCCCCTTTATAAATGGACTGAACAAGAAAAGGACAGAAATCGAGCACTTTACAAACAAACATAGACAAAACCACCATCCAAAAAATCAAACTCACAGAAAAAAAGAAAACCTCTCAAATCACAGACTACACAGCAATCAGAACCGACAGAAAACACAAAAAGGGCCTCATCAAATACATAAAAAACAACATCACCTATACACAAACAACATATATACACAAAAAACTGCATGTTTCTAAGTGTTTAACAGTTATCGTTAATATTTCTTCCCCTTCTCGTTAGTCGATATAGTCGCTGAAGATGGTCCTGCAAAGGTTCGAAACGTCCGGACAATAAATGATTAGTGTAATCTCATGGCCACCGGGATGTTCTTCTTCGCGAGCCCTTTGTAATGTGTGGATGTATCCCCTTAAAATAATATTATTTTCCCACCTCCTAAGACCGCACTTCGGGAGAGAAAGCGAACCGTTACTCCACCCCCCTTTACGACCTTACTCTCTTTTCACTCACCGCCAGGTTTCCGTGAAACTCACACCGAGGCGACCTCCGGGCTGTCTCAATCATCTCACGTCCTCCCTATCCCTCGGGTCGGGAGATTAATTTGGAAAATTAGTCGTGAACCGCATTTATGGCTCCCGCGGCTATCACCCGTCTGGCCCCTGATCTCTGACTTTGACACCTACCCGTAAGGAGCCGCTCGGTTCGTCGCGCCCGATAACGAACTTTAAGAAGGTCTCACTCTCTCTCCCTTTTTTGAAGAACTCTGTATATATATGAACCAACTCCAGGCTGAGAGACAGATTTGGTTAGATGCGACTTTCACGAAAGGAGTGAAATTTAATGAGCTCAGTCCCAAGAAGTGTGAGTGACGGTCGCAAGCGACGGAAGAGCTGGACATCACATCCGTATCTTCGGGTCAGGAAGAAGAGTCTCGTGAAGCAACGTCAGCCTTTCTCATCCGCCTTCGGATCAAGGATTAGAGAAACCGTCCTCCGAAGTTCCTCTGGTGACCTCTTAAGGACAAGAGGCCCGTTAACTTGATCCAGCCGAGTGTAGAGAAGTCAAATCCCCCCTTTCGAAGTTCATTCGGTTACCCATGAGGACAGGAGGCCCGCATCTCGCAAACATGAGTTCGAGGAAAGTAGCCCCAACCCCAACCTGCTGTTGCTTTAGTGGTTACTACCCGTGAGTAATCAAGGTCACCAAGACCTGCCCCACCTTACCATCGAGTTTCAAAGGAAGTAAATCATTCATTACCCTCAATCTTCCATTATAACAATTCCCTAACCACGGTTATCTAATTAGTATTCGGAGTTTATGTCCGTCTCATTTATGTACCATTTATATGTTCATATTTATTGTTGTGCCTTTTAAGTTTGTGTGTATTAAAATCGATTTTTGTCATTATATTTGTTATATTCCTTGGTCACAAAGCTGCCGCTATCCATTTTTATCCAAAACTTAAAACAGTAACAGTTGTCGCATTGCTTGGTCTACCCTAGAGCCTGTGTGAGCATATTCACGTACACTTGGTTAAACCTCGACATAGAGATATTGGCTTCAGTCTTTGGGTTTTTCCCTCCGTGATTTTGAAGCACTAAGTTCAAGTGATAGCAGCTGCATTACCAAGAATATCCGAACAACAATATATCTGGACAATTTTCTCCTGATTAATGTGTAGCTACCAATTTTTACGCCAATTCTTGTGTGGTGTGTCTATTTTTTTATAGTTTCTTAAAAGAGGATATTAGTTAAGCGATAATACTGACCGTCTTTTTTTGTGTCGTGAGACAGATTCAGCCGTTAGTTCGTTATTTACTTTTTTGCGTGAGTTTGCCCGATCTTTGCTGGGGATTTTGATCATTTTTTTTAGTGGAATTTATATTTGTTTTTGGATAAAGCTTCAATTGCTCTGGCAGCTTTTTTTCATTGTGCAGAAGCTGGTAGTAGAATAACCAGGATGTCTTCATTCGATCGCTTTCATAAGCAAGGGTAGATCCTAGGCTTATCTGGGAAAGATATAATCGCTTACGTCCAGGAAAAGGAACGTAATGAAGGTGCGGAAAGAAAAGCACAGAGAGAAAACGAAGATAGAAAAGCACAGAGAGAAGAAGAAGAAACGAAAGCACAGAGAGAAGCAGAAATCGAAGGAAGAAAAGCACAAAAAGAGGAAGAAGGAAGAAAAACACGGAGAGAAGAAGAATAAAGAAAAACGCAGAGAGAAGCAGAAAAGAATGAAAGAATTAGGCCTATGAGAGAGAGAGTAGTCGTGACCAAGTTGAGATAAGCTCCGTAGGATCTTGAAATAAACAGGCTCAAGTGTCCTTATTAAAATCCCCGCATACAAGGATGGAAAAGATTTTGGCTCTTATTTAACGCACTTCGAGAAGATCTTCGAAGTCAACAATTGGGATTTAGAATCAGATGGCGTCACTCGGTTACTTCCATTATTAAATCACGTCTTCGCGATATATTCGTCTCGCTACCTTCCGAGGCTACCTTTGATTTTTCAACTCTAAAGGCAGAACTTCTTTCTGCCATTATCATGAATCAACAATTTTATAGGGTAAGGTTTCGCTCCGCGCGAATACAGCCAAGCCAAACCTACAGGCAATCTGGATTTACGCTTCGGCGTCGTTTCCAATTCTGGCTCCATTCCGCCCAAGTATCAAATGATTATGAGTCGCTAGTTTACTTTATCTTAAGGGATCAAGTGATGTCGACCAACCCTCGCGAACTAAAGGCCTTTATAGCGGACAGAAGAGCTTCTACTTTCAAAGAGTGTGTGGAAGAAGCCGACCTTCACGCTTGCAGTCACGACCTCTACCCCAAGGAGGTCAAGAAGTATCATCTCACCTTCACCAAACACAAGTTTGGGTTTAAACCGAAGCCAACCCAACGGCAACAACGGCTTCATAAAAGTGCAGGCACCGAGCAAGTACAGGCCTCACCCGCCGAGAGAACAAGAGGACGTGAAGCCCCCTTACTCCCGACCACGCATAGCAACTACCCCAGTAGACTAATTTTATGCCTTACGTGTGGTACCCCTTTGCACAAAAGTTACAATTGCCCCATAAATTCTCTATTGAGGACCTCATCGAGTCGCCAGGTTCACCAAATCTCTGCTGCACTCTCGCCTAATCCGCCAGCCGAATCGTCAGAGGCCCCTGCTCCCTCTCTCCCGATCAACAGGTAAACTTTCTGTTTAACAAGAGTTTCCCCGGTGGGCTCCAGTTTGAAAATGGCTCAGTAAATGGTTGCCGAGTGTCAACACCGGTGCATGCCTTTTTAGGTTGGGCCACCAGATTCCCAGTGGTACGGTGTCATATACACTACCAGTACTTCACTGGATGGACTGACGTAGTCGCGGCCCCGATGAAATTCTGCTCCATCCTTATCGGAAAAGAGCGCACAGCTCACCCAAAACCCAATTGCTCAGCTGGTTGTTACCAGGGCCCAGGCCAAGAAGGATGTATCGCTTCCGGTACAACTATCGTCCCCAAACATTGAGCTCACCACAAACGTCCAAGTTGCTGAGGCACAGAAGAAATGCCCCACATTACAATACCTGTGTGAACAAGCAAGAAAGAAGGAGACTGAAACGGTGAGAGGCAACCACAAGATCGAATACACCGTGAAAGATGAGTTCTTGTTTCGTTCTTCTGTCGAACTGGAGAGCCCCATGAGCAACGCCTTGTGTATACTCAGAACGTGTATTGAACCTGTTCTCAAGATTGCTCATGATGGCCTAATGGCCAGACATTTTGGTCATAACAAAACTGCACGGCGGGATTTTCAATATTTCTTTTGGCTAGGAGTGGCCAGAGAAATTATCTACTTCTGCAAGTCCTGTAACATTTGCCAGAAGGTCACCTCTAAACGGCGTGTAGCCCCCGCCCCCCTTTTAAGGACCCCAAGAGTGGCTGAACCACTCGTCTGGGTCTCATTCAACCTAATAGGCCACATTCGTCCTCCGTCGCACGAGGGGTACTCCTAAAATTTAATACGAGTCGATTGCGTCACCCGTTTTCCAGAGGCTATCCCCATGAAAAAGATTGACAGCATTTCTTGTGCAGAAGGTTAATGTCCATTTTTTCCCGAGCAATGATCCCGAAGGATATCTAATCCAACAGAGGACATTAATTCACCTCTCAATGGATGGAGTATGTTGGTAAAATCCTTCTCATCAAGCCCCTCTTCACAACGCCCTGGCACCGTTCCGCTAATGGGATGTGTGAGAAGTTAACCGGTACCCTCAAAATGAATGGTACTCAAGAAGGTGTGCCATGATCAGCCCCAAGATTGGCCCCGCCACCTCCTCGTTGCGTTATTTGCTGGTCGCAAAGTTCCCCATAGGAGTTTGGTGTTCGCTCCCTTTGAGCTGTTATATGGGCGTAACGTCCGAGGACCAATGAGTATCTTAAAAGAATTTGGTCCAATCCTAGAATGGATGAGGGAATCAAATCCTCTTACGCGTACGTTTTAGACGTGCAGACACGTTTAGAAAAATGTGCGGACATCGCCCCCTCCGGAACGCTGATATAAATCTAGAGTAATAACGCACCTACTTCTACCTAAAATAAAAGGCGCGTTCATTCAAACCAGCGGACGAAGTACTCCTCTTGCTTCACTCCAAAGCCAATAAGCTCCTCTCCCACTGGAAAGGACCTTTTCCCATTTTAGACCCTCGCGGCCTGGTGGACTATCTAATCGAAACTTCCTCCGGTAATAAAATTTAACACATCAACCTTGTAAAGAAAGACCACCGCCTTGCTTGCCTAAACAACATAGTCGCCCTAGACGAAGAACCCGTCCTCGAAGCCGCCTATCCCGTTGAATCCTTTTGTCTGGTCCAGACGGTGTGCATAGAAGCCGACGACGAGTATACCCTAACGTCTCTTCCACCCCTCAAGCGGAACCTCACTCCAACTTGGACGTGAACCCCAATCTCTCCCCTAATGAGCGGGCTCAATTGCATGTCTTATTGGAAGGCTTTCCCGACGTCATTTCAGAATTACCGGGTCGCTCAACCCAATTTACGCATGAGATTGTGCTCACCGCCCAAGATGCGATAAGGACCAAGCGATCAAGGAGATGCGATCAAAGCCTTCATACCTTCGAAGACGCGAAGTTCATATCCGAGATCGACCTCTGTAAAGACTACCACTAAATGCCGCTCGCCGAGCAATCAAAACGATTTACCGCTTTCCCTACACGAAAGGGGTTATTTCAGTTTACCCGCCTTCCATTTGGGTTGATAACTGCTTGCGGAAGGTATAATCAGATCATTCGTCGATTGTTAGATGGCCTATTGGATGTTACATTTTACTTTAATAACGTGTACATTGCTACTCGTACCTGGGATCATCACGTACAGTCTCTGTGCTCGCTTCTATCCCGGTTACGCGTTACCCGGTTCACGGTTTGCTCGACAAAGTGGCACTTCGCCTATGACACTATTAATTACCTTGGATTTTAGGTCTGCAGGAATCAGATGGTTCCCTAGGACGACAAGGTAATAGATATTTTTAGAAATGCCGTTTCCCAGAATGAAGAAACAGCTTCGTTCCTTTTTAGGATCCGTGTCCTTTTATCGTCGTTTTGTTCCGAATTTCGCTGCCATAGTTACTCCCCTTAACGACATGCTTAAAAGAATGGCCCCAGATCCAATCAATTGGATCCCTTTTGCGGAAGATCGCATCCACCAGTTTAAAGGACAAGCTAATCTCTGCCCCTATCTTGAGATTACCAAATCCTAATAAAACATTCGGTGTTTGTACCGATGCCTCCCAGGATGGCCTAGGATATGCTCTTGTACAATCTGATGACGTTAGAGCGAGATATCATGTATGATATGCTAGTAGGAATCTGTCCCATAGCTAAAAGTCATATGCCTCCATAGAGCTTAAAACGTTAGACATAGCGTGGTCTATTCGTAAGTTTAGTATGCACCTCATAGGTAAAGAGTTTGTTGTCGACAAATCCCTGGCATACTTAAAAAAGCTGTAAGAGCCAAAATGGCCGTTTAATGTGCTGGAGCCTACAACTCATGGAATACCAATTACGGACCCTGTAGCTTAGAGTTCCCATCTGAATAAATTTATTGTAGACATTTTTTTCGCTCAAAAATGTCCTTCGCCGTAAAAATGTCTTTGGATAGGGAGAAGTGTGGAGGTATCCCCTTAGAATAATATTATTCCTTTACCTCCTAAGACCGTAGTTCGGGAGAGAAAGCAAGCCGTTACTCCCTCCATCTTCCGACCTCACCCTATTTGACTCACCGTCAGGTTTCCGTGAAATTCACACCGTGGCTATCTCCCGGAATTAATTTGTAGATTCGCCGTGAACCACGTTTATGCCTCCCGCTGCTGTTGCTCTTCTGGCCCGCTGATCCCTGCCTTTGACACCTCCTCGCAAGGAGACGTTTGCTTCGTCGCACACGATAACAAAGGTTAATAAGGTCTCAATCTCTCGCATTTTTTTGCATAACTCTGGGTATATTTGTACCCGCTCCAGGCTGACAGACAGATTTAGTCAGACGCAACTTCCCCGAAACGAGTGCAACACAACGAGTTCTCTCTTAAGAAGTGTGAGTGACGGTAGCAAGCGACGGAAGAGCTGGACATCACACCCATGTTTTTTGTTCAGGGAGAAGAGTCTCGTGAGGCAACGTCAGCTTTTCTCATCCGCATTCGGATCAAGGTTTGGAGAAACCATCCTCCGAAGTTTCTCTGGTGACCTCTTAAGGACAAGAGGGCAGTTAGCTTGCTCCAGCCAAGTGTGAAGTAATTCCCCCCCTCCACTTCGAAGTTCGTTCAGTAACCCTTGATTACAGGAGGCCTGCATCTCGCAAACACGAGTTCAAAGAATGCATCCCCACACCGCTGTGGCTTTTGTGGTGACCACCTGTGAGTAATCAAGGTCACCAAGACCTCCCCCTAGTTGCCCCACCTTACCCTCGAGTTCCAAAGGAAGTAAATGATTCATTACCCTCAATCTCCCATTATAACCATTCCCTAAACACGGTTATATAATTAGTATTTGGAGTTTAAGTCCTTCTCATTTATGTACCATTTATATGTCCATATTTATTGTTGTCCCCATTTATTTCTTGTGTATTAATAATATATTTTTTCATAGTGTTTTTTATATTCTTTGGTTACGCAGCTGCCGCTATCCATTCAAATCGCACTCTTAGAACAATAACAGTTTTTGCCTTGCTTGGCCTACCTTAGAGCTTGTGGGCTCCTAATCACGTACTCTCACTTGGCCATACCTCGACAGAATGCCTCTCTCATATTCAAACGGTTGAAAATTTCAGATCTGCCTGGAACCTGTCGATCATTGAGGTTTTCACTGTTCTACCCCTCTCTGCGAGTCTGTGGAGGGTTATCCAGCTGGCCTTGAACTGCTTGGCAATGTCGAACATGTTTTGGCCCACGCTTAGGAGAGGGGAGATCTTGATAATTTCACTTCCATTTCAACACCACTACACACAATAGAAAAGACATTTTGTTTAGACGTTCTGGAAAAAGTAAAACTTTAAATTTGTTTCACGTAGCATTTTCTATTACACGCATAAACCTTTCTTTATATTATCCCCGCCCCCTAATTTACAAGAGGAAGAAAGGGTAAACTCGTTTCCTGTTAAGGAAGGGAAATTTAGACGAAGAAGGACCCCTTGAGGCATCTCCCATGTCAAAAGTTCCCCTAAAGGTGGCATTGATAAGAGTAATTGAAGATGGAAACAGCTCTATTTTCTTATGCTCGTAGTAACGGTTGTTCAATATGTTCTTAGCCTAACCAAGAAGGATTAATAATAGAGCAAAGGTTCACTCGGAAACTTTTATTTAATTTTTCAACTTAGTCACCTTTGAGATTGATAAACAATCGTCTCCTTTTTAATTGAGAAATTCCGTCCCTGAATAAAAATTTGATTTTTTCTTGGTAAGAAAGCTTTCAAGCTTACCATTATGTATTTACATTAAAGAATTGGTCCTCTTCCCTGCGGGGGAGAGGACTAAACTAAAGTTTGTGAGTTCCATAGGTGGGCGTTATCGCGATAACGATATCGGGTTATCGGATATTTTTTTCGGCCTTATCGATTAATCGTTATTGCCAATACTTTTGGTTCCAAACTAGCAATAATCGATAATTTCAGTTCAGTTTTTGCATCCAGTTTAGCACAGGGGCGAGCTGCGCGTGCCTGAGAGGCAGAAATATATAGGTCCGCGCTGTGAAGAGGATCCACAAAACATATTAGGAGATGAAGGAGATCCTCACCAGGCAAGGAACTAAAAAACAGTATTCAAATTTTTTTACTATTGTATTATAAAATACGCTATATATAGTCAATAATCAATATTGTATTATAATTTTGGATTTATCGATTATTGATTAATCGATTATCGCGCCCACCTATGTGTGAGTAAGCCCAGGCCTTGACCCTCTGGCTCAAGAAGTATCTACATTAAATCCGAAATGGCTATATCCTATCATTACTGAAAATATGTGCAGAAAAAGGACTTGGAAAATCAAGAAGTATCTTCTTTGTCCTAACAAGGCATATTTTGGTAATGCAAAAATTACTAAAGTGATAACTTTCTATGATCTTTTTATAAGAAGATTAGGTAATACTTCAGATTAGGGGCGCACGGTATGTGGCGCTGTTAGTAGGCTACAATTTTGGGCTACAATATATGTCTTAAGACATTAGACGGTAGCTTCAGATGTGACCAATCACGGCGTTATATTTTTGTTGTTGTTTTGGGAGTTGGTAACCTTTATTCTGAATTATTTACTAAATATCTGTACCTCTGCTCGTTTATAGTTTTTTCTAAGTTAGGTCAGGCTTCATGATGTCTTTTATTATTTTTGTCCTATTTTTTGCATTTCTTATTTTTTGTTTCGCTGCGAACGATAACAGATTTTTACTGGCAACGTCGTAGCTATAAATAGGACCCGCTGCGCAAATGTTTCTATTTTGTCACGGCTTCTTCGTGCTTTAGTTGTGCTTCTCGGTTATTCGAATTCGGGTTTATTAGGCATGATTGCGAAAAACTTTTAGATCTTTTAGAGGCGCATAAACTAATTCAGAAAACTATAAAATGCCCGAAATGCAGTACGAATTTAAATTTTTTAGAAAATTTACTGTTTCGTTGCGATAAAATATATGTAAGCGAAAACAGTAAGCGACAGCGGTGCCGTTTCAAACAATCAGAGCGTAGGGGTACAGTTTTTGCGGGTTCCCATTTAAGTTTAAAAGACATTGTTCAAATTTCATATTTTTCCGTACAAATCGTTTTACGTAGGTAAGTAAGTATTGTTTGTCATTAGGTTACCAGTTTTTTTCGGCAGTAAAAAAGTTGTTGTCTTTCGCAGCTAAACAAAAAATACGAAAAATAAAATAGGAAAAAAACCAGTAAATTCAAGGGGACTGCTCGTAGTGGAGATCTCATTGCGTGGGAACCACCATAGGATGAACCTTAGTTTAAATCAATTGGGGGGTCTGGGGGGCTCTGATATAGTAGATACTCATATACAAAAAAAATATACCGACGTGATTGGTCACATCTGCCGCTACCGTCTCACGTGATAAGACATATATTGTAGCCCAAAATTGTAGCCTATAAACAGCGCCACCTACCGTGCGCCCCTAAACTGAAGAGTTACTGAAGATTGAACAGTTTGTAATTCTTTATGAAGTTTTCAGTATTGACGAATCCATGCACGTTCTTATGGACGTCATTCCTGCAAACACTTCATACAATAAAGCCAATACGCTTTGGCTTAATATTATTGAGCTTGGCCAGCTCAACTGGGGTGCCATATAATGTAAAAATTTATGAAGACAAATCATAAATCAGTCATCCAATGTACCTTTAGGAAGTAGAGTAATCCAGGAATGCATTTCTACCTGCAGTAAACTAATAAGCAAATAGAACATAATCTTGAATCCGAAAAGAAAGTGAATAAATGTTACTGTTACAATCCAATCAAACGTGACAAATCTACTTAATTCGTCCTGCAAAATAAATGAAAAAGAAGTCAATAGGAGCCTATGACTATCAATCAGAAGGAACTATCGAATTCATCACCCTTGGAATGATAATGCTTTCTTTACTCTTTGCAGTGATTGTGAAGATTTAAATCCAATAAATGTTGCCAAACGTTGGCAAAAGGTCAAGTACAAGTGAATATTGAGCAAACATATATTGTAAAACCATATAATAAAGGAATGGGTGGTGTCGATTGTGAAATAATAGAGTCAAGGAAGCCCCACGTAGCTATAACTCACGAGTTCAAAGAACCAGAGAACGGGCCTAAAAAACATGCGAAAGGCTTCGGAACACAGATGTATTTACTTATAGAGGTCTCCCACCCCCCAAGCTTAGAGGCAATTTTGTCTCCCGCCTACCATCTGGAAGAAGCAAATGTGAGGGAAAACATCTGTTATCTCAAATTTCTGGCTGGAAGGCGTCCATCCCCCAGCTCTATGTTAACCTTGGGAGAATCACATCCGTGGCTGGAGGCGATTTTACCTCAGCGTCAGCTGGTATTTAACATCAAGCTCATCCGGATCAAAGCAATACAGGCTCGCAATCGAGCACGAGACACATCTTTTCTCGATTTTGCTCCGCTTTCGGCTCTACGAGCGCAAAAACAAGAAGCTTCCCTGTCAGAATTTCGCCCCTTTCAATTGGCAATTTCCAAGTAACAGCCGTTCTCATTTAGATGCGCGAGTACTCCCTCGTCGAGGTATTACAAGGTTTTGCCCCCCTTCCCGTCGTCGTCCAAGCATTAAATTCTGCAGGACGTCAACGCCTGCAGACCCCATTAATCTGGCTATTCCCTAAATAGTTATTTGTATTTTGGGTCAACGCAACCTTTGAAAAATCAATCCGAGTTTGGTCATTTACCTACCTTAACTGATTAGCTTTCCCTTTTGCCCTACTATCGATCACCAAAGTCCAGGATAATGCAATTTCATTTTATTTCTGTAAATATGTATTTATTTCTTGTTGTGTTATTAAATATTATTTTTTTACTCATTTTAAATAACCCAGAACAGCATTCAACCATACCTAGTAATTAACGGCCAATCTGCACTCGCTTTTTTGTTATTTGCCTGCGTACTTGGGAAACAGTTTCCCTCCATTTATTCCCCCTCATTATCTTACCCCATCATCTGGTAACGGAGCCTAGGTTAGGTCTCTTGTGCCTCCACTCGCTGTATTCTTCACCACTTGGCTAATCTAATCCCCCTCCATAGATAGATATATATTGGCTATACCTTGACATCGATAAATTTGAGATCTCTGTTCTATTCTCATCCTGAAATCAGAGGAAAAAAGGGGTATTTTCCAATTATTATTGCTGTTTTCAACAGAGAAATGCTGAGTTGCTGCCGTGTTTACGAAATCAAATCCAGAACTTCATTTCCTAACAAAGAATATAAAAGTTCATGGTACAGATCCCTTTTAAAGAAGGAAAGAAAAGCTCTTCCACGAAGCAAAGTAAGGACAGACAACACCAACCACCATAATGAATTACACTCATTTTCAAGAAGATTTGTCGTGTGCAAAGAGAATGGAAAAATTCAATGCTCAAAATGTCATGTCACCCAACATCTAAATTCATGTGTCGCAAAATTTTCACGAAAAAAAAATCTAATTTTCATAAAATTTTTCTACATCCTTTTGCGATGGCAACTTTCATATGCCCTTTTGTAATATGGTCATCACTTAATTGAACATTGTTTGTTTTGTACAGAAGTTTTTAATTATTACATATTTAATCAGTATTGGAACTTTAATTTTTGTTATTTATTGTTTATTAACTTCCTTGCTTAGTGCTTGCTTATCTAAGTGTGTGCATGCACATATATGTATGCCCTTACATGTATGTGTACATATGTATGGAAATTAAGGGAATTGACTTCTTTGCCATGTTTATATCAATAAAAAACACTAAGAAGAGCATTGGAATAAAATAAATCTAAAATCAATAATTTTCATATAATCCTTATATCTTAAAGTCTCATGACTCCTTAGAAGGTCATACTTGTATTTTTCATTAAAATATTCAAAATAAAAAAAAAACACTTATAATACATAGGTAACCAAACTAATAAAAAACAATTCAGAAATTAAGTTTAATAAAATGAAGACACAATAAAGGATATTGGGACTAACTGGGTTAATATTTCTAAAAGAACAACCTCTGACCTCCTCAAGTTACTTTGGAGACCACGTGCGATTGTATCCCGTCATAGAAAACGCCACTTCTGGTTCGGGAAAATTCGAGAAGTTTTTACTGCTGAGCGCATTGAAGAAGTATCCACTAATCCTGTGAAATTGTCCCGAGCTTCCCCCTCTCCCGGTGACGTGGCGAGATAGAGCCACTATGCTTCTCGTGCCTTGTTGTTAAATAATGAATTGACGCTGCCTCCGGATTAAGATCCCTGGAGCTTGTGACTCCTTTCTCCAAATTGCCCCTTCCCCTTCCTAATAACACATATAAATACTCGGTTTTGATTATAGATCGAGGAGTCCCGCGTGCACCCCAAGGTCGTCCTCATCGTCTCGAGTCGAAGTCGTGTGAGCGTTCATCATACAACAAGACTTTCTCGGCCCTAATTATACTACAGTCAATTGGGAGCTTCTCTGATCAGGAAAACTTTGGATTTGCCTAACAGTCTCCCTACTTTTGATCAAACCGAAGAAAATCTGCATCGATTACCTTTGAGGAAAAGAAGTTTCCTCTTCCAGTGGAATTACGATAATTCTGACATTTCCCTTCGAACCTCATCTTGAAGATTGGCAATCTTCATCGGAAGGTTTTCTGATCGTGCTCCACATGCCTCATTCGGACCGTGCCCCACTTGCATCATCGGATCGTTCCCCCACTTGCCTCGTCGCAAGAAGAGCCTTCCTCGAAGTCCCCACCCGTAAGACTGAAACCCCTTCCATAATTAGTATTGTCAAGTTCCCTCTTTTGATCTGAGTCTAGTAATTCTATTTGAGAATCCCTCATCATAATAATTATCTAGAGAGTATTTAAATTTAAATAATCCCCTTTTGCCATTTTTTTTTAATTCTTATTTTGCTGCTTGTAAAGAAAATTATATTTTTGTTAATTCATCTTTAAATAATCTTGAACGATAATCTCGGCCTATTCAAGTAAATCTCGCCAACCATTTATGCACTTCGTCTAATTATTTAGAATTTGAAACCCAACACCTCAAGTTTGACCTCCTAGTTGACCGTTAATCCCTCCGAACATTCCTTATATGGTTTGCGTTGCACTAGGTGATTAAGTGACCCCCCACATAATATAGGAGTAGTGTATGATATAGAAGGGTGTTCTGCAACAATATTATTTTAGCATAGAAAATTTGGAGGGGGGTTTCAGGATGATTACAAAAGGGAAACAATTTTAATTTCTAACGGTGTGTCCATTTTAATATTAAGCTACTTAATACTTAAGTATAAAAAGCTGAGATAAGGGATGAACTAAATTATTACAATATGGGTGCTTACTACCCTAATCAAAAGACTGCGATTTCGTTTCAAACGAAAGTGGAATCAAGTCATCCTTTAGAAAGACAATTGCTTAAAGTTTCCTGAAGTCACGTTTAAGTAATTTATTTCTCACAAAGGGGCAAAATAAATTCTTTCTGAAGCTTTAATGGTACACGTAATAATAATTTCCTTAGCGTTTTTTCGGGTTCTGTTGCTAGTTTTTATTTCTTTGGGCCTTCAAAATACATCTATTACACTGGTCTGCGTCAAAAATGTACCTTAGGATTTCTATAGTGTTTCTTAATAAAATTGACCTCCTAAATCCGAATCTGTCATCCGTTTTTTCTCTATCACCTCCAGTTTTTGCGATACAGGGGGTGATAATAATTTTATAGTTTATACATCTCCTATATTACATCAAATTTCAATAGTTTTTGCACTGCTCTATTCGCAGTAAATTTTGTGTACATTTTAAGTAATTATGCAAATAGGTTTATATTTTGCAGGTTAAAAATTGCTTAGCATTATAATAATAAGAATAATAATAATAGTTGTTGAGTTAAAAATGAACAGAAAATGTAAGAATAGCTCCGACAGATTTTGCTATGTTTGCGGCAAAGTGAATTTTCCCGAGCAGCAAAGTACAATCCCTCCTGTAATTAAATCTTTGTATCATGCATATTTTGGAGTAAGGCTAAGAGATCAAGATAAAAGTTTTGCACCACATATCTGCTGCAAGGGATGCTACATAAGTTTAAGACGCTGAAGTCAGGGTGAACAGAAGTCCCTCTCTTTTGGTGTTCCCATGGTGTGGAGAGATGGCAAGGACCACACTACGGACTGCTATTTTTGCATGACAAATCTCAAAGGTGAGCATTGTATCAAGTATTTAAGCTTTCTGTATTATACTTGCTCCTGAAAATGTCATTATTATGCAAAGACTTAGCATAAAATTAAAAACTAGCATAGTTCACTTCAGCATGAACATATCCTTTACTAAACATTTATGTACTATCTGCAACTCCAAATCAATTCCTTTATGTAATATGCAATTATATTTTCCACAGGTATAAATAAGAAGAATAAACATAGTGTGGCATATCCGGATGTTCCTTCTGCCATCAAACCCCTGCCCCATGGCCCAGGAATTCCTATACCTTCTCCCCCTGAATATATAGAGGTACATGAAGAGATTAATATGGAAGTTGACCAAGATTATGACACATCTGAGTCTTATCAGGTTTCCACACATGATATGGTCGCAAGACCATTCACTCAAGTTCAGTTAAATGACCTGACCAGGGATCTGGGGGTTTCAAAGGCGAATACACAACTTCTTTGCTCTTGACTTCGTGAAAGTAATCTTCTCGCTTAAGAAACAACATTTAGGGGGGTACAGAAATAGAGAACAAGAGTTTCGAAGCTATTTTTTACAGCATTCTTCCAGCTTTTTAGTATACTGTGCCAATATTAAAGGACTTGTTGAGGCCCTTGGAATTCCCTACAACCCATTAGAATGGAGACTGTTCATAGATTCCTCCAGTAGAAGTTTAAAAGCTGTGTTACTGAATATTGGTAACAAGATAGCTTCCATTCCTATAGGCCATTGAATCCAACTTACTGAAAGTTAGGAAAATATGAAAAAATTGCTGGATGCATAAATTACTCTAGCTATAAGTGGAGGATATGTGGTGACTTAGAGGGAAGATCATTTTACACTTGGCATTTCTAAGCTTTTGATATTGACATTTTCATTTTTAATTGTTAATACTAGTATACACCTTTTGGTCAACTTACATTTTACAAGAATGCAAATCTGGAAATTCTGAGTCATTTTTTAGTTATATTTTTTGTTGAAGTGTGTCCCTATAGGTTAATGCATCCTATTGGGTTAATGGGGAACTTATCCTAATTGAGAAGGTATACCACACAACTCAATAAACTCAAAATTAGATGTACATATATCCAATTAGTTCCAATACGATGATTTAATGCATCGGCATACAGGATTTTTCAGTACATATTCATATTCTTATTGTTTTAAGAAATATTACTTTGAATTTGTTTTTAGAAATATTACACTGAATTTACATACCGTGCTAAATCTTTTTCAGGTAGTCTCTCTTACGCTTGGGACGCAAACAAGCTACACGAAGCATCCCTGTTTCCTATGTTTATGGGACAGTCAGCAGATAGTATGCACTATGAGAAGAAGGTTTGGCCTCCACGAGAAGCATTTAGAATTAGATCAAACAATGTGATAGCTGAACCTTTAGTGCCTCCTCCAAAAATACTCCTCCCTCCACTGCATATAGAGCTTGGCATAATGAAAAATTATGCCAAAACCCTTAATAAAGTAGGCCAAGCTTTTAAATTTCTTCTTCAAAAATTTCCACAAATCAGTGACGCTAAGCTCCATGGGGCAATTTTTGATGGACTTCAATTCAGGAACTTGATCAGCAATTTGATGCATCAATGAAGGACATAGAAAAAGATGCCTGGAAAGCTTTCAAAGCTCTAGTTAACAATTTTATAGGCAATAAAAGAAGCCTAGAAGAATATGTTGCCCTGGTCAATCAGCTCTTAACAAGTCTCAAACATTTGGGAGCTCGAATGTCTATAAAGATACACTTTTTACAGTCCCATCTGGATTATTTTCCCGACAACTGCGGGGATTAGATTAAAGAACAGGGGCAAAGATTCCACCAGGAAATAAAAACAATGGAATCCAGGTACCAGTGTAAATGGAACGGAAACATGCTTGCTGACTACTGTTGGTGTTTGAAGCGTGATGCACCAGATGACAGGCACAAACGAAAATCGTCAAGGGCGTCTGTTCTTTGAAATTATAATTATTTTCTTTATAATGTGGCATTCTTTTATTTGTGGTTTATTAAAAGAATTATAGTTTACATACGTGTATTCCTGTTTATATGATATAACAGTAATAATGCATTATTAGATAGAGAAAGTTTTTTTTTTTTAAATTCAGAAAAAATGAGGTAATCTCAATGAAAATGGTGTATGCTGTACTGAGAAAATCTGACCTGATTAAACAAATATACATTCATTTTTGAGCTCAGAAGGTTGGATTCATTAAGAAACCACAAAGAAATCCTGATGAACATAAAATTTTTTTTCAAACGCAGGCCTGTGTTATATATCACGTGTTATGTGTTTTCAATTATTACAAAAAAAAGCACGTGCCTCCTACTACTAGAAAAAGACTTGTCTTGTCTCTCACTGGATAAAAACTTACACTTCTTTATTTAAAAGGCTTCTTGAATCAACCTTTTTGTAGATTGAAGATGGTAGCTCTGGCGATGAACGTCGTGGTCATTTTAGCGAAGAGCCCTTAATGACAGAGATTTAAATCCACCTCTTTTATTTATTTTATTATAACGCTAAAAGAGTTCGCCCCTATTTTCATGTTACTATATCTCAAATTTTCTTTCTTATGCTTTAATGGTACACGAAATCATAATTTCCTTAGCGTTTTTCCGGGTTGGGTTACCAGTTTTCATTTCTTTGGGCCTTTAAAATCCATCTATTATATATCAAGTTCCATGTGATTTTTAATTATATATAAATATATATATATATATATATATATATATATATATATTAGTGTAGATGGGTAGCAAGCAGTTTTTCTTGAATGCAAATTTTGATGAAGACCATGGTATATTTCGCCTTAGTCAATTTTCTTTGGCACTTTCTATTCTTCTAACTGTCTTTTTATTTCATCTTATAGATGTTAGATCACTTGTTCTGGACTCATCTCTTTTAAATAAATGAATTTTGTAAAAAAATAACCTAAATTTCTGAGTTTCCGATCTTATTCGATCATCTTTGGAGCGTCTTTATGTGAGGGAGATTTGGCAGTGGCATAAAGTAAATTAATTTGAGTTTGACTTAGAAAGAGATTTATTTTGCTATTAGCCTGATAAAATGCCTAAATAAAACACAAAATTTACTGATGATCTTCATAAAAAAATACATTTCTGAAAAGAGTTTGTGATTATCATGATAGATTTCAGTGTGTCTATTGTTCGTTTGCAGATGTAGTTGTTATGGTGATTGTTTCAACATTAAGATGATGAGAAATCTTTCAAACAGAAAGATAGGTTGGTATCATCTGCTAGTTCTTTCGCATTAACATATTCTCCTAAAGTGTTCATCCACTTCACGAAGAACTGTTAATTGCTGCTAAAGAGGCAACCTGTGCATTCTCTACCCCTGCTTATACTCAAACTTCAAAATAGTTGAATGTTCATTGAAACTGTTCTCTAAGTTCTTTAAACCAATTTTAGTCTTAGTAGAAATATAGAAGAAGCTGTCATTATTTATTTAGTTACACCAATGGAAATTCAGAAGCTTCTTAGAAGATTTGAAATAGTCAAATATTTTTACCATAACAAATTATGCTTCTAATAAACAAGGTGTGCTGTCCAAAGACTAGCGTGCTCTCACTTATTCTGATTTATGACTTTACGTCTTTCAAAGCTTTCAATAATTCTTGGTTTAACCTTCAGAGGACTTTGGCAATTATATCATTCTAAAGAAATTGTAGAGCTACATAAAAGGTTCAAATTTCGTTAGAATCGGCCGAATAGTTATGATGTGATTGCTAAAACAAAATAATTTCCGGCCTTACCTTAGTATGATCTTGGCAATTTTCATCATTCGAAAGATAATTTAAAACCACAAAAGGATTTCAAATTTCGTTAGAATGAGCAGAGTAGTTACAATGTTATTCACAAAACCATAAAAATAAAACGTGGACCAAATGACCGACCGACATAGAGTTGCACGCAACTAAGCGCACAGGAGTAAAAACATTAAAATTCGTTTCGTTGTCCTCTATATTGTACAAGAAGTATTTGTTAAGATTAAACTTTTAGTCTGTTGTTACTTATTAGAGACCATACTTTATCAAAAAGTTGTTGGATTTTGTGGCGATAACTGTAACATAAATTTTGGGTATGTAATAAGGAAAGGCATAAATATCGTTTACACCCGGCTAAAGAAAGAAATGGAAAGAAATGTTGGTGTTGGCTGTGGTGCTCATATTTTTCACAGCTCTCATCAAGTTGCTGATGATGTACTACCGTTTGAAGTACAAAGTCACGTTACGATAAAGAGACTACTTGAGGATGACTGGGCGGAAATACCATGGGGTCTTTTATGGCCAGATAAATAATCTGTTTAATAAAACATTTTGTGGGAAAACCAGGACAAATGTTTTTGATATTCTTTTAAATTTAAAAAATTAAAAAAGGAGTTAAAAGAAAAACAAAATAATACATTTCTACTCGAAGGAGCTAAAGAACATTGTAAAGTACAGTCTATGAGAATGGAATTCTCAATGCTATTATAGTAATACAAGAATTTACCAATTTTTATGATCACTCCTTGGCTTACATTGCATTTTGGGAGATGCGCTTTGGTGGAGCTGAATCCTTTGTTTGGATAAATAGTACAGACATTGCCTGCCGTGAATTCAAAATATCTGCTTTTCCTCCTCTTAAGGATTAATATGGTAAATAAATTTTAGAATTAACTTCGATAACCTAAAAATATATGAAAAAACAAATAAAACCCATCACTTAATTTTAATAATTTTTCTATTTTTACAGAAATTCACTATTTGAAATTCTTTTTGTCTTAAAACTTAAAAAAACTTTAAAGTAACAAACGGAGTTATTCTCAAACTTTAATATTTTATGAAATATCGCAAAATTTACCACCAATTAAAATATAGTGTTATGGATATTGATAGGACTTAGTTTATCCTTAATAATAATTAGATATATAATTTTTATTTAAATAGAGCCTAGTATTCTACGAGTTAGGTTATCTACCATTGATGCACTGTAGAAATTTTTAATATATATTTTCTATGCGAATTCTTAGGTATTTTTTTTCATCTACTTAGGTTATAACAATTATTAAGAAAAATTAAATTATGATGAATTAGGACTTAATTTATCTGTGATAATTTTCAAATATCATATATTTTTGAACTTAAATATAGCTCAACTATCTATGTACTAGATATTTAATTAACGAACACTATTGTACAGTATAAATTTAAAATATATAAAATCGAGGAAAATTTCTTTAATTTCTGGAAATTTAATCTGGGTATGTTTCATCATATTTTACAATTAATAGTGTACTATGAAAAAGTTTAAGGGAAAAACTAAAATTATTGTGAGTTATGACTTATTAACTTATTCATAAAACTATACCTCATATAGAGCCTTGGTTATTTATGGGGTGGTTATAGAAAAGTCAAAAAATATGATTGGAACTCACTTATTTCATTCTTGACATAATACAAATTAACATTTTACGTATATTATATCAATAAATAATCTTTGATGTGTCCTCCTTTTGCTTTTATAACCGCTTTTATGCAGTATTGCATATTATGCATTAATTGGGCCAACCTTATGCCATTAAATGTGTGCTACTAACGTTTATTCCTATTTCTTTTAGTGATTATCTTAGTTTTGTCTTATAAGTGGTAATTCTTTTTTCATTTCTCCGAAGAAACAGATTCCTGATGCTCAAGAAACTCAAAAAATAGCAAGAAAATTGAAATGCTTGAGAAACGGTGTCCAATCAACCATTAAAAGGTAGAATACGACCATTTCTTTCATAAACCGTGATGTTCAAGGTCGGAAAAGACAACTGCGAAGGAAGAGAGCTTGCCTGAAAAGGACATCCCTGGTTGATAAGAAAATAACTTCTGATTTAGCTGCTGAGTTTCGGGCAGAAACAGAAAAAGAGGTATAAAGGCACACAGTAAGAAGAAGGTTATTTAAAGTTGGACTCAAAGGCTAGAAGGATAGAAAGAAACTGTAGCTACCTCAGGTGCACAAAAAGAAGCGATTATCATGGGCAAAATAGCATGAAGATTAGTTTGATGAGGATTGGCCAAAGTTGTTTGTTCTGATGAAAGCAACTATGAGGTAGGTTCCCCACATTAGTTTCTACCAATTTATTACGCTTTTACACATCTCTATTGCATACCAAAAACGATCAGTAAAATTTGTATTTCTCCTCCAATTTTGTGAACCCCTGCAGCTGTTTATGTTCACCGAAGTATTGGGCAAGCCATGATCCAAGATCTGTTGTCCCAACATTCAAATTGGGAGGTGGCAGTGTAATGCGGCTGCATGGCGTCTTCAGGTTCAGGATTGTTGTTGAATTGTGATAGAAAAATAAATTCCAACACTCACCACAGTATGTTAGACCAGGTTTTTGAACCTTCCTATAGGTAAGATTTTTAATGATGACAAATCAAATGGTGTAATCTTCCAACAAGACAATGTTCAATGCCACACATCTAGAATCTCAAATGGTTGGTTTAAATGGACCGTAAGGTCTCCTAGGGTACTCTCTTTTCTTGTAACTCCTTGTAATTCATAAGTGTAAGGGACATATATCCATCTCACCCCCAATTTATTTTAAAGTTAAAAAATTTTTAGTAACTGGTGAAGAAATTATTTTTATTAGCCATTTCACTTAACAGTAATGCTAACGAAGTGAGGAATAGTAGCACTTGTAGGTCAGAATAATATGTTTCATTTTAGGTTGCTTTTATGAAATAAGCTCAACTACATATATTATGGTTTTTTTACCAGCTTATTTATAGTTTTATGGGCTTTTTATGTTTGTATAGTCTATTTTCCAACTACTTTGAATTT
This sequence comes from Ceratothoa steindachneri, assembly GCA_963969495.1. Lineage (NCBI taxonomy): Eukaryota > Metazoa > Arthropoda > Malacostraca > Isopoda > Cymothoidae > Ceratothoa > Ceratothoa steindachneri. Next base: position 142,790,107 of record OZ018321.1, on the reverse strand, counting down.
ACCACACAGGCAATTGAGTTGCAAAGTGCCTAAATTATTTTTTTTATATAAATTTAGGGTGCAAAGGAAAAACATGGAATTTTTTTATTTTTAATTGAAGATAAAATAAAAAATTAATATAATATAAAACACCCAAAAATCCTTTTTCAAAAAAAAAAAAAATTTAACTTTTCAAAGTAAGAAAAAAATGCTTTCTCAAAATAGAAAATTTACGTACTCTTTAAAGTAAAAACCCAATATTTTGAACTATAAGAAAAAATAACTAAAATTCCTGTTATTTTTCTTCATTTGATTGATTAAAGCATTTCAAACAACATGGTTTTTTTTACTCTACATATTCCAGGGAAACCATTTTTGCTTTAATCTGAGCTTCTTTTCTTCCTGCATTTTTTAAAAGGACTTCGTAACACATTTTGCATCGTCTTCTTACAATCTTATTGTAATTCCGAGGGATTTCAGTCAGTTTGTGCTTCCCCGTTCATTGTCGTGTCGGAAATTTTTCATCTTTTCCAATCCAAAATTTTGTGATACAAGTATCAAAGCTAATTTTTTGTCTGTGTTGTAAAATCTGTTGTAGATTATCAACGTATTGAAACTGGCAATACTATTTCAGCTTGAAAATAACTTTACGGTACCATTTGATACCCTTGAATGCTAGATTGTAATCATCGATCATTTGATCCGATAGATCAATGCCTCCCTTGATTCTATTATTTAACAGAAGGCTTGGAGATGAACTCTCCTGAGAGATTCTTTTCGATTTAGTGCTCAAAATTATTTGAATGGAATGTTGAAATCATACTAACTTGTTTCTTGTCTATATATTTGAATATACTAATCCCATTTGAATGCATGGCTCCCAAAATGTTTCCTTTTGTCAATTTGGCTTTAGTTAATTCCAGTAGTCCTTTTCTATTTTTAGCGAATTTTACCACAGAAGTCTATATTTTTATTTTTGGAGAAATTTGGCTAATAGGATACTGCTATGCCAGTTCTCAGTAACTAGACATCTTCCTCGATTGAGAAGAGGTTTACAAAGCCCATTGACTAATGCGCCTGTTTGATCCAATTCTGGGATAAGTTGAGATGAACCTGAAACACAATAAATTTGTCATTCTAGACAAAACCACTTGTGTCACACAACTTAAACATGTTTCAGCATGTGCTTAAAATACCTTTTTTTTTGCTATATATTACAATGGTAAACTCTGATAAATGTGTAGAAATCCGAAATCACACGATTTCAATTAAAATAAGAAAAAAAAGTGAGACGCACAAGTGTACGTTGACACACAAGGAAAACATTATTCCCGGTACGTGTGCGATACACATGTGTGCCTCAACGGGAATATATATCTTTAAAGTTTGTTACACCATGTGGTCGATTTTTTTTAGTTTGTTACCAAGGGCTTCAAATATTTGTATAACTTAGGGCCACACCAATTTCTAATCAAGCTCACCCAACAGGAGTTATCTTTGAGATCTAGTATCCCATGTATCTGTCTTCGGCATCCCAAGACAAAGGGACGTGTTCCACATCATAGTTACGTAAATATATGTAAATACCTATCGGTAGATAATTCCTTGGAACAGAGAGAGAGTTTGTGTATTTTTGTGATGAAAAGCGTAAGATTTTACTACCCCAGTGCAGGGATAAATAAACACAGCGCGTCCACCAATTGTGCGCCAGATATCAAAGTGAGATGACGTTTGTGTCCGATCATGTCAGGATCGAACCCATTACCGCTCTTCTTGATGTAGTAGGATGGGTGATGTGGGTTTCAGGCAATATAGGCAATTTCCTTCTGTGAAAAATCGAGGTAATAGTAAAGGCAAGCGTATAGTATCAAAGTGTAATTGGGATACCATAAGTGATTAAGGTACCTCTGGTCAGTGGAATACCGTGGGTGAATTGGATACAGTTTCTGAGTGGGATAACATGACTGATTGCGATACTACGCTCAGTTGTGATCCGCCGACTCATTGAGATATTACGGGTGGATGGAATAGCGCTGGTGATTGGGATACCACGGGTGATGGTATTGATCTGGTGATTAGTTAACGCCAGTTATTGGGAAATGGCTGGTGATTAAAATTTCGCAAGTGATTGGGATATTACGAGTGAGTGGGATACAGCGATTGAATGGGAAACTGCAAACGACTGGGACATGGAGGATTGATAAAATACCACGAGTGACTCTGATATGGCGGGTGAGGCGGCTATAAAGGTAAAATGGATATCGTTAGTGAGTAGGATCCTGCTGTGAGTTGGATATCTCAGGTGTAAAAACGTTGGTGACGGGGAAAACGCAGGTAGGTTTGATACAGTGGGTGAGTGAGATACCCCGTGTTAGTGGGATACCTTGTGTGAGGGAAATACCGCGTTATATTAGGATGGCGACGGTGTGAGTGTGATACCGCGGGCGACTATTATATTACGGATAATAAATAACGCTAGTGAGTGGCATTTAGCGCGTGACTAGGATACCGCGGGTGAGTGGGATGCCACAGATGATGGCAATACCAAATGTGGGTGTGATACCGCTGGTGAATTTGATACGGCGGGTGAGTGGAAACCCATAGCAATTTGGATACCGGTGGTGATAGGGGTTTCAGTATGAATCATATTCGACCAGTGATAGGGATATCGCGAGTGATAGAGATAGCGAGTATGTGTGGGAAACCACGGGTGATTAAGATACCGCGGTTGAGTGAGATACTGTGGGTGATTGTGATACTGCGAGTGATTGGGGTACCACGAGTGATTGAGATGCCTCGCTTGAATGTGATACCGTGAGTGAGGGCAATCGGCGGTTGGGGTGGATACCACACGGGAGACAGATATCGTTGTTAAGTGGGGTCCAGCGGGTGGGTTGGATACCACAGGCGATTGAGATACCGTGCTTGAGTTGAATACCAGGGTAAGTGTAATATTGTTGGTGCAGCCCGTGACTAGTCACTTTGCATTGCACCGTGTAATTTCTGTGTGTTAAGGTGAATGGATGCGCGCTTGGGAGTTCATGCTGTAGAGGCAGGTGAAGATTGTGTATCCTCTTGCCATGGTGTGGATGGATTACTTTGATTGTCAGAATGTGATTGGTATGATTGTTTTCAGTTGTGTTTGTTGTATTTCTCACCTGCTGCAAGAAAGGTATGGTTGAATTTAGTGCCAGCATGATTACTGTAGGTTTTCTATTTAAACGGACTGGTAGCTTGTGGATTGTAAAGAAGAGTATGAAGTCGAAACGGGGATAAGGTTCTGTCGCACCCAGAGTTCTTATCTGGCGCTGTTCTTCTCGAGACTCAAGCACGTAATTTGTATGTTGGGTGAGGATTTTGATATCAACATTACTGTAGGGTGTGATGTTGGGATCTCGGGAAATGATTTCACGAAAGAAAAGTTCAGAAGTGTAGGTGGGGAGTGAGCACGAAACGCCGCGGCGCTCCATTTGGTAATGCGATGGTTTCTTAATAATCATTTCCCCAATTTAAATCGAGGTAGGACCGTGGGCTTATCTAGATTTGTAGGGAGATATCTTTAAAGAAAGTGGTGAAGGTAGAGGATGTGAACATGTGTAGCAGAGATATATCCGCCTATGAGCATTGGGGCCGGATTGGAAAACTGCGAGTGTTAGGTGACACAAGCCCGAAAAGGAAAGATAATGAAGATAAATGAAAGGGGTGCAGAATAAGTAGATAAGGCTGGAAAAAATGTAGACATATTTCAACCGACCATTACACTGGAGCCAGGAGGGGGGGGGGGGTAAACAGCTCCCCTACCCAACTTGGCGAAAGATGGAAAAACTGAAAATATCTATATGGGATAAAGTCTAGGTGATGGCAATCTAGGTTGAGACTTTGTGATGCGAAAAGAATGAGTTTTCCTAGTATTAGCGACCCTTCGGATTTAGCAGTCAAGTAATCATTGCGGTGCTTGGGTGGACGACGTTACCACTCATATCCAATCCCGGCTTAGTACCTTCTCAATGTGGGCATTCTTTAATTGTTTATGCCTAAAATATATATAATGAAGCGTCACCCGGCTTTTTAAGCTTCCTTATTCATTAAGATGTGCTTTGCTTCTCGACAATAGGAATTGCCTTGCCTTTGATGCATCTTCATTGACGGTCCATACTTTAATTTCAAAGCTGTGTTGCATGATAGAACTGAGAAGTATCCATATCTTCTTTTTTCTCATAAAGACCAGCTCAATGATGAATACACGAGCGTAAAGTCATTGCTAGACGCATTGAACTATAAGTATGGCTGAGATGTTTTTGGAGAGTTCGAAATGGTGGCATTCGTGATGGGTCAATAAGGCAGCTTTATCAATTCTTATGAACGATTTATCAGAGTTCTTGATAATGAATGTGCAGAGTTTAAATTCTTTCAAGCCTTCTTCCTTAAGTAATCTGCCGTAGAATCCAAAACCAGTGACTTCCTCGAAAAAAAACCTGATGCATACGTAATTCGTGTATAATCTAAATGGGAAGTAGAATACACCTTAGCCACAGTGGTTCGAGGTCTCCTACGAAATCACTAGGCCAAAAACTATATGGAGCTGATTGACACTCATGAACGCTCTAGGATCAAATCTGATATTGAATATCGCTGAAAGTACATATCATCAACGATCATCTTCATAAGTAAAGGAGAATATGGACGCGTATTAGAGGACCAATGCAAGCGCGTCGGTCAGGATATATTAGAGTTTGAGCACCGCTACCAAAGGAGTGTATAACGAAAAGATAATGAGAGACTATGTTGTATTATAATTTTGTACATCCGATTTTTCTTGTTATATCATAAATGACTTGTAAACTCAATAGATGACATTACAAAAATCACCTGTCGTCTGCAGTTGACAATTAATAGAGCACCGTGCTATGCGTATCTTTTTGTGGAAAGAAGGATTTCGTTCATCAGAAATTAAGAATCGTTTACAAAATGTTTTCGGCGATGATTGAAGACAAGCCATAAAATTGGAGAACGAGTTCAGAAATAATTGTTGAAAACATCTAAGCCGCGGATGAATTAGTGATGTAAGAGAGAAAGGAGGATATCCATACGAGGTAATGTCCTAAAGATTTTTTTCACCAAGTCGATCAAATCATGCGCGACAAAATTAAGGTTTCCGCAAGCTGGGTCCATAACTTTAGGGGCCTGAAAAGAAGATAAAGAGTATTGATATGGTTTAACAATTAAAAAAATCCCTACCTTACACTGAGGTAAATTTTTGGCAAAGAGTGAACATACCTGATGCAACATGATCTCATTTTTTAATACAGAAACTAAAAATCAGTCGAAAGAGGAGGGTGACTCCTATTAAAGCTCGTGTAGTTTAATGCCGAGGTCAGCTGATGATTACTGACTTTTGGGATTGAGAGGGCAATGTTCTTTCTAATTACGTCCCTACTGGTTCTACCATCAATGGCAAATCATAAGCTGATATATTAAAATTCTTATTGATACAGTCACTTAAAAAAAAACATAGAAAGTTCTAAAACGGTCCTTAATTAGGGAAAAATATACAAACCAACATACTGCTCACCTGGAAAAGAAACCTTTGGGTAATTTAACTATTAAAATACTAGTATATCTATAAACATTATTCCAATGTTTTGACTCTTAGTGACTTCCGTTTATTCACAATATGTACTTAAAGAACCTACATATAATGAAATGTAAAGAAGTAAATAAATACGTGGATTATTTAGCCCTTCAAATAACTTCGAGTTAGGTATGAATCAACTTGTCCCAGGCAGAAGAAAATGGATTGAGAAAATTGTATGCATAAATGTCCTTAATAATTAAAACTTCAGCAATATTTTGTAATTAAATATTCATAAAATTTCAAGATCTTTAATAATAGCCTGCCTACATCTGAAATGGGATTTATATAATATTATTTTATGAATTTATGTGAAGGAAAACGGCAAAGTTTGATTGCTTTACAATTGGAAATAAGCAAATTTCAAAATTCAAAATATTATTATCGATGTCGCGAAAACACAGACTGAAATAAGTGTTTTTTTAATGGCGCCCATTTGGCGACTCTGAAATGGATGAAAATTGTTTTTTATCTTATAAACATAGGAAGTTTGAGAGCAAATTACCAATTAACTTCACTTTGAGTCATTATTTTTCACATTATTACTCAAAGATCTAGCCGGATAATAACGAAGCGAAATATGCATTAGCTGAAAAGTTTAATGATCTCTTCCTTTCGCATTAAAACTCTAAATTGTGCAAAACCTGGTAGGTCAGGGAGTAAATTTCATTTTTATTCACTGAATTTAATTAATAAAAGGTATATCTTCATACCCGATGCTGGATTTTACAACTTCCCCTCAAAGCGAGGGAACGGTAAAATCTAGATATTTATGCAAGTTTAGTGGTTGGGAAAATCATGGAGAATCGCATTCCTTCTTGATTTTGAGTCCACAATGTACGAATATCACCACTGCATTTTCAAATCATTGGTTTTCGTTTCGGAGCTTTTGAAAAATATGGATCCTAATGGAACCATAGGAAGAATAAGGGTCTATCTGGAGACAGCCCTTTTGGGCATAAGTCGCCGCAAACAAACAGCCTAGTTTTAGGCTACTTTAAAATAAAAATTTGAAAAAGAAAAGGTAAAAGGGAAAGATGACAATTAGGAAGCAAGCTCCAGCGTTATGGGGAGGTCCCCCTCCCATCGGCGCAGGAGGTGTAACCAACAAAGAAAACCAATTGCAAAAAACAACAAAACCAAATTAAATAAAAGGGAGAAGGCCAGCCTTAACCCCAAAAGTCAACAAGTCCACCAGTCAATGTGCAAGGACTCATCCAGAGTATAAGGGACAGGAGGTAGCAACTTTGCTCATCCCGGTATCGGAAGAGTAACGTGCGCGAAGATCACCCAGACTAGGACATTCGACAAGAATGTGCCGAACAGTCTGGAGGACGACGCAGTCGTCACAATAGGGCGCAAGCGAGTGCTCCATTAAATAGCGACGCCTCACAAGAGTGTGTCCGATTCGGAGATGACATAAAGAAAGCTGAAGCGTCGCAGCATTGGGGAATAGTTCCATGGGAAAGGTCGAGGCGCAATGGCACGCAAATTTAAGTTAACCTCTACCGTTTTCCATCTTCTTTGCCAAGCAGGCCGAAGAGCTGCCCATATTCCTGCCATGTAGTTGGTGTGAGGAAGAGCGGAACGCTGGTCAAGTCGTAGGGTCCTCGCGAACTCTTTGGCGACCTCTTCGGCACGCTCATTCCACAAAAGTCCTACATGTCCAGGAACCCAGCAAAAGATAATCGCGACATCCCCCGGCTCGCCAAACCGTGGCGTTACGGATATCCCGATCCAGGGGAAACGGCGTTCCAATGCCCCGAGAACACTCAGGGCGCTTTTCTGAGTCCCTATATATTAAATCCGGTCTCCGAACCGGGCACGTCGCGTAATCTCCCGTACCGAGTGGTATATGGCCACCAGCTCGGCCGTGAATACAGACGCAGCGCCTGACAGAGCCCCGCTGACTTCAAACAGAGGGGATACGGCGTGGAAGCCGCCCCCCTCTTGAGACTTGGAGCCATCCGTATACACTGGCACGGTTGCAGCGTGACACGAGGTGTGCTCAAAAAAGGTCGAATGCAATACTCCTGGTGCTGTGAGAGCAGAGGCGTGGCAAAAAATAGCCAGATGTGGTTCCCTCCAGGGTGTCGTCCTGGGCAAAAGCAAGGGCGTCACCGGCCTGAGAGCTATAGTTAACTCTCGAAAGAGTTTCCTGGCCCTAAAACCAAAGGGCTTAAGTATGTCTAGGATCTCACGGTGGCATAGGCACCGTCTAAAACAGCTGGGGATGCAGTGAGAGATGTTGGCGACTGAGGGAGGCACCGGGCTCGCGCGTATAGGCGAGTGATGCAATGTAAGCGGCGTAGAGCGAGTGGCATCTACCTAGAATCGACCAACAGGCTCTCAATGGTGGAAGTGCGGAAGGCACTGGTCGCAAGGCAAAGGCCGGTGTGGTGGTTTGAATTCACCTTTCGCAATAAACGCCCGGCTGCTGATGTCTAAAATTCGCATCCGTAGTCGAGCTGAGAATGAACAAAGGATCAATAAAAAAGTCTGGCAGTAGCCCTTCAGCACCCTAATCGCTGAATGTCACGGAACGGAGAATATCCATGGCGCGGGTACAAGAGACCATAAGGGTGCGAATATGAGCCTCCTAGTTGAGGCGTCGGTCAAATACAAGACCAAGGAAACGGTGCAATTCAAACACTTTCAAGCCTACCCCATTAAGCAACAAGTCTGGTTCTGGGTGAAGGCGTGGAAGGCGGTAGAAGTGCACCACCTTAGTCTTAGCCAAGGAAAACCAAAACCTGTGCCATTTTGAATAGCGAGAGACGCGGTTCAATGCCTGTTAAAGTCGACGCTGCAAAGTGGGCTTCTAGGCCGCGCCAGAAGAGATCGAGAAGTTTTTTCACGTAGAGCGTAGCGAGAATATCTTCTGGCAGCACCAAGGTGATGCCGTTGATGCTCAGGGCAAAGAGTGTTGTAACATAGAGGACATTTCCCTGCGGGACACCCTCTTCCTGCTCCTTTGGGCCGGAGATGGCTCCCCCCACTCGTACACGGAATCAACAAACTCGCAAAAATTCAGATATAAACGTTGGGAGGCGTCCCTTCACCGCCATCGTGTGGAGAATATCCCTGATACCGTATCGCCATGCGGTATCATAGGCCTTCTTCAGATCGAAAAACACCGTGGCGTAGTGCTGCATACGATGGAAGGCATCGCATACGGCATTTTCTAATCCAAGCAGAACATCCGACGTGGAGTGGAACTCGCAGAAGAAAGATGGCCTCCGCTGTCCAGAGAAAAGGCTAATCTAACAGTTACCAATATCATCATCAACTTGCACACACAAGAGGTTAGAGAGATTGGGTGGAAACCTGCTGGACTAGAGTGATCTCTACTCGATTTGCGAAAGGCGATCACAGTAGCGATTCGCCAGGAATCTGGGATGAGACCTTCCACCCAGATCCTGTTAAACAAGTCTAGCAGAAAAGACATGTCTCGCTCACCCAGGTGTCGAAGCATGGCGTAGGGGACATCGCCCGCACCATGGGCGGTGTCCGCGTACCAAGCAAGAGTGGAGCGCAACTTACTCAATGTAAACCTGTAGTTGAAGGGTTCTCCGCCTCTTGAGGTAAAGTCAAGCCAGCGGACTTCCGCGACATCACGACGTGCATTGAATGCTGTCTGAGTAGCATCCCGGCTAGAGAATGCGGAGAAAGCGGTTGCGAAGTATTCCACCACGGACGTGGAGTCTCAGATTGCGGTCTCATTCTCCTGGAGGACGGGAGGGGGGTGTTGCGAGAACTTGCCCCGAATCCTTTCGACTCGCCTCCACATCCCTGCCAGATGGGTCTTCCCGTTAAATGAAGACACGAATGCCCTTTATGAGTGGTGGGCGTGCTTCGAAATATACCGGAACCTAGCCCTAACCCGACGAAATTCAACGCCAGTGAAATCGTTCGGGCGGCGCTTATAGCGCATCTAGGCTTCTGTTTGAGGGCCGTCTCACACTTGGCCGATCATCATAAGAGTGGTCGGCGTGCAAAACGGCAAGGAATTCTTGGAATAGTAGTCAGGACCGCGGCGATGAGGTTTCCGGAAAACTCAATTGCCTCATCTACCGAACTAAACTCCTCGAAAGAGATAGAGAATTCAGTGATTTCCTGAAATGCCGACCACCGCGCCCGAGCCTATCATCAATGAGGTGGCCTATCAGGTGGGAGTTGCCTTAAAAATGATATTTGAACGGGAAAGTGATCACTACCATAAAGGTCATCGACCACCTCCCAATCAAAATCAGGCTGTGCATCCGAAGAGCACAAAGATAGGTCAAGGCAAGAAAATGAAGCGGTTCTCGGACAGTGATGCGTAAACTCATCCACGTTTAGGACACCCATCTCAAGCTCTTCGATCAGATCGGCAAGGACTTGTCTCCTTGGATCTATGGAGTAATCTCCCCAGAGAGGATGCCTGCCGTTCAGAACTCCAGGCAAGAGAAACGCCTCGGCAACCGTGCCACCTCTCGGCGGAAGTCCCCCGGTTCGAAGTTAGCTGACGGTGGAATGTAGATAGAAATGATAGTATACCTCCTATCAAGGTGAAGCTGCACAGCTACTTCCTGAAAGGAGCCATCTAAAGTGAAAAGAAGAAGGGAGACATCATGCCCGGCGTAAAACGCGCCCAGGTTGAGTAGAACCCGCAGAAGTTCACCGAATGGGAGAGGAAACAACCGTGCTTGTTGGCCTGGATAGGCCAGCAGCAAAGGGTGCCTTTCTAACTATTGAGGCATAAGGCGTCCCAGGCAGAGCCGGGCGCGCCAGCACCAAGTTCTTAGCCTCGTGGAATGAGAATCAATCCTGGGCATGAACGGCTAGGATTTCATTCTCAATGAGATATGCACCAAATTGCTTCGAAGAACCGGGGTGCGGCTCTCCGCAATTGACTCACTTGGCCACACACGATTTAGGCTTATCGTCTGTGGCCTCGGAGCAATTTACACAAAGTTCGGGTGACGATGACTTTACACGTCTACAAGATCGATTTGTTTGGCCGAAGCAGAGACAGAAATAGCACGGCCGCGGCAGTGGCACGAATGCGAGCTTGTCACAGAAGATCCTGACGAAGAGTGTTAGGTTAGGTCTCGAGGCCACTCCCTGTTTTCTCATCATACGTTTGACCTTTACCACCCAATGGTCGGCCAGCTCTAAGATGATGTCATCTATGGAGTATTAAACGAGTTTCCTCGCATAAACTACTCCTTTCACAAAGTTGATGGTAGAGTGCGGAGTCACACTCACCGGGGTGCCATCAAGTGTCCAAAGAGCACTTATCATGGCCGTCTCGGCCGGATTCGCCGCATCCGTCATAAGGCTCTTGTCCGGGAAACGGGTCACTTTCGGCTCTCTACTGATTACACTAGCTGATGCTGCAATCATTTGAGCAAATAACTAGGAAGCTTTTAAAGCCAGCGTGCTCGAAAACGCCAGGTAGCCTCTGAATGAGGGGCCCCGATGTTATCAACGTTCCGCCCTGCGCTCTTTTCGTCCTACTTCAAGTCGGGAGCTCCAGACCCGTAGGGGCCTAAGGGCCGGATGTGCTGATCTTTGCTTGGTCGCTTACCAAACTGTCAGCAGACCCGTTGGCAGCGTCACCACTCATGTGTGGGGAGGCACAGTCTTTGACCCCGGCAAGGTTCAATATTCTGGCCAGCAGGTATTTTGAGGGAAGCGACTGAAGGGGACTGTCGTCCCTCTTTCCCCTAAGGTGGTATGACTTACCGAGCCACTTTACTGTGGAGCTGTCGGCTATTAGATGCCTGCTGGCTTTCTTAGTAGTCCTGTTGGGAAGAAAAGGGGGAATGCCGCTGGAAAAAGGGAGGTGCCCGAAAGCACCTCCAGAGAAGGGAGTAAGGGGGAGTCCCCTACACCTGTAGGCGAAGGAGCGGAGTAAGCCTCCTGTCCGGTTATAGAAACATGGAGCGTCCCATGTGCAAGCACAGGGGGCGGGGACCTCCATTTTGTTCTGTGGAGCTGCCCGAGGGCGGCTCGGTTGATGAACAAGGGGAAATTAAGGGGAGATTTTGAATTTTCTTATCATTGTGCATGGCGACACTATTTATTCCATGGAAATCAACAGCTCATCACCCATCTCAGTAGCCCGCCCTGCAAGGGATGCGCACAGGCCTGGCAAAGCTAGGTGCCGCCATTCAAGACCACCCCTTCCGCTTGGTGGCATGGCAGCTCCACCTTGAACACGAGGTAAAATTGATGGAGTGTGAAGAGGAAAGGAACAAGGGGTGAGGGGTGTATGGTTTGGGATGAAGCAGGTTATTATAAAAAAACCTCTCAAACCGAAGCTGAGGGGTTAGAGAACATTGTCCGCTCGCCCCTCAGCCTCGACCTTGGACCGTTGGCTGAGAAGGTCAGCATCTACCCTGTGAAATTAGAGGCTGACCATAAAAAGTTGTATGAAAAGCGAGGAAGTAGGGGAGAAATACATTCTGTCACAAAGAAGGAGAAGAAGCGAAGCTGGGGTCGGACGGAGCGCTGAGTCCAGTCAGCACGGCGGCCAGAAGGGCCAATAGCCGCGCCCCTTACGGGGGTGCGGCCTTGGAGCAATTTACACAGGTTTCGGGTGACCCCGACTTTGCACGTCTACATGAACGTTCGTATGGCCGAAGCGGTGACAGTAATAGCATCTCCACGGCAGTAGCACATAATGCCTTCACGCGGTAGCAGTACCAACCGGCAAGCACCTATCCAGGGACCTTTTCACAGTCGAACGTGACAAAGAGTGTATGGGTGGGTCTCGACGACACTGTTTTCTCATCATACGTTTGACCTTTACCGCCGAATGGTCGGCCAGCTCTAAGATGATGTCCTCTATGGAGTATTAAACGAGTTTCCTCGCATAAACTACTCCTTTCACAAAGTTGATGGTTGAGTGCGGCGTCACACTCACTGGCGGGCCATTAAGTGTCCGAAGAGCACTTATCTTAGGCACCTCTGACGGATTAGCCGCACTCGCCAGAAGGCTCCCTTCCGAGAAACGGGTCACCTTCGGCTCTCTACCAATTACTCTAGCTAATGCTCTCCTCTGATGGATCATGTTTCCCTCGGCCAACATGCTACCATCAGTGGAACGAATAACGAGGCAGCGTTTAATTTAGCGGGCTCGCAACGCCAGGTAGCCCGTGAATGAGGGGCCTCGATGTTATCGAGGCTCGGCCCTTCGCTCTTTTCTTCTTAGTCGTGGGCTCTGAATCCGGGTGGAGGCAAAGGGGCCAGATCTGCCGATCGTAGCTTGATCGCTTACTATAGTGGCAGCAGACCCATCCGTCCCCGCAACCCCAATGGATGGAGAGCAGCCCCGAGTCTTTTGAGTCTTTTTCGTGTTCTATTTCTTTTTGGAATAGGAGGGCGGGGAATGAACCCGCTTCTCGTCTCCGCCAGCAGGACTTACCAGGCAAGATGGACCGGCCTCAGCCAGGTCCTTCTCCGAAATAAATAAAGTCCTGGCAGTTGTAGGGGAACCGGTCAGAGGAGAACCCTTTCCTCCTTGTACTACCTCAGAAACCCTAGCCGTTTGAGAAGGGCATTGCATAGGGGCGGATTCGGGTTTGGTGCTTGGCGCCGATCCCCGATTCCCTCCCTTGGAAGGCCCTACCCTCTGAGGCTTGGCTGCCTCAACGACTATGTCTATCTGAGGGGAGGCCTCAAGTTGGCCATCCCCCCCACGACATAGGAAGTCCCGTTGGCATTATTGTCAATTCCCAAGAGGTGTGGGTAGGCACAGGCCTTCACCCAGGCAAGGTTCAATATTCTGGCCAGCAGGTCTTTTGAGGGAAGCGACCGAAGGGGCCTGGCTTCCCTCTACCCCTAAGGGGGCTTTCCCTACCAAGCGGCTTCACTGGGGAGCGGTCGGCTATGAGCTGCCTGCTGGATTTCTTGGCAGTCTCCTTGGAAAGAAAATGGGGAACTGCCGCTGGAAAAAGGGAGGTGCCCGAAAGCACCTTCAGAGAAGGGGGTGAGAGGGAGTCCCCTACACCCGTAAGTGAAGAAGTGAAGTAAGCCTCCTCTCCTGTTAGAGAAATATGGAGAGTCTCCTGCGCAGGCACAGGGGTAGGCAACCTCCATTTTTTCTGTGGAGCTGCCCAAGGGCGGCTCCGACGTTGGATGCGGGGAAATTAAAGGGATTTTGTTTTTTTAATAGACACATTACTGGGTATGGTGAACCTCTTTTAATTACGGGATGCAATAGCTCATCACCCTCACAGTAGCCCGCTCTTCAAGGGGTGCGTACGGGCCTGGCAGAGTCAGGTGCCGCCATTCAGGACCACCTTTCCCGCCTGGTGGCCTGGCAGTCTCTCGGCATGGCAGCTCCACCTTGGACACGGCGTAAAAATATAGATTTTGAAGTGAGAAGGAAAGGGGATGCGAGGAAGGTATGTGTAGGGAAGCAGCAAGTTGTTTTAAACCAACCACCCCAGCCCGGAGCTCAGGGGTTAGGAAACATCGTCCCCTCACCCCTTAGCCCTGATCCAGGAAGTTTGGCTGATAAGAAGGTCAGAATCTACCATGTGAAATTAGAGGCTGACCAGAAAAAGTTGTGGGAGAGGTTGTATGAAAAGTGACGAAGTAGAGGAGAAATATAGGCTGTATAAAAGAACGAGAAGAGGCTAAGCTGGAGTCGAACGGGGTGCTGAGTCCCGTCAGCACGGCGGCCAAGATGGCAAATCACCGCGCCCCTTACAGGCTGGAAGAATAACAGGATCTAAATCGGTCGATTGGAAGAAAATCGTGGTCCCAAAATACCCAGTGGGAGATGGTATTTCATATCGATGTATTAGAACAATGATAGCCCCATTCGCTGCTTTGGGAAAATCATCATCTTCATCATCCTCATTTTAGCGATGTGCCTGTATTTTTAAGGTCCGTTTGATTATAATTTTGTGTACAAGTTTTATTATTGCATTTTGCCAGTCCTCCTTAACGTTACCTTACTCTAGACATTTAATGATGAGCCAAGATATTTTGTCCACAATGATATCTCCAGAACTTTCAGAAAGTCTAAAGTAATGTTTTAGAGACTGTGGTAGACAAGGCGATGGTCACTTTTTCCCGTGATTGCTTCCCCGGATTGTAAGGTTAAACACATTGAAAGAGTAACAGTTCTTATCGTATTGACCCATTGGAACAAATGCGCTTCCAATCGACCAATTGTAAGGAAACCAGTTCCAATTAGGCATATGTAGGAAAAGAGGTCTTAATCAACACATCAGAAGATCAGCGGCAACAATCGATTGATTTGAAGAATAGCGATCTCAATTAACACATTGGAAGAATAATGCTCCCATGTATCCATTGGAGTAAAAGCAGTCCCAATCGAACTAACTGAAACTGTACTACAAATCGATCTATTCAAAACAAGCGACCCTAATTCACCCAATGGAAGAATAGTATTGAGGTGGAAATAGGAAACAACTACGTGTTGGTAGATGATAGAAGCCAGCAAGAATTTGGCCTTCGTCGGCAAGACATTTTGTGCTTTAAATGGAAGTTTGCCGAGATGAAGCCAGTAAGATTTAATATTAAGATGGTTCTGAGTTCAGAGAATTCCACGTCCGAAAGAGAGGATGTTTTTTTAAGAACATGTAACTTAAACTCACAATTTTCTAACAAGTTTCCTTTACTTTCATATTTTTTAAGTTCAAATAGCTTGCTATTCTAATAAATAGCCAGGTATCTGGCCTGAAAAATTAATGTGAAGAATGCTGTATTCTCCATATAATAGAGGTAATTTTTACCGTTGTCAAAAAGTTTGATAGCCTTAAACTTATTGACTTCCAGGATAGCATATTTTTTCGAAATATTACTAGAATCGGATCTCTTTGTACAGTTAAGCCTTTCCCTCCCTACTTTTTCGGAATTTCATTTTTTTCCAGTTAGAGGAGTTTTATCGGTGAAAATAGTTAATATTGTTTTAAGTAAATGTTATTTTACTTCATCTAACCTTAAAACGATTCAAGAAATAAATCTTTCTTTTAGAAAAAAACATCTCGAAAACACCAAGTAGAAAAATCAACCACGCTCTCCAAACAATGAAACGTGCTAATCCTGGTTTGTCGACAAGAGAGGAGAATACACTATAACCCAGAAGGATTTAACTAGAAGAGCCTAAGCTCGAGAATTTTGTTGCAATATGAGGTGAACCTTATCAAATTGACTGAATGTCATAAAATAAGAGATTAAAAAAATATATATAAGATTTGAAAAATGGGAATATGAGGTACAATGGGATAATATACATATTCAAAACTAAACATTATTTGGTTTTTCAGGTGTCATGCAATTATTGGCAAATCCATTGTATATAAAGAACCAAAGAGTTAAACGAATATATTAGGGAAAGCCTCAATAAAGATTCCTTAAAAGGACGAGTTTTGCTCCAAAGATAAATTTGAGTTCAAGATTTTGGCTTTCCTCCGACATAATGATGGAATCTTTTCTAAATTTAATGAGACTTTCTCTTTCTCCTTTTCCCCTCCATTTCTCAAGTTGATTTAAATCCTATGCAAAGTTTTATTGTCCGAATGATGTGACAGAGGAATGGAGGTAAAGAAATTATCCCTGGCATAAGAATATTTTACGACAATGAGCGATAAGTTTACTCTTTTTCTTGTAAACTCTGAGACTCTATGGTTTATTTAAAATCCAAGTAGCTGCAAAATAAATATAATAAGAGCCAAGAGGAACAGCTTCGCCACTACACCTTACAGGAGGAGCTTGCGGTTCCCAAACATACCTATATTTCTTTGGCCTACGGCCAAGTTAAGGGTATCGATTTACCTTTCAAGATGGAATTGAGCAGTTACCTTTCCTATAGTTTTAAATGATTCTGTAATATATTTATTATTTTCTTCTTTTTCTATATTTTCTACCGGTAAAAAAACTTTTAATATCTCTTTGAAAAACTTCTTTTTAATATTCTCCTCTGTAATCGTAATATTTATTTTTTTCTAAAGTTTCATTAATAATCTTCTCTTTAAATACTTGGTATACAATATTTTTTAAATATATTTTATTCAAACCGTTTTTCATATTCATTCTTAAACTCACAGAGTAAAAATCATAAGGGGATTAAAAATGATAGCTCTTTAATTATTCGGATAAAAAATGCAAATATACGAAAAACATTCTTTATAAATCTTTTTTCAAACTCTAAAGCAATTCTTAGATATAACTTTGATAAAAGCAGGTAAATAAGAAAATCCAGATCTAAGGTCTAATTTTTTTATCTTAAAATAAACTCTTATAAAGAACTTTATAAAACCATTCAATATATCAAAAAACATCCCTTTATACAGCTTAGTTGGCTCTATCAACACTTGTTGTGGTATAAAACTTTTTTAAAGTTTCCAGTACATATTTCGTAATAATTTACTCTTAGTTAAGGTTTTTTCATTTCCATACTTATTTACCCATCGAAATATGCTTTATACAATAAAAAATTAAAATAATCAACCACGAATTAATTTTAAGATATTTCCTGAAGTTCATTATTTTATAAGTTCTAATAGACATAGAAATAAAAATATTTGATAATCATATTTATTTTGTCGAACTCTTAAGGAACTCGATATAGGTAAGAAGAAGTGGCAATGCAGCTCCTCTTGTCTCCTAATTATTTACTCTCGGTCTGTTTTTCAAATTTCTTTTGAAATATTGAATAAACAATCCACAGACCTCTTTTCTTTCTCATCTAAAATTTATTTAATAAGTTCAATTTGCTTTACTATATTCTGGGGGGCAATAGCTATTTTCTGCTGCTAAAGATTAAAATGAAAAATCTATTTTAGAAAGAACTTTAATATAGCATTCGAATATAATAAAAAAAATAATATAAACAAACAAACTATAATTTTAATTAATTTTCTGAACTTCACGATTAGAAAGTCGTTTTGTCTAAAAAAAATTCCCAAACATTCGATAATCATATTTATTTAGGTTGAATTTCACCATTTGCTCATGGTCAATTTGTACATACAAACTGAAAGAAAAATATATTATTATTCAACTCATCCATAAAATCCTGTTTTCAAAACAGTCTAAGGAAATAAGAGAATAATCATTTTAAGTATAATCATAGTTTACAGTTGCATCAAATATATCTCGCCTATTGATAGAAGGAAACTAAATGAAGGCTATTTCTATTGATTAATGAAACATTAAATTCCTACAATCGGTTGAAATAGTAGCAATGAATTTGTATTTATTCTAACATCCAACAAAGGCTCTGGATTCAAAAATGTGTGGAAACTGATGGAGTGTTTACTAATTTCTGTTGTTAATTAGGCAGAACCAAAAGGTCTATTAAAATTTGGCGTTTGTCAGGGAAGTGTCTCGTCAAGCTGGAGAGGAACTGAGAATAGCAGAAAACAGATTACTAATTATTAGCACATTGAAATTTGGCCAGGAAAGAGAACACTTTTTTTGAAGTTAATATTAGTGAGTAGTAAACTAATAACGAAAATATACCTTTAAGTATTATTGGTGTCAAATTACTTTCTTGCTCTCTTAATTCAGTTCGCTTGGCGAAACTGGATAGCTCACAAACATACGAGCAACCGTAGTACAGATCGTTCAAGAGTGCCCAAAGCACTTAAAGTAAAAATAAATTGGTTTGCCTTTATGCTATATTGCTAAGGGTAAACTAAGGAGAACGGGCACATATATACATATGAATAACCATCAAGACTATAACTGAAAGAAGCCTAGTACTTTATGTAAATGTACGCAATATCCTTTCAACAAAACCACTAGCAAGCTTTTATTTTCTTTATAAAACTTAACAATTTTCAGGAATTTGATATTTGTTTATTGTTCTTAGACAAAACTTAAGAACATATGTAGACGAAAGCCATTATGATGAACCATCTCTTGTGCCGCGTTCAGAATTCATGTTGAAACTCACTTGTAAATAACATGGAATGTGAAAAAGAGAAGGTTTTGTCCCCGAGACAATTTAAACTAGTTCCCATAAGTTATTTTGAAGCCATGCATCGCCGGGGAATAGCTAATGATGTAATTTCAGGAGAAAGTTTTATTTTGGAGTAGAAGTAAGAGTTGGCAAATCTTCGAGGCAAATGAGGTACGATTTTACTCTTTGGGATGAAATTGAATGAAGGAACTTTATGGCAATAGTGATTAAATTGGATCCTCTGTGTGGAAGAGTTTTCCTGCTTTGCTTTATTAGAGTGGCGATAAATTTCAATTCAAATTATGTATATTGCTAAAAATCGTTTAATGTAAAATACTAAAGTTTCGAATGATAGTCATTATGTATGTGATGAAGCAAAATTTCATTTGATAATGAGGAGGAAGAATTCTCGGTATATTTGAGGAGTGGAAATTCAAACCAAGAGGCAAATGAATCAGGAGGTAAGAATGAAGTGACGGATGAGAACATTGACTAAGCTGGTAAGTCTGTAAAACAGTCAGAAACACCAATGCTAATGTCTCTCACTTTTACGTACTTACTTAAACATGCCCATTTTTACATACGTACTCAAGCACACACTGTTTTGAGTGCATACACAATAGTTAGTGATCCGACGCGTAATTTATATTTGCATGTATTCACTTACTTCGAGGCAGACAGGTATGCGAATAAGAGAGTTGGGTCAAAGAAACTACCAACGTCAAAAATACATTCACTGGTGTATCCTTAGATGAGCCCGACGCAATCGAATCTTTAGGGGCACTCAAGTGATTTCATTCCGCTCATTTTACTTCTTCTAAACTTACTATTTTAAAATTTGGTGGAAATGCTATGGTTAATTTTATCATGTGAGATTTCCTACTCCGTTCTTTTAGCGATCCTATAGTAAAAATCGTCGAGACAAACGGTTGTTTTTATTTGATCCTGGGCCCTTCAAAGATTTCTATCAGAAAGTAAACAAATTATCTGGGAAACCATGGAGCGAAAAACGAACTTGATACTAAGAAAGAAGGCCAAAGGAACGGAGGTATCATGTCCAGATAAGTGTGTGTAAACAGGTTTACAAAGAAAGCTGTGAATATTAGGGAACTGAAAGAATGTGGAATGTTCCTAAGCCAACTAGTGTAAAGAGGAGAAATGGTAGGAGAGGAAGAAGGTGCACTGCCCCTTAGCATTTCTTTAGGAAGCTGAAAAGGGCAGGGTAATTAGGGTTGTGTAATACTCCTAGCGTGTATGTTCGTGCAGTACGATAAAAGATAACATCTAATCCTCTGCAGAGATACAAGGCGGTTCTATATTATCCCGTAGCACGAAAAGCATACTAGTTTGAGCTTTAGACAAAAAAAGCGAAGCTTCAAATCAAATTTATTTACTCACCTCTATTTCTAAAAAATGCATTTTTTATTGTATCTGTATTTAGCCAATAGAAAATCTTTAAACTCAGCGTTACAAATCCTGGGCAAATTCAACATCTTTCATCATTATTCATCATAGTTCCTCCGAATTCTGGGTATTTTAGTGCTTCATTTCCTCTCTAAAATTCTTTCACATTCATCCAGCCTCCGCTTGCCTTCTTTCGACACATCTCGTTCTGGTATATTAACCCATATCTATTAGAAACTGGTGACCCTGATTTCTGCCTAATATTACTTTCGCTGGCCTGCACGACTTCTACAAGTGACGGCAAAGAGTTCCTTCGCTCTTTCCTTAAGATGCTCGCATGATCTAGCTTCTTACTCATCTAACTTTCATTAGACTTCCCCCCCCCCATCACCTTTGAAGATTTTTCTCACTTCTTCATTAAGAAGATCATATCCGAATTTGTCTCCTTCTCTCCCTGTTTTTACTTAACTTGCTAATCCTAGAACACCCCCGATAACTCCCTTCTCTTGCCCTGTGTCAGCAAAAGAAATGAAATTCCTCCTTTACTCTTCCAAAAACGAAGTGAGCGCCTCTTGACTCTTTCCCACTAAGTTTCTATCGTCTATTGCCGGAAGGGATAATTACTGCTTAACTGGTACCATTAACACCTCCCTCTCATCTGATCTAATAACATCCGATTTCAAAAGAAGCTGCTGGTCTCCCTATTTTTAAGATACCAGGCATTAGCTCCAATGACTCGTCAAACTACTGACAAATCTCTTAAATTCAATTCCGTTTTAAATTTTTTGAAAGGCTTTTGCTATCCCGAATTCTAGATCACCTGTCCTCCTCTAACGTCAATCATATCCTCCAATCTGCTTTCAAGGGTGTAAACATTAAGGAATCCCATCTCAAAAATAGAACTGACCGCCTTCCTCGAGCGGCTTTTAGGAGTTTAACGCATCACTTGAAGGAAATAAAGATTCAAATTCAGAAGAGGCCCAAAACATGTCAAAGAACTTTTTAAATAAAAGTCAAATGAGTTTTACAGATATAGGATTGAAAGGTCAGTGGAAGATGGAGACTAGCGATAAAACTCAAAACTTCAGCTTTTTCTTCATAGGTCTGAATTCATTCTTTAAAAATAATTTCGAATTAATCAATTGTCTCAACTTCAAATTCTTTAATTCTAGTTTTATTTTAAAATTGAAAGTAGTCAGAATTTAGTGCCTTTAATTTCTACTAAATTGATTTGCATAATAGCGAGCCAATTCAACTTTTAAAAATATATATAAGACAAAATTGTAAAAGCCATTCGGCCGGTGAGCCCCAGAATAGCGCTAGATTAGGTCTTCTGAAGTTGCTTTCTTTCCTAAACACATTTAATATAGCCTAAAAGAGCTATATTTGCGTCCCCCTTCGTGATTCTCCAGAGCAACAGCTGTTCTTTGCTTTACCTTTCTTATATCACTTCCTTTTTCATTATTCTTCTTCTATCCAGACGTACTCCTTTGGATAAAGGAAAAGGTTCGGTTAATGAAAAAGTTAGATGAAGAAAAATTAAATAAGTGTAAGAAGTCGGTTAAACGGAAAAAAATGGCTAAAAGATAATTTGGGTAAATGAAAATTCGACAAATGAAAATATTTGATGAAACAAAAAGTTGAATAAAAAAGGTGTATCAATGAAAAGTGGATACATGAAAAATGGCATAAATGAAAAGTTGAATAAATGAAAAAGGTTGGTGTAACCAAAACGTTGAAGTTGAATAAATTAAAATGTTGGATAAATATATGACTTTTATAATAAAAAAGTTAGATATATGAAAAATGGACAAATAAAAAAGAGGAATAAATGAATAAATCGACAAATAAAAAGTGGGATAAATAAAAAAATAGGATAAACAAAAGGTTGAATAAATAAAAAAATTGTCTAAATTTTTTTTAAGAAAGGAAAAAGTAGATAAATTAAAAAAGTTGCATAAATTAAAGGTGGATAAGTAAAGAAAGTTTGTTAAATTAAAATTGTTGGATAAATAAATTTGAAGGATAAATAAAATTTCGATTCAATGAAAAAAGTTAAACAATGGAAAAGTTGAATAAACCAATATGTCGGATAAATGAAAAGGTTGTTTAAATGTAAAGTTGAATATATCCAAAAGTGTGATAAATGAAAAATTGCGATAAATGAAAAATTTGGATGATAAAATAGCTGAAGGCATCAAATTTTCGATTGGCGAAAAGTTAAATTTAGAAAGAAGGGTTAAATAAATGGAAAAAGTTTGATAAATGAAAATGTTTGTGATAGAATTGCCTAAGACGGCCGCGCCACGCTTCTATCACATATTGAAACTCATGCTTCCCACGTGTATCCTGCGAGAGAGAGTAGAATGGCGTTCTTATCGCCCACTATCCCCGAGTATTATCTTCTCCCGCTTCAAGTTTAATCAAGGAGGCTCAATCCTCCGTTTTGCCTCCAGGCGTCGATCTGGCCAGATTGAATTAGGCTTATAAGAAGATAAGATTTTTCCAAGCGCTACCGGGACATTTCATGGAAGTCCCCCATTGTCCCCTACCTCGAGGGGCTGGCTCCGGCTATTTATGCGATAGAAATGCGCGTTTAAAGCAGATCCCGATTATCTTCGCGAGGCATAACGCTGATCCGGTCTCCCTTGTGCACCTAGGAACTCTACACCCAGAACCCCCTTATTGTCCAGAAGAGGACAATATCCTTGAGTGCCAAAATTCGTGCCCCTTGAGACGTTAAGTCAACAGGACCCACCTGTTGTTCAGAAAGAGAACAACTTTAGAACAGTCATTGTTCTTCGAGCCCGTTTGACAAGAAACGGTTCTCGCTCCCCTAAAATCACGTCAGTGATAATTTAATTGCCCCCTTTTAACGTTCTTCAAGAGAACGCTTGGTTACACCAATAACCTCAATTGTTCATCCAGAACATCTCCGATATCCTGTCTCAAGGATCGCTCGTACTTCCGAGCCCCACTTCGCTCTTACTCCTTGAAGTCATTCCGTTTCCCCTCGTTAAGTACAAGCCCCCTAAAAAACCCTCCTCCTGGGAAGGAAATCGCCAGTCGGACCGAAGCCATTCCTTCAAATCGCCTTCATCTGCACGACGACCTTATAAATACGTAAGCTATGAATTGCATTTAACTATTTAACTTTTTCCCAACGTAACTCCGTGCCTTAACACGGATTTAGCCAACGCTTTCCCTTCTTGTTTGTTTTTTCATTTAAATCCCTCCAAATCTTAATCCACCGCTTAGTCAAATTTATCCTATGGCCTTTTTCATTTCATGTGTATCTCCCATTTTAATCCCTGGACATGTAAATATTTTTCATGTGTTATTTTTGTAAGATTAATTAATAAAATTCTATTTTGTTAATGCTTGCAATAATATTCATTCTTGGGCTCTGTTCCACTTCTTAAGTATTTTGGGGTAGAGTCATACTCGGCCATCTGATTAAAACCCCGCACTCGAATATAGAATAATCCCTACAAAGAATAGATATATAGTATCTCGTGGGGAGCCTTTTCTACGACAAAGTTAGATAAATGAAAATATTGGATAAAGGAAAAGTTGACGAAGAAAACTTGGAGTAAAGGACAAAGTTGGAATAATAAAAACGCTGAATATATAATAAAGTTGGATAAATGGTAAAATTTAGGTTGCGAATAAAGTTGTATAAATGAGAATCTTAGAGAAATGAAAGAGTTTGTTGAGTGAAAATGTTAGTACATCAAAAGGTTGGATGCATGGAACAAGATAGATAAATGAAAAAGTGTGATGCTTGTAAATGTTGGATTAATGAAACAGTTGGACAAATAGAAAGTTGAATAAAAAGTTCGGTAACATGAATACGTTGAATAAATGGAAAAAAATGTATTAATGAAAGCTTCAGATAAAGTAAAATGTTGGATAAATAAAAAAAGCTAGATATATAATAAAGTTGAATAATTGGAAAACGTGGATAAATGAAAATGTTGAATAAATGAAACATCCAGAAAAATGAAAAGTTGGATGAATAAAAAATTGTTGGCTTAATGAAATTTTGCCTGGATATGGTTGGTTCATCTTGTTGAATGGTTACACCGGCATTTCCTATGGTGGTATCCTTAAACATTATACTTGTAAATACCATATTGTTTGATCTTATTCCCCTCTTCCCTACTTCAATGAAGATGAGATCTGTTTTCTGGACAGTGATGATACGCCCGTCCACATCATTAGCCGGCGGAATCTGATTTTTATTTTGTGCCCCTAAACCGATCATTCTGTCAGTTTTGAGTGTCCTTGACATTGAACAACTTCTCATCCGTCCTCAGATTAGGGGGGTGCGAGTCAACAAAGAGCCCTTGAAACAGAGGCTTTGCTCTTGCAAGTCTCTTTTTTGTGCGGTTTAATGGGGATCTGCCTCAGTTATATTGAAAGAACTAAGTTTCAGATTAGCTTTCAGCCTCCACAGTATGTTATCTGGCACTTCTACGAGTTGCCCTGATCTTGTCCATCGTTTTATTGATAGACTTAAAGTTCTCAGTGATCGAAAAAGGTAGCTGTCAATCTTGTAAGATAATTGGCTATCTCTCTTAGCCGTGATCTAGCTTTAAATACTCCGTATCTTGATAGAGTAAGGTTCAATATTTCGAAAATATGTTTTCCTGTCCATATACAGCTGATTGATTGCTGCCCATTTTTTAGTCATATTTGTAAACGGGCGTTGTTTTTAGTGAATTTACTCTTTGATTCACGAAAGTCAATAAATACTGAAATAACTTAGAGGAAACTAATTAATTAATTGGATATAAACATATTAAAAATTATTGTTAAAACGCCTTCTACACTTTGTTTCCACCTTGCACTTCATGTTCGATATTTTCTGCTGTATATCGTTGAATAATTACTCCTCAATGGGCAAGAATGAAAACTGATAGACAATGGAACAACTCTAAAATGGGCATCTAGCTGTCGACTAGGGCGGATCGTTTTTCCACTTTTGGGGATTTTCCATTGCCAATAGTGCGAAAAAAATGCGAATAGACATTAAAATATACTATGCAAAGTTGCAGCAATAAAAAATAATATTTAGACCCGGCGCCGATACTTTGAAATTCCGAATAATAGGCCAAAAACGTAATTTTTAGGTCATATTCACATAATTTTTATATATACCAAAATTTACCAAATTAGTTTGGGAAAGTGATAAAAACACTTCACAATACTTGTTTATCATGTAGAAAAATCTCATAGCTCTGTACTAATATCTTCACTCGGCGCCGGCATGTTGAAATTCCTTAAAATCAATTTTTTTCTAATAAAATTATTTTCGATGAAAAGAGTATTGGTTCTGTTTAATATGTAGTATATATATTAATAATCTAGAGAAAAGTGTTAATTATATATATATATATATATATATATATATATATATATATATATATATATATATATATATATATATGTATTTATGCATGTTATTTGTGTGTGTGTGTATGTGTGTATATATATATATATATATATATATCATGTAATGTACTTGAGAATGGTATATGAAATGAAAAATATAAGATAGCGTCAATATCAGTATATTTTGTAAATTACGGTTATATGCAGCTCTTAGTGTTACCCAGATCTCACCACGAGGAAGTGGCTGCATTGTTAGATCCGCCCTACCCATTACTCAACCATTTCGAAATATACATATATTTACATCAACTTGAATTATATAAATACAAGGGAACTGTATTTACAGTAAATACACTATTTACATTATCAAGTCTTTCGTGGTTTAAGTTTAGGATGCTTGTTTCTTGATTTTATTCTAGACACAATAAACCCGTGCCTTGCTTATGGTCCAACAAGTAGAAACGAAATTTCAGTTACAAGCTCAATATGCCGTTTTACGGCCATTGTGTGACAGGGAAAGTTGATGCCTATTTCTGTGGTGTTTCCACTGGCAATATATTCAAGTACATCATCCCTTTTTGTTCTTATAATTAGTGGAAGTCGCTCAGCTCACAATCATGCCAATTTATCATTTCATAATACTCCGCAGCTGCGAAGTTTAAACTGGTTCAGCTTAAAATGCCTTTCATTACTGCTACTGGAGTCTCGTGACTTTAATATCTATTATTGCAGAAGACTCTCTCTCTTCTATAATCCCTGTGTCGCAAAATACTAACGTAGCAACAATTGAAGCTACTCTATCAGATATGCCTGTTTTCTCAGAAGCGATAGCTAGAGAAGACAATCTCTTTTGCATAGGAGTTCTCAGTTTTTTTTCATTGAAGGTTCGAATTCAGTTTCAGAGGTGCTGCAGCTGCTGCTTTCGAGATTAACTTCCCTTGATGATGATGACGTGATACTAACTGTTATGTCACGTTTGGTAATTGGCGAATAGTTTTATTTTCAGTCGGACCTCATTCTTCTAAGTTGCTCTTGTATCAAGGCTCCATATCACGTTTTCCTCTCCGTTCGTTGATCTTCAAGAAATTTGCGCTCTATTGGTAGAGCCTTGCTAACTTTCCTGCAGAAACATTGCTGAAATGAAGTGCGCTTGCAAAAGCTCAATGCAAACCGTTTGCTCTTTACTATCTTCATGAAAGTTTCTAATTTTTCATTAAATGAAGCTCGCTGTTGTTTTTCTTTAAGAGTTATACGTTTTCTTTTTTATGTTCTATATAAATTTTTCAACATTTCACAAACGCTTATGTGTGATACTCTAGGAATTGAAGCTTTTTCCCACAGTTCTTGTAGACTGTAACTGATCGTTTTCATGGTTTCAGATGCGGGAGTTTTGATTGAGGCATCTGTTAATTATTTCTTACCTAAGGAAAATGTTTAATTACGTCTTCATGAGTCGGGAGACGCGTGTAACATAGTCTCTTGCCAGGCCCAAAGATGGGGCAGCTAGAGATAGCAGACACACTTCTCGTAGATCTTCTTGAAGACATCTTTGATTGTAACTTAGACACAAAACATATGTAGTCTAATTAGTATCTAAGTAACATACTTCACTTACAGTAAAAGGAAAACATATTGCAATATTGATGTTTATATAAAATACATGAAATGATAAACATAACACGCAAGACTGCATGGCACGGCTGTCGATACTCAGCAGCAGCACAGTACCACATCTTACATTGATGACAGCGTACATCACACTGAATTAGGGATAGGAAACTGCTGCACTTGCGATATAGGAAGAGGGAGTAAGCGTTGGGGGGAGGGAGAGAAAGGGGTATGGGAGGTAGTAGAGCACTGCATGAAGCAACACAATTGATTGTTGTGACTGCTTACAAGTGCATTGAAAAACAAGTTCTACTGGTATGTGATACATAATGTAGTGATTTCATTAGTGCAGGTATTTAATTATTGTAGATAAAGGATCTTTCAATAAGGTCACTCGATTTTTAAATGTAAATAAAACAGGTTGTGTGCTATATATGCACTCAATTTATTTTAAATTTGAAAGAAGATTTTATGGCATTAAGTGTGAAAATGAGGTCGTTTAAATTTGCGCCGCGGCTTTGCTTGGTGGAGTGTATTCAGGAGGCCAAATTTTCGATGACTTTGTCACATGAATCTAGCTGAATTTGCTGTATGGTGTTCGTTATGTTGACTTTGAGGACCTTAACTGTTTGCATATTATTCGCATAGACCTGCGATTTAATGTAGTTCCAAAGAAAGTAGTTTAATGGCGTTAAATCGCATGATCTCAGCAGCCAGTTGACGTAGCCCCCGCGTGAGATGACCCTGCCCTGAAATCGCTGGTGCAAAATGTCTATTGTGGCGTGGGCAGTGTGGCACGTAGCGCCGTTCTGTTGTAACCACATGTTGTCAGTATCCATATCTAGCATATAATCCAGTTGGGGCCAGAAGAATTTGCTCATTATCGATCTGTAGGTCTCGCCGTTGACGGTTATAGCAATCTCATCTTCGTTCTCCAAAAAATACGGAACCATGATTCCGTTAGACGAAAATCTGCACCAAACAGTGACTTTTTTGGGATGTAATTGGTGCTGGTGTATCTCATGTGGATTGTTTCCATCCCAAATCTTCGCTGAAGATGATTTTTAGGGGGAAGTTAGGGCAAACTTCCAACTGCTCTAGAGCCCAATAAGCGAACAGACGGCGTTGTTTCTGGTCGTTTACCTTAAGTCCCTGGGTAAGTTAGATTTTTTACGGTTGCAGACACAAGTCTCTACGCATAATTCGCCAAAACTGAAGTCGCAGAAAGCCCAAGTTGTTGGGAACGACGAGAAATTGACTGCCTCAGATTTTCCCGTACACTCTCATTTACGGCCGTTATGTTTACAGCAGACCTTGCGTATCGGCGACGTACAGGTGTTGGCTAATTGTTGATCGACCCTTATTCCTCGAATTTGGCCACCATGCGTCGAACAGTGGAATCGGCAGGACAATTGTGGTGAGGAGAGAAATGACATAATGCGCGGAACGTTTGTCGAACGGAGCACTGATTTTGACAAAAACATTTGCTGATATATATATATATATATATATATATATATATATATATATATATATATATATATATATATATATATATATATATAAATATATTTATAAATATATGTTAATAACTTATACATCATATTTCTGATCTGCTATGGATAATACTGAGCTCAGATACATTTCTAATCGAACGTCATAATAGAAGAAAATATTTGATTTTCAAGGGAGTTCAACATGACAGCGCCGAGTGAAGATATTATTACAGAGCTATGACATTTTTCTACATGTGTAAAAATGATCCGACCTACTGTCGAATATGAATGTTTTAGGAGAAATGGCAGAAATGACCAATCCTGGCCACACCCTTCTGCAATAATATTCCCACAAGATATCCCACGGAGATTCAAGATTGTAGTTACTCATAGCATGGAGTCTTCAAGAATGTTTGTCATTTCTTTCAAAAATTGAAATGATGAAAGATATATACAGGGTTTTCTACTAAATCTTAGATCTAGAAGGATGAAATTAAAAGTAGCTGAAAAAAGGAAATTCTTGATTCTTTTCCAAAAGGGGGGGGGGATAACGTCCGGTCCAGGGGAGAGTATTTCTGCCACCCGAAAACAAGGAAAGAACGAGGAGAGATTCGACAAGAGTTGATGCCTGGAGTCGGAAAAATCACTCGGTGGCGATTGTCAAATGGAATTACCTCACTTGTGGGGCTAATTCCAACACACAAAAAGTTCAGCTGTCACTTTGCTTTGTTGTTAGCACCTGACTTGAAACTAGAAAATCTTCTTAGGTCCGGGCGGGACTGCACAACTCTGTGTCTCCTACATGGAAGACGAGCCCTATATATATCCAAGGCTCACTTCTGCAGGGGCAGGGGAAAACAGCGCTACTCTCGAATGGCGTCGAATCTTCACTTTGTGGTGATTATAACCCACGAAATGGTGGTCCGATGTGGACGCGGTTCGAGGCTACCGCTTGTGCAGGGGGGAAGGAGGGCTTACCAATTTAAGCCTAACAAAATTCTAGAAACTTCTCTAGCGCATGGACGTTACTTCCGTGCTGGAAAAGAAATTCTACGTGGAATTCCCCCACACATCTCCAATACGAAAGATGATGCTTTACAGAGCAGTAGCGTAGGAAAGGATCATCCCACCTGTCAAACTAGAATTATCAAGGGACTAGGGAAATTCTGACCTGCTACGTACACACAAAAAAAAATGTGAATCTGAGTTCAGCAGGGAATTTACGGAAATAAGCATTAAACGGATCAATTTTAGAGACAATTTAACTAGCACAATTTTAACCCCCAAAATCACAGAACATTAGCGACATTTCAGTGGAACCCCCCAAAAAGGATGCAATTAAATGGAGGAAGGAATATGGGACTAATGACTAAATAACTTAGTGGAACCCCCCAAAATCATAATAAGGAACATTAATGAGATAATATATACAATTCACAAGGAAAACCTTCGCTCCCGCCGGAGTACGTATGAGGTAATCCACGGATCCTCTAGCCTCGAGGACGGGGTAGGATCCCTTCCACTGGCTAAGGAGTTTATTGCTTTCCGTGGGAAGTAATACCAGCACCTGTGCACCAGGCTTGAATTTTCGTTCTCGTGAATTAAGGTCAAATTAGGTCTTATTCCTCTCAATAAGTCCTTATTCAGGAGATACTACGCTCGTTTGTTACTTCGGTTGGACTCACGCTCGAAGGTTTTAGTTTTCTCCCAAAGGGGGAGGAGAGTTGCGTACTCCTTCTGGACGCAGGCAAAATGTACGCTCCAGAGGGCTTGTAACTCCGAGTCGACAGGGGTTTTCAGGGGAACGGGTGCATGGGATTCCAAGGGGGGCCTGTGTACATGTAATCACGTGCTGGGCCACGGGATGGTCGTGGATTACGGGGTTCTGACCGATCAAAAGGGAGCAGAACTGGATTGGGGACGCTACCACTTGGGCCCAACCGGACATATAGTCACACTCGATGTGACAACGAATTACTGGGAAACGACTGGCCCGGCCAAGGTAGTCGTGGACCACCGCAAATTTCTTTGTGGTCGGGGCAAACAGTTAGGAGTAGGTCCTCAGACACCTCGATGCAGGTACACTCGGTGTCACGGACGAGTGTGGATACTCGGCGACCGTTCATAGTTCCGTTCTCGAATTTCAATCAACCAGGGATGTTCTCATTACAGAGAAATTTTACCTGATGGCCGGGTCTTTGGCGGGCGAGAGAGGATCGGGGATCTCCTGAGGCGACGGAGGAGGATCCCTGGCGTCCCAGATTAGTGCACTTTGTGGGACTGAGAGTTTGCAAATCGGGAGTTTTGACGACAGCTCGTGCGGTAAAGGCAGGGAACTCCGCAGGTGTAGCAGATGATCGGGTTCTTTTGGTACGGCACAACCAGGGGAAAAGAAACGATGGGCTTAACGTCTTGGTGTTCAGATCGTTCAAAGTTTCTTAGCTTCGAGGGACTAGGAACTTTGGTAAATCTTGGAAGTAATTTAGGAGGGGTCTTAGGACCATAAAATTTAGTTTGGGCGGGTGATTGGGGAGCTTTTTTAACCTCCTTAAGGTATAATTTGCGACTACTCACGTACACCTCGGCCTCTTCCAAGCACTTCTAGAAAGCGGCACAACGTTTATACTTAATGAAGGCGCGAATTTCGGGAGCCACGGCGGCTAAAAGCTGATCCCTAAGTAAGAGGTTTAGAAGAGACTCGTAGACCTGGGGAATCTGGCACAGATCCAGCCAACACTGAAGGTATCTTTGGAGAATGTACCCGTGTTGCCGAAATGTTTGACCAGGCTAGATTTTTTTTTTTATAGAGCCCATATGGCAACTGCCCACTTGGGCATAAGTTGCCGAAAAACACGACAGCCTCGATCTCGCCCCCCTAAAATAAAATTATGAAAAAATGACAATGATAAATATTGGAAAAACTTAACAATCAGGAAGCAATCTCCGGCACAGGGGGAGGTACCCCTCACCCCGATGCTGGATAGTGCAACCTACAAACAAAAAATAACAAACGAAAAAACAGAAAAGAACCTTAAATAAAGGAAAGAAGCTCGGCCTCCCCCCAAAAGTCAACAAGTCCACAAGTCAATGTGCACGAATCCGTCCCGAGTACAAGGGACAGGTGGTAGCGACCCCGCCCATCCCGGTACCGGGACAGGTATCGTGCGTGAAGATCACCCAGACTGGGAAATTCGACAAAAATGTGCCGAACAGTCTGCTGACGACGCATCCGTTGCAATAGGGCGCAGGCGATCACTCCATCAAATAGCGATGCGTTACACGAGTGTGTCTGATTTGGAGACGACAGAAGGTAATCTGAAGCCATTGCGGCATTGGGGGATAGGTCCATGGGAACAGTCGCGGCGCAATAGCACGCAAATTTAAGTTCCCTTCGACCGTCTCCCATCTTCTTTGCCAAGCAGTCCGAAGAGCTGCCCGTATTCCTGCCATGTAGTCGGTGTGAGGAAGAGCGAAACGCTGGTCTGGTGGCACAGTCCTCGCGGACCCTTTGGCGCCCTCATCGGTACGCTTATTCCCCGCAATTCTTACATGTCCAGGAACCCAGAGGAAGATCATCTCGACATCTTCCCGGCTCGCCAAAACCGTAACGTCACGGATATCGCGAACCAGGGGATGCGGATATTCCAATGCCCTGAAAGCACTCAGGGCGCTTTGTGAGTTACTATAGATTACAATCCAGTCACTGAACCGGGCACGTCGCGTAATCTCCCCGTACCGAGTGGTGTATTGCCACCAGCTTAGCCGTGAAGACAGACGCAGCGCCTGGCAGAGCCCCGCTGACTTCAAACAGAAGGGATACGACATGAAAGCCGACTCCCTCATGGGACTTGGAGCTATCCGTATACACTGGCACGGTTCCAGCGTGACAGGAGGTGTGCTCCAAAAAGGTCGAACGCATTACTCCCGGCGCCGTACAAGCTTTGGGAGCAGAGGCGTGGTGACAAATAGCCAAATTTGGTACCCTCCAGGGTGGCGTCCAGGGCAGAACCAGGGGCGCCACCGGCCCGAGAGCTATATCTAGCTCTAGAACGAGTTTCCTGGCCCTAAACTCAAATGGCTTAGGGTATGACTGGCTCTCAATAGGGGAAGTGCGGAAGGCACTGGGCGTAAGGCGGAGGCCGGTGTGGTTGATTGAATCCACCTTCCGCAATAAACGCTCGGCTGCGGATGCATCCGTAGTCGAGCTTCGAACGAACATAGGATTGATAAAAAAGTAGTGCAGTAGCCCTATCAGTGTCCTAAGCGCTGAACGTCACGAAATAGAGAATATCCATGGCGCGGGTAAAAGAGACCCTAAGGCTGCGAATATGAGCCTCTTAGGTGAGGCGCCGGTCGAATACAAGATCAAGGAAACGGTGACACTCAACCACATCCAGGCGCACCCCATTAAGAAACAAATCTGGGTGGGGGTGGAGCCGTGGATGAGGGCACAAGTGCACCTTCCTAGTCTTGGCAAAAGAAACCGCAACCTCTGCGCTTCGGCATAACGAGAGACGCAGTTCAATGCCTGTTATAGTCGACGCTCCAGAGTTGACATCTGGACTGCGCTAAAAAAAAACGAAGTGACGTCTAAGTAGAGCGTATTAAGAACATCCTTCGGCAGCACCGAGGTGATGCCGTTGATGCTCAGGGCAAAGAGTGTGACGCTGAGGGCACTTCCCTGCGGGACACCCTCTTCCTGCTCCTTTGGGCCGGAGAGAGCTCCACCCACCCGTCCGCGGAATCGACGATCTCGCAAAAATTCAGATATAAAGACTGGGAGGCGTCCCCTCGCCCCCATCGTGTGGAAAGTCTCCATGATACCGTATCGCCTTGCCGTATCATAGGCCTTCTACATATCAAAAAAGACCGTGGCGTAGTGTTGTCTACCAATGAAAGCTTCGCAGATGGCATTTTTCCAGTCGGAGCGGAGCATCCGACGTGGAGTGGAACTTGCAGAAGCCGCACTGTGCAGAAGACAGATGGCCTCCGCTGTCCAGGAAAAAAGCTAATCTAACATTTCCCAATTTCTCCATCAACTTGCACACGCAAGAAGTTAGAGAGATTGGGCGGAAACCAGTCGGAGTAGACTGATCTCTCTCCTGCTTGCGAAAGGCGAGCACAGTAGCGATTTGCCAGGAATCTGGGAAAAGAACCTCCACACAGATCCTGTTGAACAAATCTAACAGAAATGCCATGCCTTGCTCACCCAGGTGTCGAAGCATGGCGTAGGGGACATCGTCTGGACCATCTGCAGTGTCCGTGCACTAAGCGAGAGCGGAGCACACCTGGCTCCCAGTAAACCTGTCGTTAAAGGGTTCTCCATCTCTGGAGGTAAAGTTTAGCTGGCGGCCTTCCGCGACATCACGACGTGCATTGAATGCTGGCGGAGCAGCATCCCGGCTAGAGAATGCGGAAAAAACGGTCGCGAAGGATTGCGCCACGGACGTGGGGTCCGAGATTGCGGTCTTATTCTCCTGGATAACGGGAGGAGGGTCCTGCGAGAACTTGCCCCGAATCCTCTTGACTCGCTTTCACACTCAGCTAAAGGGGTCTTCCTGTTAAGTGAAGACACGTATGCCCGCCAAGAAGTTCAGCGGGCGTTCTTCGAATTATACCAGAACCTAGCTTTAGCCAGACGAAATTCAGCGGCAGTGAAATCGTTCGGGCCGCGCTTAAAGCGCATGTAGGCATAACGCTTCTGTTTGAGGGCCGTTTCACACTCGGCCGACCACCATGCGAGTGGTCGGCGTGCAAAACGGCCAGACGCCTCAGAAGAAGTAGTCAGGCCCGCGGCGAAGAGGTTGCCGGAAAAGAACTCAACGGCCTCATCTACCGAACTAAACTCCTCGACTGAGATAGAAAATTCAGTCCTTTCCTGAAATGCAGGCCACCGCGCCTGCGCCAAGCACCACCGAGGTGGGCTCTAAGCGGCAGTTGCCCTAAAAATGATATTTGAATGGGAAAGTGATCACTACCATGGAGGTCATCGACCACTTCCCAATCAAAATCAAGCTGTGCATCTGTAGAGCACAAAAATAGGTCAAGGCAAGAAAATGAAGCGGTTCTCGGACAGTGATGCGGAAACTCATCCACGTTTAGGACACCCAACTCAAGCTCTTCGATCAGATCCGGCAGGAACTTGTCCCATGGGATTTATGGAGTAATCTCCACAGAGAGGATGCCTGCCGTTCAAATCTCCAAACAAGAGATAGGGCCTTGGCAACCGTGCCACGACGCGGCGGAAGTCCCCCGCGTCGAAGTGAGCTGACGGTGGAATGTACGCAGAAATGATAGCATATCTCCTATCCAGGTGCAGCTGCACAGCCAGGGCCTGAAAGTAGGTATTTAAAGGAAGAACGGAGACATCATGCATGGTGTAAACCACGCATTCCCTAGCCCCGCCATCCCGCGGTAGTCGGGTCGCAAGACCCTTATACCCCAAGAGGGTGGGCAGGAGGCACGTGCCTAGCATAGTCTGCTGCAAAAAGATAGCTAACGGGGAACGGGACGAGACGAGCCTCCGCAGCTCCTCCCAGTTGGCCCGGAGTCAACGGCAATTCCATTAGAGGAATATGCCCTCCAGGCCTAGCTCGGAGGAGACGCGGAGGTCCTCCTTGAACAGAAAACCCTGACGGGAATGGCCGTACGCTTCCCGGGGGCAGTAAAAAGGGCGCGGGTGGCCGGACAAAGCGCTGAAGGCGCTGTCACCTTCGAGGACTTATTTGGGGAGGTTGGGCTGACCATGCGAGTCTTTTCCTCCCTCCGCCTAAGAAGCTTAGGCGGGCGAGCCTCTCGCTAAACCACTAGGCGTGGGCGAAGGAGCCGAAGCTCCTTTGAGTGCTGTCCTCTTTTCGGGAAACAGCTTTAGGAACCCCGGACGATGGCATAGCAACCATCTTCAGGGGTTTTGCATCCTGTGAGTCTAACGACTCGGTGGAGGCGCGTGGCCGTTTCGCCTCACGGGAAATGGTCACGCTGGAGAAAGAGCGGGGGAGCCATGGTTTGAGCCGAGGCTGGGTGTGAACCCTTTTTGCCGCCAGCTTTACCAGGGGAGCGCCCGGGTCGAGTAAAGCCCGCAGAAGGGCTCCGAATGGGCGTGGAAACAACCGTGCTCGTTGGCATGGATGGGCCAGGAGCAGAGGGTGTCTTTTTAACTATTGAGGCATATGACGTTTCAGGCAGACCCGGGCTCGCCAGGACCAAGTCCTTTGCCTCGCGGAATGAGAGTCCATTCTGGGCCTCAACGGCCAGGATTTCTTTCTCGAAGATATATGCATTACATAACTACGAAGAAATGGCGTGTGGCTCTCCGCAATTGGCAAACTTGGCCACACACGATTTGGACTTATCGTGTGCGGCCTTGGAGCAATTTACACGAACTTCGGGTGACCCCGACTTTGCACGTCTACAAGAACGATTCATATGGCCGAAGCGGTGACAGTAATAGCACCGCCACAGCAGTGGCACGAATGCCTTCACGCGGTAGCGGTACCAACCGGCACGCACCGACTCAGAGTGCTTGTCACAGTCGAACGTGACGAATAGTGCTTGGCTGGGTCTCGAGGCCCCTCCCTGGTTTCTCACCACACGTTCGACCTTGACTGCCCAATGGTCGGCCAGCTCTAGGGTGATGTCCTCAATGGAGTAGGCAACGAGTTCTTTTGCATAAACTAATCCTTTCACAAAGTTCATGGTAGAGTGCGGCGTCACACTGACCGGGGTGCCATGAATTGTCCGAACAGCACTTATATTAGCCGCCTCGGCGGGATTCGCCGCATTCACCAGAAGGCTCCCTTGCGATGAACGGGTCACCTTTCACTCTCTATCAATTGCACTAGCTAATCCTCTCCCCTAATGGATCATGTTATCCTTATACAACATCGTGAAATCAGTGGAGCGAATAACGAGGAAGCGCTTGAAGCCAGCGGGCTCGAAAATGCCAGGTAACCTCTGAATGAGGGGCCCCGATGTCATCGAGGCTCCACCCTGTGCACTTTTGGTCTTAGTCAGGGGCTCTTTAACTGTGGGGGGGGGGCAGAGGGGCCGGATGTGTCGGTCTTAGCTTGGTCGCTTGCCAAAGTGGCAGCAGACCCATCCATCCCCACAGCCCTCACGGATGGAGAGGAGCCCCAAGTCTTCTTAGTCTTTTTTGTCTTTTTCGTCCTTTTCTTTTTTGGAGAGGAGGGCGGGGAATGAACCCGCTTCTCACCTTCGCCGGTAGAAGCGCCTAGGACAGATGGACCTCCCTCAGCCAGGTTCTTCTCCAAAATGGAGAAGGTCCTGGTGGTCGCGGGGGCATCATCCAGGAGAGATCCCTCCCCTCCTTGTTCTGCCTCAGAATCCCCAGCCGTTTGAGAAGGACCTTGCATTGGGGCGGAGTCGGGTTTGGTGTTTGGTGCCGAGCCCGGATTCCGCCCTATGGAAGCCCTACCGTCTGAGGCTGGGTTTCCTCAAATACCATGTCTATCACAAGAGCGGCCTCCAGTTGGCCATCCCCTCCCAGGGCATCGCAGGTCCCCTTGGCAGCGTCATGAGTCTTTTGTGGGGAGGCACAGGCCTTGACCTTGGCAAGGTTTAATATTCTTGCCAGCAGGTCTTTTGAGGTAAGCGACCGAAGGGGCCGGGCTTCCCTCTCCCCCATACGGGGGTTTGCCTTCCTAAGCCGCTTCAATGTAGAGCGGCTGGCTAAGGGCTGCCTGCTGGCTATCTTGGCAGTCCCCTTGGAAAGAATAGAGGGTACTGCGTTGGAAAAAGCGAGGTGCCCGAAAGCACTTCCAGAGAAGGGTGTAAAGGGGAGTCCCCTACACCCGTAAGCGAAGGAGAGGTGTAAGCCTCCTCTCCGGTTAGAGAGATATGGAGGTTCCCCTAAGCAAGCACACGGGGGGACCTCAATTTTTTGGTTGGAGCTGCCCGAGGACGGCTCCGTTGGTGACACAGGGAGAATTAAGGGAAGATTTTTATGTTTCTCATCATTGGGCATGGTGACCCTCTATATTTGACGGGATGCAATCGCTCATCACCTCTTGCAGTTGCCCGCACTGCAAGAGGTGATTACAGGCCTGGCAGGGCCAGGCGCCGCCATTTGGGACCACCCCTCCCGCCTGGTGGCCTGACAGTCCATCGGCATGGCCGCTCCACCTTAGACGCGGCGTAAAAAGATAGATTGTGAAGAGGAGAGGAAAAGGGATGTGAGGAAAGTATGGGTCGGGATGAAGCAGGTTGTTAAAAAAACCTTTTCCAAACCGAAGCTCAGGGGTTGGGGAACGTTGTCCTCTTTCCCCTCAGCCCCAATCCGGGACGGTTAGCTTGAGAAGAAGGTCAGCATCTACCCTGTAAAATTAGAGGCTGACCAGAGAAAGTTGCGGGAGAGATTGTATGAAAAGCAAGCTAACAAGTGTTTTGAAGGAAGGAGAAAAGGCTAAGC
Source organism: Ceratothoa steindachneri (assembly GCA_963969495.1). Taxonomy (NCBI): domain Eukaryota; kingdom Metazoa; phylum Arthropoda; class Malacostraca; order Isopoda; family Cymothoidae; genus Ceratothoa; species Ceratothoa steindachneri. Next base: position 142,752,233 of record OZ018321.1, on the reverse strand, counting down.
TGGGGTCGGAAAGGGTGCTGAGTCCCGTTAGCAGTGCGGCCAGGATGGCAAATCGCCGCGACCCTTACGAGCTGACGATGGCGGATCCTTTCCTGGCAAAATCAGGAGCAGTAGATTTCGCAATTTATTTGAACAGCGGCTAACCATTCGGACTTTAACGTGGAATAGTCAAAAGTTGATTCCGCGGTAAGGAAGAGGAAGATATCCCTTTACTGGTTATTTAGGAGGGGGAGTAAGCGAGCGACGCCATCATTTTCGAGATGCCATCTATTGATCTGAAAGAATCTCTCAAAATGGGTAAAAAATTACCCAAAGTCCTCTCCATCATTAAACGCGGGGAGTTTGACTGAAGGAGTTTGGGGAATTTCAGCAAGGAAACCGATGGACTGAGAATCAATTTTATTTTGGCTCATTTCCAGCACATGCTGCCAAATTTGTTCACGTTCTTACATCTCCAGTTTGTTCTTCTCCATCTCCATTTCCATCTTCATTTTGTTCTCCATCTCCGTTTTCAGTTTGTTCTCCTCTATCTCCATTTTCAGTTTGTTCACCTCCATCTCCATCTTCAGTTTGTTCTCTTCCATCTCCATTTTGTTCTTCTCCATTTTTAGTGCAGCCTTAAGTTAGTGGAATAAAAAGTAGTCACTAGGGGCCAGATCTAGACTGTAGGAAGGATGGTTGAGCTCCTCTAATCCGCACTGGTGCATTGCAGCTTGTGCAACTCTAGCCTTGTAAACTTTGACGACGTTGAAGTCGATCATAGGGCGTGAGGTTTTTAGGGACCCAACGGGCAGAGACCTTGGTCATGGCCAAATTGTTGTGGATGATATTGATAACAGTTCCATGTGATATTCCAAGTTCTCTCTCGATTTCTTCGACCTTCATCCTTCGATTTTCAAGGATCATCCTCTCTACACAGGCCACATTGTCCTCATTGGTCACGTCTGACGAGCGTCCTGGACGGGGGTCATCTTCAAGGGACTCACGACCAAAAGGAACTCCTTATTCTAGCGAGCAATGGTTTCCTAGGAAGGAACAGTGTCGGTGTACACAGCAACCATGCGTTCATGGATCTCTTTTGCATTCTTGCATTCCTTGGTCAAAAGTTTGATCGCTGCGCGGTGCTCAACCTTCTACATTGTTGAAAAATTGGTGATTGACGATCTGCGATCAGCTACTGATTCTTAAATAGACGAGACAGGAGCGTGCGGCTGCAGATCCTGACTTGTCATAACTTGTCCTAACACCCTCACAAACAGCCATCCACCTTTCTCTGTTTTGCCCTACCGATTCGCAAAACTTATTGGCCGCCCCTTGTAGTTAGGCAGTTAACTGAGGGAACATTTGCATATGAATATGAATATAATATATAAACTTAGCAACCTATAATTTTATCAACACCAAACTAATTCAATAAGCTCGGTAGTGTCTCAAGTGTTTCTTGCCAGTTATGAGAGCATTTCGTGTCGAGAACAATCGGAGCGTGGAATTGTGGAACCATCAGACACATATCCATTGGCATTTGCTGCAGTTGAGGTGAACATGTAACCAAGCCCATTGACGTCACATCCGATAAAAGTTGATTAGCTTCTTCTGAGGGGTTTTGCTGAATTAAGGACTTCTGCAAGCCGTCTGCAAAAAACTGTTCTAAGGGCTGCATTAATCTTGCCCCCTTTTTCGAGTGATGTTGCAGTTAAACTATCGATTTTCATACGAACCCAAAAGCTTATGCGACGAAGAGACCCATCATCATGTTGTCAATGACCTCCAGAATAAAGTCGGTCTTTGATTTTCCAACTATTTTGGATCCTCTTCAACACTTTAGTAACACATTATATGATTCGCCAACCCTCCTTGCAATTTTTCGACTGCTGAGACCCTCCGCATGCAGCGTAGGTATCATACTTTACTCTTCCACTGTAGACATAGATGCGTGTTTTGGCTTTTTACATATAATTAGCAGATCGTGTGCGTCGTAGAATGCCCCCCCTTTTTTGTTCTAATAGTGGTAAGAGTGTCTAATAAATTGATATCTCAATATCTTACCGAACAGAGCCGTTCCGAAACACGTAAGGATATAAGAGAAAAGCACAATAATCCCAAAATAAATTTATACTTTAACATTACTTATTGAATACACAACATCTAAACATTAACTACAGCAATACTTTGAATATTACCATACACAAGAATTAATTAAATTAGTTTGACCCTCAAAAATTTGGTTAATTTCTCTACACACAACAATAATATAAGATTTAGGCTTACGGACTCTACTGGAATTTAAAGGCCTCAGAAATGTTATTGACTCACGAAGCGTGCCGTCTGGTCAGATGTAGCTGGGCGAGATCACACGGTCGTTTTGGCGAGGGTAGCAGCTGGAGGGGCCACACGGTATTCCGGGGGGGAAGTCTTCACGGACGAGAACAATTAAGGTGCTTTATGCAACACCAAGGTAGTTGTGGTCTCTCTGGCGAGAGGGAGTCGAACTTGGTTCTTAAACCAAGTTAACTTGGAGTGTGGTGTGACCACCGAGTAATGAGTTAGAGGGGGAGCTTTTCTCCTTCGTTTCTTAATTCCTCATGGATGAGGAATGAACTCAGGGAGGGTCTTCTTTGAGGGCGAGGATCGATAAGACGGGGTTTCTCTGACAAGAATAAGTTACTTAAAGTTCGGTTTGGTAACCAGGAACTAGCTCGAGGATGAGCTTCTTCTTAGTTCCAGTCTTCCTCAAGAGCGAGTATAACGGAAGGGGGTTTCTCTGACGAGAACAAGTTGAACTTGGTTTCTCACCAAGTTAACCTTTGAGTTCGGTGTGGCCACCCAGTGACGGGCTTGAGGGGTAGCCTTTCCCCCCTGGTGTTTAAGGTGCACCAGGATATGAGGAGTCTCTCTGGCGAGAGTAAGTTGAACTTAACAAAGTTTACTTAGCGTTCGGTTTGATAACCAGGGACTACCTCGAGGATAAGTTTCTTCTTAGCCCCTTAAGTTAGGTAGCCCTGCCTCTCTTGCAGGGTACTTCTTGGTCTGGCTAGCCAAGTACACTACCAATCCAGTCTAGGTAGCTCAGTTTTAATCAAGGACTTCGCCACCTGGAGTCTGACGTATATTACCTCGATTTTCCTCAGTGTTCCTCATTTATACCTTGTCACCCCACTGGGGGGAGAGGAAAGGGGGGGAGGGGCTTGAGGACGGCCCAAAGAGAGTTCTTATGCCCAACGATTTTTCCCACCGCGTCTTACATCGGATCCTCGTTAGCCTTCGAGCTTGGGAGAAACGTCTCCAATTTCTTATTTGACGTGAAACTGGATCTCACTCTCCTGGGGGAGATCTTGCATTTTGACCTTTAGGGCCTTTCTTGGCACCGAGTGGAGCGACGCTGCGGTTAAGCGCTGGACCCGCCGAAGCCTTCGGCCGGATGTCTTTGCGGTAACCACGTTGTGACTGCACCACAAGTGAACGGTGGGGGGGGGGGGGAAATGACGATTCTCCTACAGTGTGGATAGAGAAGGTCATATTAGTCAAACAAAATTATTGATATTTTAGATGAAGACACTTTGCTTATATCATACCGTATACTGATGCTAGTATTTCAAATATTTTAATAATATTTTCGTAGAATAGAGTCAAGTTAATCCTTTTTCTCATTTCTCAGCCGAAGTCGATGATGGCTATGTGAGTGGAATATTTATAATTCAACCAGACTGCAAATTAACTGAATGTAGGTTGGCCAAAGAGTCGACTTTCATAGGAAGGTTCAAGAAAATAGAAAAACGCATGCAAAATTAATATTCTTTTACAAGGTTAAAGGGGGTTTTAAAACAAGCTATATACATATTAGACGTACTCGAGTTTCAGCGGCAAAAGGGGGTTTTAAAACAAGCTATATACATATTAGACGTACACGAGTTTCAGCGGCAAAAGGGGTGAGAGAATTAGTGGGGACGGTCACCGTACAAACAAACGAACAATATTGACTGAGGGTTGCTCGAAAGATCTTGAGCGTATACGAAGCCGACGTTGGAGGCTGAGGTGGGCCGGTAGTATAGAGAGTATTTGCACAAGAGAGTGGCGCGTTGCTGTTACCTCGGAGATTTGGTCCGAGTGAATTATCCTTGCTTTTGCGCAAAGTTTAAATAATAGTCTCTTGACAATGAATATAACGTGATGAACTTATATCTTGCTATCAAATTAGAACACGAATCAAGACTGGGCGCGTTGCGTTCGAGGAGCGGGTAGAACGGGTACAAGGTAGACCTTACGCGAATTAATCGAGAATACCCGGAGCTTGAGGGGTTGTGTGAGAATTGTGCCGACTCCAACGGGACGCGAATAGCGGGGACTGACGGGGGGCAAGTGTCTGATACTGACGGGGCGGGCAAGCGGCGGATACTGCCTTTCAACTCCGGAGGGTTTATAGTGAGTTCGAATATTGGTTTCTCCCATGAGTCCTAAGGAAAAGGTTTCAAGGTCTCACCCTATTACACGATCACGAGAGGGTTCCTAATTCCACTTGGCCAAACTTTGTCCGACTCCAGATGGGATGTTTTGGGCTCTCACACTTGTCTCAGCTTTCTATGATGGCAAGCATTCAGGCAACCATGGCGTCTCATGATTTCGCACTTTTATTAGCGGAGACAAAAAGGGACGACCAGGTGTCTCTTTTCTCTCTTTATCTATTGAAGGTGCTGTAGCACACATCTCTTTATCTATTGAAGGTGCTGTAGCACACATCTCTTTCTCTCTCTCTCCTCTCTGACACTTATCCATCCCTATATGGAACTTATGGGAAAGAAGGGACATCGGAGAATGATCAATAGTGGGGAATATAACTTAAAGTCGCATGACAATAGCTCATAAAGTTGAGAATAGCTAGGACAAATTTTTAAAATGGAGCCAAAGTACCAAAGAGTGTAGGTAGTGGGGGGTGCGGGAGATTGCACCATACATACACACAAAGTTATATAATGCTATGGTATGGTTGCGGAACGATATTTTTTTTTATAATACCATTAAGTGGGGTTCAATGGCCCCAGGGTGAGTTTACCCTACGATTATACAAAACTAAAAAAAAATTAAGGATATAAAAGGAATTCATTGTACATAGGTAATATATATATATATATAATATATATATATATATATATATATATATATATATATATATATATATATTGTGATAGGCGTTTCCTTATTATATAGTTGAATATACAAATTAATACATGGATAAAAAATAAAAGGAAATGGCTCGGAATTAGTTTGCAAAAAGGATCTTACGATTTTCTACTTAAACTATCAGCCATACAGCTATCGGTGCCTTTTAAATACAAAAAGCGGAATTGGAAACCTTGGAGGAACAAGCTTCAACACATCAACCGTGCGTTATGATAGAGGTTTGTTGTCCGTTTCCACTACATATTCCTTGCCTACCAAATACTTTCTAAATTTACAGATTGACCATATGATATCGAGGCTTCTCTCTCAATTACTACATAATTTTTCTAGTAGGCGAGTAATTTTCAGCTTGCCTAAGCGATAGGGAAACTTTCGCCGTTATTCTCATACTGGAAGGGGACGTCGGTGCGAATGCAAAACAGTTTGTGCGAGTTAGGGAGGCCAACTTCTCCTTGAGTTCGTTAAAGGGGTGAGTCAAACTCGAGGTGTTCGGGGGCCTTCTTGTTTAATAGCTTACAGAGGGAGGCGGGGATAGTCGCAAATTTGGGTATGAAGCGACAATAGAACGATGCAGAGCCTATGAAGGATTGCAGCTGCTTTTTGGTAGTGCGAAAAGGCATGTCCACAATGGCACGGATCTTTTCTTGCTGGGGGGTTAACCGGTTATTCCCGATATGTAAGCTGAGTAATCGATAGGGCCAAAATCGAAGTGGCGCTTGCCGGGGCTAATTGTTAAATTGTGTTCCCGGAGTAGATACAGAAGGGCTTGATGGGTTTTTGAGTGTTAATCCTAATCTTGGGTGGTCACATAAATATTATCGAAATAGCAGGGGATGTTGGGTAAGCCTTGTAAAATTAACCTCATCATCGGGATATAATTGTTGCAAGCCGTCACCAGACCAAAAGGGAGCTGTCGGAACTGCATAAGTTCCTTCTTAGTGGGGAAATCAGTAAATTTGTTCAATTCCTCCCTTAGGGTGAGCTAATAACACTGGTTTACAGAAAAATTGAGGCAAGCAAAAAAATAGTTGTTCTAGCCAAATTTTAGGGTGCTGATTTCAGATACGAAACCAGATTCTACTCATCACCTGTAATCTTTGAAGTATACGTGTATTATAAATTTAGGAATTGTGTTCTTAAATCTCTTACGCTACCAATTTGACAATACATCCCAGGAGTTTTTTAAAAATACCTGTGGCCGGAATATAGCTTAAATTAATGTATATTTTATCCCAATGGTAGGTCTAATGTTTAGTATATTATTGAATATCTGGCAAAACTCTATTACTCCTCACTTGTTTTTGATAACCAGTGAAGTGAACACGTGCTGAAAGGTTAGGATTTGTTTTATTTATTTTTTGAGAACTATTTGATTAATTAGTTCTCAAGTATATTAGAAAATATATTTATTATATATATATATTAGAAAATATTTATCCTGCAATAACTGTATTTATGCATTCTACTCAATATGATATATCTACAAGGATAAATTCACTCAAACGGACTGCACAAAATTACATCCCACCCCCCTCCCCTCTAACTAAACTTTAATATTTTAAAAGCTTTTATAACATTTGGAATAAAAAATATTCTTAGATTGTGAGGTTTGGGCTACTCGACAATTATGTTATACAACCATTTTATATGTTTTGGAAACATGTCTATATTATCATTTTGCAACCATATGTATTTTGTAACCATATATATGATTAATGTTTATTTTGTTTTCCAGATTTATGAGAGTTGATACATATATTTACAATGGCTTCAGGCACTTCAAAACACCGAGAATGTATCAACAAAGTAAATTAATTCGTTTACGTGTGTGGATTTTACGACAGTTGAACAGCGTAGAACAATTACTGCCCTCGTGAAAACTGCTTGCTGTCATTATTTTCACTGTAAATTGGAGATCAGGAAGAATCCGGGGACCCACACATCTGTTGTAAAACCTGTTACAATGGACTAACTGCATGGTTTAATGGCAAGAAACCAGCATTCAACTTTTCTCTCCCAATGATCTGAGAAATATAACTGGATTCAATGCTTCTTCCAGAAAAATAAAATATATCCCAACCTTACCTTAGCTATGAGACCGGTTCACCACTCAGATGATCTTCCTGTTCCTACACTTCAGCAAATAAATATCTTCCTTCATCAGATGAAGAAATGCCTTGAGGGAAATATTCTGTAAATTCGATCTCGTCTGAAGACAATGTTAATTCAGGAGCAAGTATCAATGCGCCCCTCTGTGCGATGCAGTATGACTTGATGACCTTCCCCGTGATTTGTATCTATCTAAACAGCAGGCAGAGCTCCTGGTATCCCTGCTTAAGCTGTGGAACCTGGTCAAGGCAGATGTAAAGATCACCAGTTTCAGGAAACGGAACACGGACTTAAGTTCATTCTTTGACATGGAAAACAGGTTGTGCTCCTGCAAAAACGTCTCTTGCTTGTTCACTGGCCTTGGTTTCCCACACAATTAGTCAGATTGGCGTCTTTTCATAGACTTTTCAAGCGAAGTCTTAAGGCTGTGCTCCTGCACAATGGGAATAAATACCTAGCATTCCCATTACCCACTCAATCCATTTGAAGGAGTCTATGACAATATGGAGGTCCTTTTGGAAGCTACCTGTACCAGTGGAGTCTCTGTGGGGACCTCAAGGTCATTAGGCTCTTTATGAGTATGCAAGCGGGCTTCACAAAGTATTGTTGCTTTCTCTGTCTCTGGGACAGTTGGGCTTTGTCTAAACAATATAAGCAGAAGGACAAGCGGTCTATGAGCAATTTCGTGCCTTGTGAACACAGTTTAAAAGAAAATCCTCTGGTGTACATTAAAAAGATATTTCTTCCTCCTATTCACATCAAGCTTTGACTAATGAAGAATTTCGTGAAGGCCATGGTTAAAAATAGCGCTGGCTTTCCAACACTTGTGTACTCTATTCCCAGTTCTGATTTCTGCTAAGCTAAAGGAGTCATCGTCGTCGGACCTCAGATGCGAAAGGTGCTGAAAGATAATGAATTTGAAGAGCTTTTTACCTTAAAGGAACTGAGAGTATGGGAATTATTTAAGTCAATCTGCCATGGCTTTCTTAGTAACACAAGGGTACTAGAATACCAATAGTGTATTTAGAAGTTGATACAGTCTTATGAGGATATGAGATGACGAATGTCACTCAAAATTCCCTTTCTCCACTCACAACTCAACTTCTTCCCTCCTAATCTCGGGGAAGTGAGTAAGGAGAACGGAGAAAAGGTTCCACCAAGACATTTATAAGATTGAGAGCAACTATCAATGTCTTTGTTTGCATAGTAAAGAGCGTTTAGAAGAAAGAGATAAGTTAACATAATTTATAGCCAATTTCAAAGATATTGGGGAATTCAGAATTCATATATTCAGAACTAACGACTCGTAAAGCCCGTAAAAATATGCGCAGAGTAAAAATGAATATAAAAGTTTGAATTAGTAGGTTTGCTATAGATGGAGTATTTAAAACCAGTCTGTGTTTTATGAATAAGAAGATCGAGAAAAGTAAAGGGTTCTATTATTTACAACTTCATGAGGAAATTTAATGGAAAGGACCCTTATCCCTTTCTTCTAAACTGTTTATCATCTTCAAAAAAATACGCTCTATAATAAAGCTCCTGCTATCCCTTTTATTGTTAAAAACATTTTGGGTTTATCCTCTCTGTTTGATTCATTGACGTAGCCCGTCTTTTAAAAACTTTAACATTTCAGTTGCTTGCAAATACGAGTCAACTATAAAAAACATTACAGTTCATAATAATTGTAATAATATTTGGGGAGTCTATTCAGGCGAAGGTTCTGTTTGTCTAAGTAAATATTCTGGACAGACAGGAAAGCAATTACCTTTCTATATTAATCAGCATAAATACAAGGTTAGGGGAACAATAAATAATACTGCGTTTTTTGAGCATATGTCCGAAAATAATCACTTCATTAATTGGAATTCAGCAAAATTTATTTTTCGCTAAAAATAATCAATTAAAGGAAACTTTGTTGAATGGTCATGTATAAGCAAATTTAATAACTTTAGCATTTCCCCTAGTCTTTTTAAAATCGATGCTATTGGGTAAAACTAATTCTTAAAGAATGTGCTTTGCCTTATGCTCATAATATTTTTGTCAATTTTCATTTTTTATGGCCGCTGGATTTGTCAATTTAATTATTGCATTAATTTTGTATTAAAATTTTTCTTTTTTTAGGAGGTTATCTGGCGCCTGCCAACTTGGGAATAAGACACCTCATTCACATAGTCTAGCTCTAGGCTACTTTAAAATAAGAATATGAAAACAAAACAACGATAAAAATGAAAGATGACAACACTTAGGAAGCAAGCTCCGGCTTCGGATGGAGGTGTCCTTCCCCCCCGGCAAAGGACTGTGCGACCTTAAAGAAAACAACAATAACAAAAACAACAAAAACCTAGTTAAATAAAAGGGAGAAGGCCAGCCACCCCCCCCAAAGTCTACAAGTCTACCAGTAAATGTGCACGCACTCGTCAGGAGTAAAAGGGACAGGCGGTAGCGACCCTGCCCATCCCAGGAACGGGACAGGTAACGTGCGCAAAGATCGTCAAGAATAGGACATTCAACAAGAATATACCGAACAATCTGGGGGACAACGCAGTCTTCACAGTAGGGCGCTGGCGAGCGCTTCATCAAATGGCGGTGCAAACCGCGAATGTGCCCAATTCGGAGACGACATAAAGCAACCTGAAGCCTTCGCGGCATTGGGGGGTAGGTTCATGGGAAAAGTTGCGGCGCAATGGCACGCAACTTTGGCGCCCTTATCGGCGCGCTCATTCACCGCAATTCCTTTATGTCTAGGAAACCAAAAATCGTGGCATCACGGATATCGCGAATCAGGGGATGCGGAGATTTCAATGCCCCGAGAAAACTTAGGGTGCTATAGATAACAATCCGGTCTCCGAACCGGGCACGTCGCGTAATCTCCCGTAAGGAGTGGTGTATTGCCACTAGATCGGCCGTGAAGATAGACACAGTGCCTGGCAGAGCCCCGCTGACTTCAATCTTAGGGGATACGGCGTGGAAGTCACCCACCTCTTCGAACTTCGAGCCATCCGTATACACTGGAACGGTTCCAGGGTGACACGAGGTGTGCTCCAAAAAGGTCCAACGCAATACTCCCGGCGCAGTTAAAGCTTTGTGAGCAGAGACGTGGTGACAAATAGATAAATGTGGTACCCTCCTTGGTGGCGTCCTGGGCAAAAACAGGGGCGTCAGCGGCAAGAGAGATATACCTAGCTCTCGAGGAAGTTTCATGGCCCTAAACCCAAATGGCTTAGGGTATTTCTCGCGTCTCTCTGCAGCATAGGCACTTTCGAAATCAACTGCGAATGCAATGAGAACTGTTGGCGACTGATGGTGGCGCCGGGATTGGGCGTACAGGCCAATGATGCAATGTACACGGCGTAGAGCGAGTGGAATCTCCTTAGCATCGAATAGTAGGCTCTCAATGGGGGAAGTGCGGAAGGCACCGGTCGTAAGGCGAAGGCTAGTGTGCTAGATCGGGCCACCTTTTGCAATAAATGCTCGGCTGCGGATGCATAAAACTCGCATCCGTAGTTGGCATCTGGGCCGCGCCAAAAGAGATCTAAAGGCCGTCCACGTAGAGCGTAGCCTTTAGATCTTCCAGCAGCACCAAGGTGATTCCGTTGATGCTCAGGAGAGGGTGAAACTGAGGACCGTTCACTGCGGGACGCCCTTTTACTGGTCCATTGGGCCAGAGAGGGCTTCCCACGCCCCTACTCCGAATCGACGATCTCGCAAAAAGACAGATATAAACATTGAGAGGCGTTCCCTCGCCCCCATCGTGTGGAGATTCTCCATGATACCGTATAGCCATGCGTTATGATAGGCCTTCTCCAGATCAAAAAACACCGTGGCGTATTGCTTTCTACGAAAGATTTATTAGGTTTTTTAAGGGGCTATCTGGCTTTTGCCCACTTTAGCATAAGGCGCCGCAAACAAACAGCCTAGTTATTGAGTACTTTAAAAATAAATTTTTAAAAAAAGGTAAAAAGGGAAGATGCCAATTAGGAAGCAAGCTCCAACGTCGGGAAGAAGTCCCCCTCCCCCCGGCGCAGGGAAGTGTGACCTACAAAACAATACAATAACAAAAAAAAAGAAAAACATAATTAAATAAAAGTGAGATGGCCGGCCTCACCCCAAAACTCAACAAGTCCACCAGTCGATGTGCACGCACTCAACCCGAGTACAAGGGACAGGTGGTAGCGACCCCGCTCATCTGGATACCATGACAAGTAAGGTGCGCGAAGATCCTGCAGACTAAGACATTTAACAAAAATGTGCCGAACAGTCTAGGAGACGACGCAGTCGTCACAATATGGCGCAGGCGAGTGCTCCCTCAAATAGCGATGCGTCATACGTGTTTGTCCGTTTCGTAGACGACAGAAAGCAAACTGCAGCCGTCACGGTATTGGGGATAGGTCCATGGGAACAGTCGCGGTGCAACGGCACGCAACTTTAAGTTCCCTTCCACTGTCTCACATCTTCTGTGCCAAGCAGTCAGAAGAGCTGCTGTATTACTGCCCTGTAGTCGGTGTGAGGGAGAGCGAAACGCTGGTACGGTCGCACAGTCCTCTCAGACTCTTTGGCGCCCTCATCGGCGCCCATTATTCCTTGCAATTCCTACATGTCCAGGAACCCAGAAGAAGATAATCTCGATATCCACCCGGCTCTCCAAAACCGTGGCGTCACGGATATCGCGAACCAGGGGATGCGGATATTCCAATGCCCCGAGAGCACTCATGGCGCTCTGTTAGTCGCTATAGATCACAATCCGGTCTCCGAACGGGGCATGTCGCATAATCTCCCGTACAGAGTGGTGTATTGCCACCAGCTCGGCCGTGAAGACAGACGTAGCGCCTGGCAGAGCCGTGCTGACTTCAAAAAGAGTGGATACGGCGTGAAAGCCGACCACCTCTTCGGACTTGGAGCCATCCGTAAACACTGGCACGGTTGTAGCGTGACACAAGATGTGCTCCACAAAAGTCGAACGCAATACTTCCCGCGCTGTAGAAGCTTTGGGAGCAGAGGTGTGGCAACAAATAGCCGAATGTGGTACCATCCTCGGTGGCGTCCTGGGCAGAACCATGGGAGCCACCGGCCCAAAAGATATACCTAGCTTTCGAAGGAGTTTCTTGGCCCTAAACCCAAAAGGCTTAGGTGTGTCTGGCGTCTCTCGGCGGCATAGGCACTATCGAGATTAGTTGCGCATGCAGTGAGAGCTTTTGGCGACTGGGGGAAGCACCGGGCTCATGCGTACAGGCGAGTGATGCACTGTACGGGGCATAGAGTGAGTGGCCTCTCCCCAACATCCACCAACAAGATCTGAATGGGGGAAGAGCGGAAGGCACCGGTCGTAAGGCGAAGGCTAGTGTGCTAGATCGGGCCACCTTTTGCAATAAATGCTCGGCTGCGGATGCATAAAACTCGCATCCGTAGTCGAGCTTCGAACGAACAAAGGATCGATGAAAAAGGTAAGGCATTAGCCCTATCAGCGCCCCAAGCGCCGAACGTCACGGAACGGAGAATATCCTTGGCGCGGGTACAATATACCATAAAGGTGCGAATATGAGCTTCTCAGGTGAGGTGTAGGTCAAATACAAGACTAAGGAAACGGTGCGATTCAACCACTTCAAGGCGTACGCCATTAAGAAACACGTCTGGGTGTGGATTGAGCTGTGGATGGGGTCAGAAGTGCACCACCTTAGTTTTGACCAAAGAAAAGATGGAACAGGTTCGCTTAGGTATAAAGAGAGACGCGGTCAATGTTTGTTGGACTCGACGCTCCATAGTTGGCATCTGGGCCGCGCCAAAAGAGATCTAAAGGCCGTCTACGTAGAGCGTAGCCTTTAAATCTTCCAGCAGCACCAAGGTGATTCCTTTGATGCTCAGGAGAGGGTGAAACTGAGGACCGTTTACTGCGGGACGCCCTTTTACTGGTCCATTGGGCCAGAGAGGGCTTCCCACGCCCCTACTCCGAATCGACGATCTCGCAAAAAGACAGATATAAACATTGAGAGGCGTTCCCTCGCCCCCATCGTGTGGAGATTCTCCATGATACCGTATAGCCATGCGTTATGATAGGCCTTCTCCAGATCAAAAAACACCGTGGCGTATTGCTTTCTACGAAAGATTTATTAGGTTTTTTAAGGGGCTATCTGGCTTTTGCCCACTTTAGCATAAGGCGCCGCAAACAAACAGCCTAGTTATTGAGTACTTTAAAAATAAATTTTTAAAAAAAGGTAAAAAGGGAAGATGCCAATTAGGAAGCAAGCTCCAACGTCGGGAAGAAGTCCCCCTCCCCCCGGCGCAGGGAAGTGTGACCTACAAAACAATACAATAACAAAAAAAAAGAAAAACATAATTAAATAAAAGTGAGATGGCCGGCCTCACCCCAAAACTCAACAAGTCCACCAGTCGATGTGCACGCACTCAACCCGAGTACAAGGGACAGGTGGTAGCGACCCCGCTCATCTGGATACCATGACAAGTAAGGTGCGCGAAGATCCTGCAGACTAAGACATTTAACAAAAATGTGCCGAACAGTCTAGGAGACGACGCAGTCGTCACAATATGGCGCAGGCGAGTGCTCCCTCAAATAGCGATGCGTCATACGTGTTTGTCCGTTTCGTAGACGACAGAAAGCAAACTGCAGCCGTCACGGTATTGGGGATAGGTCCATGGGAACAGTCGCGGTGCAACGGCACGCAACTTTAAGTTCCCTTCCACTGTCTCACATCTTCTGTGCCAAGCAGTCAGAAGAGCTGCTGTATTACTGCCCTGTAGTCGGTGTGAGGAAGAGCGAAACGCTGGTACGGTCGCACAGTCCTCTCAGACTCTTTGGCGCCCTCATCGGCGCCCATTATTCCTTGCAATTCCTACATGTCCAGGAACCCAGAAGAAGATAATCTCGATATCCACCCGGCTCTCCAAAACCGTGGCGTCACGGATATCGCGAACCAGGGGATGCGGATATTCCAATGCCCCGAGAGCACTCATGGCGCTCTGTTAGTCGCTATAGATCACAATCCGGTCTCCGAACGGGGCATGTCGCATAATCTCCCGTACAGAGTGGTGTATTGCCACCAGCTCGGCCGTGAAGACAGACGTAGCGCCTGGCAGAGCCGTGCTGACTTCAAAAAGAGTGGATACGGCGTGAAAGCCGACCACCTCTTCGGACTTGGAGCCATCCGTAAACACTGGCACGGTTGTAGCGTGACACAAGATGTGCTCCACAAAAGTCGAACGCAATACTTCCCGCGCTGTAGAAGCTTTGGGAGCAGAGGTGTGGCAACAAATAGCCGAATGTGGTACCATCCTCGGTGGCGTCCTGGGCAGAACCATGGGAGCCACCGGCCCAAAAGATATACCTAGCTCTCGAAGGAGTTTCTTGGCCCTAAACCCAAAAGGCTTAGGTGTGTCTGGCGTCTCTCGGCGGCATAGGCACTATCAAGATTAGTTGCGCATGCAGTGAGAGCTTTTTGCGACTGGGGGAAGCACCGGGCTCATGCGTACAGGCGAGTGATGCACTGTACGGTGCATAGAGTGAGTGGCCTCTCCCCAACATCCACCAACAGTATCTGAATGGGGGAAGAGCGGAAGGCACCGGTAGTAAGGCGAAGGTCGGTGTGGTGGATCAAGTCCACCTTCCGCCATAAACGCTCGGCTGCGGATGCATCAAACTCGCATCCATACTCAAGCATCGGAAGAACAAAGGATTGTTTTAAAAGTAAGGCAGTAGCCCTATGATTGCCCAAAGCTCTGAACGTCACGGAACGGAGAATATCCATTTCGCAGATACAAAAGACCCTAAGGCTGCGAATATTAGCCTCCCAGTTGAGGCGTCGGTCAAATACAAGACCATAGAAACGGTGCGATTCAATCACTTAAATGCGCACCCCATTAAGTAACAAATCTGGGTAGGGGTGGAGCCGTAGTTGGCGGCAGAATTGCAGCACCTTAGTCTTGGCCAAAGAAAACAGAAACGTGTGTGCTTCGGCATAGCCAGAGATGTGGTTCAATGCCACTCAAAACGATATCGAAAGGTCGTCCACGTAGAGCGTAGCGCGAACATCTCTAAGCAGCCCCGAGGTGATGCCGTTGATGCTCAGGGCAAAGAGTGCGACCCTGATGAAATTTCCCTGTGGGACACCCTCTTCCTGCTCCTTTGGGCCGGAGAGGGTTCATCCCCCCCGTACGCGGAATCGACGATCTCACAAAAATGCAGATATAAAGACTGGGACTCGACCCTCTCCCCTATCATGTGGAGAGTCTCCATGATAACGTATTGCCCTACGGTATCATAGGCCTTCTCCAGATCGAAAAACACCGGGACGTAGTGCTATCTATGAAGGAAGTCCTCGCAGACGTCATATTTTAGTCGGAGCAGAGCATCCGACGTGGGTTAGAACTTGCGGAAGCTACACTGTACAGAAGATATATGGCCTCCGCTATCCAGGAAAAAGGCTAATCTAACATTTCCCAATTTCTCCATCAACTTAAACACGCATAAGATTAGAGAGATTGGGCGGAAACCGGCGGGAGTAGAATGAGCTCTTCCGGGTTTACAAAAGGCGAGCACAGTATCGATTCCCTAGGAATCGGGGAGGAGACCCTCCATCATGATCCTGCTAAACAAATCTAACAGAAATTTCATGCCTCGCTCACCCAGGTGTTGAAACATGGCGTAAGGGACATCGTCTGGACTATGAGCAGTGTCCACGCACGAAGCAAGAGCGGAGCACATCTCACTCAGAGTAAACCTGTCGTTGAAGTCTTCTCCGCCTCTCGAGGTAAATTCCAGCCGGTGGCCTTCAACGACATCAGGACGTGCATTAAATGCTTGTGGAGCCGCATCCCGAAAAGAGAATGCAGTGAAAGCGGTCGCGAAGGAATCCGCCACGACGCGTGGTATGAGATTTCGGTCCCATTTTGATGGATAACGGGAGGGGGGTCCTGCGAGAACTTGCCAAGAATCCTTATGACTAGCCCCCATACCTCGGCCAGAGGGGTCTTTCCGTTAAGTGAAGACACGTATGCCCGCAAAGAAGAGCGATGGACGTGGTTAGAAATATACGGAACCTAGCCCTAGCCCGGGCTTATAGCCATGTAGGCATAACACTTGTTATTGAGGGGCGTCTCGCACGGGGCCGGCCACCATGGAAGTGGTCGGCGAGCAAAACGACAAGAAATTCTGGGAAAAGTAATCAGGCCCGTGGCGATGAGGATGCCGGAGAAGAACTCAACGGCCTCATCTACCGACCTAAACTCCTCGACTGAGATAGAGAGTTCAGTCATTTCGTGAAATGCAGGCCGCTGCGCGCGCACCAAGCACTACCGAGGTGGGCATTCAGGCGTAGTTGCCCTAAAAATGATATTTGAATGGAAAAGTGATCACTGCGATGGAGGTCATCGACCACCCCCCAATCAAAATCAGGCTGTGCATCCGAAGAGCACAAAGATAGGTCAAGTCAAGAAAATGAAGCGGTTCTCGGACAGTGATGCGTGAACTCATCCACGTTTAAGACACCCATCTCAAGCTCTTCGATCAGATCGGCAAGGACTTGTCTCCTTGGATCTATGGAGTAATCTCCCCAGAGAGGATGCCTGCCGTTCAGAAATCCAAGAAAGAGATAGGGCCTTAGCAACCGTGCCACAACGCGGCAGAAGTTCCCCGCGTCGAAGTCAGCTGACGGAGCAATGTACCGCGCATACCCCAGCCTGGTCATCCCGCAGTGGTGGGTTCGCAAGACCCTTATACCCCGGGAGGGCAGGCAGGGGGCACGCGCCTAGCATGCTCTCCTGCAAAAAGATAGCTAACGAGGAACGGGACGAGACGAGCCTCCGCAGCTCCTCCCAGTTTGCCCAGATTCCATGGCAATTCCATTGAAGGAATATGCCCTCCAGGCCTAGCTCGGAGGAGACGCGGGGGCCCTCCTCGAACTGGAGACCCTCACGGGAATAGCCGTACGCTTCTCGGGTGCAAAATGCCAGGCGCTGTTGGTCAGACAAAGCGCTGAAGGCGCTTTCGCCTTCGAGGACTTATTGGGGGAGGTTGGGCTCGCCATGCGAGGCTTTTCCTCCCTCTGCCTCGAAACCTTAGGCGGGCGTTTCGGCTTCGGAGGTAGGGGGGCCTTTTTTCGAGGAACCACTGTCTAAAAGCCACTCGCTCCCCCTCGGGGCGTGGGCGAAGGAGCCGAAGCTCTTTTGTTGCTGTCATTCTTTCGGGGGACAGCTTTAGGAACCTCGGAGATGGCCTAGCGACCATTTTCAGGGGTGTTGTCTCCTGTGAGTCTAACGACTCGGTGGAGGCGCGTGGCCGTTTTGCCTTACGGGAAACGGTCACGCTTGGGGAAGAGGGGGAAGCCCTGGTTTAAGCCGGGGCTGGGTGTGAACCCTTTTTGCCGCCAGCTTTACCAGGAAAATGGCCGGGTTGAGTAAAGCCCGCAGAATGGCTCCGAATAGGCATGGGAACAACTGTACTCGTTGGCCTGGATGGGCCAGGAGCAGAGGGTGCCTTTCTAACTATTGAGGCATATGAAGTCCAAGACACCATGCTACTATAAGTGGAGTGAATAATGATGAAGCGTTTGAAGCCAGTGGGCTCGAAAACGTCAGGTAATCTCTGAATGGCTGGCTTCGATGTTATCGAGCCTCCACCCTGCGCACTTTCACTCTTAGTCGAGGGCTCCGCACCCGGGGTGGTAGAGGGGACGCATGTGCCGATCTTGGCTTAGTCGCTTGCCGTAACAGCAGATCCATTCCACCAAGCAGCCACCGCGGATGGAGAGGAGCCCCGAGTCTTCTTAGTCTTTTTCTTATTTTTGTCTTTTTAAGAGAGGAAATAGGGGAATGAACCCACTTCTCTCTTCCGCCGGCAGGAGCCCCCAGGCTACATAGACAGGCCTCAGCCAGGTCCTTCTGCGAAATGGAGAAGGTCCTGGCAGTCCTATGGGCACAGGTATGAGGAGATCCCTCTCTTCTTTGAACTGCCTCGGAAACCCTAGCTGTTTGAGGAAGACCTCGCATAGGGGCGGATTCGGGTTCGGTGGTTTGCGCCGAGCCTGGACTCCCCCCACGGACGCGTCACCGTCTGAGGCTGGGTTGCCTCAAGGACCATGTCTATCTGAGGGGAGGCCTCCAGTTGGCCATCTCTCCAAGACATCGCAGGTCCCGGTGGCATCATTGTCACTAGTCAGGTGTGGGGAAGCACAGGCCTTCACCCCGGCAAGGTTCAAAATTCTTTCCAGTAGGTCTTTTGAGGAAAGCGACCTAAGGGGCCTGGCTTCTCTCTCCTCCTAAGGAGGTTTGCCGTACCGAGCCACTTTAATGGAGAGCGCTTGGCTATGGGCTGCCTGCTAGCTCTCATGGCAGTTCCCTTGGGAAGAAAAGGAGGGACTACCTCTGGAAACATGGAGGTGTCCGAAAGCACCTCCAGAGAAGGGGGTGAGGGTGAGTCCCCTTTACCCGTAGGTGAACGAGAGGAGTAAGCCTCCTCTTTGGTTAAAGAAGTTAAGAGGGTCCCCTGCCCCGGCACTGGGGGGGGACCTCCATTTTTTCTTTGGAGCTCTCCGAGGGCGGCTCCGTCGATGTAGAAGGGAATATTTAGTGAGGTTTTTATTTTTCTCATCATTGGGCATGCTGACCCTAATTTTTCTACGGGAAGCAATAGCTCATTACCCCTCGCAGTAGCCCGCTCTGCCACTGGTGCGTACATGCCTGGCACAACCAGGTGCCGCCATTCAGGACCACCTTTCCCGCCTGGTGGCCTGGTAATCCATCGGCATGGCGGCTTCACCTTGGACACAGCCTAAAATTTATAGAGTTTGAAGAGAAAAGGAAAAGGGATGTGAGGAAGGTATGGGTGAGGATGAAGCAAGTTGTTAAAAAAACATCCCGGACCAAAGCTCAGGGGTTAGGGAACATTGTTTTCTACCCCCTACCCTGTGAAATTAGAGGCCGACCAGAGAAAGTTGTGGAGAGGCTGTATGAAAAGCGACGAAGTAGGGGAGAAATACAGGCTGTTTGAAAGAAGGAGAAGAGGCTAAGCTGGAGTCCGACGGGTTGCTCAGTCCTGTCAGTACGGCAGCTAGAATGGCAAATCCCGCGCCCCATACGGGGAAATGTTTTGATGAAAGAAGTGAACTCCTTTTTAAAACCTTTTAATTATGCCTTATTTGACAGTCGCCAAATTAAACCCCAAAATATCCTTTTCTACAACAACACTATGATTATCAAGGAGTATGCAGTGTGAACAAAGTATAAAATGGCGGTGAATCTACGTAAGGAAAAGAAATGAATGAAAGTTATTAAAAACACCTAATGGAAGTTTACATTCAAAAATTGTCTGCACACTAATATGATTTATAGGGAAGGCGCTTATAATCGTTTGGGCTGATAAAATTTGGCAAGAACTTTAGATATGTATTTGGTTATGAAATTTGTACTGCCCTTCTGACCGTGCCAAATGGTACATTGGGCAAGCTTTTCACTTTACTACATAGACTAAGGAACACTCAGCAGATGTCAGGAGAGGTTTTCCTTCTTCCATCCGTACGCGTATCTACATAAAAAACTAGTCTTAAGATTAATTTGAACAAAACTAAATTTATATAAAGCACAATTAATTAAATTGGAATACGTGAATTCCAACATCATTAGTTGTTTTTTTGGACAAATTTGTTATATCAGAAGGGAAATATAAATTTAATAGATAAATATCTGCATAATATTTTTACTTCCTCAATCAAGAAACGCCTAAAATCCCAAATGGATCTAACAATTTATGAGAGCATAAATGATTGGCAGCTCTTTCCTTGATCTGGCGTTGATGAGCGCCGATCCGACATAAGGGAAAAGTAGTTATCTTATTTCATCAATAAGATTATTTGTTTAGATTGTTTCCAATTTGCTCTAATCTGTTTCAAGATTATGCTAGTAATCTCAAAGTCTCTTGTAATCTGCATTTTGTTGGCACACTTTCTTCGTGATGGTGGCAAGAGAAAGACATTCAATGCTTATCACGTTTAATGAAGAAAAGAAAAAGAATACTGCCACATTGGCGGCCAAAAGGCCATAATTTTATTCAAATGTAGTGAATATTCATAACTGATAGCGAGGTTATAGGCCGCCATACTGAAAATTGACTATTATTCTTAACAAACAAATAATTTATTCATAACTACAGGGAGCTATATCAGTTCATATAAGTTAAACCTTATTAAGAATATTGATATTTGATTAACATATTTTTATTTTAATTGTTATATTATCTACAATTTAGGCACTAATTTTATTTTATTTTTATTTATAAATCATCAATTTGTTTTTCATAATCTCGGTGATTGAAACGTTGACACCTCTTGTTGTAGAATATACTACACTTGAACAATGAGGTTGCTAAAGGCAAATTTTCCCATCGATGTTATTTATTTTTACCTCTTCATCTTTACCTCATGTTTTCTCGCCAGTGCAATATGTAGTGTGTTAATCATTTACTTATAAGTTCCTATTTGTTCTCTCATTCTCCTCCAGTGTTCGAGAGTAAAGATATTGATTTCACTTTGCTTTTATGTAGAGGTATGCCAGTGAAGACCCGCTCGGAGCAAGGAGGCACAAACAAATACTTGCAGATAGCCAACTTGGGAGTCTTCTGCGATATGCTTTGGACCAATTAAAGGAGTGAGAGGCAGCCTTCTTGAATCTTATAAAGTGCGTTTACGATTGACCGGGATTTATCTAATGGCTTGCCAAGTTGCAGTTCAATGGATATATAAAGATCAAAACCCCAAAATATAATTTTAATATATATAATAAACGGGACAATATATATATATACCAAAATGGTGAAAAATTGCTCAATAAAGATAGTTAATTGGATCATGACAGTTTAAAATAGGACTTAGGTTATTGGGAGGTACAAAAATTATCGTTAACTCGAATAATGGATATTATTTAAGTTTGAGCGGGAAGTCAATTTAAAGGGAGAAGTAGGTAGCGATGGACGAGGGGGTGTAATCAGAGGATTACAACGCAAAATCGCTTAACCTTTAAGCTTATTGGTTTTCGGAGGGGGTAAGGCCAACGACAGATGACTTTGAGGAGATACTTCTGAGTCCTAACGAGGAAGACTCGTAAAAGGGGGTTTGATGATTTCTTGTTGAAGAATGAGATTTTCTCTGCTCCAGAGAGATGGAATCTCAAACACGACATATGTCACACGCCTTTCAAAACTCATCAATTTCTTTTGCAGCACCGGGCCAAAAGAAATAACGGAAAATTAACTAGGGTTTTTATTGTGGCTAAAATGACCAGCCAGTAATCCATCGTGTGCAGGTCGGAGGACTTGGGGAACATGCGAACAGGGAATACATAAAAAGCGAGTTATAGGTTTAACCTCAGCCGAACTGGAGATAAAAAGGAGTCCGTAACTAAGGAGATAGGCGACTTTCCTTTCACCGCGGGCAGATCCTCGTTCGTTATTTCTCACTTTTTTCTACAAAGGCTGGAGGATGGGCCACTCTTTCTGAGCGCTTGCAAAGGTTTCGCTCTGAAGAGCTGTAAATTCTGGAGGATAAGGTGGTTCTAATGGCACGGGGGGCACAGTGTCATTAACTGCCTGGGCCTTCGAGATTACGGCTGTGAGACGGGGCTTGGGGAGAGCTGCGGGCTCTGTCCAACCAACACGGCGCAGAACTTAATGGGGTCTGCTATCACTTCGGCCCAACCAGCATAGAATGTACATTTGATATGGCAGCGGACCACGGGAAACAGATTTGCACGCCCCGAGTATTCTTAGACTACTGCGAATTTATCGTGGACGCGGCTCACTAACGAGAGCAACTTTTCTGAGATGACCCATGAAATTGCAGCCGGGGACCTTTATGAGGGTTGACCCCCTGCAACCATTAACAGTTCGGTTTCTGATCTCAAGCCCCCTGGGATGAGGGTATTTTTTAACAAGAAATTCACTTGCTCTCCGGGGGACTACTTGTTGGGGAAGTTACTAGCGTTTCAGGATCAGAGAGTGTGGCACTTATCTGATGAACTTACTGAATAGGAGCAGAACGGAATTTTGAGTTTTAGGGTCAGTTCGTCCTCACATGACCGGGCAAACCGCAGTAAAAACATACCACGGGCCTTTGAGGGTAATCCGACGCTGGGGGATTAATGATGAGGGGCTTACTATCCCTCGATTCTGGCGAGAAATGGTACTTGGGTTTAGTGGGACCAAGTACCTTCATAATCTTGGGCGAGTTCTTTGGAGGGAACTTGGAGATGTTACCTTCACTTTGGGAGAAAGGTGGATGCGATTTCTCGTGGTCTTTCGTGTATAAGGAGTGGTTTACGCATGCACATCCGCCTCTTCGATACATTTCTTGAAGAAAGACACACGTCTATCCTTCACAAAAGCGCGGATTTCGGATTTTAGAGCAACCATCAACTGATCCCGTATGTTGAAATCAAATAGTGAAGTCAATCCAAATTGGCTGTAGGTCTGGCCTGAAAAAATTATGCCGTCATTGAAAAGGAGGCTTTGGGCATTATATGGGCCATAAAGAAGTTTAGAATGTATTTAATAGGTAAAGAGTTCCTTGTAGGGAAGGAGTACAAGCCCCTCCCATATTTTCGGAATGTAAAAAACAACAATGCGTTGGAATTTATATCTTCATGAGTATCAATTTAAAATCACTTATATAAAAGGATCCGAGAATTGTGTTTCTAATATCTCGAGTAGGAACCCCTTAGAGCTTACCCAAGCAAATCTATGAAATCTTTATGCTTGTAACTTTATTTTTAATTTTTTTTCTCTTGTTTAAAATGTATATATTCGGGGACTAAGTTTTCCCGATCACAAATCAAAAACAAACTTGTACACCTTTGTATCGTTCGGTTCAATTAATTTCCTGTATTTTATATTTCCCTCTTGTATCTTTTTGCATTGTGTATTTTTTTAATCTTTTGTGTGCATTATTTATTTTTGGGGTGTAGCTCAGGGTCATTATTGACCTTAGGTGATCGAACCTGGTTTAAACTAATGTTTGCTCTTTTTGCCTTGTGCTCTTGTCGAGTTCACTTATTCCTTGTGTTCCCCGATACTCTTTCTATGTAAATATGTGTGAGCTACCAAAGCCCGACCCGTTCAAGGCCAGGCATCCCCAATTATTTCCCTCTCCTCTATTGAGGTCGGGAAAATATTACACTTAATACCCATCCAGCGGTTGTTAGATGCCATTTTTTTTAAAGTAACATCTTGGAAATGGAGGAGTTGTCAAGAATAAATGTTCCTTGCCGCCATAAGGCCCGGCGAAACCACGAGGTCAGGAACGAGTTCATTCCACGTGAGCGAGGACCGTGAGAGCAGTTAGAATACCAAACTGCTTTCCACGATAAGCGAGGGATTGGAATCTCAAACGCGCGCACCTATCAACTCCCAGAGTTTTATCAAGAAATCCGCGCGGGAGTTCTTCCTATCCCTCAAGCGCCGTGTTAGTTCGTAGAGAGATTCCCCCGCGCCCACCTTTGGCGAAGGCAGAAACAGTTCCAGCTGGTCCCTATATATTGTTGGTCCCAATTGGGCATCGACAGTATTTCCTGCCTTTCACAACGAAACACGCCATTCTCGATCGCACTCCAGTTCCTCACGAGCCAAAAGCTAGAATTATACCAAAGGGCCTGAAACCCAGTCAATTGGCCCATCCTTGGTTTCGCTAAATTTTGTTCGGCACGAATACTCCCTCCAGTTAGTGTTACTACTAGAGGTTAAACTACTCGTGGTTAAAGTCCCTTGAATAACCATCCGATCCCCCATTTCATCTTTTAAAGCCTCGAAGCAAAGCCAGGATGAGGCGAATCATCTGTGGCTCCCTCGCCAGTCATTCCTGTGTGCGTATGTACAGAGGCTCGTATCGCATCTCCGCCCCCTCCCGTAGAGCTCGCACAGAGTAGCTCTGTTAGTTCTGTTTGTGTATACATCGAGTATCCATTGCAATTATTCTATTTAATCTATTTATTGTGTATAACTCTGTAAATATTAAAGTATATTTTGTTCCTACGTTTTTAGAAGCCTCAAAGTCCTCAGTCTTCATTGATCTAATATCAGCCAACTACAAATTGCTCGCACCGAGTAGCTCTGTTAGTTCGGTTCTTGTATACATCGAGTATCTATTGCAATTATTCTATTTAATCTTTTTATTGTGTTTAACTATGTAAATATTAAAGTATATTTTGTTCCTACATTTTCATAAGTCTCATAGCCAGCAGTATTCATTAATTTAATATGGGCCAACTGCACTCAGACGTTTGTATTTGAATCCTTCGCACTCTCGTCAAGGGAAGTTGGACTCCATCTTCCCACCACTTATATCCCTCATCTCTCTCGTAACCAAAGTTGAGTCAAGGTCACATGTTTGACCTTGAGTGTCCACGTATATTGGCTAGAAATGGCGTATATGCTGGTGTCATTCTACGAAATATATATATATATATATATATATATATATATATATATATATATATTTATGTCGTAGAGAGTTATATAGGTAATTAATAGACATAACATGCGCAGAGACCGTGGGTGGTTACCTCAAAGGCTAGATTAATTGTAGTAAAATGAAGAAAGGAGAAAGGACGAGAAACTCAATAAGACGAGTTAAGATTTGAACATGATATAATTATTAATAGAGGTAGCTAAGATGAGAAACGCTTCATAGGCTGGTAGTTTTGAACGCTTGAGAGACTAAGTAAAAAAGAGAGTAGAGGCTTTAAAGGCAAGAAGTGGGATGAGGTGGCAATGTGGCTCTATCATAGGTGAGCTGTTTAGAGGCGACTATTTATTCTTTTTAAATTTTGCACTACAAAAACTATCAGGAATTTTAAGTATCCTATCATGAGGGCAATTAGTATCAGCATCCAAAGATGCATCAAAAATTGCCGTTTTAGTTTGTCAGTTTTAAAATTAATCAAACTTCCTCTTTTTGCGCATAGGTCGTGAAAATTATATCATGCAACAAAAGGTTAATAACAAATAATAAATATTATTACCTTATAAATAATTTACCTCTCTCTCGTAACTATATCCATTAGACGGCTTCAACAATTTATTATTGTTGAATTCCAAGAAAAGGCACATGATGAATGAAGCCTGAATTATGTTTGAGCTTAGGGCATAAATTGAAAATTTGGTGCGAATCTGTCTATATTTTGTAATGAATGTATAGATGTATACTTTGGCAATGTGAGGATGAATTGGAGGTAAGGAATGGATATCAAGTAGCCCACCCGGAGGAGATAAATTTGATTTTTCTATCTCCAAAACAGGAGCCGGTGTAAGAATTACCGCCAAAAAGTGATGGGCGAGGCTTAGTGACGTAACGATACCAGAAGATATTTGTATGAACGAGCTTTAGATGGATGTCGTTGTGTGTGTTTTACATTTTTGTGTATTTAAGGAAAGGTTGGATGATTCACTTAATGTTTTTGTCTCTTTGGGAGGGCCTCTTAATGAAAATGGTTATATTTTAAATTAGGTTAGGGAAAGTTAGCACGTAGGATCTGTTGTATATGTTTATTCCAGAGGCGAGAAGTTTCAGTGATTTTATGACCATAACAATGCCAGAATGTTAAGGACCAGAGGGTACCACAGGCCCTATGAGGCGAGGGTAATTATATATATATATATATATATATATATATATATATATATATATATATATATATATATAGATCTATATGAAAATTAACCTACAGCAAGATGAAAAGAAGAATCCAAGTACTTTCGAACTATATTTGCAATTTCATTTTCAAGGAATAGCATGAAAATGGAGAATGCAACTTTATATAGGCTACAAAGATACGAATGGAACGCCCATCACTTGGTACAAACCAATGAAAAAACACAACAACAAGACAGAGAAATACCAATAAAAAGATCATTAGGCAACTAATAAGAGAGATATGCATCCCTAAAACGATATATACACAACAATGCCGTGTATATGAATGGAAATGGTGGGGGAAAACACAAAAACATTTTAAAGGATTATCATTAGAACAAAAAGATTTAGGGCTAAAAGTTAATTCACGATCAAAGCAGAGACACGTGGTGGGGGAGGCAATGCGAATGATATTACAATAATAAAGACTGACAACAGGCTGCATTATGAAGTTATTTCATTTAATACAAGTTTTTTTAAAGAGGGTCGAGTTTAAATAAGCCAGGGGAGATATTCATATCAGGGAACATGCCAATTAATGAACACTCGACAATATTTATTTTTGTGAAATCAGCGGAATGATAAAGAAATTTTGCAGAGTTCCACTCAATGGGGTGGTTATTTTCGAATAAATATAAAAATAAAGCGCTGTTTAGTTCACCTCTTCTAATATTATACTTATGTTGGTAAATTCTAGTAGATAAAGATTTACCAGTTTGCCCGAAGTAAGGTAAATTGCAAATAGAACATTCTATAGAATATACTCCACCTTTTTTCCTTGTATTATTGTGGACTAACATTTTATATAAAGTAGATTCATTATCTAAAATTTACAGAGATACTAAGTTGCTTAAAACTACGGGTGAGACAAAAAAAATTGTTCAAAGTATGTAAAGATACGACAATTTTTGTAATTGAAAACTGGTAGGTTATCAGTTCTATAAAAAGTTCTATTAGCAAAGTTTAAAGAAGTATGCAAAAATTGATGAGGGTAACTATGTTTTTTCCTATTTCAAAGATATTGGACAATTTCTTATCTCTAAATTCCAAACTAACAAGGCGTAATGTGCGCAGAAATATAGAAGTGAATACAGACCGTTTAGTTTTAACACTATGATGAGAATAAAAGTAAATATATGAACTAGAATTAGACGGTTTGAGATAAACAGAAAATTTAAAACCTGATGCCATCCTATGTATTAAAAGGTCAAGAAAAGGAAGAGACGCATTTTCCTCAATTTCAAAAGTAAATTTAATAGAAGGGACTAGAGAATTAAGATTACATAAAAAATTGTGAATATCTTTTGAGGAACGCCAAAAGCATATAATATCATCAATGTAATGGTACCATATAATAGGAAAATCAAGGATTTGGGGCCAGAATAACTTGTAAAAGAATTCCATATATAAATTAGAGAGAGTGGGAGATAGACAACCTCTCATCGGAAGAAAGAATTTTTGAAGGTAAAATTTAACATTAAATGAAAATTTACAATTTTTAGCACTAAGAGAAATAATCCTTAGGAAAGTATTGACCGGTAACAGGGAGACCTAAATTATATAATTTATCACAAAGGAGATGAAGAAGATCGACTAAAGGAAGTTTAGTTAAGAAAGAACAAACATCGAAACTGACAAGAATTAAATTGTTGGAGTAAGGTATTGTTTTAAAAATAGTTGGGAACTTATAGAAAAGCTTAATACAATACCTGTGCTCGCGAAAGGCGAAAACAGCAGTGATTCGACAGGAATTTTATACCTCGCTCCTCCAGGTGTCGAAGAATGGCGTACGGGACATCGTCCGTACCATGGGCGGTGTCCGCGAACGAAGTAATAGTGGTGCGCAACTCACTCACAGTAAACCTGTCGTTGAAGGGTTCTCCGCCTCTGGAGGTAAAGTCCAGCAGGTGGCCTTCCACCACATCCTGACGTGCACTAAATGCTGGTGGAGCAGCATCTCGGCAAGAGAATGCGGAGAAAGCGGTCGCGAAAGATTCCGCCACGGACGCGGGGTCCGAGATTGCGGTCCCATTCTCCTTAAGAACGGGAGGGGGGGGAGAGCTGGGAGAACTTGCCCCAAATACTTTTCACTCGCTTCAAGACCTCTGCTAGAGATGTATTCCCGTTAAGTAAAGATACGTATGCCCTCCAAGAAGAGCGGCGGGCGTGCTTTGAAATATAATGGAACCTACGCCCCTAGCCCAACTAAATTCACCGACAGTGAAATAGTTCGGGCGGTGCTAATAGCGCTTGTAGGCATAACGTTTCTGTTTGAGGGCCGTCTCACACTCGTCTGACCACCACGGTAATGGTCGGCTTGCAAAACGGCCAGATCTTCTGGTAATAGTAGTCAGACCCGCGGCAATGAGATTGCTTGAGAGAGCTCAACGGCCTCATCTACCGACCTAAACTCCTTGACTGAGATAGAGAATTCAGTCTTTCCTGAAAAGCATGCCACCGTGCCCGCGCCAAGCACCACTGAGGTCTGCTCTCAGGCAGCAGCCACCCTGAAAATGATATTTGAATGGAAAAGTGATCGACCACCCTCCCAATCAAAATCAGTCTGTGAATCAGGAGAGCAGAGACATAGATCGAGGCGCGAAAATGAAGCGGTTCTTGGATAGTGATGCGAAAACTCATTTACATTTAGGGTACCTATCTTAAGCTCTTCGATCATATCAGCAAGGACTTCTCCCGCGAGATTTGTTGACTAGTCTCCCAAGATAGGATCTCTGCTGTTCAGATCAGCTAGCAAGGAAAAGGGCCTCGGCAACCGTGCTACGACGCGGCAGAAGTCCCCCACTTCGAAGTTAGCTGATGGTGGAATGTATGCAGAAATAACAGTATGCCTCCTATCCAGGTGAAGCTGCACAGCCACTGCTTGAAAGGAGGTATCTAAAGTGAAAAGAACAAGGGAGACATCATTACGGGTTTAAGCCCATCATCCCCCAGCTCAGGCCTCTCTTGATGGTGGGGTCGCAAGACCCTTATACCGCGGTAGGGCGGGCAGGGGCATGCGCCTAGCATGGTCTCCTGTAGAAAAATAGCAAACGGGGAACAGGACGAGACGAGCCCCACAGCTCCTCTTAGTTGGCCCGGAGTCTACGGCAATTCCATTAAAGGAATATGCCCTCCAGGCCTAGCTTGGAGGAGACCCGGGGGCCCTCTTCAAACAGAAAACCCTCACTTGAATGGCCGTACGCTTCCCCGAGGCAGACCCCAGGCGTTGTTCGCCATACAAAGCCCTGAAGGAGCTGTCGCCTTCGAGGACTTATTGGGGAAGGTTGGGCTCGCCATGTGAGTCTTTTCCTCCCTCCGCCTGGGAACCTTAGGAGGGCGTTGCGGGCGCGGGGCAGGGGGCCCTCTTTTCTAGAAACCACTGTCTATTAGCCAATCAGACCACCACTAGGCGTGGGCGAAGGAGCCGAAGCTCCTTTCTTGCTGTCCTCCTTTGGGGGGACAGCTTTAGGAACCCCAAAAGATGGCCTGGTGACTTACTTCAAGGGTGTTGCTGCTTGTGAGTCTAACGACTCGGTGGAGGCGCCTGGCCGTTTCTACTTACGGAAAACATTCACGCTCGGGGAAGGGGGGGGGAGCCCTGGTTTTAGCCAGAGCTGGTTGTGAATCATTTTTGCCGCCAGTTTTAAGAGGGGAGCTTCCCGGTTGAGTAGAACCACAAGAATGGCTCCGAATGGGTGAGAAACAACCCTGCTTGTTGGCCTGGATCGGCCTTGAGCATAGGGTTCCTTTCTAACCATTGAGGCATAAGACCTCCCCGGCAGTGCCGGACGCTGTAGGATCAAGTCCTTAGCCTCGCTGAATGTGAGTCGATCCTGAGCCTGAACGGCAAGGATTTATTTCTCAACGAGATATGCACCACATTGCTTCGAAGAAGCGAGATGTGGCTCTCCGCAATTGACACACTTGGCTACACACGCTTTAGACTTATTGTGTGCGGCCTCGAGGCAATTTACACAGAATTCGGGTGACCCCAACTTTGCACGTCTACATTTACGATTCGTATGGCCGAAGTGGTGACAGTAATAGCACTGTCGCGGCAGTGGCATGAATGCCTTCACGCGGTAGTGCCCCGTAAGGGGCGTGTCAATTTGCCATCCTGGCTGCCATGCTGACGGGATCCAGCGCCCCGTCCGGCCCCAGATTAGCCTCTCTTTCTTCCTTCAGATAGCCTGTATTCCTATCCTACCTCGTCGCTTTTCATGCAACCTCTCCCACAACTTTCTCTGGTCAGCCTCAAATTTCACTGGGTAGCAGCTGACCTTCTTCTCAGCCAACCGTCCCGGATCGGGGCTGAGGGGGGAGGGGACAATGTTTCCTAAGCCCTGAGCTCCGGTCTGGGGTGGTTGGTTTTTAACAACCTGCTGGATCCCCACCCATACCTTCCTCACATCCATTTTCCTCTCGTTTTCAAAATTTATCTTTTTTATGCCGTGTTCAAGGTGGAGCCGCCATGACGAAGGTCTGCCAGGCCACCAGGCGGGATGGGTGGTCCCAAATGGCGGCGCCTGGCTCTGCCGGGCCTGTAAGCACCTCTCGCAGTGCGGGCTACTGCAAGAGGTGGTGAGCGATTCCGTCCAGTAAAACAAAGAGGGTCACCATGCCCAATGATGCAAAATATAAACATCTCCCCTTAATTCCCCCTATAAGAATGACGGAGCCGCCCTCGTGCAGCTCCACTGAAAAGATGGAGGCCTCCCCCCCTGTGCTTGCGCAGGGGACCCTCCATATTTCTCTAACCGGAGAGGAGGCTTAATCCTCTCATTCGCTTACGGGTGCAGGGGACTCCCCCCTCACCCCCTTCTCTGGAGGTGCTTTCGGGCACCTCCCCTTTTCCAGCGGCAGTCCCCTCTTTTCTTTCCAAGGGGACTGCCAAAAAAGCCAGCAGGCAGCCCACTGCCGACCGCCCCTCGTGTAAGCGACTTGGTAGGGCAAACCCCCTTAGTGGGGGAAGGGAAGTCAGGCCCCTTTGGTCGCTTCCCTCAAAAGACCTGCTGGCAAGAATATTGAACCTCGCCGGGGTCAAGACATGTGCCTCCCCACACAAGAATAGTGACAATACAGCCAACGGGACCTGCGATGTCTTGGAAGGGGATGGACAACTGGAGGCCCCTCCTGGGACACACAGGGTCCTTGAGGAACCCCAGCCTCAGACGGTAGGGCCTTGCATGGGGGGGAATCCGGGCTCGGTGCCAAGCACCAAACTCTAATCCGCCCCTATGCAAGGTCCTCCTCAAACGGCTGAGAGATCCCAGGCAGTACAAGGAGGGGAGGGATCTCCTCCGAGAGGTGCCCCTACGACTACCGGGACCTTCTCCATTTCGGAGAGGGACCTGGCTAAGGCCGGTCCATCTGGCATGGGGGCTTTTCCTGGCGGATGTGAGAAACGGGTTCATTCCCCGCTCTCCTCTCCTAAAAAGAAGAATAAAAAGACAAGAAAGACCAAAAAGACTCGGTGGCTCCTCTCCATCCGCGGGGGCTGCGGGGACGGATGGGTCTGCTGCCACTTTGGTAGGCGAACAAGCCTAGATCGGCCCATCAGGACCCTCTACCCAACCGCGTGCAGAGCCCCTGACTAAGACTAAGACCAAGAGTGCACAGGGCGGAACCTCGATGACATCGGGGCCCCTAATTCAGAGGTTACCTGGCGTTTTCGAGCCCGCTGGCTTCAAACGCTTTCTCGTTATTCACTTTACTGATGGCACCATGTTGTCTAAGGGCAACATGATCGATCAGAGGAGAGGATTAGCTAGTGCAATTGGTAGAGAGCCGAAGGTGGCCCGTTTCTCGGACGGGAGCCTTCTGGCGAATGGGGTGAATCCCGCCGAGGCGGCGAAGATAAGTGCTCTTCGGACACTTCATGGCACCCCGGTGAGTGTGACGCCGCACTCTACCATGAACTTTGCGAAAGGAGTAGTTTATGCGAGGAAACTCGTTGACTACTCCATTGAGGACATCACCCTAGAGCTGGCCGACCACGGGGCGGTCAAGTTCCAACGTGTGATGAGAAAACATGGAGGGGCCTCGAGACCCACCCCTACACTCTTCGTCATGTTCGACTGTAACAAGCTCCCTGAGTTGGTGCGTGCCTGTTGGTACCGCTATTGCGTGAAGGCATTCTTGCCACTGCCGCGGCGCTGCTATAACTGTCACCACTTCGGCCATACGAATCGCTCATGTAGACGTGCACTGTCGGGGTCAACCGAAGTCTGTCTAAATTGCTCGAAAGTCGCACAAGATAAGTCCAAATCGTGTGTGGCCAAGTGTGTCAATTGCGGAGAGCCGCACCCTGTTCTTCGAAGCAACGTAAAGCATATCTCCTTTGAAAGAAATCGTGGCCATTCAGGCCCAGGATCGACTCTCTTTCCGCGAGGCGAAGGACTTGGTCCTGGCGCGCCCGGCTCTACCTGGGACGTCATATGCCACAAGAGCTAGAAAGGCACCCTCTGCTCCTGGCCCATCCAAGCCACTAAGCACTGTTTTTTCCGTGCCCATTCGGAGCCCTTCTGCGGGCTCTCCTCAACCCGGGCGCTCCTCTGGTAAAGCTGGCAGAAAAAATGGTTCATTCCCTGGTCCGGCTAAAACCAGGGCTCCCCCCTCTTCCCCCAGCGTGACCGTTTCCCGTAAGGCGAAACGGCCACGCGCCTCCACCGAATCATTGCACTCACAGGAGGCAACAACCCTGAAGATGGTCGCTGGGCCATCTTCCGGGGTTCCTAAGGCTGTCTTCCGAAAGGTGGACAGCAACAAAGGAGCTTTGGCTCGTTCGCCCACTACTCGAGGTGGAGTGGGTGGCTCGGAGACGGTTGTTCCCCGAAAAGAGGGGGCCTTGCCTTCAAAGCCCTAACGCCCGCCTAAGGTTTCGAGGCGGAGAAGGAAAAGACTCGCATGGCGAGCCCAACCTCCCCCAATAAGTCCTCGAAGGCGACAGCGCCTTCAGCGCTTTGTTTGGCCAACAGCGCCCTGAATTCAAGGATGTCACCCGCGTCTTCTCCGAGCTAGGCATATTCCTTCAATGGAATTGCCGTGGACTCCGGGCAAACTGGGAGGAGCTACGGAGGCCCGTCTCGTCCCGTTTCCCGTTAGCTATCTTTTTGCAGGAGACCATGCTAGGCGCGTGCCCCCTGCCTGCCCTCTGGGGTGTAAGGTTCTTTCGACCCCATCACCGTGGGATGGCCTGGCTGGGGGATGCACGGTTTACACCCGGCATGGTGTCTCTGTTCCTTCTTTCTCTTTAGATACATCCTTTCAGGCAGTGGCTGTGCAGGTGCACCTTGATAGTAGGTATACTATCATTTCTGCGTACATTCCACCGTCAGCTGACTTCGACGCGGGGAACTTCTGCCGCGTTGTGGCACGGTTGCTGAGGCCCTATCTCTTGCTTGGAGTTCTGAACGGCAGGCATCCTCTCTGGAGAGATTACTCCATAAATCCCAGGGGTCAAGTCCTTGCCGATCTGATCGAAGAGCTTGAGATGGGTGTCCTAAACGTGGATAAGTTTACGCATCACTGTCCGAGAACCGCTTCATTTTCTTGTCTTGACCTATCTTTGTGCTCTTCAGATGCACAGCCTGATTTTGATTGGGTGGTAGTCGATGACCTCTATGGCAGTGATCACTTTCCCATTCAAATATCATTTTTAGGGCACCTATGCCTGAGAGCCCACCTCGATGTTGCTTGGTGCACGCGTGGCGGCCTGCATTTCACGAAATGACTGAATTTTCTATCTCATTCGAGGAGTTTAGGTCGGTAGATGAGGCCGTTGAGTTCTTCTCCGGAATCCTCATCGCCGTGGGCTTGACTACTATTCCTAGGACGTCTGGCTGTTTTGCACGCTGACCACTCCCATGGTAGTCAGCCGAGTGTGAGACGTCCCTCAAATAGAAGCGTTATGCCTACATGCGCTTTAAGCGCGGCCCGAACGATTTCACTGTCGCTGAATTTCGTCGGGCTAGGGCTAGGTTCCGGTATATTTCAAAGCACGCCCGCAGCTCTTCTTGGCGGGCAAACGTGTCTTCACTTAACGGGCAGACCGCATTAGCTTAGGTGTGGAAGCGAGTCAAAAGGATTTGGGGCTAGTTCTCGTAGGACCCCCCTCTCATTATCCAGGAGAATGGGACTGCAATCTCGGACCCCGCGTCCTTAAGGGAATCCTTAGCGACCGCTTTTTCCGCATTCTCTAGCCGTGATGCTGCTCCGCCAGCATTCAATGCACGTCGTAATGTCGCAGAAGGACGCTGGCTGGACTTTACCTCCAGAGGCGGAGAACCCTTCAACGACAAGTTTACTGTGAGTGAGTTGCGTTCCGCTCTTGCTTCGTGCGTGGACACCGCCCATGGTACGGACGATGTCCCGTACGCCATGCTTCGACAGATGGGTGAGCGAGGCATGGCCTTTCTGTTAGATTTGTTCAACAACATCTGGGTGGAAGGTCTTCTCCTAGACTCCTGTTGAATCGCTACTGTGCTTGCCCTTTCGCAAACCGGGGAGAGATCAGTCTACTCCGGCCGGTTTCCGCCCAATCTCTCTAACCTCTTGCGTGTGCAAGTTGATGGAGAAATTGGTAAATGTTAGGTTAGCCTTTTTCCTGGACAGCGGAGGCCATCTGTCTTCCGCACAGTGCGGCTTCCGCAAGTTCCACTTCACGTCGGATGCTCTGCTCCGACTGGAAAATGCCGTCTGCGAGGGTTTCCTTTGTAGAAAGCCCTACGCCACGGTATTTTTCGATCTGGAGAAGGCCTATGATACCGCATGGCGATACGTTATTATGGAGACTCTCCACACAAGGGGGCAAGGGCATACCTCCTAATGTTTATATCTGAATTTTTGTGAGATCGTCGATTCCACGTACGGGTTTGGGAAGCCCTTCCGGCCCAAAAGAGCAGGAAGAGGTTGTCCCGCAGGGAAGTTTTCTCAGTGTCACACTCTTTGCCCTGAGCATCAACGGCATCACCTTGGTGCTGCCGGAGAATGTTCTCACTACGCTATACATGGACGACCTTTTGATCCCTTTTGGGGCGGCCCAGATGCCAACTCTGGAGCGTCGACTCCAACAGGCATTTAACTGCGTCTCTCGCTATGCCGAAGCGCACAGGTTTTGGTTTTCTTTGGCCAAGACTAAGTTGGTGCACTTGTGCCGCCATCCACGGCTTCACCCCGACCCAGATTTGTTTCTTAATGGGGTGCGCCTGGATGTGGTTTAGTCGCTAGTTTCCTTGGTCTTGTATTCGACCGACGCCTCACCTGGGAGGCTCATATTCGCAGCCTCAGGGTCTCTTGTACCCGCGCCATGGACATTCTCCGTTCCGTGACGTTCAGCGCTTGGGGCGCTGATAGGGCTACTGCCCTCCTTTTTTATTAATTCTTTGTTCGTTCGAAGCTCGACTACGGATGCGAGTCTTAAGCATCCGCAGCCAAGCGTTTATTGCGGAAAGTGAATTCGATCCATCATACCGGCCTTCGCCTTGTGACCGGTTCCTTCAGCACTTTTTCCATTGAGAGCCTGTTGGTTGATGCTGGGGAGATTCCACTCGCTCTGCGCCGCGTGCAGTACATCACACGCATGTACACGCGAGCCTGGCGCCTCCCTCAGTCGCCACCAGCTCTCACTGCATCCGCAGCTGATCTCAATGTGCCTATGCCACCGAGAGACGCAAGTCATACCCTAAGCCCTTTGGGTTTAGGGCCAGGAAACTCCTTTGAGAGGTAGATATAGATATCGGGCCGGTGGCGCCCCTGGTTCTGCCCTGGACGGTACCACATTTGGTTATTTGTCGCCATGCTCTGCTCCCAAAGCTTGTACTGCTCGGGGAGTATTGCGTTCGACCTTTATGGAGCACACATCGTTTCACGCTGGAACCATGCCAGTGTATACGGATGGCTCCAAGTCCCAGAAGGGGTTCGGCTTCCACGCCGTATCCCCTCTGTTTGAAGTCAGTGGGGCTCTCCTAGGCTCTGCGTCTGTCTTCACGGCCGAGAACGTACCAATACACCACTCGGTACGGGAGATTATGCGATTGGCTCCGGTTCGGAGACCGGATTGTGATCTATAGCGACTCAGAAAGCCTCCTCAGTGCTCTCGGGGCATTGGAATCTCCGCATCTCCTGGTTCGCGATATCCGTGACGCCATGGTTTTGGCCAGCCAGGTGGATGTTGAGATTATCTTCTGCTGGGTTCCTGGACATGTAGGAATTGCGGGGAATGAGCGCGCCGATGAGGGCGCCAAAGAGCCTGAGAGGACTCTGCGACCGGACCAGCGTTTCGTTCTTCCTCACACCGACTACATGGCAGGAATACGGGCAGCTCTTCGGACTGCTTGGCAAAGATGTGAGACGGTCGAAGGGAACTTAAAGTTGCGTGCCATTGCGCCGCGACTGTTCCCATGGACCTATCCCAAAATGCCGCAACGGCTTCAGGTCGCTTTCTGTCGTCTTCGAATCGGACATACTCGTATGACGCATCGCTATCTGATGGAGCGCCCGCCAGCGCCCTATTGCGACGACTGCGTCGTCCCCCAGACTGTTCGCCTCATTCTTGTCGAATAGTCCCGTCTGGGTGATCTTCGCGCACGACACCTGTCCCGGCACCGGGATGGGCAAGGTCGCTACCGCCTGTCCCTTGTACTCGGGATGAGTGCGTGTACATCTACTGGTAGACTTATTGACATTTGGGGGGAGGCCGGCCTTCTCCCTATTATTTAAGAAGGGTTTGTTTTTTTGTTTTGTTTTTGTTTTTTGCCTTTAGGTTGCACGCTCCTGCGCCGGGGGGACCTCCCTCCGACTCTGGAGCTTGCTTCCTTTCCCCCATTTAGGGTGGGTTTTTTTCGTTTAATTTTATTTTAAAGTAGCCTAGAACTAGGCCAGTTTTAATACGGCGACAAATGCCCATGTAGGCAGTCGCCAGATGAGCTCTAAAAAAAAAAAAAAAAAAAATCACCGGGTAGTGGTACTACCCGGCACGCACCGACTTAGGGAGCTTGTCACAGTTGAACGTGACAAAGAGTGTAGGGGTGTGTCTCAAGGCCCCTCTATGTTTTCTCATCACACGTTCGACCTTGACCGCTCCATGGTTGGCCAGGTCTAAGGTGATGTCCTCTATCGAGTAGTCAACGAGTTCCCTCTCATAAACTACTTCTTTCCCAACTTAATGGTAATGTGCGGCTTCACACTCACAGGGGGCCATCAAGTGTCGAATAGCACTCATCTGGGCCGCCTCGGTGGGATCCACTGCATTCGCCATAAGGCTTCCTCCCAAGAAACGGGTAACCTTCTGCTCTCTACCAATTACACTAGCTAATGCACTCCTCCGCTGGATCATGTTGCCCTTGGCCAACATTCTGTCATCCGTAGACGAACACGAGTAATTTCTTGAAGCCAGCAGGCTCTTAAACGCCAGGTAACCTCTAAATGAGGGGCCCCGATGGTATCGAGTCTCCGCCTTGCGCTATTTTCGTCTTAGTCATAGTCGGAAGCTCCGCACCCGGGGGGCAGAGGGGCCCCATGTGCCGATTTTGTCTTGATTGCCTTTTTAGTTTTCTTTTGTTGTTTTTTTTTATCGGAAAGGATGGCGCGGATATAACTCTCTTCTCCCTTACGTCAGCAAGGGCCCTCAGGCCAGATAAACTGGCAGACTTAGGGATACCGGTCGGAGGAAGAGATCCCTTTCCTTCTTGTTCTGCCTCGGAAACTCTAGCCGTTTAAGGAGGACCTTGCATAGGAGCGGACTCCTGTTCCGTGCTTAGAGCCGAGTCCCGATTACCTTACATGTAAGGACCTACCATCTGAGTCTGGGTTGCCTCAAGGACTATGTCTATCTCTGGTAAATCCTCCATTTGTCCATCCGCTTAAGGACATCACAGGTACTATTGGCAGCAGTGTCATTGGTCTCATCTTACGAGGCACAGGCCTTGAATCTCGCTAGGTTTAGTATTCTAGCCAGCAGGTCTTTTAGGAAAGCGACTGAAGGAGCCTGGCTTCCCTCTCCCCCATAAGGTGGTTTGCCCTACAGAGCCGCTTTAGTGGAGAGCGGTCGGCTATGGCCTGCTTGCTGGCTACCTCGTCAGTTCCCTTGGAAAGTAAACGTTGGCCTGCTCCTGGAGAGGGGGAGGTGCCCGAAGGCACCTCAAGACAAGGGGGTGAGGACAAGTACCGTAAATTCGTAGGCGATGGAGAGGAGTAAGCCTTCTCTCCATTTAGAGAAATTTGGAGGGTCCCCTGCGCAATCACAGGGGCCAAACTACATTTTTTCTGTGGAACTGCCCGAAGGCGGCTCCGTTGATTGTGAGGGGGAGAGTGGAAAGTTTCTTTTATAGTTGCATCATTGGGCATGGTGAGCCTAAATTTTTCACGTAATGCACACGCTCATCCCCCCTCGGAGTAGCCCGCTCTCCAAGGGATGCTTACATGCCTGGCAGAGCCTGGTGCCTTCATTTAAGACCACATCTCCCACCTGGTGGTCTGGCATTATGTCAGCATGGCGGCTCCATCCTGCACGAGGCGTAAAATTGATAGTGTGTGAAGAAAGAAGGAAAACACATGTGAGGAATATATGGGTGTAGATGAAGCAGGTTGTTAAAAAACAACCTTACCAACTGGAGCTCAGAGGTTAGGGAACATTGTGCGCATCCACCTGCCCGGCCTGCATTCTGTGGAGTTGGGGTCGCAAAACACTTATTTCCCGGGAGGGAGGGCAGGGGACGCTCCTCCACCATGTTCCCTTGCCAAAAAATAGAAAATAGAAAACGGGAGTAGACGTGCCTTCGCCTCTCCTCCAAGTTGTCCCGAGTCCGTGGCAATCTATTTGAAGGAATATGCCCTCCAGGACTAGCTCAGAAGAGATGAGGGGGCCCTTTTCGTGCTTAAGACCCTCACAGGAATGGCCGTACGCTTCCTGGAGGCATAAATCCCCGTGGTGATGGCCGGTTAATGTGCTGAGGGCGGTTTCGACTTCGAGGACGTATCGGGGGAATTTGGGCTGGCCATACGATTCTTTTCCTCTATCCGGCTCGATCCTTTGAAAGATCCATCAACTTCGAGTAATCCACCATAGTACTTGGTGTAGGAGCCGAAGATCCTTATGTGCTGTCCTCCTTTCGGAGGGCAGGTTTAGGAACCCCAAAACATGGCCTAAAGATCAACTTCAGGAGTGTTGCCTCCTGTGAGTCTAACGACTCGGTGGAGGCGCGCGACCGTTCCCCTTTACGGAAAACGGTAACGCTGTGGAAAGGGGGGAAGGAAGCCCTGGTTTTAGTCAGAGCTGAGTGTAAACGCTTTGGGCTGCCAGCTTTACCAGGAGAGAGTTCAGGGTGGGTAGAACCTGCAGAAGGGTTCTGAATCGGGACGGAAACACGACTATGCTCGTAGCACTAGAGGGGCCTGGACGTCCCAGGCAGCACTAATCGTCTTGGGACCACGTCTTTACCCTCGCAAAATTAGAGACCATCCCGGACCTGTAACGCTTGGATTTTCTTCCAAGGAGATGGGCAACACATTGTTTCGAGGATGCGGCTCTCCGCACTTGACACACGTGGCCACCCATGATTTGGACTTATCGTGTGCGACCTTAAAGAAACTAACACAGACTTCGGGTAACCCCGAAATACATGTCTAGAGGAGTAATTCGTATAGCCGAAGCTGTTGCAGTTGTAGCACCTCTACGGAGGTGCCACAAATCAATTCACGTTGTAGTTATACGAACTGGCACGCACCGACTCGGGGAGCTTGTAACGGTCGAACGTGACTAAGAGTGTAGGGGTGAGCCTCTAGCTCCCTCCCTGTTTTTTCATAACACGCTCCAAGGTGATGTCACATATGGAGTAGTCCACGAGTTCCCTCATTTAAACCTCCTTTCACAAAGTTCATTGTAGACTGCAGTGTCACACTCCCCGGCGTGCCTTCAACTTTCCGGAGGACACTAATCGAGGCCCCCTCGGAGGGATTCGACGTATTTTTCGAAAGTTTCCCCTTCCAAGAAACGGTTTATTCTTGGCCCTCTTTTAATCACGCTAGCTACAGCTCTCCTCTGATAGATCATGTTACCTATGCCCATCATGCTGCCATTAGTGGAGTGACTAACGACTAAGCGTTTGAAGCCAGCGGGCTCGAAAACGCCAGGTAACCTCTGAATGAGGTGTCCCGACGTTATCAAGGCTACGCCTGCGCGGTTGCCATTTTGCTTATTGTCAGGGACTTTGCACCCGGGGAAGCACCCAGGCTGGATGTTCCGATCTTGGCTTGGTCATTAACCGAAACGGCAGCTGTACTGTCTCTTACTGTGGCTCCCACGAAGGGAGAGGATCCATGAGTCTGTTTAGTCTTTTTTTCTGTTACTTTTATTTTTAGGATATGAAAGTGGAGAATGAACTTGCTTTTCTCTCCCGCCATAAGGATCCCCTAGGCCCGATAGACCAGCTTGGACAAGATCCTTCCCTGAAATCGTCTTGGTGGTCACATGGGAACCAGCTGGGAGAGGACATCACTCCTCCTCTTGTAAGGCCTGAATGCCAGTCCCGACTGAAGAGGTGCTTGTACAGGGAGAGACTCGGGTTCTTTGCTTGGCACCGATCACAGGTTAGACCCCATGGAAAATCATACCGTCTAGAACCGGATCACCTCAGCGGCCATGTCCATCCTCTTATAAAGTCGTCCCCGCAAGACATCACGGATCACATTTGAGGAACATTTTGTCTTATCATGGGCTGACGAACTGGCATTGCTCGGGAGAAAGTGGCACGCACATACCGTAACCCTCTGTAAACTTAGAACGCACGATTGCAGGACGTAAGAGGGCACGGTCCAAAAAGCACAGCGATTCATTGCCCCCTTATGGGGGTCAGCTCTATCGATCCGCTCGCAGCGGAAACGGCCAATATTGGGCCGCCTGCCTGCTTTCTTGGCATTCACCTGTGCAGAAAAGGAGGGACTGCTGTGAAAAAGAGAGGGTGGCCC
The DNA here is from genome assembly GCA_963969495.1 of Ceratothoa steindachneri. Lineage (NCBI taxonomy): Eukaryota > Metazoa > Arthropoda > Malacostraca > Isopoda > Cymothoidae > Ceratothoa > Ceratothoa steindachneri. The sequence goes on along the minus strand of OZ018321.1, from coordinate 142,711,305 downwards.
GAAGGCGACTCCAGAGAAGTGAGTCAGGGAAGCCACTACACCCGTAGGCATAGGACAGGAGCAAGCCTCCTCTCCGATCAGAGAGGTTTGGAGGTCTCGTGAAAAAGCACAGGGAAGACCTCCTTTAGTAGGGCTGCTCAAGAGCGGCTCCGATGCTGGTGAAGGGAAAGTAAAGTGAGAGACCATTCTTACTTAATTCATGGGCATAGTAACCCTAGTATTGGCAAAGAACGCAAACGCTAATCACCCCCATACAGGAGCCCCTTCTAGGAGGGGTTAACACGAGGCTGGCTAAAGCCGAATGCTGCCATTTAGGACCGCACCTCCCGCCTTGTGTCCAGGCAGCCCTTCGGTATGGCGGCTCCACCTCGGGCTGGGCGTAAAATTTTTAGAGAGTGAAAGAAGAGAGAAAGGTTATGTGAGGAAGGTGGGTGTGGGGGTTATGCAGGTTGGAAAAACACACCAACCCAAATTGGATCTCGAGGGGTGAAGGGGCGTTACTCCTACCACCTTTGGTCAGAATCAGGGATAGTTGGTTGAGGAAGTTGATCGCTGTCTAACCTGTTAATTTAGAGGTCTACCAGAGGAAGATGTGTGCAAGGTTGTGAGGAGAGTGGAAGCAGGGCAAGAAGACAGAGTGTCAGACAGAAATAAAAGAGGCTAAGCTGAGGCAGTACGGAGCGTTGAATCCCGTTCGCATGGCAGCCAGGAAAGCAAATAGCCGTGCCCCTTACGTGTGGGCACAATATGATGGTCATTGCTCTCACGACCTTGAATACCATGCTGTATATCGACACACCACTGTGATAAGTAAACATACAAAGAACCGCTGCCCCGTCTTCCAGGAAGGAGGCCGCAACCGCAAGTTTAAATTGAGGTATCCTGAAATTCTTGGGGGCCTTCCTTCCGTAACGGACGAGCTTTCTCCTGACAGTTTATTTTTCTTTTGCAGTGGCCGTTGAGTTGCATTAAAAGTTTGTTTCATCGGTGAATTTTTCCCTTTCATTTCATCTTCAGGCATTAGGATGCATATATAAACTAGGGGACCAATTGTTCACACAGCGAGCTCGAACCAAATCAATCGCATTGTTGCCTGTTGGACCATGTTTGTATCACTAAGGGCTACCTGTTCAGACCCAGTGCCAACCGTTCAGTGTTGAGGCGCTCCCACGCGTTTTAAAAGGTTAAAGGATAACCAAAATAAAAAAAAGATGGCGGTAACAGCGATGTTAAATTGAGTTGAGTGCTCAAGCATAGTAAAAACTATCATGTTCAACCGGAGCGAAGAGTAATAGGAAGTGAACCCCAGTTCTCGGCTACAACCAATTGATGAAAGCTCCTCGTCAACTAAACTTCGAAAACGGCCGCAGGCCAAAAAAGAGCAAGAGAGAGAGAGAGAGAGAGAGAGAGAGAGGAATAAAGAAAGAAATGAGAAGAGGCTTAAAAAGAAAGTTGTGAAAGAGGGGACAAATGGAAATGTCTCGAATGTATAAAGCACAGTTATTCTTAAGTTAGTTTTGGCATGACAGGTGTAACAATGTAAGCAGGATGGACGCCCCTTTGTTGTATAAAAAGGGATAGATAGCGTTTTAAAAAAGAATTAATATTGCAATTAATACGCTTTTTCGGTTTTACCAACAATTATCATCGTTTAATGTCTTGCTACGCGAACTACGGTTCGCTTCAACTTATGCTATCCTCCATAAATTTAACCTCACTTAAATCCAGCCCCATCCGACGATTAATCATACCCTATGTGTTTTAATTTCAATCATAGTGGGCGGCTATGCCTTTGCTCTCTCTCGCCAGATTAAACGGCTGCAACGATGTTTAAATTGCTCACAGTGAGAACCGTCACCGAGATTTATAAGGATATTTTCTGTATTTAGAAAATTATGTAAACAGAAAAAAATGAAACTTCTTTAAGTGTGAATTATCAATATTATCCTATGGAACTATTTTTTAAGCGGCAACAAATGTATCGATACTATAAGATGTACTGGAACATAAAATGGTATAAATTTAGGTGAAATGAAATTAGACTATAGGAAACAGACGAAATTAATATAACAGGGTTGATAGGGTATGGATCAGTTTGATCGATTCCAGGCGAGATTGGGCGGCGCAAAAGACAGATTTGCAGCTGGGCCATTGTAAGGAAGTTAGAAGCAAATGGATAAAAGCTACCGTGTCCGTATTTGAAATATTATACCTAAGGTAAGTGCTTGCAACCAAGAATCATTGCATTTTAACTATATAACAATCTTTTCATTTCCTTCAGGATCCTTGGAAACTCATCTCGAGAAAATTTTCCTCCGTTCCTCGCAGTCATTACAATACCGTGCCTACTTGAAATCTTCTTTATTTCACGTAAAAACTTACATTTATATCCTGGGTACACGTGTGAGCGTTTCATGACGGTTCTCCTTCGAACAGCAATTCGTTGCTTGCATCTTTAATGAACTAACACATAATCCAACAGAGTCCATAAATAGACCTAAGAATATCAATAATAAGTACAACAGCAGCTGCATGAGCAGGAACAACAACGACAGCCCAAACATCAACAACAGCTGAAACAGCATCAACAATAAGAGCAAGAAGAATAACATAATCACCAGCAATATCGCGATCAATAGCAGCACCCAAATCAGCAACATTAGTAGCGACAGCAGCAGTAGCAGCGGTAGCAGCGAACAACAACTGCTTCTGCTTCTGCTTATTTGTCTTTGTTGAAAAACTCGAGGAATCTTGGGAGCGTCGCGAACCCAACTATTCACTTTCTGACCCATTCATTACCCTCCCCCATAATATAAACTGAATACCAACGAGGGCATTTCCCTTATTAAGTTTTTAATGAGGGATACGTAAATAAAGGGGTGAAGAGAGGGGAGTGAAAATGTGTGCAGGATTCGAAGGGTGGGAAGCAACACCCATGCTAGCGTTTGAGAGGGGAAGAAACGCAATCCACTAAATGTCACCTGCAGCCTAGTTTCCATGCTACTACTGACGCCTTTTTGTGGGAGATATAATGGAGAAGAAAGATAAAAGAAGTAGAAGGGAAAATGGTGAGTAGAAAGCGGCATATTTAGTAATCCTACCCATAAGGAACAGATAAAGGATGAAAGCTAGTTTGCGACTAGCCTGCAAAATTAGCCCTGATATGTAAAAAGGGTCATACAAAGAAAAGTCTTGGTAGTCTTAATGTAGTTTAGAATCCGAGTGCACTGGGTTTCGGAGTATAAGCCAGAGTTGGCTTCAATTTTATGAACTCGAGCTATAGTTTTTTTTTATGCCATCACATTTCACCTTAATTCAGTTCTTTCCGGACCTCCTTTAAGCACATTCTGTGATGGTCTTTCGCATAAATTATTCCATTTAGGTCGATATTTGTTCCATTATTTGGGCCGTAATTCTTTAGAATCAAATTTTAGTGATCGGAAAATTATCCCTAAATATTTCGCCCAGATTTGGAGGCAAACTGGAAGTTAAACTATTATCACAAAGCAACTTTTACTCAACTGTCACATTCTCTTCTTCACTACCAGCACAATCACACGTGAATAGACGGGTTTATGGCCGTATCATTTCTTTTCTAGTCATCTTTGCTTAAAAATTATTGCCTTCGTAAATTTTGGCTCTATAAGGCAACTTCTGAGTTAATTCCTCTCTGGCTGAACAAAAGGCAGAATACGAAGCGGAAGCACATAATTTGCCTCTTTTGACTCAACCAAACGTGCCAAATCATATAATGGAAACAAAAGGTATTTAAAATTTTATTTTTGTTTCCTTTGCTTGAATATTAATCGATGAGAAAAGGTCAAAATATACTCCTATTTTTCTTTTAAATTCTCCTGAGAGCGGAATTCAATAGCTTAAAATATACCACGCACATCCTCACAAAGAAAGGTGACCTGGAATGTTAGCCATCGTTTCCCATTTTAAGCCAGAAGGGTACTAGTAAACATGCAAACAAGGTAGGTAGGCCTCATTCTCTTGATTTTGACTGAACCAGGACTCGTAACATAGCCCACGACCTCATCTAAGAAGCCAAACAAAATACCACGTCCCTACAGTCTCAGACCAGATATACCGCCAGCCGACTAGAAGCACCATGAACTAGTCGTGACGTGTCATCGGACACTGTCATACTTCTACTACGCATATGATTTGACTTTAACTCAAGGCTAGCAACTTTGCTGCCATTTTTTTTATTCAAAGGAATATCGCTTAGTGATTGCCTGCATGAACATAACACCCCTAAATTTAGCCTAATCATTAGTCTATATTAAAATAAAAAACAACAACTAAAAGCTACAAAAACAAACAACAAAACGAGTAGGCGAAAAAAGGATAGATCATGCTGCAACATCGGAGGGAAGCCAGCCTTCCCTTCGCACTCGAACATGTAGCTAGCATCAAGTAGATGTACACGAACCCGTCGTGACTATAAGGGAAAAGTGGTAGCGAGACAGGTTTCGTGTGCGACAGTCTGGGAATCACCCAATCTTCGCTTTATGGTGCAGGGAAGCACTCTATGAAACGGCGGTCCGTATCACGACTTTGCCCTATTTAACTTTCATGACTCTTTTGCCCTCGCAAAGGGGGGTGTGATACGGAGATGCTCTGATTGACTTTAAGTTTTGCGTAAATATACAAATGCCTGTATCTTCATCACAGTAATATAAATTCAAGATTAAAATTTGTAATTAACGAGAAAGTTTGCAATGTGAATAGAACTATTTTAACAACAGAGATATTGAAATTTTTATCGTCAATCTTGCAGTATATTCGAAACCATCGAGGGCATTCTAGCAAAAGAATGTTTCTTGTCACCTACGGAAACCCAATTGTTGCGAAAAGAGTAGAAATCCAAATATGATCCAGGAGAATTCTGTAGAGATTACTGCAGTCCTTGGCATGTAGACAAAGAACCATATGTAAGTTAATCATGAATACTAGAGCGCGAGTGTGCGTGGAATTAAAATAAATTAGAACAACTTTGTATCCTAAAGAGCAGCTAGATGAAAGTTCGAGCTTAATTAACTCTTTTATAATAACCATTCTACACACCTAGCCATCTTTCCTAAGATCCTCTCATACTTATGCCATCACCCCTAATTGAACTACTGTTCACCTCTTCTAATATAAAAAATGAATTCACGCATAAAATATGTGAGGAATGAAAGTATGAAGTAAGGGTGCTGCTTTTTCATGACAGTAACGTTGACAAGAATTTGGACGATATAGGGGAATAGGTGCGCCGTTCGGCCCTTTTGAATTTAGATACGAGTACATATAAGCTAGATATAAAAACAGCGCTACTTACTGCAAATTGGCGGTAAAGAAAGAATTAAGGAGATAGTCCAACCTAACAACATATTAAAATGGTTTAACGCGAACGCTAAAACTCTATTAATTCAAGCCATATGCTCACTGTTCTAATCGCGAATGGCTGCCACCTATAAATATATATATATCTAGTATGTTTATAAATCAACTGATGAATTCATGGAATTTTTTGCTCTTATTTAAAATCTATTTTCAAACTTGTAATGCAGTTATTTATTTTTGTTCTCAAAAATTCTAAAAAAAATAATTTTCCAAGATGAAAGAATAAAATTTAGGAAACTTTTACCTTTATTTCATTGAGATTTGATAGTGTTTATATTCCCTTCTGTCTCGTGATCAACAAAATAGAGATTGTAGCTTACAGTTTTTGATCTAATCAAAATTGGTTTTGAATGTATGTAACTATAAATTTTCAATGGAAAGATGTGTCTCGGCATCGCTGCATTAAACTATTTTAACTTTACCAAATCCGGGAAAAATTTATTGGATTTACATTTCCCAATATTCACATACTTCCAACTGACCTCTATTGCGATGATATTTGTTTGGAAAACAACACAAATTATCAATTTCCACACAATATTAAAGCCTACTCAACAAGAGACATGGTGAATTATTAAATATTTACTGCTGTCACAGAAGCATGCACTAGTAGGTCACAAGAATTAGCAGTAGATTGTTAAAAATAGAAACCTCTTATGTCCAATCGGCCAAGAATTCCAAGCTAAATACATATTAGCATAACTTTGTCTAAAACGGGCGAAAGTAATGAAATGAAGTGAAAGTGGGAGAAAATTGGGAGACAAAGAACACCTTCCGCTTTCCTCCTCCTTGGCCATCCAAAGAATTGCCAAGACAAGGGGCTGGTGAGGCCAGTTACTCCTTTGTAGTCGCCCGCAGATACATTTTCGATAACATAAGTAGGCTGCAGGAACTGTGGGTACGCAGGATAGGAGTGAGAGGAAGAGGAAGAAGAAAGGTTGAGGATTGGTGATTAAGATATATACTAGGAGAAAACAAAGTGGACATAGTTGTTGGGCCTACGGATTAACGGGAAATCTGAAACAAGTTGTCTAGCCTGCATCTAGCTTAGATTGTTGTTCTTTTTCCTCACCCTTGTCCCGCGTATCTACTGTCAGTTCAATGTTTAAATGTGATAATTAATAAAGAATAGTGGCTGAAACTGAAGGAAGTAAAAAGTTCAAAAAAGGATGCTAGTTTGACTGTAGATCAAGCTTATCTCTGAACATTGTAGTCAGTTATGATTAGCGTGTTTAAGTTGATAAAGTTTATTTCGCATGAGAATCACGCATTTCTATTTTTGTATACATATGAGTCTACTTGTATCTTTCTCAGTGTATTGTTTGTTTATATAATGCGTTCTAACCGTTATTACTGATTATTCTTAAAAATATTTGTGTAGGTTTTTATCTCTCTAGGTATTCTTTTATATTTCTGGTTATAATTGTCTATCGCCCACGATTATGATTCTTTAGTTGGTTTTATAATTATGGATGAGTTATTTGCTCCGCTGCCGAGAAAAATCCGCGCATTTGTGAATGAAAGTAGGTGCTACATCTTCAAGGAGTGCATTGAAGGTGCGGATGTCTACACGGCAAGCCATAATTTCTATCCAAAGGACAAAAAGAAGACTGCCCCTTTATTTCCAAAAACCAAGATTAATAACTCTAAATTCCTTCTGCGTAACGCCCTATATTCGATAAGGTATCGGAGCCCTCTAAACCCAGAAGATTTCCCCCATCGGAACCCAGAAATATAAAACCTCTTATTTCTAATTCCCCTGCGTCTTCATTCCCCTGGAGACCGATAGTTTGTTTTTACGTGCGGAGTGGAAGGGCACTTGCGTCCAAACTTCCCCCAGAATTCCCAGCTCCGTCATAACTCCGCTCACCAAGTCCACCAAGTGAGCGCCGCTCTTGATTCCTCATCCTTTACCCCTAAAACACATACTCTTCCAGCCTCCAACCCATCCTCTCGGATATCAGGTCAATTTTCTCTTTAATAAAAGCACACCTGGATGCTTAAAAATTGAAAACGGGTCGTAAACGGATGCTGAGTATCCACTTTCCTCCGCGATACAGGGTGCACGTATATTGTACTGTCAAATAAATTACTTCCTCTAGTGTTTCTTGGCCACAAAATGTTTGCAGTAGTCCACGACTACCTGGGATGCGCGAACCGATTCCCCATTGTAAAGTGCTGCCTTGAATGTCAATACTTCACCGGCTAGGCTGAATTCGTCTCAGCCTTTATTAAATTTTGCTCAGTCTTGATCGGACAGTGTCTCCAAGTGTCACCCAACCATGTGGCTCAGCCCGTTGTTACGCGGCCAAGGCAAAGAGTAAATCCCACCCACAAGCTCCCGTTAAAGCCTCCTACAACGCTGAGTTGAGCAGAGTCAGGAGCGAAGAATTCGCTCAAGCACAGAAGGAGTGCGAAACCCTCCTTCGCCTGTGAAAGAAAGCTCGGGATCACGAGAAAGATTCTGCCCGCGGGCACAAAACGGTCTCGTACCTCATAAAAGAAGGCCTTTTGTACCGAGCCTGTTCGGATGGCAATAAAACCAAGGCTCATTCGCTGGGCGTTCCACGTCCTCACGTCTCGCCCGTTCGTATCCAACACAGTTTTTCCCTGGTTATTTTAAATACAATATTGGAAAATTGCTGAAGGTAAAACATCTTTTACCACTCAATTTTTCTCCGTCACAACCAGTATTCGCAAGAAATTAAATGGGTCTTTAAAACCCATTTCAAAGAAGATATTTGATTATGAATCAGCTATGGAGACTGATTACCAAATGAACTCCCTTAACGTAATACAATTCGTCTGCGTGGAACAGGATAAGGATTATCGTCTACGTACCTTGCCCGACACTGAGAATCACCACCCTTTGGATTAAATATTGACACACGGCTTACTCCCGAACAAAAAGTCAGCTGCAGTACTTTTTAAATAGCTTTGAAGACATAATATATTAAATCCTCCTTTGTGTTACCCAATTTAAGTATGAGATCACTCTTACCACCCAAGAGCCCATCCGTTCGAAGCCGTATTCTCTCTCTATTTACTTGAGGCAAACGTTTAATTCGGAGGTTGAGAATTTGCTGAAGCTCATATCATCGAGCCTTCCAATTCCAGTTATTGCTTCCCTATCTTGATGGTACAGAAGCCTGATCTTAAGTACCTTATGTGCGTTGATTTTCGCAAGCTAAATTATGTGACTGTCTTCGAGGCTGAACCCATTCCCATAATCGATTAAAACCTCCAACTCTTTCAAGAAGCAAAATATATCTCCGAGATAGAGCTTTGCAACGCCTATTACCAAATTCCCCTTCGTAAGAGCGTAGGAAACCAATAAAAGCCTCATGCAGTTTTGTCGAGTCCCCTTTCGATTAGTAATGGCCTTCAGTAGTTATAATAGGATAATGCGTAGAATCCTAGACGGTTTGCCAAACGTATCCTCTAATTTTGACAAGATATACGTTGGCACCAGCAATTAGGACCAGCATTTAGTCTCCCACTAAGCACTGTTAAGTAAGCTATGCGCGCATGGCCTCAGGATTGGCCCCAACAAGTGCTACTTTGCCTAGGACATGATTAAGTATCTGGGTTTTAATATCGAAAAAAAAAAGATTGGGCTCTAACAGGATAAGGTCCGTGGCATAGTCGAGATGCCCCTCTCATGTACTAAAAAAACAACTCAGATACTTCATAGGATCCGCCTCGTTTTACAAGCGATTCTTCCCTAATTTCGCAACTCTAGCAGCCCCTTCATGTGCGCTCCTCCAAAAGAAGTCTCCGGATCGCACGTATGAAATTTAAAGGCTACTTCCCAATTTCACCAGTTAAAAGGCAAATTAGCGTCCGACCCAACATCATGAGAATGTTGAACCTTAATAACCCGTTAAAAATCCGGACGGACGCGAGTAACGAGGGCATTTGGTGTGTTCTCCTGCAGTATGGTGACCATGGCGAAAGCTACTAAGTGGCTTACTAGAGTCGCAAGTTATTACCGCTCGAAAAGAATTATGCCGCCATAGAATGGGAAGTTTGGTTATAGTATGGAGTGTCCTGAATTTTAGAATGTATCTAATAGGGAAAGAGTTCATAATCGAGACGGCCCGTGCCCTCGCATACCTTCGCAATTGTAAAAATAATAACGTGCGCTTATGCGCTGGAGCCAACTCCATCAAGAATACCAGTTTAAAATTTGGTACATTAAGGGATCTGGTAATTGTGTAGTAGATAGCCTCAGCCGTAACCTCTTGGCCACTAACTCCAGCTAAACGGCCCATTAGGGAACAGCCCTATTGCTCATTTTATATATATTTTATTATTTTCGCACATTTAATTTGTAGGTTAAAAAAAGAAAGAAAAAAAAGAAACCCTATCTTGGTAATATAAACACGGTTTATATTTTATCTTGTACTCTTCTAAAGCCAAACGTTCCCGTTTGTATATTTATTTTCTTTTTTTCTTCGGTCTATTTCCATTTAATTGTATGTGTCATTGTTAATTTGCTTAATGTATGTACAATATTTTCATTACCCTTTTGTAAATTACTTTTTATGGTTATTTTTTTCTCTGATGTATAGGTAATTTCGCATCAGTCTGTTTTTAGTTCTGTACACCTGTTCGACACGGGTCAGGATGTCCCTTTAAAATGACCCTCCTCTTGACCTTTCGCGGGCGAAAATGTCTTTCCTTTTTTCTAATGTTCCTTTTCTTCTCCTTAGGTTGAGAAAAGCGCCCACTTTTGGAAGGGAGCAGATGTGGAGGAATAGAGTCTAATAGGATCTGGAGATCGACCTTGAGATCTTACAAGAACCACGTGCCCTCAAACCTGGAACAAAAAAAATGAGAAGCAAGAAAGTTGTCGGGTGAACATCAGCCCATCTGTGTTTATTTTTGGAGGCCTAATTCCCGCGCCTGGGGAGATTTAAACGCGCCCCCCATACTTGTGAAATGAAAGAGAACCCAAAGGGCTATTGAACCGACTTCTTATCTCGGATTATCCCCACCCCCCACAACCAAAGCTGACGACTTCAAATCCGAGGAGAGCATGCCGTGGCGCGAGGCAAATTCGCTGCCTGCCGACTACCTATATAAACGGGTTACCAACTGGATAAGCCTTCCCGCAGGCCCAGTCGCACAAAGACACATTACGTTCTTGAGTAGGATTGTACGTTGCTTATTCAGGTACCGACGGCTAGAATCTCTCCGCCGTAGACATCGCCCCAGTCAATTGGCAGCTCCTTACAACGGCCGTTGATCCATGAATTCGCGCTAGTACTCCCTCATAGAGAACCCTTAAGTAGAATCAGTCCGCCTTCAACAGCATCCTAAAGTAGAACAACTACTTCCACCCTATCAAGAACTCTGGGGTAAAACATATTCCCTTGTTGCATCCTCAACTCCCTGAGTTACCTTCCCTTCGACGCTTACCTCGTGCAAAACTTCGCCGCTGCAGACCTCGTTATAATCCGTTATAATTGTTATTATTTACATTTTGGCTTAGTGTAGCCCCTTTTAAAACTATGATCCGAGTCAGATAATTAGCCGCTTTAATTCCTTCGATTTGCCCCTTTACTGACACCGAATGTGTCCGTTATTTATTTGATCACGTATCTCACTTATACCTCTTTTGTATATATTTAATATTTCTTTTTTGGTTATTAAAATTTATTTTTGTAGCATCCATTAAATTACCCTGAACGACTAAAGGTAATAACTAGCCTTTAGGCCAATCTGCACTAACTTAATTTTGATAATTATTACCCTCGAGGGACGAATATCTCCCGCATTCTCATTATGGCCTCTTCAACTGGTCGGACTAAGCTATTAGCGTGCAAGTTTCTCCTTATTTATATATATATATATATATATATATATATATATATATATATATATATATATGTATAATTGATATCACACGACAGTAATCCTCAAATGTTTCCTTCAGTAACTAAAATTTATTTATGCTTGAGTGAATTCATATTTTTATCACTTAACAACATCAAATTAAAAAAAAGGAAGAAACCGTTTAGTATATCGAGGAAGAAATGAGTCTGTTTAACGTACTAAGCTTTCAAACATCGGCAAAATGCATTATTTAATACATAGGCATGATTAATTAAGCAAGGTAGGCATTAAAATTTAATATTGTATTGAGTAATTTTGATCTTTAAAGGGTGTCGTAAATTTTCTACTCCCGCAAACGAAAGTGCGAATTATTGTAATTAGAAAGATTTCCTTTAATTTAGTTTCCTTTAATTGTTATATTAAGGTTAGTTGGGAGTAGTAATAATAATACTTTGAGTTAACTAACTCTTAAAGAGGCTTGCAAAGCCGTATGATAATAAATTAGGTATTTTGGTTTAAGTTGCATAAATATTAATGGATAAATAAGCCATTATCTCTCTCCAAGACCATTTTAAAGGTCAAGTATATATTTAGCTATCATTTATTCACAATAGCGACCAATTTGGATCTTTTAGGTATATTATACTTAGACTCTGTGAATGGGATATTTGATAACCATCCTATATTAGAGCAAGTAAGTGGAGATTTTCATTTAAAATTTAATTTAATTATTTTTCTCATAGTTTCTTGTTCAAATTTTTCCCAGTGACCAAATTCATATTTGAAAATTAAAGAGGAAATTCGCCATAAGGTTTTTCGAACCAGAACTTAGTTTGCTTAGCTCCTGTACCTTAATGGTAAATTAGCTTAAGCTAGATAACGGGGGCGAGATTTATACCAATGTTCATGGTAAAAGGAAAATTATTCCGATAAATTGCTAGCGACTGTGAAAGTACTCTACGAGTTGTCGCAGTGGCGGTTGTAAGAAACAATAGTAGAACTTTAATTAAATTTTTAATTCCTTAATAATTAATAAATTAAAATTAGTTCACCCTCAATAATTCCCACTTTCGTTAAATAAATTTAAATTAGCATTGTCATGTCAACAATTTATAAGATTGCGGGTCATAAATCGTTTTGTACAATATTGAAATCTAGCGTGTACGATGAAATACAAAAAAATAGTTGTGACTACGCAAAACTCGGATATGGCGTCTACAATTACAAAAAAACACTCGATAGAGTGACCCGATATTACGACGAGTTAATTGATGCTACGCGTGTTGAAGAAAGAATAAGCGAACTAATAGAGCAACGAGCGGAATGATATTGGAATAGAAATTATAATAAATGATATGCAGGATTGTATTTATAGGGCACAAATGCTAGCAATCTCTACTAACTCAGGTCATGTAAAACTCCCGACTATAAATCTTGCGACTTTGAGTGGAGAGGTGGAGAAATGTAAGGGATTCTGGGATCAGTTTATAAGTTCGGAGGATCGTTCTGCCATTAAACTGGTTGACAAATTCAATTATTTCAAAGGTCAATTGTCGAGAAATGCACGAAAATTAACTCTTTATTGTCCAACGTTCCCATTTTGGGAAAATTGGGATTCTCAAATGGAATAAATTGATTAATGTAACTAGGCTCAGATCAAAAGGGGGATCTTGACAATACTAATAATGTAGGGGAGCTTCAGTCTTACGCGTCGATGACTTCGAAGAAGGTCTTTTTTGCGATGAGGCAAGTGGGGCACGATCCAAATGAGATAGGTGGGGCACGATCCGAGCCAACCTTCCAATTAAGATAGCCAAACTTCAAAGATGACGTTTGACCGGGAATGTGGAAATTCTCGTAATTCCACTGAAAGAGGAATCTTCTTTTCCTCAAAGGTAATCGATGGAGATTTTCTTCGGTTCGATTAAACGAAAGGAGACTGTTGCGCAAATTCAAAGGCTTGCCGTTCACCAAAGCTACCAAGTGACTTGGATAGGATCACAGCTGAAGAAGGGTTGCTGTCTGGCAAAGGCTAAGGACGACCTTGAGGTGCGGTCGAACTACATAATAGCCCGACTATTTGTATTTCCGATTCTGGATGGTAAGGGAGAATTTCGAGAAAGTAGTCACAAGCTCTAGACATCTTAATCCGGAGACGGAGTCGATTCATCATTTAGCAGCAAGGGGCGAGACATAGCAGCTCTTTTGTGCCTCGTCACCAGGGGTGGGAAGGAGGCTTGGGACGAGTCGCAGTATTGGGAAATATTTTCCCAACCCGCTCAGGAGTCGAAAATTCGAGAATGTTCGAACGGGAAATGACGTCATCCATGGCGTGATGCCATATCACGTGATCTCCGATAAATTGGGAGTGGTGGAGGTCAGAGGTTGTTCTTTACCAATCCCAATCTCTGATAACAACAAATTATCTAAGCCAAAAGTAGCTAAAGTGCAGCCACTTTTAGAGATGCTTCGCACAAATCGTCAGCAATATGGGGTATTTCACGATTTTTTTAGTATTGATGAGTCTATGATCCCTAACAAGGGATTACATAGTGCCAAACAATTCATAAAGAATAAGCACGTTTTCTTTGGCTTTAAAATGTGGATGATGTGCTGTTCTAATGGATATCCATACAATTTCTCTTATTAATTGCGGAAAAGAAGAAATTGCATCATTGCCTTTAGGGTATAGCTGCGGGCTATTCCGTTTGGGCTTTGTAGCCTTTATTTTCGGCACTATTCTTACATTACCTTTAGGGTATCGGGTTTTAGATAAAATGTTGGAAATTGTTCAAAACTATTTAAAGCCTGTAATTTTGGGGGGATAATTTTTTTACCAGCCACAAACTCCTCAGTAGCTTAACTCATAAACGAATCCGTGCTTGCGGAACAGTACGAGAAAACAGGACAGGACATTGTCCCTTCCCGAGCAACAGGAAATGAAAAAGAGAGCGAAAGGATTTTATGATTTCAAATCAGATGGATCAGTTATTTGCGTCAAATGGAATGATAGTTCAGTTGTTAATGTTGCAAGCAACTTCTTCAGAATAGTTCTTATCAAAAAAGTAGATAGAAGAGTGAAACAGGTAAAGAAAAGAGCTGTTACGCAACCCCATTTAATTAGCATGTGCAATAAAGAAATGGGTGGGGCAGATGTCTTCGATAGTTTATTATCTTCTTACCGACCACACTTACGATCTAGAAAATGGTCGTGGAATTTGTTTTCACACACTCTGAATATATCTGTGATAGCAGCATACCGATATGACTCACCTACAGTTCAGAGAATAAATAGTGAGAACGCTCCTAAAAATAGAAAAAGAACGAAAATGGGGTGCTGGGCCAAATGCTCCGGCATGCATAGGCTCAAGATTTGAGGGAATCAATCGCATTCTGGTACCAGCTTTACAAGGTAGATGTACAGGGTGTCCACAAAGTTCGGGTACATAGGGGATAAATACATACCTTTGGAACAAAACAATTTTATTTAATTATAATGTTAAGAAATTATATTTTCAATATGATTTCCATTATTTGCAATGCCTAATTCGATGCGCCTTGCTAAATTCTTGTGAACTCGATTGAATAGGTGTACATCGCTGTCGATTTCAGCACACTGACTGATAATGCGTTTTTTCAAGTGGTTTAGATTTGCAATCTTCATAAAGTAAACTTTCTATTTTAACATACCCCAGAAAAAGAAATCAAGGGGAGAAAGGTCTGGTGAACGACAGGACCACTCCACATGACCTCTTCTTCAAATCCAGTGAGTAAAAGTGCCATTCAGCCAATCTCTAACATTTGTAGCAAAAAGGGCAGGGGCTCCATCCTGCTGAAACCAGTCCGGAAGTCCCTCACCTAGGCGCTCAATTTGAGGCATTAATTTGTCTCTCAACATGTTCAGATAAGTCTCACCGGTTACATGCCCATCAAAGAAGAAGGGTCCTAGCACATGAGCCTTCCACAAACCATACCAAACCATCACCTTTTGGCAGCCTTGCTGTTTAAATGGATCTATCCAATGTGGATTGTCTTGAGACCAGTATCAAAGATTCTGTCTGTTGACTTCACCATTAACATAAAACAAAGCTTCATCACTGAACAACAAAAGGTCTTTAGTAAAATTGATATTTTCATCCAATTTATCTGAAAACCATTCGCACATCTGCATTCGTCTATTGGGGTCGTCTTCATTTAAGCGATGCAATATCTGTAATTTGTACGGATGGAACTTCTGCTCTACCAGGATTTTGTGGATAGTTGACCTTGGAACACCCAACTCCATCGATGACCAACGAAGTGATTTCTTTGGGCTAGCAGCAATCTTGGCCATGACAACCTTTTTCGTTTCGTCTGAAGTCTTTGGTCGCCCGGAACGTGGTTTGTCGAAGACACTGCCTGTTTCTTTAAACTTCGTGACCAATTTCCCGACGGCAATAAAATAAATATGTTGCCGATCAGGTTGTCGAAGGTTAAATTCATCGGCGATTTTGCGATGAGACAATCCTTCTTGTCCACTTAAGAGTACCAACTCGATTCTTTCTTCTTTAGACAGAGCCAGCATTCGATCTGGGGAGGAAAAATAACATAAATAAATAAAATATTAAAATTCCTATGTACCCAGACTTTGTGTACACCCTGTATAGTATGTTTAAAGAAAAACAGGCTGCAGTGCCAAAAGAATGCATAAGATGGGATGCAGTGACATTTATCATAAGCAGTAAATAAATATCAATTAGTATTTAATATGCACAATTCATTTTTTTACGGAGGACTGTAACTAAATTCATCATTATAACTTTAGTATAAAAGGAAAAGTAGTGTTCTCGTTTATTAATTATTATGAATTCATATGCATATTTCCATCCAGTATATGGTTACCTAGGCCTAAATTCTACCTAAAAAAATTATTTTTTCGTTACCAAAGTTGCACGATATATTTCTCTTACATATACCTATATACATTTATCCTTAATATTATATATATATATATATATATATATATATATATATATATATATATATATATATATGAGAAATTAAACCACATTCTCCGAAGACAATTTAATTACGAACAGTTTCGGTGTATCTCACACCCTTTTTCATCTGACACTGGATAGAAAATATAAGAAAAAAATGCATACAAGCATAACAGGTCATGAAATATCCCCTTTTTCATCCCCAATCCCCTACTTGTGGCTAACCTGGAAGGGGGGGGGGTTAGGCCTAAACATATTGAAGGGCTAACATTTTACTATTTTATTGATTTGCTTTCTTATTCACAGGATTAAAAGAAAATTGACCCTCAGATAGATTTAAATTAGGAACTGACGATATCAAGCTCGATTCTACGATTCTTCTCTTAAAATAGTTACCCGATTTAAATACCATTTTACTCTTCCCCCAGATTTGCCACAAGTAGGGGATTGGGGATAAAATAGGGGATATTTCATGACCTGTTATGCTTGTATGCATTTTTTTCTTATATTTTCTATCCAGTGTCAGTTGAAAAAGGGTGTGAGATACACCGAAACTGTTCTGAATTAAATTGTGTTCGGACAATGTGGTTTAATTCCTCATCTTTTCTTGCGATATTGCATTAATTTTCATCCTATATATATATATATATATATATATATATATATATATATATATATATATATATATATAGCATGATGAACTGATTAATGAACATTATTATAAAGTAAAAGGATTATTTTGTTTATTAGTAACATATATATACTCTATATTGATTATATAATTTCATTATATCTATTTCGTCAAGAAAAATAGCTCTAAAAGGTTTTTTTTTTATTAGTACAGATCATATGAAATATATATATATATATATATAAAGTACCCCTGAAGTGTCCAACGTTCCCATTTTGGGAACCTGTTCAAAACCTAATGTAAATGATTTTATTCAGAGGAATGACAATAGCATATTAAAAGTGGACACAACAAGACTCTCTAAGTCAAATTTCAATCAATTATGACCATGGGAAATAAGACCAGTTAGAAGGTTTAGCGAATGAAGAAAGCAGTTGGGACTGTGCAAAGGATATTATTATAAGCAATTAAATAATAAAATATGCATAGTAGAAGAACTTTGTAATAAAATAGTAGACCTAAAATCTACCTATTCTAACCTAACATCTTTAAGTGAATTTAGAGCAAACTTGGAAATAATATTATCCAGGTTAAAAAAATACTTAATGTGATGTTGATGGTTGCGGACCAATGATAGTAGCGGTGGTAAAAAGAAAATGACCATTTAAAGCTATAGAATATATCGAAAATCGAATGGATGAAGATTTTCACGAAATAAAACAATTAAGAGACGGGTTGGGAAAGTTAGTAAATCATTTAGGTTCCCCTAAAACGGCCACAACAGATGCTAAGTTGTTGTCTGCTACACAAGTAACTAATTTATGCAGTAGGCCAAAAGCAAAAGTATAAGAAGTACATGAAAAACCTCTCATAAGTACAAATAATAAAGTAAGTTCCCCCCCTAAAACTTAACCCGTGAATAATTATGTGTTTTTTGTCAAGGGCAACATATATCTAATAAATGTACTGTGTATAAAACTTATGATAATCGTATTGGTAGATTAAGAGAATTAAAATTGTGTAAGATAGGTAGAGGGAAAAACACTACAGAAAACTGCCGACTAAAACTGAATAAGTGTTTAAGGTGTGAAAAGGTGTTTCATCATTTAAATTTTTGTGACGAGTTACCAAGCATTGAACAGAGCTTTTGTGCTGTGTATTCCTTGAGTCGTAAAATATCGACCGCGTTGCCAATGGGGTTTTCTCCTTTATGGCTAAGGGACGAAAATATGCAGTTAAAGTGCTGTATGACCAAGGTTCACAGCGTACCTTAATCAGTGTAAATCTCCTACCAAAATTGAATTTTTAAATAAAGAAATGGGTAGAGTTAAGAATATCTGGGTTCACGGGAGAAATGGACAATCAAAAGTATGGGATAGTAAGATTCACTATTAAAGATGGGAAAAAAATGGTAAGATTACAAGCGCTAGTGTTGGATAGATTACTCTAAAACATCAAGATTGATGTATTGAGTAATTGTTTAACATACCTAATTAAGGGTGGAGTAAGTATGTCTGATCCATATTTGGCGATTTAATAACAGATGTGGATTTATTGGTAGGAGCGAATCAGTATAACAAATTGGTAGAGGGCATGGTTAAACTAAAAGGTATAACTTTCCTTTAAAATATGAGGAAGTATAGTATTGTATAGAAACATCCATAATAAATACCTGCCCGTTACTAAGGAAGCACAGCTAGCTTTAGTGACCAATATAGGTGTACAACTGGCAAATAATTGTCCTCCTCTTTCAAATTTGTTAAGGTTAGATTCCATAGGGATTTAACCTCAAACAATTAGTTATGAAGAACAGCCAGTGATAGATCAATAGAAAAATACGGTACAATTAAACGAGGCAAGTATTGCGTTAATCTGACTTGGAAACCCGACCACCAAAACCTACCCAATTATTACAAATTAGCTGAAAACAGGCTTAAATTAAGTTTGATGAAATTGAGGTCCAACGCCAATATTTTCAAAAATATGATAATGCTATTAAAGATCAGGTAGAGAAAGGATTTATAGAAAAAGTGACTAGTGCTGAAGTAACTAAAGACACGCATTACTTACCCCACTTACCCGTAATAAGGAAGAGTAAACCTACTCCAATTAAGAATAGTATTCGACCGTAGTGCGAGACTAAAATATAATACTAGTCTAAACGATTGTCTATACCCCGAACCCAATATAACGGATAGATTAATGAACGTTCTGATTAGATTCCGGACAAATAAATATTCTTATACAGCAGATATAAGTAGAGCTTTCATTAGAATAGTATTGAAGGAAGACGATCGTAATTTTACAAGATTCCTTTGGCCTAATTATCCTTTAGAAAGAGGTATTCCCATGGATACTTCTAGATTTAAAACGGTATTGATCGGAGCTACTAATTCACCATTCCTTCTACAAATGACATTAACTCATCATTTAAATAATTAAGTGAAAAATAGTCATATAACTGAGCGCATAAAGTCGGCGCAGTATTGCGACAATACGTTAGGAATGGGAGAAGATGAAAGATCATTAATTAAATTTTATACTGTTACTAACGAGTTATTGAAACAAACCAATATTCTGTTACAAGGCTGGACAGCTAACTCACCACAGTTAACCAATATAACAATAGGTAATGATTGGGATGGAAATGAAAAAATATTGGGAATAAATTGGAATTAAAATAAGGATACTATTTCAGTAAATAACCTTAACTAGCATGCGGGCAGGAGTAAGAAAACGTTCCTAAGTAATATAAGTAAAGTATTCTATCTCTTGGTATTAATTTCTCTGTTAATTACTCCTATGAAAGTACTAGTCCAAGAAATTTGGAGTAGGAAGTTAGGGTGGAATGAGGATCTTCCCATGGAAATATTAAATAAATGGGAGAAACTGAGCTGAAAAGCGAAGGAGTTGGATAATATCGAATATCCAAGGGTGGTATTGCACAGTGGAGGACCGTATGACCTTAACATATTTTCTGATACTTCTCAAAAAGCGCACGGAGCCGTAGCGTATGCTACAAATTATAGATCCGGTCACTGCTAATAATCTCTAAATCCCGCATCACACCTATGGAAGAAAAAAACTTTACCACAATTATATTAAAGACCAACCGGGATCGTTACAAGAGACGACTTATTCAATACGCGCCTGCTGACCTAAGCGAGGCGTCATTGGAGTATATTGACGGGGAGCTGGAGAGGATAACCACGTCCATACTAGAAGCCGACCGCGAGAGCATACCCAAAACTGGGTATAAAACACTTCCTCATCCCAGATGGACAGATGAGATGAAAGAGATCGCTCGCGTTTACAGGGAAGTGTATGAAAAGATAAAACGGAAAGGTCCTAACCGGGCAAGAAGCTCGCTCCTTCGATGCCTAAGCACAAAGCTATAAGAGGCTATCAACCTCCAACAGGAGGAAATTTGGAACAACCTGATAGCCAAAGGCGATAGTGAACTCAACCCGGCTAAGTTTTGGTGTCAAGTCAAGAACTTAAAGGGACTAACAGCAAGACCAAAGGATCGAATAAAAGAGAACGGATACTATATATAAAACCTGTGGGTTCTAAAAAACGTCTTCAGGATCACCCCTGAAGAAAACGACAAGTTTGACCAGGAATTCGAAGGTCAACTGATCGAAGAACTGAATCAGGTTATGCACCCCACGCAACACAACATCGAGTCGACGAAGGCAGGGAGATGGCGGACCACGGCCGGCCCATAACACCAGAGGAGGTCATGGCCACTGTAAGAGCCTTCCAACAAAAGGCAGCAGGCTGGACGGGGATCACCAGAAACAACCTGGTAAATGCTCCACAGTAGATCATTCAGAGAATTACAAACATTTATAACGCTTCCCTGATTACAAGTTACTTCCCTGAAAGTTTTAAGATTGCTAAAATAATCTTCATACCCAAGGGTGGTAAACCCCCCGATCAAATGGTAAATTACAGGCCAATAGCCCTGCTAGAAATCATTGCGAAAGTCTACGAGAAGCTCCTGGCTGACAGGATTCAAGAACAAATATCCGAGCTAGGAGCTCACAACCATCAGCAGCACGAGTTCCGCAAAGGACGAGGAACAGAAACAGCCCTCGCCCTCCTAACGTAAAAACTCGCTTGAAGTTAAGCTGAGGGAAGGTAGGTAAACTTAGTGCTGCAGGATGTAAAGAAGGCCTTCAATAAGGTATGGCTAAGAGGGCTACAATTTAAGATCCTCAACCTCCAGCTAAACCCACTCCTGGAAAGTGTCCTTTGTAACTAGGTTACGGATAGGAGAGCCCAAATCGCGATCGAGGGCTGTAAGGGACCCGAATTAGAACTCGAGGCAGGAGTTCCACAAGGTAGCTGTCTTATTCCTTTGCTGTACCTCGTGTACACAATTGACCTACCTGTTCCAGTTAGGTACGATTCAATTTATCTGCACTCCATAGAGACACCACTCAAATCGTCCTGAGTCCATTCAGGAACGCTGGAACTTAGGCAAGGGCGACAGCTGCTAAGATTGACAACATCAATCGCTACGAAACAAAGCGCAAGATTAAGACCAACCGCCAGAAGTTCAGAATAATTCCAATGAACCTCGGCAAAGTTGACGACGTCATCGTCAACACCGAACTCTATGCGTACTCTAACGAGAGAAAAGTCCTGGGATTACCATTATACAAATCTGATTACAAGGGTCACGTAAATACCAGAGTCTCCCTAGTCAAAAGAGAGCAGAAGAAACTTTACCGTTTTCGAATCTTCAGCGTGCCAAACAAGAAAAAGCTGTACATGGCCTTGGTACGCTCAGTCCTAGTGTACCCGGCTGTGATCACGCAGATGGCAAGCTGTTCCTCTCTCAGAATGTTGCAGAGGGTGCAGAATAAAGCCATATTGCTGATAACTGGCAGGCAAAGGATCAACCGTATTTGGCAACCGGTTCTACATCAAAGAATCGGACTAAAACCGATCAATATGGAGATCCAAAGACTTGGTACAAAATCGATCAGGAAATACTCCCGACAATAAACGTCGATTTGAATATACGTGGTAACAGAAGACGCGCAATTGGTAGAACAGCTCTGTTCCCAAGCGGTAAAAACTGCGCAAGAGAAAACGTACTACTGATATATACTTAGTAGTATACAAAGGAAAATGAACTTAATGAACTCGATTCAGATTAAAACACTAAACAAAAAAAAATTAACCTTAACAAAAGAGGCGAAGAACCCAAATTAAAAATTAAAATAGAAAGAGGCGAAGTGCCCAAACTCATTAACTTCAAATTTACCTAATTTTACTCAGAAGAGACAAAGTGCTCATATTAAAAATTAAAAATTTAAAATAAATAAATAAAAATAATTCATATTAACAAAAAGAGGCGAAGTGCCGAATTCAAATTTAAATTTAACAAGCACAGATCATCAAAATTAACTAACTAAAACAAGAAGTGGAAGACATAATAAAATAAAAAAAAGGGGGAGAAGTGCCCAAACTATTACACGAATTGAAAATAATAAATGAAAAACTTAATAAAATTTAACTAGAGATATTTACCATAATTAAAATCATTGAAAGGCTTGAATGCCAGGACGGTAGAATAAGTTAAACTAAACAAATAAAAAATATATACATAACAATGGAAGAACCTGGCTGTCATCGACAGTCAGCCCCATTACTGAAGGAGGAAGAATACATTAAGAAATAAAAAAAATAAGAAGCATGCTAGTGATGCCTTAACACCAGGGCGAACTAAAAAACATTTTCACACCTTTATAAACCTACCACACAATTCATCACTTTCATTAATTAATTAATTAAAAGTTACTCAGAAGAGTCAGAAAATTATTATTGTTTAAGAAGAAAATTTATATTTCCTGTTCACCATATTCGAAGCTTATTCCAGCAATAAAGAATCCATATATAACTATATATATATTTTTCCTTCATCCCATAAGGAAGTGGTTGATCACTTAACCCAGCCTGCAAAACTCCAAGAGGGAGAATACCATACCTCACACAAGACCCTATATTGCTACCTAGCCCAGCTCCTGGTGTCCTCAAAAGCTTTTTTTTTTTCTGCTAAGCGACCAAAGCAAAGCGACCAGACATAATAAATACAAATACCGTTAAATATATAGTAAAAATTCCGCAAGTTGTCAAGATTTGGTTCATACGGCATGGATAGCCATATGATAATAAATTAGTTATTTTGGTTTAAGTCTCATAAATATTAATGAATAAATAAGCCATTATCTCTTTTCAAGACTAAGAAAAATCACCATTTCATAGGCTAAGTATATATTTAGCTATCATTTATTAACAATAGCTACCTATTTTGATCCTTCAGGCATATTATATTTAGACACTGAACGGGATGTTTAATAACCACCTTATATTAGGGTAAGTTGAGATTTTTATTCTTGTACTAAGTTTATATTACAGCTATTATTTTTCATTTAATATTTAATTTAATTATTTTTATCGTAGTTCCTTTTTAAAATTGTTCCCAGTGACCCAATTCATAATTGAAAATTAAACAGGAAATTCGCAATAAAAGGTTTACTTAGCTTTTTACAAAATACATAATGAATATAGAAGTATCCATTATCCATTTTCAGCTATTTTTATTATTCATTATTTTTTATTTGAACTCGATTTCACTACGGAGTCAAAGGCATTAATAGCTATGGCTTTAATTTCTCTAAATTACTCCCTGATGATCATTATATTTTACTTATGGAAGAATAAATTGCAAAGTTTTAGGCTAAACTAAGTTTCCAACAGGGTGTCTACGCAAATTAAGCAAATTAGTTTCTTGGACGTTATTTCATCGCAATTTCATTACACAATTGTCATAATTCTCTGAACTATTTACATATATCTGGCAAGCAAAGCCCTCGCTCAACACAGCGGGTCACTCATAATACAATAATAGTCTCAAATATAATTTTTCCTAGAATAAGTAAGATAAAGTTTAAATCCTTCTCATAGATTATTTATCACCATGAATAAAACGTTAATTCGCTAGTATGAAACTATAAGAGCTGAAAATGATAATAAAACAAAATTTCTTTGTATGATTAGCCTCTGCATTCTCTCGACGTCGATTTTTCCTAAAAGGGGAATCTTTGTAAAACTATTTATGACATGATAATTTTATTTTAATTTTGCATAACAAAATATATTACAAAAAGCTCAATTTGGACAAATAATTTTCAAAGTTAGCCTGTATAAGGACTGTGAAGCGATGTTTTGTTTCTACCTGAGATACCTCGCAGGTTTTATTTGTTTATAATTATCTGTAATAGAGGCTAATTGAAAATAAATGTCGCTATCTAATTTCATATTTTTTTTTTTAGGTTGTATCTCTTCACTATTCAAAATCTTTCTTTATAGCCAGAATAAAATCCCCTCCACTCCCATGTAGTGCACAATTTCCATGGGGAAATCCCTTCACGAAAACATACAATATTCCACTCAATCATATGAAACTAAAAATGAAAAATGAATCGGCAAATATTCATTAACAGAGGCAACCTTTTTCCCCTGGTAAGTTTAACTGACAGTTCCGTTCGCCAGATCAACAAAATGTCGGAATATATCAGTAAAATATCAGTGGACCAATCGAGAGGGCCAAAGGTTTTCCAGAAATTGATTGTGTGGTTTAGCATAACTAAATTCAAAGTCAGGTCTTTTTTTCCTTTACAAAGTTACGTTGCATTAGAAGAAATTAGCATTGATAACTCCAGAAACTTGATGAATATTTGAAGATTGCGGCGATCTTGAATTTGTAGTCATTTGGAAGAATGATGTAAAGTGTTAAAATGACACGATTGTTCACGGCTCGAGCTTTTTTTTCCCTAATTCATTTCAATTTAGCAAGTAATTTATGTAAATTCATGACCAGTAGTTGTAAGACTACTATATTTTACATATAAATAAATTAATAGAACTACGCATTGGTTGCATTTTGTTCAAATTAGTTTATATCATAAGTAAATGGTGAAATATACCAAAAATAGAGCTCAAACATATTTTTTAATAAGTAAATTCAATAGATAAGCGCAGGCAATTATTACAATGATGTCTCTTTTTCTTCAGGACAGCTTCACTTTTTTTTGTGTTAATATCTTAAATAATATATCTCCATTTTTCTTGAAAAAGCACCTGGATCTACTCATAATTGCATGCTTCTCTTTATCAACCGCCATTTGATTATCGCCAACCAATTTTTAATTGAGTTAAAATCTCAAAAGATCAATATCATTTTCAGCCAAGCAATTTATTGTTTTTGCTTTGTGACAAAGTGCACTAATATGCTGAAAAATACAGTGATAATCTCAAAATTGATCTTTTTGCTGAGTTGTGGCTTTTTCGTCGCTTTTTCTGAATTGATCTTTGTTGAAAATTCTCCGCTTCACTGTGCATGCCTAAGCGTTTCCCCAATCTTGATTCTTAAGCTTGTTACCAAAAAGCAATATTTGCATTAATTTGAGTCTTTTGAGCTTTCAGAACACTTGTTCATAGAAGTGAAATCAGTCTTTTTAATTTCTTAATGATCCTTATGTTGGGGCTCCTTGATACAAAACCCCTTGAAACTATTTCCTTGCATATACGCCCACTTTGGTGCAAAACATCCACAGTTGCCCGCTCTTCTTTAGAAAGAACCATTTCAGGAATTGAAAAAGATTCAAACTTTTATTTTCACAAAATATCCTTACTAAACCGATTATAATTACACATTTCATTTAACCAAAATATTTGTGATAATTTTACCCTTCTGATCGAATAGTATAATCCAGAGATTAAAATACAACTCCTACCAGAACAAAAGGAAAGCCTGCTTTTAGATTGACCGAAGCAATGCACTGTTTATCTTATTATTTTAAAAATGCTGACATTTTAATAAACCTGCAATAATTTTTTGTAAAAATATTTATTAGTCTCAAAAGTTTTTGGCATGATGATATACTATGAGTAATGTATTAACTTAATGTTCTAAGTTCTAACTATACCTAAGTAAAGTTCTAAGTATACCTAATCTTGGACATATTTGAAAATTTTATTGCCTATCATATTTGTTTTATCTTATACTTATGTACCAACATTTGCTAGTACGCAAGAAGAAATATATTCTATGATGATATCAGGATAAGCCCAAACAAAACGAAGCACATTTCAACATCAACATGAGAAACTTTAATGCAAAAGTTGGGAAAACTAATGAGACATTCATGGGAAAGTTTTCAATAGGGAAGTAAATGAAATGAGACAGGATCTTGTTCATTTTACACTGATCCAAGACCTCAAAATGGGCAGCACTGCGTTAAAAAGAAGCAGCAGCAAAGATGTACTTTGCTATGCTCAAACTATAAGATATAGAATGGAATTGATTACAATTAGGTAGACAAAATATGACGCTCAATAATTTCAAAGTCACTAATAAAATGAAAATTAATGAATTCAGGATGACAAGTTGTAAAATGAAAATTAAATTTCATAAAGAGAAACAAAGCTATCCCTTAAAATATAAGGCCGATAACAATAATTACCTTGATCCTTAATTCCAACGCCATCTTCATAAAGAATTCTGTGGAAATCCATTTGACTTGAACAACACCAGCGATATGAAAAAAATAAAAAAATAAAACACACGACAGACACTAGATTTCGAAATATACACGAAAACAAAAAAGAACAAAAGAAACTCAGAATAAATCCCTAAAGCTAAAGAAGAGATGCAAATAACTTAAAGCAACTAACCCAATCAACAAATTGAATTAGCTCAATTACATCATAAAATATAATAAAATATTGTTGAAGTCGTAAACAAATAGAGAAAGGGGTTATTAAAAGGAAAATTTAATCTGACAAAGTTGCAATGAAGGAGGAAGTGTATAGAATCAAGTATAATGAAAAGTTCTATTCAAGCAACACCATCGAGTATCACAACAATTAATCAACACCAAATAATGTCCTGCAGGTTTTAAAAAGGAAATCGAAATAGCAATCAAAAAATTAAGGTACATTATAGCCGGGTTTGCTAACCTCCTATAACCCATGGCCAACTTGAAAGCCGGAATTTTTATGTTTTGCATGAAATTATTATAGCCCCCAAAATGCTTCAATATTACTTAGGCATAATATATTCAATAACGAAACCAGTCAGGTCTACTTATTGCTCATACACAATTAACTAAGCATCAAAATTATTTTGCATCTCAAGGAAAAATAACATTTATAACCATTATATATTTTCACACTTTTTCTAATATAATCATCATCATCATCAACATCATCATTAACTCTATAATTTAAGAAGGGGATTTTTTTGAGTATTTAAATAATAATTTCATCTTAGTTTAGTTATGACATATGTTTTTTTTAGTCAAAGTTATTTCTAATAATTCTTTCACAATATCCAAAAAACAAAATGGTGAAGTTCAGAAATAAATATAAGTATCGAAATTTTGTGAATTTTTTAAAACTCAAAGAAATACAAGTGGTGAAGTTCAGAAAATTTATTTTTCTATATCTCCTATAACTTTATATTTTAGCAATGAGATATTTTTAAAGACGGGAAATGTAGTTTAGAGTTCCTTTTCAAAATTATTATAATTGGCGAAGTTCAGAAAATTTATAAAAATTTAACCATGGCTGCTTTTTTTAGATTTTAAATTTTAAATAAAGAAATAAAATCACTTTGCTTCAAAATATAAAACTCCTCGAATTTTGAAAACTATAACAAAATTGAGTTTCGAATGCATTTATTCAATGAGATCCTTATGGCTGATGCAGCTTAGCAATTTTAAGTTGAAATCATCTTGGCTTACAAATTTTAGAAGGTCTCGCTCTTTTGATAATAGCTGAGAGAGTCTGGTAAACTCTGATTCTACTAGGTAAGACGTTGGTAAGGCAATAATATATAATTTAAGCTTCTCCCAGAGCAATGCAAATTTGGCTGCAATTTCATGACTTGTCCAGAATGATCGATTCCGTGTTTCAATTTAGCTCGAGCAGCCCCCGTAAGGGCCGTGCTAACGGGACTCAGCTCCCAGTCCGAACTCAGCTTAGCCTCTTATTTTTCCTTAAGACCATTATGTTTCCCCCCCTCCATCGGGTTTCCCCGCTTTCAATTCAAACTCTCCCACAACTTTTTCTAGTCATCCTCTAATTTCACAGGGTAGATTCTAACCTTCTTCTCAGCCAACTATCCCGGATCGGGACTGAAGGAGGAGGAGACAATCTTCCCTAATCCCCTAAGCTCCGGTTTCAGATGGTGGGTTTTTAACAATCTGCTTCATCCCTACTCACACCTTCCTCACATCACCTTTCCTTCTCACTTCACCATCTATTTTTTTACGCCGTGCCCAAGTTAGAGCCGCCATGCTGAAAGGCGGCCAGGTCACCAGGCGGGAGGGGTGGCCTTAAATGGCGAAATCTGGCTCTGCCAGGCGCGTCTGCAACCCTTTAAGAGCTGGCTACTGCGAGGGGTGATGAGCGTTTGCTTTCCGTAAGAAAAAGAGGGTAAGCATGCCTATGAATGAAAACTTACGAAAAAAAATCTTTCCCCATTTTCCCTTTGAGAACAACGGAGCCGCCCTCAGGCAGCTCCACAGAGGAGACTTCCCTTCACCCCCTCCTCTCAAATATAGCAGTCCCGCCTTAGCTTTCACAGGGGACTGTCAGGACAGCCAGTAGGCAGCCCATAACTGGCTGCTCCCAGTTGAAGCGGCTCGGTAGGGCAAACCACCTTAGGGAGGAGAGGGAAGAAAGGCTCCATCGGCCGCTTCCCTCTTAAGACCTGCTAGCAAAAATATTAAATCTAGCGGGGATGAAGGCCTATGCTCCCCCAAAGAACATGGACAAAACTGATATGACCTGTGATTTCATGGAAGGGGATGGCCAATTGGCGGCCCCCTCTGAGATAGACATGCTCCTTGACGCAGCCAAGCCACAGAAGGTGGGGCCTTCCATAGAGGCAGATTCGTGCTTGGCATCAAATACCGAGCCAAATTCTGATCCTGTGCGGGGCCTTCGCCAGAAGGGTCGGGCTTCTAAGACATCCCAAGCAGCGGAGGGATCTCCTCCTCCAGTGGGGTGCCCCCCCCCGACCTCTGTGTCTTTCGCCATCTAGCATGGCAGCTCCTGCTGGGAGAGGGAGAAGCGGGTCCGTTCCCCGCCCACCACTCCTAAAAAGAAAAAGACTAATAAAAAAAAGACAAAAAAGCCTCTGGGCTCTTCTTCCTCGACGGGGGCCACGGAAACGGACGAGGCGGCTAACATCATTAAACGCAAACAAGCCCAAATCGACACGTCCAGGCTCGGTGCTAGCTTAGGCGGGGAATCCCAAGATAAGACCAAAAGTTCACAGAGCGGAGCCTCGATAACGTCGGGGCCTCTTATTCTGAGGTTACCTGGCGTTTTCGAGCCTGCTGTCTTTAAACGCTTCTTAGTTATTCGCTCCACTGATAGCTGCATGTTGTCAAAGAGAAACATGATCCATCAGAGGAGAGCTTTAGCTGGGATAATTGGTAGAGAGCCGAAGGTAAGCCGTTTATCGGAAGGGAGCCTTATGGCGAAAGTGGTGGATCCCTCCGAGGTGTCCAAGACAAAGGCTCTTTGAACACTTGATGGCAGCCCGTTGAGTGTGACACCATAGGCTACCATCAACATTGTGAAAAGAGTAGTTTATCCCAGGGAACTCGGGGACTACTCCATAGAAGATATCACTCTAGAGCTGCCCGACCGAGCGGCGGTCAAGGTCGAGCGTTAGATGAGAGAACAGGTAGGGGCCTTGAAACCCACACCTATATACTTCGTTACGTCCGAATGTGACAAGCTCCCTGAGTCGGTGCGTGCGGGCTGGTACCGCTACCGCGTGAAAGAATTCATGCCACTGCCGCGTAGGTGCTATTATTGTCACCGCTTTACCATACGAATCGCTCATGTAGACGGGCAAGGCCGCAGCTGATAAGTCCAAATCGTGTGTGGCCAAGTGCGTCAATTGCGGAGAGCCGTACCCAGCTTCTTAGAAGAAATGTGGTGCATATCTTCTTGAGAAAGAAATCCTAGCTGTTCAGGCCCAGGATCGACTCTCATTCCGCGAAGGTAAGGACTTGATCCTGGCGCGGCCGGCTCTGCCTGGCACCTCTTACGCCTCAATGGTTACAAAGACATCCTTTTCTCCTGGCTCATCCAGACCAACGAGCAGGGTTGGTTCCGTGCCCATCCGGAGCCCTTCTGCGGATTCCACTCAACACGCGCGCTCCTCTGGTAAAGCTTGTGGCACAAAAGGTACACAACAAGCCACGGCTAAAACCAGGTCTTCCTCCCACCTTCCCCACTGTGACCGTTTCCCATAAGATGGAAAAGCTACGCGTCTCCCCCAGTCGTTAGCTCATAGGAGGCAACAGCCCTGAAGTTGGTCACCAGGCCATCTTCGGGGGTTCCTAAAGCTGTCCCACGATAGGAGAACAGAAAAAAGTACCTTTGGATCCTTCACCCACGGCTAGTTGTGGGCTGAGTGGCTCGAAGACGGTGTATCTTCGAAAATAGGGTCCCCCGCCCCCGAAGCCGCAACGCCCGCCTAAGGTTTCGAGGCCCCGTAAGGGGCGCGGCGACTTGCCATCCTGGCTGCCGTACTGACGGGATTCAGTACTTCGTCCGACCCCAGCTTAGCCTCTTCTCTTTACTTCAAAACACTTTGTTTTGCCTTTGTTGTCTTGCTTTTCATACAACCTCTCCCACAACTTTCTCTGGTCAGCCTCTAATTCCACAGGGTAGATGCTGACCTTCTTCTAAGTCAATCGTCTGTGATCGGGGCTGATGGGGAAGGGGACAACGTTTCCTAACCCCTGAGCTTCGGTTCGGGAGGGTGGTTTTTTAACAACCTGCTTGATCCCCACCCATACCTTTTTCACAACTTTTTTCCTTTTCTCTTCACACACTATCGAATTTACGCCGTGCTCAATTTTGAGCCGCCATGCTGGAGGCTGCCAAGTAACCAGGCGGGAGGGGTTGCCTTAAATGGCGGCACCTGGCTCTACCAGCCCCGTACGCTTTCCTTGTAGAGCGGGCTACTGCGAGGAGTGATGAGCTATTGCATCCCGTAATTAAAAAAAAGGCACCATGCCCATTGATGGGTTATTAAAAAAAATCCCCCTTAATTTCCCCGTCATCCACCGTCGGAGCCACTTTCGGGTAGCCCCACAAGAAAAATGGAGGTTCCCCCGTGTGCTTGCGCAGGGGACCCACAAAATTTCTCTAACTGGAGATGAGGCTTATTCCTCTCCTTCGCCTACCGGTGTAGGGGACTCCCCCTCACCCCCTTCTCTGGAGGTGCTTTCGGGCACCTCCCTTTTTCCAGCAGCAATCCCCCCTTTATTTTCAAGGGGACTGCCAAGGAAGCCAGTAGAAATCTCATAGCCGACCGCTCCCCAGTGAAGCGGCTCGGTAGGGCAAACCAACTTAGGTGGGAGAGGGAAGCAGGCCCCTTCGGTCGCTTTCCTCAAAAGACCTACTGGGAAGTATATTGAACTTTGCTGGGGTCAAGGCCTGTGCCTCCCTACACATGAGTAGTGACGCTGCCAACTGGAACTGCCATGTCCTTGGAAGGGATAGCCAACTGGAGGCCCCTCCTGAGATAGACATGATCCTTGAAGCCTTCCAAGGGAGGGAATTTGTGCACAGCGCCAAGCACCAAACCTTAATCCACATCTATGCAAGGTCCTCCTCAAACGGCTGGGGTCTTCAAGGCAGGACAAGGAGGGGAGGGATCCCCTCCAACCGTTGCCCCTGCGACTAACAGGAATTTCTCCATCTCGCAGAAGGACCTGGTTGAGGCCACTCCATCTGGCCTAAGGGCTCCTGCCGGCGGAAGGGAGAAGCGGGTTCATTCATCCCCCTCCTCTCCTAAAAAGAAAAAAATAGAAACAAGACTAAAAAGAATCAGGGCTCCTCTTCATCTGCGAGGGCTGCGGGGACGGATGGGTCTGAGGCCACTTCGGTAAGCGACCAAGCCAAGATCGGCACATCCGGCCCCTCTGCCCCCCTGGGTGTTGAATCCCAGATTAAGACTAAATGTGCGCAGGGAGGAGCCTGGGTAAAATCGGGGGCCCTCATTACCTGGCATTTTCGAGCCCGCTGCCTGCCAACACTTTCTCGACATTAGATCCAATGATTGCAGCATGCTGGCCCAAGGCAACATGAACAATCAGAGGTGAGTATTAGCTAGTGTAATTGGTAGAGCCAAGGGTGACTCGTTTCTCGGACACGAGCCTTCTGGCAAATGCAGGAAATCTCTGCAAGGCGGCCAAGATAAGTGCTCTTCGGACACTTGATGGAACCCCGATGAGTGTCACGCCGAACTCTAAAACTAATTTGTGAAAGGGGTAGTTTATGTGAGGGAACTCGTTGACTACTCCATAAAGGACATCACTTTAGAGCTGGAAGACCATGGGGGGGTCAAAGTAAAACATGTGAGGAGAAAAGATAAAGGTGCCTTAAGACACACCCCTACACTCTTCGTCACGTTTGACTGTGACAAGCTCCCTGAGTCGTTGAGTTGCGGTTGGTACCGCTAGGCGTGAAACTATTCGTGGCACTGCCGCGATGGTGTTATTACTATCACTTCTTCGACCATACAAATCGTTCATGTAGAAGTGCAAAGTCGGGGCCACCCAAAGTATGTGTAAATTGCTCCAAGGCCGCACACGATAAGTACAAATCGTGCGAGGTCAAGTGTGTCAATTGTGGAGAGCCCTAATCCGCTTCTTCAATGCAATGTGGTGCATATCTCCTTAAGAAAGTCATCCTGGCCGCAAAAGCCCAGGATTGACTCTCATTCCTGGAGGCTACGGACTTGGTCCTGCCGCGCCCGGCCTTGGCTGGGACGTGTTATGCTTCAATGGTTAGAAAGACACACTCTTCTCCAGGCTCATCCAGGCTAACGAGCAAGGTTGTTTTGGCCCCATTCGGAGCCCTTCTGCGGGTTCTACTCAACCCGGGCGCTCTCCTAAAAAGGAAGCGGCAAAAAGGGTTCACACAAATCCCCGACTAAAACCAGGGCTCCCCCTCTTTCCTCAAGCGTTATCGTTTCCCGTAAGGCTATACGGCCACGAGCCTCCACCGACTCGATAGACTCACAAGATGCAAGACCCCTGTAGTTGGTCACCAGGCCATCTTCCGGGGTTCCTAAAGCTGTCCCCCGAGAGGAAGACAAAATAAAGTACCTTCGGCTCCTTCGCCCACGCCTAGTAGTGCTGAGTGTCTCGAAGACGGTGGTTCCTCGAAAAGAAGGCCCTCCGTCTCCAAAGCTGCAACTTCCGCCTAAGGTTTCAAATGCGGAGGGAGGAAAAGGCTCGAATAGTGAGCCCAACCTCCCCCATAAGTTCTCGAAGGCGACAGCGCCTTCAGCTCTTTGCCCGGCCAACAGAGCCCGGGGTTCTGCCTCCCGGGGAAGCGTACGGCCATTTCCGTGAGGGTCTTCTCTTCGAAGAGGGCCCCCGCGTCTCCTCCGAGCTAGCCCTGGAGGGCATATTCTTTCAATGGAATTGCCGTGGACTCGGGGCCAACTGGGAGGAACTGTGGAGGCTCGTGTCATCCCGTTCCCCGTTAGCTATTTATCTGCAGGAGACCATGCTAGCGCGAACCACATACCCACCTTCCCGGTGTATAAAGGTTTTGAGTCTCTGCCACCACGAAAGATCAGGGCTGGAGGATTCACGGTTTACACCCCGAATGATGTCTTCGCTCTTGCTTTAACTTCAGGTACCTCTTTTTCAGGCAGTCTGCTGTGCAGCTTCACCTGGATAGGAGGTATACTATCATTTCTGCGTAGATTCTACCATCAGCTCTCTTCAAAGCGGGGGCCTTCCGCCGCGTCGTGGCACGGTTGCCGAGGCCATTTCTCTTGCTTGGGGATCGGAACACAGGCATCCTCTCTGGGGAGATTACTCAATAAATGCCAGAGGATAAGTCCTTGTCGATCTGATCGAAGAGCGAGAGATAGGTGTCCAAAATGTGGCTGAGTTTACGTAAGACTACCCGAGAACCGATTCATTTTCTTGCCTTGATCTATCTTTGTGCTCTCCGGATGCACAGCCTAAATTTTATTCGTGGGTGATCGATCACCTCCATGGTAGTGATCACTTTGTCATTCAAATATCATTTTCAGGGCAAATGACGCCTGAAAATCCACCTCAGTGGTACTTGTCGCAGGCGCAGTGGCATGCATTTCAGGAAATGACTCCTATCTCAGTCGAGGAGTTTAGGTTGGTTGATGAGGCCATTTAGTTCTTCTCCGGTAACCTCATCGCCGTGGGCCTGACTACTATTCCTAGAACGTCTGGCCGTTTTGCACGCCAAACAATCCCTTGGTAATAATCCGATTGTGAGACGGCCCTAAAACAGAGGCGTTATGCCTACATACACTATAAACGCCGGCCGAACGATTTCACTGTCGGTGAATTTCGTCAGTCTAAGGCTGGAAATTGCCGTCTACGGAGCCTTCCTTCGTAGACAGCACTACGCCACGGTGTTTTTCGATCTGGAGAAATCCTATGATACCGCATGGCGATAGGGTATCATAAAAACTCTCCACACGATGGGGGCGAGCTCACGCCTCCCAATGTTTATATCTGAATTTTTACGAGATCGTTGATTCCACGTACGAGTAGGGGGAGCCCCCTCCGCCCCAATGGAGCAGGAAGAGGGTGTCCCGGAGGTAAGTGTCCTCAGTGTCACACTCTTTCTCCTGAGCATCAACGGCATCACTTCAGTGCTGCCGCACGATGTTCTGGCTACGATCTACGTGAAGGACCATTCGATCTCTTTTAGCGCTGCCCAGAGGGTTACTCTAGAGCCTTGACGCCAACAGGCATTAAACTGCGTCTCTCGCTATGCTGAAGAGTAAAGGTTTCGGCTTTTTTTGTCCAACACTAAGGTGGTGCACTAGTCCCGCGATCCACGGCTCCACCCAGATCCAGATTTGTTTCTTAATTGGGTGCACCTGGAAGTGGTTGAATCCCACCGTTTCCTTGATCTTGTATTTGACCGACGCCTCACCTGGGAGGCGTTAGCTATCTTTTTGCAGGAGACCATGTTAGGCGCGTGCCCCTTGCCCGCCCAACCAAGGGCTATAACTGTTTTGCGACCCAACCACCTCGATATCGTGACCGGGCTAGGGGATGCGCCGTTTACACCCTACATGATGTTTCCCCTCTTCTTTTCACTTTAGATACCTCCTTTCATGCAGTTGCTGTGCTGCTTCACATGGATAGGAGGTATTGTTATTTTTGCGTACATTCTACCGTCAGCTGACTTCCACGCGGGGAACTTCCGCTGCGTCTAGGTACGGTTTTGGTGGCCCTTTCCTTTGCTTGGAGATCTGAAAGGCAGACATCCTCTCTAGGAAGATTACTCATTAAATCCTAGGGGACAAGTCCTTGCCAATATGATCGAAGAGCTTAAGATAGGTTTCCTAAATGTGGATGAGTTTACGCATCACTGCCCGAGAACAGCTTCATATTCTTGCCTTGATCTATCTCTGTGCTCTCCGGATGCACAGCTTGATTTTGATTGAGGTGTAATCGATAACCTCCATGCTAGTTATCACTTTTCCATTCATCAATCATTTTCAGGGCAGCTGCCGCCTGATAGCCCAACTCAGTGGTGCTTGGCATGGGCGTGGTGTCCTGTCTTTCGAGAAAAGACTGAAATCTCTATATCAGTCGATGAGTTTAGGTCGGTAGATAAGGCCGTTGAGTTCTTCTTCGGCAACATCATCGCCGCGTCGTGACTACTATTCCCCAAATGTTTGGCCGTTTTGCACGCTGACTACTTCCGTGGTAGTCGGTCGATTATGAGACCGCCCTCAAACAGAAGCGTTATGCCTAAATGCGATATAAGCGCCGCCCGAACGATTTCACTGTCGGTGAATTTCTTCTGGCTAGGGCTAGGATTCAAAAGGATTCGGAGCAAGTCCTCGCAGGAACCTCCCTCTCCCGTTCTCGGGGAGAATAGACACGGCATCCGTGGTGGAGTCCTTCGCGACCGCTATCTCCGCACTCTCGAGTCGGACGCTTCTCAGCCAGCATTCAATGCACGTCGTGATGTTGCCGAATGCCGCCGACTGGACTTTACCTCCGGAGCCAGAGAACCCTTCAAGGACAGGTTTACACTGAGTGAGTTGCGCTCTTTCTTGCTTCGTGGGCGGACACCGACCATGTTCCGAACAATTTCAGGTATGCCATGCTTCGGGACGTGGGTGAGCGATGCATGGCCTTTCTGTTATCTGGGTGGAGGGTCTCCTCTCAGATTCCTCGCGAATCGCTTCTGTGCTCGCCTTTCACAAACCAAGGAGAGATCAATCTAATCCGTTCGGTTTCCACCCAATGTCTCTAACCTTTTGCGTGTGTAAGTTGATGGAGAAACTAGTATATTTTAGATTAGCCTGCGAGATGCCGTCTGCAAGGCCTTCCTTCGTAGAATGCACTACGCTACGGTGTTTTTCAATCCGAAGCAGGCTTATGATGTTGCATGACGATACGGTATCATGAAGACTCTCAACAAGATGGAGGCGAGAGGACGCCTCCTAATGTTTATATCTGAATTTTTGCAAAATCGACGATTCTACGTATGGAGTGGGGGGAGCCCTCTCCGATCCAATTAAGCAGGAAGAGGGTGTTGCGGAGGGAAGTGTCCTCAATGTCCCCTTCTTTTCCCTGAGCATCAACGGCATCATCTCCGTGCTGCCAGAAAATGTTCTCACTGCGTTTTACGTGGACGACCTTTCGATCTCTTTTGGCTCGGCGGAGATGCCAACTCTGGAGCCTTGACTCAAACAGGCATTTAAACGTGTCTCTCGCTATGCCAAAGCGCTGAGGTTTCGGTTTTCTTTGGCCAAGACTAAGGTATAGCACTTCTGTCGCCGTCAACGGATCCACTCTGAACCAGACTTGTTTCTTAATGGGTTATACTTGGAAGTTGTTGAATCGCACCGATTTGGGGTCTTGTATTTGACTGACGCCTCACTTGGGAGGCTCATATTCGAGGCCTTAGGGTCTCTTGTACCCGGATCATGGATCTTCTCGGTTCCGTGAATTTCAGTGCTTGAGGCGCTGATATGGCTACTGCCTTACTTTTTTATCGATCCTTGGTGATTGGAGTTTTATGTATCCGCAGCCAAGCGTTTATTGCGATAGGTGGACTCGATCCACCACACCACCCTTCGCCTGGTGACCGCTGCCTTTTTTGACTTCCCCAATTGAGAGCCTACTAGTCGATGCTGGTGATATTTCACTCGCTCTACGCCGTGTACTGTGCATTAATTCCCTGTACATGTAACCCCGGCACCTCTCTTAGTCCCCAACAGCTCTCACTGCATCCGCAGCTGATTTCGACGGTTCCTATGCCGCCGAGAGACGCAAGTCATATTCTAAGCCGTTTGGGTTTAGGGCCCGAAAACCGCTTTGACAGCTAGGTATATCTCTCGGACCGGTGGCACCCATGGAAGATTACTCAACTTCCCCGGTTCGTAGACCGGATTGTGATTTATAGCGTCTCACAAAGCGCCCTGAGTGCTCTCGGAGCATTGGAATCTCCGCATCCCCTGATTCGCGATATCCGTAACGCCACGGTTTTAGCTATCCAAGCGAATGTCGAGATTATCTACTGCTGGGTTCATGGACATATAGGAATTGCAGGTAATGAGCGCGCCGACGAGGGCGCCAAAGAGTCCGGGAGGTCTCTGCAACCAGACCAGCATTTCGCTCTTCCTCACATCGACTACATGGCTGGAATACAGGCAGCTCTTCGAGCTGCTTGGCAAAGAAGATGGGAGACTCTTGAAGGTAACTTAAAGTTGCGTTTCATTGCGCCCCGACTGTTCCCATAACCTTACCCTTCAATGCCACGAAGGCTTCAGCTTACTTTCTATCGTCTCCGAATTGGGCTCACTCGCAGGACGCACGGCCATTTGATGGAGTGCTCGCCAGCTTCCTACTGTAAAGAATGCGTTGTCACCTAGACTGTTCAGCACATTCTTGTTGAATGTCCCAGTCTGCGCAATCTTCGTGCTCGTTACCTGTCTCGGTACCAAGATGGGCGGGGTCGTTACCGCCTGTCCCTTATACTCGGGACGAGTGCGTGCATATTGACTGGTGGACTTGTAGACTTTTAGGGGGAGCCCGGCCTTCTCCCTTTTATTTAACTAGTTTTTTTCCTTCATAGGTTGTACGTTTCTACGCTGGAGGGACCTTCCCCCGACGCAGGAGCTTGCTTTCTAAACGATGCTTCTTCCATTTTTTACTTTTAGTGGTTTCTTTGTGTTTAGGAACCCTATTTTAAAGTAGCCTAGTGCTCGGCAGGTTTTTAATACGGCGACTAATGCCTAAGTAGGCAGTCGCCAAATGAGCTCTTAAAATTAAAAAGTAAAAAACTTTCCAGAAAATCCCTGTTAATCCCTGCGAACATTCCTTCAACCGTTCGTGTTGTAGTATGTGATTAAGTCACCCCACACATAATATAGGATTTTCTGTATGGTATAGAATGGGATTCCACGACAATAAGCCTTTCTTTTCCTACTGATTACCCTCCAGAAAATTTACCGGACCGCATATTATTGTTACAAAGTTCTGTTATACATATGAGACACTTTGTCTTTGTTATACGTATTACTTGGAGGCTGGATATAGCCGTATGTTAAAAACCCGCTGCATAGTTTCTTCTTACTAGCCTTGGTTAGTCTGTGAGGATTTAAATAAATTGATAACTACCTAGAATCTATATACAAATATATGATTGGAAAATTGACTCAATATAATTAAAAATTGGACTGCATATTTTACGTAACAGTTATTCAAGAATGACAAAAATTATTTAAGGAAGTAATAAACTTCATGAAACAAATGCAAAACTATCAGGAAGTATATTATGTCTGTGCTCCCTGTGAACCAGACACGCGTCATAATTAAGCTTTACTTTTGATATTTAAAATTAAATCCATCAAATAATATTTTTGGATTAACCAATTATTTGCAATTTTCTTTTTACGCCTGCTCTGGTATAGAAGCATAACCTATTGCGCAACTCTTAGTACGCCAATGAAAACTATAGTTTACAATTTCTTATACAATATCACTATAACTAATATTAGAGCTGAGTAAAACTGTTGAAATACAA
Organism: Ceratothoa steindachneri; assembly: GCA_963969495.1. NCBI lineage: Eukaryota > Metazoa > Arthropoda > Malacostraca > Isopoda > Cymothoidae > Ceratothoa > Ceratothoa steindachneri. The sequence continues at coordinate 142,672,287 of OZ018321.1, read as the reverse complement.
ATTGCTCACCTAATAAACAAGATTGTCAGAGAAATGTATTGGTGATGCAATCGATTCTATCAACTGTAGTTATAATAGCTGACTAATTAAAAATCATTAAAACACTAAGTATTTACTAAATCACCATAACATAAATATATTTTAATTATGTACATAAATTTAAATTCATTAATCCAAAGAGTAGGAGTCAATAATAGTTTGATGTTCCGTCCCATTTACTGAGCTGTGGCCCATATTTATGTCCCACTAAAAATTAGAAAATTTCTATGGCCCAGGTGAAATATGCCATTGATTAATTTGTCCATGTGGCGACAGGTTGGGAACCGCTGCATTAGAGCACTAACTCAGAATAACATAACTTGACTTGCTAAAATATTTCTTAGATATCATTGTAAATAAACTAGCATGCCTCTTCACTGAATGTCCAAATAGGGTAAGATTCCAGAGGACTGACACAGAGCCATACTAATCTTTGTACACAGAAAAGGTGATAAAATGGAGCTTACAAACTACAGACTAATCAGCATTTTGCTCTCTCCTTATAAACCCTTCACAAAAATGATTCCTGACAGACTACAAGCCAAGCAAGATGGCCAACACCAGAGAGTACAAGTTAGCTCCTAAAGAGGTTTCTCAAAGAATGATTTCTTATATAATCCTAACGATCCTTCCTTCACACATTTTGGTGGAGAGGCGAATTGCTTCAATTATTTTCGCTCCTTAGTTTTAATTATCTTATGTCACTCATCCAAAGTCACACTATATTTTCAACATAAAATATATTAGCATCAAAAATTTTACCACTTATTCCATACATTCTTATCTACCATAATTATAACCTAACTAATTATGAGCTTGATCAAATCCATAATCTAATCATACAATGTACATCTTAATCAGTTATTCTTATTACAAACTCAATCAGAATTTTTATAAACATTTTGTTTACAACATCCAACAGATTTACCCCCTTCTACTATAATAATTTATGTTTGATGTCATTGTCATTTTCATTATTCTATATATTTCAATCATTAATTTAAATATAAAATATTCATTAATTTCTTTTAGAGAATGATAATTTGCTTGGCTAAACTTTTATGTTAACCAGATGATCGTTTTCACTAAATTTAATATTGCATGACTCATGACAAAGGCTTCGGCGCAGAAGAAAAAGCGTCTGCTCGCTCAGTTCTCACTAAAGGGGCAACTGTCAAGTAATCATAACTAAAGGCGTTCTGGACGTCCTAATCAATAAAATTCATTGTTTCAAGAGAAAGTTAAAGATAGCTTACCCAAAATACTAACAAGAGGAATAAGCTACTCCAGACGGCAACGATATTCTCTGGAACGAAATATCATAAATCCCTGGATACAGTATCAGTCCTTTTCCCAAGGTAAGCCAATCTTTTATCATTCTCTTTGCTCATGTTATTTTTAACTCATAAAAAGTTCTTATATTAACACTTCCAGAGAATATCGACTTATTGATTCATTTCCATTTGGTTATCAAACATATCTTATAATATTTTCTCCCTCGCCCTCTCACTTTTTATGAAACCCAGTGTTTGTTGATTAATATACCCAATTGCTAATTTTGTTTTTTTATATTTATTAGTTTTCCTTGTATAATTCGAGTTAGAGTAAAATTGATTTTGTTATATTGCATTTTGTTCTAAATCTAGTACGATATTGTATTAAAATATGTAAAAGATCTAAAGCCTATTGTTTATACTTATAAGTGATCTATTTTATTTGTTTTTGACATAGATGTTATAAATTGGGAATAATTTACTGCCGAAATCGCTATCATTATTTGAATTTAACCTAGTTAATATAACCTAGTAGAAAGGTTAATAGGTAATACTTTATTTCTATATTTTGTTTTGATTATTACAAATGCTATAGATCGTACTATAGTGCATAATTTGTTTGTATTTTCATTGTTTAAAAAGTTAGTTACGACCTTTGTTTTCTCTATTATATCGGCTCGTTATAATTAATTAAGATTACTCTGTGCAGAATAGTGTGCCTAATTTATTTGCGGTATTTTTAGTTACTTTATAGTAAATTGCATTGATTTCTTCACCATGTCATCTAAACCAGAGTTAGAAACTCGACTCAATGCATTAGTTAAGAAAAGAGCTGGATTTAAAGGTAAGATAACAGCTGCCTTAAAGAATTTAGATACTATAGATATAGATGAACTTTCTCAAGATATCTTTGTTAGTAGAAGAGACGATATGTTAAAATTTTTGGTTAAAGTTGATGAAGTGAATGATTTAATTATTGACTTGTTTAACGAAGGTGAATTGCCAGAATATGATGAAAATAGAGTTAAGGAAATGGACAGTCAAGTAGCCTATAGAGTAGGTATAACGGATAAGTTAGCTAAAATTTCCACAGCCTTAAAAATGGGTGAAAACCCTATTAAATCAGTGAATGTGCACAAATATTCTTAAATTAAAATGCCTGAACTTAAATGTAAAACTTTTAGTGGTAAATCATGTGATAAATTTAAATTCAAGAACTTTTTACAACAGTTTCAAGATTGTATAGATGCTTGCGAATCTTTATCAGATGCTGGGAAACTCACTTATCTAAGAAGCTTTCTTTCTGATTGTGCCTTCAACACCATTTCTCATTTATCTATAACGGATGATAACTATAAAATAGCACTTAAAATGCTTAAAGAGGAGTTTTTGGATATCGAGTATATTATAGATGAAATCTTCAAACAATTAATTTGTCGATATCCTAAGTTTGATAATACATTTGCTAATGTTAAAATGTATAAAAGTTAAAGTAGAGCTCTATTATATGATCTTAAAACTTATAATATAGATATTTTGGAGGAAGATTCGTCGGGTTGCAAACTTATCAGTCATATATTATTCTCCAAGTTACCTGCCTCCATAAAAAGAGAATTAGTGCACAAAGTAAATTCTAATTACCCTACAGTGGTGAATCTTTTTGATCATTATAACGACATAATCAAAACTCTGCTTAGGACTTCTTCTTCTTCTAGTAGTTAGAAAATTGCTGCTGAAAGTAAAGATTTTTTGGCTAATTCCAAGAATAATTTCAATTGGAAACCAAACAAGCCCTCCTTTAACTTTAAGTCTGCGCAAAACAAGCCACCCTTTCAATTCAAATCAATGGAGAGTCACCCTAAGTTATCTACTCTAGAAAATTTTAAAACTTCAGTAACCTTTGCCAAGGAAACAGATAAATTTTGTAAATTTTGTGCGGTTCAGGGACATTCTATGTTTCTTTGCTCCAAGTATGAGTCTTTAGATTCTAGAAAGGCTAGATGTAAAGAATTAAAACTCTGTTATTTTTGTACTAGCGAAAAACATTTAAGTGAGACATGTCCAGGAAAATATAATAAACTTAGTTTTCCATGTTATTACTGTAAATGTTATAGTCACATATCAGCACTTTGTCACAAACCCAAAAATGATACATCTCTGCATTCAAATCTTTGCAGCAACATGAGTGCTTCTACATATCTACCATATTTGTTGCCTATAATTAAATTAAGATTTAAAAGGGGAGGAAATTCTTACAATGTTAAATGTTTATTGGATGATGGCAGTCAGAGATCTTATTTAAGTCAGGAGGTAATGGATGATCTTAAATGTGATACCTTTGATTGGGCATATTTGAATTATGATGTAAAAACTTTTCTTGGAACAAATAAGAGAAAATTCAAATAATGTGTTATGGACGTTAGTATTCCTGGCTATAAAGATCTTCCATTGCCTATCTTAATTGATAGTGAATTTGATATCCATTTACATGTATCAGATCTCCCCATAGCTGTTAACAACATAATATCTGAAGGTTTTAAAATGGCAGATCAATCTCTAGCAGAACATGGTGAAAATATCACATTACAAGGACTTCTTGGAGTTGATGTGATTCAATTTATTCCTAAAATGGAAAAAATAAAATGTATAAATGGGACAGCATGGCTTATGTCTACAGGTATTGTGCCCTTTGGGAACATAATGCATTTTTTAAATCCATGTCAAGTAACTAGTCGTGCAACTGTGGATAAATCTTCAGTAACAAATACTTCAATTAATTTCATGGATGCTGTTGAACTTTATGGGGTTGAGGAGCCCTCTACTCATGTAAATTTTGTCTTGGAACCGAGGAAAACGTATTTCAATCCACTTGATACTGCATTTACAGATTTTTCTGTAGAACAAGGATTAGAAAACATGTTTAGTTTAGAGTCGGTTGGATGCACTGAATTGAGTGAAGATCAAAGTAAATATGACTCTAAGAAAATTGAAGATTTTAAATCCAAGATCGAGTTCGAGGACAATAAATATTTTGTAGCCCTGCCTTGGCATGATAATATCATAAAAGAATTTCCATCAAATGAAGGCGTTGCTATCACAATCCTCAACAAAGTAGTTGATAAACCTTAAAAGAATGGCCAATTGGAGGCCTATCAAGAGGTCTTTAAAAGACAATTATATGATGGAATCATTGAGAAGGTTGATATCTCACCAGAAATGTATCACAAACATATATGGATTCCTCATAGACCAGTCATAAAATCTGAACCCAATGTTACTACCAAAATCCGTCCGGTTTTCAATTGTTCTCTTAAAGTTAACAACAAGCCATCTTTAAATGAAGCAGCATATGCTGGAATAAATTTAATGAATAACCTCACCCAACTAATGTTACAATTTAGATCTAATAGGTACACCATGCTTAGTGATATAAAACAAGCATTTTTGCAAATTCAATTGGAAAATGAAGAAGATAAAAATCGTTTTTCATTTTTCATGATCGAAGATGGCAAATTAGTTACATACAGATATAGGACTATAATTTTGGGGTTTAATGCCAGCCCATTCATTTTAAATTATGTACTTAAACATCATGTTAACCAATATCCCAAGGATTATTGCACAAGTATCTTAAACTCAAATTTTTATGTAGATAACTTGATACTCACTGGAAATTCTGAAGAAGAACTACTTGATCTCTATAAGGAATCTGATGCGAGGATTAAGGAAGGTGGATTCCAGTTGCATTCTTGGAACTCTAATTGCAAAGGGCTAAGAGATGCATTTACTAGAGACAACTGCATGGTCCAACATGATAATGATTGTGAGAAAGTGCTTGGTTATAAGTACTTAATAAAGGAAGATGCTCTTCAGTTAGCAGCTATTGATATCGATCAAACTGCAAACACCAAAAGTAATATTTTATCTCAAATTTCAAAGTTATTTGATCCACTTGGATTGATTTTGCCTATAACAACTCGGGGTAAAATTCTAATGGCAAAGCTTTGGGCAGAGAAACTTTCATGGGATCAAGCCATTCCAGAACAATATAAAAAACTGTGGCAAGAACTTCAGGCTTTTTTAAGCAAATCTTTCACTTAACCTTTCCTAGATCTTGCATCTCTGAAGATAACATTAATAATTTATTCATATTTTGTGATGCTTCTAAGCTATGTTATGGTTTCACTGTATACAATGTAAGTAATGGAAACTCACAACTTCTGTATGCAAAGGCTAAAGTGGCTCCATTAAAACCAAGAACTTTGCCAACTTTGGAACTAATGGCGGTTTACTTGGCCTTAAAATGTCTTCCCACAATCTTGGATTCCTTCCCTGCTATAAAATTTAAAGATATATGTATATCAGTTGATTCACAAATAGTACTATCTTGGTTACTGACGGAAAATGTGAAAACAAAAAGTGTATTTACTATGAACAGAATCAAAGATATTAGAGTTTTCAAGAAAGTTATCATAGAAAATTATCAAGTTAATATGAACTTTGAATTTGTTAATTCAGAAAATAATCCTGCAGATTTGCTCACCAGAGGATTAGCTGTCAAAGAATTTGAAAGTAAGCAAGAATTATGGTTCAAAGGACCATCATGGCTCACTACTGTTCCCATTTCATGGCCCGTGAATTCCTTAGGTTGTTTATCAGAAGAAAGCAAACAACTTGTTAAGGTTTATCATACTACTAATATATTAAAAGTAAACGATAATATAGAAACCCCTATTTTGGATATCAATAGGTTTTCTTCTCTCAATAAACTCTTCGGTGTAACTAAATGTATTTTCCATTTTATTAACTTAAGCCAGAAAATTATTTCGGAACCTATGGAAACAGGAAAGATCTATTGGATTAAATATATGCAGAAATCTAAATTTCACCAGGAATTGGAATATTTGGAAAATGTCAATCAAAATAAGAAGAAAGTGCCTGAACTAGTCAATAGACTTGATTTATTTTTAGATGAAAAGGGGGTTATAAGATCCAAAGGTAGAATTGGGAAAACAGCTATGTATGATTACAACATTGTAAATCCTATTTTGCTGGCCAAGGATCACCATCTCAGAACATTAATTGTAGAATCTTACCATCGCAGATGTAAACATCTTGGAATACAATCAACGTTGAATTCTGTTCGAATGGGAGGATTTTGGATTCCACGTATGAGACAGATTGTCAAAAAAATACTGCGTCAATGCATGATTTGTCATAAATTCGATTCACTATCTTTCAAATATCCTAAGATGACTAATCTTCGCAAACATAGAGTAAATTTTGTTAAACCCTTTAATCATACAGGGATAGATTATACTGGTCATCTTTGGGTAAATGATTCAACTGGCAAGAACATCAAAATGTATTTATTAGTCTTTACGTGTTTAAATGTTAGAGCTGTTCAAATTGAATTAGTACCAGATATGTCTACGCGTAGCTTCATCCTAGCATTCTTTAGGTTTGTTAATTTGTATGGTGTCCCATCTACTCTCTATAGTGATAATGCTAGGTCATTCGTATCTGGTGGAAATTTATTAGAAAAGGCAATGGGCACAGATGAATTTAATAATCAATTTAGAAACTTTAATATCAAACATATTAGGATACCAGTTTACTCAGCTTGGGATGGTTCCACCTGGGAACGTCTCATCCGTACTATTAAGACAAGTTTATATAAAAGCATAGGAAGAGCAAGACTTTCTTATTTTGAGCTTCTGACTGTGATTGCAGATATTCAATCTGCTATTAACTCCAGACCATTGACATATAGGTCATCTGATAATGACTTAGAAATCATTACCCCTAATTCCTTTTTGAAAATAAATACAAATCCTTTCATATTATTAAGAGACTCTAATGATAATAGTATATGGGATGGAGATCCTCCAACCAGAGATGGACTCCTCGAGTCTCTTGAACTTCGCAACAAAGTTTTTTTACATTTTAAGGATTTATGGTATGAAAATTACCTATTAAGCCTTAGAGAGCATTATAGAGAACTTCATGAAAATAATTGATTTAATAGAATAAAATCTAGGGATGTAGTTTTAATAAAATTGCCTAATAAACCACGCCCATACTGGTTATTGGGTAAAATAATAGAACTAGTTGTCGGATGTGACAATAAAGTTAGAAGTGTTAAAATCAAAAGAGGAGATGGACAAATTGTTCATCATTCTATTAATCATTTATATCCTCTGGAATTATTGCTGACACATGCTCAAAATGACTCATCAGGTGTCGGTGATCAATTCTGCGAGAAATTTGTTGCTGGAGATGATGTAGTAGTTGATCGTGAAACAAGTAAGTATTAAGTTCCTTTCGGTTATTCTGCGACAGATTCTTTAAATATTTCAAATCAAAGTCTATCTAATCAAAGTTCAGTAAATGATTTAGTTAATGGAACAATTAATATTAAGGATAACAACTCAAGAAATGTTAATGATACTCCACCAGTTAATGCACTAGGTACTCGATCTAAACGGTTAGCTGCTACAGCATGCGTTGACAGAATGCAAGAATGGTGCAAAACCTTGAGAGAGTAGCTATAATGGAGTGTTCTTTAATTTCATTTTTTTGTCAACTTTACCTTCCTTTAACATATGTTGATTTGTGCAATGGTTCATTGCACTTCTGTTGAGAGGGAAGATATAATAATTTATGTTTGATGTCATTGTCATTTTCATTATTCTATATATTTCAATCATTAATTTAAATATAAAATATTCATTAATTTCTTTTAGAGAATGATAATTTGCTTGGCTAAACTTTTAGGTTAACCAGATGATCGTTTTCACTAAATTTAATATTGCATGACTCATGACAAAGGCTTCGGCGCAGAAGAAAAAGCGTCTGCTCGCTCAGTTCTCACAAAAGGGTCGACTGTCACGTAATCATAACTAAAGGCGTTCTGGACGTCCTTTTCAATAAAATTCATTGTTTCAAGAGAAAGTTAAAGATAGCTTACCCAAAATACTAACAAGAGGAATAAGCTACTCCAGACGGCAACGATATTCTCTGGAACGAAATATCATAAATCCCTGGATACAGTATCAGTCCTTTTCCCAAGGTAAGCCAATCTTTTATCATTCTCTTTGCTCATGTTAAGTTTAACTCATAAAACTTCTTATACTACTTCTTTATATTGTCTCTCCCATTAACTCTCAGGCAACGTTAATATCACAACATTCATCAAGTCTTCGAAAACTTATCCGCTTTCCAAAGCCTCACAACTCACAAATACCAGACACTTTCCATCACACAATCATTATTGGTTTTAACATCACAGTGAATATAACATTTGCTCTTTCCACCTTTTAATTTTAAAGAGGTATCGCATAATTAACGCTCTTTTGCATACGTAGAGCTCCTAGTTTTAGTGTTTACACCATCAAAGTCAATCATATTCTCATTCGCTTTATCAGAAACACCCATATTACCATATTCTCAAAGCACTCTCACCATCTTTTTTTGACCACCACATTGCTCACAATCAGCCTACAATTCTATCCTAATACATTTTTATTGTTAAAGTTTTTATCTTTCTTTTTTCTTCCACAAAGGTTTTCCGTTGCTTTAGGGTAATCTGTCATTTTCCGTCCTCATGCTGCTTACTTTTCTAGTTAATCCCTCTTTCCACCTTTTAACATAATTCCCTACTTCCATTCATTCACTTTCGATCTCTGTGTCATTCGCATTTGACTCTTAGGCATTTGTACGTACTCATTTACTTATGCTTTCCAGTGTGCATTTCATATCTTCATTAAAATCTTCAGGGTTATCCTCTCTCTTAGGTTCGAGTCCAGCCACATATAGCTCGTGCACTCCTTACTCTCAATTCAGTGAAATTGTTGGCCATGGCTTCATCTCCATATACATACCTCCTCACCCATTCTCCTCTATTTCCACAAATTCTTTACTCTCGTTACTACGACACTGTTTTGCTTTTGATTTATTCCTTTTCATCTTTATAACGTCTCTTCAAAACTACAATTTATTTAACCTTACTAAAAACGAGCATTTGATCAGTTGTTTCATATCAAATATTAGGTTGTCAATAAATTAGTTACCTTTTTCAAAGCGCTAAAAAACAGACCTAAGTGGTAAACAATCAAACAAAAGCCGAATGAAATCTTTAAGAAAGGTATCCACTGCTTAGCTAAGCGACGGGAGAGGATTTTCAATAAAGATCGAACGATTTGTTGAATAAAAGCAATTTTTTTCTATTAACAACAATCTTACTTTCATTAAAAAGAGAGATTTCTTAACAACTTAATACATATTCTTCCTCACTAGGAGCAGATCAACCATATTCTTACATTTTCTTTATCTTCTTTGCCAAATCGATGCGTATATATGCGAAATCGATGTTGTGAAAACAACTGTTTAACTAACACAAGACTTTCACAACGAAATCTTGACTCCTCTACATTTTCATTCTCCTGTGTTTTATCCATTTTTCAAATTCTCACATCTGCAAATCTAACTCGTTTTTGTCCATTTAAATCACCTCCACCTAAGCCTGAACCGATACCCTATCTCAATTACATCCATTACTCGTCCGAATTCACCGCAGAACCTTTCTGGCCCACTTATATTTTATTATTAAAGGAATCAATACAACACAACGACGCACAATCTGTAAAGCCAAAGGCAACTTTACTTACATAATTTACAAGCTCGCATTTTTATCCCCATCCATTGCATCATGCTCCTCAGTAAAAAGTATAATCACATCCTCTTTACTCCACCACTACGATACACAATTGATTGCCCTCATCTCACACAATCATCCCATTCCATTTCATCTTTGTCCTAAATAGAGTATGTATCTGAAATCTTCCTCAATCAACACATTTAGTACCAGTCAAATCACAAATTATATATTCATACAGTAAGATTTCGCACATCCGCTATGATTACAAATTTAAGCGAATTAACCGGCACGATTAGACAGGGAACAAAACAGCCTGGTCCATCATTGCCAATTACGTGCGCAGGAGCAAAAGCCCTAGCGCTCACTAACCAAATTTAGTCACATTTTATCACAGGGATCAGACTTTTAATTTTGTCTTTATCAGATGGTAAGACTTTTGTTAGATTATCGAAAGCTGGCTTATTTTTGTTTCTTTGTGGCTCATTTGATTCATTTTAGTACAGCTTTGATTACAGTTTTTATCTGACAAAATTCGTTCTATATATATATATTTATTTAACGGCCAAAAGTAATGAAAACTGGTAATACTACCTAAGAAACCAAAATTACATTGACCATTAGAGCCTAAGAAATAAAATGGGAGATATATCACTATGTGATATATAATACAGGTATTTAAAAGCCCCACAAAATGAAAACTGGTAACATAACCTAAGGAATTTAATTACGTGAACCATTAAAGCTTAGAAAGAAAATGGAAGATATAGAAAAGGACACTAGGGCAAACTATTTTAATCATTATATGAAAATTAATAAACTAGTTGGATTTAGAACCTGTGTCATCCAGCGCTCTTTACTAAAAGGGCCACGACCCTCATCGCCAGAGCTACCACCCTCAACCCCCAAAAAGTTGATTCCAGAAGCATATTGAATAACGAATTGTTGGTTTTTATCCGGTAAGAGACAAGAGAAGTGTTTTTCTAGTAAGAGGGGGCACGAGCGTTTTGTTTATAATAATCGAAAATCACATGACATCTATTATATATCACGGTGTCATGTGGACCGCACTTGATGAAGAATTTCGAAGATTAAAACAGATCCTGATCAATAATGTCTACTCAAACAGAGAATTCGACAAATTACAAAATAAAAGTCTCAACTTCAATTTTGAGGTGAAGGAGGGACGAAAAAAAGCACACTAATACCACTCTACTATAAGGACTAAATCACGAAAGCTTGCAAAATAAATGAAAGAATACTACAAAATATGATAAGAAGTAACAGTATCAAAGAATAAAACAAGTTATCGTAACGAATTTATTATCAAAAACACAAAGGAGTGAAGAACTTATTAATGAAAAACATCCTCGCAAAAAAGGAATCGATCTTAAAGGATACAAATGTGGTATACAAATGCCAATGCCCACATGAGGACTGCAAACCTCAACCAAATAATCAATATATAGCTATGAATACTATGTCAAGATATGAAGTATGGCCAAGTGTACGGGAATATGTGCACACAGTCTCTAAGGTAGGCTAAGCCAAGAGACAACTCTTATTGTTCTAAGAGTGCGATTTGAATAGATAGCGGCAGCTGTGTGACCAAGAAATATATCAAACACAAAGACAAAAAAATAGATTTTAATACACAATAAATAAAAGGCACACAATAAATATGGATATATAAATACAGGAATAAGACGGAATTAGGTTCCGAAAACTAATATGATAATCGAGGTTATGTAATGGTTATAATGGGAGATTGAGGGTAATTTAGTTCGTTTGAAACCCGAGAGTAAAGCGAGGAAAACTTGGTGAGGTCTTGGTGACCTTGATTACTCACGGGGCATAACCAAAAACCCGCAGCCTGTGGGGCTACTTTCTAGAACTTAGTGTTTTGCGAGATGCGGGCCGCTTGATTTCAAGAAGTCACAAGACAAACTTCCAAGGGAAAGGGGGATGATTTCTCCTAACTCGGGTCAAGCGAGCTGTTGGGCCTCTTGTTCTCAAGGAGTAACCGAACGAACTTTGAAGGAGGGGAGGAGATGACTTCTCCACACTTGGCTTGAGCGAGCTAACCGGCCTCTTTTCCTCAAGAGGTCACAAGATGAACTTGGGGGGACGGCTTCTTCAATCCTTGATCCGTAGGTCGTTGTGAAAGGGTGACATTACCTCACGAGACTCTTCTCCCTGACTCGAAGAAACGGAGGTGATGTCCAGCTCTTTCGTGGCTTGCGACCGTCACTTACACTTCTCGGGAGAGAGCTTGTTGAATTGCAATCCTTTCGGGGAAGTCTTGTCTAACCAAATCTGTCTGTAATTCTGGAGAGGGTGCATATATACCCAGAATTCTCCAAAACAGGGAGAGAGAAAGAGGCTTTCTCGAATTCTCGTTATCGGGCGTGACAAACCGAGCGTCTCTTTATGTGGAAGTTCCAACGGCAGGGATCAGCGGGCCAGATGGACAACCAGCGGCTGCAGCCATAAAAGCTGTCCACGAGGCGGGGGGGAGATTGAAACGACCGGGTGGTAGCCTCAATTTCAGCATCATGCCTTGATGTGAATTTTGCGGAGACCTGGCGACAAGTCCAAAAAGGGCGAAGTCGGAAGGAGGGGCGGGGGAGACCGCTCGCTACCTCTCCCGAAGTAATATCTTTGGAACGGAAAATATGTCTACAATAATTTCATCGAGAGGGGAACTTATAAAGCTACACTTTTAACGTTTACTAACAGAAAAAAACATAACACTACACGGGATTTACATATGTGTAACTACAGATAACTTAATCTATACACACGCACATACAACATCAACTAGGCAAAAGAAAAAGAAAAGAAAAATAGTATTTACAAAAATGAATCAAAGGTGAATTTTACTATACACTCAGATTGTTTGTTGGATGGGGGGGAGGTTCTATAGGACTCCTAATCAAGCTATCAGCTAGGCAGTTGATGGTGCTTTTAACATACATCCTAAACTTACGAATATACCACACTATGGCTAACGCTTCAAGCTTTTGGGGGGCATACACCTTTTCGCTATGGGACGGATTCCTACTAGCATATCCTATAGGATATCCCACTCCATCGTCATTATTTTGGACAAGAGCACAACCTAGGCCATTCTGAGAGGCATCGGTACGAACACCTAATGTTTTAATAGGATTCGATCATCTAAAGATAGGGGCAGAGATTAGCTTGTCCTTCAACTGATGGAAGTGAGCTTCCGCTGAATGGGTCCAATTGACTGGATCGGGGGTGTTCTTTTAAGCATATTGTTTAGGGGTTAGGCTATGACAACGAAATTCGGCACAAAACAACGATAAAAAAACACGGATCCTAAAAAGAAACGAAGCTGTTTCTTCGTTCGGGGAAGCGGTATTTCTGAAATAGCTTTTGCCTTGTCGTCCTGGGAAGGCATTTGATTCCTGCTGACCTGGAAGCCAAGGTAATTAATAGTGTCATAGGCAAAGTGACACTTTGTTGGGCCTCCATAAACCCGTGTTAGAGTAAACACGATATAAGCTCACACAGAGACTGTACGTGTTAATCCCAGGTACGAGTAGCGATATAAACGTTATCAAAGTAAAACGCCACATTCTAAGGGCCATCTAACAACCGACGCATGATCCAGTTATAGCTTCCGCAAGCAGTTACTAGCCCAAAAGGAAGGCAGGTAAACTGAAATAACCCCTTTACAGTAGCAAAAGCTGTAAAGCCTTTTGGTTGATCTGCAAGAGACACTTGGTGGTAGGCTTTACAGAAATCGATCTCGGATATGAACTTCGCAACTTCGATATCATGAAAGCTTTGTTCGATTCAGGATATCGGTTCCGCGTCAAACTCTGTAAACTCGTTAAAATTGCAAAAATCGACGCACATTCTAAACGACTTGTCAGGCTTCTTAACTATAAAAATGGGGGAGAAAAAATCGGACGAAGAGGGTTCTATTATGCCTAATTTTAATAAGTTCTCTACCTTCCAATAATGAAAGCAATTGAGCCCGCTCATTAGAGGAGAGATTGGGGTTCACGTCCAAGTCGGAGTAAGGCTCCGCTTGGAAGGAAGGAAGAGACGTCAGGGGATACTCGTTGTATGCTTTTACGGAGACCGTTTTATCCAGGCACAAGGGTTCAACGGGATAGGCGGCTTTGAGGACAGGTTCTTTGTCTAGTACAACTATGTAGTTTAGGCAAGCACGGCGGTGGTATTTCTTTAGGAGGTTGACGTGGTAAATTTTATTACGAAAGGGGGTTTTGATTAGGTAATCCACCGGGCCCCGGGGCTCAAAAACGGAGAAAGGTCCTTTCGAGTGGAAGAGGAGCTTATTTGCTTGGGAGGGACGCAAGAGCAGTAATTCGTCCCCTGGTTTGAATGAACGCGCCTTTGAATTTAAGTGAAGGGAGGTGCGGTATTTCTCCGTTCCACAGAGCGATGTATGCACTTTTTTCAAAACGACTACGTAGGTCTAAAATGTACGCGTAAGAGGATTTAATTTCCTCATCCATTCTAGTATTGGAAAGCATTTCTTTTAAAATGCTCATTGGTCCTCGGACGTTAGGTCTATATAACAACTCAAAAGGAACAAACCCCAAAATCCTATGCTGGGCTTCGCGACAAGCAAATAACGCTACGGGAAGCTAGCGGTGCCTCTCTTGGGGCTGGTCATGGCAGACCTTCTTGAGTACCAATTTGAGGGTACCGTTTATTTTTCGCACATCCCGTTAGCGGAAGGGTGCCAGGGCGTCGTGAAAAGGGGCTTGAAGAGGAGTTTACCGACATACTCTACCAATATCAGAGGTGAAATGACGTCCTCTGTCGGATAAGATCTCCTTTGGAATCCTTACTTGGGAAAAGATTGAGATTAAAGCTTCTGCACAAGAAATGCTGTCAATCTTCTTCATGGGGATAGCCTCTGGAAACCGGGTGGCGCAATCGACGAGTGTTAAAATATTGGAGATTCCCTCGCTGGACAGAGGATGAATGGGGCCTATTAGTTCGTTTGAGACCCTGGCGAAAGGCTCGGCTCTCTCGCGGTCTTTTGAAGGGGGGCGAGGGCTATACGCCCTTAAGAAATACTTAAAAACTCCCTGTGCTGTTTTCTTATGACCGAAATGTCCGGCCATTAGGCTATCATGAGCCATCTTTAGAACGGGTTGAATATACGTTCTCGACAAACACAACGCGTTTGTCAGGGGAGCTCTCCAGTTCAAAAGAAGAACGCTATAATAACTCATCCTTCGTGGTGTATTCGATCTTCCGGTTGTCTCCCATCGTTTCAGTCTCCCTCTTCCTTGCTTTTTCCCCCCAGGGGTTGTAATGTGGGGCAATCCTTCTGCGCCTCAGCATATTAAACTTTGGTGGCAAGGTCGATGTTTAGGGTTGATAGGGTACCGGAAGTGGCAGCTCCTTTTCGGCCTGGGCCCTGGGAACGCCCGGTTAAGAAATTGGTTTTAGGAAGAGCTGTGCGCTCTTTCTAATGAAGAGGGAGCAGAATT
The DNA here is from genome assembly GCA_963969495.1 of Ceratothoa steindachneri. Taxonomy (NCBI): domain Eukaryota; kingdom Metazoa; phylum Arthropoda; class Malacostraca; order Isopoda; family Cymothoidae; genus Ceratothoa; species Ceratothoa steindachneri. Next base: position 142,656,814 of record OZ018321.1, on the reverse strand, counting down.
TTATCGGGGCCGCGACTACGTCAGCCCATTCGGTAAAGTACTGGCACTTAATATGGCACCGTACCACTGGGAACCTAGTAGCACAACCTAAAAGTCGTTCAACAACGCTAACCTGTTATGCTAGGGACTGACAAGGGATAGTCGTTTGTCGGAAGCTACTATACAGGTGGGGACTGTATCTCTAACGATGGTTGACACTCGATAACCATTTACTAAGCCATTTTCAAACTGGAGCCCAGCGAAATAACTCTTGTTGAACAGGAAATTTACCTGTTGATTCAGGGGAGAGGGAACAGGGGCTGCTGGCGATGCTGCTGGCTGATTAGGCGAGAGGGCAGCAGAGATTTGTTGGACTTAGTGACTCGACGAGGTCCTTAGTTGAGAATGTTGGTGGCAATTGTAACTCAGGTTCCTAGGGGTGCCACACGTAAAGCATACAATTGGTCTACGGGGGTAGTTGCTAGGCGTGGAGGGGAGTAATGAGGGCTTCACGTCATTTTGTTCTCTCGGCGGGTGAGGCCTGTACTTGCTCGGCGCCTGCACTTTTACCTAGCTGTTGTTGCCTTTGTGTTGGCTTCGGTTAAACCCGAACTTGTGTTTGGTGGAGGGAAGATTGTCCTTCTTGACCTCCTTGGGGTAGTGGTCGTGACTGAAAGCGTGAAGGTCGGCTTCTTCCACACACTCCTTGAAAGTGGACGATCTTCTTTTCGCTATGAAGGCACTTAGTTCGCGAGGGAGGGTCGATATCAGTTGATTTCTTAGAATGAAGTCAACTAGCGACTAATAATCATTTGATACTTGGAAGGAATCCAGTCAGAATTCGAAATTAGCCGAAGTGTGAATGCCAATTGCCTGTATGTTTGGCCTGGCTGTAATCGCGCCGAACGAAACCTAACCCTATAAAATTCTGGATTTATGTGAGTGGGAGAAAGAGGTTCTGCCTCTAGGGTAGAATAATCAAGGGTGGCCTCTGAAGGGATCAAAATGAATATTTTGCGAAGAGGAGGATTCAAAAGTGGAAGTAAGCGGGCCATACTATCTGATTCTAAGTCCCAATTGTTGACTTCGATGATCTTCTCGAAGTATGTTAAATAAGAGTAAAACCTTCTCAATCTTTGTATGCTAAGAGATTTAGTGAGGGCACTTGAGCCTATTTATATAGAGATCCTACCTAGTATATCTTGAATTGGTCACGGCTTATCTCTCTCACATGCGGCCTAATTGTTTCCTTCTCTTCTGCTTCTCTTTGTGCTTTTCTTTCTTCGACTTCTGCTTCTCTCTATGATTTCTTTCCGCACGTTAGTGACGTTCCTCTTCCTTGACGTTATCGATTAAATCTTTTGAAGATAAGCCCAGGATCTTTCCTTGCTTATGAAAGCGATCGAATGATGACATCCCGGTATGCTATATCTGGCCTTTGCACCCTGAAATCTACCAGAGCTATTGAAGTTTTCCCCAAAACAAATATAAATTCTACTAACGACAAAAATTATTACAATTCCTTGTAAAAATCTGGCAAACTCACACACACACAAAATACTATAGATAACTGGGTAATTTGCCTTACGACACAAAAAAAAGTCGGTTAATATTTCCGCTTAGCTAGTATCCTCTTTTAAGGAACTAGAAAAACTGCGGACACACCACGCAAAAATGGGCTTAAAGATTGGTTGTTACCCATTAATCAAAGAAGAATAGTCCTAATATATTGTAGTTCAGATATTCTTGCTAATGCAGGTGCTATCAATCAAATTAAATGTTCTAAAAATAGGTAGGGAAGACCTAAAGACTGACGCCAAATATTTTTATGTCGAAGTATGGCCAAGTGTAAGTTAATATGAGCACAAAGGCACTAAGTAGGCTAAGCAAGGTGACAACTGTTATTGTTCTAAGAGTGCGATTTGAATAGATAGTAGCAGCCGCGTGACCAAGGAATATATAAAACACAATGAAAAAGAATAGATTTTAGTACACACTAAATAAAAGGCACACAAAAAATAGGGATATATAAGTACATGAAGTCTCGTCGTACCAAATTTACCTGTAATTGTGGAGAGGATGAAAATATACCCGAAGTTTTCCAAGCCTAGGAAGAGACAGAGGTCTTCTCGTACCCTCGTTATCAGAAATGACACATCGAGCGTCTACTTACGAAGAAGTGTCAACGGCCGGGATCAGCAGCCCAGATCAAAGACCAGCAGCTGTAGCCATAAAAGCTGTCCAAGCAGAACCTACAAAAATAGATGTGAAATCTCCCAACCCCAGGGGCAGTGGGGAAAGATTGAGACGAGCGGGAGTTAGCCTCAGTTTCAGCGTCATTTGTCTTGGTGTGAAATTTGCTGAGACCTGACGACAATTCCGAAAAGGGTGAAGTCGGAGGGGAAAGGGAATACCGGGGCGCTTTCTTTCCCGAAGTAATATCTTAGGAGGTGGGGAAATAATTTTATTCTAAGGGATAACTCTACACACTACCATCATCAGCCCGCGCCTACGAGGCTTTTGCAAGAAGGAAGAATAAAACACAGTTCTGTATAACTCGAATTTGTTGTGAATTACAAAGAAGATTTGTGAACAAGAGCAAAACACCGTGTACGAAAGTAGTGTGTATGTCTATGTAAATGGATTTCTCTCTCTTTTATATATATATATATATATATATATATATATATATATATATATATATATATATATATATATATATATATATATATATACATATATATATATATATATATATATATATATATATATATATATATATATATATATATATATATATATATACATATATATATATATATATATATATATATATACATATATATATATATATATATATATATATATATATATATATATATATATATATATATATATATATATATTTAAAGAGTTTAAAAATTTTACGACCAATCAATTTTCTTACTGTTAGTTTCGCATAACTCAACCCAAGGACGGATCTACAAATATATTTGAAATTATCGTGTCTCTGTCCAACACTCTAACAAACTGAAATATCAGTCACTTAGCTTGATATATAGTAGATGAAGAAAGATTTATTTATGAACCAATAGTTATTTAATAATATTCGTTGCCTCTACGATAATGTTCCATCTTCAAATTATGTCACATTTTAACAATGACACTAGATTTTTTACTATCTTGTAAGCAGATGTAAGAAGAGTAATTATTTTTTTCATTTTGTTCTCCAAGAAAGAATGTGGCAATCTTATGGGTATGTATAAATAATTCATTGGTTTTTATAATACTGTAGCATGATTTTTGGAAGATAGTTTTTACATTTTCATAGAGTTCTTTAAGCTTTATCCATTGAGTAATTATTGCTGACACATACCGGTTTTTATTGTCCAATAAAACATTCAATTGTACTGGTGGAGCCGTAGCTACAAATTTACGAATCTTGTGATTAATATTCTGGTATGCCAATTGGAAGAAGTGCAGATATATTACTAGAGTTAACAAGTTCTTCATTCTGTCTGTAGTCAGTTGCTCTCTTTTCATTTTGATCGTAGAATTTTGGTTCACTATTTTGATAGATTAAAGGCTCGAATCAGGTAATTTAGTTGTATTTCGAGAGAAACTCTTTGAGAGTAGATAAAGTCATTCATATTTGCAGTAATTGCTGGCATCTCTCTTTCCGTTCAAGTCCTTATTTTATTCAAGGTAAGACTGAGAACGGTCAGATTAAGATAAACCCTGGTATGGTAATTATTTCGCTATGTAACAAAGATCGCCTGGTTGATTTTAAAATTAGGATTTTCCGACTTTTGTTTACTGTAGCAATTGAAGTCGCCACTTTTCAAATTCACAAAACCAACAAAAATCATTGTGGTGTTTTGCGTTTCTTTTTGCACACTAGACAGGCCAAACTTTTGTGCTTTCTTTCTACTGTCAAACACATTTTACTCACAATTTAAAAGCATTGTGGAGAACTCATATGTAATCTTTAATTGAAAAGTTCATTTACAAATAAGCAAGTGATTCCTTTATAAAAGTGCTTGATAATTTTCCCGGGATTTTGTAGAAGGTATTCCTGAGAAATATTATAAAATGGACCTGGATTTTTTAAGTCAGGTCCTTCGTCATGAGCACATTTATTTTTAAAAGAAAAAAACCTTTAATAGATCCTTAAAAACAATGTTAAAAATAACTTTAAATTCTAATATAATAATAGTGTACATAGTAAAATTCATGGACAAAGCCTGAATTATATGTAAGCAAATATATGCCAACATGTTGCAAAAACAATTTTTAGGATAGCCCATTTATCTCGAAAAATAGCAATTTTGGTGAAATCCAAATTACTGTTTTGAATCTGGAGACATGTGTAAATATCTTGTTTGTTTAATAAGAGGAGGTTTTCAGCGGGTTAGCACATATACGCCACAATCAGAGAAACTGGATAGGATTAAATAAAGAGAAGAAGTTAGTGCAGGACAGCGAGGGTAGGACACAAGTGTGACAAAAGAAGAGAAAGGAGACGAGTGAGAACGCGGAAGGAAAACAGTTTTTTCGTATGAGTCGGGTTTCTTTGGACTAGACTATAAGGAAATGGTCAGGTTGATGGTATATTTTTAGAAAAGGAAAGCAGCGATGACCATAAATATCAGATAAGGGAACTAAGTAATTTGGATATAGTGACTCTAGTAGGACATTGTTTTCATTTGAGCAGAGGATGATAGCGAGACATAAGGTATCCGTGAAATAGCCTGGTTTGAATTAGAGAGAAGTGTGGTAGCACAACACTTTTATGGGTGCAGTGGTGGAAATAGAGGCCCAGTAACTGAGGAGTGGCATGATGTAGTTGAGCTTTGGTGAGAGGCGCAGTTTGCTTGGCAGCAAGCCAGTGTGAATTAAGAATCTTCTTCACGCGTTAAATGAGAAAGATGTAGGTGGGCTGAAGCAGAGGCTAGCCTGGCATCTTAGTTATTTGCATACTATATAATAAAAATAACCATTCCTACGTGATATTTACATGACACAACAAATAGCTCATAACCTGCAAATAAACCCAGCAATCTCAAAACTTTCCTTATTCTACTTAAAACATCAAAGAACTCATAACCATTAAATAATGCAAACCAACCTAAACGATTTTACTTACTTAACACAGCACACTTTTCATTAGCATTAAATAAAAAAAATGAACCCACACAACCTTACATAACCTTCGTAATACGTAAAAGAGGTCTGAATTATCACTTAAGCATCTTACTTAAAAACATATTTCTTTAGAACCCTTATTCCTGCACCCTCTACCCTTCTAAAGAAAACCTGGGAATTCTGCTCTGATCTGAGAGTTATCTCTAAAGATAAGAGCGATTAAACTAATTAAAATATTTAATTCACGGATTAGGAGCATAAAATGGTTGAAGTGAAAAAATACTTTCTCATTAGGCAATCATGTTTGCCGTCAGATTTCGCAAGTAATTTGTTAGAATGGAAAAGAAATGTTTAAAATTCATCTCGTAATATAAAAAAAAAGAACTTTATGGCTTGAATTTTATATATTTTTACGTTTCAGCTTGCACAACTTTTAATTAGACTTAAGGTAAAAATACATGGCCAATCTAGGCTCCAGAGAAACATAAGCAACTACATTAAAAAAGATTCAATATAACATGGATCATTAAGGTCGAATGAGTAAAATTAGTCGGGTTGAAATTAAAGAAAGTTTATGTATAGACAAAACAAAAGCGCACTTGGAAGAAATATAAATTTATTCTTCTATGTAAAAAAGCAGCCATATACATATGAAGAATATTTGCAAAAGCTCCTCAAAACCTCCTCAGCTCTTCACTAAATTTTCGTGACAAACAAGGGAAGAGATTCCATCAAGAAATACAGGTGAAGGAGAAAAGATATGATGGTAGATGGGACAGATATAGGATGGCAGACTATTCTTCTGGTCTTTATCGTACTTGTTATGCTCAGTTAGACAAAAGAAAATCCTACAAATAGCTTATTCTAAGGGTTAATTATTATTATGTAAATATGCTTAATTAGTCGGGGTTATGTCATTTTTTGTTTATGGAATTATAATCAATTATAAATAAAGAGAGAGTAAAATTTATTCTAACATATAAAAAAATAAATTGGAAAACCATCTCTTCAGAAACATCTCGAAATGTTATGTATATCGTGAAATTGGCGAAGGTAAGTAAGGTTAACTCAAGTAATTTGTAAAATATGTGGGTTTTCTTTATATACATTAAAGGTTAGAGCCTATTTAGCCAAATTAATAGCCTAATCGGAATCAGTACCACCAATATAGTCTAAAATACCTCAAATACCTTTGGCAATAAAAATACTCTTTAGCAATGTAATCATTATCTATCTATATAAAGCGTTGAAGTCCTTAAAACTTGTGCCGCCTCGTCTCTTATGAATCGGAAGAACAAATGTAAAAAGATGGAGGTAGCACAGAAATCTTACCCCTTGATTTTTAACCGTAAGTTGCTCGTGCTTATGTGACGATCCTGAATGGTTTAAAAAGTGTTCTAGAGGTGAAACGAGCCTTGACAATTAAGTGTTAAAGCATTAAGCTAATGTTATTACCCCCATAGAGAGCATTTCAAGCATACTTAATTGAAATTTTGATCAAAATGGTAAAAGTGTTTATTTATTATTTAAGGTTGTTGAAATGCTGATCGGTGGGCGGTGTCCCACAAACACCTTTCCTCCCTCAATCGTTTTAATATAAAAATTATTACACTTTAGCTCTTTACTCTAGCGCAGGTACATTTTAATGGCAAATAGTACCTAAATACCACACACGAAGCAATCTAGTAAAAGACAATAAGATCAAAAGGAATGAAACATATTAAAAGAGTCTCGAGAGGAGTAAAAGTTTTACATTAAGGTTATTACAATTTATAATATTAATATTACCTAATCAAACATCTACATTATCCATTGTAACTTTCATTACAGCTAAACCAATTTTTCAAACATATCCCTCCTTACCACTCCATAGAAAATCAACTAGCCATTTAGATTTATCTCAATTTCTATTACTTATATTAGAAACAATAGAAAAGACATTATTCGTCAAAACTACTTTAAATTTCCATGCCACCATTATATATTTAAAAAATATCACTCCGCTTTCTGACTTTCCATTAATAAATCATTCTTATCAATTCAATTCATTCAATGCTTTAGCAATAATAAGATTGTCTTCCTCCATTGAAATCTACATGTGAATAGAATCGTTCCAATCTTCAAAATACCCCTTTGATCAGAACTTTCCTAAAGAAAATAATAGGTCATGTTTAATTCGTCCAAGCGGTTATTACTTAATTCTGTTCCTATACAGGAGACAGTTTTTTCCTAACCTTAAATCCAAACCGTCCAATTATCAAACAAGTTTGTCTCTGATCTTTCATAAGCTACCGCTAGGTCTGGAATATTTTTTTATCTATCCAAGAAGTATATAAGTGACGGTAGTCTTACAAAATCATTACGTATAAATAAGACTCTTCCATATAACCCATGCCAAGCCAACCTTCACGAAACGAACTACTGGTCTTGTTTCAAGAGATGTTCGTCATCTAAACATCTCTAGATAAAAATCGATTTGATCCACTCTTTCAACTATATCACTTCATCTTCCAGACCTTTAATAAACCAAAATTTCAGGTCATGATTCATATTCAATCCCAAATCTTTACGCACCACAATTCTTCTTTGCACAGACATTTCGACGTATTACATTTATTTTGGATGGGCGAAATAATAATTCATGACTAATTTCGGCTGCACTCAGGTAGAAAGTTTCCTACAGCAGAGAACTCCATTATCCATGATTTATTTTCCATCTAAAAGAGAATTTTAGCTAAATTCTTGCTAAAGGAGCTAAATTCCTACGTTCGTCTTTATGTGCGTGCAAAATATTTGCTAAAGGATTTGGATACTCACAGAGTAGAGATATGTTAGATTCATACGGTGCATTTTTCATCTTTTAAGTATTATTTTCTTATTGAATTTTTTCTGTCCTATCTAGACTCTCTCTTTCTTCAAAACGTAGGGTTGGACAGATGCTAAGTGGAGGCATTTCCGAATGAGAGAACCGAGAATAGCTCTTTTATTCACTTTTAATTTCGCTACATTTCAATGAATTCTTTTGGAATCTTTCTGCTGTTTGTTCTCATATTTTTGGGCTTTTTTAATAAAAAAACTTTTAATAATCACACATTTTAAAATATGATTCAAACTCAAGGATAGTTAGTTCCAAGCTTCTAAGTATAAATATTTATTCATGGCACTGGAAAGGTAAATAATCATACTGCAAAATAATTTAGCCCGACGGAAGAAAATTTAGAATATATAAATTTGTCCTACTTGTAAATTCTAGAACATAGATAAAAAAATACAGAAGAAGTACCTATTCAATTAATCTGTAACAAGAAATATATTTTATTTATTTTATGCGAAACAAGAAGAAATGGTTATAGAAAATGATAAATCAAGAAATAAATAAATAAAAAAAGGGTTAGCGTTAACCAAATTATCGAGCTGCAAAAGGCAAATTCTTCTCTTATTAAATGGAAATTTATACTTCGTCACAATCTCATAAAAATACTTTATATAGAGAAATTGTATTAAAATTTGCAACTGGCAGCAAAATATGAGGAAATTTTTTTTTTCTTATAGCACTTGTCTGCGCTAATCTCATGTTCTAGCACATAATACCCGATTTTCTGCCTGTTTTACGCGCTGAATCTCAAGATTATGATCATTTTATCTAATAAGATCAGGTTTTTGAGGTATAAGCACATGAGACTAATGTTCTAATTGATATGAAGCAGAGTTAAACATACAAAAATGCTACTCATGGATATGAATGGTCTCTTCAGGGACTTCGGATTGCGCCTACCATACACCAATTCCCTTTTCAGGCACCAGGAGTAGTCAGCCAGAACGGTAATATTCCAACGCCCGTGGTTTCGTTCTTCCATAACACAGATATATTGGTAAAAGCGCTCACCCTTTTCTTCAATGAAGTCTCTGCCATTCTCGGTAAAATAGTCTTTGTGGCGTGAAGGAAGTGAATTTTCACCGACATGTGCGCACAAAGTTTGCGGAAGCTCTCCATTAACTCTTCAACCACCTTCTCATACTGATGAATTATGTGGTTACAAGGAAGTTTGCTATGACTGACTTTAAGGACTACCAGGCTTCATATAAAGGTAAACTATGGTTACTTATCACTAGATGTGACAAAACAGAAGTAATAAAGAGTTGGATGATAGCGCTAATTTAAGATATATACGTTCTAATATAAATCTAGGATATCTCATGTAGAAACCAGACCCGTCCAAGAAAACGAATTATATTCTTAAATTCAGAATGCAATAATGATTTAAATATGTTTTGAAACGGAGGTCAGTGTAAGCAACCATTCCAAATTTTGAGTTTTCACCCGTTAAAATGGGAGTCAGATTTTCCGTAATTTTTGAAGCTAAATTGGCTAAATTAATGCTTCTGTTATTGGCCGCACCTTTTGTTTATTTCGTCTCCCAAAATCAATCGATAACTGCTTGAGTGTTGAACGACCCATGACCTTGAAAGTTTTTTAAGGTTATTTGAATTTCGACTTCGTTTTATTACATTTCATCTATCTAAATATCCGTCTTCAATATTACTAAACCAAGACCCGAGGATTTCAAGAAATTTGATAAATTACATCAATAGACTAGATTTACACAACGATCGACAAAGAGGATTTCATCATCTCTAGTCCATCTAGAGATGACATCTTACTTCTCCTAATTCATTTAGGCGAATCAAAATTGAAAAGCTTGAGTATTTAAGTCGGTCATACACAATAATGCACAAGTACCAACAAAATGATTGACAAGCATACAGTTTCTACCGAGGAAATTCTGTGCCAATATCTTGAATTAGAAATTAATTGCTATTGGCTTAGGAACTTTGGAAATTGAAGTCTGATGTATCATTTTTCAAATATCATAGAGTTTAAAGCCACCAAATCAAGAATCATAGTAAAGCCGCCAGAATGAAAGGCACACACTGCAAATACTAAGAGAAAGATCTTTTCAGAAGAAGATGTAGACAGAGAATAAAGGAAAAAATCAACAATAAAAAAGATAGCGAAATGAGAATAGCTATAGTTAAACATGCTAAAAATAAAGTGAAAAATACAAATCTTCTTCTGCGGAAAAGAACCCTTCCACCTTTGTTATGGTTATGGGTGGGACACTAAAAATGTTCACCTCGGAGGCGCTGGTAATGCTCATTTTAACAGCGTGTGTGTATCCTGAAACGTGCATGTTTGCTGACCACGTTAATGCAAAGTGATTCCGTAATTTCTCGGGTATATGGGCCATCATATGTTTCAAAACATCGATCTCATCGGTTTGGTATGTAGGGGTAACCAGTTCTACCATAAGTGCGGGAACTTAGAGAACGATATATACCGTTTTTTTCACTTGAACCAAAGATCTTTCTGTAGGAAAGGAGGCAAGGACTGGCTAGGATTTGATGGCAAGGAGTTGCTAGTTAAATTCTATTAGTAAGTATTCACTCACGTAAATATTGTGAGAAGCAGAGACAGACCTCTTTCCTCGGAGTATATCGGTGGGCTTCCTCTTGGCCAGCTCTTTCTGGATGAGGAGCTTGAATATGGCTCCTAATGCATACGGTTGCTTAGGCAAAAGTGCTTACTTAAGCGCTTAATATTTCCTCCGGTGGGTGAGAACAGAATTACGACTCGGGCAACAAAAATGAATTTGCCGGTAGACCTTGAATTTCCGACATTGTATGCAAGTGCGAGCCAAATTTCGAAAGATTTATTTATACCAAGCCAGTTTTAATGATAAATTACGTGCAGGGTGGCAAAATTAACCTCACTAAAGGCCCCAAGATTAGATTCTTGATTCCAAGGCTGAGACATCGCAGTAGATCGCAGAGTCACCGACCAAAAAGCAACCTATTAAATTCGAAAGCTCCTGAGTACTCAAGAGGGTGTACAATGCTAGATTCTTCCTTCTAGGTGTTGGATATAAAAAATTATATCACACTGCCTGATCCATACTCGGCGTCGCTTTCCGTGTATGCGGAAAGGTGAACGTTTTTAACTCTTGAAGAGAAAGAATAAGAATTGGTTCGTGTTCGATTTTGCGCGAGTTATATTGCGTAAAATAAGCAGTGACAAAGTTCATACGCAAGAATTAATGATTTGTGTATAGCAAAAATCAAAGTGAATACGCTCTATATTTGGTCAACCGAAGGACTAAACGCTTCTGATAACAAATACGCATCCATTATCTGAAACAATTTTGTAGAACTAAGTGTTTCAGTTTAAACAATTGAGGGCAAGATAGTTTCTCTCTGACGCGGTGTTAATGAAAATATGAAAATGATGTAATTATAGAGAACTTTAATTGTACAGGATAATATTATATATATATATATATATATATATATATATATATATATATATATATATATATATATATATATATATTCACCTATATTTCTTCTACAAAGCTTAAGTCTTATATTCAGTAAAAAGGACAAAACGAATAAGGCGGGTCCCATCTTTAATTCCAACGTTTCAGGTTATTACAAAACCCATCTTCAGGAGCTAAAAACAAATTCCAAATGAGTAATCTGAGCTTAAAAACATAAATAACAGCACAAGTTCAAAGTTTAAAACCACAGATCAGATAAAATCACAAAAACGAAGTTAAAAATATAAAATGAACGCTACGTTAATGAACAAACAAAATAGTGAGGTAAAGAACAACAAAATATTTGTAAAGAGATACTATCAATTAAAGACAAACAAAGTAAACGTAATATTACAAAATTAAACAATTGAAATGGAAAAATAGAGAATTGGATACAAACAAAAGGTAAAACTAAAATATAGACACTAAAAACATTACCTTACATGGTCGGATCACAATGACGAGTGAAAACAGGAAATAATTCAAAGAATGAATATGAAATGGGCTACTACTCTCAAAGAGTAAGCTAAAATTATCTAGCTTTTGTAACAATATCTCCCTTTGCAATTTCACTTTGCAACAACTCTTTAAAAATAAATATGACCACTTTAAAATCAATTTTACAATATCAACTTGAGGATTCTATTAATGAATTAATCTTGTATTCTAATCAAGGTTTGATAAAGACTGCTGCTTGAAATGATCTGAAAGGAAAAGCTTGTCGAAATCAGCGATACTTTGTAAAGACTACAGTCCTTTATAGTTGGACACTGTAAAGATGAACGAGCAATAATGAATAATTATCAAAAAATAATTCTAACTTTTATATTTTAAAATCAGGAGGTAAATTTAGTATTATTCTGATGAACTGATAGGCAGGACTGATGTTGTTTATGTGAACACTTCCGAAGAAAATCCGTCTATGTGTGTGTCTAGAGATGTAAGACGAACGTGACTCTTATGTTTTCACCTGAGGCGAAAATTACCAAAATTTGGCAAACATGAGAGTGCCCGAAGTTTGAGTGCTAGAGAGTCCTAATCATCTTTTTATGTGGCTAGGAAAAATGCTAGAATACTTCAATTACTACGACTTCTGATAAGGATAAATGCATTTGAAGAACAGTTGTATGTGTAGAATGGATGAAATCTCAGTAGTCATTCAAACAAAATAAATACATATAAAGATAATAGAAAATCATATACATTATCATTCCTTAAGCAAGTTAAAAAATATTTTTAAGATATATTTATATTGGCAGATATGCTTTACCTTTTTGAATGTGTTGAATTAAAAATTTAATTCACATTTTCTCTATAAGATAAAGATTTTTTGCAATGTAGCCTTGTCATTTTTTCGAGAATTTGACACTTTTCGCTTAATATCATGTTATATCTAAGGCATTTATGATCATACTTTGCTAAAATTGGCCTTTAAGCAACAGTTTTGGCAGAGGAAGTATAATTCTCTACAGTATTTTATATTTATTACAATGATTACTAGAAATTGAAATACAGGAAAAATATATCAACTATGCAACATAAAATATGTATTAATACTAGCCAAATTTAAAGCTTGTATCCATTAGCTCCAAATATCACCGATGAGATTCAGGAAGACCGATGAAATAAAAACCTCAAATTGTTCCAATTATTGATAGATTTAGTACTTATAACTCTATCGTTTTAAGCCTTTCTCGGAATAATCTTATTTGATATTCCAGCATTGGTTCGTTATCATATGTCTGAACTATCGATTTAATAGCACTCTTTTCTCGTCATAAGGCATTGTTGGAAGAGACCCATCTGTTCATTATTTAGAGTTCCATAGTTCTAGCAGAGAAATCATCAGTTTTCGGCCTTTTTGTTACCAAGAACGTTTCTCAAAAGATAAAGCAGGAAAGGCAGTAATTACCTGCTAAATGTATTCCATATTAGTACCCAATTCTTTCAAAAACTGTTTCATCAAGTTAAGCCAGTTTTACAACTTTCTTTGGACTAGAAAACCCTTTAGACCCAAATATTATTATCATCACCTCACCTGTCAAATTAAATTTCGAATATTATACCAAATTTATCTACCATAGCAAAATATCACTTGGCTATTAGTGCAAAAATAATTTACATAATTTTTATTTTAGTATCAAGACTCATGATGTAAATGCTGAAAAAAACTTTTTTGTTGTTGTTAGCGTACCTCAATATGTTTTGAATGCAATGGTTGACTTTGGTACACTCCTCGTCCATTTTATCATCAATAATAAATACGTTTATCAGCCAATGAGTTGTTTTCATAATAATGTGATCCGGATATTTACAGTTTATGTCCTAGTGAGTGCAAAAAGTTTTGCTTTGATAAGATTTACATCGCAGATTTGCAATTGCAAATTCATATAATTGAATAAAACTGTTTAGTAGATAATGTTGCATTTGCAATCTGAGAGATCGTCACTCAAATAACTCCTTATATTCTCATGGAAAAATTTCATCATTTCTGTTGCAGAGTTCTCAAAAGATTCGATGATTAAGGGAAAGGCATTTTATTTTATTAATTGCTGTTGTAACAACACCAAGGGATTTATGAAGACCATCACTCAATTTCCTAACACATAGAAATTCTCGATGAATTACGCAATGTATTGTGAAGATATTGAGTACATCTTTCGATGTCTGTTTATTATATGGCCTACATACTAGAAGTAGCCTAAAACACGAGTTTACTGGTATAATAAGTCTCCTACCCACATACTAAACCACTGAACTCTTTGTAATAGTTTAAATGACATCAGTTTACATACATCCTTAAAAGATTCTGCTGCGAGAATTTTACTGCACGGTTCACGCCAGTGAAAAGAGTACTACATTGTTTTTAAGAGATAAGGGGCATTTCCAGGTTGCAGATTTGCGCCCGAAGTGTGATAGATACATGGCACTGACGAACAAGAAATATCGTGGTTACGTCAAGATCGTTTGGAGATGCAAGAGAAAAGGGTGTCAAGCAAGGCAAATATACTCGCACTGGTAATAAACTTTTATATATAATGATTGAAATCGCGAAGCATTAGAATGTGGAGCATTATAATGGGAGTAGACGAAGTATCATCTTTAACCGGAAGGTCTAAATCACAGTAGTGTATTGGTTTAAGTATTGTCGCGAAGTGTGTTTTGCAATAGTTTCGGTATAAAATGGGATCAGATAAAAGATGATGAATAGGCATCATGGCAAATAGATGAAGCTTGCTTCGCGGGACGCCTAAAATTTAACAGAGGCTGTATGCTAAATGAAAAGCATGCAACTACAGAAGAAAAGTTAAATGTTGTTGAAAATAATCGCAATCATGGGCAAAGAATCGACGGGCCATGGGTGTTTGGTTTGATTCGAAGACGAGATGTTCGTTACTTCTATGTGGAAAGCGCAATGTTAAGACTTTATTCTAATCATTCAAAGGGAGGTAGATAGAAGCAGGTTCAACCATTTATTCAGATGAGGTGTACGCTTATGGCCAAATCCAGCGACTAGAATTTCACCATGAAACCGTAAATCATCAGCAGCACTACCTCGATCCTGATAGTGGAATTCACACTTAGTTAATTGAGCAATCTTGGCTGGGGAGCAAAATCAACATTCTAAAGAAGAAACGTAGAGTCCCCAGTCATCACCTCCAAAGGCATCTCGATGAATACTGCTAGCTTGTGTCAAGGGGAGATGATGCTGATTTATTTTTGTATGCTTCAAGTTATTTTAGAATTTTTTCATAATTAAAGATATATTTTCATTGACTATAAATGGTAAAATTAATGGTAATATATTTTTGTATATCTTACTTTACCCTTTGGATATCGGTATTTTGCTTTCTCATTACGTAGGCCACATAAACACCAGAATCACTAAACCAGAATCACATGTATAGGCCACATAATAAACCGGCACCCTTCTTTCTTTAAAAATGCAAAAGATCCTCTATACTTCCCTGTTAAAGCTGGAGCACCGTCCTTTGCACAAGTAATTATATTGTTCATAGGAATTTTGTTATTCGTTAAAACCTGCTTAACTATAGTAAACATGGATTCACCTTTAGTTTATGTTGCAAATTATTTTACAAACCTTAATTACGGAACAATTTTCTTATCTTTAATAAAACGAACATATGCGAGGAGTAGTGTCATTGCCTGGAGAGTAGATTCTTGCAATTGAAATCAAGTTGTTGAGATTTTAAGCTTGTTACATAAGGTCTCATCAATGCATTCGTCCATTTTATTAATTATTTTTGCAAATAAATATTTTTAAGTGTATCGCTTAGATAAATCCATTTGGGAAGGGATGATGTAATACTATACAAAGGACTTCTCTATATCTGGCAAAATGAGGTCTTCTCCAATTGTATGAGCTTTTTTGATCTGGCAATCATCTTAAAAATATTATATGAACAATGACGTTCATCCTAGCATTTCTTTGATTTTTTTTGTTTGATAAGTAGGTGAATAGACTTTCTTTTGTGAAATATCTCGTAGTATTTGAAAGTATGACGACTTATCTTTCACTTTATCAATATACATATTCTTTAAATGATTTAAAAGTCTTTATGGTTCTCCAAAATACTTTCTCGTAGAGAAGTCAAATTGGATGTTGTTCATTATAAGGAGATACAATAAAGCTGAACTTCAAATATTCAAAACTATACTGTCTGCATTTTTGCTTTAAATAGTTTTTCGAAAATAAATTAAACTAAGTAAAAAACTACATTGAGATATTTGACTAATAACACCAACATCCACCGCCCACTCTTCAATAACTATCTCGTGCCATGGGGTGCTATTTTATGTTTCTATAAAAATAATAGTACATGATTGTACTAAAATTACTTGTTTAGATAAATCGCAGGTGATAATTTAATAAAAGTTAGGTTATGAGATAAAGCGTTCCTATTTTTCGGGCCTGAAAAACGGTTTACAAAAAAATAAGACAGCTTAACACAATTAACTGTTAACGTTACTTGATCTCTCAAATGCATGGGTCCATGCCTAATATTGATATTTAATTGGGAGTGGTTGGAGAAACACTAATATTGAATACTGCCACCTTGTATATGTTCCACCTCCACCTCATAAGTAAACCATAAACTTATACCGACCCCTTTTAAGACAACAATGCCTACAAGTGTGTGCTAGCACCCACGATAGGAATCAATAATCTAAGCAAGCTGGATCCAGGGTTTGTCTTAATCTCGTCTCTCTCACATGAAGATATACTGTATCACTGAAAATTAGCGACACCCTTCTGTTGGCTAAGGAAGAAGTTAACCATTTACCTTGTCATTGATTTCTTGCACCAAAAACATTGCTATTTAAAAAAAATACAATTATGCTGTGCTTAGAACTATCCAAAACAATCTCCATTCTTTATAATAACATCTTACTGTGCTAAAACACCCAAGATATATGTAGTGTCAGTAAAAAAATTGCTTATCTACTGAAAAAGTTAACAAATTACTGGTCTGGTGTTCTGAAATATAGAACTTTTTCAGGGTAGTCAAAAAGTTTAATTTTTCAATTAGCCTGGACGTTAATAGCTACGCTGCTTTCTGGAAGAGTAGTCAATCACGTGCTAAGTCATTCATTTCCACCTCATTAAAACGTTAAAGGGCTGATGATGGTTTTGCATTATAGGATAAATCTTCAAAATTTGAGACATGTCTTGAACCTACAAATTAGATTAACTATTTTCTTCTTCAGAGAAGACATATCCATGAAAATCTGAACCGGAAGATTCTTCACAATGGCATGTAGGTCAAATTGTAGAGGAAATACTGTGGGAGGAGCTATTACTCGAGTTTTTCTTACCTATACCTTAAATATTAACCAAGTCAAAATAACATTCAGTTATCTAGTCCTTTTGCTTTTGTAAAACTATTTGGACATCAAAATTTAGATCTTTTCTTTTTCCTGTTTTGCAGTCGAAGATTTTATGTGCAAATATGACATAGTCTCTGCAGACCACTTCTTAACTTAATCACTAAAGAAAAAGTCAAAATAAGCTGTATAGTGCCAACGCACAAACTTTGTTATATTTCGCATTTGACGAAAATAGACTATATCACGATCATTTATGCGTTTATGCCTACTAGAATAAGCTATCATTAGATCTGAAACTTAACATGAATATGGTTACTTTCAGAAAAATCCTAAATTACAAATAGCATGAGAACTTAGCATTCAAAAAATAATCGAGGTAAATTTGAATCAGCAATGAAAAAGCAATTTGAATCGGTTAGAAAATCCCATGCAACAGAAAATCAGAACAAAACTTTCCTAATGTAATAATTAAAAGTTGGTTAACTAAATAATAAGTTAAATAGCTTGAACAAAATAATAGCCAACGATGGTATAAAAATAATTATCAACTTGGCCATAGAACAATGATAATTATGCTATACTAAATATGGTAATAATAATAATAGGGATAACACAGTACGAGTAAATTGATTTTGTTAAATCCTTCCGGTTTCTGGAAAATATCTAGAGTTCTCACATTCCAAGATGGAATTAGACAACCAAAGTGCTCAAAGATGAATAATTTAGAGTTTTACGAAGTCTTATAATAGGGTACCTTTAAACCAAAATAACATTCCATTAAAGGTAGGCCAAAGAATCAGTGTTCTTAAAAGAACACTGTATCCAAATCATAAAGAATTCTCATTTTCATTATAATTAGATTAAGCATCTTAATAATATTTGTCTAAATTTTTGTCTTGAATCACTTCCTTATTTTATATCACTAACTAAATAATTTTTATTTCCGTTATTTGGTGAATCTGTAAGCGAACTCAAAAATGAAACGAGATAATATTTACGATATTATTTCCTCAAGATAAATCGAGTAAAATTAAGAAAAACAGTTACATGCATAAGAGCTCTCAATTAAGAGAAATGGTGACAGTTGGCAACCATGTAAGGTTTGACTTAAGAAAACAACAAGTGTAATGTATTTGTTTTGTTTCTGTAATATGTAGATATATGTGATTAAAAGAAAATAATTTTACTATGAATAATGAATATAAGTAGAAAGAAAGAATTTAATATTTTGGGAACTAATTAAATGTATAATAATTAATTCAATTGGAATGACAAAATACTGCATATATGCCTGGCGTGTATGTAAAACAAGAGCTAGATTACGTTTCTTCAAATTATTCAAGATTATTCAAGTGAAATTAACAAAAAAAGATACTTGTTTAAGGGCTCAATTAAGAGAAACGGTTATAGTTGGCCACTATGCAAGGTTTGAATTAAGAAAACAACAAATTTAAAGTTTTTGTTTTGTTTCTCTAATGTGGAGATATCTGTGATTAAAAGAAGAAAATTTTATTATAAATAATGTTAATATAAGTAGAACTAATAAGTGAGAACTAATTAAATTGATAGAAATTAATTCAAGTGAAAGATCAAAATACCGCATGTATGCGATCGATGTATGTAAAACGAGAGCTGGACTGAGTTTAAGAATAAATTCTCTTATCAAGAAAACACATTCTGATCACCGTTCAAGTTGCTGCAGAATAAATAATATTGAATCCATCTACAAGCTTCCTTTTGCCTTTGAGGAAATCTTTGATTACTTTACCCAGCCGATAATCAAGCAAGAAGAGAGCTTTCTACTCTTTTGGAGTTAGTGCCTTGCAAATTCCAGGCATTCGCAGAAGAAGCAACTAGGTAGCCGCAAAGCCAAACAGGAGACTTATTTGGGTGCCCCAAGATTGGTACCAAAAGTCTGTGACAAATCACCCTTGGTAATCACACCACTCTCGTGGAGGCTTACCTAGCCCATACAACCTATATATCAACGAATATTTCCTCTGCAACAAAATATGCATTCTAATTTTAAAATATACTTAAAACAGCGAGCAAGTAAGGTCAAACAAATTTGATAAAGATAGCAATATGATTGTTAAAGGATATTTTGTCGTGTTTGCCTTCAATTTCCAATGGTGTGTCGTTGTTCTTTGTTTATGATATATTGGTATTTTAGGTTTTGTGTTTATTACATATGTTAGATTGAGTGTTGTTTCTATGTTTGCTGGCTTTATATTTCGTATGTTAGGAGTAATCGTTACTTTGTCTGCCTGATGGATGTAGGCATGCTCGCTTCTCATCAATACCTTATATGGACGTTTCTATGAAGTGAAAAATGTAGGACGTGTCTGAGTGTCTCTTACGAAAACATGCGAAGAGTTCTAACCATTTTGGGCAATGAAAGTTAATTATTACGACCAAGATTGATAAAGTAGAGAAGCAAGAGAGACTATGGCTGCTTGATGTTGATGTATGAACTACTGGACCATTGTTGAAAAGGCTTGGTATCTCTGGTAAGTAATAGGTCACCTGGAATATGTGATGGAGTGTCATAAACCAATTAAGCAGGGAAATATTTTGTTGCTAAGCTTACTGTGTTTCGCATAGCAACAAGACTTGATGAGGTATTGTGTAACTTTTCTCGAGGGCACCGTTTAACCAGCAGGCATCATCTTCTTGTTCTGTCTTCTCTTTGAAGAACATCACTTTGGAACATCACAGTAACAGGAGAGGTGAAAATATTTTCTGTAGCAGTGAGTCCTACTGGCATCTGAAACAAGCCAAGATGAAATTGCAATCGTTTATAATTAATTATCTTAAATTATGTTAACATAATCGGCAAAATGTGATGTTTATGCTATATTTGTACTTAAATGAATATGGCTCTAACTTTTTAGAGTAGTGGCTGATTATCGTCAAAAGGTATTTGTGAGCACCTGATGTGGTTGGATCCTCGGTCAATATTTCCGCATGGATGTTATAGAACTTTGCTGCAAGGGCAGCAAATTGTATAAAGGGTGGTTTTGTATGTTCAGGTATTTTGGAGTTCTGACGTTGTAGAGAGATTTTAACCCACTCTCTTTTCTTGATTCTGATCTCATAGAAATCTTTCTGGGATCAAATTGATCGAAGGGAATTTGCTTAAATAATCCAAATTTTGATAATAGATAAATATTTTCTTGCGGAAATCAAAGGTAAGATAGGGATGAAGAAAACATATTGATTGATCACAAAATATAGAATGAGAGATAGATGGTAGGGCAATTTTTTTCAAACTGAAGCAATGTGTAATTCTCTTTATTTGCAAATGAGTCATTAAGATATGGCTAAATACTTCATAATTGATAGAAGTTGAGGAAGGAAAAGATGAGTTAAATAACTCACATGATGGGATTATATTTTCTTCTAGTGACCTTGAAGCTGGTTTTAATTCAATGGGTTCTATAGATTGCGGATTGCAATCGTTGAGGAGGGCCAGGTAGAGGGCCTCAATAGGATTGTAAATTCCTGTTATGCGACGAATATCATTAGTGTACTGACGAATTATATTAAAGGCAGGTTCTGGTTTGGAGAGTGCCCTGCTTGTGAGAGACCTAGCTGGGCCAATGATCTACTTGCAATCTATTGTTATTTTTTCATCAGCGAATAAGTTTATAGTGTTTTATTGCAGCTAAACTGAAATATCTGGGCGAAATATTGTGTTTTATAGTGTTTAAGATTAACTATACGCAGTTCTTATATTGTAATATTAAATTTGGAACTTCTTTGACATTCTTGCTATTTCAATCTTGCAAATAATGATCTACATTTTCGATTGTGATGAGTAGGTTTATCTATTTATTATCTATCAGTAAACTTAATTCAGGTCACGGAAAAACATGATTGGTATCGGGTTTAATTTTCTGAAAAAGGTTCGACATCCCTTGAGGAAGAACTAGGAATTCATGAAAAAGCAGTGGTCATAAAACACTCGTTTATTTTTAATGGATCATGGCTCAATTAGTAATTTTTCAAAAACATTTCCTTGAAATCCATTTTGGTGAACAAAGAACTATTCGGAAAGTTGCGGTAAAATTGGTCAATAATGGAGCATATATTTATCTCTAAGCAGAAATTTTGCAAGATAAATGTATGAAACAAAAGAAGATCTACTTTGGCATAATCTTTTTCGCTTTTAATAAGGCATAATAGCTTTCGATATAAACACCGTTTGCAATCGGCAGCCGGCGCTTCCTGCGTCAAAATATAATACAAATATGAAGAGGTAAACACTATGCACCCGTAGTTTGTTGACTACTGAGATGATTGAAGTTGCAAATGAGAGCGATGGAGCAAGTGTATTACGTAATATCGGGAGAGTTGTTTCGATCTAGTTGGAAAGTTGCACCATTCATCGAGAGAGTCGAGCGAACAGAATGCTGAGCAACCCCTGATGTACACTCTTGCCAAACTTGGTAAGTTGCAAACTGTTGAGGTATTCCTATGTAGACCCTTTCGGTGTAAGGTCTCGTACACTTGCATTGGCAGGTACCCAAACCGAGGCCGTCTGCGATAGGCTTTGGAGAAATTGAAGGATGGAAAGCCGCCTCCTTAAGTGGGTTCGTTTACAATTGGCCGGGATTTATCTACTGGCTTGCTAAGTTGCAGGTCAAGGATATATAAAGATCAAGACCCCCAAAATTTAATTTTAATATAAATAATAAACAGGCCAATATATCTACAAAAGGGGAGAAAATTATACTTTATAAGGATAGTTTATTAGATCGGGACAATTTCCAATGTGACAGAGATAAGCGGGGAGTGCAAAATTATCGTTAATGCGTATAAAAGATATTAATTAGGTTTGAGGGGGAAGTCAACTAAAAGGAGATTCTACGGAACCCCGGTCACAAATGACGAAGTGGTGGTGTAATCATTGGAATACAAATCAAAATCGCTTTACCTTAGAGCTTAGAGTTGTTCAAAGAGGGTAAGACGAACGACATAGGTCTTCGAGGAGAGACTTCTGAGGATGTTAACGAGTAGGAATCGTAGATGGGGGTTTGAGAGTACTTCTTGCAGAAGGAGAAGATTTTCCTCTGCTCCAGAGAGATATGATCTCAAACACGAGAAACTGTTCTGCGGCACTACATGGAGTCTTAGATAGAAGGGACGGGAGTCTTAAAGGGGAGTGCGAGACGAGAAGGGATTCACAGTTCTTTGGGAAGAAGATGACTCGATAAGCTTTCCTCTGAACAGGGGTTAAAGCTTTACGAAGGGCGATCAGCTGGTTAGATATTAACGCAGTGGTGCGACTCGAACAGGGGTTGTGAGGCTTCGCGGGGAAAAGAAACACGGACTAAAGGGAGGGACTGAGGAGCTCTCAATCTATCGAGGAATGGCTGAGGCAGGGTTAAATAGCCTGGTGGATTGTGCGTTAGATAGCCCCAAGCGATAGCCGTCCAAAAGAAAGTTGCGACGCCAGTCTGTGCAAACCTATTTCGAGATAAGGAGTTGGAAACTCGGTGGGGTTAGCTTCAGGATATAGGGTTGAGCTTGTACGGGCGCATTTACGGGTGAAGGAAATGTCTGCGTGGCATGTAGGCGAGGATTCGGCGTTATCGCGGGGTAGGGGGAGCGATGCTAACGAATGGTCCCCCCGGACACCAGGTGAATTTCCATTACTTCACAGATTTGAGGGAGGTTTTAGACTAAAAGGCGGGAGAATTAGAACAGCGTTTATTTGAGTTATATTTTACGTGGCTCTCCACGACACACGAGAAACAGACGACGGTCATTCTGGGTTAGGTCGAAAAAGGGGGAGTCTAAATGAGGGGCTTGATATCCCTCGACTCAGCCGGCGGATTACAGTTCGAATATGGATGTGTAAATGGATGCCGGGTATCCACTCTCGTGAGGGACACTAGCTGTACTTTTATAGTAGTGTCCGAGGAATTACTTCTCCCAGTTGGGCCTGACCATACTAAGTATGCTGTGGTCCACTACTATCTTCAACGAGCGAACCGATTTCTTGTCGTCGTTGCCAAATGGAATACCAGTATTTTACTGAATGGGCTGAGGTAGTCGCTGCCGTGATCAAATTATGTGCCGTGTTGTAAGACCAGAGCCCCCAAATTACCCCTTACGCAGTGTCCACACCAGTGATTACCCAGGCCCAGGCTATAAGGAAATCCGAGCCTTCCGTTCCTCCAGAGTTCAGCTGTGAACCTGAATTCACAGCCCTCCATAACGAAGCCTTTGTGTACGCCCAAAATGACTGCGTAACACTCCTGCCCCTTTGGGAAAATCGAGGAGTCACTAACTAGGCTCTGCGGACGGACAAAGAGAGGACTCTACCTTATTAAGGAAGGCCTACTTTACCGCACTTGCTCGAATGGAATCAGCCTCTATATTCTTACCTTATGTATCCCCCAACCTTACGTCCACAAGTCCTCAATCTCGCCCATGAGGGTTTTCTGGCTGGTTGTTTCAGCAATAACAAAACGGCTCAAAGAATATTTAGATATTTGTTTTGGCGCGGTGCTGCAAAAGAAATTGCCGACGTTTGCAAGTCTCGTGACATTTGCCAGAAGACTGTGGCAAAAGGGCGTATACAACCTTCTTCCCCTTAGAAAACCCCAATAATTTTTGAGCACTTTTTCAAACTGGCCATTGATTTAATCGGCCAGATTCCCTTTTGTCTAGAGAAGAACACTCTTACGTCTTAACCTTAGTAGATTTCGCGACACAATTCATCGAAAGGTCCCACTCAAGAAAATAGATAGCGCTACCTGTGAAGAGGCCCTAATCTTTATTTTCTCCCGCATCGGTATTCCGAAGGAGATCTTGTCCGACAAAGAGGGGCAATTTACTTCAGAATTAATGGAATACGTCGGCAAGCTCGTCATGATTACGCCCCTATTTACAACCCCATTTCCCCCCTCAGCGAATGGGACTTGGGAAAAATTGAACGGTACCTTAAAAGCCGTAATAAACGTGTGTCATCCTCAGCACCGAGAATAGCATCAGTACCTGCCCGTTGCCCTCTTGGCTTGCAGTGAAATCCTTCATTCTAACCTGAGACTTGCCACACTTGAGCTCCTCTAGGGCCGAAATGTAATACACCCTATGAGCATTTTTAACGAGCTATTTGCCAACCCCCGCCTGGAGGAAGAAATAAAATTATCATACTCTTAATTATTGGACTTTCTCCATCGTCTGAAAAGTGTGCCGACATAGCATACAAGAATGCAGATCTAAATTTAGAAAACTATCGCACATACTTTGACGTCAATTCAAAAGAAAAACGATTTAGGTCTGGCGATAAAGTACTCCTTCTTTTCCCGACAGAGACGTATAAGCTCCTCAGCCAATGGAAGGGTCCCTTTACTGTCCTCGAGGCTCGTGGCTCCGTGGATTATATTATTAAAACCCTCTCCGGGAATAAACTGTTCCGAGGGAACATGTTAAATCGATACCACCCCCACGCCTGTATAAAAAATATAGTCGCCCTTGATGAATAGAGAGTGATGAATGCCTCTTACCCCTCTGACTCCCTTAAAGTGTTCTAAACTGTGTGTTAAGCAGAATAATGATTATCCTCTCCCCTCTATACCAGGCTTACAAGAAAATTCCGCCCCTGTATTAGATCTGGACCACCCCGACTGGTATCCTCCCAGAAAACACAATTATTAGGCGTGTTAAATAAATTTCCTGACGTCATCTAGGAAAAACCGGGTTACTCCATCCACTTTGACCACTCGATCACATTCACCACCCATAAGCCCATTCCATCAAAATCCTATCATCTTCCAAACCATTTGCGTCAGGCTTTCGACGATGAAGTGGAAATTCTGTTAAATTTGTGAATCATAGAACCTTTTAATTCGAATTACTGCTTCCACATTGTTATGGTCCGAAAACCTGACCAGTCTTTCCGTATATGTCCAGATTTTCGGAAGCTTAACGCTGTGACCGTTTTCGACGCTGAACCTATTCCTGGATATACCAAAGTCTACACCTATTCGAAGAGGGCGACTTTATTTCGGAAAGAGACGTATGTAAGACATATTACCAATCCCTCTGAAGGAAAATGCCCTGAAATATACCGCTTTCCCCACAGAGAAAGGACTTATGCAATTTCGGCTCCTTCCATTCGGAGTGGTTACTGCTTGCAATAATTTAAAACGAATAACGCGTCGAAGACTGCATGGGCTGCATAATGTCTCGTTCTACTTTAACAGCATTTACGTCGCCTTCCATTTACGTCTGATCTCCCTCCAATTACTCTTAAGTAGGCTCCGTGGGCACGGACTCATTATAGTAAGCGCCACTTTGCGTACGGCACAATTAGATATTTCGGATTTTTGTGCACCAAGAAGAGAAGATAAAGGCCATAGTCAACATGACCATCACGTGTAAGAAGAACCAGTTACGCCCTTTCATGAGATCTACGTCTTTTTACCAGCGATTTGTCCCAAATCTTGCCTCACGCGCTGCTCCCCTTTGTTTCCTGTTTCAAAAGGGTTCGCCCGATCACCTTGCCTGAAACTCCAGAGCTATCATGATTTTCATAAGTTGAAAGACCAGATTGCGTCCGATCCCATCTTAAAGCTCCCAAACACAAACAAGCCTTTTGGCATTCGAATCGACGACAGTAATCATGGCCTCATTTGTGTACACCTCCAATATGTAGAGGACGGCAAAAGTTTCCCTGTTGCTTATGCCAGCCAAAAGCTCCTAACAAGAGAAAGGAGTTACTCGGTTATCAAACATGAAGCTCTTGCAAATTTTTTGAGTGTACATAGATTTCGCATGTATTTAGTATTTAATAGGAATGGAATTTATTGTAAAAACTGATCCTCGCCTTCTAGCCTATCTAAACAAGTCTAAAAGTCAAAATCGTCGTTTGATGAGATGGAGCTTCCTCCTCCAAGAATCTTAATTTCGAATTCTCTATATTAAAGGAAGTGCCAATGTTTTAACAGATAGTCGCATTAGAAATCCCGTATAGGACCCCACCAGCTAAAGTAAGAATACTTATAGTCCTATATTATTCTCACTTTGTGCATAAAATTTTGTCGCTGTGTCTGCGTACTCGCGTTATAAGCTTCAAATCAGTTGTTATATTTTCCAATTCTATGTATACCATGTGACGCTTATGTAATTTTTTTATTTTGTGGAGGTATGTTGTAATCCTCAGTATTTGTATATAACATAATGTTTTGTCTTTTCCGTTCCATTACCGTTTGCGTGTTTGTTTGTTTAAGTTTTTTTTGTATAAGTAATGATTTCTAATATTACTTATATCGTTTGGTCGGATAGTCATACATACCTACTTTACCTATGCGTTTAATTTAAATTTAACGAACTTGTTGGGAAATGAATCTGACTTTGAAGGGGCTTGGATCTATAATGAATCCGATTCAATAAAGTACTTCCGATGTTACCGAAACCTAAAGAAGATTCTACCTATATAAAAAGGTCGCTGCAGGAAATATGAATCTGTCGCTAATGAAGACATGAACAAAATTAATTCTACTTTAACGAACCTTGCATGAAAATGATTCGAAAATTTAGAAACATAACAAGAGATCATGGGTAACAAATGGGTAAATGAGGAATAAATGTTAAAAGTGTTTAAGCAAGTAATTAATATTGAGCCAAACAAATACACTAATACGGACTTCATACATGCCCGTCAGAGAATTAAAATTACCCAAGAATAACGTATTCCTTAAATTACTTCGTGTGGTATCCTAATAAGTGAAATATTATCAGAATAAAGATGATTTGTTCCAAAGTAGTCCCGCCGATCGTAATTGGATTAACTGTCGTATTTTAATTAAATTTCTCAATAAATAATGGCGGTGTCCAAAAAGGGAAACCACAAAGGAAACTTCGAAAATAAGCGTATCTTTGGGGATATATTAATATTAACATTGGAAAAAAAGTAAAGATTACAATAAAACAATAACATAAGGATATAAACTGAGAATAAAAACAAGACAACAACAAAAAAGGGAAAAGGCCCTTTAGGGAAATAAGCGAGTTACCGCAAATAAAAATTCTTAGATAATATGGAGCACCTCCCCGTTCTAAAAAAAATTTGCATACTACACTCTTTTGCAGGAGCCGCAATTGAGCATGAGGGATAAGCTACCAATAGCAAGAGGTCCAGCTCTTAAAACACTCCTGGCCCCGAATAGTGGCATAGAGCCCTAGTGAACGAGCAAGCAGGTTTGTCGCTGTATTCCATCAGATGGTAAGGGAATCAAAGGTAAACTCACAAATTAGAGCGAGTGGTGCAAAGAATGTAAAAATGTCCAACAAGAAAGATGAACACCAAATTTCTCAAAAATATTCACCCTATATTGAAAATAAATTGTAGAAGGTTCCAAATTATTCGTAAGTAAATTTTAAACATTTATTCTTAGACAACAAAGTGATGAAATAGAAGGGGAGATATTTGGTTTTACCAAATACAAGATGAAAATGTTGAAAATGAACGACTACGCCCAGTGAGTGTCCTACTGAGAAAGTGGGGGCCATTGAGTAATCCTCGATTAGCGAGGAGCGATATCTTCGGGTTGGAGTCAATTACCCTAAAACATCCCGAAATCCTATGGTTATTATTAGCTAAAATTAAAAGCAAGACCAAACGATGGCATCTCTAATAAAAACAACGTACTGAGTTCGTCAGTTGGTAAAAATGATGTATAAATGTTTGATAGGTACAAGTCACCCTAGTTCAAAGTTGAGACATCTTGCCGCAGACGGGACCAGCAAAACATTAAACTTCCTAAAATGTGCCAAATCTCTACGAATAAATGAAATTGCCTTGATC
Source organism: Ceratothoa steindachneri (assembly GCA_963969495.1). NCBI lineage: Eukaryota > Metazoa > Arthropoda > Malacostraca > Isopoda > Cymothoidae > Ceratothoa > Ceratothoa steindachneri. The sequence continues at coordinate 142,628,644 of OZ018321.1, read as the reverse complement.
AATTGAAGCCAGAAGGGCAGGACCTGCTTTATCTAAGTGCTATGGTCAATATAGTTAACCCTGCTACTCCTAACTTTATGTGGAAGACATAAAACGTACATCATGCAGAAACTTTTCACGGCAAAAAATTATCATGAAATCTAATGTGATGCCATCGTTGGTCATTCTTGTGAGGAGATTTAGTGACAATTAAATTCATTGATAGGATAATGAATATAATTGCCTCTATGCGTAATAATTTAATCCAGGGAGAAATATAGTTACGGAAACACACCAAATAGAAGAGTCGAGAAATCACCTCATCCTTATCCACCGCCGACCGACTAGTAGATTGAGGCGAATACCCGCGATTTCTGGCATCATCTTCCAATGAAAATTTAAGAGAGAACGAATTAAGAGAATTCATTTCATCAGCGAAACTTGTCAAAGATTAATAAAGGTTCCTTCACCTAGGTAGAATTACATCAGAGAAATGCGAGCCATTTGTGAATGGCTGATCATATGTGAGAATTTTGCATAAAGTCGGTATCTTTCACTCAATCATTCTTTGTCCCCTAAATTTTCTGTCTGCCTCAAAGGTAATCTCACAAGATCTTTCTTCATTTGAGACATTCGGCGGAGCGATTGACTTTATTTATCTTCCACTCCTCTCCATATAATGATATTATTTGCCCGCGAAAAAGGCAAAGTACAAAATCAGGTGAATGGGACACGGCAAACTCATCCTTAAGAAACGACCGACTGCTATGCCTGAAAGTGAGAGCGAGAGAGATGGAATTATTCTGTAATTTTCCATTCTTTTGGGTTAATTGGATTTAAATACCATACAGAAATCTACAGGGTGCATCAAAAGTCGAGTGTTCTCAATACAGTGCCAATGTTGGTAAAAAGAAATAAATTTGTACACCCTGTAGTTGCCCGAGATCGAAATGGTGTGTTTTTTTTATTTTTTTATTTTTTTTTTTTTTTTTTCTCATCTGGTGATTGCCTTCTAGGTGAGGAGTCGCCGTACTCAAACTATCCTAAATCTAGGCTACATTAAAAGCTAAATTAAAAATAAAAAAAATAAAAATACAAACAAAAAGCAAAATAAAAACAAACGAATTGAAAAAATATAGAGCGAGCTCCATCGACGGGGGAAGGCCTGCCCTCCCCCGCCGAAGAAGACCGCGATCCATGTTTGAATATTAAATAACGGGGAGAAAGCTGGCCTCCTACAAAAAGTCTAAAAGTCTACAGGTCGGTGTGCACGAAACCGTCCTGAGTACAAGGCACAGGCGGTAGCAACCCCACCCATCTCGGTACTGGGACAGGTAACGTGCGCGAAGATCACCCAGACTGGGACATTCGACAAAAATGTGCCGACCTGATAGGAGGACAACGCATTCGTTACAATAGGGCGCAGACGAGCGCTCCATCAAATGGCGATGCATCACACGAGTGTGTCCGATTCGGAGAGGACAGAAAGCGACCTGAAGCCATCGCGGCATTGGGGGATAGGTCCATGGGAACAGTGGCGGCGCAATGACACGCAAGATTAAATTCCCTTCAACTGTCTCCCATCTTCATTGCCAAGCAGTCCGAAGAGCTGCCAGTATTCTTGCAATGTAGTTGGTGTGAGGAAAAAAGAAAGACTGGTATGGTTGCCCGGTTCTAGCGGACAATTTGGCGCCCTCATCGGCACGCTCATTCCCCGCAATTCCCTTATATCCAGGAACCCAGCAGAAAATAATCTCGACATCCGCCCGGCTCGCCAAAACCGTGGCGTCACGGATATCGCAAACCAGGGGATGCGGAGATTCCAATACCCCGAGAGTACTCAGGGCGCTTTTTGAGTCGCTATAGAATACAATCCAGTCTCCGAACCAGGCACGTCGCGTACTCTTCCTACCGAGTGGTGAATTGCCACCAGCTGGGCCGGAAAGATAGACGCAGCTTATGGCAGAGCCCCACTAACTTCAATCAGAGAAGATACGGCGTGGAAGCTGACCCCCTCTTCGGACTTGGAGCCATCCGTGTACACTGGCACGGTTCCAGAGTGACACGAGGTGTACTCCGAGAAGGTCAAACGCAATACTCTCGGCGCTGTACAAACTTTGGAAACAGACGCGTGGCGACAAATAGCCAAATGTGTTAGCCTCCAGGGTGGCATCCTGAGCAGAACAAGAGGCGCCACCGGCTCGAAAGCTAGACCTAGCTCTCGAAGAGTTTCCGGGCCCTACACCTAAAGGGCTTAGGGTATGACTGGCGTCTTTTGATTGCATAGGCACCGTAGAATTCAAATGCGGATGCAATGAGAGCTATTATTGACTGAGGGAGTCGTGGGGATCGCGCGTAAAGGCGAATAATGCACTTTACACGGCATAGAGCGAGTGGCATCTCCCTAGCATCGAAAAGTAGGCCCTCAATGGAGGAAGTGCGGAAGCCACCTGTCGCTAGGCGGAGTGGTGGATCTAGTCTACCTTCCGCAATACACACTCGGCTGCGGATGAATAAAACTCGTATCCGTTGTCGAGCTTCGAACGAACAAAGGATTAATAAAAAAAGATGGAAGGCAGTAGCCCTATCAGCACCCCAAGCGCTGAATGTCACTTAGCAAAGAATATCCATGGCGCGTGTACAGGAAAAGCTAAGCAAGCGAATATGAGCCTCCCTGTAAGGCTTCGAACAAATACAAGATCAAGGAAACGGTGCAATTCAACCAATTCTAGGTGCACCCCATTGAGAAACAAATATTTGTGGGGGTGGAGCCGTGAATGGCAGAAGAAGTGCACCTCCATAGTCTTGGCCAAAGAAAACCGAAACTTGTGCGCTTCGGCAAAGCGAGAGACGCCGTTCAATTCCTGTTGGAGCCAAAGCTCCAAAGTTAGCTTTTGGGGTTGGCCAAAAGAGTTTGAAAGGTCGTCCACGTAGAGCGTAGCGAGAACATTTTCTGGCAGAAGTGAGGTGATGCCGTTGATTCTCAGGAGAGAGTAAAACTGAGGACACTCCCCTGCGGGACAGCCTCTTTGTACTCCATTGGGCCGGAGAGGGCTCCCCCCACCCGTATAAAGATTTGACGATCTCGCAAAAATTCAGATATAAAGATTGGGAGGAGTCCCCTCGTCCCCATCATGTGGAGAGTCTCCATGATACCGTATAGCCATGCGGTATAATAGGCCTTTTCCAGATCGAAGAACACTAGGCGTAGTGCTGACTACGAAGAAAGGCCTCGCAGACGGCATTTTCTAGTTGGAGCAGAGCATTTGACGTGGAGTAGAACTTACAGAAGCCACACTGTGCAGAAGACAGATGCCTCCACTGTCCAGGAAAAAAGGCTAATATAAAGTTTACCAATTTATCCATCAACGTGCACACGCAAGATGTTTAAGAGGTTTGGCGGAAACCGGCCGGAGTATACTGATCTCTTTCCGGTTTAGGAAAGGCGTGCACAGTAGCGATTCGCCAGGAATCTGGGGCAGGACCCTTCATCCATATCCTGTTAAACAAATCTAAGAGAAAGGCCTTGCCTTGCAAACCCATGAGTCAAAGCATGGCGTACAGGACATCGTCCAGACCATGTGCGGTGTCCTTGCACGAAGCGAGAGCGGAACGCAACTCACTCACAGTAAGCCTGTCGTTGAAGGTTCTTCGCCTCTGGAGGTAAATGCCAGTCACCGGCCTTCCACTACATCACGATGTGCATTAAGCGCTTGCGGAGCAGCATCCCTGCTAGAGAATGCGGAGAAAGCGGTCGCGAAGGATTCGACAACGGATCCGGGGTCTGAAATTGCGGTCGCATTCTCCTGGAGAACGGGAATGGAGTCCTGCGAGAACTTACCACGAATACTTTTGACTCACTTCCACACCTCTGCTAGAGGCGTTTTCCACTTAAGTGTAAACACGTATGCCCGCCAAGAAGAGCGGCGGGCGTGCTTCGAAATATAACGGAATCTAGCCTTAGCCTGATGAATTTCACCAGCAGTGAAATCGTTCATGCGGCGCTTATAGCGCATTTAGGCATAACGCTTCTGTTTGAGGGCCGTCTCACACTCGGCCGACCTAAACTCCTTGACTGAGATCGAGAATTCAGTCATTTCCTGAAATGCAGGCCCCTGAGCCCGCGCCAAGCATCAACGGGTTGGGCTCCCAGGCTGCAATTGCCTTGAAAATGATTTGAATGGGAAAGTGATCACTACCACGGAGGTCATCGACCATCCCCACAATAAAAATCAAGCTGTGCATCCGAAGAGCACAGAAATAGATTAAGGCAATAAAATGAAGTGGTTCTCGGGCAGTGATGCGTAAACCCATCCACATTTAGGGTACCTATCTCAGATCGGCAAGGAGTTTTCCCCTGGGATTTATTGAGTAGTCTCTCCAGAGAGGATCTCTACAGTTCAGATCTTCAACAAGGAAAAGGGCTTTGGTAACCGTGCCACGAAGTGGCGGTAGTCTCTGCGTCGAAGTCAGCAGACGATGGAATGTAGGCAGGAATAACATCATACCTACTATTCAGATAAAGCTGCACAGCCACTGCCTGAAAGGAGGTTTCTAAAGTTAAAAGAAGAATGGAGACATCATGCCGGGTGTAAACCGCACATCCCCCAGCCCGGCCCCCATCTTGTGGTGGATCCGCGCCCAGCATGGCCCCCCCACAGAAAAATAGCTAACGGGAAACGTGACAAGACGAGCCTCCGCAGTTCCTCCCAGTTGGATCGGAGTTCACGGCAATTCCATTAAAGGAATATGTCCTCGAGGCCTAGCTCGGAGGAGACGCGGCTGCCCTCTTCGAACAAAAGACCTTCACGGGAATAGCCGTACGCTTCCCGTAGTCAGAACCTCGGGCGCTGTTGGCCGGACAATGCTCTGAAGACGCGGTCATCTTCGAAGATTTATTGGGGGAGGTTGGTTCGCCATGCGAGTTTTTCCCTCCCTCCGCCTAGAAACCTTAGGTGGGCGTTGCGGCTTAGGATGCGGGCGGACTCTCTTTTGGAAGATTCACCCTCTCCGAGTAACTCAGCCCACCACTAGGCATGGGCGAAGGAGCTGAAGCTCCTTCATTGCTGTCCTTCTTTCGGGGGATAGCTTTAGGAACCCCAGAAGATGGCCTGGCGACCAACTTCAGGGGTGTTTATTCCTGTGAGTCTAACGACGCGGTGGAGGTGCGTGGCCGTTTCGCCCTGGGGCAAGTGAGCGGAGCCCTGGTTTTAGCACGAACTAGGTGTGAAGCCTGTGTGCCGCTAGCTTTACCACGGGAACGCCCGGGGTTCCTGCTGGCTTTCTTGCCAGTCCCCTTTGAAAGAAAAGGGAGGACTACGTCTTGGAAAAGGGAGGTGCCCGAAAGCATATCCAGAGAAGGGGGTGAGGGAAAGTCCTCTCACCTGCAGTTAGAGAAATTTGGAGGCTCCCCTGCCCAAGCTTAGGGGACGACCTCCATTTTATGTGTAGCTGCCCGAGGGTGGCTCCGATGATGGACAGGGGGAAATTGAGGGGAGAAAATTTGATTTTTCATCATTGGGCATGGTGACCATACATTTTTCACGGGATCCATACGCTTATTACCCCTCGCATTAGCCTGCCCTGCAAGGGGTGCGTACAGGCCTGGTAGAGCCAGGACCCCCCTATTCAGTACTACTTCTCCTCCCTTGTGGCCTGACAGTCCCTCAGCATGGCGGCTCCATCTTGGACACGGCGTAAAAAAATAGATGGTGAAGTTAAAAGGAAAGGGGATGTGAGGAAAGTATAGGTGTGGATGAAGCAGGTTGTTAAAACCCACTCTCTCGAACCGCAGCTCAGGGATTAGGGAACATTGTCCCCTCCCCTCTGCAGCCCCGATCCGTGACGGTTAGCTGAGAATAAGGTCAGCATCTACCCTGTGGGAAAGAAGTTGTATGAAAAACGACGAAGTAGGGGAGAAATACAGGTTGTCTGAAATAATGAGAAGAGGCTAAGCTGGGGTCGGGTGGGATGCTGAGTCCCGTCAACACGGCAGCCAGGATAGCAAATCGCCGCGCCCCTTACGAGGTCCAAATTGTGTAGTATGGTAAAAGTAATGTATCGTGTTAAGAAAAGGGTTGAGATAATGGAACTGAAAATGTGTTGAAGCTTCACAGAAATAGCATCTGTAACATATGTACTTTTTATCACCCAAACTGTTGCCCGACTACGTGGCTTTTAGTTATCATTGACAAGGTCCTACCAGCAGTCATGTTTTTTTTCTACACGTTGGTATGTATTTCAAAACATGCTTAAATATACCTAAAATGAGGATGTGTGACATATTTTTTCTTTTATTAAAATTGATTGAAGATATTGTGCTTGTAAGGAGCTCAAAGACAACACTTTCATTTTCTAGCTCATTAATTTGCCTTAACCTTTTTGATGCTAAGCTAAATGAAACACGAAGTGACCTTTTGGGAGGGCGAATAATTCCTTGAGACTCAAAAATGCATCATCTCAAGTTTATCCTCCCGGGCGCGATCAAAGAAGACACAAAAGACGTAATTATAAATGGTTTTCACGAATGGGACAATAAAATGCAATAAAAATGGAATGAAAATATCCATTCCATTCTTTATTGCATTCCTTAAAATATGAATATAATGCAATGCAAATGAAGTGTGAATACGCAGAGTGTAAATTAATAATGAACTATACGTGAACTGATATATAATGAAAATGTGCTTAAAATACATCTTAAATTTACTCCAAACCATTGTATATGAGTGTGAAAATGGCATTATACCAGTTGAGAAACTCAAATACAAAGAATAAAATCAAAATATATAACCTACTATGCAAATAAGTTTTATTTCAACCAGCAATCCCGCTGAACAATCTCCACAAAACCAGTAATGTAAATTTACAGAGTCCAAGACAGCAGCGTACTACTAAATACAAATACAAAAAAGAGAGACCACAGGAAGCAAAGAGTTCTATACCAGGAGATAGAGATGGAACCAGTAAATATATCATTACACAAAAGAGATATAAACCTATGGAATAAATTAGAAGTACTCCTAGGCGAAGACGAAAAGAGGAAAATGGACATCCCAATAGAACACAAAGAGAATAACGGGTGAAGCTTTACAAGTGTAAAACCGATAAGCGAAGTTAATTCCGTACAAATATACAGATAGAAGAAAGATAACTAAAGAATTTCAAATAAATCAAAGAACAATACCAGCAACTGACAATACTCAAATAAGGCACAAAGAAGTTTTGAGAAGAAGAAGAGAGGCTTGAGAGCCCCTAGATAACTAACCAAATATTAAGAAGAATATAAAAACGAAAGTGATGGCTGGTCACCCAGGAACCGACACTACCTTTTACTGATTCCCATTCACCACTTTGCCCAAATAATTACTGTCTACTCTACTCTCACTATTCTATTTTATCTTCCAACTTTTCCAAGAGGTAAGGCATTATATAGAGAGTTCAAGATAGCAGCGTACTAATAATTACAAATACAAAAAAAAGAGACATATATCATTTTGTGCAATTTTTCGAAATAATCAGGTCTATTCAAAGCAAAGCACTCTGCTGAAACCGCTCTTTTTAATGTTTTAGACGGTTTGGGGAAAGTAGAGCTGCCGATAAGGATTGTACGTCCATTCTATTGCTCCTAAACCTCTCCTCTGCTTTCGACAGCATCGGGCAATGCACTTGCTTGGTTCCGCTCATACCTCTCCTCCCGCACTCAGTCGGCCACGCTCGATAACCTCTCTTCCTTGGAGTGCCTCAAGGCTCAGTCCTTGGTCCCCTCCTCTTTTGCATCTACTTACTTCCTCTTGGCTCCCTTCTTTGCGATTTGGGCCTGTCCTTCCACCTCTATGCTGATGACACTCAGATATACCTTTCCTCATTCCTTGAGTCCTACGCTGAATCAAATACTAATGTCCTTTCAGCCTACACCTCCATAAACGATTGGCTGTCTGCCAACTTTCTCAAACTGAAGCACGATAAAACTGAAGATTTCCTTGATGGTACCGCTTCGATGGTCAAGAAATCTAAAGCTTTCTTCACTTCCCTTAACCTTGAGAAAACCAATGTCGCCTTCTCTGTTACCGTCAGTAATCTTAGTGTTATTTTCGACGAGCAACTCTTGTTTAAACCGCACATTCATCTTACCTGTGTCTTCCCTCGGTTTCCTCCGCAATTTTTCACGTGTTCGATCCCATTTTGATCGATGAAGCCTTGAGAGTGCTATTCATGACTTCGTCTCCTCACGCTTAGACTACTGCAATTCTCTTCTAGTGAATCTCCCTTCTTCGTCACTTCGCCCCCTACAACTAGTTCAAACCTATGGTGCCCGGCTCCTCCTTCGCTGCCACCAGTTCTCTCTTTCGATAGCTCTGTTACAGGAGCTATACTGGTTACCTATTCGCTTCCGTACCAACTATAAAATTCTTCTCATCACCTACAATGCCCTAAACCTCGAGGCTCCACCTTATCTCTCGTCTGTCCTCTCCCGTTGTCAAACTCCTGGGCACTCCAGTCTAACCTCGCTCTCATCCTGAACACTTCTCGGTCTGTCCTCTGCTCGATGGGTGACCGTTCATTCTCAGTTTGTGCTCCTAGACTCTGGAATGCTCTTCCTGCCGCAGTCCGATCCTCTCCCTCCCTTGATACTTTTAAACGTCTCCTGAAGAGTCATCTCTGCAGAATTTCCTTCTCTTCCCTGTAAACTTTCTCTACAGTCGCTTCATAACGTGCGCTCTGTGAGGGCTAACAGCCCTGAAGGGCGAATTATAAATACTTATTATTATTATATTATTATTATTATTTAACGACTCTATGACATTTGTCTGGTTTGTAGATTAATATAGTTAGGCCCTTTAAACGATTTTTAGGTTTGATATTTCGGTTTTAGATAAATGTAATCAAACTTGAACCCCCTAAAATCATAAAAAGAACAAGAGGGCAAATTCTGTAGGGAAGATTTAAAGTTGTTAAAAAATTTAGTATTATTAAAATAAATGCCAAACTTGTTAAGAGAATAAAAATAATTTGAAATTTCTAAGCGTCGTTAAAGAATTCATTTTCCATTGTTGCAGCGAAAATTGCAAGCCCTTTGATATAGTTACTAACACAAATTAAGATAGATGACGATCGGAGTAATTAAATATAGTGGATAATAGCCATTTTAAAATTCTTGAGAGCTTCTACAGAAGTAATGTTGATGGTTTTTTTTAAACTGTAAGATTACAAAAAGAATATCAAAATGTTTGAACATATAATAAAATAATTCTAAAACTAAAATGTTCTTCATCTTCCAAAGTTTTCTTGGATCCAATAGATTGACAAATGCTCTTCTAATCTAACCATTCTTCATTTTGAATACTAGAAAAGTACTCTATTATTTGTTTTCTATTTTCATGTAACGCAATAATTATTCTATAGGGATATTCCGTGTCTCACATAGTCTGTGAATCTGACCAATACAGAATTTTTGGAGGTGACTTTTGCGTTTAAGTGAAATATTAAAAAACACCAAATTCTATTTATACTTGAAAAAAAAACAAGTTGATCCTTTTATTAAAAGAAATTATTTCCTTAATGATTGAGATTAAGTGGTGTGCGGAACAATGAACCTAATGAGTCACCGACTCCTCGTGAGTTGTGTTGGGCCAGATTTGCATGGCCCATATTTTGAGCTATTGAATCACATTGTAAAAAGGATGATATGAAGCGGCCGGTGAGTGGCTGCAAGAAAGAGATAAGCTATAGGCTAAAATGGGCATGAAAATGTGAGCTCTTTCGCATTTCTTGAAAGAGGCTTTGAATAAAATTTTCTTTGAAACGCCTAATGAAGGCTTTGCATGCATTAACAGGTTTTGATATGAAATTTATCTTGTATACTTTTAATTTTTTATTCCCTTTTTGGTGGGGCCGGGTCCCTCTGGCCCTAATGTAAAATCCGCAACTGTATATATATATATATATATATATATATATATATATATATATTTATTTTACTCATTTCAGATATGAATTCCTGAGGGAACAATGGCCAGGCGCAAAAAACAATTGGCGCATAAACCTGATTTTCCAAAATACGGCATTACACATATGATTGATAGATCAGGGAATGTCTGCACTCAGTGTGTTCAATGCCTGCAAGTCCTTGACAATCTATCAATGAAGGATAAAAAAACTGAAACGTCACTTTTGTTCACTTCATCCAAACTTTATTGAAAAGTCACTAGGTTAATAGAAGAATAAGGAAGAACGGGTAAAAGGAAATCGGATAATGCTCCTTTTGGCTCAGCCTTTTCTTTTGAGGAAGGTTACTTGGCTTTCTTTGAAGTCGGCTGGTATATTTAACGATCCATACGGTCTCAAAACATTGGAGAGGAGCTGGTAAATGAGTATCATTCGTTTTATTAAAAAATACTTGTGAAGCAGATGTAGCTAAGAAAATTGAGTTTGTACCACTTTCTAACCAGGAAACCAACGTAGAATTGATCTCTGTAATCAGATACTTTGTATCATTTTATTGGGGTACTGATAAAAGCAGGTAAATTTTGAATTTAGACAGATGAATCTGTGGACATTGCTAACGAACCACAACTCATGGTTTTTGTGAGGTGTAGCGTGAAGAGAAGTGCAAGCGAGCGGTTTAAAAGCTTAGCTTTGCTGAGTATTTTTAGAGACTTAGGATGGTGGAGGGGATTCGTTACTAGCTAACCGTGGTTCAACGACCCAGGAAGCGGTTCGCAACTTGCCTACGCAATTATTTATTAATTTGCCTCTTTACCTATTCTCCTCTTACTACAATAGTGCCCAGAGCTGGGAGGGAGGGGGGGAGTTTCCCTTGGATAACATTTACAAATGGTGTTCTCTTCATTTCTTTAAGATACGTTCCGTTTCTATGGGGGGGGAGGTTTTGTAGCTTACAAGTAGTGCAAACGAGCGGTTTAAAAGCTTCGCTTGAATGAGTCTTTTTTTGAGACTAAAGAGAGTGAATTGGATTCGAGGTTCGCTAACAGGGGTCTAGCGATGCAGAAAGCTGTTTGCAACTCGCCTATGCTATAATTTTTTCTTTGAACCTTCACCTACACCTTCCATGTATATACAGAGGTACAGAGGAGAGAACATAATTCTGGAAGAATTTCTGTTCTGTAATGCTTTTTCAACAACCATACAGCAGAAGATATTTTTGTCATGGTGGAGAGGTTTTTCAAAAGACAACATAGACTGGTTGAACTGTTTTGCTTTGTGTACTGATTACTTGCCATCGAGGATGGAAGGTCGAGTACATTTTGTCAGGTTAATGGAGAAAATGTTGATATTATGCTAATCAACTGTTTCTTATATCGAGAAAACTTAGCCACTCAATGTATCCAGCCAGAACTTTATGTTGTGCTACATGATGTTATCCAAATTGTGAATTTTATAAAGGTGAGAGCTTTGAACTTGCGCATTTTTAGGTAAAATGTGTGAAAATATTTGATTACATAACCAGGACTTACGTTTCCATTCTGATGTCCTTTGCCTGTCTCTAGGCCGCATCCTTGGACCGGTTATTGAACTTAAAACTGAAATAAAACTTTTTTCCTTTAGTGGAAGCATAAGCTGGCTGGCTGTTCAAAGATACTGCTTGGGGGGCAAAGGTAGCATATTTAAGCGACACCTTCAAGCACCTGAATGAAATGAGCTCAGAGAAGCAAGGCCGAAAGCAAACTATGGTAGACATTAGTGAAAAAAATATATCATTTAAGAAGGAACTTGCACTTTAGAGAGAGAGCTTGGACACAGGATAAACAGCTGTTTTTCCAGAGCTGAGTCCAGTGTTACAAGATTCATCTAAAAAGCGCTTGCTGACATTTAATTGGTTGTCCAAGATCATGTTCAGAATACATCCCAGAATTTGAAGAAGAACCATTAGATCTCGAGGAAAATTAAGTGCAGAAGCAGCGTTTTAAAAGTCGCTCATGCTTTGAATTTTGGGCTCAACTGAAGGATTAGCCTATTCTTATTCATGAGGTTGAAAGGGCTTTTATTCCATTTCCGACCACATATCTCGGTGAACAAAGATTTTCAGTTCTTGTGCTGACAATCAATACTAAAACAAGTAACCCTCTGGATCCTCACCATGATCGATGGTGATCTCTCTCATTCAATATCAAGCCAAATCTAAAGAAACTTGTGCATATGAAATTATTATACATATCTATCAGCAGTCAATAGTAGTTGAATGGTCAGAAGGACTCATTCATGAAACAGTATTATAGTTAGCAGTCAAAGGTTTGCTTATCTTTGCTTGAGTAGGAAAGTTTGCCTACAATTATCTTCAATCATTATTATATTATATTTATTAATTATTAACATATAGTAAAATTCAAAAAACTTTATTCAATTGGATAAAACTAAAGTAATAGTAAAATAATATTTCATCCGTGAGGGTCGCCAAGCCCAAATAAATTTGTCTTTAGGGTCACGACCAAAAAAGTTTGGGAAACACTGTTCTCTATCTGAAATATGTATATCATTTTTACGAAAAAGATATCATCCGAGATTCTCAATTTTCGCTGCTTTATAGGGCGAAACTCAGCAGGTTGCCCACATGAATAGGGTTAATAGAAAAGTAGAAGTCTCCAATCAGCCTAAGAATAGCTATTCTTTCTTCATTCTTCCCCAAAAAGTAAAAAAAAGGTGTCTGGATGAGTATTGAGAGCTATTGATAGCTTCGATTGTATGGTTTTTCACCGTTTGTCAATTGTTAATATTTCGGAAATTTTAGCTTTTATTAAGGGGCAGGTGAAGATGTAAAGGTTGCAAATGTTTGGAGAAATGATTTATAAAACGTGTAAGAAGACGAAGGTGCATAAAATCATTTGTTTATCCTTATACAAAGAAGGAAATTATAAATTAAATGTGGAATATAACCAAAATGGAATTCTAAAAGGCAAATACTAAGCAAAGAATGAGTCTTAAAAGGGAGGCGTAGCAAAGATACATATAATCTAGGTTGACAAAAATATAGCCAGAAAAAAAAGGTAAATTACTAAAAAACGTTTAAAAGTTAAAATATACCTAAATGCCAGCTAGAAAGCCTATCTCATTCAAGCGACTAGATATACGTCGTTGAACTAATTATTAAACTCTTGTCTTACGTTCTTCTATCAGGACCGTATCGTCATGCCCACTGCAGGAGAGAGAAAGGTGGTGGACCTTGTCACAAAACAAAAGGAGCAACAAAGATTTGTCTGAAAATAGCGTTTTATTTTTTGTACCTTAGCAAGGGAATTCACCAGATTTCAATCCATTTGAGTATTTCTATGCGATAATCAAACTGGCAGGTTAAGAATAGATGCCATTTTATTCTAGGCAGTTGATTTTGCTTTTTCATAAAAAATGGAATAATATCAGGCAAGATATTATAAATTCGGTCTCCACAATTCAAAATTAATGTATGCAATCCTTAAGAACAAAGCACATCATTGTAAATATTGACTGCGCACATAATTGAATTAAGAAACAGAAATACTAAAGGAAAATGCCACGTTTGATTAGTTCTATTCATTTTCTCATATGACAATATATAGTAGTCGAAAGACTCTTGGCCATGGCTATACTTTTAAATGATTAATCATACCCTGATCATAAATAGTCTGAAAAGGATAAGAAATTCTATTTTAAAAACTTGTGCTAATCTATCAGTTAAGAATACAAGAAAATAACGAGGAAAACCTAACAGCGAAACAAAAGTAAACAAGTATAAAAATATAACCTTACATGAGCCTAAATTTTGACAAAACCTAAAAATAATTCTACGAAATATGTTTCATATAACAGAACCTTAATAATGTTCCGAAATTAAATAACTATGAATGCATACTCAGTAAAATATAAGTAATTTACCAAAGATTTTGAAGAAAAAGTGAGTGATTATGTGGACGATATTTGTGCTTTTTGCTGAATATATCAATAGTATTTCACGCCATAACAAAACCTGGAAGCTATATCGAAGACATCGAAGAAAAACCATCAGATAATCACAACTCAATTTCGTAAAATTCAATCCACACCAAGTCACTTCATATTTAGAATTGTTTCAGCAGCATAATAATTGAAGCAAATATGTAGTTCCTGAAAGAATTCCACGCATCCATCTAGCTTACTTAATCTTTCATACTTTTCATAGCTTAAACTGCAAAAGGGTTCAATAGAAATAATTTAATAGATTTTTTTATTGCATAGATGGAGATTGAACCTGCGCGAATATTTTTGGATAAACAGGGTTTATCAACAAAGACTTTGAAGAGTAAACGCCGTGTACGTTCAAATTTGTTTTTTCATATATTATTATTACTATTATTATTTATCTGATAACGTATAAAAACTTTCCCTCGCTTGATCTTGTCCTCTTCTTGGTAAGCAGAATTCAGACACATTCTTTAGGGGTCTTCTTTCCAATGTTTAGTTCAAGCCGCTGTCTTCATATCGTCCCGCAAAAAACAACAACAAATTACCACAACGAAGGAAGATTTTACTTGCGGAGGGAAAATGGTGGTGGTCATATATTTAAGGATGCGTGAAAAATAAAGAAAATAAACAGAGAGAGATATAGATAGATATATAGAGAGAAAGATTGAGATATATGTATATAGAATAAGAGTAATATAGAGATAGATCGATATAGAGATAGGTAAATGTAGAAAGCGCTACAAGGAAAAGCTTTACCTCATAAGTCCTTGCAAATATACAAAGGGAGATCGATAGAGAGATAGAGATACAGAGAGACAAAGATAGAGAAAGATATAGCGATATAAAGAGAGACATAGAGAGAGAAACAGAGAGATAGAGACAGAATTACATAGCAAGAAACACAAAGCGAGAGAAACATAGCAAGGTAGACATAACAAGAGAGACAGAGAGAGAGACGCACTGAGAGATAGATCGAGACTCATCGATATAGAGTCATCAAAAAAGATATCACGAGCAAGACCTCGAGAGAGAGACATTGATAGAGAGACATAGATTCACAAAGAGTAACAAGGAAAAGTAGAACCTCAAAGGACATTGCTCACCATACCGTGGAGGTACTATTTTTGGTAGACGCTATCATAGATAAAGGCTCTCTCCTCCCACCGCTCTCACTCGCCTCTGCGGACCAGAAAGCACAAAAGATACCTGAATGTGGTGTGAAAAAGAACAGAATTGGGAAATTTTTATAGAAAAGTTGAAACCTATCTTCTGTTCTATAAACTAGGATCTATACAAAGGTGGTACCATCTAGGTCAAGGTATACATTATCTCGTAAAGTAGAGATTTAAACTATTCGACTGACGAACTGTTGACACTTGTAGGATAGATCGATCCATGTTCCGCAGATTTTCTAATAGAAGTTGCCCGAAACTGCGGTACTTCCTCGTTGTAACCTTTGTTAGGTGTATCATTTGCATTCAACATGAACAGCCCCTTGTGATCTACGTTTGTAACTCCTAGTATTATCTTGAAAGTTTCAATCAGGCGGTCTCTTACCAGTGCCTGTGTAGGTAGAACATCTTAAATTCTCGTAGCCAAAGCTGATAACTTTTATGTCTAAGCAAAGAGATAAATTTAGTTGCCCAAGCCTGTATCCTTTCCAGCTATTCATTATACTTCCACAGAGTGGGGGATCAGACTTCAACGGGGTATTCAAGGTGTGACATGACTAGAGAGTTGTATAAGACGAGAACACACAGCATATCTCAGAAGCGAACATGTCTCTTTATGTAAGCCAGCATTCTCTAGCCCCGCTTTTCTTTTCGGAGTCACTGGTGGAAAAACTTCAATCACTGTTAATTAGCACGCCTAAATCTTTCTCAAGGTCAGTTATATCTAGCTGTTTGCCTCGCAAGGAATAGCTATCTCCCCGAGTCAGCATGGCCTATGTGAATTAACTTGCATTTGTCAAGGTTAAATGGCATTTGACATCTCTAAGACAATTAATCTATCCTGTAAAAGCTATTTTGCAGGCGTTTCACTCCTTCTGGCAAGCTCTCACTACTTCCTATCTTGCTATCGTCGGCGAACTTGGCTATCAAACATAGTAGTCACTCATCTATGTCATTAATGCAGACGATGAACAATAGAGGCCATATAACATGGCCCAGGAGCACTCCACTACTGACTAGCGCTATCAATCAACTTTGTTAGAAAAGCTCCTTCAATCATTTTAGATTGCTTAAAAAAAGTCAATTATACCTTCTCCTCTCGTGATTGTGAGAAGAGTTCCTTTCGAGGGTTTGATGAAGAGTTTAGTTAGCTATAACATTGCCTTCTTAACCGCATATATATATATATATATATATATATATATATATATATATATATATATATATATATACACATAATACTCAAATATAAACACAAATATACACATATATACATACATACATACATATATATATATATATATATATAATTACATATGGTTATTCATAACATTACAAAAATATACCAAAACATAATTACTAAACTCGATAGACGTACAAATTCAGTTCAATTTAATTATTGTTTTGAGATTAGGAATTTCTAGAGAATTCATATTTATCGATTGGTATCCTCCGTTGCAAGAACGAAATGGATTCTGGCATAAATCGCACCCTTATCATTTCCAAATAGATCTTCAATGTTATAGTATTTCTCGGCTATTATTTTCGCGTCATCCAGTGTTCTGGAATAATCTCCTAGGTAACTCTTGATGGGAATTATGCAAGGGCTAAGTAAATCTCTACAGGCCGACTAAGATAGTACTCACCCAGAATGCCTTGAAAGAAATCTAGTAGATTTGTGAGAGGCGATCGATTCCTGCGAATACCGTGTTGGGAATCCAGAATCAAGATGTATGTTTCATAGAGATACACAGAGGTATAGAGAATTACAGAGAGAAATATATAGAGATAGGAGATAAGAGATAAGAGATAGGAGATAGGAGATAGATATAAAGATAGATAAAGATATAGAGAAAGATATAGAGAGAGTGATAGAGATAAAGAAATAAAGATAGATAAAGAAAGATTGATAGAGCTAAAAAACTAAAGAGAGATAAAGAAATAGTGATAGAGAAACATAAAACTACAGGACGACTTAAACAATGACTATAAAAGAATCTAAGGGCCGCTTAAGGCCAGTTCGCTTACAGATAGTATTAAACTACTACTCTCTACTGTTAGTGTATCATGCTTGTTTTAAGATGGTGTTTTTTAACTATTTCAATTCCTCTGGTACGTATTTATCTACATGGGTACCATTTGGCGTTTTTAACATGCTTTTTTAACTATTTCAATTCTTTGGTTTGCTCATTCATTTTATAGTTTTTTAAGATGGTTTTGGTATAACCCATCAGGCCTGGGTGCTTTCAATTTTTTCATTTTATTAATATACGTGAGAATCTCCCCTTCATTTATACTTATGGCGGATAGGATGTTTTGTCTTTCAAGATTTTTTCCTCGCCTACTGTTGCTAATTGTGTCAACTCATCCACAATAAATACGCTCGTGAAGTGCTCTTTAATATTTTAGCAATTTGTTCTAGGAAGTCCGTCATAACACCCTATTTACTTCTGATCAAACAAAATAAACCTTTAATGGGCATTCTTATGTTTACGTAACTTAAAACCGTTTCGGTTCTTGCTTCGAATTTGAGGCAATATCTTTTTCATATCTCAGCTTAGCTTCCTTAACGCCCGCTTTACAAGTCTTCAATAGTGTACGTATCTTTCCCGATTTGTCTTCGTTTCATTTTTTTTAAACTTTGATAGTCTTTATTGCACAAACGAATTAATTTTTTTATTAAAGGGGTAACTCACGGTGCTCTCTTTGACCTCCCGCTCTTTCGGCGTGCGTATTTAACTAACTCGGAATCCACAGTAAGCAAAGTTTGCTGTACCTCCGAGTCCATGCCCTGTACTGTCCTATTATAAAAAAACATCTTTCCTAGTTTATCCTTCTAATCCAGTCACAAAAGGTTTCAAATTGCAATTCTTATATCTTGTGATTAGTTGTGTGCTCTCTTTTTCCTCTACGCTTGTATTAATCTCGAACCTAATTACATTTTCGTGACTCGTCGTCAAATGCTCCCCAACGCAAACATTTACTACCAAAGTCTCTTCTGTTGAGATTATTAATTCAAGTATATTTTGATCACGCGTAGGTTTCTCTATGTTTTGGATAAGAGAAGTATCCTGAAAGAAGTTAACTAATTTCTCTCCAACTTTATTCAGAGCATAGTTTGTATAGTTAACGTTAGGGATATTGAAATCACTACAAATTATTGTTTTTCCTTTTCTCACCACAGATGAAAGAGACTCAAAGAGTAGCACGTCCTCTGATTCTATTTGTGATGGGAGCGATAAGTAACGGCTAAGTTAATTTTATTATTTTTAGCACATTCGAGCTCAATTAGAAGAACCTCGCTCTTCATACTTACGGTTGTTGTGGCAATCGTTAATTCATTTATTTCCACTTTTACGTAACTTAAATCTCCACTGCCTCTCCCAATTAGACAGGGCATAATAAATTGCGCAATAAAGGCTCTAGAAACTGTACAGTGGCGGAAGAGCGTAGGGAGAACTACACTAGGGGACTCCCTCAAAGTTCTTCTGTTCAATGCGAGGTCAATCAGGAATAAGTTTCTTGAGCTCCGTGGCCTCGTAGTAACAGAGGAACCTGAGATGGTGGCCATAACGGAGTCGTGGATAAAAACCTCAAGCCGAGATTTTGAAGGTGAATTCACGATTCCCGGTTACCAGCTCTTCCTGAAAGATAGGCCAGACAGAGAGGGTGGCGGTGTGATGTTGTATGTCAAGGATACTCTCAACTCGACGGATTGCAACATCATATCCGACCATGAACTACTAGGTGTTGACCTAGAGATAGGTCCTGCCAAATACAGGACCCTGGTGCTTTATAGACCTCCTGCCCAACTCGTTGAAAAGGACAGAGATCTGTACCAGCTACTAGGAGAACTTGTCGAAGACAGAGTGTGTATCGTCATGGGTGATTTCAACACACAAGTTGACTGGGAAACCAGAGAACCCTGTGGCGCGAACGCACTACTCCTGGAGTTCACGAACAACGAGTTCCTCACTCAATGGGTGAGAGAGCCAACGAGGGGAGACAATTTCCTTGACTTGGTTTTCACCTCTGAAGATGACACCGTTGAGGACCTCTCTGTTGGCGAAGAGCTCGGTGGCAGTGACCACCGACTAATTAGATTTGTAGTCAAAGTCCCCAAGGCAGAGCCTGCAACTAGTAAATCAAGGAAACTGGATTTGAGAAGAGCAGACTTTGCAGGTCTACGCGCGGGACTGACTGACGCGAGGCTAGAAGAGTGCGATGCTGTTGAAGACTCTTGGAACAGTTTCAAAACCACATTCATGAGTCTTCAATCGCGTTTTATTCCTCTGAAATGCCCCCGTCGGTCTTCTGTTCAACCAAAGTGGTTTAATCAAGAAATCGGGCAACTGCTTAGGGAGAAGAGAAATGTGTACCGGCAATTGAAGATCTCGGGTGACTTTGACGAATACCGGAGGCTAGCCAGGAGAGTGAAGTCCAGTATAAGGGCGGCTAAGCGGTCTGAGGAACTCCGAGTGGCGAGACTCTGTAAAGAGAATCCCAAGGAGTTTTTTGGATATGTGAACAGCCGTAAACCAATCCGTCGAACGATTGGCCCTTTGAGGAATGAGGAGGGGACATTAAAGCATTCAGATGCAGAAAATGCCAACCTCCTCAACGACTACTTCTCTTCAGTGTTTACTGAAGAGTGTGGTCCCATTCCCCAGCCGACGGATTTCTACTCGGGGGAAAAGCTCGAGGCAATGGACTTCACCGAAGGAGAAATAAAGAAAAAGATCGCTGACCTAAAGACGAAAAAGTCCCCTGGACCGGACGGGTTTCTACCTAAAGTGTTGAAGGAAGTGTGCGATGAAGTATCACGACATCTGTGCGCTATCTTTAACATGTCAATCCGGACCAAATGCGTTCCTAGAGACTGGCGTGAGGCGGAGGTGACTCATATCTTCAAGAAAGGAGACCGTTGCCAACCGTCGAACTACCGACCTATCAGTCTGACTTCGATAGTCGGTAAACTCATTGAAAGCATCATGGTGGACAAAGTGACGTCGTATTTAGAGTCAAACCTGCTACTGAGGAGTTCCCAGCACGGCTTCCGAAGGCAACGGTCATGCCTGACGAACCTTGTAGAATTCTTCCACTTCGTTTTCAGTGAGCACGATCGGGACAAGGCGGTGGATGTGGTCTACCTAGACTTTCAGAAAGCCTTTGATAAGGTACCACACCGCCGCCTTCTCCGGAAAGTGCGAGCGCTTGGCATAGACGGAAAGGTAGCCGGCTGGATCGAGAACTGGCTAAGTGGCAGACGGCAACGAATGGTGGTAAATGGACAGTCTTCTGAGTGGGTGCCCGTTACTAGCGGGGTGCCTCAAGGTTCTGTCCTGGGACCACTACTATTCATCATCCACGTCAACGACATGGACGGTGACATGGTTGCCAAGATTTCCAAATTTGCCGACGATACCAAGCTTGGTATGAACGTTGCAAAGGATGGAAATACTGCCCGCCTGCAGGAAGATCTTGGGAAGTGGTGGGACACGTGGCAAATGCCTTTTAACGTGGGCAAATGCAAAGTGATGTATATCGGCCACAGAAACCCCCAATCTCAGTATATCCTTAAGGGCGCTGCTCTTGAATTGAGTGACACTGAGAAGGACTTGGGTGTTACTATTACTAGTGACCTCAAGTTCTCGAAACAGTGCATTGAGGCGGAGAAAAAGGCCCAAAGGATGCTAGGCTATATTAAGCGCCAGTTTGGTTATCGAAACCAGGAGATTGTACTGTGCCTGTACAACTCACTTGTCTGACCGCACCTGGAGTATGCCGTACAATTTTGGAGTCCTTCATTGCGAAAGGACATCGCGAGATTGGAACGCGTACAAGCCAGGGCAACCAAGCTGATTCCCTCTATCCGACATAAAAGTTATGGGGATAGACTAAGGGAATTAGATCTGTTCTCGCTGGAAACCCGTAGACAGCGTGGTCAGCTCATCGAAGTTTTCAAAATACTTCGAGGGTTCGACAATGTTGACTATCGGGATATTTTCACACTGAGTGAGAACAGAACGCGCAATCACGGCTTCAAACTTGAACTGAAGCGTTACAACCGCAATCTGTGTGGAAAGTTTTTCACTTACAGTATCTGCGGTATGTGGAACGCACTTCCAGTGGAAGTTGTGGAGAGTGAATCTGTTGACCAGTTCAAGTCAAGACTAGACAAAGTCTTGAAAAGTGGCCGTTTAGGGACGCAAAACAATTGAGCAGCCTTGTGCCCGCTCAATTGCTACTCCAAAAGGTACCCTCTTTGAATGGACCGTAAGGTCTCCTAGGGTACCTTCTTTCCTTGTTGTTACTCCTTGTTGTTACTTGTCTATCTATGTCCTTACGCAGTGTAGGGGATGAGAAATGAACGCCGTACTCTAGGTGAGATCTGACTAGAGAGTTGTAGAATTTGAGGACAATCTCCTTGTATCGGAAGCGAAATTGACTCTTTATGTATCTCAGGAAAGAGTAAGAGAGAAAGAGACATTTAATGAAAAAAAGAGACATAGATAGAGAGATAGAGAAAGAGACAGACAGAGAGGCCTAGAGAGAGAGAGAGACATGTTAAAATAAGTTACAATAGAAGAAAAGTAAGTTCTTTAAGAGACCATTCGCTCAATTACAATAGAAGTACTTATTATGTGATTCTAAATATATTCAATAATACGTAGAGGGCTTAGTATAATAAAAATAAAGTCTCTCCACATCCACCTCTCCCACCCGTTTCTTGGCACAACCAGTAAATTTTAACAGGCAAGATAGCAGGAATATATTAATATAAACATAGGAAATAATGACATCCTTCTATCTATACTTAGATCATGGTTTCTTTTCTTTTTTTATCAACATACAATGATTTTTCACTTATCGAAAAATTTTATTACTAAGCCCAGTCATATTTTAAAAACATGACATTAATATCTATACAATAGCTTCTTAATATATTGCAAGAGATATTAATAATATTAATGACAATAATAATGATATCTTACTTATCAAAAGCTCTTGTCAAAGAGAGAGAGAGAGAGAGAGAGAGAGAGAGAGAGAGAGAGAGAGAGAGAGAGAGAGAGAGAGACATTAAAGAAAAGATATTGAGACGAATAAAATGATAGATAAAGAGAAATAAAGAGTCCCAAGGAATAGTAGAACCTCAAAGGGCATTGCGGACCATACCGAGGAGGTAGCAAGAGAAAAATCATAATATAGCTGAAACCTATTTAACTTACTTTTATAATCTACTTGACTATAATTTCTATTCATATCCATGGATTACATCATCCATTCGCGATTTGAACTGTTCTATTAGGTGGGGGAATAAGTTTTGCGTTTCTTTTAATGTTGTGTTGATTTGAGTTTTGTTGACGTGATTTGTGTACATATTGAGAAACAATAATAAATAATGAGAGCAAAATTTGCAAAGGTTAGGCTACGACTCTTAACAGCGAAGACTATTAGGCTTTTGCTTAGGCTACGTGTTGAAGTTGAGTAATAAGTCATTGCGGTTTATTTAAAAGTTATGTTAATTTAATTTTTGCTCTGTACCCTCAAAATGGAATGTCAAGTTGAAAGAAAGGCGCATTTTTGACACTTGTTGTTATCCATTTTCAATCGAGACGGGAGCAATGCAAACGCAGCCAAAGATTGTCGCTATATTTGTGCTGTGTACGGAGAAAATGCTTGATCAGAAAGGACAGCTCAATGGTGGTTTCCACGTTTCAAAAACGTTCATTTCAATCTTAATGAAGAAGAACTTTCTGGTCGCCCCATTAAGTTGGATGAAGATCAATTGAACGACCTTATTTATGAAAATCCTCGTCAATCAACTAGAGAATTGGCTGTAAAATTGGCGTGTGATCAGAAATCTTCAGTGAATCACCTTTATTCGATAAGGAAAGTTCAAAAACTTGGTGCATGGGTTCCACACGCTTTGAGTGAAAGCAACAAACTTCAACGCTCCACAATTGCCGCAGGTTTGCTTGCTCGTCACAAGGCTACAGAGTTCTTCACCGCATCATCACTGGCGATGAAAAGTGGTGTGTTTATGTCAACATGAACCATCGAAAACAATGGCTTAGTCTCAATAAAAAAACACTTCCGCGATTAAAGCAAGGACTTCATCCACAAAAGACGATGCTGTGTCTGTGGTGGGATTGTGAAGGCATCATTCTTTATGAGCTCCTTGCGAACAATGAGATTGTTAATGCAGAGCTCTTCGTTCAACAAATGTATCGACTCGCCAAAACTATTCGTGAAAAGCGACCTCATCGTCTTTATGGAGTCCTTCTGCAACACGACAATGCTCGTCCTCACATTTTAAATATGGCCAAAAAACACCATCCAAACGCTTAATTGGGAAATCCTTTCGCATCCTCCATATTTGCCACACTTGGCTCTATCGGATTTCTATCTGTTCCGATCGCTCTTCAACAATTTGCGCTGCGTTTCGTTCAATACTGATGTGGAATTAAGAAACTGGTTAGACGAATTCTTCAAGTCAAAATCCAAAGATTTCTTTTGCAGAGGCATCGAAAAACTAGTTGAACGTTTGGAAGGAGTCGTAAATAACAACGGAAAATACATCATTAATAAAATTGCATATTGTTATCAATTAGAAATGAATTTTTCTAAAATTGTTAATGGTAATGGATAAATTTGATAAAACCGCAAGAACTCATTCCTCAACTTAATACACATGAACTATTCTCCACCTCAACCGGAAGATTGTTCCATGTACCGCAGATCTGATACGAACAGTAGTTCTCGCAAATACTAGCCTGGAATGGGGGCAAATCTAGCTTGTAACCATGGCTACGAGTCGGATTTGTGTTCAACGTTAACATCCTTCTTTAGTCCACGTTTTTGACATCCCTTAAAATCTTGAAGGCCTCTATTAGCTGGCCTGGTAATTGGCGGGTCTCCAGATGGAAAAGCCCCAATTCGGGAAGAAGCTGTCACTGATAACCTTTGTGTCCATGTGAAGGAATTAACTTGGTCGCCCTAGCCTGGACCCCTTCTAGTCTATCTGTGTCCTTACGCAGTGTAGGGGATAAGAATTGAACAACGTACTCTAGGTGAGATCTGACTAGAGAGTTGTACAATTTGAGGACAATCTCCTTGTATCGGAAGCGAAATTGACTCTTTATGTATCTCAGTAGTCTTTGTGTCTTTTTTTCTACGTCGGCACACTGCCTGGAAAAGTTTAGGTCTTTGCTGATTTGCACACCCAAGTCATTTTCCAGGTCAGTCTACTCCAGACCTCTACCTAACGAGTGTCACTCTTCTCGAGGATTGTCAATGCCAATGTGCACCACCTTTCAATTGTCAAGTTTTAATGTCATCTGCCAAGACTCGGACCACTCTCCTAACTTCTAAAGGCTGTTTTGCATTCTTTTCCCGCCTTTGCGTGAACTCACGTTGCCTTCTAGTTTTATATCATCATTGTACTTGAAAATAGAGAAAAGCAACTCATGGTATATATCATTTATATAGATGAAGAACATGAGGGGACCGAGACGGAAGCCTGGTGAACCCCACTACTCATGGTGGCCCATCTGGAGGCTACCCCGTTTATTGCACTCATTGTCGCCTGCCTGACAACCAGTTCTCATTCCAGTCGGTCACCGTACCGATGATGCCAACCGCACGAACTTTGCTCATCAACCTGCGGTGTGGCAGATTATCAAAGGCCTTTTGAAAATCCTGGTATAAGATGTCCACAGACCGTCTACGCTCACACTCACCGAGAATGCCGGGAAAGAATTCTGGTAGATTTGTGAAACACGATCAAATACTGCAAAACCCGTATTGGTAATTCAAGATAAAGTTGTTTGTTTCTTGGTGGTTTACTATTTTTTATGTTATTAAGCCGTTTAAAATTTTGCGCACAAGAGAGGACAAATGTATAGGCTGGTAGTTATGCCAGTTTTCGACCTCTCCCTAGTTGAATATTAGGATCACGACAGTCATCCTCCATTCATCTGGTACTTTCCTGTTTCAAGCGATCCGTTAAAGATCGCCGTAAGTTTTGGAGTAACCTTACTGCTCACCTACCGAAGGACACTAGTGAGAAAGCAATCTGTATCTGGAGACTTGTACGCGTTCATGTTCTTTATTCTAGCCTCCACTTCCGCATCGTCTAATATTATCTCGCTTAGATTTTTGCCTTCATTGAGATACACTCTCGGCCTCGGGGTGGTACCGTATTCTTCCCTTGTAAACACAAAGCTGAAGTAGTCGTTCAACACGTTTGCGATAGCCAGATTCGACTCCTACAACACAACTTCATCTCTTAAAAACTTAGGCACTGGCGAACTGGTTTGTATCTATTTATGTACAGGAAAAATTCCTTTAAGGTCTCTTTGCAGAGGGACGCTACTCGCAGTTGTTCGTTGTGGTTTGCTTGGTGTATCAGTTTTTTAAACAGTTGATATTTTTTTGTGCTGCATAAGATTTTTGTTAACACTACTTCTCCAAGTTACGTAGCTCTCTTTTCTCTTACGAATTGCTGAGGCAATGCCGCGATTGAACAAATTCGGTTAAAAAGATTTTTCATTCACCTCTTTTGGGGGAACAAACGTTGACCGATGATTCATAAAGCGATCTTTGAATCTTAGCTTGATGGCTGAGGTACTTTCACCATTTGCAGGTTCTAGTCGACATATTGCATCTCGTAGATGATTTAAGTTCCCACAGCGGTAATCGGGTTTGTACGCAGTAACGCGATGAGGACTGCCATAGAGCGTTGGTATGGTGAATAAGACTGTTCGGTAATCACTACCACCCAGAATTTAACCCACGTTCAGTCCAGACACCACGTCATCATCGGTGGTGAACTTTAAGTCCAACACGTCCTCACCTCTCATCGGCTCTTCGACCCATGGTCAAATAGTTATTGTCAGCGAAGTCGATGATTCTTTTCCCCTCCCCTTTAAACAATCTATCATCCCAATGAACTCCTTGGCAGTTAAAATCATCCCTAATCAGAATTGTTGATTATCTACCAACTTGGCAATTTCAGCAAGTTGGTATGGGAAGCGGCCAAGATTATCGTCTACTTGTAGGAACTCGTAGACAATTCGAACATTGCATTCAGCCACGGGAAAGCAGTTACGGGCGTATAAAAATAACCGCCACCTACTCTTTTGGGTTTATCGCGGTGAAACATCGTGTAACCTGGAATTATATACTCGCCCTCGAAATCTCGATTGTCATTGCGAAGCCAGGTTTCTACGATGGCAACTAGGTCTATTCGGGTGTCACCAGACAATTCAGACCAAAAGGTCATCCAATTGTTTTGTAAAGACATGGCGTTGAAGAGTAGTCATTTAAGGGAATGCGGGCTATTCCACACGTTCCATACCCTTGCGCACTTCCCTGCGGTACGGTCGAGTCTTTAAACCATGATGCGGGCACACCCCATCGAGCGACACCTGAGTTGCAAAAACCTGCCCTGTGGGAACCCGGATTTTATTCGCCACTAGAAGGCTCCGTACTCCCAGCTAGTTTGAGATAAAGCTTGTTTGCCAGAAACGAGTGCACTGACGTTTATCTTCCTAACCTCTAACCCTGCCCTCCTCTCATGGAAGCCCGGTTCTTCCTCGGCGGCTGAGTTCTCCTTACTTCTTTCGACTCGAGGTGAGTTGGGTTCGCCAGTGACGGGGAACTCCACGCCTACTCCTTCCGATTCTAACAATGTTCTATTTCTCAGGCGTTCAAAAGGAATGCCCTTGTCGCCCTCATCAGCGAGAAGGTGTTCTGTTCGATCAGCTCGGCTAGAGCCCTCATATCTCAGGGACTGAGCGTACAGGTCGTCGCATCCCAAGAACCGATCGAACGGATCCAGGAATTTGACCCCTATCATTGCACATAGGTGCCGAAATCTCCCATCGCTATCCATAACCGATCCAAGTGTAGCTCTCTAGGCCTCGGGCTTGAGAGACCCCCAGCACAATGCTTTGTACTTACGTATTCGACAGCAGCCCAAATGGGTTTAGATTCGTTGCTTTTCCTTTCGTAGTCGAGAAGCCCGACATACTTTTCACTTCTGTGTCCCCTAAAGGGTGTCGCCGATTTGCCTGTGGCTGCTGCAGCAACTCACTATCCCTGACCTTTTTTCGTTTTTCTTTTCCTTTTCTTTTTGCTTGAGTAAGGCCCACCGGAGGTTGAAACCCAGTTTCCACTACCTGTACCCCAAGACAAAGTAGCTTTTTCCGCCTCAGTGCCCCCAGGGATGTCGTTGATTCATCTGTGTTTGCTTCAGCAACACCCCTTCCTATTATTTCCTTGTTTCTTCTCTTTTTCTTGACGCTTACAGGAGACCCACCAGAAATTGCAACTTGCTTTCCTGCACCTAAACAGTCAGACAAGGTGGTGGTTCTTTCACCTATGTCAGACTGCTATGTGTTCCTGTCAGGAGAGGTGGACGAAGCTACAACGTCAGCATAACTGCGGTTGGCTTCGAAGTTTCTCCAACCATTGCCCATGGTGTTCCTCAAGAGATTTTTTTCAGGGCAAGCAGCAATGAGGATAGGGTCCACCACCGCACTTAGACCGTTTTTCGCTTCTTCTTTGTTCATATCTCCCTCCTCAGACCAGGCTGTATAAATCCTTCCCTGTTCAGATCTCTTATAATTATATCTCCCCCCCTATCTACCTCTGTTTCTCTCCTACAGTCCGTCGTACTTCTATACGTGGAAGTCGCTGTCCTCGGTACTTAGTTAAGGAGTCTAACCTCTTTCTAGAGTTGACTTATTTAGTTTTTCCCTAGTGGCAACTCTCGGAGGCAATTTCCTTCTAAGTAACCCATGTCATCCCTTACAACAATTATGTTGCGATGATGTTGTTGCTCCACATCCCTGAGTTTCCTGAACATTTCTAACTAAACCTGACAGAAGATACAAATGCTTTCTCGAGTGATATCTTTAAAATTTCCTTATCTAAAATATATGCATCAACAAGTACCTGTGCACTTACGGCATTGCACTTTCAATTTCGGTTTACCTGGCATATTGCTCCCAAGAATGTGTATGTGTGTGAAATGTATTCCTGCCGAAAGAAATGCCCTCCACCTATGGAACTGTGTGAGGGACGTGTATTTATGATTTGTGACTATGATGTGGGTAGAAAAGGAGAAGGGATGAGCGGAAATGTATGTGTGAGTGTGCAATTCATATTGCTCTTAGTTATGTGACTGGATAAGGGGTCTGTGTTACTGTGATGTGTGTGCTTAAGATTGGTAGAAAAGGAGAAGAGTTGAGAGGAAATGTATGTGTGTGCGTGTGTAATTCGTATTTCTTTTGTGTGACTGTGTAAGCGATGGATTTTTGTGATGTGTTCGTACAATAAAAATACAGAGGTTGGAGTTGCTTCCAAATTTTTGAGATGCAATGTCGCGTAAACAGGATGTAGGGTCATAGAACTGTCAAATTTAGAGAAGCGACACTGAAAACTACACATAACACAGTGTAAAATGAAATAATAGGAATGAATTTAATTTAATTGTAAAAAGAAGTAAGAGAAAAATTTAGAAAAAACAAGAATAATAATAATAATAAATAAAGAGAAACTTAGCTGTGTTTAGTTCTGTTCTGTTTACTGCAATTATTAGTTTAAAACACTCGGCGTGTCAATGGAAATCTCTACACAAAAACAAATAACCAAACGTTAGAGAAAATAATGATGTACTAGACAGTTACTATTAAAACAATATAAACCCCAGACACAGGTACTGCTAAAGAAATATAAATAACAAGATACAGGCATGTAAAATAAAGAATAAATTTCAAGCGGAGAGCGACGAGTGGACACGTCCGATCGCCACGAGATTTCGGGAGAGACATAGAGAGAGAGAGATAGAGAAAGAGAGAAAAAAGAATGACATGAAACAGAAACATAGCAAAAGACAGAGATATACAGACAGATAAAGAGAGACAGTGAGGTTAGAGGGAGATACAGAGATAGTGAGATAAGAGAGATAGTGCGATTATGGAGAGATAGTAGATTAGAGATAGAGTGAGATAAGAGAGAGATAGTGAGATTAGAGAGATATAGTGAGATTGGAGAGATATATAGAGATAGAGAAAGGGAGATAGAGGCAAAGTGTGGGTGGTCAATTGTGACGAGTTAAAAAAGATTGGGATATGATGGAAACACCCAACTGGACGCCGACCTTCATTGACTATCATTCACAGCACCTAAAATTTAAAAATAGGATGACTAATGCAAACTAAGTCTATAAATCTTTAAATCGCTATTTTGGGTGGATATTTTCTCCCGAAAGAGGTCAAGGGTACGATTCTTGTTATCACCCACCAAAAAAAGTAATAATGAAAGAAAATATATCCTAAAATCCTCCTCAATTTCAACATGCTAATATTGTTTCTAATCTTTATTGCTTACTTCTTACCTATGTATTTGCCTAATTCCACAACTTAAAGATTAAAATTTGCTCATAACTTAACAATTAAGTCTTCCTTAAACCCCTTTTTTCATCGTCACATCCGTTCTAGAAGAATATTTCAGTCAATAGGAATTCCAAAATTCATTTTGTAGCGAGTCTTGATATTTTCTCTTAAATTCCCAAATGTCAGCGGCAGGAATAAGATACGCTGTGGCTAAAAATTATGGGTTCTCCATGGAGGCAATAAAACATCGCTCACGGAACTGTACGTCAAGACCAAGAAAAAATATATGCGATTTTCTATTGTTACATACTACACAATACAACTGGTTTCATTTGGCTATCTTCACTGTTGAAATCCAGAACATATTCAGAAAATTGAAGAATTATAGTGCGATGTTCAAGAGAGATAATAGCTCGTTCCGAATTATTCCCTCTGGCTCCAAGGCGAGGTAATTGGGAATGATAGGAGCTACTGAACAAAAGTAAAAAAATAACAGTGGAAATTCTTTTTGAAATCCGAGCAACGGAAAAGATTAGACAAATTGACCCAGAATGAAATCAACCAGAAATCAATAGAAATGTGATTGACAGAATCATTTCATTGAATGAACGAAATCTTATGTTTACGTTATTCGCGATTGGATATATAATGTTAATTTATTAGAAGTAAAAGAGTATTTTTTTTATTCTTAAAATAACCTAAACAAAGTTCAGCATCTAGATAACAAATTTTAAAAACTTGAACGCAATGACACTTGTGAAATGAGGAAGTGTAAGCGTTGAAAGCTACCTTTAGGGAGTATCCAAAGGAAGACATGGATCACTATAATCATAGAAGGCACGGAAATATTATACACAGGCTCTTATTGTCTAACATACGCAAGATTTCGAGCATAGAACTAGTCCTTACAAGGAAGACACTTAGGTGACTTGAACTTGAACTTGAACTCAAAAGGATTCTAACATGAATATGATAACGACTAGAGATAAAAGAAAAGTGCTGATTAATTTTCGATAAATGCTTGTGTCAACAAGCAGACCCTCTCTAACACAAGGAAGAATAGCTAGGAGAACGCCAATATTATTTCACTAGATCAATATCCTCTCCCTCTTGTTAAGATTACTCATTTTGGGAAAAATAATAGAATCACCTCTACCAAGCACAGAAACGCATTATGACCCAGAGTAACTTAGGCACAGCATTTATAAAACATAATAAAAACCGCAATTAAGTAAAAGAAATGAGCTACTTAAGAAGGGCAATCTGACATAAGGTATACTCAGCACTGAAATTAATGGGGCAATTTCAAAGACCGATATGACACTAAAATTCCTTTAATATTTTCTATAAATCAAAGATATTCACCAATTTAAAAGAAAAGCCAAGTTTATAATCATAATATGTAGCTTCTAAACATTTAATACCCTTTTTAAAACGCTAAAACACGGAAGAAAAACAAAAGAGATTTTTGTATTCAAGCCTTAACCAAAGCAATACCAACTCAGTTAAACGCAAATTTAAAAGAAATAGAAATAACCTGAAAATTTTTAGAGGATAAAATTAAAAAATATATATCCTCTATAGACGTATATGGAAAGGAAAAAGAAACGTACCAATAAATGTGTTTGTTTAATAAGTTTTAAGCCACAACGAATTGAAATTTTAGGAATTAATAAAACTAATATTGCAACATGTAACGTGCGCAAAGAGAACTAATATGGAGAGTAATACTATGTAATGCTATTTCCATTCATTTAACTAGATGAAATCCATTGAGAGCATCTACCATAGAAAACCTACGAAATCAGTTGCGTCATTATTGTATGTATTTGAAATATGAATTATAAGAATTACGAAGATATACAATTAGTCACCTTTTGAGTGTCTGAAATGTAATTAAGCTTAGATAAGGAGTGCATAGTAAAGACTTAGGATTATATAGGTAAGGATATAGAGTATGGGTTAGGAATGAAGGAAATGGCACACTATGTTTACCCCGTTCCCTCATCTCTCTAATCATGCAAACGACTTACGATAGCCTATTTGCTGGTCATTCTAGGTACATGAAGACCGCTCAGAGGATCTTCAAATATTTTTATTGGCCTGTCGCGACCGAAGAAATTCTTCGATATTGTTGTTCGTGTGACATTTGCCAAAAGACGGCCATGTAATGAAGAATCAGACCTGTGCCCTTGCAGAAGGGACCACTAATCTCTGAACCCTTCCTCCGAGGAGCTATTGACCTAATCGGACCGATCCACCCCCGTCGAGCGAAGGCCATATTTACGTTTTAAGGCTGGTCTACTTTGCTACTTGATTTCCCGAGGCTGTACCACTCAAGAAAATCAATAGCATCTCCTGAGCCGAAGCCCTTATTTCCATTTTTTGCGGTATGGGCCACCCCGAAGAAATCCTTTCGGATCGTGGTCGTAAATTCACCTTCGAATTAATGGAGTACGTGTGTAAATTATTGATGATCAAGTACTTGTTTACCACTCCTTTTCAGCCAAGAGGGAATGTAATGTGCCAAATGCTAAATGGAAGCCTCAAGGCCATTCTCAGGAAGAAATTCCCTATCATACTTTGGAATTCGCCCCCGTTGAACTTTAATATGGTACAAACGTCAGAGGCCAACTAAGTATCATAAAAGAACTTTATTCTAAAAAGAAATTGGATCAAAATATCCAGACTTCTTACTCGTATCTACTAGATTTAAGAAAGAAGCTGGAAAAGTGCGCGAAATTGAGTCTAAAAACGCCTATGTCAATTTTGACAAGTCTAAGACATATTTTGATTGCAAGTCCAAAGAAAGGAAATTTAACCCAGCAGAAAAAGTTTTACTTCTCCTCCCACGGACAACAACAAAAGATTGAGCCAGTGGAAGGACCCCTACCCCATAATCGAGAAGCGTGGCCCCGTCGATTGCCTTGTTGAAACCCCCTCGGAAAGAAATCTCTTCCAATATTAATATGCTCAAGCGGTACCCCGGCGCGCGAGCATAAAACAGATAGTTGCAATCTACGAAGAATCCCCCATGGAATCTGGCTACCCGCTGGACCCCTTTTTCGTAATCCAAGTCGCCCTCGTGGAACAAGACAAGGAATACCCGTTGCATGTCTTGCCCGACCTCTAATAATTCCCCGCCTGCGAAAATAAAGATATGCGACCAGTTGCCATCTCTTCAAAAGGATCAACTGCAAGTGCTCTTGAGTCGTTTTGCTGACGTCATCACCGATATCCCCGGTTAAGTTACCAACTTTAAGCACAATATACAACTCACCACCCTGGAACCTATCTTTTCTAAGCCCTACCCCATCCCTATACACCACCGAGAAGCATTCAATAACGAAGTGGATAAACTTCTAAGGTTGCAGATCATAGAACCTTGGAAGTAAAGCTACTGTTCCCCGGTTGTTATGGTAAAGAAGGCCGATGGTTCTTATCGAATGTGCATTGATTTTAGAAAGCTAAATTAGGTTATCGTATCCGCTGGCAAACCAATCCCCCCCATATATCAGAACCTCCACGTTTTTGAAAAGGCCAAGTTCATCTCCGAGTTAGATTATTGCAAGGCCTATTATCAAACCCCACTGAGGGAGTGGGTGAAGAAGTTTACTACTTTTCCCAGTGAGAAGGGCTTTATGAGGTTCTGGCGGCTCATTTTCGGTCTGGTGACCGCTTTCAGCAATTATAACCGAATGATGATAAGGATTTTAGAAGGCTTACCCAACTTCATCTTTTATTTCTATAATGTTTATTTGGCCACCCAAGATTTGGATCAACGCTTGACCACCCTTCAAGCCCTTCTGTATCGACTCCAGGGGCACAATTTTATAATTGGCCCCGGCAAGTGACACCGAGCTTTTGGCACTATCGATTACCTCGGCTTCCATATCGGGAATAATCGATTACTCCCCAAGCAAAAAAAGATTAGAGCCATCGTGGACATGTAGTTTCCCAATAATACAAAGCAGCTGCGATCCTTCTTTGTCTCTGTATCGTTCTATCGTTGCTTCATACCCAATTTTGCGACTGCTTTCGCCCCCTTCTGCAAACTATTAAAAAAGAAGGCCCCTGAATGCCTTGAGTGGACGCCACTCTCAAATCACAGCTCCAACAAATTCAAGAAATATTTGGGATCCGCCCGTATCCTCTACCTCCCTAACTCGAGTGAACTGTTTTGCATTCGCACCGACGTGAATAATGACGGTATAGGATGTGTCCTCATCTAGTATGAGGATAACGGCGAACGTTTCTCCATCGCTTACGAATGCAGAAGATTACTCGCGCGTGAGAAAAATTATGCGGTAAATGAGAGGCAGGAACTCGCTATCATTTGGAGAATCTGTAAATTCAGAATGTATTTATTAGGCAAATAATTTGTAGCGGAAAAGGACCACAAACCCTTATCATACCTACGTAACTTCAAGAATAATATCGGTCGTTTGTTGCGTTGTAGCTTGTTTCTCCAGGAATTCCAATTCCGCATTTTGTACTTAAAAGGCACCAATAACTGTATGGCTGATAGTTTAAGTAAGAACACGTTAGATCCTTCTCCAAACTAATTCCGCGCTATTTCCTGTTTTTTTTAATCCATGTATTAATTATGTTCACAAGATAAATTAGTATATTTAAACATATAATAAGAAAACGCGTATCTTTTATTTATATATATATTTTATTGGTTTATATGGGTACAATGAATTCCTTTTATATCCTTATTTTTTTGTTTTGGTTTTGTATAATCGAAATATAACCTGCCCTTGGGCCAGTGAACCCCACTTAATGGTATCATAGAGAAAACAAATATCCTTCGGCAACCATGCCGTAGCATTGTATAACCTAGGGGTATGTGTATGGTTTACCCAGCCCCCTAGTTCCACTATTTTGTACTTTACCTGCATTTTGAAACTTTGTCCTAGGTATTCTCAACTTTTTCCGTTATTGTCATTTGACTTTAGGTTATATTCCTCCCCCAATAATTATTCTCCGAAGTCACTTCTTCCCCTCAAGTTCCATCTCCTCTGGATGGAGGAGGGTTTAATATAGATGTCGTAGAATAGGGTTAAGTTAACCCTCTCTGCGTTTACGAGTGCGTGGGAGCTTTATAATATAAGCAGAGGTTCCGGGATATCAGAAACGGGTTAAAAAATAACTTTACTATGTGATATGCAAATTATTATTATTTTACATGATCAAAATGAGTTTAAAACCGAGCTATACACATATTAGACGTACACGCATCTCAGCGACTAAAAGGGATTGGGTGTACTTGGTGAAGATAGTGACCGTACAAACAAACGAACGATATTGACCGAGGGAGGCTCGAATAACCTTGAGCGTATAATAAGCCGATGATGTAGGCGGAAGCGTATTTGAGAAAGCTCGTGAACAGGAAAGTTGGGCGTGGCAGTTACCTCGAAGATTTGGTCCTTGCCTTGGCGCAAAGTTCAATAGTCTCTTGACAATGACTATTACGAGGGGAACTTAAAATTTACTTTCGAGTAACACGAGGAGAAAGAGGAAGCGGGTCGAGGTAGACACACGTGAATTAACAGGAATATCGGGAGCTTGAGGGGTTCTGCGAGAATTCTGCAGAGTCCAACGGGACGCGAATAGCTGCTACGAATTGGGAAGTGCAGACGACGAATACGGATAGGGCAGAGGATACTGAGTTCCAACTCTGGCCCCGGAGGATTTATAAGGGTTGAATGAGTTTTTCCCCCTCCACCCGAAGAGGAGGGTTCTACAGTCTGACGCATCGGCAGACGAGAATAATCTCGGTCTTGTAGCGCGAGCGCAGGAAGCTTCCAAAGTCGGCGATGTGAACTTTGTCCGACTTCAGATGGGACCTTTTGGGCTCTCAAACATGTCGCAGCTTCCTGTGACGGCAGCATTTCAGGACACCGCAGCGTCTTATAATTTCGCACCTCCATGAACGTGGACAAAAAGGATCCCTCTGGTTTCTGTTGTATCTCTCTCTCAATTGGAGGGCAAGTAACCGTTTATCTTCCTCTCTCTCTCTCTCGGATCTCTGACAGTATTATTTCTGTAATTGTTGTTTGCATTGAAATCTCTGTTCTAAATCTCCTGAGGATGGTGTAATTAAATTAAAAATAGTCTCACCCTTCGCCCAAACACTAGTTCAGCTGGACTTTTACCTGTGGTGGATTGGGAGTAACTCGATATCTAAAGCGTAATTGGTCAAAGACTTTCCAAATCACCCCCCCTGCGGAACGAGACAACAACCTTTTGAACGATTTGACCATATTTTCAGCAAGTTCATTTGGTGGCTGGATGAAAAGGAGCAGAGGTAATATGACTGAAATTCACTACCAGTGAAGTATATAGCGTTATCAGAAACTAAAACAACGGTAAACCAAACTGAGAGAAACAGTAATGTAATAAAGAAACTGTAAAAGCACAATAAATTGAAGTAGCAGGAAGAATTTCAGCTCGCTTGGAATAAACATCAACCAGCACTAAGTAATAAGTATTTTGAGTTGAAGCGGCATATTCAACATGCACATAGTACCAGGGGAGGGAGGGCCATTTCCAAGGATGCAATAAGCGATGTTTGGGAGAAGATTGAAAAGATGAGCAGGAAGAGTCATTCCTGACAAATTGTTCAATTTCTAAATTTAAATTTGGCCACCATAAATAACTGCGATCCAACTCCTTCTCTCGTAAGTTAACCCCACACACCTTACACAAGATAAATATAGATGTCATAGGTTAACCCTACACACTTTACACCAGTTTAATATAGATGTCTTAGAATAGGATCAAGTTCACTTATTTTGCTTTAAGAGTAAGTGGGGAGTTTACAATATAAGCCGAGAGCAAATTAACTGAAAGGATGTTCGCCAATGGGCAACTATCTCGGAGAAAAAATAACTTTACTAATACCTAAATCAATATTATTTTAGATATTTAAAAGATGTTTTAGAATGAGCTATACACATACTAAATTTACACAGGTCTCTGCAGCTAAGGGGGGGGGGCCGTGGTGAGGGCGGTCATCGTACAAACAAACGGACAATATTGACTAACGGATGCTCGGAAGACCTTAAGCGTGAACTGAGCCGATGATGAGGCTTACACTGGGGGAGGGGGGGGACCACTTGAACAGGAGAGTTGCGTGTTGCTGTTACCTCAAAGATTTGGCTCGAGGAAGTAATCCTTGCCTTAGCACAAAGTTAAAAGAAAGTCTCTGGATAATGACTATTACGAGAGGGGAACTTAAATCTTGCTTTCGAGTAACACGAATCGAGATTGAGCGGGGTAAGCGAAGGAAGCGTGTCTGGGTAGACTTACGTAAATTAACAAGAATACCGGGAGCTTGAGGGATTCTGTGAGAATTGTGCAGATACCAACGGGACGTGAATAGCGGGTACCGACGGGAGCAGAGAAAGGATACTGAAGGAGAAAGGAAGACGGCGCCCGAAGGGGAGGGTTCTATTGCTAAACGCATCGGCAGACGAGAATAGACTTGGCCTTTTAGCGAGAGCGCAAGAAGGTGCTTAAGTCGGCGAGGCAAACTTTGTCCGACTTCAGATGGGACCTTCTGGGCTATCACACTTGTCGCAGCTTTCTGTGATGGCCGCATTTCAGGTCAGCGCGGCGTCTCATAATTTCGCACCTCCATTAACGCAGAAAAAAAAGGTCACTCAGGTGTCCATTGTCTCTATCTATTAAAGGCGAGGCGGCGCGTATTTTAGTCTCTTTTTCTCTCTGTGATCTCTTACACCTTTCTCTGACAGACACCGTTGTGACTTTCATGTAATTATATGAGGAGAGTGCGTCGAAGAGTTTAAGGAATAAAAACTCTGTTGCCCCATAAAATGTAACCAGAATGAACGGAGACTTCACACTGCCTTCTGAAATATGGAAGTATAGCTTGGTCAGTAGTAGCATCTGTTCTCCAGCCGGAATTTAAAAATTCAAGAAATTTAGTTGCAGGATCTGAAAGAGTTTTCTGAGTAATTTCAGCTGCTGAGCATGGGTTATGGTCTGTGAAATCAACAAAATTAATCCAGTCAGTAGAAATGGGAACTGGGATGTCACGAGCGACAGGAAGAGGACTTAAAGCATCAGCATGTCCCAATATTTTGCCGGATGTGTGTATTAACTTGAATTTATATGACTGGAGAAGTAAGCAACATCTCTGGATGCGTCCAGAACCCATCGGAGAAATAGTCTTATTAGGAGAAAACAAACCTAACAAAGGTTTAAGGTCAGTGATAATAAAAAAGGAACAACCATAAACATAGAAATGAAAGCATTTCAGAGCATCAGTAAGAGCCAACGCTTCATGTTTAAACTGAGAATAATTTCGTTCTGCAGAAGTTAGTGTACGAGAAGCAAAACCCACCGGACGCTCTTGACCATTCACCTTTTGGGACATGACAGCAGCAATCTATATGAATTACTTTCTCCAGTAACAGAAATAGGGAGTGAAGGATCTAAATAAACTCGAATTGAGAATCAATGAGTCCTTACACGAAGTAATTTATTCAGAGGTACAAGAATAGTGGTAGCATTTGGTTCAGGGGAGTGTTCAATTAAATAAAGCTGCATCCCGCAAATGTGTCTGATGAGGAAGGAGCTAAAAACAACCTGAAGCCTTCAGGGCTATGGAGGATAATTCCATAGGAAAAGACATGGCGCAATAGCAAGCAACTTTAGATTCTCATCACAGATCTCCAATCTTGTTTGTGCTGCAGCTCGCCCGTAACTGGTATCCGATTTCTACTTAGTATTTAGAGTGGGATAGTGTGAAACACTGTTCTGGTTGCCACGTACTTAGAGAGTGTTTAGCGCCATCGTCAATTTATTATGTTTGGCCATCACTCCACTGCCAGAAACTCGGTAGAAGATAATCTTGACATCCTCCTGGCTCGCGGTAGTCATGTCGTTTCTGTTACTGCGAGCAAAGGGGGTCATATTCTTCAATGCCTTGAAGGCACTTATTAGGCTCTGTGATTCGCTTAAATATCGAGCCAGTGTTCGAACTTGGCACGAAGCCTAATCTACAGTACCAAGTGGTGTATTCCAGTCAGCTCAGCCGTAATGATCTCTTCCTACTAAAAACAAGAGGTAGGTGGCATGAAAGCCGGCATTTCTTCAGATTTGGATCTATCCATGTATAATGCAACGACTCCAGCGTGAAAAAGCCTGTGCTCTCAAAGGAGCTACCAAGCACTAACTCAAAATATTTAGGTTATGATTAGCTTCGGACGGTATCATTGGCCCTTCCCGTTCTGGATAAAGGAGACTAATGGAAACTGCGCAGTTAGGTAATCTCGCAAAATGCACTGTGTACGTCGACAAGTAAGCAGCATCTCTCTATAAGGGATGGCTGAGGCACCGGTTGCCAAAGGAATACGAGTAGAAAGGATCGTGCCCATCTTCTGGAATTCATGCTCGCCTGCCAGCACGAAGTATTCGCATCGATTTTCTAGCATGGAACAAACAATGAAGCCGTATAAAGTAAATTATGTTCCTGTCTATTCCCGACTTAGTAAACGTCATGAAATAATGTTTTCCACCTTGGAGGTACAAGTGACCCTTATAGTCGAATATGCACCTACCATGTGAGGGTTATGTCAAAATCAAGATCAATGAAACGGGCAAAGCTACTACGTGTAGGTGAGCTCGATATAACAAGGAGTTCGAGTTAGGTTAAACCATTTATATTGACAGATGTGACCCACCTTAGTTTTGGCAGAGGAGTACCTAAACCTGTCGACTCCGGCATAACGAATATGATGTTAAGAGCATATTGATTCGACGCCCTAAGCTACTTAAGGATCTGGGACGCAACCAAAAAAATAAACCCTCGACTACTTATATTGTAGCGTCATATTTTCATGATACCTTTAAAGTTCAATGCAAAAAGAGTGACAATGAAGACGCTTTTTGCGCGACATCCTCTTCATTCTCTATTGAATAGGAACTAACTGCTCTCCTACGTACTCAGCAGTATCAACAATCGCTGATACCCAGTCAATGAGTGTAGGCGTCCATTCGCCACGAGGGTAGAGGATGTTCATGATATCCTATTACCATTCAGGGCCGAAGGACTTCCCCAAATCACAGAATGCCTTGGCAAAGTGCTGTTCAGACGTAAAATGAAACTTAAAAAATCACAGTGCTGCACACAGTTGGTCTTCATTAACCAAATAGATATCTCCAGAAACTTTCACACGCCAGAAATTAAAGATATTCGGCTGAAACACGCCGGGAGAGGGATCAATGAGCCTTAGATTTTATTTAACTACTGGCTGGTCCACTGCACTGCTAGTAATTAAAACATATTGAAGATAGAACCAATTGAAGGGGTCAGTGTGCACGAACTCGTCCTAAAAATAAGGGGCAAGCGGTAGCGATCCCGCTCGTTCCGAAACCGCGAAATGTAACGTGTGCGAAGATCACCCTGACTGGGAGATTCAACAAGAAAGTGCCAAAGAGTTTGTGGGACAACACAGTCTTCACAATGAGACACAGGCAAGCGCTCTATAGAAAGTTGCTACAGCCCTCGAGTGTGTCCAATTCACAGACGAAAGAAAGCATCTTGAAGCCGTCGTGGTATTTGAGGGTAACTCCATGGGAACAGTCGTAGCGCATGGCAGGCAACTTTAAATTCACCTCAGCCTTCTTCTATTTTATATGTTAAGCAGTACAAAGAGCTGCCCGTACTCCTGCCATCTAATTCTTGTGAAGACGAGCGAAACGATTGTCTGGTCGTGGACTCTTAGGCGCCCTCATCTCTTGCTTATTCTCTGCAATTCCTATATTTCCAGGAAACCAGCAGAGGATAAGCTCGACATCCACCCGGCTCGCCAAAACCGTGGCGACATGGATATCACGAATCAAGGCATGTAGAGATTCCAATAAATGACAATCCGGTATCTGAACTGGGCACGTCCTGTTATCTCCCAGCTCAGCCGTAAAAACAGACGTAGTGCCTGGCAAAGCCCGGCTGATTTCAAGCAGAGAAGATACAGCATGGAATCTCACCGCATCTTGGGACTTGGAGCAACTCCAAAAACACTTGCACTGTTCCAGCCTGACACGAGTTGTGCTCCGTAAATCCCGAACGCAATATTCCCGGGGCTGCAGAAGCTTTGGGAGCAAGGACCTTGAATGGAACTTGCGGGAGCCGCAGTGTGCAGAAGACTTTTGGCCTCTGCTGTCCAGGAAAAAGAGATAATTTAACATTTACCAATTTCTCCATCAACTTGCACACGCAGGAGGTTAGAGAGATTTGGCGGAAACCGGCTGGCATAAAGTGAACTCTCCACGTTTGCGAAAAGCAAGCACAGTAGCGATTACCTAGGAATCTGGGAGGATACCCTCTACTTAAATCGTGTTGAACATATCTGACAGAGATGCCCTGCCTTACTCAGGTGTCGAGGCATGGTGTACGGAACATTATCTGGACTAGAAGTGGTGTCCGTGTAAGAAGCGAGAGTGGTACGCAACTTACTCAGAGTAAGCCTGCCGTTGAAGGGTTCCCTGCCTCTGGAGATAAAGTCCAGTCGGTGGCCTTCTGCGACATCACCACGCTCATTAGATGCTGGCGGAGCAGCATCCCGACTAAAGAATGCGGAGAAAGTGGTCAGGAAGGATAACGCCACGGGCACATGGTCCGAGATTGCGGTCCGATTCTCCGGGAGTACGGGATTGGAGTCCTGCGAGAACTTGCCCAGAATCCTTTGGACCTGGTTCCAGATCTCTTCTAGAGGAGTTTTCTCGTTAAGTGCAGACACATATGCGTGCCAAGAAGAGCGGTGGGCGTGCTTTAAAATATTCCGAAACCTAGGCATAGCTCGACGATTTTCACACCCAGTGATGTCGTTTGAGCAACGCTTATAGTGCATGTAAGCATAACGCTTCTGTTTGAGGGCTGTCTAACACTTGGCTGACCACCCTGGAAGCGGTCAGCGTGCAAAACGATCAGACGTTCTAGGAATAGTAGTTAGACCTACGCGATGAGGTTCCCGGAGAAGAAGTCAACGGCTACATCTACCGGCATCAACTCTTCAACTGAGACAAAGAAATCAGTGGTTTCTTGAAATGCAGACCACCAAGACCGCGCCAAGCAGCACCGAGGTGGTCTCTTGGGCGACAGCGGCCCGAAAAATAAAAAGTTGAATGTATGGTAAAGTGATCAATACCATGGAGGTAATCGCCCCCACTCCAACCAAAAATCAGGCTGTGCATCCGGAGTGCACAGAGATAGATCGAGGTAGGAAAATGAAGCGTTCTTGGGCAGTGATGCGTAAACTCCTCCACATTTATGGCACCCATCATCAACTCGTCAATAAGATCGACAAGGATTTGAACCCTGGGATTAATTTAATAGTCTCCCCAGAAATAGTGTCTACCGTTCATATCTCCGAACAAAAAAAAGGGCATTGGCAAACGAGAATCGATGTGGCAGAATTCCCCCGCGTCAAAGTCGGCTGACGGTGGAATGTACTTGGAAATTACAGTATACCTCCCATCCAGGTGCAACTGCACAACACCTACCTGAAAGCAGGTTTCTAAAGCAAAGAGAAGAACAGAAACATCATGCCATGTGTAAATCGCGCATCTTCTTGCCCGGCCCCTATCCCTTGGTGCTGGGGTCGCAAAAAAAACTTATATCCTGCAAGGGTAGGAGGAGCCACGCGCCTAGCATGGTCTCCTGTAGAAGATAGCTAACGGAAAACGGGAGGAGCCAAACCTTCACACCTTCTTCCAGTTGGTGGGGAATACGCGGCAATTCCTTTAAAGAAATATGCCCTCCAGGCCTAGCTCTGAGGAGATGCGATTGCCCTATTCGACCAAAAGACCCTCATGTGAATGGCTATACGCTTCGCAGTGGAAGAACTCCCCGCGCTGTTTGCCGGACAATGCACTGAAGGTGCTGTTGCCGTCGAGGCCTTATCGGGGTAGGTTGAGCTTGCCATTCTAATCTTTCCCTCCCTCTGCCTCGAAATATTATGCAGGCAAGGCAACATCGGAGGCGGAGGTCCCTCTTTTCGAGGATCCACCGTCTCCGAGCCACTGAGCATACCAATGGATGTGGGCGAAGGAGCCAAAGATCTTTTAGTGCTCTCCTCCTCTCTGTGCGCATCTTTAGGAACCCAGCAAAATGACCTCACGACCAACTTCATGGATGTTGCCTCTGGTAAATCTAACGATTCAAGGGAGGCGTGCAGCCTTTTCTCCTAAGGGAAACGGCCACACTGGGGGAAGGAGGAGGAACCATGCTTTTAGCCGGGGCTGGATGTGAATCCTTTAGGCCGCCACGGCAAACTCTACGAGAGAGATCTTTGGGTGGGTAGAACCTGCAAAGGGTTCCGAATGGGCGCGTAAATGACTTTGCTCGTAGGCCTTGAGGGGCAAGAAGCAGAGGGTGTCTTTCTTAGCATTTAGAAATAAGACGTTCTAGGTAGAGTCGGGCGTGCCAGGACCAAGTCCTTAGCCTTGCGAAATTCGAGACGATCCTGGACCTGAACGGCCATGACTTTCTTCTCAAGAAAATACACACCACATTGCTTCGAAGAAGCGGGATGCGGCTCTTTGCGAGTGACAAACTTGGCCACACACGATTTGGACTTAACGTGTGTGGCATAGGAGCAATTTATACAGACTTCGAGTAACCCCCATTTTGCGCGTCTAGAAGAGTGCTTAGTATGACCGAGGCAGCGACAGTACTAAGCAGAAGTGGCACGAATGACTTCACGTGTTAGCAATACCAATCGGCGCGCACTGACTCAGGGAGATATTCACGGTTGAATGTGACGAAGAGTTTGGGGGTGGGTCTCGAGACCCCTCCCTGTTTTCTAATGACACATTCGAACTTGACCACTCTATGGTCGGCCAGCTTTAAGATGATGTCATTATAGAGTAGTCTACGAGTTCTCTCGCATAAAATACACCTTTAACATAGTTCATGGTAGAGTGCGGTGTGACACTCACCCGTAGTCCATCAAGTTTCCAAATATACTAATTATGGCCACCTCGGAGGGATTCGACGCATTCGTCAGAAGGCTAACTTTCGAGGCACGGATCAGCTTTGGCTCTCTACTAATCACGCTAGCTAAAGCTATCATCTGACAAATCATGTTGACCCTAGGGATGGGGAGAAACTCAGAGTCTTTTATGTCCTTTTTATTTTTTTTTTATTTTTAGAAGA
Organism: Ceratothoa steindachneri; assembly: GCA_963969495.1. Classification (NCBI taxonomy): domain Eukaryota; kingdom Metazoa; phylum Arthropoda; class Malacostraca; order Isopoda; family Cymothoidae; genus Ceratothoa; species Ceratothoa steindachneri. The sequence goes on along the minus strand of OZ018321.1, from coordinate 142,584,962 downwards.
GGAGATGGGGAATGAACACTTTTCTCCTCCGCCAGGAGGAGTCCCCTGGCCAGATGTACAGGCCTAGGCAAGATCATTCTGCAAGATGGAGAAGGTCTTGGCTCTTACAGGGGCACCAGCTGGAAAAGAGATCCCTCCTCTCCTTGTGAGGCTTCGGGGACCTGAGCCGTCTGGGGAGGAGCTTGCATAGTGGCGTACACTGGTTATGTGTTTGGCACCAAGCTAGCGTTTAACCCCGTCGGATATCCTTCCTTCTTAGGCAGGGTCACCTCAGGGACCATGTCCATCTTAGAGGGTGAAGCCTCCATGTGGCCATCCACCCCTTAAGACATCACAGATCCCATATAAGGAACTTTTTTCTTCTCCCGGGCCGTCAAACTGGCATCCGTCTGGGATCAGAAGGGGGCAGGTATACTGAACCGCTTCAAACTGGTCGCTCACTCACGCAGGACATTTGGGAGCACGTGCCGGCAGCCATACCATCCCTTGCCCGTTCTGGGACCGCCTGCGTGCTTTCTTGCCAGTCCACTTGGAAAGCAAAGGGGGGATTGCGGCTTGAAGAATTAAATCGCCCACGGGCGACTCTAGAGAAGGGGTTAAGGGGAAGGCCCAGCAGCGGTATGCATAGGAGAGGAGTAAACCTACTCTTCGGTCAAATAGCTTTGGAGGGTCCCCTGTGAAAACACAGAGGAAGGAGATCTCATTTTTTTTGGTGGAGCCGCTCGAAGGCGGCTCCGTGGATAGTTGAGGGGAAGGTAGAGGGAAGGTATTTTTTTTTAATAAATACATCATTGGGCATGTTGACCCTATAATAATCACGGGATGCAAACACCTCACAACACAGAGTAGCCCCTTCTGCGAGCGGTGAACACGGGAACAGCAAAACCAGCTGCCGGCAATTGATGCCACCGATCACGCCTATTGATCTGGCAGACAATCGGCATGGTGTCTTCATCTTAAGCACGGCGTAAAATTGATAGACAGGGAAAGGAGGAAGAAATGTTGTGTGAGCAAGGTGTGGGTGGACCTGGAGCAGGTTGTTAAAAACCTACCACCCCTGGCCTGAGCTGAAGAGTAAGAGAACGTTATCCCTTCCCCCCTAAGCCCTGATCAATGATAGATGGATTAGATGAAGCTGTTCGGCGTCTACCCTGTGAAATTAGAGGCAGGACAGAGAAAGTTGTGGGTATGTTGTAAGGAAAGTGAGGAAGTAGGGTAAAAACACAGGCTGTCAGAAAGAAGAAGAAGAGCCTAAGCTGGAGCCAGACGGAGTGCTGAGTTGCGTTAGCACGGTGAACAGGAAGGTTAAATCGCTTCGCCCCTTACGGGGTGAGGTTATCAAAGTGTCCTCAAAAACTGCGTATATACCAAGATTTGTAATTATCAACCTATAAGATGGAAGGTTGAATGTGTTTGGTTGCTGGGATTGTTTTATTAGTGAGTTTTGATTCCGGTATCAAATTCCCCTTGTATGAGTTCATAATAATAATAAATACTAACGACTTCTAGATAGTGCTCTTCAAGGTCATATGCATTCACATAGCGCCTGTTCATTGACTAAAAAAAGAGAGATGCCGCCATGCCAAAATGTTGAGCGTATCACAACAGAAAGATCATTCAACGGTCTCAGAGCAAAGAGAGGGAAAGTACCTGTGATTACCCATCGGGCCCCGACGACTACGAGGAACAATCAATTAGAGAGCAGAGGCCAAGCGTAGATATCTCTAAAGGCTTGACATATTGGAGGTTAGGAGAAGAGCTCGGAAGAATCAGGGGTATTTAAGGACCCATATCTAAGCAGAATGACGTTAAATGCCATTTTCTTTCAAAATTGGAGTCAATGCAGTTCGCAGCAGGAAGTTGCACGAGTTAAACATCCCCAACGGCGAAATGTAATAGCTGCATAGTTTCGAATGCCTTTAAGTTGTCGAAAGGTGGAACTATGTGTTTCAGCAAAGAGTTGTTATAGTCAAGGAGGTAAGGCACGAAATACTAAATGGCAGTAATAAAGCTGCTGTGACCCAAAAAGGAACTTATGCGCCAGAGATTATGGAGAAAGCAGATAGAGAAATTACAAAAGTATTGAGAGATAACGACTATGAAACGTGACCCACATATATTAAACTCTATCGGAAAAGTGGTCAGGAGAGGTGACAAGGTTTAAAGAGGGAGTAAATGTTTTGTATGGAGCCACGAAATTAGGAGTGTCTTCGTGTAGTAAGAAGCTTAGTTTCATCATGGTTGTTTCAGAAAGTTGTTCGAGAGCCATTGATTAAGGATGTTATAAGCATATCGTAGATTTATAACAGGTAGATCAAACGAGGATGGGAAAAAAAGATATATTTACATAGCCTCAGCCTAAAATTGAAATAATGGACCAAGACTACACATAAGAATACTAAGGGAAAGAAAATAGATGCAAAAGAGAAATGGACCAAGAACCGACCCTTGCTGAACAGAAGAAAACAACTCCACTTGCCAAGATATATCATTACCAAGATAAATAGACTATAAATGAGATGAAAAGTATGAGAAAAACCAGTTGATAGCAGTTTCAGAGTTACTCGTTCATTTACGGAAGCAGTGAAGAAAAACAGTGGGATCACTAATATAAAATGCAGCATATTGGTTAAAAATTGTCAGAATGGAAGGCCGACGATCGTAGGCCGCACTGTGAAGGTAGTCCGATACAAGTAAGTGGGATGATTTACTGCTGTCTCATCTTGTCCTGAAACCAGAATCAAATATCTCTTCATCCTTTGAGGGGGAAGGCAACCCGCAATACAGGCTGACCCCATATTTTCAAAGACAAGAAAGGAATGGGAGTGCAGAGATTGGGCGGTAGCTTGCTAGTTTGTTTGAGATGAGGTATTGTTTCTTTTGGACAGTTTTGGTTCGATTTCATTTGGATAGTGTGAATAACAGCATGTTTCAGCTAATTTAGTACATTTCAGATGCGAAGAAGGTATTGCAAATATCAGTAAGGTAACCGATAAAAGGAAGAAACTGCAGATAAAGACTTGGAGGGAATGAGTCGAGGTGAGAAGTTGTTTTTTAGGAAGAAATGATGGAAGTGAATTCTTCAGGGCACACTATGGCAAGTGCAGGTGGGGAAAGAAATGAGGGAGTTACTCGGTGGTGTAGAGTAGAAACAGTTGTATGAAAGAGCAGATATAGAGGAGCTTTTTAGAAAATCAGGCCAAGAATTCACTAGGGTAGACAGGATAAATGACGAGAATTTCAAGAGGAGTGAGATTTTTAATTATACTGAACATGGTATGTGGATTGTTTTTGTTTTGGAAAAGAAATGGCTGGAGCACGGAAAGCCCAAAGCAGTCTTCGTATGAAAGCTTGACAATTCTAGCGTTCAAGATTTTCGGGATTGCCATGGGACACGTTTTCGGCGAGTGGAGGAAAAGATAAAAAGGAGCCTTGACATTGAGGCAAAAGAACAATGGTGAGCTAGAGCAGAGTACAATGTTTCGGTCAGCAGAGGTGAAGCCAAATTCTTCGAGTGGAAAAGAGAGACGAAAATCCTTGTCATCTTCCTTTGGTTAATTAAGAGAACTAACGATAAGGCTTAGTGAAATCGAGTGTTGGAGCTTATTATGTAGAGGATAAGATAAACAGTACTAAACAAGGTAGTGGTCGTAAATTGTTGCCGTTAGGGAAGGTAGGATTAAGAAAAAAAGTCCCAGATATAAGGCGAGATTCATGGGGATATTATAATCTTGACAAATAAGTAAGGTTATCGATAATTTGGAGAGAGCTATATTAAAAAAAATCGACGAGCTCATCGAAAAATATGGCCTTGGGTTGTCTCGAAAACGCTGGTGATGCTATTTGGGGTTCAGGTGCATGGCTCATACTAGAGCTTCAACTCTGTTTGTTGATTTCATTTAAATGATAGAGGAATGTAGGTATGATGAAGTGAATAAAGAAGTCTCCTCCGAAATTCTTGTGCTTCTAGTATCTTGGATAAAAGAATATACCTGTAGGGTCACAAACAATATCTATTGTATTTTTCAAATCTAACAACTTTTCTGCTAAAACAACAATGGCAATTTATCAAAAGTGAGGAGATCACAAATAGAATTTGCTTTCGCCACCATCAAATTTAGACAATTTAAAAAGCCAGGAGAAAGAGAGAGTAGGATTTGGAGAATGGACCTGTTTGTAATAGGGAAATAAGAAGTGTTTTGGTGCGTGAGTTGCGGTGTTCATGTAATTGTTTTTGAAGTCACCACATCTGGAAATAGATGATCCAATTATTTAGCAGGAGTCTCAGCGCGTCCTGACTGGCTGATCACTAATCATGTCACCTCCCGACTCAAAAAATTAGGCTTAAAAAATGTTTATTGCATTGTTTATCATCCTTAACCCTGATGGCTTTCGTTCTTTCTAAATTAACCAAATATTTCAGCTGCCGCCCTTCTGCCACAAGCAATTGGTAGCTAAGTTGCAACATTTTTTATTCGTATTGTGCACAAAAACCACCGCAGGGATCAGGAAATGGCCACCCTCTAAGAGGGAACTCCGGTTCCTCCTCACGGTATGTGGGTATATAACAAGTATTGCAAAAGTCATTTTACAATTGTTATGACGCTCTCAACAAAGGACAAAATAATAGCTTCGATCCAATTAGACCCATTTTATTTTTTTAACTACGTGTTTGTGTTAAATTGTAACATTAATCAATGTGCCCCCCCTCGGCCACGAAAACTCCATCCACCCTAGAAATGAAAGCCGCGTCTACATTGGGCAGGAAGTACTTCCGTATGCTAGCCAACCAACTACTTATAGATAACATTAGCTCGTCGATGTTGTTGCGGCTGACAATAGAGGCCTAGCCTTAGACATGCTCAAAACGCAGAGGCGAGGAGATTGAGGTCAATCGATTTGCAGCGCCCAAAGTCCTTGAACCAGAATTCATGTTTGACCCCAACTACTCTTGCAAGGACTTAGCCGTGTGGGATGTTGCACCGTCGAGCTAAAAAACGTGACCGCCGTTCTTTCTGATTCTTCTTACCCAGATCAGTAATTTTGTGGCCAAGATATTACTGCAATTGGCTGCGGTGAGACTGTAACCAGCCGCAAACGAAACAGGATGCATTTTCCTACCATTCCAAGCCATGACGCTGAATTATTATTAAGGATTATAGGCACTGGTCGTGGACACGTAGCCGACCTTGAAGACGTCCTGGCCGAAGCTTACCACGCGGTCGTTCTGTTTGTTGATAAACAGATAAACTGTGAATTTTTTTTACAAAAATTTAGAGCTAATCTGGCGATTGGCTACTAGGGCAAAAGTCGCCTTGATGAGGATACAGTCAATCACGATGCTAGATTAAAAATAAAACAAGCTAAAAATCAACCCCCAAAATAAAAAACAAGATAACCCAAAAGGCAACGAGAAGAAATTCATATACCCCACAAATATGTGTACACGAATCCATCCCGAGTACAAGAGGCACACAGTAGCGATTCCGTTCCTCCCAGTTGAAGGACAGGTAATGTGTGCGAAGATCACCCAGAATGGGACATTCAACAAAAATGTGCTGAACAGTCAGGGAGAGAATGCGTTCATCGAAATCTGGTGCAGGCGAGCGCTACTTTAAATGGCAGTGCGTCCCGCCAGTGTGTCCAATTCGGAAACCACAGAAAACAATCTGAGGTCGTTGTGCTATTGGAGAGTAGTTCCAAGTGAACAGTCGAGTCCTAATAGAACGCAACTAAATTCTATTCGAACGTCTCCAATCCTCTTCGACAAGCAGCCGGAGGGGTGCCTGGCTTCTTATGTTGTAATCGGAATGAGGAAGAGCATAACGCTGGACTGGTCGTCCTGTCCTCACGGACTCTTTACTGCCTTGTTCGGCTCGCTCAGTGCCAGAAATTCACAATTTACAGGAACTCAGCAGAAGCTAATCTCGACATCCACCCGGCTCACGGATACCGTGCCTTAATGGATACAGCGAACCAGGAGATGTGGAATTTCTCATACCGGAATGCACTCAAGGGGATTGTGAGTCGCTTAACATCACAAAACGATCTGCAAACCGGGCACGAGACGTTATTTCCTGTAGCAAGCTGTGTGAAGAAGGAGGCAGCACCTGGTTGAGCCTCGCATACTTAGAGAGGATATTTTTTTCTACTGCAACATAATGTGGCAGTGGAAAAGTAATTGGGCTTATAATTTTTTTTACATATAATCGATCGTTGTGATAAGTATTTAAGTGATCATCCCAAGTTGCGTGCAGGTAACTCAGGAATGATAGTTACTTAAGATTCACATTTCTTCAACGCAGTTAAATTAATGGGTTTGGTTTTAAAGGTGGGGAGATATAGGTCTGATTAAGCGTTATTCTGTGAGGGTTATGGATTTCAACAGATTCAGTGTGGATGGGGCAACCACTAGGGATTAGAAAAGGTGATTCAATTTTTAATACAAAATGATTTCTCGAACAGGTGTATGTAATTTGCGGTGTTCCTTCAAATGAAACCCAAATGTTGCTGCTAATGTTCGTTTAAATTATCTGTTCTGATTTTACAAGGGAGTATGGGCATGATGGTGTGGGTTGATATGTGATCATTTCGGCAGGACAAGAGTTATTAACGATATATTCAATTGGTTGGGTGATGGGGCAAATAATGTCAACATTTGTGTGGGATATTTGTACTTATCCATGTTATTTTTCGTTAATGTAGTATATATATATGTCATTTGTAGAGAGGAATGAGTAAGCATGAAAGTTTTTAGGCGGATACGTTTTGCTTTAGTGGCGTTATTAAAATAGTGTGTTGGAAAAGAATGTAACGGATAAACATTTAAAGTAGTTGAATCAAGCAGCGCTATGACAAGGATGTACGTATCTTAAGTAGGTCTGTGTGTAGTACATGTACTTTCCATAAATTGAAGATAGTTGGTGTCATTTAGAGGAAATATGGTATTAAGATGTAATGCAGTTTGTGACACATAAGTAAAATGTTGTAGCACTGAAAGAGACAAGATATTCATCATGGTGTTTTAGTTTATAGCCTGTTGTGAGGCATCTATTATCTTCCAATATATTTCTTTGATTTCTAACAAATATTTATCTATCAGATTTACTTGAATATGAAGTAATGCTATGAAATCTTTATGGTGATCATTTTCTTGATAACTATTTAATAAATATTCTGAGTGATTAAAGTTATTAACTACCCGATGTATAAATTCATTATTGCTATTTAGCTCTTTTATAGCATCAGCTAATATGGAACCGACATCATTTTAGTGTTTTATTTTTAGCTTAATATGGTTTAGGTCTGATTCTGTGGCAACACCAATTATTTATTCAAGTAGATTTCCTTCAATGTTAAGAAGTCCTCTCTTGTACTGTTTAGCTGTTTGCACCCAGAGTAAACTAAATAAATGTTCTAACTTTGCTTGTATAAATTTAATATTATGGGTTAATGCAATATATCTAGAATAGTAGGTCTCGTTTCATTTGTTGAGTAAGCAGAGATGAGGGTATATTTTGGAGGTTCGTAATTGTTTCAGCCATTTCCATGGCATCTCCCAGAGGTTAGAACTTCTCAAGTTTATGATAAAAATTTGGAAGAGCACGTGACATTCACTATCAACAGACCTCCGTCGTACGACAAGTCTCAAACGTTCCCAACTTGTTTGTACTTCAAGCATACCTTGAAAAAGCAGCCGCGGAACTAGCAGGTCTTCATATTATTGACACAATAGCTGCTCCAGTACAACTACCTACTACAGCCCCTTCGGTTACAATTCTTCCGCAGCCAGGTCTAGCTGTTCCTACGGTAATCAACATAAATAAACCAGACTCTACCCAAATATCGGACAGTTATAGCTCAGATCCTTTAAGAGAATTTCTGAGCGGGCATCCTGACAAAATTGCCCCCAAAGACAAAGTACAAGGAAAAGGCAAATATAAAAAGGAAGACACAAATAATAACGACGACAGAGCCCAGGATCAAGTAAGTCATACAATCGACCGATTGCTTTAAAGATAACACGTTTATTTGCACCGGTTAAAATGTTTCAACCAGGGAACCTTAGTCAAGTTCCAGACGTCAATAACGTGATAAAAAGTGCCTAAGGAAAAGGTGTTAGATATTTCTGCCAAAAGGATACTAAACATTTCGAGAGTTTAAAACCCAAAATGATCAGTGCAGTTGAAGAACTAGTCAAACACGACGTACTATAAAAAACAAAAAGCATCACGAGAGCCGATCGTATTTTGGGAGTCGCCAAACCAGATAACTCAATGGGAGTTATATACGATATGTCTTCAGTTACGAGTAAATTTATACCACCCTGTTTTAAACTTCCAAACATCGGAAAAGTGCTTCGTAAGAAAAAGCCTGGAGACATGGCAATTAAACTAGATTTATCAAATGGTTTTTACTATATTCCTCTTCACCCAAATGCTAGACATCAGTTTGGAATAAAAATAGGAGGACAACGTTGGCAATTTAAAAGACTCCCAATGAGATTTTGTGGGGCCCCATTCATTAGGCAATTTTGCAATTAGTCCATCGCCAATCACTGGGCGCACCAGGAAGACGTTCAGGCATTTACTTACCTGGACGTTATTCTGCTAATCGTAATAATGGACGGACTCCTCAACGTTCTCGATAAATTCCTAGAATATTCATTACAAATCAACTTTATAAAGTCCCAACTGACACCCACAACGTGATTGGATTACCTAGGTGTCAAACTAGATTTCTCAAGGACTCAGCCTGCTTCACACACCAAATGCGAGGTCAAGTACACCGGGCCCTTAATTGACTTACTACTATTCCTTTGGACCCAACTCTGCAACCTTCACACCAGGGACTTCATATCGGAGCCTAGATTCATGGGCCTAATCTCCTTGGTCGATTGCAGATGGAGATGCTGGTGGTCTCCAACAGCCAATCCACTCTTACTCGCATGCGACGCATCACTTACAGGCATGGCAATTACCACGGGCTTCGCCACCACAGCCATTCCTACCTCTGCCCTCAAAATTAGGCATACAATATTCATCTACGAAAGCCTAGTACTGCTCCTAACACTGTGTATATATCCTAAAGCCAGGATACTGAGCGACTCAATAGCGGCCATCTACAATCTACGTAGTGCAATGCTTTCTCAATCCTTAATTAAAAACTTCACGCCGAGCACTTTGATCGATATTTCACAACTCTTTCGCCGATCTGCCAGAAATATCTGCTACATTAAAAGCTGTTCGAACCCGTCTGATGTCGGGTCCCTAACGTTTACCAGAACTTTGGTTTGTCCAAACCAGGGGGTCTTAATACATAGTATATAAGGACCCCTGGTCCAAGGACTCGACAGTGACGTTTCTGCGTTCGACCGAGAGCTCCTCCTCAAGTTTTTCACCCGGCCCTCTCACCCTAGACTTTGCCTACATCCCATTGGTACTGCACTATTTTTTTCATAATATCTTTGATCACCCTTTGTGGCTCCTTTCACCTCTTCAAAAATTCCTATTTTATATAATTTTCTCTTTTCTTATGAATTTTTCTTAATTAATAAATGACAAAGATGGTCCTTTATTAATACTCCAGGGAAGATAAAGATTTGATTTCACATTTTATGATTTATTTCATACAACATTGATATTATGCAAAACCAATGTTTCTTCCTCAGTTTCGTCTCAAATTATGAGGATTAGGATAAGGTTTGTGAGATTGCCAAAGTGCGCCCCGAAGAAAAACCTCTGCGGTTTAGTAAAGATGATCTACACTCAAGTTCTGAACACGAGTGTGATCTTTCACGGCTTTAGGCTTTAGGTCAGGAATCCAGATTTAGGTTAGTAGAGTCTAACTCTTTGTTGTCTATAGGTGATGGAGGGGATTCTAATAACCGCGATTTATCGCTAGGGAATAAGCCAGGTGATGGTGTTTGCGAAAGGTTAGAGTGAAAAACGTCACCGGATGATGGGATACTGGGTGTAGCCTCTTTTGCCCAAATAGGGTTGTCCGTGATGGCTTTACTTAGCGGAGTTGTGGAGGCAGTACCTTGGACAAGATAGCATTCATAGTTATTTGGTATTATATTTATTAGAGGTATTTACGGTGCGCTAGTTGGCATGTCAGTCTGAGTTAGGTTTTGCTTAGGGTTAGTTTGTAATGTGGGTTAAGGAAGTAATTTGAGGTTGTTTGCATGTACAATTTTTCGTCGATTGTGATCCCTAAGGTCCAAGATTTTAAATCTACCTCTACCTTCATCCTTCATTATACAGTATGTTGCGTCTTATTTCTTATATAGTTTTTTACATGCTCCAGAGGCTTAACACTTTTTATTCTAGAAATTCTCTAACGATATCAAAGATTTTAAATACTCTTTCCGCTAACCTAATACTTATTTCATTAATTTCGGGGGCTGAAAGAGCATTTTCCCTACCTGTTTCTTAGATATCAAAAGTGAGTCTTTTATTATAATGCAAAAGGGTAAAATGAGGTGTCTTCAATGGATGCATTGTATCTTTTGTTTATAGCTAATTGTGCTAATGGGAGACATTCATCCAATTTAGGTGGTTTGTATTGACAAGGTGATGGAGGACTTCTAATTCATTTTTTTGCCGTTCTACTAAGCCGTTTTATTGAGGGTGATATGCAACCATGTGTGTATTTTTTATGTTACACAGTTTATAAAATGATTGAAGGAGGCTAGAAGTAAAACTGGAGCCATTATCAGAAACTAGTACTGATTGAGTGCTATGACTAGCAATTACTCTATCTAAGAGAGCTTGTGCAACTGTTTCTGCCTTTTGATTGGGAATATATACTATCTCATTGTATCGGCTAAAGTGATAAGTAAAAACTATCATGTATTTATTACCTTTAGAAGATTGTGGAAAAGGTCCTAATATATTCGTTCCGGTCCGTTGCCATGGGCGTTGGCAGACATGATATTTATGATAAGGTGTAGTGGATGAGATTTTTTCTATATGTTTATAGCAGGCAGGGCATTCTAAAGAAAAGTATGCGTCTCCTAGTTCATGTTGGAAAAATGATATCTCATAGAGAGACTTTTTAATCTCCGCTCAGGGCTCATGTGGCCGTATAATGGGAGATCATGACAGTATTTTATAGCTAATTTTCTTAGGTTATTGGGAATTTCAATGTACTCTCTACCACTCTCATCAATGAAGTATGAGATTACATTTTGCACAGTGTGCTTTCCGTGTTCCATCTTATGTTTCTTCTTTAAGTCCTTGTTTGATACTTTGTATTTTGGGGTCCGAATATTGAGATTTACGTAGGTAGTATATGTCCAATATTGGGATGGATTCTATTTTCTCAATAGCCTCATTTACATTTGCTCAAGAGAGGGCATTTGGAACTAGGTGGTGATTTCCAGAGCGGTGCATTATCTTTGCATTAAAGTCTTGAATGATCACTGCCTAACGACTAAGTCGTCCGTCGAATAATTTGTCCTTGAATAAGTATGTAAGTGGTTTATTATCTCTGATGACGGTAATGTCGTACCCGTATATTATTTTCCGAAACTTTCGGAGAGCCCACAAACTGCAGGAACTTCCCGGTCAGTGGTTGAGTAATTTCGTTATATTTTTGTAAGTGATTGCTTGCAAAAACAATTGGCAGTTCTTTTTCATTCGCTTCTTGGGAAAGTACAGCACCTAACCCATAGACTGAAGCATCGACAACACGAAAAAAAGGCTTTGCGTAATCAGAATATTGTAATATGGATTCGATAGCTAGTATATTTCTTAGCGTTTGAAATGCATATTGGTATTAACTAGTCCATGTAAATATAGCATTTTTTGAAAAGAGTTGTGTGATGGGAGAATAAATGAACGGTAGAATCCTACAAACCAATGAAAGTTCAGGTCTCATCATTACTTTGTGGATGGCGTAACTTACAAGGGCCTCAAGTTTAGCAGTACCTGGCTTAATCCCTTGTGAATAAATCAAGTAGCTTAGATAAACTAGAGTCCTGCAGGAAATTGCATTTTTATAATTTTAATTTTAGATTTGCAGCGAGTAATTTACTAAACACATAGTCGACACGCTTTGGATGACTCTGAACATCTAGGCTGTTAACTATGATGTCATCAAGGTACACTAGAGCTTCCATTCCAAGGAGAAAGAACAATGTTCATCAACCGAGAGAAATTTGCAGTCCCGTTTTGAGTTCCGAACGACAGGACACAAAATTCATAATGTCCTAGGTTTCTGGTGAATGCTGTCATATGACAGGATTCAGGTCTGACATCCATCTGCCAATATCCAGAGGCGAGTTGTAGACTAGTAAATAGTTTTGATTTCCCAATATTCTCGATAGTTTCCTGAAGATTTGGAAGTGAGAAATGATCATGGACAGTAATTTGAATTAAACATGTGAAGTCTATGCAAGGGGGTGTGTCTCCACATTTCTTTGATACTAAAATCATAGGAGCTAACCAGGAACTTATCGAGGATTGAATGAGTCCACGCTCAAGCATCTCTTCAACGTATCCTTCTGCAATTTTTAATTGAAAATGGGGAATGTGATAGGTAGGTATGTAAATAGGCTTTGTATCAGGTTCTATTTTAATTTCTAAGGGAACTATATTCGTGCGTCCTAATGGGTGTCCAGAGGGAGCAGTCACATCCTTGTTTTTAGTTAACAGATCAAGGAGTGCTTTCAAATTCTGAGGGTTTCGGAGGTCATTGGACTTCTAAAGGGAGTTTGGGGGACAGTCCCGATATCTACATTTTAACTTTCAAAGGGTTGAGGTAGTAGAATCGGTAATACGATTAATCTTACGGCTATGGTTGCCATCTAAATCTATAGCAAAGGCATGGCCAATTATTTGGATTATAGTAAGGGTAACAGGCTTATAGCCTTTATTTATCATAGATTTGATAAATTTAGCAATAGATTGGGCTAAAGGAACATTACTCGTTATGTTACCCATATCAGTGATGACAGTATGAAAGTTTACCAAAGGTTGCTTATCGGGATTAGAAATTTTAACAGAAAACAAACTTTTTCCGTGCGGCCTAAGGTTACATTTTTTTTAGGGTACAGATACAGAGGAGATGCCTGTGATTCAGCTAAAACTACATTGGTTAAGACTTTGAGGGTATAATCCTGTCCTATTACTTTGCATTCCATTCTTTTGAACTACCCTACATTATTCTGTCTTGTTCAGAATTATTAGGATTATTAAGCGTCACACTACTATGACTGTAGTTAAGATTTAGCGAGCTTCCTTAAAAATGATTATGAGAAGGCGGACCACGAAAACGTCTCACTTGATCGTTTAAGGGATTCAACTTAGAACATCTAACTAAAGGTCTGTCAGGGAATATTTCTCATTCATTTCGAATAAAGGACTCATTGCCTAACAGAATGTCACCATGAAAATTCCCTCCATTTTCATGAACGATACACACAATGAGCTGGGTAAATTGAGTCATTGGAATTCAAAAATTTATCAATCACTCAATAAGTAGGAATACGGTTTCCTATACGCCACTCAATTGTACAGTAGGCTGAGTTATAGTATATATATATATATATATATACATATATATATATATATATATATATATATATATATATATATATATATATATATATATATATATATATATATATATATGACTTGTACATATGATCCTATAAGGGGTTTACTATTAATTGTTTAATTATAGTAGAATGTGCGCCTGTCTAAAATGGCTTAAAAATCTAAATCATCTGTATGAACTTTAACAATTATGTCTAATTCTCTCCTATTATTTTAATTGGGAGATGTTTTTCATTATGGGCTACATGACTTTGGGAGAATAGGGGTCGTGGTTCGATGGTTGGAAACGTTCCGTAAAATAAGGATTGTTAGAACGTGTCTGGGGTTCATGGTTGAATTGAAGTTCATTACGTGTGGAGTCATGTGAGTGTTGTATTTTATGTATTCCTCTTGTGGAGGGACATAATTTTTACATGATGTGGATGCAGAATGTGGTCTATATATCTGATCTTCGATCATTTTGTTGAGGTGAATTTTATGGGCGCTTCTCTTTCGTATATGTGTAGCACGGTTGTGGTTTTTGTTTCCTTAGTTGTTTTGCTCTTTAAATATGATTTATATGCTTTATATGAGGAGGTTAGGTGAGTCAGAACTGGCTGAAGGGAATAGTAGCTGCCTCGTGCGGAATCCTTCATTTCCTATTTTTTTATTTAAAATAATAAGGGAAACGCCGCTTCGCCCCTTATCCCGAAAACAGCAAATGTATCACCGGACTTGCAAGGGAATCAGGCCTGTGGCACTCAAATTGCAGGATAAGTAGGGCCAGCAAGGAACCTCCACAAATGTGAACTCGGTCGATCAATGAAATCCTGAAACTGGGTACACGTATTAATTAATGAAATAATATACCATGTAATAGGTAGTGAACCAATGTAAAATAGAAAGAAATACTATATCACAATTGCATATTTATTAAGAAAGTATGAATCGAACCAAGCGGATAACCAGCCTCTCACGCAACTTCACACAAATATACGCACGCTAGAAAACAGCTGCCAGACGAAAACGATCTCAATGATAGATAACAGGGACAAGCTGAACAAATACAGGGTAATATGTGCTTTGACCAGTTAAAATTTCAGAGGAACTGGGAAATGGAAACGGTCTCTCTGATAGAGGATATAGACCAAACTTGGAAAAATATGTAGTTTCACTAGACGCACATACTTGTTGTAACTCAAACCAAACGTTAACAAAGAAACTGATGAACATATTCCTGATTTTTACGTCCGCCCCGTGCCCAGGTCAAGGGAAAAGACGTCACACCCTTTGGAAACGAGAGGTATATATATATATATATATATATATATATATATATATATATATATATATATATATATATATATATTAAACACAGACTACGGAAAGGGCACTAAGATAGAGAGATAATCAGTTAAGAAATCTGTCAATATAGCTTACACCACCCTCAGCAAGAATCCATGACTCAGCTCACACTTAAGCAAACACCAACAAATCAGAGGGTCATTGGCGGCTCGTCTATAAGTAATGTGGAACTAGAGCACCCCTAATTTCCACTCGAGATTATCGAGTGGAGGCCTTTAATGTTTAATTCTTTTTTTATATTTGCACATTATATAATCTGTGAGTGAATGCCCTCGAAGCACTACCGTGAGAGGAAGCCCCTTGGACTTACCCGTCTATTATTTCGAGACCACATGGCCCAGCGTGAGTGTTTAAGAAAGTCGAGGAAGAATCCGTCACTCGCTTAATCACCCATCCCAGCTCTTTTTTGTAAGACGCCGATCGCCTCCCCTTCCCTGCAATAACGCCATATGTGGCCATAGTAACCCTACCCCTATATCGCGAAGGGAGTTTGATTGTCTGAAACGACGAGTTATCATAAATTGTGTTTGCTTAGAATAGGTCCAAGAATCCCTTGGGAACCGCATGGCCCTATCAGAGCAGCCACCCGGATATTTAACCTCATGCTCATCATCTATCGAGGAGATTGAAAGCCCGCCATTCACTCCGTCCAGAATGCCGTCTGTTTCCAGTGAGCCCCCGTAACCCGTCGTCATACGTCGTCGAAGATCTCGTCAGGAGATCTACTTTCATTAAGTTTTGGCCCCTGTTCAGAGGAAAGCTATCAAGCCCCCTTATTCTGGGAGAGTTGTGTGGCCCTCTTATCTTCACCACCTCCACAAGCTTCCCGTTTTTCGACACTGAGACTCCCAGCCATCAGCAGAATCGTCTCGAGTTGATATTATGTCTCTCTGGGGCAGAGAAAATATCATTCTTCATCATGAAGTAGTCCAATAAAGGAGACCCTTAGACAGTAGTCAATGAGGATGGAGCAGAATTTAATAGGGGCTGCTACTACTTCTGTCTAGTCAGTTCAGTACGCACAATTGATGTAACACTTAACAATGGAGAATTTATTATGGTTTGTGGATACTGGGGTAAGCAGCTTGTCTGACACTACTATGCCAAGGCACCCGGTATCTCTTACAAGAGTGGAGACACGGCAGCTATTAATCGTTCCGGATTCGAACTAAAGCCTTCCAGGAGTATTCTTATCAAACAAAGGAGTTTACCTGGTGGTCGCCGGGACTTGAGCTGTTCGGGAGAGGAGAAGATTCCAATGGTGTTGATGGAGGCGTCAACGTGGCAGTTCGTTTTTACGTGACCCTCCACACCACAGGAAAAACAAATTATGAGTCTCCTAAGGAAAGATTCCGTAGGGTAGCCTAAAAAGAACTTTTAAACATCCCAGTGTTCGGACGAAAAGAGTGGTTTCAGCTTAGACGGCCCAGTTACCGTGGCAAACTTGTTTCCATTTTGCAGGAAGAATTTACCTTTGTTTCGCTTAGGCTTTGGGAAAAGGGGGCTTGTTTTCTTCCCTTCTTTCGGATAAAGGTTGTAGCTTGCTGAATAAATTTCGCCCTATTCTGTGCACTCCTTGAATGTGAAGCATCTCCGGTCTTTTACTAAAGATCTTTTACTTGAGCAGGAAGTGCAGAGAACAACTGGTCTCTTAGGAAGAAGTCAACGTAGGCATCGAGATCATGCGGGATTTTAGAAGCATCGAGCCAAAAGTTAAGGTAACGTTGGATGGTGTACCAAAACTGACGGTATGTTTGACCTTGATATCGTACGGTGACCGTGAAGAGGGTAGGCCAAAGAAAATCGGGATTCAGATCCCAATGTGAGGGTAAAATTAACAAATTCAAGTGCGGTTGACCTACATAATCAATTCTTAGAGGTTCTGGGATTAAAGAAACCAATGGTAGAAAAATATTTTACTTTACTATATACAAAGAAAATATTAATAACCAATTAAATAAATGCCAATAAATAAAATGATACCAGGGTTACCAAACAGAGGAAGGGGGATACAAATGAATCGACGGGTGCGAGAGTCCGAGAGAGGATGCACGGTGAATGCTTCCAGAGAAAACGGGAGAGTGCAATTATCGGGAAGTCTCTCGTAAATTCAAATTTACTGGAGGCTTGGATACAGCGAATAAACGGGGTGCTGCCAAGCTGAAAGTGTAAGATTCCTTCTTCTTAAACCTCGCTAAAAAATGAGCGAGGGAGTACTCCAGTCATTGAACGAAGTCGATAACCGAATGATAGATGCCAGCCCGTGTCTATCTTCTCTCGGCTAGAACTCTAGCCTTCGGTACGAGCAAGGCCTGGTATAAATGACGCGTCGCGTTCATAGCTGAAGATTTGGTTCTAGGGAGTAATCCTTGCCTTTTTGCAAAGTTCAAACAATAGTGTCAGGATAATGACCCCTTACGGGGGTGAACTTAAATCTTGCATTCGAGAACACGAATCGAGATTGAGCGCGCTGTGTCCGAGGGGCGGGGGAAGCGGGTCGAGGTAGACTTACCTAAATTGACGAGAAAACAGGGATTTTTATGGCTTCTGCGAGAATTGTGCAGAGTTTAACGGGACGCGAATAGTGGGTACTGATTGGGGCTGACAGAGAATACTGACAGTGCTAGAAGGACGGCGGATACTGCCTCCCAACTCTGGCTAAGGATGATTTATAGGAGTCGAATGGGGTTTTTGCCCCCTCCGTTGGAAGGGGAGCGTGCTATGGTCAGCCGCATCGGCAGACGAGAAGGGTCTTAAGCCGGCGAGGGAACTTTGTCCGTCTTCAGATGGGACCTTCTGGGATCTCCCACTTGTCGCAGCTTTCTGTAATGGGCGCATTTCAGGTCTTCGTGGCGTCTCTCGGCGTCTCATAAGTTCGCACCTCCATTAGCACAGACAAAAATGGTCACCCAGGTGCTTACTGTCTCTCTCTATTGAAGGGCGAAGCGACGCATATCTTCCTCTCTCTCTCTCTCTCTGTCTCTCTCTCGGTTATCTCTGACAATACATACAGATTAGTATTCAACTTAGACTTAATACAGAGTCCTTTCGCATCGAAACTTCTCGCTGGTGTAATTTGACGGAAATGGTTTTGCATATACATTGGATGTCAAATGCGTAATGAAGAGGAGATTCTGCTCTTAATCCATTAATCTTGATTATGGATTCGGGAAATTGACTGTAATTTGTTCCATCTTCAGTCGCTCAAATTTCTTCAGGTGGCCATGTTAACCCTTGAGCTTAATTACAGATGTATATACTTATAAAGACAAATCATCCAGGCCGTGGTAATGCCATTTCTTGACACCAGGTAGTGTTATGTAGGGGAGCAGCCGCTGCATTAATTGCTATATTGATTGGTCAATGTCGACCTTGTGGAACAGCCAAAAACTAGCAAAAATTAGCATTAAACGAAAAGATAAAATGGACTATTGAATAAAAGAATAAAAATGAGACATAATTCTAGGGAGAAACATCAATTAGTAAAGATGGCTAGATTGCCCGTTCCCAACAAATACTGGGTATTAACAGTGAGAATAAAATAGATAGAGTATTAGTAACGAGGATGAGATCCTCCCACTGGATATTTAAATACACATAAAGATTAGAATGACAATCACAGGTAATTTCGAAGACACCAGTAACTATCATTATTTGGGGGGAGTAGGTAGGGAAGTTCGGGATCTTTTGAGTTTTGACAACTAACAAATATTGTGCCTTTCGTGGTTAGGCGTGAAGTATATGTTGGTATGAGGGTCCTCATAAGCAATAATACTACTGCATAGGCAGATCTCTGGCACTACATATAGAGTAGGCATTTTGCGGTATGAAGAGCGGGAAAAAGTAGCGATGTTGCGATTTGCTATGTACTTCATTAAGAGCGTATGCGCCAATGGGCAATTGGATCGTGACTCCGTTGAAAGTTTTGTTTCCGTGCTCACTGAGATCAAACTGTTGTCTCGATGCTCGAAGTCTAATGCAAAATCGACTAGGGTAGCGAAAGCCCTAGTTTTAGATAAGATTTATTGGATAAAGAGCCAGAGGAAGAAAAAAGAAAGGAGGGCCATGAAAAAGAGTGATTCTAGACTAATCGCAACCGCTTTCCACTTATATATTACGACGAGTCTGCTCCCTTTAAATTTCCCAAGGTAAAACTCCTACTAAAATCACCACAAAACACAATGTTCCTTAGTGGATATCTCCTGCTATGGTTAACGACTACGAAAAGAATCCCCGATTCCGTAATTAAAGAAAGACAATAAAATTAACAAGGGCTTCCCTAAAACCATACCTCGCCTCTTGTTAGACCTCTGCTAGGCACTTATTTAGGGTAAATCATCACAACCACTTTTCGTGAGGATACTTTAGTTAACAATTAGTTCTATTTACTGCATTCTACTTGTGATTCAAGAAAGAGGTTTAATATTTTTTTCCGTGTGATTAAAAATCCCTTACTTGGTGCTAATATCGAGTCTAAAATATTGCTAATTCTCTTACGCTGATAAGCACTTTTTTCTTATTCCAAGCGTGTGTAATTTCGGTGTATTGGATTGCACTAAGTTTCCTGAATCTCTTGGGAATATATGAAGAAATACACACATTTAATAAATTCTTATAAATGTAAAAACTCAGGGTTTTTTAATAATCCAGGCGCGATTTTTTCCATATGAATGGTAAAACATTCATATAGTTTTCTCTAATAATTTGGAAGCTGGAATGGTTTTAGTGGAAGTAACAAAAATTACGCTTGGGCAATTGATCAAATAAAAAGATGTTTAAATCGAAACAAGAATATTATTCATAGAAATTGTCTTTCTTTTTATATACATGTATGATGATCCTAAAGTTTTTCCATAGAAATAAAATTTTATTCATTGTTTGCATATAAATGAAAGAAAATCACAATACACGTAACAAACTAAATGCTTATTAATCTATAGGAAATAAGAGCAGATGATTCCCAAGCAATTTATTATTTTTATAAGACCAAGGAAGGAGCATACATACAAGTATATTAAGAAATCAGAACTGAAAAGATAGCAAATAGAATAAATATCTTTATTCGTTGAAGAAAAGGAAATAATAGGTGCAGTTCAAACTTATACGATGGTTTCCGATTGGTTAGTGTTGTTGTCGAAAAAATGAAAATCCTCAATATCATAGGTTCGAATCGCACCTGGCATTCCACTTTCTTAAACAATTATTTTTTATTATTCCGTTTGATGAGAGAGAGAGAAAGAGAGAGGGAGAGAATTAGAGGGAGAAAGAGAGAAAGTGAGACAGAGCATGAAAGAATCTATATATTCTTTCAGCTCCTCGTCCTACTTTTCTAGCCGATTCATCATTTGTTTTACTTAACCATATATATATATATATATATATATATATATATATATATATATATATATATATATATATATATATATATATATATATATATATATATATATATATAAATATATTATATATATATATATATATATATATATATATATATATATATATATATATATATATATATATATATATCAAAGATTCTTTATACACATTTAATAAAAAAGCATACAAGCAAGTCGATGGTATGGCCATGGGTTGTTCACTTGTACCAACCGTCTCTAACATTTTAATGTGCCATTTGTAAACCAAATTTTTTTTTAAATGATTGTCCAGCAGAATTCAAAGCTAAATTCTTTAGAAGATACATAGATGACACTTTTACATTATTCTATACCTCTTTTCAATCAGAACTTTTCAAGATCTTAATTAAATCATATCACCCTAACATTTCATTTACAATAGAACCAGAGACAGATAACATTTTATCGTTTTTGGATGTAAAACTAGAAAAGAATCAGGGTTGCTTTGTATTTTCTGTTTTCCAAAAGCCAACGTTTAGTAACCTTGGTTTAAACCTTTACAGCTTCTGCACCTATCATTTCAAGGTTAATGCTTGCAGAACTTAAATTCACCGTGCTTTCAATATCTGTTCTAACTGGACCCTATTCCATTTGGAAATAATCAAACTTAAATATTTTTTTTAATTAAATAACTACCCACCCATTATTTTTATAAATTGCATTAGGAACTTTTTAAATAATGTATTTAAACCTTAAATAATTATGATGTTTTCCGCAAAAAAGTTATACATTTCCTTTCCCTTTATGGAATACCAAACTAATACTTTTAGGAAGAATTTTTGAATATTTTGAAAAAATTTTATCCGCATTTTAATTTAACGGCAATTTTTTTAAAACCCTTAAAAAATAGTTCGTGGTTTATTGTTTATGACATTTTGCGTCCCAGAATAATATATAATATGCTTATCTTAAACGTTCTTTGGGAACGTACATTGGATATACGGAACGTCTTCTCAAGGTTCGCATTGATGCGCCCCGTGGGGTCAGTTACAGAACACGAATATATATCTCCGTAAAAAAAAACTCTGTTGTCCGATACCATTCCTATTTATGTAAAATGCCTATAGATTATAATCAATTTAAAATATTACCTGCATCAAACTCTTAAACCTACATTGTCATAATTGAGTCCCTTTTAATTAAATACAATCAGCCTCAGTTAAATCCGGACTGTACTTCCACACAGTTATATATTGGCTGATTAATTTAGTTTGAATTTTTTTTAACTAGTTAACATTAATTAATTACCGCTTAAACAACCAACTATCCAACATTTTTTTCTACCAACTAATACTAAATCGCATCTTTCCTGGTAGTATAATTTTTAAATTTCATTGATTCAGATCTCAGCTTTCTCCGAATAAAGTAACAAATTTTTGTGTATTTATTGAGGTTTTCCTTTTCTTTCACTTGTAACCTTATTAATTTCGTTTGAAGTTATTTATTTTTTTACTTAATATACAGATGTTTGTCCTTTATATGGCACTTGTGTTTTACATCCTAATACATTGTTTGCCTAAAGCCATTAATAATTTATATAAATCTTTAATGTTCAAGCCTAGAAGATGTGTCCAGAGCCCGAAACGTTGGCAATATATGTTATAGTCAGTACTTGCCCTTCTTTTCTTGCTGAAGATCCGGATTGCTATAAGCAGAAACATACATATATATATATATATATATATATATATATATATATATATATATATATATATATATATATATATATATATATATATATAAATTAAAACTGTTCAAAATGTCACATGGTGCAAACACCATTGGGCCATATCTTGGTTTTGTTCAACTAAAAAAGTAAAATATTCGCGCCAAATATTATTGTAATCGGACATTGCTTAGGGGTCTCCCACGAAGCAACAATTTTTCCAAAACAAACAAAAAAGAAAACGAAAAGTTAGCAAATATGAAAAAATAAGTTTTAATATATTTCCTTTCGCACTGAGGGAAGTACAAATAGACTGATATCACTGAGAAGTGAAACAAGACAAAAAATAGTTCTTAAAGGACCTCCTTGCTTTATTCGTAGTCCGATCGCTCCTCCTTTAGTAGGGCTGCCTTGGAGGTCGTCGGCCACTTCATCCTGCTTCTGAGCTACTTCTCGGGTGATGACCGCGTTGGAGCTGGCCATCAGGCCCACTCCCTGTTCGGCAACGTCATTGACGACCTTCACCTGGCTAATCGCACTCTTTATCTTGCAGAAGAGTAGATACCCCTCCCAACTAACGGGGCTCTTAGCCAAGAGTGTGGCAAGTTCCTATCTATGCCCTGAGAGCAGGAGATCCAGCGTCTTTCTCGACCGGGAACTGAAGAAGCCTGAAAGAGCCTGGCTGGGATTGAAGGCCTTTCCATCCAGACGTTTCAGTCTTTCCCCTCTATCTTCATTTTCTGGACCATTGAGACCTTATCTTCCTCTGTAACCCTTTTATTGAAGAGAGAAAGAGAGAGGCACCAAGTCTTCTGATACCTACCAGAGATGGCGCTTGAATGCATTTGGGGCCACTTCAGCAACGCGCTTATTGGGGATTCCTCTGCAAACTTCCATCATAAAGACAGCATGGGAAGAAAACATGGCCTCGTTGCACGGAATGGCGTAAAGGAAGGCGACGAAGAGGGATACCTACTCAATTTTTCGAATTTCGTGAGAGGCCAGCCGAAACTGAGACCTGAAGAGAAAAATTTTGAGAGCGTAGATTCCCTTCGACATCCATCTCGCTTGATGAAACACTTCTAGGGCAATAATCTTGAAAGTCGTCCCAATATCGCTTCCCAGGAATATGTAGAAGAGAACCAAGAGCTCCTTGTTGTCTTCTTCTGGATAGTTTTCTTATTTGATGGCACTCTTGAGCTCGCTCAAAGCTGTTCCAATTGCATCAGACAGCTAGCCTGTGATAAGAGGAAGGAGGCTTTCTTCCCCCATAGAGGATGAAGTCCCACTGGTCCCGGAGGCGGCAGAAGAGAGGGACGTTAGGCCCGCCAGATGGCCAATAATAGTGTTTGAAAACGTCCACAAGGATTACTTCAAAGATGTGATGCCTGCATGCAAACCAGAGGAGATTCCTTCCCAGACCCTCCTGAATCTTGATGCAAGTTCCTTCATTGGGACCCGTGTTCAAGGTAGTAGTATCAACCATGATTACTTGAATGCGCACCTCCAGTCCAGCGTAGGATACCGCCTTGATAACAGCCTCCACCGTTTGATGCACAGTGCCTTGGGTGATCTTGGCTGCTTCCAAGCGGTAATCCTTGTCCCCACCTATGAAATAAATGTCGAGTCTTTAAACACGTTCACTTCCCCGACGATGTCAGACAACTGCTTGGCATTCTAGTGAAGTAGCACAAGGCATCTCCCCTAGCGTTTAAACGTCTCTCCAGTGTCCTTTTCCTTTCGGTTCTTTCTCCTATGGCGGTGGATGGAGTTCGTAGAGAGCTTGCTGTTGTCGATGTTCTTACCGGTTGTCTTGGCCACGGCTTCTACCACTGCCATCGCAGCCTGATCTTAGACCTTAAAGCAGTCTAATTTAGTGGGCACTTCCTTTGACAGAATCAAGATAGACTTCTTTCCAGCTTTTCTCTTTGGAGGACTTAGGTACTTGAACCTCGGCATTGCTTCCATCCGTTTTCCCGTGTACGGACGAGGACGATGAGGCCACCTGGCTTCAAGGTACAACACTTAAGCTGATCGTTTTCTCCATCTCCGCAGCCTGTTTCCGCTTCCTCTCCGCTTCTTTCAGCTTCCGCTTTTTCTCTTGAGCCTCGCTGGAAACCTTGCCCAGTCCGGTTATGAAAGAAGTCAATCGATTCTCTCTTTGGCTGATAAGGACGGCCCAGTCCTCTTCGTTCGTAGTCTTCCCAAGGGAATCTCTGTGTGCCACCTCGGACAACTCATCAAGGTCTCCTTGTAAGATCTCCTCATTCATTATTGCCGTTTACGAAACTTGTGCTTATGAAGACCCTCGTAGGCCTCCACTACCTTGAACAGCTTTGCCTTGTTGTAACGTAGTGTGGTGATAGGGAGAACGTCCTTATCCCAAATTCCCAGGACTTCCTCTACGGGCTCATTCGCAGCCTCTGCCTTTGTTTTATTTTCCAGACCGTGAGAAAAGTAGAATTTTCGCGGAGCACCTGCCCCTTTCAAGGGAGACGACTCCCCGGTGATACTCCCATCCGGGTGATGACCGATCAACCACTTCTGTTTGCAAATAGAAAACATCGCCTTTGTGAGAGGAAAAATGGAAATATTGAAGTTTTCTGCTCTGTTAGTGATCGCGACTGAAAATGATAACTTTCAGTTCCCCAAACAATAAGTAATGTTCGTACCAATTTACCACCAAAATAATATAGAAGTCGGTGGCCTCTAGATACCAAACAAACACTTCCAAAGGTCAATTCACTTAACTGACTACCAACGAAACCCTGTAGACTAGTCATTAATGTTTATTAATCTATATAATATATATCTCGTCATATAAAATAAAGGAGTATGAAAGTGAAGCTTCTTACTTTTCTTCACCAAAGCTTTTTCCATACATTATTAATATCCTAAAATATTTAAAAAAATTCAAGGTAAAAAATGACTACTTGCTGTTCGTTATCCTGAATTTTAATTTTTTTTTTTTTTATCCAGTGTGCCTAAAAAATTTCAACAGTTTGTACAGGGTACTATTTAAAAGCGATCAATATTTTGCCCTAAACATAGATCTAATGTACATTTAAAATTATGTATAGGTTATTTATTGCTATTTTCTCTACTGGTTTCAAAGAAATTCTCGTGGATTTGACGCTATGGATGTACAGCCACGGCCAAAAGTTGCGAACCATTGGAATTTTGAGTTGCTTGCGTCTTTGTCACCGGTAGGTTGGTTCATGTTTTACTTTTTGGAATTAAGTAATAACATTGTAAGTATTCGGCCAATTCTTACGATATTTGATACCCTTACATAGTTTTACCTTCTCTTTAGAATGATGTATTTGACAGGGTCCTCCCAACTAAGTCCTGGGAAATTTTTCGGCAATAACATCATAACTATCTAGCCTATTCTGACGAAATTTGAAACCCTAATGTTGTTTTACATTATCTTTCCAATAATAAAACTGCCAAGGTCCTCCCAAGGTTAGTGTGTAAATTATCGAAGGTTTTGAAGGTTGAAAGGGGACTAAATGAGAATAAGTGAGAGCACGCGACCTTGTTATTATTTATTGCGTATTTCTATGAATATTTTGATGTAATTTTGCAAGCATTTGGTTAATACATCTGTAAAGCAAAATATAACTACATTCATCCTTATAAGTTTTTTTAAAATATCCAATTTGTCCAGCTAGTAAAATGTATGAAATCCTTGTATCAGTATGCGGTATATAATAATCAAAATGTCTTCATACAGTGTAGCCACAAAAATTGTCCCTTTTATAATCGCCTATTATCAGTCATTAATACAGCTTAGAAAGTTAAATAAAATCATTAGAAAGAAAATATTTTAAAGTGTTTTTTTTCAATATCCTGGATACAAAATCGGTACTTAGAAAAAATGACAGATTTATATACAACAATCTTGCGGTATTAACCTGACATGCAACGTGTTTTGATCGCAGAAGAGATGATCAGACATGGCTCGGTAGTTGCCACCCAAAGGTATTTCAGGAGGCATTACAGTCAGTAAATGAAGGTAGATCAAAAAACCTTTTGCAGAATTTTCTCAAATTGGAAACATCAAAACTCGAGTAAAAACATGCATAAAGGCCATTAAGTGTAGCAGGGGTGTGTGAACCGTTGTAAACATTGATTCAGTCCTAAATCAGATTGAAACTGACCAATTTGTGAGAAGACTATCAGCTGCCCGGAAATGGAGAGGGAGAACATTCGGAAAATAATTACGTTTGAATTGATAATGACGTCATTATGTTTGCAACAGCTCAACAAATAAGCCTAAGGAAATCATTGGAGGTTTTTTGAACGCAGCGAAACAATAATTGAACAAAGTCACAGAAGATTAAGTGAGATAATATTCATGATGAATGCCTTATTTATCTCTATGGGGTCATTAAAGGACAGAATTACTGGTGTTGCCCCTAAAACAAGCCGAATATCACTTGGAGAAACCTCTGTGTTCCGAAAAGGTTGCTGTCTGGTGTGTTTGAGTATCATCAAGGCCTATAGTCTGTTTGGTGGACTCAGAGCAAAAGAGACTGACTTTTTTAAAATTCACAACGATAGGTAGAAATGCTGAACACTGTTTCTTAACAAGAAAACTGCATTAACAAGTGATTTCAGCAAGAAGGAGCAACAACCCACATAACAAGAAAATCACTGGAATGTTTAACAAGATTATTTAAACAAAGATACTTTTCTCATTTCTTGCAGGTTCTCTGGCCCGCAAGCTCTCCAGATTTATCATATTTCCTATGGACCTTTTTGTGGGTGATTTTTCACAGAGAAAGTATTTGGACAATAGCCATCATCGTTCTAAGAATTACGACAGCAGGGAAAGTGTAGTTCATTGAATGCAACGTTTTGGAAAACAATAAATAACTTCTTTACCCTTTATCTGAAATGTGAAAATATCAAGGGTCGTAACTTTGAACATATGTAAAATATAAAAAAAACTTTAACCTTTCTATTTTAAGGGGTTTTTTTTTTAATCTATGCAGTTGTAAAAATGACTTGATAGCAATCGATTAAAAATGGCGACAGGTTTTTTGGTCACACCGTATAAAAGATCAAATTTGTTGAGTAATATGATATTATATTTTAAAATGATCTCATAATGATATTATTATGGTGAAAATAGGTAATTACACCTTATCGGAAAGAAGTCTGATAAAACTGTTGCACGAGGAGGATCTCAGATGTCGCCAAATCACCCCGAGGAGCCTGCGAATAACATTCTGGTCTTACTGAAGTGTTGAAGGTTATCCTAGAATGTAGGAACATCTAAACCAGAACAATAATATCATATTGATGGCCTGCAATCTTCAGTCTTTGGATATGAATCTACTGTAAGACCTCTAAAGTCACTCATCACCAAGGAGCCGTAGGCCAGCATAACACCACTCAGGTGTCGCACCTCCGTGCAAGGCATGTGTAAAATAATAAATGCATTTTGGACTTCCTGTAGCAATTTTTATGCTTATCTGTTATATGTTGGTGATGTCACATGGTTTAAGCAAATTTTGCATTTTTTTAATTCTTGTTGCTCCTCTGGGACATAGGAAACATTGCTTTTTATTCCTTATTTTACTGTTATATTCTTATTGATATACCAATTAGAACACTACGAGCCTGTATTTATCTAATTTCCTTAAATTTAACCGTGGTGATCGAAAGATTTTGGCCACGGCTGTAATGGCAAATTTATTAATATCCAGTAATAAAGAAATTACTTCGCACATAATAAGAAAAATATATAGCTAACGATCGGTTCGCTCCAAATGCTCTCCATTTCACTTCGAGCACGCTGATCTATTTCTTGGTTATGTTGTGCGGATAGGTTTAAAAGAATACTCATGTTGGTCTTCAATTTTCCCTATGAAACATAAATGCATAGGAGAGGTGGGTAAATGCGGTTGAGGCACTCCTATTTTTCATTTATCTATTTGAACAATTGCCTGGAGCCATAAAATTCTTTTAGGTTCACTTTATGTCTTTGGATGTATAGACGTGTTGAAATCTATAATATGAATTGTTTATGAGGTACCTGAGTGTTTATGCTAGGAATAACGCATACAAATACTTAATTTTATAGACAGGAACAAGCACATACAATTACACAAAATGAAGAATGTAATAGAAAAGCGACAGATACAGCCCCCTACACAAAGTTACACACAAATATTAATAATAATAAATTAAATACACGCTTATATGCACACACAGATATAATGATTATACATTAACCATATAATGCGGATACGTGAATAAATGCAATCATATTTTATATTTTATAAAAGGTACAAAAAAAGGTACAAAAGAGAGAGAGAGAGAGAGAGAGAGAGAGCGCAGGTAGTGATCAGGCATATATGCGCATGTGTTCTTGTATGTGTATATCTAAATGATTGTATCTTAGGAACGGTGCAGCTTTACCGTGTGACCTTCCACATTTTTGTCTTTTACCTTTGCATCTTTCTGTATTTGGTTGAACATAAAAAATTATCTTAGTGATTTCTGATAAAATAAAAGTTTAGGCATTTTAAAATCTGTTTTAAAAATGATCTTTCAACCAAAATGCTGCTGCGCTACCGATATCATAAAATATAAAAATTTCAAAATTTGGCATTTTAATAAGGTTTAAACGTTTACTCATTATGACATTGAATTTTAAAGTGTTTGGTCTTACTATTAAATCATTCTTTTTTAAAATATAGGTATATTAGGTTAGGAGACCCTACATGACCTATCTCGTCTTTTAACCAATATATATTTCTCGTAATTGATTAACAATTAGAACTTAACCAATATAATAATCTTTACAGGACACCAATCCCCAGAAGTAATTACATTACAATAGTTAATTTCCCTTCCCCTAAAATCTTAAACAATAACAGTTATCTTCATATGCGACTTTTTTGCGCATTTCTCAGCAACCGGTTATATGTATGGTTGCCGACAAAGCATATACTGGGGTTCCCTTTAAAACATTATTTCATGTGTTGGTTCTTAAGCATATTAAATTTTTAACTGGCATAATTTGATTTATTTTCCCGCTTCTAGTTTTATTTCAGATTCCCACATCCAGCATTATATTCAATTAATTATATAGTTTAAATATATCCTGTTAATAAAACTTGTAAGTTATATAGTTTATATTATATTAACAACTTTTCTAGTTAAAGGTGCTCTTTCTGCACCTAAAAGGGCAGAAAAAATTTCCCTCGTAACCTCCTTTTGCCAATCAACATGCTCAGTAATTTGTTGTTCCCAACACATGGCTAATTACATCCCCCTTAAATACAGTATGTCAGTGGGCAACCCATTATCCCATATTTTGTGTAATTTATTCCTAAATGTGCACGATAAACTTCTTCCCACTGAGTTAATGAGGCTATGGCTCTATAAATAATCTGAATTTTAACATATTTTTCGCTGCTCAATTGAAAGCCTTTCACCCTCACATTAAGTTTAAAAAAGAAAATGACTAAAAACTCGCTAGCTTTTCTCGATGTTAAGATTCTATATAAAACTCGATTCTCCTCTGATGCTTATTATCGTTTGTAAGCCCACCATTCATTCTGAACCCAAAATTCATTCATTTTTGCGCCAAGAGATCGATGATGATTTTTTTTTTTTTTATTTAAGGGGCTATCTGGCGAGCTCGATGATGAAATCGAGATCGTGCAACAATGCGCAAGATACTCCTTCTTTAAGTTGAATCTATTCAACGGAAATCAACAGAAAAAGTTTATTTCTCTAGCATATTTCCCGAATTTCGTGGTTTTAATCAGTTTTTTTAAACAGGAAATTTGACTTTTTCAAAAAAAACGAACTCTGTATAAAATAGAATAAGAGGAATAGACAAAGAAAGCTTACTAGGTAATTCTATTTGTACATTGTCTTGAGTTCTAAGTTGGAGATCTCTTCACTTAAGGGAAACTCTACTCAAGTTTCCCTTTTTTAAAGCTAGCTTGTTTATCCATATGGAAAACTGCAATCGAAAAATCGTAGAATCCATTTTCGTAAAAGAAATTTCAATTTTTAATTGGCCATATAGTACATTTCAAACCAATAACGTAAATTACAGCCTCCTACTTTAGCAAGATGGACAAAAATTTTAATATAAACCATGAATTCAGTATATATGTATTTGTGATTTTAGAATGTGTCTCCTGTTATTAGGGCTTCCCTCCCCTTCCAATTTGCTCTGCCTCCTTTAATTGTACCCAAAACATAGGTATTTAAATTATATTCAAGCAATCATGCTTAGATATACAAAACAGTAGCTAATGTTAATGACTTTTGCGTATTTATGGGCACTCATTGAAGATGGAAGTCTTCCAATTTCCGAAGTTAGTCTCAGAATATAGATCTAGTATACTATTTTTATTTCCAAACATTTTCATCGTGCAAATTTAAGGAAACTTTCGCGTATTCTCGCATTCAGTGATCAAGTGAGCAAGCTCATTTAAATAAAGACTTTGCGCAATGGCCACGGTAGTTTTCACTTTAATCCTCTATCACTTCATACTAGTTTTCGGCTCTATTTATCAATTGGTGACGCCATTAATATTATTAGTAATGCCATTCGTCCGTTTTTGCCTCTTGATTGACTCAGCTTACTGACCAAGCAAATAGGCATAGGATTTTCTATGAATTCCAAACGCGATTTAGTCGTCCTAGGCAAAAATGAATAACAAGTAAATCATGTCCTATTTTGGTATGGACGTAGATTTTAACGTCGAATTTAAAACTGCAGATCCTCTTGCAGGCACTTGTAATTGAAGAACAATTTGAATTTTTGTGTTTGGGAAGAGCACACAATATTCGAGATGTCATTCGCAGTATGATTACCCAAGCTACGCCTTCCATCACAATGCAGGGGCATTACCTAGAATGTCTGGATGTATGGTATACTGCACACATTGCCATTTTTGTCAATTCCTCGTATATCGGTATTTTCTCGTGTGGCTGGTGGCGAGAACTGATATAAGGCTTCCACTTTTTAATTGCAGCGGTCTCCTTTGAGCTCATTACTGCCCAAAACACAAATATAATCAATCCCTCTTCAACTTAATTTGAAATGAAACAGAAGAAACATCAAGTATAACAATAATATAGGAAAAAAATACACCCAGGGTAAAAAGCTCAACATATAAAATAAGTGCGCCCAGGTCCCCCTCGATTTGCCTGCCTCCCTCCTGGACTTAAGCATGCCTCAAATAAGTATATAGCATAAAATAGTATGAAGGACTCCAACTCAACTAAAACCACTCTTACACCACAATTTGGTGGTATGCAAAAGCAACGGGCCAGAACCATGAAATTGTGATTGAGACCACGCTGGCCACGGGTCCCCCGGCACAGGTCCCTCGCTGAAACTCCTTCACACAACCAAAATCTGGACCAGTTTTTTGAAAACTTGTAGCATAAGAGTGGAGAGAGACAACAGATTGATGGAAGTGGGGTAAAAAGGATAAAATATACACCTTTGTGCGGTCATCGATTAATAGGAGGTGAAATTGTGTGGTAGTGTATACATGTAAGGGAGCTGGTATTGATATTAGACGAAAAAAGATCTGTAATATAGTTATATTCTAAGTGCTGTGGGAATTAGTTATTAAATTTTAAGAAAAAGTCTATAGCTAAGTAGTTAAAACTGAGATTTAAATGGAGGAAAATATTATACCTACTTACAAGGGCAGTTTCTGTATAGGAAAGGAGATGGACAGGGACAAAGAAAAACGTTTCAATTTTTCATGGGGCACACACAGATTGTGTACGATGATCGCAAACATGAAAATAGACACTGAGAGAACAAATTTAATCTTACCTAGATAAATTAGATCGTATTTTTAAAGTGTTAATAAGTTAGCCAGAAAAATACGCCATTAGTAGTGTGAAATTTAACAACGTTGAATTTTCTATTCTGTCCTCCGAAATCCACAATAGTTTTTTACCATTAAGTTGTCATTCCCACTTTCTACCTCCACATCTAACTTATTCGCTTTAAGTGAACCCTCTAGTATGAAATAATACAATTTTTCCAATATTTTTATTTATTTTGCACAAATTTTCCACTTTCGATGAATGCCACAGGCAATGTTCGCTTACACATGCTTAATGGTGTGTGAAGGTGACTGTTAAGCATTGCTATAATGCAGCATACCATAATTGAGTTTATTGTGGTTTAACTGACAGGAAAACAAACCGAATAAGGCCCTTCACTTCGGGGGTTGGATAAAAATCATGAACAACCATCCTAAATACATTGTCGGTCTCTCGATCTCTCTCGAGAAGACACAACACGATTTACTCCTTTACCTCAGTACTAGTTTAGAAGTATCGATTCACTCGCTTTGAAGTTAAGCTTACATTTCTAGTCCGTATTAAGGCTTAGAGCTATTGGTTTTCTCTCATTCGTTGCCTTACGTGGTCGTTTGCTTATTTTTATTGACAACCTTCTCATGGGAAAATACTTTTGACTCATTAAACATCTGACATCCACCCACTGCAATCGTCAACACGTAGACACGTAGACGGGAAGCTATTCGTTCTCTTCATTTTGTCTCTCTCCCTTTTTTCGGTTTACTGACATCCCTCTTAATGGCAGATTTCTAGTCTTTGATCTGCCATTTTCATTGATATATGAGATGATGCTTTTTGTCTCGTCTGATGACAACCTCACGGTAGATTTTTTTTATCGGCGACCATCTTTTTCCTTAATCTTTTATCGTTGTGTTGTTTTCACGGTATGTGAAAATGTTTTAACATTAGTTCGCGTAAGAATGAATATTAAATTTGTAATTTTTAATACAAAATTGTGAAATTTAGAAAAATAAATATAATTAACGAATCTTTTAGGATTTTTAAAAAGAAAAGAGAATAATAAATGCTGAAATTCAGAAATATCAGTCATTACTAAACTTCATTTTTAATTTTAATATTTAGTCAGGGATACCAACTACTGGCTCCTAAGCTAAGGACGAGTGAAGCAAATGAAATAATTAAAGCAAATGGTTTTTTGCCTTTAGGCCTATAAAATAAGTAGGGCTATAAAAAAACATAGAGGAGAGGATATGTACATGAAACATTTTACTTCTTTGGGTCTAAAAACATGTTGGTAGAACGCGATAAGCAGTAAGACACAAAATCGAAGGTTTGCCTGTGAGGTGAAAACTCGTCCTGAAAGGAGGGCTGCGAAGCTACTACTCATGTAAATATATTTATATCAAGTACGTTATTACATCATTAATATAATTTGATTTGATATATGTGATAAATGAATCAGTATATATATATATATACATCTATATATATATATATATATATTTATTATATTATATATTTATTTATTTTTAATTATTTTAATATTTAGTTGGAACCTCATTTGCTTTGCATGCGCAAAACCAAGTTTTCACAAATTTCTGCCACTATCTTATGACAATCAACTTGTAATTTTCTATACAGTTTTGTTTTTATTTTTATTTGTGGTACTACTCATTGCTTTTCCAAGCAGTCCGCATAATCCGCCGTATAGCATGATTGAACCACCTCCATGCTTCACAAATGGCACCACACTTGTCTAGCGTACCATGAGGTTCAATCAAGCGGATTAATGAGTCTTTATTGAGATTTTGGATGGCTAAGTGGATTCGACGCTGGCCATCAGTGGTCAAGCGACGCAAGAAGCTGTTGGCAACTCACCTACGCTAGTTTTGTTCTTTATTTTTACTTCGCTCCTTTTTCTACTCCCCTCGATCTACAAAGGCAAGGTGAAATACCTCTCCAGAACTTCTACTCAGAAAGGGTAGCCCAAAATGTGCTGAAAATCTGCAAAATTGTTACAAATAGTTAATTTTTGAATAATTGTATTCCAATATATCTTTAAATGCAATTATTTAAATTACATGTAAAACAACAAAAAAAGGGTCTTTCTTACATATAGATAATTACTTTCATCGGACTAGATGACTTTAGAACATCCTTTTCGTGTTAAATTTCTGTGATATTTTTCCAATGAATACCTTTTTCTGTTAACCTCAGATATCCATGGCTTCTTTTTTCGTCTTGCACCCTTTTAGTCTCCTTCTAACTCATTTTAGTGATATTTTTGAAATGAAGCTTCATTAATGGTACCGGAAAATTCAAAGGATGCTTTACTGGAATTCTGTAATGAAGCCCAAATAATAGATGTAATTTCTAGCTGTTGTATGACGTTTTCTTCTACTTTATTTCCTTGATGAATAACACTTGTTCTTTTGAGATCGTGTTGTAGTGGGTTTGACAGCATAAATTGAACACTATAATTTTTTTTTAGCTATTTCTACTTGTAATTTCCATTGGCTATGGAGAAGATAGAATTGTTCTCTCTGTAATTCTGTAATTTCTTTAGTTTTAGTCATTTTACTTATGTAGAACGATATAGAATACACAAGAGTTATAAATTTAACGTAAAATATAAAAAGAATATGAGTAAAATTCGGATTCACAAAAGATATTCAAATATGAATATTATGATAAATTCTAAAAGTTTGATTAAATATGTTCAATATATAGAGATATGAGCGATATTTTATACTTTAATTTAATGATTACGTAACAAACATAATTCAAAGAATAAATTAAGCAAGGAGTCATTTTAAATAAGAGCAAATGTAATAAAAACTGATGAGGAGTATTATTAAAGAAGTGTGTTCATAATTTTGTTTAGGGTAAAGGTTCTATATACTGAAGTATTAAATGTTAAAACAATTCTATTGACATTAATATCCAGACTGATATTTTGTTGAAAACTTCCCTTTCCATTGAAAACTTAATATTTGCCAGTTGTTGGTTAATTTAGATTAAAAATAACGGGTCATAACTATTGTGCTAAAAAATAAGGAAACAATCGTCTACATATATTTTGAAAACAATACGTGCAAATCTGAGGAAAATATTCCTCACCATATCTACTTGTATTCTCATTAAAAGTGTTTAGAAATGGAGAGAACATTCCTATAACTTATGTTGTAAATAAAGAGCTTCATTAAATAATATAGTATTCCCTAGAGCTAGGTTCAAAAGTTCTTAAAATCGAGAATTAGCTCTAAGATCTTGATCTTGATGAAAAGGAGAGAAATCAAGTAAGAGATTTTATAGAGTTAAAAAAATAATGGTAGGTTTTGTTTTGATGAAGAGAGCATCTCTTTATCTCTGCTTGTATGTTATTAGGTTCTTAAAATACTGGCTGATTGTTCGACTCACTTTTAAAAAGTTGATTTGGGTTGCTATATTTCCAGTGTTTTGTAAAGAAAATTTGATTTGTAATAATTAATGGGCACTCTTCAATAATTTTCCAATAGTTTCTTTTAAAAAATAGTCTGGTGGTCTGCTATGGCACTGTCCATTACAGCTTTATTGAGGTTAATTAGATCATCACAGCAGAGGTTTAGTGTAAGCAGCTTGATAAAAATGAGACCTCCACTAGTGAATCGATGTGGCTCAATTTGCTTGACGACTATGCGCGGCCACATGATACTAGGATGAGACTACAGAAACTGACTGACTTGGCTTAAGAGACTTTACCACATCTTCCATATTCTCCTTATATTTTCCTGACTGAGTACCAATTTTTTAACCATCTCGACAGTTTTTTAAGCAACAAAACTTTGAACTCCAAAACTGAGGTGAAAGATGGATTCACTGCGGTGACGCGCAGTTTTATTCTTATCGACATGACATAAATAATTTTGTTGATGGATGCCAGAGATGCATAAATCATACTTTGACTAATTTTAACATACATAGTGTCAAATTTCTAAGGAATAAATGTTTGTTTCTTCAATCGGATCTTTATTTTTCGAAGGACCTGATATTATATTTTAATTTTGTTTTTTTCTTTCAGGGCCAATAGTGCAGTCCATTGGGGGCAGAGTTAATCGTTTTGACCATCATCTGTTGCCTTTGTTTTTTTGTCTTATAAACATATATATTTCTTTTTCTTCCGTCATGACATTCAAGACTTTTAATTTTATTTTTTTCTAAATTAACTATTTCTTATATTTCATTTTATTGTCTATCTGTATTCCTAGGTTTTGGGTAGTTGACCTCTTTTGTTTTTAAGTTTTCTTTCTTTCAACAATATTTGAGGTACTTTTAACTCTTTTTATTTTATCTACTTTGGTTATTTCTGATTCGGTAACTTCTAGTTGTTCATTTATCTGTAGTGAGCAATTGGTTAGGTGTTTGAATTTCGATATTATTATCCATTGTCGGGACTATTTGATACTTTATTATATCCCACGTTTTCTCACTGGACTCTAAAGTACAATATTCAATGGTTTTAGCTCTGCTCTTTTGTGCAGTTCTCTGATCTATCCTTCACACACTGGCTATTAGTAGGGTGGTCTTATTCTGCGCTCTTTGAATTAGCCTGAAAGACATAGGACTTGCTGCCTGCGTTACTACCCCTGGTAGACATATGTTAAGCGTATCATTGCAATTTATAGCTCATTGATGTTTTGGTTCTGAGGGTTTTATATCAGTAAAGCTTCCCAAGATCTCTATTGGCTAAGAAGATTATATTTTTTACATATGTGTGTTTTATAACATGTTGCGGTGACGCGCAGTGTCATAACTTTATTCTCGATAGTATATGGGTAAATTTTTTTATTTAATCCTCTATTTTATCCCATGTTATCTTTCTGGCCTCTGGAGTTCTATATTCAATGGTTTCAGCCCTGCTCTTTCATGCATTTCTCTCCGTCGAATATGCTCCCTCCTGTGTGTGCAAGTTATTTGCAGGATAGCCATGTTTTGTACTCTCTGTATTAGCCTGAATGAGGTAGAGCTTGCTGCATGCGTTACCACTGATGGGAAACCAATGCTGAGCATACCATTAAAGTGTATAGTTTTTTTATGTTATTGGCGCTGAGACTTTTAAACCTGTAAACTTTCCAAAGCTCTTTTTTAGCTAGAAAGATTTTTTCTTTATGTGTCTTATAACATGTTGCCATGATGCGCAGTGTCAGGACTTTACTTTTTTTAGTAGATGAGTAAATTTGGTCATTGACAATGATGTCCTCAATTTTCTGTTGATTCACTGAGAGTTTGGGTAATTTGGAGCCTTTGCTCTTTATTTTAAACTTTGCTTATGTGTTAATATTATTGATCTCGTTAGCTGCCTCCCTTGGCTGTACTTCCGCGTTCGTTAGGCAAAAGGCATGATTTGTGCGATGTCATCTGCGATTTCCAGGTATATCAGCTCAGCCTGTAATGGTGTGAGCAAGTCCAGTGTGTACATGAGTTATAGCAGCCGAATGCTTCTAAGACGGAGGTAGTCTACCCTCCAGCCACTCTTTAATCTCTTCCAATGGTGCCTCGCTTAAGTCAGCTAGTTCGTGTTTACTGAGGAGTTCCCTGTATCGCTCCTAGTTGGCTGAGGCGTCGATTTTAAGGAGATTGACTGGAAGCTGAATCCGTGCAAACAAATTGTTGTTAAGATTGCTATGTGGTCGCTGGGTACTGTTGGTCCAGGCTCAATATGGTATTTGAATGGGAAAACTTTGCTTGTAATAATTATATCAGATTTTGTGGCAGAAGTGTCGGAGATATAAGTCGGCAAGAACGGCTTTATCATTTTTATATTTTTTCTTCCCATATTTATTTCTAAGCATCGATCAATTTCGTTCATGTTACCATATTTGGCCGTTTGGTATGTGATTGAGATCAGCCCCTAAGAATTCCATTCTGCGATGCAAAAACAAGTTATAGAAGGTTTTAAAGGGTAGGTACGCTCGTCGAAGTGGTTGATATGCTGCTACTATACCAAGATTACCCAATAGGGTGAGTAGTTAACGGCCAAAATGGAGTTGTGCAGTTCCATTAGGTGCCTGAACGACATATTTCTTTTGATGGCTATATATAGCACCACCGTTAAACTTTTCCTGACACTTGTTTTCTATGATCCATTGTAGCCAGGTATATTCAATTGACCAGAACTTTTGTTATTACGGTTCTACATTAGTAAGATGATGTCAAGTTCAAGCACTCGGATTATGTTACCATATGCGGAAGCTTTCGTCTCCCATCCTTTAGCATTACGTCCCATTGACCTTGAACTGATCATGATGTTTTGCATTTCGAATTACTGGCTTTTTTTCTTCCTTAGTATTTTTGGGTTGCTGATTTCATTTTTCCGTTAACTTTCTTCTTATTTTGAGCGGAGAGTTGTTTATCTCATGTGTTATGTTTTGATTATGAAGTGCTTCCTTGACAGTTTCTTCGTTGCGATTTGCGTCGTTCTCCAAATTAAGTATTTCATTTTTGTTCCCGGTCAAGATTTTGCTAGTATCCATTTCTTTGCGGAATGGGCCCTGCTCGGATGCGAATATTGTGAGATTAATTTCAATCACATCGATCAGCATTATATTTTCTCGCTTTTCCTTGTTGTGGTAGCCGTCCTTGGTGGTGACATCTGGGTCTGAGAAGTCTGAGGTGTCGGTGTAGACTAAAAAGTCTGTTTTCTTGTACCTTTTTATTTGGCATCTTCTTTCACTTAGGTGTTTTTGCCTTTTGTGCTGCCTCCCTCTTTGTTTTCTCGCCTCAATCCTAGGGTCACGTCTTTTACTTTCCGCTTTCGGTTTCTGCACTTCCTTTCTGGTTTCCTGTCTTTCATTTGCACCCTGTGCACTTGTCTGCAGGTTAGAAAACATTTGGATTTGCAGGACATCTCCTGAGGGTGGGTTGTCCCGGAACCATATTTTTTTTATGCTCTTTTTAGCGAATATTTGTTGAGCTCTATGTCGAACATCCCTGGCTGCGTTAGGTTCATAATGTGTGCGTACAAAATGTACATCAGGACTTTTGTTGAGTCTTTGTTTTAGAACTTTATATATGTTTTCTTCGTTTTTGCCTCGGAGAAGGGTGCCTTTGCAACGTGTGCGTATGTGGTGTTATCTTTAATACCTCATCCTGTTTGCTTTGCTGACTCTTCTCGTAATGAGCTAATTTTTTACTGAGCAGACCATGGAAATAGTTCCAATGAAGCCCAGATTCATGGAATTTGATGCATAACTCCTTCTAAAATTTGCAGTCGTTTGTGGCGTGCTGCCCCATTTTATAAATTTCCCATTCTTTTTCCCTTTTAGCCATGGAGGTATCCAAGAATGCGACTTTAAATACGTGAAAATAGTCACAGTTGTCACTTATATTCTTAAACATTATGACATCAGCTATCTTTGCCGAATTCTTGTTCTTCACTATCTCATCTTGTATTTCCTTCTTGGTGTGTTTGCCTATCCATTGGTTCAAACTCCTACAGACCATGCACTTATAAGTCAGCTTCTACGAGCCAATAGTAGGTTGAAGGTCGATCACATGAAGTGTTTCTACAGCGTCGTATTTAGTTTTTTTTTTTTCTCAAATCACGACGTAACCAGTAAGTCGAATATACCTATATATAATTGTCCGTAGACGACCTCAAACACCTTGTCCCTGCTCGGCCCACTGTTCTCGCTAATTGTGCAAAGCCCGATCCTTGATATTCCATTTTGTGCCATTTCCACGAGGGCGTCGTCACTTGGGGCTGATTTTTCAATATTAGGAATTTCTTATTCTTGGTTGTTTTGTTTTACAACTACAACTTTTTTTTTTTGCTGACCCGTCTTCTGTAGGTGTCGAAAACCTCGGTAACTATTGAAATTACTTGTAGGTAAGCACGTTTCTATTGATACTCAGCTTGAATGAACGTAGACTAGAAAAGTGAATGGATGAATCTTGAGGAGCTAACGCAGGGGTCCCTCTTAGGGTGTGAAATTTTACGGAAATTTAGTCGTTTAGCACGGCATCAAACTTGACTAACGGGGGCTGCGGCATCTCGAGGGTTTGGATATCAAAGCTGTTTCTCCGCTTGCATAGAGACGAGTACCTCTTTCTTCTCTGGTCCTGACTGTGCCCCGGGGAAGAGAAGGGGCACCCCTCCCTTATCGGCCGAAGAGGTATAATGTTGTAGCCAAAACAAAATAATTCCATGGCAATCGTCGGGAGGACTTCGCAATTAGTTTACTCGAAATTGAATGCAAAACAACAAAAGGCTTTTAAATTTCATTAGAATCGGCCGAAGAGTTATGATTTTATTGCCAAAAGAAATAAATTTCCGAGCTAACGTGAGAGGTGTTTGACAATTACCTCATTTGATAGAGAATGTAAAAAAACATAAGCGGTTTAAATTTCTTTGGAATCGGCATAATAGTTATGATGTTATTGCCAAAACAAAAATAATTCCCGGGCTAACCATGGGAAGACTTTAGCAATATTACCATTCGAAAGAGAATGTTAAACAACCTAAGTTTTTAAATTTCGTTAGAATTGGCCGAATAGTTACAATGTTATCACAAAACAAAAACAAAACAAAACTGGGACCGACCGACATACTGAGATAACAAGTCGCACGCGACTAAAAGGGTAGCAAAGGTTCGTAGAGCCTATCTTTTATGTTTTGTTTAAATGAGTACAGCATATTGGCTCTGAAAATTCCAAAAAGAATACATTTATAATCAGATGAATCAAGGTTTTAAGAAAAAGAAAGTGTTGGATTTTTTCCTAAGAAAGGTCTTCTATATTTTCACATGGAATATATGTTGTATTATGTTGGAATAATACACTTTTCTCAGCGAATAGAGAAGGCCTTTTACTGTTCAGGTCAGTGCTTAATCCGTTCAAGTGATGTGAGCTGAAGTTGTTGAAGGAAATCAGTAGATCCTACCGTTACAATCCGTCCAAACACTTTATTTTCCTGCTAGTTTATTTTATAAAAGCGAACGATATTTTCAATTTTCTGATACTAGATTTCAGACATTACGTCAGTTATGACCACGGGAAACCCCAGCTGAATCATAGAAATTAGCTGGTTGCTTTCAATACTTGGAAACTTTGTTTACAATTCAATATTTACTGAGTCAAACCTGGGTTCATTTAGCGGCTACCTAATATAAACGAATTATGCTTTCTTGCATAGCTTCAGATTGTTTATTATACATATTATATGGAAGACTTAAGTTAATATGCGAAACAAGTAAAATTTGCATCTTATAAAGGAACGTATGGCCCGAACATACAATAAAAAGTGTTTCATCTAGCTAATATGAACAGAGTTCCCACACTTGGAAAAGAATTCGGTTATTCAAATTAGAAAAAAACTCGACTCGAAGGAGCGCTCACGTGGAAACGGCGTTTGATTGCTAGTGTGTGAGAACGGATCGATCCCAAGCCACACAAAATCTTAGCCACTTCAAGAGCTGGCGGCTCATTGGCGGATATGCTGAAACTCTCTTCATCTGTGGTAGCTCTACACCGTGTTCTAATTTCACGCGTATTAGTATAGAGATGTACTACTAAGAGATTAATCTGGGTATGTTTTTAATGCAATTAACGTGATAAAAAAAGCTAAGGCGCTTCCAAAGAGAGAATAAAGTTTTAATGGAAGAAAGAAAGAAAGAATTAAATTAAAATTTACAAGCGAAAATCAACGCGGACGTCAACGGGTTTCAGCGTTGCGAAAGATATGGAGGGGAAATTGGGGGACGATAAGAAAGAAAGAAGAAATTAAAGTGGAAAAGGATATCAAATATGATGACATAAGAGATGGTAATAAGACTTCATCATGGCGCTAACCAATGAGGTCAATAGCTGCGAAAAGGGACAAACCCAAGTCAAATTAGGGAGGGCTAGCTTTGACCCTACTGCCGACCCCCAACACAAGTAGCTGTAAGATCTTTGGGGTGAAGCCATGCTACAATTTACACTTGAAAAGCAGCAGAAAACCCTTCCTGACCTAACAGTCACAAGGGAACTGTCTGCTTTTTGAGATTTGTCAGGTTCAAGAGACTTACGTACCTTGACTCAAGTAGTCTCTTCTTTAGACTAGTCGGGTTAGATACCCTCCATACATTTTCACTTCCGATAATTTCACCACTTTCGTTACGGATTTCTTCGCACAACTTTCTGTTGAAGATGCTTTCATTCGAGTTGTCGTTTTACTCGCAGTAATAATTTTTGTGATAAAATGGTAAATATAATAATACTTTTGATAACATACTAACAATTCCATTTCACATGGTAAAATGATTCCAAGTTGTGAAGTAATAAAAGATGTGTGGGTCAAAGACTTTAGGTTCAGAAGGAAATGTTAACCAGCGAGAGAAATAAAAGTGGCAGATAAGTGAGTTAGGTAATGGAAGAATCAAAAGAAAAGAATAATGCAGAAGATCAACAGTGATAAAGACCCAGATATCGAAACTTGTATACCAAAGTTACATGTGACTGAGATTACCATAAACCACCGCGAACTACCTATTACAGTTGCTCCAATTATTCATGTCGTTTTTTTTAAATACTTTGGACAAGATTGAGTTAACTACGATATAATTATTTATATATTTAGAAATCCTGTGTAACTATCCAAAGCTTTTCTGTTTGTATTGCTAAGTAATAATATTTTTCATTCAACCTTGTGTGGAAAATTAATTATATACCATCAAAATATTTCATTTCCAATTTTTAATACGAATATCTTGAGACATACATGAATAGAAATTAAATAATTAATTAATATATATATATATATATATATATATATATATATATATATATATATATATATATATATATATATATATATATATATATATATATATATAAGGTTAGGAAAAGCTGCATTTGGGAAATTTGGTATCCCTAATTTGAAACAAAACTTTTTCAAAATTTATTGACAATAATACTTGAAATAGCGCAATAACTTAAAGGAATTTTTTTAAATTTTACTTTATTCAAATGGTAATTTTCTATTAAATTGGCTAAGCGAATTTGAGCATACCGTGTCACATGAATAATTGGTGCCTAGGGACAAAAAGCACAAGTCAGTAGCTCATTAATCCCTTGGTG
This sequence comes from Ceratothoa steindachneri, assembly GCA_963969495.1. Classification (NCBI taxonomy): domain Eukaryota; kingdom Metazoa; phylum Arthropoda; class Malacostraca; order Isopoda; family Cymothoidae; genus Ceratothoa; species Ceratothoa steindachneri. Next base: position 142,542,048 of record OZ018321.1, on the reverse strand, counting down.
ATCTGGGACTCAAAATAATTTTTACGAGTGAGTTTTTAATGAATAAATCGAGGGTATTATTCAGAAATTTGCGGCTAAATTGGGAGTTGGCGAGAGAGAAAGGAAAATATAAAAATATCCCTCTTTTGGGCGCATGACTCATTATTTTCTCCCGTTTTAATGGAATTTAACAAAACTTTACTTATGAACCGTGATTTTTCATTCGAATTTCACTTTGATAAAGGGGAATTTTTTAAATTATGTGTTAATTTCAACAAAAATAGTCCTTGTGGTTTAGAGGAGTGGAAACAACGTTTCCGATTACAGCGACGAAGCAGATCGCTGGTAAAACTCCGACCAAATTCTAACCATTCACATTTCAACTGAATTCATTGAGGTTTCGTCGCCTCTAATCAACTTTAGCGAAGCGAGTGCTAAGGCAGGATGCTTATAAGCTCAGGTAGAACTTAGTTATTTTGGTTCCAACACGGTAGAGCGGAGGAGGATGGTTTTCAATTGCATTTTGGTGACGCAGAGTCTCCTTGTTCGCATTTCAACACATTCTACTCTTTCTTTTCTGACTGACCTTTTTTTTCTACACCTTTCGTTTTACAAAAACAAAGTCCGCTCCAATCCAATGTATTAATCAAATCGAACAAATTCCTGGCATCTGGGGAGGGTAGAGGCCGACAGCGCCCTTAAGTCGGCAATGAGGAATTTTAAGTTTTCTTAAAATTATCCTTTAACTGTCGACTCTCGTTGCGCTACTTTCTTTCCAAAATCCTTTTTCATTACGACCAAGTGATCGGTTTATTTAGAACGAAACGTGTCGTTATGCTCCGCACCATTTTCTTGTCCACTAACTTCTATATTCTGCACCTACTTCAACATCCATCTGCATTCCCTACTTTTGAGACGGCGCGCAACTGTTTATGGAGCATAAGGGACGCCCGATCAGTGTGGCTAATGTTTGAAGGAATAAATTCGATTTGACGTCTTGAAGTAAAATTGTTGTGTCCATCACCCTTCATAAAGTGCTATGTGTTGGAAGGGAAATTAAGAAAAGACGTTAGGAAAAAAAGAAATTAATAAAGTATAGAAGCAAATATAATACTGAATGCTTAAATAAATCGTTGGAATAAATAACAAAACTTAGAGTAATGAACGGACTCGCATTTTAAGCTTTAAGATCTATCCCTAAAATTGGACAAATCGATTTAATAGTATAGAGACAGTAAATTATAAATTGTTTTTAGAGCATCTAACTAAAGTATAAAGAATTATTACCAATAAATAACAGCAATAATAGACTTTGGTTTATCTTTCAGTCAACTGTACTCTTTCTTTCCTCTAAACAGAACCAAAATGGGTATTTTTGAAAACCAAGGTGGCATTTTTTAAATGATTGTGGAGTAGAACTGTCCTATCTTGTGTGAAAGACCCACGATAATTTACCTTAATACACCATTATGCACCAAATTGAATTGTTCCTTTATTACAAAGTGACAGAAAAGATTAAATATCAAAAGTTATATCGGTAACAAGAGCAAACCTCTTGTTCAGAGCAAAGCTTACGAAACACCAATCATGAGAGCGAGGTCGACTTCGTGCGAGTCCTAACCAAAAATCAATTTCATATTGAACAGAGGGATGGCAGGACGACTTGGGGGATTTGGGGGCATAATACGAAAGTAGGCCAAATAACACCAAACAATACCATACATATCCTGCTTTGAGTAAGATTTGATTTGGTATGTATGGAAGGAGCAAAGAATCGAACAGAATTTTACCGGAACAGATAGCATTTTAAAGCCATAGAATAGAAGGAATAAAGATGGTGAATTATCATTAATATTTACCAAAACTTCAGGGTGGTCAAGATGGATATTGGGAGCTCTAATTAAATCTATATTAAGAATCCTGTTGATTTTTGAATCAATTGTCTAGATAATTCTAAATAAACATGGGCTTTATAAATACCGTTGATTGGTAAAAAGAGGCCACCTAGAGACCAGTTTCATTTTACTGTCCTCTGTTTTCCACTGGACATAATCTTCGATTTTTGCAACGTGTCTGATCCACTAACGTTTAGGTGATGATTACGGAGTGGGTGCTTGGAAAAACGTGGTACAGAGGCGAGGATCCTAAAGGAGGCGACCTGAAGAACTCATTTATGCCAAGGAAAGTGATGGACACTTGACGTTTCGTGGCTGCTTTGCATCTCAAAACCTAACAAGCACCTTGTAACTTTGCTGCACATTTATTCTGCCCCTTCTTCTGTTCCTAAACAAATGGAAGTATTCTTGAGAGAGAATATAGGGTTTAGGAGTTGATGTCACCAAGCACAGCAAGCAAAAGGATTGGCCGGTCAGAATAGTAACAATTAGTGATAGGAAAAGACCTAGGCGATGGTGTAAGGCTAGTCAGCACTCCGCTTATAAATGCGAGTGAGAAGGTAGCGAGGGAAAGCCGACTGAGTTTTCGAGACCCATTTCCTATCATACGGAGGAAAACTTGTGTAATCCAACGAAAAAATGTTCACCTAATGAAAAAGCTACGAGAGGAAGGGATGTGATATCTCAAGCTCCAGTGGCATGTTTAAAGTTTTTGAAAGGGAAAGTGATCGCTACCATAAATGTGGTCGATCACTTACCACCCAACAACTGACTATGTATCTGTAGAGCATAGGTATAGTTTAAAGTGAGGAAATTAAGCGGCTCTATGACAAATTTGTAGATTTCTTGCCTTTTGTGACACCTACCTCAAGTTCTCCCATCAGGGCGGCCATGTTTTGCCCCTGGAATTGATTGTTTGCATCCTTCAGAATGGGAGTCAGAAACTGTGATCCGACCCATGAGAGGGAGGATACCTCCTTCTCATGTAGATCTGCATTTGCTAGCACCTATTAAGAGTCATTAAAAGCAACATAAATAACAAAGACATCACATAGCATATAAATTGCTCATACACCTAGCTGGGCTACAAAATATGATAGATATGTCGAAAAATCTTATATCCAGAAAGGCTGGACAAGGGAGAAACCCTTGGTTTTTCTCTTGAAGGAAGATAGCTATTGATGAATGGGGCAAAGCTAGCCCTGGTACCTCCTGCCACTTTTCCTGCAGATCACAGTAAGTTCATGTTGTTCAGACCTATCTAGCAGGAACTGCGTGGGTCTTCTATGATACGATCCTCATCAGAATGGCAGTAGAAATCTTTTGGAAGAATCTCAATGACTATTTGTGGCGGGAATGTACTGAATTTATTGATGACTTAGAAGCCTTAATAGAGGAGTGATGTCCCTGCTTTTGAAGTTTTACCACTTTGTCTTTCGAAACCTTCGGCTAACGGGATTATTTGAGATTGGGAGTTCTCGCCCGGCACGAGGAACTCATGGGTGAGAGTTCTACTGCTCACATGTTGCAACCCTACCTTGGGAAGGAAGGCTTTAGAACCGTCTGGGTAGCCTTCCCTAACACCATCGAGGGGGTTTAATCCTGTGATTCTAACGGCATGTTTAAGACTTGCTGCCGTTTCACTTTCTGCAAATATCTCACGTCCCGGAGCAAGAAGTCAGTAATTTTAGTCAGTTTTGAGAGGCACAAGGCTGGACTGCTGTCAGCTTTATTTGGATTGCGACCGGGTTAGGTAGAACTTTCCCTTCCCGATCTTAAGTCGGGAAGGGCCAGGAGCTGAAAGTTCATTTCTTTAGCTGGCAGGAGTATAAAATACTTATTCGGGCTAACTGCGATACAACCAATCTTTAGCTTCTCTAAAAGAAATTTATTCACCACCTGGACAGCCAGGATATCCATTTAATAAAATAGGTACGAGTGGCAATTCTATGATGAAGTAGGGTGTGGCGCACAAGAATTCACCCAAACAACTTTATCTTCTCCGTCTAAGAGCAATTAGCACAGATTTCATCTTGTCCCGACTTGGCACGTCTACGAGATCCATTAGTATTGACAAAGTGTCGGTAGAGGAATCGCCACCTCGGTATAAATACCGAATACCTTGAACGCGGATGCAATACTAGCCTACTTAGACCGACTCAGGAAGAATGCCTCGGTCGAAGTGTGTACGCAATTAATTGCCCTTCTCCTCTTTCGTTATCCGCCTGTTGCCATAATAACCTCCTGGCCAACCAATTACTCCGAATTGTCTTCTAAAAACACTCCGACTACTCCCTTGCATCGATTAGGGGTTTCTTCCCTCTGCCCAATGTGTTGCACAGTGGCTAGGCGTGGTAGTCTTGGCCCTGCCACCTGTCGAATCAGCAGGGAATCCTTCCACTCCCGATATCATCACTTGTAGGAATGAAAGTAGAGCTTGCAACTTTTTCTCTGACCTTTCACAAGGACTCCGATGGCAGACTGGTCTGCCTCAACTAAGCTTATTTCCGAGAAGGAGAAGGAACCTGTCGACTGTGAATTCCACGTGAAAGAAGAAAATGTACTCTTGCCCGTTAATTCTTTGCTGTGACCGTGTCAGTATGTGAGAAAGTTAGCCGTGATTGAAGTTAGACTCGGAGGTATTTCCTCGCCTAGCCTTAAAAAGGTTACTGTCCCAGACAGATTCATCTCGGAGTTGCAGCTTGCCTCAGGAGGGGCCTCCTATTACCTAAGACTAATAGGCGCGTAGCATAAAGCTTTTCTAGAAGTCTGATAAACACCACACCAGTCCTCAAAGTGAACAATTTAGGGACTGGCATGCCGGACCACAAGAATATTACTATCATTTGGTCTAAAATTGGGGGTAAATCACAAAAGTAGCTACCTCCCATGGTCCGTCAACGGGGATTCACTTTTGCTGACTACTACCGTCGAAAACTGGCGAAACTTCTTATGGACGATCTTTTTTCCCGTTCGGCCCTGAGGAAGCAAAAGAGGGGCTAGAGCCACCCCAGACAGAGAGTCATTCGAGGAGACTAAATAGAAGAGAGTAGTGGGGAAACTCCTCTACCCATTGATATTTGAAAGAGGGAAGCAGCATCTAATATAAGAGAATTTTGGATGGACCAGTGATAAAGAGGAAGAAATTTGGCACCTCTACAGTAAAATTAAATAAAGGTGTTTAATGTTAAATAAATAGATTTTAAGCTAGGCGTTACCTATATTAGTCTGGTTCAGAAGAAGAATTGTATTAAGAACAAGCTTACTTCCACTTGAAAAGTTAATTGTTAAAGCCATGGATAGATCAATTTTCCAAGATTAAGTTTTCCCTCTGATATCAACTTAAGATACTTTAACGGCTACAAACTGATTGAAACAGCATCGCCTTCTTGTAAGTGATGATTAATTTATGAACTGGACCAAACAATCTTCAGCCTAAGACAAATTTGCATTGAGATACTAAAATAATGAATGCACCAAATATAAAACTAGAATATCCATAGGTTCTAAATACTTTTTCCTAATTCATATCTTCCTCTCGAAACATGAATAGTCGCCACTTATCTTTGGATTCTAATAACTCATCCAAAAATATGAGTGCGCTTAATGGTTCAGAAAAACTTATAGTGTACTACTTTAGCTTTCTTATAAGAAGTGTGTTCATAATACCATGAAAACAATCCAGTACAACTTGATCGTGCTGGTATCGTTGTGGAAATATATCAATCATGTCTTCACACAAGCCCAAACACCATCGCGGAAGAGCTACATGCAAGCCATTATAGTTTTTTTTATCTGGTTTTCTCACCACATATGACTCTGAAAGGATCTAAACTAGCACTGATCTCAAATCGGTGGCAAAACAGACTTACCTACTTTCTGGCAAAAAAGATGGGGGAAGGAAAACTCTTTTACCTCGACTTATAGTAAGCATACTATTTTGACGAATACACACCTACATAATAAACCAAAATGAACGAATTCTTAACAACTAACAGGTCAAACAATAGTCACTAAGAATTATGAAGTTCAACGCAATCAAGAGGAAATCAACGACTTTCCATAAATGAAAGCAAGACTAAAAGAAATATATTTACGATATGAAGCACATATATATATAGAATCAGCAGGTGATACAAAATCAAGTGCAAGGAAAGGGTCAAATGAATTATACATATGTACAAAAATGTTCACTCCAACTATACCAAGCACACTTGTTTAGGTAAAAAAAAGCAAAGTATTTAAGAAGCATTTTATTAAAGTTGACCTTTACCTGTGAAACTGAGACTTAGATTTAAACAGGATGTTTTTAATATGCTAGTTATTAGGGTGTGATAGAACGGTCTGATGCCGGTAAATTCAGCCGCGATCACATGTTAGAAACAAACACATGCTACCCACGTGCATCTGCGAGGGAAAGCAGGGCGCGTTATCACCACCTGAGTCAATATTTAACCGAGGAGGTTATTCCCCCATTTAGCCTCCATACGGCGATCTCACCAGAATGAGTTAGGCTTATGGGCAGATAAGGTATTTTCCCAGGCGCGCCCGGGGCATTCCCCTGAAGTCCCCCATTCAATTATCCCCTACGCCTTGGAGACGGCTCCGGGTACTTATACAATAGCATTTCCCAATAAGATTAGATCCACATTATCTTCGCGAGGCATCACGACGATCGGGTCTAACCTTGTGCACCTCGAGATGCACCATTATTGCGCAGAAGTGGACAATATCCCTTGAGTGCCAAGGTTCGTGCCTTCGAGACGCCAAAGTCCACAAGACCCCCCTGTTGTTCAGAAAGAGAACAAGGTTAGAACAGCCATTGTTCTTCAAGCCCATTCGTCAAGAAACGGTTCTCATTCCCAAGACATCACGTCAGGATAATTTAATTTCCCCCTTTTAACGTTCTTCAAGAGAACGCTTGGTTTCAACGATAACCTTTATTGTTCATCTAGAACATCCCCGATGTGCTGTCACAAAGACCGCTCGTACTTCCAAGCCCCACTTCACTCTCACTCTTCAAAGACAGTCCTTTCCCTTCGCTAAGGCGACCCCCCGAAGAACTCTTCTGCTGGTAATCACCAGTGGACCGAAGATTCCTTCGCATCGTCTTCCTCTGCGTAACAACCTTGTAATTACGTAAGCTGAGCATTACCTTTAATTATCTAACCTTTTATCAACGCTATCTGTGCTTTATATGGTTTAGCGAACCATCCCATCCCTTTAATTTTTATTTGTTTACCTTTTTAAATCTCTGCAAATCTTAATTTTCGGATTAGTCAGATATTCCCACGACCCTTTCCATTCTCCGTTTATGTAAACATTTTCTTTTTGTGTGTTGTTGATAGTTTAATTAATAAAACTCTATTTTATTAATGATAGCCATATTATTATCCTTGAGCTCAGTTCCACTTCTAAGGCATATTGAAGATAAATAACTTCGGTCAATCAGAGTACCACGCACTCGAAATAGTCAGATATTCCCACGACCCTTTCCATTCTCCGTTTATGTAAACATTTTCTTTTTGTGTGTTGTTGATAGTTTAATTAATAAAACTCTATTTTATTAATGATAGCCATATTATTATCCTTGAGCTCAGTTCCACTTCTAAGGCATATTGAAGATAAATAACTTCGGTCAATCAGAGTACCACGCACTCGAAATATTATAATAATTCCCTCAACGAATAGTTATATATGGTAAATCGTAGAGAGTCTATTCTACGACATATATATATATATATATATATATATATATATATATATATATATATATAATATTCAAATTTGGTAACAAGTGCGTAAGCTTTAACGCTATATCTTTGCAAACACTGGTCTCAGTCGAGTAAAGCATAGTGTTATTCGTTATAAGAATAGAGTATAGTAGTTCCTTTTTATTTTAACGAACGCTATCAATTTTTTAAACTTAAGAAGCTGGAGTAGCTCAAGGAACTGTTATAATAAGTTGTTTGTGTTATTTTTGTGTTATTTTAGTCATTGGTTATCTAGGTCAGTGCCTATATTTTAGGTAGGCTAATTCTCTAGAAGGCATAATTCTTATTGCAAGGAATTTAGTTGGTTGACTATTGCGGACCCAAGTACAAATATGACTGAGTTTCGAAATCTTCAAAGCGCAAGGAGAATCATTGGGACTTTCCGGAAGAGAATTAATTGAGTACGTTCAAGAGGAACAAAGAACGGAAAGAGAAAATTTAAGAGAAGAAAGGCAAAGGGAAGTTCAAAGAGAAGAAAGAGAAAGAGAAATCCAAAGAGAAGAGAAAGAGAGGAACCGAAAAGACAAGCTGAGCCTAACCATCAGCTTGAAATGGCTGAAGTACAGGTCGAAATACAATCAGTCAGTTGACTTTCAGAAGCCCCGCCTAATTTCATACTTAAGCTCCCCAATTTCAGGGATGGAGAGGATTTCGGAGCATTTTTAGCCCACTTCGAAAAGATCCTCGAGATCAATAACCTTGATCATGAGACTGGAGGTGTAGTAAGATTACTTCCACTGTTAAATTGTAAATTGCGTGACATTTTCATATCTTCACCATCTAAATGTACAAATGACTACAGCACCTTAAAGGCTGAGTTATTGGCCGCTCATAATATGACTCCCGATTTATACCCGACAAGAATTTCGAGGAGGTCGTATTAAACCCGGACAGACGTTCCGTCAATTCGGATACATTCTTTAGGGGAATTTTAAATTCTGGTTAGAATCCTCAAAGGTTGATCCTAACTACGAGTCCTTAACAGACTTCGTGTTGCGGGATCAATTTTTGGCTTCTCTCCCGACGGAGATCCGCGCGTTCGTCAAGGATCGTCGGTGCCAGACCTTGAAAGAGTGTACCGAAGAAGCGGATGTCTATGCCGCAAGCCATAATTTATACCCCAAGGAGAATCGAACTTCTCACCAATACCCCAACCAGGAAAGAAGGAAGGATTCGCGCCCCTTCCCAGGAAAGCCAACGAAGTTTCTGGGCCCCGTAAAACCCCAAAACTTCTTCCCCCTAAACCAACAACGGGACACCAAACCTCCTGTTAAGATTTCTCCTCCATCGCCCTTCCCAAAGCGACCAATCATATGCTTCAACTGCGGTGTAGAAAACCACATGAGCTGGAATTGCCCCCAAAATTCTAGGCTTAAAAGCGTACCAGCTCACCAAGTTCACCAGATTAATGCCATCCCGGCTTCCCTGGTGGTGCAGACCCAAGCACCAACTTCTCCCACCCACCCCGTCAGGCCACAAGGTAAATTTTATTTTTGATAAAAGTTCCCCAGGATCTTTGAAATTTGAGGAGGGCATCGTGAACGGCTTCCGTGTATCGACTCTTGTCATGGACACAGGGTGCACGTGTTTCATCGTATCCGACGAGCTTCTCCCCCCAGTGGTACATGATTACCTTGGGCGGGCGAACCGATTCCCCGTCGTTAGATGTTACCTGCAGAGTCAGTATTATGATGGCTGGGCTGAAGTCATTTAAGCACCCATAAAATTTTGTTCCGTACTTATAGAACAGAGCCCTGAAGTAAGCTCTGACCCTGTGTCCCAGGCCGCCCTTACTCGAGGCCGAGTTAAGAAGGAAGCTCATGAGTCCGTCCCCCTCAGAACCCCGATACCGTCCGAATTCTCGGAGCTGTTAACCAGGACTTTAGGTCCGCACAAAAGGAGTGTGAAGCACTAACACCCTTATGGGATAAGGCCCAAAACAAGGACACGGAGACTGTCCGTGGATCCAAAGTAATAAGGTACCTGGAGCAAGGTGGTCTACTTTACCGATCCGCCGAGGACAGTAATAACGCTGTTACAACTGTCTTATGCCTTCCACGATCCCATGTCTCTATAGTGCTCACAATAGCTAATGACAGCATCTTTTCTGGTCATTTTAGTCATACTAAAATGGGTCAGCGTATTTTTAAATATTTTTATTGGCCGGGTGCTGCAGCTGACATCTTAAAGCATTGTCGATCGTGCGATGTGTGTCAGAAGACGTCCGTTAAGGGGCGGGTCAAACCTGCTCCCTTACAAAGAAAACCAGTCATAACTGAACGCTTCTCCAAGTTGGCCATCGACCTGGTTGGCCCTATCCTCCGCCCTTCGAGCGAAGGGCACAGCTATATTTTGACCTTAGTTGACTTTGCTACCCATTTTTCCTATTCTGTCTCCCTTCGCCGAATCGATGGTATTTCTTGCGCCAAGGCCCTCATTTCCATCTTTTCAAGGGTAGGCATCCCCAAAGAAATACTCTTAGACAGAGGACGACAATTCACCTCCGAGTTGATGGAGTACATAGGGAAGCTGCTCATAGTAAAGCCCCTTTTTACCACTTCCTTCCAGCCACAGACAAACGAGATGTGCGAAAAATTAAATGGAAATTTTAAATCTATTATCAAGAAGATTTGTGCCGAGCAGCCCCGCGAATAGCACCGATATCTCCCGGTCGCCCTATTCGCCTATCGGGAAATTCCTCACCGTACATTAGACTTCACCCCGTTCGAGCTCCTTTATGGACGTAGTGTACGCGGACCACTCAGTATTTTAAAGGAACTGCTAATCAAGCTCCAACTGGATCAAGAACTCCAGTCATCCTACGCCTATGTTTTGGATCTACGCCAGAGGCTCGAGAAATGCACAAACATCGCCTATGAAAATGCCGATGTCTATTTGGAAAAATACAAAACCTATTTTTATGTCAGGTCCGAAGATCGGAAATTTAAGCCCAGTGATGAAGTACTCCTGCTCCTTCCCACAGCCAGTAATAAATTACTGAGCCAATGGAAAGGTCCGTACTCGGTCCGCAAGATACGAGGACCAGGAGATTACCTCATTGGTACCCCAGCAGGCGATAAGCTCTACCACGTCAACTTATTGAAAAAGTACCACTGACGCGCCCATGGAGATACGTTCGTAGCACTGGACGAAACATCGGCGCTTGAAGAGGATTACCCCGTAGAGTCCCTTAATGTCATACAGACAGTGTGCATCCAACCTGATGCCGATTACCCTCTTTTTTCCCTGCCAGGCGAGTCTTTTGAACCCTCTGACCTGGATATCGATGCGCAGATGACACCACATCAAAAGAGTCAGCTACAAGAATTATTATGTCAGTTCGATGACGTTATTTCAGAGAAGCCTGGATGCGCTACTAGTTTCAAACACGATATTAAATTAACGAACTGAGAACCTGTCCGTTCAAAACCCTATCCCATGCCGATTCATTTACGCCAAGCTTTTAACGCCGAAGTCGATAATTTGATTAGTTTAGACATAATAGAACATTCCACCTCTAGTTATTGTTCCCCAATCGTCATGGTCAAGAAACCTGAAGATCTTATCGGATGTGCATCGACTTCCAGAAGTTAAATTCGGCAACTGTGCCCGAGCCCATCCCGTTGGTAGACCAAAACCTCCACCTTTTTGAAGACGCCAAGTTCATCTCAAAACTTGATTTGTGCAAGGCGTATTACCAAATTACCTTCTGGCCCGATGTGAAAGTATATACCGCCTTTGCAACTGAAAAAGGCTTACTGCAATTTAAGCACCTTCCTTTTAGCATCGTAACTGCTTGTAGTATCTATAATCGTCACATGAGAAGGTTGCTAGATGGACTTACGAATGTCTCCTTTTACTTCGTTAACGTCTACGTCGCTACTCGTGAATGGAGTCACCATTTAACCACCCTATTAGCTCTCTTCGAGCGACTGCGCCAAAATGGCCTCACCATTGGCCCCAGCAAATGCCCTTTTGCCCACGAAACCATAAAATACTTGGGTTTTAAAATAGGACAAAGCCAGTTAGGTCCACAGGAGGACAAGATTAAGGCAATCGCCAACATGAACCTCCCGAATACTAAGAAGCAATTAGGATCATTCCTAGGATCAGCTTCTTACTATCGGCTATTTGTCCCGAATTTCGCTGCAATTTCGGCGCCCCTCAGCACCCTTTTAAAAAAGAATTCCCCCGATTGACTGCGTTGGAATGATGCGCTGTTTCTCATTTTAATCAGCTCAAGAGTAAGCTCATTTCTGCACCCATTTTAAAGTTGCCCAACCCTGAAAAATCCTTTGGGATTAAGACCGACGCGAGCAACGAGGGCATTGGAGGTGTACTCCCCTAATATAAGGATGACGGAACGAGTCATACAGTTGCATATGCTAGTCGTCATTTATTACCACGCAAAAAGAGATATGCCACTATAGAGAAGGAAGCTCTAGCGATTATATGGGTTATTGACAAGTTCAAAATGTACTTGATGGAAAAAGACTTTCAGATAGGAACTGACCACCGCCCGTTGGCCTATATTCGCAATGTACGACACTCCAACGGCCAATTTATGCACTGGAGTTTACTCTTGCAAGAGTATCAATTTAAGATAAATTATATCAGGTCGCTGACGCACTCAGTAGGAATGCGTTACCAAATAGTGTAGATTAATTTGAAATTTGGAGGATTAGGATCTCCATGTATGTATATACCGTTTTGTACGACTTAAATTAGATTCTCCTGTAATATAATTAGTTAATGTATATGTCTGAATTTTGTGGCTCAATGTCTATTTTTCCTCGTATGTGTATATATTTGTACCCATTAAATTACGTATAAATTATTTTGTCACATATGTATTAATTTTATATTATTTCATTGTTCCATGTCTCTTTTATAGTTAAGTTTGTATTAAAGGTTAGTTTCCCCTATAATCAAAAGATCAACATAATCATATGTATTGAGGTAATACTAGCTAAGTGCATGAAGGTACGGTCGGTGCAAGAAAGCGAGCTCTTCCCAACGGAGCTCTATGGTTGTCCCTTCTCTCTTTTTTTTCGAAGTGACAACTTCCCTTGTAATGAAGGGGTGTGATAGAACGGTCTGAGGCCGCTTAAATTCAGCCGCTATCACATGTTAGAAACAAACACATGCTACCCACGTGCATCTGCGAGAGGAAGCAGGGCGCTTTATCGCCACCTAAGTCAATATTTAACCAAGGAGGTTATTCCCCCATTTAGCCTCCATACGGCGATCTCACCAGATTGAGTTAGACTTATGGGCAGATAAGGTATTTTCCCCTGCGCGACCGGGGCATTTCCCCGAAGTCTGCCACTCAATTATCCCCTACGCCTTGAAGACGGCTCCGGGTACTTATACAATAGCATTTCCCAATAAAATCAGATCCACATTATCTTCGCAGGGCATCACGCCGATCCGATCTCACCTTGTGCACCTCTAGATCCACCATTATTGAGCAGAAGTGGACAATAACCCTTGAGTGCCAAGGTTCGTGCCTTCGAGACGCCAATTCCAAAAGGCCCCCCCTGTTGTTCAGAAAGAGAACAACGTTAGAACAGCCATTGTTCTTTGAGCCCGTTGACAAAAGACGGTTCTCACCCTCCCTGTTGTTCAGAAAGAGAACGACGTTAGAACAGCCATTGTTCTTCAAGCCCGTTCGTCAAGAAACGGTTCACATTCCTAAGACATCACGTCAGGATAATCTACTTTCCCCCTTTTAACGTTCTTCAAGAGAACGCTTGGTTTCAACGATTCCCTCCATTGTTCATCTAGAACATCTCCGATCTGCTGTCACAAAGTTCTCTCGTACTTCCGAGCCCCACTTCACTCTCACTCTTCGAAGACAGTCCTTTCCCTTCGCTAAGGCGACCCCCTCGAAGAACCCTTCTGCTGGTAATCACCAGTGGACCGGGGATTACTTCGCATCGTCTTCCTCTCTACTACAACCTTGTAATTACGTAAGCTGAGCATTACCTTTAATTATCTAACCTTTTATCAACGCTACCCTGTGCTTTATATGGTTTAGCGAACCATCCCATCCCTTTAATTTTTATTTGTTTACCTTTTTAAATCTCTCTAAATTTTAATCCTCGGATAAGTCAGATATTCCCATGACTTTTTCCATTCTCCGTTTATGTAAACATTTTCTTTTTGTGTGTTGTTGATAGTTTAATTAATAAAACTATATTTTATTAATGATACCCATATTATTATCCTTGAGCTCAGTTCCACTTCTTAAGCATGTTGATGATAAATAACCTCGGTCAATCAGATTACCACGCACTCGAAATATTAGAATAATTCCCTCAACGAATAGTTATATATGGTATATCGTCGAGAGTCTATTGTACGACATAGGGGAAGAATGAATAATTCACTAGGTAACCTAGTTTTGTTTCTTTAAATGTCTTAAGTGTTTCTAAGGTAGTTTTACCTCCTGATTCTAAAAATCCATTGAAAATTGTATAGCATCGATATTATTTGAAGATAATTGCACAATTTTGTATATAAAACTAACCAAAAATATGGGTGACAGTTCACTTTATTTAGATGATAATATTTTGTCCTTGTATTCTTTTTTAAACTAATGAAAAAAATGTGATTATAAGAGATAACCTACTAAAAGTGCACTGAAGAGGTCCTTGATCTTTACGTACCAGTGACCATATATAGTCCCCCATCATAACAGGGTCTCATCTCCCTGGGTATCTTTTTTCGATTACAGCAATGTCCTGTTGGAATCGCTCACCATGGTCCTCACTCGCTTCTCTCAAATTTCACGAAAAAATTCCAAATGTGAATGCAAAAAAGTTTACCTTTAGTGACATTCTACATTCTAATTCATATAACTTTCTCAATTATGCTACAAGCTGCTTGTTGTTTCGGTCTTTATTTTTTTCAAGGATTCCATTAACTATATTTCGAAATGCACACCACGCCTCATTTTCAATATCACTCATTACATTCCCAAGTTGTAGTGACTTCAACATTTAACTTTCTTACGGTACAGTAAATATACCTTTCTTAACTTTGTCCTCTGCTAGCTTTAGGAAAGAAGAGAGTAATGTCGTAAAATGCTTCTCCACCATGACCTTATGCTTTTACAAACTGTTTGACCAAACCAAGCTAAATATGAAGTGGAGGTAGCAAAACTTTGGCAGGCTCTACAAGTGGTTGTCTAATAACATTTAGTTTTCCTGGCTGCAAGTCATCTCGAGGGTGCCACTCAACCTTCTCGTAATGTTCATGATTAGCCCTATTGTATTTTAGGCAAAGAAAACATGAATACTTTGTGTACCCATCATGCAATCCGCGTAAGAAGGCAAGCTTTTTAAAATAACCAAAAAACATCCCATTTAAACTTAGTATATTTTACCATCTCGAGCAGCTTATTTACATTGCCAAATTCTTCCTTCATCTGTACCGAGTGTGCTATATATAGGCCGGGATGGAAACTGATTCCCATTATGTAGTAAAACAGCTTAGAGACTTTTTGTAAAAAAATTTATGAAAAGTCGCCATTCTTCAGGGTTGTTATCAATTCAAAAAAGATATAAACAAGCCCTTTAATATCTTTGCAGAAGCAGAGATCCTCACATATATCAATGTATACTTCGAAATCCTCATGGTGCTTACGGTATACTTTTATCTCCAGTCGAATTACAACATATTTGATTCGTTAAATCTGAATGCCCAAAGCTCAGCTGCTGACTCAGTGAGGAGAGCCAGACACTGATGAGATCATCCAGTTCAAGTGGATTTGGAAAGTGTGGGTGGGTACTCATTCTTGGCTCAAACGTTTCATCCTTTTTTTAGTGTCACAACCTTCCTACTCTCCTGATTGAACCCTCATCATACCCTCTACCTGTATGGTTCACCCCACAAATCCTGCATTGCTTTTTAGAATGATTGCACATACCTTTTACACATAATTTACTCCTACTCTACCCAATTATGACAACTTAATCTTACCTACACTATATTTTTACACTTTAAAATTAATTGAGAATGTATTGGACACACTTAAAAAATGCTCTTCATCAACGCAATACGTATTAGGTTAAGAAATAAGTTTTTGCGGGTTTTTTTTAATGTTCTGTTGATTTATGTTTTGTTGACGTGATTTGTGCACATATTAAGAAACAATAATAAATATTGAGAGCAAAATTTGAAAAGGTTAAGCTACGTCTCTTAACAGCGTAGACTATTAAGCTTTTGCTTAGGCTACGTGTTGAAGTTAAGTAATAAGTCATTGCGGTTTATTTAAAAGTTGTGTTAATTTAATTTTTGTTATTCCCCCTTAAAATGGAATGTCAAGTTGAAAGAAAGGCGCATTTTCGACACTTGTTTTTCATTCTCAATCTTGGCGGGAACAAAGCAAACGCAGCCAAAGCTCGTCGCATATTTGTGCTGTGTACTGAGAAAAACGGTCATTTCAATCTTAATGATGAAGAACGTGCTGGTAGCTACATTAAGTTGGATGAAGATCGATTAAACGACCTTCTTCGTGAAAATCCTCGCCAATCGACTAGAGATTTGGCTGTACAATTGGCTTGTGATAAGAAAACTGAAGTGAATCACGTTCATTCGATGGGGAAAGTTAAAAAACTCGGTGCATGGGTTCCGCACGCTAAAAGCGAAAGCAACAAACTTCAACGCTCCACGATTGCCGCAGGTTTGCTTGCTCGTCACAAGGTTACTCGTGGATATAAGATAAGATTTCTTCATCGCATCATGACTGGCGACGAAAAGTGATGTGTTTATGTCAACATGAACCATCGAAAACAATGGCTTAGCCCGAACAAAAAAACACTTTCGCGATTAAAGCAAGGACTTCATTCGCGAAAGACGATGCTGCGTGTGTCGTAGGATTGTGAAGGCATCATTATTAATGAGCTCCTTGCGAACAAAGAGATTGTCAATGCAGAACTTTAAGTTCAACAAATGTATCGACTCACCGAAGCTATTCGTGAAAAGAGACCTCATCGACGTTATGGAGTCCTGCTGCAACACCACAATGCTCGTCCTCACATTGCCAATATGACAAAAGACGCCATCCAAACGCTTAATAGGGAAATCCTGCCCCAGCCTCCATATTCGCCAGACTTGGCTCCATCGGATATTCATCTGTTCCGATCGCTCTCTAACAATTTGCGCGGCGTTTCGTTCAATACTGATGTTGAATTAAGAACCTGGTTAGACGAATTCTTCGAGTCAAAATCCCAAAAGTTTATTGCAGAGACATCGAAAAACTTGTTAAACGTTGGGAAGAAGTGGTAAATAACAAGGAGAATACATTATTGAACAAATTGAATATTGTTATCCATTAAAAATAAAGTTTTCCTAAAATTGTTAATGATAATGAATAAATTTGATAAAACCGCAAGAACTTATTCCTCAACAAATACGAGGCACAATAATTACCAAGAGAGATCGAGAGGAGAAAATGAAGTGAGTCTTGCGTTCGAAGAGCGTTACGCCTCCTTGAGAATGAAAAAAAAATGTAATGGCTCACGATTTTATGGATAAGACCTTGAGTAGTCTCTGGAGGGAGTATACTTGTCGATAAAGCGTAGCTAAGCGGATTATTCTTGAATGAATCCTTCGTCCTTGACCTCAGTCTTTCTGAATAATGATTTCTGCCTGCGAACCCTTAGAGTGCCGGGGTGTCTCTCGAGAAGTGCGCGTCCTCCTTGGCTGATTCCAATGCCTTCTTAAGATGCTGCCTGGCTACTATGAGAGTAATGCGTGAATCTTACTTGCATGAAAGCTGCGTTAATACAGCTAGAGTCCCAAATACTCTGAGAATGCTTCTTTGATCAATCCCAGGTTAAGGAATATATAGGACTCCGCCGGAAGCGATTCCGACTCTGTCTCAAAGACAGGACGGCGATGGTTTTAGCACCATATCGCTAAATTGTGTTGCCTCTCCAGTCTGACTTCGATATCGCTCCGGAAGTTTACCGAAAGGTTTCGATGGAATGTTCTTCGTCCTAGCAGTACTCCTTTTTCTCATTGTCTGCGCGACTCACTTTCTCTCTCTCTCTCTCTCTCTCTCTCTCTCTCTCTCTCTTTCTCTTTTTCTCTCTCTCCCCCCTCTCTCTCTCTCTCTTTCTCTCTCTCTCCCCCTCTCTCACTCTCTCTCTCTCTCTCTCTCCCCCTCTCTCTCTCCCTGACATCTCCCCCCTGCCATTAAGATTGAAATTTCGGGAGAAGTGACATCTCGGGAAATAAATAAATAAAGGTGTGCAATACCTTCGCGTGACAAAATAAAGGAAAAATAATATAAGCGGTCCAAAATTCACAAGGAATACAGAATCTAATAAAAAAATTAAATTCGCTTCACAAAGAAAATAGGAATGGGATACATAGTAAATAAATAAAAAAAGGAATACCAAATAATTTCACGTATAAATAAATACCTACCCTCTTGAACAGTAAACATAGATTGACTATTATCAAAAGGGACTAATTTACAATAATCGCGCCTATAAATACTGAGCTTTCAGAAGCGGACACCTTTGTCTCGGTTACAATATAATGGATAGCGTTTATTTACAAAAAGGGTTCATATTTGAGACTGAAATTTATTCAGACATATTTACAAGAGAATAAAATAGTAGGCTCAAAATTCATAGGTGGTGTAATCTACAGGATTTCGGCTCAGGCTATCGGTTATACAATGCTCGGAGCCTTTTAAATACATTATTTCAAATTGGATTTCTTGGAGGAATAAACCCTAACACATTAGTCTCCCATTATCGTTTTTGATCTTCCTTAGGTAAGACAAAGGATTATGAACAGTTTCGATCACGAATTCCTTTCTTATCAAATACATTTTAAATTTTTGAAACCCATATGATTGCAAGGACCTCCTGCTCAATCATTGCGTAGTTTTTTTTACCCGGTACTAATTTTCAGCTAGCGTACGCTATTGGTAATATCTCGTTATTAGGTCCATATTGAACCAATACGCACCCAATACCGTCCTTGCTAGCACCCATCCTTATGCCGAATGGTTCAGCGGGATTAGGCAATCGCAATATCGGGGCCGACGCGAGTTTACCCTTAAGCTGCTTGAATCTTGGGATGAATGATGGGGTCCATATGAGTTGCTCAATAGACTTGTTCCTGCAGCTTGCATAGGGAAGCGGAAAGGGTGGCCTAATTTGGGATAAAACGCCGATAAATGTAGGCGCAGCCCATAAATAACCTTAATTGCCCTTTGGTTACGGGCAGCGGCATTTTTACAATGACTTGGATCTTATTCTCCTGCGCGGCTAATTGATTGTTACCTATACGGAAGCCTAAATGATCAATTATATTGAAGACAAAACGCCATTTTCTCGGGCCGATTGTGAGATTATGGTCCCTTAGCCTTTGCACCAAAGAGTGAAGAGCCGTCAAGTGCTGTTCCCAATCATTAGTAGCCACGTAAATGTTATCAAACTAGAAGGATACGTGTAGTAGCGTATCTAAAATCTGTCTCATCATCCAATTGTAATTACTGCAGGCGTTGACAACACCAAAGGGAACCCGACGAAAATGCATTAATCTCTTTTCCGTCGGGAACGCGGTATACCTTTTTACCTCTTCCCTTAACGCGATCTTCAAATAGGCCTTACACAGATCTAATTCGGAAATATACGTCGCCTTCTCGAACAAATGATGATTTTGGTCGATCAATAGAATATGCTCAGCATCGAATATGGTGACAGCGTTTAGCTTTCTGAAATCAATACACATTCTGCAGAAATTGGCAGGTTTGTTTACAATGACAACCGGGAAACAAAAATCTGATTTAGTGCGTTCAATTATCTGTAACTTTGACAATTTTTCAACGTCGGCATTGAATTCTTCCATTAAATGAACGGGCAAAGGGTACGGCTTGGACCTAACTGCCTCTTTTGTAATTAATTGAATATTGTGCTCGAATTGTGTAGCACATCCTGGAAGGTCGGAGATGACGTCACCGAATTGTTCGAGGGTATCTTGGACATGAGTTCTTTTACCGGGTGATAATTGGTCACTTATTTTGAGCTCCGTTGAAGGGGATCTAACCACATCTGGCCCGAGCAAAGGGTAATCGTCGTCCTGCTCTACGCATGCAATTTGGACTACACTTAGGGGGTCCAGAGGGTAATCTGCTTTGACGGCCGATTCTTCATCTATTCCCACTGTTTTGATGAACTCCTGCGCGTCGCAGGTATTTCTTGAGGAAGCGAAAAAGGAAGAGCTTCCTGCCCAATTGGGTTTCTACCATATAAGCTGCGGGGCCACGTTTCTTGATTATCCGGTAGGGTCCCTTTGATTGGTTTACCGGTTTCTTCTTTTCTGTTGGGACCAACAACAAAATTCCTTGCCGGAATTGAACGTTCAATCATTAGACTTACAATCAAAGTAAGTTTTATATTTGTCTAGATTTACGTCAGCATTTTGGTTAGCTCTCTAGGTGCATTCTTCTAGCCTCTGACTAAGCTCGATCAGGTATGAGTAAGATGGTTGTACTCCCCGATCTAACTTTTGATTCGTAAAGAGCAACTTAAGGATGCCTAATGGGCCTCGAACCTTCCCACCATAATAAGGCTCAAAGGCCGCGAATCCCAAAATGCAATGGGGTATCTCTTCTACGCAAAAAGAGCCATCAGGAGATAGCGATGTCACTCTCTTGGTTGCTCGGCCCAAATCTTCCGCAAAATGGCATTGAGATTACCATTCAGCCTCTCGCACATACCATTTCCAGGCGGGAGAAATGGGATGGTAAAGAGGGGCTTGAACATGAGCAGTTTTCCTAATTGCTCCACCAAATGGAGGAAACTGACGGCAGCGATCTGACAAAATTTATTTAAGGTATTCCAATGCGGGCAAAAATAGAGATGAGGGCTTCGGCACATGAAATGCTGTCAATATTTTTGAGAGTGACAGCCTCAGGGAACCGAGTAGCAAAATCAACCATAGTGAGGATATAACTGTGGCCTTGACTAGATGGCGGGTGGATCGGACAAACTAAGTCGATAGCCACTTGGGAGGCTGGTTCCGAAATGAGGGAGCCCTTCTGGCCCCTTAATTTCCGTCTTCTGGCATATGTCACAAGAACGACAGTAACGCAGAATTTCCTTCGATGCTCTACGACAATAAAAATATTTAAAGACCCCTTGGGCCGTCTCTGTGTGGCTGAAGTCACCGGTAAAAAGGCTGTCGTGAGCGGTTTGTAGGATAATGCGCACATGTGAATGAGGGACGCATAAGGCCTGCAACTCTGCGGGATCCCCGGGGGAGCATACGCGGTAGATATTATCCTTAGCGCGGAAGGAAATCAATTTACCACCTCTAATCGATTCATGTGTTTTGTTGTGGGTCTTAGTCGAAAGAAGGCGAAGGGACTCACAGTCCTGCATTTTAGCAAAATCCTCGTTGAAGATGTTGTCATAATCCGATGCACCTGGGGTTCCCAGGGAAAGGGGCGCTTGCAAATCTTGTTTCGCCTGAGAGCGGGTGCTCGCTGGTTGAGCCACCGTGTGTAACAAAACTTTGAGGCTCTGCCCAATCAAAACGGCGCAAAACTTTATGAGGGCTGCCGCTACTTTTGCCCAGCCAGTGAAGTAGGCTCAGTCAATATGGCACTTTACAGTGGGGAACCGATTAGTGCATCAGAGGTAATTATGGAATAGTAGATTGTTGCCTCGGACCGGAGGGAAATAAAAATATCCCTCAGGTGGGGGTTCAAAAGGGTCCACACCTTAGCTACACCATCCGATTCTATATCCTAATGGATTAGCTCAAAGATCTTCTCGAAGTGAGTCAAGTACGAGGCAAAGTCTTCTCCTTCTTTAAACACAGGCAGCTTTACGGATGCAGGTTGTTGGGTTCCATGCACCGAAGTAATAAATAAGGCCTCATTTCTCCTCCTCGTCATCTCTAATACATGTTCTCGAATTCTCGCCCTTTCCTCTCTTTCTCTTTCTTTCTCTTTTCTGTATCTCTCTCTTCTTTCTTGTCTTGCCGTCCTCTCTTTTTCTAGGATTTAAGACATTAGGTCTTTCCCCGTTATACTCAGAGATTATCCCTGTGCTTTGAAAATCTAGAACGAGGACATGATGCCTTGCCGGTTTGCATAAAAAAATGCATACAACGACAGACTGTAGCAGGTTTGATGAAACCAAATTTTATGCATTGTTAAGCACCGGGAAGGTGCAAAAATAGGTTTAAAATCACCGCAAAATACACACACAAAAAACACGCACACAAAAGAATTCGCTTAATTCGCACGATGTGAAATATGTATTTGGCGAACAAGCCCTGGTGTCGACCCTTTTACGCACCCCAAATACCACTAACAAATACAATTTTTGACTTTGTCAAATGACAGAGAAAGAAGAGATAATATTCTGCTTGGAAAATAATAAATCCCAATAACAAAATTAACAGGAATTAAATTTAAATATTTACAGAATGTCTATCTAAAATTTGCCACCAATTTTATAAGAAGAGAGATTGAAAGCCCACCATCCAATCCTTTCTGACAGCCGTTTGTTTCCCGTGAACCCCTGTAATCCGGCCTTGTATTCGTCGAAGATCTCGACAGCAGATCTAGCTTCGTTAAAGTTTGCGCCCTGTTCAGAGGAAAGCTATCAAGCCCCTTTCTACCTAAAAAGTTGTGCGGCCCTCTCATCTTCACCACCTATTCAATATTCCCGTTCTTTTGAGATTCAGACTCCCTGCCGATCTCCAGATTCGCTTTGAGTTGAGATTTTGTCTCTCTGGAGCAGAGAAAATCTCATTTAGCATCAAGAAGGATTCCAACCCTATCTTCGAGTCCTCCTCGTCAGGACTCCACCAAGAAGTTCTTGGAGACCTGTGCCGTTTTCTTCCACCACGCCCACCCTCCTCCAATTCGCCTGCACTTGAAGATAAGGGATCTTTTATGGTCATCCCCAGTTTGCCTCGTTAATCTTCAATGAATTCATTTAGGTAACATAAGTAATTTGTTCACCCCTTTTGTATATATATATATATATATATATATAAGTTTCCCCCTTTTTATTATATATATTAAAATTATATTTTGGGGAATTGTCTTTATATATCCTTTGAACCCAAACTTGGCAATCCATTAGTCTAAACCCGGTCAACCGTCAATCGCACTCTTTATTAATCGCCCTAGACATATCTCAAGTGGCTTTTGTCAGCTGGTTGCCCGTGCTTGTGCACAGGCATACCTAGATATATATATATATATATATATATATATATATCATTATTTTAATCTGTTGTCAGGTATAGTTGGGTACTTTTTGTAGTGAAAAAAACCGAGATTTTTTATTATTAAACTGGGCTGCGTCAGAAATGTACCTTAGGTTTTCTGTGGTGTTTCTTAATAAAATTGACCTCCTAATTTTGAATCTGGCATCCGTTTTTCTCTAGTCTATACATGCCATATATTACATCAAAATTTCAATAGTTTCTGCACTACTGTATTCATAGTAAATTTTGTGTACATTTTAAGTAATTATGTTAATAAGTTTATATTTTTGCAGCTTAGAAATTGCTTCGCATTATAATAATAATAATAATAATAATGGTAGTTGAGTTAAAAATGAACAGAAAATGTAAGAATAGCTTCGACAGATTTTGCTATGTTTGCGGCAAAGTGACTTTTTTCCGAGCAGTAATGTACAATCTCTTCTGTAATTAAATCTCTGTATAATTTATATTTAGGAGTAAGCCTAGGAAATCAAGCTAAAGGTTTTAGGCTACCTATCTGTTGCAAAGGATGCTACATAAGTTTAAGACGCTGGAGTCAGGGCAAACAGAAGTCTCTCTCTTTTGGTGTTCCCATGCTGTGGAGAGAGGTCAAGGACCACACTACGGACTGCTATTTTTGCATGACAAATCTTTAGGGTGAGCATTGTATCAAGTATTTAAGTTTTCTGTATTATACTGCCTCCTGAAAATGTCATTATTATGCCTAGACATTCCATAAAATTAAAAACTAACATAGTTCACTTCAGCATGAAAATATTCATTGCTAAACATTTATGTACTAGCTGCCACTCCAAATCAGTCTCTTTATGTAATATGCAATTATACTTTCCACAGGTATAAATAAGAAGAATAAACATAGTGTGCATATCCAGATGTTCCTTCTGCCATTAAACCCCTGCTCCAGGGTCCAGGAATTCTTATACCTTCTTCCCCTGAACATATTGAAGTCCATGAAGAGATTAATATGGAAGTTCATCAAGATTATAATGCATCTGAGTCTTATCACGTTTACACACCTGGTATGGTCACAGGAACATTCACTCAATTTCAGTTAAATGAACTGACCAGGGATCTGGGGCTTTCAAAGGAGAATGCACAACTTCTTGGCTTTCGACTCCGTTAAAGTAATCTTCTCACTGAACAAACAACAATTCTTTGCTACAGAAATATAGAACAAGTGTGTCGAAGCTATCTTTTACAGCATTCTTCCATCCCTTTAGTATTCTGCGCCATTGGAATTCCCTACAACCCATTACATTGGAGACATTTCATAGATTCGTCCAGTAAAAGTTTAAAAGCTGTGTTACTGAATATTGGTAAAAATCTAGCTTTCTTTCCTATAGGTTATTTAATCCAACTTACTAAAAGTTATGAAAATATGAAAAAATTGATGAATGCAATTAATTATTCTACCCACAGTTGGAAGATATGTGGTGACTTAAAGGTAAGATCATTTTACACTTCGAAATTCTAAGCTCTTTGATATTGACGTTTTCATATTTAATTGTTAATACTTTTATAGACCCTTTTGGTCAACTTACATTTTACAAGAATGCAAATTTGCAAATCCTGAGTCATTTTTTAGTTATATTTTTTGTTAAAGTGTGTACCTATAGGTTAATACATCCTTCTGGGTTAATGGGCAACATATCATAATTGAGAGGGCATACAACATAACTCAATAAACTCAAAATAAGATATACATATATTCACTTAGTTCCAATACAATGATTTAATGCATCGGCATACAGGATTTTTCAGTACATATTCATATTCTTATTGTTTTAAGAAATATTACTTTGAATTTGTTTTCAGAAATATTAATCTTCGAATTTACATACCCAGATAAATTTCTTTTCAGGTAGTCTCTCTTATACTTGAGATGCAAACAGGCTACACGAAGCATCCCTCTTTTCTATATTTATATGATAGTCGTGCAGATAGTATTCACTATGAGAGGAAGGTTTGGCCTCGAAGAGAAGCATTTAAAATTGGATCAAACAATGTGCTAGCGGAAACATTAGTGCCTCCTCACAATGTACTGCTTCCTCTACTGCACATAAAGCTTGACATAATGAAAAATTATGTCAAAACCTTTAATAAAGAAGGCCAGGCTTTTAAATTCCTTCTTCAAAATGTCCACAAATCAAGGGCGCTAGCTCGAGAAATGAATCCTCCCCAAAAAGCTCCTTCGGTGAAGTTGCCAGTGTTGTAGTACGGCGAGAATTTCAGCGCCTATTAAACTCACTTTTGGAAAAATTGACGAAGTGAGCCACTAGGATATTGAAGCTGATGGAGTCGATTGACTAATTGCTCTTCTTAATACTAACCTTTGAGAAATTTTCATTTTACTCCCGGCCGAGGGTACTCTCGACTACTCCTCCCTTAAGTCGGAATTATTATCGGCTGTTAATATGAGTCCCGATTACTATAGGCCAAAGTTCCACCGGGCAAGAATAATTCCTGGCCAGACCTACCGTCAATTTGGATTCACCTTCCAGAGAACTTTCCAGTTCTGGTTGGACTCAGTCCAAGTCCACCACGACTACGAGTTCCTAATTGATTTCGTTTTACGGGATAAGTTGATGGCTGCACTACCCTGTGAAATTCGCGCATTCGAGAATGACAGACGCAAAGAAGTCTCATCCCCCATCCATCAAAGTAAAAATAACCTCTCCAAATTTCCCCCGAAGAATTTGCCAAAGTTTGTGAAAGTACCTGGTCTCTTTAAACCCAATTACCATTCCCCTCCAGAAGCGAGGGATATTAAGCCCCTCATTAATAATCATTAATACCCTGGTAGGCCCATAATTTGTTTTACCTGAGGTATTCCCGGTTACGAGAGAACACACTTCCACCAAAACTCCCGATTTCTTTCTGGTTTTAATCATAAAATCCACCAAATAAGTGTCTCTGTCTCTCATCTGCCCTCTCGCCTTGAAACGCCAGCAACTTTCCCAACAAGCAGTCCCCCTGGACAGCAAGTTAATTTCCTTTTCAACAAAATCTGCACCTGTGAGCTTGAGTTTGAAAATGGAAGTGTTAATGGTTGCCGCTGCTATCTCGAATGTAGATACTTCACTGGTTGGGCCGAAGTGATAGTAGTCCCATTAAATTATGCGCCATGTTTATCGGAGCCCGCAGCTGGCCTCTAACCCCGTCGAAAAGCCAGTCATCACCAGAGCCCAAGCGCTAAAGGACACTACTCCTCACTGTGTTATTAGAATCCCCTTATGCCTCAGACTTTTCAGCCCTTAACAAATGGACTTTTGCAAGCACTCAAAAGGAATGCCTACTGTCCAGTCCTGTGGGAAAAAGCGTGAAGTGACAAACGTGGATTTGCCCGTGGTCAAAGGGAAGTCGCCTACCTCATTAGCGACGGACTCCTTTATCGCTCCAGTTCGGCTGAGAATAAAACTCCCACTCTCTCGTTGTGTATCACCCGTTCACATGTTCGTAAGTCCTCTGACTCGCACACGATGGATTAATGGCTGGTAATTACAGTCACAATAAAACGCCTCAGAGAATCTTCGGCTATTATTTTTGGCCTTGTGCTGCCAAAGAATTTGCCGAGTTTTTTAGATCGTATGAAATTTGTCAGAAGACCAGTAAAAGGAGGAATACCACTTGCCATACTCCAGAAGCTCGTAATTGTCTAGAAGCCTTAGTTTAGAGTGGCCATAGATCTACTTTCTACTTGGCCAATTCACACGCCCTCTAGCGAAGGACACAGGTACGTCCTCACTCTTGTTGACTTTGCAACGAGATTCCCCGACGCAGCCCCCTTAAGAAAATAGATAGCGTGACCAGTGCGGAGGCCCTAATTTCTATCGTTTCCCCGTCGGCATACCGAAGTAGATATTGTCCGAAAGAGGTAGACAGTTCAACTCTGTGTCGACTTAAATTTAAATGTTCACCCTTATTGGGCACCTGTAGACTCAGGTCAAAATTTTCCCATAAGCGACTCCTCCCATGTTTGGGGATGCCCTTTTCCCTCTTCTTTGCATCAGGAAAACGTCTCCTTAGGAAAGGGAGGCGTGTTATGGAATGCCCCGGAAGGAACACCGGGAGAAGAAGAACCCTTGGAAATACCATTCTATTTTTTTAAGACCACGTACACCAGCGTGAGAATTTTAGAAAGTTCGAGAAAGAATCGGTCCCTCGCGTAATCACCTGTCACAGTTGCTTTCGGACGCCATACGCCCCTCTCGCCCCCTGTGATAACGCCGTGCGCAGCCACATTCACCCTACCCTCATATCACGAGGCAAGTTTTATCGTCTGGAACGATGCGTTATCATGAAATGTATTTGCTTAGACTGGAGTCAAGAATCCCATAGGGACCGCAAGGCCCTGAAGCGTCTATCGAATTAGTCACCTGAGTATTTAACCCGAAGCCTACCATCTCTCGATGAGATTGAAAGCCCGCCAACCACTTCCTTCTGACTGCCACCTGTTTCAAGTGAACCCCTGTATCCCGTCGTCGTACTTCGTTGAAGATCTCGCTAACAGATCTACCTTTGCTAAGCATCGGCTCCTGTTCAGTGGAAAGCTATTGACCCCAATTCTTTTCGGAGAGTTTTACGACCCTCTAATCTTCATCACCCCTTCAAGATTCGCCTTCTTTCGTGACTGAGACTTACTGCCGATCTGCAGTATCATCTCGAGTTGAGATGATGTCTCTCTGGAGAGGAGAAAATCTCATTCTACATCACAAGGTATTCCAACCCCATCTTCGATTCTTCCTTGTCAGCACGCCTCAAAGAATATTCTTGGAGACTTGCGCCATTGTCTTCCGCCCTCCCCTTCAAATAGCCTGCGTTTTAAAGTCAAGCGATCGTGTATGGTCATCCCCAGATTACCTCGTTAATCTTCACTTAATTCATTTAACTACCATAAGAAATTTGTTCACCCCTTTTGTATATATATATATATATATAAATTGCCTTCTTTTTATTAAATATATTAAAATTATATTTTGGGGCATTTTCTTAATATATCCTTTGAACTGCAACTTAGCATGCCATTAGTCTAAATCTCTACAACCGTAAATCACACTCTTTATTAATCGCCCTAGACATATCTCAAGCGACTTTTGGTCAGTTGTCTGGCCGAGCTTGTGTACGACTCTGAGCGCCAAGTTATTTTACACAGGCATACCTCGACAATATACTTAAATGAAAAATATCAAACTCGTGTGGGTATGTAAAGCAAAAAAGAATTGACGAGCTTTGTCCGGAGCAAATAGTGAAATTAATGAAAGTGAAAGTGTGTGGGAGTGTCAAGCAATCCTAAAGAGATGATTGTGACTGTCAGGAGCGTGAGGGTGGGTAATTTTTCTGACTTTCCCAAAGCTCTCAAATTATCGAAAATAGACTTTAACTTTCCCCTCAAAATCCCTCGGATGCGGCCAAAATGAAACTATTCAATAAATAGAAACGGAATATAGAAAATGCAAGAAAAGCTAAAACTTCACTAAAATAACCAAAATTTAAGTGAAACCATAGTTCTTAACAACCACTATTTTAAGCTAAAACACACGTGAAAATGAGAGACAAAACATTATAAAAAAGCACGAAATTGCCTAGAAGATAACCAGACACAAAAGGTATGAGGCTGTTTGCGTTCCAGGGGGATAATGTACGTGTTAAGGGTACACCGAGCAAGAATTATTCCTCGGTGCACAGTCTTCTATATTTCTTGTGGAAGTTTCAAAATATTTTAATAAATTTAACTTTGGGTTGTTGTTTTTTTAGCCCTACAATAGATGAAAACAAAACAAAATTTGCCTTTTGGGGAGTAAATATTTCATTATACAAGACACATAGGAAAAAATTTAAAACCAAGATGAATATTTCGTATCATTTTGCAATAAATCGAGTTGAAAAATAAAACTTCTGGCCAGTAACAAAAATTGTCTTACAGAGTGATAATCAGAGAAACTGAGAACCCTGAGCAAAAATAAAGAAATAAATTATAAGGGCCGAGTACTATTACCTATAAACCCTTGATTCTACCCTCCTAACTTAAACAAAGAAACAATGATTGGCCCTCCTTGCTCATAACAAAGTAAAAAGTGACAAACATCAAGTTTTAAAACAAAGAAAGCAACAATAGGATTTACGTACCCCAAAAACCGCTTAGGTACCCTAATTCAATAGAAATAAAACAAAAATAGGACACCTATGCCAAAACAACAACATAAAATCACTGATACGTTCCCTGTTTTCCCTTAAATCAAAAGCGCAATAACAACGAAGATATATCAGACAAAACTTTTGTAAAAGAGAATATTAAATAAAGAGAAAATTTGTGGCAAATATAGAGCTGCAGGTCCTCCTACAGCCATTGGGGTCGGGAAAGCAAATTGAGAGGTATGGGGCTGGTAAAGCATATCTCGGGTTTTAGGGAATTGGGGCATTTAAGCTTTTAAATGTCACATGATATCTCCTTTCGAGTTACTTACCCTGTAATAATAAAAAGCTCTGTGAGTTTTGCCTTGAAATTTCCAAATTTTACAAAATCATTACCTTGCTCATTTACCCAAGTCCATTTTGTTTTGTATAGGTTTAAAAGAGGTAACAAACAGCTTAGAAATAGCCCCCTACCGTTCTCTTTAAATCAAGCACGTTTTACATGGATGAGTTTTGTAGGTACGATTGGTATATGGTCTGTAGCATTCTTTTAACCGAGTGAGTTTTGTTTTGAACGGGGTTAAACAGAGATTGGCACAATATCGGAGTGAGATTTTTCGAAAGATTGACCCACACAATTAAGGCTAGAAGCTTTCTCCTTTACCTATGAGGATTTTGTTTTCTAGGGATTTAAGCATTGATGAAAGCGAGGTATGTCGCCTTCATTCTCAATCGAATACATTTGGGCTTTGGGAGGGAGGGTTGTAAGGGTCAATTTGTAGGATGTGCGTAGAGTCTTCTTTTAGTCTATTGCTTTATTTTTTTATCTGTGACGATTTTACCCGAGTCCGTATTTAGAAATAGGATCGTAGAGCATCTGGAAGTAATTTTGTGATATTTTGTTTCGTAAATGAGACTATATTATATAATTCAAAGTGCACACGGGTGAAAGAGAAGGCAAAAGACCTTTATAAAATCGACGCGTACAAAACCAATCTTCCTAGTGTAGAAGAAAATGCTACGCAACTTGTGTAGTTTTCCCTCTCATGTTGACAGGGAGAAATCTTATTTTTTATATAGTCCGTACTTTACTCCAGCAATACTAAAACGTACAAATTTGATTAGCTTGCCCACTTTTTACTGGGTACTGGATGAGAGGGTAGCTTATTTATATCCTCAAGTGAATCAGTTTCTCTTTCCTTACCAAGGAAATTTAAAAATACGAGGTTTAGCGGTGGTATTGAATCATAACACCAATTATGTGAGAAAAGAATTATATACAAAAACAAAAACAAAACTTAGAATTCGTACAATTTTCAAACAAACTGTAAGAGCCTATCAAACGTTAATAGTGGCCAAAGAACAAGTTTAAAATTCTCACAATATGAAGCTGATATCGATCATTAAAAAATAAACATTGAAAGCTGTACTTAGCTACATAGCGCTACAAAATTCTAAGGACTATCCTTCCTTATTGAGAGAAAAATATCGAAGGCTTTAATTCTGTCTAAACTAAACTAAACATAGAATCTCCTATCTCGCTATTCTAAGAGACAAACACTGCTTACCAGACGTTTTAACACTGGCAAACAAGCTCGTAAACATTCAAGCCCCTCTTGAGAAATCTACATTCAAAATTCTGCTCAACCAACACCCTTCATTCTTCAGATCAAAGGCCTCTTTCATACAATTCAAAAGGAAACCGATGAAAACACTCGCTACAGAAATTTATATTAAGATTCTTATAATGGATGTATTTTAAAGTATCTTTTACTCAAAGGAAAAATGAACCCTGGAGATGGAAATAATTCATATCTGGCATTTTTTTATTCTAAGGACAAATGGCGCAGTGTGCCTTAAAGTAAAAGAATAAAAGCATTGTTTTTCTGATAAAATTAAATTTTTAGTTCGTTTCGGGGAGGAGGATAGTTGGGAGTAGAGCGCGCTTCAGTGCCGAGCAATCAAAGTAATCTACCCCAGCTATGTACCTCTACACTCAGTTACTTTGCAATACGTCAGCACTTTCTTTGCAGCTGTTTTTACCAAAGCTTTACTGGTATTTACAGAAAACAGAGAAAGCTTTGCATAAACTATTATTCACTCACAATACTTGTAACTGGCATAGACATCACCTGTGGAAGGCTAAACAAATATGTATTTCCAGACAAAAACAGCAGAAATGTGAAATCAAAATTCACATAAGATAGATTGTTTTCTTCCAAAGAATTAATAATGGTCATCCCAAGTTTTTAATTATTTTAAATCTGAAGCAATATTCACCTTAAGTCTGAGTACTTCAAGAGTCTTCTTGGAAACAAGGAGTGCCCTTTCCCTCAACTATGTTGAGAAACTTTGTGATTAGCAAAAAATGAGGGCACTTAACTTGTGTATGGGGATATACATTTTGAAAAATAAACAATAGCAAAATTTGACACAAGTTGACAAATAGCAAGTTCAGGGAGGAGTACCGTTCCATGTCATCTTCCGTTACACATTTAGAAAGACGGACTCTATTATCTTAGTAAATGATACCATTACAAATTACATACATGTACAGCTTGCTTAGCATCGCCAAGGAAGTGGCGACCGATTATTCTCCCTTACAAACTAATCGATTTACTTAATTTTCTATTATGCCAAAATCTCAAACGTTTTTGTTTTACCTCTAAATTCTGTTCGCCAAAAAGGAAACAGAAGAACCAAACAGAATAGGGGAGAACAGATCTCATTTTCTTTTAAATGCTGCGTATATGGCAATGGCAATGGCAAAAAGGTTTAATTGCAAAGATTTTCCTATAAACAAGCAAACGAAGCTCTTTATTGAGGCGCAAAAAAGGAGAAAGAGCAAACGAGACATCGATTAGTAGGCAATATTATGAACGCAGATAATTTGTGATTTATTGAATGATTGCGATGGCGAGTTTCAAGTAGATGAGCTAGGCACTAGATATGCGATCTATCAAAGCTCATCAAGCTCTTTAGGAAAAAAATATCAATTGCGCAATATCGTTTCATAATACATGTTTACTGAATTATGATACGTTGTGAGTGGATCATTTAATGTATCCAGTTCTGTGGGAGATTAAGACTAAGCACTCGCGTAGGTCAATAGTTTGCTTTATAAATAAGGCGATAAATATTATAATCTTGATATTTAATAATAAATAAAACTGATTGTGGATATTAACAAAAGGAAAATGCGAATGAATATGAAGAAAAATTATATAATTAGGCCATTAAATGTGCAGTACCGATTTTACTATATATGCGTCACTAGAAGTATGTATTATTTGCTCTTAATGATATTAAATTTTCGAAATCTAGTAACGGAAAAATAATAGGGGCTGGGAATTTAAAAGAAAGAAAATCGCGGACACGAAACAAGAAATATTATGGTATTACACTCGATTTCTAAACGCAATGAGGTTGAATCCCATTGTAAAGATTCACCTCAAAGATAATTTTTCATTTTGTGAGCTTAAAAGAAAAAAAATACTAAAGGCTTGAGAAAATATTATTTAAGGGTTTAGTTTCCTTTTTCGTAAATAGGAACAATTCTAGATCGAGTTAAAAGTATGAAACCAAGATGAATTGCCATTTTCCTTTTTAATATTAACGAAAATATTCTAAAAGAATCCAAGAACTATACAATTAGGGAAGATTTGAATTTACAGATATAAGTGACTTTGTTCGAATAAAATCGGTATGCTTTGTGGGAAATTTTGGTAACAAATGTTATTAGATCATCAAGTGATCTTAAGCTTGAAGATAGACACCAAAAATGAAAAAACATAGTTTGGGTGACTTGAAGGTGCAAACAGCCGTCGATCAGATACGTTTAACAACCACATGAACTCCACGAGATATTCACCCACAAGCTTTAATAATGATGGCTTATTTAACATGCAGTACTACAAAGTACTTGTTCGAAGGATTAACAACTTTCAGAGTGGAGAAACCTCAACTTATTCACATTCCAATTTAACTGAGGACCCCACGAAAAAAAACTCTGTAGTTATTTTTTTCGATTCTATAAGGTTTTCCTTAATTTCTTATTTTCTTAGGGTGACAGAGGCGAAAACACGTCATACTCTTCTATGCCAGAGAAGTGGTAGCCAAAAATACAAAATGAATTTGTGTCCGAGATGAAAGATTGGATAAAATTAAGGTTCGATAAATGGTTAAGCTTAGATAGAATTTATTTAGATCACCTGAAGCTAACCCATAACAGCAATTATACTATTAATATAAGCCACTTTATCACACCATAGGGTGTCTTATTTTAAGATTATCATTTTATTTCGCAAACTGCATTGTAGAAGAATAGAGCTTTGAGGACAGCTCGGGTTCTCAGAAATACACGTGGCCTTCAACTCGAAACAAAGAACGTCAGGAGCAGGTTTGAATGAGGCAGAAATCACGTCAACGCGTCTTAATTGGAAACAGCTGTGTTTACTTGAGGAGACCTATCCCCCACGATTGAGGCGATTTGATCCCTCAACCCTCCTACCAAAGAAGCGAGAAAGAACTCGGGAGAATATTCTATGGACCTCCTTATCTCTAATTCCTCGGCTGGAAGCCGGCTATTCCCCAAGCTCCAGGTTAGTCTAAGGAGAGCGCACCGTGCCCTGAGGCTAATTCTCCGCCTCGTCAATTCTGATTTAACGCATCGTTTTGCTGGATCGAGTTAGTACCCATTCGCCCTATACAAGATAACACACAACGATTCTCGATTCGGCTTCCCTTGGTTTATTCGAGTACCGAAGGCAAGGACTCTTCCCTCCCCCGCTGGACTCTGGCCCCAGATGATTGGTAAGCTCCCTGCAACGGCAATTCTTTCATAGATTCGCGAAAGTACTCCCTCAACAAGAACCATGAGGCAAAAACTATACTTTTTCAATTCTCGAATCCCGAATTGCCTTTAACCTTCGTCGCTTCAAGCTTCAGCATTGCAAACCGCCATCGGATGCGGAACTCATTATAACCCGGTCTTCCCATATTAATAATCTTTGTTTGCATTTTGGCTTAACGTGGCCATTTTAAAGACTCCGTTCCTTCGACCGACACCGAATGTCATTTTACATATGACCAAATACTTTCATTTAAACCCACTTTTGTAGATATTTAATATTACCTTTTTATCTTATTAAATATTATTTTTTCGTCCTCTTTAAATAATCTGAACTGCACTCAGCCGTTGTTTAGTATTTAAGGCCAATCTGCACTTGTTTAATTTAAGATAGTTAAAGCCCACGTACTAGGGGATGGTTTTCTCCCCCTTCTCATTAACTCCTCCTGCCAACTGGGCGGCCAAGTCCTTCAGTGTATTATATATATATATATATATATATATATATATATATATATATATATATATATATATATATATATATATATATATATATATATATTATAAAACTGGTGTCAGGATCAGCAGCGTTTTTAAAGGGTCTTTAGAGAGGTCTTTTAAACAGTTCCTTCTATTTAGCTGAATATCGTTTAAGTTATTTAAGGATTGATGGAGCAACCCTTCCATATTTATTTATGTGCGTGTGTCCATCTGGACCGTGAACGTTTCTTAGGTGAAATTGTTTGTGACTGAGCTTCTACTCTGCTCATTTTAATCTTCAAGAGGTTTCTTAGCATTCTTAGCCCTAATTAACCAGTGAAGGCTCAAATTGATTTGGTGCATCTTTGGTAGTGTCAGATTTATTTATTAAAGCAAGGCCCCGATTTAATTAGGGCATATTATTTTTGTGCGTGTATTCCGCGTTAATCCAGGTCTCTAACTCCGTCTCGTGCCGGCGGTCAATTGAACTTTCTTTCGGGCGACCTAAATCCACCATTATACACAAGATGTCCTCTTTTGGGAAATTTAAATTACAAGGAGAATCCTTTGTATTAACGAAGAAAGATCTTCTTTTTTATATACAAGAAAAGGAAGGGAATGATGGGGCCTAGAGAAGAGCTAAGGAAGAAAAAAAGAAAAAGAGAGCAGGAAGGAGAGAATTACAGATTCGAGAGGATGAAGAGCGAGAGAGAGTCCGACAGTACGAACTAAAACTAAATCGCCCCCAGATTAAGAGTCTCTTCCTTAATTCACGTACGGAAGCCCCCCAGTTCACGTCAGTCAAGCTCCCCGTGTTCTAGGAAGGTGAGGACTTCGGATGTTACCTCAACCACTTAGAGAAGATCTTCTAAGTCAATCATTGAGACATCGAGGCACACAGTGTCGCCAAACTCTTCCCCCTTCTTAGTTCCCACCTCCCGGATATTTTCATTTCCATTTCTTTGGAAGCCACAATTGACTATTTCACCATGAAATCTAAGCTTTTGCTGGCTTATAAAATGATCCCCGACTTTAACAGTTCTAAATTCCGTCATGTCTGAAATCAACCGAGTCAGACCTTCCGTCAATTTGGTTACACCCCCTAGCGAAATTTCAATTTTGGGTTGTACGCTTCCAAGATCGCCCATGATTATGAGTCCTAAGATCGATTTTGTTCTTAAGGACCAGTTATTGGCATCGCTGCCTTTCAGAAATCTACGCATTCGTGAAGGACGGTAGATGGTACATCTTCAAAGAATCTATCGAAGAGGCGGATGTCTACGCGAAAAGCCATAATTTATATACGAATAAAAATAAAAACTCTCCCCATTCATTTCCCAAGTCCAAAAGGAGTAATCCATGGTTCCCGCCACGTAACTCCTTTAAGTTTGTCAAGGTATTGGACCCCATCGCAACCCGGGAATATTGAGATCAAGCCCAGAAGAAGGGCCAATGAATGCTGAAAATGCCGTCTCACACACCAGTTACAAGATGTGATGACGATAAGCGAGCTGAAGACTTTTTCGATTTATCCATTACTCTATTATGGTACATACATTTTTCGGATGAAATCTATGTGTTCGAAGCTGTGGTGTCAAAGGTTAGGGCAGAAATGCAATCCATTACTCTCCAGTCTTCGAGAGCAGTTATCTCGGCATTGGCCATTTCTTGGCCAGTGCCACTGAGAAGGACTGGGACTCCCAATAGCTTCGCAACGCCATGTCCTGAAACCAGAATAAAAATTCAGTAGACTATAGCTGCAGCACCACCTGCCACTGTCTGCACCATTTTGCGATCCCAGTGCATAACCAGCGGCACCAAAGGCCTGGACGAGTGTTTAATTTCTTTGGTGGTGTCTGCACGAAACTTCCTCCGGTCACGCCGGGAGAACTCGCGATTTAACACGTGTTCTTTGGTATGATGACCAGAACCTTTTGTAGCTGCTGTAAGTATATGAACTTCTGCACGATCAGATATCTTGGCCCTATCCAGCATGGCTGAGAGTTTTGAATTAATGATTTTCTTCGAGCTCCTGGTGCGCTTTATTGGGGGTATGATGACTGAAGATGGCCTTGTAACAGAGCCATCAGCATTCTTTTTTGCGCCATAACACTAAAAGGAAAATGGGTGGGAATAGAACTGCTGGAACTTGATGTAGAGTTGGATGTGAATTCAGTAATTTCTTCCAGTTTACACTTTTCAGCTTGAAGGCGCTTCATACGTTGTTCTTTCTTCTCTACATCCCTTTGCTTTTTTTCTTCTCAACGTGTAAGAGACATGTTCTGTGTTGTTAACATTGTACCCCGGTGCAGCTCCTCTCTCTGGGCTCGTAGAAACTCATTGTAATCGGTGATTGTAATCATTGACATCGCATACTCATGTGCAATGTCAAAAAGGCGATTTATGGACAGAAATCATTCTAGTTCATCTGTTGTTTTTTTCTGTTTGCCTGTTTTTTTTCTTCTTTCTCTTTTGTTCGCAGCACATTTTGCATTGGAATATGTACGCGATCCCAGAAGGTAGGTACTAGTTTGAGCGTTTCCGCCACTGTTTCCTTTGTCGTCATCTTCTGGTTAAGATGGAGGTACAGATAGTATTAAAGCACCTAATTGCGTGATGGTAGAATGCTCTTAATGATGGTAGACTCGACTGAATCAATAGATAGACATTTGTCATTACTCTGGTTACAGACGCTACGGTATTTGTTACAAATTAAAAAAGAAAGAAAATGGACCTCATTGTCTAGACTGCACTGTACAACTGCGTATAGTAGAAAGGGAAACAACTCAGTGCGTCCGTCTCTCGCAGCATCTCAAACAACTAGACACCACGGCATAGCGGAAGCGGTAGTTGGTCAGTGTTGGGCAGTTGCCATATTCTGCTGGATGTTTATGACACTAATAAAACCTTGTTAATGCTGCGCCTCATTTTAATTTTATTTATTTAGGTATGTGCATAAATTGTTATTTGTATTGTGTTGATTAGTCTTCTATTTAAGCTAAAGTTTAATGTATGAACAATAATTATAAACAGAGAACCATAGTAACATAATTGTTAAAAATGTCAAAGTTTAAGCTCATTGACCGACGTCTGAATATAAATAACTTTCCAAAATAATTTACACACTGTTTTTTTTTAACAATTGGAACATTCTGACTGCCAGCCTCAGTTGATATTCCAAAGTCGCCAAATAAGGGTTATCCTAAAATATGTACATATATAAATGATATACCACGACATATATATTTAATTGATTTTAAATTCCCTGAACAGGAGAGATAAAGATAGTTAGAATTAAGGTAAGCGAATTGTAATGCTACGATGTTTATCCACATCAAACCATCCAGCTTAGGAGTTAACTTATCAGTGATATCTATTTTTTTATTTTTGTTTCAAGTATAACTGCAATATATACTTACCCATTGAATTCTTCTGACAAACAAAGGTGATTGTAATTTAAATTCAATCGGTTTGAAATTAGTAATATAGTTCCCAATCCCTCAATATTTTCCCCAGACATTTCCTTTCTAATTAGTCGCATCTTTTTAGGATGCTGGCGTATTAACTTATACATACATGCATCCACGCGGAAAAGCAAACACATGTGAACATTAAAACTTTCTGATAGATCCCAGGTCTTTGTTCCTAGACCTATGGATTGTTGTAGTTCTTAACCCACCACTTCGCTTGTGAGCGTTGGAGAGCAGATGGAAAGAGGAAATTCCTCCAAGTTTAACCTCATGGTGACTGCATTGATAGATTAAATTATTTGCCGACGTTTCGGAATGCAGAAACGTGCCGGGTGGAGTTAAATATTAAACGTCGTTGACTCATATACTTCAGAGTTCGAAAGATTACCATAAAACATGCTTTGCAAAAAGAAATTCATAAGATAAGCAATTATTAGGAATGTTATATTAGAATTTGATACAATATATATATATATATATATATATATATATATATATATATATATATATATATATATATATATGTGTTCAATATAATTTCTCGAAAGTAAATCATTAAATCATAAACCCATCTAAAAGTAATTCATGTGTGCTTAAGGTGAAAGCCATTTTCTTGCTTTGTGATCAAATCTACTTTTCCTAGTGATTTCTTCGCCCATTACATCTTTAACTTCTATCTTTTGATAATTTTTTCGAGAATCTTGCTTTTTTCGAAAAAAAAATCAGTGGATTTTTAAATAAATTTTTAAGGTTTTCCTCAATGTATTTTAACAGTTATTACTTTAGTATAGTTGAAAGTGTGGGAAGGAACACGTATTAGCTAGAATCAAATTTTCACGT
Source organism: Ceratothoa steindachneri (assembly GCA_963969495.1). NCBI lineage: Eukaryota > Metazoa > Arthropoda > Malacostraca > Isopoda > Cymothoidae > Ceratothoa > Ceratothoa steindachneri. The sequence goes on along the minus strand of OZ018321.1, from coordinate 142,503,350 downwards.
GAGTGACTGTTGAGGAAATTTTAATCTTTCCAATACATTTTTAGGACACCAACAGAACCCTATTCAGTGATCATTGCTTCCTTCCAATGTAAGATGGGTCCGATTATGTGAAAGGCTTCTTGAAAATTTCTAAAGGCAATTTGGCTACGATAAGGAAATTTTTTACAATTTAATTCCATGGAAAGATAATAATAAGTGGGCCTTTCCTGACAGTTAAAGCTAATAGGGAAAATTATGATTGTTTCCCATTGTAAAAAAAAATTATTTACACATCGACTTGTTTCAAGTAGTCAGTATCAGAGTAGATTTTTTAATACAATACAGATATGTTCCCATTAGAATCATAAAATTATCTCACTGTTTTTCTCTCGATTATAATTCTTGTACTTTTATGTAACAGAAAACTTTCCTTTTATTGTGTAGATTTATAAACTCTTTCAGCAATTTTATCGGTTCAATTTTTCCTCTTTCAGATTGGCTGGGGATATCTCGTGATTTTGTATAGTGATTTAAAACACTTACATGTACTGTATTTTCACTCAATTTCTTAGAGGAAAACTTTTGCGGTTACAAACTCTGTACAAAAAAATGCTCATCTAATGTCTTGAACCCTCAAGGTAAAAGAAACCCAATGACTTATATGAATCTCTTAAAAATTTATCTTTCATCTTAATTGTAGAAGTTTTTTTCCCTCATTTTTTCTGTCCCAATCATTCGCATCAACCCATAGGTAAAATGTGAGTCAAACCGTGATCGCTGCTTCGATTCCTTTTGTTCACTATGGCTAAGGAATAATATGATGGATTTACCCCTGATTTTACTCGATCAGGATGCTTTTTACTTCTCGGTGAGAACCTCCTTTTTAACTAGGATATCACCCCTGGGGATTTATAGTCTAGGGCAGCCGACGTGTTAAATTCAAATCGAGGCTCCATCCGGTCACTAACATATGGCTTAACTTCTCCGTAATCAGAGTCGTATTTTCCACTCTGAGAGTCACAAAACATGCACCCTCTTTTACGTAAATAAATATAAAGACAGTACGGCTGCTAAAAGGGTCTTTGTTATAAAGAAAAATGCATTTAGTGCTGTAAGACTTTATCGTAGTGATTGGAAGTAGATTGGCAAAGGTGTAGGTGTGGTTGATATACGAGTGCTGGTTAACAAAAAAAGAGAATAAAAAAATATTTCAATTGATAGAAAGAGTGACCTGCTTGAGAAGAGGTATGAAATTACCATGGGCATAAAAAAAAACTAATCAAAGAGTTTTGGAGATGAGACGAACTCACCTAGAGTTAATGAAACGGATCCGAAGTGAGTATCTTGAGATTGAGGGTCAAATTCTACGAAAGTGGACGAGATGGTTAATATTGGCCTGAGAAAGAGAATAACCGACAAAAGAGAGGGAAAAAGAAAAAATCATGTACCGGCAAGTGAGAGAGAACGGTGGTTTATCATAGGGAATTAAATTACCACTCACGAGAAATAGAAATGAATTATATTCCATGGTTGAGAACGTCTTTGAAGACACGTTCGTGAAGTAAGGTATAGAGAAGTTCAAGAAGTTCAGTAATTTTACGACTATATGAAGGAAAAGATCTCATTAAAAAATAAATTAAACCTTAAGATATATTTAAATTAATCTAAGGTTAGGAAAACTGAGAATAGGTAAAGAGGGGATCTGTACGAATAAACTATCACATTGTGACCTTCCTTAACGTAACCATTTTTTCTACAAACCTCTGTTCAATATTTTTAGCAAGTTCTCGTTTTAGAAATAAAAATCTGTAGCAAGAAACGTTGTTTGGTCCATTTTTCCTCTTGTATAGACCATTAATGACCCACACACTCTAAATTCCAATTACTACCACATTTAAATCCAATAGTTCAATCAGCTCAAAATCAAATGACAAAGGCTAGTCACCTCCCCCATGACCGTAGTCACTATGAGATCTACTCCAACTTCACACAAATTGTGGGCAACAAAGAAAACAAAAGAAGTCAATTTGCGTGAAAGATTCGCAAAATAGATAAAAATATATAGAAGAAAACAAAGCTGCTAAAATTCGCCAGAGAAAACTTTTATTTGCAGCACCTTATATTCTCCGGGTACTCTGGTCGTGTTCTTCCCCATCGCCATTTCAAGCGAGAAGGAAAACTTTAACTCAAAGAGCCAGTGACTCTCCTCGGGACGCTCACAGAGACCACATAAGAAACAGTGACTCGAGGAGAGAGGAGACTTTCGCTGATACTACCTGACCCTTACCCACAAATCCTTCTGTCGCTGATTTCGCATTCTTGATCTTTCATTGAGTTTTGCCACTTTTTCTCTTTTCATGAGTGAGATTACCTGTCGATAGCAACCTAGAAGCCACAATTAAATGTTGAATATTTTTTAATTTTTTTGTATATCCACGCTGCCTTATTTATCTTTGACATATGGCGACAAATGTAAAATGAGGGAATTATTATTCTTATTATTAAATAAAAATGATTAGGGTAATTCCAATAAAAATTAGGAAGCTGAGGAAGGATAACAGAGCGGGTAACCTCGTCATTGGGCGAACACCTAATTAACATCGTCTAAACCATCCACCATAACTTTGTAACCCTTTGAACTCAGCGAATACTAATCGATCACTCCATGAACACAAAGTGGAGGAAAAATCCCGGAGATAAAATTTGAATCCTGATCGCAAGTGCATCTCTAATTTCTTCCGAACAATCAAAGAACACCCTTAGCTTGGACCCATCAGATCAGGAAATCCAATTAAAGTCACTTCACACTAATGTACGTGAGAGAGGTAGTTTCAAACAACAACAACATCTTTATTGAAATCACAATGAATATTCTGTATACTGACTGTTTCTTTTGTTGAACCGGACGCTCATAAACACTCATACCATTAAACTATTGCTCTTTATTGACACGAGAGACGTATGGAGGCCAGGGACCGATCAAATTTGCAAAATCCCACACTTTCACCATTCCAACCGATATAAATCTAAGGAAACCTAAAGCAGAATTTCCAGTATGGATAAATTCCTCGAGATACCTCCTTCCACTATATGGGGGAAAACAATCTCAATCCCGATGAGTCTAACCATTTCATCTTTTTCCAAAGAAATATTGCTCACACAGGCCACTTTGTGATTTTCATGCTTTAAAGGTCACCTAAACTTATAGATTCAAACTTTTTACATTGCTGCCAGTACAACACTTATTCAATCTTGTACGTGCATTAGACCCCTCATGTGTCAAACAAATACGGTTTCTATTAAGTATACACTTTTCCCAGTCATCATCTATCCATAAAGATATCAAGTATCATCTTCCTAATTGCAAACGCTACCAGCTAACACGCACGAAACAAATTAAAAAACCCACCATTCAAGAAATAAACAATGACAGATTTTATATATATATATATATATATATATATATATATATATATATATATATATATATATATATATATATATGGAACAAAAGGGCAAAGACACGCCCAAGTACAACGAAAGGACCCAAAATAGAAAAATAATATCAAAGACGGATGTGAAGTATAAAACCAAATAGATAAGGTCTACTTCCCGAAAATTCCAACGTGTGCGCAAATAATGTGACTAAACTAAGAAAATCCATACCCGATTATGAATACATAAAAATAAACAATAGAGACATAAATAAATTAATTCATCAAAGGGCTAAGATTTAAAATGGACAATTTCGTTATAAATATACCTTTTAATAAGAGTCTAGTTTAAAAAGATCTGGAGATATATTAAAATTAGGCAAGGAATTAATGAATGAGCATTCAACAATATTTCTTTTGAATAAAGTCATTAGATTCGTCAATAAACTTAGCCAAATTCCAATTGATAGGGTGACTGTTTTCCGATAAATGAACAAAGAAAGCGCTGCTGCATTCCCCTTTCCTAATATTGTATTTATGTTGCGTCAAGCTTACACTTAATGATTTACCAGCTCGCCCAAAGTATTGCTTAGGGCAAGCAGAACAATCAACAGAATCAACCCCCACCATACTATTGTTACTATTATGAATCAACATTTTATACATAGTAGACTGATATTTCAATATAACAAATATTTAAGGGAGTTCTTAAAATTGTATGCGGGAGATTTCCGTTCTATAAAAGTATTTTTTTTCCAAATCTCGACATCCTGCAAGAGATTTATGAGGGTAGCAAAGATTGGTACCAATTTTAAAGATATTAGAAATATCACAATCCAAGAATGCCGGGCAAGTAACCAGCAACCACCGGCGCAACATGAAAATAAATACAGACCGTTTGACTTTATCATTAGGACCTGAGAAAAAATTAATATAAGACCAGTCGTTGGTAGGCTTACGATAGACGAAAAATTTTAATCCAGATGGAGTCTTCTGAATAAATAGATCTAAGAACGGGAGGACACCATTTTGTTCGAGCTCGAGGGTAAATTTAATAGAAGAAACCAGAGAATTAAGTTCAGTAAGAAAACTATTAGCTTCCTTCGAAGAAGGTCACAAACAAATAATATCATCTATATATCGGAACCAAACAAGGAAAAAATCGATAATGGTGGGGAGGGAGGTAGATTAAAAAAATTCCCTATATATGTTAGAAAGAACAGAGGATAAGCAATCTCCCATAGCCAAACCAAACATTTGAAGGGAATATTTACCATTAAAAGAAAACTAACAGTTTTTAGTACACATTGAGGTGAGTTCAAGGAAAATATTAACTGGCAAGGGAATATCAAAATTTCGCAATTTATCACTAAGGAACAGGAAAATGGCATTTACAGGTACTTTAGTAAAAAGAGAACAAACATCGAAACTAACATGGGAGAAGTTATTAGAGTAAGGAAGGGAGTTGAGTTTTTCAATAAAGTCGTAGCTGTTTTTAATATGCGAATTAAAAATGGTATCAAAAAGAAGAGTGCGGTATGAAGCAAGCTATTTAGATAAGGAATATGAAACTGAGCCAACAGAACTAATAATAGGGTGCATAGGGTTATTAGGCTTATGAGTCTTTCCAATTTCAGCCAAATGATCTCTTTATCTTGTCTTGGGTATTCTTTTTGGTCGTTTGAAATTTTACCATATGGCGTGCTTAGCTCAATTTTAAGTTTCTTATTGCTTTCACTCTATCCTGACGTTTGTTTGATTAAATATCAATGTGTCTGATTTTCTATCATGTTAAGTTATCCTAATACTTTCATGTGTTCTATAAGTTCTTCTACATTTTAAGGGAAGTGTTTTGGCCATGTTCCTAGTTTCTACCTCATCGGTCATAGTTGTTTTCATGCATTGGTTGTATACCTTTATTTTCAGGTACATAGGCATTTTATTTTTGAAGTGATTATGCGTTGCATTCCTTAGAAATTTCAAGTAAAATTGTAATCTGTGGACCCAAATAGATATATTTGTTTATCATTTGACTTTGATAGTTTTTACTTGTAATGTAAATCATGTAGACCTCTAGTTTGTTTGTCATGAGTTTTGTTTTCCCAAGATTTATTTTTAGGCCGAATCTTTTTTATTCAAGATTGACCTATTGAAGCATTGTTTGAAAATATTCTAAGCTATTAGCAATTGGTACAATATCATCTGAAAGTTCCAGGTTAATGAGGTAATTCCTATAGATCTTAATGACTTAGATTTTCCATGAAATTTTCGAAGAAATAGTATCCATTTGTCTTACACATTTCTGTAAGAGAATGATGATTATTCCTCATGCAATATAATATAGGATCATCAATATTTTATTTGTGTTCTATGATATTTAAATAGACCAAAACTATACCTCGATTCTTCAAAGGTGTTATGATCTCGAAAGTTTCAATTGAATCAAATTAAAACTGGTTATCTACAATTGCCAAGATTTTAGGGATATTATAATCTGAAGTTTTCTCAATGTGTTGATGAACGTATGTATATATGGTTGTCGTAGAATGGACTCTCGACGATATACCATATATGACTATTCGTTAAGGGAACTTATTCAATTATCTTTAGAGTGCGTGGTTGTCTGGGTTGACCGATATTATATATCTTAGATATGCTTAAGAAGTGAAACTGAGCTCATGGATAATAATATGGCTATCATTAATAGAATAGAGTTTTATTAATAAAAACTATCAGCAATACACAAAACGAAAAATATTGACATAAACAAAGAATGGAAATGGGTCGTGGGAAATCTAGCTAATCCGAGGATTAAGAGAGATTTAAAAAGGTAAAACCAATATAAATTAAAGGGATGAGATGGTTCGCTAAACCATTTAAAGCACAGGATAGGGTTGACAAAAGGGTTAAATACTCAAAGGTAACGTTCAGCTTACGTAAATACACTTGTTGTGCAGAGGAAGGCGACGTGAAGGAAATCTTTGGTCTGCTGGCGAGTTCCGGCCGAAGGAAAGGGGGGGGGGAATTAAATGATCCTGACGTGGCGTCTTGGGAATGAAAACCGTTTCTTGACAAACGGGCTTGAAGAACAATGGCTGTTCTATGTTGTTCTCTTCTGAACAACAGGGTGGTGAGAACCGTCTCTTGTCTACGGGCTCGAAAGAACAATGGCTGTTCTAACGTTGTTCTCTTTTTGAACAACAGGGGAAGCCTTGTAGACTTAGCGTCACCAGGGCTCGAACCTTGGCACTCAAGGGATATTGTCCTTCTTCTCGACAAGTGATGGTGGATCTCGAGGTCGAGGACCCTTGGCGCACAAGGTGAGAGTGGATTCTAGTGATATTTCGCAAAGATAACCTTGATCTCGAATCTGATCTTAGTTGTAAAGTTTCCATATAAATAGTCAGGACATCCCCTTGGCGTAAGGGACAATGGAGTTGGGGCTTCGAGGGAATGCACAGCCGCGCCTGAGAACAATACCTTATCTGCCCATAGGCCTAACTCAATCTGGCGAGGTCGGCGCATAGGGGGAACAGGATAAGATAAACCTCCTTGTTTAAACATTGACTCAGGTGGCGGCTATAATACGCCTGGCTTCAAAGCGAAGATGCACGCGGGTAGCCTCGTGTTTTTAAACAACATGTGATAACGGTTGAAATTAAGCGGCCTTAAACCGTTCTATCACACCCCTCCATTCCGAAGGAAGTTGTCACTTCGAAAAATTAGAGAGAAGGGACAACGATAGAGCTCCGTTGCGGGGAACTCGTTTTCTTGTACCAACCGCACCTCCCTGCACCTAACTAGTATTACCTCAATACATATTATTATTTTGATCTTTTGATTATAGGGAAAAATAACCTTTAATACAAACTAATCAAAAAAAGGGGCATGGAACAATGAAATGATATAAAATTAGTACATATGGGACAAAATAATTTATACGTAATTTAATGGGTAAAAATATATATACATACAAAAAAATAGACATTCAGTGTTACAAAATTCAGACATATACATTAACTAATTATATTACAAGAGAATCTGATTTAAGTCGTACAAGACGGTATATACATACATTGAGATCCTAATCCTACGAATACAATTTCTCTACGCTATTCGGTAACGCATTCCTACTAAGTGCGTCAGCGACCTAGTTATCGGAACCTTTTATTTAATTTATTTTAAAATGATACTCTTGCAAGAGTAAACTCCAGCGCATAATTGGGCCGTTGGAGTGTCGTACATTCCGAATATATGCTAACGGACGGTGGTGGGTTCCTATCTGAAATTATTTTCCGATCAAGTACATTTTGAATTTGTCTATAACCCAGATAATTGATAGAGCTTTCTTCTCTATAGTGGCATATCTCTTTTTGCGTGGTAATAATTTGCGACCAGCATATGCAACTGGATGACTCGTTGCGTCATCCTCGTATTGAAGGAGTACACCTCCAATGCCCTCATTGCTCACGTCGGTCTTAATCCCAAAGGATTTTTTCGGGGTTGGGCAACTTTAAAATGGGGGCAGAAATGAGCTTACTCCTGAGCTGATTAAAATGGGAAACAGCGACATCATTCCAACGTAGACGATCGGGGGAATTCTTTTTTAAAAGGGAGCTGAGGGGCGCCGAAATTGCAGCGAAATTCGGAACAAATCGCCGATAGTAAGAAGCTGATCCTAGGAACGATCTTAATTGCTTCTTTGTAATCGGGAGGGGCATGTCGGCGATTGCCTACATCTTGTCCTCTTGGAAACCTAACTGGCTTTGTCCTATTTTGAAACCAAAGAATTTTATGGTTTCGTTGGCAAAATGGCATTTGCTGTGGCCAATGGTGAGGCCATTTTCGCGCAGTCGCTTGAAAAGAGCTAATAGAGTGGTTAAATGGTGACTCCATTCGCGAGTAGCGACGTAAACATTATCGAAGTGAAAGGATACATTCGGAAGTCCATCTAACAACCTTCTCATGAGACGGTTATAGTTGCTACAAGTAGTGACGAGGCCAAAAGATAAGGCGCTTAAATTGTATAAGGCCTTTCTCCGTTGCGAAGGCGGTATATGCTTTCACCTCGGGCCGGAGGGGGATTTGATAATACACCTTGCACAAATCGAGTTCTAAGATGAACTTGGCGTTTTCAAAAAGGTGGAGGTTTTGGTCTACCGACGGGATGGGCTCGGCGTCGAACACAGTTATCTAATTTAACTTCCGAAAGTCGATGCACATCCGATAAGAGCCATCAGGTTTCTTGACCATGACGATTGGGGAACAATAACTTAAGGTGGGAGGATCTATTATGTCTAAACTAATTAAATTATTAACTTCGGCGTTAAAGGCTTGGCGTAAATAAATCGGAATGGGATAGGGTTTTGAACGGACAGGTTCTAAGGTTGTTAATTTTATATCATGCTCGAAACTAGTAGCGCATCCAGGCTTCTCTGAAATAACGTCGTCGAACTGACATAATAGTTCTTGTAGCTGACTCTTTTGATGTGGTGTCAGCTGCGCGTCGATATCTAGGTCAGAGGGTTCAAAAGGCTTTCCTGGTAAGGAAGAAAGAGGGTAATCAGCATCAGGTTGGATGCACACTGTCTGTATTACATTAAGGGACTCGACGGGCTAATCCTCTTCAAGCGCCGATGTTTCGTCCAGTGCTACGAAGGTATCTCCATGGGCGCGTCGGTGGTACTTTTTAAATAAGTTGACGTGATAGAGCTTATCGCCTGCTGGGGTACCAATGAGGCAATCTACAGGTCCTCGTACCTCGCGGACCGAGTACGGACCTTTCCATTGGCTCAGTAATTTATTACTGGCTGTGGGAAGGAGCAGGAGTACTTCATCACCCGGCTTAAATTTACGATCTTCGGACCTGACATCAAAATAGGTTTTGTATTTCTCCAAATTGACCTCGGCATTTTCATAGGCGATGTTTGCGCATTTCTCGAGCATCTGGCGTAGGTCCAAGACATAGGCGTAAGATGAGTGGAGTTCTTGATCCAGTTAGGGCTTGATTAACCACTCCTTTAAAATATTGAGTGGCCCACGTACATTACGTCCATAAAGGAGCTCGAACGGGGTGAAGCCTCATGTACGGTGGGGAATTTCCCGATAGGCGAATAGGGCGACCGGGAGATATCGGTGCCATTCGCGGGGCTGCTTGGCACAGATCTTCTTAATAATAAATTTTAAATTTCCATTTAATTTCTCGCACATCCCGTTTGTCTCTGGCCGGAAGGGGGTTGTAAAAAGGGGCTTTACCATGAGCAGCTTCCCTACGTACTCCATCAACTCAAAGGTGAATTGTCGCCCTCTATCAGAGAGTATTTCCAGGGGGCGCCTACCCTTGAAAAGATAGAAATGAGGGCCTCGGCGCAAGAAATACTGTCGATTTGGCGAAGGGGGACAGCTTCGGAAAAACCGGTAGCAAAGTCTACCAAGGTGAAAATGTAGCTGAGCCCTATGCTCGAAGGGGGGTGGATAGGGACAACCAGGTCGATGGCCGCTCTGGAGAAGGGCTCAGTAATGACTGGTCTCCTTTGTAAGGGAGCAGGTTTGACCCGCCCCTTAACGGACGTCTTCTGACACATATCGCACGATCGACAATGCTTTAAGATGTCAGCTGCAGCACCCGGCCAATAAAAATATTTAAAAATGCGCAGTCCCGTTTCAATGTGACTAAAATGCCCGGAAAAAATGCTGTCATGAGCCACTTTGAGCACTATAGGGACATGGGATCATGGAAGGCATAGGACAGTAGTAACTGCGTTAATACTGTCCTCGGTGGATCGATAAAGTAAACCACCTTGCTCCAGGTACCTGATGACTTTGGGTCCACGGACAGTCTCCGTGTCCTGGTTTTGGGCCTAATTCCATAAGGGTGTTAGTGCTTCACACTCCTTTTGTGCCGTCCTAAAGTCCTGGTTAAGGATCTCCGAGAATTCGGACGGTATCTGGGTTCTGATTGGGATGGACTCCTGGGCTTCTTTCTTAGCTCGACCTTGAGTAAGGGCGGCCTGGGACACAGGGTCGGAGCTTACTTGAGGGCTCTGTCCTATAAGTACAGAACAGAATTTTATGTGTGCTGAAATGACTTCAGCCCAGCCATCATAATATTGACACTGCAGGTAACATCTAACGACGGGGAATCGGTTCGCCCGCCCAAGGTAGTCATGTACCACTGCAAACTTTTCGTGCTTAGGGTCCACTAGGGGGAGGAGCTCGTCGGACACGATGAAACACGTGCATCCTGTGCCCCTGACGAGAGTCGATACTTGGCAGCCGTTCACGCTGCCCTCCTCAAATTTCAAAGTTCCCGGGGAACTTTTATCAAAAATAAAATTTACCTGGTGGCCTGACGGAGGGGGAGAAGTTGCTGATGGGTCTGCACCACCGGGGAAGCCGGGGTGGCATTAATCTGGTGAACTTGGTGGGCTGGTCCGCTTTTAAGCCTAGATTTTTGGGGGCAATTCCAGCTCATGTTGTTTTCTACACCACAGGTGAAGCATATGATTGGTCGCTTCGGGAAGGGCGATGGAGGAGAAATCTTAACGGGAGGTTTGGAGTCCCGTTGTTGGTTTTTGGGAATGAAGTTTTGGGGGTTTACGGGGCCCGGGAACTTTGTCAACTTTCCTGGGAAGGGGCGCGAATCCTTCCTTCTTTCCTGGTTGGGGGGTTGGTGAGAAGTTCGATTCTCCTTTGGGTATAAATTATGGCTTGAGGCATAGACATCCGCTTCTTAGTTACATTCTTTAAAGGTCTGGAACCGAAGATCCTTGACGAACGCGCGGATCTCCGTCAGGAGAGACGCCAAAAATTGATCCCGCAACACGAAGTCTGTTAAGGACTCGTAGTTAGAATCAACCTTTGAGGATTCTAACCAAAATTTAAAATTCCTCTAAAGAATGTATCCGTATTGACGAAACGTCTGTCCGGGTTTAATACGACCTCCTCGAAATTCTTGGCGGTAGAAATCGGGAGTCAGATTATGAGCGGCCAATAACTTAGCTTTTAAGGTGCTGTAGTTAATTGTACATTCAGATGGTAAAGATATAAAAATTTCGCTGAATTTACAATCTAACAAGGGAAGTAATCTGACTACACCTTCAGCCTCATGATCCATGTTATTGATTTCGAGGATCTTTTCGAATTAGGCTAAAAATGCTCCGAAATCCTCTCCGTCCCTGAAATTAGGGAGCTTTAGTGGGAGATTCAGAAGCCCCTTCTGAACGTGAACTGGCTGACTGTATTTCTACTTCAACACGAGCTAATTCAATCTGATGGTGAAGCTCAGCTTGTCTTTTCCGTTCCTTTCTTTCTCTTTCTACTCGTTGGATTTCTCTTTCTCTTTCTTCTCGTTAGATTTCTCTTTCTCTTTTTTCTCGTTGGATTTCTCTTTCTTCTCGTTGGATTTCTTTTTCTCTTTCTTTTTCTTCTCGTTGGATTTTTCTTTCTGTTTCTTTTTCTTCTTGTTCTTTTCTTTGCTCCTCTTGAACGTACTCAATTAGTTCTTTTCCGCAAAGTCTCAAGGATTCTCCTTGCGCTTTAAAGATTTTGAACTGAGTCATCTTTGCACTTGGGGGTGCAAAGGGAAACCAACGAAAAATTCCTTGCAACAAGAATTATGCCTTCTAGAGAATTAGCCTACCTAAATATGTGCACTGACCTATTCGTACTTGGTTTCTCGATCTAAATAACCACTGGCTATAATCACACAAAAAAAACAAAACAAATAAATAATAACAGTTCCTTGAGCTACTCCAGCTTCTTAAGTTTCAAAAAAGGGGATAGCATTCGTTAAAACAAAAGAGAACTACTATACTCTATTATTATAACGAATAACACTATGCTTCACTCGACTGAGACCAATGTTTGCAAAGATATAGCGTTAAACCTTACACACTTGATACCAAATTTAAATAGTATATATATATATATATATATATATATATATATATATATATATATATATATATATATATATATATATATATGTCGTAGAATGGACTCTCGACGATATACCATATATGACTATTCGTTGAGGGAACTTATTTATTTATCTTTAGAGTGCGTGGTTGTCTGGGTTGACCGATATTATTTATCTCAGATATGCTTAAGAAGTGGAACTGAGCTCAAGGATAATAATATGGCTATCATTGATAAAATAGAGTTTTTTTAATAAAAACTATCAACAATACATAAAACGGAAAATATTGACATCAACAGAGAATAGAAAGGGTCTTGGGAAATCTAGCTACTCCGAGGATTAAGAGAGATTTAAAAGGTAAAAAAATATAAATTAAAGGGATGGGATGGTTCGCAAAACCAATTAAAGCACAGGATAGGGTTGACAAAAGGGTTAAATACTCAAAGGTAACGTTCAGCTTACGTAAATACACTTGTTGTGCAGAGGAAGGCGACGTGAAGGAAATCTTCGGTCTGAAGGCGAGTTCCAGCCGAAGGGAGGGGGGATGGGGAATTTAATGATCCTGACGTGGCGTCTTGGGAATGAGAACCGTTTCTTGACTTACGGGCTTGAAGAACAATGACTGTTCTACGTTATTCTCTTCTGAACAACAGGGTGGTGAGAACCGTCTCTTGTCTACGGGCTCGAAAGAACAATGGCTGTTCTAACGTTGTTCTCTTTTTGAACAACAGGGGAAGCCTTGTAGACTTAGCGTCACCAGGGCTCAAACCTTGGCACTCAAGGGATATTGTCCTTCTTCTCGACAAGTGATGGTGGATCTCGAGGTCGAGGACCCTTTGCGCACAAGGTGAGAGTGGATCCTAGTGATGGTTCGCGAAGAAAACCTTGATCTCGAATATGATCTTAGTGGTAAAGTTTCCGTATAAATAGTCAGGAAATCCTCTTGGCGTAAGGGACAATGGAGTGGGGGCTTTGATGGAATGCACAGCTGCGCCTGAGAACGATACCTTATCTGCCCATAAGCCTAACTCAATCTGGCAAGGTCGACGCATGGGGCGAACGGGATAAGATAAACCTCCTTGTTTAAACATTGACTCAGGTGGCGGCTATAATGCACCTGGCTTCAAAGCGAAGATGCACGTGGGTAGCTTCGTGTTTTTAAACAACATTTGATAACGGTTGAAATTAAGCGGCCTCAAACCGTTCTATTACAATGGTCAATCGTCAAGAAACCGTTTCTCAAGCCAGCTTGTTTTATCGGTTGTTGGTCATCTAGATGGTTGTGCCATCGCTTGGTAATGACTCGTGTGGAAAATTATAGACACGAGATAAGGTTAATTAGTTTATACGTTGTAAGATCCATTTGATCGCCTTTTTCGATAGAAAGAGTATTGTTATTGTGAAAATCCCCTGGAATCATACCTTAATTAAGATAATAGGTGAATTTGAAAGCTAATTTATTCACAATCATTTCAACAAGTGTGAAATGAGGCTGATTGGACATGATGGTATGTTGCTCTTCATTTATTTGATCTTAATTTTAAATTATCATTTAATAACGTTTGGGAGATGTTGGGGTTTGTGGATGATTGTGGTTCTAGATGTTATTGTTGAATACAACTTTCCTATAGTACTCCTATTTTCTTCTAACTTTTCTTTCTCGATCCTACATGATTGTACCTTCTTCCTTTTATTCTACCAACTATGTTAAATTTTGCTTTTAGAAGTCTTTTTTTTCAGCCATTTTATACCTTCTTCCTCCATTGATTATGTTATTTATCAACAATAATTGGGTAAATATTTCTAATGTCAGCTATTTGTTTTTTTTTCATAACCTCGTTTAATTCTACTTATATTTGTTTACCATTCTAATTTGAGAGTTGTCACTTGTTATGTAAATCATGTCGACCTCAAATTTTTAGGCCGAATCTATTTTATTCATACTTTATAGAGTATAAATAAAGTATTCTATAACGTATTCATACTTGATAGAGTATGAATAATTTTTACTCTTGTATATTTATTTACTTAAAACTCCTCTTCTCTCTGCTGGGTCCCAATGATGCAACTTAAAGCCCTTAAAATGCCCAGGTCACCTGCAAAGAGAAGATCGCGGAGTGCCAGATTAAAGTCAGTAACTGGGGGAAATGAGACCTACATCATTCCTTTAAACTCTGCAGCTTAATACAAATCTGTCTGTTGAAGAGTTCGTTTTCTCGTTCTATCATTAAGATTTTTCACATCCTCCGCATCACCTGAAGTTAATGGAAATGTGTGTCGTGGCCCTGTTGCTACAACTAACCCGACACCCAATCTTCTTCAGTGGAGAGAGAAGGAAGAGAAAGATGAATAAAGAAAAATGGACATAAGGAACAGGACGAGTAAAAACGTAGCGATAACACAATTGACAGGTCCTGACTTGCCCTAACTTGTCCTTACATCCCCACAAATAGCCATCCCCCTTCCTCTGTTTTGCACTACCGATTCGCAAAACTTATTGACCACCCCTCGTACCTGGGTGTTGCTGAGTTAGGCAAAATGCATCACACTTCAGCTGATGTTAAACAAAGTTATTGAGACTTTGTAAATTTTCGAGGCAGACAATGAAATAAATTCTTAGCCAGCGCGAGAAATGGGCACTAGGTCATAGATCTGGTTTCGTCTGGGTGACGATACTAAATGAAGATCCAGGCTCGTGTCCTTTATTACAGTCTTCAAAGTGGGAAAGAATACCAAAGAATTTTCCAATTTTCAACGAGGAAAAATAATGTGTAAATCCAATGCAGCGAGTTTAAAGAGAGGAACATTTATTAGGTAAGGGGAAAATACTTATTGGTATACTTATCATCTAATGAAAATTAGATCAAAGTTGTCACTTTATGTCAAGTTTAATTTTTATAAAATTCATCCATAACGTTTCGCTTGTCTTCAACCTAATCAACTCGTTTGACTTTTGTCTTAACTGCCCAATCTCCCTGAATACATAAGCCTTTGGATGTGTTAGAGGGTTTAATTTTAAGTTTTCTTAAAATAAATGCAACCTGATTAAGCTCTATGTTTATCAAAAATAAAACTCTATCTGATATATCTTAAAACAATACCATTATATCAATTTTTGCAACATATTAAACCGTTACACACTTCTCCACTCCATGAACGAAAGAAAATAAATAAGTATTCTATATCAAATATTTCCAAATTGGGCTTTCTGCTTCGCCTAGTGTGAGTAAAAAATAATATGAAAGATTTTAATATGTAGTTCCCAGCAATACCATCAAAGAAAATATCCTGGAGATAAGAATTATGGTAGATATTGTGTTGAGTAAAGAATAACACTCACACACTACTATAATGCCATGTCATAAACGCACAACATAAACTAAGATTTTCCTATTAGCGAATTTAGTTAAGAAATACTAAGTCACCTTTTTGAATTGATGGCGCCATCACACGCTCGTTATCCTCTTGAATCAGCAGATTTGAAGCTCTAAGCTGAGGCGCTAAAAAACTAACAATGATGGGGCCAGATATTGATAAATAGCGCCGATAATGAGAAAATGGGGAAAGCCTAAGGCGAGGTCAACTTAGATTTGTAGGAAGGCGAAGGTTATCCTCTTACAAAATAAAAGCAGCACAAAAACAAGCTGGCCATTGATTAAATTTATTAGAAAGTGCTTCGTAAAGATAGAAAGAAGATAGGCTAAGTGGAAAGAAGGGAAGTTTGGTGAAAAGTAAATAAATAACTAAATAAAATAAATCACCTCAAACAGATATTTCACTTGCACCATCAGGAAGTAAAGAATCCATTAAATTTTATCCCTGAAAGTAATTACAGGAAATACAAGTCAGATCCATGGAATATTTCTTTATATTAGAAGGTCTGAAAGGAGGTGTTTACTCCAATAATAGTGAATCGGACCGAGATACTTGGTCCATAAATAGAGGTAGCCACCTGTAGTGCCATAAATTCGAATACGAACCACCATCAGCATTTTTGTATTTTGCACTTCAACAAAAATTGCAATACAAGACGGAACAAGGATCACTATATCAGCAGAGCTATGGCAAAGCGAATTCATAGCTGTGATTGCTACAGTATTTTGTAGGAATATAAGAGATACCAGAGTCAGATCAGAAATTGCAAGGGTATATATATATATCAAAATCTTCCCCATGGCGAGGGGAAATAATGATAGAAAAACAAAGCCGGCGGTATTGATACCCACTTCTATCGAATCGATATGAGATCCCGTTTCCCTAATTCAAAATGTCGAGGAAGAGAAATAACAGAAGATCAAAAGGCAGACCACCCTCGGGTCTCACCTTGCGATTCCCTTCCACCTCCCATGACCCCGCGGGAGTAATTCGAGGATAAAACTGTTGGGCAGGAGAAAAAGAGGACTTTTTCGTTTTCGTCACGACATTTAGAAGAACTTGCCGGGAGAGAAGTCCTCCAGCATGTTAAGAAGGCCTTTATTTTCTTGGGCAATAACAAATTGCACAAGCATATTCGACATAGTTCAATTATCAAAGATTGTCAAGTGATCTTACCTCCAAGTAACCTCGGCACAGTTAGAGTAACAAAGATCGTCAAGTGACCTTACCCTATCTGAGTTTGACACAGCAGACTAGATAGATTTCGCACCCAAAAGAGAAGCGCGACAAGCAAAACCAAATCTCTAGAATAGCATAAGCCATATGCAACTCTCGTCTGAGAAAACCGTTTCAAAGTAATAAACGCCAGACGCATCTCTGCCTCATCAGGGTTTTGTTTTAATTTTTTCTATTTCATCACCTCAAAATTCAGCGTGACGTCACTCGTAAAATCCTCTTTTGAAGTAACGCCATCTATCGAGAAGCCAATAAACTACCCTCACGGCTCCTTCTTGGACGAGAATCGAGTGAAGGTATTTCGTTTGGATTCTCTGGTTAAACCCCCACTAACTTATGTAAGTAATCAATCCTATTTTCATGTCACCGTGCGTTTAAAGTAGATTAATTGTATATCCGGATGTCGTTAAAGCGACTTATGAACCATTTCTTTAGCTGTATTTTTGTACGTGTATATATTAATTTTGTTTGAATTGATTAATACCCTTGAACCCCAGCGTTTATTTTGAGTCACAGTAACCACAACTTCGGGGGAATTTCTCCTGTTTTTTGGAAAAGCTAAAAAGGATAATATTTGTCAATCTAGGTTTATTTCAAAGAATACAGTAGAAAAGTATCTCCTTAGCTTTGGAACGCTGCCTAGTATCCTTAATTTCTACTTTATCTTAATACTGTTACTGATTTTATGTTGAACGAGACTAAAGGAGACTAAATTTTAAGATGTGCTTAGAAAAAAAAATTAATTCGCCCAAAAGATTATTGCAGCTGGAGACTTCTCCTGTTGTACAATGGTCCTGAGGTAATTGAACTCTCGCCTGAGTCAAGTACAGCCCTCTACTGCCACTGGGATTTTTATGGAAGACACGTGAAAAATGGCTATATTTTTTGTTGAATTTTTCATTTTCATTTGTTTTTCATTCTTCTTCCAAAGCTGATGGTGATTTATTTCAACACCAAATGAAGACACATAATGAAAAATAAACTAACCTTTTACAGGCATTCACCACAAGTGGGGTACAGATGCCTAGAGCACTTTGGTTTGGCACACCGGTTGAAGCGGTGCCGGGTCTTCCTGTCTGACTTGCCAGGGCAGTCAGAACAGCGTACCAGGGGTGACTTGCTATCAGCAAATGATTACCCTGGCGAACCTGGAGCGCTGCCCAGTGATGGATGGTCACACACTGTTGTTATCAAGGTGTGAAGTTTGCGGGACAGGACTAGTGAGGAAAGCCTTTACTGAGCCCAGGAAGTGATGAGTGCCCCACCTCCCCACATTCTTCATGAATGCCCTCCTTCGGTATGCTGTTGCCCTTCCTTGCACTGTTCTGGAAGCTGATGATGAAGGCATTGATGCTCGCTGAATTGAAGATGCCATACAACACACAGAGGGATCAACGTCGTGTCTTCCTAGAGCATAACCTCGTTGCACACATTTGTCGAATGTGTCGACCACTCTTTTTGTGGCATTGTAAATTTCTATGATATCCGTGCTTGACACTTAAAGCAATGGTAGGCTGGGTGTGATGGGATGACATGAGCAGCACCATTTTCTTCTTTGTGCGGGATGTCTTTGCCACGTACGACACAAGCGTTATCTCTTTGGTAAAGAGGAAGGCACTCGAACCGTGCAGTCGTGCTTCCTTTGCCTTCATATCCTGTGGAATTTCAGCCTTTTTGGCTTGAACTGTGCCAACAAGGGTCATTTGACATTTGTTCAGGAGGTCGGAGATGAGAGGCACTGATGTGAACCAGTTGTCCGTGGTCACATTTCTGTTTGTTCCGTGGTATTGCCCGATGAGTTCCTGGTGAAGTAATGCCCGAATTTCATCCCATCCCATGGCCTTAGCCCATGCTTGCCAAGGTAGGTTATGGCACTAAGCATGTACTTGGTCTCACAATCGCAGATCAGGACAAGCTTGATGCCATATTTGGCAGGTTTGTTGTGGATATACATCAGGAAGGGGCCATTCCCTCTAAACCTCAACAGTTATTCGTTCACTGTGAGGTTTTCGTGTGGGACATAGAGCCGGCCACAGTTCTCAATAAACTCGTCCCACCCCTTCCTCACATGGGCAAATTTATCCAGTTTCTGTTTCTTGTCACGGGATTCGGGGCTGTCAAACCTCAAGCAGGACAGGAGAATCTCAAACCCCTCCTTGGAGATTGCTGCCCGATACAGGGGAAACCCACCTACAGTGCTCCACATCTCAATGGAGGAGAGATGGTTATCCCTCTGCTGCCCTGCCACTATAAGCCCTGCCAAGAATAATAATATCTCCTTAAGCTTCGTAGCACCGTATGTGACGATTTTCTGAGAAATGGAATCAGTAATAAAGGGCTTGATTGCCTCTTCAGGTGCAATTATTTCCCTTGCCTTCTGAGTTGGCCCTGGAGTGTGTCTTGCTAAGATGTTCCTTGACAACCTCCTCGTTGTTGCAACGTGCTGGGGCTGACAGTTACACCTGAAATTACTTTGGGTGAAAATTGATGTTTTGTTAAAGTCCACAACGGGTAGAGCATCAGCCCCCATGTGGCGTTTTCTTCTTCATCCACCACTGGCAGAGAGAGTAGCAGAGGTACTAGCAGAGGCAGCATCAGAGGTACTGGCAGGGGCAGGACTTTTTCTTGGTGTGGACGTGAAAATCTTCCCTTTTGTTCTTTGGAGGAGCATCATCCACCTCAAACTCATCACTAATTCCTGTTTCAATCACGGGCACATTCTCTTCGCCATCGTCACTATCGCATAGTTCGTCTATTTCTAGGTTGTCACTGAATTCAATTTCATTATCAATATGTGAATGAACATCATTAACACCTTTACTATCACTACTATCTTGCAATGATAGGACTGATCTCTTTATTATGTTTGAAAGTCCATCTTTACTGAACCACTTGCCTCGACCAGCCATAATTTTTTGATTTCTGAAATAAATAACTTAATACCTGAAAAGAAACATACGTAAGATTTCACAAAATAGTACGGCCACCGCAACGTAGGGAGTATATCACCCTGGTAAAAATTCTCACAGTGACCATAACGTCGGGTGAATTTCTCCCCAAATCACAAACTTTCCCCGGTAATGGAAAATTTCAAACCCCTAGTGAGAGCGCACACCCACCGTTCAAGACCTTACACAAAGCACTGAAGGTACTGAGAGGCGAAGCGTGCTCCTGCGCTTCCATAGCTATGAATCACGTGACCACACCATGCGCTCGGGTGAAAATCTCCCCACGATGTGGTTCCAGGGTCAATGTACGGTAAAAATCTATATTGGTTGAAGTGTTTAAATTATCCTTGAACGAGTTGTGTTGACAGTATTTATTATATTAAATAGAAAACTCCTTTTTTTATTGATTCCATAGAATAAAGATTAAGAAAAGCGCTCTTAGAGAGCGATCCTGTAGCGATCACTGGATGTACGAACGTGCGACTCATTTTTATTAATCATAATAAATAAAGATATATTCTTGGCTAACCCACGACATATTTAAGTGGTGTCAGGTTATTGCGGTTACTTCAGAAGAAGCCAAGTGTAAGATATTCTTAAAAGCCATTGCTAAAAACAAATAATTACCAACCCGTTAGAGGAAAATTTATATAAGAATGTCTCAAACAAGTCTTAAAGATTTAGATGAATGTATTTAGACAAGTAGGAAAGATAATTTAATGAAGGGAAATTTTTTGTTTTGTTTTGTTTTGGACAGGGATAATTGAATTAAGAGGTTCAGGTTCAGTGAAAGGTAAGGTTAGGATAGGTAAGGTTAAGTGACTACAGGTTGCATCTGTAACGTTCGTTTCATCGGTGAAGTTTTGACGAACATAGCCAGAATGTCTTCGTTTGAAATATTTCACAAACAAGGCCACATTCTTGGAATAACGGACAAAGAAATCATTGTCTACTCTACGTTAAAGATAAAGAAAAAACAGAAAGGTAAATTAAGAGAGAAGAAGCTCAAGCACCAAGAAAGGCGGAAGAGAAAAGGATACAGATGGAAGCGGAAATAAAGAGAGAAAAAGCTCAAGGGTGGACTTAAGAGAGGGAAAAGATACAAGAACACGAGAGAGCCTTTAGCAAGGACCAAGTGGAAGTGCAGTCCAGGAAGTCCAGGCCTGAACCATCTCAGGCCCTAACTCTGAAGATTCCAAAGTACAAGGACGAGGATGACCTATATGCGTATCCCTCGCACTTCGGAAAGATTTTTGAAGTGAATCACCCGGATATCGAAACAGACGGTATCATCAGAGTAATCCCCCTTCTTAGTGCGCGCGTACGAGATATATTCGTATCTCTACCATCAAAAGCTACAGTAGACTACTCTTCCCTCAAAACAGAATTACTGGTTGCCATTAACCTAAGTCCTAAAGATTATCGACTGAAATTCAGGCAGGCTAGGATTCAGCCAGAACAAACCTAACGATAGTTTGGGTTTATCCTCAGAATGCACCTCCAATTTTGGTTAGATTCAGCAAAAGTGAGAAAAGATGTCGACTCACTAGTCGACTTCACGCTGAGGGAGCAGCTGTTATGCACCCTGCCTCCAGAATTAAGGGCCTTTGTCAAGGACAGGAGAACCGAGTCCTTTGACGATTGTTTTTCCGAAGCTGATTTACACTCATCAAACCACCGGTATATCCGAGAGAGAAAAACAAGAACAAGTCCTCTTCCCGAAAGAAAAATGGGTACACTTTGAAACCACAAATAAAGAAACCCCTTAAGTTTGGAAGAAGTTCCGAATATTCCAAATCCAGGTTTTTTCCACCACGGGATAACAATGGGAAACTAACCCAGGGTATTGCTCTTCCTTCGTCAGGAACATATTCTAGAAACCCTATTACCTGTTATAATTGCGGTTCGCCGGGCCTCTTGATTTACTACTGCAATCATAATTCCCAGCTTATAACTACCTCGGCACAACAAGTACATAATGTCTCAGCCACGGTTTCACAAGGACCTATCCCGGCTGCCACGCCTCCTTCGATCACGGCGAACGCCCCGGAACAAGTGAACTTTTTATTTAACAAAAGCTTACCTGGAGGATTAAAGTTCGAAACAGGCGCAGTAAATGGGCACAGAATCTCAACTTTGGTAAGAGATACAGGGTGTACTTGTATAGTGGTGAGCAACAAATTGCTTTCCCCCCGTCAGCCCTAATCATAAGAGACTTCCCATCGTTCAAGAATTCCTTCGTAGAGCAAATAGATTTCCCGTCGTCCGATGCCACATTCAATATCAATACTTTAACGGTTGGACTGAAATAGTGGCCGCGCCGATCAAATTCTGTGCAGTTTTGATAAGGCAGAGCACCCAACTCTCCCCTACAATAGTGGCACAGCCCGTAGTCAGGAAGATACCAGCAGCTAAAAGACCCTCACCTTTAACCCCTCTATCTCCTCTGGATCACCCAGAATATGAAGAGCTTAATCCTCAAGCCATCGCGACCGCGCAAAAAGAATTTCCGTCTCTCCTTCCACTGTGGCATAAAGCAGCGAGCGGAGAAACTGATGCAGTGTACAGAAACAAGCAGATAAATTATGTGACTGAAAACTCACTACTCTTCCAAACGGCGGCCCCACGAAATCCCGCAAGTGGAGAAATTTCTATGCTTCTTGAAGTCATACATCCCACGTACGAGTATATTAAAATTGTCCCACGACGGCTTATTGGCTGAACATTTCAGTCATAATAAAACGTCACAAAGGATTTTTAAATACTTCTATTGGCCGGGCGCTGGTAAGGAGATTACCTCATATGCCAGTCGTGTCCTGTGTGTCAAAAGGCCACCGCTAAAGGAATAATCCCCACAATACCTTTAAGAAAATGCGAGTTATTACCGAACCCTTCCTCTGAGTAGCAATTGATTTGGTGGAACCCATTCACCCCACCCCCCCTCTTATGCGAAGGACAATCGTACATATTGACGTTGCTAGACTGCGCCACGCGGTTTCCCGACGCTGTAGCTTTACGAAATATAGACAGTATTTCGTGTACAGAAATCCTCATCGCAATTTTTTCGTTGGTAGGTCTCCGTAAGGAAATTCTCTCTGATCCAGGCTGGCAGTTCACCTCTGAACTCATCGAATATGTGGGCAAGTTACTGCTCATCAAGCCCCTTTTCACCACCCTCTTTCATCCCTCTGCCAACGGGATGTGCGAAAAATTGAATGGTATGATCAAGACAGTGTTAAGGAAGCTCTGTCAGTCTGATCCTCGGGAATAGCATAAATACCTCCCCATCGCCCTTTTTGTATGCCTTGAGATTCCACACCGGACGCTAGACTTCTCACCTTTTGAACTGGTGTACGGACGTAACATACGGGGACCCATGAGTGTCATTAAAAAACTACTCATTAACTCCCAGTTAGATCAGGAAATCAAATCTTCCTATGCGTACGTCCTCGAACTCCGAGAGAGATTGGAAAAATCCTCGGAGTTAGCTCGCGCAAATATGGAATGTAACTTAGAAAAATATCGGACATATTTTGATTTGAGAACCAAGTCTCGAAAATTAAAAGCAGGTGACAAAGTATTGCTATTATTACCCACGGAGACTAAAAAATCACTAGCTTAATGGAAAGGCCCTTTTCCGGTTATAGAAGCCCGAGGACAAGTGGATTACCTAATTAAAACCCCATCAGGTCCCAAAATGTACCACAGTAATATGGTGAAAAATACCACCGACGGGCCTGTGTCAATAACATTGTCACTCTGGATGAAGAAGGACGAGTGGAAACCTTTTACCCATGGGAGCCTCTGCAAGTGGTGAATACAGTCTGTGCAGAGGCAGATAATGAATATCCGTTACCTTCTTCCCCCCCTCCTCCTCCATGAAGGATCTTGCTAAGTATTGGATTTAAACCCTCAGCTTCGCCTGCTCCAGAACGCTCAATTAGCCTCCTAATTGCGTGAATTTCACGATGTCATTTCGGAGAAACCGGGATGCTCCAAGCAGTTTATTCACGAGATCAAGTTAAAAACTCAAGAACCAATCAGGTCCAAGCCGTACCCACTCCCCCTTCATCTGCGAGTGGCCTTTAACGAAGAAGTAGGAAATCTAGTCCGAATGGGAATTATCGAACCGTCAAACTCTGAATATTGTTCACCGATTGTCATGGTTCGAAAACCAGACCTGACTTTTAGAATGTGTGTAGATTTCAAAAAGCTAAACTCTGTAACCGTTTTTGATGCCGGGACTATCCCCTTAATTGTCAGAATTTACACCTATTCGATAATGCTAAATTCATATCGGAGCTGGATTTATGCAACGCTTATCATCAAATACCACTAGCCTGCGCCTCTAAGCGGTTAACAGCGTTTGCTACAGATAAAGGCCTTATGGAATTCACCCGGCTGCCTTTTCGGTTGGTAACCGCGGGAAGTAACTACAATAGGATGATGGGAAGAATTGTAGATGGGTTAAAGGATGTATCCTTCTATTTTGACAACGTCTACAAGGCTACCCAGACAGAGGAAGGACACTTAAACGCTTTTCGCACTATCCTCAATCGAATCCACGAGCACGGCCTAACAGTGGGGCCGTCGAAATGCCACTTCGCTTATGAAGCCATCTCTTATCTAGGATTCAAAATTGAGAAAAATAAACTATCCACCCAACCGGATAAGGTAGACGCCATAACTAAGATGCCGCTATCCTGAACCAAGAAACAATTGCGTTCTTTCTTGGAAACCAATTTAGGGAATACAATGGTTCCAATTTTATTTAATAGGCCAGGAGTTTAACGTGGAATCGGTTCACCGTCGCTTGAGGTAGTTAAAGCAAAACAAGAGTAAAAATGGACGACTTATGCTAAGGAGATTGTTATTAGGTTGAGGAATAAGTTCTTGCTTTTTTTTAATGTTGGCTTGATTTAAGTTTTGTTGACGTGATTTATGCACATATTAAGAAACAATAATATACGAACAAAGCAAAATTTGCAAAGGTTAGGCTACGTCTCTAAACAGCGTAGACTATTAGGCTTTTGCTTAAGCTACGACTTGAAGTCGAGTAATAAGTCATTGTGGTTTGTTCTGTACCCTCAAAATGGAATATTAAGTTGAAAGAAAGGCGCATTTTCAACACTTGTTGTTATTCATTTTCAACCTTGACGGGGAACAATGCAAACGCACCCAAAGCTTGTCGCGATATTTTTGCTGTGTACGGAGAAAATGCCTCATCAGAAACGACCGCTCAACGGTGGTTTTCACGTTTAAAAACGGTCATTTCAATCTTAATGACGAAGAACATTCTGGTCGCCCCATAAAGTTGGATGAAGATTGATTAAACGACCTTCTTCTTGAAAATTATCGTCAATCGACTAGAGAATTAGCTGTACAATTGGCCTGTGGTCAGAAAACTGTAATGAATCACCTTCATTCGATGGGGAAGTTCAAAAACTTGGTGCATGGGTTCCGCACGCTTTGAGCGAAAGCAAGAAACTTCAACGTTCCACGATTGCCGCAGGTTTTCTTGCTCGTCACAAGGCTACTCCTGGATATATGGACAGATTTCTTCACCGCATCATCACTGGCTACGAAAAGTGGTGTGTTTATGTCAACATGAACCATCGAAAACAATGGCTTAGCCCCAATAAAAAAAACACTTTTGCGATTAAAGCAAGGACTTCATCCACAAAAGACGATGCTGTGTGTGTGGTGGAATTGTGAAGGCATCATTATTCATGATCTCCTTGCGAACAACGAGATTGTCAATGCAGAACTCTACGTTCGAAAAATGTATCGACTCGCCGATACACGACAATGCTCGTCCTTACATTGCCAATATGACAAAAGATGCCATCCAAACCAATAATTGGAAAATCCTGCCGCATCCTCCATATGTGCCAGACTTGGCTCCATCGAATTTCCATCTGTTCCGATCGCTCTTCAACAATTTGCGCGGCGTTTCGTTCAATACTGATGTGGAATTAAGAAACTGGTTAGACGAATTCTTCGAGTCAAAATCCAAAGATTTTTATTGCAGAGGCATCGAAAAACAAGTTTATCGTTGGGAAGAAGTCGTAAATATCAACGCAGAATACATTATTGATTAAATCGCATATTGTTATCAATTAAAAATGAAGTTTTTCTAAAATTGTTAATGGTAACGAGTAATTTTGATAAAACCGCAAGAACTTATTCCTCAACCCAATATTAATGCAATCTCAATTTAATATAGCTTACATAAAAGGCTCTGAGAATTGTATCGCCGTCTGCTTGAGCCGAAACCTCGTCTAGAACTAATTAACTAACTATTAGACTCGAGACCATAATTGTTCTGATTTTGGTTTTTGGTGTTAGTAATTTTTTTGTGGTGTATGGATAAGGGTATCTCTAATGGGTTTTTTTTTTGTATTTCGCAGAATCGTTTCTGATAATTTGTAATTATGCACCCGAGGAACATAATAAAGATATG
Organism: Ceratothoa steindachneri; assembly: GCA_963969495.1. NCBI lineage: Eukaryota > Metazoa > Arthropoda > Malacostraca > Isopoda > Cymothoidae > Ceratothoa > Ceratothoa steindachneri. The sequence continues at coordinate 142,476,995 of OZ018321.1, read as the reverse complement.
ATAATAGTGATGGGAAAAGAGCGTTAATCATACCGTTCTATTTTCTTTTGTGAATGTATTTTAGTTTGCCTCTGAGCGTAGAGCACAAGGGACCCCCTCCCCCCAAGGATCATCTTAAGGGTGGAGGAATGTAGAGATATAAGAGTTAACAGAGGCAGTTAAGAAATTGCGGGGGTATATATATAAATATATATATATATATATATATATATATATATATATATATATATATATATCTTAACCTTCCCCATGGTGAGTAGAAATAATGAAAGAAAAATAAAGCAACCCTACCCGGTCTCCGGTAATATTCAAGAACGGAAAAAATGGTAAATTTAGGAGACAGTTATTCCTGACATCTACTCAAAATGCTGCGCCCCCGAGGTGGTATTTATAAATAAGCAATTAAAAATTAAGAACTGTCGATCTCATATTACGCTATTCTTAGAGCGCCACGACTCCAGAGCACGGCGGAATTCATACCCACTTCTGTGGAATCAATATAAGTTCCCGTTTCACTAATTTCAAAATGTAAAAGAAGAGAAATAACAGACGCCAAAAAGGCAGACCACCCTCGGGTCTTAACTTACGATTCCCCTCCACCTCCCATGACCCGGCGGGAGTAATTCGAGTATAAAAATTTTGGGCAGGAGAAAAATAGGACTTTTTCGTTTTCGTCACGACATCGACAAGGACTTGCCGGGAGAGAAGCTCTCCAGCATGTTAAAAAGGACTTTCATTTTTTGGGGCAATAACAGATTGCACCAGGCATATTCGGCATAGTTCGATTATCAAAGATTGTCAAGTGATTTTACCTCCAAGTAGCCTCGGCACAGTTAGAGTAACAAAGATTGTCAAGTGATTTTACCCTATCTAAGTTTGACACAGCAAACTAGATAGATTTCTCAACCAAAAGAGAAGCTCAACAAGCGAGACCAAATCGCTAGAAAAGCATACAATCATATGCAACCTTCGTCTGAGAAAACCTTTTCAAGGTCATAAACACAAGACGCATCACCGCCTCATCAGGGTTTTGTTTTGATTTTTTCTATTTCATCACGTCAAAATTGAGCGTGACGTCACTCTTACAATCCTCTTTTGAAGTAACGCCATCTATCGAGAAGCCACTAAACTACCCTCACGGCTCCTCCCTGGACGAGAATTGAATGAAGGTATTTCGTTTGGATTCTCTGGTTAAACCCTCACTACCATATTTAGGTAATCAATCCTATTCCCATGTGCCCGTCCGTTTAAAGTAGATTAATTGTATATCTTAAAGACGAAGTTGTTTTAAAATAAATTGTTCTCCCTTAACGCCACCTGAAATCGCGTGTCGTTAGAGGGTCTTATGAACCATTTCTTTAATTGTAATTCTGTAGGTGTATATATTAATTTTGTTTGAGCTGATTAATATACATTAAAAATCTATTTTGGTTGAAGTATTTAAATTATGAATGAATTAGTTGCGTTCGCAGTATTTAGTATATTAAAGAGAGAAGGCATGAATTTTATTCATTCAATAGAATAAAAATTAAGAAAAGCGTTCATCGAGATCGTTCCTGTAGCGATCATTGGAATTAAAACGTACGACTCATTTTTATTAATCATAATAAATAGAGATATATTCTCGGCAAACCTATGACATTCTTGCTATTCATTTCAACGAGGATACAAGAATAGAAAAACACTCTACAATGAGCACAAACTCGGTAAAATAGTTATCACCACTATTTAATTTACACTCTTGAGTATCAAGCACTCCTCGTAGAAAGAGGCACGTCACGAAGTTACTTTGCGGGTGACTAGCAGTCTATATATATATATATATATATATACTCAACGAGAAGTAGTAAATTCTGGAACGACAAGACTTGTTGAATTTTAGAGGGGATCATTAAACGCTAATACGGGTATGACAATACATAATGACAAGTACTATGCTAATTCTTAACTTCTGATTCCTCTCAATGCTTACCTATATATAGTTCTATTTGCACCCTATAAGGGCTGAGTTTTGCACGGCTGTGTATGGAAATTTGCTTACATCTTCCAAGTAATCTAGCTATTCATTCTATGACCCGATTTTAGAGAACTGTGTTAAAATTTCCTTTGTTTGAACTTTGTGTTTACTAAGGTGTTCCATAGACTTCTGTCTTCTGATAATTTTATCCTAAGACGTGAATTGTTTGTTTATTCGTTTCCTCTTCTTGACTTAGGTATGTTGACCTTCTATCCATTTTCTCACGTTCGCACTTTTTATATTTCCCGCGCGTCAGGATTTATTGACACCACCGTGCGTCCATTTTGTTGACTTTCTTGCCGAGCCTATTGAATCCTGCAACTTGGTGCCAGTAGCTTACCTATTACATAAACCGATCACTACACTTCTGGGTATCTAGTAAAATAGATTAACGATTAGAACTTCATCAATATATTAATCCTCACAGGAAACTAACCACCCTGATTTATTACCTTTCAATAGTTAATTAACCCAAAGAAAACCAACAATTCATGTCCACAACCGGCAAAGTAGGCTTTGCCGAAGAAGCATAAACTGGATGTCATGTGTTGGTTCTCAAGCATATTCCTTTTTTAACTGGCATACTTTGAAAATATTCTCCTTTATAGTTTTATTTCATATGCACAAAACCAACATTCGATTCATTACATTATAATGGTTAAATATTTCCTATTAATAGAAGTTTTAAGTTATAACGTTGATATTTTATTCACCAATTTTCTGGAGAAATGAGCTCCCTCTGCACCTATAAGAACATGAATTAATCCCTCACAACATCTCTACGCCAATCACCATGAACAGGGATTAAATTAAGCTATGCATCATTTTCTTAGCACATGGTTAATTATATTGCCATAAAATACAGTCATTGAGCAACCCACTACTCCGCATTTTGTATAATTTATTTCTAAATGTGAACGATGATATCTTCTTACTACCGAGTTAATGTGGTTTCGCTAAGTATTAGGAAATTTTATCACATTGCACTACATATAATCTGAATTTTAACCAATTTTCCATAGCTCGAATGATTTCCACCCTAGCATCAAGTAGAAAACAGAAAAGAAGTAAACAAATTTCTACCTTTTCTGCCATTTAAAATTCTAAACCTTGAATCTTTTATGATGTTCAATAATTTTTATAAGCCTACCATTCATTCTGGAACCTTTATTCATTTATTACCTGCCTAAAGTTTGATGATAAAATCGCTATTCCTCCGAGGAAATCGGATTTGTGACCGACCTTTCTACTATGAAAAATTAAAATCCCTTCCGAAAGTATTTACTGATTTACAATTATACCTAGGGCAAATCTAAAAAGCTCCCCAGCGTTCAAGAACATCCTTCTTTAGGTCAAACTCATTGAAAGGAAATAAAAAAAAAAATTTATTTCTTTATCATAATCACCGAATCTCGTGTGTTTTAATAAGTTTTTTCACACAGGAAATTTGACTTTTTCAAATCCCTGCAGAATAAACGAACTCTGTTGAAAAATAGAATAAGAGGAAAAGACAAAAAACTTTGCTACCTAATTCCCTTCATACGTTGTCTTAAGTTCTAAGTTGGAGATCTCTTCACTTAAGGAAAACTGAACTCAGGTATCTCATAGGGTAAGCGAACCCACCTCCTCTTCCATTTTAAGAAGTTAGGCTTCGATCGAAAAATCGCATAATCCATTTTCACGAAAGAGATTCCAATTTGTAATGGCTCACCATGTAAGTTTCATTCTATTAAAGGATTACACAGTTTCCATGTTTATCAAGATGGACAAAGTTTATAATATAAACTGTCAATCGGGTATATATTTGTGATTTCAGAATGTGTTTTCTCTTATTCAGGGATCCCTCCCCTTCCGTTTAGTTTAATCTTCTTTACTTATACCCAAACCTTTTCCAAAACTTTTCATCGTGCAAATTTTAGGGAACATTCGCCTATCTCGTATTCAGTCACCAAGTGAAGAACCTCATTAAAATAAACCTTTTTACTAATTGTCACGTTAGTTTTCACTTTAATTCTATTAATATTGCAAATACCTTTGTCATTCCTCAAAACCTCAATCACTCATAACTGGGTTTTGGCGTTTTTTATCAATTGATAACGCCATCATTAAGAGTAGTGTTGCCAACGGTCCGTTTCTCCCTATTGATTGACTCAGTTTACTGATCAAGCAAATTTTCACGGGATGCCCTATCAATTCCAAACGGGATTTACTCGTCCTAGGAGAAAATGACAAGTGATGAAATCAATTTTTGGTAGTTGGGCATGACAGATTTTCCTGTCGAATTTAAAGCTGCAGATCTTCAACAGGCAAAGGAACTTGGAGAACAAACTTAATTTTTATTGTGTGGGAAAAGCACACAATCGTTGACATGTCAGTCGCAGTATAATTACCCAGGATATGCTTTCCATCTCAATGCATTGGCATTGCCAAGAATGTGTGAGAGTATTTTATTCTGCACGCATTGCCATATCGTTATCACTTCCTCCTATTTCGGCATTTTCTCGTGTGGGTCCTGGCGAGAACTGATATAAAGCTTACTCGTTTTAATTGCAGCGGTCTCCTCTACGGTCTCCTATGAGCTTATAGTTGCCAAAATCATAAATCAAAACAATCTCTCTTCAATTTAATATGAAATTAAACAAAAGAAACATCAAAGAACAAGTATAACAATAATATAAGCAAAAAAACAAAACAGGGCACAGAGCTCAACATCGAAAAGGAATGTGCTCTGGTGCGTCTAGAGAGATGTCTCCCTCTTGCACACAAGCAAGATACCAACAATTCAATCGCAATAAATAGTTTGAAGGAGTCTGCCTCTACTAAAACCTCTCGTGCGCTACAATTTGGTGTGAAAATCAACCGGCCAAAACCATGGAATTGTGATTGCGACCCCGATAATCACTGGTCCAGCGCCACAGGTCCCTCTACGAAACTCCTTCACACAAGAAAATCCAACCAAACTCTGATCTAGGTTCTGGGGTTCTTGTAGTGTAAAAAAGGAAAGAGAAGACAGATTGATCAAGATGGTGAAGAGAGTTTAGAATATGCACCTTCGTCCGGTCTCCGAATGGAGAGGAGAGGTTGGTGGTGTATACATGTAAGGGGGATGTTGGTGACATTAGAGGAAACAGGATCTGTAATATAGTTTTAAAAGTTGCAGAATTTAGACATTATTCTTTAAAAGGGCGTCCTTAGCTAAGGAGTTAAAATTGATATTTAAATGGAGCAAACTATTATACCTTCTAACAAGGGCAGCCTCTGTATTGGGAATAAGGTAGACAGAGACAAAGAAACACGTTTGGATTTGTCTTAGGGCGAATAAAAATTGTGTACGATGATCGCAAACATGTAAACAGACAAAAGAGCAACTTTGATCTTACCTGTATGGATTAGGGCGAATTTTAAGACAGTGGTAATAAATTAGCCAATAAAATTAAACCAGTGGTAGTGTGAAAATTAACATCTTTGATTTTTATATTCTTTACCTCATAATTCGCAATAATATTTTACCATTAAGTCTTCATTTCCACTTTCTCCTTCCGGATCTAACCTAATCGATATAAACGAACACTCGACCGGGGCAGAAGAAGTTTTTCCCAGATTATTTTGTTTTTATTTGCACAATTTCTTTTTCTTTTACGATAAATTTCTCATGCAAAGTTCGCTTGTATAAATTCATCATTCAATGCAGATGGAAAATCGATATCTCGACCCCCGCTTACATCCTAGATCCGAACTCATCGAGTTTACTTGTGTGATTCATCCAAATATCCCAATTTCGATTACTTTGTCTGCCTAATAGGTCAATAAACATTTAACAATCTTGTTTGAAATCCTCTAAAATGGCAAGCTTTTGCTTAAATCCGTCGGTCTGAGGTTGGGCGGTGGATGAAATAAAATATTCTTCGCGTTATGATTTCTCCTTCTGTGAAACCGTAGGCCGGGCGTTTATAATATTCGTTTGCATAACATAATTCATTGGACAAACAAACCTGTGGTAATGTTTCTCAAGAAGAATTATTTGTAAAAAGCTTCGTTTCGAGAGTAGATAAATGGGAAGAAAAAACTTGGCACCGTTGAAACCAAGAAAACAAAAAATTCCATAGTGACTGTGAAAACATAAAAAGAGACTTGAGAGAGTAATCGAGTCGTCTAGAGATGGATGAGGCCATTAAATGTGGATAAGTGTAAAATAATGCACATAGGTAAGGAGAAGTTCCGAGTCTATTTTAATATTGTCGGGGTCAAAATTTTAAAATCTACATGTGAAATGAAACGGAATTTAGGTGTCTTGATCTAGAGTGATCTAAAATTTTCAAACAAATGGAGTGTATCTTGGAGATACTGCGTGAATGAGAGGCGAAGGTTACTGTTGACTTTCTGAAATCTGAACACCTTGAACTCCTGATTCCTCAAGATAGAGATCCCACGTTACCTGGGCAAACAGGACATCAAGAGAACCGACAGATGAGCAAGTTTCCTTTGGCACGTGAACTTTCCCTTTTCTTTCCTGTCCTTCGCAAACCTCAGTGAACTGTGTTGCATTTGAGAGGAACATCGTCCCTTATATCGGCTCTTTTACCTGAGGCCCCAGAAAGGCTTGGAGATCCCAAACTGGTGGATGGCAATAGACAACTCATAAAATATCCTCATCTCACACTTGTTCTACCTCTGGCTAAATGCCAAACAAGGAAGTCTCAAAACATGAATTGTGCATAAGCGAAAATGATTGGCCTCTTCTTCATAGGAAAGACATCAGGCACAAGGTATCTCCACAATAGCGGATACAAGCATATAAAGAGGCAAAAACACGCAAAGGACTTAAGAATGGCAAGTCTTTCTCCAATCGCTCGTGACCGTGCTCAGTCGCTTAATTTTGATCTAGTACATCACCTCCTGATTCTTATAGTTCGTGAGCTTCCTTAACTTAATTCGAATTCGATAAAGAGACTTTATTTATTCTAACTTACTACATAAACTGCTTTATGCGGACTGAAGTTGTGAAAATATCGGAAATTCTAAATTAATTTTGAACATAATATATTAGCTCATAAATTTTGTCTGACCAAAACCACTGTACACGTTCTTCTTTAATCAAACTTTGTAGCATTGTAAATGTAGTTATATTTTAAAAACCAAAAATCTGACTCCTTATTCACACGACCCACAATTTTCCAAAATTTATTGGTATATAATAAAAAATTTTAATGGTTTTATTTCTTACCTCGAAACTCGCTACGAAACTATTGCCATAAACGTTCCTGAGTCGACTAGATATTACTCAGTTCAAAGACATCCTTCTCCTTCACAAAAGTCTCGCGCATTTTTTCTCTCTTAGAGTTGGTCTCAAATCTTGAGATGTATGTACATAACAAACATTTACCAATAAGAAAAAAGTAGACTTTTGGAGAGTATATGAGGATATACAACCCTCCTGAATTCGCCCCGATTTCTAACTAGTAAAAAAATTTCATTTCCGGTGTACCTGTTGATAAGTGTGGAGATTTATTAATTACGACCTACTTCTTTAATTAAAAATGGTATAATTTTTAAACATTTTTATAGAAATTACTCAAAATACTATAGATTAGACCACATGAGGTGTCTCTCTTTATAAAAGAAATCCCATAACAAGAGTCAAAACACTTTACCTTCTAGCCTGTATAATAAATATAAAGTGAATTGTTTTGCAATAATTCAGTTGTTTCCACTTCTAAACTAGTTTCGAAGTAAATAATTGTGAAGACAATTTAAAACTTCTTTTCTACCTTCAAGGTTTGAACAGTTACATGCTCCATATCTATAACAGTCAAAGTAATCTCCTATTTAGGGAACGCTGACTCTATATCTTTCGTAGATTTTCAGTACTTTACATGTATATGTCCAACATAACCTCATTACCTTTACAAACCACATGTTAAAAATGTTCCTCGACAATGTCTCAGTTGATTTTGATACTGTTATTAATATATTCCAAATTCCCTTTACATTTATTCAATGTCGATACTATTCAGCAAAAGATTACACAATTATTATTAGTGTCGTCTTACATTTAATTTTACTATCAAATTTTCTGAATGAGCAAAGGAGCTTAAAAATGACGCAATGAATTCCAAAAGTGATTTACTTGACCTTACCGACCTTAACTTATGAGGAGTGTTCTTGTAATTTGAAGGATTTTGGAATGATGGCAAAAGTGCAGAGGCCAGGTCTTCCTTACCCATTGCCATCTTTCCTTCTTTCTCTATGAGTCAGGTTTCTTATCCTTTTGGATTACTTGGGCACTATTAAGAAGCCTAAAAAATGTATAACAACTCAGAAGAAGCGAAAGATAGAACGATGGTGGGATTTTAATTAAAAAGAGATCTTTGCTGTTTCTTTATTTGAACGCTGTGAGTGTGTATGAGAAATGGATAAGTACTAAAGTTTCAAGAGTTACGCTATTTACTTACAATTCTTTTTCATGTCGAGCTTAAAGAGATTTTGGCTTTCGGAGGGGACCATAGGGCCACTAATAACTTGAGAGAATACAAGAGAAAAAACATACTATTGGAACGATCTAAAGCTACAAAAAAAGGCTCCAGTGCATTCTCACGAACCAGGTCAGAATTTTAAACTTCGTGTTTTTTGCATTAGACGATTATATTTTAAGTAAATATATGCTCTCCAAAATTTCCCTAGAAACTTATTCAATGTAAATGGTATTGGGATTTTCTCATCCCACTCCTTTCAGACTCATCCATAAGCTCACCCTTCGCTGTGAGAATAAACATATTTTACCTAGATTAAAATTACTCATCTGCTCAATTTTTTTGCTAACGAATTCGTTTGTCAAAAACATTAACCAGTATCGCGTTTCGTCGTTGTCTACACGCACGAAAACAGAGCGATGTCCCAGCGCCTGATTCTTCGCCAAGGCCCGTACTCAAGTTAACCTTTGTGGTTCATTCAAATTCAACAAAATCCTTTTCTTTCTCTGCCTAAATTATCATTTGAAATTCTTTGCAAATGGAAGTTTTTGACTAAATCCGTGATTCTAAATAATGGGCGAGATGAAAACAATTGTCGTGATAAAAATATTTCATTCTTCAATACGACTGCAGTCACGAGCATTTATATTATTCGTTAAGTTCAAATAACTTGGTGAAACAATATTGACCTTTCAGGCAATAAAGTTTTCAGATTTATGTTGAGAATGGTGATATAGAAGTAAAATATGTGGCAAATAGATACTGCCACTGCTCAAAAGAAGATATTTATGTTAATAAGGATGGTGAGGGTTCATAAATTTCTAGAGTGAGTCTCTCCTACATTACATATCTTTCCTAGCTTATCTCCCGCCTTTAATGATTTAGCAGAACTAAATTTTCGAGTACTTTACTGCAATATATTACGCAAAGGATAAATAACAAACAAAGGGGCCAGATACCAGCAGCATTATGATGCCTTTCACTTCAATGGTGGGATCAAAATTATAAGCATCCGTCATAAATACACTGTCAGTCTATCTCACCCTCGAGAAGACTCAATAGAAATTCCTTCTTTTCTTCAGAAGAACGATAAAAATAACGATTTTATTGCCTTCAAGTTAACTTGCCCCTGTAGTCTTTCTCTAGGTTTCTAGCTAATAACCTGCGATTTTCTGTTTACTGTAGTCGTTTGCTCTACCCTAGTGACGACCTTCTCTTGGGCAAATAGTTTCAATTCGTTTAGCTTATTAGCTTCTAGCATCTGCCCACTGCAGTCTTCAACACTTACATGGGAAGCTATTCAATAATTCCCTCTCTTCTCTTTATCTCTCTTCCTATATATCTATTTATCCACCTCAATTTCAACGATATAGTTCTAGTCATTGATCTGCCAATGTCATGAATAGATGTGATGCCACTTTTTGTCTCGCTTGACGACGACCACAAGGTAGATTGTTCATTTATCCGCTTTCACATCATTTTAGGCGATATTTATACAATCAGCTCAGACTATTGTCGAGTCTATAGCTGTTGACTTAAATTTCAGTAGTAGTTGAGCCACCATAACAAATTTAATGGTCATTTGGAGACGGGGCCAATTGCAAACTCGGTGAGTTTATTCTTAGCCATCGACACCCGTGGGATTAATAGCCATTCATTATTGTTCATTATATTCATCAATTCATCTATTAATGTTCATTATATTTAGTAATTCATTTTTCAATTTGCATTATTTTAATTGATTCAATTATTATCATTTATTATATTCCTTAGTTTTGTTCTTTGTAGAGTGCGCGTTATTATTTCGTTGCAGTGTTCACCTTTTCTCATTGAATTTTCTCTTTTACTTTATAGTAAATGGTTATTCATGGGATTTATTTTCCGTTAATAAATCAGCCTAAATAACGTTTCAAAAACCATAACCATAAATTTGTTTGATGGAAGTTGTCGCCTGCTAGTTTTTAGGCCTAAGACGACAGCGAAATAAATTTTGAAATAATGAACTGGATTTTAAGAAAAACAATTAAACAAATATAAATATATTCATAGAATCAACGAATGTACGATGAGATAATTTGGAGTTGGTAAACAATGTAACATAGGGTAAAATATGCTTTACAGTAACAAGATGCGAAGAGAATTGAAGTACGTAAAATAAATATGAAATAATATGGTGAAATAATATGGTGACTATGATAGAGTGTGAATTAGAGGCTGCAATATGAGAAATAAATATAATTAGGACCTACTCTCGTATGGTCGTTTGCAAAGAATTGTGAGAGAAAGTGGAATTAACTAAGTATGATTTATTTGGAGGTAAATAACTAATTGTAGAAGGAATGAATACTTACCTTTATACGAAGAATGGTGGGAGTTGAATGGGAAAGAATATTGTTCCAGAAGGGCGAGCTTAAAGCATGTGTTTGTTTGTGTGTGAAATTTTAAGAGATGTTGTTTGAAACAGTAGTAGGTTAAATTAATTGACAAATAAAATAAATGAATTAATTGATTATTAAGTTGTACATAAAATATGATTTAATTTACAAAAGTTAAGTATAAATAATATAACGATTAAATTGACAAAGTTAAGTAAAATAATTGAACGATTAAATTGACAAAGTTAACTAAAGGAATTGCATGATATGAATTTTATACATAATAAGTGATGATATATATATATTTAAGTTTCCCAGGAGGTTATTATTATAGGAATACCCAGATGCATTGCTATAACTTAGTTTCATTTATTTTTAACCTGCACATCAGTATTAAAATTTTAAGATGTTAAATAAAAGGTATTAGTACTATTAGAATATAAATTATGTGCGCCATGTTGCAGAACTAAAATAGCTGACTACTTTTCCTCTAACTCTTCCTATCTATATTCACCCCGCAGCGGCCCCATGAGGAAGACAAAGGAATGAAAGTAGCAATCAGACATTTAGGACATTACATAATTAATGGAACGGTTGGTTGGTTAAGTAAACATACTCACAATTTGTCGTAATTAACAAGGACTAAGGTCGGAATTCTTCTTGGTTTACTCAAGTCAGTGGCCTTGGAGATTGATGTTAAAGCTATCACTTGCAGTGGAGTGATGGTGGAAGCGAGAAAGTTATGTGAATTGCACTCATGTGCCTTTACCTCGGCGTGCCAGATAAATAGCCCACGAATGACGGGAGGTTGCCAGGTGACGCCATTCTACGTTTTCCAGTGGTCCCTGGTTGAGCCACTAATGTCCAACTTTTAATCTTGTAATAAAACTAGTATCCTTAACAAGAAGATAAAAAAATATTATAAGAATAAGGGTACAAAATAAACGCTTCGCCTTAAATAGTTGAAATCTTTGAAGATTCTACTGAAAGTAAGAAACAACAACTCTAAAATTTATCAACAAAAAATGATTGTTGGTTAAACTACTATATACGTATATTTGCTACCCTATTACTGTAGAAATAGCTAGCCACTTTTTCATTTTATAATTCATGTCTTGGGGACATTCTTTATTCCCATAAATCAAGCGACTTTATCTACTATAGGCCAAATAATCTGTCTATCAAATCCTTTTAGTTTTTAATATCAGGTTGGGACAAAAGTAATGCCAGATTTTTTAAAATAAAGTTTTGGGTGGTATTTCGTAATGAAGTTCCCTTTTTATTGATTAGGAATGCTACAAAGAGTAATAAAAAAAGTTGCAGGAGTTGGTTTTCCAGTTCCATAAGTTGGGCTTTCATTCTAAAAGACAAAAAAATAAGATTGTCGAAAATAACATGATTCTGAAGAGTTGGAATCTATTGTCACACCAAATCCTGAAAATAACTTCCAGGAAAACCACCTAACAACTTTACCTCAGCCATATGACTGCCTTACGCGAAGTAAAATTGATTGAATGATTGGTTTTAGGTGGTGCAACTACGAGGTTACACAGAAAAGATTGGAAATGTAACAGTGATTGCAAAATGGGTCCTGTAAGGGCTGTCCCTCCGAATCTGCAACACCGTGTTGCTTGCTGTAAGTCATTGATTTCACAACACCTTCAAGCAACATTTTGGCAAATGTTTGTTACTGGGGATGAGAAGTGTATCCTTTACCATAAGATTAAACGCCAACGTTCGTTAATCATTGGAGGAAGCAGAATTTGACAACTACCAAGAGGAGGAGCTTATCCAAAAATGATCATGTTGATTTCCTTTGGAGATATTTAAGGAATTGTCCGTTACTAACTTAAACAACAATTAAACAACAATGCTAATCTCTACTACAATCAACTTCACTCTTTAATAGCGCTTTGAGCCAAATGAGTGCCATCCTCTATCACGGTAATGGCCGTCCTCACATAGCTTGTATGACCAAAGATCTCTTGAGTAGCTCACGTCGGAAATAAAGATTGCTTCTTCATATTTTGCTGACCTTGTTTCCTGTGGTTATCTCTAGTTTAGGGGAATAATGAACCATTAAGAAACATATTGATGGAAAGATATTCTGCATAAAAACCTAATTTATTTATAAACTTGGCATTTATTTGCATATTGACAGATTAAATGAAGTTCTAGCAAGCCATTCAATTGAAGTTTACGATTAAGTTATTCCATAGTCATAGGTTTTGTTCATTTTTAATATATACCATAAAATTGAACATTACTTTCGTTCTAATCGATAGTTAAGGAAGTTATGGTGCTTGAAATTTCGTAAAGAAATTTAACAATTATTCGGTGACTTCTCATTGAAAATACCAACTTGATTGGCATGAATAAGGAGCGCACTCCATACATAGCCGATTCAGATTCAATGAGTCTCACCATTGCTATAGCACCCACTAAAATAAATATCTTATTTTGATTCCAAAGATTACAATGCAATTAAGAAAATCAAAATATTGTTCTAAAATAGTACGACTTATGACCTATAAGTTGCATAGAGGAAAGAGGTAATTAGTCGTTTAGTGAGATTTGTGATGGAAAAAAATTGTATAGTGATCACAAAACAATTTTATATGTAGTCACTAGCTTAAGAAACTAGAGAAATTTTGCTCTATGCAATTCATTATTCATGTGAATCATTTTCTGGTAAAAAAAAACATCTAAAGGTAAGGGGAGATATCATATGCTGCATAAGGTACATCTTTAGTATTTTTCCGAAAATATCAAGCCGAGAGTCACTTCCGTGTCTATTCAAAATTACAAACCTTTTTTTCTAAATATCCTAAATAGGAGAACCTAAATTACACAGAAAACATCTTAAATGGTATATGCAGTGTTTTCGTTACAACATATGGAACGGTTCAAAAGATATTTTCCTCTCAGTTAGTCCCATCTACGCGTACCAAAGCTGTGAACTTTATTATCATCTTCGATTCCACCACGCCGCTGCACTGCTTTATTTACTAATTTCTTCATCGACATTTCCATAAAACTGTGCCATTAGCTTTGTTCTTATAAAAAAAATTATACTCTATGTATTAAATATAAATTTTATCCACAACCATTTTGGCTTAAAAGCAAGGTTCACATTTTTTTAGGCAATTCTGGCGGTTGTTACATATCGTTTCATCTCTTTTGAAGTCTTTTATTATAAATTATACATCATTTAAAAAGTAATCGAAGAGGAAACAGAAATATTCCCACTCTAAATTAAACGCTTTCGTTCTTTAATCAAAACACATAATCTCGTTTTCCGTTTCGCTCGCTCGAATTTTAAGAGATATACAAATGATGATGTATCACGCAGGACGGTCGGAAAGAGAGATCTGTAATAAAAAGTGAGGGAAAAAGTGAAAGATAAATGTACGGAAGCTACATATGTGGACGCAATTACTCCTGCAGATATTGGGGCCAGGAGGGCAAACTGAAGGTATTGTGGCCTGAAAATGCACAAACCTCGAGATTACACCTGAGATACCTTTGCGGTTGCGTAAATGAGAAGTTAAGGAAAAGAAAGGTAAGGGTGAAAGAGAAAGAGAAGAGCGTAGAAAGAATGTAGGAATTTTGAAAGCCGCCACCCGACGCCACCCAAAAAGAGGAGTAAGGTAACCACCACTTCACCCCTACTACAACCAGTTATTGATAGATGAAACTTGGTCAGTGACAGACATGGGGAATTCATTTCCCGAGAATGCCTGAGAATAACGTGTGACAAGTCTTGGGCCCCATATTTTTAAGGACCAGTCGCAATGTTGGTACCGAATGGGAGACAAATTTTTGTGGCCACCATATGATTTGGCTCTGATTTATCTCTAAAAGGAACGATCACACTTTTTAAGGTATACCCTTAACTTATCTTTCAAATTAAAAATTTAACATATATCTAATGGTGCGTTAAATTAAGCTAAAAATATATGCATATATTTATTGGACGTTTCAACAATTAACATAACATGCATGGATACTCGAAGGATGTGCTAAATCATAAGAATTTTGATGTAATAATTAACTCAGCCCGAAATCTTTACAATAGTGTAAAGAATCTTCTAATAATCAACAAACAATGCAGTCGGCCTTATCTACAGAATATGGTTTTTAATATCAAGTGACTTCAGTTTAACCTTTTATATATCTGTGGTTCTCCATTTTCATCAAATGCGCTTCCAAGCGTGGTCGATTTTTCTACTAATTTTTACCTTCTGCTTTTCTTTGAAAAAAGGTTTCTGTTTCAGAATAATAAAACTACTCTCCTTTAGTGTCAACTCGCTATCCATTACTCTCACATATCACCCCTTCGATTTGATGCAATAACTGACCTTACCTCATCCTATTTACCAAAACAAAAGGAAAAACAGTAAAAACTTTCACCTTATCACTGGAAGACTTGTTTTGGGTGCAAGTAGGTGAAAAAGAAATACTTCAAATGATTGTATAGGGCAAAACAAGAAAACTGAGCAGAGAACGTAATCAAGTTCTTAAGACTACTAGAATTTAAAAAAATTATAAGAAACTCCTTAATTCCTCACCCAACCAAGAACACTATGTACCAAAAAAGAGCATGTAGGCATTCATATATACAGTCTATACACACACGCATCCATAGAGACAACCTCCCACCTCTAATTCTAAAAAAAAATCCTAACTGAGCTCTCATTTACAAGTAGACAACATATTCCTATTTCCGCATTATTTTTAAAGCATAGAAATATTTTACCATTTTCTCTGGTACAACTCACAAAACCGACTTGTATTTATATCAATCTCAGTAAGAGCTCTTTTAAATCTACTTAAAAAGTTCTTCAGCTCGACTAAGTTATCTTTGGTTTGATTTGTGATGCCTTTGCTCACATTATATTTGCCTTGTTTTGTATTTTCTCCCTCATATTCTAGAAAGTGAGCAAACATTTACAAGCAGAGCCAACTCCTCAGACACATAAAATACATTGAGGAAAACTTCGGCAGCAACACCAAAATGAGAATGGAGGAAAAGGGGCGAAAATACTGTTTAGAGGGAAAAACTATAATTATGTTCCAAGCTGCGCTACCTCAATCAGGGGTGGCTTGCAAATCTTGGCAATTCATAGGTCTCCAGGTTCACCTCTAAATTATTATTATATATATATATATATATATATATGTATATATATATATATATATATATATATATATATATATATATATATATATATATATCCATTAAACTATATTTTAGAAAGGCATTTTATGGAGGGTAAAAATTACAAAAACATTCTTTTAGTTCAAATGTGACTTTGAAGGTTATTGTAGTTTTATTAAAAAGAATAACATAATGGAACGTTTTGAAGTTTTTCAAAAGAAAAATCATTGGAAAAGAGAGATTCCGAGTCTTTTTCTTAAATTATTAAAATTAAACCTGGTTTTCCGAAAAAGTGATGCATTTATCAACGTTATTTCTAAGAGTTAAGAAAAAATAAATAGGACTATCGAATGTTTAGAATTGAAAACAAAAATAGAAATAGGGAATTTCAGAAAATGCATTAAAAATAATGCATCTTTTTTGGTATGTTTTAGTATATAGAAGCAAATTTAGAATTTTACTTCCTTAAATCAAAAGAATTCCCACGAATGTCTTTTTTTGCCTTTAGGGCTAGAAAATAACGATGCATAAGAAAAAAACACCAAGAGATACACATGTACGCGATACTTTTCAATTTTCTTTCGGTTAATATTTTTGACAGTCGTCTTTCCACATGCGATTAGGCTGCAATTGTGCTGAAGCAGCTGAGACCTGATTTTCCAGTCATTAGAATGGTTATGGTAGAACCATGGACAACATGCTCAGCTGAAATGCATTAAGGAATGTTTAATGAAGGAGTTCATGGCTTTTAGATCTGTAAAATCACTGAGAGTTACCATGAAGAAACCTCATTAAGTAATTTTAATTCCCTAAATAATTTACTTGGAAATAATAAACCTAGTGTTTTTGAAAGAATATTTTACAATTCTTATCGTTTCTCATAATATATTGAAACTGTTGGGAGGTAAAAATTGTTACTTGAACAATGGTTAACCACGTTTGCTCTGTGCTCGAAAAACTCATTATCTACGCCAAGCAACAAACTACGAGGGGCGGTGAATATGTTTTGCGAATCGGTAGGGCAAAACAGAGGAAGGAGAATGGCTGTTTTGGGGGGTGTTAGGACAAGTTATGAAAAGTCAGGACCTGCAGCCACACGCTTCTGCCTCGTCTATTTAAGAAGCTGTAGCTGATCACACATCATCAGTCACAAATTGTTCAACAATGGAGGAGGTTGAGCACTGCGCAGTGATCAAATTTTTGAACAAAGAAGGCGAGAATGCAAAAGAGATCCATGAACGCATGGTTGCAGTATACACCGACACCACCCCTTCCTATGCAACCATTGCTCACTGGAATAGGGAGTTCTGCCATGGTCGTGAGTCCCTTGAAGATGACCCCCGTCCAGGAACTCCGTCAGACGTGACCAACGAGGACAATGTGGCCCGTGTGGAGAGGAGGATCCTCGAAAATCGACAGGTGAAGGTCGAAGAAATCGAGCGAGAACTTGGAATATCACATGGAAGTGTTATTAACATCATCTACGACAATTTGGCCATGACCAAGGTCTCTGCCCGTTGGTTCCCTAGAAAACTCACGACCCATGATCGACTTCAACGTAATCAAAGTCCACAAGGCCAGGGTTGCACAAGCTGCCCTGTGCGGTTGCGGATTCTAGGAGCTCAACGATCTTCTCTACAGTCGAGATCTGGCCCCTAGCGACTACTTTTTATTCCGCCAGCTCAAGGCTGCACTGCTGCACTGCGTGGACGCGGGTTTGGGGACGATGAATATACCCAGCTCGCCGTCCAGGAGTGGATTGAACAGCAGTCAGGAGATTTCTGTTTGTCGGGAATTCGAAGCCTCAGGGACAAATAGCGTAAGTGCATTGAAGTCGAGGGTAGGCATATGGAAAAATAATAAAACACTTTTTCTCATATCTCGTTTTCTTATATCTGAATTGCAATACTTATTGACCGCCCCCTGTATATCTAAATAAATAATCGAAAATAAGAGAGAAAAGAAATTATATAAAACTAAAGATAAATCATAAGTATGAAAAAATTTAAAAAATAATCTAGGTAGTTTAATCATTTGGTCTCCCCGTCTCTTAACAAACAGGTTGTCTTTTCATATACAGGTTTAAGTTCGTACTTTTAAGTTCGTTTGTTTGATCTACGATTTTGTTCCTGTGGGCTTATCATTCATGGTTCTTCTAATATATTTCGATGCATACACTTTTTCTTTATTTGTTTGTCCCACTCATTGTTTTAACCGAGTAAAAATTCCATTGTTGGTTACTCTAGTGTCGCTATTACATTTGAACTTTTTCCAGGGTCAATGGGCCCCTAGAACCTAGATTTATAGTTGTCTTCCTTTCTATCTCATTCAACTCCTTTTTATTTCTGACGAGGTCCACCCTAATTTGTTTGCCTCACATAAAGTCCAGTTGCCCTTATTTCTCCTTAAGCCAAACGTCTCCCTAAAATCAAGCAAATGAATCCTAATTATTATTAATATTATGTTTTCACAAAGCCTACGGCTTAGCCAAGTGGAAAATTGCGTCCGATTACAGCGGCGAAGTTAAGCCACAGCGATTGTGTCAAGTAGCCGCATGTAGTCCCGGTTCGAGTCGCGATCATGGTGGCTCTCACAGGTGTTACGATACTCGGGGTATGGATCCCACGTTAGATGGAGGGGTCCCACTATGAGATTAAAGGCTTCTTAACCGAGAGCAGATCGCTGGTAAAACCCCGACTAAATTCTAATCTTTCCCATTTCAACTGAATTCATTGAGGTTTCGTCGCTTCAATCAACTTTAGAAAGGCGAGTGATAAGGAAGGTGGCTTCTAAGCTCAGGTTGACTTTAGTTTATTTAGCTCCGGAAAGGCCGAGCGCAGTAGGATGTTAGCAAGTGCATTTCAGTGACTCAGCCTCCCCGTTCGTATTTCACCACACGCTACTATTTCTTTTCTGACTGCCTTTTTTTTTCCTACACCTTACTTTTTACAACAACCAAATCCAATCAAACCCATCTCTTAATAAATTGAACACAGCTTCCGCTCTTTTCCCACAATTTTTCTTAATTAGGACTACGGGATCTGTTTATTTAGAACAAAACGTATCGTCATGCTCCAAACCATTTCCTTGTTCACTAACTCCTACATTCTGCACCTACTTCCAATATACATCTGCATTACCTACTTTGGCGACAGCGCGTAACTGTGTATGGAACATATGGTAGTTCAGATCAGTGCGGCTAATGTCTGAGGGAACAAATAATATTTGACGACTTGAAGAAAAATTGTTGTACACCATTACCCTAAATGAAGTTCTATGTGTAGAGAGGGAAAATTAGAAGAGACGATACGAAATAAAAGAATTTAATACGGTAGAGAATACAACTCTAATACTGAATGCCTAAAATAATGGTGGAATAACTGACAAAACTTAGAGCAATCAATGGACTTGTCATTCCTAAATACTTTTTCAATTCTGTGGTAAGGTTCGCAATTTAAGCCTTAAGAACTATCCTTAAAAGTGAACACATCCACTTAATAGTATAGACAGAGTAAAGTATAAATTGTCAATTGATCATCTAATTATAGTATATGAGGTATAAACAGTTGTCTTCCATAAATAATAGCCATTATAGATTTTGATTTTTCGTTCAGTCAAATTTTCTCTTTCTTCTATATAACCAGATCCAAAATGGGTATTTTTTAAGAGCTGGAATAGCCACGACACTTTAACTTGATTCACCTTTTCGCACCCACCTGAATTTTTAGTCGCGTATATCTCACTATGTCAGTCAATCTGTCGGTCGGTCCGTCGGTCCCTGGTTTGCATTTTCTTGGGTGGTAATAACAAAATTAAATTCAAAAGTTTAAAAAGGTTGTTTTACATCTTCTTTCGAATGATATAATAATTGCCAAGATCCTTCAAAGTTTACCTCAAGAATTATTTGGCAATAACAATATAACTTTTCCGCTGATTCTAACGAAATTTAAAACCCTTATGTTGTTTTACATTCTTTTCTAAATTATACAATTTTCAGGGCCCTGCCAGGGTTATTCTGGAATTATTGAAAGTTATGAAGGTGACAAGGTCATATATTAGAATAAGTGAGAGCACGCGACTTTGGAAAGCAGACCTTGTTTCTTTACTAACAAGTGCCAGAAAACATCAAATAACCAAAGTTTTAAGGGTAGGAGGACGCGATAAATCATAAGTTCTCCATTCGTTCATCTTTGGGGCAACCTCTTGTTCAAAGTAAAGCTTACAAAATAGAAATAAGGAGAGTGAGGTCGACTTCATGTGATCACCAAGCAAGAATCAAATTCATATTAACCAGAAAGATGGCAATACGAATGTTTAAGGGATTTGGGGTCATATCACGAGAGTAAGCCAGACACCAGCAAACAATACTATACTTATGCTGATTTGGGAAAGATTCTAACCGGTATGTATGGAAGACGCAAAGAATTAACTGGATTTAACTAGAACAAATAGCATTGTAAAGACATAGAATAGAGAAAATAACGAGGGTAAAATAAACGTCAAAAAAATATGATATATTTTTACATTAAATTTATCAACTCTCTAAATTGGTAAAACGAATAACGAGTTTAGAGAATGTTCAAAATGTGTGAAAGGTACATATGTTAAGAATCTTTATAGGTAACAAGATGATGAAAGCAAGAACCAGACCATGGAGTCTTCCTTTACCACTTGAGTACCTTCCTAAATAGCCAGGTAATAGTGACAGGGAAATATTAAATTTACCCCGTGAAATCTGTCCCCGGGAAAATTGAAGTGGCCGATGAAAATGACGATGACGAGGGATGATGCGAGATTATTTTATTATAATTTTATTTAAAAGTAGAAAGTAAAAATCAACGATTGCATCCCCGCTAGATGAGGTAGGAAGGGGTTCATAAAGTAAGTGGGGAGTAGTCTAAAGAGGAGATTACCTGGGGCATTTATGGACCTTGGAAAGCGATAGTACTTCAGAATAGGATGGGATGGGATCTAGGTACAAATGCTCTCACTACATTCCGTTAGCCCATCTAAGATCATCACTTATCATATATATAATTGTCAGAATTCTAGCTAATGAATAAAGTATCTTCCTTAAAACAAAGAATTATACAAATACCCACCTCCCCCCAAAACACACACACGCGCGCTTAAGCTATAAGCAGAATGGAAATTTACCTCTTCAAAAAGGGTGGGAATAAAGCAAAAAGAAATCTTCTTTGGTGCTGTAAGCAAAAGAGTGATACGCCCTCTTATAATTGCCATTGTTAAAAGATTTTTACATCTGCTTGGTCATAAATGTCAAAAGAAACTACAAAAGTAACCATCATTCTTTATACCCCATGAATATTAATGATTTCTGAAAATACGCTGTAGGAACTGACATTGCTTCAAAAGTTCACCAAATTTAATGAAAACTAGAGCATTATACGGCTCTTATGTATTGATATAGAAGACATTTTCAGAACTATCATTAACAATATAAAAAATTATAAATTATATTCTTAAATATTTCGAATAATGACTAGCTGTATTAGGAGTAATTGAGTCTCTTCGATATTGTTTGATAACGCTGGCGGGAGACAATGTTTATGATATATTGCTGTAATTGCGTCCAAAGCGGCTTCGTCATGTCATTTTGGGGCCTTTTTTATCCTCTTTTTGACTCCTGTGGTTTGGGAACATCATCAAAGTGTACCAATTGAATATTTCGGGCATTAGGCGAGAAATCTGAATAGTAAAATCGAAATATATAGCACAATGAGGCAATTTGGTAATTCATTATTATTATAGATTTCAGAAACGTATGAAAGATGTGTTATCTATACGCATGACTGCGTAAGAGACATTATATCAATACTTATCTCATAAGAGATCCACCTCCTTGGGTATAGCATTCGCGATGAAAACCTTCCTTGTTCTGCTTTCAACCCTAAACCCTTTGAGAGTCAAAAGTAATAAGAGCGATTCATAAAATAAAGAATTGTTTCTCTATTCAGAGTAATGGTGTTATCATTAATATTTAAACTAAACTAAAACAAATATCAACATACGCAAAGTTTTCAGGGTGTTCAAGAAGGATATCGGGACATCTAAGTAAGAACTATATCAAGGATTGAGTTGCTATTTGGATCAATGCTTTGAGATTAATCGTTTTGATAATTCTAACTAAACATGGACTCTACGAATACCATTGATTGGTAAAAAAAGGAGACGTAAAGACCAGTTTCATTTTACTGTACTTCGTTTTCCAACGAAAGTGATCTTCGATTTTTGCATGCTTTTATACACTGTGTCTGATCGACGAATTTTTTGGTGCTGATGACGTGGCGGGTGTTAAGGAAACGTGGTAGAAAGGAAACCCGAAGAACTCATTTATATCAAGGAAAGGGATGAAAACTTGAGGTTTCGTGACGGCTTCGTATATCAAGAATTAACAAACTTTTAATGTGAGCGCACAATTTTTACCGTTCCTTTGTTCCGAAACGAATGGAATTCTCTTTTGGGGAGAATAATGAGCTTAGGAGTTCAATACAAGACATAAAACGAGCTGAAGAGTGATTAAAATAACAACCAAACAGGGCAAGGAAAAAACCTCAGACATAGCGTATAGCCAGTCAGCAATCCGAGTCTGAATGCGAGTCAGAAGGTGGCGAGTCACTTCCAACAGACTTTTCGAGAACCATTCCCGATCATATGGAAGGGAACTTGTCTAATCCAACGAAAAAATGTGCACCCAATGAAAAAGCTATGAGAGGAAGGGAAAGAGAACAATAAAATTATGCAACATCAGAGATGAAATGTAATTCATCAAAAAACTTCATTGATTAATACTACAAATCTCCTACAAATCTCGACACCATCGAAATACTATCATTAACTCTCTTTTGGAGATTTTTTCTCGAGTTGAAAGCGAAATACTAACAAGGCAAATACTACATAAAGTATCTAATGAAACATATGTAAAGAAAGTAAAGGTGATAAAGGAAGATATATAGTCTCAGATTGACCTGCAGATTTCTGAAGTGAGGGCTCACAATCCTCCAGATGTCATCTCATCATGTTTGTTTATGCAACAAATTCGCCCTCATGGCTGGTTATATAAAGAAGAGAAAGAGGAGTACATTAGAAGGAGAAAAGGGTGAGGAGAATGCATGTGTTAAAAACGAGGACCAGGAGATAATAAGGAACCTCCGCTCCCGGCTCCTACCATTGACGAGTTGATAAAAACCACGCAGTGACTAGCCTGCAAAATTATCCACCACCCACAAAAATCATATGTGAATATAGTCTTTAAATAAAGTATAAAAAAATGCAAATGGGAGATGTCGAAAGGGAATAATGGTCAGGTAGTTTGATTCTAGCGTGCGCACTCAGAGCGGCTAATTTTTTAAAATGTTTACTGGAGACTGCCTGTATGGGCATAAGCTCCGTAATCTAATCTCACAGTCTAGTTATTAAGCTGTATTAAGATAAACAAATGGCAGTAAGGTGAATGGGTTCGCCCCCTCAAAGGTTGGTGCGTCCTGCGAGTGTGTCCAATTCGGTGACGACATAAAAACGCCATGAAGTCGTCGTAGCATTATTAAGAAAGTCTACGGGAACACTTATGAGCGCAATAGCTTGCAACTTTAGGTTTCCATCAGCCATGTCCCATATTCTTTGAAAGATTGCCCAAATGGATGACCTGATGCCTTCCTTTTTTTCCGTATTGGAATGAGTGTAACGCGGGTTTGCTCGCTTATTCATCGCGGAGTGATTACTTGCTACATCAGCACCCTCATTACTTGTAATACCTACATATCCACAAACACAGCAGAAGAAAATGACGAAAATAACCTGTCTTGTTATTACATTTTTGTTTTTCCAATTTCTTTTCGTATCAACCTTTGTGAGTTTAAACTTACAAAAACTATTGGATATGTTTTTTAGGTATTTCCTGTACACTGAGTAGATTTTTCTGGAAAATTGGAAAGCATTTGTTGAGCTGAACTCTCACATGAACGCAACAATTATGTTTAAAATCTCCTAGGTACTAAACATTGAGTTGCCAAACATCTCGTATTTAGTTTATTTTCAAATTTCAGATATTTCTACTTACTTATAGTAACTTTATGAAATAATAAAAGTATATTATCAATTCTTGTACGGTCAGTTAAGAAAATTTGCAATAACGTTCTCAGCTTTCTTTTTATATTTTCCTTTTCAAACAAAATTTTCAATATATTAACTGTATTGTTTGTAGCATTAAATAATATTTTCCTTTACATTTTTATAATCTCGCCCTTTTATGGAATTTTGCATTGGTTTCAGTTATTTTATAATTTCTTTTAGTTGTTTTGCCTGTATTAAATAATAAAAATTTATTTGTTGTCTGTATTAAATAATTTTCAAATTATTTTTCCCTCTGCGTTCCTTGGAATAATAACGCTGGGGAACAATGTATTTGGTGAATTAACAAAAGTACATTTTCCTAACTAGTTCAAGCATACTGAATTCAAATCTGAAATCAGATTCTCTCTAAATGCTACAGATTTTTCGTAATATCAATAACTAATATTATACAATAATTTTCCTTTTATCACGCCTATCATCTTGCCCTGAAGTAATTTTGAATCAGCTATTTGTGTTATTTATAGTAAAGCAGGTTTTTGTGCACAAACATTTTATTTCATATGAGAAGAAACTTGAATTACACATTAGGATTACAAATACTGTAATCAAATAGATGCTAATTTATTAACCCTTACGATACCAAGAGTCTCAAAAGAGGCTGGGCGTCAAAATACCCAGCGACTCAATTGAGTCTGTCATGTTTTTAGGCCTAAGAATCTTCCTTTTGTTCGGGTAACGGTAAATTTACTTTCTCTTTTGAATTATATATGGAGTATTTCTCTTAGTTTAGTCTGTCTAAGAGATTTGTAGATATCACACGCATTTTTAAATTGTGGTAATTAGTTTTTTTCATATTAATTAAAAAATGGCTAACACTTCTGAAATTTTTGATATCTAGTATGAACTTGATTCTGATTTGGTACTAACAGACAGTGATACTATCAGTTCAAACTCCCCCGATGATGAATTAGAGCCAATTATTCCTGAAAATCAACAAATTGTTGAAACGTGGCAACGCTGCCTTGACTTCTAACCCCCCCAAATATCATATTTCATGACTCTCATTCGGGAATTCAAGTGCACATGGGTTTTAAATCGGAAAGTAAACCTCACACATATTTTGAAGCATTTTTTAATCATGAAATCGTAGCAGATATATGCATGAAAACAAATCGCTATTATGAACAAAGTTCAGAAACACCCTTCTCCGCTTCATCTAACGCTCATAGATGGAGGAATTTAACTGTAAGCGAGCTTTACGTTTTTATTGGCCTTACCCTACTAATGGCTCATGTGAAAAAAACATAAATTAGCTGACTACTGGTCAACTGATGCCTTTATTGAAACTTCTATTTTCAGGAAATTTATGTCAAGGAATAGATATCAGTTAATCTTAAGGGTTCTTCACTTTGCTGACAACTCGGTTGGAGGAATAAGAGGAACAATGTTGAAAATAGGACGTTTCTTCCATTCATTAAAAGACAAATTCCAAAGGGCATTTGTCCCCTTCCAAAAACTAGTGATAGACGAATCCCTCGTTTTATTCAAGGGTCGTCTGTGATTCAAACATTACATCCCTTCGAAAAGACATTGCTTTGGCCTCAAACTTTTTGTTTTGTGTGATTGTGAGACGGGAATAATATTAGATATGTTACTTTACACAGGAAAAACCACAGATATTGTTTATAATCATCCATTAGGAATATCGGGGGCAATTGTGAAAAGACTGATTGAACCATATTTAAGATTAGGGCATATTTTATATACAGACAATTGGTACACAAGCCCTTCTTTGTGCTCTTACCTTCTTGATCAGAATACGGGTCTTTGTAGGACAGTTAAAAGCAACCGCAAAAATATGCCTAAGTTAGACAAGGCAGTAACTAAAGGTACCGTTGGACTACACAAAAAAAATGGAATGTTAACAATTCGATGGGTCGATAAGCGTGAAGTTTTGATTATTACCTTCGTGCACAAAAGCAAGTTAGTAAACTCAGGGGAAAAAAATCATAGAACAGGAGAAGAAATAAAAAAACCGGATGCAATAATGGATTATAATATAAATATACCCTTAATTGACAAATCAGATATGATGATGAGTTCTGTTGAATGTCCTAGAAAATCCATCAAATGGTACAAAAAGCTTTTTTACCGACTTGTTGATGTGTCCCTGCTCAATGCATATAACATGCATTTGATGAATTTAGATTGTACACAAAAAAGGCTTTCTTTCAGAAAGCCTTTTTTGACAGACATTATTCTGGTGCTTCAAACCAAATGTGTACTCGGCCCTCGATAAATTCCGTTGATAGACTAGAAGGAATCGGTTTTTCAGAAAAACATTATATCGCTTCAATGTCAAATGTAGGCGAACGGAAATCGGCTGAAAGACAATGTTATGTTTGTGCTAAAAAACATAGTAGAAAACGAACAACATTACAGTGCAAGCATTGTCAATTGACACTGTGTATGGAGCCCTGCTTTTCTGAATACCATACAATCCAAGAGATGTGAAAACAAACCATGTATAAGCAGTGTGTGTATATTTGTGTACATCCATAAATACATACTAAATTTTATACTTTAAATCTAAAAAAACTAAAAACTAGAACGGCTATTATATTTTCGTTCAATTATCTGTGAACTTATTGAAAAATTTATTGAGGTATAAAAGACTTGTTTTATATACATTACTGAGATCAAATTCTAAAGGAATGTCTGCGGTGAGTGAGATCTCGTTCAGTGTAACCCACTTGGTGGGAGATTGGGGGAGATAAGACGAAAAACAATGTGTTGTTGTCAAATGTTACACCGAACAAAAACGAGGCCATTTAAATGATGATTTAAAGCTCATCTTGTAATTCAATTTCCGGAAGAGAGGTAAGATAAATATTTACATATATTATATATTCTTTATTAATAAAAAGTTTTCTTTTCAAAGAAGCTAATTTTAAATGAGTTTTAGAAATAAAAAATTGGAGTAATGAACGAGGTTCGAGTTTTCAAGGCGTGGTATTTGAAGGGTTAATAACTGTACATCAGGCTGCAGGACCTCTTCTTGATTTTAATCGGGCAAATTTTGCATTTGTAACTCTTTCTCTTGTAAGTCTTCTCTGGCTGATCTCTTATAATCGTCCAGCAGTAGGCTACAATCATGTGTCTACCCTAGTGACTTTGGTAGCGCTCTTCCATCGTCATTAAATCCGGATGAAAGCGTTCCCAGATTCTCTGGTAATCAGTCGAGGTGACTATTTAGGAAATGCAGCTTCACATTCATGTTGTATCACAGATCACGATATGCTGAAAGCATATTAGTAACTAGATCCTCGTAGTTATGCGCTTTTTTGTTTCTCAGTAAGTTGTATGACAAACCAGAAAACGCCAATACTATGTACTGGAAACAATCATTGTCAGTGCTCAACACCTTGACATACTACTTCATAAACCCCAGTTTGAGATGAAGTGGAGGGAAAACGATCTTCTCTCGACTTACGATTGTCTTATTAAAAATGTTTGGCATTATTGCTTAAAAGTTTCCCGAACTGGCCAATCTTTTGGGGACCAGTGTTTGTCATGGGTTCGACTGCCCCACATACAGATATAGCATGGAAACTGTATATCCTTTCTGCTGGCCAAGGAGGAAGTTGACCATCTTAAAGTCTACACATATTAACCAATTGTGCTCATGGTACTTTAAGGAAATCCATTACCATTCATATGCCATCGTAAGTTTCTCGTAGATGGACAGAGTGACCTAGAGCAAGGTTTCCCAACCGGAGGCCACAGGAAAATTTAAGCTTTAGAGGGGCCACAAATCTATGAAGGGAGCCACAGGCCTCAACCTATTGAAACCTGAATTATAGTTAGGGCAGTACCTAATTTTGATTTATGCAGTTGAATTACATTTTAAAAATATTAATATATATATTTTCCCTCTTTGTAAATATTTTATTAGCATGATAGGATTTACATTAATCTATAAATAAATATTTTGAATCTTACAAGGTTATTCTACGGCGCACTTCATTGTGTGCTTGATAGTTATGCGCCTGGCACCGTTGTTGGCTTGATGAAAATACTTCAGGTGGAACTTTAAATCCTTACAGTCTGTTTATCAAGTGGTTTGGCGTTATAGTATGTAAGTAGCTTTTATTTTTTTACCTTAATACTGCAAAGTTGTAGTAATTTTACAACTCTGTGGTACCAATGAAGAAGGGTTTGAGCGCCTACTTTTGCATACAAAGGTGCGATGGCTTTCTACGGGCAATTGTCTGAATCGCTTCATTGCACTATGGGATAGTGTTGTGTTATTTCTGGATGTAAGCAGCTCGAAGTAAAAATCATTGCTGCCAAATGTGACATATTCTACCTTACAGATATATTTGAAAAGCAAAATATCTTGAACAAAGAGCTACAAGGTAAAAATTCCAAAATTCTAACTTGCAAACAGTCTATTTGTGCATTCATGGGAAAAATTAAGCTGTTCAAGACAAATATGGGGCAAAAAGAGTTGATACAGTTTCCAACCCTCTGCACTATTGAGAATGAGCTGAAAGAAGATGATATTTTAGTATATATTAATCATTTGGAGAAATTGCATACTGATATGGAAGTTAGGTTCAGAGATCTTCTACAACTAAACATTCCAGGTTGGGTGGTAGACCCATTTTGAATTAATGCAGCTGAGGTTCATATCAGATTACAAGGAAGCCTCATTGAGTTAAAGAGTGATCAAACTTCTCTGGCTAGATTTGAGCATGGTGTCAGAAACTTATGGACAAGTCATGAAATTGCTATGAAAAACCCTTTGCTTTGGAACGAAGTAAAATTATATTTTATTGCTTTTCCTACTTCTTATCTAGTTAGGTCGGGTTTTAGTAAAGTGTCACACCTCCTATCAAAAGCTCGCAGCCACTTAGAAAGAGTAAGAAGAGGTGATTTTTGTCTGTCTCTAACAACTATAGACCCTGATATTGAAAAACTTGTGAAACTGCATGAAGCACAAGGATCGCATTGAATGAATAAAGAGTTGATGATATATTTATTTCATTTTGCAAAAGGATTTTATTTTTTGTAGGACTAATTATTTATTTTAAAAGAGTATTATATTTTTGTTAACCACTGTTTAATTTTTGCTATGTTTATAGTCCTATATACGAGAGGTGGTCAATAAGTTTTTCGAATCCGTAGGGCAAAACAGAGGAAGGATGATGGCTGTTTGCAGGGGTGTTAGGACAAATTATGACAAGTCAGGACCTGCAGCCGCACGCTCCTGCCTTTTCTATTTGAGAAGCAGTAGCTGATCGCAGATCGTCAGTCACAAATCTTTCAACAATGGAGAAGGTTGAGCACCGCGCAGTGATCAAATTATTGACCAGGGAAAGCAAGAATGCAAAAGAGATCCATGAACGCATGGTTGCAGTGTACACCGACACCGCCCCTTCCTATGCAACCATTGCTCGCTGGAATAGGGAGTTTCACCATGGTAGTGAGTCCCTTAAAGATGAGACCCGTCCAGGATGCCCATTAGATGTGACCAACGAGGACAATGTGGCTCGTGTGGAGAGGAGGATCTTCTAAAATCGACGGTTGAAGGTCGAAGAAATCGAGCGAGAACTTGGAATATCACATGGAAGTGTTATCAACATCATCCACGACAATTTGGCCATGACCAAGGTCTCTGCCTGTTTCATTTGGTCCCTAGAAACCTCACGCCCCATGATCGACTTCAATGTCATCAAAAGTCGAAGGAGCTGCTGCTCCTGTACAACCAAGACCCGGCGGAATTCGAGTCACGCATAATGACAGGTGATGAAACGTGAGTCCATCACTGGGATCCCCTAGCGACTACTTTTTATTCCGCCAGCTCAGGGCTGCACTGCGTGGACGCCGGTTTGAAGGACGATCAAGATGTCCAGCTCGCCGTCCAGGAGTGGATTGAACAGCAGTCAGCAGATTTCTGGTTGTCGGGAATTTGAAGCCTCAGGGACAAGTGGCGCAAGTGCATTGAAGTCGAGGGTAGTTATATTGAAAAATAATAAAACACTTTTCCTCACATCTCGTTTCCTTATATCTGAATTGCAAAAATTATTGACCGCTTCTAGTATGTGACAAATATAATTGTACTTGAATACAAATAGCTATTTTAGTATCTTTTATCCTTTAAAGTAGAGTAAAACTGCATATTACCTACTGAAAATAATGATTATGGGCCACAGGAAAAAATAAGGTTCCTAAGGGGGCCATAAGCCAAAATCGGTTGGGAACCATTGGTGTAGAAGACCATTTGCATCCTAACTGCCAGCAGAACTGCCAACTCCGTATTACTTCTGTCAACCAGGTACACCAAGTGAGTACTATCCCCGCACCATCATCGTCACGAGCTCATTCCACTACTTCTCTCTCTGCCTCCAATTCCTCTGGACATAATGTCAATTTTCTTTTCGATAAAAGCTCTCCTGTAATTCTGAAATTCAAAAGCGAAGCAATGAACTGTCGTCCTAGATACAGGATTTACCTGTATAGTGGTTTCTGAAGAGCTTCTTCTTCCAGTAGCACCGCAACAGGAAAGATTTGTGGTTGTCCATGACTACCTGGGAGGCGCATCCGCTTCACCATACTAAATTGCTATCTGGAATGCAAATATTTCGCCGGATGCGCTGAAGTGGTGTCATTCCCTATAAAATTCTGTTCCATGCTAGTAGGACAGTGCCCCCAGGTTTCTTCTAACCCCTGTGGCTCAACCCACCGTCATACGAGCCTAATCAAGAAAGGAAACTGAGACGCCAGCTCCACCTGAATATTCGCTTGACTCCGAATTCAGTGGCGTTATGAGTGAAGGGTTCGCTCAGATTCAGGTGGAGGTGAGTCCCTCCTTCCACTGTGGAAAGAAGCCCGGAGCGACGAGCGAGAATCCGTCCGTGGCAAAAAAATCATTTCTTACTTTCAGAAGCAATGCCTGTTGTACCGCACTTGTTCAGAAGGAAATAGCACTAAGTCTCACGCATTATGCGTTCCCCGCTCCAACGTCCCGCCTCTTGTAAAAACTTCCCACTACAGTTTGTTTTCTGGACACTTTAACACAAAGGAAGAGCGCAAAGAATTTTTAGGTATTTCTTTTGTCCTGGTGCTGCAGAGTACATATTGAATTACTGCAGATCGTGCGACATATGCTAGAAGAACACGGCAAAATGTCGCATCAAACCCGCTCCTCTTCAGCGGGGACCAATTATTTCTTAGCCCTTCTTCCTTGTGGCCATCGAACTCATTTGCCCCATTTACCCTCCATCCAGCGAAAAGCATAGCTTTCTGCTTATACTCGTAGATTTTTCCACTCGCAAACCAATCCAATCTACGAGGGTGAGCACGTAGTTTGCCCTTCGTTGGATGGAGAGTATTCGGGCCAATCCTATGTACTTTAAAGGATTTCATATTTTTATAAGGATTTATTAGAGTAATAAACTTTCCATTTACAGATATAGTTTAATTTCTTAATCAGGGGGGCATATCAAATTTTAATAAGTTGGGGTGAGGCATTGAGTAATAAAGGTTGGGAAACACTGCTCTACACTTTGCCATCTTTCCAATAATGGCTTTTCAGTTTCTTGATTTATGATAATATAGAAAATGATTAAATTAGATTCCACTTTTATCTGATATGGAATAAGGAAGAACCCGAAAGAAAAACGGTTTATTATTTTTAATATTTTACATGATTGATGCTGCGAGGATATTCCCACCGAAACTAATATAATGGGAAATTTTAATAAGTTTGGAGAGCCTAAAAACTTCGGAATTTGATTAAATATAAAGGTAAAAAACAAACCCACCTAAAAAGATTCATTTCAGTTACTTGAAGAAGACAATTTCCTCCCCAACCATTCAAGCACACCAAAATACAAAAAACAACAGCCAATAAACAGATAAGCAATTTAAATGTTAGTGTCTTGTTTGACTATTAATTTTAATGAGTTTTCCCTCTCAGATAAAACTTCAAGGAACATGCGTGTCCGAATGCTTTTGTCCTGATCTTCACCGTCAAAGAGTAAGCGTTATCCCGGAAAGTAACTCTTCTAGAGTGGGATAATTTGTAGGACAAGACAGTCCTCAGGAAAGGATTTTTGGAGCGCTTCGGTGTTAGTGCCTCCCCTTCCTCCATCTTTCTATGTGTGCCTAATCTAGAAGCAGGAGATATTTTTTTAACCCATCGAGGGATTGGTGGGTTATTTCATCGAAAGAGTCAACGTGCAATAAGGCACATCTTCCAATATTCCCAGTCTCTTACCTTCCCTAGTAAGCAATAAAAGGGCAACGAAGATCCCTGCCAAGTGGAAGGAATGTGGAAGAACAAAAACCAAATCTGGCAAGACTTGTAAGAGAGAAGCCTACGAACTTTACTAACTTCTACGCAAAACAAAGACTTCTTTAAAATTGGTATTCTTCTCATGTAGTATCAAGATTCGTCATATTTGAAGTGATCTTAAATTGAGATCAGATTGGGCTTAGAACAACACACTGGATTTACCAGTCTTTAATATTTTGTGATTTTCCTCTTATTTTACCCATTTTCATTAACAAGGTTTGGTAATAAATGAAAACAACTGGATCATATATATATATATATATATATATATATATATATATGAAATCAACTTCCTGTTTGCACCCAAGTAACATAAATCTTATCTAATCAAGCTAATTTACTATATATTATCCTTTGACGTTCATGCAATTTTTCACACAATATGAACACATGAATTTGAATTCTATAATATTTTTTTTACAAAATAAAGCATTATCATACAAATAAATCTAAATATTTCAAAGTATAGCTTAGATTCTTGCTTCCAATTTTTTACGTACAATCCTTGAAATTCCGATAATATGTTACATAATTGTTTTGTCAAAATTTGGCGATTTCTAAATTTTCCTCTTTTCAGGAACATCTGGTTGTGTCGGAGAATATTCAAAGTCGGTAGATGGCAAACAGAGTAAAGTTCCAATTAAGAAAAGATTAGCCTCCATGGTGCACTTGAAGCCCTCATGATGATTCGCGTGGGTGTCAAAATTCCGACATAGTGACTGGTGCTAAAGGATGTGTTAACACTGGTAAGGCTGTAAAACATGACATGGACAGTTGCAACGAATAATACGAATTCATGGCTAACAGAACGTAATACATTCGGCGCTTAGATACGTCTACATGCCAGGATTTATCCAACAACTGTGGGATAAGATGATGAAAGACCAGAACAATTGAATATGTGCTTTGCCAGGAAAGTTGGGTGTTAGCTTCACCAACATAAAGCTGGCTCTGAATGAGTTTCTTTGCTACCACTCTTATAATAGGTGCAAGGGACAAATCCTGACAGCCATAGCCAAGGATAACGGCTTAACTAGGTCAAAAAAGCTTCTAAACAAGCAGAAGCATCCTGGCCGATGAAATCAACCTCTGCCAGGACCAGTTGCATAACCTTCAGAATAACGGGTGACTTGCCTATAATCTATGCGACATTTTCTCTACCATGAAGACCTAGTTCTCCGAAACTGTGACTCTGGCTCAATTCAGTCGGCTATGGGGAGCTGCTGTAGACTCTGGTCAATTCCAGGATCTAAAGAGCTGCTGCTTGAAGGCCATAATGGATTTAAAGTTGTTTGTAGGAGAATTTTTGCGACTTCATCAGCCCCACTTTTTGGCCTCCTACAGGGTATTTTAAAAGTCTCTTTATGCTCGTTGCGACTCAATCAATAAAAGAGACAATGATATTTTTGATGTAGTCAGCACTTTTTTATAGTTTTATCGAAAATAGATATATGTTTAAATTGTAATATTAATCAATGTGGCCACCCTCAGCAGTGAAGATGCACTCCAGCTGAGCTCTGAAGACAGCGCACACCTTGTGGACAAACTTCTACCTCATACAGGACAACACGTGATTGACAGAGGAGTTCAGTTTAACTTTAATTTTGTTTAAGGAACTGTTTATATCACATATGTAAACCTCTTAAAAGATCAAAAAACAGTGTAACAACTTTTGCAAACTCAGGTAGATCCCCCGCTCTTCTAGTCCAATTTATGGACTGGAGGAAACATTTTTCAGCCAAAGACAAATGGACATTGAAATACTAAGTTAAAGACTGCACCAAATACAAAACTTGAACATCCATATGTTCTAAATACCCTTTGCTAATTAATATCTTCCTCTTAACACATGAATATCGATATTCGTCTTTCCATTGTAATAACTAGTCAAAAAAATTCTTCGAGTCATCTTAATTATTGCGAAAATTCCTATAGTGGATATATGTATATCTTGTTTTAAGAAAAATGTTTATAATACTATGAAGACAATCCACTACAAATTGATGGTCCTGAAATCGTTGTGGAAATATATGAATCATGTTTTTCATAAAAGCCCAAGCACCATCGCGAAAGAGCTCCAAGCACGCTTTTATAGTATTTTTAGCTGGTTGATACAACAGTAAGCCTACTTTTTGATATACGAAGTTTGTTGGCAATAGAAAGGCAAATTAACTTTGTATAGTAAAATGCTATTTTATCAGAACCTTTAAATTCTTTTAAACTAAACTAAATAAAAAAGTACAATTGGTATGATTGTAAATTAAGAGAAAGTTCGGGCATGGATTCTACATCATGGAATATTTGTGGTTTGTATCCTCCATTTTGGTTGCCTGTGGTCCGAATTCTATTTTTCTAAAAATAAATCACATGGGGAGTGGAAATAGCTGGTATACGTCTCAAATATGAGTAGCCTGGCCAATAGAGGTGGGGCCTGGAAAAGAAATGAAATATATATGAATCACTTGTATGGTTCACCTAGAAACAAAACTATCATGTGAACCGGCGTATTGGTTATCAGAAACGCGAAGTTTCTAGGATCAAAACACTTGAACAGTACCCTGGAGGGTTTCTCACTACATATGACTCTGAAAGTATCTAGACTGGCACCGATCTCAATTCTGGAGCAGAGGAGACTTACTTAGTTTTTGGCAGAAAAGCTGGGTGAAGGTAAAACTCATCCACCAAAATTTCAGATTTCTTAACAACTAACAAGTCACTCAATATGAAATATGAAATATGAAGTTCAACGCAATTAACAGGAAATCAATGACTTCTTTAAACCCTAGATAGACCGAGTATCTTCTTAATCCTAGAAAGACCGAGTAACTTCTTAAACTATTGTTCTTATATTGAAGATATAATAAAGCATTGAACGGAATTTGGCACTGCAGGCTAGTTGGAAAAGTGCAAGCTTGAGAGTATGGTGTTTGGTTTGGAGAATACAGAGAGGAATTAAAAGCTTTTTGACTTACTCTTAATATTTTTATATTTATGAAAAGAAAACTGATAAACTACTGCATTCTACATAGTATTAACACTTATCCCACATCATTTACACGCCAAAGAAAAAAGAAAACAATAATACACCTCTCCTCAGACCACTTCTATATCATAATAATTTTCCAAACAACCTAGCAGATGCTCAACCTCATTCAAAGCCACATAAACTACCACAAAACAAAATGGAGATATTCCTCTAGTTCCATGGAAGAGAAATTATACGAATTGCATTGACACATACCACTCCTTAGACCATTAACTAGCAAAGATAAACAAAAGAATTAATGAAGCCAGCAGAAACTACAAGCTCCTGGCTCAAAGCTAACATATGTATAACTCAAACTTCATAAAAGAAAACTCAAGCTACTTGTCGTGGTAGGACATTACATTATATAAATACCATATTACATCTATGGATGAGGGACCAATAACTTAAAGGCAAACCGACACGAGGACGGAACGCCACTAGTTTCAACGGGCGCAACAGCGAGAAAGATTGCAACGAGGTCAGGTAAAATTTGGGCAATGGCAAAGCTCAAGGTTATTTAAAGAGGCATAAACAAAAATATAATTTTATTTACATAAAATAAGAGAATTAATGGGCAAAATTACATCGGTAAATGTGGGGGGGAATTGCAGAGTTATGCATCAGACTATGAAGTTAAAAATTAATGTATTACTGGAGGAGACAATTCAAATGGGGAGGATTAACTCAATTGGGTTACTGAAGGGGAAGAGGGGTTGGCTTACGGAGGATTCCTGCTGAGACGTCAGGGTAAGGCTTCACGGATGTCTTCTGCAGGCAATAAACGTAAGGCGAGGGCGCTCGGAGCTTTTGAGCGGTAAGTTAACGTGATGACGGTTCTCCATAAAGGAAGGGGGGGGGGGTAACGTCTGGTCCAGGGGAGAGTATTTTAGCCACCGGGAATCCAGGGGCGAACGAGGAGGGCTTCGACATGAGTTGATGAGTGAAGTCGGAAAAATCACTCAGTAGCGATTGTCAAATGGAATTTTCTCACTGGTTGGGGCTAATTCTATCACACAAATAGTTCAGCCGTCACTTCGCTTTGTTGTTAGCACCTGATTTGGAACTAGGGCAATCTTCTTGGGTCCGGGCGAGACTCAACTCTGTGTCTCCCACATGGAAGACGAGCCATTTATATATCCAAGGCTCTCCCCGCGGGGGTGGGGGAACAGCGCTACTCTTGAATGGACTCGAATTTTCACACCGGGGCGATCCTAACGGGCGTAAAGGTGAACCGTGGTGGACACGGTTCAAGGCTACCGCTTGTGGAAGGTGGGGGGAGGGGCATTACCCATTTAAGCCTAACCAACTTCTAGAATCTTCTCCAGCGCAAGGACATCACTTCGTGCTGGAAAAGAAATTCCACGTGAAATTCCCCCACACTACTTAAAGGACAAAACCGAACTAAAACAAATTAGAGCAATAAACAAGGATTACAAAAAATCCAAACACCTCAACGCTTGCCTCACCAAATCTCAAAATAACAAACAGAAAACTGAAGCCAATTTCACAAGCACATTCACAGTAACAACAAGCATCACGAAAACACTACTGCCAACAAACTATTGAAATACTATGTACCTAACAAATAGCTACACATTCAAAAACAGACAAAACAGGAAAATTCATAAAGCGATAAATCATTCAATCATAACGCAGACGCCGAAAGAAAATTACTACTACTTAGACGTGTGTTTCTTAATCTTTTAGAAGGCCAACTCTAAAGCAGCACAAAAAAGATCCACCACCCTAACCAATCCTCTTACTACAAAACCATCTCCATTCAGACCCAAAATAGTTCCACAAATACTTTACCACCAACTTTAGTTCAATAACCTTCCCCCTCCCTGGACTCCACAACTACAACATGATAAAACACACCCATTGAAGCATAAACCGCAGACACTAAAACCATAAATTGCCAAACAAAGTCATAAATGAAGAACTTCTCTACATAGACAAATCAGAGAAATCACTCTATAGACAAAGAAATTTTAGTTCAACTTAGAACAGGCCACACGACCGTCCGTCAAAATTACACGCAGAGAATAAACCTTTCTCCATCCAAACTCGCATCATATGTGACCCCCAAATAAATGAAGCTAAACACCTTCGTTTCGAATAAACTAACTGGGGCACATTCATGAAAACCTATAAATTACTTAACTAATAGACATAAGAACAAATCTAGGATAGGCGTAAAGTTTCTGAGGTCCTGCCTCCGCTCTTAAAGCCCTAAGTATAGCAATCTTTTAATATCTAGCACGATAGACAGTGGGCATGAGTTGAACAGCAATTTAAAGTTTCATGAAAACAGCCGAGTAATTGAAACAATTTGATTGTTGTATAAATAATTAATTTGTTAACAAAGTGAATATTTGGATATAGAATATATGTAAGGAGAAAAAACACAACCGAGATTTTATTTTGTACATAAGAATTTTTTTGTATAAGAATTAGCTGCTTTGGGTTTAAAGTAAAAATATTTCTCATAGAAATAAAAGTTATATTCTACTTAAGAATAATCATTCTCCCGATGGTCCAACCTCGAATCTAAGATAAGTTCGGAGCGAATAACAAAGGAGTACATATTTACTATTTACTATTTACTTTGTCTTCTTCGCTGGTTTTTGTTACTCGTTTTTGTCTTTCTTTTCCGGTTGTGTTGCTTTGTTTTCTTTTTAATTTAGCCTAGTTAATAGATTGAACATTAATTCACTGACTATGCCTATAAATGCATTAAATTATAAAAAACTCCGGAGGGAAGATGGGCTGTGAACCTTTCCAGGAGACATTTTAAGAAGCAGTAAATGTTGTTATAAAGGGGGTTTAATAATACATATAAGCAAAGATGCTTAATAAAACTAGGCTAAGCACACTTGTTTAGGTCAGAGAAAGCAAAGTATTAAAGAAACATTATATTAAAGTCGACCTTTACTTCCAAAACTGAGACTTAGATTCAATCAGGAACGTTTTACATATTTTATTTACTGGAAAAGATGAAAAACAGAGACTGCAATCATGAAATTTATAGACAAGATAAGAACTAAGCGATTTGTTTGAAGTCAACCGAAAAATAGCAAATATTCGATAACTAAAAAAAAGCAATTATAACATCAAATAAGAAATGAACTGGGTTCAACATTGTAAAGGGTAGGCCCTCGGATTCCTATTCTTTCCCTTTCTCATCATAGTGTATGGTGTTTATCGAAGGTTGATCCGTTTCGAGGCTACCATTTTTGACCTAAATTTCTGCAACCTACCAGTCTAATTTGCGTAGGGGAAGCGACTCCCCCACCTTTGTGGCCCCACTTTCCTTTTCTCCTTTTGGACGAAAGGATATAAATGGACCGTGAGGCTTTTGAAGTTATTATGTTGCGAGAATTCTGCCTGATTGCATCAAGTTGTGCTCTTCCAGTTAAGTTTGCAAGTGTTCTCCTTAGGAAGCCGTTCATACTGGGCACGTGGAAGTTCTCCCCCAGTCACCTCGCCATATCCTCTTTGGGGAATTCTGTCATCTTAAATTCCTTCTCTCGGATCGTTGGGCCTTCGAATCATCGTTCCCTTTGGTCTCGACGCCTTTAGCCACAATATCACCGTCTTAGGGTTTCTCCTCGCCGAAGACCGTCCTCGCCTTCACCTCTGTCGACTTGGGTCGAATTCCCTCATTGTCGCCGGGTCTCTTTTGCCTGGGTTTCCGACGTGGCTTATTTTGCTTCACTGCTCTGGTAACAGGTATTTTGGAGTATTTCTTTCTTCTTACGTCCCCTTTAAATTAATTAACTTTTATAAGTGT
The DNA here is from genome assembly GCA_963969495.1 of Ceratothoa steindachneri. NCBI lineage: Eukaryota > Metazoa > Arthropoda > Malacostraca > Isopoda > Cymothoidae > Ceratothoa > Ceratothoa steindachneri. The sequence continues at coordinate 142,437,695 of OZ018321.1, read as the reverse complement.
TATTCTTGTAAATTTAGGCCTTCTTGTAAGGGACGTAAGACAGTGAGCTTATTCCGGCAACACCTGTCACTAGAGTAGCAAAGTGTATTTCATCTTCAACTGCGCGTATCGTTTCGGCTTTAAACAATTTATCTATAGAACCCATTTTTCTATGCGCGAATATCTTTTTGGTTAAAACGACTTGTGGTCGTTCGATACTGATAAGCATTTGTGACTTTTCTTATTGTTTGATGACCCCCGTATAATTTGTTAACAGTTAACTTATTTAATTTTAATTTTGTCGTAAATAATACTGTAAATACTTTTTAGGTGTGTATTTATTTAACCCTTTGCGGATACCTGGTAATTTAACACCATCCTGATAAATTCTGGTGAATTTCTGGTAGGCCTTTAGATCCCTGGTCTTCTATAAATTTTTTGTGTGTATTTTTCTTTGGGCCGTGTGAACCCAGTTTCGCGATAGCCTTTACAAACAAAAACAGAATGAGAAATAAGGAGACATTAAACTCGAACCGAATGATTACAATACTCAAACAGAGACTTAAGAAATTGTTAAATGATTAGCTTCATAATTTAAAGAAAATAACTATCGTATCTTATAATAGAATAAAATTGTGATAGTTCGGCAGACTCGGGAGGGGGAGGAAAATTAAGATTTAATGATGGTAAATAAATTAATTATATAAGAAATACTATCCAGGGACGAAATTTTGAGAAGAACAATAAAACAATAAAAGTAACCCCTAATAAGACTCAATAAAGTAGGATATGAAAGCTGATGCATGGCAAAGTTTCGTTAAAATGGAGGAAGAGGCTAAAATAAGAAAGATAGCAAAGTTCACTGAAGATAAGAAAATGAGTAAACAATACAATTATTCGAAATGAAATTTTGCTGTCTTCGTACTAATTTGCTTTAGGTAAACAACAGAATAGACTGTGAATGATGATATTGGTGCCAGCACTTGCATATATATTGAGGTCAGTTGTGCACAACTAAAAGGATTTAGGAAAAATATTAAACGAAAGCATCAAAATCGAGAATGACAGAGATAGTAAGTAATAATGAAGATAAATGGTTATGTGAAACAAAAAGAAAAAGTACATATATTATATTTAACAATGAATTAATAAAACGAACATCAAGAGGATGGAGATCGTCAATTTTAAAACGAAGACAGTGAAGATGGTTAAAATAAAAAACGTTCAGGGAGAGAAGGAGAATAAGAAATGACCAAAAAGGCAAATAAAAAAGAAATAGAATACAGAAACCGGTAATTAATTGGTTGAGGCAGGCAGCTTAACAATGCAGATGATTAATTTTGGTGGCTGGCATCAAGATATTTTCAAGCAACAAGTAAATAATGCACACATGGATTAACATGAGATAACATCGGTATACATGACATTAAAGTGAAGCTAACCTCCCCTCCAAATTCCCGCAATGAATTAGGAAGAAATTGAAATTAAAATGATATAGGCAGTAATTACAGGTAATAAAAAAGGAACAATTAAGTAATTTAAAATAGTACAAGGAGTCTTAGAACTTTTTTATTGTTTTCTTGTTCCTTTTACTGATATAAATGAAACCAGGCTCGTTTAGAAAATCAACACTCATTTCATGTCAAACGGATCGAGGATTGGAGCTGTGTGCTATAGAGAAATCATTTTTCTGGTTCAAAAGGCTCATTTGTAATTCATCGGGATTATCTTAGCTCTATACTACATCAAGGTGGTCATTATGTGGATTTACAAAGCAAGCTAATTCCTGTTGATCATCTGGAATCGGTTGTGATGATACAATATAAAATTTGCCATAAAATAATATGAATATTTATTTGGATTGGAGTTCTTTAAATCTTTCGAACATTAATATTTTATTAGACTTACTATGAAGTTTAACGAATATTTGTTGTTCTAAGGCACATTTGGGTAGGGCTAGAAGGGGCAGCTCAGGTTCAAATCTTAGTGCGATCTTTGTTTTGAATGAAAAGGTTAAAATGCGTGGATGCACGGATAATGTGAGTAAGTGCTCCCTTTTTGAGGAATATCCCGAACGTTTGAATAAGATCGGTGTGGATGAACTCAGGGCGCAAAATGGATTAAGCGAAACGCAGGTTGGTGCTGGTGCAAGTGGGACCAGGCTACATCATATAATAACTGGTGCGAAGGTTAAGCAGGTCTCTCGTGGTGTGTATGAGATAATGTTACAAAATTCTTCGAGTACAATCAAGGTCGGGTCTGTGGCACATGTTAACAGGTAGAAAAATACCTAGCCTCCACTCCATTAAGTACAAGCCATGAACGATGAAAAAAAAGGTTATGGAGATAACAATAAACACCTTGGTGAACGCTGCTTGAGCCGTAAGAGTAATGAATCACTGTCCGGGTAGTAAAGATACAAAAACACCTTCGCAATGGAAATACTAGTAGCATTACATAGAAATGTGAAAATAAATAACACTGCCATCGTCAAGCGGTAAATTCACCGTCGTCCTTTTCAAATGAGCACTCGACAAAGAGGTTAATTAGAAGGAATCGGTCAGACGGAAACCACGATATTTGCATGTTAATGATTGAATGAGAGACGGCCTGGTATTAAAAATTGAGAGAGAAAATGACGTGAGATAGCAGATATTCTATTAGTTTTAATTTTAGGTAGTACTTTTAAATCTTGGGGCTTAATGGATAAACGATATCTTGCAAATTTTCATTCAAGTGGAAAGATAGGCAAAGGAATACTTCGTTTTATACCTTTAAGATAAAAGCCATAATCCATAATATAAGTCCTCTACTAATATATATATATATATATATATATATATATATATATATATATATATATATATATATATATAAAATATTTGAATCATGATTTTATTTATAACTATCGAACTAGTTTCGGCAAGATGCCATATTCAACTAATAATGAAGAAACTAGGCAAGGAGCACAGTATATATAAGGTAAGCCCCATCATAAACAAAATGAACCCGCAGGAAACAATCTGAAAAAACTCAACTGTATCTGGGGCAAACGACAAGCTAAACAAAATGAAATGAAACAGGAAACAATCTGGAAAGTTGCCTATCTCCGAGAACCATTGCTTCCGGGGATTTATAAATAAAATTGGTCACTTTATTCGATATATAAAAATCACTTTAGTTGAATCAGTTTATTACATTACAGGGCTAGTTTCAATATCTACTACAATCAGAAGACTGGACACAATTTAGACATGGCATCAACCTGATAGAGTCAGTACAAAGAAGGAAAACAGAAATAATACCTTCCCTGAAACACCTTGAATATGGAGATAGACTGAGGGTAATAAATATGTTCTCATTTGAGAGAAGATGTGGGAGGTGAGATATGATTGAGCTTTTTTAAAATCTGTTCTGGGTGGATAAATTTGATTTTAAAAAGTTATTTGATTTTTAAGGTAGAAATAAGACTAGGGGTCACCACTTAAAATTTAAAGAAACAGAGGTGCAGGTTGGTTGTTAGAAAATATTTTTTCACCAATAAATTAGAAGATTACTGGAATAGTTTGCCATCCGAGACAGTAGACAGTCCAAACTTGAATTTTTTTAAACGCAGATTAGATGATTATATGGGCAGGGAGGGTTTCCTTTTTTCTTACTCTGGACTCATTACTGTGGATGCAATTCTTTATTATTGTATATTATGATTGATTTGGATTTTATGAGTCTTGAAGATGATGCTTTTTGTTTTAGACACATTCCTGGGATGGTTCTAATTATATATTGTAGATGCATGATCTGACACAGCCCTATGGATGCATTTTGTGGTTGGGTTTTGACAGATGCGGATTATATTTTATAGGCCTTTGTAGCTTTTGTCATCCATGAAATTATGAAATTGTTTTATATACAAGAGTGGATAAGGGAAAGATCAGAGGAAAGGTAAGGTGTAACAAAGGAAAGCATAGATTAGTGAACAGGTAATTCTTTGACGATTTTCGAAGCAACTTTTGCGCCAAATTTGGAATAACTTTGTTAAAAGAGAATTAGCATTTAGACATACTTCAATTTGAAATTTGTTTAATTAATATTGACTCAATTATACTTTTTAAAATAGTTATTAGACTAATAGACTAATTTGTCATTATTAAAATCCATTTGGTGATAACACTTAATTATGTGCTTGAACAAACTAGAAGTTAAACGTCGTCTTCTTATCTGGGTGATATAGTAATAAGAAGTTTAACATATTTTGTTCTAACACATAAGTTATTGCAATCACCAACTTGATTTTAACAATGCCAATCTAGTATATATCTGTGGAGAAGAATTAGAAATTTAAAATTCGCATAAATGTTCTGTTTGCTTTCGAATCTAGAAACACTATACATAAAGCAACTCTCTCCAAACTTAAATTTTTATTTGCTGTCGGTTCCTTTATTATTTACATGAATTCGTTTAGATGTGGGCTGCTGAGAGCAGTGTGGTGTTTGTCCAGTCAACTTGAAATATTCATTGTGTAATGCATTGTCCGTTGGTAGAGTTTGTGATTTTGTTCAGTAAGTTTTTGTAATTTGCTTTAATCCTTCGTTTAAATTTTGTTTTAAAACAGTTTTAAAAAATCATTGGATTCATGACTTTTTGTAAGTGCCCCTAACTTAACAGATTTTAGCAATTATACACTCGTTAACTAAGTTAAATATTTTAAAATCTTTTTACAATGAAATTTAAGCCACACTACCACCACCACTTAAAGACAATAATACACCTTAAAGTTCTAGTTGTACATTTAGCATTATGGTTTCTGAATATTGCATAATATTTCAATCCTCTATTTGTATTGTAGGCCTAATAAGATTAGCGGGGTTTTTTCAAACCGTCGCCAGTAAAGACAGTAAACTCGAATCGCATTTTCCGGTCATCATTTACGCCATCTCGTTTAAATGCCTTCTTAGCTACTCTCCACAAGTTGTTGTTTCTTCTTAGGCATAACTGATGGTCGTCTTTCATGAACAAAGGGGATAATTTAGACTGTTTGGAATTTTTTGTTTTTTAAATAATTTTAAATTTGTCAACTTTTTATAAATTTAATCGATAACGGAATAATAAAAATGGAGATTCAACGCTTAAGATTGACGGAATTGAAGAGATAGGTGGAGTTAAGCCTGAAAAGAGAATAATGAAACAATGCTAAGCAAGTTAATGGAAAATTCTTAATCATCACACTTGCTTTGAACTTCGCTCTAAAATAATAGGAATAAAATGGAGGTGATTGTAATTGCTTTACAAATAAACAAATCATGAATTGACGAAAATATGGTTAATATCAAAATAGGAAATGAAATGGCGAGTTTACAAAAAGGAGCGATAAATTTCATTAAAATTCCTGATCAATGGCTTTAAATCAACAATTTGTTAATGAGTCAATAGCCTTATAAAGTTTGTACATGAGTTGGTACATGATATAGGTATCCGTTGAACGGGTAGTGTTAAGAATCTATAGTGAATAGATTAACATATATATCTGAGTGTTGTTTCAGCGTTAATGACCTACAATGTCTATGGAGCTTAACTAGTAAAAGAAAAATATATTTTCTATCTTAAAAGGCGTCTGGAATTGACGATACGCGTATTAACAGCTCACCATTACAATTTGAATAATGGGACTAGGATTAATTTTTACGATAGCGCACCCTCGAGAATAGAGAAAGAATCATCTATACACAATATACCAATAGAAAAGAAATATCGAGTGTCTTGTCAATTGATTCTTGTGTACATAATACAAAAAGGTGTATTAATACTTTAGTTGCGATAAATGGGAAAAATAAAAAAATTGATAAGTGGGATTCAAGGTGATCATATGGACCCTAGGGATGGGAAAGGAGTGGAGAAAAAGAGGAGAAGACTAATAAGAGCAGGAGATTCATATAACGTCTTACTCCTGATGTCTAGACAGTAAGTTATTTAATGAAGTGTGATTCTTTGTTGTGTTAGTGGAAATATCGCATTGGTGACTACAAGACTTACTACCTTCATTCTGGCTTGCACTATAAATATGAATGTAATTTTAAATATCAGTGGAAAATACACCTCTCAGGAGGTGCTAAATGTAGTTGTATCCCATCTTTGCAGAAAAGTATTGGTTATCCGACTTGGGGGAATTGCGCATGGCAAAGCATCTATGAGAGGTTTTCTAGCCACCTGGAAAAAATTAATTTTGCGAGTAACGAGGCTTTTGAGGTTAGGTTTACTCGTTCAACTTGTGTGTTACCAAGATTTATCCGCGTTTATGATGCAAATGTTTGCCGTTAATGTAAATTGCAATAATAGTTTCAATAATATTGCCTGGACTTCCTAAAAATTGTCCTTTATGATTTAGGCTAATGCTCCAAAGCGCGGTAGGAAGTTGCTGCAAAAGGCTTTTCTGATAAATAATTATATTATATCTCTTAGAGGAAAAACTTCCACCCAAGTAGTCTAGCCACAGATGGCTGTAAATGGTATCTAAGTCCTTGGCACAGAAGGAAGAAAGATAAAGCGTAACCTATTCTTGAGGAGGGTTTCGTGTCAAGATGCAGTTTCATTTTTTGAAATAGAGAACAAATACAAACACAAGCTCGGCTTTATCTACGCTTTGCTTAAAAGACAAAGGAAATAGAGATTGAATTTCGATTCGAGCAGGTTTTGAAGTGAGACAAATTGGGTAACCTGTCAAATACCAGCTTGCGAAATTTAAGGGAGCGTTATGATCTCAATAATAAATCATGAATTGAAAGAAATATGGTTACTATGTAAACCGAAAATGAATTAGCTAGCCCTCTCACGCCAATAATAGCGGCATGAGGACAGAGATAATTTTGTGTACGTTGGGCCAAGTTGAAAAAATCCACTTGAAAGGTGCAATTTGAGATTTTACCTCACTTAATTTACCACTTTTGAAATTAACTACTATCATAATTGAAGAAAAAGTCGGCACCAATAATAACAAATTTTACATGGGATAGGGGTAACTCAAATAAATTTAGCCTAAGACCAAGCGAAATAATTAAGTTTCTTTCTACCTAAGCCTTTTAGAGGCACCAGCAGCAATTTGTAAGAATTTCCCGATTTTTCTGAATTTCTGTCGGCGGCAGTCGTTGGTATAATGGAAATAACTGAGCACATATTGAATTGGTACTTCCTGGTTGTGATAGGATTGAAAATGGAAAGCTAGCGCTGGTTAGAACAGTAGCTGGCACATTAACTCTCACTGCTCCATCCTGACGTTATCCTAATGTTTATTGGTTCTTTTAGAACTAGGATTGGACTGATAAACTTGATGACAGAACTCTTTATGTTGCCACCAATGCAGTGCAGAGGTAGATAGCCCCTCTGCTGGTGTTTGAGACCTTCCTTGTGGGGTGAGCAAGCCATTTCAGGTTTCGTTAAACTATTCCTGGGGGCTGTTATATGTATATCATTGAGGAGGCCACTCTTGCTTGAAATTCGCCGCAGGTCCTATGTAATGTGCTCTCCTAAAAAAGGTTGACTTGTCTATAGTTGTCCTCAGTTTGATGGTCCTGAGTGCCTCTTTTGCTAGTTTGCAGAAAGGATCTTGGGGATAGGTTTACCACAGCTAGTTGGATGTGCAAGTACAGTGGTATCTTCTTGCTTAGGACGCAGGAAACATTGTCGAAAACATGCTATGGGAGTGCTCAGTGCTCGACTCAGTGATACGGACTTCTGTCGATCAGTGCATATACTCTCAGTTAAAATGTTGTTCAGCTTGTATGAATGAATTGTTGGGCTCATTCTAATATGGTACCTCTGTCATCAAATTACAGGATTTAATAGGCCCAGGTAGGAGCTCAACAAGTGGTTGCTCGGTCGATATATCAAATACTAAAAATTGGTAACGTATAACACTCGTGAGGAATTATAAGGAGTCAGTACCAATTCGACTGAGGCGTAAAGTAGACCCACTGCCTAAAGTCCTCGTCACACGTCGATCGCAATAGCAACGAGGACTCTCCAATACACGCCCCTATAACTACCAATCACGCACCCAGAAACCGGTAACCTATACCGCCAAATAAACTGGTAACATTCACCCGGTAGCAAGATATCTCCTCCCCCCCCCCCGTCGTAGAATCACAATGCCGGCAACTGGTTTCAAATATGGGTAGTTTAGATGTACTTACAGGTTCATCGGTAGGTTATTTTTGGGCCAACTTTGTTGGTTATTTTGCGTAGTGTATGAGATTTAAGGGTACAATGATGCAGGAGGACGCTGTTGATAGCTATGGAGATGTGGAAAAATGTCACTACAATGGGTCAAAATGTTTTTGTCGAGGTATGATCTAGTTTAAACAAGGCTGCAACAGGCCATTTTCCATTCGAGAAATACTAAAATGATTAGTCGGTTAAGATTAAGACCAAATACTTGAGCATATTTTCGTTTATTGAAGGTCCTTGATTATATGTTTTAACCAAAAATTTCGGCAGCAAATAAATAAATTTCCATCTTTAAATTATGTATATAAATAAATAGAGAGAACGAGATGATAGAGAGAGATAAAGAGAGAGATTGATAGTACTTTTGATGAGTTAGATGAATTTGTGTAGCTTATGTAACTGTAACTCCCTTTCCACATTCTCCTCCTTTGACCAGGTTATTTGCATCCAGCTGCTATATGTTAATTGAAACTTATCTCTTCAACACAGGTCGAGATTTAATATGTTTGTTAACAAGATTTTAATAACAATAATATATGTGACTATTTATAAATAATTAAACAATATCGACCAGATTTATGAATCTCAAGTTCCAATCAAGAAGCAATATATACTGGATTCTGGATGGAAGCTCCGTTTGAGCTTGAATAGTACGAGTAAATCTGGTGGTAAAAGATCGATACTCTAATCACTACGATGCACTGGTGAACATGTATTAATGAAAGAGTATAAGGTGTAAAGTATCCAAAGAGCTAACTATTAGTTTTTATCTTTTAAAACGAGGAACCTTAGTAAGAATTACTCAGATAAAGTGATCGGCGTGGGCTAGTGAAGTCAAGATATAAGATCGTGTTTCAGGTATCCATTCCTTCAAATGTTAGTCGATGTATATATCTAAAGATGGATTAATTACTATCTGTATTTTCCCTTACGATACATCAAAAAGGCAATGTTGATGACCTTGCATTTTGAATGGTTAATAAAAATGATCTGCCTCAACTGTTTTCTCCTGGGGGCGAGAAGATATGGTGATTAAGTAAGCAGTGTGGCCTGAAAGGTGAGTGTTAGATAGTGCCAGAGAGTGCCTCTCGCATTAATGGGGAAACACAAGATTGATATATATATATATATATATATATATATATATATATAAATATATATATATACATTGTCGTAGGTCATGTAGGCTTCACTGACCTTCGCTTGCCCTCCTCAGCCCAAGGAGAAATCCCTCTTAAGTACAAAGATATTCAAATGCGTTTTCTACCGTTGGCCAACTTAGAAAATAGATCAATGGCTTTTGATGTGGTTTTTTGATTTAAACAAGAGAAACAAAAGAAAATATTTATTTAATATAATACAAACAATGTTCAAAATTTAACAATAATTTATACACAATGGGAAAACTAATCGTTCAGCAGAAGGGGAATTATTTACAATGAGTGCTTCGGTGAGGCTTCATAGTCGGAAAGCGTCACATCTCCTCGACGGTGATAGAGAAAAATGTTATGGGCTTACGATTTTTCAAGAGGCGTGGGAGGGTGGGGCTCGAGTGGTTGTTCGATGGAGTATCCTCGCAGGGCAAGGAGCGAAGTGCGCTATTCCAGAAAGTGTCCTTACGTCCTTGACTGCCGTAGTTCTGAAGCTTTGTTTCTTTAGGGTATGAGAGAGTCGCTTGTGAAGTTGTGCTTTGTGTCCTTTGACTGGTTCTAATGAATCCTAATGATTACTGCTAGGATACTGCGTGAGCAATACCTGATTCATGGTTGAATACTAATTTGCTCGTTTCCGCGCTGGGAAATATATAGGACTTGGCAGGAAGCGATTTTGTTTGCCGTCGGAAATGGTTCCCACTCCGATTCAAGGCGCGCTGATTTGGGTTCCGGGCTCCAGTTTTATTCGTCTAACTTCGTTATCACCTCAGAATTTTCTCGAAGGACGCCGGTTGAAGGTCCGTTCGTCCGTGAGATACCCCCTTAGGCCTCTTTGACCGCGTTAATCTCTCTCTCTGATACACACAGATATATATATATATATATATATTATTATTATTAAAACGGGACTAGTTTCGATATGTAGTTTACCATATCATCTTCAGTTAGCGCCTGAAGATCATATGGTAAACTACATATCGAAACCGGTCCCGTTTTAATTACCGTTTTAATAATAATAATAAAATTTATCTTACAATAATAGTGTTTTTACATATATATATATATATATATATATATATATATATATATATATATATATCGTAGAGTCGAACGTCGATGCTAGGCGAGGATTGACTCTGTGCTGATACGGGAAGGGAGTACGCTACAAATGAGAGGGGGAGGGGGAGGATAGAGATCCCAGTACGCGGGTTAATTAATCTAAATTGAGTGCAGTTGGCCTAAATAATCAATTCTTAGATGTTCTGGGTTTTTGAGAAACTGATCGTAGAAAAATAACTTTACTATGTACAAAGAAAATATTATTAGCAAAAGTAAATAAATGACAATAAATAAGAAGAGACCTGGGGTAGCAAACCAGGGGGGCCGGGATACAATGACCCAACGTGGGACGAGGGACGAGAGACGAGAGAGGATGTACGCTGATTGCTTCCAGGGAAAAGGGGAGAGTATAATAATAGGGAGACTCACGAGGGAGTACTCCAGACGAGAACAAAGTCGATATCCGAGTGATACATGCCTGTCCGTATCTATCGTCTGTCGGCTGGGAACTCTGGCCTTAAGTACAAGCGTGTTCAGGTGACGCGTGCGTTCGTAGCTGGAAGCCGTTAAGAGGCGGAGAAGGGCATATGAGACTGTACGTGGCTACTAACCAAGCTTTTGCCGAGGTATTTATACGGCCTCAGCGGAAGCGGGTCGCCAGAGGCCCCCAAAAGGTGAACGGGGATTTAATAGAATTGGCGTCCAAGGGAGGAGGGGTATATTCTCGATGCGCATCACAGGCGGTAGTTTTAGCGCAGATCAGGTGATACGACAGGGAAGAAGAGGAACTCAACACAGATCACACGGCCGTGCAAAATTCTTTAGGCGGCTCCTTGGGTCTACTGGCTCAACCAATTTTAGTGAGAGTGCCGAGGTCATGCTACCGCGCCAAATTCTCGCTCGTGCCTTGGGGTTGTCTAGGCGTGCAGATGGATCTTTTTTATACGTTACGAGTAGATGTTGGGTTCTAGTGGAGGTGGGGGGTAAACTTCTCTCTCTGAAAAAAAAATATATATATATATATATATATATATATATATATATATATATATATATATATATATATATATATATATATATATATAAACTGTGTATCACGCCTTACTTTAGGTCAGATTTTTGGCTGATATTTTGAATATTAAACATTGTACAATCGTGAAACTTGATACACTGAAATATCCTAGGTTAATACGTACGCAGTTAACATTTCAATCGTATTGATAAGATACATAAAAAGTTATCGTGATGTATGTATATTGATGTGATTTTAACTGTGACACACTTTATTTCAGGTGTACGAAAATGCCAATTTAAGGTATATATTATCGTTATATTACCATTTTTTGTAATAATGAAACACGCTACCAAATAGTAGCAGCAAAAGATATGAAACAAACATAGTTAAATTGTTAGTGTTGCACTTTATTTGTTTACGTACCTTACTTCTATAGAAATGACATCAAACATTCTTTTGTCCAAAGAAGATGAGGGCCGACTAATCTGTGGAGATGTTATGGTACCAGCAACTGTTTTGATATTTTTCCACATGGCATCCATCGATGAAAACTGGATACCATCTTCATACTCTTTCCTCTTCAGGATCGTCCAGATCTGTTCGATAGGGTTTTGGTCAAGAGAACAGGGAGGCCAGGTCATAAGTGATTGGCCTGTGATTCCCAAAGTTTCGAGGTACGAAATTATAGCCTTGGCTGAATGCAAAGGAGCATTAGCATGCATAAAAATCAATCGCTGTCGACGTGAGTGTGGCAGATCATATAGCCATGTTGTAAAATGCTCCTCCATAAATACGGTGTAGTAGTTGCTAGTGAGTTTGACACCTTCTGGAGCTCGAAAAGGCCCCAAAAGTTTATTTCCTATGATTCCCGCCTAAAACATGAGACCACCACCTCCTTGTTGACGCCGAATGCGATGCGAGCAAGAGGCTTCAAGAGGTACGCAAACTTTGACCCATCAGTCGGGGCCATCCAGAGTAGCTCTGGCCTCATCCGTGAAGAGGACATCTTGGAAATTGTTCTTCATGTACTTTCAAGCCAAATCAATACGCTTTTCTTTGTGATTCTTGCTCAGGATGGGTCTAGCGATTCACTTAACACTTTTGGCCCTCTCTTTAACGATCGCACACCGGGGGCTTCTGGACAAAGGAGAAACTCCAGCACTTTCAAATATGGCAGCACTTGTGCTACCGATGTCTTTTCTTACTTTTATACCTATTTTTCGGATGTCACGCTGGGATACACTGCTTCTCGTACCTTTATCTTGCCTTGGTTTAATGGTGGGGTTTTCCACATACGCCTTCAATGTTCTTTTAACGCGACTAAGCTCTTGGGCTTATTTTTCCACAGATAAGCCTTCTGCGAGATCTGCAACAATCTACGTCTTTTCTATAGCTGTCAGACGTCGTTTCAGGGGAATTTTCGTACACCTACAATATAGTATAACACAGTTGACAGCACCTCAAAATATATAACTCAACATAACTTTGGATGTATCTTACCAATACGATAAAAATATTAACTGCGTAGGTACCTATCTAGGATATTTCAGTGGACCAAGATAACGCTTGTATAATTCTTAATATTCAAAATATCAGCCAAAATCTGACCTGCAATAAAGCGTGATACACAGTTATATCACTTTACGAGCGGTTTTCATTTATCTTCGGTTGAAATGTGTATCGGGCATATTTGGGATATGTTTTACAGTCAACCTCTCCCATTTCTTTGCACACTAAGGACCTCCGGTATTACCTCCTCTTAAATGTTGCCCATTGAACTTTGATTTCTGTCGCAAACTCAATTTGCTTCCTCAAAGATACTTTCCCTCCTACCACCCTTAAGATCTTATTCCTAAACCACACTCATTTGGGAATACTATTCAATTGTAAGGACTGACTCCCTCTTAAGACGATCTGCTCGGTGGTCTATGATTTTACTTGTTTCAGTTGCCACCAAGGCAAATATCGGAAGTAGCATCCACTCAATGAAGGCATGATTGCTTCTGATGAACAAAAACAAACTCATGAGCCAATGGAACGACGCTTACCGGATTGTCCAAAAACGCGGCCCTGTAGACTATGTGGTGGAGACTCCATCTGGTAGTCTGCTTTACCATGTAAACCTCTTCAAGAAGTACCAGTGGTGCGCCGGAATCCATCAGATAGTAGCTATAGATGAATAATGGGTCCTTGAAGGAGAGTACCCCCTGGACCCCCTGGACCCCCTGGGTGTGATGCAAAACCTCTGCATGAACAGGACGAGGATTACCCCTTAATCATACCCGACGTAATGGAATCTTATTCTAAGGAGTTAAAAATAAGTGGTCAATTGTCCATTTGTGAGAAAACCCAGCTCCAAGCTACCCTAGATCGATGCGATGACGTCATCTCCGACACCTTAGGCTGAGCTATCCAATTTGAAAACGATATCCAGCTAACTACGCAAGAAGCCGTTAGGTCTAGAATGTATCCGTAGCCCGTTGATTTAAGGAAAGATTTTAATAACAAAGTAGAGAAATTGTTAAGGTTGTAGATAATTAAGCCCTCCACAATAGTTATGGTAAAGAAGACGGATAATTCATATAGAATGTGCATTGATCTTAGAAAGTTGAACGTTTTCACTGTGTTTGACGCAGAGCCTATCACTTAAAGGTTAAGAAAACGGATAATTCATATAAAATGTGCATTGATCTTAGAAAGTTAAACGTTGTCACTGTGTTTGACGCAGAGCATATCACTTTTATAGACAAAAATATTTATCTGTTCTAAAATACGAAACATATTTCTGAATTAGATCTGTGTAAAGCGTATTACCAGGTCCCCATTAAGGAAGGAGTTAAAAGGTTCACATCAGTCGCAAATGAAAAGGATTCAATACCTAACTAATGAGGAGAGTTTCCTGAAGGCGTACGCAAAACGAAAACTATCATCTCGTGAAAGGACCTATGCGGTAATAAAACGCGAGGCACGTGCTATTATATGGAGAATTAAGAAATTCAGAACTTACCTATTAGGCAAGGAATTTGTAATTGAAACCAATCACAAACCACTGGCGTATCTTAAGAATATTAAAAATAACAACGGGAGACTAATGCGTTGGAGCCTAGGCTTTCAAGATTCTCAATTTAAAATATTGTATTTAAAAGGCTCAGAGAATTGTATGGTTGATAGCGTAAGTCAGAATCCTGTAGATTTGGCTCCCGATGAAGTTGAGCCTACTAGTTTCGTCTCTTATTGCCCAACATGGGAGCCCAAATCATACTTCATATCTATTATGAATATATAAAACATTATGACTCAAATTCCTCCTCAAATCATTATTCATATATTTTGAAAATATCCAATTGCTTCTTCGCTTCTTTTAGCTTAGCTAAAGATGAATGGCGAGTGTCTGCTTAGCCTGATATAAAGGTGATCTTATTTGTTCGATAGGTTTTAAAACAGTCCTGCTAACCCAATAAAATCTTTTGGGGGCGACTTGATATAATGTACGAACCTTCACATTTTCTACATGAATCTTAATTTTTATATATCTGATCAATAAATTACAAGTTTGTATAAGTCAATTTTGAATTTAATTCAAAATTCAGCCTTAGATTATTATCTTTTGAGTCCTGTGTTCTCCGTAAATTTAGATAACCTATTCAAAAGATAATACCAAGCGTTTATTAAAGTAAACATTACTCCTTATGAAAGCGGAAATCAGTGGAACAATATTTTACTTTGAACTGCGGTAAAATAAGTTATGGTACAACATCGAAAAAATTATACTAGGCCTCTAAATTAAAGCACTTGTTCTAGTAACCAGCTACCTATAGAAGATATTTGGTGCCATGCTTAAAGTCCCCCTTGCAACCACAATATCGGGATAGTGCATTAAACCTTTCAATGAACTTCTAACCTATTGCTCATATATTTAAAATCGTAAATATGAACGCTTTGAAGAGGGATATGAAAAAGTAGACAGGCTTTTGGAACAGAAAATTTTCCCTCTATACTTTGACACAGTTGCGAGGGAATATTAACCTACAATCCGCGATAGGTACACAAATCAGGCCATGAGCACGCATACTGTATATTTGATTGCCAAGTATACACGCTCATACGTACTTATTATAGTAATACCAATTATCAAATACACATTTATTCTATGTGTTCAGTTGTAGGGGTGCGAAGATGTATCAGAAATAAATTCCTTCCAAATCGATAATATAAATAGCACATTGAATTACCAACTCAGGGCGGACTCGCCGTAGCGTGATGGCTAGAGTGCTGGCATTTGGATTAAAAAACCCGAGATTGAAACTCCCAAAGTCTACAATTTTTACGAAGAAAATTCACGAAGAAAACGGAAATCAAGGAAAACGCTTTAAGGACCACTTAAGAAGACTCAAGATAAAATGGATCACCTCAAGAACGAAAAGCGGAAGAAAACGACTTCAAGGGCTAACTCATCTCAAACTCATGAAGAATCAAGAAGAAATCATCACGTCATCAAGAATCAAGAAGAAATCATCACGTCATCAAGAATTAGGAAGAAATCATCTCATCATCAAGAATTAAGAAGAACTCATCACGTGATCAAGAAAGAAGAAGGAATCATCACATCAAGATAAATGCAAGTCAATATAAAGATACTTCAAGAAAAGAAAGGATACGAAGATCAAAAACTAACCCAGCCAACTGAAAGAAGAAGGAATCTCAGCCAACAAGAATACCAAGAATCAGATAAATGGAGTCAATGTTTGGAGGGGCAACTTCAGTCACGAAGAAATAAATGGATTCGAATATAGAAATCTTAAGATGAATGAAATTGATAAAGAAGTGAAAAGAGCTTCCCTCCTCCCCCTCCTCATAACTGGTGACCCTCAAAAGGGCGAACAATCTTCTGATCTTCGTTACAACTGCACCTGCTCCCCTACTAGAGATTAAGAAAAGGTGCTGCTGGGAACTTCAGGAGATCCGGGAAGGAGATGCTATTACTCATTGATTAAGAGACAAGACTTCGTTCGTTCGTTCTCCTGAATCCACTCAATTAACTCCACTCATCCCGCAGACTCGTATGCCGGGGAGGGAGAGCTACTACTCTCCTCGATTAAGAAATCCAAGACTAGTCTCTCCCCAATCCTCAAATTCTCTCCGCGTTCTAGAAAAGGACCTGTGTAGGGGTGCGAAGATGTATCAAAGAAAAATTCCTTCCAAGTCGATAATATAAATAGCTCATTAAATTACCAACTTAGAACGGACTTAGCCTAGCGTGATGGCTAGAGTGCTGGCATTTGGATTCAAAGACCCGCGGTCGAAACTCCCAAATTTTACAATTTTTACGAAGAAAATTCTCGAAGAAAACGGAAGAAAACGACTTCAAGGGCTAACTATTCAAATCAACAAGAAATCATCACATCATCCAAAATCAAGGAGAAATCATCACGTGATCAAGAATTTGGAAGGAATCATCACATCAAATAAATGCAAGTTAATATTAAGATACATCAACAAGGATACGAAGATCAAGAACTAACCCAGCCAATAAGAAACCAAGAGTCAGATAAATGGAAGATAATGTTTCATGGGGCAACTTCAGTCGAGAAGAAATAAATAATACGAATCTAGAAAATCTCAAGATGAAGGATATTGATAAATAAATATAAATATGGACCCCCCACCCCCATACAGTTTTAGGGTAGTGGTCTTCCTAACTTCCATACAGCTTCATCAAATTTTCAACATGCGTGACTCAAGGCCCAATTCACGCTTCGTTACTCATTTGCTCTTTGCTCCGTCACTCGGCAAAATGGGAGAATGGGGAGGAATTGAGAAAAGGGAGGTTCCTATGTGAGGGAAAATCATTCATTGCTGACACCAAAGTAATGCTCTATAAAGAAGTTCTATTACCCTATATATGTTTCTCGTGAGAGAGATAGAGCCAAAGAAAATCAAAATGAATAAAGCCAAAGAGAAAAATAAAAAACTACAAAAAGCAAAGAAAGAACTGAAATTAAAGCATTAATAAAGCAATTTTACTCTACCTTTGTAAAGGTATTTGAGCATCTTAAAGGAATATCTAATAAATGTTCTCGAATTAGATAGAGCAACCCAAAGACACGCAGGTTTCCATGGCTTTGAATCCAAGATTGCTCACGCTTTGTTGTTAATATTGGTTGCTAAATAATACGAATAGAGACGCCAAAAATGTATACAAGAAGGAAGGAGATAACATGAAGAGAGGCAACAATAGATGCCCAACCGTTTGGAACAATGTTTCATTATTGTATACAAGCTCTAAACATTTTGTTGGAGCCTATAGGCATAGGACTTGATCATTAAAGCTCATATTTGCCTTTGTTGGAGGAACACAATTAGTAGTCATTCCTTTTGCTTCGAACTGAGGACAAGCAACATATTAACGGAGTTGGTGCCTCATTAATCTTCCGCCACTTTAAAATGCCAGTGTTTTTAGTACAATGGAAATACTACATGGAAATACCACCGAAGCCATCACTCGTGGACGAAAATGTTTTAATTTGAAATCTAAGTCCTTTAGCCAGTGTTAAATATTACGATTTATTTCTGATTATAAGCTATTATTTCTCCTCATTTGGTATGTAAGATATATTGTGCTAATTACAACTCATTACATATATTTTAGGTATATTTTCTTTCTCGCAACAGGAGGAATCAATTTCTTCATGTTGTTACACCGTTGTTAATTATCTATTGCATCATTATTACACCCAGATCAGAATTAGATATCTGTGGCTGGGCAAAGATTCTCTTGCCTAGAATTTGTGCTGATGGTTTCTTTTCGAACACTTTGCCGTTTTTCAAGTCATCTTTTTATGGTCTCCATGTGGATGATTAGTAGTATATTATTTTATGCTCCGGCATCGTCCCCTGCTTTACAATTAATCACTGGCTTAACATACAACCCGTACCAATTAAAGCAGACGTGGAAGGAGACATATCTCGCTTTAAATTTGTTTATTTCCTTTTTAAGTAGTTTATTATATCCCAATAGCACAGAGTGATCAATACACTTCCCGAAAACATGTCTTATAATGGGTTGAGGGAAAGGTTCTTGCAGTTTTATGAAATCTATTCATTACCATTAAATATTTAAAAAAAACTTCATTTTTAATTGATAACAATATGCAATTTAATCAATAATGTATTCTCCGTTGTTATTTACGACTTCCTCCCAACGTTCAACTAGTTTTTCGAAGCCTCTGCAATAAAAATCTCTGGAGTTTGACTGGAAGAATTCGTCTATCCAGGTTCTTAATTCCACATCAGTATTGAACGAAACGCCAAGCAAATTTTTAGAGAGCGATCGAAACAGATGGAAATCCGATGGAGCCAAGTCCGGTCGAATAGGGAGGATATGGCAGGATTTCCCAATTAAGAGTTTGGATGGGGTCTTTTGTCATATTGATAATGTTAGGCTGAGCATTGTGGTGTTGCAGAAGGACTTCATAACGTCGATGAGGTCGCTTTTCACGAATAGCTTTGGCGAGTCGATACATTTGTTGATCGTAGAGTTCTGTATTGACAATCTTGTTGTTCGTAAGGATCTCATAAAGAATGATGCCTTCACAATCTTACCGCACACACATCATCGTCTTTCATGAATGAAGTCCTTGCTTTAATCGCAGAAGTGTTTTTTTATTGGGGTTAATCCATTGTTTTCTAAGGTTCATGTTGACATAAACACACCACTTTTCGTTTCTAGTAATGATGCGGTGAAGAACTTTGTAGCCTTGTGACAAGCAAGCAAACCTGCGGCAATCGTGGAGCGTTGAAGTTTGTTTTTTTTGCTCAAAGCGTGCGGAACCCATGCACCGATTTTTTTAACTTTCCCCATCGAATGAAGGTGATTCACTACAGTTTTCTGATCACACTTCGATTGACGAGGCTTTTCATGAAGAAGGTCGTTCAATCGATCTTCATACAACTTAATGGAGCGACCAGAACGTTCTTCGTCATTAAGATTGAAATGACCGTTTTGAAAACGTGAAAACCACCATTGAGCTGTCCTTTCTGATAAAGCATTTTCTCCGTACACAGCACAAATATCACGACGAGCTTTGGCTGCGTTTGCATTGTTCCCGTCTCCTTTGAAAATGAATAACAACAGGTGTCGAAAATGTGCCTTTCTTTCAACTTGACATTCCATTTTGAGGGTACAGAACAAAAATTAAATTAACACAACTTTTAAATAAACCGCAATGACTTATTACTCAACTTCAAGACGTAGCCTGAGCAAAAGCCTTATAGTCTACGCTGTTAAGAGACATAGCCTAACCTTTGCAAATATTTCTCCCATTATTTATTATTGTTTCTTAATATGTGCACAAATCACGTAAACAAAACTTAAATCAACACAACATTAAAAAAACCCGCAAGAACTTATTCCTCAACCTAATAAAAAGGCCAAATATTTAGCGATAAATTAAACTAATTTTTTAATTACATTCAGATTAGCTTCATTAACTGTTTATAAGGCGTCGTTTATTTAAAAACAAGGTCTGCTTACCAAAAAGTCGCGTGCTCTCACTTATTCTGATTTATGACCTTACAACCTTAAAACTATGAATAATTCTCGGACTAATCTTGGAAGGTGCTTGGCAATTTTATTATCCGAAAGAAAATGTAAAACAACATAAGGATTTCAAATTTCGTTAGAATCGAACGAATAGTTGTGATGTTATTGCTAAAACAAAATAATTTCTGGACCAACCTTGGGATGAATTTTACAATTATAAGTATTTCAAATTTCGTTAGAATCGGCAGAAGTTATGATGTTCTGGTCAAAACAAAATAATTTGGGGGCTAACCTTGGGAGGACTTTGGCAATTAAACCATTGGAAAGAGAATGCCAAACAACATTAGGGTTTTAAATTTCGTTAGAATCGGCCAAATAGTTACAATGTTATTAAAAGAAAAGCACAACGGGGACCTCACGCGACTAAAAACAGGACGATTCGGGGTAATTATCTGAAAATATGTGATGATACAGCCTCATAGAGTGCAGATTTTCTACCTTAGAAATCACCTGTCAAAAACAAGATTCAAATCCAGGACCAAACAGTGCCCACTAACATCATAACATCGATAAAACATACCGAATACAGAGGTGAATCACACGCTGAAAAAGAATATTTAAATATACTTAAAAATCTCAATGACATTTATATATTTTTTGATGAAGACATTAAACGTACGAAACCTGTTTTCACCGGCATTTACAATTTCTTTAATAACGTTCAGACGGCCAATATAGGTAATGATAAGAAAATAACTTACTTCGTATAAAGTTAAGTCTAATAATTGCTACGGGCCTATAAATCTGCATTGAGTTATATGAAATGTGATTTTGATAAGTTTCTTGGCTTTCATATCTTCCAACAATGAATTCATTTCCCGGTGAGAAACCATAAATCACGATTTGTAACTAAGTTTTCATGATTTTCAGATGAGGAATAAGTCAAAAACATGGAGAATATGAAAACTCCGCTAAAAGAGTAATGTGTTTTGTTAATTATTAGAGAGATTAAGTACCTTAGAATTCGACACTGAGAAAGAAAGTAGCAAATCACTTGATATAAAATTATTTCAAACACTCTGAATAAATACAAAATAAATATTATAAGAGGTCTAATCAGTCAGACCTTCTAACAGATCTTCAAAGAATACCAAATGTATCTAGAGAGCGATCTAACCATCTCTTTTGTTTCATTAATATGTCACTATAAATTGAGGCATCTAAAATATTAGCTCTCCTGCGTCTAGATCTGGGAGGGGTGAGGCTTTCTATACAGTTAGATAGAAATTCTCAATGGGAAAAGAGGGCTCTCAAGCCCTTTAAAGTGACATATGAAAATTATCCACCAAACAAAATTTATTTTCCTAAAAGAAATCAGAGATAGACTGAAATAGATATCGTGATATTAGCAGGGGGTTTGTGTGCAACAGAGATGCTTCCACGCATCCATAAAAAAGTTAGGAATTTGCACCGATAATGAAAACGATTTGTGTGTTCTCACGTGACGCAGAATGAGAGTCGCGCCGCCTCACCCATGCGGGATGCCAAATTTTATTTTTTTAATCAAATCCACAGGGTTAACCATAACCATGGGCACGAGTGCCACATATCACAAATTCGGCTTCAATATTCCAACATTAACACGTTTACTACTAAGGTGATTTTTCGCGCTTCAACGCCACTACACCCCACTCCCGTCTTTACACCCTATTAAACAGAAGGCCCTCCCCCCGTAATTTCTTCTATACCAAATTAGCTCTTTATACCGATGAGGAGCTATGTGTTGTATAATCACACCCATCATGTTTCATTCCTAGCCCCTTCACAAACTCCATCCATACACCTCTATTATACACAATATTATCGAATTCATATACACTCATCTGGTTTTCTCCCAAAGCTTCATTCACATAATCAACCCATCCTTTACGCTTCCACCCCTTCTCACACCATGTCTGTCACTCACTTTCGCATATTCTCTTCATAAGTCTCTCCCAATCCACCCCTTCTTACTTCCAAACCCACACCACTTCAGAGCAATTTCACTTTCAACCTCATTTTCACCCTTCTTTACACCATAAAAACGTCTTGCCCGGTCGTTTCTCACTCTTTCTGCCCTTTTTCAAACCAAGCATTCTTCTCAACTGCTCCTCTTGCACTGCACTCACTTGAGATCTTTCCTTCTCACGCACTCGTTCCTGGCGCACTAAACACTCGAACCCTTGCCATTCATAAAGGTTCTAATACACTTAGAGATGGTGCCATTTAAAAGGTAATGGGCGTAACCTGCTCTATCTCTACCACTCTTACTTACATGCATCCAAGACACATAAACCGCTCTTGTACAACGGTTATACCACGCCCACCCCGATTCTTACTCTAACATCTATTACCTTCCTCTTTGTTGATTTATCTTTAGACCAATCCTCTCCTACGCCCTCTCAAATGCTTCCATTAACATTTCCAAATCCCTCTCATTTTCACTCACCAACACCAGTCCATCAATATATACCAAAATATAATCCATCCATCCTCACCCTTCATGAATCACACGTCTCTTTATCTACTTTCCATACATTCTTTCTTAGTGCTTCATCAATAAAGATATTAATCAGATATGACGACATCACATGAGCTTGGCTTACACCCCGCGTATGTCAAATCACTCACATTGGCTATCTTTCACCCTAACGCATGTCTTACTTCCAACATAACCCCTCATCACACTATCAAAAATAGTTCACCACTTGCTCCATACCTTCATAGCACTTGTCATATCTTTTATCTCTGTTTTTATTCAACTAGGTGTCTCTCATCTCTTGTTTTTTAGCTTGGTCTCTCTTATGTGTTGTTTTTTCAGCTAGGTGTCTTTTATGAAATTTTTGTTTACTAGGTGTCAGTTATCTTTTGATCACTTGGAATCACTTATTTGTTGTTTTTCCAGCTAGATGTATCTTATCACTTGTTTATTTTAGCTAAGTAACTCTTATATCTCGCTTTTCAGCTGTCTCTTTATATTCGTTTTTGAGTTAGTGTTACTTATCCCGTTTTATTTCAGGAGTGTGTGTCTCATCTTTTGTATTTAAGCTTGGTGTCTTTTATCTCTTTTGCTTTTGTCTAAGCACCTCCTCTCAATTATTTTGTAAGCTATGTCTCTTATCTCTTTTTTAAGCTAGGATTCTCTTATGTTTTGTTTATTTTACTAGGTATTGCTTATCTTTGGTTTTTGCAGCTTGGAGTCTCTTATTTGTTGTTTTTTCAGAGGTATCTTTTTTCTCTTTTTTCAGCGAGATGTCGCTTATCCATCTTTTTCTTCAGCTAGGTGGCTCTTATCTCTTGTTCTTTCACTCCTGCTCATCCCCTATCAAATCCTCAGTTATTCATCCTATACATCTAGTTAGAACTTTTAAATGCACATTAATTACATCACAGGGCAGGCTTATCCTACTGCAGCTTTTACATTCACGTCTCTACTACGTACACTTATACATCGGCACCTTTACTGCATTCTTCCACTACTCAGGTATTCTTCCCCTTTCAATTGCTTCACAACAAATCCACCAGATCCATCCCATAATATAATCAACACCATCTTTTAGCATCTCAGCTTCTATATCACATATTCCTGCAGAGTTCCGATTTTCGTCCTCTTTCAGCACTAAAAACCTCTTGCATGAACACCTCGAATAATCAATACAATACCCGATTTACTTAAACGAAGCCACTCTTATTTGCATTTGCATTATCTTTTATAGCCATATCATACAACTATTATTGTATTATTGCAATATAATTTTGATCTCCATAATGAAGACATGTGCCCTATCATTTTTTATCCTTGAGGTGCACACAGCTCATCTTTTTGTGGTTTCTCACATTTCCCATTTCTTCGAGAATAAATTCGTATTCCCATCTTGGTTCATTTGTTGTATAAAGGTTTGATTTGATGCTTTTCTATTTTTTGTAATCACTTGTTTCACTTTCATTGTCATCTCCTCTGCAGTTAACCACATCACTCTTTCATTATTATTATCTAAAATATTGGTTATTTGAATGTAAGCCTTCTCTTTGCTTTCTATAAATCTATGTTTTAGTAACTGTAGTTCGTAAAATAGGTTTCAATATTGTCATAAAGGTACTAGTTGTTTAATCGTATTTTTTCTATATTGTATTAAATAATCTTGTCAAAACAAAATTTGAATCTTCAGTCTTTTTGCTGGTATCACTGCGGAATATTTTTACTCTCGATTCTATGTTTGGCGAAGAGTGATTATAAAATCGCATAGCTTTCCTGGGGATCTTTATACTTATGTTTACTTAATGGTGAGAAATATTGGAAGCAAAATACAACCATTGTGTTGTTAGCAACCCATTATCGAAGGCGTATAAATATGATGTTGCTCGAGAGTGAAATAGTCAACACCAAAAGAAGAGCCAACATTTTGTCTAATAATATCCTAAAAGCGTTTAATGACTTAGGCCAGGCGAAAGATTTATTGGGTCCAAAATGACCTACGTTAGCCTGTCTATCCATTTAGTATTCCCATCAAGTTCTATCAACAATTTGTTTCCATCTTGGTATATTATCGAATGTCAACGTCCATATTGGGGTCAGTATGTTGCCAATGTGTGGAAAAAACACCTATTTCTATACAATTTGCATATATTTCTATCTTATATTTCATTTCACATTGACAATGCACTAAAATATATATATTTGACCTTATTTTCTTTTCATGGCATTCTTGCAAAGCAGAAACGTGCGAATATTATTAGAGAGCTAAGTATATATTCATAGTTAATTTGAATGTTGTTTTGGACCGTTTAGGTCATATTGTTCTTTACTTGTGGCAAATAACCTATAGAAGACAATAAAATTAGAGTTTCATATTTAACATTGCACGTTTACGAAACTCTGCAGTGAAAACGATTCAAAACCTGTAATCAAGAACCTACTTGGTTTGTACCCTGAAGAATTGACCGTTCGCAAAATTCCCAGGAGGTTTGGAAGTTTAACAAATGTGATTTTTACCACTTCGATGGAGATGGATAAGGAATTCTTGATAGTGACTGAAATTTAAGATTGATGATGGTTAAAAGTAAAATATCAAGGAAACTTTAACACAATTATCCCCTTGGAGACCAAGTCAAGAATATTGGAAAAGTGTATATATAAAAAAGTGAGTTGATCCCTAATGATATATTTCCGAAGAAAAAAGATTAGTGTTCAACAATTTAAAAGCTTGCTCATCAGGAATGATGTAAATCACTTTTCCTTAAGGTCAGTTTAATAATTTACAAGTGGAGTGACGGAGATTTTTTATTTATAAATATATTTTGGTCCATTATTTTCACTACAGACACCAAACCCCAAAATACGACATTAATTTTTGTTATCACAAATAATATTAAGGAAGACTAAATATCTTCCTACGAACTCCAATGTTCTATTAGTGGAAGAACAAAGGAGTTTGTGAAAAAGAGTGTATGTTATTTTGTACAAAAATACATATGTATATATCTGTAAAATTTACATTCTAAATTCTAGAGGAGGTGAAAAAGGAGAAAGGTCAATGTAAAATCTTTGTAGTTGTCACCAAATAAATTAAGAAATATTAAAAAAATTCTCGACTGTTTTACTCTGGTAAACTCATTTTGCGCAAGAAAACATTAATTGCATTTAGAACTGTAAATAATTTACTTTTATATACACTTGTGCTCTCCAGAGGTGTGTCACTATTGGTACAAACGCGTAGCGTAAATATAAAGTTAAAAATAGACAAATTATTTGTTCTTTTAAAGCTATAGTTGGCTTTAAATTTAAAATGAATCAAAATTGAATTGTAATAATTTTAGCTCAAATTTTCAAAAGGTTACTTGCCTTAAAATCAAAATTTTATAATCCAGTTTGTTTGAGGAAATTAGTATTGGCATGAATTCAGATCACAAACTTGCTTTGTTACACCCTTTGAGTGTTGATTGTAAACGAAAAGTGTGTAAAGTAAAAGGAAAATAGTTTCACTTGCGAATAAAACACAACAGTAGCCTATTAAAAACCTAATATATAACTTTTACAAATGGTAATTTTAAAATGTTCTATTTCAAAAATAAACCTGCATCAAAGAAATTAGGCTTCATATCTTTACTTCCGAGAAATTCTCATTGATATTAGCTATAAATTCTCTGGACAAGAACTAGCTGATATAAAAAGTGATCTTTGATTAAATAAAAAAATATTAATAGAAATTTAATGAACAAATTTTGATTTCCATTAAAGAACCAAATCTTTTAGAAAAACGAATGATAGTTCATTTTGATCAATTTTTCACTATCCTCCTTTGAAGTTAGAATTTTCTTAAGAATCGAAGGGGCAAAAAAGAAACTAATGAATACATTAAGATATTAGTTTTCATCTGTAATAGATCCCAATACAGTTAAAACATCACAGATACAAAAATCAACACTGAAATAAGGGAAGCAATATTTTTATATACTCGTTTCCTAAATTTAAAATTAAATTGAGAGTATTACATAAGGCTTTAAGGCTATATGAGGTAGATTTATATATTTTACCACCTATTTCACCAGTGCTAACGTAACATAGGACTAGAGAGATTCTTCGTTGCTGTGCGGAACTGATTTAATAATGTTTTTGTCCCATGCTGGGAGTTCTAACATAAACTTCTCTTTTAAACCCCTTTCTTTACCAAACTATTTAAAAATACTTTCTAAGGTGGTAATCCGGTTAGCTTTCACATTTAATTAGAACTGAACAACTCGTTAAACCAGGAAAATAAATAAATCCCTAGTGATGTTTAGCAACTCTTACCTCCAAATCGGCTCGTTTGATGGCTATGAAATTTGAGACCAACGGCCCAACAATACCCGCGACTCGATATCTTCCATACATTTTCCCTTCCTCTACGTTTACCACTTTATTTAATGGTCACTCCTTACAAACTTTCTGCACAAGAGGGATTCGTTAGTTTTCGATTTATATTTTAAAGAAAAATGTGTCAGCACCTTGTGTTATAAGTGCGCTCGAGATCTGTTGCACAATTATGGATGTGAGAGAAATTAAGAGAACCCCAATATTATTCTTCTAAATAGAAAAAAAAGAGCTAAATTACAAGCCAGTATATTCCAAAATATTCTTATAATATTTGTTAACACAAACTTAAACTGCTCACCCACATTCTTTTGGTGAATAAGATAAAAGATAAAATATACTAAAACATAAGAAAATCCGTCACCTGAAAGGAATAAATACCACCATGAAAGTGAGAAGTAATCTCTTTAGAAATTTTCAATTCATTTATAAAAGGTGTGCAACTCTTTTATACCCCCTCTGAGGTGAATGATGTGAGAGTTCTGCAAGGAAATTTACAATTGAGTCAATCAGAAAGAGGCAAACAATGAGGAGAGAAAAAAAAGGAAAAAGCAAAAAAATAAAAGGAATAGGACAGCTTGGGCTAACAAACTTAATTCTTGATGTTGGGGCCAGGAGGGTAGGAAGAATACTCTTTAAGTTTACAAAATCACATAAGTACTTTTACTCGAAATTAAGCATTTTAAGGCCTCTTTAGGAGTACTGTAGAGCTGGATAACAAAGAATTGAAAATAGCAGTACTAAAGACGGACACAAATTGTCAGAGATAAACTAACACTTTTCGGACAAAAATTATTATTATTTTTATTATCAAACCTAAATATATTTTTTACTTTCACCCACCATCTGCAATCGCCTTTTACATTCCAGTCGAGACCAACAATTTAACGTTGGTCCGAAACACGACTACCTACAGCGTGTGGCAACAACGCAGAAATTCAACATAACTGCGACGAAATCGGTGATTAAACACTCCCGAAAAGTCGTAACTTTGCTGAAAATGGAAGCGGTGCTTCAAATTGGCTAGGCCGTAGTTCAGTATTTTTAACTAACTAGAAAACAACCTAAGGCACTTTCATCACAATGTTTGTGAGAAAAGAGTTGTAAAGAAAATCGGGAGAGGAGTATAAAAATAAAAAGGTTTTCAAGTTAAATAATCAGAATAGAGAGAAAAGAAGGAGTAAAACGGAAATTTTCACATGCATCCTACCATTCAAATTAGCGACAAATGTTAATGGAATATTTGGTGACGGAAAATCAAAAAGGATGTCACTTGGTTATGCTCTTGCGAAACCTGCACCCATTTGTGTTGGCACTATGCAAATAAACTAAACAAACTTCGAAACCAAAGAAAATTAACTATAATTCTCTAGAAAGCTAATTTAAGAACTAAAAGTCTCAGAAAAACTATGTAACCAGGAACTTAGAAGAAACTACCTAGTTATAGACGATCCTTGATGTCTCTGCCATCGGAAGGATGGATTATTAACATCGAAAAATTTATTTTTGCAGCATAACAACTATTAAAATGTCCAACGCATGAGTGAAGTTGCTGTAAATTGAAGAATTATTCAACAGCAAACCACTACACTGCCAAGGATATCATGATATTATAAACTAGTAGAAAACTCACCTTTCTTTCAAAATGTTACTAATAAAAATCTTGCAGTGGAGGGGAATCAACAATACAATGAAATATTCCTTTGCTTCTGAGGCACGAGAAATAAGAAATGAAAAACCTTTTAAGGAACAGAAAAAATGATGTCTATAACCATTGGCAGTTAATGTTTAATAAAATCCCCCATGATGGCATTTTCTCCTCATCACACATTTACGAAGCGAAAAATAGGACCAGCACACATAACTACTTTAAAGAGGTAAAATTATATATATATCGTCATTTTTTACCATATGGATCTTTTACTTTAGCATATTATATATATATATATATATATATATATATATATATATATATATATATCTATATATATATATATATATATATATATATATATATATATATATATATATATATTCAGTAGTGTGCAAATTAGTCCGGACAGTATCTCATTTTATCTAGCAACTATTTTGTTGTGCCCTAGCCACACTAATCCCACCAGTGCTACACCAGAGCTTTCCGTGGATGATTATTGCTGAGAGAGTGCTCGGTGGTGAACTTGGTTCTACTGGAATATTCACCGTCCAATCATCATTAGATTATAAATCTATTATGGATATCATCCCCAAGAAGCAAGCAAGTATTATAGCTCTTAGAAACATGTTCGTTTTAGCATTAGGTGTATTTCTGCGGAAATAAAGGTAGTAAAGCCAACTGATGGCGACATTGTGAAATGAGCTGAAGACACTGGTGAACATTTAACACTGCGACAAAGAAAATGTGAAAGAAAATGCAATACAACACTTCAGAATGTCAAAGTTCGCATTAGAAATAGTGTGAAAGATAAAAAAAAACAGTAAAACCTCCAGAGAGAATTGTCCTTAGCTGGCGTTAATGTTTCTTCTTCAACCGTCCGGCGAAGGCTCATTGAAGTTGGCAGATTTGCTAGAAAACCGGTACGTCAACACTTATTGACTTCTGTTATGGAGACAAAACGTCTTCGCTGGGCACGCAAGTATGATGGATAGAAGGCAGCGGACTGGAAGAAAGTTATGTTTTCAGACGAATTGCATTTTGACGTACATGGGCATAGGTTAGTGTTAGTAAGACGAAGCAAGGACACATTCAACAGGCGCCAAAACACACAAGGAAGACGTTTTGTGGTTGCTTTAGCACTAAAGGCATAGGGCGGCTTGTTACTATTGTGTGAATGATGAACAGCGTTAAATGCAAGGCATTCCAGAAGACTCACTTGCTTCCCGCGATACAGAAAGACTTTCCTGATGGAGGCGATATTTTTCAGCAGGATCTGGCTCTGTGCCATACATTCCAAATAATGCGCACATTCTTCAAAAAAAGTGGACTTACCGTTATAGGAATTCTCCTGTCCTAAACCACATCGAGAATCTATGCGCTATAATTAAACATAGAATCGAGAAAACCGACTCTTCGGCCATGTAGAAGATTTGTGTTGTTATCAATGCTTGGTTCCATAACTAAAAACTGGCATAAATGTTTTCAAATTTGGTTTAATCTATGCTAGAGCGAGTAAAGGAGGTTCTAAAAGCAAAGGGCGGTCATATTGCATATTGAATGTACCTTTTTTCTTTTCATAGACGTATTTTTTTCAAATATAAACAACAATTATCAAATAATTGTATTATTTCACCACTGTCCTAACTAATATGCACACTACTGTATATATATATATATATATATATATATATATATATATATATATATATATATATAATATATATATATATATATATATATATGAATAGATAGATAAAAATTTGGAACTTAGTATATATTTGAGATCTCCTTAAATAACGCCCAATATCTTCCTCCTTTTATGAGACAGCGTCCCATAGTTTGAAACCTAATTTCTTTGTGAATCACTTGCGGGTCCATGAGTTCCCCACATCCCCCTATCAAGCCAAATGGGTAGCATTCCTTTTAGGGTACTCTGCTTTTCTCTCTCATTGACCAATCTTTATCCAAAACTTTCTTCGCTAATGCCCGCATCTGATTACCTCCCTATGTCTGAGTTTCTTACATCATTCTTCAGCCTTTGCTTGCCTTAGGTGGCGTTTCCTTTACAAAGAATTAAGACCCCACATCTCGCTCTATGGGCATCCCGACGGTTGTGTAAAGCAGCAAGGCAAATGCTTATCTTGGCCAATGAATATTGAAAGATCCGAGACGTTCGGCTTTAATCCCCGATAAAATGAACGCCTCTCGTTGCTTCTCTCCCTGAATGCAGCCGATACCTCCCGTTGATCAATATCCCGCTACTTTTTATTGCAGTGGCATAATTTTCTCCACTGCAAAGCTACCATCTATCATGATAAATCCAAGACAAAAGAGGCAGGCCCGTCAAACCTTTCCCTTGACTCACCTCAAACCGGGATAGACGGCAGTTGACAGTGTGTTCTGGCTCCGGCACTAAGGGTTAAATGACTGGAGGGAATAATCTTTGATATATTGCCTCTTGACTCTTTTTCAATTTGGGGGGAAATTGAGTGAATTCTGTTTCATTCGTTTACATATGATACTCGTACATTGTGTCATTCTGCTCAGCATAAAAATATATTAATAGTCGAAAGATAATTCATCAAAATCAATGTATTTATGTAATAAAAAATGCAAACCTTAATAAGGCCAATTTTGAGCTATATAACTTTTAAAGGATCTTAAAAACCTGTATTGTAAAGGAAAAATGAAGTGAAAATCACAGGTTCCCAAGAAAAGGCCCTTTTGGTAATTACGTATCAGTTTGGCAATACTCTTGTGAACTTGTGAATGTGCCAACTCATGCTATTAAACTATTAGTTGGTGTAGGACACAAAATAATTAAATACTTATAAAGAATTATTTTTGCAAAGAATAACGTCCAACAACTTATAACAAGTAGCTTAATTTAATGAATCATTATGACGCTCTTTTGTGTTGATTCTCGTGAGGAGAAGAAAAATGAAATCTTTTTATTTATCAATATACATGACATTTAATGAATTAAGTCGGCAATTATGAATTAAAAGATATAAATTATGTGGATAAACTCTCAAAATGCTACGAAAGAACTTTGCCATTGGAAAAAACAATAAATATGCAATTTTGGGAGGCCTACAAAGCCTCAGGATGACTGAAGAATCTACTCTTAATGTTTGGATATGTATCGATCTTTTCACAAACTATGGCTATCAGGTCCTGGTAGTTAAAATCATCTCTACATAGTTACAGGGATCAAGCAAGGACTACTAAGTCTGTTCAATGGCCCGTCCAATTCTATACTAATATGCTAGTAGTCCTCCTTTGGACATTGTTGCTACGATGCTTACTCACGCGACATTAAATCCACAACAGGGCACCGTATTTAAACAATATCATTATTCGTAAAATAACTCAATTTTGTTTTTAAAGCTTTTCACACAACTAGCATTTGCTACCTCCGCGGGGAGTGCGATCCATTTATCAATGATTTTAAAGGTATAATTCTTTTAGCTATGTTCGTTTGAAACCTTTGTCCTTTCAATTTAAAACAGTTGTTATGTGTGATACCATAGTGTTACTTTAAAAAATTCATAATTTAGGGTTTCAAATTTATTTAAAATTTTAAATACTTCGATAATCTCACCTCGCAATCGCGTAGTTTCGAGAGTCGGTACTTTTAGTATATTTAATCTTTTGATATACGACTTATTTCTACTCGAGGGAATTAGTTTAGTTTGCCGTCTTTGAATTTGGACACTTCGGATTTGGAGACATGGCTATTCTAGGAAAAAGGAAATGATGCTTCTAATTACAAGTCCGATTGCACATATATGCAAATATGCAAGTATACACGCATACAGTCTTGTATATTAATTAATATGAATATACACATATGTACGCACCACCACCCGTATGTATTTAGATGTACATGTGCACACACATACTAATAGGTAAATACAAGCCCAGTGACGTACAAATATACATAAACGCTTAAAAACACGCACATTAAATATACATTGACATATATGAATATACATTTAACTTTACACAGATATATAAATACGTTTAAATAGATATAATTATAAGATAAGTTCAGCAATGTCATTTCTATTATCTTGTTATTGTATATATTTTCCACTATAGCTTTTTTATTTTAAATTGTTATGCATTTTAAGAATTAATTACAGGATAAAAATAGTTAATTTATTATCACTTAGATTATTTAGTTATTAATTTATATATTTGCACTCGCAATATTCACAGGTAAATATATTTTGGATCAGCAGTTAGTTAGGCCGGGGATTAGAAAGGGCCATGAGTTGGGGACAATGAATTCATTCAACCACGAGGACTTACTTGGCCAAGCTCAACAATGAAAACAAATCACGAACCTGGGAACACAATAACTAGGCTGAGAAATTATAAGAAAAGGAGATACGGCTTAAAAGAAATGAAAAAAAGTAGTTAAAAATCCAACTCCTAACCCAGGCAGCAAAGGAATGGGAGAAAATAACATCATAAACTTATAACGGCTTTGCTACGTGGGAGGGGGAGATATATGAAAAGCATCCACCAGCCACATTTTAGTTGTCTCATTTCCGACAAGGGTCATTTTAGAGTCTTCTCATTCGTTAAAGAATTTAATTCAATTCTTTCCATACTCCTTAGGAGCACAACGCGACTTAAATGTTGATCACACGACTTCATGCTTGAAACCGAACGCGTCGTAAACATGTAAGTGTTCCACATTTTATTTATAATTGCTTCCAAACGCATTAGTTTACTGAGACTTACTCTATAACCTATAAATTGCTAATGAAAACCAATGTAAAAGTGAAAATATTATTTTTATTATGATCAACGGCTTTGTTTGAGGTAGGAACGGAACTAAAGAAATTACAGAAGAATTTTCGTTGGTTTTATTGGTATAATAGGAAAATTATCGATCTTAATTTTTTGTAGTAGTCGTAAGGAAAAAAAAGGGTGTAAAAGATTGCCCAATAATATTCAATTACATGGTAGTATCTAACTAGTGTTTTAAATACTTAGGTTTAATGCAACGAGTTTATTACAAAAGGGATGTGAGAGGAGACAGAGAGAGGAAGAGAAATTGTGCGACATGTACTGAAATATGTAATATACAGTCATGGCCACAAGTTTTTAGACTACTATATTTGTTCATATATGGAACTTAATAGAACTAATCAAAGGTTGAATTTTGCTTTAGTATGTTTGCATCATGATTGGAATGTGAAATATACAAAGATCTAGAGCCCAAACTGATTTTATTAATAATTACCGTCATTAGTTGCGCGCAATCAATATGATATCTTGACTAATATTGGTCTATTTATTTTTAATAAACACCCGCAACTGCTCACAATTGGATTACTGTTGTTTATCAATCACCATTTTCATTATTGCCAACATACTCTCTATACGCTTCAAATCTTGCAAATTCCAGGGCCTAGATTGCAAAATTATTTTTTATTTTCAGTTTGGAACTTAGTTATTTCTTTTGCTTTGTGACAAGATGTACGATCATCCGTACAATTATATAAATCATTTCCAAATTAGTCCTTAGCTGTTGAAAAAATTTGCTTCACCTTCGGCACGACACTGAACTCGTGAAAGCGCTTACCTATTTATCTTCTAACGAGAGATCTTTCAGAATGCTTCCTGGCACCTGTCCCCGAAGATAACTAGTCCCTGATGCACTTAGGCTCCAAGCGATTGTTATACTAGCCTTTATGTGAATTTCATTATTCGGTCAGGGATCTACCTGGATGAAGGCGGGTTGGCAAACCAATACTGGTAATACTACTATACATAACCCAATTTTTGTTTCTTCTATAAATTTTACTAAAATTATTAACTGTTTTATATGAGAAAGGAGATAGGAAAAAATTTGGTAATTTTTGCAAATGTAACTCTGACCAGTCATGAATGATACATTGCCACAAATGGGAAACTTTATTCTACCTATCTCCTTTAAACGACTTTGAAGAGAAAAATTAATTGAAAACGATGAAGTTTTCCAAACAGATGTTTAATAGTTCCACTTGGATTTTCTTCCACTGTAATTTTTAAAAGAACTTAAACAAATTACACTGGTCATCCTTAACGAGGTTCATCGTTGAGATAACATATTCCAAGCAATAAAAGGCCGTAATATTTATGCGATAACCTAATGCCAAGCAGTCAAGTAAAGTGGCAGGGAAGAGAGAGAATAGACTCTATGTGGAAAACTGTGAGTTTTTGAGCTCGTTAAGATGTAAATATGCAGCGCGATGACCAGAAGATAGAAAAGAGGTGACAGGACGCAATTGCAAAAATAATTCGATGAACAGATAGGTAGCGATGGGTCCTGTGTAACCAGTGAAATGCTGACAAGTGCAAAGTTATCTTTAGCCAAGATTCGTATTACTCGAGCAATGGTGTTCCGGCACCACTTGTTGCGGGGGCTCGATAGGGAGGGGGGAGCCAGAGACAAGTGTATACGAGGGCAAACAAAGGAGGCTTTTCATTGTTTCCTCGACTTACTGAGTTAAATGGCAAGAGTAATGGAGTGAGTTCAGAATGCACCTACACGATTGTTTGGTTCCGTTTCTACGTGGTAGTCATTGTCTGTATTGGCTTGAGTAGAAAAATGACTCTGGATGCTGATACGATGCCATTCAGGTCTAAGTAGGAAACACGTTGCTGTAGACGACGAAATAACTAATGTTTGAGGTGTCCTTGCAAGTTATGAGGATTCGAGACCTTCGATAGCTCTGGAAATTGGGGCTGACACAATATTAGTAAAGCGCGCAGAATTGTAAATGCGATCAAGGAAGTTAGAGAATGCTCAGGGTTGAAAGAAATGTAAATGTTTTCGAGAGGGTATGCAAGTATTATAGTGAGGCAGTATGGGACTGCCTAAGCAACACAATAAAAAAGTCGTGACAGCGCAGCCATATAAGTTGTAAATAAAAAATATTAAAATATTAAAAACATTTAACGCAGTACAAACAAGGAGAAAGGAAACTCGTCAGTTCAGGTTAAAAACCGAAACGACACATAAATATGAATCTACACTGAAGCCTTTATTTGGATCACTAAGGAAAGCATTAGTGCAAAGAAAATAGTTAATCGTATGTACAAACATCCTTTTAAGACTGAATAATACGAGATGAGATATTATTTATGAAATCTAATGAAATATTTATTATAAAGGGTCTTCCATTAAGACTGATCGAAGTTAGCAGTAAATAAAAGAGTGTTATTGGTGAAAATCTATTGATTTCACTATTGGATCATGTCCTTTGAGTCATGGCAATTATGTGTGAAAAATAATATTGCCAAAATGTCCGCCAAGGATTCGGCGGCACACCTCCACTCAATTATAAAAATTTTTGATAATGTTTCTAAATAGTTACTCTTCGATCTCACCAATATGCCTTATTATCTCATCCTTCAGCAGATGAATTGTTGTTGGCTCGATGGCATAGACTTTACTTTTAAAATGACCTCAAAGGAAGAAATCTAAAGGCGTCAAGTCACACGATCGTGGTGGCCAATTGACCTCGCTGTTTTGAGAGATGATGTGACCTGGAAGCTTCTCATTCAATAAAGCCATTGTTGCATTTGCTGTGCGGCATGTGGCGCAGTCCTGTTGAAACCACAAATCTTCGACATCCATTGAATTCAATTCAGGCCATAAAAAGTTGGTTATCATAGCACGGAATCACTCGCCTGCCACCGTAACAAATCCCCGGCATCATTTTCGAAGAAATACGGCCCAATGATTTTGCTATCAAAAACTGCCCCCTAAACAGTGACCTTTTGTGGAAATATTATCTTTTCAACAATCTTCCTCGGATTTTCATCAGCCCAAATGCAACAATTCTGCTTACTAACGAATCCACCAAGATGAAAATGGGCTTCATCACTAAAGATTATTCTTTGCGAAAAATCATCATCGGTTTTTCTTTGCTCGTGCACCCAATTGATGGATGTACAGCGCTTCAAATGGTCAGCAGTCTTCAGTTCTTGTATCAATGCAATTTTTGAAGCGTGTCGAGACAAATTTTTTGTCAAAAAATTCAATGTAACTTTGTTGTGCAGAGGTTCAATTCCTGCGCGCGATGACGAATAAAGGTGTCTGGTTCTTTGGCCACATTTTCAGGCACTGCAGCAATGTTTTTAGCTGAACGGCATAAACGAGCATGCAAAGGCGTTTGCATATCTGCCAACGACCCTGTTTGTTTGAATTTACGAACAATTTTCCCAATTGCACTCTCGAAGGGTCAAAATGTTGACCAAAATAAATCGCGAATTGCCCGAAATGCGTTTCTGTTTGAAGTCCATTTTCGTAATAGGCTTCGATAACTTTAACACGTTGTTCGATTGTTAAATTTCCATGGTTTAAATTGCCCAAGACTAAAGTTGTTAAATCTGAAATAAAAAGAAAAAAATATTAGTTATTGGAACACCCTTTATATTTTGGCACGTTGTATTAAAATAGACTAATTAGATATACTGTTTGCTTGCAAGATACACAAGTTGTACATTTCTCTAATGCTGTGGATAATAATATGAAATTATTTGAAAAATTATTAAGAAACGATTGTGAAAAGCTAATAGAATCGTCATCATGATGCTATTACCAGCCAAGGTCATGCTATAAAATATTAAATGCCTCAAATTATATTGCTTTAATGTTTTTGTCACCTAGTAAATTATGGTAGTTAGCAATTGTTGTTATATACATACCTTGATGAGGTTTTGGACTAAATGCAACTATCCGTTTTTTCTTGTTTTCAAAAAATGTTTTTGTCCCCAACTTGAAGATTTCTTGGCAAACGGTGCTCTGTCAAACGCATTATCTTGCTGAAGCCCACTAATCAGAAAATGGATGAGGATTGCTTGTCTTATCTTTCAATTAATTTAAAAAGAATAGTGAGGTTCTCGAAATGTGTTTGTTTCTGTACATTTCCGCCAAACCTTTATTCAGATCAATTTTAATGTATAAGGGTGGTATCAGATGCCTTCTTGAATTACCATGTGTTGGAAGCTCTGCGGGGTTTTTTAAGTCTATAATGAAGGACCGAGTAGCCAGTCTGTATTGCTCTAATGTT
This sequence comes from Ceratothoa steindachneri, assembly GCA_963969495.1. Classification (NCBI taxonomy): domain Eukaryota; kingdom Metazoa; phylum Arthropoda; class Malacostraca; order Isopoda; family Cymothoidae; genus Ceratothoa; species Ceratothoa steindachneri. The sequence goes on along the minus strand of OZ018321.1, from coordinate 142,400,106 downwards.
AATCTATCGTACGATTATATAATTCACGAAGAAAATAGCACTACTTTGCGTATCCAACTTGTTGACCCATCGCATAAGCCGAATGTTTAGGTCACCATAGATCTTCCAGAGATGTTCCTCATAGTTTATGCAGTTAAAAATGTTTTATGTTTATTTTATATGCACTGCATACTCCAGTTACATGGATTATGAACAATGTAACGTTATTTCAGTTACAAACTTTGAAATACTAAGAAAAGGATTTTTATTTTTATGCTATTTATTTTTAACGAAACTTTTCTCCAGAATCTCCTTTCTCTGAGATTGATAATGCGAGTATAAGAGACAGAATTTCATTTTATTATGAGACTGTGAGCTTCACTTCAATATCCAGCTCGAAGAGTTTCAATTGCTTAGAACTTCTTGTAAACGCAAAATTTGATATTTAATGAAATTTTTTTCGCTCCTGAATAATAACTATATTATAAAATAGGTTCCTTTTCTCATCATGAATCATGTTGAGTAAATCTGATATACATTTGACGCATACGCATGTACCGTAAATACTTGTTGTAAGATAGGACAGTATCTTCCAAACTACTGTTAATGAAGAATTTCAATTATCATTGTCTCTCTCAGTGACTCGGAATTAGGCAAGATAGTTTTCAGTTGTTTCCGAAGCATTTTGGCTGTTAATTACCTATTCTCCGATCTTAAACAGTTTAACCTCCCCGAAGTGATCGTAAAAAGTCAAAAGTCAAAACAGCCACCGCAAACTAAAGACGAGCTTTCCCCCTCCCCGAAAGCACGCAATAATGGTAAAAGTAATGACAAACAGGGATAATAATAATACCAACCCTCACGAATGTGGATCATGGGGCTTACTTTGGCTATTTGGGAAAGAAAAGGAAAAAATTACTGAAACCGGTTAAATAAGGCCAACCTCATTTCAACATCATATTTGGTATAAAAGAGCTTTTGATAATCATCTCTGAACAAAATTTATAACGAACACAGACACTCACAGTTACAAGCTCGAAACTCATTGTGGATGGGAGATTACTGCTCCCCAACACTGAGATCTTCTAACAATGATCTCAAAATTACGTAAAGAGAATAGAAATCCAAATAAAGGGATAGAAATAATAGCTAAAAAACACACAAAGAGTACATATACTAAAATGTATTTATTTATTAATATACTACAACTTTATTCTATCTAGGTAAATTATAAGAATGAACACAATTAAAGGTAGGTAGGAACTTTTTTTAAGATAAATATAAAGAAAATGGTCAAATAAAGTAAAAAGGTATAGACACACTCCAGTAAACTCGTGTAAAGGACACACAATTATCCTGACCTGCCAATCTTGCTCATTATTCAAAGGTTGCATCTTTATAGGAAGAATAAATTCAACCTGTGAATAAAAGCCAAATACACCCTTGAATGATACTCCAGTGTTTATTTCTTGTTTCCCCTCGTATAAACAACAGTTGACAAGCAAAAAAGCAAGAAAAAGACAACTACAGTGTGCGGAGGTGTAATTTGTACCAGTCATCATCTTTGAATTTCACGCATTCGTGTTGTCTGTCGTTGGTTTTCTCTTCTTCCTATCATAATAAAATAAGTTTTGCATCATCTGTGAAGGATGAAAGTCCATGGCTGAAATCAAACATCAAAAAATTGGTATAGGGAAGCTGTGCCTCGTAGTTTTCACGCCATGGATTCCAAAATAAAGATCTCTGAGTGCTTGAGTGTCACTTTGAGGAAGGTACAGATGAGGAAAGAGTTAGGTGAGTCAGGCTGCGATTACATGGACGGCTCTTAAACTTTACTTTAATCCTTCTGATAAAAAAGAACCCCTAATCTGTCACGTAGATACTGGCCATCATTGACAACGATGCCACCAAATGAAAGAGGTCAATAGCCAAAGACAAGGAAGTGTTAGAGTCTCTCATGAGGCAGTTAGGGCATAAAAAAAATTCGCTATTACTCATATAAGATCAGCGAGGGCCAGCCTCCTTTACATAAGATAAAAGACCAAGGAAAGGAACGTGCTGCAAAGCTAGAGAAGAAATTGAAGAATCCTTTTGCGCCTGGCACGTTTAGATTCTTCTCATACGATAAAAAATTCAGGCAGAACCAGGTGGTCAACTTGCAAAACAGACGCGGGCATGCTGTGCCCCCCAAAGATGTATTGAAAATTATGAAGACTAATTTCGGGGTACACATCATCCTGTTTTGGCTGATCAGTAGCGAGGGCCACGTGATAATCCCGTTTAGCTTCCTTGAGGGCTACATCAAGTGCCTAGTAAAGTTGGCATTGCCTTACATCCAGATGGTGGCCGATGGAAAGCCATACGCGTGGTAATGGGACTCTATACCATGCCAAACAAGCAAGAGAACCCAGTCTTGGCTGTCAGAGAATTTCTTTCACCACATCACTCCAAACATCTGGTATCCTATCTCCAAGCCTGCAACTCATTTGAGTATTATGTGTGGGACGTGATTGAGAGACATACAAGCAAGGCTTTGTGCGCCTGGAGGCCGCGATTTTATTGAATAGAATAAGAAATAAATTCCTTAAAATTTCTAACATATAAATTTGGTAAATCTATTTGTATAAATGGACACTATGAGTTTTTTTCCATTATTTTGAATTAAGGAGACAAATTACTCACCGCACCCTTTAGACGAAAGTCTGGTATCTATGGTATAACCCACGATTCATTAAATCTCCTATCTATTTATTAAAGAAATGACTTGCGTCAATCATGAAACAAAGAAACGCCGGGCGTTTCTCAAACAAAACTGATCCTATTAGAGATAAAGTTTTAACTAGGACTAAATTTGGAAGGGGTCCTAAGTTGTTGAGAGAAATTATTTTAAATGAGGAAGAATTTTTACTATCAGCAGAGGCGGAGCGTCAATTTCCAAAGTAATTTTACCATCCTTTTAGAACTTTATTTCTACAAATAAATATATTATTAGTTATTCATTATTCCATATCTTGGCAAAGTACTAATACTACCACCATAAAGACGGACTCGTAGAATATAGCTAAGTACCAGTGCAATCTTACGTGGAATAAACGAAAATGTCGGGGTATGCATCCCTTGTCGTCTTATCTTTAGGTGCCATTTCATGACTCACCTGTCTTTCATATTCCCCTCAAACCTCTGCTTCATTCAATCGCAATGCTATATTTTATGCTATATAACACCTTCTTTAAGTGCCGCTGCAATCTTGCGTGGGATAAACGAAAATGTCGGGGTATGCATCCCTTGTCGACTTATCTTTAGGTACCATTTCATGGCTCACTTGTCTTCCATATTCCCCTCAAACCTTTGCTTCATTCAATAGCAATGCTATATTTTTAGGCGATATAACACCCTTTTTCACCCGCAATCTAATCTATCTGATCCCGTAGTACAGGCAGTGAAATAGGATTGCAAACATAATGCTGCGGCAAGAAAGGAGTATTGGGCCCTTGTCAACGTAATTATCTGAAACTCTCGCTATCAAAATAAAGCAAAAACTAACTCAATCATCTCAAAATTACGATATATAAAAGGGTATAAGGGAACATAAAGAAAGTAGTAGAGAGAAAATAGGCGTAAGATAGATGGGTGGAATATACAATCGGAGTAGGTAAGGTAATAAGTCTCCTGTAAAAAAATCAGCGCACTTAAATTCGGTAAAGACCGAAAGATTTTGTCGAGCAACAAAATTAGTCACAATTACTCGCATTCTCTTACAATATTAATAGGAAAGTGAATGAATGAATTAACGTTTGAATATAAAAATAAAAATAAAAATAATATCTCACAAAGCTCCGGAATTTAGATACCTTTTATAGTTTTCTTGCACTTTACAAAAATAACAACATGGGTTAAAAAAACGAATATCGAGTGTAAAGACAAAATAATCATAAATTTAACTTACCTATAGTAAATGATCGATTTGACTACCACTTTGATGAATCATGTCAGAACTTTATTTCTACAATTAAATATATTATTAGTTATACATTATTCCATGTCGTGGCAAAGTACCAATACTACTACCATGAATACAGACTCGTAGAAAATACCTAAGTGCCACTGCAATCTTGCGTGGTGTAAGCTAAAATGTCGGGGTATTCATCCGATTTTGACTTATCTTTAGGTACCATTTTATGGCTCACTGCCGTATATATCCTTGGATAGCGGTAAATTTTGCAAGAAGAAAGTTGGGAAAACCAAATTTCAGCTCCTTTCAAAAGCAGAATTGGAAGCTCTTGGATTAGCCGATGTATTGTTGTGGTCGTATGATTGCAGCATGATAATGCACAATAAAATAATATTTTATGTCGATATTCGTTTTTTTGAGCCATGATATTTTACTAAAGTGCAAGAAAAATATATAAGGTATCTAAATTCCGTCTTTTGCATTTTAAAAAGAAAGATTAAAAGTATCTTGCCTATGAAAATTGTGATGAATAGAAAGCAGGTTACTGAGATATTATTCTTTCGAAAATGTGTCATTTGGGAGGGGGTGGGGTGTCACCCGATATATATCACATCTCCAAGTGGGACACAATATATGCGAACTTCTGAGCGTTATCAAAACTAGATTTGTGCTCTTTCGCTCGCAATTACGCGTTTGAAGCTGAAATACACGGCCTAAGGTTTGGAATACGCGCCATCAGTAACATATTAAAGCAATTAAATGTAACTAACTCTCTCACCTTTAGAAAGAAATCTATTCATTGCAGCATAAGGTTTTGAATTGCAAGTAAGCTAGCTGTTTTTGTCGAGGTATGACTGTGAAGACTCGCTCGGCGCAAGGGCGCATACACAATCACGGTATACAGTGAGATTGACAGTTGACCGGGATTTATCTAATGGATTGACAAGTTGCAGTTCAAAGGATATATAAAGAACAAGACTCCCAAAATATAACTTTAATATATATATAATATATGGGGCAATATATATATATATATATATATATATATATATATATATATATATATATATATATATATATATATATATATATATATATATATATATATACAAAAAAGGAGAAACAAATCACTCGATAAGGATAGTTAATTGGATTGTGACAATTTCTAATATTGCAGAGTTAAGCGGGAGGACCAAAATTAACGTTAACTGGAACAAGAGATATTAATTACGATTGAGCGGAGAGTTAATTCAAAAGTGGATATGGGTGACGATCGACGGGTTTTAATCAAGGAATTAGAGCACAAGATCGCTTTACCTTGAATCGTAGTGGTGATCTGATCGGGGGAAGTCCAACGGCACAGGTCTTCGAGAAGATACTTCGGTGAGTCCTAACGAGGAGGCCTCGTAGATGGGGGTTTAAATACTTCTTGTTGAAGAACGAGATTTTCTCTGCTCCAAAGAGATGGAATCTCAAACACGAGACGGTTCTGCGGCTCGGCAGTGAGTCTCTGATACGAAGAAACGGTAGTCTTGAAGGGGATCCAAAATGAAAGGGAGCCCCACAGTTTTCTGCAAAGAAGATGGCTCAATAGCTTTTCTCTGAACACGAGACGGTTCTGTGGCTCTGCAGTGAGTTCCACACAGGAAGGAACTGAATATTTAAAGGGGGGCCGAGATTAAGGGGGGGCTGCAAAGTTCTCTGGGAAGAAGGTGGCTCGATAGCTTTCTTCTGAAGAGGGGCCAAAGCCTCACGAAGGGAGATCTGCTGGTGAGATCTTAACGACGAGGTAAAACTCGAACAGAGGTTGCGGGACCTCACCGGGGAACAGACAAAGCAGTCTAAACGAGGGACTGACAGACTCTTAATCTCCTCGAGGAATAGCGGACTCAGCGTTAAATATCCAGGTGGCTTGTCCGATTGACAGCCCCAGAGCATGGCCGTCCCTAGAAGATTCACTCTATGTAAACTTAGTTCGAGATAACGAGTCTGATCGGATAGTGAGGTTTGCCTCATGGTATGGGGTAGGGTGTGTATGGCTGCGCTCGTGAGTAAATAGACATGCTTGAGGAGCATGGTAACGAGAGCTCAGCGTTATCGCGGGGAAGGGGGGGCGAGGAGCTTCCGAAATCAAATACAGCTGGGTCGGGTGACTCAGCGCTGGACTGCTGCCTTCTAGAAAATTCTAATTTCCCACGGCAAGGAGCACGTGGTTTATACCGAAGGGGCTAAAAGGGGTAATCCGAAGGGGGCTTCTTCTCACGCTAGTCCTTCGAGGACATCCGCTCTAACTGTTAAATCAGGAATATGCCAGTAATTGAAGTTATTATAAGCTTGCAATTTATTTCATCAAATTGAAATTAACTTGTCATCAAGAAGATGTGCCAACATTTCAAATATTGGATCTTTTCTCTTATTATGGGGCAATTACGTCTCCTCAGCCGGATGGCTGAACGGCTGGCTGAGGACGCTGAACTGCCTTTCTAATGCGAGGGAATCGAAGGATGGGATCATTCCTATGTTATAAGTATTTTGGGGGTTTAAGGGCCGAAAAGGATGAAACTAAAAAAAAAAAAATGCTAATTAAAGTAAAAGATAAACATTATTTAATAAATAAAACTTTATTTCCTTTATAATGTCTTTGTAAATTTTAACAACGAAGTATTTTTCTTTATTTTGTTGCCTCCATAAAAACTTGCACATCTAAGAGTCTATCAGAGAACGAACAGTTTCACATTCTGTTATATTCCCCAGTTTCGCCTCGGCCCAAAGCGACTCAATTTGGTTTGTGTGGGCACCCGTTTCTGAATCATTAAAGTTTTGCGAGTGGTTAAGTTTCAAATATCTATACTGCATCTCTAGCAAGGATCAATTATAGATGATAATGTTTTTGCCGATCTATCAGGAACTGCATACATGAAACACTCGCTGGTTCCCTGCAAATCACTCTGAAAACCCAGTGCACTGATAAAACCCTTCAGAATTTTCTTTCTCTAGCAAGTTGGTATGTTGTCATATTTAAAGTATGAAAGCAATGCTTATCCTTCTTAAATATAACAAAAGATATCTTACCACTAAAGATGACACAGCCTAATCGCTCCAGTAACCCGCCGTTCAGTAATCTTGCAGAGGAGACGAAATTGCGCCATAACAAGAGAAAAGATCCCAAATATTTATTAAGTAAAAAAGATTTGCGTTTTTAAACCATTTTGAAACATCTATATATCTTTTGGAGCAACATGTAAGCTAGCATAGAAACAAGTAATGTGGATTGTCCGATACAAAGAAGTATAACCTATAAAGTACAAAACCTATCAAAACATCTACCCATTGCTATTAGAGCTACAAGAGAAGCTGTATGAGATTTAACTCAAGTTCCTTTGCCTACTTTAAAAGATTGTGACATTAAAAGAACATGAATAATGTCCGGTATGTTTATATAATTTTAATTACATTATTAATCACATGATTTAATTAATCGTCAGCTATTTTCCTTACTAACTCCAATCCCAGCTTAAAATGACCATCCTGTTTCAATGCCTCTGATGATATTTACTTTTCATTCATAAGAACTGATAAGTTCACCTTTTCAGGCCACGAACACAGAATTTAAAGATACACACAAATATTTACCAACAAAATACATAAACCAATAGATGTCAAGGAGCCAATACGCTATACGAGTAGTTTGGTTCAGTTGCTATAAATACTTTACTAGAACATCAACTTGCAGTTGCTCTATCTCAAGCTTTTAAGTTTGTCAACAATCGCTAGACACATTAATTGAAAGTTATTCCTCCAATTCCTGTTACATTAATGAGTACTCTTATTTGTTAGTTACTTAACTGAAGTTAGGTACAGCAAAAATTAAGGCACAATCGAGAGAAGCTTTGAGGGAAATTTTTGTAAGGGCTGTGACGAAGTCGCAAAGGATGAAATTGGTGGAAGACGTAAATATAGCCAGAAATGTCTAAAGAGAAGGGTAGTTTGGCCTTTGGGGAGTGGAAGGTCACACAAATATCCAAAACCAGCTCAAATTCCACAAGTAAGTATCCTGTCAGTTTTCATTCACGCTTTTCTCTCTTTGAGCCTCTAACAAGTAATTTTTTTAAAAGAAGGAAAACAGAAAATTAAAACAGTCAATCCGTTCAATTTTGACATAACCAAATGCACATCACTCTCGCCAATTGTCTCATACTTTCGTAAATTGTTATGTCGCCTATAATTTCGGAATTGCAGATATCCCTTCCACAAAATCCGGGCAAATAAAAACTTTTTGGAATTCATAAAAAGGAATATATATATATATATATATATATATATATATATATATATATATATATATATATATATATATCTCTCAAAGTAGCACGAGAGAATGATGAAAATGAATCCATTAAACCACATTGAAAGAGAAAACGGAATAATTTTTCTTTGCAGTAATATTTTTATTACCTTTTTTCGGAAAAATCCGCCATTAGAAGTTCGCTGCGTAGCGTAGTGTACTAACGGCATACTTTTAATTGTGATCAAAGCGGTGCTCGCTGCCTCAGTGTGCCTGGTTCGAATCACTTCCCTGTACGGATTTTTTCAAAAAAAGGTAATAAAAATATTACTGCAAAGAAAATTTTTTCCGTTTTCTCTTTCAATGTGGTTTAATGGATTTATATATATATATATATATATATATATATATATATATATATATATATATATATTTGGAAAAGGTAAAAAAAAGGAGAAAGAGAATGTCGTGTTGTTGCTCGTTCATTTTTAATAGCGGAACTGGAGTTAACTTGGAGAAGGAATAAGTTTGACGTTTGCACAAACCAAATTAGTATACTTTTTTCTAAGTTTGAAATGAAAACTACCATAAGCTTTGTGCGCAGAACATTTTAAAATTATTTTTAGCTTATCAGATCTCGTAAGTTTCAAAGTTAACACGGTAGTTAGAAGTACTGGAGAAAATATATCACTTGATATGATTTTTCTCACCTATTTTCTTTGCTCGATTTCCATCTCAATGGATATAGTGTAGAGTTCTCGCATGTGGTCAATTGCATAGATTACTCAAATGGCAGATACCTCAAACTCTATGCTAATCAGTACATAGAATGCAATAATTAAATATAAATACACAGTTATAGATCATTTTTGTATTCAGATATTATGCCATTATTATGAGTAGTAATGGTTGACATATTTTCAAAGTTTAATATTATTATAATCATTCACTATTTTTCGAGGGCAAAAGTACATGGAAATTTGCAGACTTTTGCGGGTTAAATCCCCCAAAGACAATTCAGGAAATATTGGAAGATCCTTTTCTTCAATTAACAGAATTAGATTAGATTTTAATAAAAGGAGTAAAATATCACCACAATCAATATCTTGTTCTTTTCCCGGGTGTTTTGAATGATGTCTTTCTACGTCTAAAGTGGCAGAAAGATTGCAAATCAACACATGAATAGCATTAAGTTAGCTGCAGTAACCTGACTATTATGGATGTAAAGCAAGGAAGAAACCTATTTCAACAATAACTAATGTTAAGGAGAGGAATGAGTAGGCTGAAGGAATGAGTAACAGCTTTTGGCACTTTCCACAGTCTAGTTTTTTCATAAAAATGAAAGTTTGCTGATATTTTAGGCATTTAACATATAATTTTGAAGAATACGCCATTAGAAGTTTTGCATAAACCGGTTAAACCAACGGAGAAATATGGTGACTTCTCTGTTATGGTGTGGGGAATAATTTCGAAGGATGGAAATTATTTCCCAGTAAAATGCACTTCACACTTCTAAGTGTTTTAAAATAGTTGGCTTGAAAAAGAAAGTGGTTTATTCATGGAAAATGGGGCACTTTATTATACCGCAAAATGTACAAAAAGATAAGAGGACCAAAGCAGCATTAAACGACATCCTTGGCTGAGTCAGTCCCCTGACGCGAATCTAATAGTCTAGAATACTAGAAAAGAATATTAAAATTAAAAAACGGCAACCTGATTGGAATTGGTTCAATACCATACGAAAAACATGATAGATATTCTATAAACTATACTCTAAGAGTTTACTAATTCGAGCCAAGCTAACAGCACGGGACCAGTCCACCCTGACCTTATCACAAGCTGTAACGAGAGAGCAGAAGATTTCATTCGCTGTTGTAGAATTCTTCATAGGCACCAGCTCAAGGAACTCCTCGGTGACGTTCAAAGTCTAGTCAACACTACGAATACATATGTCCAGTTTAGCAACAACTTCAACATCAGTGCTCTCATCAATTGCAACCTAAAATGCAATAAATGACCTGATTTTGTCCTTCATTTAATGGCCTAAGTTTCCTGAGAGATCTTTAACCATATCTGCAATAGTGTTCCTCAATAGATTGATGTTAGCAAAGGCAGGTCGCTTTTTAATGTACACGGCCCCTGCAGCCTTCATCATGCATGCGTTAAAGAACTCACCATAAGGAAATGGCTTTCATGCTTCCACCAACTCGTAAGCAATAAGGTAGCTAACTTTCACTGTGGCATCACTGACATCCCGGCTGCGATTAAATACCGATTGCTGTTTCTTCAGACCAGCTAACAGTTCATTTATCTTCTCTTTTCTTTGTTGTCTTAGCAAATAGTGATATTTTTCTTTATAATGAGCACTGAACTTGTTGATTATATAGCAAGCACACTGTTTTTTGTCTTCACCTCTGTAAAAAATAATACTCAGTCCATTTTTCTGCAAAACTTTGTACTCTGTGTCCACTTTTCTTCCTTTTGACAAAGACAGTTTGGTAATGGGGGTGTCACTATACTTTCTCGGAATGGGCGAGATAAGATGCTTGCTTGAAAAAATTAACTTCCAGACCGTCCAATTTATGGTAGGTGCAGCTCGAGGTGCCGCTGAGCCAAGCTTTCAAGCGGTGTGATTGGTGGAAACCCATTGCGTGAAAAAGATGCTAAGTTTTGATCTAAACTTGATTGCAAAGCGCCTTGCTTTTGTTTTAAGAGAGCCCACGAGAAATAATTATGCAAGCAAGCCTAACGAAGTTGAAAAATGCTTCATACTGTTTGGTTTTCCAGGAATGAAAATGTACGCAAAAAGTTTCGGATATCAATAAGTTGTCAAAAAAAATTATGACAACAAGCATTTCGGATATTTATTTTAAAATTCATAACTCCTTACAAGAATGGGCTAGATTGCCTGAGACTTAATTTTCTTTACATTTCCAGAGGTTTATTCTCTACAAGTCCTAGGCCGGATTAAATCATATTTTGGGCCGGAGCCGGCCCGCGGGCCGTATGTTTAACACCACTGATCTATATCTTCTGAATATTCTTCACACCTTCCCTAACTCTCATCTCGTCCAATATGAAGATATCTTCTGCCAGTTTACTTATATTTAATCATCTTGACGGTACAACTATGTTCTTAACTTGCTGATTTTTAATATTTTTTCCGGTAAATTTGCTCTAGTCTTTTTTTTTTTTAATTTAGACTTTCTTTTTATTATAGATAGTCATTTTTACCATACGGATCTTTTACTTTTGTATATTTTTTAAATATTTTAATTAAATAAGATCATAATATCTGTCATTTATATATAAAATCTTTGCTCATAATTTTGGGCTTTGATATTTTTACTCGCCTAATTCATTTTACTGACTTAATATATTTTCGTTTAATGAAATTGTATTAATTTAGCCTAATTTTTTCCGCCCCTCCTCTCTGAAAATATTTCAACTTCTCACTGATTTCAAAGATTTTATGATTTCTTAATAAGTCTATTGACTATAATAATTTAATTATATCTTACTGTATTTTTTATTTTGTAAGATGATTTTAGAATCTGAAGATGGGCGATATGCCCGTAATGTTGTTTCCCAATCGCAAATAAATCACATTTATCTGATCGTCCTGTGTGTCCTTACCTTCGCCGTGAAATTAAAGATCAGACTGGTCATTAGGTACTCATATGACTCAGTACATATATGTATATATATAAAATAAAATAACTCACAAAGTAGCACGTGAGGAAAACAATAATATGAAAAAAAAACACAGGAAAATGAAAAGATGAATCCAAGCACTTTTGAACTATATTTGCAGGTTCATTTTCAAGGAATAGCATGAAAATGGAGAAGACAACCTTATATAGGGTACAAAGATACGAAGGGAACGCCCATCAGATAGTACAAACCAATGGAAAAACACAATAACAAGAAAGAGAAATGCCAATGAAAAGATCATTAGGCAACTAATAAGAGACATATGCATCCCCAAAAAGATAAGACAATTTTTATAACTGAAACCCGGTGGGTTATCAGTTTTATAAAAAGTTCTCTTGGCAAAGTTTAATGAAGTGTGCAAAAATTTAAGAGGGTAACAAAGTTTTTTACCTATTTCAAAGATATTGGACAATTCCTTATCCCCAAATTCCAATATCTTTGAAATAGGTGAAAACGTTGTTACCCTCGTCAATTTTTGCACACTTCATTAAACTTTGCTAAGAGAACCTTTTATAAAACTGATAATCCACCGGGTTTCAATTATAAAAATTGACTTATCTTGCCGTACTTTGAACCATTTTTTGGTCTCAACCGTATTTTTAAGCAACTTAGTATCTCTGTAAATTTTAGATATGAATCTAGTTTATATAAAAGGTTAAACCAAAATAATACAAGGAAAAAGGTGGAGTATATTCTATAGAATGTTCTATTTGCAATTTACCTTACTTCGGGCAAACTGGTAAATCTTTATCTCCAAGAATTTACCAACATAAGTATAATATTAGAAGAGGTGAACTAAACCACGCTTTATTTTTACATTTATTCGAAAATAACCACCCCATTGACTGTGACTCTGCAAACTTCTTTTATCATTCCGCTGATTTCCCCACAAGAAATATTGTCGAGTGTTCATTAATTGGCATGTTGCATAATATAATTATCTCCCCTGGCTTATTTAAACTCGACCCTGTTTTAAAAAAACTTATACTAAATAAAAGAACTTCATAATGCAGCCTGTCACTATTTTTTAGTGTAATATCATTCGCATTGCCTCTCCCACCACGTGTCTCTGCTTTGATCGTGCATTAACTTTTAGCCCTAAATCTTTTCGTTCTAATGATAATCCTTTAAAATGTTTTTGTTTCTTCTCCCACCATTTCCATTCATATACACGACATTGTTGTGTGTATATCGTTTTTGGGATGCATAGGTCTCTTATTAGTTGCCTAATGATCTTTTTATTAGTATTTATCTGTCTTGTTATTGTGTTTTTCCATTGGTTGTTACTATGTGATAGGCGTTCCCTTCGTATCTTTCGACCCTATATAAAGTTGAATTCTCCATTTTCATGCTATTCCTTGAAAATGAACTTGCAAATATAGTTCGAAAGTGCTTGGATTCATCTTTTCATTTTCATGTTGGTTATTTTTCATATATATGTATGTATATATATATACATATATATATATATATATATATATATATATATATATATATATATATATATATATATATATATATATATATATATATATATATATATTAAGAGAGCAGAGGGGTTGCGCGCTGCCAGGCGTATACGTATTTTTAGGAAAAATAGCAGGCTAAATTTAGGAAGTTCCTACCCGAAACGTCGGTACCAAGAAGTTATAATATAGTAATGAACTTCCTAAATTTACCCTGCTTATTTATCCTAAATATATATATATATATATATATATATATATATATATATATATATATATATATATATATATATATATATATAAATATATATATATATATATATATATATATATATATATATATATATATATATATATATATAAACACGAAAGGTAAAATCAGGTGAAGAATCTTTGAGAATGATGAAAATGCCCCTCCTGAAAATACATACTATATTCACTTTTTAACGGTATGTAAATCCATTTAAATGAAAGGACGATTTCGGATATCGGTAATAACTTGCTCGACCTATCATATATCGAATTATTATTAAATTTGACTTGGAAAAAATAGACACTTTTTTTGACTGTCTGCTACTATTTCAATTCACAACGTGTAAAAGAGAGGTATAGAAAGTTAATAAAAATATATTGATGTATACGGGATATGAATGCTGATTTTTCTTTCTGGCAACAGATGCTATTGTTGAACGGATGATAATAAAAATACAGTTAATCTGTTAGTTTTATTATTTTATTTTGCTACGAACCACATCTACACTGATACCTATCAATTAAATAAAGCAAAGCTTTTTCATATATGGAAGAAAAGTACAACGCGTTTCCTATAAATCGATACAGAGTTGAAAGTGTGCGTAAAGGCTAATGGCTACACCAAAGGAGCTCACTTGAATTTGCCTACGGTCAATAAAAGATTAGCTTCCATTCAATTAAGAAGATACCCGGTTTCTTCCTAAAATGACAGATTAAATTGAAAAATGATAGGCCATAATCACCTTCCTCAGCGTTACGTGAGACGTGAAGAAGATTGTAATTTATTTAACTACCTTAAAAACACATTTCAAATTAAAACAAGAGTATGACGATGAAGAGAATAAGATCAATGTTACTGCCAAAGAATTGTGTCACACACATAGCTCTGATACTATTAGGAACGAGAAATTTGCCGCCAGTGTCAGGCAAAATTTATTTTCTTTATACAGTCCATCTGACGACTAACCCCAAGTGCATAATTCGCCCTATTGTGTAAGGCAGAAGATCTCCGAGGTCCCTTGTCAGGCCATGATAAACTTGCCATTAGGATGGGTGTGAGCAAGGCAACCATCTAAGAACAATGTACCAGTACTTGGGCTACCACTCTTACTTGCTGAAGAGGAACTAGCTTCTCAAGTATGCTGCCAAAGAAAGCTGTAATGTGAAGGCACAAGTACTCATTCCAAAGTAAAGCACGATGGCACAGGTCATCTTCATTTCTTCCTAGACAAAAAACTAATTTGTATGGGCAAAGAAGATAAATCGCAGAATGATCAGTGTCTGTGCAAAGACCAATCAGAAGTGCCTACTGTCAGGCAGATAAAATTTACGCCTCTCTGATGGTTCTTGGCGTGGTTACCAGTTAGGGTCACGTTAGCCTCCTCACATCTTTCTTCAAGGCCTTAAGGTTAATGCAAACGTTTGAATTAAGATGCTGGAGAATGTACCAAGCCTTGGGTGTATGAGGTAGCCTTAAGAAGGCTTTACGTTTGCCAGCAGGACTCTACTCCCGCATACAAGTCAATGAAGACACAGGCTTGGTTGTTCAATCACGTCTCGTACTAATGGTCCCCAGACTTGTCGGCCACCAGCTGCCCCGACTGCAACACCCTAGATTATTTCGTTTGGGCATTTTTGAGAAAAATGTCAACAAGTTGCTCACAACAATTGGGGATCTCTGAGGTAAACCTGTGTGGAGGGAATGTCATCCAATGACAAGGAATCCCTAACTAGCGCATGTAACTAGCTCAGCTCCGGCCGTACAAGGTCGGGAAAACAGGTGTTTGTCATTTTGGTTGAATTTGCAAGAATTTTTATCGTTCTATTTGCTTGTAATATTTTGCGAGAATATAATGCGTCGATGGTACACTAATTGTTTATATTTACATTTATAATTTTTATTGATTGACTTAAATCCTCATTTATATTTCTAGACTTCTATAGAAATGAATAATTACAAAGGATTGCTAAAAATAAAAGCAAAAATATATCTATTTAGTACGAGAGCTAGGCACGACTTTAATTTTTTCAGGTGCGAGTTGACTTTGTGATTTTTCCGCCGGATCTGGTGCGACTGCAAGTTTGCGACTGTTTTTTCACAGTCCAACTAAGTTAAATTACAAAGTAAACTTTAGCGCAATAACAGAAACATAACTCTATAAGGCAGTGAAACACATATAAAACATCCGTGGCAATTTGTTTCAAAAAAGTCGTCTTTGTTCCTTTTCAAAGTCGCGTCTAAAGCCGCGTAAAATTTGGGGTGCGACTTTGCTTAGTACGACTTTTTCCAAACGTTTGCGACTTCAAAATTCATAGTGCGATAAAGTCGCAAAGTCACAACCTGTTCCTACAACGCCCAGCTCTGCCCGGGCATTTAGTCCTTTACACATTAAAAGCTTTACCTTTCTTGAACGGAAAAACTGCCAGGTCAACAAATAATATTTCCATAAGAAATCTACTTACACGTTTGGTTATCGAAATGATAGGGAACATGACAGTATCTGTAATCTATGGCAGTTCTATGTTTGGTTTTAGGCATTTTATTATAAACAGAGTTGTTACATATGTAAAGAAATGAAGTAAAGAAATCGAACTTTATCTCTTCGGAGATATAGACACTATTGTAGCAACGGCATTATATTCTGTTTATTCATTTATACAATGTTGCGGATGGAAAGAGAGTATAAGAATCACTTATGCCGAATTTCTAGAAAATAAAAATATTTATTTTATTAATTCAATTTGAAATCAAAGAGCTATGTTTATTGGCGAGTGTTCTTATCCCATTAAACAAGAAACGCTTTCTCTACAGCTACAATTAGAGCCCCATTACTCAATTTTATAACATTCTTTACCACTAGTGAATTCCAATGATTATTGAAATAGGTAAATCAAGGGAAATATTAGTAAATGTATTAATGATAAAAGAAGTGGAAATAGAGAAAGTTGTCTTTAAATGTTCAATAACTAAAACTATATATTACGGGTGCTTCACTAAAGACAAATATTTAAGTATACCTTCAAAATAACCTACAGCATATATGATATATTTACATAATTCTGATTAACCAGGCTCGTACTTCGTTTTATTTTTTTGTAGAACGAGATGAAGTTTTATATTTGTATAGCTTTTGTCTCGGATATCATAAGGAAAAATAATTATAATTCTTTCTCAATTTAATTTATGTATTCTTATTAATCCAGTCAGGTGGAAGATTTACTTCGCTAATAGACGTGGTTTGACCTATATCTACTTAATTATAGAGATAAGTATTGGAAAAAGCTATTGTGAATTTTCAATGAGTTTAATTAGTATTATGTTGATATGAATGAAAATTATCAATAAGACATACTTAGTAAATTTCAGTGATAGATTGTAAATATACAGTTTATATTCATCGACTTTGATGATAATCCAAACTTACTGGCCAAATATTTGCGCAACATGATCGTGGTTAAAATAATAATATATTTCTACGTTTTCCCACCATGATTCAAACCCTTTTTTTGAGAAAAGAAAGTTCTCCATCTTCACAAGAATTAGAAAAATAGTTAGGTTTGTTCTCACTTGCAATCATGCGACTTTATACAAGTGAAGAGCATGAAACTCAATTTAGGGGGAAATTGAAAAGAAAGAACATGGCTAGAACTGGTGATACGCTAAACATGGTCAGATATACCACATACTTTACTCTCAGTACTTATTAATTATATGTATGCCTAAGCGAGCTGTGCGATATAAAACGTTAAAGGGAACACCACAAAGTATTAATAACCTCTTTTCATTGTTCAATATGTATTTTTGACTAACTCTATTAATTAAGAAGGGAATTTTTTTAAGTATTTGAATAATAAGTTGATCTTAGTTATGATGTCGTAGAATGACTCCCGACGATACCATATATATCTATTCGTTGAGGGAACTTCCTTAATTAACTTTAGAGTGCGTTTACTGTCTGGCGGCCGATATTATGTATCTTCGATATGCTTAAGAAGTGGAACTGAGCTCAAGGATAATAATATTGCTATCATTAATAAAATAGAGTTTTATTAATAATAACTATAAACAATACACAAAAACGGAAAATATTGACATAAACAGAATGGAAAGGGTCGTGGAGATTCGGGCTAATCCAAGGATTTAAGGGATTAAAAAAGGTAAAACAAATATAGAGTTAAAGAGATGAGATGGTTCGATAAACAATTTAAAGCACAGGATAGAATTGACAAAAAGGGATCAATACTCAAAAGGTGACGTTTGGCTTACGTAACTTTTCATTAGGGTGCAGTGGAAGGTACTTGAAGGAATATTCGGTCCGCTGGCAAGTTCCAGCCGAAGAGGGGGGATAAAAGGATCCTGACGAGGCGTCTTGGAAAGGAGAACCGTTACTCGACGAACGGCTTGAAGAACAATGGCTGTTCTACTTTGTTCTCTTCTGAACAAAGGGGCGAATGAGAACCGTCTCTTGTCTACGGGCTCAAGAACAATGGCTGTTCTAATGTTGTTCTCCCTTGAACAACAGGGGGGGATGAGAACCGTTTCTTGGCGAAGGGCTCAAAACGAACAATGGCTGTTTTAATGCTGTTCTCCCTTGAACAACAGGGGGGGGGGGGGAGAGAACCGTTTCTTGGCGAAGGGCTCAAAACGAACAATGGCTGTTCTAATGCTGTTCTCCCTTGAACAACAGGGGGGGGAAGAGAACCGTTTCTTGGCGAAGGGCTCAAAACGAACAATGGCTGTTCTAATGCTCTTCTCCTTGAACAACAGGGGGGGGATGAGAACCGTTTCTTGGCGAAGGGCTCAAAACGAACAATGGCTGTTCTAATGCTGTTCTCCCTTGAACAACAGGGGGGGAAGAGAACCGTTTCTTGGCGAAGGGGTCAAAACGAACAATGGCTGTTCTAATGCTGTTCTCCCTTGAACAACAGGGGGGGGGGGGAAGAGAACCGTTTCTTGGCGAAGGGCTCAAAACGAACAATGGCTGTTCTAATGCTGTTCTCCTTGAACAACAGGGGGGGTGAGAACCGTTTCTTGGCGAAGGGCTCAAAACGAACAATGGCTGTTCTAATGCTGTTCTCCCTTGAACAACAGGGGGGGATGCCTTGGGGACTTGGCGTCACGAAAGGCTCGAACCTTTGGCACTCAAGGAATATTGTCCTCCTTCTGGACAAGTGATGGTGAATCTCGAGGTCGAGGTCCCTTGGCGCACAAAGGGAGAGAGGGTCGTGGTGATGTTTCGCGACGAAAATCTGGATCTCCAATCTGATCTTAGTGGTAAAGTTTCCATATAAATAGCCAGGACATCTCCTTGGCGTGGGGGAAAATGGAGTGGAAGCTTGGAGGGAACGCACAGCCGGGCCGGGGAACAATGCCTTATCTGTTCATAAGCCTAACTCGATCTGGCGAGGTCGGCGTATGGGGGCGAACGGGGGGACGATAACCTCCTTGTTTAAACATTGGCATCCGGTAGCTGAGATAAGACTCCAAGCCTCGAATCGAAGATGTACGTGGGCAGCATCGTGGTTTTAAATAATACGGGGTAGGAGTTGAAATTAAACGCAGCTTCAACACGTTCTATCACATATGACTTATGTTTCTTTAGCAAAGTTATTTCTAATAGTTATTTTATAATATCAAAAATCAAAATGGCAAAGTTCCGAAATAAATATAAGTATCGAAGTTTTGTGAATTTTTTTAAAAATCAGGGAATTACAAATGGTGAAGTTCAGAGAATTTTATATATCTTTTATAACTCTTATATCTTAGCAACGTGATATTTTGAAAGGGCGGAAATTTAGTTTAGAGTTCCCTTTTAAAATTATTATGATTGGCGAAGTTCAGAAAATTTATAAAAATTTAACCATGGCTGTTTTTTTTTTATTTTAAATTTTATTCTTAGTAGCGAAGCACGGGCCCTCTCCGTAGTGGGGAGTGGCGAAGTCATTGCCTGGTTCAGAAATTTAATAAAATTTAGATAGCGCTGTTATTTTTTTTTAGTATATTTGAAGCTTTTGTGGAATTTATTTTTTAAAATAGATTTTCCTTTTTAATATTTTGTTGAAGGAAATAGTTACAGACTCCTAGAGACGAATAAAGCAAAGTGAAATTATTTAAGCAATTTTAGATGTAAAAAGAAGGCGTAAGAATTTTTTTGCCGTATTTCCAAAAAAATCCGCTAAAAATCTTTGTTCTTGCCTTTAAGCCAAGAAAATATGCATAGAAGTGGAAAAATAAGAGAGCAGAGTAAATTATTACGAGATACAGATGTACTGGATTATTTTTTTAAATTTTTAGACTAAAGTCCCGTTATCAGATGCGAATAGGCTTTAGGCCAGAGATCGATGGCCTACATGCGAAGAACAAGTTCATATTCACATACAATATGATTTTGATTTATAGGTAAGCCAGGGAATGGCTTCGCCACTTCTCCCATGAGGGGGGGGGGAGCTTGCGCTTCGCTACAAAAATTAAAATTTAAAATCTAAAAAAAGCAGCTATGGTTAAATTTTTATAAATTTTCTGAACTTCGCCAATTATAATAATTTTAAAAGGAACTCTAAACTAAATTTACCCCCTTTCAAAATATCACGTTGCTAAAATATAGTTTTAAAAGAAGGTATATAAAAATCAATTTTCGGAAATTCACCATTTGTAATTCTTTGGGTTTCCAAAAATTCACAAAATTATATATTAATATTTATTTCTGAACTTCATCATTTTGATTTTTGATATTATAAAAGAATTATTCGAAATAACTTTGATAAGAAAAACATAAGTCACACCAAACTAAGATGAAATTATTATTCAAATACTCAAAAAATTCCGCTTCTTAAAATATAGAGTTAGTGATGATGATGATGATGATAATTGAAAGTATCCATTAAGTGATCTTAATAGTTTCGAAGTCTTGAAATTAAACTCTGAAGTATTTTGGAGCATGCTGTTGAGTATTTTATTTTACAAGTTTTCTTTCTTATATTTGGGTAATGACTAGCCGAAACAAGTCATTTCATGCAATGTTGTTTTCCCATTGTTTTGTGTTTTGTTCACTGTTTAATATAAATCCAGGTTTCTTGAAAAGACAGCTAAATTTAGTTTTATCAACAGCTCAAAATATTGGCATAATTCCTTGTCAAAGATAGAAATGCATTTCTCTTATGTGTACCAGCAAACTTATTACGTATTGTAAGATCAACCTAAAATATACGCCACAATGTGAGTTGGATAGATCTAGCCTTACTTATCTGTTTTGCTAAGAAATCGTTTGATTTATAAGGGTGCCTGAGGAATATTGGAGAATCGCACGAAACATGATATGCTTTAGCTTAGTTTTGTATTGATTGGTGACTTTTTTCTTTCATTACAATCCTAGTTTTGGTGTTTCACGCATATTTTTAAGTTGTACACTGTTCTTTTTAACATATAAAGGCAATTTTATGCTACATGAATGAGAAATGAAGTAAAGTTTTGTTTAACTGAGGGGCTGTCATGCTGTCGTATTGCAGATTTAAAGATTATGCGGTTGCTTCCTTGGTATAGGTTTACTAATGGAATCAATTCAAGGAACGCAATTCCACTCCTAATAGTTTTAATGTCTTCTTTAGCTCTTCATCTCTTTGGCTCAATTCTAGTTAATTGAGTGTTTAGATTCTTGTATGTAATTAAAAAGTGCCTTAGTTGTTTTTGCTTAATCTAATCTTATACTCATGCTCTAGGAGTCATATTCCATACTTTTGGCTGTCTGTTGGATATTATTTTTCTAAAATTTAGCCATGGCTCCATTTTATAGACACATACTAAATAAAAGTAACGCTCTCTAAAGTTTCTTTGTAAAGAAGGAATCTTTGGGATGGAAATTGATCTAATATTGAATTATAATTAATTAGAAAAGTTTAGGATGAACCTAATCAAGATAGTTTTATTAATCTTATCAATTAATTATTCACAAAAATGTAATAAAACCAATAGGTACATCTCCTTCAAAAGTTTAGGACAATAGTTTTGTACAGAAAGAGACGAAATTAAGGAAATTGCGAGAACCACAATCCCATTAGTTTAAAGAGGAAACTACTTAAGCAAGATTGAACGAGAGGGACACCCAACACAAGTAAACCTAACAATTGCAATAGAGCTAGTAATAGATATAATGTAGATTAGTTTAACAGAGACAAAGAATACCGTAAAGCAAAATAAGACTCATTTAACGTTTAAATGATGGCGTTATAAAAATAATATATGCGAAAATAGAAAATAATGTTAAGAAAAACTAAGGATAACAACGAAAATTTAGCTGACGACACTAACAAAATCCCAACTGTTTTTATAAATACATATCCTGAAGAAGAAATATTAATAAAAATGGCTCCGCTGAAAAGTTAAAATGGAGAAACTGCTTCAAATTATAAATAGTTTCCATTATAAACAATTATTATGTTAAGTTTCTCCCATAGAAGGCGATATGTACTTGCAAACCTAATCCAATACAACTTAGAGAAATTGACCAATTTGGACATTAAAGAGGATATTTCGTGGTACATTCTTAAAATGAATATCAATAAAGTCTTCCGGACACAAGAATTTACTTACTCTCGTGAGGTAAGGTAATTGAAAGCAGTCATAGTTAAACTACCAAACATTTCTTTCAAAGCCTTGTTTAATTCTGGTCGATTACCTCTTTATTTAAAAATAGCCAATGCTAATCTTATTAATATAATAAGGATATAAACATGATGTCAAATTAGAGACCGATGTGTTAAACGTGAATAATGGCTAAAATATTAAAATCACAAATCTGAGTACAAATCTGCCTAATTTACTGTAAATAAAAGAATTAAATTGTTCTTTTATTTACAAACTCAATTCCTCATAAGTATTCCCTTGGCTTCTCTTTAGGCTGTTTGATTATAACAAAAATCGGTATTTATCTAAAAGCAAAACAAAAAATAAGGGCACATAAAACCGCAAATTACTTACTTTAGAATGCGTCCTAAGCGAATTTTTTCGAAAATGTTGGGAGAAACATTTTTATAATTCATCCGTTTCCGGGCACTGTGGAAAATCTTTAAACCTAAATTTCAGGAACTCATTTCTTAACTCAAAATAAAAGGAAATTAATGATAATTGTAATTAAAAACGCAGATTCTCTCTTCTGGAACTATCTTATTTCACAATTTTAGCTGGTTAAAAACGTCGTAAATATAATTTAACTCCCCGCCCAACGCAATTGGAGCGATGAAAAACAAAAATAATAATGGTAAATTTATATACCGCTAAGTAAGGAAGTCTGTACATGTATGCCTATGCATGTTCTTAATGCTAATTTTGGAGATCTGTAAGTGTACTGGTAAATAATCGTATGAAAAATGTTTTTACCGATAAGCCATTGTATGTTCTAAATACTATTTTTTGATTTATTTGCCCCAAATGTAGGTACTATTATATATAATTTCCAATTCCGATAATCCTGTGTACTTGTTTAATGGTATTTTATAGATTTATTGAGTGATAGGCAGATATAGAGATGGTTCCGCGCTGAAATTTCTAGTAAATACTAGTAAATTTCCTTACCGGTATGTAGGTACTCCTATGTAGAACTTTCGAGACCGATATGCTGATTTATATGTTTAATGCCACCTGTAGATTTAGGTAAGCGGGATTTAAATATTTAGAAAACATCTGTACCAATAAGCTAGCGAAAGCTGTGGATTTAGATATGGACAGGTAGAAATGTCCCTACCTGTATACATGTAGGTATATGCATATATCTCTCATGAGCGCGAGAGAATGATAAAATAAATTCAACTTCACCTAGCTCAGATTTTTTAGAAATAAGAAATAACTATTTCCGAAGAAAAATTATTCCGTTTTCTCTTTTCCGCGGTGGAGTTGGATTTATATAAGTATATATGTTAACTTCTATAAGTAATTTTATGTGCTGGTATGTATCTGTCATATAAGAGTCTTCTAATCATGTGTGCTTCTTTTCTGGCCTTTCTTACACCAATCATAGCAAAATACTTCCGGTGAATTCTAGTTTTTTTGGCTTTTTCACTTGGAAGAAGCCATTTTCCTTCAGCACAGAGTTTATGACTTCTTCGTTCGTTCTCGTTGCAGCAGAGTTTTCCAAGTCAGCATATTCATATAATACATACCAAATCTTATTGTTTGTTTCTCCGGCGATGTGAAGAATTATTTCGGTTAGAGCCTGGGCTGTTTTTACCCGGGGGGTTGACTCCTCGTAAGTTTGGGGGGGTTCTCTCCATTTTTTCCTCGTTTTTCTTTTTACATTATCTCATAATTTCGGATAACGTCGCACCATAGTTCAGTACTGTCGTTCTCAATTAAAACTTTTCTTGGTTTTTAAGTTGGGGCCCTTCGCTGGCGCATTTGGAGCCTATCTTCTTTCATTTCTCTGGAGAGTTAATTGGGTTAGGTTCTCCCATCTTATAGCAGAAGAAGCACACTGGATATATAGAATTACTTCTTAACGATATTATTAGAAGCAATTCTTATATTCTAATCGAGTAGGCCCTCATTTTTGTTTTTTTTACGCTATCTCAGTGGAGTGAAACTTTATTTTGAATACATAACTGTGTTCGTTAAATTTAATTACTACTTTAAACTTAACCCAGTATTGTTCCTTCTATATTTTCTCTTTTATTTTTTCGCTGAGTGTAATCTCATCAAAGACTCGATCTTGTGGTAGATCACGCTTCTGTTTGAGGTCACTTGAAGCGGTACTTTCGCTTCTAGCCCTATTTTCCCGATGACTTTCCTTTCATTTTTCGATAGGATTCAATCAACATCACATTCTTGGGCGCTTGGTGCGATGTATTCGTTTCTTACATCAATGAGTCAGATAAGATCCATTTTCAAAGGGTGCTCTTGGAGGGTCCTCAGTAGGAGTCACTTTATGTTCTTCATTTCTCCTACAATGAATGTTAGGGAAGATGTTGGGTGCCTTCTGTGAACTCTTTTTTTGTGCTCTTCGTAGTCTTTGGGTTTAATTAATCTTCTGCTTCACTTGCTGTTGTTTGGTTGGGTTTTTAATTTTTTTACTGTCTATATATTTATTTTTTTATTCAATGAAATGAATAAGCGATCGATAGAGAAAAGACAAATGACTGATCCCAAAGAGGAAATCAAAAAAAGTGATCGACCTAGGGAAATTAATAAAGAAATCAACATGGTTAAAATGAGATCAGTGAGAGCTAAGAAAAATGAAATTAGTGATAAACAAAGTGGAATGAAATAGTTCTAAAATACGTGAAATTAAGTTAGTGCTCAACTAGATGATAATGGTGAATAAAGTTAATACATTAATTGAAAATATGAAGAAAAACTATAGAGAATGTTTGTTAGAACGTTAGCAAAAATACATTCTCAAAAAAGCGATGAGGGGAAATAAATCAGTCGCAAGTTCTTATTTATAATAAGAGACTTTTACCGAGCATTTCTTCTAAGCCTTCCATGTTCTGCAGTAATGGAGCTCCACTTGTAGAGACCTCATAGTAGGCTATAATATTACTGCCAAGCAACAACTTGAAGGTTATAGGTAGGAGAATTTCAAAGATTTACTTATCATTTCCACCCTTTTCCCAAATTTATGGGAAGGCGTACGAAAGTATCTCTCCTAGAATGTTAAGGAAATGGCGGTCGTGAAAAACGTTATGAAGTTAATGGAAGTGACAATGACTGCAAGTTATAAATCTCCAGGAGAAGATATGTTGGTGATAGAAAGAAAGGGATACTTCCCTTCTTGTATCTGCCTCAATTTAATGAAGGCATCTTTCCCTGCGTTGTTGAGAGTTGCAAGAACCTTCAGACATATCTCCCAATTTTCTGAGGATCCACTCTCAGGAGGGTCTTAAATCAGACCATCTCATAACCTTGTGTATCACTTGTCACCTCTGCAATAAATCGTTAGTTGCTAACTGGTCTGTACAAATTAGATTAGATCAGAATTAAGAAATTTCTCCTTCTGTGGTAAAAATTTAATATGTATCGTTAAGGCAGATTGGTCAAGTCCAGCATTTACAATATTTAGTCATACAGAAAACATTGATCGGTGAAGCAAAGTTTCATGTTAACACTCACGAAGCACATGAAATTCTAATTTGCATACGTATATATTCAGAGAAGTTGAACAATTTTAAAAATATACCTCAACCCAAATTTAATGATACGGCACAAACGTATGATTAAACAGAAGATTAAAAATGTTTTTTATGTCAAAAAGAAAATTAGCAGGAGGAATGCTACCCCCCTTATAATGAAGTTAAAGGGCAGAACATCCGTTGATGGAAGTGAAACAGCTTTTTAAGCTGAGTCAGGCAAATGACAGCAATTCATCAAATAATATCCCGATCAACGCAGAAATTCTTCGAGTGAACTTATTCGATTATGATAATGCGATATCAAGCCAAACTTTAATAGGTAAAAGTTAAATTGCAAAATTCAAATAGAAAAGTAGCATGCAAAACTAAAAAACAAGTAAATTCCGATAAAAGAAAATAAGAAATCGATAATCATAAAAGAAAAGCGGACGAGTTTATATTAGTAAATTTTAATTGAATTAGAAATTCCATTATATTTAAATGCTTCTCAGAAGCGAACAAAACTCTTTCTATCTAAGGTTTATGAATTTCTTTCTTTGTTAAAAGAAGGGTATTAATTTCTCTAGTAAAATAAATATCTGTTGACGAATTAAAAACGTAAGAATTGAACTAATAGTTTACGGTTGTTCCTAACTAAAGTAAATCCAAAATGTCAATTTGATTTCGATATTTTGCTCCTTTATATAGGGAACAAAATTTTCCAATTTGCCTATTTGGAAAATAATTCTAGGGTATTATTAATATAGAAAAAAATGAAAATATACATCAAGCTTTCATTTTATGCAATAATGATAGAAAACTTCATATCTTACGAGCATTTTTACAAAATTTTATTAGAATGTTGTATAATTTATTTGTTTAAAGGAACCATTCCCAAACATTCATGATTTAATGATAATTTTAAAGAACTTGGAGAATTTGGGGAATTTTTATGAATGTTCAAGAATTTGCAGATGCATACGCTTAGAAACTTCTAGTACCATCTGAATTAATACTTCAATAATATTTATATAGTAATTCAAATATCTGATATCATTTCAGCCCAAGAAACCATAGCGAATACATCTAAAGAGAAGTGACCTTAGAGGCTGCCATCATTCTCCAGATGCATTTTTTTTATATCTATGAACAGTTTATTAAAACAGAAGAAATCACGTTCAGTGTCACAGTCTTAATAAGAAAAAGCATACTTTTGCGCTAGTTGGGTACCTAAGACAAAACGTAGGCACCTCATTTTGCTTGTGAACACAGCAAGAAAAGTTTGGTAGGTAAGAAAATTGTGTGTTCTAAAGAGTAAAATATGTCAGATGTATTTAAGCTATTATGTTGTTTGTAAACCAAAATAATAATAATGTATAACTTTAACATTTACAAGATGGTATAGAGGGGAAAAAGAGCCATAAAGTTTGCCTTTCCCTTGATTTGGCGTGAACTAACTGATCACTCAAGCAACGGCTACTTCTGCTCGGTAAATCCATCTAAACATCAAAGTGGAAACAATACACCTGCTCTTTACTATACCGATCTTCTTTTCTCTATTGTATAAGCACCACACAATGCTGATATTCATGTATCTACCACTCCAGAAATAAATAAGCCTTCTTTAGTAATAGAACAACATTTATAATTTAAAAAGATCAGTGAAGATTTATACTAGTCTCAGAGATATTGCTGTTGAGAGGAATAATCTCTAAACCAAAGAGACCTCATTGACTTTAACAGAGATGTTGGTTTGTCAAAGTCAAATGTTGAGCCTTTGATTTCCAGGCTCAAAGAGTGTGATGTGCTAGATAAAATATGCAAGTGACAAGCCAAAGGAAACGTCTTAATTATTTCTCAAAATTCTGTACCTATCCAACTGAGCTATGCTACTGCAATTATGCATATGCTCTGCTTGATGTATGTAATTGGAATTACACGTAATTTAGATGAATGGAGAAACTTTATTGACAACTCACCAAGAAACATTAAAGCTGTACTTCTCTATTAAGTGGAATATGCATGCATCCCTTTCTTTTTCTCATTCAGTCGATCTGAAGGAGCACTAAAACAATGCCAAGATCCTCTGCCAAGCTTTAAATCATAGTGAGTATGGCTGGGAAGTGATTGCAGACTGTAAGGAAAAGTGATATACAATACAAACGAATATCTAGGACAACTCTTCATTTCTACCTTTAATAAGTTATTTTTATATATTTTTGTAGAAGTTTCAATTACATAAATGGTATAAATTTAACTGTTTTTGTTTTAAGCCCTTCAATGGATAAAATTGAATATTTTTCGAAAATATTACATCATACAAAAGCAGCAAAGTTTAAAACAAATAATTGCCATGTTCTATTTTTTTAATAATAGGAGTTGAAAAATAACAGATGATGGCTAGGAAAGATTTATAGTGCAAAATGATGTGAACGACCAGGGAAACAAACAATTTATACTTGCAATGGTCGAACTGCCATTTACCTTTATTTTACATCTCTTACTTCATTAAAAGTATTGATAGTAAATTTTAATAGAAATGAGTTGATGATATACCATTCTTCCCTCCCATAATAAGGCAGAGTGCAATGTATGCACCCACCGTTGAATGAAATCGATTCCGTCTACTGCGACGACAAAAGTTAAGGCTATCATAGCCAATTAACACAGTTATTTTAGCGCTATTAGATTGATCTGTAGGTAGCTTAGACTAGGAAAGGGGTGCAGAAAAAGTAAACAAGGAAAAGAGCAAAACAAGCTTAGACCGCGCTTCCCGCGTCGCTGGACGGCCGTTAGCGAGAGCCTTAAACCATTCGAACATCCTGAGTCCCCCAAAAATACTCACTCAAGCCGCGCGCCTGACCTTCTCGCACGCTACAGATCGCTTGGATATAGTCACTTGCGTGGCGTGGATGAAGAGCGTCTCCCAAGAGTTCCCGATGCACTGTGATGGTGTATACCCATTACTATACTAACAAATCAGAAGCTGAAATGATCAGTTAAGATGTAAAATACAGTATCAGCTATAGTGCTGGTGAGAGGAATCCATACTTTCCAAACCAAAGAAACCTCAATGAATATGTCAAAGACCATGTTCGGTCAAAGTCGAATGTCGAGTTTTTGGTTTCTCTGGTAAAAGACTGGCATTTGCTGCATGAAATTGACCAAGTGACAAGCCAGAGGAATAGTCATAAATATTTCTCAAGATTCTTTTTTTATCAACTTATGCCAAGATGCGTCACTGATATATTTGGTATGTGCGATGGAATCAGAATTAGGTGTGGTCCAAAAAGAGTTCAAGCTTTTCATTCACAGCTCCTGAATAAGCATTAGAACTCTACTTCTCCATAATTAAAATAAACATCTATCTCTTCCCTTGGCTCATTCATTATTTTCCAAAGAGGACTACAAAGCATCAAGCTAATGCTACAATCTTCGAATTATAGGGAGTATGAAGATGAAGTGATTGTAAAATAAAAAAATGGTATGGTAGCATTTTTTATACTTATCCAAAGAAGTTTTGCCAAGTTTCTTTTGAATCTCTGTCTTGAGCGATTTGGGGCTCCACAGAAAATTGCCATAAGAAGCACTGACCAAAAGGACTGAGTTATCTGTTGGAGAGCATAATGTAAAGCATGGTTAATTGATAGATCTTGATAAAGTGTTACTCCCTCTATCTATTGCATTTCAAAATAGATCTCATGAAGAAGTTTGCAGATTTTAATTAACTTCAAAATTTCGTTCCCAAACTCTCTGAGGCAAAGGTGAAATCTTGTCTTTTTAAGGCTACAAATCATGAAAAGCATCGCGTTCAGAATCCTCTGTAAAGTTTACTAAAAAACAAAAAGAATTTTGTTTTGGTATTTAGGTGTGTCAATACTTTTTGTGTAACTACAAGGCTGATAATTATTTTTACTGGTTGAGAACTTAATGAAAAGCTATGGAAAAATGCGGAATAAACTTTGACGTCGACGACAAAAATGAGCCGTTAAACGAATTAAACTGGCCTAAGAAATTGAAAATTCTCTAAAAAAGCCTCAAATCATCCCGAAAGTTTCAAAAG
The DNA here is from genome assembly GCA_963969495.1 of Ceratothoa steindachneri. Lineage (NCBI taxonomy): Eukaryota > Metazoa > Arthropoda > Malacostraca > Isopoda > Cymothoidae > Ceratothoa > Ceratothoa steindachneri. The sequence goes on along the minus strand of OZ018321.1, from coordinate 142,370,299 downwards.
TAGAGAACTCACATAAATCTGCGTACACTCTGTGACGTGGGTTATCCGAGATTATGTATATATTTTATTTATTTATTATGGTTAATAAACCAAATAAACTTTGACTTGAGGCGTAGGTTCGTGCCTCGGTGATCGCTCGTGGATCGTTCTCTAAGATTGCTAAACTTTACTTTATTCTAAAAAAGTAGACTTTAATGAATATAAACCCTCTCACTAAATACAGATCTAATACACGTATAAAAATAAAAGGGGATTGCATGGCGAGCTCTCGAGGCCCAATTCTAGATAGAATTTTACGGGCGAACAATTTTAAGTTAATATCTTTGTCATTAGCCAGACATCCAATAAACTATTTTTAAAGCACGGAGACATAAACAACAGGATTATTCTTTACTTACATAAGGTAATGGAGATTAATACCTGATTCCAGTAAGAATATTTTCGTGGATTTTGTCTCTGAGATGAGTAGCTCGACTAGTTTGCTGGTTGTTCACAAGATGGCGTTACTCCGACATAAAGGTAGACGAGTGACCTCATGCGAAAATTCGAATGAGTGAATGAAGGTTTAAAAGAAAACGAATGATGCTGCTGGTTTCGGCGGTCGTGGTGACCTTGACCTCGTTTGGAGTCCTCAAGCTGTGTAGATTGATACTCAATAATCTTGGGGCTCGAACTGTGCTAAGCTTTCCTGGCACGATCTGGTGTTGTTCAAGCATTGCAAGTTCTTCGAAACTTGCAAAAAACCTTTCTACCGGTGATTTTTGGTTTTCCTCTCGAACTCAAAAAATCTTCTGTTAACCGGTGACTTTCTTGTCTCTTCCGTTGCAACGAACAAAAAGCCACGTTTCCTCGTGTCAACCTGTTTTATACCTCAATTAACCCCACGGGGTAATTGGAGGTGTGGGGGTCTCACAGATGGGACGTAACTGGAGTTTCCCTTCTTGCGTCTGTTGTTTGTCTACTCGGCATTTTGAACTTAGGGAGGCACGTAATTGAAATCAGCAGTTTGCACTTATGAAAGGATTGTTTATAAGTACACTCTCCAAAGGACTGCCTTTAGAGCTGAGGTCAGGAATCTGTCTCCTAAAATTTACCATTTTGACCGTTCTCCTATGTTACGGGAGAATATGGGATGGGCAAAGCTAAACCGAAATGTCTTTTGTTAATATTTCCTTAGCTCTCCTAACCAAGAGGGAGGCCTCGATACATATATACACTCGCTAGTTCACAACAGTTTTTGCTAAACTTTTATACCTCTACACTCTGCCTTGTCAGCATACTTTTGAATCTTACCCATGAAAAAGGAATTTAGCACTATAAGAAATCTACAAGAGACTTCCAATCAACCAAACCTACTCGACTATTGTTGCATAAAAAGGGTCTTCTAAGGAAAAACGATCGAAGTGGAGGGAACAAAGCGGTATTGAGTTTTGTATTTGTGGTCAATAAGGAAAAGGTAAACGAGGTTGGATCGTTTCCTATTGGATTTTGCTTGGCAATTTTAAGTACAATAAAGGCGTGTCGGCCTCACTCGAACTAAAATGAATGCTAAAGATTGGAAAGGGATAAGAAAGCCACTGCCAAAGGGTAGGGAGATCAGAAAAGAGACGATTCAATAAAGGAAATATAAGAAATATAAATTATAATATGGAAAATTATATGTCGAAAAAAACAAACCAAAAAAAGGCACTGGAAAACCAACAAGTAACCTGCTCAGGTTCCTTTAGACTTCTAGTGGTTGTCATCCTGAGGGTAATGTTTGATTCAATTGCAAATTGGAGGAATGAGAAAGAAAGCGATTTCTAAATTAAAAAAATAGTACAATATTAGGGTTTCATTAATATCAATTCCCTTTAAAGCACGAAAAAAAATAATTTTGACTAAATCCTATTCACTATTTTCCCTTTTAAAAGAGAGATAGAAAAATTATTGGTCATTAAATATACGTATAGGTTTATTGAACAAAATAGTCTAAAAGGCTAATAGGTTATGACTAGTGGGTTGTAATACTAACAAAGTGTTTATCCCTTCTTCTATTACAATAGCTGTCAAATTCCTGATAAGGATGGCAATCAACTGCACAATATCTTTATGATTGCCTCGTCTTTGGTCATATTAAAAACTGGGGATATTTTGGTAAACTAAGAAATACAAAGTGCCAATAATATTGACATCCAGGCTGGGTTTACATATATTCAAAAACAAAAACCAACTAGGACCACTTTGTCAGAAAAGTCTTCAAGAGTTTGGATAAAAAAGCTAATAATTCAGAACAAAATGTATGAAAAGTCAATAAAGAATAAAAGACTAGAGTAATATTGGTGTCAGGAAAAAGAATAATATCAGCGTCTATTTCTATCGACATCGATTTAATCGTAAAAAGATTTTGACATTATGAAATGAAGGCAAACGAATCCAAATGCTTGTATTTGTCTTTCCTTATTTTATCTCTTCGCTGCAGGAGAACCTCATTTCGGTGAAAGAAGGGAACAAGTTCAGACACGAATTTCTCTCCTCCACTCAATGTATTTCTCTACGTCTACGTATATTTACAGTGTCAATTAACGTAATTTACTTACGAACATATCTTCATAATTTGCTCCTCTACAGTTTCCATGGCTGGTTTCCACTTTATTCGACTATGACTATTCTACCTGTAATAATCGGGAGGGTTTCTTTAAAAAAACTTACATAGGTAAATATCACCGACACTTAAAAGGCAAACATTTACGCCTAAACATACGGCTAACGGATTAAATTGAAAATCCATTCAGTAAGGAATGATGTCAATAATTTTTATTCAGGGAAACTTTTTATCAATGTTAATTTCTTGAATTTTCATAATTTCGCTACGAGTTAACGGATTGACATGTATAATTCAAAATGCATTTTTATAAGAAGTAAAATAGTTCTGATAGACGCCAAATTATAGTTTTTTTTAAAATTCGTTGGGTATTAATGCTTTTCACTTGTTAATGAAACACCTATTGCGAATTATCAAAACAGCCCGACCTTCCACACAACAACAAGGTTTTGTGGTTTTATGTAAAAATATTTCTGGACAAAAGTACTAATAAGGAAGGTTCAACCTATTCCTTGACTTGTAAGTGTAAATTTTAGGGTGTAGAATAGCATTGCAATATAGATGCAGAATGGAGCATTAAGGCATCATTATATAATCGCAAGTACATTATCAGTGCAAAGTAAGAGTACTAATAATTTGCCTGCCAAAAAAATAAGTCTTTATATGTTTAAAATATGAGACTAAAGTATAATTTTTTGAGGAGTGTTTGGGTGGAAACTAATAAAATCTAAAGAGCCATTTATATATCACAGGGAAATTTTGATAATAAAAAGCTGAATTATTATTATTTACTCTAAAAAGTCACGAACTATGTCATTCCCCCTCCCCAAAAAAGATTAATGTTTTAAATTCGTTTTAAATGATGTTTTAAGTTATTTAAGTTGAGCAAAATCCAACGAGTGTGCAAGAAAAGAAAGAAAGTGGTAAAGTAAGATGATGCGAAAATATATAGAATGTAGTAGTCAGAGTAGTACCAAGCAGGGTCTCTACTCTTAGAAGAGTAAGAGTGCGACATACTTCCGAACCTTCCTAACCACCAACCAAATCATGGTGGAACTCCTCTTTCATTGGTATGAAAGGAAGAAGGGAAGCAAAAGTCTCCATCTCTTCCTATAAAGGGTCAAATTTGTGTCTTTTTGAGTGTCTTTGCGTTTTTTAATGGAGCCCGTGAATGTCCGTTCCAGACCACCGCATTTTGGGGTGGTTTTCTTCTTCCATTTCACTTTAACATTTCCCCTCCGATCTCCAATGTCTTTCTCATTTCCCCTCGCTCCTTCCATCTAGAGGGATATATATGGACTAAATATAAAAGATAATACAATATTTTGGTTCCATTTTTATCAATGCCCTTTAAAGCACTAAAACCTATGTAAAATTTTTTTTATTTTAGAACAGTGATATAAAGGTTATTGTGGATAAAATTAACACATAGGTTTATTGAACAAAGTATTCTGAAAGGCCAAGAAAAAAGTTTATTCTTATGGCCAAGAATCACTCTTGTATCACTCTTCTCCTTTATTACACTCTCTACCCTAACTCGAATATATTCATAATAACTTGCAACACTACCCAAGTATTTACCCCTTCTTCTAATACAATACGGGGCAAATTCCTCATAAGGATGGCAATCGACTGCACAATATCTTAATAATTGCTTCGTCTTTGATCATATTAAAAAACGGGGATATTTTGGTAAAGTGAGGAATACAAAGTGCCACTATATTCGAATATAACTGTTCTACCTGCATTAATCAGTATGGTTCTTTTAAGAAAACTTACAAAAGTAAATATCACCAACACATAAAATGCAAACATTTGCGACAACAGATATGGCTAACAGATTAAATTGAAAATCCATTCAGTAATGAATGATGTGAATAATTATTATTGATGGAAACCTTCTATGAATGTTAATGTCTTGAGATTATAATTTCGCTAGCAGTTAACGGATTGACGTGTATGATTCAAAATCTATTTTTTCTAAGAGGTAAAATAGTTATTTTCTGATAAAAGCTAAATTATTTTTAAAGAACATTCGTTGAGTATATGTCGTGGAATGGCCAAACTCTCGTGATAACGGGCTGAGCCACAGATTTAGACGATATTTGGGGCCCTATCCTACCAAAACGGAACACAATTGGATAAGGGCTGACACGACTTCAGCCCATCCGGAAAAGTACTGACACTCGAGGTAACAATTTACAATGGAGAAGCGGTTTGCGCGTCCCAAATAGTCACAGACTACCGCAAACATTTTATGGTCGGGAGCCGCCGGGGAAAGAAATTCATTCGATACCATGATACACGTACACCCGGTATCGTGGACGAGGGTGGAGATTCGGCACCAAATAACGGTTCTGTTTTCAAATTTAAGACTTCCTGGCGAATTCTTGTCGCAAAGGGAATTTTCATGGTGCCCTGGGGCACTGGGAGACAAGATTGGATCTGGGGTTTCTGATTGCGATGGAGAGGGAGCGGGATCAGCATTCACCTTGATTTGGTGAATAAGATTAACACGGAGTTGGGAATTTTGGGGGCAATTTGGGCGCGTGTTGCCTTCGACACCGCACGCAAAACATATGACTAGACTACGGGGAAAAGTTGACGCCAGGGAATTAGATATGAGGGGCTTGACGTCACGGGGTTGCGATGGAGAGAAACTTTTGGGCTTAAAAGGGCCCGTAACCTTAGCGAATTCTGTAGAGTTCTCAAGAGGAGACCGCGAGTTATGAAATTTATTCGTGGGAGATGAAGGGGGAGGCTTTTAATTTTCCTTCGGGTATAAGTTGTGACTTGCGGCATAATCATCTGCTTCTTCTATGCACTCTTTAAAGGATTTGTACCAACGATCCTTCACAAAGGAGCGGATCTCTAGTGGTAGCGACGCCAGCAACTGAACCCGTAAAACAAGATCTACCAGGGACTGATAATCGTGTGGAACTCTCGATTTGTCTAAGCAAAAATTAAATTTACGGGAAAGAAAATATCCAAAATGACGGAAGGTCATATTTGGTTGGATGAGGGCGTGGCGAAATTTGGTGCGGTAGAAGTCAGACGTCATATTGTACGCCGCAAGAAGTTCGGATTTGAGAGTGGAGTAATCGACCGTACCTTCCGAGGGGAGCGATACGCATAGGTCTCTGAGCGGCGAGCTAAGGAGGCGAAGAAGCTTAGGGACACCATCCATCTCGATGTCTCAATGAAGAACTTCAAAAATGTTCTCGAATTGAGTGAGAACAAATAAGAATTCCTCTCCTTCTTTGAATGTGAGGAGTTTAACGGAGGCGGATTGAGGGGTTCCTACACGGAGATTTACTGAAAGGGTTTCGAGCCGATCACGATTCGAATCCATTTCATATTGGCGAATTCTCTCGCGTTCTTCGTTCTCTCTAATATCTCTTTTTTCACGTTCAGCTCTTTCTCTAATCTCTTTTTGTTCGCGTTCAGCTCTTTTTAGTTCTTCTCGTTCTCTTTTAAAAGCACTCTCATTTCTCTACTCTTCCTGTGTATAAGTGACAAGGTCTTTGGCACTTAAACCGAGGGATTCTCCTTGGAGTTTAAATCTCTCTAACGAGGGCATTTTGTTCGTAACACGCGGCGTACCTTATCCAAAAGAGAGGGTTTTAATGTGCCGTCGGCACTGGACGGAGGAAGCTTAGCTCACAAATTACTGACAGACGGAGGAATATGCTTGTTTAAATGCGGAAGCTTTGCTATCTAAATACTAACACTAATATAATATACGATTAAACAAATAAAAAAATAAAATAATGGAGTCTTCGTGAGATAAGAAGGGCTCAGACTCTACCAATCCGTTGGGGATTAAAGTGACCGTAGGAGAAATTCCGTCGCCTAATAAAATTTTCCTATTAAAGGTTGTCGGTCCAAACACATGCAAACACTAAGTGCTAAAGAAAATATGGAAGAGTGTTTCCTGTTTTGTTTTTTCTTTGAACTCAAACGGTATTAGCTTGGAAAATTACAATAAAGTTAAAGGGTTGCCTTTAAAAAATCTCTCCAAAGACCTTTTAAAGACGCTAACACACCTGATCACCAGATTTTATAAAAGAGTAATGTATATATAAGTATATGACGTGGAATGGCCAGACTATCTCTCTCTCTTTCTTTCTATATATATATATATATATATATATATATATATATATATATATATATATATATATATATATATATATATATATATATATATATATATATATACGTAGGTAATTTGGGCTTTGGGGCCGAAGTTGGTTGAAGACCGTTAGCGAAAGAGGAAATGCTTATGAGCCCAGTGGGGGATTGTTTATTATTAACTTTGCGCGGTCCTTTTAAACTAATATTTCAGAGTGCAAGTTGGCCAAAGATTAACAGGTAGCTGGTACGCGCTGAGGTTTCAAAAGCAGACAATGACGAAAATATATCTTTAATAACAACAAAATGATATTTATATTTACACAAAAATTGAGTTTAAAGGGAATGGTTGCCCAGACGGGGTTAAAGGTCCACACGAAAAACAGGTAGATTAATTAATAAGGGATTAAAGAGGCCAGATTCAGTTTCGTGATTTAAAGAGGGATTTTAAACTGGGGCGACCACACAAATAATAGGGCAATGTGGTAAGCCAGATTCAAGATCAATCTGCAGGTGGCAACGGTTAAAATTTACTTAGGTGCTCGTTGCCGAAAAGGGGCCGGTTGGGGTAAGATTAATGCGACGGAAGAAGTTAAGTTACCTCTTGCTTCAGACGAGGGAGCAGTTGTCAATCCCTCAGAGTCCGGAATCCTCGTCAGGTACTTGCCGATTGACTATGGCAGAGTTCACTGATGTTGAAGCTTGCCAATTGACTATAGCTGAGTTTGCGCATGGGGATACTTGACAATTGATTATGGCAGATATTACGGATGGGGATACTTGCCAATTGACTATGTCAGAGTTCACTGATCGATTCAGCCTTCAACCCGAATCGAAATCGCCGCTGGGAGAAAGGGGAGAGTGTCCTTCAGCTCGTTTGCCGGAGTAGGTGGAAGTCTAACAGTGCTGCTCTCTAAACTCAGTCGAAGAGTTATATAGGCGTCTGGTGAGGTGGCTCCAGACGCGCGCGCAAATTTGAGGAAAAGTCGGAGGCTCCTTTGGGGAAGGGGTAATCGTGATAACGTTCGTTGGAATGACCAACGGATTTCAATCTTCGAGCGGAAAGCCAGAATGCTAGAAGAGAGGTGGCCGTGGGAGACGATGATACCAGTGCCTAGACAAATACAGCTGGGGCGTATGATAACGGCGTCGGCCTCCTTCTTGCCAAGGTTCAGCAATGCTTTTACAGGTCCATGCGGTGATCTCAGGATCCACGTGGGTACAGAAGGGCACATGGTCGCCATTTTCCTTTATTCTGCTACAGGTATTATTGCTTTGACATGTTAATGAAACACCAATTATGAATTATCAAAACAGCCCGACCTTCGGCACCGCAACAAAGTTTTGTGCTTTTATGTAACTAAATTTTTTGACAAAATTAATTATAAGGAAGGTTCAAACTATTTTTTGACTTGTAGGTGTAAAACAAAGAGGGTTTAAAAGCATTGCAATCTAGGAGCGTTTCGAAATTATTACATAATATCAAGAACAATATCAGTGCAAAGTAAGAGTACTATTTTTCCTGCCCCCCACGTGCATCTCCGCTTTGAAACCTGGGGCCTTATTCCAGCCACCTGAGTCAATGTGTGAACAAGGAGGTTTATCTTCCCTCGTCACCCCATGCGCCGACCTCGCCAGATTGAGTTAGGCTTATGGGCAGATAAGGCATTGTTCTCAGGCTCGGCTGTGCATTTCCTCGAAGATCCCACTCCATTGTCCCCCACGCTAAGGGGATGTCCTGACTATTTATATGGAAACTTAACCACTAAGATGAAGATTGGAGATACAGATTTTCGTCGCGAAACATCACTACGACCCACTCTCACCTTGTGCGCCAAGGGACCTTGACCTCAAGATTCACCCTCACATGTCCAGAAGGACAATATCTCTTAAGTGCCCAGGTTTGAGCCTTCGTGACGCCAAGTCCACAAAGCTTCCCCTGTTGTTGAGAAAGAGAACAACGTTAGAACAGCCATTGTTCTTATTAGCCCGTTGACAAGAAACGGTTCTCACCCCCCCTTCTGTTTTTCAGAAGAGAACAACGTAGAACAGCCATTGTTCTTATAAGCCCGTTCGCCAAGAGACGGTTCTCACCCCCCCCCCCTGTTGTTCAGAAAAGAACAACGTAGAAGAGCCATTGTTATTTCGAGCCCGTTCGCCAATAAACGGTTATCACCCTTCCCCCTTGTTGTTTAGAAGAGAACAACATTAGAACAGCCATTGTTCTCGAGCCCGTAGACAAGAGACGGTTCTCACCCCCCCCCCCCCCTGTGTTCAGAAGAGAACAACGTAGAACAGCCATTGTTCTTCAAGCCGTTTGTCAAGAAACGGTTGCCAAGACGCCACGTCAGGATCATTTAATTCCCCCCCTTCGGCTGGAACTCGCCAGCGGACCGAAAATTCCTTCACGTCGCCTTCCTCTGCACAAAAAGTATAATTATGTAAGGCAAACGTTACCTTTAAGTATTTAACCCTTTTGTCAACTCTATCCCTTGCTTTAAATGGTTTAGTGAACCATCCCATCCCTTTAACTTTATATTTGTTTTACCTTTTTAAATCTATCTTAATCCTCGTATTAGCTAGATTCCCCATGACCCTTTCCATTCTCTGTTTATTTCAAAATTTTCCCTTTTGTGTGTTTTTGATAGTTATTATTAATAAAACTCTATTTTATTAATGATAGCAATATTATTATCCTTGAGCTCAGTTCCACTTCTTAAGCATATCGAAGATACATAATATCGGCCAGCCTAGACATCCACGCACTCTAAAGATAATTATATTAGTTCCCTCAGCGAATAGTTATATATGGTATATCGTCGAGAGTCCATTCTACGACATAGTTATTTACGTCTAACTCTCGTTAATTATACCCAAATTTATCTATATATATATATATATATATATATATATATATATATATATATATATATATATATATATATATATATATATAAATTTATATATATATATATATATATATATATATATATATAGATATATATATATATATATATATATATATATATATATATATATATATATATATATATATTATATATATATATATGGAGAGAGAGAGTGATAGAGAGGAGAGAGAGAGAAAGAGCAGAGAAAATACAAGTTATTTGGGTGTTAACAACTGCGACAGGGCTTTCGCCATATTTTATTTTTGCCTTTCATAATCATTTATAGACAGAAAGAAAGATGCAGAGACCTTGTATTGCACACTCTATAACAATACAGTAGAAGAGAAAAAAAATTTAACGTTAATAAGCAAAGAGACCAAAAACATGATCCTTGATCCTTGTGTCTTACAATCTCTCTTTCTCTTGCCTTCAATAACTCCTTTCATATTGTTAATTTACGTAAAATTTCCCCTCTCTCAGGACACAAAATAGAAAAATATTATCAACGAATGATAGAAGTATAAAACCAAACAGATAAGGTCTACTTCCGGAAATTCCAATGTGCTCACAGAATTGATAATATTTTTCTGTTGTTTCTCATATATATACCAACTTCGTACAATATTTCATTATTCCTTGAAAATGAACTGAAAAAGTTCGAAAGTACTTGGAATCCACCTTTTATTTTCCTGTATGTTTTTAGTATTTATTGATCTATTCACGCGCTACTTTTTGAGTTTCTTATATCCATATGTGTATATATATATATATATATATATATATATATATATATATATATATATATATATATATATATATATATATATATATATATATATATATATATATATATATATATAATGGCTACTTTGTTATCTGATACTACTACATACATTCCGTTAAGAAGCAATCCCTTAGATAACATAAATAATAATTTTATTAGTGGCTATTTCTTCTAGTGATTCTTTTGGCCTAATATAAACCCATTAACCAGGCAATCCAATAATATCAATCATCGGTGCAACTTGGTCAATCCAATATTAACTCTAAAATTATTTATTAAATTTACTTTCTCTGATCTTAGGATTTATCATCACAATATTGACACTGCAGGTAACATCTAACGATGGGGAATTGGTTCGCCCGCCCAAGGTAGTCATGTACCACCGCAAATTTTTCGTGGCTAGGGTCCACTGAGGGGAGGAGTTCGTCGGACACGATGAAACACGTACATCCTGTGTCCTTGTCGAGAGTCGATACTCGGCAGCCGTTCACGCTGCCCTTCTCAAATTTCAAAGTTCCCGATGAACTTTTATCAAAAATAAAATTTACCTGGTTGCCTGACGGAGGGGGATAAGTTTCTGCTTGGGTCTGCACCACCGGGGGAGCCTGGGTTGCATTAATCTGGTGAACTTGGTGGGCTGGTCCGCTTTTAAGCCTAGAATTTTGGGGGCAATTCCAGCTCATGTGGTTTTCTACACCACAGGTGAAACATATGATTGGTCGCTTCGGGAAGAGAGATGGAGGAGAAATCTTAACGGGAGGTTTGGAGTCCCGTTGTTGGTTTTGGGGAAAGAAATTTTGGGGTTTTACGGGGCTCGGAAACTTCGTCGGCTTTCTTGTGAAGGGGCGCGAATCCTTTCTTCTTTCCTTGTAGGGGGATTAGTGAGAAATGTGATTCTCCTTTGGGTATAAATTATGGCTTGCGGCAGAGACATCCGCTTCTTTGGTACATTCTTTAAAGGTCTGGCACCGACGATCCTTGACGAACGCACGGATCTCCTTCGGAAGAGACGCCAAAAATTGATCTCGCACCACGAAGTCTGTTAAGGACTCGGAGTTCGGATTGACCTTTGAGGATTCTAACCAAAATTTAAAATTCCTCTGAAGAATGTATCCGAATTGACGGAACGTCTGTCCGTGTTTAATACGACCTCCTCGAAATTCTTGGCGGTAGAAATCGGGAGTCATATTATGAGCGGCCAATAACTCAGCTTTTAAGGTGCTGTAGTTAATTGTACACTCAGATGGTAAAGATATCAAAATTTCGCGCAAATTACAATTTAACAGGGGAAGTAAAATGCTCCGAAATCCTCTCCATCCTTGAAATTGGTGAGCTTTAGTGGGAGACTGGATGAGGCTTCGGAACGGGAACTGGCTGTCTGTATCTGTACTTCAACACGAGCTAATTTAATCTGATGGTGAAGCTCAGCTTGGCTTATCCGTTCCTCTCTTTCTCTTTCTTCTCGTTGGATTTCTCTTTCTCTTTCTTCTCTTTGGATTTCTCTTTCTCTTTCTTCTCGTTGGATTACTTTTTCTCTTTCTTCTCTTTGGATTTCTCTTTCTCTTTCTGTTCTTTGCTTCTTCTGTACGTACTCAATTAGTTTTTTTTCCGGAAACGCTCCTTTCGCTTTAAATATTTCGAACTGAGTCATCTTTGCACTTGGGGGCGCCATAGTCAACGAACTAAAATTCCTTGCAACAAGGATTATGCCTTCTAGAGAAATTAGCCTACCTAAATATGGGGACTGACCTATTCGTACTTAGTTTCTCGATCTAAATAACCACTGACTAAAATCACAAAAAAAAACACAAACAAATTATTATAACAGTTCCTTGAGCTACTCCAGCTTCTTAAGTTTCAAAAAAGGGGATAGCAATCGTTAAAACAAAAGGGAACTACTATACTCTATTATTATAACCAATAACACTATGCTTTACTCGACTGAGACCAGTGTTTGCACAGATATAGCGTTAAACCTTACACACCTGATACCAAATTTAAATAGAATATATATATAAATATATATATATATATATATATATATATATATATATATATATATATATATATATATATATATATATATGTCGTAGAATGGACTCTCGACGATATACCAAATATAACTATTCGTTGAGGAGAATTTTTAATTATCCTCAGAGTGCGTGGATGTCTGGCGGGCCGATATTATGTATCTTCGATATGCTTAAGAAGTGGAACTGAGCTCAAGGATAATAATATTGCTATCAATAATAAAATAGAGTTTTATTAATAATAACTATCAACAATACACAAAACGGAAAATATTGACATAAACAGAGAATGGAAAGGGTCGTGGAGTCTCGGGGTAATCCGAGGATTGAAGGATTAAAAAAGGTAAAACAAATATAAAGTTAAAGAGATGGGATGGTTCGCTAAACCATCTAAAGCACAGGATAGAATTGACAAAAGGGTTAAATACTCAAAGGTAACGTTCGGCTTACGTAATTTTATACTAGTGGTGCAGAGGAAGTCGACGTGAAGGAATTTTTGGTCCGCTGGCGAGTTACAGCCGAAGGGGGAGGATAAAAGGATCCTGACTTGGCGTCTTGGGAATGAGAACCGTTTCTCGACGAACGGCTTGAAGAACAATTGCTGTTCTACGTTGTTCTCTTCTGAACAACAGGGGGGGGGGTGAGAACTGTCTCTTGTCTACGGGCTCAAGAACGATGGCTGTTCTAATGTTGTTCTCTTCTCAACAACAAGGGGGAAGGGTTAGAACCGTTTCTTGTCGACTGGGCTCAAAAGAACAATGGCTGTTTTACGTTGTTCTCTTCTGAACAACAGGGGAAGGGGTGAGAACCGTTTTTTGTCAACGGGCTCGAACGAGCAATGGCTGTTCCAACGTTGTTCTCTTTCTGAACAACAAGGGGGAAGCCTTGTGGTCTTGGCGTCACGAAAGGCTCGAACCTTGGCACTCGAGGGATATTGTCCTTCTTCTGGACAAGTGATGGTGAATCTCGAGTTTGAGGTCCCTTGGCGCACAAAGTGAGAGAGGGTCGTGGTGATGTTTCGCGACGAAAATCTGGATCTTCAATCTGCTCTTAGTGGTAAAGTTTCCATCTAAATAGTCGAGACTCTCCCTTAGCGTGGGCGACAATGGAGTGGGATCTTCGAGGAAATGCACAGCCGAGCCTAGGAACAATAACTTATCTGCCCATAAGCCTAACTCAATCGGCGAGGTCAGCGTATGGGGGAGAACGGGGGGAAGATAAACCTCCTTATTTAAACATTGACTCAGGTGGCTGCGATAATGCGCCAAGCTCAAAGCAAAGATACACGTGGGAGCATCGTGGTTTTAAATAACATGTGATAGGGTTTGAAATTAACGCGGCATCGACCCGTTCTATCACACATGGATTTTGCATATCTTTCATCCTTCGTTTAAACGGAGATAATTTTAATATTGATTGATCTTCTCAGCAATATTTTTCCTATAAACGCTAAACCCTTCTCCTACTACAGTAAATTTAGCGAGACCTACAGTTTAACTTGGACTATAAACAATGGGTCACTCCAATATGCAGTATTGTCCAAAACTAGAGAACGAGCTATCCAAATCGATAGTTTCTCGAAATTATTCGTTTAATTTCGATGATAATTGCTCGGAATATTCTATGAAATTTGACTCTGCAAATGTCCAATTGTCTATTGCTAGAAACACGACTAAATAACTTAAGGTAAAAATGATTTGTATTCAAACAAAGGATGTTCAAAACTAGAGAACTATAAGTATAAATACAACTTTAACTAATAAACAGTATATGTAATTATCTCATCGACATTTCTAAAAACTATTACTACATGTGTAAGCCCTTGTTCTCAATGACTTACGGGTAGCTGTTCTCCCAATTCTTAATATACAACACCATTCTTAAGGAAAATGGATAGCAGATTCCCAGCGCTTTTCTATTTATTTACAAGTACTTATTAAAAGAATTATTATTGGAGAGGGAAGCGTTCGGAATCCTCTTGTCTACAGATGGCATGACCGATTTTATAATATTGAACCTACCCAAACCTTACCTAACTTCGTGTTCTTTATTCATTACTATTTTTATCTACCTCAAGACTCAGTCAGCTGTAGGATGGGAAGCAGGGTTTACCAGACACCTGAAATGATCACTGATCGTGAAGGAATTTTTGGTCCGCTGGCGAGTTACAGCCGAAGGGGGAGGATAAAAGGATCCTGAATTGGCGTCTTGGGAATGAGAACCGGTCTCGACGAACGGATTGAAGAACAATGGCTGTTCTACGTTGTTCTCTTCTGAACAACAGGGGGGGGGGGTGAGAACTGTCTCTTGTCTACGGGCTCAAGAACAATGGCTGTTCTAATGTTGTTCTCTTCTCAACAACAAGGGGGAAGGTTGAGAACCGTTTCTTGGTGACTGGGCTCAAAAGAACAATAGCTGTTCTACGTTGTTCTCTTCTGAACAACAGGGCAAGGGGTGAGAACCGTTTCTTGTCAACGGGCTCGAACAAGCAATGGCTGTTCTAACGTTGTACTCTTTCTAAACAACAAGGGGAAAGCCTTGTGGACTTGGCGTCACGAAAGGCTCGAACCTTGGCACTCGAGGGATATTGTCCTTCTTCTGGACAAGTGATGGTGAATCTCGAAGTCGAGGTCCCTTTGCGCACAAAGTGAAAGAGGGTCGTGGTGATTTTTCGCGACGAAAATCTGGATTTTCAATCTGCTCTTAGTGGTAAAGTTTCCATCTAAATAGTCGAGACCCTCCCTTGGCGTGGGGGACAATGGAGTGGGAGCTTCGAGGGAATGCACATCTGAGCCTGGGAACAATACCTTATCTGCCCATAAGCCTAACTCAATCTGGCGAGGTCAGCATATGGGGGAGAACGGGGGGAAGATAAACCTCCTTGTTTAAACATTGGCTCAGGTGGCTGCGATAAGGCGCCAAGCTCAAAGCAAAGATACACGTGGGAGCATCGTGGTTTTAAATAACATGTGAAAGGGTTTGAAATTAACGCGGCATCGACCCGTTCTATCACACGTGGATTTTGCATATCTTTTATCCTTCGTTTAAACGGAGATAATTTTTATATTGATTGATCTTCTCAGCAATATTTTTCCTACAAACGCTACCCCTTCTCCTACTACAGTGTCGTAGAATGACCCTTGGTTTTGAGCCCTCTACTCTTTGACACCCTTTTAGTAGCGGTATGCTTTAAGGGGCGTGAGTTACTTCTATGATGAAGTAGGCTTTGTTCTAAGAGTGCTATTTTAGTGGTTTAGTCCTTAAGGAAGAGCTATTTTTAAACACATAAGGATAAGAGGAAACACCAGAATCTACCAAAATAAACATGTATTTTAAATTAAATATTACAAACCAACAGTAAACACATTTCTATATTTGGCCTCCAAGATTTTTCAATGACAAAACATAAACCAGTAGGCTTTCAGTAAACATGCCAATTGCCAATTAGTATTTTTATCACGACCCTATTTGATTAGCATAAAACATTAAATTAACGTACTGTCATCTACAAACACATATGACCTAGGTTCAAGAATAATGGTTTCTACTCTCCTTTAACACGTGGGACGTACTAAACTTCTACTATCGCAATAGAGATATAAATGTTATTGTTAACTTACAGGTCGGTATTAGGGATTGCCGGATGTCGATGGAGGACTTATCTCTCGCTTTGAAGTGTGGTGGTCGCTGGTTGAAATTTTCGTCGCCTGTGACGGGGGCTGATTCTTAAACGTAATTAAAGAACGGGAGCTCGTTGGGGCAGGGTTCTTCTCCTCTCACTCTTACGGTGCTTTAGATGTGAGAATCACTCAAGTATGAGCGGCTTTGCTTTTCTTCAGTCGGACTTCTTTGCAGACGGAAAAGGCTTCTTCGGTATGGCACCGATATAAAACTTGACTCTTTAGGTTAATACGGCCCTGAAAGGGGGGATCGATTTTCTCAATCTGATCCTATCGTTCCTCACGGAAATAGTCTTGTATGGCTAAAGGATCGATCTTTACGAACTAATCTTTCTTCTGGCGAATCGACTTCTAATAATCTTCTTGTCTGGCCGATGGATCGATCTTCACGACCTAATCCTATTCTGGCGTATCGACTTCAGCTAATCTCTCATCTCTTTCTTTGCGGGGCTTATTTATAGGCGGATTGCTGCCCCATCTAAAGAGGGAAGTGACCAGGCCACAGATGCAAAGGGGGGGGGGGAGCGAATGGTGAGTTAGCATCTGGGGAGAGCGAGAATTCCTGAGGTGGCACTGGGGTGCCCAAGTCAGCTCGCAAATTATAGGCTCGCAACCGCACCGCTACTTGGCGTGCCTTCTGACTCGCACCGCTTTTTTTTCCCTAACCACGGGTTCATGGGTCTCGTAGGTAATTCGATCGTTAGAGCGTCGTTTAAGGACCTTAGGTGGTCGCCTTCAAACATATGTTAGCTCCAACTGCCCACAGCGGCGGGGAGATCACACATGGTAAGCATTTTCGCCGGCTACCTTTCCCACGCTTCTCCTCATGAAGGGGAAGGGGGCTTGAATGTACCTATACTCCTCCAGGATGCTTAATGTAGCCATTTCCTTACATTTACCTCCATCCTTAAGAAAATAACGGGAGGGGGGGGGGGGTTCCAATCCGACGCTTACAATAATATACATGGGTAACTTACGGAACATTATATTATACAATAAATTCTAGTTCACTCGGGAATGCCTTGATAACATTTCACCTGACCTTACATTAATTCCTATATTACTGTGCCTACTTAGGATTTTCTTACCTACCACTAGGGGGTTACTCGCTCCTACTTACTTACAATTCTACTGATTTACACTTAACTTTGCTATAATACCATAGTTGGGCTGCTCCTTAATCGTCGACAGGGTTCCGACTTAACGAGTCGGCCATACAATTGTTGGACCCTTTTATATAGTGAATGGAGTACTGGTACTCCATCAAGAGTAAACTCCATCTCAGGAGTCTTCCATTCTTACACTTATTTTTGCCTAAGTATGACAACGGTTTATGGTCGCATTCCAACTTAAACTCGTGCCCTATTAGATAATATTTGAATTTACCTATGGACCATATTATGGCCAAAGCTTCGATTTCGATAGTAGCGTAGGCTTTTTCTCTACTCAACAGTTTCCTACTGACATAAGCTATGGGATAGGCTGTTTCGTCATCTTCGTATTGAAGCAATACTCCGCCTAACCCTTTCCGACTAGCGTCCGTGCGAAGGCCGAAGATCTTGTTGGGATTTGGTAAGCGAAGAATGGGCGCAGTTACGAGTTTTCCTTTTAGAACCTCCAACTGAGTTATTGCATGGGGGTTCCACGTGACAAGGTCTGACGCTCTCTTTTTTAACAAATCAGTAAGTGGGGCCGCAATGGAAGCGAAGTGTGGTACAAAATGCCTATAGAACGAGGCCGCTCCCATAAACGATCGGAGTTGTTTCTTTGTTTTAGGCCGGTGCATCTTGACTCTGGCGTCTACTTTTTCTTGCTGGGTAGTCAAGTGTTTTTGTCCTATTTTGAATCCCAGGTAGTCAATGGATTCGTAGGCAAAATAACACTTGGTCGGCCCGGCGGTTAGACCTTGCTCCTTCAATTTCTCCAGCAATGAGCGTAAGGCGTGTAAGTGTGACTCCCATGTACGGGTAGCTACGTACACGTTATCGAAGTAAAACGACACGTCACTTAGTCCAGCAATAATTCGCCTCATCATCCTATTATAATTGCTACCGGCTGTAAGTAGTCCGAAGGGTAGCCTGGTAAACTGTAACAGACCTCTCTCGGTCGCAAAAGCCGGCAGTTTTTTTGACTCCTTAGCGAGAGGTATTTGATAGTACGCTTTACACAAATCCAATTCGGTGATGAATTTAGCGTCTTCAAATAAATGGAGATTTTGATCTATTAGTGGGATGGGCTCGGCGTCGAAAACGGTCACTGAATTCAATTTTCGGAAGTCCACGCACATCCGAAATGATTGATCAGGTTTCTTAATCATTACTATGGGGGAGCAATAATCGGACTCCGATGGCTCTAAAATTCCCAATTTTAGTAAATTCCGGACTTCCTTATTAAAGGCTTCTCGTAGGTGGATCGGTAAAGGATATGGTTTGCTCCAAAACACTGAATTAGTTTTTAGTTTTATTTCATGGATAAAATCCTTGGCACATCCGGGGTTTTCAGAAATGACTTCTGGGAATTCCATGAGCAAGTTCAACATTTCCGCTTTTTGTTGAATTTCTAAGTGGGGATTTATCTTTAAATCCACCCGAGGGTCTTCCGGGGTAGGTGAGAGCGAGGGAAGTTCGTATTCCTCGTCTTGTTCCACACACACGGTGTGTATGACTTGCAGGGGCGTACCTGGGTAAACGGCATCCATCGGTTCTGAGGTGAATTGGCGCCCTCTATCCGAAAGAATTTCTTTAGGCAGGCCTACTCGTGCAAAAATTGAAATTAATGCTTCCGCGCAGGAAATAGTGTCAATCTTCCGTAGGGCCACGGCATCTGGGAACCGGGTGGCACAATCCACTAGGGTGAGGATGTAGGAGTGTCCTCCACTTGAAGGGGGGTGAATTGGTCCCACCAAATCAATTGCCACTCGAAAGAATGGTTCGGTTATAACGGGCACCTTTTGTAAGGGAGCGGGAGGTACCCGTCCTCTGGAGGAATCCTTCTGACACACGTCACACGATCGGCAATAGGCCACAATTTTCCTGGCGGCCTGGGGCCAATAAAAGTGTCGGAATATCTGCTGCGCCGTTTTGTTGTGCCCAAAGTGTCCGGCTAATATTCCATCATGCGCGGTATTCAAAATTCTTTGCGTGTATTCTTGAGGTACACACAGTGCTTTCTTGTTCTTCTTATCCTCCTCGCTGATAGTACGGTAGAGAAGTGAGTCTTTTACGATATACTGGATAGGCTTCTTTCCTTTCATTTGGAGAATTTCACCTTTAATAGCTTTCTCCCATAGAGGTTTAAGAGTGGGGCATTCCTTCTGAGCACTGGCGAAGGAAGTCAATTTGAACCGATTGTCTTCGAGGATAATCCTCGGGGTCAACTTAGCAGGTTGTTCTTTCCTCTGGGCTTCTTGTGCCCGGGTGACTACTTGTTGGGCCACCTCTTGCTGGGGAATTAGGGGGTTTTGTCCGATTAGTACTGCGCAGAACTTAATCGGGGCTACTACCACGTCCGTCCAACCGGTGAAATATCTGCATTGTATATGACATCTCACGACGGGTAATCGATTGTCACGTCCTAAAAAGTCGTGGACGATTGCGAATTTCTTATGGGCAGGGTTTACTAGGGGCAGCAACTTGTCGGATACCACTATGCAGGTGCATCCGGTGTCTCTGACTAAAGTGGATACTCGGCACCCATTAACAGTGCCCTCTTCAAATTGTAGGCCGCCTGGCGAACTTTTGTTGAATAGACAGTTTACCTGTTGCTGGGGCCCTTCGGATGTTGGCGCGGGGACGTAGGACGAATCAGCTTGTCCTCCTGGGATCGCGGCAGTCAGATTTTGCACCTTTTGTCTCGAGGTCTCCCTCAGTCGGGAGTTCTGTGGGCACTGGAAACTCAGGTGACCTATTATCCCGCAGGTATAACAAGTGACGGGCTTCCTGGGATACGTGCCTGTATTAGGGTATGATCCTTGTGGAATCCTAACTTCTTTTTGATTCTTTTCTCCTCCAAAAATTGGTTTATAAGTTCCTTTTGCTGCTGAGAACTTAAAAGGCTTCTTCTGTAAATGCCTGGGTGGCGGCCCATTTTTCTTTGGGGAGGGAGCCTTCTCTTTCTTGTACTCCCTAGGATATAACCGATGATTTACCGCGTGTAGGTCAGCCTCTTCCAGACACTCGTTGAAGGTAGAAGCTTTTCGGTCCTTAACGAATGCACGGATTTCCTGGGGTAGTGTACTTAGTAACTGATCTCTAAGCATGAAGTCGACGACCGCAGCGACTTCGTTCTCTACCCCTTCTGACTCCATCCAA
This sequence comes from Ceratothoa steindachneri, assembly GCA_963969495.1. NCBI lineage: Eukaryota > Metazoa > Arthropoda > Malacostraca > Isopoda > Cymothoidae > Ceratothoa > Ceratothoa steindachneri. The sequence goes on along the minus strand of OZ018321.1, from coordinate 142,349,868 downwards.
AACTGTAGGCTTAGACGAAGCTCAAAGCCAAAATGTTTGTATGTTTGTCCAGGTCTTATACGAGACTGCCTGAACTTCATTCTATATTCTTCCGGGTTAAGGTTTGTAGCTGAGAGAAGTTCGGCTTTAAGAGTGGAATAGTCCACAGTCGCTTCTGAGGGTAAAGATACGAATATCTCTCTCATCCTACGATTGAGTAGCGGTAACAGTCTGGCGACCCCATCTTCTTCTAGGTCCCAATTATTGACTTCAAATATTTTCTCAAAATGGGAGGGATATGCGCATAAATCTTCTTCGTCCTTGTACTCCGGGAGTTTCATGCTGGCCGCTGGTGACACTCCTGTTCTAGATGACACTGACTGCACCTCTAACTGGTTTTTACTAAGAGCTCTTTCGTGGGCCCTTATCTTCTCTCTTTCATCAGCTTCCATTTTCGTCTTTTCTTTTCTTTCTTCTCTTTCGTTTCTCTCTTTCTCCTGAATAAACTCTCTTTCGTTTCTCTCTTTCTCCTGAATAAACAAACTCAGCTCGGTTCCTTGCAGTTCGAGGCTTTGACCTTGCTTCCGATAAAGGTCAAACAATGCCATCGTGCTTATGTCAGTCATCTACCTTGTTTTTAATCAAGCCTGACCTATTCCACCACCGAAACTTACCACTTGGCCTAACAATTACCTTTAGATGGTATCCACCTCTAACTTTACCAATTTCCCACTCCTCAAATATTCTATTATTCCTGGTGTTCCTTTTATGTGTTAGCTCTTCCTTAAATAGACACTACTGGGTTCTTTCTAATATAAAACCCTCTAGACCTGACACCACTTTTATAATATGTCGTAGAATGACCCTTGGTTTTGAGCCCTCTACTCTTTGACACCCTTTTAGTAGCGGTATGCTTTAAGGGGCGTGAGTTACTTCTATGATGAAGTAAGCTTTGTTCTAAGAGTGCTATTTTAGTGGTTTAGTCCTTAAGGAAGAGCTATTTTTAAACACATAAGGATAAGAGAAAACACCAGAATTTACCAAAATAAAACATGTATTTTAAATTAAATATTACAAACCAACAGTAAACACATTTCTATATTTAGCCTCCAAGATTTTTCAATGACAAAACATAAACCAGTAGGCTTTCAGTAAACATGCCAATTGCCAATTAGTATTGTTATCACGACCCTATTTGATTAGCATAAAACATTAAATTAACGTACTGTCATCTACAAACACATATGACCTAGGTTCAAGAATAATGGTTTCTACTCTCCTTTAACACGTGGGACGTACTAAACTTCTACTATCGCAATAGAGATATAAATGTTATTGTTAACTTACAGGTCGGTATTAGGGATTGCCGGATGTCGATGGAGGACTTATCTCTCGCTTTGAAGCGTGGTGGTCGCTGGTTGAAATTTTCGTCGCCTGTGACGGGGGCTGATTCTTAAACGTAATTAAAGAACGGGAGCTCGTTGGGGCAGGGTTCTTCTCCTCTCACTCTTACGGTGCTTTAGATGTGAGAATCACTCGAGTATGAGCGGCTTTGCTTTTCTTCAGTCGGACTTCTTTGCAGACGGAAAAGGCTTCTTCGGTATGGCACCAATATAAAACTTGACTCTTTAGGTTAATACGGCCCTGAAAAGGGGTATCGATTTTCTCAATCTGATCCTATCTTTCCTCATGGAAATAGTCTTGTATGGCTAAAGGATCGATCTTTACGAACTAATCTTTCTTCTGGCGAATCGACTTCTAATAATCTTCTTGTCTGGCCGATGGATCGATCTTAATGACCTAATCCTATTCTGGCGTATCGACTTCAGCTAATCTCTCATCTCTTTCTTTGCGGGGCTTATTTTTGGCGGATTGCCGCCCCATCTAAAGGGGGAAGTGACCAGGCCACAGATGCAAAGGGGGGGGGAGCGAATGGTGAGTTAGCATCTGGGGAGAGCGAGAATTCCTGAGGTGGCACTGGGGTGCCCAAGTCATCTCGCAAATTATAGGCTCGCAACCGCACCGCTACTTGGCGTGCCTTCTGACTCGCACCGCTTTTTTTCCCTAACCACGGGTTTATGGGTCTCGTAGGTAATTCGATCGTTAGAGCGTCGTTTAAGGACCTTAGGTGGTTGCCTTCAAACATATGTTAGCTCCAACTGCCCACAGCGGCGGGGAGATCACACATGGTAAGCATTTTCGCCGGCTACCTTTCCCACGCTTCTCCTCATGAAGGGGGAGGGGGCTTGAATGTACCTATACTCCTCCAGGATGCCTTATGTAGCCATTTCCTTACATTCAGTAAATTTAGCGAGACCTACAGTTTAACTTGGACTATAAACAATGGGTCACTCCAATATGCAGAATTGTCCAAAACTAGAGAACGAGCTATCCAAATCGATAGTTTCTCGAAATTATTCGTTTAATTTCGATGATAATTGCTCAGAATATTCTATGAAATTTGACTCTGCAAATGTCCAATTGTCTATTGCTAGAAACACGACTAAATAACTTAAGGTAAAAATGATTTGTATTCAAACAAAGGATGTTCAAAACTAGAGAACTATAAGTATAAATACAACTTTAACTAATAAACAGTATATGTAATTATCTCATCGACATTTCTAAAAACTATTACTACATGTGTAAGCCCTTGTTCTCAATGACTTACGGGTAGCTGTTCTCCCAATTCTTAATATACAACACCATTCTTAAGGAAAATGGATAGCGGATTCCCAGCGCTTTTCTATTTATTTACAAGTACTTATTAAAAGAATTATTATTGGAGAGGGAAGCGTTCGGAATCCTCTTGTTTACAGATGGCATGACCGATTTTATAATATTGAACCTACCCAAACCTTACCTAACTTTCTGTTCTTTATTCATTACTATTTTTATCTACCTCAAGACTCAGTCAGCTGTAGGATGGGAAGCAGGGTTTACCAGACACCTGAAATGATCGCTTTCCTTTACTGTCCCATGCCCGTGGCTGGCTCTGCCTTGACTGTGAAGATTAGCCAGGTCGTGAATAGGTGCGGTCTTTCCCAGTCGCAAGCATTCCATGCAGTCTCCTCGCTAGGCTACACGGATTATTTACGTTCTATATCTTTACACTTCCCCCAATCTCACCACTTTCTTTATTGACATGTCCTCACCGTTTTTTCAGCACGATATCCTCGTTGGTTTTGACTTCTCTATTTACAGTAAATGCATGGGATATTTTTTTAGTCTATCAGAAAAATCAAAATGATTTGAACAACGAATGCATTTAAATGGAAAGAGAAATACAGACATGAAATAAAACGATAGATAAATTGAAGAAATTAAGAGAGTGGACAAGGTTAAAGCGGGTAATCACTGCATTAACAACTGAAAATAATGAACACACTTCGGTTTATGAAAATGTTCGTTGGATCACGGGTACCCAGAGACACGAACTTCAACGCAATTTCACCATGAACTTAAATGAACTTGCATTCGAAGGCGAAACCATAATCAATCATCCTTTTTAACCTCCAAGTCAAAATTCGACTCAATAAATATATGCAAACACCCGGAAGAGAGGAATTCCAATTTAATCGTCATATTTATCCGAGCGAAGGACGAAACCAATGACGGAAAATTCATCCGCCTTCGCCAAGATTCATTCAGAGAGAGACCTTCGCATTGGAGCCCTCGCTAACTCAAGGATCACTGGATCGAGGTATCCGGGTTCACTCGAAAAGAGGAAGGCAACACATGAGCATTTCAGCGTATGTAAGGAGCTAGGCTCATATTAGCAACCCACTGAGCGTAATGTTTGGGGTAGGAGGTTGAGTCTCCTAACGTCATTAGGTGCAAGCCAAGGTCAGTCAAAACACCACTGTATATTCTGTAACCTTTGCACACAACATATCACTCTTCCGCCCACAAAACTGCGAAAAGGGTTCTGGTAATTGAGACACAATAATGTGGAACGTGTGGTCCTCCTTTTGGTCAGGAAGGGTTCTCTGCTTTCATATCGTGGACAAAAACAGAGGACTTCCGCTTGACCTGCGGAAGAATTCCGCCATATAGTGCCTTAGGGCTTGGCAGCTCTTATCGTTCTGATTTTTATGGCAATTTAATTATCCGTTTAGGGGACCTCATTCCCGAAAAAAAGGGCAATTTAAAAAATAATAATTCTTGAGTTCTCTTATCTATTGACCGCCAACAAGGACACCAACCTATAAAAAGTGACGGGTGGGAGGGATAATTATAAGAGTTATTCAGTCCTCTTCGACAGATCGATCAGGTGATGAGACGAAGAGGAAACGCTCCTGTTATCATTGAGCCAGGATGGAATATTGTTATATTTAACTCCAACTTACTGGCATTCATAATCTGAATCTTTGTTGCTTTCCTCGTAAGCGTTTCATCGTAGCGGACCCACAGCATAGTTAGTAAACTCTCATACTTTCTTAGTCTCAGCCCCTTATTTAGTTTCTTCTCGTGAACTCGGAAGATAGATCTCCATCAAAATTCTCTCTCTCCTAACTGAATCCTTTTGTCAGGAACACTTTTTAACGAATACTCTCATGTTTGCCAATGGCATTGTTTTCATATTCATTACAAATATGGTTTTTAGCCATATCGTCAAAACATCATCCATCATAACACCCGAAACTCTTTTGGAGGGAAAAAAGTAATTTATTACTAAAACGACTTACAACTTCAAACTAAATAGCGATATATGAACAATGAACAGAATCATGAACGACATGAAACTAATTTATATGTCGAAAATCCTGAATATTACGAACTTATCAAAGTCAGTAACTTTATAGGGCTCAGTTTATAAAATAAGTAGGCATCTGGCACCAAATAGCAGGATTTAATAGACCAGTGAGGACTCCACAAATGGACACTCGCTGGATTTACCAAATCATAAAAATTGCTAGGTATGTAAATTAAGTGAATAATAGGCCAATCTAATAAATAAAGAACCAAAAACACTGAGAAAATGAAACTATATATATGTTAAACTGTACAAATAGAGGCAAGTGGTCGGTAGAGGCACGCGGAAACACAGATGTCAAAAACGACCGCCTGAGCAAATACAACGATCAACACAAACAAACATACGCGTTTTGTGAACATTTATCAGCAGTTGAACAAATATTTGCTCTGACCATAGAAATTTCACAGAGACCTGCAACAAAAACTTCGCTATAATAGACTAAATATATGAGAAATATGTAGACACATCAGGTACACAGAGCTGTCAGAAACTCCACGCAAGGAGTGGAAATTACGAAGAAACTAGACCACGGGTTCTATCCCACAAACAATTATAGGTGCAGCTTTATTGTAAAAGAACAACCTCTGACTTACCCAGTCTCGATTTATTGAGACCACATACGATGGTATCGCTTCATAGTCAACGTCACTTCCTGTTCAAACATTCACGAATTTTTTACTCCTGATCGCATTGGACAAAATTCCCCAAACCTGCAAGCTCGCCCTAAACCTCCCCCACTCTCCAGGTGACGAGGAGAGAAAGAGCCGCTCTGTCTCTTACCTTGCCCCACTTGCTTCAACAGAAGGTGCCCAATTTGCCTGATCGGATCGTGCCTCACTTGTCTCATCGCAAAAAAGCACCTTGCTCGAAGTCACCAACCGGTAAGACTGAAACCCCCGCAATTATTAGTATTGTCAAGTTCTTCCTTTTGATTTGATCCTGATGTCATTAATCAATTAATTCTATTTGAGAATCCCTCCTCATAATAATTATCAAGAGACTATTTCAATTTAAATAATTCCCTTTTGCCTATTTAAATCTTATTTTGATCTTTGAAAATAAAATTATATTTTTGATAATTCATCTTAAACTAACGTTGAACGATACTCTCGGCCTATTCAAGTAAATCTCACCAACCATTTATGCACTCTTTTTGATTATTAGGGATTTGAAACCCAACGCCTCAAGTGTGACCTCCTAGTCGGCCATTAATAGCTGCGAATAATCCTTCAACGGTTCGCGTTGCAGTAGGTGGTTAAGTCATACCCCCACATAATATAAGTGTAGTGTATGTTATAGAGTGGTATACCATGACATATATATATATATAAATATATATATATATATATATATATATATATATATATATATATATATATATATATATATATATATATATATATATATATATTGATAGGAGGGAAGTCTATGACAACCCATAGAGAGGGGGAATAAAAGAAACCAAAAGACGTACTAGGTTTTTACCTACTGACGTTTTGCTCGGCATTAGCTTCCTCAGAGTGACCACTTCATGTTAGTTAGTTAATGAAAGTGATGAAATGTGTGGTATGTTTTCACAGGTGTGTAATTGTTTATTAGTTTGCCCTGGTGTTGATTGCATCACAAGCATTTATCTCTTTTATGCTTTTAGTTTTTTACGTCTCACCCTTCTATAGATTTGCTGACCGCCCTTGACGCTGATATTTTTCCTTTTGTTTAAATATTTTACTAACTCTTAAGTTGATTCCTCCGTCATGGCTTTCAAGGCTTTGATGTCATATTTTGCTAACTGGTAGGTTATCTGGTAATTTATATTTTTGTTTGTTATAATAACGTTGGGCATTTCGCCTCTTATAATTAAGCTTTTTATATTTGTTGTTCCTTTAATCTTTTTTTTAATTTAGTTTATTATTATGTTCTTTATGTTTGCTATTTAATTATTCTCTTACCTATTTTAATTCAAAATTACTTTGGGGCACTTCGCCTCTTTCAACTTTTGTTGTTAATTACTATTTTATTTATAATTTAATATGCGTACTTCACCTTTGTTTATTTTATTTGATTTTATGTATTATAATAACTTGGGCACTGTGCCTCTTTTTAATATCCTTATTGTCTCTTTCTACTTTGTGATGTCCGCGTTGAGGTATGTCGAGATTATTGTTGATATTTCTTCGTTCACCATATCCGATGTCGTTCTCCCGAGCCTCTGGATCTCCATATTAATTGGCATGAGTCCCACACTTTGGTGTAGGACTGTCTGGCTGGTACGGTTGATCCTTTTTGGGCCGTTACTTTAGCAGTGTGGCTTTATTCTGCAGCCCCTTCAACGTCCTGAGAGAGGTACAGCTTGCCATCTTCGTGACCTCTGCTGAGGACACCCGTTTGGAGCTTACCAAGAAAGTGTAAAGTTTCTTTTTGTTCGGCACATTGAGGCATCGCAATCTGTAAAGTTTCTTCAGCGATCTTTTAGCTAGGGAGAATCTGTTGTTAATGTGGGTTTTATATCCTTATTCTGTGAGTCGTAATCTCAGGACTTTTCCCTCGTTAGAGTACGGGTAGTGTTTGTCATTTACAAGGATTTCTTTAACTTTCCAGTGGTTCATTGGAATTACCTGAAATTTCTGTCGGTTCTTCTTAATTTTCCACCTTTTTTCAAATCTGTTGATATTTTTTATCTTGGCATCTGTCGGCCATGTTTGAACTCCAGTGTTCCCAATGGGACTTGGGACGATTTGATTGATGTCATCTGCGAACTGGAGATACATCGTTTCATCTGGCACTGGGGCAGGGTGGTCTATTGTGTACACGAGGTACCGCAACAGACTTGTGGAACACCCGTCTCGAGCTCGAATTCGGGTCCTGTGTAGCCGTAGATTGAAATTTGAGCTCTCTTTTTCAGGATTTGGTCACAGAGGCCCCTTTTAAGGATTGGGTTTAGCAGAAGGCTCAAGATCTTGTATTGTAGATCCGTCAGCCAAACCTTATCGAAGGCCTTTTGAATATCTTGCAGGACCACGTCTACGATTTCCGCTCAGCTTTCCTGCTCCCAAGTTTTTCCGTTAGGAGGGCGAGGTCAGTTTCCGTTCCCGTCTCCTACGGAACCCGTGCTGCTAAGGGTTATTGGCTCCTTGCTTGGCAAAGAGATCTCTAAGCTGGTCAGGCAGGAGCTTCTCATAGATCTTTGCCACAAACTCAAGCAGTCAGATTGGCCTGTAATCGACCAGTTAATCAAGGAGTTTACTTCCCTTAGGTAAAAGAGTATTTTAGCGAATTTACACCACCTGGGAAGTAACCGATATTCAGGGAAGCATTGAAGATTTAGGTGGTTTTTTAAATGCTTTGCTGTGTGGTATTTACTAAGTTGCATTTAATGATTAAAGTCCAGCCTGGCGACCTTTGTTCAAAAGAATTTACAGTGGCCATTACCTCTCAGGTGTTATGGGTCGGCCTTTGTCCGCCATCTCCCTATGTTCGATGTATGATCTGATTCAAGTCTTCTATCAGCTGGACTTAGAATTCATAATCGAACTATTCGTTACCTCCTAGAGTGATGCTGAGGACATTTTTCTAGTATGTTCGAGAACCGCCGGTTCCTATATATAATCCCTGTTCTCTTTAATTGAATGGAACCGTTGTCTTATATATGCATATAACTGACCATTACTCTGACCATGGTCTGAACTCGTCGCTGATTGGTCCGTTTCCAGATGAGTCCGTACCACTGTGTGAGGCAGTCCTGGCCGTAAAATTGTTCTTCTTCGTGGCGCGGGACTGCCCGACATACTGACCAGGACTAATCTGGAAAATGACCAATTAGCGACGAGCTCAGACGATAGTTAGAGTAATATTTAGTCACAAGCAGATATAAGCTGGCAGTGCCATTTTTTTCTTGTCAAGTAGACGCAAAACATGGAGAACACAAACAACACCCTACAAATTTTAACACTAAACACAAACGGATGGTTGGGGAAAGCGAATGAATAGGGCAACATATTCAGAAGGGCGGCCACCGACATTATTCTAATATCTGAACACGGGTCAACACTAATAGAATATGGATGAAAATCTCAAATTACCACGTCCTGGTAAAGCTGCCACTTAAGATAGATTTGACGGTGCTGCTATCGCCATTAGAAAAAACATCACCTTGAAAAGGCTCCCATAGCTTGACGAGTCCTTTGTGGTGGTCGAACTCCCTACACTTGTTGGGGGACTCACAATTGCAGCTGCATACCAGCCTCCTCTCCGTCGATATCTTCTCATCAACAACCTCCTGACCCTAACAGCCCACCGCAGGAATGTCTTTATTGGGGGCGACCTCAATGCCTGTCTGGGGGCCTCGGGCTACACCAGAACTAACAAAAGAGGAAGAAATCTACAACTGGTCATCGAGAGGACAGGCTCGAGAGAGCTGGGCTGGTATTTCCGACCTACATCACTGAGAGAAGTGCAACAGCCCCGGACATAATACTAACAAGTACAACCTCCCTTTCAATCTGGTCAGTATGCCTGGCCCCATGGTTCCAAGCGACCATATTTCCATTATGACCACAATCTCCCTTGCACCTATCATGATTTCTATCCCACCCAGGAAGTGTTTTGCAAAAGCAAAGTGGGATCTGTACAAGCAAATGCTCAACAGCTATGAACCAGCAGACCTTAGCGAAGCTATCCTGGAAGAGATCGACGAAAATATTAACCACATCACACTCCTGATCATGGAGGCGGAGGAAAAGTGCATTCCGTGCATCACGCACAAAAGCCCTCCGCTACCAAGGTGGACCGAGGAGACGCGAGAAATTGCCTCAGTGCATAGAGAGATCTATGAAGAAATAAGGCAATTTGGCCCAAACAGGTATAACCCTAGAAGACTCCGCCAACTTAGAGAGGAGCTCAAAAACCTGATCATCACACAACAACGGGCCATATGGAACGAAATAGTAAAAAAATTCGACTCCGAGCAGAACCCCCCGAAATTCTGGAGGGAGATAAAAAAAAGCTTAAAGGTTTGCCCCCGAAGGAGAAAATGAGGCTGGAAGAAAATGGCGAAATCATCGAAGAACCGGAAAGACTCTAAAGAAAGTTCAGGAGGTACTGGAGAAAAGTATTCCCCCCCCCCCTAAAAAGAACGAGGATTTCAACTTAAAGTTCGAGCACCAGATTGTGGACAACCTCAATAGCATAATCCACCGAACGCATCCCCACCTGCACGATTCCGAAGAGAGGAGAATGATGGGCCACGGACGACTAATCACCACTGAGGAATTTCTGAGCACGCTCAAAACTTTCAAACAGAGAGCTCCTGGCTGGACAGGGATTACCAAAAACCATCTGGTAAACGCTCCCGCGCGCCTGCTACAAGGCATTACGAACGTAATGAACGTGGCCCTGAACACTGGCTACTTCCCCGATGGATATAAGTTGGCAAAAGTCATCTTTATACCAAAAGGTAAAAAGGTGCCTGAACAGCCGATGGACTACAGGCCCATCTCCCTCCTAGATATAATCAGTAAGATTTTGGAAAAGATTCTAGCCCACAGGCTTTAGAAATAACTTGAGAAGAAAGGGGCCCACAAACCAAAACAGCATGGGTTCCGGAAGAAACGCGAAACAGATACCGCACTCGAGCTCCTAACCGAGAAAATCGCCAAGTGCCAAGTGGAAGGAAATTACACTGACATCGTGCTCAGGATGGTAGAAAAAGCCTTCGACAAGGTCTGGCTGAAGAGCCTTCAATATAAGATACTAAACCTTCAGCTAGATCCGATTCTAGAGCGCGTTATCTGCGACTTAGTCATGTAACGGCACCCCAGAATCATGAGTGAGGGTGACCAAGGACTTGAGTTCTTCCTCGAGGCCGGAGTCCCGCAGGGCAGTTGTCTGAGCCCCCTCCTTTACCTAAACTACACAATAGATTTACCAACCCAGGTAAAGGAGGACCCATTATATTTCCAGTTCGCGGACGATATAATCCAGGTGATTTCTGGTACATATAGAAATCCCAGGTCTCAGGCTCAAGAGACTGCTAATAAAATCAGGAACATAAATGGGTACCAGAGTAAGTGGAAGATCCGCACGAATAGCAGAAAGTTCAAGATCCTCGCACTCGGTCGCGGAAAAACAGCAGACGTGACAATAGGGTAACTGATATTTCCCTATCACCAAGAACGGATCGTTTGGGGGCTCCAAATCACCACCAACGGGTACGGGCATCACTTCAAAACGCGTGAAAATCTCGCGAGGTGGGAACTATCCAATCTTCTCCGATTCAAGAATTTTAGATCTAGCAATAGCCGAAAGATATATCTCATCCACGTACGAGCAACAAACATATACCCCGCGGTGATGGCCCAAACCCTAGGTAGAAAGCGCTTGGAGCGCCTACAAATAGTTCAAAACAAGGCGACTCTCTACATAAAATAAAATAGAAAGCGACACCGAATTCCCCAAAGACAACTCTACCAAAAGACCGCTCTGACACCTATCAATCTAATAACCCATAGTTTGGCCAAAGGAACTTTGGAGAGGATCTTGGATGAAACGGCGCCTGAACTAGCAGAGGATCTAAAAATTCCCCTGAACAAAGTGGATAAAGTGAGCAGAAAGAGGCGATTTCCTAGCTCGAGAGAATGCTCTGAGGAGCAGTTGGCACCGTGGTTCACATAATAAATCGCACCGAACAAACAATTATAAACACGATACATTAACAAATAGACTCACAAACATGTATGAGTGTGTAGAATGTAAGGTAATTAAATGTAAATTGTAGACTCTTGAACAACTTCATTCAGTATTCTCTGGAGAAAAAAATAACTAAAAAAATAAAAAAGTAAAAAATAATTAAAAAAATGTAAAAAATATATAAAATATATACATAAAGGGTATCACTCTTAAAATGAGCCAAATATTAAGGAGAAAAAAAGAAGAAAAGGTTGCAAATTATGTACAAAAAAAAAGCTTGAATGAGTTAAAACATAAATTAAGATACACACAAAAATACAAAATACAGGATTGAAGGTAAAAAAAAAGGAATAAGAAAATTAAACAAATGAAAAACGTAGCCTTCCCTACCAGGGCAAACCCTACAAACTCTCTTCACCCATAACCTATCATCTCATCTTCACACTACTCTCTTCCTAACTATTCATCATCATCATCATTTCTTGTCAGATTTACTCAGTCTGTATGCTTTCTCTCTCGCTACGAACTGGAAAATGCTATCTCAGGTTAGGAAGGAAAAGTTTCAGGAAGGACTTAAAAACGCCTTTCTTAAGAAAACTTTTAAGAAGAAATATATGCGCTGCTGGGGCTGACTGGAGATTCCTCCTGTTCCTCGTGAGTGAAGTGGCCCCCTCGAATGGGTTGCTCTTCCTTATTCTTAATTCTTACTTTTTACCTTAAACTTACTTCTCACTAGCAGTACATAACTTTGTCACCGGCAAGGTCTGAGTTGCAGTTGGTAGTAAGGTATAGTAAACCCTCCTAGGGGGCCGATTCTCAGTCACGCGACATAACCAAAATGTGGACCACTGTTATGGCTAAGTCCAGATCAGTAGGGTTAAACAAGGAGAGTGCAAAAGTTGGAAGGTATGCGAGATAGAACTATGACAGATAAAAGGGCTCCTCCCACAAGTGGAAACTTTTATAGTCTCCACAGCTGAAGATCGACACAACAACTTCTCTCTTCGGAAAGTGGACAACTCCCAGGGAAGATGTACCCACTGGACTTCAAAAAGCTTACCCCAAAACTCATACTCAACGGAAGACAAAGATCACCACAAGAAAAAGTGCAATTCATATTTACTGATCTGAAAATACCATCAATCAAATTATTGACACACCATCTGTATTCACAGTTTTTTGCCCAGAAAATAAAGAAGTAGAGCAGCTACTATCATATGCTGGGAGCATAACGCTAAGGAAGATGGATTTTGAAGCTAGAGTACCCCCACAATTCACGGATAACAGTAGTGTCATCTGCCGAAAATTCGAGTCCTGGTTAGGAGAGATCCCATGCCAAAAAATAAAAAATGAACTATATGAAAGGCAGAAATGGCTTAAAATAACAGAGGTGGTCAAATTTAAAGATCACACTCAGGTTTTCAAGGTCATTTGAGAATCTACCCAAAATGGCTTCAAGGGTCATCGAACAGGCACTTCTCGCTTTCAACATGAGAATCCCATCCGCCCACATACAAAGAGACGTCTTTACAAGCATACCGGGTATGCAATCGATCTTATGCGGTGGAGGAATATACTACTCAAAATTTTCGCAAAAACGACCAAATCATCTGTTCTGAATGTCGAGCTGAAGGCCATTTTTGGTGTTACTGCAACAACATAGATAGATGATGCATTAACTGCCGATGGAGACACAGAACTATGGCGATGATCTGTCCCGGAAGGAAAGAAATTATAAAAAGAAAAGAAACAGAGTTAAGTACAAAATAATGCTAACGTCAATAAAAACTCATACGCTTAAATGGCAAAAAGTGATCAACAATGACCGGCAACACAGATATATTTGGATGGTACTCTCAACGTGAAAATTCTTACTTGTATATTACATGCTCACGTGATGAACATAGCTAAGCCTGAAGTTATGCAACAGCAGTCAACAGCATGTTACAGGAAAACGGGCTTGAACCGATGAAATTCTCCAAAGAAGTCGACTCATCGGCCATTTTCAAAATCAAAGTCACAGAAAAGACAAAACGTGAGTTAATCGAAGAGGCAAAAGAAAACCATCAGGCAGCAGAAAGAGAAAAGGACACAAACAGCAAAGATTCAGAGACTGAAAATACCTCTGACGACACAGAGCAAGAGTGCACACGGGTTACTCGCAGGAAAGCCCAAAGATTTAAGAGATCTAAATCCGCAAGTAAAAGGAGTCCATCACCCAGAGATGAATTACCAGAAGGACCCTCGAACGCAGTCAGCAAAGGAGAAACCCCGATAAACGATTGTAGAACCAGAAAAAGAGGAATAAACACCGATAACTTAACAGATAGGACAAACAAAAAGGAAAATGAATAACGAGTGGAAATGGACAATTGGATTATGGATATAAAGAAATTAAAAATACTACAAATTAACACATGTGGATGGAAAGACAAGGAAATTATATATGGAAACTTATTCAGGAAGATTGACCAAGATGTTATACAAATATTAGAACATGAAAGAAACACAGAAAACGAGAAATTAAAGATATGGAACTACAATGTTATTAACACAAATCCTTCAGGAGAAACATACGACGAAGCGGCAATAGCTTTCAAGCAAGGATTACAGTACAAAACAATACAAGGATTGGAAAATGCATAGAAATTTAGCTATAGAAATTAAAATGGAATTAAGCAACATCATTGGTGCAACTGGATGCCAGCCACCCAGTTGCCCCTAATTACCGGTACAAAACTTTACTAAACTCTTCAACTATAGGATACCGGTCATTTTGATAGGCGATTTAAACGCCCATTGCAGGATTTCTGGGAACAGAAATACAAATAGAGTTGGAAGCCAACTTAACACGCTTATCAATAGACGTATACCTCAAAGACTGGGACCCAATTTCCAGACATACTTACGTAGAGAACACGCAACAAAACCGAACATCTGCCCGGCTAACTTCAATCTGCCCTATAACTATTTTATGGAAGCAGTGAATGTTCTTTGCAGTGACCTCACGGCGACTCTAATGCAAATATATAAGAATCCTTTACAATTCCTTTCGAAGAAATTGAAAGCATACCATAGAGCGGAATGGGAAAAGTACAAAGAATTACTTCAGACGTACATGCCCAGCCCGCTCGGGGAAGTCACTCTAGAAGAAATCGACGGGGAGTGAAATAGGATCAGGAAATAAATTCAAAGGGCAGAGAAGGGGGCCTTTCCTATTAATCCATTCCATACCATTAAAAAATTTAGGTGGACCCCCAAAATGGTGTCTTTGAGCGACGAGATCGGCCGGGCGGCAGAAAATATAAGAAGATTTGGAACATCTAAGGAAGCATTGAATGCACTCAGGAGACAGAAAAGAGAACTAATAGCACTAATTTATGAAAAACAGAAAGAGGAATGGGATCAGCACATCGAAAAAATAGATGTGGACACATCACCAAGGGAATTTCAAAAACATATTAACAGATTTAAAACACGGACGGCAAGGGATAAAAGGAAAATTAAGAATGCAGGGAACAACATTTTAGAAGATGAAGAAGAAATAGAGGAATTATTTAGAGAGCAATGGAAAAATTTATTCAAAATTAACGAAAAAGAGAACGAGGACTCTGACATTGAATTCGAACATAAGATTGTGGACGAACTCAATGGGGAGATCGAAAGGACATACCCCTTCCACTTTGTCGAGGAAAGGACAAACAACAACGACGGAATAGACCCAATCATTATATCAGAGGAATTAAAAGAAACAATAAAGAAATTCCGACAGAGAGCCCCAGGCAGATCGGGACTTACCAGATTACTTTATCTTAAAGCACCCTTGAACATACTGGAGGAAGTGAGAAACGTCTTCAATGCCTGCTTTATCACGTGGTTCTTCGAGGAGGAGCTGTCCGAACGAAGCCAAAAACGTTAATTTCTGGTTCTTCAACAGGGGTCTTTATATATCATGTATAAAGTCCCCCTGGTACGGACTAGAAAGACAGGTTCGTGTGAACGTCCTGGAGCCGAGATTGGCAGGGTTCGAACAGCTCCGGATGTAGCGAATATTTCTCGAAGAGTGCCTGTAAAGTTAAAAGAAGTCGCTAAGCGAGGAAGAAAATAGGTTTTTTAAAGTGGATGGTGGAAGCTTTCCTCTTCTCAAGTTGAAAATTGCTGCCATAGAGTCACTCAGGATGCGTGCCTTGTGATATATACACATTGTAAGAAGTAAGATGAGGCTCTCGTAGACCAAGATTAAATGTTGGATATTGAGAGCGATGTTTGGGATGGCTAGGGTGGCGAATACAGTGGTGATGGCTATGCCTGTAAGAGAGGCATAGCAGGACACGATAAGGTTGTTCGCTTTGGGGGGCCACCCACATCTTTGCCTGCGGTCAACCAGTGGAATAAGGTCTCGAACCCTGGCGTCGGTGATAAAGTCGCGATTATGCTAGTTGCAGAATTGTCTCCAGATGAAGGGGAGCTGTAGAATTGGCGTAATAATGTTGATGAGGCCCCCAAGGCGCTGCCAAAACTTAAGGCGAAGGTTAGGGCTGTCGCAACGATTTAAGGCTTGGCGTACCCTATCCCTCATTTCGGAGGTGAGACAAGCAGAGTCCCGTAACAGGTTTATCTGGACCCCGAGGTAATTGATGCACGTTGTCGGAGTTAAGTGGGAATTTTTAATATTGATACTGAGAGAAGACGAAAAAAACTGGTCCAGGGTATTAAGGAGATTATTCATGCCACCGATGAGTAAGGTATCATCTAAGTATGCTAAGGCTTAGACGTTGTTGGTTCTAGCCCAGTGATTAGCTAAGGACTCAGGGCAGAATTGTATGATAAAGGGCGAGCCACAAAAGCCCATAGGGAGCCATTTGAATCTCCATTTTTGACTGCCGATTTTTATCCCAAATTAATGGCGTGCACTAGGGTGTAGTAGAATATGGTAAAAGCCGTTTGATAGGTCTAGATTGATGGCCATGTCGCCCGGTTTCTTGCTACGAAGGACTTTCCCGATGTTGGGTAGTTTGAAGCTCGGAGGAGTAAGACGGTCCGTAACTGCGGAAATGTCGTATATAAGCCTCATAGAGAAGCCTGGTTTGTCCACTCCAAATACCTGATGCGCTCTGGTGATAATAACCGTTGGCTCGAGGACTCCGTGATTAAGCAGAGTTTATACTGCATCGAGCATTTTGAGGCTTGAGCTTTCGAAGTGTTTGTAGGATTTGGGTAAAAATATTTTGACGCCCTGCCCTTGGGCACTTTTAATAACATTGTTGACCGGAGGGAACCGGCTAAGATTCCCCATTGTGGGCATAAAGACTGGTGCAAAGAATTTGGTGATCCTTGGCTGCAAAGGATCCATGGTAGGGCTAATTTTGTCCTGGCCCTGCTATGTGTCGTCTGTGTCCTTTGTGTCTTTTTTGGAATTTTCTGTTGAATTCTTATCCTTGACCTTAAGTTGCTAGATTTCGGGAGGTCCGCGCTGAGGAAGTTGACAAAGAGCTCTGAAGAAACTGAAGAGGCAGTAGTAACCGGTTTGTTAATATTAAGGGCGGTAGGCACGGCAAGACCCGGTTGGGGAAAAACAGTAATTGAAGACGCTGATGCTGGCGCAAGAATCTAAACTGGGGCAGACTGAGTGTCTATGATATTCATACTCAAGGCGGGAAACCCTCAGATCAAGTGGGTAACTACCGCCCAGTCTCTAGATTGGATCTCATCGGTAGGGTATTGTAGAAAAAATAATTAATAACAGACTGTCCAAATTCCAATTTGATAATGGCCGAAGAAACAGCTGCCGATTTGGCTCAGGAAAAACAGAAGCACGGAGATGTCTTTTAGAATCATATTTGATAAGAAAGAGAAGCAGAGGAAGAAAAAATGAGCGTAGACATTGTATATCGGGACGTGTTCAAGGCATTCGACAAAGTATGGCAGAGGGGTATGCAACTCTAGGATACGTGGATTAGCAATGAACAAAAACATCAAAAGGATTTTATGTGATTATGTAATGTAGACAAAGATAAAGCCACTTAACAGAATAATTGCAAAAAGAACAAGGAGAGTCATAGAGAGGACACAAAATGAATTAGGAGTGGAATTAACCAATCAAATTTCCAGAAGAGAAGGATGGAAATCAGACAGATTTTTTCCAATTTCCCAAGGATAGTAGAAGTGAGAGAAGAGGACGAAGAAGAAATTAACATCTAGAGAAAGAGAATAATACTCGACGACGACTAAGAGTGAATAAATAACCGAAGCATCACCAGAAAATAGCATATAGTCAATTATAACTAGGATAGGAATACGAAAGAATAGATAGAGAGATAGAAACCAGCACCAGTTTTTAGTAAGAATAAATACTAATAACAGTTTAAAAGCTACTTAGACATATTAAAAAATGATACATATAGAATAAAAATAAATAAATAAAAAATAACACAGCAATGCAGGAGACTTAGGCAAATAAAAATTTTCTAACTTTATCACGCTAGCTAGAACTACCTATAACACTAGTCGACAGTGATTTTGCTACTTTGGTGTTAGCTTGTGATTTATATTAATTCGAGTATGCTGATTCCGGATCTGTAATCAGAATTGTTCTGGCACATAAAGTTCCGGGGTTACAAGCATACTCTTTAGTTACACATATGGGCAGTGTTTCTTTGGCTACCGTAGTGAGAGGATGTGTTGTGTGTTTGGTTCCTGCGATACACTCCTGCTTTGTCACGTTGTCAAATTTAGCCATTCTAGTAGTGGTGATGAAAAGGTATTTAAATACAGTAATTAATTGCATTTTTGCAGATTTCTCTCACAATTAATTTGTAAATGAAATTAGATTGTGGAAAAGTATATAAAAGTATATATATAAACTAATTTGAAAACATCAATGGGCAAGGATATATAAATAGCCCAGATTATATTTGTTATATCTGTGGAAGATATACGCCAAGCAACCAGCTCAAAAATTTAGCTAAAATAGTGAAAACTGCATGCAATTATTATTTTGGTTGTAAAGTTGGTGACCAAGTCAAGCCCTGGGCACCTCACAAATCTTGTACTGTGTGTTATACCGGGCTCACAGAGTGGTTAACTAGCTTTTTCTCTACCAATGGTGTAGCATGAGCCAACAAATCATGTTTTTGATTGCTACTTTTGTATCACAAATATTGCGTGATTCTCAAATAAGAACAAGTAGAAAATTGTATATCCAGATTGTAAGTCAGCTATAAAACCAGTCCCTTATAATATGGAGATTCCAATCCCAGTTCCTCCATCAGCTAGTGCAGTTAAAGAAGATGATTCATCGCCTGAAGAGGAAGATAACAATGACGATGAAATGTATGAGAATAATTCTACGGAAAAGAAGATCCAGTTGATAAATCAAGAAAGATTGAACGAGTTGGTGAGAAATTTGTCATTGTCAAATGAGAAAACAGAACTGTTGGGCTCCAGACTACAGTCATGGAATCTTCTAAAGGACGGTCCAAAAATATGTAGTTTCCTTAAACGCCATTAGGCCTTAGCTGCCTACTAAAAGAAGAAGATGGTGCTTATTTATGTACTGATGTTAATGGCCTCATGAATCAGCTAGGAAACAGGCATTTACCTGATGAATGTAGACTATTGATCGATGCAAGCACTGCTAGCCTTAACGCTGTGTTGCTACACAATGGTAACAAAATCCTTTAATTCGTGTGGCACTTATTATTGTGGTGATAGAGACATATGACTCAATGAAATTTATTTTGGAAGGTGTTCATTACTCGCATCATTAGTGGAATTTCTGTTGTGATCTAAAAGTAATTTCTTTACTTCTTGGACTGCAGCTAGGATATACAAAGAATATGTGCTTCTTATGCCTATGGAACTGGCGTGACGACAGGAATCATTATATTGTCAAAACGTGGCCCGAGCGAGAAGAAGACATAGTTGGCTGATACAATGTGAAGCACATGCCTTTGGTAAATTCAGAGTAGATCTACCTTCCGCCACTTCATATCAAACCTGGCCTAATCACGAATTTTGTTAAAGCAATGGCTTATGATTCTGATGGATTCCAGTATCTCAAAGAGAAATTTGGTGCAAAGAAAACCGATGCTAAACTTACAGGTGACATTTTTGTAGAGTCGGAGATCAGAGAATTGATACGTGACAGGGAGAACAGAAATAAACTAACTCCACTTGAGTTGGCAGCATGGTATTCATTTGCCCATTTAATGCAAAACTTCTTTAGTAATCATAGGGCTGAAAATTAGAAAGAACTAGTGCACCACATGCTAAAGGCCTATCAACGAATTGGGTGTTAGATGTCTCTTAAGATGCATTTCTTGCATTCGAATCTAGATTCTTTTTCCATCTAATATGGGTGATATTAGTGACAAACATGGGAATAGGCCCCACCGAGATATCGCAATGATAGAAAGCAGGTATCAAAACCGCTTCAATGAAAACATGATGAGTGACTACTGTTGGTTCCTACAACGGGAGGATCCTATATCCACGTACAAGCGCAAGAGCAAGAGTGTCCAACATTTTTGAAGAAATTATAGTTAAGTGAGTACTACCTCTTTTATATGTAATACATATCTTGTCTGGGTCTGCAAAAGGACGTACATAATGCCAAATAGGGTGGCTAGATTGCAAACCTTTGACCAGAAACGTATCATTCTTTTCAACTCGAAATAATTATATCATTAATTGATCAAAGGTGACAAAGTGAGCCATATAACCTGGTTGCATAACTCAGGAGCCTTACGTGCTAGGACAAACCTGAGCACAGATTTGGGATCAACGCACATAAATTAGTTAGATACAACAACATTTACTCAAGTAGCAGAGGCAAAGATAAAATTTGTTGGCTAGTGTAATGGACAGAGATAAGCCTGGCCTCCAGGCAACTAACATCTCTTTGTTACTATTACATTCGCACACGGGACTCACAGTAGATACGTGGGACAGGGGCCACGATAAACTGCAAAGTTATAGTTAGAGATAAGCGACACATTTTTGTTCGGATCTCACGTTAAGCTGTAGGTTTCATGACTAACTAAGTCCACTTTTGTCTTCTGCTATTTTCTTCAATGTCCTATCCTAAAACTTTCTTTTTCCTCTCCCTCTCACTCCTATTGCCGTACTCACAGTGCTTGGAGCCTACTTTGGCTCTAAACAGTGTAACTATGGTGGTCTACAAAGGAGTACCGGGCGTAACTCCTTTCCCTACTTAGCCACCCCATGAGGGCCAATGGGGGCAGGGGGAGGGTCGGAGGAGCTGTTCTTTGTCTGCAACTTCTCTTTTCATTTCATTTTATTTCCTCTCATTGTTTCTTGTCACCCTGACGAAGCTCCTGGGGAGAAAAATGTCAGTAGTAAAGAACCTCCTACCTCTCTTAGTTTCTCTTATTCTCATTCTCCATATATATTAGGGTGTTTCTCAAAAGCATTTTTTTGAAGTTTCACTCTAATCACAATTTTTGTTCCATTAGGTATAAAAACAATGATAGCCAAATATCGTACAATTCATTTAATATTTAGGGATTTCCCTGGAAGGTTTAACATTTACCTTAATATTTATAAGAGAAAAACAATGCTTTTTGAATAGTTTTTGGTTAAAAGCTGGATCTCGCCAAAATTTGTGTCATAATGGATGTTCTAATTATAAAAACGTTTTGTTCTTGTATTTTTTTTCATTAACTTAACAGGAAATGAGAAATCGCACAAAAAATGATAATAGGAGAAAATATCTATTAATGCATTAATATAAATTCATCAATATTTTGTCTTTTTTTTAAATAAATGCATTGCGCATATTTTCCTTAAGTATTTGTGAAATCAAAGTCGCTGTGTTAATTAACATGTTATTTGCACAGTTACAATTGATTGTTAAATTGTAAGAGTTCAGCCATAGCAAATTGAATAGCTGCAACATTCAGTTAATTTGCTATGCTACCAGGATATGGGACATGGACCCACTCTTACTTGTATCCCACCAACCTCTTTCCCCACCCAACACGCATTGAAAGAGGACGATTATTTGAGACTTAGCGGGCCGGCTTACGGCGGCCTGTAACTGAGTAGCTGTTATACTATTACTGCCACTCATTAATGTTTGAGCAAGATTTTCTTCTCTTTTGTCAGGGAATTTGAGTCTGTGCTCCAAATCTACTTTAAGCAAAAACTGAATCTGATCTTCATCTCGTGTTAAATGGAAATTTTATTCTTGAATCAATGCGATCCCTCGTTCTGCCTTGTCATTGACAACTTTGAGGTTAGAAATGACAGACAAGGCCGTCTTAAAATCAATGTTGCTTTCCCAAGTTTCTGGGTCAGAGCGTAAGAAGGAATGTGGCAGTCACAGCTTTGTAAAAAGGGACATTGATTTCTTGCTACAGAAATCTTCTAGTTTGGATGATGAAACTGAGTCCTCTTTTAAATTGATCCGCTTTAAGGGTTTCTTTGCACCTTCCTTATTTGATATGGCTTTAACCATGGCTCTCTTTTTTTTTGTTGAGACTAGAGGATCAAACAAAGCCATTGCCACCATTTTCTCTGACAGATACCAGAGGTGTTGACTTAACCTCGATGCAGTGGCTTTAGCTATGGTCTTGTTGTGGTAACGAGCCATAGCTTTCAGCATCTCAAGGACTTGATGGGGAGCAACTGCTTCCAAAGGAGCTCGTATCCATTCCTTGACATTCAGAAGTACAACGAAGATGCAGATCTCACAAAGTCCTTTCTCTTCACGACGAGTCAACTTAAACTGTGTTCGCAACATCCACACTTTCAATGAGTAAATTGCTTCACTTACCTATCTGGCATGGTGCATTGGCCCAGAAGTTAACAAACAAAGCCCTCGTGGAAGAGTGCCTCCCAGGAATATAGAAGACAACTCTACCAACTCACGGTATTCATCTCAAAGACTAAGATTCTTATGCTTGAGAACATCTTTAACGAAAGCTGTTAAGTTATCTTTACTATTAATCAGAAACTGTTCCACCTCGGCACGCGTGCGAGCTTAGACGGAGGCGGAACTGGCACAACAGCTTCCAAAGGCCTGCCGATGACCTGCTATTGATCACTCTTTGTGTCATTAGACCCATTACCTGATGGGGAGGAACTGGTGAGAACCGCTTTGCTCATTAACGCTTCCTTTTCAACTGTTGCTCGCTGACGACGACGTTCTGCAGCAAGGTAACGTGCTTCCGCCTTTTTCTCTTTTTGCACCAATATTTTTGTCAACTGATCCAAGGATGCCTCACCGATAGTCTTCCATTTGTGCGAGGAGAAAATCTTTATCCTCTTGGATCTGCATAATTTTCATAGCATTTTGATGGGCGATATCAAAGAGAGGGTGGAGAGTTTTTAAAAATTCACTTTTATTTGCCTAATGTGCTGCAGTTATCCTTCTTTAGTGTTTTTGGAGCGCTTTCCAGTTAGAAAACACGTTTTTATTAAATGTTGCTTTGCCTATACTGGAATATTTGCTTTTGCCCAAAACTCAAGAACGGCCTTGCAGGTAGTTTTTGACGATGTCAAAATTTCCTTTTTTAAGTTGAAATGCCGATGAAAAAGTATGCAATCACTTGTCTCGTCTTAGGAAGCTGTGCTATGCAATAGCAGTTCCGTGAAGCTGTGATTGGCTGGTAAGAGAACTAGATATTTTACGCTGTTCGGGAGATCAGAATGGGAAAGAGGCCTATCGCATTTTATCCTACATTCCTGCATAAACATAGATATCTGTTTAATTGGGTCTGAGCCAGGATTTCTATGACCATTCGCGAGCTCTTCCCATTCTTTTAAGTATTTCTCCTTCTGCGCCTTTTTGCTCTTGAGATTTGATGTTATGGCTGACAGGTTCTGCTAGGGAAGATTTAGTAACTGGACCTGTTTATTTCAATGAGCGAATCGTAACCCATTGTGATTGGGAAAACGTGGATAGCAGAAGGCAAGATAATGGATTCAGGCCAGATTTCGTTTTTTAGAATCCATTCAGGACTCTGTATTCATAAAGAGTTGGTAAACTGATTGCTGGATTGGCCTTTGGTTAATGGGTCGCATGGATTTAATTTGGATATGACATGTATCTATGCCTACCCTTGCGATAAATTAGTTATTTCATTTACCTTGTCCTGAATGTAGGACTCGTATGTTTTATCAGACATGAGCCAGTGAAGAACTATTTGGCTAACCATCTTATCAAGAGCTGATAATAATTCGTTCACTAATCTAGCTGCAAATAAGGCAGAGGTTAGTTCCAATTTTGCAATAGTTATAGATTTTCCGACTATCTTCTCTTCAGAAACCTTATCCTCTATGCGACCCTTTAACTAAAGAAAAGGATTATATAAAAACTTTATCAAGAAATATAAATCCATAGCAACAATGTTGTGTAGAGAGGAAATTTTCCTGGAAGATTTACCCAAAGACCTCCCTCTTTCAAACTTTACAATCCCCCCAAAATATCCCCAATGATAAATAGAAGCGAAAATCTACCTTATTTACGCCTGAACAGTTAAATAATCTCAATATCTAAAATTCGGAATCTTCTTAAATAGGAAATTTTACGTCAAATTTATTTGGATTGGAACGAAGAAAAAATTTGAAGCGAGATCCTTCAAGGCCGATTTAAGAACTCAATTCTGAAAAAATGCAAAGAAATTTTTTTCATCTTTTAAGTTTAAGGATAAATTACCTACAGGGCGTCCCAAATGAAACGATTTGATTTTAATAATCTATTTTGGCAGAAAAAGTACACAAATCAATAGACGGAATTAATGGTAAACATACTTCTAATATCTTGATAACGTGTATTAATATATTCTCGTGAATTTCGCCTATAAAAGAAGTTCAAATACTTTCAATTCTTAAATGTTTCACGCAATTCATTTTAGACTACATTTTTCAGCATTATATAGCATTAGCAAATATAACTCCTGTAACATATAGAACTTCTTCTTGCAATGATATCATATCTTTACTTTACAATTAACCCTTTACAAATTTAATTTTGAAAGCATATTCAAAGACCATCCCCTATAAACAAAAGATGCTTTACATCTATCGACAAATGAAAGAACCCTTTAGTACAAGATGCTTTTAAGAAGGTACACGGAGAGAATTGATATTTATTTCTCTTCATATTTACAATCTACAGCTGAGCCAAATGCTTGTTTCATTATTATTTTTCTTTACATCTATATTAATTTTTGTGGTTGATATTAGTCATTTTTATCAGCTATTTACCGAATAGATCGAATTTAGAAAGTGCAAAATCTACCTCTTAAATAAATGCAAAGTTTTTGATAAAAGAATGGTAAAAATTTAATGAAAGAAAATAAATACAAAATTATGAATAAAGTATATTAAAATTATATTAACCTAGAAAATAATGCTTGTTATAGCATTGAGTAACAGCTTAACACTGCCCTGAGCACGGGGGCCAGGTAAGTGAATGTATTCTTCAATAGACCAATCTAACAACTCTAAGGAGAACTGTATTATTTGCGGCATTTAACTTTAACTTTGCTATAGCATTACACGGAATACAATCTTCTGCTTGGTGTGGATGAAGAGCATCCCTCAGGCCTGCAAGATGGAGTCTGATGGTGGCTACACATTGCTATGGTAACAGCAGACCATCACTGCGTACTTTTCATTCCTATAACATAAGTTAATTATTTTAAAATTACTCGTGTCCACATATGAAATATATCCAATGACTGATTTTCAAATGTAATCTTCTAAGGATCTTGACGCATGAGTTAATGGCATATTTACACTTCTTGTTGTATAAATCAAATAGGAATACTAATCATAAAATAAATGTCATAATTTTTAGCTAAAACTTTCTTTAACTTCTCCCCTTTCCCCCAGGTAGAACTGAATTCGCAAGTTCTTATTACTCTCGCATCTCTTTGCATCCATAAATAATCAGCACCTTCAGAAGCGAAACAAACATGGCCCTAAAATATCCTTGCTCGAATCTAGTGGAGACAAAAATTAAAATCTAAAATCAATTTTTCATGGAGCCTCTAAAGTTTAAATATTCAACATATAAACAAGATAAATTTTCTTCTTGTTTCTCTCTTTCGCGAGAAGAGAAGGGGCCGTGATTTTAAGTGCGCCCATTTAAATCAAGTCAAAATTTTAAAATTCACTCTTTCCTAAAAGAAGGACTCTTAAATATCTTTATCTCAATCTTTTAAGAAAATTGGTAAATAATAGTGAATAATTTCGTCATTGATTATCAGAGAATTTTGAACTCTCCTTGTCCGATATCTTAAGGATTGTAAAAGGAAATTTCATTAAAAGTAATGAATAGAAAGCCTATGTAAGCCAATGAAGGTATGTTCATTCGGCGTAAAAAAAACACACGCAAGACAAATAT
Source organism: Ceratothoa steindachneri (assembly GCA_963969495.1). Lineage (NCBI taxonomy): Eukaryota > Metazoa > Arthropoda > Malacostraca > Isopoda > Cymothoidae > Ceratothoa > Ceratothoa steindachneri. Next base: position 142,324,069 of record OZ018321.1, on the reverse strand, counting down.
GACATATAATTGGGATAAAATAAAAAATAAGTTGAAGAAAACTTTTATTTTAGTGATTGGTTCTCGAAAGAAGCACAAAGGTACGCAGTCGAGCCATCGAGAAGGAACCTAAAACCAAAAAACAAGACTCCATAGTAACGCGCTATGCTTTACCCAATATGGGCCAAGTACGAGGACAGCAAGCTTCATCCACCTAGGAGCCACAATCATCCTAGGCAAGTTTCGAAGGATAAGGAAAGGGTTGTGAATGAGGACCGTGACAACAGTCGCTGTCTACTGAGAAATCTTCGTGTTAAACGGGATCTACAATTTAACCCATTTCTGTTAAAACGATTTGTACCTTCTACTGCCCATCTCAATGCGGAGGTAGAATTGAATACCATACCTGAACCACTCATTTAGATTGATGGCAGCCATTCTCAGTTAGGAACTAGAGTTTAACCTGAGATAAGAAAAAAAGTGCCTGCCAAAAATAAGAATAACGAGAGATCCCATCCCCTCAAGTATAAGTGCTGAGGATATTGTAATATTTTTCCTATATTAAGGAAAGGTTATAGATAAATTCTCATGGAAAAATATTAATATTGTATTTTAATATTGGGTACAATTGGTGAATCCAAATGAAGAAAGTAAAGTAGGACTGGCTAAAAGATTCACCGCTTGGTTTTTATTTATATTTTATATTTAAATGAATGTACATTTTTCCAATAAGAGGGAGTATACCTCGTTAATGACCTTAGATTTGCCCTTGAGGGAAAAAGACCAACTTAATCAACCCTTATTTCTCTTTCAGGGTCGAATACCGCACTAATGATAGCAGATTTTCTCTACAGCGGCAATACATTCAGTTATTGACCGCAGATAGTTTATCTTGTTTATAGGGGCATATATTCTCTATGGAGCTTGTACACCTTGTTAGTAAATAGAGTGTCCGTTTAGGGCTAGTAGACTCCGTTAGTAACAGCAGATTTTCGCTTTAGTGATACTACACTTTGTTTAGGAAAACAGCTTTTGTCCTTGGAGGAAGAGCATGGCCTTAATGGCCGTAAATTTTCCATTTCCCTCCATTTTATTTGGGGCGTAGATCCAAATTTGCATCATCAAGAATTCTCTAAGTCGTACCAAGATCCGATAATTATGTTTGAGGTAAAAATTTCGGCTAACGGCACTATTGCAGGTTTGCCATGGTTCCCGAAGGAAGAACTCGTCCGCAATCTAAAATGCAAATGGTCGGAATATTATATTCGTGATATCGCAATAGTGTAGCTACAATTATTCATACCCAGGTATTGACATGGAAGGCCCATCTATTGAGATTATCCGTAAAACGAGCTAATTAGACATCCATTGAGTAAGCCTTTAGAAAATATTGAAATTTATCACATTATGGACGTCTCGACAAATTTGTCTCCTTTAATATTGCGAAAAACACGACTTTACACAAGACTGATGAAACGCCAAGTCATCTTCGCCGGTTGTCGTAAAAGTAACTACTCGGGTGTGGCTGGAAAATCCCGTTCGTGTCTTCAGCCATGTGCCATGGAAGACTACCAATATGAGAGGTGTCTGGTCGTGGAAGATGCCGCATCGTATGCTCATCGCACACGAAAGACTAATCTTATTGTGGTGTTGTTGCTCGCCAAACGACTTTATTACTGTCTTTCGAAAGGTTAAGATGCTAATAATAATTAAGATGTAAAAAGAACCTATAATTTGGAAGATAAAATAATTTTAAGATGATAAAGGCTAAATGACAAAAAAATCCCGGTATTATTAAATGATGCAAGAGTAGGTATTTTGTGTAAAATTGACAACTACAGTCATCACCAAAGGATTTTCAACTACTATATTTTTATATAAGAAACTTAATAAATTTATAAAACGTTAAATTTTTTTTAATATGCTACTATCATAATTCGAAGGAGAAATATACATAAATTTAGAGCCCATATCCATTTTATTAATAAATGCAGCCCAATGATGCGCGCATCCAATATTTACAATGTTCATTGTTCTTCAAGACTGCTTCAATTCGTTTTGGCAGGCTGGAGACCAAGTTTGCAAAAATAAAAAAACTTGACTGATATTGCTCGATTTTTGTTCAATACGCACCCTCCCTTTCCTACAATTAAATGGTTTCTGTTTATCAACCGTAAGTTCAATATCGCACAAGAAGTATCTATTGAATTTATATCTAGCAAATTTCCAGGCTAAGTTCCGAAAGGTTCAATAATATTTTGAGTTAAGATATTTATTATTGGTTTTTCTGTGAGAAAATGTGCTCCATCATGCTTACAAATACAGTTACTGTGAGGGAACCCCACGTGGAATCTCTTGAGCAGACGGAACTTCCATCCACTGCAGAAGGCCCGGTTAGGCCTAAATTGGTAAGCATAACCCCACATCCCCCCCTTCCAAAAGCGGTAGCCTCGAACCGTGTCCACCACGATTCACTTTTACACGGGCAGAATAGCCTCTGCAAGAAGATTCGAGGCCATTCGAGAGTAGAGCTGTTTCCCGCTTACCGCCCCCCCTAACCCCGGGGAGAGTCTCGGACATTAATAACGCTTGACTCCCATGAAGAGACACAGAGTTGAGAAGTCTTGCCCGGACCCCAGAAGATTCCCCATAGTTCCAAGTCAGATGCTAACAACAAAGCAAAGTGATAGCTGAACTATTTTGTGTATTTGGAATTAGCCCCAGCCAGTGAGGTAATTCCACTTAACGATCGCCACCGAGTGATTTTTGGAGAACCGTCATCACCTTAAGTTCCCGCTCAGAAGTTCCAAGCGGCCTCACCTCAAGTGCAGAAGACATCCGTAAACCAACCCCTCTCTCCCCTTCAGTAACCCAATTGAGTTAATCCCTCCCCCCTTCAATTTGAATAGTCTGCTCCTGCAATACCTTAAGTTCTAACTTCATAGTCTGATTTATAACGACAATTCCCCCCTACGTTTACTGATGTGATTTTGTCCGTCAATTCTCTGAGGTAATTTTACCCATCAATTCTCTCATTATTTTTATGTAAATAAAATTACATTTTTGTAGATGCCTCTTAAAATAACCTTAAGCTTTGCCATTGTCCATTTGTTACCTGACTTTGTTGCACTCGCATCTCGCATTTCAGCCCGTCTAAACTAGCGGTGTTCCGTCCCTTCGTCGGTTTACCTGTAAGTTATCGATCCCTCCACCATAGATATAATATGGTATTGATGTAATATAATGTCTAACCACGACAGTTACCATACCCAATTTGGTCCAGAGTTGTTGAGAAAAGGTGCTTAGGAACCAGGTTTTGTACCATTTTGAGTATATGGCATTATTTAGGGGTAAAATTATTAGTGCCTTAGTCTAATTAGATGAGAAACAGCTCCAATCATGGAGAATGCCCGGATGCTTCCCCGTGCGCATAACACAGGAGTCCTGAAAGCGATATACTCTTCATCAGTCTATTTTATTTATTTCTCACAAAAGTGGAGCCTATCCGTAAAGTTCTTTTTAGTGAGATAAGGCTTCTTCTCTACCCTTCTCTACTTGTGGACCTTTTCAAAATTCTCTGCTTTAGTGATCACGCCTGAAAATTTTCAATGGAAGCAAGTTGTGCATTAGAGGTAACCCGATCCTTGAGCTCAGACCAGTGAAAGATTCAGGATAAAAATTCGAGGGGTGGAGATAACTTGAATTCTCCGGTCTGAGTAGTCTGAGAAAAGGGCATTGATGATTAATAATGGTATCTTCCACAGCATTGAAAATAAATAACAGTATCTTACTTAGGAGTGAGCACTAACTCTCTCAAATCCGAATTTCTTCCACACATCAAAAAATAATTAATTATGACTTAGTTTTGTTTTGGTACGTCACCTAAGGTATATTATTAAATTTAATACTTGTTTTTGAGATTTGATTATATTTGAGACATGTACCATACAAGGTAAATTTGATTGAAACGGTTTAGAAAATGTTTTTATAGATATTCTATATTATTACATAACTTTTTCTGAATAGCAGAATACAAGTATGGCTAAAAAAAGAAATATAAACATAAACGGTTCTGAAATGATCCTGCAGGCATTAGAGCTGGGGGTAATCAGACTGTAGTGTTAGTGCCTCCAAAGGTTAGCCGCAGCAAGGCTGCCCATGCTCCCTTCAACATCGCGTCGGTTTCCAAACATGCCATAGTGTGTAATATCCCTCACCTAACAATATATGCTAACCGGCCCAGCACAGAAGACAGAAGGTGGCCCCCAAAACAACTTCGCCACCCTAACCTAATGGCGAGGTGGTGTGGAAGACAACTTTTACGGAGTATTTTAAGTTATCCTTTTAGCGACACAACGGATCCTTCAAAAAACACGAACGGAATACGCCCGCTGCTGTGTCAAGAGACAGAAAATGGTGGACTGATCTAAGGTAGCATCTTGAGTTAACCATCGTAACTGATGTTCGATGACTCATGCCAAATCTCGACGTAGTGTGCTACCGAATCGACTTTCATTGGCATAGACATGGTGGAGACGAAAGGAGATCTGTTGGTAGCAGAGAGAGTCATCAACCAGCGAGAAAAATGCATTATAAGTACACTATGAGGACGAAAACTAATTTGCATCTCCTCTCCATCAAAATGAGGGTTTTCTATAGGCAACGGACTGAAGGCACGAGTCAGCAACATGAGAATATCCATTGCACAATTACAGGATACCTTAAAGCTGCAAATATCTGCCTCCTAAGTTAGGCGTCATTCAAAAACAAGACGAAGGAGTCATCGTGATTCAATTCATCTAAGCAAGCGCTACTCTTAAAAAGATCCTATTCCCAGTTAGGCATATTATGAAGGAAAAGTGTACAACTTTTGTTTCAGGTAAAAAACCTGAAACTCAAGTGTTTTCTTACATCGAAAGATGACTGTTGGAGCCTGTTGGAGTCGCTGATCAAATTTAGACATCTTAATGGCTCAAAAAGAAATTGAAAAATTGTTACGTAAATTGTGACAGAAAAAGCTTCGATTCCACCAATGTGCTACTTACTGTTCAGGATCACGGCAAAGAGAGTTCCCGTTGATGACATCTACATTCCTGGCACCCTCATCTTGCCCTTATTGTTCGGAGAGGGCTCCCTCAACTCGAAAGAGGAATCAACAATCTAGCAAAAACACATGAAATGCAAGATCTCGATAGTAACGTATTGCTGTGCGATATCACAAGCCATTTTGATCTCTAAATATACTGTGGTGAAATGTTTCTTACAAAGGGACTCATCCTTAATACAACTCTCCAGGTAATGCAAATCATCCAAAGTTGATTGAAGTTTAAGGAAGACGCTCCGGCTTGAAGACGGGTGAAGTCTGCTCTCTCATCGATAAACGAAAATTTACAAATGTTTTCATTAAAATTGCAAACACATGAGTTTAAATAAATTTGGATAATCCAGCAGGGGAGAAATAAGCTTCCTTACGCTTACCAAAAACCAGTACAGTAGAAATTTTCCACAAATATGGGAATATGACTGTCGTGATATAGGAAGCACCCCACACCTCTGAGAACAAATATTTTTGTCGTAGTATAGGAAGGACCGAGAGATAAAACGGGATCGTACCTATGGGTTGTTTACGTACTACACCCCCCAAAACTCCGTGATTAACGTTTTATCTCTCTAAGAGTGCTATATGTGTGATTATTATTATCTTGATTATTACTGATTTAAACTTGGAGGGTTTCCTTTGCCATACTTAGCGTTTCGAGGATAGAATAAAAAAATGTTAAAACAAATTATAACTTTAATTGAAACAAAAAAATAAACATGAACCAAAAAAATACTACACACTAAATACACAGAAATGACTTCAATAATTTTTAAGTAAGGCTTTCCAAATTGATCTCTCGAAATTATAGTGACGGCTGACCTCCCGCTTACTTCAATATAAAAAAATGCTAACGGCCTATACTGACCGGATACCGGAATTTAAATACCTTTGTCACCTCAGGAATCTTGTCGTTGTGTTGATGCGTGCCTCGGCCAGATGGTTGGTGCGGACTGAATGGTTTTTAAAGCCACAGAGGACTTTGGCGAGTGTCGCAGATGGATAGCCATTCGCCTTCGTCAGGAACTGATATCACAACTGGATTGTGAAAGAATGTTCCTTTCTCCTCTTCGGATTACTCTGGGAAATAATTCGCACTGGCTAACGATGAGACAGGAGGGAATCCTTTGACTCAGGGGAGTGCTTGCGGAGTTCCCTTGGGGGACTTCCTGAAGGGCGAGGACTATCTCTGTGCTTTGGGCTGCACCAAAATACGAGGGGGAGGTCTCTGACGAGAGTAAATTGAACTTGATTCTTAAATCAAGTTAACTTAAAGTTCGGTGTGACCACCGGAAACTAGCTCGAGGATGAGCCTTTTCTGTTTAGTTCCAGTATTTCTTAAGGGTGAGGCCTCTCTTGGTGCTTTTTGATACACCAGGATAGAGGGAGTGGGAAGGGGGTCTCTGGCAAGAGTAAGTTGAATTTCATCAAGTTAACTTAAAGTTCGATGTCATCACCAGGAACTAGCTCAAAGATGAGTTGCTCCTTAATCCCTTGTAATGGTAGCCTGGGCCTCTTGCCGGGAACTTGGTAGCTTGCTGACTCAAGTATCCTACCTCGTTTTCTAATGATTTTAGGAAATATACGTCGTCACCTCATTGGGGTAGGGGTAGGAGGGGATTCGTGGTCAGGCCGCATCAAGGTTCCTCCTCCAACGGTTTTTCTCAGCGTCGTACCTCTGGTCCTGAGGGACCTTCGGGGTTGAGAGAGACGCGTCTCCAAGTTCGCACTTGAGGTGGAATTGAATACCCACTCTTAGGGAAGATCTTGCAGTTTTAAACCGATGTTAAGGTCTCCAGTACGACCTGAGCAGATTATTGTCTTCTGTGGTCTTGGAAGGGCGTTCAGCTTCCCACCGAGATGAGGCACGAGAGCTACGTGGTTAAAAGTTTTAACCATGGTGTTTACACTGCCAATATGTTTGCGGTCAAGATCCCTTGGCTCAACTGAGATAGGAGGGAAAGTATCGATCCCCCTACAATGACCTGCTACAGATTATGTTTAAAAAAGAAAGAAATGCCATACTTCTTTCCCATGATGACGTGATATCATGCGGACAAGTTGTGTTATTCGCTCGAAAATATAGGGCAGAATGCAGCCGTATTTAGTGACTATGCAAACTGCTTCAAACATTGGTAGAGATGTATCTCGACCAAAAGAGAAATTGAAAGGAATGGTTGCCAAGAACTTCGAGGCGTACACGGGTTCTGAAGAGAATGGTCCTATTATCATGGAAAACGGGATGGCATGGGAATTGGTTGAACCTTCTCCGAATTCTTTTGATATAATTCTACACCTAAGCAAGAGAGAGTTCTTCCCTTTTTTGAAGACACTTACTATACCTGGCAAGAAGATGTCGACTTTGCTTCAAAATAAACTAATTATGAACCTCAATGCGTAAATTTAAACTGAATGTTGCTCCACGGACAGATATTATAGCCAAATTAATTCTGCATGAAAGCTATCTCAAAATCCTTTATAAGGGCATCCCATTAGAATAATATTTTTCCCCACCTCCTAAGATATTACTTCAGGAGAGAAAGCGATCTGTTATTAACACCCTTCTTCCGATCTCACCCTTTTTGAACTCGCCGCCAGGTCTCCGCGAAATTCCCACAGAGGCATGAGGCTGAAATTAGGGCTACCTCCTGGCCATCTCAATATTTCTTTCCCCCTCCCCCTCGGGTCACGAATTACTTTGTAGGATTCACCGTGAACCAATTTAATGGCTCCCGACACTGGTTGCCCGTCTGGCCCGCTGATACCTGCCCTTGACACTTCACCATAAGGAAACGCTCGGGTTGTCACGGCTGATAACGAAGGTTACAGAAGGTCTCAATCTCTATCCCTGTTTGGGAGAACTCCGGGTATAAACGCAGCCGCTCCAAGATTACAGCCAAATTTGGTTAGACGAGGCTTCCCCGAAAGGAATGCAAATCAACGAGCATTCTCCCAAGAAGTATAAGTGACGGCCGCAAGCCACGGAAGAGCTAGATATCACACCCGTATCTTCCAGTCAGGGAGAAGAGTCTCGTGAGGCAACGTCAGCCTTTCTCATCCGCCTTCGGATCAAAGATTGGAGGAGCCGTCGTTCGAAGTTGTTCTGGTGACCTCTTAAGGACAGAGGCCCGTTAGCTTGCTCAAGCCGAGTGTGGAGAAGTCATTTCCTTCTCCCTTTCAAAGTTTTCTGGTGGCTTGGTAACGATAAGAGGCCCGTTAGCTCACTCAAGCCAAGTGTGGAGAAGTCATCTCTCCCCCCCACCCCTTCGAAGTTGGTTCAGTGACCCCCTTATGATAAGAAGCCAACATCTCGCAAAATTAGCCGTACCTGCTGCAGGTTTGTGGCTACTCTCGTGAGTAATCAAGGGCAGTAAGACCTCCCTCAAGTTTTCCCCGCTTTACTCTCGAGTTTTAAAGGAAGTAAATCACTCATTACCTTCAATCTCCCATTATAACTATTCCCTAACCACGGTTATCTAATTAGTATTCGGAGCTTAAGTCCGTCTTATTTATGTACCTATATATATATATATATATATATATATATATATATATATATATATATATATATATATATCCATCCATATTTATTGTTGTGCCTTTTATTTAGTGTGTATTTAAAATCTATTTTTGTCAATGAGTTTGTTATATTCCTTGGTCACGAAGCTGCCGCTATCTATTAAAATCGCACTCTTAGAACAATATGAGTTGTCGCCTTGCTTAGCCTACTTTAGAGCCTGTGTGCGCATATTAACGTACACTTAGCCATACTTAGACAAAGATATTTGGCGTCAGGCTTTGGCTCTTCCCCATCTGATTTTCAAGCACTAAGTTCAATTGCTCGCAGCTGCATTACTAAGAATATCGGAACAAGAATTTATTAGGACAATTATCTTTTGATTAAAAAGAAACAACCAATTTTTAAGCACATTCTTGTGTGGTGTGTCCACAGTTTTTCTAGTTCCTTAAAAAAGGATGCTGGCTACGGGGGAATACTAACCGTCTTTTGGGGGGTGTCGCGAGACAGATTCTCCCGTTATTTATTTATTTAATTTTGTGTGAGTTTGCCAGATTTTTACAAGAAATTTTAATAATTTTTGTCGTTAGTAGAATTTATATTTGTTTTTGGTTAAAGCTTTAATAGTTTTGGTTGCTTTTTCTTGTGCAGAGGCCGGAAGTAGCATATCCGGGATGCCTTCATTCGATCGCTTTCAAACGAAAGGGCAGATTCTAGGCTTATCTGGGAGAGATTTAATCGCTTACGTTCAGGAAGAGGAACGTAATGAACATGGGGAAAGAAAAGTACAGAGAGAAACAGAAGACGAAGAAAGAAAAGCACAGAGAGAAGAAGAAGCAATCAAACACCAAGAGAAACAGAAGTCGAGGAAAGAAAAGGACAGAGAGAAGCAGAAGCATAAGAGGAAGACAGGAAAGCACAGAGAGAAGAGAATGAAAGAATGATGCAGCATGAGAGGGAGATAAGTCGTGACCAAGGTGAGATAAGGTCCGTAGGTTCTCGAAATGAACGGGCTAAAGTGCCCTCATTATAACTCCTCGCATACAAAGATGGAGAAGATTTTTGCTTTTATTTAACGCATTTCGAGAAGATCTTCGAAGTCAACAATTGGGACTGAGAATCAGATGGCGTCGCTCGGTCACTTCCAAACCTACAGGCAATTTGGATTCACGCTTCGGCGTAATTTCCAATTCTGGCTGTATTCCGCCCACTATCTAGTGATTATGAGTCGCTAGTTAACTTCATTCTAATTGATCAAGTGATATCGTCCCTCCCTCGCAAAATAAGGGCCTTCATAGCGGACAGAAGAGCGTCCACTTTGAAGAAGTGTGTGGAAGAAGTCGACCTCCACGCTTCCAGCAACGACCTCAATCCCAAGGAGGTCAAGAAGAATCATCTCCCCTCCCCCAAGCACAAGTTTGGGTTTAACCGAAGTCAACCCAATGGCAACAACGGCTTCGTAAAAGTAAAGGCGCTGAGCAGGTACAAGCTTTACTCGCCCCCATTACTCCCCTACAAACCTAGCAACTAGCCCCGTAGACTAGTTGTATGCTTTACGTGTGGCACTTCTGGACCCTTAAGTTATAATTGCCAGCAAAATTCTCAACTGAGGCTCTCATTGAGTCACCAGGTCCCCTAAATCTCTGCTGCCCTCTCGCCTAATCCGCCAGCCGCATCGTCAACAGCCCCTGCTTCCTCTCTCCCGGATCAACAGGTAAATTTCCTGTTTAACGAGAGTTCCCACGGTGGGCTCCAGTTTTAAAATGGCGCAGTAAATAGTTACCGAGTGCCAACCATCGTTAGAGATACCGGTTCCACCTGTATAGTAGTTTCTGACAAACTACTACACACCGTGAAGTCCCCAGCAAAACAGGTTCGCGTTGTTGCTCGACTTTTTAGGTCGTGCTACCAGGTTTCTAGTGGTATGGTTCCATATTCCATGCCAGTACTTCAACGTAAGGGCCGACGTAGTCGCGGCCCCGATGAAATTCTGCTCCGTCCTTATTGGACAGAGCGTGCAACTCTCCCAATAACCAATTACTCAGCCGGTCGTTATCAGGGCCCAGGCCGAGAAGGATGATTCGCTTCCGGTACCCCTATCGTCCCCAGACATCGACATTGCCACCAATGTTCAATGTGATGAGGCGCCAAAGAATTTCGCCCCATTACAAGCCTTGTGGAAAAAAGAAAGGAAGAAGGAGACTGAAACGGCGCGAGGCGATCGGAAGATCGAATACACCGTGAAGGATGCGTTAATATATCGTTCTTCTGTTGAGTCGGAGAGCACCCTGACCAACGCGTTGTGTGTGTCGAGAACGAATATAGAACCCGTTCTAAAGACGGTTCAAGATGGCCTAATGGCCGAAAATTTTGGCCATAACGAAACAGCACAGCGAGTTTTCAAATATTTCCATTGGCCAGGTGCGGCAAAAGAAATTATCGACGTCTGCAAGTCCTTTAAGGTGACCTCCAACGGGCGTTTAGCCCCCGCCCCCTTCAAAAGATCCTGAGAGTGCCCGAGCACTTCGCCCGGGTCTCAATCGGCCTAATTGGCCAAATTCATCCCCCGTCAAGCGAAGGACACATCAATCCCGTTGTACCCGTGTGTTTGGTCCAAACGGTGCGTGTAGAAGCAGACGATACCAATCCCCTGCGGTCTCTTTCTTCACCCCAAGCGGAGCCTCACTCCGACTTAAACGTAAAACCCAATCTCGCCCCTATTGGGAGGGCTCAATTCCTTGCCTTATTGGAAGGCTTTCCTGTGTCATTATATCGTCGTTTTGGGCTAAATTTATTTAAACTGCCATAGCCGCGCCCCTTTACGATATGCTTAAAAGAACGTACCCAGTCCCAGTCGATTGTACCCCTTCCGCGGAAGATCGTTTTTACCATTAAAGGACAAGTTAATCTCTGCCCCTATCTTTAAATTACCGAATCCTAATAAAGCATTAGGTGTTCGTACCGAGGCCTCCAAGCATATCCTAGGTTGTGCTCTCATACAATATGATGACGATGGAGTGGAATATCCTGTAGGATATGCTAGCAGGAAGCTGTCCCATAGCAAAAAGGCGTATGCCATCATAGAGCTTGAAGAGTCAGCCATATTGTGGTCTATTTTTACTCGTAAGTTTGGGATGTATGTTAAAGGCAGCGACAACTGCCTATCCGATAGCTTTCGTAGGAATCCTATAGATGACCCCCCTCTAACAACCTGAGTGTATAGTAAAATTCGCGTTTGATTAATTTTTGTAAATACTATTTTTCTTTTTATTGTTGCCTTATTGATGTTGTATGTGCGTAAGTAAAGATTAAGGTATCTTTGGTTACGCATATGTAAATCCCATGTAGTGTTATGTTTTTTATCTGTTGATAAACAATAAATTTGTAGCTCTATAAGTTCCCCTCTTAATGAAATTATTGTAGGCATTTGCTTTCGCTCCAAAGTGTCCTGCGCTGTAAAATTCTCTCTGAATAGGGAAGGGTATGGAGGTTTTCTCATCGAATAATATTATTTCCTCATCTCCTAAGATATTGATTCGGGAGAGAAAGCGAACCGACTCTCCCATCCCCCCCTCTTTCCGACTTCACCCTTTTTGGACTCGCTGCCGGGTCTCCGCGAAATTTTCACTGAGGCATGACAATGAAATTGAGGCTACATTCAGGCCGTCTCAATCTTCTCCCCCCCCCCTCGAGTCGGGAGATTTCTTTGTAGCATTCGCCGTAAACCGCTTTTATGGCTCCTGCCGCTGGTCGCCCTTCTGGCCCACTGATCCCTGCCCTTGACACTTCACTGCAGAGAGACGCTCGGGTTGCCACGGCCGATAACGAAAGTTACAGAAGGTCTCAATCTCTCTTCCTGTTTTGGAGAACTCCGGGGATATATGCACCCACTCCTGTATTACAGACAGATTTGGTTAGACGACACTTCCCCTAAAGGAGTGCAAATCAACGAGCTCTCTTCCAAGAAGTGTGAGTGACGGACGCAAGCCACGGAATAGCTGGACATCACACCCGTATCTTTGGGTCAGGGAGAAGAGTCTCGTGAGGCAATGTCAGACTTTCTCATCCGACTTTGAATCAAGGATTGAAGAAGCCGTCCTGTGTAGTTCTTCTAGTGACCTCTTAAGGACAAGAGACCCGTTAGCTCGCTCAAGCCGAGTGTGTAGAAGTCCCCCCCCCCGCACCTTCGAAGTTGTTCTGGTGACCTTTTAGGGACAAGAGACCCGTTAGGTCGCTTAAGCCGAGTGTGTAGAAGTGATCTCCTCTCCCCCCTCCCCCCTTTGAAGTTCGTTCAGTGACCTCTGAGGACAAGAGGCCTGCATCTCGCAAAAGTAGCCCCGGGAACCCGCTGTTGGTTTGTGGCTAACTTCGTGAGTAATCAAGATCAGCAAGGCTCCCCCAAGTTTTTCCCGCTTTACTCTCAAGTTCCAAAGGAAGAAAATCACTCATTACCCTCAATCTCCCATTATTTCCATTTCCTAACCACGGTTATCTAATTATTATTTGGAGCTTAAGTCCGTCTTATTTGTGTACCCATATATATATATATATATATATATATATATATATATATATATATATATATATATATATATATATATATATATATATATATATTTATATATATTGTTTTGCCTTTTATTTAGTGTGTATTTAAAAGCTATTTTTACTATTGTGTTCGTTATATTTCTTGGTTACGAAGCTGCTGCTATCCATTCAAATCGCACTCTTAGAACAATATTAGTTTTCACCTTGCTTAGCCTACTTTATAGCCTGTGTGCACATATTCACGTACACTTGGCCATACTTGGACAACCTTGAACTCTTAGGAATCGTTGATGTGCATAATGACATGGATGACTTAGAGTTATGACGATATGACATCAAGTCAGATATCGGAAAGCGGCTCAATTCCAGGTGAAAGACCGTCCACAGTGTTGCAGAGAGGCTCTTTAACTAGGAAGATATCATAGAACGACCTAATTTAGGCAAACCTCAATTTAGCCAACCGTTTGCTTTTGAGAAAGGCCTTCGATAATTCTCAGAAACTCAAAATGACTGCCCTCACGAAAAAGAAGAGTTTGGAGGCTATTGTCTCCAGTGCCCCCAAGGAAAAAGGGTGGAAGTGCTTGAGGTGCGTGGAAGATAGATCTTATGCTCACCGACCGCATGCGACAACAATATCAACAGTGGTGTCTTCACCTTCTCAACGACTTGAAGAATCTTGGCAATCGAATTCTTATTTGTCTTACGAAAATTCTTCTCGGTTGAACCGTTAATCCACAACGAGAACGCTCGCCTGTTAAGCTCCTACTAGGACGTCTCCAATTTCTGATATGTGTCAACGACTAAGCATCCGGCCCCTGTTATGAGGTTTGGCGTAGGCGCTTCGAATAGAGAGAAGATGGCGCCGTTGTGGTTTGTTGCCGGTTACAAGTTCAACACGGTCGATTACAGGGACATCATGACCACCACCGTTCTGCTCTGGGTGAGAAAGATAAGAAAGGAGGTCGAGTACGTCTTTCCTCAAGACGGTGCCCCGTACACACAGTCAATTCCGTGCAAGAGTGTTGGGATCAAACACAAATTTCTGGTCTAAGAACTTTTTGCCGCCGTAGTTGCCTGACTCTAAAGTGTGTGGAAATGTTATGGCCTGCAAAGTGCGCCACAGCAACCTCATCAAGCTTAATTCCTCCGTCAATATTGTGTGGGTTAGCATATTGAAGGACTTCTTCTGCAAAGTGAGTCCGTCTTGCAGCTCTAGCCTGGAGCGCCTGCTCGCCACCGATGGAAGCCACATTGATTAATATTACAATTTAAACACTTACTTATATATTAAAATAAAAAAGTGTCTAAATGCATCAAGACTATTATTGTATCCTTTGTTGAGTGCGTGATAATGAGTCTAACATGAATTTTGAAATACAAGGTGTCTAGATTTGCTCATGCACCGGAGGAATACTCAACTTCCTGATAGACCCGTGCATACAATCAACACCCAAACTACTAATGAAATGGAGGAGGCTTAACTCCCCCTAAAACTCTATAATGATACATATGAGTGTGCATGAACTCGTCTCTAGAAAAAGAGAAGAACGGGAGCAGCACTACACCTACAAACCCAGGTTGGCCACGCCAAACACCTTCACAGTGGGACATTCAACAAGAATGTGCCTCAAGTCTGTGGAACAAACAGTCGTTGCTGTGATTTTCTGAAGAACTATCCATTAAATGGTGTTACGTCTCGCGTTTTTGCCCGATTTGTCGGAGATAGAAAATGAACTGAAGGCCCAACCAAACACAATTCATACACTTGGCCTAAAATGTAAGTGACTCATCATATACAGCCTAATTTCACGTTGTCCAACATTTGATTCATTTATCCTTCTTTACACGACAACAGCATTATTTGTATGTTCAAGAATTGCATTGATAACCTTTACGCGATAAAGACAAGAATGCCTTGAGTGAAAGCTACGTAATATACACTGACTAAGGGAGATTGCCTTTTTCAAACAAGACGAAGAGTTCGTTGGTGGTTTTCAAAACCTGTTCCTACTTCCTTACCACTTCCCCTACACTAACCAGTCCATGGTCGCCTAGCGCATTCCTAATATCATCCTTAAATGGCTGGTAGAATTTCTTAATAGCATTGCTTTCTATCTTTACGATGTTTAGGGTAGAATTTAAAGTTATAAAATCTGTGTTTAAACTACAGCAAGTCGAGCTACCCTCTCCAAACTTAGCTCTAACGCGTTGAAGTAGCCTCTCTTCTCTGAAGGAAGAATAAATGAATAATGTCCGAAGAAACATTCACTTCTCTCATTTCCAGTGTACAGTCAGGTAACCACATTTACACGACCCATCTAAATACTGTAATTTGAGCCGTGGAGTCAACAGAAATTGTCACAACTCACTGATTTGAGTCTGCTCAATGCTATCTCAGATCTCGATTCGAGGATGGCCTCAGTAACGATATGGAGTCGTATCATCCTTTAAGAAGTACCTACGCTCTAAATTATGTAAGCCAAAACAATGTCCTACCTCCACTAACTTTAACTTAGGCTATCTAAATTTATATTCTAACGTTTTATTTTACTGAAAACTCATGAAAATCATGATAGCATATCTTGCAAAAGGTATGTGAGGAAAGGTGAAAATGAAGAAAATAAAATGTCTGGTGAAATAATGCACAAAGTAAACTGCTTAGATGCTTGGAACGTGAAAGGGACGCCACTCTCATAGCCTTCCCATTTGTTTGTACAGTGAGCATAGGCAGTCATTTGTATGTCAACTGCAACATGATTATCCATGATAAAGCTGAAATCATTTTACGTGGTTAGTGTATTAAATCATATAACTATGGCTATCCATAGTTAAATTAAAAAGGAGGCTCTTAAATAAAAATATATCTAATTAAATTGTTTAAGAGGTTTATGCATGAGAAAAGAAAGACAACCCGCAAAAAATGATCTCATTAGCAATCACAGTGCTGCTAAGGTCCTCTTTTCTAACACGCTTGAAAGGGCAATTTTTTCTTAGACTATAACGATGCCATATTCTTTGTCCAATTGACTATTGTCAGTCGAATGAGGAGAAAGAAAGAGCTCAATTTCGACTCATTTTTACTTTGGATCGCAATTCGAGCAAGAGCCCAGCAACATGGAAGATGGTAAGTCAGGCGAAATCGAATTAACGATACCGAAATAATAGACCCTTTTTCGCCAAGCGCCGAGGTCAATTCGAGTGGTTTTAAAAACAGTTTCACGAGACCATAATTTTTGCCACTAACGATGGTAATACAGTCGGGAAGAAAGCTATATAAAGATAATTAAAAAAGACTATTCCTCAACAATACCATCTTCACCCACAATAAAAGCAAGCTACGGTGTCCTAGGAGAACCCCGCGTCTCCTCTGCACTCACTTCAAGAGGAATCTTTCCTTGGAGATTGAGAATAGGTTGAGAAGACTTTATTTATTTTAGCATTTCATGATTTCATGATGGCGGTAACCAACGAATAAATTTCCGCCACATCATACAACTAGTATTCTTTTAGTGTATACATATTAAGCTACACAATCATTTACATATAAATATAAATATAAATAACATGTTCATTAACGTTAAACAAAAACCGAGAATAGGGAGACAAGTAAAAAGGTCACTTTCGACGCATTCCTGTATTGGTGACTGTGGCAACATAGATTAATCATTTTTTCAACTCACAAATTTTTACCAATTATTGTCCTTTTTTTCAAAATCCTTCCGGTAGAATTTTTTTTAGGAAAAGGTTTATTGCAATCCTTCATTGGGTCTGAGTTAGAGGCCGTAAATTGGCTTACTCTTACGATTTGCACACATGCACACGGAAGACCCATGCAATCAGGAAGATCCAGCAGAAATTTGACCCTGGCTGGGAGCAAGGTAGAGTACAGTGAACCACCATACGTGGTTCTCCTTACAATAGCACCTTAGTCCTCTTCTGGTTCCGGAGAATGCAAGATTTTCCTATAAAAGACATTGCCCTCAAAGCAGGGAATATGTCTGATTGACCCATTTTGGCGGAAATATAAGCATTTTTTTAAGAGGCAGAGAGATAGTCAGTCAAAACAGCTCTTTTAAGAGCTAAAAAGAAAATAAGACACGCCTGCCTCAAGGGCCCTCTCCAGCTGTGATTGGTTTCCATAATAACAAGCTCCACTAATTGCAGCATTCTCTTTGACACATCGTCGCCCCATTTTCAAGGTCAAATGTTTTCAATATTTTCTTTGGCGATGAGCGAATTCAAACAAAGCCTACATCTACACTTTTCCCATCAAGTTTTCCACCTGCGTTTTCTCTTGATTTTAACTAAATCAAGGAACGTATAATCCACTCAATGCCTTCTCTAATTTTCACAAAGGTTGGATAACAAAACTTCCATTTCCTATTTAATTACAGAATCATCCCAGTGCCTAAAGTGAAGCAATTATACTCAGTGATTTAATAGCAAATTTATTCTCGTTCTAAATTTCCCTTGAAGTGCATTAACCCATTATATATGTTACCACATTCTTTTGCACACTCCACTTATATCTTGAAACTATGTTTTACTATGAAAATTTGTGCTGAGAGGTAGGCAGAAAATTGATGTAAGTTTAGAAAGCACAACATCCCATCACTTTCCTTGCAATCCTTCACAGTACGTAATCCCTCGCTTCTTCGCGGTTCGACTTTCGCGGACTTGCTAATTCGCGGATTTTCAAAGCGCAGTACGTAAGGCTGAGATTAAGCCATATCGCAGGGTTCTGCGGCGCGGATATTTATCAGTACTGCACATTGGCTGATGAAAAGTAAAAACAGTTAAAGAAGTAAGAAAATAATTAAAACACGTTAAAATAAATAACATACGTAATACGTATCCTCTACATGAGATCGTATCAAGCGTTTTATTTTTTGATGGATGGGAGCCGACTAATCAGAGGGTAGTGTTCATTATCCTAGCCACTAATTGGCTTAAAGCATATAGCATCATTCTGATTTGCACCCGCGAATTCAACATCTTGCATTCTTATATGCCCAGTTGTATCCCAACTGTTTCGCTGCGTATATGTGATCATTACTTTCTTAACATTTCTACGATGCTGCCTAAACGTCCTACATGATCTGTGCCTTCTGACAGTGAGCCTAAACGCAGGAGGAAGATGCTAACAATCTGAAAAGGTGAAATGGCTGGAGATGCTGAAGCAAGAAGGAAGCTACGCAGAAGTCGGCTGCCATTACGATATTAATGAATCATCGGTGCGGTACATAAAGAAAGATGAAAAGAGCATAGGGGCGTCAGCAACTGTATCTTTTAACGAAACCGCGAAAAGGGTTATTACATTGCGTAATAAAGTAAATGCGAGGATGGATGGAGTCTGCATTGGCCTTGTGAATCATTGACTGCCGAAAGAAAAACATCTTGCTAGACACGAACATCATTCGTACAAGGGCCTTAAAGGTTTAAGAAACGTTTGCAGGAGCTGACGTTCGCAATAAGGATGAGGGTGACATCGATGACCCACAAGCAGGACCATCAAGTGCTTCACCCCCCAGACCTACCACATTTACATCCAGCAAAGGCTGGTTTGATAAATTACAGAAACGCTTTAGCCGTAAAAGCGTTTCGTTGCATGGGGAGGCTACCTTTGCTGATCTTGCAGCAGCCGAAGACTATGTGAAAAATACCTTTCAGTCACTTATAGAGGAAGGGGACTACAATCATGAACAGGTTTTTAATATGGATGAAACTAGTCTATTTTGGAAACGGATGCGCCCGCGAACTTTTATAAAGGCTGCGGGATTTATGATTAAGCCCGGACTTATTTATAAGTCGAAAAACCCCAGGGCCCTAAAAATAAAAATATAAATGTGTTGCTATTGTACTGGATGCATACCCTAAGGCCTGGATAACAAAGGTGCTTACGTCGGATTGGTTTGATCAGTGTTTCATCCCGGAGGTGAAACTTTATCTCACAGAGAAAGGCCTTGAGTTTAAAGTCCCTTACCTCATGGACAACGCTGGAGAACATGCAGTTGATGTGTCTTACGATGGTGATCAGATTGAATTCTTGGCAGCAAACAGCACATCACTTATTCATCAAATGGATTAAGGCCTCGCAACCATGGTCATAATGGCTAAATAACTTCAGCAAGTGGCTCAAGAATTAGACCCTTAGATGATTCGTTCATTGCAATTTGCAAATTCAATAGACGGATCCATGTTAGTGTAAAAATTCATTCTTGCCGATAACTAAAAACAGCGCCACCAACTGCCCATAACCATGTTCTTAACTTGGAGGACGCTGCCAGTTACGCCTACGCCATCAGTGGAAACAGAAGCTACTGATGAAGCAGAGGATACTGCACCACGTGACGAAGCGCTTGATGAAACGGCACCTCCAGAAGAGATGTAATTGCTCTTCTTGGTTGTGCATTACATTCATCGTCATCAGGAACTGCACAGTAAATTAATCAACGTCATCGGCACTCAAGTTGTAGTACAGTACGTAAAGATTATGTATCACTACGAGTCTAGAGATTTGATTTCCTCCATCTCGTTATCAGGTTCGATACGCGACGCGGTGGATACAAACTTTTCGATCATCGCAAGGGAGAGCTTTTGCCATGTGTGTTACCACAAATGTAACGAATCGTAATGTGGCTATCTCTACCAATACTTCTTCCTTTGTCGTAACAACACCTCACTCTTTGGTCAGAAAACCAGCCTGGGTTGAAATAGCCAAAGTCTTGCTACGTGGCAAGGTTAGTTTCTCTTTGTGCCATGAAAAAATCCCTGCTCGTACCGTGGTTTGTAGTAAAAATACAATATTCCTTCGCTTTATGTACTTTACGTTCGAACGAGGACCAGCCCATCTTGCCTTTAATTGTGGCTGTGATTGTCAACTTAATATTTCTGTTAATTTTATCATTCGGTTGGAGACACTCCTCCATCATTGAAATGCGAGGGGAAGGAAAACAATTAACATTTATGCCTGTATGTTATAGCCACGCATTTCGTTGCCAGACAAAACAATTAGGAATGAAGCCAGGAAATTATCAAAATTATTTTATCGACACCTTTTGAAAATGAAAACAATCCTTAATTGCTTTGCAAGGACTTTATTGGCTGTCTCCAAGAGATGAGAAACGTGCCAATTTGTAATTTACGATTCTTTGACCATCTTTCCTACCAACCAAAATATATCGAAGTAAAAGGAATCAAGGAAATATTTCGGAGTCATAAATAACATTTTCTTCCTCATTTTAAATGGCCAAACGTGAAAACAAAGAAACATCCTAGCACCTTTCCTTTCCACCCATTCTTTGTTTGAACGTGTTGACTAAGACTTAATTATCGACTTTCAGAGCCTCAATAATTCCTTAGAGGGAGGAAAAAGCATGAGTTACGGAAAAGCTTTTTGCCCCTCGATCCATCTTGAACCCTCTAATCGAATGGTCAGTGCAACGCCCCTTTTCCATCTTCCATTATATATTTAGCTGAGTAATTGACGCGAGGGTATATGAGCATAAACTAAGTGTGGTATGTTGGGCAAAGCAGAGTTAGTAGTAGAAAGTCTTGTAATAATTTTTAAAGAAGAAATCAGATTATGAATCTTCGCAGCAAAATCAGAAATAATAGAACACTTCTGCTAACTTAATTGCATTACCCTTATTTACTTCCATTAATAGGTACCTAGCAAAATGAAAGAGATCTCCATTAGCGAGTGTTGTATTGTTAAAAGCTTGTTAATACACTATTAAACTAAACGGTTCTTTGGCTTTTATATCATATTCTCCTAATTATAATGCAAATTAAAATTGTGCTCTCGCAGAAAGGAGTAAAAAGAGGGATCAGAAGCTTATGATAAAATGTAGGCATCCTAATTTGGGGCGGCCAGTGATTCTGGCTTCAAAATTGCTTTAAATACTTAAATAAGGTATTAATTTTCATTAAACTAACAAAGAAAAACCCCCAGATAAGTTATGAAAGTGGAGGGTAAGGAAGATGGTGATGGTAGTGTTAAAAAAGATGTGGGACGGTCTATGTCCTAACCGTCGAAACTAGAGACTACATTCAATGCTAAGACAAGTGTCTCTCTATGCTCCTGAACCTGCCTACCTGTGATACTACCGTATCATATACCCAATTCTACAATTTTTATAAAACTGTATTTACTATACAATAAAAAATTATGTTATACATCAATATAGAAGACAAGATTCAACAAAAGATTTCGCTTAACTAAAGAATTGCCGCGCGGTACAAAATGTATTCCAAATACAATATTACCCATTAAAATGTAAAGTTATTAATACCCTATTAATACTTTAAATATGGTAAGCCGGTATTAGCCTTATTAAATTAGTCTTTGGTGGTTGAAGGACTTAAACAAGAATTGCAAAAATAATCTTTAATTACACAACCAAACATATAATACAAATAATTGCACTATCTAGTTATTAATTAATTCAGCAAGGAGAAAATTATCAATAATTACCAATAATTATTGATACTGAAAGAGCTCACTACTCCGAGTACTAACCCGATAGGGTTTAGGAAGAAACTCCGAACGGAATTCTAGCCTTAGGGACACAATAACTCACGTTAGTTATCCGAGATAACTCGGGTGGAGACTACGTGACGAGTCTTAGTCGGATGGCGTCGCACTGCCTCGACGAGGAAAGGAAAGGTATAAATATCATACTATTTGGGGGGGGTTACCACAAGTAGATGCTAGGGCAAGATTCTCCAAGGAGACGCTCAAAAGGGGAAGATTTTTCTGTCAACGTTCGAGGGGTAAAACTCATGGGTGGCTGAGAGGGTACGCTTCTTCTGGACGGGTCCTTCAATCCTGACGCCGTCGTTCCAAATAAGATCCTAGCTGCGGGCCGCTATGACACCGTGGTCTATCTCTTGAGGATATGGGCCGTCAGTGGATGACTCCACAGACGTCTTAAAAGAGGCCGCCGAATACCTTCTGTATTTTCTGGGCTTGGCTCACTCAGGAGCAACGTAGAGACATCTCACCATTACGAACTGGGGTCTTCTCCAAGGTGAGAGGTACGTCTTCGGGACTCTTCCTTGGGTAAATGCTGACGGAATACTAACCCGATTAATTTTGTCACGGGGGAATATATAAGCGTTGGCCAGAACTACTATATTTACTAACGGAAACAATTAAGCCCTGCCTCACCGCCTCAGCGTTTATAGCTCGGCGGCGGGGTTTCGATGGTCCAACTAAACCGAAGAAATTCTCAGCTAATTTCACCGGAAGTTTGCCGACGGGCGTAGGGCATTCCTCTTCACGATAACTCTCGTTTTACACGACTCTTTTAAACAAAATCTTAATCAATCTCTCTTTCTTCGATAATATCCCTTAAAAAAGAGTAAATAACACTCTCCAGAAAGCTAGGTCACTATGAACCGTGTCTTATTTACAAGATAAGAGGTTATTTCTGGTACTAAATCTTCATTTTCCTATTTAAAAGAGTGTCAGCAAAAACATGACCTCTTTAGTTGCAACATGGAAGGTGTTGGAGAGGATATCATTGATGAAGAACGTACTATATAACTTAGGAAAGACACAGACTATAATGATAAAATAGTTTAAGACCTGGAAACACTCACTTCCCTTTTTGAGGAAAGAAGTTTGCTCCCTGAAACATTTAGTTAGGAGGGATATATTAATCAGAAAAAAGTACCAAGTGGCTCTCCCTATAACCTAAGATTACTAGAACTTAAAATAACCTATATTTATAATACCAATAATGATTCTTTCTCCTTTTTTATGTTTAGTTCCAGTAGGGAAAAAGCCTCAAAGAGTTTTCAAGATGTCACAAGCTTTCTAAATTACTGTATCTCAAATTTTATGGACATGAAAGAGCTTTGCTTTAATAGAAAACATTGACACTAGTTATTAAAGTTTTCACGGGAGTTTACAAATTGCTCGAATCTAGAGAAAACTTTCATGCTCAAACCAGCAAGCAAAACATGGCACATTTAAGTAAAATTGAGTCTAAGAAAGAAGTTGGTCTTACTTCGAAATTTTATACTAAACAGAAAAGACTTAGTTCTCCTTCTGCAAGTTTTCAGGGGAATAAAAGAACACATTCACGTTTTAAATTTTGTTACCTTCTAAACCCTTTTTCTTTACACTGCAAGAAATATAATAATTATCAGGCTAGACAAAGCCGAGGGGATTGCCATGGGTTTCGAAGCAAGCAAATGTTCTCTTATAGGAGCTGTCATACTTTAGCTTACGTAACGCCCATGTCTCATGATATGGTGCTTTCCCTTTTATGCTGCTAAATATGTTAAAAACAGAAGGAGACATAAAATCAGTTGCAGTTAGCTATTCAGCAGATATTTTCAACTCGGTCTTGTCATTGAACTACAAAACGCCATCAGATTATGTGTCTTCACCATATTTGCTAGATAGTAGGGCTCAAATCTCCATCTTCGATTATAGTACAGTAAAACTATTTAGAGTTAATGGCACAACTATCGAGAAAACCCTGGTTAGCTTAGTATTAAATGAATTAGTAAGGGGATATTCTTTTGATACGAATATTATTATACCAAATTCAGAGATATCTGAAGTGTCTTTTTTTTGTGCACCATCTTTAAAATTACATAGAACTGTTTGATAGAGGTATTTCATCATCTTTGGATAAACTCCATATACCTTGAGTGCGAATTACGGAAATTTACGAGAAATACTGGGTGATAAGTTGCTGAGAGTTTCAATGGGTTCATACTTTTATGATTTATTCAGTCGTTAACTGCTGAAATTTCTAATTAACTTATTCCTACTGTTGATGTTTATATATCTAATAGACCTTGTAATAACTCTTATTTAAATGTGCTAACTTAGTTTAACTAACTGTGAATAATAAATTTTCACCTTTAGAGAATTGTATGGATACGCCCAAGAAACTGGGTCTTAAAGACGGGATGCTCTTTTGACCTGGCCTCTTATGTAACTTCTCATGTGCCCTCTGTAGACCGACTTGCCCATAAAAGGAAAATATTTGTTAAAGCTAAACACAGCTAAAGGTACATAGCAACAGGTTAAAATTAAGGCCAAGGAAGAACAATGAGTTCACATTGATGAGGATTCTATTCCAAAGCAAAATATCAGGGCAGTCAACTATGTATTAAATCCAAAGCAAACTTATTTTAATCCTTTGCAGGATGTATTTAGGGACTCCCATGTAGAAACTAAGGTTGAAAATTTGTTTAGTATAAGTTTAAAAGAAGAAACTTCAAATTATGATGAAGTAGGAATTAAAAAGTTTAAGAAATCAATTGTACTAAGAGAGGGACATTACTATGTGGACATCCCTTGATATTTTGGTTAGTGTCTTCTCTTTATGAACTATCTAAAATTTTGGCAAAAAAGCTAGCTCATAGAAAAAGGTAGCTAAAATAAAGAATATTTCAAAGTTTTTCAAGAAAAGAAACAATTGGGCATCATTGAATTTAAGCTTGAAACCACTTGTGATCCCGGAGGATCACAAGTGAATTTCCAACACATCCATTATCAGATCAGATCCGTTGATACATAATAACAAACTAGGCACAGTGTTTAATGCTTCTCTAAAGGTGGGAGGTTCACCTTCTTTAAACGAAGCAGCATATCAGGGAACTAACATGTTCAATGAATTTGAAGTTTATTATTATATTTTAGAACAAATAAGTATGTTATATTACCAGATATCCCTAAATCCTTTCTTATTATTAGACTCAACAAAGGGTCTAATAAAAATTCCTTTAGATTTATAGTTTAGCCTAATCATAGAAATTATTATTTTAAATATAACACTAATATCTTTGGCCTGCCTTGTTCTCCCTTAATTGTAAATTATATAATATTCCATCATGCTGAAAGGTGTCATAATCTGCTCGTTTCGCAGATGATGATAGGGACCATATAGTTAACATTGTTCCCAAAGTTTCAGAAACCATGGGAGAATTCCGCTTTACTTTTAAGAATGGTGTAGTAATGATAAAAATGTTCTAAATAATCTTAATCCAGATAACAGGATAACCCTCTATCTTAGACAAAAGTTTTGGGTCCTATCTTTGAAACAAAAAGAGATAGTTTATCTATAAAGGGCCCTGTGCTGGATGTTACTTGTAAAACTAAGAAAGAAATTGTAAGTTCTGTTTCATCAATATTTGACCCTCTGGTAATTATTAGTCACTTATTAGTGAGTGTGAAACACTTTATAAGAAAATTATTTAAACATAGACTTTCTTACCATGAACAACTTTTACCGCAATTGTTTACTGAAAAGCAATTTAAAAAAAAAAATTTAATGTATCTATTTCCTAATATATGACTTTTCAAAGAAAAATGGAAAATTCAGATAA
The DNA here is from genome assembly GCA_963969495.1 of Ceratothoa steindachneri. NCBI lineage: Eukaryota > Metazoa > Arthropoda > Malacostraca > Isopoda > Cymothoidae > Ceratothoa > Ceratothoa steindachneri. Next base: position 142,298,573 of record OZ018321.1, on the reverse strand, counting down.
AAATGTTCTTTAGTAGTCTTTACAGATGTTTCTAAGGAAGCATAATGGATTTATTGTGTTCAAAATAATGGCTCAAATTTTTATTTAGTAAATTTAAACTTTCTTCAATGCTTAGCGAACCATTTCCTTCTATAGAATTGCGTTCTATATACTTGGCAATGCAATTGGTTATAAATATTGTTTCACATAAAAATTTTAACCATAAAGTGCACCAAATCACCATTCTCTCTGAGAGTAAAGTTGCTCTTTCTTGGGTTTTGACAGGTAAAGTTATTAAGAAAAAGGTTTTTTCACTAATAGAGTTAAAGATATGAATATTTTCAAAGAGAAGTTTATTAACGACATTACTTTAATATCCTCAAATTTTCAATCTGAGCATACCTTGCTGATGTACTTACTAAACAAATTTTCCTTGACCAAATTTATCAAACAAATAGAAACATGCCTTAAGGGTCCAGTCTTTTTCATTGCTCCTGAGAAAGATTGGCCCATGGGACAACTTAGGTTTTTGCCTGTTCTGTTTAGAAAATTTCAATATTTGTGGCAGAGAAAGTGGTTACTGAAGTAGATGTTATTGAAATAAATAACTATTCCTTGTATAATAAAGTGTTTTCCGCTACTTCTAAGTTATTTACCGCCATTAAATTATCAAATAAAGAATCTATAGACAGGTTAGCTTTTAAAAAACAAACCTTTGTTTATCCTATAACATATATGTAAAATACAACTTTTTCTATTAAAAAATAATTTGTGGTTCAAAATTTTTCATCATATGCTAATGAACCTAAATTAGTGAAAGATTTAAATTTGTTGCTAAACAGTGATTGTATTTTAAGATCAAGATGTACAATGTCTACAAATTTAACATTGAGCTATGATGCTGTTAATCTTTTTTTTGTAGTAACACTCATCATTTAACTAAATTGATCATTAGATAGTCTCATTTTTGTTGTAGGCATTTGGGGATTGAATCAACTTTAAATACTTTATGGCAAACAGGATTTTGGATCATAAGGGCTAGAAAATCGACTAAAAGGCTAATAAAAGAATGTATCTTATGTATTAAATAAAATACTAGAGCATTTACTGCTCCTCCCCCAGCAGTTTTTCCTATGGATAGAGTAGAGTTTGTGAAACAATGTGAAAACATATGAGTTGATTAGAGTTGTCATTTTTTTATATAAAGGGATATCACATTTTTTCATTAGTCACCTTTCAAATTCTTTCTTTCAAAATTCGCACTTTGGGGTTTTGTATATCACTTTATTGCAAATTTTCTGCACTTTTTTATGGTATAATTATTCTTTTAGCAACATGACTAGAACATAGTGAAAATTAAGATAATGCAAAATTGTATACATTCCTTGAAAAATTTTCTCTTAGATACTTAGTTAATGGGGGAAATCAAACTAAACTACACCATTGATTTTTCTTTAATTTTATTGCAAATTTTATGTCCTTTTTTATATTATACATTTTGATTTAACAACATGAATAGAACATAGTAAAAATTATGATAATGCAAAATTTTATAATTCGTGGAAATTCTCCGTTGAATTTCAAAGTTGACTTGTGAACAAAACGCAAAGCTATACCATGAGAATTTATATATTTGCTTGAAAAAAACGGCGCATAAGAATTGGTTTATATTTTTAGCATCATGCAATATAGATTGAACTAAATTTTAGAGAATTCAGAACACGCCTACTACTCACCTACCACCCCCTCCCTCCCAACTGCGAACAAAGCCTATAGTTGACCTTGTCCGAAAAATATATGTTTTAGTCCACCATTAACATAAATTTTAATGGAACTAAAGAAAACTGATTTCAAATGATAACTAAATCATAGGTGCATCTTTTGGTCTTAAATTGAGTTTGAATGCTTAGGCTTTAGTAATTCTTTAGCCATTTATATGATATCTCAAAAACGGCGCAGTAGGTTAATAGGGCTTTTCATGAGCTTTAATTTTATATATGATTATCTCGCGTAGTATAAAGTTGAAAAATAAATATGGTATCGCCTTAAATTCTTGAGATGATAAACATAAAATTTACATTTTAATATTTAGTTGTATGAACACCAAAGCTGTTCATTTAGAGGCTTGAGAAAATATGTCTGTAAACCAATTTTTATGGCTTTGGTTAGTTTGTATACCAGATATGGTTTACTCAGAGTTTTAAACTCTGACAATGCAAAATCAATGATTTCTAGTGAATCCGTGTTATCTAATTTAATGACTTCTGATTTTTCCTGAAAAATATTTAATAAATATAATCTAATTCATACCATCTTATAGTCCATCTTAGTGTTAGCTGGGAAAGGTTAAAAAAACAATTAAACAGTGGATCTACAAAACCTTTGGTAGATTTTGTATTAAGAATCCAGATCCATTACAGCAATGACAGACATTCAATTAGCAATAAATAATAGACATCTAACATATAGAGATTCTGATAAAACTGAGGGGGTCGAACCAAGTAAAAAATTCGAATAAAATATTTAACGGTTCACACATTGAACCTTATAAATGGGAAGACAAACTTCCCGATATGAATTGTTCTCTTTCGTAAATAGGAAGACAGACTTCCCGGTATATACTTATCTTTCTTAAATGGAAAGATGGACTTCCCGCTTTGTATTATTTCCTTTTCGTAAATGGGAAGATAGACCTCCCGCTTTGTATTCTCTCTTTTGTAAATGGAAAGTTAAACTCCTTAGTATGCAGTATTTTCTCTTGTAAGTAAAGGAACGAAAATCCCAGTGTACTCGGTCGGTGAAGCAGCTTCACGAAACCGTTGCCTCCTGCGCCTGGTATGTGGTAACGGGCCAATGTGATGGCCTTTTTTGGAGCAAAAATCGTGCGGGTCACAGAGAGTGACATTGTTGATTCGATGCTACTTAGAGGTTCTGTTATTCTCCTTGTAAAACCTCGTAGGGAAGAAGTCACGCCATCGATGTCGCTTTGTCAAACCTTTACCTTCTTTATCAAAAATACACATTAGGGAGCGTAGCTGGATCTAAACTCTGATTGAGTAATTAAAAATTCGGAAATGGAATGAAAGGAAATGTGAGAGAAAAAGTTTTAGATCCCCGCGCCCCTTCCCTCTCCCACCGACCAGTCCATCCCGGAGGAGGGACCCGGTTGGGGAAGCAGGACGAGATTCTTCGGCGCCCTCCTCCCTCGGGGCCTGAAGTCACCGAGAGAAAGGAGATCCGGAGAAGGGGGGAGAGAGGGAGGGGAAAAAGAAATAAGTAAGGATAGGACAGACTGAAATAAAGTCAAAAGCTTGAAAGTTGACCAAGTTGGCCTGTGGACCTGGTTAACGAGGGACCCGGACCACGGGGTTTTTATGTTTGCCTACCTTTTAATTGTTACTATTTGCTGTACCTGTCCCTGGTGTTAGTGTTTGACCGATCTGAGGATAGCGGTTAAGGGGGAAGATGATGGAAGCGGAAGAAAGTCGGAGGTTTGCAGAGAGGTGCAAGTTGCGTGGAGGTCACACTAATCTCTGTACTATAAACGAGTTTTTTGAGTTAAGTTCGAAATAATTTAGAATGAAAGTGTGTCTCTTTGTTTATTTATGTGGTTGTTTTGTTATTATGTTATGAAAATTTCGGAATCGGAGATTAGACATTGAACATATATAGGTGAGGAATATAGTAGGAGAAAAATAGTGGGGAAAATTAGGGAAAATAATAGGAAAGTGAAATGAAAATAGCATGAAAGACCTTTCCCAGGTGAAACGGTAGCTCTGGCTTTCTCTACGTTTTTTTTTTATTGAGTATATATATATATATATATATATATATATATATATATATATATATATATATATATATATATATATATATATATACATATACGAAAGGCATTTTTGCCTTTATATGCAAAGAGGTTTTTGGCCCCTACTGCTGGTGAAGTGTTTTTAATCTGTATTTTTTTGGTCCTGATTTTGCGTTTATTCTTATTATTTGTTTTTGTTATTGTTGTTTTTATTTGGGGGAATTAGTGTTTTACCAATTCAAAGGAAAATAAATAAAAAAGAAATTGAGTCTTCAAGTGATTGGCTTTGTATTTTTTTGATTTGTGACGGAATTATACGTGAACGTTGGGTTTATTATCGGTGTTGATGAGCAGTCTGCTACTTGTAAATGATCTTTTCTCTCTTGTGTCATTAAACTCCATGTGCTCGAGCACAAACTCGGGAGGGATGTGCCGTTGTAGGGCCTTCCAGATTTTGAATGCTCTATTGTCAAGCTCCACGTTTATGTGGGTCATTTCAGGTCACCATGGAGCTCCCCCTGCCTTCTCCTCTCTCTCCTTCGGATTCTAGTTATAATTACACTAGTTTTATTGCAGTTCTAGGATCTGGGTCTTCGGAATCGCGTTTATGGAGAACGGGAGGTACAGGAGTTTGGATCGGATGCACGCATTATAGATTTTAAATTTATTGGAGGTTCTTAGGTCTATGAATCGCAAAAATTCACCCGAGTCCCTCCGTGCATTTTCTGAGATCCTGTTCACATGACGCCCATACCCACCAGTCGTAATCCGGAGTCACAGAACCGTGCCCTCCGTGCGGTATGGGATGCGTACAACCCCCCCACTGATATCTGCGAGGGTTCCTCGGAATAGTGGGATTATCTGAAACTTTTAGGCATTGGTAGATATCTTCCATCTCCTCTCAAAAGAGTTGATGTTTTCGATTTCTACCAGCGTACTCTGTGCCATATAATTCATGTTCCGATAAGGTGTCCTACAGATCATTGATAGGTCTTCTGCAAATTGAACGTATTTCGAGCCTTCTGTCAGAGGTTAGGAAAGGTCTATTGTATATATATATATATATATATATATATATATATATATATATATATATATATATATATATATATATGCATGAAAGACTCGACGTATAGGTGAGAATGGATGGGGAGAAAGAAAAGTCCAGACACTACACAGAGCTCTTTATTGACGTTCAATAAAGAGCTCTGTGTAGTGTCTGGACTTTTCTTTCTCCCCATCCATTCTCACATATATATATATATATATATATATATATATATATAGATATATATATATATATATATATATATATATATATATATATATATATATATATATAGATTGATATATATATATATATATATATATATATATATATATATATATATATATATATATATTAAAGAGCAGGGGACTCATACACCCAACTTGTGGCACCCCATCCTCGAGTTCGAACTCAGGGCAATTGAAGCCTTTTACGTGCACATCCGCTCTCCTCACCATCACGTAATCGCATAATATCCTTTCAATTATGGGGTCGAGGCCCAGGTGTAAGGTCTTGTATTAAAGACCTCCTCTCCATACTTGGCCAAAGGCCTTTTTGACGTCTCGGAGCACCAGATTTGCATGGCGTTCTTCTGCTTTTATTTTTGCTTACTTCTCGGTGATCACGGCTAGTGCCGTGTGTGTTCTTCCCTTCCCCTGGAAGCCATGCACTCAAAGGTTATGTAAATTATTTTCTTTGAGGAACTATTCACCCTGTTTGCCAATATCTTTTTGAAGACTCTCTCTGCAAATTCTAAGAGAGATACGAGGGGCGGTCAATAAGATTTGTGAATCGGTATGGCCGAACGGAGAAAGGGGAATGGCTGTTTGTGGGGGTGTTAGGACAAGTTATGAAAAGTCAGGACTTGCAGCCGCTCACTCCTGCCTTGTCTATTCAAGAAGCAGTAGCTGATCGCAGATCGTCAGTCACGAATTTTTCAACAATGGAGAAGGTTAAGCACCGCGCAGTGATCAAATTTTTCACCAAGGAAGGCAAGAATGCAAAAGAGATCCATGAACGCATGGTATAGGCCTGAAGTTAGCTGGACTGTCTGAGAACTTACAATGTTTAGGATTGTATATCATTTTGCTACCTTCTCGTAGACAGGGTATCTTAGAAATCGTTGCTTAAATATGTCTGAATTCTTCCTCGATAGCAAAAAGAGTGATTTTTATGAGGAAAATAGTCAATATTTAATTTATACATATTTTTTAATGTAAATCAACAGTGACAATTTAAAATAGGGACGATTAAATGAGAGAATATATTGTTAACAATACAAATAAGAGATGTGAAATTTATTAAAACATAGTAATGTAAATTAACATTGTGCAAAATAATGTAGAAACTGAGATTTAGAGAAAGAAAATGATAACATAACGTAAATTATGGTTGTAAAAACTTATTAATAATCAACCGGACAACAATAATATACAATAATCAATCTAATATTTATCTAAAAAGTAATTGTAATTTTTGTAAAGAGTTGACTAGACTGACCTCCCAGCAATGTGTATACCTTCTACTGTATTTAACCTTTAACAAATTTTCATTCCTTCCATTTCTCTAGTAACCCAACCCAGGAGAGTATGGGGGGGGGGGCTAAGCTTTAATCTTAGTAATAATAAAGTTAAAAGGAAAAAGAGATTTAGCAATCATTATTATTCAAGAAAAAACAAGGTGTCATATCTGCTCGCTATTTCGAGGCTCGTTCCAGCTGTTTAACAAGGAATAAAGAATCCAACTATATATTTTTCTTTATCCTAGGGAAGTTCGTTGATCACAAGACCCAGCCTACCACAAAACGAGGGAAAAATCTTTATCCAGCCCCTATAAATCTTTAGAAGAAATAACCTCTAATATTTTAAAATTATCTGGAACTACATTCACTTCTCTCACCATATGTGATGAACTTGATTTTGATGATGAAGAAATTAGAGAAAGTCTCATTAATTCTATTGACGTGAGAGAAGTTATCATTAATAAATTTCAAAGGGAATGGTATACTAATTATTTGTTGCCATTAACAGAACAACTCAGAGACTCCTATTGTATAGATTCTTTGCACTTAGATAGCATAAATTTCTTAATATTGGTTCCGTAGTTTTCATAGAAACATGCTTTCAAACCTCGCTCATATTCAGGGTAAGGTAAAATTAAAGAACTACTCCCTTGAGAAGAAAACTTAATAAGGGTGGAAAACGTTTTAAAACCAGATAAGAGTACTTTAATAACATTTAATACTAACCTCTTTCCAACGGAGCTGAACATGGATGAAGGGAACAGTCTGTTCAAGTGAAAAGGAGTATAATGAGATATCTACAACTTCTAGTCCGTGAACAGGCAAACCCGTTCATGGAGCATCACAAAATCTTTAAAATAGTCTAAAATACTGGATTAATTAAGATTATGTACAAAATTATAATTAAATATACTTTGTATATTGATAAATGTATGTAAATTTATTTGATGTAGTGATGGGTAAGATGGTGGTTCCTCGCTAGCCATTAAGTCTCCAGCGGTGAGGAACCGCATAACTTCATACCGTCTGGTGAGGGAGTAGGATTGATGGCCACGGAAAAGCATTTTTCGTAAGTTGGAGTAGGTGAGGCTGTCCGTATGAATTCTAATATCACTTCCATTCTTCTCTAACTAATTGACGGATAAGAGGGATGTAGTCTTGAGGAAAGGTATGGACGGTAAAGTATGGAAGGCGGCCTTCTTATCTTCTAGGTCGGTCGTTTCATTTCTCTGCATGTTTGAGTGTCTCGGCAGCGAACAGAGTGATATATAAATTTACTGTTTCAAGTTGTCTAAAGAGTGTAAAAGACTGCTCTGGTTTCCTTAGCAAGTCTGCTGTATCACTGTGACAAAGTTTGGATCGAAATAGTGCAAAGTGAATTTTGGCGAAAGTGAATTGTGATACTCGCTTCGAGTAGTGTAGAGAAAAACTGGAAAAAGTGAAAAAGCAGGATAAGCTTTGAAAAGTAGACCACTGGTTTACGATTTAGGAAGATGAAGGGCGAATCTTCACTCCTTTGTCAAGACAAAGGCCGAAGCCTCACCTAGCCCACACGCAAGCCTGAGGGAAGTTAAACATCAAGGTAAAGTAATATAAAGGTATTTGAACATTGACCCCTATTTCTCTTTCGCCCCCTTTTTTTCTATAAACCGCCTTTAAGTGTAAACACATAATTATACACATATATATCTTATCTTACTATAGGATGCAGGAGAGATGAGGGAATCCTTCCATATCACTCTTTGGGTCCTCTCGGAGGGCCCAAAACCGGATTGGGAAAAGGTTTATGAGAAAGTTTATGGAACCCTGCGCATAGCATTGGTTAGACTGATATACTTAATTAATGGTTACTCAGCCATTTGCGCGAAAGAGGTCGACTGTGAAGTCTTGATCTCGGGCAAAGCTGTCGAATGCACTAAGACCATCAACTTAAAACCGACGACACCGCCACAAATTAAGACTTACCGCAGCTTGACCTGCAGGCGCTTCGACCACTGGGTTGGGAGCCACTCCACAGAAGATATCAAAAAGGAAATTAAAAGGAACTACAAATGGGCAAAGGTAGCTGATATATTAAAATTTAGCAATATACGCACGTATTTAAGGTTGTATTTAAAGACACGGCTGTGGCTCAAAAGGCTAAAGAAAACGGTTTACTGCTCTTTAAGGTAAGATTATGCCGAGAACAGATGGAACGTGAGCAATTTGTCGACTTGCAAATGTGCTTTCGGTGCTACAAGTACGGCAAACTCACCACTTCCAACTGCCCTGAGAATAAAGACGTAAAACTATGCTTTTCTGTGCCGGCTGCGACCATTTTTGGTGTGACTGTAAGAACACTACCCCAAAATGCCTAAATTGAAAAGGTCTCCACCGGATCATTTCTATGGCATGTCCAGTCAAAAATCAGGAGATACATAAACAAACTAAACTCAAACGTGAAATAGAGGAGATGAAAGCCAATTCGACTTAAGCTAAAGTTTCAAAAGCCGCCATTGCCGAAACAAATAACCAGTAAACCTACCTACACATTGAAAACGAGCATTCTACGAAAATAATGTGATGCATTTATTATGCACACATTGCTAACATAACACGCCCTGGTATCTTTGCCACAGAAGTCAACCACATGCTCGTAAAGAACGGGCTGCAGGAGATGTGGTTTCCTGATAACCCTCCTTCAGAGGAGGTTATGCGTATAACCGTAACTCCTCAGTCCTAAGACAAGTGTCAAAAAGTGCCAACGCCACAGAACACAGCCATCTCACGAGACCCCCAACTAAAGAAACCTAAAGAATTACGGACAGAAAATCAGGTGCGACTTTCACCCAAAAAAGACACCACAGTAATAACACACACACAGATGCACACACCAACCAAGGAAGCCGTGCGACCCAAGGGGACGATTTCTCCACGGTCGAGAAGAATCTCTAAATCTCGTGGCCAAAGGTCTACCTCCTCAACATGGTGGAGAGAACACCAGTTAAAATACTACGCATGAGGCTTCAACCTAAAACTATATGCCACCAAATCGGCTCCCTTCCCAACCTAAATCAATCCTGCGAAGTATCGGAAGGTCTAAAGACCAGACGATACAAGTGGGAATGCTCTGATGAGGTTCAGGAGCGGCAGATAGAGGAGGCACTCGCACAAAACAAGATCAAACTGACCACGAAATGCTTCCACACGATCACGGACACTGAATACAGAAAGAAAAGAAACGGCAGGGAGCGCACCCAGCCCAGTACACCCCATGGGGCTAGAGTAGTTTGCGAATAAGCATCTACTTCGATCTCACACACTTAAGAACCAACACTACACAAAATTACCAACAGACTTACGATTATACAGATGAATGTCAATTTGTGGGACGAAAAAGGTTCCATCTATTGCAATATTATGCGACAGAGTTACCCTGACATTATACTTATTTTCGAACATGGACTGACCACGCAAAAACAATTAAAAATATTTCGATACGACCTCATTAATAAAAATCATAGCCAGGAACAGTATGACGGCTGCGCAATAGCCGTGAAAAAAGAACTGAAGTACAGAAAACTAGGTTACTTAGATGAATCATACCTTGCCATTGAAGTAGGTACTGCTCTAAGTGGGCTAGTCGTGACTACCTGGTACCAATCCCCAAGACGCGGCTATGTGCCCATGCACAACCTTCTACAGATTTTTAGCCATAAGGAAAATGTAATTTTTGCTGGAGATCTGAATGCAAGGTTTGCAGCGGCAGGATATTCCTCCTACAACAATGCAGGCAGAAACATCGAAGTACTACTTACAGACAATACCTGACAAAGATCGGACCAGAATTCCCAACATACATAAGGAAATAGCAGCAACGAAACCTGATATATTCCTATCTAGCATCAGGTTTCCATACAACTACTACATTGAACCGGGCCCCATCATTCCGAGTGACCAGCAGGCTATCAAAATTACACTTGGAGTAAATCTCATTCAAATTCGAATCCAAGAATGCAAAAGATGAATCATACCTTGCCATTGAAGTAGGTATTGCTCTAGGAGGGCTGGTCGTGACAACCTGGTACCAACCCACAAGATGCGGCTATGTGCCCATGCACAACCTTCTACAGATATTTAGCCATAAAGCAAATGTAATTTTGGCTGGAGATCTGAATGCAAGGTGTGCAGCGGCAGGATATACCTCCTACAACAATGCAGGGAGAAACATCGAAGTACTACTTGACAGACAATACGTGCCAAGGATCAGACCAGAATTCCCCACATACATAAGGAAATAGCAGCAACGAAACCTGATATATTCCTATCTAGCAACAGGTTTCCATATAACTACTACATTGAACCGGGCCCCATCATTCTGAGTGACCAGCAGGCTATCAAAATTACACTTGGAGTAAATCTCATTCAAATTAAAATCCCAGAACGCAAAAGCTATAAACAGGCGAACTCTAAAAGCTAGAAAGATTACCTTCTAAATTATATCCCAGAATCTTTATTTGATGCCCATTTAGAAGAAATAGATAAGGAGCTGGATAAAATCACTGACTATCTAATTAAAGCCGACGAAAAGAGTATTTCCTTTATTAAATATAAAACCCTTCCAACTCCCCATTGGACCTCTCCCATGAAAGACCTGGCCCAAGAATATAGAGACCTGTCCAATGTAGTAGCGCTGATAGGCCTCAACCGCAATGCCCACAGTAAACTAAGACAAATTAAAGACGAACTCCAGAAACTAATTATGGACCACCAAATATTATTATGGGACGGAATAATAGAAAAACTCGACATAGAATGAGACCAACCTATATTATGGCAGTCATTCTAACGTCTTAAAGGAAAACCTACAATCAAAAAAATAACACTCATTCGCGACGGCAAAGAAATTAACGAGACTGAAGAGATTGAGGAAATGTTAAGGATTTTCTGGTCCTCAATCTTCAAAATTACCCCAGAAGAAAATGACAACTACGACCTCGAATTCAAGACTTACATAATCCAACAGCTAAACACACAAATACAAAAACCCTCTCCTTATCAATGTGTGTCACAGAAAAGAGTGATGGAGGGCTATGGTAGTAACATAACTGCCTTAGAACTCTCCGTTGCTCTAAAATCATAACGTGTACCACGGGGCTGACCAGGGAGAATTTCATCAAGGCCCCGCCTAACGTTTGGAATGGCCTACTTAACATCATGAAGGCCGCTCTGAACACGGGCTACTTTCCTGATCAGTTGAAAGTGGCCAAGATGATTTTCATCCCCAAATCGGAAAAGCCTCCGGACTGCCCTGCCGGCTTTCGGCCGATATCTCTCCTAGAATTTGCTAGCCAAGTTTTCGAGAAGATATTAGCTAATAGAGTCAACTCTTTTCTCGACGAAGCCAACTTGCATAACGAGCAGCAACACGGCTTCAGAAGGAAAAGAGGGACTGACACGGCACTAGCCGTTGTCACCGAAAAGCTTGCCAAGAAATGCAGCCACATACTCATAAAAGAACGACCTCCATATATTCTAGTCATTTGCTACCACGCAAGCAGAGTGAATTTTATCTTTAAAACTTTATTTTACACAATATATTTAAATGAAGGTGCATAAATTACATGTGAAACATTAATAGGCTTTCTTAAGTACCCTTAAATTACTATCATCTGACTATATAAATTTAGCCCATTGCTCATGTGTCCAATTCTTTTAATCATTGGTCATCTGAATGTTATTTTCTGTTGACCTCAGATATCCATAGCGTCATTCTCGTCTTTGATCCTTATAGCCTTTAAATTTTAAGTCTCTTGCCAACTGCTTGGCGAGAATTTTTAACTTGAAGGTTTATTAAATCCCTTATCAAATTCAGAATACATTATTGCGGTTTTGTAGTGAAATCCGAATGATAAATCTGAGAAATGTTTCTTTATTATTGTATCACTGTATATGAGCATGAAGGTTAACACGAGACCAGATTTGCTAAGGAGTTTATCATACCATCATCAGACGTATACAAATAATAGGGGCAGATTGAGGTCTGCTTTGCCCTGTAAAGCGATTGTTCCCCACGTGTTGAACCAAGGAGCGACTGTAAGATGCATAGAAAAAAGGGGAATAATTAGCACATAGGAGATGGCAGGTGAGCCTGTTTTAAATTTCAAAATTTATCCATGATATAGATTTTGCCCGGCCAAATTAATTTACTGGTGTAATGATTTTCGTAAAAGAAAAATGTAAGGGTTCATATTAATTTGGGAAATCCCAAATTTATACTTTTCGAATATTCACGCACTCCGATTAGCAATATTAATTTGATATATTATATTTATTTGATAGGAAGTTTGTGAGAATTGCTTCGTTTATTATGAGTCGGGCATCTCTTATACGAAACTGCCATTTTTTCATATATATTAGGCATAGAACTGGTTGACTTAGAGCATTCAGATTTATATATAGTAATATAGTGTCAATGTTTCAAACTAACACCCGTTTAAAGTTCCTTAACTTGTAAATTAAGATAAATGCGAAATTATTGGTATCCTAAAAATTACATTAATTGGAAACTGACTAAAACGGTGACGTCGAGTTGTGACTTCTGCTGCATTGCTCACATACTTGTATCTGATCGCATTCACTACTGTCTAAAATTATGAAAACGCGAATATTTCTAACAAACTTCTTCCATAAATATTGCCCAAGATAATCCAAGGTTTCCAAAGTTGATGTACAATAACCTACATGTATAAATTACATATAAATAAAGATTATGCAAATTTTTAGGAATAAAACGAAACATATGAAGAGATAAGCAATTTACTAGAAAAAAAGTTCAATATTATCCGAACGCTTGATTTCTTTTAGGAAAAACAGGCAGAGTCTGCATAACAAATTAATTCAGCTCAATCTAATATACAACTCCAGCATTCGTCCAGACAACCTGACTAATAAGAAATCTGTCACACCTCTTTCTATCCGCGAGCTGATCGGAAACCTGCGCAACCAAGATGTTCTTTCAATTAAGCCATTGCAGATAACGGTAAATGCTCACTAATTGTAATCTATAAAAGGGTCATTTTGACCCTTTTACTAATTCAAAACTACTTCACATGGTAAATTTTTCCGTCCAACCTCCGTCACTCTTTGACTTTTATTTATTTTAAAAACCCATTTAATTCGTATAGATTATTTTGAAATTCACATAATGTCATACGAATAATACACCTTTTTATATGCGACGCCCATAGAGTGGGTCATTTTGACCCTTCTTGGAACATCTAAATTTACAGTATTTATGTTTCCTTAAATATGATGGAATCAGATGATAAAATATATCTTCTCAGTTATCTTGTACAGGCATGTTTCAACGTGATAGGACATGAACCACAAAGGGTGGATATAGACATAGTTGTTGTCCAGCTTAGTTTTGTTTCCCGCTTCCATACAAAGTAGAGGGCGTGGATTTTGTGTTTGCTTAGTTGCAGTGCATTTAGTAAAAAAAAAATATCGTTCATCATAATATTACGATGTTCTAAACTTTGTGACAGTGAACTTTGTCTAAATTTACTGGGTTTGATGATACGGGAATCAGATGGTGGAGAATTGTGTCCAGATGACTCAAATGATGAAGATTTCATTCTCGAATCTTCAATTGATTCATGTCACCCAAGCAACATTGAAGGTAAATATATGTTGATATGCATATATACCGTATATATATATATATATATATATATATATATATATATATATATATATATATATATATATATATATATATATATATATATATATATATATATATATATATATATATATATATATATATAGTAAGCCTCCATTATTTAACCACTTTCTGTTTTGGATTAAAAAATCCCCCTCCAATCATATAAAAATTTGTTATAGGAAATAATATTTATATATTTGCATCTTATATTTTACATACCAACTCGACTAATATATACCCATTTGTATACTTTCAGAAAGCAGTGCGAATGGTGGAAAACTGAAAGGGAAAATTCAAGGTGATGCAATGGTAAGACTAGTGCTTACTCATACAGGTGAGTTAGAATTAGAAAATAATCAACAAATAGCTCGTGAGGGGACCGTGGGGAAATGTACCAGCTCTGATAATGATACACAAGGTAGGCGTCCTCACCACAAAGTACTAAAAGAAATAACAGGCCTAACACCACATACCACGAGGAAAATCGATGAAAATGTGTTGCATCGGCTTGGAAGCTCTTTTTATTGATGATTTTATGCTCCTTCACATAAAGAAATGTACCGAAGCGGAAGCTGAACGAGTACTTCAGAACAAAACATGGTCGTTCTCACTTTCAGAACTACATGCCTTTATTGCAATTTTATATGCACGCATAGTTAGCAGCTTACGAAATATTGATCTTCACTCTCTCTGGTCTGAACCCTGGGGCCTCCCATTTTGCCGACAAACCATGTCTTGTAATTGCTTCTGTGAAATTAGGGGATTTCTTAAATTTGATTATAAGTCAACAAGATCGCAACGCTTGCAGGCAGATAGATTTGCCTTTTTTCCTGAAAGAGGGAATTAATTCATAAAAAATTGCTCCATTTGTTATAAGCCATCATCCAATATAACGATCTATGAGCAACTTTTCCCAAGCATAGCTAGATGCCCATTTATACAGTTCATGTCATCACAGCCAGACT
This sequence comes from Ceratothoa steindachneri, assembly GCA_963969495.1. Lineage (NCBI taxonomy): Eukaryota > Metazoa > Arthropoda > Malacostraca > Isopoda > Cymothoidae > Ceratothoa > Ceratothoa steindachneri. The sequence goes on along the minus strand of OZ018321.1, from coordinate 142,283,543 downwards.
TATATGGGCAAACTTTGGCTTGCTGTTGACACTGAATCGAAGTACATGCTAAATGGCTTACCTTATTTATGCAAGGATGAATTCCGTCACGAAAACATACGTGTTTCGGAGTAAGTCGTATTTAATCTCATGGAGCCATATCTAAATACTGAAAGAAATGTAACAACTGATAATTTCTTTACATCCTTGAATTTAGCAACGACGCTTCAGAAAAAAGTAGTAGCCTTGTTGAAACAATGAACAGGGCGAGAAGAGAAATTCCCCACTCAGTGAAGAATAACCGCTAGCCACTAATGACGTATCAGTTCTAAAAGGCGGTGATATATCTCTTGCAGTATATCAGGGTAAGAAAAAACAAAAATGTTCTGCTAATGAGTAGTATCCATACGAGTGTAGGAATTAGGAGCAATGAGAAGAAAACACCTGAAATAGTATCTTATTACAATAAGACTAAATGTGGCGTAGACGTTCTAAATTTAATGGCGCGAAAATACTCAGTCAAGGCATCGTCAAGGCGGTGGCTAATCCACATTTTCTACAACGTTCTTGATATGGCATGTATCAATGCTGTAATCACGTAGCGAGCTGTTACTAGCAAAAGAATTTCACCGAAGAAGTTTATGCAAATGGTGGCGAAAGAACTAAGGGATGATTATGTAAAAACTAACCAATCTACAAAGCAGCTGTCAGATTATAGCGATGATTCTGATTCAGAGGAAGTAGAAACAGCCGGTAAGTTTCGCTGCAAGTGTCAAATTCGTCAACAATGTAAGGAGAATAATACTAAATTAAGGTGCACAAAGTGAAAAAAGATGGTGTGCGGCAAGTGTGCTGCAAAAGTAAAGTATGTGTGTACTGTTTGCTAATAAATATCATAATAAAACATGGTTTGCATGTTTAGTTAGGACAACTTATTTCATAGCAATTTTACGAAAAAATGTTTTTTAAATCTCCAAGTTGATTTTTCATTTATGTTATTCTCCCGAAAATATTTTGGGTGATAAAAATATATTTATTTCCTTTTGCTGAATCAAATAAACATATACTTAATTAAATTATTAATTATTATATAAAAAACTTGAGAAAGGGTCATTTTGATTCCCTTGGGCGTTTAAATAAAAAAAATTCAGTGGGCGTTTTAGTGTTAACCTATAAAGGACACGTTTATCTAAGACCGTAAAGTGTCAAGAATGACCGTTTCAAGCCAGCTTCTGCAGTTTTTCGAGAGATTAGAGAGAATTTGGCCAGCAATTTCTTCTGGCAGACTGCGTCACGTCTGCAGGAGAAATACAATCTTCACGCTTGCACACTCGCACATATAAGTTATTGATCAGTCTAAAGAAAGAGGAGACTGTTCTTGCCTATGCTACAGATGAGGGGAAATGAGTGGATGTCTAATGGAGCCAAGTCCACTTCATTGAGGAATCCAAGGTCAATTTGTTCAGATCCAAAACAGAAGATTTGTTTATCGCAGAGCAGGCTAAAGATTTTCCGTCAATCGCATCATAAAAAGTGTGTACTTTGGCAAATGAAGTGCCATGGCCTGGAGCGATATCTTTTTAAAAGGATATGTGTTGCTCGGGTGCTTACGAGGCACAGGGAAAGCCCACTGTACAAGAAATTGCTGCGACAGCAGGCTTTGCTCCACTTGCAAGCCTCGAAGGTACAACCTGAGATATTCAGATAGGATTTCTTGAACAACAAACAATTTACTGTTATTAACTGGCATGTACAGAACCCTAACCTGAATTTTCTAATAAAAGATTTGTGAAAAACAATCGAAAGGATGGCTAAAGGGAGGAATTAGAAAACGGTTCAAAAACGGTAAATTGTTCTAGATGAATGAAGCAGATTACCGCGCAATGTCAACAGCATGTTCGCGCTAGTGGCAGGAGATGTTAAAGCATCATCCATAATAAAAGTCAGGGCACTAAATAGTAATTACTTCTAACTTGTACAAATGTTTTTCACTGATAATTTTATCGTTTACCTTCTAATATAATATTTTCCGCTTTCGTTCAGATCATTTTGTGCGCATCTATTTATTTATTATATTTTTATCTGTTAATAACTTTCGTCTTATTCATCCATATTTGTATAACCTTCACACATACCAAATATATACCTGTAGAGAATCGTCTATCAAGCTCGGAAACATTGGGTTTTCCATTACAAAGGTTATGGAAGGTGCAAAGGAAATATGTGTTCTGATCTTTTGAATGGTACTGTATATACATACACTAAGGTTCCAAAATGCATGGAATAGGTACTTCGTATCCTAGCGTCCCCTTTCCAAAAATATGAGGCACAGAACTTTCGAAGTATCATCGATTATACAAGAAGAAAGATGACCTCTGAAGAAATATTAACATATTTTTCATAGATAAATGATCACAGTTCCTTTGCTTCTTTAGTTTTCGTATCTTGGGTGCGTTTAATCTTGACTACCACTTTCGATAAACTTTTGATTGGGTTCATGTTGTTTGAATGTGGTGGCCAGACTATTTGTTTGAACTCTCCAGGAAACACCTTGAACCACTTCTTGTAACTCGGACTCGATAAAACGGTGCATTATCCTTCTGAAATATCTCATCGTGTTTTGGGTACTTAGAATCCACGAAGAAATACAACAGATAACCAAGCAATGTAACTACGGCAGTCCCCGGTCAAATAAATATTTATGCGAACCAGAGGACACCACACAATTATGAAACCACCATTAGGCTTCACATTCTCTTGTTGACAACTGGGATCGTGGCTTCATAGGGTTTGCGCCACATTTGAAACCTACTATAAATAATGGAATCCAAATATCTAAATTACATTTAACCGCAATGTGAACTTGATTTAAAATTCCGTCCTTATAAGTTGCAACTTTGTCATCAACTGCTAGAAATTGATTTTCCTCGACCAATAAGATTTGTTGAATGGCTTATCCATTAACCTGCTCGTTTCTGGCATAAGTGGTAATTGTTAAAATAATGTCAATTGATATCGCAATAGATTTCCTTCATCAATTTTTGCAAAATAATAGCAGATTTTGTGTCACCAAGCTTTGTAAAATACTTCCAGATTTGATCACAACAATATTGACAAAATAAAGCCATATTTCATTTAACATAAGTGGGGTAAATAATGGTATACATGTTGTTAACAAACTTGCCAAAATAATGCCAACAGTTATTAAATTCCAACGAGCTTTTAAAAAAAATGCCATGTTTGGTTTAACATCTTCGCAAAATAATGCCAATGTGTTTACTTGACAAGAACTTGAATTTTTCCTTTTCATCAGAAAACTGGAAGATGAACTTGTATTTTTGTAATAAAACAAAGCAAACAGCTTCTAAGCAAAGTGTTTAAATTAGTAAATAAGGAAACTCTTATAGAATATGCCTAAATAACTAATCGCAGTAGATGGTAAAGATAAATTTGCATTTGAGGGCAGAAAATTAAATCAATCATGAAACTCCCTCTTTCCTTTCATACTTAAAAAGTTCTATGTGCCTACAAATTCATATGCTTGAGAGGTTATAAAACAATCAATTAAATTTAAACTAATTAAAAATATTGCTAAAAACTAGACAAAATAAGTTCAAAAGCAATAATACTGTTAGAAACGATAATAAGATATCAGTTAAACATCAAAGATGCATGAATAGTTGGAATAGATAAAGGAAAGTAGGTACCTTTTGTTAAGGCAGAAAAGAATTGGGAGATTACTTGAAGTTACGTGTTGCTCAAGGAGGTTTGAACCTCCTACCATAAGAAAAAGGTAAATGGTTAGGTAAGTGCGTATGGATGATGGGTTAAATCAAATGTGTTGGAAAGTGATAGAGAGGGCGAATATGAGTTTTAATGTAGTGAAGTTATTGAACATTCAAAGTAATGGAAGAAGTGGCCGAATGTTACTTGATGGTCTGGCTTAGAGATAGTTAGATGTGATTTAAGGCAGACTCAAGATGACTGTATATCTTCGGCTATGGTAAAGAGCCGATTTGCCCAATGTATTGACTATTGGAGTTTAAACAATAAATTGGTAAATAACAGAAGGATAGAGCTATAATAGTAGTTGAATGCAAATGTAATTCACCAAATTGGAAATTGTTTGGTTTGGATCAAATTTCGAGGACCGACCAATTGAGAGATACCATGACCCAATATGGTAATTACATATTAGTTTGCGGACATTAAGTTGGATGAAAATTGGCAGGCAACTATTATGTACTCAAAGATTAATAAAATGAATTTAACCCTTTTATAATTAAAATTGCCTTTTTGTATATACTTTTAGGAGTTTTTTCTAATGTTTTCTTAAATAATTTTTAATTTATATTGTCACATCGTTTAACCTATGGCTTTGTATATCCTAAAAATGCTCTGATTGTATATATTTAGAACGAAAAACTTCTTCCAAAATGTCCATATCCTTCTTATGATGGATCGTTGTTTTTCTTTTATGACGGTGGTTCATAGGAAACCAACCTAGTCCTTTACTACGTACTCTAAGCAAAGAGAAAAGAAAAAGAAAAACAAGGACAATACTCAGGGTTGTAGGATAATTGGCAGGCTTGCGCTTTCTTCGCCTTCTACAAGTGAGATTTTATCTACTCATTCTGGTTTTAATGTCCTCACAAAGATATTTCTCACAACAAAATTTCATAGTCACTACAATCATTCACAAACTGACTTGCATTTAGTTCTTTCCATTAGAGCTTATAGCTGAATCCTACCGGTACAATTGCATTCCTTCTTAGTCTTGTAAAACGTAAATTAATTTTCAATCGTTTGTTTTATTTCGTTCATACATTTATTCTCTACCTCAAGACTGATGAAACTTTTAGCTAGGCCGTAAATTTTAATTTCTTAGCCTCTCCCTTTGGATGATCTTTACTTTATTATTTTCTTTCTATTAATTTGACATATTTCTCGTTCTATATCAATCTACCGTCAAAGTTTTATGTAAAGCTTTTATTGTAGAAAAAAGCATATACACCGTCAGCTTGTCTCATTCCCAGTGCTGGCAAAAGACGTCCATATTAGATTTTAACTAATTACGGTCGAACACTCGAATTCACCGGATTAACTCAGCCATTGAGTGAAGTTCATTTTTACACCTTCTTGAGCTCGTCTCCTTGCTAATTGCGGGCAAAGAAAAGAGATACAATTGAGGATAGAGAGTAGCAAAATTGTGATAAAAGTTAATGATAAAGTGTAACGTGAGTAAACACCGTGACCAAATTATTGTGGAAAGGAGGACGTAATTGGAGCAAAATGTTCGTAGAACAATAAAGTTATTCATAACAACGAAGATATAGGTTATTTAACAAGTTAATGATGACATCAATCATCCATCAATGAGACTTTCTCCAATGTAAAAAAATGACTATTTAAATTAGAAATACCGGAAAACCAGTGGAGCAACTCCCAGAGGACCCTTGAGTAAGAAGATTTGTAAAAGGAAGTGAGGAAAGATGAAGATAGAGGCAAAAGAAGAGTTTTCATTGGTGAAAAGATAGATGGTCGAATCTATAAAAATAATAATTGAAAATAACTGATGAATTAAAAAAATAAATAAATAAAGTTACTGATAAGAAGCATGAATGACAAGGGTTGAAATGAAACAAAATTCATCTACATGAGTGTAATTTGATGGCTAGATGCCACCCTTCCCGCCCCTCATCTCAGGAGGTAGGGTTCTTCCCTTGTGAATCAAGGATATAAGACCAGCGCCAGCTGTGTGGTAGAGTGAAAGAGAGCATGGTTTTAATAGTGAGAGAATAAACATTAGAAATTCCAAACCCTTGAGAGGAGAGATAATGAAATAGAAAATCCAGACACCTATAGGAAAGAGGATAAAGGAGAAAGTCCACCTCCTTGATAGGCAAGAGGATAAAAGAGACCCTTGATAAAAATAGGATAAAATAGAGTCCCACCCTTGATAGGAGAGACGATAAAATCTACATTTTTAGGAGATTAATTTCTCAACGGAGAACAACAGATTATCGAGGGATCTGAATTGTGGATCTCTCCTGCGTATTGTGGCCACTCTGAATATCACCGATAACACTGGTCTGCGTCTAAAATGTACCTTAGGTTTTCTCTAGTGTTTCTTAATAAAATTGACCTCCTAAATCCAAATCTTGCATCCATTTTCCTCTATAAGGTCCAGTTTTGGCGGTACAGGGGCTGATAATAATTTTATAGTTTATACATGTCCTATATTAGATTAAAATTTCAATAGTTTTTGCACTACTGTATTCGCAGTAAATTTTGTGTACATTTTAAGTAATTATGGATTTTTGCCGGTTAGCATTATAATAATAAGAATAATAATGATAATAATAATAATAGTTGTTAAGTTAAAAAATGAACAGAAAATGTAAGAATCACTCCGACAGATTTTGCTATATTTGCGGCAAAGTGAATTTTTCCGAGCAGCAATGTACAATCTCTCCTGTAATTAAATCTTTGTATCATCCATATTTTGGAGTAAGGCTAGGAGATCAAGATAAAAGTTTTGCACCAGATATCTGCTCAAGATACGCTACATAAGTTTAAGACGCTGGAGTCAGGGCGAACAGAAGTCTCTCTCTTTTGGTGTTCCCATGGTGTGGAGATAGGGCAAGGTCCACACTACGGACTGCTATTTTTGCATGACAAATCTTAAAGGTGAGCATTGTATCAAGTATTCAAGCTTTCTGTATTATATTGAATCCTGAAAATGTGATTATTATGCATAGAATTAGCATAAAATTAAAAACTAACACTTCAGCATGAACATATTTTTTACTAAACATTTATGTAATATCTGTAACTCCAAATCAATTCCTTTATGTAATGTCCAATTATATTTTCCACAGGTATAAATAAGAAGAATAAACATAGTATGGCATATCCGGATGTTCCTTCTGCCATCAAACCCTTGTGCCATGGTCTAGGAATTCCTATACCTTCTCCCCCTGAACATATAGAGGTCCATGAAGAGATTAATATGGAAGTTGATCAAGATTATGACACATCTGAGTCTTATCAGGTTTTTATACATGATATGGTCGTAAGACCGTTCACTCAAGTTCAGGAAATGACCTGGCTGTGGATCTGGAGGCTTTCAAAGAGAAATGCACAACTTCTTGGCTCTCGACTTCGTGAATGTAATCATCTCGCTAAAGAAACATTTCTTTGGTACAGAAATAGAGAACAAGAGTTTTGAAGCTATTTTTTTGCAGCATTATTCCAGCTCCTTAGTATACTGCGCCAATATTAAAGGACTTGTTGAGGCCCTTCGAATTCCCTACAACCCATTAGAATGGAGACTTTTCATAAATTCTTCCAGTAGAAGTTTAAAAGCTGTGTTACTGAATATTGGTAACAAGATAGCTTCCGTTCCTATAGGCCATTCAATCTAACTTACTGAAAGTTATGAAAATATGAAAAAAATGCTTGATGCAATCAAAATTACTCTACCCACAATTGGAGGATATGTAGTGTCTTAAAGGTAAGATCATTTTACACTTGGGATTTCTAAGCTCTTTGATAGTGACATTTTCATTTTTAATTGTTAATACCTGAATACACCTTTTGGTCAACTTACATTTTACAAGAATGCAAATCTGGAAATCATGAGTCATATTTTAGTTATATTTTTTTGTTGAAGTGTGTCCCTATAGGTTAATGCATCCTATTGGGTTAATGGGAAACTTATCCTTATTGAGAAGATATACAAGATAACTCAATGAGCTCAAAATAAGATTTACATATATCCAATTAGTTCCAATACTTTGATTTAATGCATCGGCATACAGGACTTTTCAGTACATATTCATATTCTTATTGTTTTAAGAAATATTACTTTGAATTTGTTTTTAGAAATACTACACTTTGAATTTACATACCCTGCTAAATTTATTTTCAGGTAGTGTCTCTTACTCGTATACTTGGGATGCAGACAGACGACACGAAGCATCTCTGTTTCCTATATTTATGGGACAGTCGTGCAGATAGTATGCACTATGAGAAGAAGCTTTGGCCTCCACGAGAAGCATTTAGAATTAGATCAAACAATGTGATAGCTGAACTTTTAGTGCCTCTTCACAAAGTAATACTTCCTTCACTGCATATAAAGCTCGGTATAATGAAAAATTATGACAAAACCCTTAATAAAGAAGCCAAGCTTTTAAATTTCTTCTTCAAAAATTTCCACAAATCAGTGACACTCTGCTCCATGCGGGAATTTTTGATGGACCTCAGATCAGGAACTTGATGAGAGATCAGCAGTTTGAGGCATCAATGACGAACATAGAAAAAGATGCCTGGAAAGCTTTTAAAGCTTTAATTAACAATTTTATAGGCAATAAAAGAAGCCCAGAATATGTTGGTTGCCCTGGTTTATCAGCTCCTAACAAGTCTCAAACATTTGGGAGCTCGAATGTCTATAAAGATACAGTATTTACAGTCTCATCTGGATTATTTTCCCGACAACTGCGGGGATTCCAGTGAAGAACAGGGAGAAAGATTCCACCAGGGGATAAAAACAATAGAATCCAGGTACCAGACTAAATGGAACGTAAACATGCTTGCTGACTACTGTTGGTGTTTGAAGCGTCATGCTCCAGATGAGAGGCACAAACGAAAATCGTCAAGGGCGTCTTTTCTTGGAAATTAGAATTATTTTCTTTATTATGTTGCATTCCTCAATTTTTTGTTTCATTAAAAGGATTATAGTTTACATACGTTTATTCTTGTTTTTTATGATATAACAATAATAATGCATTATTAGATAGAGAAAGATTTTTGAATTTTTCTTTTTAGGGAAAAAATGAGGTAATCTCAATGAAAATGGTGTATGGTGTACTGAGAAAATCTGACCTGATTGAACAAATATACATTCATTTTTGAGCTCAGGAGATTTGATTCATTAAGAAACCACAAAGAAATCCAGAGGAACAGATTTTTTTTTTCGAACGCAGGCCTGTGTAATGGGACTCTATCCGGCGACTTAACATACTTTATGTCGCTCTGCTTCAATGTAATCAAGAGCGCTTTTTTCACTTCCCTGTGTTTTAGCCCGGATAGAAAGGACTAAATATAAATACTAAAATATTTAATTATCCAAGCAGTCAAGTGAAAGGCGATCTCCACTAAACGGATTTACAGCCATTTTTTTCAAAATTTAATTTAAAACGCAATAGCAACGAGGCCGAATTAACTAGAAAGTTTTTAGGGAGATATCAGCAAAAAATGAGGTGAAAATGGAGGGAGGGAAGATATGTGAAGAATTATAGTCGCAGATCCTCACGCAGGCATTATGGTTTGTAGGGCAAACTACGGGTATGGGGCTTGGGGCAAACAATTATCCCAGGGCGATTAGACAATATACAATAAAAAATGGATGAGAAGAGGCTTGTAACTAAATAAAGTTAAAAGGGTTAACTGAAAATGTCTGGAATGAATAAAGCCCAGATAGTTGCAACTAGTTTAAGACAGCCTAGACCACTGAGGGTGGGAGGGTGCGCCTCTCCCACAGGTAGCAGATGTAACAGTTTATACGTAATACCCCTTTGCGCTCGCATGGAGCTTAGTTGCCACCTCGGATTGACACATATCATCATTTTACGGATATAAAACCTTCAAGGCGATCAAAACTAGTTCCTAGTCAAACACACACACACACACACATATATATATATATATATATATATATATATATATATATATATATATATATATATATATATATATATATATATATACACTACATCCATTTTATAACATGATTCTATAAACTGCAGCAAGAGAATGGCATCCATAACGTTTATATGGAGTTAATTAACATCGAGCAACTTCTCCTCTAACCATTTTCTAACCATTTTTCCTTAATCAATAATTACAATATTTGCAGTTCATAAACTCAAAAGTCGCACGAACCTCTTATGGCCACTTGTGTTACCTGCTATTTAAAATATTTAAATTAAGATTATTTCTTACCACTTGCGGTAATTTATTCCCGAAATATAACAATCCCTTTGGTAGAGAAGGGATCTCGCATCCTAGCTAAAACATTTTTTTAAAAAATTTTAAGTTAACTTCCAACTCAAAGAACTTGTAAATATCCAATTTATTCCAGAGTAATCTTTATACAATTGGATCAAATTGCCTAAACACGGCACGACTTCTTCTTATTCACTATTTTACATTCGTTTGGATGACGGGTTTTTAATTGAACAAAAAATGTGGTACTAGCCATTGGGTCACTTTTGCTTACTGAAGAAACACTGATGGAAGATAGGTACAGAGCCTGAAAACCATGTAAAAGTTAAAAATAGTGATGGTGCTCAGGGCTGAAAATGCTTTAATAGGTAAACTTGTTAATGCTACCAACTGAGAAGGCGATGTGCATCATAGACAACATGGAACATATTTGAATCAAAATTGTATGAACTCAAAAGTGCAAAATTGAATTCACAATCGGGTCTTCTAACGTAAACATGGTTTTATTAAAATCTAGAAAGTGATAAAAAATAATTAATAATCTTATCCCTTATCAAATACTTCATATAGAACGTGACAGGATCAAAGAGCCAGTAAACAAACAACGGTCAAGAACGAGACAGGATTAAAGAGCCAGTAAACAAACAACGGTTACAAACCTGCAGAATGAACAATGGATTTCAGGGGCCAAGAATGTTTAATAATATGTTAACGGTAAACCGAACATACGATACTATAAATTCCATTAATGTGCTATTAATAAACATGAGGCCAATAAGGTATGCAGATGGTCATACACTCGTTAAAATCAACCCGAAAATTTAGAAAAGACAGACAGAGCACTTCAAATTCTTGCTGAACATTTTAAAGCAACTAGATCTATAAATAATAGATAAACTACAAATCTTTCACACATCCCTAAACTAGATGCATTAGCTTCACTGGACCAAGTGGAAACCGCAATTAAAAGTTAAAGGATTTGAAACTCGCAGTTTACGTATGAGGAAGATATTGTCAAAGCCAGAACTAAAAATAGGCAAAAAAACATCCAGAAAATCAGTATACAGATGCTGCTACCTCAGTAAAACACTTCCCAAAACCCCTTCAAAATGAGTTATTAACTCATATCAGGCATACCAATAAGATGGTCTTCAAAGAAATGTGACAAAAAGAGTAAACTCGGGCGTAGCGATTCAATTTTATATACTACATGAGTCCATGGTAGTTGAAAATAAAATATTCTTTAAAACAGATTATTTTAGATACATACATGCCGAGGCAGTATTTTAGCCTAGGATGGAAAGATTTAGCATGAAATAACTAAAATAATTCTGCTCACCTATTCGCCCTTTTGACGAATGAAAGACAGGGCTTCTTTAAATCTGATCAGAGACTCAGAACAATGATCTCCGTCTGGCATACTGTCAGTGTATCCCACTCTACTATGTAGATTCGCGAAAAGGACTCTTTACAAGAGGTAGATAAAAGATTTTAAAAGATTTTACATTCAAATTCTTCAAGACTCCGAATAAAGTACCGTAAAAGATATTCTTCAGTGAACAAAATTTGACAGCATAGAATTCCAGTTTATGAGCGGAACTCATCGAGCTGTTGGACATATTATACTAATGTCTGTCCACTGCTTCCTAATGCAAGTACTATATTTTTAACTTGCAAAAGGCACTGGCTTATGTAGAGGTCAGTGGAAACGATATAAACCTTTAAAGAACATTTTTATTTTAAGACATCAAATCTGATCCACATGAAACACTCCCTGCGGACCGCACAACATGACGCCTTACAAGTAAATTTGCGGCTGAGAAACAAGAAAGAGATATTCGGAGTAGGAAAGATCGGAAAGTTATAATGAGACATTAACATGTCAGCAAAACATCGATGAAAGCAGCGCTTTCACCGATTACTGTGGCCAAAGAAACCTAACAAGTTCTGAACTTTGTAAGCGTGTAAGAACGAGCACGAGAGAGAGATGATGGGAGAGGTCATCGTCATGCCGACAAACAACCAAGAGCAAGTAAATAACTTTGGGAGAGAAGTGGAGATGGTTATTATGCATGGAAAAGGGGTTGTAGTGCTTATGGTTGCAAAGACAAGGGAAAATTAGAATAGGAGAGATTTAAGAGAGTGTTAACTATATAGAATGTGATATCTAACAGGATGTGCAACCTTCTCTTTGATAAAGAGGCAGTCAAGATCTATGGATTAGATAAAACGAAAAAGAAGTGAGATAAGAGAAATATGAATAAAAGATTGAAATTTTAAAAAAGTAAAGAGAGACAAAATTATAAAAGAAACTTCATTTGAATCCCCCAAACTAGCAATAAATTTAATTGTTTTAAGCAAATGGTAACAAAACAATGAAAGAACACATAGGTAAGCGTATGGACTCCAACTTACCTGCTATTTTCTTCTAGAATTTAATTCATGGTACAATCAAGGCCATACCGAAGAAAGTTTGTAAGGTCAGATCCTTCCGCAGGACTTACGGTCGAGATCACAAGCTGTGGGTATTGAGACAGGTATGTCTTGCTTCAGAAGCCCTCCCCAAGAAGATTCCTTCGGAAAAACAGAAGATCAATTAACAGCGACATTGTGCTTTGGATTCTAAGTTCTTTCAATAATAGATAGGTTTCGCTAGGGTTATTTTCGTCTAAAATTTGAGTTGGTATAGTTTTTCAAAAGTGAGAGAAAGATTGCCCTTTAAAATGATAGGTAAACACCTTTCGGTAAACTATACAGTTTACTTTCTCTTGAAGAGACAAGGAAAGAAAACGGGAGCAGTAAAATTAAGTATAATCAAAACCACCCTAATACTGCTAATGACTTCAGCATTGATAAATCATGTAGCTTTGGTCATTTTTCTTTTTTAACTTTATTTCTTCCTTACAATTCAAATTATTATGATATCCTTAAATTTGAATGTATAATTTTGTGGACATTTATGAAAAAGAAATGTCTTAAACTTTCAGAATCGAGATCGAAAACTTTAATAATATTCCCCACTTTATCAAATTTACCAGACATGAAAATATTAAAATCTTTCTAAAAACTAAATTTAGGGTAATGATCTCTTGACTTATCTCCCAACTGCTCTTAATCTATGAACAGGCTAGAAGCATCTCTTATATCGGCGTTCTTTTCACTTTTGTAAATCCTTAAACTGTATCCTTTCAGACAATAAAAGAAGAAATAGTAAGGATTTTTTAATTAAGGGATGAATAACTAGAAGAAAGTTAAGGTTTATTTTCTTTAATGGTGTCATGTATGCAGATTTGGTAGAGAAACAGTAAGTAGTGTGAGAGGTACTTTTCCTTATATAATTGTAGCTTGCATGTACCATTTCTTTTTCAGAATGTTGATCGCACCATATGAGATAATAAGTTTATATTTATTTTAAATTACAATATACATATGTATCACACATACTTTATCGTCATCCAGTATTGGTCACACATATTTTATTGGATTCGTTAATTTTTTCAATGTAGCCATATTTTATGAAAGATTTTCTAAAGTTTTCAGACCTACAAGACCAAATTTACAGAATTCTGTAAAGGTTGTCTACGCTAAGAAAGGTTACCATTGCTTACCGTAAACTCCAGTTCCCAACAAACCATATTCATCAGTCAAGTTTCTTCCAAATGTTACTTTGCGAATAACCGCAATTGAGCACAATATTCGCATGAATTTTGGCTAACAAAGAACTATACCTAAGAATAAGAGATTCCTCCATCTTTGCTAGTCAGTTCTATGATAGTGTGATTAATAGCAAGTTGTTTAAATATACATGTCATATTTGTAATATAAATAATGTCGAGGTATAACCTTTTTAGATCATGATATACTTCTTTTTTGAAGTATAATTTTGTCGAAGAATGCTAATTTCGTTGTTTTTAAGGAAGAATCGCTTCAACACGTAAGGATATAAAGAAACGCACAGGAATTATCCCAAAATAAACATATATTATAAATTTAACAATTAACTATGACGAAAAACAGTATACACATTTACATCCTCCGCCTAAGCTAACTTAGACCAAACCGGTTGGCAACTGGGCCCATTACAATATCTCTCAAAGACAAAAATAAACAAAAAGGCTACACGGAAACACACCAATTGCCGATTAGTATTTTTATCGCGACCCTTTTAGATTAGCGTTAAACATTAAATTAAATTACTCTCTTTTACTAGTAAATATGACAGGGGGTTCATGCACAATTGTTTCTACTTCCGTTAAATCGCAATATGAATATAAATGTTTTTTCTAACTTACATGACAGAAGGGATCAGGGGGATCCGGATGTCACTGGAGGGCTTTTTTCGCGCTTCGGAGATTTAGCGGTCCTGATGGTAGGATTGCATCGAGATGCGATGGAGAAAGGGGGGGGGGCGTTGTCGTTGGCTTATTACAACTTTGCCTCCTGTTACGTTAAGACGACGGAGAGAGTTACGGTGTTCCTCAATCAAAGAGTCCTCTTCGGGATAATCTTGAAGCCTCTTTGTATCTTATTCTTTAACACCTGGTGCCCAACTATTTTGGGGGTATACGAGGGGATTTCTACCGTAATTAACAAATGTAACCGCGTTGGCGCTTGGTTCTTCTCCTCTCACTCTTACATAGCTTGAGCTGTGAGAATCACTCAAGTGTGAGCGGGTTTTCTTTTCTCCAGTCAGACTTCTCCTAAGTCTGTAAAGGATTCTTTGGTATGTCACCGATACAAAACATGACGTTTTATGTTAATTTGGCACTGGGTGGAAGGCTTGATCTTCTCAATCTGATCCTTTTTCGTCTCTCCTCGAATAATCTTGACTGGCTGTAGGATCGATCTTGGCGAACTGATCCTATGTCGTTCTCACCGAATAATCTTAACTGAATGAAGGATCAATCTTCACGAATTGATCCTATGTTGTTCTTACCGAATAATCTTGACTGGCTGATAGATTGATCTTCAAGTACTGGTCCTATGTCGTTCTCACTAAATAATCTTGAATAGCTGAAGGATCCATCTTCACGAACTGATCCTATGTCGTTCTCATCGAATAATCTTGATTTGTTGAATGATCGATCTTTACGAACTGATCCTATGTCGTTCTCACCGAATTATAATCCTTTCTCTTTCCTTCAGGGTAGGCAGTTACTGTTATTCGTCGGCTGCCGTTCATACGAGTCCCCTCATGGGGCTCGCTTCTCTGACTTTCTCCACGAGGGGGAAGAGGACTTTAATGTATAAGTCCGCCTGGCCCTCCAAGAGGCTTAATGTTGAAATTCCTCTACAAATAATATAAAATAAATTCCACCTCCCCTTTTTTTCTCATTTCTTTTTGCGGCAGCTTATAGAGAACACCTAAAGTCCGATTTGTACACATTTTGAGACGTGGACAATAATCAGAAATCTTCATTAGATTTAAAGAAAGGTCAATATAAACATGTTATTATGCCTTTAGCAACCATAACTCGCCAGGGAAAATGTTTATCTGTGAGTAGAATTACATATGAATTATTACGATACGCGCATCGTCCTTTTGTCCTGAGAGTTTTCATGTAATTTCTTTCCTTACAACGCTTATTTTCGCAACTATCATCGAGGGCATAAGCCGCTGTAATTAGGTTTTCCATATTATTAGGCTATTTTAAAATCAAAGACAACAACACGGAACAAAAAGGCACACCAAAGACAAATACATACAAACGAAAACAAAGCAAACTAACTAAAACAAACAAGAAGAAACGGGCACGCTATGGTCTCCATCTTCCAACGTCTATTCCCCCAATGAAATAGTAGAATCACTATTCAATAATGGTTATGAGCAAAGGATGCATCTTCTGACTTACTTGAATACTTTCTTTCCCCCCAATACAAATTAAACAGTTACTATCATTAGTGAGACTTTTTTAATTCGAAAAACTGAATTAAGCTAGTGATAAATGCGCCCAAGACTTTATTTGATTAGAATTAAAGCATAAATATATATTTATTCTGCTACAAGAATTGAAAAAGTAAGTTAAAACAAAAACTTAATTAGCTTTTTAAGCGCTAGACTGTTAATCAGGGTAACTTATGATATACCTAGATGAGTTTGGCAGTCATTTAACGTTATGCTTGTCCTTTAGTGAGAAATAGAACTTCTGATTATAAGAGTTGCTCAACCTCCAGTTACTTTCATTAGAAGTTATACATTTGCATTATTTGGGCAGTTTATTAGGCTATATTTTCAAACGAGCATTACTACTCAGTTAGTTCAGACAAAAATCTGAGTTTTAAACAACATATTACACATATCTCAACAAAACTATCAAAATCGAGTGGAATATTATATAAATTAAATAAGTTTCTTCCTAAATCTATTCCCCACGCTTTATATATGACAATGGTGCAACTTTACTTGACATTTGGCATAGAGAGTTGGTATGGAAAATATCAAAATTATCTTAATAAATTAGTAATATTACAGAAAAAAGCAAATCGACTACACAGAGCACACTAATCGATATTTTAAAGAATCCAGAATTCTAAAATTAAATTATCTATTTGTTTTTCCAACATCCTTATTCCTTTACAAAACAATATATTTTTACTATAATAACTATATATTTAATATGTTACAAACAGCTGATAATACGCATAATCACCAAACCCGCAATAGAACAAAATTTATTTCACCTTTGTATTCAAAATCAAAATCACAATTTAGCTTTCTGTACAAATCTATCAAAATATGAAATGGCTTGGACAACAATATCAAATCCCAAACCAATTTAGCTAAATTCAAAAGAGCTCTTCAAAACAATATAATTTCGGCTTACTAAATTTCTATTCAGTTTTTGTTATTGTGTGTTTATTTGTTACCGTACACTATTATACTGTGTACTATTACTCTGATTTATACATTATAAATATGTTATTATTTATGTAAGACTGTTGACTATGTTAACTACAGATCTTTTGAATAATCACTAAAAATATATAGTTTTTTAATTTATCTCTAAATTTAAATAATGTCGTAGAATGACTCCCGACGATACCATATATTACACTATTCGTTGAGGGAACTTCTTTAGAGTGCGTTTACTGTCTGGCGGCCGATATTATGTATCTTCGATATGCTTAAGAAGTGGAACTGAGCTCAAGGATAATAATATTGCTATCATTAATAAAATAGAGTTTTATTAATAATAACTATAAACAATACACAAAAACGGAAAATATTGACATAAACAGAATGGAAAGGGTCGTGGAGACTCGGGCTAATCCAAGGATTTAAGGGATTAAAAAAGGTAAAACAAATATAAAGTTAAAGAGATGGGATGGTTCGATAAACAATTTAAAGCACAGGATAGAATTGACAAAAGGGATCAATACTCAAAGGTGAAGTTTGGCTTACGTAACTTTGGCACTAGTGGTGCAGTGGAAGGTGGCGCAAAGGAGTTTCGGTCCGCTGGCGAGTTCCAGCCGAAGGAGGGGGGGATAAAAGGATCCTGACGAGGCGTCTTGGGAAGGAGAACCGTTTCTCGACGAACGGCTTGAAGAACAATGGCTGTTCTAGGTTGTTCTCTTCTGAACAAAGGGAGGGATGAGAACCGTCTCTTGTCTACGGGCTCAAGAACAATGGCTGTTCTAATGTTGTTCTCCTTTGAACAACAGGGGGGGTGAGAACCGTTTCTTGGCGAAGGGCTCAAAACGAACAATGGCTGTTCTAATGCTGTTCTCCTTGAACAACAGGGGGGGATGAGAACCGTTTCTTGGCGAAGGGCTCAAAACGAACAATGGCTGTTCTAATGCTGTTCTCCTTGAACAACAGGGGGGGGATGAGAACCGTTTCTTGGCGAAGGGCTCAAAACGAACAATGGCTGTTCTAATGCTGTTCTCCTTGAACAACAGGGGGGGGGGCCTTGGGGACTTGGCGTCGGAAAGGCTCGAACCTTTGGCACTCAAGGAATATTGTCCTCCTTCTGGACAAGTGATGGTGAATCTCGAGGTCGAGGTCCCTTGGCGCACAAAGGGAGAGAGGGTCGTGGTGATGTTTCGCGACGAAAATCTGGATCTCCAATCTGATCTTAGTGGTAAAGTTTCCATATAAATAGCCAGGACATCTCCTTGGCGTGGGGGAAAATGGAGTGAAAGCTTGGAGGGAACGCACAGCCGGGCCGGGGAACAATGCCTTATCTGTTCATAAGCCTAACTCGATCTGGCGAGGTCGGCGTATGGGGGCGAACGGGGGGACGATAACCTCCTTGTTTAAACATTGGCATCCGGTAGCTGAGATAAGACTCCAAGCCTCGAATCGAAGATGCACGTGGGCAGCATCGTGGTTTTAAATAATACGGGATAGGAGTTGAAATTAAACGCAGCTTCAACACGTTCTATCACACCCCTCCATTCCAGGGGAAGTTGTCACTTCGAAAAAAAAAAAGAGAGAAGGGACAACGATAGAGCTCCGTTGTGGGGAACTCGTTTTCTTGTACCAACCGTACCTTCCTGCACCTAACTAGTATTACCTCAATACATATGATTATTTTGATCTTTAGATTACAGGGGAAAATAACCTTTAATACAACTTAATCAAAGAAAAAAAAAGGGCATGGAACAATGAAATGATATAATCTTAGTACATACGGGACAAAATAATTTATACGTAAATTAATAAGAACAAATATATATACATACCAAAAAATTAGACATTGAGCGTTACAAAATTCAGACATATACATTAATTAATTATATTACAAAAGAATCTTAAATTAAGTCGTACAAGACGGTATATACCTACATGGAGATACTAATCCTATGAATACACTTACTCTACGCTATTTGGTAACGCATTTCTACTGAGGGCGTCAGCGACCTGGTTATCGGAACCTTTTATCTAATATATTTTAAACTGATACTCTTGCAAGAGTAAACTCCAGCGCATGATGCGGCCGTTTGAGTGTCTCACATTCCTAATATAGGCTAACGGACGGTGGTCGGTTCCTATTTGAAATTCTTTACTTATCAAGTACAGTTTGAATTTGTCTATGACCCAGATAATTGATAGAGCTTTCTTTTCTCTAGTGGCATATCTCTTTTCGCGTGGTAATAGTTGACGACTAGCATTTGCAACTGGATGACTCGTTCCGTCATCCACGTATTGAAGGAGTACACCTCCAATGCCCTCGTTGATCACGTCGGTCTTAATCCCAAAGGATTTTTCCGGGCTGGGCAAATTTAAAATGGGGGCAGAAATGAACTTACTCTTGAGCTGATTAAAATGGGAAACAGCGACATCATTCCAACGTAAACGATCGGGGAAATTCTTTTCCTGAAGGGGGCATAGGGGGGCCAAAATTGCAGCGAAATTCGGAGCAAATCGCTGATAGGGAGGTGCTGATCCTAGGAACGATCTTAATGGCTTCTTTGTAATCGGGAGGGGCATGTGGGCGATTGCCTTAATCTTGTTCTCGTGGGGACCTAACTTGCTTTGTCCTATTGTGAAACCCAAATATTTGATGGTTTCGTGAGCAAAATGGCATTTGCTGGGGCCAATGGTGAGGCCATTTTCACGCAGTTGCTCGAAAAGAGCTAATAGGGCGGGTAAATGGTGACTCCATTTAATTAGTTCTTGTAGCTGACTCTTCTGACGTGGTGTCAGCTGCGCGTCACTATCCAGGTCAGAGGGTTCCAAAGACTCGCCTGGTAGGGAAGGAGGAGGGTAATCGGCATCAGGTTGGATGCACACTGTCTGGATTACATTAAGGGACTCCGCGGGGCAATCCTCTTCAAGCGCCGATGCTTCGTCCAGTTCTACGAAGGTATCTCCATGGGCGCGTTGGGGGTTCTTTTTTTCTTGGGGTCCAGGGAGTCTCCGTGTCCTTGTCTGGGGCCTTATCACCTAAGGGTGTTAGTGATTCACACTCCTTTTGTGCCGTCCTAAAGTCCTGGTTAAAGGTTTCCGAGAAATCGGACGGTATCGGGGTTCTGATGGGGACGGGCTCCTGGGCTTCTTTCTTATCTCGGCCTTGAGGAAGGGCGGCCTGAAACACAGGGTCGAAACTTACTTGGGGGCTCTGTCCTATAAGTACGGAACAGAATTGTATGGGTGCTACAATGACTTCAGCCCAGCCATTATAATATTGACACTGCAGGTAACATCTAGCGACGGGGAATCGGTTCGCCCGCCCAAGTTGGTCATGTACCACCGCAAATTTTTCGTGGTTAGAGGCCACTGGGAGGAGTTCGTCGGACACGATGAAACACGTACATCCTGTGTCCCTGACGAGAGTCAATACTCGGCAGCTGTCCACGCTGCCCTCCTCATATTTCAAAGTTCCCGATGAACTTTTACCAAAAACAAAATTTACCTGGTGGCCTGACGGAGGGGGAGAAGTTTCTGCTTGGGTCTGCACCACCGGGGGAGCCGGGGTTGCATTAATCTGGTGAACTTGGTGGGCTGGTCCGCTTTTAAGCGTAGAATTTTGGGGGCAATTCCAGCTCATGTGGTTTTCTACACCACAGGTGAAGCATATGGTTGGTCGCTTCGGGAAGAGAGATGGAGGAGAAGTCTTAACGGGAGGTTTGGAGTCCCGTTGTTGGTTTTGGGGAAAGAAGTTTGAGGGTTTTACGGGGCTCGGAAACTTTGTCAGCTTTCCTGGGAAGGGGCGCGAATCCTTCCTTCTTTCTTCTCGTTGGATTTCTCTTTCTCGTTCTTCTCGTTGTATTTTTCTTTCTCGTTCTTCTCGTCGGATTACTCTTTCCCTTTATATTACTCCCATTTTTCTTTGAAATTCTGCTTCAATCCGAGCTAATTCAATCTGATGGTCAGCTTGTCTTATCCGTTCCTCTCTTTCTCTTTCTTCTCGTTGTATTTCTCTTTCTTCCTTTTTTCTTTCTCTTTCTTCCTCTTTTCTTTGCTCGTCTTGAATGTACTCAGTTAGTTCTTTTCCGGAAAGTCCACAGGACTCTCCTTGCGCTTTAAAGATTTCAAACTGAGTCATCTTTGCACTTGGGGGCGCACTAGTCAACCAACTAAAATTCCTTGCAACAAGAATTATGCCTCTATAGAATTAGCCTACCTAAATATGGGCACTGACCTATTCGTACTTGGTTTCTCAATCTAAATAACCACTGACTAAAATCACAAAAAAAACACAAACAAATTATTATAACAGTTCCTTGAGCTACTCCAGCTTCTTCAGTTTAAAAAAAAAGGGTGATAGCAATCGTTAAAACAAAAGGGAACTACTATATTCTATTATTATAACGAATAACACTATGCTTTACTCGACTGAGACCAGTGTTTGCAAAGATATAGCGTTAAAGCTTACACACCTGATACCAAATTTAAATAGTATATATATATATATATATGTCGTAGAATGACTCCCGACGATACCATATATTACACTATTCGCTGAGGGAACTTCCTTAATTATCTTTAGAGTGCGTTTACTGTCTGGCGGCCGATATTATGTATCTTCGATATGCTTAAGAAGTGGAACTGAGCTCAAGGATAATAATATTGCTATCATTAATAAAATAGAGTTTTATTAATAATAACTATAAACAATACACAAAAACGGAAAATATTGACATAAACAGAATGGAAAGGGTCGTGGAGACTCGGGCTAATCCAAGGATTTAAGGGATTAAAAAAGGTAAAACAAATATAGAGTTAAAGAGATGGGATGGTTCGATAAACAATTTAAAGCACAGGATAGAATTGACAAAAGGGATCAATACTCAAAGGTGAAGTTTGGCTTACGTAACTTTGGCACTAGTGGTGCAGTGGAAGGTGGCGCAAAGGAGTTTCGGTCCGCTGGCGAGTTCCAGCCGAAGGGGGGGGATGAAAGGATCCTGACGAGGCGTCTTGGGAAGGAGAACCGTTTCTCGACGAACGGCTTGAAGAACAATGGCTGTTCTAGGTTGTTCTCTTCTGAACAAAGGGGGGGATGAGAACCGTCTCTTGTCTACGGGCTCAAGAACAATGGCTGTTCTAATGTTGTTCTCCTTTGAACAACAGGGGGGGTGAGAACCGTTTCTTGGCGAAGGGCTCAAAACGAACAATGGCTGTTCTAATGCTGTTCTCCTTGAACAACAGGGGGGGATGAGAACCGTTTCTTGGCGAAGGGCTCAAAACGAACAATGGCTGTTCTAATGCTGTTCTCCTTGAACAACAGGGGGGGGATGAGAACCGTTTCTTGGCGAAGGGCTCAAAACGAACAATGGCTGTTCTAATGCTGTTCTTCTTGAACAACAGGGGGGGGGCCTTGGGGACTTGGCGTCGGAAAGGCTCAAACCTTTGGCACTCGAGGAATATTGTCCTCCTTCTGGACAAGTGATGGTGAATCTCGAGGTCGAGGTCCCTTGGCGCACAAAGGGAGAGAGGGTCGTGGTGATGTTTCGCGACGAAAATCTGGATCTCCAATCTGATCTTAGTGGTAAAGTTTCTATATAAATAGCCAGGACATCTCCTTGGCGTGGGGGAAAATGGAGTGAAAGCTTGGAGGGAACGCACAGCCGGGCCGGGGAACAATGCATTATCTGTTCATAAGCCTAACTCGATCTGGCGAGGTCGGCGTATGGGGGCGAACGGGGGGACGATAACCTCCTTGTTTAAACATTGGCATCCGGTAGCTGAGATAAGACTCCAAGCCTCGAATCGAAGATGCACGTGGGCAGCATCGTGGTTTTAAATAATACGGGATAGGAGTTGAAATTAAACGCAGCTTCAACACGTTCTATCACAAATAATATAATTATTCGTTATTTGCAATCTCTACAATAGTTAGGTTTTCAAATGCATACTAAGTTGTTTATATTTTTAGAGCAAAGGCGTTCTCTGTTCGTAAACATGAAGGGATTTTATTCTTGATAATGTTTTGCTTAGTCTTAAGTTTTAAGTTTCTGCCCTAAAAGTCACTGACTTATTTTAAGCCCATAACTAATCTTTGTATGTATAAAGTATTATTGTAACTTGTCATTAAGATATAAAATAAAATATGTTTATACTGTACATTGGATTAATATAGAATAATTAAATAAATAAAATAAAAAAAAAAAAAAAAACTCCTCGTTGACGTTTCTGCGGGTGCAACTCACTCTACTATAAGGCTGCTTATAACAACTTTGGGACATGAATAAAGCTACATACAAACGAAAATTACGCATATTCTTTGAGGTTAAGGATGATATAAATAAACAAACTAAAACAGAATTAATTAGTTTTATTAAAATTTGGTTCACTGATGTTTCGTAGAACAAACAAGATCTTTTTTGGCGTGGTGTGGTGTCTCATTAAAATTAACTTTTTATTTATTAAATGAAAATTTTATAGTTATGAATATCTCTTGCATTTCAGAATTTCCCGAATTTTTGTCTTTGTCTATTTATGTATACATTTCATAATTGTATGTTCTTTTTAATGCATAAAATAAACGTTATTTTATTTAATGGCTTTAATTTTCTTATAAGTGCCTATAGAGTGATTTTAAAATAAATTCAGAGGTAATTCTATGTCTCAAATTTAATGATTGCCATAGTCATACATTTGTATGATCTACGTACTTCAAAAAGCTTGTTCCTGAAAGTTTATTAGATAGAGTTGAGCGAAGATTTACGTATGGTTGATGCTATTTGTTATGGGTGCTTGTTCCTGGAGGTTTATTAGATAGAGTTGAGCAAAGATTTGCATATGGTTGATGATATTTGTTATGGGTGTGTCATCCTTTGATTTTTTCACTGTTAAAGAGTTGTATGTCGATGCTAGCCGAAGATTGACTCTACGTTGACATGCGAAGGGAGCACGCCGGAAATTTGGATACAGGTCCCAGTGCGAAGGTTAAATAAACAAAATCGAGTGCGGTTGGCCTAAATAATCAATTCTTAGAGGTTCTTGATTTTAGGGAAACTGATTGTAAGAAAATAACTTTACTCTATATGTACAAAGAAAATATTATTAGCAAAAGTAAATAAATAACAATAATTAGGATGAGACCCGGGGTACCAAACGGAGGGTGTTGGATACAAATGACTCGACGGGGACTAGAGAACGAAAGAGGATGTACAGTGATTGCTTCCAAGGAAAGTGGGGAGAGTTAAAATGACGGGGAGACTCACGTAAAGCCTAATTGACTGGAGGCTTTGGATACGACTGGTAAGCGGGGCGTGGCAAAGTTACACTTGTAAAATTCCTTTTTCTTTACCCTCGCTGAGAAATGAACGAAGGGATACTCCAGACAAAAACTAAATCGATGATACCCGAGTGATAGATGTCTATCGTCTGTCGGGTGGGAACTCTGGCCTTAGGTACGAGTGAGGCTGGGTAGAGGTGACGCGTTGCGTTCTTATTTGGAAGCCGTAAAAAAGGGGCGCAGGGCGTACGAGACTGTACGTGGCTTCTAATCAGTCAGAGCTGTATGGTACTAATTTCTCAAAGCTTTTTCCCAATTATTTATACTGCCTCTGCGGAAGCGGGTCGCAGGAGGTCCCTAAAGGGGGACAGGAACCTCATTAGACTTGGTTGGTCAGGGGAGGGGGGGAGAGCATATTCTCAGCGAGTATCACAACCTCGCGCAAAGGTCCCCAACTTCGTAGGTCTGGCGCCGATTAGGCGATGAGAGGGGAAAAGGAGAAATGGAACCTAAAATAATCACGCGGTCGCGCGAACTCCTCGCTGATCTCTTGCAGCTGTCTATTCGTGCAGATGTATCTTTCTCAGGCGCTATGGGTAGACGTTGAGTTCTAGGTGGGGGTAATCTTATCTCTATGACAATCAATATTCCTTTTTTTCTATTTTTCACCCCTTCTCTTCTGCCTGTTAAATTAATCTATTATCATCTCGGTATTTTCCGCCTACCCTCAGGCTTTTCGGTTCTGATTTACTTTAAGCATCTAATACCAGATTATCAACATTCACTAACATTTTCAACATTAATTTACACCATTGATCATTAACCACGCATTTCTCTTTTTCACGCTCCCTCATACTTAGCAAATTCGAACTCTCTCTTTATTATCTCCCCGATCCACTACGCTGCCACCCACTTTGTACTATTTATGGCCATTCAATAGTTTTTCTAATCTACATGTTTACATACGTTCTTGTTTTAATGTAACCATACATAAATTTTTCTTAATTCCAGTAATGAAACTTCATAGTAAATTCAAATTTATCTTTCGAAATTTATTCATATTGTGTTAACGACCTTAAAACAAGAGTAATGAAAAGAAAGGTAAATCTGGAGAATATTTCTAATTTTGGAAGAATTAATGTATAGCCGTCCCACCCTCCGCCACCAAATCCCTGATTTGATTCTTTAATAGTGATTACATTTGATAAGTAAATTGCATCGTATCCTGAGCAGATTATTGCGAGAATTCTAATGGGGCGCGTGCACACAGAGATTAGGTTCACTCTCCTGCCTTTAAATTGCATTTTCCCTCTTAACAAAGTGTAATATTTCTTACAAAATATTCTATACACTAGTGTATTAGATGAAAATAAAAGAATAGAAGAAATATGAAAGAAATAAATCAGAAAAAAATTGACTGAAAGAAATTGAATTAGCCTAAAAACATCTTTAATTAACACTTTTTATAAAATTCTTTTGAAATAGGTAAGAAAAGAAATAGAGGAATATACGAAAAGTATAAATGTGTGAAAGCTATATTATTCGACATCTTGGGCCGCATATAACCAGAGGGCGCGAAACACGCAGCTCTCTTAAGCGTACCCTGTAATAGAGGCATCACCCGTCACGAGGTGACTTCTTTGCGATCATAGAATGGAGGGAAAGCGTGAATGAGACCTTCCCTCCTTGACAAAGTTTTAAGGCCTTAAAAGGCTACCTCAAGTCACAATTCGGCTTCTAAATTTTTGAGAATTACCACAAGAACTTTAAAAGAAGTTCTCAAGTTTAATAAAACGTAGTTGTGATGGAAATTATCAATTGAATTTTTAGAGATTGAAGGTAAATAGAACTGGAAAAATATGAATGGAAATAGAAAAAAAGGGTGCATAACAATGTGTCGTGATACACCACTCTATAATATACAATACTCCTATATTATGTGCGGGGATGGGAGGCCTTAATCACCTACTGCAACACCAACCGTTAATGGACTGTTCGGAGGGATTAACAATCGACCAGGAGGTCAAACTCGAGGGGTTGGGTTTCAAATCCTTAAAAATCAGGCAACGTGAAAAAATAATTGGCGAGATTTACTTGAATAGGCCAAGAGTATCGTTCAAGGTTAGTTAAAGATGAAACAACAAAAATATAATTTTATTTACAATGATCAAACTAAGAATTCAAAATGGCAAAAGGGAATTATTTAAATTGAAATAGCCTCGAGATAATTATTATGAGGAGGGATTCTCAAATAGAATTAATTGATTAGCCTTACTAGGCTTAAATTAAAAGGGGGAACTTGACAATAGTAATAATGGAGGGGGTTTCAGTCTTACAGGTCGGTGACTTCGAGAAAGATCCTTCTTGCGATTAGGCGAGTGGGGATCGATCCGATGAGACAAGCGGGGCACCATCTGATGAGGCAAGTGGGGCACGGTCTGAATAAGGTGGGTGGGGCACTATTCGAACTAACCTTCCGATGAAGATAGCCAATCTTTCAAAAATGACTTTCGACGGAGAATGTTGGACTTCTCGTAATTCCACTGGAAGAGGAAACTTCAGTTCCTTAAAGGTAATCGATGGAGATTTTCTTCGGATCGATTTAACTTAGGGAGACTATTGCGCAAATTCAAAGGCTTTCTGTTCACAGAAGCTACTAATTGACTGGGGCAGAATCACGGCAGTAAAAGTGTTGCTGTCTGACGAACGCTCACGAGACTTAAGACTTGAGATGATGAAGATGAAATTGAGGTGTGTGCAGGTCTCCTCGAACTACAGTATAACCCGAGTATTTGTATGCCAGATGTTGTGGGTGAATGGGAAAATTGGAGCAAGGAGTCACAAGGCTTGGGATGAGTTCGCAGGATTAGGGAATATTTCCCCAATGCGCTCAGGAGTCGAAAATTCGTGAATGTTCGATCAAGAAGTGACTTTGCCCATGGTAGGATACTATCCCACGTGGTCTCCAATAATTTTTTTTTGACGGGGGGGGTCAAAGCTTGTTCTTTTACACAATGCTATATGGTAAATAATGGATAAAGAGAGTAATCAGATGTATGAAAGGAGTATTGATCGTTTTACGGAACACAAAACTTGAAAAAGTACCATCTTCGCGACTTTTCCTCCACTCCAAAGAACTTTGGCATCTCTTAGTGAATAAAATTGGGTGATTTTTACTTACTGAGTAAGGAGGGGGATTGATTTATTTGAAGTCACTGAATGGTGTTCATGTGAACAAAGTGTCAGGCTTGATTATCTGAACTGTCAGTGTGAGGTTTGGTTATCTTAAAGGTCAGATTGGGAGGTTTTATTATCTGAAAGGATTACATATATACGGCCCAATTATTTAGGGTTCGGGATTATTTATATTTATTTGAATAAGCTTATTGAAGATTAATTAACTAATTTAAATGATTACTAGTAATTAAAATCTTGCATAATCAAATGAATCTCCAACATATATTCATAGAGAAATATAGTCGGTCAGAGACCAAAAACGTGATAACAGATGAAAATGGTATATCCTAAAAAGTTGTTTAAGAAAAATCTAAACTTTTTTTACTCAATGTTGAAACAATGACATTGTAAGAAATAACGTAAAACGTTTAGATAGTGAGTGAATTAACAGCTATTTTTTATGTGAAAAAGGAGGAAAGATGTATATTTCCCCCCAAATTTTTTTGCTCTATGTTCAATAGATAATGGGATGTGAAGACCATCGAAGAAAAGAAATTTATAAGTAGGAATGACGTATAGGGAATTGGAAGAATTTTGATACTCTAACAACAGAATTCGTTGAGCTCTAAATAATGGGTCAAGGATAGGATAATAAAGACATACTTGAACAAATCAGTCGCAAACTCTTAACGATATCCAAAGTAGAAATTAGTAAACAGTTCATAAAGGCAATGATAGGAGTCACGTAGGCCTAAAAAACGAAAATTGCCAATTCTTCAAACTAACGATATGTTGAAACAACATGGTCTATCTCATCTCGGGCCATAATTTGCCGAGCAGTTTTGTATTTCACCCTTACAATAGTCTTTCATCCTGCAATATTATCTATTATGCAGTTACAGTGGTCTTCTTCAACCTACTTCTTGTCTTATAAGATGCCACCATGGACAGCCACTTCGGACTTCAATAGTGAAGAATAAGTTACCGAAATGAGTTAGTACAAAGACTACTGGAGCTCAAAAGTAGGACCAAGGATAACTCCCTACAAAGATCACCACAGTACAAACGTAAAAGCCAGGAATAGGTTCTTTCAAACATCACTGTAGATACAAAGGTACGTGATAGGAATCTGTCCATAAATGTATGTCATTAAAATACATCCTTAAAAGTAGGAGCCAGGTTTCAGTTCTTGTAAATATCACTCAAGTTCAAAACTACGAGAAAATAAAAAATTCTACAAAGATTACAATAGATAAAATAAGAGGAATAAAATCCTACAAAGATTATTGTACCTAAAAAGTAGGTGCTGGATATATGTTGCTTTAAGGTTCACCGTATTTCACTGATTTCCTATAGAGATCACAGTATCTCATATGTAATTGCGAGTAATGTTTCACTACAAAGAATACTGTAGATCACAATAAATTAAAAGTGTGAGCAAAGAATAAGTTCGTAGAACGAAGACCTGACCCTGAATTTAAGATCCCTAGGACTATTTAAGTGGGGCGAAATTAATCTTTTCGAACATTAGGAAAAAGTGTTTAATTAACTTGTACTTATGAACAAATATAAAATAAAATCGATAGTTCTATTTTTACAAGAGCCAAACACCAACAGGATTATCTCTATTAAAATATTCTTCAATACAAGTTCATAAGGTGGTGAAGTCTGGAGAAGTCAAAATGTTTGGCTCTACAGTAAATGACCAGAATAGCCAAATAAGAGATTAGACTAAGCGCTAGTTACTGAGCTGCAAAATTACTCGAAATGACTTAAATTTCAATGGATTTCAAAATGTGCATCGCCATGAAGGGCAGTTACTCGTTACTTGTTCAGCATTGAAAACACGAGTACAATTCTCAAATTTTATAATTCTCCACAAACTGAAGAAAGAGCAGTTTACAAGTTTAAAAAATCCAACAACTCTAATTATGACCTCTTAATATCATTTATGATTAGGTTTTTATAATTTGACAAATACATCTTTTCAGGCATTATTGAATAATAAATAAATAAGCATAAAGATCAAGGACAAGGTTTGAAATTGAAGGAGAATAATCGTTACACATTGCGAGATCGATAATAAATAAATTACATGAATAAAAATATGTATATAACTATTAATAGCCCTAGTTGCGATAGAGAAATATAATAACAATTATCTCTTACACGAACACAATGTATCAAAATGGCTATGAAAATAAATAACCAGGCAACATTATTGACGACCGCGATCAAGTGAGTCCTACGTCCCACTATTTACTCGGATGAGACTATAAGTAAAATTAAAACATCCGAAAGACAAAAACAACAAATAAGGCCAAACAGAAAAGGGAAAAGTGTGTCTTGGGTCGGTGGACAGGTAGAAGAAACAAGACTTTCAGAATAAAGCATTGACGACGGCATAGTAGAAACAGTTGCACAGGAGTCAACGACTTCCTTAATCGGATAAGTTTAATTCGTCAGTAATTTCATATGTTCAACCCTTACAATGCGATGTATGCTTCCCTCACACACCCCCCAAAAAATCAAGTAACTTCAAATTCCACAATATCATTGTAAAAGGGCATAAGGCTTGGTTAAAATTAAAAATAATAATTTAACCTTTAACTTGTCACCCTCCAGGGAGAAGAAAATAGCGTAATTTTTATTTTCGCATTTGTAAGAGATAAAAACTCACAGCTATCCGAATCAAGCCCTGAGGATGTCATTATCACCCAAGTGTGGTTCTTGAGAGTTTCGTATCTTCCAGTCAATTGCGTTGCATCTATTCTCATTAGACTATTTTATAAACAGCTACTATCCAAATTTTTACTTTCACTATCGTGGACATTATTTAAATGATTTATATATCTGAAACGTTCGGGCAGATAGTATCTTTCACCCCTCCCATATTTCTTAATTCCTTTTTGCTCCTCCCGCCTCTCGTAAGGCATAAATCAATAAAAAAATAACCTGTGGGAATTAGGAGGAGAGGATGGCTCGAGAAGTCTCCTGTTAAATAATACATGAATACTTTCCAGGAACTTGAAATGCGTTGCGAGGTATCTTGACCACGCGTCACTTAAGTAAGCCAGTAAAAATTATGATAATGTAGGTGGATCTCATTTGAATGCAGAATGAGGTGAAGTAGATCGAGTGCAGCTTGCACACTTATCCAGGCTAGGAGCATAGGCAGAGAGGATAGTACTATTGCCTTTATAAAGACCAAAGACTTAAGGCACTCGAAGAAGTAACGCATACTATAATTAAGATAAAGGAAATTACTACTGAAAGGAATATTTAAGAAATCATTAAGTAGTTTCCTTCTCCTGTAGTCTTAAATAGTCGCATAATCGTTAGTCCGTGATCGGTTGAATGAAAACTATTTCTCATAAGTGGCAATCCTCAACGACTTGAATGAACTACAAAGAAATTTGCATGCTAAACATTCAGTGCAACTTTGTTCAAAGTTTAACGAGTCGAACTTAATGGATTCAACGGGAAATCTGTCGTAGGATACTTTTTGAAGTTTAAATCTAATCAATGGCTTCTCTAACATGTCTCTTCAAACCTTTGCACTCCATATTGATTTTGTATTTTTAATCGGCACATGAATTCCGAAAAAAAAATTAGCACTCATCTATCAAAGTCGATATATATATATATATATATATATATATATATATATATATATATATATATATATATATATATATATATCAGATACATCCACTAAGGAAAGGTGAGAAACGATTCCGAGCGCTTTCGGCATTATTCTTAAAAACTTTTCAACGAATGACAAGAGGCTGGACATACATTGCCTTAAATAGTAAAACGGGGTATTAAACTACCTACGTATGAACCCTAATTAAGAATTTCAAAATCCTGAAACAACTTTAATTGAGAATCTTTGTATGTAGTGATAATAGAGTCCAGCATGAACAAACCAGAGCTAAGGTTGAAATTTGGGAACGCGTTAATGGAGATACATTCCAATATATTTCTCGAAATATAATTTTTGTTTTATGACTGGTTTGTCACTATTCCTGTTAACCCATTAATGCCGAAAATTTATTTTTTAAGTTATTGATATTATATTTTGGAAACTTCATTTTAGTGTAATAAATAAACCAAATTGTCGTTTAAAATTAATTGTTTTTATTTAAAATGACAAAGACAGGTATGGCAATCAGAGCATTCAAAGCATAGCACTTTGCGATGGAAAAATGAAAATAGTTTAATTCTTAATTTTTTAATCGGAAAACACGCTGACACCTATATTATATTGAATAATATGGCTCCATGCATAGAATATGGACTGGAACATGACATTTATTCCACACATTTTGAGTATTTACAGGGTTAAGGTTCTGGCCAGTGATCAAAATGATCCTTCCTTACTCCATCTCCTGCAACTCCCCGTATCCTGTTAGTTGATGTTCCAGGTCTTATGTTTGTTTGTTCCATATTTCTTTAATGATTGAAGCACAATTTTTCTTAAAAATTCCCGAAGTGAAATGAGATTTCCAAATTTTCTATACAAAAGCCAAGCGTTGACAGAAGGTCAGCAGATAATCCAAGAAAATTATGGCCACCACCACTTGAGAGATCGAATTCAGATGCGGTAATTCGCAACAATTTATCAGTTAGATCAACTCCACCCATTTGCTTATTATAAGCTTCAATGGCATTAGGCATAGAAACTACAATCTCTTTTTTATCAACTCGCGACCATCGGCAGCACTTTGATTTAGGATCAACACTAAATTTATTTGAAGCAACTGTTACCAACTTATTGTCTTTCCACTTCATTAAAATTTGATGATTAGTACACACCGACTAAACATAACCTCTTTTTCTTTTCTCTAGCATTTTGTAAGGTGGTAATGGTGCACTTCCCAATCTTCCTTTTCTTATAGTACCAGTTCTAGCAATAGCACTGTTTGAAAGTACATTCAAAAGAGGAAAGGAAGTAAGCAAGTTATCAAAATATAAACACTGTTCAGCCCTTATCTTTGCACTTTAACTAAACCCAACGTAACTTCTCCACCTTAACCTAACCAAGTTCCTCGAAGTTGTGTTGAGCGACCACAATAAGGTTCTGCATGAAACATGAAGAAACCGAACCAGATAGAACTTACAGTTTATATCCAAACCATATTGGCTTTCCCCTGATAAACTGTTGCGTGCTGTGATACCCATAATATGGCACAAGTGTTTCATCAACACAAACATCTTTAGGCAAATCAGCAATTTTGGATGATTTATATAAATTTTCAAAAATATGCCTTTTACTGCTGGTGAAAAGATCTTCGTTTGCATTTTAACAAAATAATTCATTGCGTTACTGCAATAATTTTTCTTAATTTATAAGGTGTGGCGAAAATGGAGAATCAAACAAATTTTCCATTCTCTTCGAAAAGCAAGGTTACACTTAAAAACGCTAATCGAAAGATAGTTTTTTGGCTATCTGAGAGAACGCCTATTTTAAGTGCTACCTTTTCGTGTATGTGAGAAGAGCTCCTTCCGAAGGCTTTGAGAAAGACTGGTTTGCCAAAAATAGCCTTTTAACCGCATAATTCATTGCGTTACTGCAATAATCTTTCTTAATTTATAAGGTGTGGCCAAAATGGAGAATCAAACAAATTTTCCCTTCTTTTCGAAAAGCAAGGGTGACACTTAAAAACGCTAATCGAAAGATAGTTTTTTGGCTATTTGAGAGAACGCGTATTTTAAGTGCTACCTTTTCGTGTATGTGAGAAGAGCTCCTCCTGAAGGCTTTGAGGAAGACTGGTTTGCCAAAAATAGCCTTTTAACCGCATAATTCATTGCGTTACTGAAATAATTTTTCTTAATATATATATATATATATATATATATATATATATATATATATATATATATATATATATATATATATATATATATATATATAATATGATCATTCGCGAATTTAATCTTCCCATTTTAATGAAACGTAAACAAAAATATAAATAAAGCACTTAAGGTTTGGAGAGAGGTATCGAAGCCCCCTTGTTCAGGTTCGCGTATAACGCGGTTAGATAAATTCAATATACTCGTACATCTAATTTTTATGAGCACAACTCTGCCAAACGTAGTGTTTTACATAATTGTAGGCTTGTACGACAACGTTAAATAAAATTTCATGGAAAGTAAAAAAATTTGCTCCACATAAAACAAAAGAACAATAGTGCCACAACTGGTACTAAAGTACCAGGTTTGTTTCTTTTGGGGGTGTCTATACAGCAAAAGTAACAAATTACTACAAAAAGAACCAAATTAAGCCATTTTGATCATGTATTAATGAAGGTTCGCTAATTAAAACATAAGTGGTTCTATTGCACTAATTTACGACAAATTCTTGTGAATTCTTGTATTATCCCTCGGAGAAATTTACAGTTTGTTCTTTTTGGTACCTTTTAACTCCAAATTTTGGTTCTTTTTAAAATTTGCTTGTGGCAATCCTGTCTATTTACCAAGGGGCATTAATGCGTTAATGGTATGGTTAAGATTGTACATATGT
Organism: Ceratothoa steindachneri; assembly: GCA_963969495.1. Classification (NCBI taxonomy): domain Eukaryota; kingdom Metazoa; phylum Arthropoda; class Malacostraca; order Isopoda; family Cymothoidae; genus Ceratothoa; species Ceratothoa steindachneri. The sequence continues at coordinate 142,249,727 of OZ018321.1, read as the reverse complement.
TAAAATAGTGCGGATTGTTCACTGTGATTAGGTACATTGGATTTATATTGTTTAACGCGGACATCTAGTTCTTTCCCGGTTTGTCCATAATAAAATTTTTGGTAGATGTTGCAACCTATCGAATCAACAATGCCAGGTCGGGGTGTGAATTCATAACAAGGATGCAATTAATTGCAGTCTCGTACTTTAAAAATAACATTTATCTTCGGAGGCCTAAGTAAACGAGCTAATGTAATAAAAATAGGGTTATAGAGTAAAACTAATAAGGTTGGCGTCTGAAACTTAGGGATTTTAATATTAGTTTGATAATAGGAACGCTTAGCGTACTTATAATGATTGTCGAGAAAGTATCCTTGTTTTATATATTCTATCGACTTTTTTGCCAGGTACTTTGGGGATAAAATTCTAAGAGCAAGCAAAAACATAGAGGAGAAAACACTGTATTGACGCTATAATGGTGGTTAAAATAAAACTGTATAAAAGAGTCTATGTCTGTGAGTTTTCTATATATTTCATATTTGAAACAATGGTTTGTCCTATGAATTTGAATATCTAGGAAGGGGAGTGTGCGATCTGTTTCAACTTCTAAAGTAAATTTGATTGAGGGCAATAAGTTCTTAATCTTAGCAAAAAATGTATTAATGAAAGAAACTACAGTATTTTGGACCGATTTGTTGCAAAAACCAGGTTTCAACCAAGACATCCGGTATCTTCAATCACCGGCAAATTAATGAAGACAGAAAGATGCTTAATTTAAGTACATACAAATTAAAATGCCATAATATAATCAGGGGGCTTGAATGGAACGACATTTTTTAGCAATGTCCGGCTGAGTCGTCTTGCTCCTCAAGAGAATATTGTTGAATTTCCCATGGGAAGCTTTTAGGATTGGTATTTATGTTATGAGGGCTTATTTTATTAGGCGTCTCTTTATATAATTGTGTGAATTATGAATTATTTTAGAAATATCACTTTCAATTCAATGTTCTAAATTTCACATGCGTAAGAATAGGCTAAAAAATAGGCTTCCACGGCGCATGTCGCATATATGTTCCTTCATATATATACAAGAAAAACTGCTATTCTGGATAAGAAAATTTATTAGAACGGGAGTAGTTTCGATATGTACTCGTAGCTTCCCACAACATCTCAAGCCGTAAACTAAGAAAAAATGACCCTCAAAAACTTAAATACTAGAATATTAAATAACAGGCAACTGACATTAATCGGGAGCTGTTAGATGATGAACATTATCTTTTAAAATGAGCTTTGAGACATAGGGACTGTACTTATGCTGCCCTTAATATAAATTGAAATTTAGTATTTTTTTAATTAATGAGGATTCGATAATCTTCCTTTATCATAATCATTACAATGGTAAATTATTTTGGCCTAGATGAATTTATTATATGATTGGCGTTTTTACATGTTAAAAAATATTTGAAGTATTTCTTGCTATACGAATATCTCCCGTATGTTCATATATGTGTTTGTCTAATGACCATCCGCTCTCTCCCACATAGAACGAGAGATAATTTGGTGCCCTACACGCGATTAAATAGATGCCGGCATCTTTATTATGCGATTTTTGCTTAGTGGAAAGGAAAGATTTTCTGATAGTTGAATGATATTTGAAAGTGGTTCAGAGATGATATACAATGGGGTTTAGTCCTTTAACCCTTAACCGGTGGGTCTGGGTTGCATCAGAGCTTGTGCCATACAGGGAAAAATGAGTAATATTAATTTTTCTCGGGTCATTTATCATTTAAAATATTTTATTTATGTAAATATGCACTGTAAACTATATTTTATTATCCTAAATGTTAGAAAAAATCATGAAAAGGATTATGAAAAATATATAAACTATTTCTTTCGAAGATAACTTTCTGGGTTGCGTCAGAGCTTGTGCAATATGAGGAAAAACGAGTAATATTAATTTTTCTCGAAGGTCATTTATCATTTAAAATATTATTTTATTTAAGGAAATATGCAATGTAAACTATATTTTATTATTCTAAATGTTAGAAAAAATTTCGAAAAAGGATTAATATAAAAATATAAACTATTTCTTTCCAAGATAATTTTCTACGCTTTGGAAAATTTGACGACATTGAAACTTCGGACTCCATCTTTATACTGGACTGAAAAATGACGCATACATTAAGCTCAAATGTGATTCTGTCAATTTTTTCACTCAAGGTGTTGCCAATTAATGATAAAACAACAGGACATCAATTGAAGATGCTCGTATGGCAGGAAACTCTTTGAATCATCAATTGATGCTACCCGCCGTAAGATTTTTTTTGAGGAAGGTAAAAAATTGCCCTAGATTTAGATAGACTTTCATCTATACAATTAACTGGATATTTTAACTTAATGAGTATGTATGTTTAAGGTGATTTTATCTTCTGAAAAACACGGGTAACAAATTCGAAAAGCTATTAAATACATAGATATTATGATTTTTTTTTTATTGCAACATCGTGACATGAAAAAAGTGAATTTAGGAATTAGAATTGGTAGGTTCGCAGTATACAGTAAAATATGTTTATCATTAATTCTTAAAACTTTTAAATCAAGAAAAGGTAAGGATTTGTACTTTTCTTATTCAACTTTGAATTTTAAAGTGAGATGGAGGTTGTTAAGCTTGTTATGAAATTATCAAAAAGTCTATTTGGTTTAATAGCCATGTGGAAATAACATCTTCTACATACCTATTTCATACAAATTTTTGTTGGGTTTAATATTGGTGAGTAGGGAAGTTTCAGAATGTTCCATGAACAGGTTACAAAGAATGAGAGATTAAGGGTTGCCCATACTAAGGCCATATTTTGGCCGCAAAAAATCCCATTTCGTTATTGAATCCATTATTTGTTACACACAGTTTAACTAGTTTGACAATATTTGTTTCAAGTGATGAGAGGTCTAAATTATGGTTATCTAATATGTTTACTAAAACTTAAAGAGCTTTCATCAATAGGAACGTTGGTATAAAGTCTATCTACATCAAAACTGACAGGGCGACTATTAATTATATTGATTTTTCTAAATTTCTCATTAAAATCGGATGAATCATTGTTCCGATTTTATTGAGAAATTTAGAGGGAGAATAGACGCCAACCATTTGTAGTTTGTATCATGGGAGCCAATGAGTGATATAATAGGACGGAGGGGAATTCCAGTTTTCTGAGTTTTTGGCAATCCTTATATATGAGGAAGGGATGGCTTAATGGGTTTTAAACGACGAGGTATATCACGATTTGGTAGCTTTAAAATTTGTGTTCTCGATGAAGATAATTTGCTCTAAACCGTATGCAGCAAAATGCTGGTATATTAATTGAAAGTAAAATAGGGTGTCCTCTCAAGACAAGCCTTTTGCCAATGCTGTTTAGTCTTCGGGTGTTGGTGAAGCCAGGGGGTAGGAGGCTGAAAACGGGGCTGTGGAGAGATTTTTTTAAAATTATACGAACACATATAGCGACTTCCTACTTGTGCATAAGTAGCTATACTAAACACGGCCTACTACTAGCCTATATTGAAAATCCAAATAACAATATGTAAATAACAAATGACAAAGATAAAAAAACAAAGGCTTCTTAGAAAACATCAACAACAAAGGAAAACAAAGCAAAAAGGTAAAAGAAGAAAGCGGGCTCCGGCGTCGGGAGTGGGCCTGCCTGCCAGCCAGCAGAAGAACATGCGACCTAGTAAATGTCAAATAAACTGGAGGAGCCATCCTCCTCCAAAAGGTCGCCAGACCTTGGCTAGAGGGGTGGGGGATGAGTTGAAGGATGTATATTAAATCCAGGATTTACGTTTTGCCTTGCGGAAGGTCCGGCGAGCGAGGGCGCATTGTCCTTTATATGTAATGTAAGAAGACGTTATTTTATATTTATTTACTTTAGGAACCCATCTGGCGACTGTTTACTTGGGCATAAGTCGCCGTACTACCGACAGCCTAATACTAGGCTACATTAAAATAAAAATATGCAAGAAAAATAACAATAACAATGCAATAAGAAAACGGACAAGAAGCAGGGAGCAGGTTCCGGGGTCGGGGGAGGCGCGCCTATCCCGGCACAAAAAAGGGTTAAATAAAGAGGAGGAAGGCAGTCTCCTCTAAAAAGGCATGAAGCCCACAAGTCAGTGTACATAAACTAATCTCAAGTACAAGGGACAAGCTGTAGCCACCCCGATCATCCCAGTATCGGTACAGATAGCATGCGCGAAGAATACCCAGGCTGAGACATTCGACAAGAATGTGTCAACAGTCTGCGGAAAATCGCAATCTTCACAGTAAGGTGCTGGTGAGCGCTTCATCAACTTGCGGTGCGTCCCGCGATTGTGTCTTCAATTCAAAGACGACAGAAAGCAACCTGAGTAAAAGTGTTTTATTATTTTTCAATATAACTACCCTTGACTTGTCCCTGAGGCTTCGAATTCCAACAAACAAAAATCTTCGGACTGCTGTTCAATCCACTCCTGGACGGCGAGATGGAAATCTTCATCGTCCCCAAACCGGCATCCATGCAAGGCAGCCTTGAGAGGCAGAATAAAAACTATTTGCTAGGGGCCAGATCTGGTCTGTAATGGGGATGGTTGAGCTCCGCAAATCTGCATTCGTGCAGGGCAGCTTGTGCAACTCTGGCCTTGTGGACTTTGACGACGTTGAAGTTGATCATGGGGCGTTAAATTTCTAGGAATACAACGAGCAGAGACCTTGGTAATGACGCAATGGTCGGGGATGATGTTTATAACACTTCCATGTGATATTCCAAGTTCTTGCTCGATTTCTTCAAACTTGACCCGTCGATTTTCGAGGATCCTCCTCTCCACATGATCCACATTGTCCTCGTTGCTGAAGGCTGATGGGCGTCCTGGACGGGGGCAACTTCAAGGCACTCACGACCATGGCGGAACTCCCTATTCCAGCGAGAAATGGTTGCATAGGAAGGGGCGGTGTCGGTGTACACTGCAACCATGCGTTCATGGATCTCTTTTGCATTCTTGCCTTCCTTGCTAAAAAATTTGATCACTGCATGGTGCTCAACCTTCTCCATTGTTGAAAAAATGGTGACTGACGATCAGCGATCAGCTACTGCCTTTTAAATAGACGAGGCAGGAGCGTGCGGCTGCAGGTGCTGACTTGTGATAACTTGTCCTAACATCCCCATAAACAGCAATCCCCCTTTCTCTGTTTTGCCCTACCGATTCGCAAAACCTATTGACCACTCCTCGTAAGCAATACTTTTTAGATGGACGGGCTTCTTTTTTCGCAACAAGCTTATTTATTCAAGGGGAAACTTTAGCAATCGCGCAACGAATATCGAGCTCAGGATTTTGAAGTTTTGATCTGTATTTGGATTTGATGCCAAACTGCACTGAAAATAATGACTCACAAAGCCACGTTGATGGAAATAACAATAGTGCTCGAATAGCATGTTTACCAATCTGTTTGTATGAATTTCGCATCGACAACCAAAGTTCAGACAAATTTTTCCAGAATACATTCCACTTGCAGAATCATCATGTTGGAGGTATACTAGTTCCTCTTGCACACCTGTCCTAGCCTGCAGCACTTGAGCATTTGCAGTAAAAGGATTCCTAAGATGCGCAAGTTCATCTTCACAAAGACCTGGAAAATAGCTATCAGTTACTTCTTCCAGCTTCATGAAATGTTCAGTTGCTAATTTTGTGATGTTCTTGGTCTCAGATTGTGGACTTTGATATAAAAATTATGATGTAGTACTAAGCATACGGAAGATTCAGACTGAATATTTTCCCTCCACAGGCGAAGTTTTGCACGATACATGCTCTGAGCTTAGCTATATACTCGCAAACTGTTATACTTTTCCTTGGAGACAAGTTTAGCATATTCATAGCATCAAATATATCAACTAGGTAGGCAAGTTTCAGCATCAATAAATGATCTCTTAAGGAGGTGACATAACTTTCACAGTTGTAGTAATGTTTAAAATTTTTCAGCAATTCTCTATGAAGCTCATAGACACGTTTTGTGACATTTCCTCGGGAAAAGCAACGTACATCATTATGAAAAAGAAGTGCACTGTAATCGGTATCAAAATCTTCACACATAGATTTGAATAAACGACTGTTAAGAGTATTCCCTTTTACATGGTCCACCATGTTGACTACCACTGATAACACACTGGCTAGATCAAAAGGAAGGACCTTGCAATAAAAACCAAACCGATGGATCATGCAATGCATAAATGTCACATGAGAAGCCACTTTCATGACACGAGCTATAAAATCAGACCTTCGTCCTAACATAACTGGTGGCACATAGGTTTTGCATCCTTTAAGATTTTCCCATTTCATACTAGGTTGCTTGAAAAATAAATCTACAATTTCGAAGATATCATCTTCTTTTGTCGTTGCTTCTAGTGCTGCATTCATCAAGAACTGTTGTTTAATGCCTTCATTACACACAAATTGAATTGCAAACCCAGTTTTCGATATAGAAATCTGACTAATCACTTGCTCCAAAACATTTACTGACATTTCTGCAATTTGTCGTTGAACTGTATTGTTAGACAGATAGATAGAGTTAATTTTTTTTCAGATTCATCTCCACGGACATAACTTACCATTTCTTTTGTTTGGCAATCAGAAGTGAAAGTTCATAAGTTTCCTTCACTGCGGCAGTGGTTTGTTGGAAAGACCTACCGCTTGGATCCAATCGTTGTTTCTTGAGCATTGCTTCTTTACGCTTAAGAAAAGCGAGATTTTTGTGTTTAAATTCCGGATGAGCTTTCTCGAGATGTCGATAGATAAGGCTTGGCTTAAATGAATCATTGCCCAATGTTTTATTACAAAGTACACACAGTGGAATATCCAAGCCACTTTTTACTGTTGATATAAACCCTAACTGTAAGTAGGTCTCTAAGTATATCATTTCCTTTTTTCTCTCGTCATTGTTAACTTCATGAGGGCTAAAAAGAAAAAAATGAAGGAATAATAATAATAAAAATAATAATAAATGAAAAAATATAAATTATAAATTATAAAAGCATGTGTGTGTGTGTGTGTGTGATAAGAGAATGAGCAGGAAGAGTGTGTATGCGGTATTGATATGTTTTCAAGCAATATAATATATATTTTTTGCATAAATTTGGGGATATTCTTGTTTTTCTCTTTTGTGTGTGTGCAATAAACTATTTAGGAACTTGTTTAGATTTCTCCCCAAAAATGATGTTCGAAATAAAACTTATAAGGCTTTCCCTATATATATACAAATACATCTACGTATTATTTTGTTATCAAAATGATAATGAACGCAAAATCGTTCTAAAATCTCAATTCGAAGCAATTATTACATACCTATTCTTTTAAATCAAGTTTAGTCCAGTTTAATTAAATCAAAGTAACAATTTTGCAGAGCATATCCCTAAAATCATTACATTTGTTAAATAAATGCCTCTTAACAATGAAAATACATTAAAAAATTATTAATTCGTTTAAATTATTATTAAAAAGATGTTTTAAAAGAAAGGCATTTAAACATACTCACCTTGACGTCTGCATATAAAGTGATAAAAACAGAGGGTTGCCAAATCGTACCAAAATATAAACGTCAGAAATAGAGAGCGGCCTAATAAGTTGTGCAATCTGGATGGAGATTACATCATCTATTGTACAATAGTGGTTATTCTCTCCGATCCAATGTAACCCCGAAGAGTACAAATGTACTGCTGGGGCCACCTTGATGGCAAGAAAGTTTTCTCTTGCCTGGATTTAGTCCGAGCATACCCCCTAATTCCAATGAATCCAGCGGATATTAGAAGACTGCTGACTAAACTCCCTTTGGGCTGTGTGAATTTTTAAGGCTACCGTTTGGTCTAAAGGATGCTAGTTGCAGCTTCCAACGCCACAAGGACACTGTATTTCAAGGCTTGGCGTTCATTTTGTGTATGTCGACGATATTTTAATATTTTCCGAAAATATAGAGGAGCATGTGGAGCATATAGATCAAGTTTTCAAAATATTAGCAGAAAGCAATTTTTCGAATTTCTATGGAAAAGTGTGAGTTCATGAAGGAAGAAATCGATTTCCTGGGCCACCATGTCTCAGCTGAAGTACTGAGCCCTCCAGATAGGAAGGTCTTCGATAATCACCGAAATGCCCTTACCAACTGATTTCAAAGAACTTCGTCGATATTTGGGCGTGTTAGGTTTTTACAGACGTATGATGCCTAACTTTGCTGCGATTGCTGCCCCTCTGACTGAAATCGCATGGCTTCAACCTAAGGCTCGGTAACTTGTTTGGAATGATGCTGCACGGAAAGCATTTGAAGCTACTAAGGAGGCCCTGGCGAACTCAGTTAAGTTACGCCACCCATTACCCAATGACTTTCCGTAGTAATTAGTGACGGATAGCTCCCAATTCACAGCTGGTGCTGCACTTCATCAGATGGTGGATGGGTCTCCACAGCCAGTGGCATTCTTCTCCACGAATTTGAGTAAAACGCAGCAAACTGACTCTACTTATTATGACAGGAAACTCCTGGCTGCGTATCTTGCTGTGCTTCACTTCAGGGATATGTGCTTAACTTAAGCCTTTATTTGTCTTCAAATTTAGTGTTATACCTCGTGATTTGATGTGTTGTATTTGCTTGTTCGTCGTTAATTATAAATTTAATTTTTGTCTCATAGTTTATTGTGTCATACTCTGTGTTGTTTATGTTTATGTCTAGATTGGTATCGTGTTTTCCTCGGAACAGAGTCTAGTGCTTGGGAAGCACCGATCTCGAGCGATCTTCCCGCGCAATCTGCAGGGATGTTAATTCTGCCACCAGTTCTTCTTAGTTCTGGGATGTTATCATTGGCAATTGTAGACCAGACCTTTTAGGTCACTTTCTTGGTTGTGGCATTAATGGGCTCCAGACGCTGCCTGCAGTGCAGGTCCCTCTGCCGAAGATACTCTCTTCCTCTGGTTTTATTTATGCAGAGAGATGCAGAGTTCTGCACCCGCTGGAGCCTCCTAATAGCGGTCCTGCTGGCCGTTTGAGTCACTACTGCAGGGGAGATGAGCTTAGCCTGGATGAACATAAGGTATATTTTCCTGATATTCGCCGAGCTAAGATTTCTGAACCTATATAGCTTAGAGATTTATCTCTTCACCATATTCTGCCTTTCCTTGTAGTGACTCGAGTATCCATGGTAAGAAATTTTTAGACCCAGGGTGATGCCTTCGGTGGAGTAGCCATATCTCCTCCCATCTATTACAATGGGCCACGTCAACTTTCGGCACAGCGGGAGGATCTTAAATGTCTCCTTGTTTGTCCATATTTTCCATCTTCTCTCATATTGGTTGATGTTTGAGTTCTCTGCAATGGTGTTGTTAGCCTGATCCCTTGCTTTCTTAACCCTACTGGGGACGATCTACGTGACGTCATCTGCGTACTACAGAAACATCGTGACCCTGTGTATCAGAGTAGAGAGGTCGATGGTTGAGACCAAGTGAAGCAAAGGACTCGGGCAGCTCCCCAGGGCAACGCCCACTTTGAGCTCACATTCTGGTCTTTTTTGCTCTTCGATCATTATACGCTCCCTTCTGTCCATGATGAAGTCACAAATAATCCTTTCAGGGACTGAGTTTAGCTGGAGACCAAGGATCTTGTCTTATAGTCCCCTCAGCCATACCTTGTCAAAGGCCTTCTGCACGTCCCTAATCACGATGTCTATACATGTATATTGACCCTTCGCTCGGCAGTGCACGATCTTCGTTGTTAGGAGCGCCAGGTCCTTTTCAGTGCCCTTTTTTGGTCTAAACCCATGTTATTGTGGGTTATGCTCCCTGAACTCATCGAGTTGATTTTGTGTGCCTGTTGGCTATAATCTTCTCGAAGATCTTGCCGGGTATTTCTAATAGAGAGATTGGGCGATAGTTGAACACTTGGCCTGTGGGCTTATTCCCTTTCGGGATAAAAATGATTTTAACCACCTTATACCCGTCAAAAAAGTAGCGTGTATTCAGGGATACGTCCATGGTGTTCAACATGCCCTGAATAATTTGCCATGGGGCATTCACTAAGTTGTTCTTGGTCAGCCCGGACCAACCGGGGACCCTTTGTTTAAAGGACCTTATGGTGTTAATGGTTTCTTCAATGGTAATAGGGCACCCGTGGTTAACCATCTCTCTTTTTCTAGATAATTGTGGTTGTGGGTGAGTCCTATGTATAATTGCTTCAAGGTTCTTGAGCAGTTGGTCTTCGAAGTCCTGGTAAAAAATCGTTGTTCTTCTTAGGTGATATTGCAAAGACCTCTTTCCAATAAATCCTGAATCCCTTTTCGAAAGAATCCGGTTCCTCTATGATGATGTCGCCTTCCTTTATTTTTATCCCAGGCCTGGGAGGCAATGCCCTAAGTCTAGTTTGCCTATGATATTGTCCCAGATTTCCTTCTGCTTCTCGAGGATTATGTTTTTTAGTTCCTCGTTTAGCTGTCTCATTCGGGCTGCCCTTTGCCAGGGTAGGCCTGTCAAACCGAATTCCTCGAAGATTTCCCTGTTTTCCCTAGCGATATCCTTCATTTTATCCTTCCACCTAGGTTGTGGGAGCATTTTTGTACGAGATTCTGGGGACGCATCTTTCGTCAACTTGAATGAGGAGAATAGTTATGTTGTCAATCTCATCAATTTCCTCAAGATTTGCGTCATCCAGGTCAGCTGCCTGGTAGATGCTAAACATTTTTCTGCACTGCTCCCAGTTAGCTTTCACCTAACCTTTCCTAAGTATGACGGGCTTAAGCATTGGCGCAAGAGAAATCGTGGTGATAATTGGGATATGATCGCTTAGGATAACTGGGCCTGGGGCGTTGGCGATGATGGAGGGGAATTCTGCACTTGCTAACGAGTCCTGAGCATCGTTTTAGATAAGTTGGGAAGTCTGGTCCAACTCTCCGGAGCTTATTTCTTTTAAATAGTAGCTCCAAGTTTCGTCCCGTTTGGTTGACGCGCCTGTAGCCAGATGTACAGCAACTGGTGTTTAGGTCCTCGCCTAGCAAGGCTAACCTTTTGTGCCCGAAGGGGGTGGAGAAGTTGTTAATCGGTAGGTATTGTCGCCTTGGCGGCTGGTAGGATGCCGCCACAGTTAGACCTCCAACTAGGGTCGGGATCTAGACAGCCATGAATGATTCGTCTAAGTCCCGTAGTGTTCTGAACTTTATATTTTTTCTTGGTGCGATGGCTGCGCCATCGTACCTTTCTTGTGTGTGGTTCTTTTGTATTACTGCGTAATTGTGTATTTTTATAGTGTCCGTGTTTGTCTTAACGCCGTGTTCTGATATGACAATGATGTCTGGGTCCACCTTACGGAAGATGTTACCGTAAGGAATGGACTTTTCCTTTCATCCATTCACATTCAGTGTGAGTATTTTTAAAGCGTTGTTTATGTTCTCCATGTTTTCTTCTTCCTGTGTTTTTGTTCTTTTGGTGTGTCTTATGTGTTGTGGTGTTTACCGTTTCGTATCTTCTTGTATTCTGCATCCCTGAGGGTGATGCAGGAGTCTTTGTGTAGTTTTACCGTGCCTTTCTGCATCGCTTACTCAATATCTGATTCTCGTTCTAGTGCCGAGTAGGTCCATTTAATTGGATACTCTGAAATATCTCCTTGGGGTAGAGCTTCTCGGGGTATGGGGTCTGCTCGTTTGTAATTATTTTTAGGTCGATCTCCTCTCTATCATACTTGTAAGTACGTTTCAAGGTCTTCGACCTACTTCTTGAGCTTACGGCCTCTCAGTCACCCTGTTTACGGCATCTTCAGCATTAGATTCCATGGACGAGGGGCTTGCGAGGTTGCCCTCTGCTTCTTTATTCCTTCTTGCCACTTAACTTTCCTTCTTTTCACGGTGCCTTTGTGCCTACAATCTTGGGTGTGGCATAGTTGAGTTTATTTTTCCAGTTGTGGTTTTTACTTCTTTTGCAGACTATGTTGGTCTCTTCCCTGGGGGAAATGGAGACGCGGGTGCTTCTGGCTGATCTTTTGACAGAAATTAAAGCTGCAGTACATCTCCCGATGGTGGGTCGTCCGGAAACTATATCTCACACATGCCATTATTTTTCAACATGAGATTCAGTGTTTTCGCGAACGTTCCTGGGTTTGTAAGATTATTTACGTGCGCAAATAATATGCACGTAAGTATCTTAGTTGAATTTTTATTCCCTAGTTTAAAAAAAGTCTTTGGCTGTTGCTTTTCCGTCACACTGTTTGGGGCTGTTCTTGTTGCTTGGGTGTAGGAGGTAGTATTACTTCTCGTTTCCTCAGCGTTCTCTTACTTTATCAGATCTACCTTTTGAGGACAGGACATGGCAATCGCCCCGTGGTTTAGTCCGCAGTTTGGGCCTCTTCCCCTGCTGCCGTGCACTCTCTACCTCCGTGGCCTTTTCCCTTGCATCTAGAGCACGTGATACTTTGCTCTTTACAATCTTTAGTTGTAAGAAGCTATATTTTGAAGCACTGGAAGCATATCTAAATGGGGGTGAACTCTTCCCTCTTGATCTGATCAACCCTGATATTAGCGTTAAAGAGTAGTAATCCCCTTTATTTGGCCTCCTGGGCCATCTGTGTATCACTAAATATGACTTTAAAAAAGTGTTGGTGTTCAGTGTTGTGCCGTTTATTACGGAACTTCACGAATTCCTCCACGTTGGCCCACGATTGGTTTCTATTCATCACCTCCTTTATTTCTTTCTAATTAGTTTGACCGATCCAGGGATCGAACTGCTGCACACCACGCTGCGATGTGCCTGGATCTGAGTATGAGTGCTGGGCTGGAGGTTTATCTTCTTCAGCACCCGCTGTCCTTCTTCTTTCGTCAGCGTCTTCATATCTGTCTCTTTCTCGCCGATTGCCGAGTAACCGACTTGTGTGTCTATGATCTGGGGATAGCCACGATCAGTTTACCTAAGCTCGACCGGAACCGCGTACCTCGGTCCGGTTTTCAACTTATTGTTCTTAATGTGACTCTTGTGGCTGTGTAAGACGCCATTTTAGGGCGCTTGCAGCCACTCTGACTAGGGGTAAAAATCGTCTTTACCAAGCTTTGATTTCTTGTTTGGTTACACGGCTTGAATTTTACGTGTGTGTGTATATATTTTTTACGTTTTAGGATATTTGGTTTTCCTTGCGGGTGAAGAGAGCCACCCGTGCCCCGCCAGCGCTCACCATCCGCCTGGATGGAAATGGGAATTGCCTTTTGGATGGATGATATGAATCCGGGTGGGATCCTCTCAGGGGTGTGATTGTATGGCGGAATTATGTACAACGCCGCCCCCCCAGGGTATTTTAATCGCAAGGGCATCCCAACATACTGTAGAGAAGGTTGTGTCTCCCTCTATGGTCCTGGAAGGGGCCTCCACTGGGATGAGTAGCGGAGGTAGCAGTTCGTCCCATATCCGGAAGAGTTTCAGACATTGTTATCAGCTGTGGGCTATTATTCAAACCAGCTTCCTACAATGCCCCTAATTATGGACATACTACTGCCTGGAAAATTGTTGGGACGAAACATGGATGAAAATCCCCTTTTACATCTTACGGCGGTTTACGCAGGGAGGTGGGTCGGGGACTTAAGCAGTCATCTGCCTAAGTGGGCCGCTGTAAAAGGAAAGATGATTAGGATAAGTGTGACATCAGTATGATACTCTCTTTTGTGAAATCTGGTTCTGAAATTAGAAACAAGATTTTCGGAGGCGTAGGCATAAGATTCTCCCAAAACTTTTCCTCCTTTGCCAGATAGCGAGATGATTCTTCCGAGGTAGTTCTGCCAAGAATTCTGAACAGTCTGACTATCTTATACATTTTGGACATTGAACAAAATAAGAGATGAAATATAGGTAGAATTAGAGAAAGAATAGTAAGAGAGTAAAGTGGTTAAGGGGTTCGTTTAAAGAATGGATGATGTGTAGGAGAAAGAATAAAAAGATCCCTGGTTAAAGGGTAGCTCTGTCAATGTGTACTTTTGTGTGTTTTTTGTGGTTGTTTAGTATTGTTTCATAAACTATGAATTATAAATCCATAGTTTATATAATTAAATTAAACATGGTTAATTGAATTATGATTTCGATCTTATTGATCGATTAATTGCTTTAGGCATTCAAGCCTTTATTTTTGGCGGGGGTTTTTTTCCCGCTGTGACTTTAGTAAAAGTTTTTGAGAAGTTTTTGGTTATCATTTTAAATGGATTTTTTAAAAAGTGAATGTGAAAATTATTTAATCCTGCGTTTTGCAAGTGGTCTCTAATTTAATTTGAATATGCTAAAGGAACCTGCGAATTACTTTGTATTTTGTTAGTTCTTTCAGTTGTATTTTGGTATTACGTCATTGTCTGTCTGTAGCTTGCTACTTTTGAAAGGTCTTATTTGTCGGTCTGCTTCGATTTCTAAGTGTGTACGAAAGAATTCAAGGGTTGAGCGGGTGCCAACGGCCTGCCATATCCTCTTAGCTCTCTCGTGGAGCGCCACGTTGATCGGAGATAATCTAACCAAGTCGTGTAGCTCCCTTTGTCGTTTACGTTTTCTTCTTCGGGTGTTTGTAATAGGGAAAACCGCTTTGTTCTTGATGACTTGTAGTTTCGCAATGTGGGTCTTGGCGCTCGCGTTCAGCGGCACCGAGGGGTACAAGAGTCTCGAGCGAATGCACGCATTGAATATATTAAGCTTATTTGAGCGAGTTAGGTCGATGAACCTATAAAACTCTCTCAAATCTCTCTTGCTATTCGCGACTGTCCGCCCGATATGACTCTTGTATCCCCCTGTGGTGATTTTGAGCCCCAGAACCGTCCCTTCCGAGCAGTAGGGGATTCTCTCCCCTTCTACCCGTATATCATTGAAGGTCTTGCGAAACATGGGAATTATTTTGAATTTTGGGGGATTGGTTGATATCTTCCATTTCCTCTCGTAAGAGTTAATGTTAGTTATCTCCCTAGCCGTATTTCTCGCCATAAATTCCCTGTGAACGTAAGCGGCTGTACAAATTTGTGATATATCGTCAGCGAACTAGACGTATATCGTACTTTCGGTAAGAGGTTGTGGCAGGTCACGTGTATATATGTTATATAACAGGAGACTGAGACAGCCCCCTTGCGGGACCCCAGATTCGAGCTCGAACTCGGGGCCTTTGTGTTCTTTGATCTGTATATACGCTCTCCTCTCCATCATATAATCGCATAGAATCCTTTCAAGAATGGGGTCGAGGTCTATTTCCAGGATCTTAAATTGCAAACCTCTCTTCCAAAGCTTGTCAAATGCTTTTTTAACATCGCGGAGCACCAGGTCGGCATGCCTTTTACTTGCCTTGATGTTTGCAAGTTTTTCCATAATAACGGCTAGTGCCATGTCAGTCCCTCTTTTCTTTCTGAAGCCGTGCTGTTGCTCGTTATGCAGGTTTGCTTCGTCGAGATAAGAGTTGACCCTATTTGCCAATATCTTCTCGAAGACTTTACCAGCAAATTCTAAAAGAAATATCGGTTGGAAGTTTGCAGGGCAGTCCGGGGGCTTTCCCGATTTGGGAAGGAAGATATCTTGACCACTTTTCACTGGTCGGAAAAATAGCCTGTGTTCAGAGCGGCATTCAGGATGTTAGGAAGCCCACTCGGAACATTAGGCGGGGCCTTAATAAAATTCTCCCTGGTCAGCCCCGTGGTACCCGGTGCTCTTTGACGAAAGGATTTTAGTGCGACGGAGAGCTCTTGGGCAGTTATTTTACTCCCATAGCCCCCCATCGCTCTTTCTTGCGACACACAATGATGAGGGGAGGTTTTATGTATTTGTGTGTTTAACTGTTGGATAATGCCATTTTCAAGATTGAGGACCAGAAAGTCCTAAAAATTTCCTCAATCTCTGTAGTCTCGTCAATTTCTTTCTCGCCACGTTTGAGTACAATTTTCTTCTAAGGGTGATGTCCTTTTAAACGTTTGTACGTCGGCCAAAAAGTCCGTGAGTCCTTCTCTATGTCTAGTCCTTCAATCAGTCTGTCCCATACCTGTATTTGTTGGTCTGTAATAAGTGTCTGGAGTTCGTCTTTTATTTGTCTTATTCGTTTATGGGCATTGTGGTTGGGGCCTATCAGGGCTATTACATTGGACAGGTCTTTATACTCTAGGGCCAGGGCTTTCATGGGAGGGGTCCAAATAGGAGCTGGAAGGGTTTTATATTTAATGCGGGGAATGCTATTTTTATCTGCTTTTATAAGGAGGTCAGTGATTTTATCCAGCTCTTCATCTATTTCTTCTAAATTGGCATCAATTAAAGGGTTGTATGGAAACCTGATACTGGATAAAACAATATCAGGCTTCGTTGCTGCATTACCTGTAATGAATGTCGGGAATTCTGGTCCTATTCTAGTCCCGTATTTTCTGTCAAGTAGGACTTCAATGTTTCTACCTGCATTGTTGTAGGAGTTATACCCTGATGCTGCACATCTTGCGTTCAGATCTCCAGCAATGATTGCATTCTTCTTATGGCTGAAGACCTGTAGAAGGTTGTGCAGGGGTACATAGCCACGTCTTGGGGGTTGGTACCCCGTGGCCACGACTAGACCCCCAGGGTAGTGCCTACCTCAATGGCAATGTAAGATTCATTTAAGTCGGGTAGTCTTTTGTATTTTATACCTTTTTTGACGGCTATTGCGCAGCCGTCATACCGTTCCTGGCTGTGATTTTTGCTAAAGTAGACGCTTATTCGCGATCTACTTTAGCCCCATGTGGTGTACTGGGCGGGGTGCGCTCCCTGCCGTTCCTTTTCTTTCTGAATTTCATGTCGGTGGTTGTGTAAAAACAGTCCGTGGCCAGCTTAATCTTATTTTGTGAGAGAGCTTCCTCAACCTGTCGTTCCGGTACCTCATCAGAGCATTCCCATTTGTATCGTCCGGTCCTAAGACCTTTGAGCCTCTGAAGTGGTATTTGAGTTGGTGCTCCCTTCCTCTAGATGAGGAGGTAGACCGTGGGCCACGAGTTTTGGAGATTTTTCTCGACCTGGGAGATCTGATCTCCTTGGGTCGGATTGCTTCCTTTGTTGGTTTGGGGGTGTGTGTTTTTGTTTTATCTGGTGAGGTTTTTGAGGGGTGAGTGGCGCTTGTTTCGGTGTTTGTGTTACCTTAGGTTTGTTTAAGCGGGGGTAGCGTGATATGGCTGTGTTTTGGGTTTGCCCTTTCTGGCATGTTTCTTGGCATTGAGGAGCAACGGTTATTCGCATAACCTCCTCTGAAGATGGGTTATCGGGAAACCACATCTCGGCAAGCCCGTTTTTTACGAGCATGCGGTTGACTTCGGTTACAAAGGTACCAAGGCGTGTAATGTTTTGTATGTGTGCATAATATATGCAGCACATAATTTTGGTGGAATGTTCGTTTTCGATGTGCAGGAATGTTCTTTGGTTATTTGACTCAGCGATGGCGGCTTTTGCTACTTTAGCGTAAGTAGAATTGGCTTTTTTCTCTTCTGTCTCACGTTGGAGTTTACTCTGGCTGCTCAATTCTTGCTTTTTAATCGGACATGCCATGGACATGGTCCGGTGCGGGCCTGAACAATTAAGACATTTGATGGTGCTGTTTTCGCACTCGCCACAAAAATGGTCACGACCGGCGCAGATAGAGCATAATTTGAGGTCTTTGTTTTCAGGACAGTTAGATGTGGTGTGTTTGTTGTATTTGTAGCACCTGAAGCACATTTGCAAATCAACAAACTCCTCACGTTTTATTTGTTCAGGGTAAATTCTCACGTTAAACAGAAGTAGTCCGTTATCTTTAGTTTTTTGAGCCATAGCCGTGTCTTCGAAAACAACCTTAAACACGTGCGTGTAAGATTTGAATTTAAATACCTCTGCTACCTTAGCCCATTCTTGGTTTGTTTTGATTTCCTGTTTGATATTGTCTGAAGAGTGGCTTCCAACCCAGGGGTCAAGGCGCCTGCAGATCAAACTGCGCTGGGTCCGTATTTGTGGTGGTTTTTGTGGTTTCAAGTTGATTGTTTTGAGGCATTCAACAGCTTTACCCGAGGTCAAGGCTTCACAGTCGGCCTCTTTTGCGCAGATCGCTGAGTAACCATTATTTAGGTCAACAAGTCGTACTAAGGCAATTGGTAAGGATCCGTACACTTTTTCAAAAACCTTTTCTCTGTCTGGTTTCGGGCCCTCCGGAAGAACCCGAAGAGTTATACGCAGGGTTTCTCTCATTTTGGTTGCATCATATGATGCGTAGTGGTTCGTATATGTGTAATATGTTCACTGTGTACACTTGGTCTTATTGAGACGGAAAGGGGTGAGAGAGGAAAGGGGGTCAATGTCCAATGAAAAATTTTACTTTACCTCAAAAATACTCTCGATAGGCAAGCGGGTGGGCCAGGGAAGGCTGCGGTCTTCTCTTCCACGAAGGAGCGAAAAGTTTTCCCGTAACCGTCCTTCGAAGGCAAGTGGTCCAATGAATTCACGAAGTATCGAGCTACTATCAACAAGCTAAATCACTCTCTTCACTTTCTCGTTAAAAAATTCACTTTTTAGAAATCCGTAAAAATTGCTGTACAAGCGGGATTCAGACTATGGATAGTTATTTCATCTACTGATAACACTACAAAAATTTAACCAATCAGGATTTATATACATTTAATAGTCATTCTTACGCTTATTTTTGAAAGAACAGCCTTAGAGTTGGCAAATTGACCAAACAGTTTTCAGACATAAGCACTGTACTAACTGTCCAATCAGCGCCATGATAGATTTAAAATGTTACTAACCCTTCAACTGTTTCCAGACTGCTCTGGTCGCCTTAGCAAGTCTGCTGTACCGCTGTGACTAAGTTTGGATCGAAATTGTGCAAAGTGAATTTTTTCGAAAGTAAATGAATTGTGATACTCGCTTCAAGTAGTGTAGAAAAAAAAACTGAAAAAGGGGAAAAAGCAGGATACGCTTTGAAAAGTGGAACACTGGTTTACGATATAGAAAGGTGAACGGTGAATCTTTACTCCTTCGTGGAGACAGGGGCCGAAGCCTCACTTGGCCCACACGCAAGCCTTAAGGAAGTTAAACATCAAGGTAAAGTAATATAAAGGCATTTCTCTCTCGCCCCCTCTTTTTCTATAAACCGCCTTTAAGTGTAAACACATAATTATACATATACATCCCCTATTGTACTATATGATGCAGGAGATATAAGGGAAACTATCCGTATCACTCTTTGGGTCCTCTCGGAAGGCCCAAAACCGGATCGTGAAAATATTTGTGAGAAATTTTATGGAACCCTGCGCATCGCATTGGTTAGACTGATAGACTTTAATAATCGTTACTCAGCCATTTGCGCCAAAGAGGCCGACTGTGAAGGCTTTACCTCGGGCGAAGCTGTTGAATGCCTGAAACTATCAACTTAAAACCGATGACACCGCCACAAATTAAGACTCACCGCAGCTTGATCTGCAGGTGCATCGACCCCTGGGTTGGGAACCACTTGACAGAGGATATCAAAGAGGAAGTCAAAAGGAACCACAAATGGGCAAAGGAAGCTGACGTATTCAAATTCAAACAATACACGCACGTATTTAAGGTTGTATTTGAAGACACGGCCCTGGCTCAAAAGGCTAAGGAAATCGGTTCACTTCTCTTTAACATGAGAGTGTGCTCAGAACAGATGGAACGTGAGGAATTTGTCGACTTGCAAATTTGCTTTCGGTGCTACAAGTACGGCAACCACACCACTTACAACTGCCCTGAGAATAAAGACCTAAAACTATTCTCCATCTGTGCCGGTCACAACCATTTTTGGCGTGACTGTAAGAACACTAGCCCAAAATGCCTATATTGCGAAGATCCCTACCGGACCATGTCCAGTCAAAAATCAGGAGATACATAAACAAACCTAACTCAAACGTGAAACAGAGAAGATGAAAGCCAATTCGACTTATGTTAAAGTTGCAAAAGCCGCCATTGCCGAAACGAACAACCAGAAAACCTACCCACACCAAGAAAACGAGCATGCTATGAAAATAATGTTCTGCATTTATTATGCACACATTGCTAACATAACACGCCCTGGTACCTTTACCACAGAAGTCAAACGCATGCTCGTAAAGAACGACCTGCAGAAGATGTGGTTCCCTGACAACCCTCCTTCAGAGGAAGTTATGCGTATAACCGTAGCTCCTCAGTGCCAAAACAAGCGCCAAAAGGTGCCAGCACCACAGAACACAGCTATCTCACGAGACCCCCGACTAAACAAACCGACAGAAAACAGGTGCCACTTTCACCAAAAAAGGACACCATAGTGAAAACAAAGACACTGATGCCCACACCAACCAAGGAAGCCGTGCGACCAAAGGAGACCAAGTCTCCACGGTCGAGAAAAATCTCTAAAACTCCTGGCCTAAGGTCTATCTCCTCATTACGGGGAAGGGAACACCAGTTTAAATACCACGCAAGAGGCTTCAACCTGATATTATATGCCCACGAATCGGCTCCCTTCCCAACCGAAATCAATCCCGCGAAGCATCGGAGGGTCTTAGGACCGGACGATACAAGTGGGAATGTTCAGATGAGGTTCCAGAGTGGCAAGTAGAGGAGGCCCTCGCAGAAAACAAGACCAAACTGACCACGGACTGCTTCTACATGATCATGGACACTTAATTCAGAAAGAAAAGAAACGGCAAGGAGCGCACCCAGCCCAGTACGCCCCATGGGGCTAAAGTAGATCGCGAATAAGTGTCTACTTTAATCCCACACACTAAAGAACCAACATTACACAAAATGACCAACAGACTTACGATTATACATATGAATGTCAATGTGTGGTACGGAAAAGGTTCCATCTATAGGAATATTATGCGACAAAGTGACAATGACATTATAATTATTTCCGGACACGGACTGACCACGCCAAAAAAATTAAAAATATTTCAACACCACGTCTTTAGAAAGAATTATAGCCAGGAACGGTATGATGGCTGCGCAATAGACGTCAAAAAACGACTAAAATACAGAAAACTAGGTCACTTAGATGAATCATACCTTGCCAATGAAATAGGTACTGCCATAGGGGGGCTGGTATGGCTAGGAGTACCAACCCCCAAGAAGCGGCTATGTGCCCATGCACAACCTTCTACAGATTTTTAGCCATAAGAAAAATGTAATTTTTGCTGGAGATCTGAATGCTAGGTGTGCAGCAGCGGGGTATAACTCCTACAACAATGTAGGCAAAAACATCGAAGTACTACTTGATACACAATACGCGACAAGGATTGGACCAAAATTCCCGACATACATAACCGGAAAAGCGGCAACTAAACCTGATATAGTGCTACATAGCATCAAGTTTCCCTATAACTACTATATTTAATCGGGTCCCATCATTCCGAGTGACCACCAGGCTTTCAAAATTAGAGTAGAAGTAAACTCCATTTAAATTGCAATCCCAGAACGTAAAAGCTATAAGCAGGCGAACTTGGAAAGCTATAAAAATTATATTCTAAATTATATCCCAGACCCTTTATTTGATGCCAATTTAGAAAAAATAGATGAGGAGCTGGATAAAATCACTGACTACCTAATTAAAGCCGACGAAAATAGTATTCCCCGTATTAAATATAAAACCCTTCCAGCTCCCCATTGGACCCCTCCCATGAAAGCCCTGGCCCAAGAATATAGGGACCTGACCAATGTAGCAGCACTGGTAGGCCCCAACCACAATGCCTACAGAAGAATAAGACAGATTAAAGACGAAATCCAGATACTAATTGCGGAACAACAAATACTTATATGTGACAGACTGATAGAAAGACTCGACATAGAAAGAGACACACACATTTTTGCTCAGATTTAAACGTTTTAAAGGAAAACCTCCCCAAAAAAGAATTACACTCATTCACGACGGTAAAGAAATTGACGAGACTCAAAAGATTGAGGAAATGTTTATGATTTTCTGGTCTTCAATCTTTAAAATTAACCCCAAAGTAAATGACAATTATGACATCGAATTCGAAAATGACATAATCGAACAGCTAAACACACAAATACACAAAACCTCTCCTCATCATTGTGTGTCGCAGGAAAGAGTAATGGAGGGCTATTGGAGTAAACTAACTGCTCAAAAGCTCTCCGTTGCTCTAAAGTCCTTTCGTCAAAGAGCGACGAGTACCACAGGGCTGACCCAGGAGAATTTCATTAGGGCCTAGCCTAACGTTTGGAGTGGCTTACTTACAATCGTAAACGCCGCTCTGAACACGGGCTATTTCCCTGATCATTGGAAAGTGGCCACAATGATTTTCCTTCCAAAATTGGGAAAGCCCCCGGACTAGCCTGCCAGCTTTCGACCGATATATCTACTAGAATTTGCTAGCCAAGTCTTCGAGAAGATATTGGCTAAAAGAGTCAACTCTATCCTTGACGAAGCCAACTTGCATAACGAGCAGCAACACGGCTTCAGAAGGAAAAGAGGGACTGACATGGCACTAGCCGTTGTCACCGAAAAGCGTGCCAAGATCAAGGCAGACAAAAGGCATGCCGATCTGGTGCTCTGTGATGTCAAAAATGCTTTTGATAAGGTTTGGAAGAGAGGAATACAATTTAAGATCCTTCAAGTAGGCCTCAACCCCATTCTTGAGAGGATTCTATGTGACTACATAATGGAGAGGAGAGTATACATTTATATCAGAGAACACAATGGCCCCGGTTTGAGCTGGAAGCAGAGGTCCCACAAGGGGGCTGTCTCAGTCCGCTTTTATATAACATTTATACACGCGACTTAACAAAACCTCTCTCTGAGGGTACGATATACATTTTGTTCGCTAAGAACATATCACAAATTTGTACCGCCGTTTATGTTTACAGGGAATTTTTGGCGAGAAATACGGCTAGGGATATATCTAGCATCAACTCTTTCGAGAGGAAATGTTAGATATCAAACAATGCCAAAAAATTCAAAGTAATTCCCATGTTTCGCAAGATCTTCAATGATATACGTGTAGAAGGGAAGCGAATCCCCTACTTCTTGAAAATGACGGTTCTGGGGCTCAAAATCACCACAGGGAGCTACAAGAGTCATATCAAGCGCACAGTCGCGAATACTAAAAGAGATTTGAGGGAATTTTATAAGTTCTGTTAACTAAATCCCTCAAATAATCTCAAGATATTCAATGCGTACATTCACTCGAGACTCCTGTACCCACCAGTGCCGCTGAACGCGAGCGCCAAGAACCACATTGCGAAACTTCAAGTCATCCAGAACAAAGCGGTGCTAATCATTACAAAAACCTGAAGAAGAGAGTAAAAAAGACAGAGGGAGCTGCACGACTCGGTTCGATTATCTCCGATGAACGTGGCACGCAACGAGAGAGCTAAAAGGATATGGCAAGCCATTGACGCCCGCTTGATCCCTGAATTCTCTCGTACACACTTAGACATCAAAGTCGACCAAAAAGTAAGAGCATTCAAGAGCAGTAAATTACAGTCTGACAGTGACGTGACTCCAAAATACGCGTGACAAAACCGACAAAATACAGAAAACAACCAGTGTAATGCTCAGGTTTCTTTCGTAAAATAAATTCCAAAGTGAACATAATCTTTGCATAAAACTTAAACTCACTTAAAAATTCACAAATTCAATTCAATTTAAATTCAATGCAATTAAAATGAAAATAAACTTTGTCAAAATCCACAGCTGGAATAAAACACCCGCCTAAAATAAAGGCTTGAATTCCAAATTATCATTAAGATCAGTAAGAACCAAATGATTCAAAAATTAAATTTACTTGATTAATTTAATTAAATAAACTATAAATTTTATAGTTTCCTAAATAAAAACAAACAAACAAAATCCATACCACCATTACAAAACAGAGCTACCCTTCACCATGGACCTATTTATTCTCTCTCCTACACATTATATATTCTATAAATTACTCTATTTAACCTTTTCATCTCTTACTATTTTCTCTCTGAATCTCCCTAAATCTCACCAATTTTATATGTCTAATGTCCAATGTCCAAACCGTTTCCAGACTTCGCCATTTGGACAGCCGTCTAAATACCTACGTCAAGCTTGGTAAAGCAATTTCAAGAAAAGCACGGATTAACATTAGCCATTAATAATTCACCGAAGAGCTGGTACATTAAGAAGAAAGAAAAAGACGTTACTGACAATTGAAGAACCACTCAACGCCTTTCATCTTAACTTTCATAACTTCTTATTTTCATCTATTGTCTCACACACCGTTTCGCCTCCGACACCCAAAATCCTCCCTTTAGGGATGTACTGGAAAAGTGAGATATAAATACTTTTAGGCCAGTTAAAATTAAACTATATGACTGCCTAAACTCCCCCCCTCTCCCCCGCTCCTGGGCCAAGTGCACTCGCTTGTGAAAGCTATCACCACGACCTCGTCCTAATTATGCAAGGCAGTACCTTCTGCATACATAATTGGGGGTACAGGTCGAGGGAGTTTTGAGGACTATCCCACTGCCAGAAACCCGTACCAGAGGAATCCCGGATAATGGGCCGGGCTGCAATCTCTTCAGGGGAGTATAAGAACTCCACCTGTGAGGGGCCCCTAAGACCAATCAATGAGGGACACATAACCGTCTCAGTGTATGGTAGGACGCAGCCGCGGTTGTTTAATTCCCTTGAGGAGGCGGCACCCATGGCTAGCTATGGTTGATTCCGCGCTAGCCAACAAAAAGTCGAACACTATTCACCCCTCGAGAGGAGCCCACGAGGGACCATCCACTCATCATCATCATCCTCACCCTTGACAGCCTAATCAGCGGGCCCTTGAATTACGGGTGCAGGGGACGTCCCACAGTTAACAATATGAACACCATTGAGTACACAAGGCTCCCGTTTAGAATGGAGCCTGGCAGACCCAAACCCAAGAGAGGGACCCTCATCAGAGCACTCTATACTGAGATAAAGATAGCGATCATCATGATCATAGATGTCCCAAATGGATACATGGTCCTGTGCCACAAACAGAAAGACATCGAAAAGCCAGTGACGACGAAAGGATCGAGCATTTTAAGTAAAATCGGACTACAACCAAAATTACCTCCACAGCTTCAGGATAATCGCTCATTCATTTGCAGAAATGTCAACCTTTATTTGGGCCCACATACAAAGGAGGAGCTAAAGGAAGAACTCGAGACAGAAAATCAATACCTAAAAATAACAGATAATCAAATTTGGCCAGTTCACTTACTTTTTAAGCTGACCTGCACAGCATCCGAAATGGCCAATAGGGCGATAGAAAACGGTCTCTTGGCCTTTGGAATGAGAATTCTACCCGAAAACATACACACGGAAAAATTCACAAACGTGCAAATATGCTTCCTATGCTACGCACTAAAATAACACTCACGTCACCAGAGACTGTCCCGACAAAGACAAAGAAATCTGCTCGGAATGTGGGAGCGAAGGACACAATTTCTGTGAATGTAGGGAGACCACAAAAAAGTGCATAAACTGCCAAGCTCCACACAGGACAATGGCAGTAAACTGCCCAAAACGGCAGGAAATAATAACAAGAAAGGAAAGAGAGCAGAACAGGAAAGAGAAAAGATTAAAAATCAAACATATGCACAAGTGGACAAGGCAACGAACGGTAATAGAAATAAAACAGACAGAAGAACAAAAAATTAACATATAAACGTAATGAAGGAACAGGGTTGGTCCTATTGGCATGTATTCTGTTCGCGCATGTGCATAATATTGCTTAACCGGGGACCTTTGTGGACACACTCAACCTTCTTCTCAAAAAGAATTGAGTAAGGAAAATGTGGTTTCCGCCCAACCCTCCATCAGCTCTCATATACGCAGTCACGGTAAGAAAGACTCTCCAAGTAAAAGATATGATCGAAGTGGGAGCCAAAATGGAAGAGTAAAAGGCAAGTGATGAGTCAGAAGAGACCACAGAAGAAGAAGTTTAAATAGGACTATTGGACAAAGAATTTAAAAAAAGAAGAAAAAGAAACCAAAGAAAACAAAACAAAGACAAGACAAAGAAGATACAACCGACTCGGAATCCTTAAAAGAGACGGAAAATGACGAAGGCTGCAGGTATGAAGCCAAAAACTTTAAACTCGGAATCTTTGTACATGAAACCTACCACTTAACAAAGTGTGTCAGACCCACCGACACTAGAAAAGGCCTGGAAAAAGGTACCTTCAAATCGACATACGTAACCGACCACGACGAGAACGCAATCAAAAGACTAATATGGGAAGACCGCAAAAGATTCTTTCCCAATGATATTAGACCTCTAAAAAAAGAAACGTTCGACAAACTTACAAACGGAAAATACCAAAGCCCAGAGGAGAAGACAAAAAAGCAAAATTAAGATAATGAACAATAAAAATAGAAAACTAAAGCTATTATACTTGAACTCGGACGGATGGAAAACTAAGGCCATAAAATATGGAAACATATTTAGACAAATAGACGCAGATATCATATGTATCTCAGAACATGCGGTGAAAAACGACGTGCCCATAAAAATAACTAACTACAATGTACTAAAAAAATACCTACACTACACTCAGGGACGAGAGGTTGACGAAGCTTACATAGCCGTGACACTAGAGATGGAATACTTCCCCCTCAATATTGCTGCAGCCTACCAGCTCCCCCACCACCCCTATGTTCTGATCCATTCAGTCATGGAAATATTCAACAATAACAATCCTACTATACTACTAGAAGACCTGAACGCCCGTATAAGAGACTCATTCAGGCTACCGAGGAATGAACAATGCAGGACAAAATTTGGAATTATTTTTGGACAGGAGAATAGTCCAAATCGTAGGCTCAGACTTCCCGACGTTCATCAGGGAAAGATCCACCACCAGACCGGATATAATTTTAACAACCCCAAGTTTCCATACAACATCTGTATGGAGCCAATGCCAATCCCCTGCAGTGACGATCAACCAGAACCCCATAAGGATTTCCATAACACCAAGTAAATCATATAAAAGGGCAGACTGGGAAAAATACACTCAAATACTAGAAAGATACCGACAACCAGATCTTAACGGTAAAAAACGAGAGGAAGTGAATAACATAATGGATAACCTTTATCGTGACAATGATAGAGGCCAACAAACAAGCAGTGCCACTGACAAAATATAAGACCTTACCACATCCCAAATGGACAACACAAATGCGAAGAAAAGCAAAGAGCATCAAAATAAATTATCAAGAGATAAGAATCTACGGGGCCTCTCTACAAAGAGCAAAAGAGCTTAATCAACTGAAAAAAATAAATGATTTTCTTAATATAAGAACAGCAAGGAGAAATGTGGCAAGAACTAATAGAGAAAACAGCCATAACTGAAGACCCTAAAGAAGCTTGGAGGCTTATAAAAGCGATAAAGGGCAGACAACCAAAAAAGCCGATCAAAATGATAGAACAAAACGGAGAATACATCAAGACTAACACGGGAATAGAAGAGAAATTTAGAGTCCATTAGAGCAATATTTATACAATTGAAGATGAGGATAATATAAACTTTGATAGAACAACAGAAAAAAGAGTCAACCAGTCCATAGCAGAAAACATTCACAGATTAAGCCCGGCGTTAAAAGTCGAAAATAACAGACACGAACAAATAGGCCTATGAGCCACAATATTAACCGAGGAATTCAAAAGAATTATAAAAACCTTTAAACAAAAAACGCCAGGAACAACGGGATTACGAAGTAAAATTACGAAAAGGCCCCAGAAAACATTTTGAATAGCATAAAAAAACTACTTAATGCCTACCTAAACATAGGTGGCTTTCCTGAGAAATTCAAATTAGCAAGGATGGTGTTCCTACCGAAGCCGAGCAAACCCGAAAACCTGGTCTCGGGTTACAGGCCAATCTCCTTGTTGGGTTTCCTGGGGAAGGTCTTTGAAAAAATAATAAACGAAAGATTGGACACATTCCTAGAAGAAAACGAAAAACATAACAGACAACAGTTGGGCTTCAGGAAAAGAGAGAGACTCCGCAATGGCCCTAGCCATAATCACGGAAAAAAATTTCCAATCCACGGCCATAAAAGGATACGTTGATGTAGTTTTCGTGAGGTAGAAAAAACCTTCGACAAAGTATGGGTCAAAGGACTAAAATACAAACTCCTCCATTTTCTCGCCGAGAAAATGGAGAGGATTATAGCCGAATATGTATCAAACAGAAAGGCACAAAATATGCATTGGAGAACATAAAGGCCCCAATTTCCCTATAGAAACAAGAGTCCCACATGGGGGATGCCTAAGCCCCACCTTGTATTCCATATTTACCGCCCATCTACCTGCTCCAATCTGACCTAACAGTTTAAATATTCAATACGTAGACGAAATAACCCAAATAATCCCGAAAAAACATACAAATCCAAGATGGCAGGCTCGTATAACAGCTCGAGAAATAACAAAAATAAATGATGAAGAAAAACGCTGGAAAAATAAAACAAACGTTAAAAAATTCAAAATAATCCCTCTCCAAATATTCAAAAAGTCACAGACAACCATAGACGGTACGGAATACAAATATTCAAATGAGGGTAAAGTACTGGGCCTTCAGTTGGAAAGTCGTGGATACTGCAACCACGTAAAATCCAGGATTGCCTCAGCGAAATCGGGCTTAAGACTCTTCTACACCGTATGAAGTCTGAGCCAATAAAAGAGAAGAACTCTGTATAAAACATTCGTCGAGTCGGTTCTGGTGTACCCACCAATCCCTCTACATGTCACTTCGATATCTGAGAAGAAAAAAATACAGAGAATTCAAAATAAAGCAGCATACCTAACCCCCAACAATAGAAGAAGAGAAAGAAAGAAAATAATAGATATATTACAATCAGCCGAAATTGAACCCCTAAATAAGACTCTAGAAGAACGAGCTAATAAGATATGGACGAAGATAGAAAAAAAGCTGGTAGAAATAAACAACGAAATTAGAATACCAGAAGCAAACCGAATAAAGAAAGTTTTCCCGAGCAGTAGCCTATATCTCTTTTAGAATTTGCAGGAAAAATAATAAAGATATTGGCCAACTGGGTAAATTCGTTCCCCGGAGTTAACAATTCTCATAACAACCAGCAACATGGTTTCCGAATGAAGCAAGGAACGGACACGGCGCTATCTTTGATTACCGAGAAGTTGGCAAAAGTAAAAGCTGAAAGACGCCACACAAACTAGTACTTCGCGACGTCAAAAAGGCCTTTGACAAAGTATGGAGGAGAAGCCTGCAATATAAAATTTACTACTAGGCCTCAATCCCATACTTGAAAGGATCCTATGCAATTACGTAATGGAGAGGAGGGCGTTTCTGAGTATCAATGATTACAATGGCCCCGAGTTCGAGCTCGAGGCCGGGGTGCCTTAAGGCGAGTGCATAAGTCCTCTGCTCTACAATATTTACACCATCGACCTTTCCCGACCTCTGACTGAAGGTTCCTTGTACGTCCAATTTGCGGACGAAATAACAATAATATGTACGACGCCTTATCGGAATGCTAATTACATGGCACAGAGTACGGCGGTAGAAATCGAAAACATCAACTCTTTCAAGAGAAGATGGAAGATATCTACCAATGCCCAAAAGTTCCGTGTAATTCCCCTATTCCAATGGACGCTCGCAGACATCCGTGTGGGGGAAGTACGCATCCAATACCACACGGAGGGCACGATTCCTGGACTACATATTCGACTGGTTGGTATGGGAGTAATGTAGCAAAAACTACATTGAATGCACGGAGGGACTTGGGGGAACTTTGCAAGTTCATAAACCTGAGTACCTCTAACAAACTTAAGATCTACAATGCATGCATTCAATCAAAACTCCTGTATCCGCCGGTCCCTATAAACGCGGTTTCTAAGAACTAAGTCCTTAAACTGCAAAAGGGCCAAAATAAGGCAATCTACATCATAACAGGAACCCGAAGGAGGGCAGATGAGAAGGCAGAGTGAGCACCATGGTGAACTTGGGATAACCCCCATCAACGTGGAACTTCACCTGAGAGCAACTAAGATCTGGGAAAAAGTGCACCGGCACCTCCTTCCTGAGTTTGTGCTTCGGCATATGGAATTTGGTGACATAGGACGCGCAATACCCTTTAAAAGTCCTCATGGATGCGGACGTAGATCCAAGGTTCACTTATATTTTTTCACAACACAAAACGCAAACAAATCCACACGATATCATTCACTGAATTAGCAAGTTCTATTTTTTCTTCTAAACTTTCCTCAAAGTTTTGTGGGATAAACTCGCCAAAAATTCAAAAAGCAATAAAAAAAATACAAAAATAACCGAATAATAAAAAAACCCCTCAAAATCTGGGCGTAAACTACCCGGATAAGAAGATGCAAATCTTCACAAAAAAAAACAAGTAGAGAGCAAATAAACCCGCTGCTACAAACGCTTGGATGCCTTCCACATATATAATATATATATATATATATATATATATATATATATATATATATATATATATATATATATATATTTATATTTATATATATATATATATATTTATATTTATATATATATATATATTTATATTTATATATATATATATATTTATATTTATATATATATATATTTATATTTATATATATATATATATATATATATATATATATATATATATATATATATATATATATATATATATATATATATATATATATTTATATTTATATTTATATTTATATATATATATATTTATATTATATATATATATATATATATATATATATATATATATATATATATATATATATATATATATCTCACAAATTATATAACAAAACGCAAAGAAAGCCAGAGATGCCCTTTCACCAGGGACCTGTCTTTCATACTTCTTTTCATTTTCGCTTTCCTATAATTTTCCCCATTTTTCTCACTATCTCCATTACTCAAACTCTCTACTACTATATTTCTCACTTTTATATGTCCAATGTCCAATTTCCAATTTCAAAAAGACCCAAACAGAGAAGATGAAGATCCCCCAAAAAAACACACAGAGGAAGAAGAAACAGAAAAGAACTGAAACTCAAAAAAGAGCCCGAAGAAAAAACGACTAAGGAAAAAGAAGAAGAAGGAAGTGGGACTAGAAACAGAGAAAAAAGAGAGTAAATAAGTGAAAAAAAATGCTCAGATGAAGATGAAATCCTAGGCTATCCTGGAGTACCCCTCTGGGAGAAATGGGATGTCCTATTGCAGGATTTCTTCTTCAACGCCCAGGACGTGAATCTCAAAAGCATCGGCACAGCTGTGTGCAGACCTCCAAAAGGAAACGTTGAAAAACTGCTCGAAGGCATCTACTGTGGCGACTACAAATGGACTTACAATGGTCCTTTTTCGCCGAAGGAAATAGGAGGACTACTGCTGGAGCGCGTGATGCTCATCCCGGACTGGTGCATTCACACCGTTAATATGTCCACCTACAAAAAGTTAAAAAGTCGCCAAAAAACATCGGAAATTGAGTGATAAACTATAGTAATAAAAAGTGTAGAATAATGTATAAATAAAGTGATATGTGCGAAAAACAAATAATGACGGAAAGTGAATAAAGATAATAAGTGAATAAATAGAGATAATAAAGTGACTATAATAACGAAAAGTGAATAAATAAAGTAGAAAAGCGAATAAATATGGATAATAAAGTGATTAAAACAAGTGACTAAAATAAATTATTGATAAATAAT
This sequence comes from Ceratothoa steindachneri, assembly GCA_963969495.1. Taxonomy (NCBI): domain Eukaryota; kingdom Metazoa; phylum Arthropoda; class Malacostraca; order Isopoda; family Cymothoidae; genus Ceratothoa; species Ceratothoa steindachneri. The sequence continues at coordinate 142,218,051 of OZ018321.1, read as the reverse complement.
CTAAAGTGTAAGAAATAAGTAATATTAACAAAAAGTGAATAAATAATGATTCTAAAGTGATTAAAATATGTTTATAATAAATAACAAGTTGAATAAATAGCGATAATAAAGTACCTATAATGACGAAAGGTGAATAAATAAAGTAGAAAAGTGATTAAAATAAGTATCTGAAATAAACTATTGATAAATAACCAGACATAGCTAAAATAAATAACAACGAATGAAAGAATAACTCAAATTGGAATTCGACCAAAAATGGCATATATGTAGTTTTATTTAAATTTACAATGTTAATAATAATGGGAACAACCTATTCTAAAAATTTAATAATTTGATTTTACACAAAAACGAACTATAGTAATGTGTAATATCAAAGTTAAAATAAATAACGTTTAGATTATAAATATATGCTCCCCTGACAATTCCGGGCGAAACCCATTTTTTTTTCTTACTCATATTCATACCCTACTCCTCTCCGCTAATTTAACAAAATATTTAACCACTATTACCATTTATTTTTACACATATGTATTAATATTTTTAAATATTTTAAATTTTTAATATTTGTAAAAACTTATTGTATTTCTGTCTCTAAATATACCTTTTTTCCCGAAAAATTCGCAGCCGGCAAAGGAGGAAAAGGCGATGGTAGGTTAACTCATGCAAACGACATCGATTTTTACCTTTTTCCCACGGCGCCTTTAAGAACAAGATCTATTTTGTACGGAGTCGCTTATAGCCGACCAATGATATAGTACTGCATACTGGGGAGTTTAACTTCCTATTTACGAAAGAGAAATACTACAAAGCGGGAAGTTTATCTTCCTATTTACGAAAGAGAAATACTAAAAAGCGGGAAGTTTGTTTTCCCATTTATAAGGTTCAATGTGTGAACAGTTTAAAATTTTCAAATGAATTGTCGTAGAATTGCTCATAGTCCGGTTCAATAATTATTCTAGTCCTTGATCTGAAAACACCGCTTTTGTTTAAGTCAATGGTTTTGAAAACCCATGTCTCAATCTACGATCATTATATATATATAGGCTTTAATTCCAACTGAACGTGTGGAGGCTGGTTAGAGGCGGGTTGTGCCACGGCCAGGATTTCCACTATAAAAGTCCCACTTGTTACTGGGGGGAGGTTTGTGATTGTTAAATTCTAAAAGTGCATAATACAGGTTGAATAAATTAGCCGAAGGGATTCTTAATTAAAGTCTCGCCAAAGGTACGTCAAAAAGGAGGAACCACCATTAAACACACGTACAAAAATAAACTTTACTTTAAACAAAAATAATAATTAGTAGCAATAGTTAAACAGGCATTTAGGTAAATAAGGATTAAATATTAAACACGGATTAGTCTGGGTTGACCGCCGTTATAAATAATAATATCAGGGAATGACTCACTTGAATCTCCTTAAAAAAGGGAAGGATAACACTAAGGTTAAGCGCCTAGATTTATAATAACTCAATGGGTGTATTAACCACTGTTAATTAGATAGGCAATTTAAGAATAGAGGGACACTGGGTTTACAGTTTACCATTAATTGTGATGGATTGGAGAGAAGGCTACTCCGGTATAGACGGGGTGGTTTGGGTGGTGTTAACACGAGTTCTCGGGGAGAGGATGGATAAGACGACGGGTTAGGGGCTGCTGACTGCAGTTCCGGTTAGCTCACTCCTTACTGGATGTGACACTAACAAATAGTTAATTCCAGTAACTATTTGGATGTTCCTTTTTCTTTCTCAAGTTACGTTGAGCAACAGAGCGTATTATTGTATTCACAGACTCTGCGGGGCGAGATTTTCCTCAGGAACACTTTGAGACAGCGACCAGGTTGACTCAGCGTGCACGCGTTGGCAGGCGATACGTTAAGGCAACGACTCTCACTCAACGTGAGGATTGCGCGAGTAGGTCCGGAACACTTCTGCTGCGGGATGAACCGCGTTGCCATTTATACCGCGGACTGTGTGATATCGACAGAGAGATTTCCTATACGACAATTCACTTATCGTGGCGCCTTCTGGACAATCTCCTTGGTATCATAAAGAAGGCAAATAGAATTTAGGATTCTCTGTCAGATAAGCCTTCTTCCGTCAGATTTCCTGTCGCCTATTGGGGGGCGGTTTGGCGCGGATAACGACTTAGGTCAGGGGCAAGGCAATGGAGAGCGGTAGAATCTCTAGGGAGGGCGGGGGGGAAAGAAGACGAAGGTCAACTCAGACAACAAATCTCTTTCGTTCCCACGATCGCCTGGCGGCATGTAAGTGTGTACGTTGCATACCCTCACACGAATGTTTACTAGGTTTGACCCCCACATCTTCATACTAGTCTACATGGGGAAGCGAGAGGTGTGTTTCAAAGCAGAGTAGTTGATGCGCTGTGCTTCCTTCTATCTTGTCTGGCTCGGAGTTAAGAGTGTAATTGGGGCGCATGTTACTAGTGGTCTGACATGGTTTTTTTATGAAAGTAGTTGCATGTAGTTTATGGCTGACTGGTTAGAAACTAGGCACCTGCTTGTTTCTATTCTTAGCCCTTGTCTGGATGATTATCTGGTGTGTGTGGAGTATTAGGGACCTGTCGAATGTTGCCTCTACGATTTTCGTATTTATTTTGTGGTAGGGGTAGGCTGGGGAAACTTCGCATTGGATAATGGCTTTGAGAATTTTCTCGTCTTCCTTGTTACGTGTGTTCATTGTTGTTTGTTGAAAAATGTCTATCAACGCAGGGTTTTCTGGTTTGATAGAAAAGTAAGTTCATTTGTTCACTAAGGTTATTTTTATGACGCTCAAACCATTTTTCTAAGTGGTAATAATAAATTCTCATGACAAATAAAACCTTTAGTGAGGCGATTTTATTTGTCAAACATAAGAAATTTTGTGTCAAATTTCTAGAACCTTGATCAGGTGCAGGATTATTACATGTTTAAAGACAGCTCTCGCCATGCATTGACTGTCTCTAATGCAATCTTAAGGCCTAATCTATCAAAGCACTAAAATTATTTCTATTACTACTTTCCCTACCCTCTTCAGGTGCTTTTCTTTCTAGAAAGCTCACGGAACTCCTGAAAATGTCACATGAAGTGATGTAGTGCACCTATTCTTCCTTGCAGAGAACATTTAGGTTGTAGTTAACATATTAAGCTCTTTCATAAAAAGTGACCTAACATACTGGCTACTTATGAAAGAATGGTTACGAATATGTGCGTCTAATGTGAGGCACCGGTCAAAAAATAGGACCAAGGAATCGGTGCAACTATTACCTGTGAATTTCTACACTTTGATTACTTCAGCTTTCTCCTCCAATTATCCAACCTCTTGTGAATAGACTGATTTTGAGAACACTGCAACAAGGATGATAACGGTCATGGACACTGGGTCAATCCATCGTTATCTTATACTAAAAACTATCAAAAATTTACGGTTAAAGAGATTCGCTCGAGTGAGTTTATTTTGCCACAGTTCGAATGACTTCATAAATAGAGTGACTGGGTGTGGGTGATGATTGCTCTCTAGGTATGACAGTTGTTATGTTAAGGTGAATAGCTGTGATAACAAGTAGTATTATGAAAGAATATGTCATGATAGGCATAGGGTGGAATGTGTAGATGTGTTAAAGTGGGTTCTTGGAGCGATATTTTTGGCCAAATTAACTTTGGAATATATGTAATTACTGAAGTAGGGCAAGAAACTTATACAATCGAACGATGGTATTCACACTTGCAGCCAGAGATGTTTTATCGATCTCACAAAGTTACTAGTTTATAATCAATGATGCAACCCTACCCAGATACGAGTATTAGGTCATCCAAAAGTTTGTGTCGCAATGGAAAATTAGAGAAAAAATATTTTTAAGAAAAGTTAATAAATTATATCGTGTTTATTTTGTTCTAGAACCTCTTCACTTCTTATTGTTTAGAAATTAAAAACGAAAAAAAACTCACTGTAAAAAATAATAATTTCTTTACAAATATTTTGTTCTAACTTCTATTTAATGAGTAACAAAATAGGAAAAGGTTCTAACTTGATAGAGCTGGCTAGAACATTTTGAGGAGACTTGTGATATGCTAACTAGTCTAGCCTATTAACTGAAATATAAAACGTATTTTGACAGGAACGAACAAGTTAGAACTTGCTAAAAAGAGTAGTAATAGCTTAAAGGCTAACCGCGTGACGGATTTAATGTTCATTAGGAAGAAGTGTGTTGTTTGTTAAAAATATATTTCATATTAATTATTCTTTCCTTAACCATGGTGGGAAAAAGAGACTGGCGGGTCCGGTTTATAATGTGGCTCAAAATTATTAAAAACACGTTCAGAGATACAAGAGTAGGAATGATCTTGATAATAGAAATAATAATAAAAATAATAAGGTTTAATGCTATTACTTGCTGCCATAAAGAGAGACAAGGATGTAAGTAAGAGATCAGTTGTCCCACGGGCTGTGACCTGACGCCAATCGCTAATGACGCCTTGCCCTCCTCAAGAGAATTCAGTAATCCGTAACGCTGCAGATCAAGTCCAAAAATCTCTGACGCTGATGCCAGTTCACAACAGCGGCAATTGGGCATGATGATGATTGACGGGGAGTAATGATGCATGGTACGTGCTAGGCGGATATTTTTTTTCTCAATCGATTAATAAACCACAGTTATCCAACTAGGACATAGGATTGGAAGAAGGAGAAGCAAAGAAAGAAATACGAATGACGGAATCGAAGAAATAAGAAAGCTTAAGGTAAGATATTGGTGTAAAGTGTGCATAAAATTGTGTTAACCCTGTAGTGTGTCGTGTTGACACTACAAACAAAATAATTTTAACATGTAACTCATTTGTGGCTTCACTACCGTGCATTGTGAACTAGATCGCCGACCAAATAATGAAGTGCACATAAAGATTAATATGACAAATACGACCATGCTCTATGTCTCCAGGGGCGCGCACTTGTTGGAAAGAGAGAGGTGTAGGAGGAGGGCGTGTATTGTCTTGTGACACCAACCCGTTCATAGAATCATTTGTAGTTCTGCGTTATGGGGTATGTGGATAGAAGTATCGCGATTGAAGGACACTGGTTGCCCCCTCGGGTATGTGTATATTAGAGCATTGTTTCGGTAGAGAGAAATGATGGTTTATGTTGAGCTGTGAAGACGGGAGCGGAAATGTCGCAGTGTTGTGATTGGGTATGTGCGAGCTGAATCGTGTAGTGATAGTCACCCACACAGAAGTAAGATTTAGTTTATCCGCAAATAGGCGGCAAACTCGTAACAACGCTGAAATGTTGTGTCCGCGATTGGTGGGCTCGATCTTGTTGGACCACTTGGAGTCAAACTCCGGCTCCACTGTGTTAACGAGAGAGGCATTTCCCTGTCCTTATTCAATTCTATCGAATAAATTTTATTGCATTTTAAGAGGGACGGTCAATAAGTTTTGCAATTCGGATATTAGGAAACGAGATATGAGGAAAAGTGTTTTATTATTTTTCAATATAACTACCGTTAACTTCAATGCACTTGCACCACTTGTCCCTGAGGCTTCGAATTCCCTGACAACCAAAAAACTTCCAACTGCTGTTAAATCCATTCCTGGACGGCGAGCTGGACATCTTCATTGTCCCCAAACCGGCGTCCACGCAGTGCAGCCTTGACCTGGTGGAATAAAAAGTAGTTGCTAGGGGCAAGATCTGGACTGTAGGGGGGATGGTTGAGTTCCTTGAATAAGCACTCGCGCAGGGAAGCTTGTGAAACTCTGGCCTTGTGGACTTTGACGACGTTGAAGTCGATCATGTGGCGTGAGGTTTCTAGGGACCCAACGGGCAGAGGCCTTGGTTGGTCATGGCCAAATTGTCGTGGATGATGTTGAGAACACTTCCATGTGATATTTCAAGTTCTCGCTCAATTTCTTCGACCTTTACCCGTCGATTTTCGAGGTTGATTTTCTCCACACGGACACATTGTCCTCGTTGGTCAGTCTAACGGGCGTCCTGGACGGGGCTCATCTTCCAGGGACTCACGACCATGGTGGAACTCCCTATTCCAGCGAGCAATGGTTGCATAGGAAGGGGCGGTGTTCATGGATCTCTTTTGCATTCTTGCCCTTCTTGGTCAAAAATTTGATCACTGCGCGGTGCTCAACCTTTGCCATTGTTTACAAATTTGTGACTAAAGATCTGCGATCAGCTACTGCTTCTTAAATAGTCGAGGCAGGAGCGTGTGGCTGCAGTTCCTGACTACTCATAACTTGTCCTAATACCCCCACAAACCGCCATCCCCCTTCCTCTGTTTTTTCCTACCGATTCGCAAAACTTATTGACCGCCCCTCGTAGATTAATTTAATAATAAAATCCTATTTAGTGAAGAAAAAAGAAGGCACAACTTAAAGGAAGTTGTTGCAAAATTAGATAAATAAAAACAACCAAATATTTAGTTAATTTAACATTTCTCATTCGTATTTTTAACCCATCCTCTCACATTTAGGACCATTCTTGCTACTCTCACTTTAGGGGGAGGGGGCAATGATAGGTCAGTAACCAGCGAGGCAACACAACTGCGGCTCTTATGGGAAATGCGGGGAGAAGTTTAAAATCTGGGAAAGACGGCGTAGATCAAGGTTTTAGCTCTGAAAAGACCAGTAAGAAATGAGTGTATGGTGTTTAGGAGACATGTTCATTAGGATATGTTCACAAACAGAGAAGAGATGCGATGAATTTATTAAGACCTGTGTAGAGAGTGAAAAGTGAGATGAGTTAGTAGTTTCGTACAGATTCCATCTTTCTCTTCTCCGTATATGTGTAATATCACCCTGCTGTGGAATGTCCAGACGATATATTCATTTATACGTGGGTATTTTGGGGGAATTGCCCAAGCGGATTGAAGGCCTAGAGTGAACGGGAAGGAATGGCTTATTCTTACTTTGCGGGGTCCTTTTAAACAATTATTTCAGAGTGCAAGTTGGCCAAAAGAAAAGGGTTGCTGGTACGCGTTGGGGTTGCAAAAGAAATACGAAGGCGAAAATAATACTTTAGTTACAACAAAAAGAGAATATATATATATCTTTACATGGAAATTGGATTTAAATGAAATTGTCACCCAGACGGGGTTAAAATTCTACACGCGATCAGGTAAATTGATTAAGGGATTAATGAAGTCAGATCCAGTTGTTGATTTAAAGGGGGATTTTAACTAGGGCGGTCTCACAACTAATGGAGCAATTGGGTTAAGCCAGATTTAAGATCAATCTGCAGGCGGCAACGGTTACGATTATCTTATGAGCTCGTTGCCAAAATGGGGCCAGTGGGCTACGGTGAAACGACGGTTTAAGTTTTTTTACCTCAGCTTCAGTTCGAGGGAGCATTTGTCATCTTCGGAGTTGGGAAACCCTTGTCAGTCCTTGCCAATTGACTAGGGCAGGGATTACTGGATCAAAGCTTGCTGAATGATTACGGCAGAGTCCACGGATCGATTTAGCCTTCACATGAATCGAAATTGCTGTTGGAAGGGGGGAGGAGGAGAGCGTCCTTTAGCTTGTTCGACAGAGTTGGTGGAAGTTCGACAGTGCTACTTTCAAAATTCAGTCGACGCGTTATATAGGTGCCTGGAGAGGAGGCGCGCGCGATCGTGATGAAAAATCAGCGACTTCTTCGGGGGAAGGGGGTAATCTTGATAATGCTCGTTGGAATGCCCAACGGTTTTCAATCCTTTTGCAAAGGCATCCGCATGCTCGGGGTGGCGTAGTCGCGAGAAGGAGGGGATAGATGACATTGGTCCCTAGGCAAATACAGCTGCGGCGAGTGATAACAGCGTCCGCTGCCTCCTTGCCTAGGTTCTCATGCTTTCACAAAAAGCTCCATGATGTTATCTCCGGACCCACATGGGCACAGGAGGGCACGTGGCTGTCATTAGACCTCGTTCTGCTACACTCCCCCCATCCAAAAAGATGGCACTCTCTGAGTTGAGGAAGAAAAATGACTTCCCATTAAACTAATTCGTGGTCACGGGATAAGCGGAAAAAAATAAATCCAACACGGAAAACCTGACCTGTCGTTGAGCAAGCGTACAAACTAATGCCACCCGAGTGCGTGTACATATGAACGAAAGGAAATTAATTATTGCCGAACATAAGAGCAATAATAGGGGACATAATTAAAATAAAATGATATTTATACACTAAGCCATACAAGAAAAAAAAACAGAAAAAGAATGAAATAGAAATTCAAACATACATTTTACATATATGACAAAGATTATGGTGGTAAAGATACACAGGTTTATAAATACTAATTTCATAAATACAAGAGCGGTGTGCATCATAGACGTACACATCGAGAAACAAAAAAACAAGGACATAACATAACATAATTAATTGCATATAAGCTAATCTCTAACTGGCGGTTACAATTATTACAGGGTGGACAATTATTATGGAACAATTATAATTAAAATTTAGCGGGGGTAGAGATCGATAATAAATTTTTGGGGAGAACAAGTGAAGGTTTAGGTCCATTAAACGACTCGTTTCTGCCTTTGGAAACGGTCACAGGATTTAATTTACTTAAATGTATATACATGCGTTAAGAGTTATCTGGTTTCCGTACCAGAACTATTGGGGAACAAGAATCTGTCGTGGATGGTTCAAAGATATTGGAGTAAGGTCTTGAACGAGCGGATTTTGGGATGTTTGGGCCCTTCTGAAGGGGGGCCGATTCAACACCCCCTTTCTCTGTCTGGGCTATCGTGATAACGGGCTGACCCACAGGGTTAGCCATGACTTGGGGGCACTGTCCTACCAAAATGGTACAGAATTGAATAGGGGCTGACACGACTTCAGCCCATCCGGAAAAGTACTGACACACGAGGTGACAGTTTACAATGAGAAAGCGGTTTGCGCGTCCCAAGTAGTCACGGACTACAGCAAACTTTTTTAGGCGGGAACCACCGGGAGAAGAAGCTCATTCGATACCATGATACACGTGCACCCGGTATCACGGACGAGGGTGGAGACTCTGCACCCATTAACGCTTCCGTTTTCAAATTTAATATTTCCTGGAGAATTCTTGTCGAAGAGGAAATTTACATGGTGCTCTGGGGCACTGGGATACGAGGTTAGAACTGGGGATTCGAGTCGTGATGGAGGGGAAGCGGGAGCAGCATTCACCTGGTGGACTTTGTAAATGGGATTACCACGGAGTTGAAAATTTGGGGGGCAATTTAGGCGAGTGTGGCCTTCGACACCGCACGCCAATCATATGGTAGGTCTACAAGGGAGATTGGACGCCGAGGGATTAGTTATGAGAGGCTTGACGTCACGAGGTTCCGATAGAGGGAAACTTCTGGGCTTAAAGGAACCCGTAATCTTGGCAAATTCTGGGGAGTTCTTTGGAGGGAACCGCGAGTTATTGATTTTATTCTTGGGGGAGAAGGGAAAGGCTTTTTATTTTCCTTATGGTATAAGTTATGGCTCGCCGCATAGATATCTGCCTCTTCTATGCACTCTTCGAAGGAGTTGCACCGTCGATCCTTCACAAAGGAGCGGAACTCTGGTGTTAGCGATTTCAGCAGCTGATCCCGTAAAACAAAATCTACTAGGGTCTCATAATCGTGGGGGACTTCTTTCGATCTGTCTACCCAAAAATTAAAAGTTCGGGAAAGGGTATATCCAAAATGATGGAAGGTGATATTTGGTTGGATGCGAGCGTGGCGAAATTTGTTTCGGTAGAAATTAGGCGTCATATTGTACCCCGCAAGAAGTTCGGACTTGAGGGTGGAGTAATCCACCGTAATCTCAGAGGGGAGCAATACTACTAGTTCTCAGAGCGCTGAGCTTAGGAGGGAAAGAAGCTTAACTACACTGTCTGCCTCTATGTCCCAATGATTAACTTCAAAAATTATCTCGAAGTGAGTGAGAAAAGATCCGAAGTCCTCTCCTTTTTTGAACGTGGGGAGTTTAACGAGGCTGATTGAGAGGTTCCTACCCAAGAGTTTACTGAAATGGTTTCGAGCCGATCACGATTCGATTCCAGTTAATATTGTCGAATTCTCTCACGTTCTTCGCTCTCTCTAACTTCTCTTTGTTCACGTTCAGCTCTTTCTCTAATTTCTTTTTGCTCACCTAATTCTCTAAACTCTTTAGGTTCCGCTTTCTCTTTTCTCTCCTGTTCCTGTATATAAGTGACAAGATCTTTGGCACTTAAACCAAGGGATTCTCCTTGGGGTTTAAAACTCTCAAACGACAATATTTTTTCGTAACACGGGGAGTACGTTGTTCGAAAGGAAAGGGTTTTAATGGGCCGTCAGCACGGGACGGATGAGGCTTGGCTCACAAATTACTGGCACACGGAGGAATATGCCTTTTTAACGCGGAAGCTTTGCCATCCAAATACTAGCAGTAATATAATATACGATCGAACCAAATTAATATTAACAAATATAATAATGGAGTCTTGTTGAGAGGAGAAGGGCTCAGACTCTACTAATCCTTATTGGATTAAAGTGACCGTGGGAAAATTCTGTCGCCTAACAAGATTTTCCTATTAAGGGTTGTTGGTCAAAACACACATAAAAACAGCGAGCGAATAAAAAATATGGCGGGATTGTTTCTTGTTTCGTTTCGTCTTTGCAACTCAAACGGTACTCAACTTGAAAATTACCATAAAGTTAAAGGGTTGCGGTTAAAAAAAATATCTCCAAAAACCTTTTTAAAGACCCCACACCTGAAACCAGATTTTATAATAGATTAATGTATATTTATATATATATATATATATATATATATATATATATATATATATATATATATATAGCAGGAATATGAAGACCCAGGTGATTATGCTAATCATTTATTGGCCGGACGTTTCGGACCTTTACTAGGACCATCTTCAGCGACTATATCGTCTAATGAGAAGTGGAAGGTACATTAATTCATAACACTTAAAAGAAGGCATTACAAAAAAAAAGCGCAAGAAGGGAAGTTAAAATAATAAAATTGACAATAATTAAAATTAAAGTAAAAACACTTATAATATATAAGATTAAATAATATTACCCAGTGGTATTTAAAAAAAGAAAATAGAAAGTGAAATTATAACAAACTGACTTGATTATCATGTATTAAAAGTTACTGAAGTAAACAAAAAATAACATTATATTAAATTGTAAAAACACACACCATAAAAAGACGAAAAACCCGAAAATAAATCAGAAAGAACAAGGGGACTGACCTTAAACGTGGGAGTTGAGAAATCAACTAACTAAGCATTTAAAATTACTGACGAAATTTATTCGGTTGGTTGGTTGGCTAGTTGATCTATTGAAGTGTTGGTTGGTTATATTATGAATAATTTAATTGAGGAGGCGTAATTATTTAACTTTGGATTTATTTTAATGATATATAGTGACTCTAAGATTTTCAAATCGAGAGAATTTAAGGCTGAAGATAATATAGTAATGCATTCGTTTAAATGTTATCAATTAATGTACCTTCTTCTTCTCATTAGACGATGTAGTCACTGAAGATGGTCCTAGTAAGGGTCCGAAACGTCCGGCCAATAAATGATTAGTATAATCACCTGGGTCTTCATATTCCTGCTACATATCAGATTCCCAATAAACGAATCAATTACAAGTATATATATATATATATATATATATATATATATATATATATATATATATATATATATATATATATATATATGTCGTAGAATTCCTCCCCTTTTGTTCTATTCTAAGAGTGTTAGAGTGCTAATAGATATTGGTATCTTAATATCTTAAAGAACAGAGCCGTTCCGAAACACGAAAGGATATAGAGTGTAGGGGAATGGTCACTACCCCCCCCCCCCCGTTCACTCTTGGTACAGTCACAAAGCGGTTACCGCAAGGACATCCGCCCCAGGCATCGGCGAGTTGAAACCGTAACCACAACGTGGCACAACTCAGTTCCATGAAAGACCCTAAAGGTCAAAATGTAAGATCTCCCCCAGGCGAGTGAGATCCAGTTTCACGTCAAATAAGAAATTGGAGACGTGTTTCTTCCAAGCTTAAAGGCTAACGAGGAGCCGATGTAAGAATCGGTGGGAAAAACCGTTTGGAAAAAAAAACTCTCCTGGGGCCGTCCTCAAGCCCCTCCCCTCCTTACCACTCCCCCAGTGGGGTGACGAGGTATAAATGAGGAACTCTAAGGAAAATCGAGGTAGTATACGTCAGTCTCTAGGTGACGAAGTCTTCAGATCAAACCGAACTACCGAGACTACAGAGGTAGGGTACTTGACTCGCCAGACCAAGAAGTACCCTGCAAGAGAAGCTGGGCTACCTACCTTAAGGAGCTAAGAAGAAGCTCATCCGTGAGCTAAGTCCCTGGTTATCAAACCAAACGATAAGTTAACTTTGGTGAGTTCAACTTACTCTCACCAGAGAGACTCCTCATATCCTGGTGCACCTTAAACACCAGGGGTATTACTCGTACTCGGTGTGACCACCGAGTAACGAGCTCGAGGGGGAGCTTTTCTTCCTTGTTACTTAATTCCTCATGGACGAGGACTGAACTCGGGGAGGGTCTTCTTCAAGGGCAAGGATCGATAAGATGGGGTTTCTCTGACGAGAAAAAGTTACATAAAGTTCGGTCTGGTAACCGGGAACTAGCTCGAGGATGAGCTTCTCCTTAGTTCCAGTCTTCCTCAAGGGCGAGTATAACGGAGGAGGGTTTCTCTGACGAGAATAATTTGAACTTTGTTCCTTACCAAGTTAACTTAGGATTTCGGTGTGGCCACCAAGTAACGGGCTCGAGGGAGAGCCTTTTCCTTCTTTTTTTCTTAATTCCTCAAGGACGAGGAATACATCTGGTGTTTAAGGTGCACCAGGATATGAGGAGTCTCTCTGGCGACAATAAGTTAAACTTGGTTTCTCACCAAGCTAGCTTATGGGTTCGGTGTGGTCACCGAGTAACTGGCTCGAGGGGGAGCCTTTTCCTCCTTCTTTTTTTAATTCCTCAAGGACGAGGAATACCCCTGGTGTTTAAGGTGTACCAGGATATGAGGAGTCTCTCTGGCGAGAGTAAGTTGAACTTAACAAAGTTAACTTATCGTTTGGTTTGATAAACTGGGACTGGCTCAAGGATGAGCTTCTTCTTAGCCCCTTAAGGTAGGTAGCCCTGCCTCTCTTGCAGGGTACTTCTTGTTCTGGTGCCTGAAGTAAACTACCTCTCCAGTCTCGGTAGTTCGGTTCGATCCGAAGACTTCGTCACCTAGAGACGGACGTACACTACCACGATTTTCCTCAGAGTTTCTCATTTATACCTCGTCACTCACTGGGGGAGTGGTAAGGGAAAAAGGGGCTTGAGGACGGCCCCAGGAGAATTCTTTCTCCCAACGGTTTTTCCCACGAAGTCAAACATCGGCTTCTCGTTAGCCTTCGAGATTGGGAGAAACACGTCTCCACTTTCTTATTTGACGTGAAACTGAGTCTCACTCTCCTGGCAGAGATCTTACATTTTGACCTTTAGGGTCTTTCATGGCACCGAGTTGTGCCACGCTGCGGTTACGCTTTTGACTCACCGATGCCTGGGCCGGATGTCTTTGCGGTAACCGCCTTGTGACTCCACCAAGAGTGAACGGAGTGTGTGGGGGGGGGGGGGAAGTGACGATTCTTCTATACACCTCCCATCGAAGAACTTAATGGGAAAGGGGGACTCACGGGAATTCAAAACAACTTACTCAACCTAGTTGACATTAGCAAAGTTGTATTTCTTTGAGCCCTCTCTTACATTAAGTTTATTTACATATGAGCGCCCTCGCGCGCCTTTACACAGGCAATGTGTCGAACTAGACCTACTCGCAATACAATTTTACATAAAATTAAAAAACCTTAACTCGTCGATTACCCGCAAAAAAAACAAAAAACGAAACAAAACAAGCTACTTCCTTACATTTCTAAGTTTTTGAGAACTTAAATCCTACCGATAAATATTAACACGAACAACAAATGAAAACACGGTTTCACGGTCATTAGGTACTGAAATAACCCTCAATGGTATTTCGTCTCCGCCTATAGAGCAGCTGTCCTTAATCGGCTCCTTTGATGTAGCTAATACTAAAATGGTGCTCTAATACCAATACTTTACCGCGCCTGAGTCGGCCGTTCGGGTTATTGAGTCTACCCCAGTAAGTTACTAAATGGTAGCGGTATTTCAACCTACTCGACTTACCCATATTATGGTACTTTACTACCTTTAAATTGAACATTAAGGCTAGAGCGGCCTGTTGCAGCGGGGCATAATTGATGAGAACTTGAGTCCCATAGCTCTCCTTTAACCAGGTACAGGGAAAGAACGTGTCTGGGTTCGATCTTTGGGGATCGAGAAAACTTTTCCCTGCGAGGTCGTTAATGGGCGCGTTGCTCACTACGACTTGGCGTATCAACGGTAACTCCGGGGACGTTCCCTTCGGGGAGGAGACTACTAGGGGTAGGGGATAATCATCTGCTTCTACCATTTGATTAGTCTTACACGGGTGTATCACAATCGCACCTCTTTCCTCCTTCCTTGTCAACTGATTAGATCACTTCTCTTAGTAGGTAGTTCCTCAGGTACACCTGCTCGTACCTCTACTCTACCTTCCTACTTCTTCCCTGATAACCCCATTTGGCTGGTTTCTCCATGTAGGTTCTTCCTTTGGTACACATGCTGGTACCTCATCCCTACTTTCTACTTCTTCCATCGTTACCCCATTTGGCTGAGTTTCCCTCGATGGTCCTTTCTTAGGTCCAGGCCGAGCTTCAACTTCCTCGACCTCTATCAGATTCTCGATAGGTGCTCTTTCGAGTGCGAGCAATCTTTCTTTTTCTTCTCTCTCTCTTCTCTTTAAGCTTAAGCAAGTTGTTTTTCCCTCTGTATTTTTATTTCATCTATTTCTTTTTTAATCTTTATTCTCCTCTCTTTCGACTCCTTTTCCCTCTTCATTCTCCTTTCCTCGGCTTCTTGTTCTGCTTTCGCAATTTTGTTTTCCCGTCGAGTTCTTTCTTCATCTTTCAGCTCTATCTTTAGTCTTCTTTCCTCATCTTCCCTTTCTATCCTTATTCTGAATTGTTGTGCTTCTCTTTTCAACAGTATTATTCTTTCGCTTATTTTACCTCCTCTCACCATTCTTCTTTCCTCTGGTTCTATTGTCCGCTGTATTCGGGATTCTTCACTTTTTCGGTTCCTCCGTATTTACATTAATTCACATTCTCTTTTTTCCTCTCTTATTATATCCTCTGTTTCTCTATCCAACTTTATTAATTCTTGTTCTTCTTCTATATCCAAAACTCTTTCTTCTTCTTCACAATCTATTCTTAGTTCTGCCATGACGTTGTCATGCATTTCTGTGCCTTCAAGTCCCAGACTTTGGGCTTGTTGGTAAAATCTTCTGACCAGATCCATTTTGTGTTGGTCCGTCGATTTTTCCTTTCTTTATTCTCAGGTTATTATGCCAACAATCACCAAGTAGCGCTCAGCATAACTTACCCTTAATCCCACTACTATGTTGATTGAAATACCACTCCGACAACAACTTTACCACTTGGCCTACCAATTACCTTCAGATTGTTACCACCCGTAACCCTACCAATTTTCCTCTCGTCAATTATTCTCTTACTCCTGATATTCCTTTACGAGTTGGCTCTTTCTTAATTAGACACTGCTGGGTTCTTTCTAATAACAACCTACAAACCTGACACCACTTTTATTTATTTTGTAGAATCCCCCCCCTTTTTGTTTTATTCTAAGAGTGCTAATAGATATTTTGGCATCTTAATATCTTAAAGAACAGAGCCGTTCCGAAACACGAAAGGATATAGAGAAACGCCCAATAATCCCGAAATTAACTTATATTTTAACTTTAACCCTTGAATACACAACATCTAAACATTAACTACAGCAATACTCTGAATATTATCATAAACCAGAATTAATTAAATTAGTTTGACCCTAAAAAATTGGTTAATTTCTCTACACACAACAATAATATAAGATTTAGGCTTACGGACTCATCAGGAATGTTATTGACTCACGACGCGTGCCGTCTGAACAGATGTATTCTGGGGGGGGGGGGGAGGCTTCTCGGACGAGAACAATACGGTGCTTTATGCAACACCAAGGTAGTCGTGGTCTCTCTGGCGAGAGGGAGTCGAACTTGGTTCTTAAATCAAGTTAACTTGGATTGCGGTGTGACCACCGAGTAACGAGCTCGAGGGGGAGCTTTTCTTCTTCGTTAATTAATTCCTCATGGACGAGGACTGAACTCGGGGAGGGTCTTCTTCAAGGGCGAGGATCGATAATATGGGGTTTCTCTGACGAGAATAAGTTACATAAAGTTTGGTTTGGTAACCAGGAACTAGCTCGAGGATGAGCTTCTCCTTAGTTCCAGTCTTCGTCAAGGGCGAGTATAACGGAGGGAGGTTTCTCTGACGAGAGTAATTTGAACTTGGTTCCTTACCAAGTTAACTAAGGATTTTGGTGTGACACCAAGTTACGGGCTTGAGGGGGAGCCTTTTCCTTCTTCTTTTCTTAATTCCTCAAGGACGAGGAATACCCCTGGTGTTTAAGGTGCACCAGGGTATGAGGAGTCTCTCTGGCGAGAGTAAGTTGAACTTAACAAAGTTAACTTATCATTTGGTTTGATAACCTAGGACTGGCTCGAGGATGAGCTTCTTCTTAGCCCTTTAGGGTAGGTAGCCCTGCCTCTCTTGCAGGGTACTTCTTGGTCTGGTGACCCAAGTAAACTACCTCTCCAGTCTCGGTAGTTCGGTTTCATCCAAAGACTTCGTCACCTAGAGACTGACGTATACTTCCACGATTTTCCTCAGAGTTCATCATTTATACCTCGTCACTCCAGTGGAGGAGTGGTAATAAGGGAGGGGCTTGAGGATGGCCCCAGGAGAGTTCTTTTGCCCATTGGTTTTTACCACGAAGTCAAACATCGGCTCATCTTTAGCCTTCGAGATTTTGAGAAACACGTCTCCATTTTTTTATTTGACGTGAAACTGGGTCTCACTCTCCTAGGGGAGATCTTACATTTTCACCTTCAGGGTCTTTCATGGCACTGAGTTGTGCCACGCTGCGGTTACGCTTTTGACTCGCCGATGCCTGGGCCGGATGTCTTTGCGGTAACCGCCTTGTGACTCCCCCAAGAGTGAACGGGGTGGGGGGGGGGGGGAAGTGACGATTCCCCTACAATATATATATATATATATATATATATATATATATATATATATATAAATATATATATATATATATATATATATATATATATATATATATATATATATATATATATATATATATATATATATATATAATATATATATATATATATATATATATAAATATATATAAATATATATATATATATATATATATATATAAAAATATATATAAATATATATATATATATATATATATATATATATATATATATATATATATATATATATATATATATATATATATATATATATATATATATATATATATATATATATATATATATATATATATAAAGTATATGCCGTGGAATAGCCAGACAATATATTTATATATACGTAGGTGCATTGGGGGGATTTGCCCAAGCGGATTGAAGACCGAGAGTGAACGGGGAGGAATGGTTTATTCTTACTTTGCGGGGCCCTTTTAAACATTTATATCAGAGTGCAGATTGACTAAAAGTAAAGGGGTTGCTGGTATGCGTTGGGGTTGCAAAAGAAAGATGATGAGGAAAATAATACTTTACTAAAAACAAATAGTGAATGTATATATATATTTACACGGAAATTGGATTTAAATACAATGGTCTCCCAGACGGGGTTAAAGATCTACACGCGTTGAGGTAGGCTGATTAAGGGATTAAAGAGTTTAAATACACTTAGTGATTGAAAGGGGGATTTTAACTGGGGCGTGCACACAGCTAATGGATCAATTGGGACAAACTAGATTTATGATCAATCTGCAGGCGGCAACGGTTACGATAATCTTATAAGCTCGTTGCCAAAATGTGGCTAGTTGGGTATTGTGAAACAACGGCAGAAGTTGTCTACCTCAGCTTCAGTTCGAGGGAGCATTTTTCGTCTTTGGAGTTGGGAAATCCTTGTCAGTCCTTGCCAATTGACTAGGGCAGGGTTCACTGAAATCGAAGCTTGCTGAATGAATACGGCAGAGTCCACGGATCGATTTAGCTTTCAAATGAATCCAAATCGCTGCTGGAGGCGGGAGGGGGGGAGCGTCCTTTAGCTCGCTCGTCAGAGTAGGTGGAAGTTTGACACTGCTACTGTCCAAACTCATTCGACGCGTTATATAGTTACCTGGAGAGGAGGCGCGCGCGATCGTGATGAAAAGTCAGCGACTCCTTCGGGGAAAGGAAGGAATCTTGATAATGCTCGTTGGAATGTCCAATGGATTCCAATCTTTGTACAGAGGCGCCCTCATGCTCAGGGCGAGGTGGCGCCGCGAGAAGGAGGGGATAGATGACATTGATCCCTAGGCAAATACAGCTGGGGCAAGTGATAACAGCGTCCGCCGCCTCATTGCCTAGGTTCTCATGCTTCCACAAATAGCTTCATGAGGTGATCTCCGGACCCACGTATGTACAGGAGGTTACCTGGCCGCCAATTGACCTCATTCTGCTACACACCCTGGCATTTCCTTATGCTCATAAATGACGTAATGAGACAATCACATACAGTCTTGTAAAATTAATTGCAACACCGGTGAAATAAAACACTGTCACATTTTAACTATTTATTTGGAACAAATTCAATATATTTTATTTTTAGTACTTTATATGGCCTCCTTTAGCTTTAAGAATACATCGTATCCGTTCGATTACTGTTCTAATGAGCTTTGGTTTAAGCGTGCAGTCATGTTTTTGAAGACCGTTTTTTACTAAAGCTCAAAGGTTTTCGATTAAGTTTAAATCCAGGGAGTTCCCTGCCCACTTAAGTAGATGAATATTTTCATCTCGAAATGCTTTCATCGATTTTTTAGTGCTTGAGAGAGAGCGTAATCTTGCTGAAATATCCCTCCAACATTTGGAAAAGCTTTGATTAGATTCGGAGCCACTATTCTGGAATTAAATCGACGAATTTTTTGGAATTCATCATTCCAATAACTGACACAAGTCGTATAGGCCCAAAAGAACAAAAGGAGACCCAAAACATTACTTTAGACGGGTGTTTTACGTGCTGTTCAATATGCCCTACACGAATTGGTACATCGAGTGATTTTCTCACGTACTGACTTCTCTGAACCGGCACCTCAAAATGCGATTCATCCATGAAAAGTACCTTTCTCCATTGTTCCTTTGTCTAGGTCTTGTGTTACCTAGCTCATTGCAGGTTTCTTCTTCATTGCACTTGTAAGAAGTTTCTTACGGATGGGCTTTCTTGCTGGTCTTCAGGCATTCAGAAGACGTCGTCTTACATTACAGGAACAAACGCTAATTCCAGTACATGCTAGTTTCTTTTGAAGATAATTACTAGTAACTTTAGCGTTTTTAAAACTTTTTTGCAGCAAAGTTCTGTCGTTACTCACAGTTGTTTTCCGCTTCCAGCCACATTTGCCTTTCCGTTTTAGGGAAAATGTCTCTGTTTCTTGGTAGGCTTTCTCCAATTTTTCTAAGACTCAATCCACTACATTCTAATGAAGTTCCAATCCGTGAACGTTTTCTTGGTGTAATATCCATTGAATTTGTCTAAGAAAATCCATTAATATCCATTGAATTTGTCTAAGAAAATAACATCTAAATTTGCAACACAATCACGCATTAGGAGCTATACGCTATCACTGAAAGTTATTTGGCAATAAGCCAAATGCTAAATATCTAAACCTTTAGTTGACAAACAGTGTTTACTATTGTGAAGCTCCACATCTAAAAAAAGTATGTTTTGATTGAATTTTTTACAAAAATGGATGGAATTAAATTTCCCAAGATGTATACACGATGTCGTTGAATGGCCGGATTCTCTCTCTCTCTTTCTCCATATATGTATATATATACATATATATGCCTTTTGAGGGTTTAGGTCGAAGTTTGTTTAAGATTACCTAGCTGGATCATGAACGGGAAATAGTTAAAAATTCAGTGGGTATCGTTTACTTTTTAATTCAAAACACATAATTCAGAGTGCAAGTTGGTCAAAAATTAACAGGTAGCTGGTACTCGTTTATAGTTACAAGAAAAAGTCAATAGCAAAAATATACCTTTACTAACAAATAAATAGAATTGAAACATATACAGATATAGGGTTTAAAGGGAATGATCGCACAGGCGAAATTAAACGTCGGTACGAGAGAGAGAAGGGGGAAATATGTGATTAGTGTTCGGGTTCAGGTCGGTAATTAAAGGAGATTTTATTCCGGTGCTCACTGACAAAGAATGGGGCGATTTGGGTAAACCAGATTATAGAATTATCTGCAGGCATCAACGATTGCACCTGCTTACGTGTTCGTAGAAGGGAACGGCCAGTCGGGATAGGACGAGTGCGATGGGGAAGCTTGGTTTCCTCATGGAGTGGATGAGGAAGCACACGTAGTTTGGCCTTCGGAGATGGAAATCCTCGTCAGATACTTGCCGAATGACCTGAGGGGCAGAGTTCAGGGATATCAATTTAATTTTCGTCCTCGAATCAAAATCGCCGGTGTTTCCGATCACGACGGGTCAGCGTGTCCTTTGCTCGTACACGGTGTTAGGCTAGATAGTCTTGTAATGCTCTCCACTAAACCGAGTCGTGGGATTATATAGATGCTCTGCTAGTGGCTGGGATTGCCTGGCGGGAGCCTCCACGACTCACGCGATCTTGGGAAAGGTCACAGACTCTTCGGTGAAACCGAGATAAAGTTGGCGTAGAATGATCAAAGAACTTCGATCTATGCCGGAGTAGGCAAGAGGCTGGCTGAAAGGCCATGCAAGACGCGGAAAATGTGTCCCTGCTTTTTTAATAAGCCTGCGATATTTTAAATATTAGAATATTTATTCCTATCACATAAATTTTAAAAACAGAATGAAAAAAAAATATATGTATATGTCTTAGAACTTTGGGCCATGACTCGTTAGGGGATGATAAACGTGGTTTGCTAATTCTGTCTACCTCTTACACTGATATTAAAGCAAATTCAAGTGGTGAGCGCGAGAAAATTTTGCATCAGAGTATTTTCAAATCAACATAATCTAAGGAGTTAGATTGTAGTCTGGAAGGAAGAAAGTTGAAGTGTAAAAGAGCTTAATGGGGGAAAGGAAATAAAATTAAGATCAGATACTTATTGGATGGAAATGTGGATTGTTAAAAAATATTATCTAAGTGATTAAATAAAATGCGTTGTAGTACAATAATTGAAAACGAGTGACTACCTTAAATGTAAGAAAAAGGGTATAAGATATAATATTGTAACAACGGTGAATCTGGTGAGAAAAAGTATTTACTCTGTCAAAGTTTGCATAGTATATATGCAAGAAAAAAGTATGACAAATGAACGAGCATACATATAAGGAGAGTAAGAGTGATATGTCATTTGCATTTACGTTGTTTATACATGGTTTAGGGAGCTAAAGATGTGAAATCTTTACATACAGTTATAAAAAGATGAAGAATATTTCCTTCGTCGGTGACGATCCGGCAACCAGTTGGTTGCCATTAATTTTAAGATGTCCTTGGCTCAAATCTCAGAGGAGACTTGATTTTTAAGTAGTTATGTATGTGCAATAACTTAATAATGGTATGATAACAAAGACTCTTTCCTCTTTATGAGTTTCGCTTCGTCCCCTTTTATCTTCGACGATATAAAAATTCCCCAAATGTCATTAAATTAAGAAAACAAATAAACAGCGCCGATCTCAACTGATGCAAGAAGTCAACAGAAAATGAAAGCAGCCAACCACACAGGGCATCCTCCCACGCAATCCATACGGGATAATAAAACATCACGGACGTGGGAGTAATTTATTCTGATGGAATCACTGGATGGCTAGACATGGATGAATTCTTCCGCCAGGACCCCTAAATATCTATATAAACAACCATTTTCGATACCGGAGATTTATTGCATCTTGTTCATTTTGTGACTTTTGATTTTAATGGAATTGGGGGTTGGGAGGTCCGGTAAATTCAATAATAAATAAAGATATGGCATTGACAATTAAATTGAGAAAAAAGTCAGGATAAAAACTATGAGACATAAATAAGACTGAGAAATGCCCCTCTATCTCATTTTTTCTCGATTGGGGCAGACAGGATCTTTAAGGGACACTAGGTATTGTGAAATTTTAAATTCTGGACACATAACCCAGTAACTTATTATAATTCAATTCCAGTCAATCTGTTTTGTTATTTGCTGAAAAATGTTTTGCAAAATTTTGGTGTTTAGCAAAGGAATATATAATTGCATGAAAGAACCCAACGCCGAATCTATCAATTCCTACCCAACTTTTTATCACTAATTTTATATAGCCTGAAGGAATTCTAACTTGATGTTCATCATATTCCTAAAAAAATATTGGATTATTCAGTAAAAAATTTAAACTTATACAAATGGATCACCTCTGCCATAAATCTTTTGTCAAAAGGTAAAGTGATGAAATCAGAGTAATTTAAAATGTAAGTAATAGGTATAATTAAGTGAGTATCAAGTAAATTTGGGGGGCATAAGTTAATTAAGAATGAAAATTACTCATCTTTTAAATTTTCTAAATCTCTGATACAATAATAAATGGTAAAACCCGAAGTCTAACAATGGATTGATATGCAAAAGGCGAGATTAGATTCAGATATTACTAAGCATCTTTTACTAATCTAAACCACTGCAATAAGCATATTTATGGTTGGCAATATAAAATTTATAGATTCTAAAACAGAACTGAATAATTATTTGAAAAGAGTAAGTGCAGGAGTCCACTTACTCTTTTTTAATGTTTACTAATATTAGGTAAATGAAATAAAAGTACTTCACTACCAATGATGAAATGAGGAGAAAATATAAAGTATGTAGGATATATAAGTGAAGCAGAAAGAATATAAGAGATATGGGGAATAACAAAGAAGGACAATGCAAGTTTGGATCTGATCCATGAATCGGCGATCATGTAGAGATAAATTATGAGCCTGGAATGAAAAAAACATTGAGAGAATTGAGAAACGAGAGAAAGGAGAACATCGGAGGAAGGAATTGAACTACAAAGTAGGAGCTAATGACGACCATAAAGTTATTCAGTCAAAAAGGTCCAGTATCAGTGAGAATGATCAAGGTGAATTTAAGAAAGGCCTTAGATAATGTAGTAAGTAATAGGTATGTAAGGGGATGCCCTCGAATGACTAGCGTAAAAGGAAGCCTCCTAGGAATACCCCTTCCAGCCCCGTCGCTCTAACCCACGTGTTCCTTGGCGTGGGAACTTAAGAATCTTCGAGAAGGAACCAGCCTTGCGCTGAGTCACCTGACCCAGCTGTATTTGCTTTCGCACGCTCTTCGCTTCCCCTCCCCCGCGATAACACCGACTTCTCAGCATATGCTTCCCAGGCATTTCTATTCGCCCACGAGCGCAGCCGTACTAACCCTTCGCCCATATCATGAGACAAACTTCGTGTCCGATTTGACTCGTTATCTCGACTGACGTCGAGAATCCTCTAGGGATGGCTATTCCCTGGGGCTATATATCGGAGCAGCGACCTGGCTATTTAACCCTGAGTCCACCATTCCTTGAGGAGATTGAAAGTAGGCCAGTCTCTCCATTAAAACCGTTTTGTCTGTTTCCCCGCGAAGTCCCGCAACCCCTATTCGAGTCGTACTTCGTCGTTAAGATCTCACCAGCAGATTACCCTTCCCGAAGCTTTGGCTCCTGTTCAAAGGAAAGCCACTGAGCTACCTTTTTCCTGGAGAACTGTGTTGCCCCCCTCATCTCGCACCCTCCTTCATGACTCCAGTATTTCGTGTATGAGACTCCCTGCCGAGCCGAAGAACCGTCTCGTATTTAAGATTCCATCTCTCAAGAACAGAGAAAATCTCGTTCTTCAACAAGAAGTACATAAAATACTTATCTACGAGTCTTTTTCGTTAGGACTCCCAGGAGTATCTTCTCAAAGACCTGTGCCATTGGTATTCCCCTCTCCCTTAACTACCATGCTTCAAGGTAAAGCGAGCTTTTTCTGTAATCCCCTGATTGCACCCCGTCAATCGTCAACCGCATTCACTTTTAAATTGACTTCCCTCTCAATCTTAATTAATATCTATTGTTTGAGGTAACGTTAATTTTGCTCTTCCCGCTTAACTTTGTCATATTAAAAATTGTCACAATGTAATTAACTCGTCTCATTCTTTATATATCCTTTGAACTGCAACTTGGCAAGCCATTACATAAATCTCGGTCAACTGTAAATCGTACTCTGTATAAATATCAAGAAGGCGGTCCCCCACTCCTTTAATTGCCCCAAAGTAAACGCGGACGGCCTCAGATCGGCTATCTGCCCGTGCTTGTATATTTATGACTAAATATTTCCATAAGCGGAAGTCTTTTTTACTTTTAATATATACCTTAAAATCGGACATTGCTTTTGTTACAACTTGATAGATCTACGCCTGGTTTTCGCATGTAATTATATACGTTAATTTTTCTCGCACAAAACAGAACTTCATAGTTGGGCAAGACCTATACCTATAGGGCTATTAAATTTTAGCAATATTTTGTGTCTGTTTTGGTGGCATCATTAAGGGAAGGATGTTTGAGCGAAATGCTGCTTTTATGTCCATTTTGATGGGAATTTTCGACCAATCAGTAATAATAATAATAGAAATTTATAATGCGCCCTTCAAGGTTGTTAGCCTGCCCAGAGCGCAGGTTGTGTAACGAATGTAGAGACAGTTTACAGGGGAGACAAGGCATTTCTGAAGAGATGAGACTTCAGGAGACATTTTAAAGTAGCAAGGGAGGGAGAGGATCGGACTTCGGCCGGAAGAGCATTCCAGAGTATAGGAGCACAAGCTTACAAGGAACGGTCACCCATCGAACAGAGGACAGAATGAGGAGTGTTGAGGAGGGGAGCCATGTTAAACCGGAGTGCCGAGGAGTTTGACGACGGGAGAAGGCAAACGAGAGATAAGGTGGTGCCTTGAGAAGGATTTTATAGTGAGTACGCAAGCGAATAGGTGAGCAGTGTAGCTCCTGTAACAGAGGCATCGAGCGGGAGAACCTGGGGCGGTGAAGGAGGAGCCGGGCAGCATAGTTTTTAACTAGTTGTAGAGGGCGAAGTGAAGAAGAAGGGAGATTCACTAGAGGAGTATTGCAGTAGTCTAAGCCAGAAGGTGACAAAGGCATGAATAGGAGTCTCAAGGCTCCGTCGATCAAAATGCGATCGAACACGTGAAAAGTTGCAGAGGAAACCGAGGGAAGACTTACATATACGAGGATGTGTGGATTAAACAAGAGTTGTTTGTCGAAAATAAAACCAAGATTACTAACGGTATCAGAGAAGGTGACATTGGTTTCCCCAAGGTTAAGGGAGGGGGGGAGAGCTTTAAATTTCTCGACCATCAAAGCAGTACCAAAAAGAAGAACTTCAGTTTTATCGTGGTCAAATTTGAGAAAGTTGGCAGAAACCCATTCGTTTATGGAGGTGTAGCTTGAAAGTAGCTTGGTAATTGATTGAGAGAAGGACACAAGGGATGAGGAAAGGTATATCTGATTTTAGTCAGCATAGAGGTGGAAGGATAGGCCCAAATCGTGAAGAAGGGAGCCAAGAGGAAGTAAGTAGATGCGAAAGAAGAGGGGACCAAGGACTAAGCCCTGACGCACTGTGGGGGTTGAAGATCGAACCTAGTAAACATTTGTGTGAAAAATTTAAACGGTTCACACATGAACTTAGGAAACATTTGTTTAAAATTTAAACGGTTCACACATTGAACCTTAGAAATAGAAAGATAAACTTCCCACTGTTAATAGCTCTTTTGTAAATCGGAAGATAAACTTCCCGCTGTTAATAGCTCTTTTGTTAAGAGGAAGATAAACTTCCCGCTGTTACTAACGTTTTTTGTAAATAGGAAGATAAACTTCCCCCATTGCAGTATTTCTCCTTCGTAAACAGGAAGTTAGACTCCCCAGTACGCGGTACAAAACCTTGTCTCGGCCATACGTAGCTTCGTACAAAAATAGATCTTGTTCATGCAGTCCCGTGAAGAAAAGGAGAAAATTGATGACGTTCTTGACGTCCTTACCTCGACTTTTCCTCCTCTGCCGGCTGTAAACTTTTCTGTGAGCTCAATTTTTGTTGATTTCTTCCAAGTCTAAAAATTCGAAAAATGATTAAGATTATGATTAAGTTAAAGTGGGTGCATGTAGAGGAGGGCGATAGGGTGTGTGGATTGACACAGAGAAAATAGACAAGCGGAGAAAAGAGAAAGAAGTGTGGTAGGGTGCAAAGAGATGCTAGAGCCTGGTGATCAGACCTATCACTTTTATTATTTTTTGTAGCGTGTATTCTATGTTGTTTCTGTTGATTATAATAATTATTTATGGCGTTCAAGCCATTTGTCTTAATATCTTTATTTTAGTTTGGTGTATGTTATGCATTGCTTAATTGTTTATGTTTTTTAATACTTTTAAGTGTGTGCTTATTGTTCTTGGTATCATTTGTATGCGTGTGTGTCTCAGTTTTTTTGTCTCTTCATATTTAGTAGGGTTCTTGTCGCAATCGGGTTTTTTTCTCAATCTTGGTTTAAAGTTGTCTTCATCGGTGATTTATTATCGTAGTTGGGAATTTTTCATCTTGTTCGGTTTTCTTCTTCTTTGGTTTCAGGTTTCACATCTCATTATGCGTAGAACGGCACTTCGTCCCCGCCAGCCACTCGGTTGGTGGAGCTGGGAAATCTGGCGCGACAGTCTGCTCTTCTGTTCTGGTTAATCATCTGAGTGATATCTTCACTCAGTTCCCGATTAACCAGATCCTGCATTTTCCGGGTCTGTTCTTCTATTACTTTGTTGATAGGAATTATCCCCGCCTCTCTGTGCAGATCTTCTTGCCGTCTTCTTTCTTGCCTGCGTGTACCCATGATTAGGTACATGCATTTATTTTGCACTACTTGAAGTCGCCTCTTTTGTGTTTTTGAGACACAAGACAGGGTGGAGGCGGGGTAAAACAACGTAGATCTTACGAGAGCATTGTAGATCTTCTTCTTGTTGCTTTCACGTAGATCTCTAAATGTATATAAAGTTCTGACAGCGCCCGAGGCTTAAGAAATTCTTTCTTCGACGTGCTTCTTGTACCCGGTAAAGGTGATTTTCATACCGAGTACATTGCATTCGTTAGTGTAGGGATATCGCGTATCCTCCACGCACACGTCTGCTCTTAGGGTGCGTTTAATGGGGACCACCTTGAACTTCTCTTGGTTTGTTCTTATTTTCCACTGACCCTCGTAGTTGTTCAGGTTCGCTATTTCCATCGCTGTCATGCGAGCTTGGCACGGCGCATTCCCTCATGGAAATACGATTATCTGGCTGAAATCATCGGCGTACTAAATATTGAGGGAAGAGGGGTACACAGGGGCTGGGACATCCGCGGTGTATATCGAGTAAAGGGTGGGGGACAGACACCTTCCCCTGTGGGAGGCCCGCATTGAGCGGAAACTTTGGTCCGTCCGTGCACCCTAGACTGACATACGCCGCTCTCTCCATGACATAGTCACAGAGAGTTTTTTCCAAGTTTTCACTTAGACCCATCTGTAAGATCTTATACTGCATGCCCCGCCGCCACACCTAATCAAACGCCTTTGATACATCCCGACAAACGATATCCACATAACTCCTGTCGATTTGGCTTGAGAAAAGCTTTTTCGTTATGACATTGATTGCCATTTCCGTACTTCGCTTCTTTCTTAACCTGAATTGACATGGGTTGTAGAGGGAGATTTCTTCCAGGTGAGATATTAGTCTCCAGTTGAGTATCTTTTCAAAGAGTTTCCCGCCAAATTCCAGAAGTGAAATTGGGTGGTAGCTCTCTCTCAACGTTGGGTCCTTTCCATGTCGAGGCAAGAAGATCATCTTTGCCGTCTTATAAGCAACTGGAAAGTACCCTGTATTCAGACATGCGTTAAAAATACGTCTCATTCCTTCGATGATGTTAGCTGGTGCCTTTTTGAAGTTTACCTTCGTAAGCCCCAAATGGCCTGGGGCTTTTTTGTCGGAATGAGCGGAGTGCACCAAGGATCTCTTCTTCGGTGATCTCAGCCTCTCCGTCACGCAGTCTGTCTACCTGGTGATAAGGATGCGTTCGGTGTATTTCCATTTTAAGCTCGTCTACGATGTTATTTTCGAAATCTATATCAAAATCTTCGTTTTCTTCTTCTGGTATACTGAAGGTTCTTTCCCAATAACGCCGGAGTATTACTTCGATGTTCCTTTCTTCTGTTTCAATGGATCTATCTTCATTTTGGATTTCCATTTTCTTCTTTTTGCCAGATGATCCTCTGAGACTTTTGACTTTCTTCCAAAAATCTTTGGAAGATGTATCTTGATCGAGGCTCTCGATCGCATCGTCCCATTGACTCTGTTGTTGTTCGTGGATCAACTGGTTGAGCTCTTCCTTAATCTTTCTACTTCGTTGTAGCGAGTCAATTGATGCATTTCTGATATTTAACTGGTACAATACTCTCACTTCTCTGTAGAGTTTCTTCATGTACCCAGTCCACCTGTATGTTGAGATGGTTTTATACTGGGTTTGGGGGATGAAAGTCCTATCTGCATTTATAAGATGTTCGTTGAGGTCATCGAGTGCCTCGTCTATCTCATCGAGAATTTCCTCGTCCAGATTTGGTGGGCGATAAGCCTCGAGAAGACCCGCGTACCGTTCCCAGTTGGCTCTCCTGTATTATTTTCTGACTGGAGCTGGGAATTGTATAGGATTCCTGTGGATGGTAAGTAGGATCCCTATATGATCACTACATGGTACCTGGACTGGTTCCATGTAGTAAATGAACGGCAGCTCACGATTAGTCCGACAAATGTCTGGTTTTGTGGCACTTGTTCCTCGAGTATAGGTTGGGAATTCCGGGCCTATTCTATGGACCATATTTCGGTCCATCATAGTGTCCAGGCACCTTCCATTTCAATTGAATGTCCTGTACCCAGATTCCCGACATCTGGCATTAAGATCCCCCAATAATAGGGTGGGGGTCCTTCTGCCAAATAGGCCAGAGAGAGAATGGATTGGAAAATATTCTCGTCTTGGTGGCTGGTACCCGGCGGTGATGACCAGCTTTCTTATATCGAGTTTGACCTCTATTGCAAGATCAGATTCTTCCAGGTTTCTTATTGGCTTGTACTTGATCCCTCTTTTGATGGCGATGGCGGCACCGTCGTACCGCTCTTGAGAGTAATTCGTGATTAACACGTCGTAGTTCCAGATCTTCATTTCGGAGCTACGAATGTCAATCCCATGTTCAGAAATCAAGATGACATCTGCATCAATCTCCCTGAACAAATTTCCGTAGAAAGTTCTTTTCGCTGTCCAGTCGTTGGTATTAATTTACATGATTCTTAGTGAATTCCGTTCCATTATGAGATGTGTTTACCTGTGTTTCTTCTTGGTCTTTTTGTTCTTTTTGGCCTGTGGGGCGGGTCTGGAGTGCCCAGGCTTTTTCGCTCTTCGGGGGAGGACTAGGAGTCTTTGACCGACTCTTCGTCGCTCTTGTGCGAGTGCATGGGCCCTCGTCACTATCCGAAGATGTGGACTCTTCTTCTTGTTTGTCATTAGTCTCGTCTTCTTCTTTGGATTCCTCCGATGAGGGAGATTCTATGACTTCTTTTAATCCAGTGGCTTTCTCTTTATTGTTCCTAATAACGCTATCCTTAAATGCCTTAGAGCATTCGGGGTCATCAGGCACGATGATGGATGGCAAGTTATTGGCCTTTAGAAGCGTGTTTAAAACCTGGCTGTAGCATCCAGGTTTTACCCCATTTGCCACGTTTGCATGAGTAATGCAGATTAGAATTTTCGCACTTAGATCGTTAGTGAAGATCATCGGTGAGGGAGTTGAGGCCATCCCTTCACTTTTCTTCACAGTGCTCGCGTATGTGGTCGTTTTCCTCTTCTTTTCTTCTTCTTCCATTTTCTTTATTATTTCTTTCCTCTTGGGGCAGTTAAGGGCGATCGTTTGATGGGGTCCCTTGCAGTTCATGCTTTTCTTATCTGTGCTTTTGTAGAAGTCATATTTATCACCCTGTGTAGCGCATTCACTGCACCAGATTGTTCCTTTTGTGGGCAGTTGACGGTAGTGTGTTGTTCTCGAGCATAACAGACGAAGCACATCTGGATGCTATGGTACTTCTCATGCTCGATATTGTAGCCTGGGATCCTCATGTTAAAAATGAGGAGTCCCTCCGTTGCCACCTTGTGGGCCCTTTCGGTGGTTTAAAAGGTCACCTTAAAGACATGGGTGTGGTCACGGAATTTGATCACTTCCCTAATCTTTGTCCATGTGTAATTTTTTTTAATTTCACTTTTGATGTCCGCGGGGGGATTCTCACCCACCCAGCTCTCCACCTTTCGGCAGATTACGCTCCTGTTGGCAGAGATTGCTGGTGGGATTTTTACATCTATGTCCATCTTCTTTAGCACCTTGGCCCCTTCATCGGATAGAAGCCGGTCTATATCCTTGGTCTCACCGCATATAGTGATGAATCCATTCGGGATGTCAATTAACTTTATCAGTGCAATCCTCAAATTCGCGAATAAGGATTGTCACACAGTCTTCTTCTTGGGGGTCTGCTTTCCTGCTATGGTCCGTAGGAGGACCCTCTTAGGGAGGGCCTCTATCGTTGTAGGCGTCTTCTTTCTTCTTTCTTTATGTTTTTTCTCTCTCTCTGTAAAAAATGTGTAATTATTATGTTATGGATGAAAAAAAGTGATGTCAGAAGTAGTAAAGGAGGTAGAGTCAAGGCTTAGTTTTGACTTCGATGTGTGAAAAACGCTCCCGTCCAATTTTCTGTTGATCCCCCGCTTGGATTGTGCCAGGATGATGGGTGATGATGGATGGGGGATGGTTCTCGAGTGGAAAATTCAGAGGGTTGAGCTTGGTAGACTTAATGGATAGCGGCCCAATCAACGACCGCTAAGTTTTTGCCACCCCTTCACGTATACGTAGGCCAAAACATCATCCAACTACATAGAGACGGTAGTATTTCCCTTTATGATTCTGGCCGGGTCCCCCGGGCGATGATGATTTCTCCTCCGCCTGGGAAACGCAGTTTTGCCCCAGATTCGAGAATATTTCTGACTTGTGCTTTGGCTGTGGGATTTGCCTCAAACCAGTTTCCACGCAAGCCCTTAATTATGCCATTCTAAGTGGCCGTCATAGTTAAGACGAAATTAATGAAGAGCAGTCATCCGAGCAGGTTCCCACGCAGGGCGGTGGACGGGAGCAATGAGGTGTTTAGGCCATCATTTTATTCCAACACTTGCAGCAAAAAGATATATTAAAATCTTTGCACATCGACTGGGATCTTAATGACTCCCAGGACAGTCGCGTTGTTAGATGGCGAGACTTAAAAGTCCGTATTTGGTAAGCATGCATGAAAAAATCGCTCTCCAGAAGGTAGTAAGGCAATGCTACTCAGTCAAATATTCGCCCAGCAATTCGGAAAAGGATTCAAGGATCGTAAAGATAGAAAAAAGGTGTGATAGTAGGAGAAGTGAAAGATAGAAAAAGTGGTATTTTAGTAAGAGAATGATGTGCCAGTACGTCTGGGTATGGCTTTCCATTCACTTGTATGATGCTTCCGTGCATGATATTTAAGCATTCGAGCCTTTGTTTTAATACTTTTGCACTTTTGTAGCGAGAGCTATCACTATTTCTTGGTCACTTGGTTATTTTGATGTAGTTTTATCCACTACTGGAAATTTTATTGTGCCTTATTTATTTACCATCTTGTCCACTACGGATCTTTTTTTTTTTGTCCACTACAGATCTTTTTATTTTGCAATATTCAGTTTAACATTCAATTATTTGGATATTTATTTTAATTTTTTTTTCCAGTGATAAATAGTTATCTGTAGATCGGTTCCAGTTATTCTTGCAACCGCTGTTGGCTGTTGGCGAATCCTTGTTGGTAATGTCTATTCGGGTCGTCATTTTCGGGAATTTCTATATCTTGCATTACTCTTTCGGGTAAGTAGTTATGTATGCTCCTCCACATTCTTGTCGCCTTTCTGTGCAACGTCACATTCAGGGGGGCGATATCTGTGAGTTCATGTAGTCTAATCGATGGGACCATGTCTAGTAAACTGAGATCAAAGATGAATCGTATAGCTTGATCTTGCACTGCTTGTGCAGTGTGAATTTGTGTCTTGCTTGCCAAATGAAACGGAACGGTGGGGTATAGCAAGATTGGCTAAAATAAGGCCAAATACAACTTCCTCTTATTGCAGAAGGAGAGTCTCCTGAACCTGTAAAGTTGTCTAAGTCTGATCTTGGCTTGCGAGACTTTCTCCTTAATATGATTAATATATCCATTTGACGCAATCTGCAATCCCAGAACACGGGCTTCTCGTGTATATGGATAGTACTCCCCATTTGCTATAATGTCGGCCGTTTTGACAAGTCCGATAGGGAGGATTTTAAATTTATCCATATTGGTGCGAATATTATGTCTTTTTCCGTAGAGGTTGAGGTTGTTGATTTCCCCGGCTGTCCTATTTGCGACGTCTATAGGAGCTTGGTAGTCGCTTGTTATAATTTGCAGAATGTCGTCGGCTAGCTGAACATATATAGCGTAATCCTGAGTAGGAAAAGGGAGGTCGCTCGTGTAGATGGTATACAGCGTTGGGCTCAGAAACCCCCCTTGAGGCACTTCTGCGTTCAGCGAAAAGAGTTGCACTTCGTAATCATTAATTTTTATGGTTGCCTCTCTATCCTCCAAGTAATCACAAAGGATCCTGATGATATTGGTTTCCATCTCGAGGTTACATAACTTGATCTTCAATGCAGGTACCGAGACCTTGTCAAATGCAGAGGCCACGTCTCTGAGTACAACGTCCGACCTCCTATTTTTGGCCTTCGCATTCACAATGTACTCTTCATAAGAGCAAGGGCAGTTTCCGTACTGAGGTGACTACGGAATCCATGTTGTTGTCTGTTTTAGCTGTCTCTAGTTTCTAGAAGATTCCTCAGTCTGTCGTTAAGAAGTTTCTCCAAAAGTTTCCCAATGAATTCTAGAAGGTAGATGGGCCTGTAACTTTTGACTTCCTTTTTTAGTTTCCCTGGTTTCAAGATGAAGATCATTCTGGCTTTTTTGAGTAGATCTGGGAAGTAGACAACGTTTAAACAGGCATTGAAGAGACTTAGTAAGGCTTCATTGATGTTTGGAGGGGCATTCACTAAATGTGCCTTGGTAATACCTGATATATCAGGGGGCCCTCTGCTTAAAGTTCTTTAAGGCTGTCTCGAATTCTTCATGGGTGAACGGTTCTCCCTCGGCTTCTGCTCGTCGGGTGTGATCGACAAGGTAGTATGGCGTTATGGTTAATCCTTGGTCTTCCATGTTTGACAAGACTCTTTCCTCGTATTCCCAGTCAAAATCGTCATTTTCTTCCTCCGTTATGTCGAACTTTCTCTTCCAGTGCTCTCTGAAGTGGAATTTTATATCTCGGTCCTCGGTGATAGTTCTTCCCTCAGCTGTGATGGTAATATTGGACTTACTTTGCTGAGTGCCACTTAATCTTTTAATCTGAGACCAAAATTTCCTGGAGTTGATTTCGATGTCCATCTTATAAATCATGCCATCTCAGATTGCCTTAGACTGCTCGCTGATGAAATATTTGATTTGCAAGCGCAGGTCCCGAAGTTCACGGTATCGTACCGCCGTGTTCCCATTCTCATTTATTTCTGCAATAAGCTCCTCCAGTCGGTCTGCCTTTGATGTAATCTCCTCATTCCATCGTGGAGCAGAAGGAGTCTTATATTCAGCCCTCGGGATAGCTATTCTATCTGCTTCCGTGATCTTGGTGGTGAGGTCCTCGAAGTGCCGATCTAAGTCCTCAAGGGAAGACCCCTCCAACGGTTCTATCCGATAATCTTGGAGGACTCTCTTATATTCGAGCCAGTCAGCCTTGGGCAAACATCTACGGGAGGGGACTTTGACCTGGATAGGTGAGATCAAGATTGTAATGATCATACTAAGATGGTCAGAGGGAGAATAAGAGCCAGGGACGGTATTTTGGTTCAGCGCGAATCCGTCATTCGTTAGTACTATGTCGGGGGTAGTTGAGGATCTCCTCGTTGAGTACGTAGCAAAATCTGGACCTGCTCTGTTTACCACGCCACGTTCTATAAGAAGCCTCAGGGAGTTACCTGCCCCATTGAATGCCGTGGTGTAGCCAGCGTCCGAGCAGCGAGCATTTAGGTCACCGATGAGAATCACAGAGCAGTTTCTTCTAAAGAGGCGGAGGAAATTGGGTATGGGCAAATACGATCTCCTTGCTGGCTGGTACCTTACTGCAATAACTAAATCGTCGACAAGCGTACTAATTTTTCCTGCTAGATATGATTCTTTTAGGTCGCTTATCTCTTTAAATTTGATGCCCTTTTGAACTGCAAGGGCGACGCTGTCATATCTCTCGTTAGAGTGACTAGCCGTAATGGTGGTATAGTTATAAAGTTTAATAGGGTCTGTTTCTAGGTTAAATCCGTGTTCGGAAATGAGGACGATATCCGGGTCTACCTCACGGATTATATTGTAGTAGACGAATTTTTTTCCCATCCAGCCATTAACATTAAGAGAAAAGATCTTTAGCTTGTTGATGTATTTAGTCGTATTGTCCATATTACTCCCTGTGAAGATTCGACACTTTAGCTGGCTCCGCCTCTGCGGGCGACCTCACTCTAGCAGATCTCTTCTTTTTAAGTTGATCAAGGGAAAGGTTGAGACATGATTCGCCACAGATCTCGATTCTGCCTTGCCTGAGTGTTGAATTCATCTTTTCCTCGCTAATATCAAAATCATAGTTCTATTTGCACTTGCCCTTGATCATCCCATAAAATATGTCTTTAATCTTCACCGATCCCAGGAGAGGGGCTGAAGGGGAGGCATATACACCTAGGTTTATATCGGTAGATTTATAAACTGGGGAAGGTTGTCTGGTCTTCTTGGGGCTTCTAGTTCTTTGGATCGTCCTCTGGGAATCAGCATCCTTTTGAGAAGGTTGGTCTGTTTCCATTATTGTACGGGTGCCTGATGTACTGGGCTTGCTATGTCTCGGATACCGAGATTTTGAACGTCTTCTTGCTTCAGCTGTAGGCCTAATTCCTGTTTGGGTCTGGTATAGATCGGTTGAGGGGGGATTGTCCGGAAACCACATCGGTTTCATCCCATTCGGAGTTAACATGCGGTTCAATTCTGTGGCATAACTTCCCGGTTGTGCGATGTTCGCAAAGTGAGCGTGTATGACACACATCACAAGGTCCAAATTCATCGAGGGATCTAATTGTAGGAGGGTCTTCTCCTTCTCCTGACTCTGGGCTGCCTGTGCGTAGGAAGTCGTTGCCCTGCGGTGCTTTTCCTCTTGTATATTCTCCTTTTGTCGGTGACTAGTGTCTTCTTCAAAGGACACGACATCGAGAGGGTAGGGTGTGAGCCACTGCAGTTCAGTCATTTCTTGATAGTCCCGCTCGTACACTCACGCCAGGTGTGGCCATCTCCGGCGCATTCGCTGCAAACCTTTCCACGAAAGGTACAGTCTTTCTCTCTCGATACATGACGCAGAAATTTTTGTATAGAACAAGATGAGACCAGCTTCAGCTGCCTTAGAGGCCATCTCAGAGGTTTGAAAGGTGGCTTTAAACAGATGGAAATAGTCACCCTCTTCACGATTTTTAAACTTATACACTTCTTCGACTTTCGCTCAAGTTTGTCTAGTCTTAATCTCATTTTTAATCTACTCGATGGTATGGGAGCCGACCCATGGGTCCAGGCGGTGATAGATAACGGATCTCTAAGCAGAGACTTAGGGAGGGATCTTCGGTGTCAAATTGATTTGGACGAGTTTCGCTCATGCATCGACACTGAGAAGTTTGTCAATGTCTAAATCTGTGTCGCAGATTGCTACGTAGCCGTAAGTTTGATCCACTAGACGGCATAGTACAACCTCGATCGAGCTGAATATGGTCGAGAACACTGTTTCCCTCGTAGGTTTTGGGCAACTCTCTTTAACCCAGAGGGGGATTCTTCTCTGTCCCCTGGGGTCGTCCATGACGGCCCGCTAGGGGAAGTCTTCACCTGGGGTCAACCAGGCTCCTAGTAAGTTGGGTCCCTATTATATAGCTCGGACCACCTTCTCTGCCCTACCTATATTAACTTGTCTAACAGGACCCACCTGCCAGTACTGACCACTCCGCCCGCTAATGGGCCCCCTTCTTCGCGCCCCCTGTAGGGCCTCCTTCCGGGGTTCTGGACACGTCAGATACCG
The DNA here is from genome assembly GCA_963969495.1 of Ceratothoa steindachneri. Classification (NCBI taxonomy): domain Eukaryota; kingdom Metazoa; phylum Arthropoda; class Malacostraca; order Isopoda; family Cymothoidae; genus Ceratothoa; species Ceratothoa steindachneri. Next base: position 142,181,599 of record OZ018321.1, on the reverse strand, counting down.
GTCGTCTCTACAGGTCTTAAGTGACAGAGAAGTTATAAGGACGCGAGATGTGCTGCTGTTCTTAAGGGAGGAACAAAACGCTAGTCCGAAAATAGGGTTCCGTGTGGGGCTTCCCCCGTTAACACGCGAGTGCGCGCGCCCGCGAGTTCTTCAATGGGCCAGGGACGTTAGCCGTCAGCGGTCTTGAAAAGCGCGTAAGATTCTTTATCTACTATCTCTCGTGGAAATATAGATGATAAATAAAGTAGCACTTTTACTCTCTTCAGATGAGTGTTGAAAAGCTCTTGAAGCGAAGCGCAGTCAATTCGAAGAACTGACTTCGGCCGTGTTTATGTGTAAACGATTGAAGCGTTAGTAACATTTTAATCTATCCTGGCGCCTGATTGGTTGAAATGTTATAGAGTTAAGTTTAGATGAAATTACTATTTATATAGGTGAATTTTTGTGTAAAAGTCAGTCAGAATCAGAAAAATATTGTTGTTTTAATAAGAAAAGTTATATTCCTTGTTCACCATTTTAAAAGCTTATTCCGGCTATAATATACAGGCTTTAAAGAATCCAGATATAAATATATATTTTTCCTTCATCCCATAAGGAAGCTGATGATCACTTACTTAAGCCTGCAAAACTAGATACAGAGTACCATAACTGACTCAGACCCTACGGCACCACAAAATGAATGGCCTTGGACTTAGAGGAGAGGTCATCGAGCGCAAATGACTGAGTGCGAGAGAAGAGGTATGAGCGGAACCAATCAAGTGCAGCGCCCGAGAGACCATGAAAAGTTTAAAGAAAATCAAGGAGGACAGTGTGGTCGATGGTTCCGAAAGCAGAAGAGAGGTTTAAGATGCCTAGAATGGACGTACAACGCCTGTCAGCTGCTCTAAGTAAACCGTCTAAAATACTAAGAAGAGTGGTTTCAGCAGTTCTTTGCTTTGAACCCAGACTGGTACATTTCATCGATATTGTAGTTAAAAATATGGTCATTAAGGCGAGAGAAAACCACTCTCTCTAAGATCTTATAGGGAAATGGAAGCTGTGAGATAGGGCAATAGCTAGATGGTTCAGAGGGGTTAAGGTTTTTTTTACGATAGGACGAATTGAGGCATGTTTGAAGGAAGAGGGAACCACTCTTGTAGCAAGTGAAGTGTTAAAGCCATAAAGAATCAGTAGGAGGACAGTAGGGAGAATTTAGGCTAGGAGTTTGTGTGGAAAAACCTCCTAAGGGGATCCAGATTTGTTTGAGCATGAGATCAGGGCAGTCACTTCCTCAGATGATGCCCGAGTGAGGACGTTATGCGGCAATGGAGTATGGTCGGGGAGAATAGCATGGGCTTGTTCAGGTGACTGAGATAGTACGGCGCGAAGGTTAATAACTTTATCGGAGAAAATTTTTGAAAGAGTAGAAAGCTTGATGGGGAGAGAGGTGGGGGAAATGGCGAGGAAAGACGAGAGAGGAGAGGACAGATATTCCGAAGGTGATTTGGAAGAATATGTCGAAGTAGCAAGGCGATAGGCAAGTGAGAGGGAGTTCGTGCCCTGTTCACGGGAGCATGTTTTTGAAGGGCTTGTTCATGAGCACGTAAGGACCTCCTTGAACGAAGGAGTTCCATGGCGAACCAAAGTGCGCGGTGATGGCGGTTTGAAGAAGTGGTGATAAGGGGGGCGTGCACGTCAAGGCAGGCGAGTAATGTTTGGTGAAGAAAGTTTAAGATTTAGTCAGGTGAAGCAGTAGTATCAATAGGAGGTCGGCAGAGAGAAGTAGTATCAATTGACTATAGTCGCCGGAAAGGAGTAGGATCTTTGGACGAGCGAGGAAATAGGTGATAGGTAATATAGAATTTAAAATTAACCAAGATGTGATTAAAAATCGTATTAGAAAGGTCAGTTACTTTTCGATTAGAGATATAGAGGTTCGTAATGACTACGTCTAGGGTATTACCATGTATGTGTGTTGGGGATAGCATATATTTTGTTAGAGGAAAGAGGTCGACGCTTTCAATGAACGCACGAAGGTATCATTGTGGCTAGGAAGATTGAAGTAACTAAGAATAAAGAGAGAACCAGTAGAGAATAGGTCGAAGAGTAGGTGACTGGACTCCTCGAGAAATAAGGCCGGAGACAAGATGGAATGGCAGTGAAGGGCCACAATATTCAGAGCGGGCACAGTACGTGAGACAGCAAGAAGAGCCTCAAATAAGACTAGAGGGAGGGGGCGCTCTGGAGAAGATTCAGGTAGAAGGATGAGTTGGAATCAGTGCAACTCCCCTATCACGATGGTTTCGAAGAACATGCAGGAAATAATAACCCAGTGGGGTTGCAAGGGCAGTGCATGAACCAGAATCAAACTCGAGCCAGGTTTATTTAAAGCCAAGGAAGGAAACTCCAGTGTGAACAATGAGGTCGTTGTTCACAGCGCCAGCTGATGAGTAGAGGAGGAAGGGAGATTTTTAGGTGTTGGATAAAGGGAGAATGGTAGGGAGAGAGAGGTTCCTAATTAGCACCGAAAGTCTCGGCGCCCTACTAGTTGGGCGAGTTCGGGGGATACCAGCCCCCTTTATATTCGCGTATGTAGCTAGCGAAAGAGGATAATTTAAAGAGTTGAGTGAGGGGACTGAGTCCCTCATACATTAGTGGGGAAGAAAGGAGGAAGCAAATGCGACAATTATGAAGAACGGAGCAGACGGGAAAACTTAACCCTAACTTGACTCATAGAATTGTGTGTAAATTCTTGGCTAATCAAGAAAGTATGAAGGGATAGACTGCTCAGTTCTCGCCTGGATAAGTCAACGCTACTCATTAATAATCTCTTCTGCAAAGGACTTACGGACAAGGGCAAGTGGCCTAAACGTGAATCTTTATTTACATTTTACTTCCGGAGTTTTCTAAAATAGAGAATTTAATAGGAGCTTCAGGCTGTCAACTTATGCCAGCCTAAGACCCAACTGCAACCTCCTCAATGGGGTAACGGAGTCGAAATACACTGCACTGCCACTCATTTAGCATTGTTCTAACTACGCTGTTCTATGTGGAAGAGATAATTGGAGGCGGCGAGGAAAACAGGTTTAAGGAATAGCCCATTGTGGACTCAGGACCATAGGTACCCGAACTAACAGCAGAATAGCAACCTGCGGGGAGGAGGGAGGTGTCCGCCCTCCCTCTCTACTCTGAAGGTCTAGCCAGGATAACAGAAGGAAGTAACACACATCTGTCTACGTCAGTTGCAGTTTTAATACCCAAACTGTCGAGGGATAACACCCCCATTTAACGATGATTAATTACATACTAATCAATGAACGAACCACTACACATGGCACCTGTAGAGGGCCCACACCATCCACTCCGTTTCATCCATCATCATCACTCATCCCATAGGGTAGTCCACCTTCTTGGAAGTTCTGTTACAACAGAGAGGGGGTTACCATCAAGTAACATCAAGAAAAAGAAATATTTATACAACAATTTACGACGAGCCGTTATCAGTTCTAAGAAGCATTTTCGAAAAAAAAGAAAGCGCTGAGGGGGCCACCCTTACAAGAAAATGGCGCAAAATGGGACAACAAGGATCCTAGTGAGTACCATTGGCGGCCAAAACAGGTTCAGCAGGAATAAGGTGTTGAAAGTCGTTATGGACGGCTGAACATTGGCATGTTCAGGGTTCTGGACGTCGCGACAGGTTATATAGCAATCAGTAAAAAGAAGAAGGACGTGGAGGCTATCATAACTGAGGAAGGACTGGAGACAATACGATAAATAGGCCTTAGGAATGCCATTCCTTTGCAGATCCTGACCCATAGGAGTGTGTGGTCTGCAAGAGATAAGATCCCTGTATAGGCAGACACACAGAGGAAGAAATTCGAGAGGAGATAATGAGGAATCACCCATGTGTTAGGGTGGCAGAAGTCACTAAGTTTAGAAATAATCGCGACACCTCGAAGTACTGCCACCTCTTCAAAATCATTTTCTCTGATAATACCTTGACAAAGAAGGAAAAAGAGTGTGGATTGTTTCTGTTCAACGCTAAAAGTAGTGGAGAGCAGATCGCTAGGGAAGAGTTTATCACTATAAAATAGTGCTTTCCTTGCTACAAGATAGAAGAGTACTCTAGAAAAGATTGTTCAGCTACAGACCAGGTTTGTTCCAAGTGCAGTGAAACAGTCCATCATTGAAAAAACTGCAAGAACTCCTAGGAGAAATTTCCAAACTCTGGGCAAGTCATCAAACGATGTCCATGGCCTTCCCAAAGAAGAAGAAACTAATTTGAAAGAAAACCTAAGAAGCAAACAGGAGGGTGAACTCACGAAAAATACAACATACGTGCAAGTGGCAAAGGCGGCATACTCAGAGGAGGAAAGTAAAGAGCCATATCTGCGGGTTCGAAACAAAAGCTCCACAACAATCCTGAAATGCATATTGTACGTAAAAGTCAGGAACTTAACTCAACCTAAGATGTTTGCCAGAAGGTTAAATCAAACACTGGCCAAAACCGAAATGAATGAGATGTGGTTTCTGGACTACACTCACAAGGGGGGATGTCTCGCAGCTACAAATGATAGCTATTCACAACACCATACACGGTCTAGAAGAAAGCTGGGAGAATGAAAAAGAAGTGCCAAAACCGAAAGAGGAAGGCATAAGCCATGATCCTTGGATTAAGGCAAAAGAAGAAAGAGAAGAAGCAAATAAAATGGATAAGGAACAACAGAAATCGGAAGAGACAACATAATCCTCTGATTTTTAATGCACTTCCGACAATGAGGTCCGCAGCAAAGACCGATATCACGCAAAAGAAAAGCTGAAAACCAAGAGACCCCATCGATGCAGATAGATCAATCTCACAATTTACACACCAGAGCAGTTCACCTTCCTCAAAGACATATATACCACCCAAATCTTCACGGGTATCAAAAGAAAGATTTTCTCCTCAACTACAAAGTGACCCTCTATGAGGACACATTCGTATAATTTCCCTCTGCGGATTTTAAAAAGAAAGCGAATAGTGGAAGAAAAGACAACCAAAAAACACTAACGAAAAAACAGTAATTTGAAGTGGAAAATTGCAAAAACAAGCTCAGGCTCATTACACTTAATGTTCATGGGTAGGAGAGAAAAGCCACGACATATGGCAACATATTCCAAGTTCTTGAGCCCAACATTATCCTATTGACAGAGCATGGTATTTACACTAGATCTTGTTCGCTAAAGATACCGAGATACAAAGTAGCTATGAAAAAAACATCCATAAGAAGCGGTTGACGGTGTTGCTGTTGCTATCAAAGGTAATATTTTGTTCAGGCACCTTCCAGAACTTGACGAGTCTTTTGCGGCTGTGGACTACACACCGTAGTGGGCTACATGGTAGTAGTGGAAGCATATCAACCACCTGTAAGAGCGTACCGATCCCTTAATAAATTATACACAATGTTTGGTTGTCGCATAATGGCATTCCTAGGGGGCGACCTCAATGCTAGATTCCAAACAGCCGACTATGGTAACACAAAGGAAAGGATCGTTACTTGGAAATGATTAGGGAAAAGAAGCACATCTAAAGGAGGGCCAGACTTCCGAATAATAACAACAACAGGTTAGCAACACGCGAAGATTTCCTGTTCAACTTCCATAGTGAGCAAGGCCCAATGGTACCCAGCGACCATATAGTGATCCTGACAACAATCTCGATTGCACCATTCCAGCTTTCGGTTACTCTCCGCCAAAACTACGTCTCGGCTAACTGAGGACGCTACAGGGAATTCCTCAGTAGTTACGAAGCAGCTTATCTAGGAGAAGAAACATTGTATGGGATGGACGGAGCACTGGGGAGGATATCTACCTCCATCATAGAGTCAGAGAGCGAGTACTTACCCAAAACAGGGTAAAAAACTCCACAACAACCCAGGTGGATAGAGGAATCGCGTTTAATTCCTAGGGCCTGCCCGAACCGAAAACGAAGCTCGCCCTATGCCGCCTGATAGCTAGGGTAGACGGCCAGCTGAACCTGCTAGAAATCTGGCAAAGTCTTAAAAAATTAAAAGGAATATTCAGTAGAGAGAAGAACCGCAAAACTGAAGACCATGACTAATTGGAGGATCTGGCGGTTCTGGAAGGAAGATTCCGAACGTACTGGAAGGATATTTTTTCGATAACACCTGAGGACAACGAAGAGTTTGACCAGGATTTGGAAGATTAACTGATTGATAATTTCAATCAGATAATACATCATACCTACACATACCACCACGTCGACGAAGGGAGCAAGATGGCAGGCCATGGCCACCCAATAACAACAGAAGAAGTCATGGCAACTCTAAGGTCTCCTAAACCACCGGTACCAGGCTGAATGACATCACGCATAACAACTACCTACATACTCCCTAAAAGATCATTCAGGGCAACACAAACATCCTTAGCACTTCCTTAAATATGGGCTACACCCCTGACGGTTTATAAGTAAATAAAATCATTTTATACCCAAGAGGAAGAAACCCCACGATCAAATGGCGAATTACAGGTCAATATCTCTCGCTAAAACTAAGTTTCGGTTAACTGGGGACGTTACAGGGAACTCCACAAAATCAGAATTCTCAAACAGGGATTGCATGGGGGGCAGGGACCTTCCTTGATACAGAGAAGGGCCTGATACCTTATGAAAGTATCAACCGAATAAGCGATACCCAGTATTAGAAGGTCACTCGTGGTTCACCGTGACTCAGGCCGCCATGCATCAGAAAACAACCATTGATTCCCAGTTGGTTGCAATTATCAATTTACTTGTTGGCTGGCCTACCAAAGTGATCTCACGAAAGGCTTTGCAGGTTCCTCATCTAGATCTCAGTGGCTATGCTAGGTCAAACGAAATAGGGAGGAAGAGGTTCCCTTTGGGGACCCCTTCACCCCAAATAACCACAAACACCCATCACAACACTCAAATAACTAGTAGACGGATAATTATAGTCTCCTTCTAGATGGTAATCCAATGGAGGCTGGCTCCTCCGATTCCGAGAGCGAAATTTCGAACATGTAGCCAAAGTTGCCCTTAGTCCGTCGCTTTCTTATTTCCCCCCTTTGTATTTCATAAAATCAGAACTTGATTTAGATTTGAGAGTAGAGTATCTGTTTTCATTAGAATCGACAAATATAAAATTGACCAGTTATCAGACTACCACGAAAAGTCGATCTGTATTTATATTGCTCTCTGAAATGTGTCCAGTCGCCTTCTTTAAAAGAGATTTCCTTTGGAGAAGTAAATTTACTTGTTTAGCGTTAAATTTAATTTTAAACATCATTTCTAGGACTCAAGTTTTAAATAATTCATTTTTTGTCGAAAAATTTGTGTATACTAACTCTGATGCTGACTTTCTCAAGAAAAATGTACACTCGCGCCAATGAAAGTTTGGCTCAAAGGGTGTTCGAACTCCGATCCAGAAACACAAATTTTGCAGAGTTAAAACCTTATTTAAAACCGAAAAGACGTCGGAAAAAAATAACCTCGGATTCGAAAGATTCTTGGGATACAATTATCAATTAAACAGTGATCTAATGGGTTTAATTTACCGTAAATCCGATGCAATTGTCAAAACTAAGCGTAATGTCCTCACGATGATTTCTCAATTGTTTAACCCCCTCAGATTGTATCTGCCCGTTCATATTCGTAGTAGAATGCTCATGAAAAACCTGTGTTTTCAGAGTTTGAATTTAGATACCGCGATTTCTGGCCCGATGTCGCTACTTAGGTAAATCTTCGCACCGATTTGCTGAAGTTGCTCGAAGTGTAAATTCTTCGATATGCCGTTAAAGTTAAAGGTGGGGTAGAGTTTAAAATATTTTGAAATGCAAGTACGTCTTATTAGGGATTCTCAATCTATTCTTTTCCAATTTTGATCTAATTTATTCATTTAAAATTTTCATTTGGAATGCAAATATCTTAGGAGTACTCCACTCTCACCCGCCTGAAGAACAAGGAATTTTGGGTTGCTTCCTCTCGTTAAACTGTTGAGAAAGTTCTTAGGTTTTGTTTTGTTTGCAAAGGATTTAACTCCTTTGCTTTTAAGCAACATAAGATGACCAATTTCCCGAAGGCTCAAAACATCATTTCAAAACTTCATCAAATTTATGATTAAGTCTGATACTTGATTATCTCAAAAATCATTTCAAATACATGATCAAGTCAAATATTTGATCACCTCAAAACTTTGTTTTAATTCTGATAAAGTCAAATAATTGATCATCTCAAATTTCATTTTAAATACCTGATACAGTCAAATACTTAATCATTTCCAAACTTCATTTTAAAATTCATCATCATATTGAACATATGATTATCTCAAAACTTATCTCAAACTCTATTTGAGATACAAAATAAAGTCAAGTAATTGATTCACTCAAATATCATCTCTAAATTCTATTTCAAATAAATGATCAAGCTAAATACTTGATCGTCTAAAAAATAATTTCAACTACATGATAAAGTCAAATATTTAATCATCTCAAACTTCATTTTAATTTGACGACCAAATCTTCCTCCTTCACATACCTCACATAAATACTTAAGTTGTTAAGCTTCTTCTCCTGAAGGTTGTTAAGATTACATCCTTTTGCGAAGTCCTACACATGCATCCGTGTGAGCATGAACGTCTGTAAGTCGAGAGAGGATAGCGTAATTTGGTTTCCTTCCATCGTGAGCTGCTTCACACCTCCACTTCTCTCTGGCCGCGCTGTTGTTTGCCATTAGGAACAGACCGAAATGGTTATAGGAGAGAGAAGAGGGTGTTTACGTTTCTTTTGGGTGTTGGAAGGCCTATCCTTTTCCCGCTCTTCTCCCACCATTATCATCTACACACTCCCTCCCCCCTCTGGTTCTTTAAAACCCATTTGCAGAAAGAACTCGCGCTCAGAACACTTACGAAGTTTGAAGAAGGAAGGACTCTCAAGCTCATCTCTTAAAACTCTCCTCAAACGCTCAAACTCATTGACATTGAGACAGAATAATTACGAAGCTGGAAGAACAGAGAACTCTCAAGCTCAACTCAAAGATTTCCTCTAACTCTCTTACTCTTGGACTCGGCCAGACAGAACGCTTCTTAAGTTTGTGGCACCTAGAACGACTGCTCCCTTCCAATAGGTTCTTGGCCCGTTGTGCTCGGACAAACGTCTGTTTATACCCATTTTTCAGAATTGGCACTGTAAGTTCCCTTATTTCGCCTAAATTGATTCTACCATCTGATCCTTTAAATTATTACATAACTTTCTCTTTATTTCGTACCCTTAAACTAAACTCTAACTAACGCTAGCATTTGCAACTAAGAATCGCTTTGGATGTCTGGAAAGGCAGAATTATTTTTCCAAATCAATCGGAGAGGAACGCCTCTAATCTAAGCGCCAACAAATTGCTTAGCCCTGCTCTACTTTCGGGGTAATAAATATAAAACCATTAATAGCTAAATGTGCTTAGGACAAATGATGACCCCAACTGTTTTCTTGCCTCTCTTGTCATGCTTTTTCACCTGGTGTTAGACGTATTTTAGTGCAAATTTGAAGAAAGTAACATCTCTAGGAAAAATTTATAAATCGTTTTTTTCGAAGTTGCATCCCCTCCCTAAAACAAATTAACTTGTTGAAAAGCTTGCAAAAACAGATGAGAAACAGTAAGACTCGTCACAAATCGAGATCATCCGTGAATCTATAATCTTGTGGCGCTCAATTGCAAGGTGGAGTAAACCCAAAAAGGAACCTGACAAATGAGTACCCAGTTGACTCTATGAAATCTTGAAAATGGGCCTACAAATCGAACACTGAAATAATATGCCATCTTGCAACAATGAACGAATGTAAAACAAAGTAAATACTTGTAAATAATTTCAAATCACAATTAAATATGTAGCAATGCAAAACAGAATAAGTTGTTATGATGCAAGCGAAATCGTTGGGTTCCCACGCGAATGTACAAACATACACATATGAGGAAACAGATGTGAGACGAATACCACTATGAATGTCAGCTTGATAAGCTCGGTCAGATGTCCAAATGCAAATGCTTTTTTAGTGAACTTGTGCCTACACTCAACATACACACACCCGTTGATTACGCCCCGTAGTCTTAGGTTAGAACACACGCACCCGTTAAGTTCCTCCCCGCTTTGAGATTGAGAGAATACAAGCCCCACTCCTCTTAATTGGCGTTGGCATATATAGACAGGGATAAACCTTATTATTATGATTATTATTATTCTGATTAGTATGTTATTTGTATCATCATTCAAATCAACCAACTACCCTCCGGCAGCCAGGTCGTCACAAGGACAGCCTCCATCCTAAACATTACGTAGGTATGAAGAATTAGGCCTTTTCACCAGTTATGGGGTGCTCCTCTGCCAAGGAGGTAGGCTTCATGACTGGTGACTCCTCGAAGGATACTGGCAAATTCTCCTTTTAAAAAGAAGTCAGGTTACCCCCTTTACACCTATAAAGTGGTGACCCCTTCGACCGAACAAAAAGGTAACAAAAAAAGACAAAAAAAAACCCGAACTCGTCGGACCAACAACGGGTAGAGCAAGGACAAGCAAAAATTCGCGAAACGCAAGTCTACTCTTAGCTTAATAAGAAGTAGGCCTGTCAAAGTCCATCACTGTCGATATCCCCTGTCAAGGAAGCGACCGTTAGAATGGTAACAAGCTCATCTCTTTACTACACACCGGACCACTAAAACCAGTGGATTAGCTAATATGAACGGCTACAGGTGGACGTAGGTTGAGACCCAGACTGGAAAAAGTTGGTCCAGTCTCCACATAGGAACAGAGTGCCATCATTGCAGCTCATTAAGGACAACGCTGGTTCAAGGGGAAACCAACGTACGAAAACAGCCCATACTTTCCGGTAAAGTTTTTTTTAAATTAATAATAACAATCGTAAAAGTGTTTCGAATACCAGTCTTGTGTACAAAGATTTCAGAATAGAACATATAAAGTCTGTAAAATTATTAATAACCCAGTACTAAGTGTACAACGTCTATCAAATCGTTAATTAAAGCTAACACCATATTAAGTATAAAAATTCCTTGTAAATATTAATTTAGAGTTAATCCCGTATTGTTATTTCCGTCCAGTTAAAAGAAAAGTAATTTGGAACGTACATAAATAAATGTATATAAAAGAAAAAAAGAAAAAAGTACTAGGTTTTGTTCGCAGATTAGGATCTGCAGCTCTGACATTCGGAACCCCAAAAATGTTAACTCGCTGAGCATCACATGGCTTAAACAAAGAATTCCAGGACTGCTGCCACTTTAAAATTTATGTTTTGCAACCAAGCATAACAAAATGAAATAAGAAAGTAGACTTGTTATTGTGTTCCTACCTCCAAGCGCTCAAAATAAAGTTTTAAGTTAAGGAACCAGTTGGGCAGCTACCCTTTCCAAGTGGATTCCTAGTGGCAGCGGAAATAAAAAGAAGCCAATTAGTTATAAAAGAGGGAGGAGACCACTCCGTGATAAAAACTTTCAAAACTGAGTGTATAAAAGATTTCTCTGCCATATTGAAACGAAGGCGGGACAAGCGATGGATATTTAACAGGGTCGGGAAACAGAACGACCGGAGAGTGGCAAAATGAGGGCATTCTAGTAGAATATGAGATACTAATTGTTCCCCACCACAAAAAACGACAGCAACGGCTGATTCGAACATCAGCCGAAACAAGATGACCGTGGTTAATTCTTGTATGGCCGATGCAAACGCGACAAAGGGTTACATCTAAGAACCATAGTCTCTGGACTAGCCAGTTGCATATTTCTCTGACTAAAGGATGAGAAGCATTAAAAGTGCGAATTGTCTGTCAAAGCTGCCAACAGCAAAGACAAATTTAAAAACTCTCCTGAGTAGCTGGCATGGCACCCATGCAATGCTCTGATTTGAAAACATCCGTGTATTTTGGGCACTGTATTATATGTGAGGTCGTATGCTCTAGAAACAGCCTCTTAAGGGAGCAAGGGTATGTGGATGGCTGGTCCAGGCTCCACATGCCTGTACAAACTCTGAGAGGTCGAGCATGCCAACTAGGCTTAGCGAAGACGGAAGAGCAAGTCCTCTTATAGCACCCAGGTGGGGAAGTTGAATATCTTGTAAGACTCTTATCGGGAAGATAAGGGCAAACCTTTGCTATATCTTCTTATCGCTTAGATCATTGATGTCAGGTACTATCCATGATGAAACGGGATCGCAACGAGTGTTGTTTGTGATGAGTCTGGTCACCTGATTTAGCAACGTGAGCATCTTTTAATTGTGCTTTTCTGGCGACATGTAGGATTACTTTGGATTAGACAAACACAGCTGTATTTAAAGCCATATTTAGTATTTTATTTGCTGTTAATAGTGACTTGAAGCACTGTAAAGATTGTAGAATTTTCTTAGCTTACGCAATCTTTTTTTCTATAATGAGATGTATAACCTTTCGATATAGCTTGAGGAGAAGGATTTGACTTTCTTGAGAGTAGGAATAAAATTAATCATGCGTCTAGTATTCGTGTGCCTATGGTATGACCTGAAATATATTAAAGTTTGTACGTATTTTATTCTTCCTTTAGTGAATGTTTAGATTATTAATCTCTCCTCACCCTCTATGAGCAATAATGTCCTGGTTGGGTGTTCACTATTTATCACCTCCGTAATGTCATCTGCTAGGTGTACATATAGGCCTCATATAGCCTAGCATAGTATATAATATATGCGAGTCTATACTAGGCTTGAGTATATTAGGCTATTCTAGGGTATACTATGCTATTCTAGGCCATTCTATGATATGATAAACTAGGCTAGGCACGACAAGATTATGCAATGCTGTGCAAGGCTTTGCTGGACTATACTACGCTAGATTAGGCTAGATTATAGTGTACCATGTTAAGCTAGCATAAACTAGGGTAGGCTAGACTACACTATGGATGGGTGTGCTATGCCAAGATATACCAGAGTAGAATAGGATAGGATATACTATGTTAAGGTATGCTATACTATGCTAAACTAGTTTATACTATGCTAGGCTAGGTTATACAATGCTTATACTATACTAAGCTAGATTAGGGTAAGGTAGGCTATGGTAGATAGGCTATACTCTGCTAGGCTTTGTTAGGCGAGGCTAGCCTAGGCTATACGAGGTTAGGATAGGCAATGCTATGTTAAACTATTCTAAAATATACTAGGTTAGGCTATGCTATACTATATTATTCTACGCTAGGCTATACTATACCATGATAAGATATACTATGCTATATTACGGTAAGCTTTACGAAATTTAAAACCCTTATGTTGTTTTACATTCTCTTTCAAATGATATAATTGCCAAAGTCCTCCCAAGGATAGCCAGGGAATTATTTTCTTTTGGCAATGACATCATAACTATTCCGACCATTCTAACGAAACCTGAAACTCTATTTTGTTTTACATTATATTTCAAAGGATTTAATTGCCAAAGTCCTCCTAAGGTTAGCCAGGGAATTATTTTGTTTTGGCAATAACATCATAACTATTCGGCCGATTCTAACGGAATTTAAACCCATTATGTTGTTTAACATTCTCTTTCGAATAATATAATTGCTTTTTCAAAGTCATAAGGACATAAATCAGAATAAGTGAGGGCACGCAACTTTTTGGTAAGCAGACCTTGTTTTTTTAAATCAAATTGATGCTTCATATTATATACTAAAAGTTTTATCAACTCCATTTGCAAATAGACTGGTGTTGTATAAATACCTACTAAGTGAGGTTGAAAAGCAGTTTTAAAGATGCTTCATTTTTCAAAATCTTTGAAACTTTCATTATAATTTTGAATTAATATACTATCAATAACAGATACATTTTCTTGAAATTAAAATATGGTTGTTCTTGTTCACATAATATTTTTTGTCAATTGATGGAAATATTCTTCAACTTTCAGATATGCATGGACTTTTAGCCACATGTCATAAATAAATTTAGTTTTACCTTGAAAGGTAATATTTAATTCATTGTGTTTTGGCATGAAATCATAAAAATGCAGCGTTGTTGATAAAATTATGATCCCTCAATTCACATTATATTATGATGCCTATCAGTTATCCACCTACAAATAAATCGTGCACATAAAAAACCTCATAGACTTCCGTGGAAAGCTATTTGACCATACCACACGAAACCCAAATCACACATAGCTTTTAACACATACATAACACAACAAGCCTTACAAACATTTGGTCCAAATGATCTCCACAATGTCATACTAACAGACATCAGCGCAGAGGAAATATCGATCCCACTTCACAGACGGGGTCGACTTGAACACGTACAACACCGCTGAGCCATTTCCGATAGAAACATCTCCACACTCTCTCCACAGGAAGAACCAGACACACATTAACACATAATCCACTTGTAAGCCCAAGATAAATTCTACAGATGTAGGGATTGATATATATATATATATATATATATATATATATATATATATATATATATATATATATATATATATATATGTATATATATATATATATATATATATATATATATATATATATATATATATATATATATATATATATATATATATATATATATATATATATATATATATATATATATATATATATATATATACAAAGAAGGGGGAACAAATTACTCGATAAATTTAGTTAATTGCGACAATTTATAATATGACAGAGTTAAGCAGGATGAGCAAAATTAACGTTAACTCGAAAAAGAGATATTAATTACGATTTAGTGGGAAGTCAATATTCAAAAGTGGAGGAGGGTGACGACTGACGAGTTGTAATTAGGGGATTACAACACAAAATCGCTTTACCTTGAAGCGTGGTGGTGATCTGATCAGGGAAAGATCAACGGCACAGGTCTTTATGAAGATATTTTTTGGAGTCCTAACGAGGATGACTCGTACATGTGGGTTTTGAGTACTTCTTTTTGAAGAACGAGATTTTATCTGCTCTATAGAGATGGAATCTCACACACGAGACTGTTCTGTGGTTCAGAAAGGAGTCTCAGATACGAAAGAATTGGAATCTTGAAGGAGCTCCGAGATGAAGTGGCCCGCGCAGTTCTCCGTAAAAAAGTTGGCTCAATAGCTTTCATCTGAACAGGGTCCAAAGTTTCATGGAGGGAGATCTGCTGGTAAGATCTTCACGCCGATGTACGACTCGAACAGGTGTTGCGGGACTTTGCGGGATAACAGACAAAACGAAATGGACGGAGGAACAGGCAGACTCGTAATCTCCTTGATGAATGGCGGACGCATGTCTAAATAGCCAGGTGGTCGTCCCTAAATGATTCTCGTCGTCAGTCTATGTAAACTTACTTCGAGATAACGAGTCGGATCGGGCATCGAAGTTTGCTTCATGATATTGGGTTGGGTTATTACGGCTGCGCTAGACGGGGAATAGACATGCCTGGGAAGCATAGGGGGAGAACTCGGCATTATCACGGGAGATGGGTGAGCGAGGAGCCACCGAATGCAAATACAGCATCCCCTCACACACACTGTCTTTTCTCTATTTTTCATTTTTCTCTTATTTTTTCTCTCACTTATCCCATCGCTTTCTCTTTCACATTCTCGCTCTCTCATTTTTTTGTATTTCCTTTATTATCAGTTTCATTAACTTGCTCACTCACTGTTTCTCTCACGTTCTCTTTTGCGCTTTGTTGTTACTATCTCTTTGTCATTCTATTTGACTCTCACTCTTTTTCTCTCTTTCTCCTTATCTTTTTCTCTTAAAATTACTATTTTCCTGTTCTGCTTATCACTCTCTTATTCCTTCTCTCACTTCTCTCTGTTTCTTTAACTTAACTTCTCTGTGTGTTTCCTAGCTTAATCTTCCAATTTCTTCCTCTCTCTTTCTCTTTCTTTCTCCTTCTCTTGTTCACTCTTTTTCCTATCGAGGCAGAA
The DNA here is from genome assembly GCA_963969495.1 of Ceratothoa steindachneri. NCBI lineage: Eukaryota > Metazoa > Arthropoda > Malacostraca > Isopoda > Cymothoidae > Ceratothoa > Ceratothoa steindachneri. The sequence goes on along the minus strand of OZ018321.1, from coordinate 142,165,687 downwards.
ACAGAGAACATTCTAATTGGAGATTCTTAAGTAAATAACTAGGATTCTTTACTTAGTACGTAATCCAGTTAAGCGTAAGAATTTATCACGTGGTGAGAGAAATCCAAAATCTGAACAAGCACTGATGAGATCGTGATATCGTCACACTCGTCGGAGCAAATGTTTTACACCTATTCAAACAAACCCCTCTCCAAATTGTTCATGAGTGATGGACTTAATTATAGCGGCCAAAGTTAAAGCGACTAAAGTGGAGGTACATAATTGGAATATATTCGAGTTTAGAATCGAAACTGAGAATGCAGTCAAGATCGATCTGCACTATTGATTCTGTGAGACGTGTATGTCAGGAAATGAGAGTTAAGACTTTCAATTTCTGGAACGATTTTCAGGATCAACCGTCGCCTTTTCAAAATTATGATATACATATAGGTCCAATTGAGAATTATAGGCTGGGCAGAATTATTAATAAAACCTTGCGTGTTATTTTTGGTCCGGAAGTTATTTGCTTACAGGGCACAGACGCACAAGGACGGATTTCACGCAAAGATTCAATAAACTTGTGTGGGCAGGGAGACGACTAATGCCTACGAGAGAAAGACGCTGTTATTTAAAAGGAAAATTAAAATTCATACATGCAAATGTCAGGAGTTAAAGGAACAAACTTCCAGAATTTAAATCTATGATTCAAGAGGACGAAACGATATCGTATGTATTAGAGAGACGTCGTTGAATATAGTTTCTAGTCTTTATTGGGGAAGTTAATATAGAAGGGTACAATATCCATAACAAAGGCCGCAAAACTGAGAAAGGAGGTGGAGATTTAGCTTACGTAAAGAAGGGAATAAATGCAATAACGATGGCCGCGAGGAGCGCAAATATGAAAATATGAAAAGCAAAGTCTTGTAGCATCAAGAGTGCAAGGAAAATAGGCATTTGGAACTCAAATTGCATTAAAGGTAGGCCCAGTGAAGAACCCCCACAAATGGGTGTTTGGTGGATCTATGAAATATTGAAATTGAGCACACATATTATGGCGTAGAATAGGGTCAAGTTAACCCTTTCTGCGTTAATCAACCGAGGTCGATGTTGGCTATGTCCGTAGTAGAGTTATAATAAAAGCAGAGTGCAAATTAACTAAATGTAGGTTGGCCTAACACTCAACTATCTTGGATGTTCCAGCACAATAGAAAAATGGATACAAAAATAACTTTACTAATATGAAAATTATTATTCTTTTACAAGGTAAAAATCGGTTTTAAAACAAGCTATATTAGCATTAGACATACACGAGTTTCAGCGGCTAAAAGGTGGCAGAGTAAGCGAGGACGGCCGCCGTACAAACAATCGAACATTATTGACCGAGGGTCGCTGGAATAACCTTTAGCGTATACGAAGAGGGGGGGGGGGAAGTAATAGAGAGAAGACTTGCACAGGAGAGTTACGCGTTGAAATTACCTCGAAGATTTGGTCCGAGGGAGTAATCCTTGCCTTGGCGCAAATTTCAAATGATAATCTCTTGACAATGACTATTATAGGATGAACTTAGATCTTGCTTCCGAGTTAGAACATGAATCGAGACTGGACTCGGTGCGTTCGAGGAGCGGGTAGAACGAGTACTGGGTAGAGTAACACGAATTAATATAGAGTACCCGGAGCTTGAGAGGTTCTGCGAGGATACTGACGAGGAGGACAGGCGGCAGACACTGCCTTCCAGGTTGGGTCGAATGAGGTTTTTCCCTCTCTGTCCGAGGGGATAAACTTAGATCTTGCTTCCGAGTTAGAACACGAATCAAGACTGGACTCGGTGCGTTCATGGTCTTTCGCAACGGCAGGCGAGAGTAGTCTCGCCCTTTTAGTATGATCGTGAGAAGGTTCCTAAGTCGGGGAGGCGAAACTTTGTCCAAATCCAGATGGGACCATTTGGGCCCTGAAACTTGTCGTGGCTTTCTGCGATGGTGGGCTTTCAGGCCACCGCGGCGTCTCATGATTTAGCACTTCCATTAGCGCAGACAAAAAGGGTTAACTCGATGTCTGTTGTCTCTCTACCCATTGAAGGCAGGCATCACGCAACTTTCTCTTTCTCTCTCTCTCTCTGATCTCTGACACATTAATTAACTAGAAAACTAATGTAAAATAAAGAAATACTTATATCATATCTGTAAAATTATTAGGAAAAGTATAATAAAAGCAAGCGAATAATTGCTTTCCCACGTGGCCGCATACATATATATATACACAAAGCTGCGTGAAGAAAAGATACCGATGCTTGATAACAAACGAGCCAGGCTTTACAAAGTGGTATATGTTTTGACCGGTTGAGTTCAGGTGAGAGTGTCAAAAGAAAAAAAATACTGTCGTTTTTTGATAGGATTTGTCAGCCCGGTCTGAAAATGTGTACAGTTACTGTATGAACGCACACACCACTGGTAACTCCACCTTGCGGTCAACAGAGAGACTAACAAATACATTTCCGATCATTCGCGCCGCCCCACGCCTTAAGAAGAAAAAAAGAGAGGTCATGTACAGCTAAAACAAACTGTGCTCACTGGGGATTCTGAGTTAGTTAAGTACGTAAACCGAAAGAATGGTAAGTCAAAGAGAGTACCGTGGGTTGCTAGCCTTTTAATAATAAACTTACTTCGGGAGTGTAATAAGGACTATCAAAGTTTAAAAAGAATGAAACGATAAAAAATCAGGAGAGACACGTACACTCTCGAAGACTGGTAAAGACGGTGGCTAGAGAAACTAAGCTGAGATAGAAAAAAGATCTTGCCTTAAATTTGAAGCACGACGGAAACGGTTTTATGGTTAGGTAAACAGTCGAAAACCCATAAATGGTTCAATAGGGCCGATCAGAACCAATTCCAAAAATATTAAATGAGCACTTTGCGAGCGTTTTGACTATTGAGGGCGTGAGGCAATTAACAACACTAGGGAAGGAAATAAATCTTGAAAGACAAAATATCAAATCCATCCTAAATATAAATGAAGGGGAGATTCTCACATATATTGATAAAATGAAATAATCGAAGACACTTAGGCCCAATGGCGTGTACCTAACCCCTATTACATAACTAAAAAATGAATTAGCAAGGTCTCTCTGGATGATTTTTACTCGATCAATCGAGGAAGGTCGTGCAAATGTTACGCCGTTATTCAAAAAGGGGAGAAATATGAGCGTACTCATTTTCATCCCAATAGCCTAACTTTTGTAATTAAGAAAGCTCTCGGAATCGATAATTAGAGATAGATTGGTGAACCATCTCGAGAGGAATAATTTAATCGCAGACACCCCGTGTGGATTCAGCTGGGGGCACTCGTGCCTAACCAATTTACTCTAATTTTTTCATAACATGATTTGCATCTACGATGAAACTGAAGCGGAGGATATAATTTACCTTGACTTTAAAGAGACCTTTGTTACAGTTCCGCACGAACTGCTATTGATGAAAATTAGAGCGATTGGAGTGAGAGGTAACATACTTAAATAGATTAAAACTGGCTCTTAAATCGTTTACAGTGGGTTGTTGTAAATGGGGCGTGTTCAGACTAGGGCCTAGTCACAAGCGAGGTTGCACAGAGGTCAGTAGTGGGCCCATTATTATTTATTGTGATTAATATTATCTCTAAAATTGCAGATGACATGAAGCTGGGAAGCCGAGCCCTTTCGAGATCCGATCTAGAGCAAATGCAAAAAGACCTTAATAAAATTGTTGATTGAGCGGATAAATGCTTGATGTGCTTTAACATAGATAAATTCAAGTTCCTGTATTTAGGATGGCATTTACTTTTAAATAGAAAGATATAATTCTGCTAATATATAAAACGCTCATACGCCCATACCTTCGAATATGGGCTTCAACTTTGGCCACTATACCAAAACAAGGATATGGTGCAGTTAGAAAAAGTTCAGCGTAGGGATACCAAATTAGTTCCTGGAATCCGAAAGAAAACATAGAAAGATTACAGATAGACGAAAGGGCCCACCTGCGCCAAAACGGTTACAAATCAGTGAACAATCACTTTAACTCTGCAAACATTCTTGCCTTTCAAATATTTTAGAGTTCTTCCACGATATTATTAATGCATATTATGAGATTAAAGCCGTCAATATCATATATCTTGACATCCAGAAAACTTTTAAAAAAGTTCCTCACAAACAGCTAATGATAAAATTAAAATCACAAGCAAACAGGACCAGATCTCAAAATGGATGAGAATTAGCTCACCAAAAGAAGCCAGAGCGTAGTTATAAATAGAATTGCGTCTAAATGGCTTAATGTAACTAATGGTGTTCCACAGCACTCAGTTTTAGGCCCTTTCCTCTTTCGAATCCTGATTAACGACATTGGTGATGGCTTGACATGCACAATCTCAAAGTATGCGGATGATACAGAAATCACCAATGCTGTAAACTCAGAATGAAAAGTAGAAGATAGGAAATATAATTTAGACAAATTATCGCGTTGGGCCCCTACTTGGCAAATGTGGTTAAACGTGAATAAATGCAAAAGTGTTTATTATAGGAAATTGGAATATAAAAGCATCTTACATACACGAGTCAAAAGCGAGGCACAGGAAACAAATATTAGAGTAACAGTATCTAGTAACCTAAAACACAGTGAACAAATAAAACGAAGTTATCAAGAAGGCGAAAAAAATAATTATTGTATAGGAAAGTCATTTGAGTATAAATCGAAGTAATACTTACTCTCTAAAATTTTTAGTCCGTTTCTCTTCTGAAACACCCTGTTCGAGCCTGCTGCACTTATAGGGAGGTTTTGTGACCTGTTTATGGAAGAGGGTACGTAACCAGATTATGAGATCACTGTAAATCACCACCTTATTAAGGAAACGACTAGTGCCAGTTTGAGATGAAGGATAGCTTTACGGCGAGTTATTTATCTGAATCCAAATATAATTGTTTTTTAAGGTGTTCTGCTTGGCTGTGCTTGTCAAAAGTTCGAGAAAAGGTGGCTCAACAAAATAAACTCTTTATTCTAATAACGGAATCTTATGATTGCAATCGGCGAGAAACTAGTAGTCTATATATCATTCAACGCTAGTACTAGTAAAAAGGGAGAGATAGTAACAAGTCTCGGCCGGTTTAAACGGGAGCATGAGCGCGGACGTAGTCATTATTTTTCTCTCTGATACTTTCTGATTAACTACCTTTTTTAATTGACTGTTTTCTTTCTAATTATATTTGCGCTCTCAATCCAGAAGGTGTGGCTTATACATGGGGCGGCTACCTTCGGACAGCCTACCTTCGTTTCTTATCCTATCATCCAATCTCTGGGCAGGGCTAGGAAATCTGTGTATAATGTGTATACGCTTACATGTTAAACTTTTATTTGTCTTTTGATACAACTTTTGCTGCGCAATCTCTTATGGTCATCAGCTGTGTTTACTCGAGCTCTTCCTAAATAAATATCCATCTCTATCAAACGCAGGTACTCTAACAAACCGAATGGAGTGGTGACCGCGTTTTTATCTATGTTTGCCTTGTTCATCGGGATTTGGTGGTAAGGACGAACGAGGTACAAATTTGAAAATATCATTTTGCCATGGAGGTGGTCCGTAATGCTTTGAAACCGCGGTAGCGGATACCTGTCGAGCTTTGTAACGGCATTTAACGCTAGGAAATTTCCGACCACCCTGAACTGCCTGGACGATTTCTTTGGTCCCATGTGGATAGGCAAAGCCCATTGTGATCTTTACGGGCGAATGACTCCCTCCTTTATTAGAGTCTCAAATGTTGCTTTGGCAAACCGCAGGTTTTTAGTCGAAAGAGTCCTTGGATATTTGAATGTAGATGGGGCACTACCAGTTTTTATTGTATGTTTCACTGAGTTCGGCAAAGACAGGGAGGGTTGACCAGTATGGGTGTGTACAAAGCCTCATATTTTTTAAGTAGGATCTGCAATGGGGTAGTAAGTGTTGCTGTCATCGATTACATTGGGGAACAAGGTATTTTGTAAATTGACAAAAGTACATTTTCCTACCTAAGTCGAGCATACTGAATTCAAATCTGAAATCAAATTCTCTCTAAATGCTACAGATCTTTCGTAATATCAATAACTATTAATATAAAATAATTTTCATTTTATCACACCTCTCATCATGCCCTCAAGTAATTTTGAATCATCCTTTTGCGTTATTTATATTAAAGCAGGTTTTTTTTGCTCAAATATTTTATTGCATATGAGAAGAAACTTGAATTACACATTAGAATTTCAAATACTGTAATCAAATAGATGCTAATTTATTAATGGCGCTACATCAGGCTGGAGAACCTTCCTCTTGATTTCAATCGGGCCAAAATTTGCGTTTATAACTCTTTCTCTTGTAAGTCTTCTCTGGCTGATTTCTTTTAATCATCCAGCAATAGTCTGCCATGATGTGTGTATACCCTGACCTTAGTAGCGCTATTCCATCGTCATCAAATCCTAATGGAAGCGTTTCCCTAGTTCGTTGCGTCACGGCTCCCAGATTCTCTTGGAATTGGTCGAGGTGACTATTTAGGAAATGCAGCTTCACACTCATGTTGCCTTCCAGATCACGATATGCTAAAAGCATATTAGTAACCAGATCCTCGTAGTAATGCGCTTTTTTTCTCAAGAAGTTACGAACAATGGCAGAAAATCAGAGCCAGGCTACCTTCTCTTTTTCATTCATGGTCTTCACGAATATAGAATCACCAACAGGTCTTTGGATTTAGGTACTATCAAATACTCCTGCTTTTATTTTTTCCTATGACAAAGCAGCAAACGCCTATACTATGTACTGAAAACAATCATTTGCTGTGTTGATCGCCTTGACATACTGCTTCATTAACCCTAGTTTGATATAAAGTGGAGAGAAAACGATCTTTTCTCGACTTACAATTGGCTCATTAACAATGTTTGGCATTCCTGCTTCCAAAATTTCCCCAACTGGCCAATCTTTTGGGGACCAGTGTTTGTTACGGGCTCGACTGTCCGACATACAGATATATCATGGAAACTTTGTATATCCCTTCTGCTAGCCAAGGAGAAAGTTGAACATCTTAAAGTCTACACATATGATCCAATTGTGTTCAAGCTACTTAAGAAAATCCATGACCATTCTTATGTCATCGTGAGTTTCTCGGAAATGGACAGGATGACCGAAAGGAACCTCAGCAAAGTAATTGACATTAAGCAAAAGGACACACTTGAAGCTACGCTTGGAGCTATCCAAAAACATTCTCCACTCAGCAGGGCTATAGGTGCCAAGTCACAACTCGGTAAACAGACCAGAAACATTGTGGAACTATACAAATTGTTTTCCTCAGAAAAATACTTAACAAATGTACTCTCCCTTGATCGGTAATATGATACCCGTACCGACTGTCAAGCATATGTCTTTCACTCAACCTGTATGCTAAAAGTTCTGCAGCTTTCTTAGAGAGCGCCAAATCACGTATATAGTCATTTAAATCCTCTTGATTGAAACCTTGAGGAGCTAATCACTGTTCAGCATCTGATGATTAATCTGTAGACTCTGATTCCATTCCGTGGACATCCATATCTGGTACATTATTTTCATCCTCGGAAGAAACAAATCCACTGAAAATCGGAACTGGTAAATACTCAGAATGAGGTACTGACCGGATCGCCGAGGGAATGTTGGGATATTCGATTTTGGTACGATTTTTCTCTTTCCTTTCGTCCACTGACGAATATGTTCCACAAAAACTATGGCAAACAGCATGTAGGGCTCACTTCTTATCTTGATAGCAAAGAGGAACATCAAAATATGCCTTATAAGTGCAGATCACAGAGTTTGATATATTGCGCCTTTGAAAACTAGCATCTAACAGCCACATATGTAGCACAAGGTGTCTGGATCATTAACGCAATTTCCTCTTGACGAAGCCATCATTCTAACATGAGACCTGAAAAAAGAAACAATAATGTCAATATTTTGCACAATAACACTTATTACCCTCTTAATAATATGTATTGTGAAGTATTTGCTTTCTACAATAATCCTTTCTGTCCGTCTGGAGGGCATTTTTCGCGGAAACGGAAAAATCGAAATTACAGAATAACTATAGCATCAAGCTAAAAATTGATTATATATTTGAAATTTGCATAAAAAAACGATTTCAAATTGATAATAAATCAAGTCACCAGAAAATGTGATTAACATTGTGCCCCTGTGTTATTAACGCTATCGCCGGTTCTTCAGACAACTACACTTCGCGCATGAGTTCAGTACTATTATCCGTTATCATGTCGCGTGCACACATTATTAAAAGATCAGAATGTCTCATAAAGTCCATGCGTAATAACGTAGAGTTGGTATCTGCTACAACGAACGACGAGCTAAATCATCTGCGAAGACTAGGGATCACTAGATCCGTATGAATTTCACGGTAGACTTTATTTTTCCGCCATAAACTTTTGAAATTTTAATGACAGAATCGCGCACATCACCTGAATTCACCAGTCTAGCACGAATAATCGAAACACTTGCTCCCGTATCAATAAAGAAATTGCACTTGCTGTTAGGTACTTTAGCAGCGACGGTGAAAATAGATGACAAGCTGGGGCCGTGTTAATTTGCCCCCCCCCCTTCTAGTTTTCGGCCGGTGCTGGTGAAGATGGCCTGGAGCACGGTTGCATTTGCAGAGATTCTTCTCCTTTCGACCACATGCACCAGAGTTTGTAGAATTTAGCATTTTCACATAAATATGTATATGAACGACAAACTAAAGGCTTTTGGACTTTATGGAAGGGTGAAAATCCCCCCGGTGGATTATGCGCACTGTAATTACTTTCGGCCACTGACCGTACATTACTTGCCGAATTATTTCTAAAATTCCCACTCGCATTAGTATGATAAATAAACGCGTTTGACACGGCACTGTGTCCTCTTGACTCACTATTTGTATTTATATTATGGCACTGCACTCGTTTGAATCTTACAAGTTCATCTTCAAGTTTCCCTAATTTTGCTAGACTAATTCTTTTTGAGTGTCGATTATCGGCGCGAAATTGGGCTGTAATGAATGGATGAACTTGTAAGGTACAAGTTTTTTCCCCACTCCTACCTGAATGTCTGTCTTGCGTAATTCTTCTAAGTTAGTTAAGGGTGGGCCTGTGAGCGGGGAGGATTCGTTAAGCTTCTCAAAAGCTCAGGTTTGGTCCTCTCGAATAGACTAATTACTTCCTCCTTTAAAGATTGCTAGTTACGGCCTGCTATAATGTCGACTGGAAGACGATTTTCGTTCTCGGAAGGTAATGAGGCTAAAATATAAAAAAAAACGAGTCTCCTTCTTCTTTATCCCGGGAGATGCAAAATTGTGCCTCCACAATTTGGAACCAACCTGAGACTGCGGCTTCATTAAAGATGGGTGGTTTGATGCTAACGGCGTTCATGAAATTCCCCTTCACCTTGTCCTGCCTGACGATTGCTTGACGAGTCCATTCGATATTTTATGCCTTCTCGGTCCGGTCGAACGACGGGTCACCAGTTTATAGATGTTACCAGTTTATAGGGTTCCTAGTTTGTGGGGGTAACCTGGTTCTGGAAGAGGGTACGTCACCAGATTATGAGAGTTATCTAATTATCTAGTTATATAATTACAATCGAGTTAACTAATTACACAATGTGAAACAGATTAATATTGTAGGTAAGCCGTCTAACTCGTACGACTCTTATTTTTAGTCGCATGAGACTATTTCTCACTATCTCGGTCGGCCCCCATTTTGCATTTGGTTATTTTGGTTATAACATTGTAACTATTAGACCGATTCTTTCGAAATTTGAAACCCTTATGTTCTTTTACATTATATTTCGAATGCTATAATTGTCAAAGTTCTCTCAAGGTTAGCCGTGGAATTATTTGGCAATAAAATCATAACTATTTTGCCGATTCTAACAAAATTTAAAAGTTTTATGTTGTTTTACATTCTCTTTCGAATGATATAATTTCTAAAGTCTTCCCAAGGTTAGCCCAGGAATTATTCTTTTATGTCAATAACATCATAATTTTTCGGCTAATTCTAACGAAATGTCTAACTCTCATGTGGTTTTACATTTTCTTTCGAATGATCTAATTCCAAACTCCTCCAACGGTTAGTCGGGGAATTAATTGGCAATAACACCATACGATTAACTATACGGCCGATTTTTCATGGAAGATTAATTGAATATCAATGGAATATTCATGGAAGATTAATTGAATATCATGCAGGGAGACGCTGGGATCCACGACGTGTCCACTAGGTTATACAAACCATGAATTATGTTTTTTATTTTATTAATTTGAATAACGAAACCAATAGTAATTGTACAACATATTAGGGTGTAAACAAATTAATATAGTTTTTTTTTCAAAATAGCAAATTTAAATTATTTTTATTATACAAAACACCAACATTTATCGAGCAAACTTGTTTTTATCTTTATTGACAATATTCTTTCATTTTTCACCTAAGCAGTGAATTCCGATCTTGAAAGATTCATTCGGTATTAATGAAATAGAGGATTTGATATTGTTGAAGTATGAATTCGAACGCGCCGTGTGGCTTAATTTTCTTAGGCATAGACTGGCGTCAACTATATTTGTTTTAATTTTTGACCACTGTCCCAAACTTTGATAGCGCTGACCACCCGTCTGGCCGCTGATGTTCCATACTCTTCCCCCTTCTCTGTGGGGTAGAAAGAATTCACTCACTCCTCACCCCCGCCCCCCTGGTCGCTTCCTCAAAGCGGCGCTTATCAAACTCACCTTGTTTGCCTCATTTGGCGCCATGCTATCCCTTGAGACTTCGCTCATCTCGCGCCCCTCCCTTGCCTCCAAACGAACTCTTCTATTAAAACGAAGTGCATAGTTCTCATGAGAGAGTGAGAGTTAGAAAGGCTTGTCGCCCAGATCAAGTGCATCTGTATCCACAGCCCGAGGACCTGTGGATTATCTAATTCAGACCCCTCCCATAATAAACTTTATCATATAGACATGCTCAAGTGGTACCACTGACGAGCATGTATAAATAATATCGTCGCTTTTGATGAAGAGGAGGTATTAAGTGCTTCTTATCCCCAGGAGCCCCTTAATTTGATACAAACAATCTTTGAATTTCTTCTACCCATTCTCCCTGGTTATCATGAAGAAGTCTCCCCCGAGTTGATTTAAATCCACATTTGAAGGCCCCACAAGAGTTCTAACTGGCTACATTATTAGATGAATTCGCGACCGTAATTTCAGAGAAGCCAGGATATGCACGTCATTTTGCACATGACATCTCTTTGACCACCCAAGAACTTGTTCTAACCAATCCTTACCCCTTGCCCGTCCATCTACGCCTGGCATCTAATGCAGAAGTCGATAACATGCTAAAGATGGGAATAATCGAGCCTTCCATCTCTGAATACTGCTCCTCCATTGTAATGGTCAGAAAGCCAGACCAAACCTTTAGAATGTGCGTCGAACTCAGGAAGCTGAACTGTGTGACGATCTTTGACGCAGAACCGATTCCTTTCTAGACCAGATTTTGCACATGTTTAAGGAAGCGAAATTCATCACTGAGATCGGCCTCTGTAAGGCGTATTATCAAATTCCTATTAAAGATAATGTTTGTAAGTACACCGCGTTTACTACCGAGAAGGGCTTAAGCTTAATGCAGTTTAGGTACTTACTCTTGATTTGGTTACTGCATGCAGTAATTACAATCGAATGATGAGAAGGATTCTTGATGGGTACCGAATGTGTCGTTCTATTTCGACAATGTGTACGTTGCCACACGCATATGGGATGAGCACATGATTCCTTCCGTCTGCGCCTCATGAGATTGCAGGAGCATGGCTTAACCATCGGGCCCTCTAGGTGCCACTTTGCGTATAGCTCTATACGTTATTTAGGCTTTCATATTCGGGATAACAAAATATCCCCACAGAAAGACAAAGTAGAAGCCATTGTAAATATGTCCCTTTCCCGTACGAAGAAGCAACTTCGCTCCTTCTTAGGATCCACTTCGTTCTACCGGTGCTCTGTCTCTAATTTCGCAGCAATAGTTTTTCCTACAGAAAACATCCCTAGATCCCTTGGTATAGAACCCAAAGGCTTCTGCCTAATTTGAACAACTCAAAGAGAAGCTCATTTCTGGCCCCATTCTTCGGCTCTCCACCCCTGCAAAAATATTTGGGATCAGGACTGCCGCATCCATGAAGGATTGGGTTACTTTCTATTTCAATACAACGACGATTCAAGTCCTTCTGTTGCATATGCAAGTCGGAAGCTCTCGTCGTGTGAAAAGAACTACGTGACTATAGAACTTGAGGCTACGCAATAGTTTGAAGGGTTCAAAAGTTCAAAATGTATTTGCTAAGGAAAGAATTCATTATTGAAAGGGATCACAGATGGTTAGCCTACCTAAAGAATAGTAAAACCCAGAATGGCAGATTAATGCGCTGGAGTTTAATTTTAATGGAATATCAATTCTAAATATTTTATATCAAGGGTACTGAAAATTCTATGGCTGGCTGATATAAAGATTATTCCCTTTCTCTTAAAAATATAGTCACCTAAGAACAATACCCTTAATTTATATATCTAAATAACTAAGAGATTTTTTGTCATTTGTATAAATTGCCTGTAATTGTTTTGTTATTTTGTTGTCTTTTTTTTCTTTTGTCTGTTTGTTTTTATGTATGTACATCTGTTAAGTCCTACACCTCATGTGTATTAAATTTATTGTCATCTCACCAATTAGCATGTATCCTCGAAGGTAGCCCATTTCCTCCCTTTAGTATATCTTCCATTTCTGCGGAGAAGGAAAAAAAAACAAATTTAAAACCTTTGGAAAGGAGGAGATCCTCTCCATAATCTGCTCTGTTCAGAGGAAGATTATCACTACTTTATTACGTTCCAGAAGACTCATCGGCTTCGCCTCTTTTCATCCCTCTTAGAGATTCGAGCCGTTCCGTTGACGAGTCTCTACTGTGCTTGCTCGCCACCCCCCTCCAGAAGTCAAGGTAATTGCAAACCCGTTGAAGTTCCTTAAACGCTTGTATCCCAAGTTAGTTCAACTATGACCTGGCCACTGGTCTTCCGCTTTCGTCAAACATCCGAAGTAATCCAGAATTCTACCCTCGTAAGTCACCTGATTCTTACAAGTACTAAGAAGACCCCATAATCGCATAACTAAAAGGTTTAATAATCTCACTCCTCTTATTTAAACCATTGAATTAATTAATAATACCCGAGCCCAGCTTCCATTAATTCCTGTCCGCTATAATATTCATTGTCACGCTAACCTTTGTGCTAATGTCTATTATTATTCTTGTCTCCATATTTAATCATTTATCTTGTATTAAAGCTTATTTTTGTAGGGGTTTTTCCTTGAGTAATTCCTGAGTTGACTCTGCCAAACGACTTCACCTTCTGAATAGCCAACCTGTAATTAAGTCGCACTCTTACTTTGGGAGGTTTTTATTTAAGAGCTCATCTTAAACTGGCCTATTAAAACTGACCTAGTTCTAGGCTACTTTAAAATATAATTAAAGAGAAGAATAGCACCCCAAAAAGGGGGAAAGAAAGCAAGCTCCTGCTTCGGGGGGAGGTCTCCCCGGCGCAGAAGCCTGCAACCTAAAGGGAAAAAAAATTAAAAAAAAACAAAACAACAACGAAAAAAACAAAAAAAAACAAACCCTGCTTAAATAATGGGGAGAAGGCCGGCCTCCCCGAAAAAGTCAACAAGTCCACCAGTCAATGTGCACGCACTCGTCCCGAGTACAAAGGAAAGGCGGTAGCAACCCCTCCCATCCCGGTATCGGGACAGCTAACGTACGCGAAATTCACCCAGACTAGGACATTCGACAAGAATGTGCCGAACAGTCTGAGGGACGACGCAGTCGTCGCAATACGGTGCAGGCGAGCGCTCCGTCAAATAGCGATGCGTCACACGAGTGTTTCCGATTCAGAGACGACAGAAAGCGACCTGAAGCCGTCGCGGCATTGGGGGATAGGTCCATGGGAACAGTCTTTGCGCAATGGCACGCAAATTTAAGTTCACTGCGACCATCTCCCATCTTCTTTGCCAAGCAGTCCGAAAAGCTGCCCATATTCCTGCCATGTAGTCGGTGTGAGGAAGAGCGAAACAGGTTCTGGTTGCACAGTCCTCGCGGACTCTTTGGCGCCATCATCGGGGTGCTCATTCCCCGCAATTTCTACATGTCCAGGAACCCAGCAGAAGATAATCTCGACATCCACGCGGCTGGCCAAAACCGTGGCTTCACGGATATTCCGAGCCAGGGGATGCGGGGATTCCAATGCCCCGAGTGGTGTATTGCCACCAGCTCGGCCGTGAAGACAGACGTAGCGTCTGGCAGAGCCTCGCTGACTTTAAACAGGGGGGATACGGCGTGGAAGCCGACCCCCTCTTGGGAATGGAGCTATCCGTATACACAGGCACGGTTCCAGCGTGACACAGGTTGTGCTCCAAAAAGGTCGAACGCGACACTCCCATCGCCGTACGAGCATTGGGAGCAGAGGCGTGGCGTCAAATAGAACCAGGGGCGCCACCGGCCCGAAAGCTATATCTAGCTCTCGAAGGAGTTTCCTGGCCCTAAACCCAAAGGGCTTATGGTATGACTGGCGTCTCTCGGCGGCATAGGCGCCGTCGAGATCATCTGTGAATGCAGTGAAAGCTGTTGGAGACTGAGAGAGGCGCCGGGCTTGCGCGTACAGGCGAGTGATGCACTGCAGGCGGCGCAAAGCGATTGGCATCTCCCCAGCATCGACCAACAGGCTCTCAATGGGGGAAGTACGGAAGGCACCGGTCCCACGGCGAAGGCCGGTGTGGTGGATCGAATCCACCTTCCGCAATAAACGCTCAGCTGCGGATGTATAAAACTCGCTACCGTAGTCGAGCTTCGAACGAACAAAGGATCGATAAAAAAGTAGGACGGTAGCCGTATCAGCGCCCCTAACGCTAAACGTCACAGAACGGAAAATATCCATGACGCGGTTACAAGAGACCCTAAGGTTGCGAATATGACCCTCCCAGGTGAGGCATCGGTCGAATACAAGACCAAGGAAACGGTGCGACTCAACCAAATCTAGGTGCACCCCATTAAGAAACAAATCTCGGTTGAAGTGGAGCCGTAAATGGCGGCAGAAGTGCACCACATTAGTCTTGGCCAAAGAAAACCGAAACCTGTTAACTCCGGCATAGCGAGAGACGCGGTTCAATGCCTGTTGGAGTCGACGCTCTAGAGTTGGCATCTGGGCCGCGCCAAAAGTGATCGAAAGGTCGTCCGCGTAAAAGGTAGCAAGAACATCTTCCGGCAGCGGCGAGGTGATGCCGTTGATGCTCAGGGCAAAGAGTGTGACACTAAGGACACTTCCCTGCGGGACACCCTCTTCCTGCTCCTTTGGGCCGGAGAGAGCTCCCCCGACCTGCACGCGGAAATGACGATCTCGCAAAAATTCAGATATAAAGACTAGGAGGCGTCCCCTCGCCCCCATCATGTGGAGAGTCTCCATGATACCGTATTGCCATGCGGTATCATAGGCCCTCGACAGATCGAAAAAGACCGTGGCGTAAGTGCTGTCTAAAAAGGAAAGCCTCGCAGAAGGCATTTTCGAGTCGAAGAAGGGCATACGACGTTGAGTGAAACTTGCAGAAGCCACACTGTGCAGAAGACAGATGGCCTCCACTGTCCAGGTAAAAGCCAAGTCTAACATTTACCGAATTCTCCATCAACTTGCACACGCGAAAGTTCAGAGAGATTGGGCGGAAACCGGTCGGAGTAGAGTGACCTCTCCCCGGCTTGCAAAAGGCTAACACAGTAGCAATTCACCATGAATCTAAGAGAAGACATTCCACCCAGATACTCTCGAACAAATCTAACAGAAAGGCAATGCCTCGCTCACCCAGGTATCGAAGCATGGCGTACGGGACATCATGCGGACAAGGGGCGGTGTCCGCACACGAAGCGAGAGTGGAGTGCAACTCACTCACAGTAAACTTGTCGTTGAAGGATTCTCCGCCTCTGGAGGTAAAGACCAGCGGGCGGCTTTCCGTGACATGACGACGTGCATTGAATGCGGACGGAGCAGCATCCCGGCAAGAGAATGCGGAAAAAGCGTTCGCGAAGGATTCCGCCACGAAAGCTGGGTCCGAGATTGCGGTCCCATTCTCCCGGAGAACGAAAGGGGGGTCCTGCGAGAACTTGCCCCGAATCCTTTTGACTCGCTTCCACACCTCTGCTAAAGTGGTCATCTCGTTAAGTGAAGACACGTATGCCTGACAAGAAGAGCGGCGGGCGTGCTTCGAAATATACCGGAACTTAGCCCTAGCCCGACGAAATTCAGCGACAGTGAAATCGTTTAGGCGGCGTTTATAGCACATGCAGAAATAACGCTTCTGTTTGAGGGCCGTCTCACACTCGGCCGACCACCATGGTGGGCTTGCAAAAAGGCCAGACGTACTAGAAATAGTAGTCAGGCCCACGGCGATGAGGTTGCCGGAGAAGTACTCAACGGCCTTATCTTCCGACCTAAACTCCTCGAATAAGATAAAGAATTCATCTTTTCCTGACATGCCGGCCACCGCGCCTGCGCCAAGCACCAGCGAGGTGTGCTTTCAGGCGGCAGTTGCCCTAAAAATGATATTTAAATGGGAAAGTGATCACTACCATGGAGGGCATGGACCACTCCCCCATCAAAATCAGGCTGTGCATCCGAAGAGCACACAGATAGGTCAAGGCAAGAAAATGAAGTGGTTCTCGGACAGTGATGCGTAAACTCATGTACGTTTAGGACACCTATCTTAAGCTCTGCGATCAGATCGGCAAGGACTTGTCCCCTGGGATTTATTGAGTAATCTCCTTAGAGAGGATGCCTGCCGTTCAGATCTTTAAGCAAAAGAAGGGCCTCAGCAACCGTGCCACGATGCGGCAGAAGTCCCCTCCGTCGAAGTCAGCTGACGGTTGAATGTACGCAGAAATGATAGTATACCTCCTATCCAGGTGCAGCTGCACAGCCACTGCCTAACAGGAGGTATCTAAAGAGAAAGGAAGAACAGAGACATCATGCCGGGTGTAAACTGCGCATTCCCCGGCCCAGCCATCCCGTGGTGGTGGGGTCTCAAGACGCTTATACCCCGGAAGGGCGAGCAGGCGGCACGCGCCTAGCATGGTCTCCTGCAAAAAGATAGCTAACGGGGAACGGGATGAGACGAGCATTCGCAGCTCCTCTCAGTTTGTCATGTGTCCACGGCATTTTCTTTGACGAAATATGCCCTCCATGCCTAGCGCGGAGGACAGGCGGGGGCCCTCCTCGAACAGAAGACCCTCACGGGAATGGCCGTACGCTTCCCGGAGACATAACCCTGGGCGCTGTTGGCTTGATAAAGCGCTGAAGGCACTGTCGCCTTTGAGGACTTATTGGAGTGGTTGGGCTCGCCATGCAAGTGTTTTTCTTCCTCCGCCTCGAAGCCTTAGGCGGGCGTTGCTTCTTCGGAGGCAGTGGGCCCTCTTCTCGAGAAACCACCGTCTCCGAGCTACTCGCTCCACCACAAGGCGAGGGCGAAGGAGCCGAAGCTCCTTTGTTGCTTTCCTCCTTTCGGCGGACAGCTTTAGGAACCCCGGAAGATGGCCTGGCGACTAACTTCAGGGGTGTTGCCCCCTGTGAGTCTAACGACTCGGTGGAGGCATGTGGCCGTTTCGCCTTACGGAAACGGTCACGCTGGGGGAAGAGAGGGGATCCCTGGTTTTAGCCGGGGTTGGGTATAAACCCTTTTTGCCACCAGCTTTACCAGAGGAGCGCCCGGGCTGAGTAGAACCCGCAGAAGGGCTCCGAATGGGCGTGAAAACAACCGCGCTCGTTGTTCTGGATGGGCCAGGAGCAGAGGGTGCCTTTCTAACTATTGAGGCATATGACGTCCCACGCAGAGCCAGGCACGCCAGGACCAAGTCCTTAGCCTCGCGGAATGAGATTCAATCCTGGGCTTGAACGGTCATAATTCTTTCTCGAGGATAAATGCACCACAGTGCTTCGCAGAAGTGGGGTGCGGCTCTCCGCAATTGACACTTTTGGCCACACATGATTTAGACTTATTGTGTGCGGCCTTGGAGCAATTTACACAGACTTTGGGTGACCCCGACTTTGCACGTCTACAAGATCGATTCCTATGCCCGAAGCGGTGACAGTAATAGCACCGCCACGGCATTGGCACGAATGCCTTTACGCGGTAGCGGTACCAACCGGCACGCACCGACTCAGATGGCTTGTCACAGTCGAACGTGACGAAGAGTGTAAGGGTGGGTCTCGAGGCGTCTCCCTGTTTTCTCATCACACGTTCGACCTTGACCACCCCATGGTCGGCCAGCTTTTAGGTGATGTACTAAATAGGGTAGTCAACGAGTTGCCTCTCATAGACTACTACTTTCACAAAGTTCATGGTAGAGTGCGGCGTCACACTTACCGGGTGCCATGAAGTGTCCGAAGGGCACTTATCTTGGCCACCTCGACGGGATTCGCCGCATTCTCTAGAAGGCTCCCGTCCTAGAAACGGGTCACCTTCGGCTCTCTACCAATTGCACTAGATTATCCTCTCCTCTGATGGATCATGTTGCCTTTGGCCAACATGGTGCCATCAGTGGAGTGAATAACGAGGAAGTGTTTATGGCTGCAGGCTCGAAAACGCCAGGTAACCTCTGAATCAGGGGCCCCGATGTCATCGAGGCTCCGCTTTGTGCACTTTTGGTCTTAGTCAGGGGCTTCGCAACCGGGAGGAGCAGAGGTGCCATTATGCCGATCTTGGCTTGGTCGACTGCCAAAGTTGCAGCAGACCCATCCGTTCCCGTATCACCCGCGGATGGAGAGGAGCCCCAAGTCTTCTTAGTCTTTTTGGTCTTTTTCGTCCTTTTCTTTTTTGGAGAGGAGGGTGGGGAATGAACCCGCTTCTCACCCTCGCCGGCAGAAGCCCCCAGGCCAGATGGACCAGCCTCAGCCAGGTCCTTCTCTGATATGGAAAAGGTCCTGGTAGTCGTAGGGGCACCTGTCGGAGGAGATCCCTCCCCTCCTTGTACTGTCTCAGAAACCCTAGCCGTTTGAGGAGGTCCTTGCATAGTTGCGGATTCGGGTTTGGTTCTGACTCCGAGCCCGGATTCCCCCCCATGGAAGACCCTACCGTCAGAGGCTGGGTTTCCTCAAGGACCATGTCCATCACAGGAAGGGCCTCCAGTTGGCCACTTCCTCCCAGGACATCGCAGGTCACCTTGGTAGTGTCACTAGTCTTGTGTGGGGAGGCACAGGCCTTGACGCCGGCAAGGTTTAATATACTTGCCAGCAGGTCTTTTGAGGGAAGCGACCGAAGAGGCCTGGCTTTTCTTTCGCGTCTAAGTGGGTTTGCCCTATAGAGCCACTTCGATGGGGAGCGGCTGGCTATGGGCTGCCTGCTGGCTTTCTTTGCAGTCCCCTTGGAAAGAAAAGAGGGGACTGCCACTGGAAAAAGGTAGGTTTCCGAAAGCACTTCCAGAGAAGGAGGTGAGGGGAAGTTCCCTGCACCCGTAAGCGAAGGAGAGGAGTAAGCCTCCTCTCCGGTTAGAGAAGTATGGAGGGTCCCATGCGCAAGCACAGTAGGTGGACCTCCATTTTTTAGCTGGAGCTGCCCATTGGCAGCTCCGTCGTTGTTTCAGGAGGAGTTAAAGGGGTTTATTTTTTTAAAGATTCCTCCATGGGCATGGTGACCCTATTTGTGCTACGGGACGCAATAGCTCATCACCTATCGCAGTTGACCGCACTGGAAGAGGTGCTTAAAGGCCCGTCAGAGCCAGGTGCTGCTATTTGGGACCACCCCTTTCGCCTGGTGGCTTGGTAGTTCAACGGCATGGCGGCTCCACCTTGGAGACGGCGTAAAAAAATCTAGATTGTGAAGAGAAGAGGAAAAGGGATGTGAGGGAGGTATGGGTGGGGATGAAGCAGGTTGTTAAAAACCAATCACCCCAGACCCTGTGAAATTAGAGGCTGGCCGGAGAAATCTGTGGTAGAGGTTGTTTGAAAAGCAACGAAGTAGGGGAGAAATACAGGCTATCTGAAGGAACGAAGAGAGGCTAAGCTGGGGCCGGACGGATCGCTGGATCCCGTCAGCACGGTGGCCAGGATGGCAAATCACCGCGCTCCTTACGGGGCTTACTTTGGGAGGCCATTGCCTTTCCTTCGCTGCATACCTGCCTGGGTACAGGACCAAAATTTGCCGGTCTGACTCAATTACGTATGTACCCATATTAGACTGTAGGACATACTGTGTCGTTCTTCGACAGGTATATTTTCCACCTGTCTCATACCAGAGTAAACTTTGCCACTTAGGTGATGTTGCAATCACTTAAATAAATGGGAATCACATACGGATGATGAGGAGAATATCCTATCCTAATGCGAGTCTTTTGGTTTGTCCGGCCACGTCTCAGTTTAGAAAGGGGGTTTTATCTGCGATCAATCCATTCTTTTTCCGTTTACTATTGCAGTCAAGAACACATTTTTCATCTCACGTAGCAATTTTAATCTTCATACCCTCTTTATGATCCTCAAACGCTTTTTTTTAAACCTAAAAATAGGCCTAGGCATTGTTTTTTTTAAAAAGGCCGAGGAATTCTTACGATTATATTTAAATAGGCTTACCGTATTTTCAGAACGCAAAACCAGAACAAGATCCAAATGTATGTATACACACTTTTTTATGCATATTTTTAGATTCTTTTTCATGATAAATTCTAAAAAAATATTGATAATATTCCTAAATAGAAAATGTATTTAAACTTAGTGTAAAAAATGCTAGTCATGTTTTTGAAAGCATTCGTATTTCCCGCTGCCCTAAATCTTTGTCAGCATTATTTGTTTTTTTAAGGCAACGCAACTTAGTTCAATATTAATTTTGCCTTTACCGTTGAATCAGCCATCTGCCCTCTTTCCTGCGATCACATATTGTTGATAATGGAATTTTCCTCTGAACTGAATTCGATTTGCCTGGGAAACAAAAAATGTAGTCCACAATAGCGGTGAGGTTGGATAGAGAAATACTATGTTCCTTCAAATGATTGAACATTTTAACCCATTTTTCTTTGTCGTGTAGTTTTCAGTTTTCCAAAGTTCACTTTGAAGAGCCTGAAGTCTAGCTTCTCGGTGGCATGTAATTTCGAAGCAATGCCATGATTCATTGTGTCACTCAATTTACTGCTGAACATGGCAAATAACACTGCTTCCTGCGACACGTACCATTTGTGGTTTTCCATCTTATGAATTACCTCATCAGAAGGCTCTCGGTCAGCTTTCTTCTACTTTTCCTTGTTCTGGATTAGATTTAGATCATTCACGGGAACATCTGCACTAGATATTGACATCATCAATACAGGAGTGAAGAATAACACGAAGAAGGTGTTGAGTTTATTCAGTTTTGATAAAGTTTCTTCCTCGTACTCAATTGGATCTTAAGACATCAACATTTTCATAGAGTACCTACATCTCGCTGGTCATCCATCTGGCCTAATGATTGGCACCTAGGCGAATGTCTTTTTCTTTTCCTTCAGCTGTTGATAAACAACATCTTTCATTTCAGACCAGCAAACGATTGCGAAGAACATATTTATCATAATCACAAAATAAAGATTCATCGGTTGACATTTCAGTTGTTAGAATTTAATCGTCTTTTGACAATGGAGAATCAATGGGTGAAGATAAAAATGTTTATTCCTCGAGTAATATTCTTTAGTTGATCCAATCTTTGTAAAAATTCGAAAATGAATTATGTTTAACTTTTGGAAGAAACTTTACTTAAAATGCAACATTAATATTTTTATAAAATCTTTCTTAGACATAAACATATCAAACTTAAATATTATTTATTAAATATACATTTCTTAAGGGAGGAGATTTATCAAATGTTGGGTACAAATTCGAAAATGTAGACTATTGATGAATTGGAATATTAGATTTTTTTATTGCTTTGTTTACAAAGTATCATTATTAAATTAAAATCAAATAATTTAATTTTTTACTTTTTTTTCTACATGGTAACCAGTGGAATGTGTTTGAATTCGAACAGTCATTTATCATTAATCATTAGAGCAGGAAGGATGAAATTAATACTATATAAACGATAGATGTCACAAATTTTAAGAAAAAACTTAAGTTACTCTGTCCGAGCATAGGATCAACCAAATCCAAGGTGAAAAGAAATTTAAGTTTCCTCGCAGTAGACATTATAAGTTCCCAAATACAGTGTGGATCGATTAAAGGGTAACCAACAAATCCTGGTTAGCGGGATTAATATCAATGACCATACAGGTTTGTAGGAGTCTCAACTTTTCACATTAACTCGGCCAAACTGTGACCCTGCCGGCACATGAGTTCCCCAACCACATGTTTTCTTGAATGCAGGTCATTCACGGCTATTGCAAAGCTGTTATGCCTCGAGCTAAACGCCTGGCCTGGGAAGAAGCAAACTCCACGCGCTCTAACCAAGTGCAAGAGCGCACACCCTTGCGAGGGAGAGATGAGTACGAAGTTATTGTCCATTTAAAAGCTATGTATATAAGTGTCGAAGCTAAGCTATAACGATTATTGACAGACTTTATATGATCGCTGGCAGCTGCACTCATCAAAGCTCTTAGATATTATTTTGTTGTTACAAGACAGTTCAGAATTATACTAAAGCCGATTGAAGAGGATTGGACATTAAGCATAACAAGGGAACGGGGAGGTGGGGGTGCATAGGGTGACAAGGTGAGATAATAGGGGAAAAGAAATTGTTTGTTATTTATTTTTGTTTACACGCTGAAGGGTATTGTCTTGATTAATATCCTTACAGAAATTCATAAATAATTGAAGATGTACGGTGAACAAAATCAAGATATAAATATTCGCTGATTAAATATCAATTGTAAGCCCTTCTCGAGCTATCCCTGACATTTTAATGGCGAATTTGTTCCTGCTTAGATGATTGTCATCTAGCAGGGTTAGATGAATCTGACTAAGGTCTGATTTGAATCGAGGTAGAAATTTCTTTCAAACTTTCCTCTTACGGAGATTTAGTTCAAAATTAAAGAAGTTCAAATCTACTTGTGTAACCTCTTTGACTCTTTAAAATCCTCTCCTCCAAACCTTTCGGAATATCTTTGAACGTCTTGCAGGGCATTGTCAGGCATATTTCCCTTCATAATCAAGTTTGGAAAGTTTCTTGGGTATTACAGCGAGTACTGTCTTTAACTCGCTCTTTTCGGAATTCTTGCTGTTAGTCATTGCGTAGATCGTGGATATCAAGAGAGACATTGGTACGTTTGGCCAAAAGTTGTTCAAAGATTTTTCCCCAAAACTTAGGGAGAGATATTGGAAAGGAAATTTTCTGTTTTGTCAAGAGACTTATCTGCTTTGGGATGAATATCATTTTTTTATAATTCACAGGAATCTGGGATTTTAAAAAGATCTTGTTTTATTGACTGTTAGATTCAGCATTAATAAAGTTGGCTCTACTCAGCCTTGTAGTCCCATGGGCTCTCAGTCGAAAGAACTTAATAGTCTCGCTGAGTTCATTTGAATAAATCTTTGCACTACAACCTTTCATAGGGATCTTGGTAGAGAATCTAATAAAAGGGTGAGGCATTTTAATGTTTTCATTTTCATTGCTCTAATTTTCCTGGGGAAAGATGGAATAAGCCCTAACAAATGATATTTGAATTGACGTTCAATCCCTTCAGAGGCTTCAATTACTTCGTGATTTTTGTCTTTAATTGCTATGTTATGAAGAGGAGGTTTTCCCTTCATTTTTTTAATAGTATTCCCAAAACTGTGACTATTATTTTCCAAAGTTAGTGCACTAAACGTTCGGAAAGTTACTTTCTGTGTAGAGTCTGTATCAGTACCAAGCATGCATTGGGTGATTTTCTCAATTTATTTAGCAATATCATCTATAGTAACCTCTTATTGGTATAATTTCTGGTTGGCTCGTTGCTGTCTTTCCTTAAATGGAAGGTGAATGGGGTTGAATGAAACATTCACTAAGATAGACTAATGGTCAATTAGGAATAATATGGCTTGGTTCACTGTAGATGTTGACTTGAAATTCTAAATATATAATAATACTCTTACAATAACTAAGAAAATCGAGACCAATTCTTTTTGCAATATCTTGGTCCAGAACAAGCTCTGTGTTACATCCTGCTTAGTTAGAGGCAGTGTAGTCTAAAACTCTACAAAGGGTTTTTGTAAATTCTGCAACCTATTGACTAAATTTTCTATGTCTAAAGCTATGAATGAAGTTGTTAATCTGAGTGTATCCATGCCTTGGGGCCTCGTATCCTGTGGACAAATTAAATGATCAATGTATCATACCTTTGAATTTCAATAACTGAGTACAACTCTTTTATTTGCTAAAGGAATCTGAAAGGGTTGTTCCTTATGATTGCATGTCCTAATCCATCAAATAGTTGTGGGAGATGACTTTGTTTTGTTAAGAGATTTATGTTCGTATTTATAGTGTTAATACCATATTTGAAGATTAATACTCGGTTGGGATGCATTATACTTTGTTAGTTATATTTCCATACGCTGGTCCCTTATTTCTCCACCGCTGATATCCATATGTATTTTTTTAAGTTGGGTAAGAAGGGACCTATAATGGTAAACTTAGATTCCGTGAATAAACTTACGAAAGAGCTTTCTTTTCTGTCTTTGAAAGCGATTCGCGGAATGGATGGGTGCGGCAGTTTCCAATTTATATTGGATGGAATTCAATATGTGAGATTGTATAGAGGGAGTCCGAAGAGTAGTCAATTGTGTCTTGCCGTAGGTCATCAACTTCCTCGGATTCCGTAACTATGGAATCGTATTGTTATTTGTTTTGTCTTAGTTTAGACTCTAATTTGTGTCTCTGTTAGTTAGGTCATGTGGGAAAGGGGATTTTTCGAAGGAAAAAGATATTTTATAAATTCTCTGATGCGAATGCATATCTATTATCCCTCAAAGTAACAAACAACGACCTCGAAATTTGGCAGGAGCGAGTGTGTTTCCTTGATCTTGAAGAACATTCCATGGTTTTAACTTGAGGGAAGGGAACATTCACATTTTGTTTTTCATTTTCGTTTTTAACCTCTAAGTTATTCGCTCCTTGTGATTTACATATAGAATCTTGCGCTTTGATTTCTGAGACACTTGCAGGGAAGGAGCGCTCTTTTGGCTATTTTCAGTAGGAACGTGACTTGCATAGTAGTATTCTTGTCCAGTGGAATAGACGCGGGTTGGAATTGAACGCGAGGTATTTTGCACAAGGATGGACCTAATAAACCACGCCCTATCCATTTATTATTCTTTGGTATCATATTTTGCTCCTTTAAAATCTTTCTGGCGGCCTAGGATTTATAATATAGGCTTAGAAAATACAAGTCACGATTCGAGCTTTCATTTTCTACGCCAAGATAGGGTTTCTGTCGATCTACCTCATTACTTCCGTTTTAGATTAGGTGTTGTTCTTGTTTCATTTTTTAATCATATATGAGCATATTGTGGGACCAACTAAATAAACAAGTAGGCTCAGACCTATCTAATGTTCCTAGCCTTGGCATTTTTTGCCAGCTACTTCCTTGTAGTTCTACATCTGACGTAAAGGCGTTTTGAAACTATGGAGTTCCCGAGCTACAACAAGGGCTCGATTTCATGTGATCTGAAAGGACTCTTATTTACCTATTATGTAGAAAGCAATCTGAGGAGTAGGATAAAGTACAAAATCACGTGAATTAGGTGATTTGCTTTCAGCAAGAGCCTGGAGCTTTACGGCATATACCCTCATATTGACATTAACAGTTTGGATGTGGTTACTTAGCTCTGCTCTTCAGAAAGTAGCCACTGAAATGGAAAATCTCTGACTCCGACTTCGCTTTCGTCTCAGTTCATCTCATTCTTATTCCACTTCCTGGAAATAAAATTGATATATACACCACTCCACTTATAATATATGTGGGTCATTAATATTAAAATTATGACTACCTAAACTATCTCATCCTTTTTCCTTGTCTTTCCGATTCCTAAATGAGCGAGGGCTGCCAGTAATTACCAAAAGGGCATAATTGAAGAAGAGAAGGAAAGCAGGTTTGAAGAATATTCCATTGTTGAACGCAATGTCAGAGGTTTACCTGATATGGGATGGAGTTAAAACTTTCTGGCTCTTGGTTTTGATCTTCACTCAGAACCTAGTCTGGATCAAAAGGTAGATATGCTCCCCTCTCACTGTATACTGGAAGTAGATTTTATAACCAAATCGGCGAGGAGTGGCATTTGCAATACTTCCACCACGATTAAGCCTTTGAATATTGCCCAATCAGTTTCATTCTTAAACTTTTTACTCAGGCAGTCATGGCAGTTATCTCTAGCATGAGCAGAGTGGCAGCGGAAGGAGAAACCATTCACTTCACTCCATAATCACCACTGAAACAACAGGAACCTCTGTAAAACGATAATGCCAATGATCCTAAAAGGAGAAAATAAACCTGAATAGGGTGCTATTATACAAGCCATCTATGCGGAAATAGAAGAGGCCTTAATCAAACTACTGGATATTCCGAAAGGATTTGTAACAATTCGTACAAAAAGGGTGACGTTAAAAAGCTTGTATCACGACAAGCTTCACAATTCTAATGAAAAGTGGACTGGCCGCTGGATATCACTCTAACTAACTGCCAACAGTTCACTTATTTGCATGAGTCGGCGTTAATGATGAGAACGAACTTAAGCACGAAATTTAGACAAAAAAAAAGCATTAAAGTTACCAAAATAGGAAAATTCGCCCAACACTCTCTTTTGTTTAAAATAATATGTGCAACATCGGAATGACCTAGAGCATAGAGTAAGACAGAATACTCACTTTTGACATAAGGATTCCACCGAGAAAGTTTGAACGACAAAAGCATACAAACTGTTAATAATATTTTTCTGCTATCAAATGGAAAATTATAAAGCAAAGAAAAGCAAACTAAGAGACAGAAAATTTATTTAGAATGGGCAGGATGCAAACCCTTTGGCACAAATACAGATCAGAAGACAAAAAAGCTCAAATGTAACACAGCACCTTGGCAATGACCTGTCCGATAAAAACCTTTTAGAATAGAGAGAAATTAAGGAAAAACGTCGCTGAGTAGAAGAAAAAGAACGAAACATGAGGGAATTACCAAAACGAAGGTAAAAAAAGGTAAAGAACAGATCACTAAATTCACGATTCTGGATCATGCAGGATTTGAGATATTTACGTCCATAATATATGCACATGTATCCAACATCTGCCAACCAGAGAGATTCAAAGAAACACAAAACATGACGTTTGAGAAGAGCGCTAGTAAACAAATGTAGTATCCTAAGAATCTACCCTCTACCACATATACAGAGAAAATCACAGCCGAGCTAAGAGAATCAAACTAAGAATAGGAGGGGGGGATAAAACAGTGAGAAAGAATGTATACCTCATAAGAGGTTGTCCAACAAAAGGATGAGAATAGAGAAGAAAAAAGGGAAAACGATAGCGAAAACGAAAATGATAGTGAATAAGAAGATGATTCGTCGCTATACGAAAACGAATCAGATGGCAAATATAAGGGCAAAATATTTTGCTTAAAGGTTTAGAATAGGGTTTCTCAACCTTTTTTCTTACTATCAGCCCCTTTTGCACAATTTTTAGAGCAATCACCCACTTGCAAAAATATATATGTAAAAGAGCGAGTTCTAATATCTGAAGATATATTGGGAAGTTTTAGTCTTATCTCTTCGCAGGCAATAAAAAATTTTCTTTCTCTTAGTGTCACGACTGACTACACTAAATCCGCATTAAAAAAACTACGATGTTGGAAAGCATAAAAGTATTTTGGCCATTTAAGTCCACTTGTTTGAACACACATTTAGCTGTTTGTGAGGGCCATAATTCAGTTATTCCACCTCTTTCAAATTTGCACTTGCATCATCATTGCATTTTAGTTCAATAAGCTTTTTTTGTATGTTTTTACTGTCGGATTCCATATCACAACCGAAAAGTTCGATCAACCATGGCTGAACTTCGAATGCAAATAAATATGAAAATTGGATACTTAGTCTTTCCTTCAATTTCAATATATATTCTGCAAAATTTTATTAGTTTCGCTGAAAGATGGCCAATTATTTATGTTAATTCAGGCATACTTTTGAAATTCTTCTTCTGTAGATATTTGAAACAATATTACTTCTTTAGAAGAAGCTTTGATAACACGCTTCTAATCTAACAACGTGCATAATTTTGCTTGAAGATGGATTGAAACTTCCTTTAAATTTCGAAAAATCCATGTAAAATTGCATACCACTTTTGTGGTGTCTTATTTCCTCTGCCAAATCTTCCTCTCCTTCATTTACAAGAAGGCTAACTAATGGATCAAATAAGCTTAGAAATCTTACCCTTCAGTTGCCTTTTGAAAGCAGTGGACTTGCGTATTTGGTATCAATATGAAATATTTAAAAAGGGTCGCTTATATTTGCTGTGAGATTGATTTAACTAATGTAGAAGACTTATGAAGATCAGGAAATATATTTTTGGCAACTAATTGATTCCAGTGTAGAATACAACGCAGCATAAGAATAGAGTGTCATACCCCTTTCCTGAGAGCAATAAACCTTTTATGCTTAACAACCATGGATGGAGCACCATCTCTTTCAGAGGATACCAAATTTTCCAAGGATACATGTTTTAGCCCAAACCAAGATTTTGTAGCCTCAAAAAAAGATCTGGTAGTGTCAGGTTCTAAAGGATTTACGAAGAGCATTTCTTCCCAAAATTCGCACACATCATCTATAAATCAGGCGTATGACAAAGTAACTGCTCTGTTATCACTTATTGTAGATTCTTCAATATGAAGTGAGTATTTATTAATTTATAGTTTGCCAACAACCTTGTTTTCTGCATCAGATGGAATTTAGTTAAATCTTCTCTGAATTAAATCATTGCTAGGCGGTAAATATTTTAACACATTACCTGAAACTCGATACAAAAAGTTTGGATCAGAATTTCAAACAAAGTCCTATAATATTTTTTGCAACTGTATGGCCAATTCTAGTTTTAGCAATTATGTGCGCTATTTTGTAAGAAGCAATCTATCCACTTTCACTTGCTTAGGAACTTTTTAAAAAATTAAATGACGAAGTGGTATTTTGTTGAAAAAATTTTGTCTTTAAATTCTTAAAATGTGTAATGGGTTTGTTCATTTTATTAGGATGTTTTCTTTTTATATGTTCATTAATCCTTGACAGCTTCATAGCTTCATTTGAAAATGAATTTTGCATATCAGGCACATAGGTTGCTTTTGATCATACGGGTTTAATACAAAGCCATAAGCCAAATACTCCTGAACATAAGGTCTTCATTTCTTTTTGTTTGACATAATTTCTGAGGAATGGATCTGAAAATATGAAAAAGCGAATATTTTTAATTTAAAAATTATCACAGCACTGAACAGGAATTTAGGAAATCTATTATGGCAATATTAAAACGATAAATTTTAGATTTGCAGTTCTAACTAACAATATTCATCATTAAATTAAGTTCCAACTACTTGCTACAGCTGTAGATCAAATACTACCAGCATAGTCTCCTGATTTCTATAAGTTTCACGGCCAGTGAGCCATTGAGTCATAGAATACACAAAGACAATGGGAAATAGTTGTGGCAGGAGCTACTTACCTCTGAAGTAATACGTTGAGATAATGGCAGCCTAGATATATAATTGTCATCAAAAGGAACGTAAAACCTCATCAAGTGTAGGGATTAATCTTTATCTTTATTCAATAATTAAATTTCTAAGATACTCGTAGAGTGAGGTAAAATATGTAATAAATGATATTCCAAACACTCGTTCGGATACTTTTATGGCATGCTAACTGGCAGGTCACTGTAAAAGAACATAAGAACATAAGAAAAGAAGGAGACTGCAAAAGACCATTCATGGCCTACACTTGGCAGTCGATGAAGAAATGACTTATCGCTCTCTTCAACTGAACTTTTGCTCCCATTGGGAATAACTCGTTTATACGAATAAATTACAGCCTTTCCGAAAAGAGAGAAAGTGAGTTACATAATAAAATGAGTGAAAAAGAGAAATACAAATGGTTAAACAACTCAAAATCGAAGGAACGTGATGCTTAAAAAAGAAGATATGTGAATGACACATTTGCATTTACTCTGAAGATTTTAATGTATTATAAAAAAGACGTTCAGAGCAATATGCATATGACACATCGATAGAATGGAGCTAAAAGAGAGGAACAAGAAGAGAATAAATAAGCCATAGATAAATTAACCCTAAGGAGAAACTGAGAAACCTATAAACGTATATAGAGGAAAGAACATAATCTATTAAAACCTAATTAATAAATTAGACAGAGACCGGATATTAATATCTTAACATGGAACAAATGTACACACTTATATTGTAAACATATAAAACTATTGCAAAATAAGTAAAATCCAGGTATCAAGAAATCTGAACAGGTGGCAATTGCCATCAAGAAATGAATACAAGCATCGGAAATGGATAAAGACGATATAGCGATCTAAGGTTCAATGAAGCTAATTAACCTGAAGATAGCGGAGGGCTACCATCTCTCAAGACGCAAACACCTGCTTATACTTAACTTCTTTGATATATTGAACCCAGCGAGTCCTGAACTATTGCTGTTGGTGTTAAATCCAAAGTTTCTCTCTTCAGGATATCGAGGGAGTAATACAATTGGGGTCAATTTAGAAACTGATGGCAGTATATTCATAGGTAATTATAAAATATATAGCAAAATATAAATTTGAATTAATTTAAATTTACAAAATACGGCACATCATTATTTTTTATTTAAAAAGGTATATTTTAGTATTTGAATAGGTACACATTATCATCTGGAAAGTACCTTTTATCATGTAAAAACTATACTTATATATCTAAAAATACTTTTTCTGCATATCGAAAATTAAGTTCTACTTTTTTAAAATGTTTTTATTTTAATTTTAAAGTAGCAAAAATCAAATCTTGACCTTCTCTAAATTTTTCTTTGATATATTCCTAACATCACATCGGAGGGGTCTAAAATTAAAAAGAAACCTGTTAACAAAAATAAAATATAAAATTTTATTTAAAGGAATATATAAAGTAACATAACCTTACTAGAGTTTTAAAATGTAATACTTTTAATTAAATATTTTCTATGCAATACTTAGTCACTTATTACATTCGTGTTGATAATTTGAGAGTAAAGTGAGAAATGGACATGATTTAGTAAGGTTTGAGCTGAGAAGAGTTAGAAGTTTTTTGTCTCTAATTTTTTTCAACCGTGGGCAAAAAAATTCTTTTACATTGTATTAGATATGTTTTCTAATAATTCAAAGCCTGAAATTAATAATTTGAATACTCTTGTATATAAAATATTTCATTTGTTGGCAAAGATGAGAGATAAATGGAGTAAGGAAGTCTAATAAGTGAACATACAGGAATTGTATGTTTTAACTGAATCGGGATGAAATAAGTTAGTAGGAAAAGGTATTATGGAGAATTGATTAAGAAATAAAATGAGAATATCAAAAAATTAAGTTAGTATATAATACTGAATTAAAAATTGAAATCAACGGGGAACAGGCAGCCGTTGACAAAGCGCAATAAATGGATCGAACCCAGGTCACGAAAATGCTGAATGCAAAAAATATTTAAGTGAGAGTAAGAGGCAAACATTTTCGTGTTGTAGGAACAGAGTGGCCCCAAAATATATGAATTTGGAGGTTGAAATAAAATAAAATGTAGAGAAGGCTAAATGAATTATGCAGATCTAAAAATGTTTCTAAAAATTACATAAAGAGAACTTGTTATATCGTTGAACTAAAAAACTAAAACAGATTCAAAGAACTGCGCAATGATATTATGCGGGAATCAGAGTTGATACTCAATAAATTTATGCTAAAATTAGACGAGATAAAAATATCAAAACGGGTCATAAGAAATGAAACGAGTTTATATTTAATAGGATAGACAGATGGAGATAAATGAACTGCTACAGAATGAATATAGTATTTAAACGGAGAATTTAAACAAAGTATGTTCATCAGTTACACATCAGAAAGACGACTCAATATCGTATCACTAAATTTAATAAGATTTTTTCTACTTTTTGGAGGAATTCAGAGAAAAAAATAAAGAAATTGGAGTGAAAATAAAGTAATTGAATCATATATCGTAGGGAACATTGAGTTGAACAAAGAAAAATAAACAAAGAAAGCTAAAAACCTTTCTTTGGTGAATAGTAAATCTAAAGTAACTTTGATAAAATTCAGAAAATTTAATTTTCCTCTCACTAAAAATGAATAATAGAATAACATGAATATTTGAATTGGATTTTAGAAAATCTTTGAATGGTTGAATTTTTCAACTCTAGGTCAGAATAGGACATAACTTTTAACAAAGAAAAATAGAATGAATTTAATTCCACTGATGCTACTATTGTTTCTTAACTAATAATTTTTATTTTTTTTTTTAAGTATTGTTTTTGCCTTAATCTATCACCGATGTATGTTTTTGTTGCTTTTGTGTCTCTTAAAGTAAAAATACAGTATAAGTTACTTGATTTATCTCAAAGAGAGAAATCTTAAAGAGGGAGTTCTTCGTGGTGACAGCGATGAATCCAAAGGCAAATTATCGAGCTAGGAAGGATCATGAAGGATTCAACAAGCGTGAGTCAAAAGAAGTGGCATGCCTCTCATTGACGAGCAAAGCGTAAAGCGATTGTTAGATTCTGAGGTATCTGTGTGTGATGTTTATTTAGAAGGGAAAACTGCTAGTTTTAAATTCAGTCGGATAGGGTGAAAGGCGAGGCTTTTCCGATATGAAGCATGGTGAGTGTGAGACCTGTCAACGTTTCTGAGGAGTAAGTTGTAATATGCTTAAAATATAAGTGGGCTCTGGTGTAAATGAAACCAAGCCAAGGAAATACTTCAGAGGAAACACAAGTGGGTCCTGGTTAGAGTGGGATGAGCTCTAAAAACACGTACAATGGTGAAAATGAGACAGAGATCTGAAAACTAACCTCTTTACAATAAAAAGACACAATAATCTTTGCTAAAAAAATCATGTAGTAATACGAATATGATATTAAAAAAAAATAAAAATGGAGAATTAATTGCCTCCGAACACAAATTCATCCTCGCTATTAGATTGGAATTCGCGTTTTATGGCACCCCATAAGATTTTAAATAAAATCGAATTAGTTCATAACCTATCAAAATTTATGCTAATTACTTGTATTTCATTATAAACAAATTTAAAGAATACAGACGTTCACAGAGAAGTCAATATTTTTCATTATTGATTTAATATCAATGTTTTCTTACAACATGAGCTGTTCTTTATTTTTTGCAAAATAGTTGCCTAAATTTATATCTAATAATTATAGCATTAATATTTAACACAGGCGATGTTATAATAAGTATTTCTTTAACCAAATTTCACTAACTTGATTTCCCCATTTTTAAGTGATCATCATTACGACGTTTTAAAGCCTGTATACTTCACTTGGCTTCAAATTCATCTAGATCTTTAATAAGTTTGTCTCTTGAGTGCTCAAAATCTAGTTTTGAAAGGAAAACCATCGTAACGTTTTGCAAGAAAGAAATATCCTAAAAAAAACTCCGAAAAACTTAAAATACTGGTCAGTATAGTGAAGAATTCTTAAGAGAGGTTTAAAGACAAAGTTATATTACAGAATAGACAACGAACAGCAAAAATAATAAACAATTTATTTAAGATATTATAAAAGGAAAAATAGGTTAGATCGGCTAAAAACATCAAAATTGAAAAATCGATAAGCTTTAAAAAAAGATTCTTTTGAACAATGACTCCAAGGTTGAATATTTTGGGTGAGAAGGAGAAGCGCTGAGTGAATGGCTCCTAAGGGAATGGCACCAGAGATCAAATATGGAAGAAGTATTGACATAGTTTGAAGCTGTTTTGCTGGTGATTCTGTCGGAGGTCTATATAAAAAATCAAATTGATCAAACCAGCATTTCTATAATTCAATTTTGCAGCATAGCAATGATCCCAAAGCAAACGTTTGAAGGTGTGATAGTTATTGTGTGTTGAGGGGGGGGGGCAGGATGACAGCTTACAACCATAGATTGTCCACCCTTCTCCTGATTGCAACTTGTTTGGTGGAATGAAATTTATTAAACATATTTACCTAGATAATCTTCTGCTGTTATCGAAGCAAAAGACGGATATTTTATCGGGTAAAAAATTGAGTTATTTTCCTCTAAGTCTGCATATTTTGTAATGTTCTTCATTTTTATATTAAAGTTGATCTATAATAACGCTACTATTTCATTTTTTTTCACATTCAGGTGTTAATTTATTTTTTTATTCCAAATATGTGTATTGGGAGGTAGGATTTATGGCCAGTAGTTTGGAAATTATGGAAGTTCGGTCTGGGCATCATTTATTTTTTTTAAAACATCAGAATTTGCAGATGACATAAAGTTAGGAAGATTGACCATTTAGGCATGTGATGTGGCAAGATTAAATTAGCGCCTTAAAAAACTTTGGAGCGGACTGATAACCGGCATATGAAATTTTACAGTACATAAATGTCAGAACATCTAAATTTAAAACTGGATTAGCAAATGAATGGACAAATTCTAGATTCTCTATCATTAGAAAAGAATCTATGTTGGTGTCTTAATTTTCAGAATACTTCAAAGTGTTTAAATAATATGTCGAAACTATTAAGAAACCTAATAGGATGAAAGGACAAGCTGTCCAACACTTCCCGTTAAGCTGGAGCATATCATCTTACATGTATATTTATCCACCGACTGTTTTCATCTCGAGTATGCAGTTAAATTCTAGTCTTTTTTACCTGACCAGGACTTAGACCACTTAGAATGGGCGCAAGGTAGGGCAACTAAAGTAATTCCATTGCTTAAGAATAAACCGTATGAAGAAAGACCTTTATCCTTTGACCTAGTTGTCACTCTCAAGTAGGCGATTAAGTAAACAAATAGTTGAAGTTATTAAAATACCAAAATAATTCACTAATATAATTTATATACTACTACAGGGTCACTTCTCCAAAAACGGGCCTCAAATTTCGATAGGCCTCATTTCTTAATTTTCTGCAAGGATTGAATGAATCTTTGGTGATAACTAGTTTATTCTGTTTAAAAACTTCATATGAAAACATAAGAGTCTTTGGACTTTTTTTCTTTATTCTAGCGCACGTGTTCGAGATAACTTCTATATAGCTCTGTGGATTTCATAAGGCGCAGCACAATGTTGTCCATGATGCCCTACAAACCAACCGACTAATGCCTCTTATCTCCTCTCTGATTGCTTTCTTGAGTTCCTTAATGGTCCTGGGTATCCCTGCTCACTCTTACTTTAAGGTAAACCCAGAGAAAGAAATCTAGTGGGCTAATTTCTGTGCTGTGAGGTGCCCACTCAAAATCAGTCTTGAGACTGATCACATGGCCACCAAAGTTCTCTTTCAGTTAATCTCGGGACAGGTTTCAAAGTGTGAGAGCTTGCTACATCTTTCTGAAACCCGAGCTTTCCCATAAGCCAAGATAAAAGGGGTTGCAGCTCCCTCTTGAAGGTTTTAAGGACCTCAACATACCGCTCCTTGGTGACTCTTACTATCGCGACAGATTCCTCAAAGAAGAATAGTCCAATGATGCCTCTGGCTGAGATTACGTTCCACACTGTGCACTTAGGGGAGTGTAGGCATTTGCTGGCTACCGCATATGGTATGGAGGTCCCCCAGAATATATTTGTCTTCGAGTTTACCTTTCCTTCAACATGTAAGTGAGTTTTAACTAAGATCCCAAGAAAGTTAAGCAAATTTTAGGTCCCCTAAATCTTCTCCAGTATCTTGACAGCCATAGCTTTCTTGCTCCTTGTCTGAAGTTATAAGGGTCTGCTTCCTCTGTTTTATGTATGGTTAGGCCTTTACATCCATTACTAGCACTCTCATGCAAGTCTCACGAGATATAATGAGGACTGACTTCACTTGCGCACAGATCGATTTGGACTCTGCTGAACTGACTCTCTCACGCTCTCGATCACCTCAGCTGTACGCTTCCTGGGGCGTCTTAAATGGCTTGGATGGTTGTCACTGGCTGCATTCAGGTTCTCTACTGTCCCATGTATCTCGATTCAGTCTTGAATTCTGCTCTTGGCGGTGGCCTTTTCACATTCGAACTGATGCCCGAGAGTGTCCTGCACTTTCTTGAACGAGCCTGTCTTGTAGTAATGTTTGACACAGTATACTCTTTGCTGGAGCTCACATTAAGATCTACTTGTATTTACTGGAGCTGCTTCTGATATGTCTTGTAAAGTAGGGGTGATTAGCGAAAGAATGAAGCATATATCACAAAAAGTGTGTGCAGGCACGTTTTGGTGGGGGCACTGTATTTGAGATGGATATAAAGCAAACACTACTCACAATGGATTTAAATTGGTAAACAAGCGCTTCAACCAGGTCATAGATCAAAATGACCTTTTCATATAATAAAATAAACGTGTAATAGTCACCTGGTAGAGTAGAAAAAAATACGCTAGTTAATATAAAAAACGACTTGGGAAATATTTTTAAAATTCAAAAATTACCTAGAGGTAAGCAAACATATAATTTTTACAGAAGAAGAATAAGGGTGTCGGGGAAAATGAAGAAAAATGATAGCAACGATGAGTCCATATCAAACAAATATCTAAGAAAGCGTTTTACTGTCCACCTTACAGTCCCTTCAATTGTTTCACTACTATAAGGTGAGGTTTTGCAGTAAAACAAGATGTTTTTTATTCTTACATGCATTTTGAATGCCTTTTTGGGGTAGTGGTATTAGACTTTTAGTTCCATTAGATTCCTGTTTAGAAAGATAGAGTAGGTGCATTTGTAGCTATGTTTTTAATCATAGTATGAAAATGGATAACAACGAAGAATTCAATCAAAAGTGAGCATGATGGTACTCTTGATACAGATATTAATAAGTAATCATCAGCAGTTCTCGAAATAACGTTGAATAAAACATGTAATTTAACTCGTTGAAATGGTGCGATAACAGAGTCTGCGCATAGGAAATCTTTTTTTAAAAATTAAATTACACTTTACATTCAAACATCAAATTTATCATTAAAAGTACAATCTAATGGTTAAGATGCCTTTTCTGGATTTAGCCAACTGATCCATATTATATATTTGATTCAATTGTTCCACGAACTTGAAATGTGACTGATATTTCGCCGCTGAGAAAGGGGAATTTTTCGTCCCGAACTTTATGTATTTATATGTTTATATTACTCTTGTTAGTGCCTTTATGTACTATGCTTTATTAGAGGAGTTCAGCCTCTCTACCTTTTTACTGGCCAGCCTTGAGTTGATCTTATAAAATTTGCTGTTTTCATTCTGAATTTTTAAAGTTTCCAGTTCTTTTTCGTATCCTTAAGCCTCTACGTATTTCACTTCTTCCTCTTTCTGGTCTTCTTTTCAATTAAAATTCAAATTACTAGAAAAAAAAATCTTTTAATCTGCTCATTATTCCCTTCATAACTCACATCTATCTTTTGCTAAAAATAATTTATATTAGTTTAACGAGAGTATTTTTAATTAGTGGAGATAAAGGGAGGTGACAAGCAATATAAAAATCAAAAGAAAATCGGTTAGAAAGAATGAAAAAGGGAAGAAAAATGAGGAGAGAAAAGATCTTAACCAAGAGGGCTGGTAGGCGTAAGATACTCAATATTACTGGGGCATTTTTATTCGGAATTTACGAGAAAAACCATGTAGAGAATGATACATACTCGTACATGCATCTTTTACGAAATAATATATAGTCACCAACATACATGAATCCATTCCTAGCTATTTTGTCCGCATTTAGCGGAATCCATTTGGAAATACTTTAAATAAAAGAGTTCATAATTCATTTTAAAGATAGTGATTCAAAATATAATGTAAAATAAGCATATATTACAATATATAGGCCGTGAATCTATTTCCCCAAAAGGTTAGGAAGCCAAACTGTATCGATAATATTTTAATATCTAAAGTGTTTAATTTTGTCTTACACTAACATGAATGATTTGTCAATCAAATATAAGTTCCCATCCACCATAAATATTGTTCTAGGAATTTCATTTTGAAAAAAAAATTAAACTTATTCAGTGAAAAAGAAATGGAAATTTCGAGGAGATGCTAATTCAAGGTGCAGAGATAGACAAAGCAAAAATATTAAATGTAGGGAGTGATGTAAGCTATAAAATATTGTATATATATTGCAATAACTGATGTCCGTTACAAGGAATTGCGAAAATTACAAGGAATGTTATATATTCTAATGGTTTATACACAATACAGGGACTGTGTCGTAGAATGACTCCCGACGATACTATATATAACACTATTCGTTGAGGGAACTTCCTTAATTATCTCTAGAGTGCGTTTTACTGTCTTGGCGGCCGATATTATGTATCTTCAAAATGCTTAAGAAGTGGAACTGAGCTCAAGGATAATAATATTGCTATCATTAATAAAATAGAGTTTTATTAATAATAACTATAAACAAAACACAAAAACGGAAAATATTGACAAACAGAATGGAAAGGGTCGTGGAGACTCGGGCTAATCCAAGGATTTAAGGGATCAAAAAAAGGTAAAACAAATATGGAGTTAAAGAGATGGGATGGTTCGATAAACCATTTAAAGCACAGGATAGAATTGACAAATAAGGGATCAATACTCAAAAGGTGACGCTTGGCTTACGTAACTTCGTTAGGGTGCAGTCGAAGGTACTTGAAGGAATATTCGGTCCGCTTTTAGTTCCAGCAGAAGGGGGGGGGATGAAAGGATCCTGACGTGGCGTCTTGGGAAGGAGAACCGTTCTCGACGAACGGCTTGACGAACAATGGCTGTTCTAGGTTGTTCTCTTCTGAACAAAGGGGGGATGAGAACCGTCTCTTGTCTACGGGCTCAAGAACAATGGCCGTTCTAATGTTGTTCTCCTTTGAACAACAGGGGGGGTGAGAACCGTTTCTTGGCAAAAGGCTCAAAACGAACAATGGCTGTTCTAATACTGTTCTCCTCGAACAATAGGGGGGGGGATGAGAACCGTTTCTTGGCGAAGGGCTCAAAACGAACAATGGCTGTTCTAATACTGTTCTCCTCGAACAATAGGGGGAAGATGAGAACCGTTTCTTGGCGAAGGGCTCAAAACGAACAATGGCTGTTCTAATACTGTTCTCCTCGAACAATAGGGGAAAGATGAGAACCGTTTCTTGGCGAAGGGCTCAAAACGAACAATGGCTGTTCTAATGCTGTTCTCCTTGAACAGCAGGGGGGAATGCCTTGGGGACTTGACGTCACTAAAGGCTCGAACCTTTGGCACTCAAGGAATATTGTCCTCCTGGACAAGTGATGGTGAATCTCGAGGCCGAGGTCCCTTGGCGCACAAAGGGAGAGAGGGTCGTGGTGATGTTTCGCGACGAAAATCTGGATCTCCAATCTGATCTTAGTGGTAAAGAGTCCATATAAATAGCCAGTACATCTCCTTGGCGTGGGGGAGAATGGGGTGGAAGCTTCGAGGGAACGCACAGCTGGGCCGGAGAAAAATGCCTTATCTGTCCATAAGCCTAACTCGATCTGGCGAGGTCGGCGTATGGGGGCGAACGGGGGGCCGATAACCTCCTTGTTTAAACATTGACGTCCGGCAGCTGTTGATAAGACTCCAAGCCTCGAATCGAAGATGCACGTGGGCCTCCTCGAGGTTTTAACTAATATGGGATAGGAGTTGAATTTAACACAGATTCAACTCGTTCTATCACACCCCTCCATTCCAGGGGAAGTTGTCACTTCGAAAAAAAAGGAGAGAAGGGACAACGATAGAGCTCCGTTGTAGGGAACTCGTTTTCTTGGACCAACCGTATCTTCCTGCACCTAACTATTATTACCTCAATACATGATTATTTTGATCTTTAGATTACAGGGGAAAATAACCTTTAATACAACTTAATAAAAAAAAAAAGGCATGGAACAATGAAACGATATAAACTTAGTACATACGGGACAAAATAATTTATACGTAAATTAATAAGAACAATTATATATACATACAAAAAATTAGACATTGAGCATTACAAAATTCAGACATATACATTAATTAACTATATTACAAAAGAATCTTAAATTAAGTCGTACAAGACGGTATATACCTACATGGAGATACTATTCCTATGAGTACAATTGTTCTACGCTATTCGGTAACGCATTCCTACTGAGTGCGTCAGCGACCTGGTTATCGGACCCTTTGATATAATTTATTTTAAATTGATTCTCTTGCAAGAGTAAACTACAGCGCATGATGCGGCCGTTTGAGTGTCTCAAATTCCTAATATAGGCTAACGGACGGTGGTCGGTTCCTATTTGAAAATCTTTACATAACAAGTACAGCTTGAATTTGTCTATGACCCAGATAATTGATAGAGCTATCTTTTCTCTAGTGGCATATCTCTCTTCGCGTGGTAATAATTGACGACTAGCATATGCAACTGGATGACCCGTTCTGTCATCCACGTATTGAAGGAGTACACCTCCAATGCCCTCGTTGATCACGTCGGTCTTAACCCCAACGGATTTTTCCGGGTTGGGCAACTTAAAAATGGGGGCAGAAATGAACTTACTTTTGAGCTGATTAAAATGGGAAACAGCGACATCATTCCAACGTAAACGATCGGAGAAATTCTTTTCCTGAAGGGGGCATAGGGGGGCCAAAGTTGCAGCGAAATTCGGAACAAATCGCTGATAGGGAGAAGCTGATCCTAGGAACGATCTTAATGGCTTCTTTGTAATCGGGAGGGGCATGTCGGCGATTGCCTTAATCTTGTTCTCGTGGGGACCTAACTTGCTTCGTCCTATTTTGAAACCCAAATATTTAATGGGTTCGTGGGCAAAATGGCATTTGCGGGGGCCAATGGTGAGGCCATTTTCGCGCAGTTGTTCGAAAAGAGCTAATAGGGTGGGTAAATAGTGATTCCATTTAATTAGTTCTTGTAGCTGGCTCTTCGGACGTGGTGTCAGCTGCGCGTCACTATCCAGGTCAGAGGGTTCCAAAGACTTGCCTGGTAGGGAAGGAGGAGGGTAATCGGCATCAGGTTGGAGGCACACTGTCTGGATTACCTTAAGGGACTCCGCGGGGCAATCCTCTTCAAGCGCCGATGCTTCGTCCAGTTCTACGAAGGTATCTCCATGGGCGCGTTGGGGTTTCTTTTTTTCTTGGGGTCCAGGGACAGTCTCCGTGTCCTTGTCTGGGGCCTTATCACCTAAGGGTTTTAGTGAATCACATTCCTCTTTTTCCGTCCTAAAGTCCTGGTTAGGGGTCTCCGAGAAATCGGACGGTATCGGGTCTGATGGGGACGGGCTCCTGGGCTTCTTTCTTATCTCGGCCTTGAGGAAGGGCGGCCTGAAACACAGGGTCGAAACTTACTTGGGGGCTCTTTCCTATAAGTACGGAACAGAATTTTATTGGTGCTACAATGACTTCAGCCCAGCCATTATAATATTGACACTGCAGGTAACATCTAGCGACGGGGAATCTGTTCGCCCGCCCAAGGTAGTCACGTACCACCGCAAATTTTTTGTGGTTAGAGGCCACTGGGAGGAGTTCGTCGGACACGATGAAGCATGTACATCCTGTATCCCTGACGAGAGTCAATACTCGACAGCTGTCCACGCTGCCCTCCTCATATTTCAAAGTTCCCGATGAACTTTTACCAAAAACAAAATTTACCTGGTGGCCTGACGGAGGGGGAGAAGTTTCTGCTTGGGTCTGCACCACCGAAGGAGCCGGGGTCGCATTAATCTGGTGAACTTGGTTGCCTGGTCCGCTTTTAAGCCTAGAATTTTGGGGGCAATTCCAGCTCATGTGGTTTTCTACTCCACAGGTGAAGCATATGGTTGGTCGCTTCGGGAAGAGAAATGGAGGAGAAGTCTTAACGGGAGGTTTGGAGTCCCGTTGTTGGTTTTGGGGAAAGAAGTTTTGGGGTTTTACGGGGCTCGGAAACTTTGTCAGCTTCCCTGGGAAGGGGCGCGAATCCGTCCTTCTTTCTTCTCGTTGGATTACTCTTTCCCGTTCCTCTCTTTCTCTTTCTTTTTTTACCTTTTTTCTTTGAACTTCTGCTTTAATCCGAGCTAATTCAATCTGAAGGTCAGCTAGTCTTATCCGTTCCTCTCTATCTCTTTCTACTCGTTGTATTTCTCTTTCTTCTCGTTGTATTTCTCTTTCTTCCTTTTTTCTTTCTCTTTCTTCCTCTTTTCTTTGCTCCTCTTGAATGTACTCAATTAGTTCTTTTCCGGAGAGTCCCAAGGATTCTCCTTGCGCTTTAAAGATTTCAAACTGAGTCATCTTTGCACTTGGGGGCGCACTAGTCAACCAACTAAAATTCCTTGCAACAAGAATTATGCCTCTATAGAATTAGCCTACCTAAATATGGGCACTGACCTATTCGTACTTGGTTTCTCAATCTAAATAACCACTGACTAAAATCACAAAAACACAAACAAATTATTATAACCGTTCCTTGAGCTACTCCAGCTTCTTAAGTTTCAAAAAAAAAGGGGATAGCAATCGTTAAAACAAAAGGGAACTACTATATTCTATTATTATAACGAATAACACTATGCTTTACTCGACTGAGACCAGTGTTTGCAAAGATATAGCGTTAAACCTTACACACCTGATACCAAATTAAATAGTATATATATATATATATGTCGTAGAATGACTCCCGACGATACTATATATAACACTATTCGTTGAGGGAACTTCCTTAATTATCTCTAGAGTGCGTTTTACTGTCTTGGCGGCCGATATTATGTATCTTCAAAATGCTTAAGAAGTGGAACTGAGCTCAAGGATAATAATATTGCTATCATTAATAAAATAGAGTTTTATTAATAATAACTATAAACAAAACACAAAAACGGAAAATATTGACAAACAGAATGGAAAGGGTCGTGGAGACTCGGGCTAATCCAAGGATTTAAGGGATCAAAAAAAGGTAAAACAAATATGGAGTTAAAGAGATGGGATGGTTCGATAAACCATTTAAAGCACAGGATAGAATTGACAAATAAGGGATCAATCCTCAAAAGGTGACGCTTGGCTTACGTAACTTCGTTAGGGTGCAGTCGAAGGTACTTGAAGGAATATTCGGTCCGCTTTTAGTTCCAGCAGAAGGGGGGGGGGATGAAAGGATCCTGACGTGGCGTCTTGGGAAGGAGAACCGTTCTCGACGAACGGCTTGACGAACAATGGCTGTTCTAGGTTGTTCTCTTCTGAACAAAGGGGGGATGAGAACCGTCTCTTGTCTACGGGCTCAAGAACAATGGCCGTTCTAATGTTGTTCTCCTTTGAACAACAGGGGGGGTGAGAACCGTTTTTTGGCGAAAGGCTCAAAACGAACAATGGCTGTTCTAATACTGTTCTCCTCGAACAATAGGGGGGGGGATGAGAACCGTTTCTTGGCGAAGGGCTCAAAACGAACAATGGCTGTTCTAATACTGTTCTCCTCGAACAATAGGGGGAAGATGAGAACCGTTTCTTGGCGAAGGGCTCAAAACGAACAATGGCTGTTCTAATACTGTTCTCCTCGAACAATAGGGGAAAGATGAGAACCGTTTCTTGGCGAAGGGCTCAAAACGAACAATGGCTGTTCTAATGCTGTTCTCCTTGAACAGCAGGGGGGAATGCCTTGGGGACTTGACGTCACTAAAGGCTCGAACCTTTGGCACTCAAGGAATATTGTCCTCCTGGACAAGTGATGGTGAATCTCGAGGCCGAGGTCCCTTGGCGCACAAAGGGAGAGAGGGTCGTGGTGATGTTTCGCGACGAAAATCTGGATCTCCAATCTGATCTTAGTGGTAAAGAGTCCATATAAATAGCCAGTACATCTCCTTGGCGTGGGGGAGAATGGGGTGGAAGCTTCGAGGGAACGCACAGCTGGGCCGGAGAAAAATGCCTTATCTGTCCATAAGCCTAACTCGATCTGGCGAGGTCGGCGTATGGGGGCGAACGGGGGGACGATAACCTCCTTGTTTAAAAATT
Source organism: Ceratothoa steindachneri (assembly GCA_963969495.1). Classification (NCBI taxonomy): domain Eukaryota; kingdom Metazoa; phylum Arthropoda; class Malacostraca; order Isopoda; family Cymothoidae; genus Ceratothoa; species Ceratothoa steindachneri. The sequence goes on along the minus strand of OZ018321.1, from coordinate 142,121,534 downwards.
GACGTCCGGCAGCTGTTGATAAGACTCCAAGCCTCGAATCGAAGATGCACGTGGGCCTCCTCGAGGTTTTAACTAATATGGGATAGGAGTTGAATTCAACACAGATTCAACTCGTTCTATCACAGACTGATTTAGTAAAGTATCTCCGTATCCACACAAAACCTTCAACATCGTATCATATTACAGAACCAAAAAACGTTTAGCATAATCTATTAGGAAATTATACCTATTAAATGAGTCATGCTGGGAACAGACACGTGGCAGGTCTGGCACTTCTTTTGTATGGAAATGATAGCAAGCGAGCTACGAGAGAGGTGGTAATGCTTCTATATTTATAACAATCATTGCTGGCAATCAATACAGTCGCTAAACTTATTCAAAATAGGAATAATCCTCTTCTTGTAAGGATTGTCAGGGATGCGAGCATCGACATTATTTAAACGAGCATTGCCCCAGTTATTGTAACGATTGAGGCCATTAAGGATCACGGGGTGGCGGAAGGACAGAGAGACGATCAGATAGATGGAAGTACCGCCATATATATGGATACAAGGACAGATAAAGAGAGAGATATAAACACAGTTAAACAAACAGACAAACGTCCTGACGAAGGACAGGTGGAAGATCGGAAGGACAGATGGACGGACGGCTGGACGGACAGATGTAGGGATGAAGGGACAGTTATACGGAATGTCTGGTAGACAAACATACCGAAAAATAGAAGGAAAGAGTTATAGATGAACAATGACAGATGGATACTTAGATGGACAGACAGGCGGACAGTTAAACCGGTTGATAGAGGGAGATATGAAGAGAGCAACATAAGACAAAATCGACAGACTAAAAAATGGTAGGAAATATATAGGGATAGAGGGACAGACGGATAACCCGAAGGACGGAAGGTAGATAGCAGGAAGTGCAGAACAATAGATATATGTACGGACAGATAGATGGACGGATGGAGGGACAGATAAACAGATACTTGGAGAGCCACTGAGACAGATAGACGACGGAACATAGAGACAGACAGCCAAATGGACGGGTAGACGGAGACATAGACGGACGGATAAACGGAAGGTTAGATTGGCTTATAGATGAAAGAATAGATAGACATATAAGAGGAAAAGAAGCCAGAAAAACAGATGAAAGAAATGATAGATAGATAGGTGGACGGATAGACGGAGAAATAGACAAACGAAAAGGGAGATAGACGAAAGAACAGAGAGATGGATGGACACGATGGACAGATTGAGAGATGGATAGAAAGAGGGATGGACGGAAAGATGAACAAAAAGATTGAAGTATAGACTTAGGATAGACGGACGCATGGGTAGATGAAAAGATGGAAGGACAGAAGGACGGACATGGTTCAGATAGACGGGCAGAAGACCTACATATTTACGGAAAGATGGACGGACGCACGCACAGATATACCGATATGGAAAGACACTGGACAGCTGGCCAGAGGGACAGATGAACGGAAAGAGACATGGGCGGGAAGGCAAATGGAAAGAAGTACAAATGAATGAATGGCCAGATAAAATACCAAAAATATAGTGGCACAGAGAGATAAACGGGTCAGATTGAGAGACGGAAAGCGTTGTATTCGGATGTCAGATGTACTGATGTAGAGATGGACGGGCGAGAAAACTGACAGATGGATAAACGAGTAAATGGATGGACCGACAGATAGACGTATAGAGGGACAAACAAATGGACGTAATAACTGATGGAAGGAAGGACAGATGGAAGTACTGAAGGAAGTTTAGATAGACGGAAAGAAAAAAGGACAGAGGGACAGATAGTCGAAGGGAAAAATTGACGAACGCCAAATAAACAAACAGACGGACTGACGGATAGATATAAAGACGGACAGATGAACGATGGACGAACAGTTTGATGGAAAGTCAGAGGGAAGGACAGATGGAGGGAGGGACAGATGGACTGACGGACAGATGGACACTTGAACGTCGAAAAATGGACGGACGGATAAATGATACCTGGAAAGCTAGTTAGACGAACGGCCTAGTGGAGGGATGATCAGAAAGACGGACGGAAGGAAAAACAAATAGAATGGACCAACAGAGAGACGGGTCAAAATTTAGATGGACAGTCGTATGGTCAGATAGACGGACAAAGGAAAGACATATAGACGGAAAGTGGTTGGATGCGCATATATCCCGATAAACCAAGAGATGAGTAGACGCACAGATATAGAGGAGAGAGAGAAAGAAAGCCCGGCCGATATATAAAGGACAGATATACGGATAGATAGACCACCAAGCAGACATATAGACAAATAGTGTGTCTTTGTGCGTTTATGAAAGAAAAAGAACGATAGGTATACGTACAGAGAGACAGAGTGCGTGCGTATATGCCTGAAAAAGATCGAGAAATACATACCGGCAGACCATGTGTGTATTTTTGCACCGAACAAAAAGGTGGAAAGACAGATAAATCCCCAGATAGATGGATAGACAGGCATAAAGAGAAAATTAGTGGGCGTGTCTGTGAGAGAGATGCATAGAGACAGAGATAGAGACTGGCAGAGAGTCTATGTGCGCGTACTTGTGAGAGAGAGATAAAGATACACACAGACAGACAGGTAGAGCATGCATTTATGCCCATTTGTGAGAGAGGCAGAGAGACAGGCATGTATACAGACTTACATATAGACAAACCTATTATTAGAAAGAGGAACCTATATGCTTGGCTGGAAAGTGCTGACTAACTTTGGAAGCAAAAAGAAAACAAAAGGATTTTATGGGGAAACATCAACATTCATGCAAAATAAAGTCCGTCATTCTCTACAATCTTCTACCAGCGATTAGCCAGCATAGAAATCTGCCCCAGATATTAGTTAGCTGGTTATGAATGAAAAAAATGTAAATACGCTTCCTCCAATCCATCAAAAGTGTTGAATGGCTGGTTGCGGAGGAAGTGTTCCATTGAGTGGAATAGGCCATAGTCACTCGGAGCAGCTGCGACCCTGAATTATGGATGTGAAAGAATATCAACACCATCCATCTGTTTGAACTTCTCCATAGTGAACCTTGCAGTATGTTGCCTCGCATTGTCTTTGAAACAAAGCCTAACCTTGATTGAGCAAAGCAGGATACTCCTTTTTTAGTTGGTCGCATACGCAGTGTAGCTGCAGCCAATACAGTTTAGCGTTGATAGCACAACCATGTTTAACACCTCGAAATGCAATACTCCTTGAAAATTCCACCAAAAAGAGATCATGATCTTCTTGTCAAATCTATTCTGTTGTGGAACGAATGCCAGTTGTTCACCTCACGGAACCCATTTCATCTTCCGTTCGTGATTAACCAAGTGCACCTACTTCTCATCTATTGTTACAATTCGCTTTCAGTGTCGGTCGTCCATTGGATTATCAAAAGTTTAGCTCTAAATCTCTACTCTTTGGGCAGATTGTGCTTTGGTGAGGTCATATGGACCAAATCGGGGCTTATTGCGAACAAAATCTTTTTGATGGAATCGGTTCAGTACAATCTGATGGGATGACACTTCAACAACTTTCGCAAGATTAGGGCTGCTTGCAGAAGATTCAATGCAGCCACTAAACCTCGCGTCAAAGGTTGATAGTCCTTTGGAACGTGATTTATCGTCAAAGGTATGATCTTAGGAGGTGAAACGTCCATACTACCTCGAGATCTTCGTATGACTGTGTGTGCATTCTCCTTCATTATTGCAAATTTCCTTCACAGTAAATCCTGTAGAAAGTTTTGGCTTGTAACAGTAGCAAATCAAACTCTAATGCCACTTTATTCCAAACTCATTTCTGTTATTTGGGACTTACAGAAAGAGAAATGTACTGCACAGGAACAACAAACAACAGCAGCGTACCGAGGCTGGTAATCGAATGAGTAAGGCTAACTTAATGCTGATGTTGCTACACAAAATAAAATTTTGTAGTCCGCTTCCTAAGAGATTTAGAACTTTCTGGCAAACTATATATGAACAGAAAGACATACTGACATATATATAGGCAGAAAATAGATAGACGGAAAAACAGAAGCAAAAATAAACGGACAGATTGTCAAACATACAAACGGGAAGATAGAAGGTCAGTCATATAATATATCGAGGGATAGACGGACTGACGGACAAACATATAGAAAGAAAAAAAGATAAACGGATAGACAGACAGACATATAGTCGTACAGAGAGAGAGAGACATATTACCGGATATATAGATCCACAGATAGACGGACATAGAGGAACATTTAGACAGACATATAGACAGAGTCAGACATATAGAGATACAGATAGCCATATAGTTGTAAAGATAGTTGGACATACACATATAGACTGGCATAAATTGCACATTCACCTACCCGGCTAGGGATAAGTCATCGAACAAGCATGTCATTCAACTACTCGCCTACGCTCCCAATTTAACGAGAGCTATTCCTCAACATCAATCGCATGACCATTCTGTTACGAGACCATTCCACCGAAATTCAATTACTAGTCTGGGCTTAAATATTCTTACCTTGAAATCCCAATCTCTAACTCCTTGCACCATTTTCTATTCCTTTTTAATGCAATTTTAAATGGTGCTCCGTTATATTATTGTTTGAGGAAAGCCTCCTCTTTTAACTTGCTTTATCCACCCCGAATATCCTTTATCTCGCTTAAAGCTTATTTTCTTGTAAAATCCTTCACCCAAATTTGCGTTCTTCGACTAATATGGGAGAAGAAATTTTTGTATCGCCAGATTTATTTCATCCTCTCAAGGCGTATTTGCCATTGATTGCATTGATTGAAAGGACGTAATTATCAGCAACCAAAAGAAAAAGGGGGGGCTAATTTGATCCTAATTAAATGGAAGGCAGGCGAGGAAAAGGTTGTGGATGTAAAGCGAATGGCTTACACAAGGGTCATACTAAAAGTTTACATTCCTTACAAGGGTTTACAGAATGCCTCATAAGTGAATGATTTTTGTTTAAGATAAATTAAAATACGCATCTGAGAATCCCCCCCCCCCATAATCCTCTCCTCCAACAACAACCACAAGGGTTTTTATTATCGAACGTGGTGATTTTACCCGTGACGCTCATAGAAGTTGAGGGAGAGGTAATAAGAAAAGCCAGATAAACCCGTAGGGCCGTACCATACTCGTAAATACAACTGTAATTACCGTTACGTCCTTCAAAATTATGATTATGATTATGATTTATTAAGGCAAAAGATTGCCCTTGTCACGCAGAAAAACAATCAATCCTTTTTGACACTCAATTACATCTGTTATGCGCCCCCATTTTACACACATCTTACAAGAAAGAAATGCATCACACCACCTTTGCGAATATATGAATCTCCTCACACATTTCCCAGGTAGGAACCTCCCTATTCTGTTCGTTAAATGCTAACTACAATCCTCTATGTTTTAAACACGCCATGTGACTAATTTTGTTCGATGAAGTGAGTGATATATATATATATATATATATATATATATATATATATATATATATAAGTCTGTTCTAAGGCATAGCCACAAAGTTACGTCAAGTGGCGTGCTAGTATACTCGACTCTTGGTGGCAGTGTTAGCTGGCAATGTGGCTAGCATTTGACCTTCTGCAGTCAGTGAGTGTGTAGATGTTTACAATTTCTTTATTTGTCGTATTCTATATCACAACAAATATGTAGCGAAGGTGTGTGAATAATTCAGGGGTGTTTTCTTATATATGTGGACGCTTCAATGTTACCAGTCAAAGGATGAAAATGTAATTTTATAAGGGTGCATTTTATTTAATTTTGATTAAATCTTTGTGATCGAGTCAAGTCATGGGCTCGAAAAAACGAATGGAAGTGGTGTTTTTAAAATTTATAACATTGCCCATATAGAAGGTAAGCAAAACTAACCCTTGGCATTCCAATGATATGGATATGCCCGAACCCCCACGTGTTGAATTTTTTTGGTCTGGTCAGCACTTCAAGTTTCAATGAATACAAAACTAAAAAAAAATTCGTTTCTAACCCTGGACTCTAAAATTACCCCATTTACAAATTCGAGAGATTTCTTCACATCATGACAAGGAGTATATGGTATTGATGATGCAAACAAGATTCTGGTACGGCTTTAGAAGAAACTATTTTGACCTCACGCCTTAACTGCTTTAATCAGGTTAAATCGAATGACTTAGTAAGAAATTTATATCATTAAAACGAAACATCATAGCTGCTAGATTTACCTATAAAAAAATAGAATTTACCCCAGCATAGTGCTAAAGTAACGTATTGCTGTTATAGGGAAAATATTTTTCACAATCCTATCAATTGATAGTAATTCGGTGTATTGTCAAGATGTATCAAGTTTGTTAAATCAATTGATATGACACTATATGACCCAATTTAATGGCGATTGTTTATAAACAGTTCAAAGAAGAACCTAAAACGTCCTCATAATTGAAATTTTTATGGTTCAGTTCCAATTGCTCATTCTGTATATCTTAGAGATAATAACAATATAAAAAAAGTTTACGAGTTAATCAATTATGATAAAGACAATTGATTCATCTTTATGGACATTAACATACTTTAACTTTTTAGATGGTCAACATGGAGGATACCGCACATAACCATACTTCTTGTGCTTGTGGATAGTTGCGAAATGATATTGTTTTTGGCAATAACATCATAAATTTTTAGGCCGATTCTAATGAAATTTGAAACCCTAATGTTGTTTTACATTCTCTTTCGATTGGTATAATTCTCAAAGTCCTCCCAAGGTTAGCCCGCGAATTAATCTTTTTGGCAATAATATCATAACTATTCGGATGATTCTAGCGAAATTTGAAACTCGTTTTTTATATTATGACAACCCATTTCTGTATAAGCATAAATAGATTAAATTAGACGCATAGACTTTCACTGATCTTTCTATTAACACTGGAGGGTATGAAAGAAGACTTTATCGAAGAATTATCCTCTAGACATATATCAATATTGAAAATTAAGTATATTCCTTGATTATATTTCATCAAAGGAACTATAATTATCTTCATAATTGGCTGTTTAGACAGAAAGAGATTGGGTACAATATGCAGACCTTTACTATTTTTTTATTATCCCATGAGGTATTGAAATGAGCCTTCATCGAGAATTAATGTATAGACAAAAATAATTGACTAAAACAAGTATAGGCCACTTGGATTCAATATGACAGGGCAGATAAAACTCTAGATCGAAACTAGAAAATGGTGAACTTGATAGATTAATATATTAGTGTCAACACAGAGATTAAATTCCTGCTCTGAGATTCGATATGACTCAGTCTGTGTACGCATTAATGTGCTAATATTGTAAAGTATGTATTTATATGATTGTATTATTATTATTTGGGGGTATGTTGTACGTGTGTGTGATCTAACTGTGAGATAGTTATGTATTTATATGAGCGTAATGAAATTAGTATTATCATTCTCTATCAAGACATAAATAGATCAGATAAGCAGACTTTCACTAATCTTATTATTAGGTGCTTTATTAAAGTAAGGCACCTAATTAGTATTTCACGATCGTCCTGCGTTTCTGTTTGAGGTCTAATATACAGTTTAATCTAGGATTTAAATAAGGTTATCTGAAGCGTATGGAAATCGTGGCGAATTCAACCCGAATCAGGACTTATTCGCTTTACTAGACAAATACACTGTAATCGAAAAAGAGGTTTATGTGAGGCCCACCCCTCTGATACAAACGGCGGTATTCGACAACACTAATATACTTTATCACTCGTATCACCGTTGTAAAAACAAAATTACATCAGGTCACACCAAAACGTGCCCCCAGACCTCCGGACTTCCAACTACCTTAATTCATCCCCTCTTCGAAACAATTTACCCAACACTAACACACCTATAGCATGCCACGCTCACCGCTGGATACTCCATACAAACATGTAATACAAAGACCAGACCCACCCCAACAACTAAAGGCATATTGCTCTGTTAGAGATCCTAGGAAAGATATTCGAATGAATGATCAACACCCGATTGCGGAATTTCCTTAAGGAAATAAACTGGTTTTCCTCTTGCCAATATGGCTTCAGGAGAACTTGCTCCATCGAGGTAGTTGTTACCATCGTCATGAATTCATACAAAAATCACAACAAGCACGATAAAAGGCACTCTCCATCAGTAAAGACGTGGAGAGGCCTTCGAAAAAGTGTGACAACGGTGTTTCCGTTGAAAACTAGCCAACAACAAGGAAATTCCTCTATGCACTAAAAGGCTCTCTCCCACTACCTCACGGACCGAAGATGCCACTTAAATTACAATAAAAACACATTACGTGCATTCACACCACGTCCAGGTGTACTCTAGTGCAGCATACTGGCACCGACACTTTTATCATGTACACTTACAATATCCCACGACCACATGAAGGCGAGACACACATAGACACTGTCCTATGCCAGCGACGAGACCAGCGTATGTGGCTGTGTACCAGACATAAGCGCTCGCCACCCACAAACTCTACCAAACATCAAGAAAGAATACGAGGACGAGTGGCTGATTCTTACGAACCATTAGAAGAGACAGATGACATTATATAATGCACGCGATATTAAATGTGAAACATACAAATAAACATATAAACCACACGAGCTTTACTAGACTGACATACTCAGTAAACACAACAGATCTTAGGGGAAACATTTGACAAGTCCCTAAGATTTCATATACACCAAACCATTGCCCAGGCAAGGGCTAAAAATATAAATAAGAAGCTGCGTAGATTCTGCCCTCTCAGCAAAAACTTCAACTCCACCTATACAAAACCTTTGTCAGACTTCTCCATAAATATCCCCCTATCACACTCGCAGCTGCATGTTACTCAAGATAGAGAGAAGGAAGGACATCGCATTCAGAAATATGCTCTGAAGCACGCCTGTCGCTATCTCATGTAAACTAACATAACCACACTACACCAAAACAAAAAGCTAACGATACTGAACAGCTACATCTACACGCGTTTAATTAGAAAAAGGGGTAAACTTGCAAGAGACTCATAAATGCTAGTCTTGCTTCCACCAACCCTCCCTCCTTCAAATCTAGTCATGCTCCAATTGTATAAATACATGTAAACAACACCCGGCATCGGTGTATAGCCACCGACCTTATTAACTCTGCCTATCCCCTCTCAATTTTTTTCTGAACCATTTCCTCTCCGCCTGCACGATCTTCTTTGGCCTCTACAATGATCTCTATCAATTCTTTCTATACACAGGTTGATAGATTGAACCATGTTTCCATTCAGATAGAGCGGAGCCCGGTAAAAATGTTTGAAAGCAACTCTGCTCAGGAGACAATTTCGAATTCAGTGAAAGTTCGTTTCAAATTAGCTTACTTCACTATTTTACTAAATTAAGCCTTCTCTTTGGAAAGATGAAGTAGGCAGGTTTCATTAACTAAAATTTACATTATCTGTCTGCCCGGGAAGATAATCAGTATTCCATTCATGTATTGAAATTTGGAATTTTGCCTTCATGACAAGTGAGTTCAAAAGATTCCAGCACATTTCTTGATGGGAAATAGGGGAAAATTTGGCTATATAAAAGATCAAAAAGCTAATTCCGACAATAATAATTGAATAAAGAAAATTTGATCTCTGATTTAGTCATTAAGATATCAGGGAAGTTATAGGGAAGCGAGATGTGTTTAAGCGGTATCTTGAACAGAACACAATGTCATCACCTACACCGTCGACATCTTAGCGAAGAAAGTTCTCAACGGCCCATCATCCTTGTTTTATTGCCTCGAGTCCTTTGGTTGGCAGGCAACTTTTGGCAATCCCTAGATATTGTTGGGGTAGTCCTACTGTTTCTATCCTTAATCATTTCACATGGGCGATGAAGTTGGGGTTTCCGTTTTGCTTTCTCATTCCGATGAGACTTGCAAGAATGACTTGCAAGAATGAATCTTTTTGTGCACGTCCATAGAGCAATTTACATTCATTTAGGGACGATATTTTAATTCACGTCGGCCAGTTTTATTCGTATGGCCAAAATGGTGGCAGCAATAATTTCTCCGTTACAATGTCACAAAATCTTAACACTGTAGCGACACAAGCCAGCACGCTCTGACTCAGGTAGCTTGTCTCGGTAGAACGTAACAAAGAGTGTCGTGATACTTTCTTGACCACTCCTTTTTTTCCCAATCATCTTTATTTTTTAGTGATGTTCTCAGGGGTTTTCTAGAAATTTTCTTGAATAAATTACTCCTAAATAAATTCAAAGTATGCAGATTGCGGGGGACCAATTTGTCTAAAGATTTCTCCAAAATTTAGAATTTTTAAAATGTATTTAGCAAAGATAACCTTGAAAAGTTAAACAATATTTTAGTTTAATATGATGCTGAACTAAACGAACTATGAAGGAAATTTATTGAAATGTGTCTTTTCATGCCCATAAGATCAGTTAATGGCATGCCGTCTGCCTAACAAGGAACGATGCCGGGCCCTCAGGACCTGATGTGGTGTTGTAGGTCGAATCTTTCTATTATTTATCGCACCAATTTGCTCGAGACTTTAACCTAAGGTTCCTTCAGGTTAAATAAGTATAATTTACTCAATGGAGGGGTATCCAAATATGTTTAGTTTAAAAGTTACTAAAACCTATAAGTGAGAGCGTGTAATCGGGTGAATGAAAAATTAAATTCAGAATAAGTTTACTTTGTAGGAATACAGAGTTTGAAGTTAGGTTAGTAATCACAATATATATATATATATATATATATATATATATATATATATATATATATATATATATTGAAAACTTTTATGTTGTTGTACATTAAGCTTTGTTTTAAATTAATAATAGATTCATAAATCAAACTTGAGAGATTATAACAATTTATATAATTGCTAACTCATTTAAATATTTTCAAATCTTCCCAGTTAAAATACTGCGAATTAAGCCCCATTCCTAAGTTTTATTTAACTCTAATTCTCTTATATATATATATATATATATATATATATATATATATATATATATATATATATATATATATATATATATATATATATATATATTAATTATGTAAAACTTTATTGAAAAACATACAAATCAATGATACAGTTTTTGCTGCTTGTCATTAAGAAGTCATAAGCATTTTTTTTTTATCAGTTGCCTCCTCTACAACTTTCGTCTCTATCAAATATTTCGTATCTGTGAGGGAAATGCATTTTTGTCTCATTATTCACTCATTTTCATTGACTGGCGTAAGAATCACTACCCTCTCAATGTACGAGTCTACTGAGCCAGATGCGGTTTGGCAGAATTTTGTTTCTGTTTTAGGGGGATGGCTGGGGTTTCGCGGGCCAGATCGCAATATTAATGCTGAGGAAGGTGGCAGACCAAACGCTAAACCTTCGCGGGCCGGAAGTTGCCCGCCCCTGAAGTAAGGTCGCTCTTTTGTCACTTTTATCTCAGGGTGACCTGGTTGGTACAGTCTACTTAAAAATGTTCAATTGACTTTTATACATACAATATATGATGAGAAACCTTTTGCAAAAAGAAGAATTTGAGGTACTGAAATTCTTTGTCCATCAGATTGTGTAATAAACAAATATTATATCCGAGGTGAAGAAGGTTCTTAATGAATGAAATCTTTTATTTCAAATCTGAGCAAGTAATAATATTTAATCCTAAGATCGTATTTGTATGTTTCTTGTATAATGATGTTTCTAGACCATTATAATTTTTCTTATTAAAATATCTGAATACCTAAGTGGATGGTGTTTAAAAATGAAGAAATTCTAAAGCTTGATCACGTTGTTTAAATATCGCTATGGGATCATCTAAACAAAGTCTATAAAAATTTGGTATACACGAATTTTGAACTTCAGAAAAAATTCTCTCCTCCAAATACCTTGTAGAAAATACTGCTGCCTAAGAGCCAATTTAGTTTGCATAAAACAAACAATTCGTACAAGCTCGAGCAGAATTAAAGGTTATTTCGTAAAAAATTTATAACAATTATAAGAACAAGCTCCCACATAAAACAAGTCGGAGAAAAGTTTACAAAACAGGTCCAAGAACATGCTCGAAAGACACACGAACAAGTTCAGGTAAAAGTTTGTAAAAGCAAGTCTAGAAAAAATTCGTACAAGGCATAAATAATACTTTGAACACATTTCTACAAAGAACAGAGACAGATCCAGGAATGTTTCGAACACAAGGCAAATAAGTGCAGGAACAAGTACGTACAGTTGCCCAATAAAATCAGAGATAACTTCGTACACAAATACAAACGAATTTAGGAAAATTTCCATACAAAAAGCACGAACAATCTCGCATGAGAAACCCATATCTGCCCGATGTACACTACAATAATGTTCCAATTTTTTCGCTTTTATTAAACAGATCCTTGAGTGAGGCATGTTTAATAGAAATCTACTATTTCTCCTTTTCCTGCTAATAATTTACATATTTGAAGTCACAAGATTAATGTGACAGTTTTTACCATATACACAAGTACATATGCACACTAGGTTACGACCTAGGTGATTGCAAACAAGCCCTTCTCAATATGAGCTAAATTAAACCACATTATTTAATTACCCCTTAGGACGCTGACTCAGGTGGAAAGATTAGACTTTGCCATATTTTGTAGCAGCTTGTGTTACGGTTCTGACGGTAAGCTGTTTGCCTCTAATGACAGATGCATCAAATGGTGCAAATTAATGCTTAAAATATTGCCGACTAACAAACTATAAGTATATATGTACACTGCTGTGCAAACAATAGACCATGTGTCCATTATACATACTTCTTAAAATTCTAGCTATTATGTATTATTAGATTTTAGATATATATATATATATATATATATATATATATATATATATATATATATATATATATTCATATATATATGTTAAAGTTATTATTGTGAGAGTTTTCAATTAAATAAAGTGATGTTTGTAAGTGTTAAAAACTTTTAGTGGAGACTGCATAGTAAACTGTGCGTGGTGAGAGACATTTATTTTTAGTAAATGTTGGATGGAATATGGCGGAAAGGTTTGACCTAGAGATTGTAATAATAAATAAATAAATAACAATAAAAATATATAAAATCTGTGATTTTACCCCAAACCAAAACCTCCAATGAATAAATAAGCAAGTTAAAGAAGAGGAGGCTAATAATTATTAGTACTCTATCCTAATCGCTCTTATCTCTTGTATGAATTGGAAGATAATCGTTATCGCCTTATTTTACGTAGTCAACTGAAGTAAGGTGTGATGAGAGTCTGGTTTCAGGAGAATAGGGTGCTTTGAGGAAGCTCTGTAAAGAACAAGCCTACAAGTCATGCTCATATGTGGTGGAGACTGATAAAGTTCTTGAATGCAGTACAAAGGAGTTTCGGGTTTCCTGAGGTGTTGAGAGTGAGTTGAGGGAGAGTTTCAGGGGAATTAATATGGTTTTGGAGTATATGTAATTTAATGGCTTACTCTCGAATGCAATTTTTGGTGTGGTGTAGTGTTTTATTGTAAGCCATACGTAATGCATTTAGTTATTTATGTGTCAATTATGAGCCCAAGCTTTTAATGGTATAGGTAAGTATGGGTCGGATATCATGATTGTATGTGTGAGTGATAGTTTGAGGGAGTTGGCGATTGAGGTGGTTGTGAGTTCTAAGAATCTGTAACTTTTCCTCTTTTCTTTATTAAGTGTGTTTGCTGCTTATTAGTTCTGCTAGATTGATTTTGAGCTTCTTTTGGTTTTTCCTTAAAGCAAAACTGTTTTTTGGTCATATATGTATTATAAAGCGGGGAAGAAGGTTGTGCTTCTTGGTGAAAGATGTCAAAAAGGTAACAGAAGATTTCATCCCAGATGCTATCAATGACGAGTTTTCTATTACTTAACAGGAAAGAGTTTATTAGTTATCTTTGTTCCTCTAGTCGTAACTACTACCAGAAATACCTGAAATTGACGAGTTTAAAGACACTAGGTACCTATTCTTTATCGGCTCTCCCTCAAATATAAAGCCAGTCTCCTTTGAGGAAACTGGTACATCTCATATAAAAAGCAAAAGTTAACTTTCATACTAGCTTGGGTATCTTGAAGGAAGCGAAAGCTTTTCAAGAAATTTATAAATTCGCAATCAAGCACTCATAAACTCACTCCAAGCATTAATTAATGAGGATGGCAACGCAGGTCGTTACGGTAGCGGTACAAATAGCTAGCGCGACATCGTCAGACTTGATCATTCTACGAAAAATGCAAGGATATCTAATTTGGAGGGAATTAAACACGATTTGATTTTATAGATGCTTTAGGGAAGAAAGTATCTGAAATAAACGCAGCCCAATACCCCACATATTCATATTGACAGGGACTATCTTCATTCTCTATGCAAAGAAACAGGAAGAGTTATTTGATCCCAGCCATTTAGCCAATGGTAGGAAGAGCACAATGCCTGTTCGGCGGCACAATCAGTTCAGAAAGCCTGTCACTTGTATCAATGCGCTAATTTGTGCTACCCATACGCATTCAGGGCTACTACAATAACGGACTTTGTCAGCATACTCACAGGTTGGTACAGAAACGGCATCGCATATGATACAGATAGGGGTAATTCGGATTCAAACGGATCAAAGTTACTTTGTGAGTCACTATAAATAACTAAACTACCTTGATTCTTGGCCTGGCAACCAACTTGACACTGCATATCAGAACTCAAACTTCAATTTGTGGGAAGGTGGGGCAGAGGATGACTTGAGCATGGTTTTAGTGTGACGAGAAGTATATTCGAAAAAAGACTCACTCAACTCTTTCGGTGCCGTGAAAGTGTTGAGAACAGAGACGTGGAAAGAAATATCTAGTGATGATATCTTCTATGTGAATTTATTAAGCAAAACCATCAGCGCCACCGTCTTAGAGTTACTTTGAACTCGCAAATATATTCCATTACCAAGCGATTAGCACTACTCTGCGGCAGAGACACCAACGACGTTGGCTGTAGTAAAATGTGAGCTGTCACTGAATCTGGTAGAACTCACTTAGGGCATAAAAGAAGATTATAGAATGTGCACGAAATATAGAGTAGCATAGCTTCGGGGTTAATCAGAAGCATCAATCACTAACAGTTAATAATCATAAATAAACTTTTTACACATTTGATTGTATGCTGATGATGAACGGTCCTGAATCAAAGATTTATAGAGGATGATTACAAGAGTCCACAAGACTGAATATTTGCCTTCCAAGTGAAGTAGTGGTCAAGAACAAGGCTATGCAGAGACAAATCGAGAAAAGCAAAGGAAATAGTCTATTTGTAGTTATACATGATCTCTTTCACCGTAAGTACGTCTGGGGTGTTATACGATTAGATCTTCTTAGCTTATGGCACTCGAATTTACGGTACATTCGTTAGAGTTTACAAGTTTCACTCTACCTACCCACAATTTTATTAGTTCAGACCTTCCACACAGTTTAAAATTGCATCATTGGATTAAAAACGATTTGCTCTTTAATCCTAATTTCACTCCACTAACCACTTTTATCCATTTGTATTTCCTTGCCTTCGGTTTATGACCTACCTTTTGTCAGCGGATCGTGCACATGAGTTTAACGGCGGGGTTTGATCTTGGCAAGGAGTAGTTGTTGTTGATCAGGTCGCCTTCCCGGTACGCAGAGGCCGAACCGCTGATGTGCGGCCGACTGTTCGGTGCATCTGCTCACCGTCCGAGGCCAAGCATGGACAGGGAATGAGAGGGGCGAGAGAGAAAATCAAAGATTAAGCTTGAAAATGATTTGTCATTACTATATTAGGCTGGAAACAAAGTTTCCGCACACTTTTGTTAAAAGTTTATTTATTTATAGATATATTTAAAAGTTTATTTATAGATATATACAAAGTATACGACTAGAGCCTACCTTGGTAGACTAGGTCATTATGCACTTTCAAGTGAGGGCTAGGAAAGCCTAGTCCCTATATGATATCTAAAGTTTCCAAAATTTTGCATCAAATGACTTTCTCCTGAACAGCAACGTATGATTACAAGTCCTGCCTAAGCGCTGCCGACTCGCGACGTCATATCAACCAAGCATTTGGAGAAGACACAATAAGTCATCACACAGCCTACGATTGGGTTAAGAAGTATCAGCGTGGCCAATTCAATCTCCAAGATCAGCCAACAAATGGTCAAACCTCACTTATTAATATGATTGTATGTGCTTCTGTATCAAAGCTGATCCAGATCCAACATCACAGGAGCTGACTGAAAAGTTTCGCATCAGCCATACAGCCATTCTGAATCATTTAGAGGAAATGGGCAAATTCAGTAAAATGGACGTATGGATTCTACGTAAACTGACCGAATTCGACCTTCAGCGCCGCATAAACGCCTGCATGTTACTATTGTCCAAAGAAATGGCGTTTGGATTGGCTGAGCAAAGTGTTTACAGCAGATTAAAAAGTGTGTGTACACTCGAACATGTCAAGCAATAAAAACTGGAAAAACAAAGCTGGACCTGCACAACTTCAGGTAAAAGCTGACTAATATCAAAAGAAGCCTATGGTTGGTGTATGATGGGATGTGAAGGGATTGATTTACAAGGAAATCCTGGAACGCAGTCAGTCTATTGAGACTGAATTATACAGTCAACAACGGAAACAGGTGGTACTCGTAGATGCAATTGCGCAGAAGAGACCAGAATCGAATGATGTGATGTCTCTTCATGATAACGACCGACCACACGTTGAAGATCAGACCCATGAAAATCTACTGGACCTGGGGTTCGAAGTTCTTCCTCACTCACCGTAATCAGCAGAAATGGCGTCAACAGACTATCATCTCTTCCGGGCACTTCAAATTTTCTTGAATAACAAAATGATCGCAAATGACTAGAGTTAGAGACTTCTTTGATGGCAAACCAGATGAATTTGACAAAAAGTCATCCATGATCTCTCCGGGCGTTGGAAGCAGGTGCTTTAAAATAATAGTGGTTACATTGTTAGTCATGTGAACGCGAATTCATGAAGATACTATGTCGGTTAGTTGGTCGATCAGTCGGATGGTAACCACTTTACTTTTCAATGAGTTTTGGGGCAATAACATTGTAACTATTCGGCTGATTCTAACCGAATTTTAAACTCTTATGTTGTTTAACATTCTCTTTGGAGTGATATAATCGCCAAGGTCTTTCCGAGGTTAGTCCGGAATTATTAAAATAAAACTAACTATTGCTGGGATTGGCCGCACAGGGCAAACGATTGGGCTGCTCTTCCTTTTGCTTTCAACTGGCCAGTCGCAGTGTTGATGGAAAAAAGAAGTGCGTTTTCCACGGTTTCTAGCTATTGTCGCTGAGACAGCCACCTCCATTATCTCACAACCATAATTTTTAAATAAGGACATAAAACTTCGAAATGTTGCCTTCCTGGCCATTTTGAAATAGATATATTCTAATTTAATGAAAAAAAATGTGCTGAGTGGCAGAAGAGTGCAAAATAAAAGGCATTTTATTATTGTGATACAACGGTCTGAGGCCGCTTTAATTCAGCCTCTATCACATGTTAACCATGCTTACCCACATGCTTACCCACGTGCATCCTGCCTGCCAGAGGAAGCAGAAGCGCGTTATCTCCCACCATAGCCAATTTTTAATCAAGGAGGTTCACTTCCCTGTTTCGCCTCCATACGTCAATCTCGCCAGATTGAATAAGGCTTATGGGCAGATAAGGAATTTTCCCAGGCGCCACCGGGACATTTCCCCAAAGTCCCCCACTTAATTATCCCTTACGCCATGGAGATGGCTCCGGGTATTTATACCATAGCTTTTCCCAATTGAAGCAAATCCAGATTATCTTCGCGAGGCATCAAGCTGATCCGGTCTACCTTGTGCACCTAGGAACTCTGCCGAGAAACACCTTATTGTCCAGAAGAGGGCAATATCCCTTGAGTGCCAAGGTTTGTGCCCTTCGAGACGCCAAGTCAACAAAGCCCCCCTGTTGTTCAGAAAGAGAACAACGTTAGAACAGCCCTTGTTCTTTGAGCCCGTTTGACAAGAAACGGTTCTCACCCCCCCCCCCTGTTGTTCAGAAAGAGGTAAACGTTAGAACAGCCATTGTTCTTTAAGCCCGTTCGTTAAGAAATGGTTCTTGTTCCCAAGACATCACGTCAGGATAGTTTAATTCCCCCTTTTTTAACGTTCTTCAAGAGAACGCTTGGTTTCAACAATAGCCTCCATTGTTCATCTAGAACATCTCCGATTTGCTGTCACAAGGATCACTCGTCCTTCCGAGCCCCACTTCGCAATCACTCCTCGAAGACACTCCTTGCCCCTCGTTAAGGACAACTCCCCGAAGATCCCTTCTGCTGGAAATCACCAGTTGGACCGAAGATTCCTTCGCATCGTCTTCCTCTGCACATCAACTTTGTAATTACGTAAGCTGAGCATTACCTTTAATCATTTAAACTTTTGTCAACGCAGCCCTGTGCTTTAAAGGGTTATGCAAACCATTCCCACCCCTTTAATTTTTTTTTTTTTTTTTTTTTAAATCTCTCCAAATCTTAATCCTCAGATTAGTCAGATATTCCCACGACCTTTTTTATTCCCCGTTTATGTAAACATTTTTTTTTTTGTCTGTTTTTGATAGTTTAATTAATAAAACTCTATTTTATTAATGGTAGCCATATTATTTATCCTTGTGTCCGTTCCACTTCTTAAGCATATTGAAGATAAATAATCCTCTTCAGCCCCCCCCCATCCTTTTGGACTAACCTTGGTCAATCAGATTACCACGCACTCGAAATATTAGAATAATTCCCTCAACGAATAGCTATATATGGTATATCGTCGAGAGCCTATTCTACGACAATTATTAAGTTATGTTTTATTTGGTGGAAGGAATCTTTGCAATTAGATAGGTAACATCGAACGCCGCCTCCAAGAAATAAGGAGAAAAAAAGGACAAGTATTGGATGCTCTGTTTTTTATTGTTACTTTCTTTCTTTGGTATTATCATCAATTCACTTTATAATGCTTCTATTATTATACAATTTTGAGGTATAATTGGGTGAGGGTAATTTCTACTGCCATCCTCATTTCTGAGACCCAAACGGGGTCCGATTTAGTTCTTTTTATTTTGTTTTGTTTTTTATTTACACATTCAAAGGAATTTGAAAGGCATCATTTATTCAAGTAAGTAAGTATGGTTCGCCAACCTTCCTTAATCCAGGAGGCTCTCCCACGGATAATGAAATATATATAAAGGTCATTATAACAGTGGCTGGTGAACCCGAGGGCACCATTGGCTGGTTTTTTTCATAGAGAGGTGACAGAAGGTATTATGTTTTGACACCAAACGATGTTCAGGTGGAACCTTCGTCGCCCCGGGCCAGAGGGACCTGTTCCGCATCAGAGGTATGTAGATATATATACTCCCCTCGGCAGGATTCCTTGGAAGAGAGTGTGTGTTATGTGCTGTGAAGACGGGAGAGGAAAGAAAGCAGCGTTGTAATTCGATATGTGTGTTATGAGAAGTGTAAGATCTACCCACCCCAATTCATGGTCGAGCACAGCGCGTCCACCAAATTGTTAGCCATATCACTATGTGCGCTGGCGTTATTGTCCACACATTCTGGGACCAAACCCAGTACAGCAACGTTAGCGGACCAACGATGTATCCACTCGGTTAGTAAGAACTTTATTTATGGAAGTAGAACCTATTGATGAATTGGTTCACATTGGTTGATAACCGCCTTCAATTATTGTCTATACATTGCCTCAATTTCATTATTCTGAATGTTGCAGCGGCGGAAACTCCATCACATGCA
This sequence comes from Ceratothoa steindachneri, assembly GCA_963969495.1. Lineage (NCBI taxonomy): Eukaryota > Metazoa > Arthropoda > Malacostraca > Isopoda > Cymothoidae > Ceratothoa > Ceratothoa steindachneri. The sequence continues at coordinate 142,101,717 of OZ018321.1, read as the reverse complement.
CATGCAAAACCTATCGTAAAACACCCAGACATCCATTTTAATGAACACAGCATAAAATACATAGGAACAAAATGAAGACGCAATACAGAATAAACGTACACAGATACACACAATCATATATATTGTAAAATATCGAACAATCTTTTCTGCAATACTTAGATCGTACACTGCTTTCAATATTAATAAATATTAAATGCGTCCAAACAAAGCCGAGAACATAAAAACGAAATACAGAACGCAATTTTCCCCCATTATTATTTGGATGGAAATTTCGGAGAGATTGACATTGCGGACTAGGAAGTTGACTCTGGTGTAGGAGCTTTAGGACATATAATTTACCCCGAGATTGCAGCTAAAAAATAAAAAAAAAGGATAAATCGAGTGTGAAAGAATCAGAATGACCTGGAAGATAATAGGAAATATGAACCACGAGTACAGGGAGGAGAAATATGAAACAACCGTGAAAAGGTCGAATGAATGAGCTAATGATAGTCATAAATTCGAACCAGAAACACGTTTCCAAGGATAGAAATAAATAAGTTGTAGTGAAGAAAAATGTCCAAAAGGAGAAAGATTGATAGGATCAGTAATATTATTATAAGATTAAGAAAACCTCGAAGTTAATCTAAGAACTTCAGTAAATCATCACTATGAACTTGGTTATTATGGAGCTTGGGTAAAGCATCCTTTAATTATGTAAAATATTAACACATTACATAATAGAGCAATTTCCTAGAATTACTTTCATAACCCACGCAGAGTTAATGAATATATTAGCTTCAAATTGCCAAATAAAAATTATTCTAATTTAAATCAATATTAATGCTTAATTCATTGTTGTTTGCTCTATGTGAAACATACATAAAAGAGAATGAAGATTTTGTGTGGGATGGAGTAAATAAAGTGTGATCAGGTGTGCATTAGGGGGATAGAAGTAATCAAGGTGTGGCACTGTTACGGTATGAAGGTGGGCGATCTAGATTATGTGGGAGAGGTTGAGATTCGTACGAGTGAAGCTGTGCTTAGTTGTAGTGTATAAATCTTGTTATGATAGAAATAACCCTGTTAAACATAAGTTCTGAGATGACCTGGGATAAGTAGTGGATGAATTCGGAATGAATATCTGTTAATGTTTGCAGGAGATATTAATCGGTGAATGAGAGAATGGATAATTTGTTCTTTTGGTATACCCAGAGAGAATGAGAATGGCTGGTTGGGTCTTGTGCTTTTCTGAAAAACCTGCATTGTTGTAGATTTAATCTGATTAAGCTTTAAACGCACTTCTTGCAGCAGGGAGCTTTTAAAACGGCCAGGAGACTCCCGAACTCGTCTTATCATTAAAACAGGAAGCCTGCCACCTAAATAATGAACTACAGACTGATGCGATTGTTGGAAGTTATTGGAAACTACCTAGAAAAGGTGTTGAACAATTGACTCACCTGATTCCTAAATGAAGAGTAACAGAACTTCTAATAATAAAATAGGCACCAATATCGATATAGATATCCTGTAAGAGCATGTAGTTGCCGGACTTGCATGTAGATGCATGGTGGATGTAGTTTGCAGATATGTCAGAAAAACCTTTGACACAGTTCAGATTGATATCCTTAAATAGAAACTGTCGAAGCTTGGACTAGCGTCATATGTCGAGAAGATTATCCCAGTCTACCTGTGCGATAGGCACACATTCATCTTACTCGATGGATACTTGGGGCAACCTTTGATATCTCCTCGGCATCCCTGAGGGTATATGCTTAAGCTTAACGCTTTAGGCAATATACACGAGGACGTTTCGCAAGTTGTAGTGCGACTTGCCAAATTAGTAGGATTCTTGTCTAGAGCAACGGCCTCCGAAGCAACAAAAATCAAATGTTGTAACTTTTAAGCCGTTTCTAACAAATGTTGAAACCTTTACGTTGTTTTACATTCTCTTTCGAATAATATAATTGCCAAGGTCCTCTCAAGGTTAGCCCGGGAATTATTTTGTTTTTTCAAGAAATTCATAACTATTGGGACGATTCTAACCAAATTTGAAAAACTTATGTTGTTTTCCATTTTATTTCGAATGCTATGAGGGACAATGTACTCTGGAGATAAAAGAGGAATTATTTAGCAATAACATTATAAGTATTCAGTTAATTTTAACGAGATTTGAATCCCCTATGATGCTTTTCACACTGTTTCGAATGATATGACTCTCAATGTCCTCTCAATTTTAGCCTAGGAATTATTTTTGGGGGCAATAACACCATAACTATTCGCCCAATTCTAACGAAATTGTAAACCCTTAATTAGTTTTTCATTCTTTTTCGAATGATATGAGTGCAATAACATCATAAGTATTCGGCCGATTCTAACTAAATTTGAAACCCTTATGTTGTTTTACATTTTCTTTTGAATGATATAATTGCCAAGGTCCTCCCAATGTTAGTCCGAGAAATATTGAAAGTTTTGAATGACGTAAGATCATGAACCAGAATAACTGAAAGCACGCAACTTTTGGTTAGCAAGCCTTGTTTTAGTCGAGGGCGACTCTATATGTCACTATGTCGGTCTGTCCCCGTTTTGCTTTTGTTTCCGTTGGTAATACCATTGTAACGTTTTGGGGGATTCTAAAAAAAATTTGAATCTATTCATGTTGTTTTACATGTTTTTTCGTATGATATAATTATCAAGGTCCGTCAAATGTTAGCCCGGTTTTCATAATAGGGATTTTCTAACTAAATCCACCAATTGGAACAATGTTCAGAATTACAAAACAGAGGGTGCTATTCTCATTTCAAATAATGATTATTATAGTCCGCGCAAGACAAAGAAGCAAAGCAATTATTATGATTTTTTAATACAACGTTTTGAAAATCTAAATGTATCTTGAATAAATGGACTGCAAATCTTAAAATCATTTAATCGTATTGTTAAAATTAATTTGAAATAACATCCTTATAAGACGCATCTCCAGCATCAGTGAATACCAATAATTATCCAAAGTATGCACCTTTAAACTTTCACAATTTATATGGGGGAGGTGTTTCAATGGCTATCTTATTAGTCCATTGTTTTACGACAATAACATGACTGTAGCTCTCTACTTCACATATAATTTGAGAGCTTAGCTGCAAGATTCACAATAGATTCAAAAGACTTAAATGCATTTAGGATGGTGCTCCAGCACATAAACATATTGCGGTGAGAAAAAGATTAAAATAAATTTTCAACCATCGCATATTTTCACAGAATTATTTAATTGAATGGACCACAAAGATCACAAGCTTTAACACCTAGCGATTTCTTTTTGTCGAGATATCTCAGGATTCAGCTCTACTCTACCCCACCTGCCTATGTAAATAATTTGAGAGAAATGATAACACAAGAATTCAACTTGTTCAACGAAAATCAAAATTAATTCAAAAAGTTGTGCGAGCAATAAGAAATAGATCGTTTTCCATCGCCCTGCCACTCGCTCTTCACTCCCTCGCCCCATTCACGCAAGCTGCAGCCATTTAACATGAGCAATCCAGAAGAATTTTAACCTGAGATTGTTAATAATAAACAATATATTATATAATTGGAATCTGTTTGTATAACCATCCACTGCATTAAGATTAAAATTTTGTTTTTATGTGCTATGGAATTTCTGTAGAATTGGATTTTAATAAATTTAGTGTTTCTAATTATATTTATGAACTTTCATTAATTCTCATGTCTTGCGCAAAAGTAATTTTGGTTATCATCCCTAAAATCATTCTAGATTCACGATTATTAAAGCAAAATTAATGAAAATTAGGCATTTCTAAATAAACATTTACTAAAAAAATCGCGCCTACATAATATAATTACGCTTCACTTTTCCGCAGGGCCTAAAAAAAAAATATATATATATATATATATATGAACGGGATATCACCATACCAAGTGACGTAAGTGCTCAATAACCCATATAAAATAAGGATGAAACATAGATTAAGAAAGAGGGAAATTAGAGATAGCAAACAGAATAAAGTAATATAAAAGCTAAAAATCCTTTAAAATGAGTGAAAGGAGATGGATGGTTTTCAAACCCATGCCATCAAACGCTCTTCGCTTTTTAGGCAACTGGACTAACCAATAGACTACCAGCCACAGACACCCAAAAGAATGCTTTGATTTAGCTTATAAGCACAACATTATAGCTAAACTTTAGTAAGAGTTTCAAACGCGTTTAATTAAAGATTTTGTCATTAAGAAAGCCTATCAGTTATCCCTGGATCAAAGGTGTATAGTTGTTTGAGTCCACCTCTTACAATTGTTACTCTCCCCAGGAACCACTGCTATTGCCTCCTCCCAGATATCGGCCCCCTTAACTTTGATTTACGATGCAAACTCCTTTGACCTGCAAAGCCGGACTCCCCATAAGCCCTTAATATCAGAGGTTGGGTCCTATTTTTCAAAGTGGCCAGCAAAGTTCTTATTAAATTAGGTTGGAAAAATATTCAAATCTCATTTAATCTCTTCAAGAGATCTCATTGAAAATGTTAGTAGACTATTCACAAACGTTCCAGTCCAGGAAGATCTTAATGTCCTTTCAGCATAGTTCTTTAAAATAGATAATGATTGTGTATGAAAATTTTTAACCCTGAACGTTTATGTTAAAAGATAATGTTTTAACGCGCGGAGATAGTTTTTATAACCATTTGTACGATTTTATGGAGTTTATTTATAGAAAATTTCGAAACAGAGCTATTAACTCCAATTGCTGCCTGCCCTGAGAGCTCTTGCTAGCTGAGTGGATATGGGGTTGGTCTGCTAACGTCGCGGTACCGGGCTCGATTCCGATATGAGAGGAGATCTGCCTACTAATTGGTGGACACGTTGTGCTCACCCCTTTATTCGGGTGGGTAGATCTTACACTTCTCATCGCACACATCACCAATTACAACACAGCTTTCTTTCCTATTCCTTCTTCGCAGCACACACGTACACACTCAGTTTCAAGGAATCCTGCGGATAAGTATCTATACCACCTGAACGTTGTTTGATGCCAAAAACACAATATTTTCTGACATTTATCCCTAAAGAGGACCAGTTCCTGGTGCCCTCGGGCTCAACAGCGATTGCCATACTGACATTAATGTCTATTTCATTATTTGGTCGGGATCCGACTGCATAAAGGCAGGCTGGCAAACTACTACCACACCGATTATTTTGGTTTGGTTTGGATGTCTCTAAAATAACCTTTAAAACTTTGATAGCTTCTTTCAAACTTTAGCAATTTGCATCCCACTATTTTAATTCAAGGTTGAGTGGGAATGAAACAACTCGGTGCAGTTCCACAATACAAAATGTATGAGAGTCATCACTCGTTAATACACTGTATACCGCAAACTCCCAAATTTAAATTTGTTCATACATTAGGATTCACACCATGATAAATCAGGTAAGAAATCTGTCGTCTTATCATAAATCTTAAGATCTTATCGATTTTGTAGCTTGAGCCTCCTTCAGGACAACCTTAATTTCATTAGTTGTACCTTTATTGGTTTAATGAATTCCTTATAATTTATTGAACCATATCATTCTAGAGCCAGACGGATTTATAATTGTTCTAAGGACACCAATAATGCTTAGCCCAACCTTTTATTATAGTACCTTTTGCCCCACAACATATCAACCTAAAGAACCTCGCCACAAATACCAATATTAAGATAGGCTTTAAATATAACCAGAATATAGAAAAAGTGGTTTCCAAAGAAGAAACCAATAAAACCAACAGTCTAGACTGTATTTTATTCTAGGTAATAATTACACACAACAAATCTTATGTGGGGAAAACTAAAAACTTTAATAAATGCATATATACACATGGTGAGGATAAAAGAAGAGGAAGCTTATCATCTAGTTTGTTGAAACAATCGAGTGATTATGATCACCAAATTGAGTTTAATAATGCAAAACTAGTCTATAAGTGCGATAATTATTACAAAAGACCCATAATTGGTAAATAATGATTCTTCAAATTCAAATTGCAATGTCTGGGTGCTCCTTTAAATTTTACAGTCATTCAAAATTCTCTCGGCTCAAAACTTTCTCCCTGATTTCATCCTATTTCCTTCCTTCCTTGTGACCCCTTCCCTATTCGATCCAATATGAAATGAAATGAAAAGAGATGTGTGAGACAAAGAACTGCTTTTCCAATCCTCCCCCCGTCCCCCTTGGCGTTCATTAGAGCGGCCAAAGAGGGAGGGGGAGAGGCCCGGTACTCCTTTATAGACCACCATAGTCACACTATCTAGAGCCAAAGTAGGCTTCAAGCACTGTGATTACGGCGGTTAGGAGTAAGAGAGAGAGAGGAAGAAGAAGGTTTTATGACAGGACAGCAAAGAAAATAGTAGGAGACAAAAGTGGACTTAGTTAGTCATGGGACCTACAGCTCAACGTGGAATCCGAACCACGATATGGGGGAATGTGATAGTAAAAAACGAATAGATGCTGAAGGCTGAAGTAAGTAAAAGGTTTGCAAAGATAAGCAAGTTGCCTGCAGGTCAGGCTTATCTCTGTCCACTTTAGGTAGTATAGCTAGCGTGATAAAGTTAGAAAGTATTATTGGTATTTATGAGGCGTTCAAACAGTTATTAGTAAATATTCTTACTAAAAACTGGAGTAGGTTTCTATCTCTCTACCTATTTTTTTCCTATTCCTATCTTAGTTATAATTGACTATCTTCCTTTTTCTGGTGTTGCTTCGGTTAATTAATTACTTGTAGTCGCCGTCGAGTATTATTCTCTTCCTCTAGGTGTAGATTTCTTCTTCGTCTTCTTCTCCTTCCTCATCTATCCTTGGCAATATTCTGTGTAATCTCCATCCTTCTCTTTGGGTAATTTGGCTGGTGTATGCAACTTATACTTTATTATGTGTCTTTTCTAAAACTTTCTTTGCTCTATTTGCAATTACTCTGTTAAGTCACTTTATCCTTGCATCCCTATGCAGGTTTCCTAGTCTTCTTCTTTCTCCTCTTCTGTTGTTTGTTATTAAGTAGATAGCTTTGTTTTGTACTTTTTAAAGTCTTAATAGGTTACTTTTCTAGGTCGTGTACATCGCGATGGTTGGATAAATAATCGCAGACTGCACTATGGCTTGATAAATCTTTCTCTTGTTTTTCATGCTTAGATTAACTAACTTGTACAGTGAAGCCAGGCCGATCTTCCTTCTATTTACCCTCTCAGTTACGTGTTTTCATAAGCTGAATTCGTAATTGTTAGTCAAGCAGCTATCATTTCTTCGTGGTGGTATATCTGCTGTGTAGATTGAATAGTGAGACGGACTCAGACATCCGCCTTGGGGCAAACCCGCAGCGAGCTCAAATATTTCTCCCTGATTTCATCCTATTTCCACATAAGCACGTCTCTCCATTACAGAATTACATAAATCCTCTCGATCTTGTTGTTCATTCCAAATCTGAGTATCTTGAGTTACATACCCATCTGGTATACTTTGTCGAATGCCTTGGACACGTCCCGGCATAAGATGTCTACGCTCAGTTTTCTCTCTTTGCTTTTGCTATCTTTCCAAGGATGACTTCAAGGGCCATCTCCGTGCTTCTGTTTATCATGAAGCCAAATTGGCATCTTTTTCTTCAGCCATTATCATCGAGGAATTTTAACAGTCTGTTCTTTATTATTTTTTTCTAATACCTTACCGATGAAATCTAGAAGCGAGACAGGGCAGTGGTTACCTACTTGATATGGGGGTTTTCCCGCCGTAGGTATGAATATCATCTTCGCAACTTTCAGTTCTTCAGGAAAGTATCCCGTGTTCAAGCACGCATTGAAGACGTTTCTCACTCCCTCCAGTATGTTCGGGGGTGCTTCGATATAATTTAATCTTGTGAGTCCCGATCTGCCTGGGGCTCTCTGTCGGAAGTTATTTGTGGTTTGTTTTTATTCCTCTGATGTAATGATTGCGTCTATTCCGTCGTTGTTGTTTCTCCTTTCCTCGACAAAGTGGAAGGTGTATGTCTTTTCGATCTCTCCATTGAGTTCGTCCACGATCTGATGTTCAAATTCAATGTCATAGTCCTCATTCTCCTCTTCGCTAATTTTGAGTACATTTATCCAGTGCTCTCTAAATAATGCCTTTATTCCTTCCTCATTTTCTAAAATCTTTTTCGCTGCATCCTTAATTTTTATTTTCTTCCTTGTTCTCCGTGTTTTTAATCTGATGATATGTTTCCGAAATTCCCTTGGTGATGTTTCCATATCTATTTTCTCGATGTGCTGATCCCATTTTTCTTTCTGTTTTTCATAAATTTTTGCTATTAGTTCTCTTTTCTGTCTCCTGAATGCGCTGTTTGCTTTCCTTAATGTTCCGAATCTTCTTACATTTTCTGCCGCCAGGCCGATTTCCTCGCTCAAAGCCACCATTTCCGGTGTCTACCTAAATAGTTTAATGGTATAGAACGAGGTAATGGAGACGGCCCCCTTCTTTGTCCTTTTAAGTTATTATCTAATCCTATCCAACTCCCCGTCGATATCCTCTAGAGTCGCTTCCCCGAGCGGGCTGGGCACGTACGTCTGAAGTAATTCCTTGTACTTATGCCAATCCGCTCTATGGTATGCCTTCTATTTTTTCGAAAGGATTTGTATAGGATTCGTGTTTATGTGCATTAGGGTCGCAGTATGGTCACTGCAATAAAAATCCACTGGTTCCATAAAATAGTAAAACGGAAGCTTGAAGTTAGCCAGGCAGATGTGCGGTTTTGTTGCGTGTTCTCTTCGTATGTATGTAGGAAATTTGGGTCCCAGTCTTTGCAGTATACGTGTATTGATAAGCGTGTTATGTTGTCTTCCGACTCTGTTCGTATTTCTGTATCCAGAAGCCCTGAAATTGGCGTTTAAATCACCCATCAAAATGACCGGTATCCTATAGTTAAAGAGTTTAGTAAAGTTTTGTACCGGTAATTAGGGGCACCTGGGTGGCAAAAATGATGATACTTAATTCAATTTTAATTTATATAGCTAAATTTCTATGCATCCTCTAACCCTTGTATTCTTTGGTACTGCAATCCTTTCTTGACAACTATTGCCGCTCCATCGTATGTTTCTCTTGAAGGATTTGTGTTAATAACATTGTAGTTTCATATCTTTAGTTTCTCGTTTTCTGTGTTTCTTCCATGTTCTGATATTAGTATAACATCTGAGTACTTCTTTTTGAATAAGTTTCCGAACATAATTTCCTTGTCTTTCCATCCGCATGTGTTAATTTTTAGTATTTTAAATTTCTTAATATCCATAATCCAATTGTCCATTTCCGTTTGTTTACTCATTTTCCGTTTACTTTGTCTTATCTGTAAAGTTATCGCTGTTTCTTCTTCTATTTCTGGTTGTGCATTTGAGGGTTCTTCTGGTAGTTCATCTCTGAGTGATGGATCCCTTTTACTTGCGGATTTAAATTTGTTAGTTGTTTGTGGATTTCCTGAGAGTAACCCGTGTGCACTCTTGCTCTGTGTCGTCTGAATAATTTTCAGTCTCTGAGTCTTCGCTGATTGTGTCCTCTTCTGATTCTTCTGCCTGTTGATTTCTTTTTGCCTCTTCAATTAACTCATATTTTGTCTTTTTTTGTGTCATTGGTTCTGAAAATGGCAGTTTTATCGGTTCGACTCCGTTTACCTGTAACATGCTGTTGATTGTTGTTGTATAACTTCCAGGGTTAGCTATTTTTATCACGTGGGCATGTAATATACAGGAAAGTATTTTTACGTTGAGAGCACCATCTAAGTTTATTTGTTTTGCCGGTCTTTGTTGGTCACTTTTGCCATTGATGCGTATGAGTTTTTATTTAGGTTATTATTGTTTCTGTTTGACTAATTTATTTTCTCTTTATAATTTTCTTCCTTTGACACAGATCATGCCTAGTTCTGTGTCCCCCTTGGCAGTTAATGCATCTTTTAACTATGTTGTTGCAGTAGCGCCAAGAATGGCATTCAGTTCTACATTCAGAACAGATGATTAAGTCTTTTAGGGGGCAATTTTGCGTCGTGTGTTCTTCCAACGCATAACCTTTGAAGCATATCTGTATGCTTGTGAAGACGTCTCTTTGTATGTGGGCGATGGGATTCTTATGTTGAAAGCGAGAAGTCCCCGTTCGATGACCCTTGAAGCCATTTCGGTAGATTCGCAAATGACCTTGAAAACGTGAGTGTGATCTTTAAATTTGACCACCTCTGCTATTTTGACCCATTTTTGTCTCTCCTGAAGTTCTTCTCGTATATCTTGGCATGAGTTCTCTGCTACCCATGACTCAATTTTTCGGCAGATGACACTTCTGTTAGCCGTGATTTGTGGTGATACTCTAGCTTCTAAGTCAAACTTTCTTAGCGTAATGCTCTTCACAGATGACAGTATGTGCTCTACGTCTTTGTTCACTGGGCAAATAACTGTGAATACAGATGGTGTCTCAATGCATTTTATTAGTGGTATCTCCAGATCTATAAATATGCATATGCATTGCATCTATAAATATGTGGTGATCTTTTCCTTCCGTTGGGTATGAGTTTCAAGGAGAAGCCTTTTGAAGTCCGGCAGGTCCATCTTCCCAGGAGTCTTCCCCTCTCCGAAGAGCGTGGTTCTTCTGTCGATCTTCAGCTGTGGATTCTTATACAGTATCCACTAGCGGGAGGATCCCCTCTTTCTGCCCTAGGACTATCTCGCATACCTTCCAATTTTTGTACTCTCCTTGGTCAACCATAACTAGCCATAAAAGCAGTCCACAGTTTGGTTTTGGCTCATGACCGAGAATCGGCCCCCTTTTCTTGCCGCCTAGGAGGGTCTCCTGCCGGGGTTTACAATAACTTACAACCAACTGCAACTCAGACATTGCCGGTGATCAAGTTATCTAGTGCTAGTGAGAAGTAAGTTTGAGGTAAAAAGTATGAAAAAAAGAGCCAAGAATTTAGAATAAAGGAGAGCAACCACTTCGGAGGAGCTATTTTGCTCAAGAGGAGGACGACGAATCTCCAATCAGCCCTAGTTCGCAGCGAGAGAGCAAGCGTACAGACAGTAAATCTCGATCTTATAAATAAAGTTTCAGTATCTAATCGTCTGCCGCGATCGAACATTAAAATTATTTTAAAATTTCACTCACCGGACTGGCCCGTTCCCTCTAACGTTATGCTTAACCTAGGGGGAATAAATACCCCTTGAAAATCATTTTCTTTCTTTCTGTCAGATCATCACCACACACATTATTTCAGTAAAGGAGGCAAGAAAACATCAAAACGCTCCAAAGATGATCGAATAAGATCGAATCTTAGCAAATTAGGTTGGTTTTTCCTAAACACATTCATTTTGAAAGGAGATGAATAGAGGACAAGTGATCCACCATCTACAAGATTGAATGAAAAAGATAGTTAGAAGAAGAGAAAGTTGCCAAAGGAAATTATTTAAAGCGAAATACACAATGTTCTTCAGCTAAATTTTCATTCAAGAAAGACTGCTACCCAACTACACTAATATATATATATATATATATATATATATATATATATATATATATATATATCAAAGTAGCGCGAGAGAATGATGAGAATGAATCCATTAAAACACATTGAAAGAGAAAACGGGATAATTTTAACTTGCAGTAATATTTTTATTACCTCTTTTTCGAAAAAATCCGTGCAGGAAAGCGATTCGAACCAGGCACACTGAGGCAGCGAGCACCGCTTTGATCACAATTAAAAGTATGCCGTTAGTACACTATGCTACTGCAAGGAAAAATTATTCCGTTTTCTCTTTTAATGTGGTTTAATGGATTTATAAATATATATATATATATATATATATATATATATATATATATATATATATATATATTATATTAGTAAGGGTTTTAACATTGGATCCGCATTTGATTAAGTTGCTGTTATTTTTAGGTAGAGACATACTTATTAACTTATATATATATATATATATATATATATATATATATATATATATATATATATATATATATATATATATATATATATATTCGTGTAAATGGGTAGCAGACCTTCTTATCTACATATTGCATACTTCGCCTTTATTAATTTTCTTTGCAAACTTTATATTTTTCTTATTATTATTTTCAGTTCACCTCTCAGATGGTAAACAACTTATCCTACGTTCATCTTTTTTTTAAATGAAATGTGTTTGGTATAACGAAACTTGACTTTAATTGCTGAACTTTCGATGTAATACGATTATCTGCAGGGTGTCTTTCCTCCTTTATCGGTGATGAATAGTGGAGTCGAATTAAAAGAAAATGGACTTTGTTATAATTTTTAATTCTTAAAAAGTACTCACTAATTAGAGTACTTTCACTTCTATCCACGTATTTTGACTTATGTTACGAGTACTTTAACTTCTTTACATATGAAAAACAAAGAAGTATTCGTTACTTTTCAGTTAATTTTGGCCTATCACAGACGTAGAAGGAAAATTCAGACGATGAGCAATCACTAGCATGTACTCTGGTTTGAACCAACCATAAGCACTTGTTCATGTTCGGACCAATCATACTTATTCTTTCATACCCGATAGACAATTCGTTTGTATTTCCCTCTTTCCCGCCTGAGAGATCCGCGTCAGTTTATTAAATTATTCCTCATTGTCCTAGACTCGTGGCGTGCTGCCACGCCAGTAATGCACCATGATGGGTTTTACTCCTAGTATTGGAAATATATATGGTGGCGATTCCCACCCATGGTCATACTTGGAATATTTTTTCAAATACAAGAAGAATCAGGAAAACCGGATGAAGCTGCAATGTTTGTTCTGTTTGCCATAAACTGCCTAGGTGAGTGCATACATCAATTCGTCCTCAAAAAATAAAGAAACTTCATACTTCATCTATGTAGTGTATAGGTAATTTGGTAAAATTATCCACATATTGGAGAATAAAATTTAACGGCTATTTACATTGGGTTTAGTTTTCATGCTTTAACTATGTAGGGTATAGGCCATTTTGTAAAAAATCCCACATGCTGAAGAGGAAAATTGAATTAAAAAATATAAGCATTAGTACAATCGGTACAAATGGGCTAACTGTACAATATACTGAAGAGTCTCTGGGGTGATTTTTTCACGTTCACTACTCGAGTACTTGATGAATAAGATACTTTATTACTTTTACTTAAGTATTTTTAAATTTAGGAGGGTTAAAATACTTCTACTTAAATATCAAAGCAAGATACGTTTACAACACTATATCACAAGATTACTAGTCAAATGATATTATTAGCAGAAATATCCTTGAATCGTTCCTAATCTTAAGAACAGAGGATAGAATTGTAAATATTAGCCTTGGTTTGTTTTCTTTAGATCCATTCCTATCTTTCTTCCTCAAATCAAACATATCATAGGCCATAAAAAAATCTGCTCGTGGGATTTTATAGAGAAAACATTGCTTTGTATAAATACAGTGTCTCTCTATTTCATAAACCATTGTGAGTTTGAAAATGTCATTAAGATAATAAAAGTGCTAGCTGCAATAAATTTTTCTTTTTACCATACGTAGTATTACCAAATATATATATATATATATATATATATATATATATATATATATATATATATATATATATATATATATATATATATAATAAAAAACACACAAAGTGGCACGCGAGGAAAGCAATAATATGAAAATTAACCCACAGGAAAATGAAGAGTTGAATCTAAGCATTTTCGAACTATATTTGTAAGTTAATTTTCAAGGAATAGGATGAAAATGAAGACAACCTTATATAGGGTACAAAGATATGAAGGGAACGCCCATCACATAGTACAAACCAATGGAAAAACACAATAACAAGACAGAAAAATGTCTTTTATTAGTTGCCTAATGATTTTTTTATTGGTATTTCTCTGTCTTGTTATTGTGTTTTTCCATTGGTTTGTACTATGTGATGGGCGTTCCCTTCGTATCTTTGTACCCTATATAAGGTTGTCTTCTCCATTTTCATGTTATTCCTTGAAAATGAACTTACAAATATAGTTCGAAAGTGCTTGGATTAATCTTTTCATTTTCCTGTGGGTTCATTTTCATATATATATATATATATATATATATATATATATATATATATATATATATATATATATATATATATATATATATATATATATATATATATATATATTATTGGTGCTAACAAGGAAGGGTAAGTAATTGAATTTTATTTGTGGTTTTCAGAAAGCCTGACGTAGTTCTTCATTTGGTTATAATGAATTCAATAATGTTCGAAATTCCACTCTATTTTCACAAAGGCGTTGACAATATATTCAAATTATCTGATTGCTGTTGGGGTTTAAGTTGAAAAGAAATAATCATAGTGCACAAAAACCTTTGCAGAATCGATTGCGTAATGGAGGCTAGGTAACTTGAAAATGGGTAAAATCAAGGGTTGGCAAAGGGACAAAAGTCAACTTAAAGAAGTAATATAAGAGGTACATAGCGATAATTTCCTTATAAAATGTATGAATCTATAATTCTTTGCCCATTATTAGCACGAATATTCTTTTCCCTTTAAGATTCTACTCATCCAACAACAGGCTGAACAATATGAAATTCGGAGGAAATTTATTGTGGAAAAAGAGGAGCGATTATACTTGAAATGAGGTGTAATTATAAGTATTTTCTGAAACTAAGAATTTAAAATGAAACAAAGATCTCCAGGAGTAAAAATGGGAAGTTAGTGGATGTGAAAATGTGTGAAAGTGACATAACCCGAGAAGGCTTACGAATGATCCGGCACTGGGGCAGATTTAACATAGGGGTTATTCTGGCAACAATTCTTCCCATGCTACACAAACGTAGTCAAATCTTACTTGATTATGGAGATTGGGCAGATACTGAACAGTTGGGCGCTCTCGGTCTCGAGCGCGTCAAGTAGTTTCCTTTCCCGAGAAATCGGGGGATGGATATTATTCACACATATTTTTTATTTCATTCATATTGGCCAATTTCGTTACAGAACTATCCTAATTTATTTTGGGGGCAGATGCCCTCGTTTGTTGTTTGTTCTTAACTTTAAGGAAATGAATAAAGAAAAACACTTTGTGAATACATTTAATACCTGTGTATATCATAAAACAATAATTAACCATACAACTATTTATCCCGTATATTAGGGTAGGTCTGATTTTTATGTTAATTTTTTTCTTTTAGGGAATATCAACCTTTCACCCTCCTAATTATTTCTCTTTTTGTAGTAATTAATATATGTGAAATATCAGACTGATATATTATAATTTTGAGGGTACTTCAATGCACAAGTGTTTTTTTTTATGACGCTGTGGGTAAAAAAAAGCTGTCCGTGGGTTTTGGTCATACTGTTTTCTGTGTAAAATAAGCTATATTTGGCTTATTTTTGGATAAAATCAGAGCGGCTTTTTCGGTGAGAGGGAGAAAGGGGATTCTCGCATCCTCAGAGAAACACAGGTTCTCTTAAAACATTAGAAATTACAATTCAGCACAACGTATGTCCCCGGGTTTTGGCCAGTTTTTCAAATATTTGTCAACCCTGAGCTCCAGAGATGCGATTTGAAAGTTATAAGGTAAGGCTTTTACGCACTTTTACACAGTATACTACTCATATAGTTTTGAAAAATATCGTATTTATGATATTACTGCATATGGCCAATTTAGCACATTAATGCAACATTTTATAGCACTTAAGAAAAAATCAACTAATCCAACATGCTTCAACATAGAGCTCTAAGGCTTACACACATTTTGTTATCTTGTTGAGAAATTACTGTAGTGAATGGAAAGTGTCTGCTGTGAAGTATGTATAGCTTCAGGACGGCCATGTTTATTCAGCTGTAACTTTTAGTATCAAGAAAAGTAATGTAATATTTTTATGGATTTATGCTTTGGGAAACATTTGGTATGGCTCATATTTGCCCACAATGTCCTCCAAGATATAACCAGAAACATGTTTTAACTCTGTACAAAGCTGTATTACACAAGCAATTTAGGATAGAGTATGCTGTTTTAATAGACTTTTTAATTTTGAGACGTTAAAAGCTAAATTTTGCCAGGCGAGAATGGCTCAAAATAAATCAGCGGTGCAGACTATAAAGGAGGTTGAAAGCCTTTGTGGAGAGGCCCGCATTCCCATTCGGCTTTTTTACCATATTGTGGAGTAGTTCGAAGGCCTTGTTTTAGAATGGGTAGACTTAAAGAAGAATAAGGAGCGAAGGAGTAAAACAGAGATAAGAACGAAGAGAAATTTTGTGCCACCTTAAATGAGTTTTTAGAGATAACCCACCAAGATGCACTAAAGATGATAGAAATTCGAGAGGATGAAGCATTTCTGAAGGCATAGCTGGAGAAGGGGAGGTGAGGAAGCATGGCAGGAGTTAACATTAAGCTGAAACTGAAGTAAAAGGAGAAATCAAAACAAGAAGAGAAGAAGCTACGCAGGAAGAAGCTTGTCAGTATGAGAGAAGTGCCTCCCTGGATGACTCTTCCTGTAGCCCGTCAGCCGGAGAAAGCGAGACAGAAGGAGCCACTGCAGAAGAAGGACCAAGCACAGCGGGGAAGCGTAAAAGAGGAAAGAAGAGCATTTTGCTTCCAGATGTCCTTTCAGCCCCCGACGATCAAACCAAGACCAGTGATCGTCACGCAGTACACACTGTCTCTGATGTGCTCCATGCTTCTGGGCAACAGTTCACTGAGACGGAAGACTGAAGGCTGAACTGACAGGATACAAGAAAGTAGACAGGCTCCCCATCATTGTGCCTGTAAAAGGCGTTGAACAGCTGCTTTGTGTACCCAAGTTGCCAGCTGGAACTGGTCAAGCAATGGCGGAAGAAGTATCTGAAGCGATGGTAGATTGAGGTTTGGAGAACTAGATTCGTTCTATATGCTTTAACGCGACTTCAAGCAATACAGGCAGAAAGAATGACGCCTGCGTCTTGTTTCATCAGATGATAAGAAAGAACCTGTTCCACTTAGCATGTTACCATCATATTCACAAGATACAGCTGGGAGAGGTTTTTCTCGTCAGGATGGGCCCATCATCCAGTCCAGACATTGGCATCTTCAAGAGATTCAAGAGTTACTGGCACCAAATGTCCTTACCTAAATAGAAGCCAGGAATCAATGGCGCTGATCTTGCCAGGGCGTTGACTAATATGATAGACAACATCATTGAGTTCTGTTCACAACAACTGGAGGAAGTTTATTCTAGGGAGGATTCCTGGGAACTGTTGGAATTAAACATCATTTTCCTTGAGGAATTCTAACGAGAGGAGTTCACTTTGCCAAACCAGTCACAATGGATCACGCCCGATTTATGGCACGACTAATTTATGCACTGAAAATATTTGTCTTCCGGGACGTATTCAATCTAACCGCCGGCGAACTAATAGCCATGAGGGAACTCTCTGTCTTTGGAGTAAAACTTTATGTGAAGTCTTGGTTCTGCTGCCGTCTCCCATTATATGTGCCAGAAAGAGATCCGGAACTCCTGAAGTCGTTGGCTGCTGCTGATGACAGAGCTGCAAAAGGTGCCCTCAAGGAGCTGTTGAACCATCTCTGGTACTTGAGTTAAGAGCTGGTATCACTGGCTTTCTTTGATACAACTGTCACTGTGGCGGAGAAGAAGGCGATTATCGCTGCCATAGACAACGGAGAAGAGCAGGAGCCACTGAAGAGGGTGAAAGTGGATTTGCTAACCATTGAAATGGATAATTTGAGCTATTTTGTCACAAAGAACAGTCGAAACTTCTTCGATATTCTAGATATCAGTCAAAAGTTCTTAACTAAAAATCCCAGTACCTGGGCCTACAACAAAACGTACATCGTCATAGAGGAGATTGGAAGAGCCTCATTGTGACTAATGAAGCGGCAGAGAGAGTGATAGTGCTTATCTAGAAGTATAATGGACTTCTGTCAAATACTGAAGAACAGACACAGCTCATTATGCAAGTCTTCAAAGAGCAACAAAAGCTGCTTTCGTACAGCCGCAAGAGAACTGTTATTGAAGGACTGGTTGGAATGTACTGAAAATCTGCCACATTAGACCTTATTTGTTGTTACAATTTCACATTTGAATAGCAATGTCCTAGTTTTGTTTTAGTCAGTAGTATAACTCTTTAGAGTATTCTATTTTCTTTTATTAACTACTGTCCACTGTCCCGTACTGTAAGTGGTGAAATGTAATGTTGATAATGTTGTGAGTTTAAATTATCAATAATCAGCACTGTACTTCATCGCATTATGAGAGTTAAGAACAAAATTCAGTTTCTCTGAGCACACTTCAAGCGTAATCCTATCTCAATAAACTTGGTTATTCGTTTTTTTATTAAATTGAATAGATTGAAGGAGTGAGAGGTAAAGATTTCGAAAGTCAAAAAATAAGAGCCACCTTACCGCATATACTCTAAATGCTTTCCCTTAGTATATACGTGGTCCTTAAATCTCGCCGAGATATTACGTTTGTTGACTCTCATTATCTGTACCAGTGTCACTTATCAACTGGTTAAGTGGTTAAAATTTGACTTCGATGAGAAATAGGCACTTCACCTGACACTTGTACTGGAATGTAATGGTGGAAAGGGGGATGTGGGAATGGATGAATAGGAAGATTGGAGAAAACAATTATCCCGTCCCCAATTTAGATAAGGATCGAGCCATAGCTTCACTATTCACCATAGTTTGTTTTCGTATTTTGATTGTCTATGATCAGACATGTAAATAACTTACAAACAAGAAATCTTAGTGCAAAAATGTTATTTACAGACAAGAAAAAGTAAATATTATTTCAAGCACTTTGTATTTTATTTAACAGGCCTCAATCAGAGAATGAAAAACAAATGGAAAGATACATCTTTTATATAGTACTGAACCGGTGAGGGGAAGGGGGATGATAATAAGGGGGTGAAGGAGAAATAAACCTGAACTCTTTTATCATTAACTTTCTAAAATCCCCAAAGACAAAACTTTCCTAGTGATGAGGTCTGCCTCCGCCCCTCTTCCTCCCAATACTGCATATTTCCATCCCTTCTCCACTCCCTGAACAATTGATTCAATTGATCTAACAAAAAACCTTAAATCATCGTAGAAATATAGAGAAATGGAATGGAATAAGGTAAAACGAGGCGCGCAAGACTAAAGAGGCACATTTAGCAAAGTCCATTTAGGGAATGAGGCTTCATCAAATCGTAGGGAAAGCACTTGGGATCGCATTTTTCTTTTTACTGCGGGTGATATGAAGACCACAAGAACGAGGAGAGAAACCGCGAAGTTAATCTCCTGAAATAATAAAGAAAACTGAACTGCACGCAGTGGTGGTACGTGGTTACTATAACAATGAGTAGCCTCCTTCACATTGTTAGCTGATTCGTCTATTGGATACAGTCGCTTGTTTTGCCCCGAGGAAGAGCGTCCCCCAGCTATTGTGCTGTCCGATGCAGTTTAAAGGTGGCTGCTCATTGCTATGGTAACCGCATGCTTGAAATCAATTTGAAAATATTTTTATTTTATTTAATTTATTAAAATAAAACCCAATCATGAGGTATTTGGTGTAGTATCTGCATGAATCGTGCCCGCCTTTTTCCCAAACCTAACGCAGTGATTTGCCTTAATTGTGGATGTTAAGAGAGTTCTGAAGAGAGGAGGTTTTTCATCCTTCTCTCTAGAGCTTCAAGTAGTCTCTACTTTAAACTACTCGGGTTAGATACTTCCGATACCTTGCAAATTCTTAATTCACCACTTTCTTTAAAAGCTTCTCCTACCTACCTTTCTGGCGGTTATCGTCTCATCAATAGATAGATTTTAAAATAACCTAGTAAGTATTTTGGGAAGATTCGTGGAAGTGAAGATGGTGGAAGATAGATACCACGAAAGGAGGCAAGTTCGTGGTTTGATTCCTTAGGAATAAAGTTATCTTTTAAGCGATTTTCCCCTGTTTAAACCATACCGTGATCATTAGGTGTTTCTTAATAACCAACCACTTCTTTCTGTCTTTTTCGTTCAATGAATTTAAATAAGACAAAACGACTCAAGGAGCGTCGTGGCCTTTTCGAGGCTCTGGTCAATGGAATAACCTCGGAAGGTCAAACAAAAAAATGTTTAGAATAATTCGAGTTCATTTGGAGACGAACAGAAGGCCAATGTTTCGCGTTGACTCAGTTTCAGGAGGCATTGTGATCGGAGGAGGGCACCTTGGCACGCTCCTGTGTGACCTCTGTATTGTGAGAATGAATTTGGGGAAGTCATTCGTCTTGAATTCAAAATTCCTTTGTCTCTTTTATGACTTGGTTTTTATGGAGTAATATTTTAATTTATTATTCTTGGATCACCTTAATTTAGTGTATGTGTGTGAGAATATATGCGCATAGCTTTCATTTGTGCACACATAAGAGCCTTTACACATAAATAAATTGCTTATAAATAATATAAGTAGAAGCAGACTAATACAGTGATGTTTACTCAGATAAAGAAGAAAGAAGGAAAGAACAGACAGGAAAAAAACAGATAAAAATGGAAGATAAAAAATGAGATGATGGCTTAAAAGAGAAGCCTTTTTAAACATTCTAATACTGTCATAGAAACTAACAACTAGGGCATCGGTTAAGAACTCCTTGTAAATGCAAAATTTATATACCCTAAGTACCAAGGATGTGGAGTGCATTCAAAGATCCAACCTGAACCAGGTCGTAAACATAGACACTCACAACTGAAAAATTAAAACCCTACGGGGTATACATAAGTAGTAGTATTGAAGGTCGCAAACCGACTCTACACACACACAATCTTACACACCCTCTCACAGCCAAACACAGAAGCATACATATACACGAGCATACACACATATGACGGTTTTAGTGGACATTTTGAATACAGTCCCCTGAGTCTATTCGTTGTACAATGCGTTAATAATTATAAAATCACATTTTAAATGTAATATACGAGTATCAACTAAATAAGATTAATGGAGAAAACTACTCTCAGGGGGAGAGGATGAGAGGCCAGGTCCATTAAAAGGGTCATAATAATAATAATCTAAGACAACAGCCCATCAATTCTGATCATATTTTCTTCCTTAACAGTCTGCGGAAAATTCGCTCAGAGGATTCGTGATTTAATAACGGTCGTCTGTGGTTCGGACCATGATGTCATAGTCCTGATCAAAAAATTATGATTACATTGTAAACTTCCTGGATACAGTTGGCGAAGCGTACATAGCGAAAGTGGAGAATGCTGAACATGTAGAAGTTGACTCGCATGTGAAGAATCTTTCAAAAGCAGCATTTACATTGCATATGATCGAATCAAGCTCTACAGAATCTAGAATCGTTGGGTGGACGACTGTTGTACTGTGTAACAGACAGTGCCATCTTCATTCCTAGGAAAGAGGATCCGCAACCTCGACTTGGAAAATTCCTCGGTGATCTCATCAATGCGATTAAAGATGTGTACGGTGCTGATGCGTACGTTGATTCCTTCTGACCTATGGGTCCCGAATCGTATTCGGTACGTATGTAAAAGACAAGTCGGGTGAAGTATATACTTCGTGCTAAAGTAGGATATAATCACCTACAATACTATGAAACGCCTAGTTGGAGCTGATGAGGGTGAAGAAAAAGCTGCTAATCATATCCCAGTACCATTTATGGGTTTCAGAGCCGAGGAACACAGTGGAGTAAAAGAGGTAAGAGGGGGAAAGGTTTTTAGGAAGATATTTCGGGAACAAATAGAACTCTTAGGGAGTTATTGAACCATAAATTTCAATTTTAAAGCGAGCTTACATACTGTTTAAAATAGTTACTCTATATTTAATCTTTGTCATTTATTATGACCTGTTATGTATATATTTTTTTTAGCATTAAGAAAATTTTCTACTTAATATGAATCAAATAAAGATGAGATAATACGAACTATACTACCAAAGTTTTAACTGGTCTACAAAATCCCTCATCACATTCTCTTGATTATGTGAGAAGGAGGATTCTGTTATCCTTTCCCTTTCAATCTCGGTTTTCTATATATCAGTGAGCTAGTGAGAATACCATGAGAGAAAGCGAAATAACAGGGCTTTTGTGTCGAATATAACAATGTTTACAAGTGTTTCACACCATCATTTATAATGTTTGAATGTAATATGCCGGTAAACTTGTCCACCCCATGACAATCGGATTGGCCTCGAACAAAGAAAAACTAATCCATAAGCTCGTATTTGAAGTTTTCACCAATAATTAAGTCTTCTGAGTCCATAAAATGAAGATATTCAAGTACTTATTTTCTATTATTGTAGGTAAAAGGTGATTGGACTGACCCACTATACAGAAATTCAATCCAATCTATAGGGTGTTTGTGGAAGAATGAGAGAGAAAAGCAATCCCCAGCCCATGACTTTCCCAGTTCGCCGTTGACCGCTTTAAATTCGTCTGACCTATATACTTCAAAAATTAGAACAATGGAAAGACCATTAATTGGGCATGACAACTTGGCACTATAGAACCTTATAGCGACCCAAGGTAATTAAAGAAGTCTGTTGGCAATGAATATTTCTCCTTCTAGATAATTTCCTGGTATATATTCAACAGTTCAGAATTCACAGGCATATTGTGTCTGAAGCGGCCGTCCAGTACGTTAGCCGTGACATCTTCGTTAGTCTAGAGAAATTGAATTGAGTGATTGTCGAAGAGCAGAGTAAGAGCTAGTCGTCACTTAGTGTTTTCGTGGAGATACTTAGGCGCTCTTCAACCTTTCTCACCACGTTTTAGGATTTTAAGGATCGGAAAAGTCATCTCCTAAGCACCCTCCGTTTGCCTCATAAGGATAAGAACCCCCTCCCCAACTTTAGTTTCTCGAAATTGAATTGAGTTTCCTGTGAGAGGCTCACAAGTTCAAAGTCAAACTTATATACCTGGTTCTACTCACCACACATCAAGGTAAAAGGGATTTAACCCCCACTTCGCCACGCTCCTCCCTTTTTACCGCGTCGAACCTCAAGGATCTCCTTTGCTCTAGAACTTGCCAGTAGGCCTGTGTGTGTAGAAGGGGCACACTCTGTCCTAAAACGAGAAAAGAGTGGTGTCAGGTGTGGGGTATTACATAAACAGGGTGCGGCAGAACCGATTGAGCATTTTTAAGGAAATATACAAAAGTAAAGGGAGTATATAGAGAAGAATTGTTATTATATTCAAAGTTAGCAATTCAAGGTTAGCAAAGTTAGCGAAACCACGCACACCTCCCTTCCCCTCTCCCTCCCCCCCCGAGTATTTATTCCTCAAAACTGATCAATCGGTTCTGCCGCCCCGTGTATATATATATATATATATATATATATATATATATATATATATATATATATATATATAAAACTAGCTGGTGACAGTTCTTTGGATATATAAAAGATTCTACCTTATCTGATCTTTTGCTATTTTCTTAAAGATTATTATTTCACACTCTATACAGTTGCAAGTGTCAAGAATATCCAAGCAAAAATAATAGGACAATTTTCTTTGTTAATAGACAATTATTTTATGTTTTAATTGACTGTATTTACGTGAGACAAGATACCACTAATTAAACGACAAGAATATCCACAAAACTTTGGTTTTGCTCTGGTAAAATTACCAGAAGACACAATCCTGAGTCGGGTGATCTCGTTACTTATTTTCTTTTTCTGATGTGCATAATTAATTGTAACCCTTAGTAAATTTTTTTGCAGGGGGCTTAATTGTTAATTACAAGTGGGTTAGATTTGTTAAATTTTGCCAGTGGTTCTAGTAAGGTTTCTTGTGTGACCAAAGACGAACGCAGCATATTGAGGATGTCTTCGTTCGATCGTTTTCATAAGCAGGCACAGGTCCTCGGACTATCAGGAAAGGATTTAATAGCTTACGTTCAAGAGAAAGAAGGAAACGAACGTGCAGAAAGGAAAGAACAAGCACAGAGAGAAGCAGAATAAATGAAGGAACAAGCACATGGAGAAGTAGAAGAAAGGAAAGAACAAGCACAAAGAAAAGCAGAAAAAAGACAGAAAGAAGCAAAAGAGCGAGAAAAAATACCACAGCATGAGAGAGAATTAGGGCGTGATCATGTCGAAATGATCAAATCCAAAGCACGAAAATTGAAGCAGGCGACGAAGTACCTCTTTTTTTTACCTCGGAGTCTAATTAGCTCCTATCTCAGTGGAAAGGATCTTTTTCAGTAGTAGAACCCCGAGGCCTGGTCGACTACTTAATTTAGACCCCCTCAGGTAGTAAAGTGTACCACCTCAACCTTTTAAAAAAGTAACACTGAAGCGCGTGCATTACTAATGTGGTCGCTTTAGACGAAGAACTTGTCTTAGAGGCAACTAACCTGGTGGAACCGCTCTCGTTCAAACAGTCTGCGTGGAAGCAGACGATGGATACCCTTTGCCGTCTCTCCCTTCCCATCAATCGGAATCAGCCCCCGAGCTCGATTTTAACCCCCATCTCCCACCCATCGAGAAGGCTGAATTAGCGAGCCCAGTAAGTGAATTCTTGGACGTAGTCTCTGAAACCCCAGGTTGCTCAACCCAATTCACTCATGAGATTGTTTTAAAAACGCAAGAACCACTAAGAACTAAGCCTCACCTTATTCCCGATCATTTACGCTCCGCTTTTAACGCCGAAGTAAACTTTTATTTTGACAACATGTACGTTGCCAAACGTACATAAGACCAGCACGTACAGTCCCTTCGCGCGTTTGTTAATCCGTTTGCGCTCACACGGACTCACGATAGGCCCGTCGAAGTGTCATTTCGCATATTATACAATTAAATATCTTGGTTGTTCCCCGAGAAGACAAAGTTAAAGCCATAGCTGAAATGCCGCTTCCCCGGACGAAGGAGCAGCTGCGGTCATTTCTGGGTTCTGTTTCATTTTACATGCAGTTCGTTCCCAATTTCGCCACTATAGCGTCACTCCTTAATGATATCTTAAATAAAACGGGACCCAATCATGCCAGTTAGACTACCCCCTCCCGCGGTATCTAGCTTTAACCAGCAGAAGGAGAAAATGATCTCTGCTCCTATTTTGAGACTCCTAAATTCGAACATAAAGTTTGTGATTCGTCATGATGCCTTTTATGATGGTATAGGTGTTGCCCTCATGCATTATGAAAACGATGGAAGTGGATATCCCGTTGCGTATGCCTACGCGACCATTGAACTCGAGGCGTTAGCTATAGTATGGTCAATTGGACATTATAGAATGTACCTTATAGGAACTGAATTCGTAATTGAGAGAGACCATATGCTATTGTCCTTTTCGTAATTTTAAGAGTCAAAATAGGCGACTAATGCGTAGGAGGAGTCTCTTGTTCATTGAATATCAATTCCGTGTTGTGTATATCAAGGGTACTCAAAATTGTTTCGCATATATTTTAAGTAGAAATACTCTAGATGACCCTATTGCCATAAATGAAAGATACCATTAGCGTATCTCATGTAAATATGTTTGCTGATTTAATTTATATATAGGTTAATTGTTTGAAGTGTTGTATAATTATCCTCGGTTGTAGTGTGTCTTTAATAATTTTTCATTTTCTTCTTTTATCTAGACTCAATGTGTTGAATGGCTTAATTCTATTTTTTTTATTTTTGCACTTGTGTGTATAGTCTGAAGTAATTATTATCATTTGCTAACCGCGCTTATGTCCGAATTTTCTTTGTATCTCGTTGCACTAATTCAATTTTTATGGCATCTCCCCTCTGAAGAAAAATTATTCGAGACATTCTATTTTTTTTTGCATATTACTTGTCGAAAAAAAATGTCTTCCTGAATAAATAGGAGTGTGGAAGAATGAGAGAGAGAAGGAATCCCCTCCTCCCCTCACGTGACTGCCCCAGTTCGCCGTTGACCGCTCTAAATTCGTTTCCACTATATACGGCAAAAATTAGAACAATGGAAAGGCCATCAAGTGGTAATCATGACTTCGCGCTATAGAACCTTATCGCGACCCAAGGCAATTAAGGAAATCTGTTGGCGATGAATCTCTCTCCCTGTCTAGATATTTTGGGGGTATATATTCGACAGGTTAGAATTCCCAAGCAGATTGTGTCTGAAGCGGCCGTGCAGTACGTTAGCCGTAACATCTTCGTTACTCGAGAGGAAATTGACTACATTCTCGTCCAGAGAAGAAATGAGTGATTGTCGATGAGCCAAGGAAGAGCTAGTGGTCACTCAGTATTGTTCGTGGAGATAATTAGGCGCGCTTCAACCCTTCTCACCACGTGTTGGGATTTTAATGATCGGAAAAGCCATCTCCTAGGCACCCTCCGGGACCCTCTTAACGATAAGAGGCCCCCCCAACTTCAGTTTATCGAAGTTGAATTTAGTGTCCCCTGAGAAACCCACAAGTTCAAGGTCGAACTTACCTACCTGGTTCTACTCGTCACACATCAATGTAAAGGTTATTTAACCCCCGCTTCGTCACCCTCCTCCCACCTATACCGCATCGAACCTCAAAAGATCCCCTTTGCTCTAGAACTTGCATAGTTGTAAAATCATTACTTAATAAATTATGCCTCTGTTCAAACTTAATTGTTAGTGTTTATGCATTTACCAGTGAACCGTCAATATTTAATTGCATTGACATTTAACTTTCCCTATATGTATATGTAATCTTTAGTCCTATAAAAGTATATTTTGTAGCCGTATTTGAATATTGCTTGGCCTAGCAACTGTGTATTTAAAGCACTCTTAGAACCATCCCAAGGTGGAGCTATACTTTCGTTTGGCCAGTAGCCCAAAGTGCGTATAACGACGTACACCCGGTCAGTGTTCAGGAATAAGTCGACATTGATGGTAGAATAAATCAATTTATAACCTGATCCACACACATTTAGGTTGCAAAATAGTTAGTAAGTTTGGGCTTGACATGGTTCGTAGGGAGAATCATCTTATAACATTTAATATACAGAGAGATTTGGCGATAAATGAATAAAACAAGTGAACAGGCGGAGTAAAAAAGTAAAGAGTTAAATGAAAACTCCGCTGAAATAATAATACAAAACAAAACATGAATATTTAAACCGCGTACAGAGACTCGGGGGTGGATTGGGGTGTTTTTTGAAGGGTAGGGGAAGGGAGGCCGGGTCCATTAAAAAGGTCATGTCTGTGTATTCTCGTGTATGTGTTTTTGTGTGTGTGTAGACTCAAGGTGCACTCTTCAATACTATTCACATAACCCTACCACCCGGGAGGAGTAAATAAACCTAGCAATGCGTGGGTGTCTTCTCACATGGAAGTGCCGATGTCACAATATCGTCCCCAGAGCCACAGTCGTACTTTAGAGGCATCGAAACCGTCCAGTGGATAAAAAAAATCAGAGGGAGCCTCAACTGGTAGAGCAGAGAAAGTGAAAATGACTGGCTCGTCAAAGACCAGTTAAAGAAGATAGCAGTAGTGGGACGGGCGGAGCGAACGGAGCAGATAGATGGACGGGACAGAAAATAAAAGGGAAAGAATTAGGATAATTTTATTAATGAAACTAATGCAAGCAGAGCAAAGCCAAAGCAACCCAAGGGAAAAAATACTTTGAGCACGATGGCTAAAAGGGTGCGTATTTGAAAGGTGAAATTAGTATGAATAAAAACGAAAGTGAAAAGATAAAATGGTAAGAGAGTTTGGAAATGGTTGCAATTATCTATTTTTCATCATTTTTTTTAGATATATATATATGAATCCATTATACCACAAAGAAAGAGAAAATGGAATAATTTTTCCTTGCAGTAAAATTTTTATTACCTTTTTTCGAAAAAATCCGTACAGGAAAACGATTCGAACCATGCACACTGAGCAGCGAGCACCGCTTTGATCACAGTTAAAAATATGCCTTTAGTGGTTTAATGGATTCATTTTCCTCATTCTCTCAAGCTAGTATGAGAGATATATACATTTGTATATTTACCACGCGTTTAACTATTCCTCATTTATTCTTTGAATTCCCAATTAATTTTCTATTTCTTTCATAGTCCCCGTTCGAGCTTGCGAAATGTGTTCCTTAAAAGGTATCAAATTCAGAGAATTTTTTGGTTCTCTTCGTAGCATAGTGAACTAAAGGCATACTTTTAACTGTCCTCGCTGCCTCAGTGTGCATGGTTCGAATCGCTTCCCTGCACGGATTTTTTCGAAAAAAGGTAATAAAAACATTACTGCAAGGAAAAATTATTCCGTTTTCTCTTTCATTGTAGTTTAATGGATTCATTTTTATCATTCTCTCACGCTACTTTGATATATATATGAATATATATATATATATATATATATATATATATATATATATATATATACATATACATATACATATATATATATATATATATATATATATATATTCATTGGGTTTTTTTAAATTTACGTAATAGGAATAATAATTATCATATTTAAATTAAGAGAGGTTTTTAAAAAAAATGCATTCGATTAATCAAAAATCGCACTCTTGTCCACTTCTATACTAGGCGAGTTTTGCTCCTTGGAGCCCTGCTATTTAATCATAAGGATTAAATCAAGTAAACTTTGGGCTAAATGAATGATAGTTTATAAGTATTATCTACTTCGTTATATTTATTTGTAAAAATAAATGCTTGAAATACTATAATTGGTGCCTTCCAAAGAAAAACGTATGACCATAGTTACTCTGCAACAAAGTGGCCTGAAATGCCAGGAGATTGTAGCTAAGGATATTGCATCAAGGAGCACCAGATATAGGACTGCTTGCACTTTTTTGACATGCTTTTCCACGATAGAAAAGAAGCAGGTGTTAATGCTTCAGCGCTCAAAGTTCAGGGCGGAGCCTTTTCGTCAAAGGTCTCAGGTGGAGAGTGCTGCAACGAAGCCTCATTTCAACAAGAAGAACCCCACGGATAGTCTCCATCTTTCTAGGATATATCAACATTGGACTGTTGAGGACTGGGAAAAATTAAACTTCTCTGATGAAGCTCCTCTTTTCCACTCGTTTTGAGCTTCTGGAATAAATATCGTTGGGAGGAGAAAGAGGCAACAATTTCATTAGTCCTGTGTGTGCTCAAGGTGAATCATCAGGACGCACTCCACACTTGGGCTTGCTTCTCATCCAAGCGAACTGGCCTACTAAGAATTTTATCAAAAAAAACTGCCATGAACTCAAAATGATAACAAAACGTGGTTCATCAATTAATTTCCCCAACAGTTCAGGACCAATTTTGGGATGATAACTATATTTTTTAGCATCATAGCGCACCTTATCACAAAGCTAAAGTAATAACAAAGTTATTGGCTGAAAATAACATCGAACTTTTGCCACTTTGCCCTTGGAATTCGCTAAGGGCGGTTGATAAACATACGACATTCAATTGTGAATAGTTGCAGCTGCTAATTGAACAAAAATCGAGCAATCTCAGTCAATATATGATCACAAATTTCATCTCGACTCTCCTAAAACGAATTGAATCAGTCCTGAAGAACAAAGGACATCATTGAAAATATTGGTCGCGTGCATCAATTGACTGTACTTATTATTGAATTGGGTTTGGGAACTAAAATTTCACACATTTTACCTTGAAATTATGATACAAATTAAAGCAAACTAGAACGTTTGATTAGTTCCATTAATTTTATTATAGGAAAAATATATTGGTCTATAAATCTTTGTCCATGACTATGTTTATATATATATATATATATATATATATATATATATATATATATATGTGTGTGTGTGTGTGTACAGGAGTCCTGCTTGCCTGCCTCTCTCAATCTCTCACCGCCTCTTATCCTTCCCCTCTCCGTTAAACTTGAGGCATTGTTACATACTCTCGTTCCAGAAATGCGTTCCACTTTTCTCGCTCTATTATTTCTCATTTTTAGTCCCTTATTCTTCCTATTTCATTTATAATTGTAGTTATACTATGCATTGATACGCGCGTTGCTTTCCTATATTCTCTCTTCTCTCTTTATAGTCCTCCTATTTATTCCTCTTCCTACCATTTTCATTGTTGTTTACCTCTACATACCGACGCGCCCATATACACTATCACTTTTACATGATTAAGTAATTCATGGACATTCGTATTCAAATTTCGGTTAAGATCTATTGAGGTTGCAGATAGGATATATTGTTTATGTAATGGGTAAAATATGACATATGTACTTATTACAATTTATATATACTCGTATATATATATATATATATATATATATATATATATATATATATATATATATATATATATATGTATACACGCGCATCTACGGGGCTTCAATACTCTTTCACATACTTCCTCTCATAATCTTTCTCTCCTACTGGTGTGAGTTATTTGAGATTGGAATGCTCGATTATAATTGACTCGTCAACCCGATTCATAGACATTTGCAGAACATTGCCAAATATATGGATCCAGGAGATTGAATAACTAAATGAAAAACAAATAGTACATGTGTGCAACAACCGCATGAACGTATGCCCTACTAACCTCAACCTTTATCCGTCCTAAAGAAAAGTTATTACCAAAGATATCATTCTTTGTACTCCTTATTCCACACAAGACGACCGAGAAATACCCCGAAGCTCTATACCATACTGAAATTAATTGATACTGACCATCCAGCCCCAGGCATAGGCAGACTTAAGCAGAACATACCGTCAACCAAACTGTAATGGGTATATAAACGCACTTTCACTCACAACAGCATACACGCGTGCAAATTATACATGGGCGTACTCTCAACAACTTACGGTATTCTTTTCTTTCCTCTTTCCATATAAGCTGCCCACTCTAAATTAGTAGCCATTTCCTTACCTCTTTATATATATATATATATATATATATATATATATATATATATATATATAAATTACTCATGCTTATTTATCCGGGCCTCCTCAGGGATATATCTGAGGCGACGATTGAAAATTCGTCAGGATGGTCGGAGATCATCAGTAATGTTTTAAACAAAAGGAACAGCCAGAACACGAAAAATATTGTATGAATAATAATGAATGTGATGGCCTTAGAACAGGCAGAAGAAAAATGAATGAATTCCAATGGTTTATTAGGAAGGTAATAATCAATCGAAGTCTAGATTTTATAAGTACCTCCTTAATCTCCAGGACGAAGTAGAATCTCTGAGTCAATGAACCGATATTTTATTACCAATGTAAAGAATGAACCTCTACTACGTGAAGTACAGCTCGAAAGATGCATGAACCCTTGTAAGAGGGAAAATTACAAGCTTTATCGTAAGTTACATACTTCAGGGAAGAGTGAACGTAGCATATTTCATAGTATATCATCCTAACTTCTAATGTTTAAACCTTTAAATTCAGGAATTGAAGGCAATTTAGCATAAATAAATCTATTTTCATTTCTAGGTCATATGGGAGAAACAGCCTAGTCATCCATGATAAAACAGATTGGTTAAACAAAATGAATTCTAATTTAGCTTATGGTAGAATTTTTTAAAGTATGTCTTCCATTTAGAAAGGTCATGTTGAAATTTTTTTTTAAAAAGTGCAGCCAGCCTGGCTACTACAGCCAACTGCCTCCGACTTGATGGGCGCCACCACCGACAGCCGATTTCATGTCTCTGGAAGATATGTTTCTGTACAGGAATCATAACATAAAGCCACACGGAGGGCCAGGCAGACATATACGTTAAAGTACCCATTCGGAGAAAGCGAGAGAATCGAGCCACATGAGGAGAGACGTGGGGAGGTTAGCCGGTTAACTAACAGTCAAACGGCCTACCCTTTTGATCTCCCCACCGCATAGGTAGTCGAGAGCGAGTTACTGTACCAAGGCCACCACTAAAGGCCATTACGCAGTGCTCAAAGGATCCAATTACCTACGAGGTCCGGAGGCCCGCGGTTTAATCGCCACAAAAAGTGGTGCCAGTGAAAAAAAAAGAACACCAAGGATTGTGACGGTCATTGGTGCCTCTAATTAAGAAGCCCTCTGCGTCCTCGTCTCTTTCCCCTTAAATGAGGGGGGGTGGCCAGGTTATAAATAAGCCCCATAAGGAAAGAAAGGAGATTTATTATTCAAAGAGAGACGATCGAGGACCAGATCGAGGAGATCGGTCTTTCACTCATTTTTGAAATTGATTTTTACATCTTGGAAGATTGTCCCGGTTTCATATTGGTGCAATACCTAGTTATCCTTTACAGACTGAGAAGAAGTCTGACTGGATCACAATTTCTAGTGTCAAACAAGAATTTCGACAGCAAGAGAATAAGATTATTATTCGGTGAGAGACGATAGAGGACCAGATCGAGGAGATCGGTCCTTCACTTAGTTTCGAAATAACTTAGAAGATTGTCACGGTTTCGTATCGGTGCCATACCGAGCTATCCTTTACAGACTTAAAGAAGTCTGACTGGATCACAATTCCTAGGGCCAAACCAGGAATTTCTGCAGCAAGAGAAGAAGATTATTATTCGAGGAGAGAGGATAGAGGGCCAGATCGAGGATATCGGTCCTTCACCCAGCTTCATAATTATTCGTCTACAACCTAGAAAAACACAAGTTTTCGTGTCGCTGCCATACCGAAGTATTCTTTACAGACTTAGAAGAAGTATGACTCGATCACCATTCCTAGTGCCAAACAGCAATTTCGGGAAGAAGAGAAAAGAAAACCCGCTTACCCTCGAGTGACTCTCACAGCGTAATCTTTGTAAGAGTAGGAGAAGAAGAACCAACCCCTCAAAGAAGAGTAGGATACAAAAAGGCGTCAAGAGCTATCCAGAAGAGCCCTCCTTGAGCCAGAGAGTACAACTCCTCCATCTAAATTCTCTGACCGTAAAAAATAATAAAGAAACAACTACAATTATACAAAAGTTTTGGTTCTGTCTATGGTATTCAAAGGTTAGGTATGTTGATACAAGGTGTTCAGTGTTTTCTGAGGGGTGGCTGTAACGTGCGCAGTGTTAGTTGTCTGCTTGATTTATGTGGTCTTTATAGTATGTTGGTTTGGGTGGTGGGATGCCTGATCTGAGTCTAGAGGGTGAACGTGTGATTCTTGGTAGGGTAGGTTTCCTTTTGCTCTAGAGGGAAGTGACTGTAGTATGGCTTTTTGGAGGTTGTTTAAGTTGTGGTTGACTATTTGAGTGTGGATGTGATTCGTTTCATTTTGTTCCGGTGGGCAATGGTCTAGTGAGGTGTAAATTCTGCTACAGTGGAGCGAAGGCGTTTCTCTATTATTCCTTGAGGGGAGTAGGCATGTTTTGATAAGGTAACTCTGGAGGTGATTGGGTGCATGTCATTTGTAGAATTGTGCGCCTATCATGTTTCAGTGTGTATTTATGGAGTGGGCGGTGGGCTTTTTGTTTCCGGGTGAATCTGAGTTACTGGTGCGGTTTATGCGCATCCGGTAATTATTCTGAGAACGTTTTTATGTGATTTTACTAGTTTGTGTGTGTTTGGTAGCTTTAACAGCAATAAGTGCCAGGCTTTTGATGCATAATTAAGTGTGGTAGGGCTAAATTGTTTGTCTAATGTGTATAGTCATTTTGTCCTTTGTTGCTGAATGTGGTGCCGATAGAGCGCGTATGGAATTGCGTTTGTTTGTTAGGTTTGTATATATGTTTTGGGTGTGTGTGATATGTGAAGATCATGTGAATTGTAGGTGGGGCATAATATTGTCAGTGTTTTATTTAGTAAGTTGAGGTGGGTTTGTCGTATGGTGTTAGGGTAGTGGTTTGATTCGTGCCTCTGTGAGGTGAATACTGTGCATTTTTTATGGGGAGCTAAAGTTATATGTGTGTGAATGTATTTGTATATTCTTTTGGCTCTGTCTATGTTGGTGTTAGTTGAGATGTTATTGTGAGGTCATCTGCATTTGATTATACGTCAAAAAGGGAGTGTTGGGGCTGGATATTTCGCGCATGAAGAAATTGCACAGTAGGGGAGAGGAAGATCCTTGGAAAGCCCCATTTTACAGTGGAACGTATTTTGAGTTTGTTTGGCTGTGAATGACTCTTGCTAGTCTGTTTTAGAGGAATAAAGGTAATGAACTTATACTTTTTGTTATGGTTGCTGCATGTGCTCAGGATTTATTTTAATATGGTTGTTGCTTGGGATTGGCATATGCTTTCTTTATGTATTGGGTTGAGGAAAAGGTTCATTCGGTTTTATCATATTTATTGATTACCATTACCAATTTTAGAAAAACTTCAATTTTAATTGATAACAATATTCAATTTAATCAATAATGTATTCTCCGTTGTTATTTACGTCTTCTTCCCAACGTTCAACTAGTTCTTCGATGCCTCTGCAATAAAAATCTCTGGAATTTTACTTGAAGAATTCGTCTAACCAGGTTTTTAATTCCCCATCAGTATTTAACGAAACTCTGCGCAAATTGTTGGAGAGCGAGCGAAACAGATGGAAATCCGATGCAGCAAAGTCTGGGAAATATGGAGGATGCAGCAGGATTTCCAAATTAAGCGTTTAGATGGCGTCTTTTGTCATATTGGCAATGTGGAACGAGCAGGGGTGTGTTGCAAAAGGACTCCATAACGTCGATGAGGTCGCTTTCACGAATAGCTTCGGCGAGTTAATACTTTTGTTGAACGTAGAGTTTTGCATTAACAATCTCGTTGTTCGCAAGGAGCTCATAAAGAATGATGCCTTCACAATCTCACCACACACACAACATCGTCTTTCGTGGATGAAGTCCTTGCTTTAATCGCGGAAGTGGTTTTTTATTGGGGCTAAGCCATTGTTTTCGATGGCTCATGTTGACATAAACACACCACTTTTCGTCGCCAGTGATGATGCCGTGAAGAAATCTGTCGTTATATCCACGAGTATCCTTGTGACGAGCAAGCAATCCTGCGGCAATCGTAGAGGGTTGAAAGTTGTTGCTTTTGTTTAAAGCGTGCGGAAGCCATGCACCGAGTTTGGGAACTTTTCCCATCGAATGAAGGTGATTCACTACAGTTTTCTGATCACACGCCAATTGTACAGCCAATTCTCTAGTTGATTGACGAGTATTTTCATGAAGAAGGTCGTTCAATCGATCTTCATCCAACTTAATGGGGCGACCAGAACGTTCTTCGTCATTAAGATTGAAATGACCGTTTTGGATACGTGAAAACCACCATTGAGCTGTCCTTTCTGATAAAGCATTTTCTCCGTACACAGCACAAATATTGCGACGAGCTTTGCCTGCGTTTGCATTGTTCCCGTCTCGATTGAAATTGAATAACAAGAAGTGCCGAAAATGCACTTTTCTTTTAACTTGACATTCCATTTTGAGGGTACAGAACAAAAATTAAATTAACACAACTTTTAAATAAACCGCAATGACTTATTACTCAACTTCAAGACGTAGCGTAATCAAAAGCCTAATAGTCTACACTTTTAAGAGACGTAACCTAACCTTTTCAAATTTTACTCTCATTATTTATTATTGTTTCTTAATATGTGCACAAATCACGTCAACAAAACTTAAATCAACAGAACATTAAAAATAAACGCAAGAACTTATTCCTCAACCTCATATATGCGACTAGTATTGCTCTTTGTGATGGTGAGTGTTGGTTAAAACCTTTAAGTGTATTACGGTAAGTTTGTGATGTTTGTTCGTATTTATATATGTAGAGTTTTAGGTGTTGAGTGGGATTAGTTATTAGATTCGTTTTTGTATTAATTATCTTATTGTTTTTTATAGTTTAAATAAGAGATATGGATCTGTATTGTCATGGCTAGTTAGCTGCAGGATTTGAGTTTAAGAATAAATACAATTTTAGCCAATTTTCCAGATGGTAGGGATATTTTTATGTAATTGAAGATGTTTGTTAAGGCTTGGATAGATATATAGCCTGGGACTTTTAAGGGATCCTTGTGTATTTGATCAGTTATAAGGTGGTTGAAATACAGTATTCTTTGTACTTTGGCTTATGTTGGTGATCTGATCTGTTTAAATATATTTCTTGTTTAATGAGCTTTGCAGCCTCGGACGCAATGTTGGCGTTAGGGCGTATACGGCTTCCTTGTGGTATGTTTATGATATCGTATGTGGTGTTCGTTAGTTTAGTTTCAAGGGTTTTAATTCTATGTTGGAATCGTTGCTGATGCAGTGCGATATTATTGTAGGTCTTTCTGAATAAAATGTCTCTAGGAATTGATGTTATGAGGCCACGGGCATTAATTGAGTCTGGTTTGTAAAGGTGGTGTAATTGTTGAAGATTGTGGTTTGTATGTATGGACTAAGTAGGATTTCCTGGGTTACTAAGGTGCGTGTGTTATGATTGTGTCAGAAATAATTGAGTCCTTTCTTGGTTTTGATGCCGTTAATGTTAATTTATATTATGTTAAGGTGTTTGTTGTTTTGTGGGTACTGGCTAGTGGTGTAGGTAGAGGAGAGTTTATGCAGAGCAGGTCTGTTGTGTACTCAGTGGTATATGGGTATTCAAGGTAGGACCAGGTTCTCTATGTGTTGTATCGTACTGAGGTATGTTCACGTGTGAATAATCTGTTGCAATGTCAGCATGTAAATATATGCGCCTGGTTTCGTTTTAATGGCCCGAGCTAAAATTAGTTTAGTTTTGTCTGCTGGGCTGCGAATCTGAGTACGGAAACACTCAGGTGGAGGAAACAGCCTAGTCATCCCTGAAAAAACAGATCAAATCAACAAAATGAATTTTAATTCAGCTTATGGTACCATTTTTTTAAAGTATGTCTTCCCTTTAGAGAGTTCATGCTTAAAATAATGGAAAAAGATTGCCGCTTTCCCTCTGAACCTAAATTTTTTAATGCTTTGCTAACCACCTCGTTGCCTCTGCTTCTTTCCCCGGTATATATTAGATGATATATATATATATTCCATTAATACTGCTTATAAAATATGGGTATAAAATATACCCATTATTATCTCTAGATACGCCAAATCAGCACACCTTGGCTAACAGAATGGATTTTGTGGATCAGATTACAGCTGTTTGATTGTTAATAACTTTATCTGGTTAGCTTTGATATACACTCATGACCAAAAGTTTGGAGACCCCTAAAATTTTTCTCATAAGAAAATTGATACCACTAGTCAAACTCTTCAAAAGTTCTTCAATTAGTTTGTGGCATGCTAGTGACCAGATTTTAAATGATATTTTGGATCACATTGCTCCATTTTGGTCCCATATACACCCGCAACTGCTCACAATTGAAGCACTTCAATTTTACCAACAGCAATTTGATTATCTGGAGAATTGCCGAGCCAAGGTCCCAAAAGTTCGATGTTATTTTGGGCCAAGAACTTTGTTATTGTTTTTGATTCGTGAAAATGTGCGCCATCATGTTGAAAAATACAGCAATCGTTTTAAAATTGGTCCTAAATTGTAGGGGAAAGGTGATGATAAAGCACGTTTTGGTACCATTTTAAGTTCAAGGCAGTTTTCCTTGGTACAAGTGCTAGTGCCTTGGTACCAAAATATAAAGCAGCACCAGCCATGGAGAGTATCCGGATGCTTCACTATGGGTACGATACAGGACTGTTGAAAGTTATCCCCTTTCTCCTTCTAACGAGGAATAAATAGTCCAGAAGTTGAAATAAAGTGGAACTGAGCTTCATTAGAGAATACCAATTTCCACCTCAGTCTTCAACATTCCATTATCTATATTTAGCACTAAAGCAGAGCCTCTTCATGAGTTGTTTCATGATGAGATAGGCTTCTTCACAGCCCTTATCGCCCTAAGACTTTTGTATAAAAGTCTCGGCAACACTCTGGGTGCTGAAGTGTATACATCTCCTTCCTTTCTGTTGTAAACAAGCTTAGCACTGGAGCAACCCGAACTTTGAACTAAAAACTTGCAAGCAGGTGATCTCGCCGTTCACTTTAATTAAATGGATGAGCTGAAGACTTCTTTCTAGGAGTGTATTTAGTCATTCTAAAGTCATTAATAATCGTAAAGATGGTATTCCTAGGGGGAATACCTCTAACAACTATGCAAAACCTTTGAGAAATACGAGGGGCGGTCAATATGTTTTGCGAATCGGTAGAGCAAAACAGAGGAAGGGGGATGGCTGTTTGTGGGGTGTTAGGACGAGTTATTACAATTCAGGACCTGCAGCCGCACGCTACTGCCTCGTCTATTTAAGAAGCAGTAGTTGATCGCAGATCGTCAGTCACAAATTTTTCAACAATGGAGATGTTTGAGCACCGCACAGTGATCAGATCTTTGACCAAGGAAGGCAAAAATGCAAAAGAGATCCATGAACGCATGGTTGCAGTGTACACCGACACGGCCCCTTCCTATGCAACCATTGCTCACTGGAATAGGGAGTTCCGCCATGGTCGTGAGTCCCTTGAAGATTACCCCGTCCAGGACGCCCGTCAGAGGTGACCAAGGAGGACAATGTGGCTCGTGTAAAGAGGATGATCCTCGGAAATCGACGGGTGAAGGTCGATGAAATCGAGCAAGAACTTGGAATATCACATGGAAGTGTTATCAACATCATCCACGATAAGTTGGCCATGATCAAGGTCTCTGCTCGTTGGGTCCCTAGAAACCTAACGAAACCTCACGTTCCATGATCGACTTTAAAGTCGTCAAAGTTCAAAGGAGCTGATGCTCCTGTACAAACAAGACTCGGCGGGTTCGAGTCACGCATAGTGACAGGTGATGAAACGTGAGTCCATCACTAGGATCGCGAGACCAAGCTCGAAAGCATGGCCTGGAAGCACAGGGACTCTCCG
Source organism: Ceratothoa steindachneri (assembly GCA_963969495.1). NCBI lineage: Eukaryota > Metazoa > Arthropoda > Malacostraca > Isopoda > Cymothoidae > Ceratothoa > Ceratothoa steindachneri. Next base: position 142,063,041 of record OZ018321.1, on the reverse strand, counting down.
ACCCCCATCAGGTTTCGGACCCAACCCTCAGCCGGAAAGATCATGGACACCATCTTCTGGGATTCTGAGGGAGTGTTGATGATGGACTATGCGCCTCGTGGAAGAACCATCACAGGCTAATATTACGCCGAGGAACTGGCTGGGTTGAAGAAGTGTATCCGTCAGAAACGGCGCGGTATGTTGGCACGCGGTGTCCTGCTCCTCCACGACAATGCCTCTGTCCACAAGGCCCGAGTTGCACAAGCTGTCCTGCGTGAGTGTGGATTCGCGAACAACTTTAATGGCCCCAGCCGCTGGTCGTCCATCTGGCCGCTGATCCCTGCCTCTTAGGCCTTCCAGCAATGAGACGCTCGGTTCTTACGACTGAAAACGAAGGGTCGAGTAGGCCTCTCCTTCTCCCTGTTTTGGAGAACTCCCTGTATATATGCACCCTTCCAAGGATTACAGACAGCTTTGGTTAGATGACACTTCCCCTAAAAGAGTTCGGTTTAATGAAGCACTCTCCCGAAAAGTCTGAGTGACGGTCACAAGCCACGGAAGAGCTGGACATCACACCCTTACTTCAGATCAGGGAGAAGAGTCTCGTGAGGCAACGTCAGCCTTTCTCACCCGCTTTCAGATCAATGATTTAGAAGCCGTCCTGCAAAGTTCTTCTGGCGACCTCTTAAGGACAACAGACCCGTAGCTCGCTCAAGCCGAGTGTAGAGTAATCATCTCCAACACCCCTTTCGAAGTTCGACCGGTGATCTCTTGAGGACAAGAGGCCAGATAGCTCGCTAGACCCGAGTTTGGAGAAGTCTCCTCCCACGCTTCGAAGTTCGTCCGGTGAACTCTTGAGGACAAGAGGCCCGCATCTCGAAAACACAAGTTTCGAGAAAGTATCTCCACCTCCTGCAAGTTTTCGGATACCTTCCTTTCAGTAAGTAATCAAGGTCACAAAGGCCTCCCTTCTAAGTTTGCTCCTCTTTACTCTCGACTCGAGGTTCAAAGGAACTAAATCACTCACTTGCTTAAATCTCCCATTATAACCATTCAATAACCCTGGTTATCTAATTAGGATTCGAAAACTAATTCCGTCTGTTTCATGTACCTATATATATCCATATTTATTGTTTTGCCTTTTATTTAGTGTGTACTAAAATCTATTTTTGTTATTGTATTTAGAATATTCCTTGGTCAGGCCTTCTTTTTTTCATTCATGGTTTCACGAATCTAGAATCATTAAGAAGTCTTTGGATTTGTGGACCATCAAATACTCCTGCTTTTATTTTTTCGCACGAGAAAGAAGGAAAAGACGATACTATGTACTGAGAATGATCTTTGTCAGCGCTCAACGCCTTGACATACTGCTTCATCAATGCCGGTTTGAGAGGAAGTGGAGGGAAAACGATCTTCTCTCGAATTACGATTGGCTCATTAACAATGTTTGGCATTCCTGTTTCCAAATTTTACCGAGCTGCCCAATCTTTTTAAGACCAGTGTTTGTCACGGGCTCGACTGTCCCACATACAGATATAGCATGGAAAGTTTGCCTATGCCTTATGCTGGCCAAGGAGGAAGTTGACCATTTTAAGTTCTACACATATGATCCAATTGTGTTCATGGTACTTAAGTAAATCTATGCGCAATCTTATGTCATCGTGAGTTTCTCGCAGATGGAAAAAGTGACCGAGAGGAACTGCACCAAATTCATTGCCATTATGCAAATGGACACACTTGAGGCTACGCTTGGAGCTATCAAAAACAGTCTCCACTCAGCAGAGCTATAGGTGCCAAGTCCAAACTCGTTAAACAGAGCAAGAAGATCGTAGCAGGATACAAATTGTTTGTCCTCAGAGAAATACTTAACAAATGTACTCTCCCTTGATCGGTAATATGATACCCGTACCGAACTCTCAAGCATATATCATTCACTCAACCTGGAGGCCAAAAGTCCTGCAGCTTGCTTGGAGAGCGCAAAATCACGTACCAAGTTATTTAAATCTTCTTGATTGAAACCCTGAGGAGCTAATGAATGTTTAGCATCTGATGATGGATTTTCAGCCTCTGAATCCATTTCGTGGAGGTCCATATCAGGTACATCATATTCATCCTCGGAGGAAGCATATTCACGGCAAATTTGGAACTAGTAATGACTCAGAATGAGATACTGGCCTGATCGCTGAGGGAATGTAAGGGTAGTCGTTATTGTGCCGACTTTTCTTGCCAATCTCTTTAGTATTCACCAGAAAGAAATAACAGTCCGATACATGATCTTTGGCTTTCACCACACCATGGGGATTCCAAAAGGAAGACCATTTCTCTTTCCTTTTGTCCACTCACGAAGATGTTCCACACAACTATGGCAAACAGCATGTGGAGCCCAATTCTTATCTTGACTGCCAGAGGGACCTCAAAATATGCCTTATAATTGCGGATCACAAAGTTTGATATATTGCGCATTGGACAAACTAGCATTTAACAGCCACATATGTAGCAGAAGGTGCCTGGATCTTTAACGCAATTTCCTCTTGACGAAGCCATCACTCTAACATGAGACCTTAAAAAAAACACCAATATCAATAGTTTGCCTAATAACACTTATTACTCTCTTACTACTATGTACTGTGAAGTATTTGCTTTCTACAAGCACCCTCGCTGTCCGTCTAGAGGGCAGTTTCCGGAGAAACGAGAAAACAGAAATTAAATAATATGTGGGGAAATTCCACGTGGAATTTCTTTTCCAGCACGATGTTATCTCCTTGCGCTGGAGAAGATCCTAAAAGTTAGTTATTCTTAAATGGGTAATGCCCTCCCCCCCTTCCTTCCACAAGCGGTAGCCTCGAACGCGGGTTAGAATCGGCTTGGCGTGAAGATTCAAGGCCATTCGAGAGTAGCGATGTTTCCCCCACCCCCGCGGGAAGAGCCTCGCATATATATAGTGCTCGTCTTCCATGTGGGAGACACAGAGTTGAGGAGTCTCGCTAGGACCCAAGAAGATTCCTGTAGTTCCAACTCAGGTGCTAACAAAAAAGCAAAGTGACGGCTGAACTATTTGTGTTTTGGAATTAGCCCCAGCCAGTGAGGTAATTCCATTTAACGATCGCTACCGAGCGATTTTTCAGACTGCACTTATCAACTCCTGTCGAAGCCCTCCTCGTTCGCCCCTCGTTTTCGGGTGGCCAAAATACTCTCCCCTGGCCTAGAACGTCACCGCCTCCCCCCCCCGTCCCACACACCCCTTTTGAAGAACCGTCATCACGTTAACTTCCCACTCAGAAGCTCCGAGCGCCCTGGTCTCACGTGCAGAAGACATCCGTGAAGCCTTACCCTGACGTTTCACCCAAAATCCTCCGTAAGCCAACCCCTCTACCCCTTCAGTAACCTAATTGATTTAATCCTACCCATTTGAATAGTCTCCTTTGGTAATACATTAAGTTTTAACTTCCGAGTCTGATGCATAACTACAATTTCCCCCCTCGTTTACCGATGTAATTTTGCCCATTAATTCTCTTATTTTTATCTAAATAAAATTATATTTTTGTACATGTTTCTTTAAATAACCTTGAGCTTTGCCATTGCCCAAATTTTACCTGACCTCGTTGCACTCTTATCTCGTTGTTCCGTGCGTCGAAACTCGTGGCGTTCCGTTCCTTGTCAGTTCGCCTTTAAGTTATTGGTCCCTTCCCCATAGATATAATATGGTATTAATATAATGTAATGTCACACCACGACAGAATAACTATAGCATGTAAGTAAAAATGGATTATATATTTGAAAAGAGCATGAAAAAACGAATTAAAATGGGCCGATTAATCTAGGTCACCAGAAAATATGATTAAAATTGTTACCCTGTGTAATCACTGACGAGACCGAAGGCAGCATAGGTCGGTCTTCTTTGGGGGAAAAGTTTTCAGGTAGCGATTATGGAACCCTTCGTGACCCAAATGGAGAGAGAGTTAAGTTGTGCTAGGTTTAGAGGAAAGGTAGCGATGATAGTGCTGATGTAATTGGTCATGAACATGATGATGCGTGTGTAGCTAATTACCGAGCGGTGTTATCAGTGTATCCCCTAATGGGTGACCAGGTCATGACATAGAGGACTGTTATGTGTGGTCGCTCGCTATGATTGAACCTCCTGCCTCGTTGTCATAAATTCAACGCTGCATCCACTATGCTTGCGAGAATTCTAAGGAGAGGAACGTATGACGTATTAAATATGAATCTGAGGAGTATAAAGGGTATTTAAGGCAGATCTGAGGAACATCTAAGAGGTATATATCGGGTATGGTGTATGATTTTGGTATGAATGAGGCAATACCATGGATTTGTGATGGTAGGGGAATCTTAGATGTGTTTGCAGCGATCAGATGGAGAGTGAATGTTTAGAGTTGGAGTTGATTTTGTGCGTGAGAGAGGTGGGTCGAGTGAGGAAAAAATCAACTATTTAAATTATTGCAGGTTTATTTAAAAAAATAGCATTTAGAAATAATAAAAAAACTAGACAATAGCTTCGCCACTCCCCCTTACGAGGGGAGCTTGCGCTTCGCTACTAAGATTAAAATTCAAAATCTTAAAATAAACAGCCATGGTTAAATTTTTATAAATTTTCTGAACTTCGCTAAATATAATAATTTTTAAAAGGAACTCTAAACTAAATTTCCCCCATTTCAAAATATCACGTTGCTAAAATATAGTTATAGAGGAATAGAAGATATATAAAAAATAAAAATAAATTTCCTGAACTTCACCATTTGTAACTCTTTGGGTTTTAAAAGATTCACAAACTTTCGATACTTATATTCATTTCTGAACTTCACCATTTTGTTTTTTGATTTAAAAGAAATATTAGAAATAACTTTGATAGAAAAAACTTAAGCCATTTGTCCACTAAGGAAAAAAAACATTTATTGATTTTTCACCCATCTTCCCATTATACAATTATAGAGTTAGTGATGAAAAAGTGCATTCCTTCACTGAATCCCAAATCCGGGTTTTGAAGAACAAGCGTTACCATTGTAAATAGTGGACTGTGCGCATCAATTGGTTAAATTTAGTAATAAAATGGGTCGGGCTTCTAAGTTTTTTAAATATTTCATCTTCAAATTATAATCCAAATATACTGAGACAAAATGCAGCGTTTGATTAGTTCTACTAATTTTATCTTATGGAAATAGGTAGTCTGAAAACTTTTGACCATGACTGTAGGTACAGGTATTCGTCTCTTGCATCGTGGACGAGAACCTCCAACTGACAATTGAATCCATATAAACATCAGCCTGACAATCAGGGGCTCCTCTCCTATATGGGGGGAGGAGGAAAATCTCTGGGTCGTAGTGTTTTTGACACCACCCCTTGATGTTCGAGCTTTTCTGACATCATAAGATCGATACCCACATACCGCATTAGAAGTATGTGCATATGATGGTTCTCATAGGGGGAAACATTACTTCCTAGGTTTGTATAGATTTAAAACAGAGTGGAGTGGTTACATTGTGCTGTGAAGGTGGAAAAGGAACTGATACTGGTGTTGTGATAGTTAATGTGATTGATGACGCTCTTGGAGCTAGCTATACTACGGAGGTGAATATCTTCGTATTCGCCCCTTAGGCAGCCACTTCATGACGACACTGAAAGGGGATGCTTCGATGTCAGAAATCAGACGCGGCTACACGGAGCTAACCAGAGATCCAATTTCCATACACTCGATTTACAAGCCTCTATTTCTATGGATTTTTTTTATATATTTCGCTCGACAATTTATTTTTGGATAAATAGCCATTAGAGGAAATGATCTTGGACGGAGCTTATTATTATTTTATAAATTGCTATCTAGGCAATTACCCTCATGGGCATATGTCAACGTATAAAAGAGCCATTATGAAAACAAAATCAAGAGAATAAAAAAACAACAAAAATGAAACTCAACAAAGCCCACAAAAACCAAATAACAAAGAAAAGACAATTAAGGTATGCTCTAGAGTCGTGAACGGGCCCGCTTCCAGCCCTCGTTCGAGCATGCCTTCAACCCTCTAAAGATTAAGTAAAATGGAGGAGGTCTTTCTCCTCCAAGTATTAAAATAGTCCATAAGTACACGTGCACGAACCACTCCCGAATACAGGAGATAAGTGGTCACGACCCCGCTCGTCCCGGAACTGGGACAGCAACGTGCACAAAGGTCATCCAGACTTGGATATTCAACGGGAATGTGCCAAACACTTTGAGGGACAACGCAGTTGTCGTAGTAAGACGTTGGAGAGCAATTAACAGTGCCTTTGCTACTGTGCCCAATTTTAGACGACATAAAGCAACATGAAGCCGCAATGGCATTGAGGGGGAGTTCCTCGGGAAAAATCTCTGCAAGATGGCGCGCAACATTTGGTTCTCGTCGACATTCTCTCATCTTCTTTGTCAGGGAGCCATGATGGCTGACTTGACTCATACCAAGTAGTCTTGGATTTGGGAGTGCATAAATCTAGCATGCCCTAATTTCCCACAGTTTCTACATGTTTAGGTACCCAGTTGAAGATATTCTCAACTTCAAACTGCCTCCCAGAAGTAGTGACATCACAGATTATGCCATTTTGGTGAAGGAAGTGGAGATTCTATTGTTCCAAAGCATTCAGGAAGATTTGGGGGTTGATATAGTTAATGATCAAGTCTCCGAAATAGGCGGACTCGTTCTCTCCTGGTAGAATAACGCTGACTTCAAACAAGTGGTATATGGCGTGGAAACCAACTTCTCCTTAGGATTTGGACCCATTCCTGTATAGTAGCACAGATCGGGCGTGATACTAAGTGTGCTCCGATAAAGGTCAAAAAATGTAGAAGCCTTAGAAGTAAAAGTTTGGCAAAAGATTTTAAGAGGTTGTAACACAAATAACGTGCTGTGCAGTACCATAGGAACCACTGGCCTGAGAGCTAGGTCGAGCTGCCGAAGGAGTTTCCTATCCCCCAAACCATAGAGATCGGCCGAAGATGCAATGAGAGACGTTGGTGACTAAGTGATATAAGCACATAACATATTGTGCATAAAGAAGAGAAAGCGTCATTTCCGCGATGTCAATCAGAAAGATGTGCGGAAGGTACCGGTCACCAGACATAGGTCAAAAGGTTGTTTAAGTAGAACAGGTATTTCGAAAGTAGTTGTAGTAATCCCCTTTATTTTTAAACCATTTCGAGTGGCTATTTATTTTCGAATGAAGTTAGGGGGATCAGTAAGATTATTTTTACTGGTCTGTAAAGTAAATATTTGTACTATGTCTTTAATAAGCAAACGAAACAATTTTCTTACTCCTAATAATATCTAGAAACTGTACGTGGTGAATTCCTACAATTTTCCTCTATATATGTTTACATTAATGATTAAATCAACCCAATTATTTATTATTCAGAACGCTAATTGAAATCCTTTCACACGCAATAGGTACGTATATATTCTAATGTACGAATACTTTAGCTTCTTTTCGCTTAGTTTAAAATATTAAGTATTTAAAATCGGAGCTCACAAATCTCGAACCAAATATTTTTCTCTTGTAAACATGCATCAATCTAAACGTTCGCATTAGATACGTGGTAAGTGTTATTGTTCATTGTCATTATATTACTATCCGAACTAAATTGATCTTATGAGACTTTGTTAATATTTAAGCATCTTCCGGTAACAATGAGGTGATACTTTTGATGTTCAAGCCAGTGTAAAACTAGAGATAGTTCTCTAAGGGACGCCCTTTCCCTGATACATTGGGCAGGAGAAGGCTCCTCCCACCTCTATGCAGATATAAAAATCAAGAGGTGTCCATTGGCAGCATGTGGAGAGTCTCCATGATACATTATTGCTATGCCTTATCATATGCCTGATCAGATCGTAAAACGTATCGGTATGCTGTATACATAGTAAGGACTAGCAGATTTCATTTTCAAGCAAGGACAAAGCATCCAACGTGGAAGCCGCACTGTGGGGACGATTGGTGGGCCCCGTTGTTGAGGACAAGGGCTAATCTAACTATTTTTCTATCAATTCGTACACGCAGGAGGTTAGATAAATTGAGAGGAAATGGGCCGAGGTAGATTAACTTTCTCTAGTTTGTAAAAAGTGAGTCAAATAACTATTCACCAAAAGCCTAGAAGGATTCGTTCAGTCCATATTCTTTTGAAAGAAATTTAATAAAAATGTTCATGATGGACGTAACTAAGGTGTTATCTGCGTAAGAAGAGAGAGCGAATCACAACACAGATAGGTAAACATGTTAAACGCTTATCTCCTATGTGTAAAATGCATTCATGGTCATTCCACGTGCAATGACTGCTGGCATAAAAGTATTCTAGAAAGATAATGGAAAGAAAGCGGTCATGAAGGACTCTACCACGGAGGCGAGGCTGGAGATTACGGCTCTGTTCTCCTGAACGGTTGAGTGGAGTCAGGCGAGAACCTGCCCCTTATCCGTTTGAATATCTTTCACACCTCTGTAAGAGCGGGTTTTCCCAGTAGGTAAAGACACGTATATCCACCAGTAAGAGTGGCGTGCGTGCTTCTAAATACAGGAAACTAACCCTAGCAGGCTGAATTTAATCGATAGTGAGATCGTTTAAACTGCGCTTATAGCGTAAACCTTCATATTGTTTCTCTCTTAAGACCGTCTCTCACTTAGCTACCCATCAAAAAAACAGACGTTATAACAATGTTAGTTATCCGCGGCAAACATTTGCCGGAGAACTTAATAGCCCTGTTTGAGGGGCGTCTCACACTCAACTGACTACCAATGAAGCGGTCGGCGTGCAAACGGCAAGACATTTTCGGAATAGTAGTTAGGACAACAGCTATGAGAACAGCTCCGACAACTGGAACAGATAAATCAGTAATTTCCTGAAATCCATGCGACTAATCCCACTCAATTCATACTCAAGGAAAGGTGTCAGGTGAGGGAGGCCTAGAAAAAGATATTTGGAAAGGAAAGTGGTCTTACCTTGAATAGCATTAATTACCTCCAACCCAAAATGAGGTTGTGAATCCCAAGAGAACAGAGACTGATCAAGATAAGAAAATGTTGTCGTGCTCGGGCAGTTATGCGTCAACCGATTCACATTATGGACACCTATGTCCAACTCATTGATTAGGAAGGTAAGTGCCTGAATTTTTGGATTGATCATGTATTCCCTATAAGGGATGCCTACGGTAAAGAACTTCATTACCATGCCACGACCAGTCTTAAATCAGCCATGTCAAATTCGGGTGAAGCATCTCACCCCAATTAGCCCGGAATCTATGGCAAATCGATTAAAGAAAATTGGTCTCTATCTCTAGCTGGACGGAGATGCGAGAGTGCCGGGATGGAAGCCTAGGCTTCCTTGCTGCTGTCTTATTTACAGCGGTCAGGCATGGGATGGCCCAAAGACCATACTTATCACCATCTTTGGGTTGTTGCTGACTCTAATGCCTCGAAAGAGCTGCACAGCTGCTTTTTCTTAGCTGAAGGGGCACGCAGATCGAGAGGGGTATATAAGTGGGCTCTGCGGGGACTCTCCGGTTTCGAATGGGCGTGGAAGCTTTTGTACTTGTATGGCAGGATGAAAAATAACAGGTGTTTTATAACCTGAAGGGCGAAGGATGTCCCATGTCACATTAGGCGAGACAGCACCAAATCTATAGCATATTGTAATGAGATTCGGTTTGAAGATCGAACACCTATTACCCCCTACTCTAGAAGTTACGTGCCACAATGCTTTGAGATAGTAAGGTGTAGGTATCTAATTCACAAAGTTGACCTTGCACAATAATGACTTATTGTATACTACTTTAGAGCTACTTGCACATATTTGGGCTAAGCCCGAATCCACAGATCTACGCGAAAGATCTTTGTAGCTGAAGTGCTGCAAATAGTAAAATAGTAGCACCTCCACTCTAGTAGCACAAATGCATTGAAGCAGTAGAGAAACCTGCCAGAACTCACCGACTAAGGGAGCAGGCTTTCTTATCACACGTTCAAACTTGACCACTCCTCGGTCAGCGAGCTCTTCTGCGATGTACGCGAAGTAGTCCACGCTTTCTCTTGTATAATCCACTCTTTTCACAAAAATAAAGGTAGAGTGCGGTGGAACCTGGATTGGTGGGCTATTATTGATTGTCCAAAGATGACATACTCGTATATTGGCCGCATGGGCACGATACACGGCATTCACTTGAAGAATTCTTTGTGAGTAACGGGTGACATTCTTCTCTTTCTCACTTTTCATAGCTATTTTATGATGGAAAATTTGACCTGCAAACATCATACCATTTCTGGAGCAAATAAAGAAGATGCGTTTGAAGCCAGAGAGTTCGAAAACTCCGGGTAGCTTCCTGATGAGTATCTCCAATGTCATTGAAACTCAATTTACCCTACTTACAACTTTCGTGTTCTGACTCTTACCCTCTGCCTTCCACCCCGAAGGTGCTTTCTAGATGAACATGTCAATTACGGCCTGATCACATACCGAAAGGGCAAGATGACCATTTTGTCACCATGCACTTCTCAGGAAGAAGATTAATATCTGCCCTTTCTAGTATAGCCTTTTTATTTTTCTTCCTTTCTGGAGAAGAGGCCCTTAACGCAGCTCAGGTTCGATGCCTAGAAGAGGCTCTGCCCACTGACGTGTCGGAATCCCCTGGTAACCAAGCGGACATTCCGGCATCATCTGAGGCTAAGCTAGCTGAGGCGAGACAAAAAGAGAAAGAGTAGAAAGGGGAAACGAAGAAAAAAAGAAAAAGAATAAAGTTGAAACAAAAGTAGAACCAAAAATAGAAGAAAAACAGATAAAGAAGAAAAAAAAAGATAAGAATGTGGAGAGTAAAGAGGAAAAGCAGAGGCCTCTTCCACAAGGGAAGACCCCAACTTCAGAGCCTAAGTGTCCGAAGGTCGCCCTCATTGGTGACTCGCAAACACGGGATCTGCAGCCGCTGCTAGTGGCCCGCCTTCGCACTAGCGTGAAGGTATGCTGCCTGTAAGGATTGGGTAACCACAACATCAAAGTAGAGGCAGAGAAAGCTCAGATTTCTAAAAATTCAGTTGTTGCTCTGATGGTGAGCGGCAACGACCTCTACCTCAGTGGGGGTAAGGTTGGCCTCAGTGGACCATCCAAACGGTGATGGGAGCCGTGGATGATTTAGGGCTCAAAGCCCGCAAACGTGTGGTGGTTGGGATGCTTCCAAGAAGAGGTCCATCCCGAACCGCTCACGAAAGAAACATCGCAGTGAACAGAAGGTTGGCGGATCTCTGCACGGCAGAAGGAGTATTTTTCTTGGACCCCTATCGTACCTTTATCGGTATAGACGACCTCTACCAAAGGGACGGAGTACATCTCTCCTTTAAAGGGAAGGCCTTTTTTGCCAACCTAATTCAAGATGTCGTGGAACGCACCCAAAGGAGCGTTCGAAACAGAGCGAAGGCAGACGTGCGCCAGCACGCCCGTCTCACTCCTGTAACGACCTTCTCGGAGGTCGTCAAAAAGGGTGTGACCACGAAAACAGAAAAGCCGGGAAACGAAAGAGCGTAGGGAGTCCTACACTAGGGGACTCCTTGAAAGTTCTTCTGTTTAATGCGAGGTCAATCAGGAACAAGTTTCTTAAGCTCCGTGACCTCGTAGTAACAGAGGAACCTGAGATGGTGGCCATAACGGAGTCGTGGATAAAAACCTCAAGCCGAGATTTTAAAGGTGAATTCACGATTCCCGGTTACCAGCTCTTCCTGAAAGATAGGCCAGACAGAGAGGGTGGCGGTGTGATGTTGTATGTCAAGGATACTCTCAACTCGACGGATTGCAACATCGTATCCGACCATGAACTACTAGGTGTTGACCTAGAGATAGGTCCTGCCAAATACAGGACCCTGGTGCTTTATAGACCTCCTGCCCAACTCGTTGAAAAGGAAAGAGATCTGTACCAGCTACTAGGAAAACTTTTTGAAGACAGAGTGTGTATCGTCATTGGTGATTTCAACACACAAGTTGACTGGGAAACCAGAGAACCCTGTGGCGAGAACGCACTACTCCGGGAGTTCGCGAACAACGAGTTCCTCACTCAATGGGTGAGAGAGCCAACGAGAGGAAACAATATCCTCGACTTGGTTTTCACCTCTGTGGATGACATCGTTAAGAACCTCTCTGTTAGCGAAGAGGTCGGTGGCAGTGACTACCAACTAATTAGATTTGTAGTCAAAGTTCCGAAGGCAGGGCCTGCAACTAGTTAATCGAAGAAACCTGATTTGAAACAAGCAGACTTTGCCGGTCTTCGTACTGGACTGACTGACGCGAGGCTAAAAGTGTGTGATGTTGTTGAAGACTCGTGGAACAGTTTCAAAACCACATTCATCAGTCTTCAATCGTGTTTCATCCCTCTGAAATGTCCCCGTCCGTCTTCTGTTAAACCAAAGTGGTTTAATCAAGAAATCAGCCAACTGCTTAGAAAGAAGAGAACTGTGTACCGGCAATCAAAGATCTCGGGTGACTTTGACGAATACCGGAGGTTAGCCAGGAGAGTGAAGTCCAGCATAAAGGCGGCTAAGCGTTCTGAGGAACTCCGAGTGGCGAGAATCTGTAAAGAGAATCCCAAGGAGATTTTTTGATATGTGAACAGTCGTAAACCAATCCGTCGAATGATTGGCCCTTTGAAAAATGTGGAGGGGACATTAAAGCACTTAGATGCAGAAAATGCTAACCTTCCAAACGACTACTGCTCTTCAGTGTTCACTGAAGAGTGTGGTCCCATCCCCCAGCCAATGGATTCCTACTCGGGGAAAAAGATGGAGGATATGGACTTTACCGAAGCGGAAATAAAAGAGAAGATCAGTGACCTAATGACGAATAAGTCACCTGGCCCGGATGGGTTTCAACCTACAGTGTTGAAAGAAGTGCGCGATCAAGTGTCAAAACACCTGAGCGCAATCTTTAACATGTCAATCCGGACCGAATGCGTTCCTAGAGACTGGCGTGAAGCGGAGGTGACTCCTATCTTCAAGAAAGGAGACCAAAGCCAACCGTCAAACTACCAACCTATCAGTCTGACTTCGATAGTCGGTAAACTCATGAAAAGAATGATGGTGGACAAAATGACGTCGTATTTAGAGTCAAACCTGCCACTGAGGATTTCCCAGCACGGCTTCCGAAGGCAACGGTCATGCCTGACGAACCTTGTGAAATTCTTCCACTTCGTGTTCAGTGAGCACGATCGGGACAAGGCGGTGGATGTGGTGTACTTAGACTTTCAGAAAGCCTTTGATAAGGTACCTCACCGCCGCCTTCTCCGGAAAGTGCGAGTGCTGGGCATAGACGGAAAAGTAGCCGGCTGGATCGAGAACTGGCAACGGGTGGTGGTAAATGGACAGGCTTCTGAGTGGGTGCCCGTTACTAGCGAGGTGCCTCAAGGTTCTGTCCTGGGACCACTACTATTCATCATCTACGTCAACGACATGGACGGTGACATGGTTGCCAAGATTTCCAAATTTGCCGACGATACCAAGCTTGGTATGAACGTTGCAAAAGATATAAATACTTCCCACCTGCAGGAAGATCTTGGGAAGATTGGGGAGTGGTTGGACACGTGGCAAATGCCTTTTAATGTGGGGAAATGCAAAGTAATGCATATCAGCCACAAAAACCCCCAATCTCAGTATATCCTTAAGGGCACTGCTCTTGAATCAAGTGACACTGAGAAGGACTTGGGTGTAACTATCACTAGCGACCTCAAGTTCTTGAAACAGTGCATCGAGGCAGAGAAGAAAGCCCAAAGGATGTTAGGCTACATAAAGCGCCAGTTTGGATACCATAACAAGGAGATAGTACTTTGTCTGTACAACTCCCTCGTTCAATTTTGGAGTCGTTCATTTCGAAAGGACATCGCAAGGTTGGAACGCGTATAAGCTAGGGCAACCAAACTGATACCCTCTATCCGACATAAAACTTATGAGGATAGACTAAGGGAATTAAATCTGTTCTCGCTGGAAACCCGTAGACTGCGTGGTCAGCTCATCGAAGTTTTCAAAATACTTCGAGGGTTCGACAATGTTGACTACCGGGATATTTTCACACTGAGTGAGAACAGAACGCGCAATCACGGCTTCAAACTTGAACTGAAGCGTTACAACCGCAATCTGTGTGGAATTTTTTTTACTTACAGTATTTGCAGTAAGTGGAACGCACTTCCAGTGCAAGTTGTCAACAGTGAATCTGTTGACCAGTTCAAGTCAAGACTAGACAAATTCTTGAAAAGTGGCCGTTTAGGGACGCAAAACAATTGAGCAGATATGTGCCTGCTCGATTGCTAGTCCAAAGGTTTCCTCTTTGGAAGGACCGTAAGATCTCCTAGGGTACTTACTTTCCTTGTTACTCCTTGTTTCTCCTTGTTATTAATTAGCTTAGGTTTATTACTCAATGAAGGGATCTTAAGGCCTTATGTTTCTTCGAGATGGTGACCGATTTTAATGAGAAGGGGACCCTAGCCCAGGAAGGTGGTTCCTTGTCTCCTCGTGAATACTCGAGGCTCCATGTCACCTCAGGAAGATTTTGCATAGAGGCAGACACTGGCTCAAGGTGTTTTCGACCGAGTTATTGTAATTTTTCGAAGAAGACAGTACAATCAGAAGCGTGGGAACCCAAGGACCATTTAAGAAGGGACCTCCAAATGATCATAATCCAAGGTATGGGTGATTTTGCTCAAGAATGCTGTAGGGGAAAGCCAGATAAATAAGTAAGACAGTGGAATATATGGTAGTGACAACTCTGACCTCACTAACCTCGTGAAGTCTCCATAAAGAGATGCCCTGCTACCTGGAGCAACGACACGCCCTGCCAACTCGAGTGCCCCCAAAGAAACTTGTGCTCTCACCCGGGTTGTCTTTTGCATCTCTTTTAAATCTGCTGTTATCCTTTTTATTCTTTCTACATCATTTTTTATCCCTTGTAAGGGAATAGAGGGTGGGACAGGGTTAATGTTATTGTTATAAACTCTTACTGGCATCCATGTCCGCAGTTGTGCACTTTACCTGCTTTAGTGCCTACAGGAGGACCTGCTGCTATATACTTCCTCCATTTTTGCTTTATCTATCTTCACTACTTTCTTTACAGTTCTCCATTTACTGACTTTATTTCTGAAACTTTTTCGAGGCTATTGCGCTTAAGCTTTCAATTAAAAATTACCTAATAACTGGGTTTACCACCTTACTTACTACACTCTCTCAGCTGCAGGTAGCCTCAACACACCACCAACTGTTTCCACACTCCTGTGAAAGACATGACTGGATCGGATGGTTTACTGCCTCAGTTTGGGAAAGTCGGAGCCCGACGACGAGTGACAAAGAATACGGCGCATAAGCGAGGGATGAACGATTTGTTTTCATGTTTCTGCACGGCACAGTGGTTTTGACGCCTGTCAGTCGAACCTCAGTGACGCGGAATCTGTGGGTTCCCCCTTCGCCACACACTTTTCTGACGGTAATATTGGACACTTTCTTCGTCTTAGAAAGCAGAGAAATTGAAGGGAGTGCAAGGGATGAAATAAGTATTGGAATTATGGTAAGCCACATCCCAGGAGGATTTTATCGAAAAGAAACTTCGTCCACTGATGAAAATAAGCTGTCTGTTCTGGAATGGAGCCATTTTCGGTTTCTCTATGATGAAGCTCTTTCTTATAACTTTATTTATTTATTTATCAACATCATTCATCTTTTTTATTTTATGTATTCGTATCTATGTATTATTTCTAGACTGAAGATGCCCCTTCAAACATTGACTCCATTTACCTGTCTGTGATTCCTTTCTTCTTTAATTTGGCTGGGTTAATTCTTGATCTTGGTAATTCTTTCTTGATGTATCTTCATATTAACGACAAGATGATTCCTTCTTGAATTGATGGGATGAGTTTTCTTTGCTTCTTGATGACGGGATGATTTATTCTGCTTCATGATGACGCTGATGATTTCTTGAGTTGAATTCTTGATGCATTGAGACGAGTTAGCCCTTGAAAGTCGTATTTCCTTCAATTCTGTTTTCCTTGAGTGCGGTTTCTCTTGAGTCGATTTCTTGGTCCTTCCGGATTAGTTAGTCCTTGAAGCATTCTCAGTTTTCTACCGGGAATTTTCTTCGTAAAAATTTGTAGGCTGTATGGGATCGATCGTGGGTCTTTGTATCCCGAGGCAAGCACTCTACCGTTACGACACGGCTTAGTCCGTTTTGACTTGGTAATTTATTGGGCTATTTATATTCTCGCATTGGAAGGAATTTTTTCTCTCTCTCTGTGATATATCTTCGCACCCCTACATCTCTATCCGGCACCAGTCATTTGTACATATGTGATTGTTGGGGTCTAATTTATTTCATTCCCTAGCAATAAGACAATATAAGTGTAAATATCCTTGAGTTAAGTTGTTTTGATTAACATTGCTGTTGCGTTGAACTAAATTCGAGTTGAATTATCTTTATCTTGAAGTGTTTGTGTTGGATTGTCTTTGTCCTGAACTTTCTTTGGATTGAATTGTCTTTATAATAAATTTGTTAATTTATCTATTGTTTGAATGGTCTAGGTGTAAATTGTTATTGCATTAAATTGTCTTTTGTTTAATTAACTTTACGTTGTTTTTGTCTTGGTTTGAATTTGTGCGTTTTTTTTGTGTTAATTCATCAAGACAAGAATATTGTTTCTATTGACATTCTTTGCACTAAATTTCTTTGTTTGGGATATCTTTGGTTTGAATTATATTTGTTTAAATTTGTATTTGTGTTGGAATGTTTTACTTTGAATTATCTATGAGCAGAAAATTCTTTGTTTCTGTTTGTTGTTTTTTTGTTTAAATTGTGTTTAATCATCTGTTTTGTGTTGCCTTTATAATAAATTGTCTTTGCGTTAAATTGCCTTTGCGTTAAATTCTATTGGTATTAGATTGAAATGGGAACCTTTTTAGTTGCATTTATGCTGGCACTTGTTCTTACCTAATTTGTGTGTGTGGGAGGTGGGTACAATTTAAATCAAAAGTCATATTTCCTTAATAAACTAACGATTTTTTGCAATTCAGCGTTTTCATTTTCTATGAAGAAATTTTTAGACCTTTCGCATAACTTCTTGTTCTATTAAGGCAATTTAGTTCCATATTATGTTAAAATTAAGCTTGAAACAAAAGTTAAGGCAATAATCTATTTTTTTTCAACGGAGTGAAAATTTATTACAATGCCAATTCAAATTTTAAATAAATGCCAAAGAAATCAAATATTCACTATAAAAATATGTATTATTATTAATCAAATCTGAAGCCTGTATACATTAAATCCAAATATCACTGTGCACCGATGCGATTCAGAAAGAGCAATGAAATAATAAAGAATAAATTGTTCCTATTATCGCAAGAATTTGCGTTTGGAGCTCTGGTGTTTGAATATTCTGTCAGGGCCATTTTGTTTGATAGTACAGAACTAGTGCCAAATAATATATCTGTTTTATGACCCTTGATGACACACTTCCATCGACATGAGGTCTTGATTGAAGGGATTTCCTGTTCATCACATAGAGCTCCAAGGTTCTCGGTTTAATGGTGAAGTTACTATTAAGGAAATAATCGCGAAAAACAAACAGCATTCTAACAATCAAATATTCAGATTATCCGCTTTTTTTCTAAAAAATGTTTTGTATATACATCACGAATGACAGTCACGCTGCATTCTCCTTGTCATTCATCTTTTGGACAAATTCCATATCACGTACAAGGGTACGAATTTAAGGATCATCCAATTCGGTTGCTTTGATTTTCTCAAAAACTAAAGCAGGAAATGCAGAACCAATCTGCTGAAAGCATTCCATGTCAGGACTCAATGCCGTTACCAACTGCTTCATCGAACTAAGCTTGAGATGGATGGAGAGGGGAAAAAATTATTTTTCTTAACTAACATTCGGATCTCTCACGTTTGGCATGCCTCCAAACATTGTTTGTCTCAAGCTCGACTGTCTCAAATGCGAAGATAGTATGGGAGCTTAGGGAAACCTTTCTTTTAGCCAAGGAGGAAGTCATCCATCTTTAGGTACACGATGTAGAAGTCTAAATACATAGTGTACGCAGAAATACTCCGACACTAGCTGCGTGCCCTCTCGTCTCTCTAAATGCACCTCTCACCGCGAATTCTCTTTCAACAACCAGGCAATGGCTTCGCAACTAAGATTAAAATTTAAAATATAAAAAAAAGCAGCCATGGTTAAATTTGTACAGATTTTCTGAACTTCGCTAATTATAATAATTTTAAAAAGAAACTCTAAACTAAATTTCCCCCATTTCAAAATATCACGTTGTTAAAATATAGAGTTATAGAAGATATATAAAAATAAATTTTCTGAATTTCACCATTTGTAATTCTTTGGATTTTAAAAAATTCATTAAATTTCGATATTTATATTTATTTCTAAACTTCACCATTTTGTTTTTTGATATTATAAAAGAATTATTAGAAATAAGTTTGATAATACAACATAATTCATAACCAAACTAAGATAAAATTATTATTCAAATACTCTAAAAAGTCCCCTTCTTAAATTATAGAGTTAGTGATGATGATGATGATGATGACCAATTTTCGATTTAAATTGTGCGTTGATAACCCAATTAGAATTAATTGAAAAATCCCATGAAGAGAAAATAAGAAAAGAAATAGTCACTAATCTTATCTATGCAATGAATTGTTTCCGTAGTGAATTGTTTTATTGCTGCTTTATATGTATGTGCATTGAATTGTCATTTTGTCGACATGCTTAGGAATTGAATTTGTAATGTGTGAATTATCTGTCTCGATTTGTATTTCTGTTAACTTTTCTTTGTTGTGAATTTCCTCTGTGTTGAATCGTTTATATTTATCTAGATTGTCTCTGTGTTAATTTATTTATGTATTGAATTTCCTTTGTTTCGAATCTTCTTTATATTGAAATGTCTAATGTAGAATTTACTATGTTGGATTTTCTTTGTATTTAATTAGCTTTGTGTTAATTTCCTGTTTTAAATTGTCTATGTATTGAATTATATACAAACGTGTTAAATTGTTGATTTTTCATCAATTGTCTATGCTTTGGATGGTGTTGAGAATGAATAATGAAAATATCCCAAAGTTTATTGAAACGATCACAGCGAAACGTTGACGAAGCCTTCCCTTCAACTTTAATTACCTAAAATGTAATTATCCTAACCCTTATTAACCTTTACGGCTTCATATGGCAGCAATAAATGCTAATAAGGGCAATGATAATTATATTATATCCAATTGTATGTAAATTAAATTTCTAATTGATCTAATTTCTTAATTCTATTCGTTTAAGAGAAACCGGTTGGGGAAAGTTGAATCTCTTCACTGTGACAGCGGTTCTCATTTCTAATCTTACTTGGATAAAGGCGCAATTTTCTTCTTCTTGCCTCCATTTAATTGGTCCAGCTCTGGAATGCGGTCATTAAGGAACGATCTCCTAACTCATTCTGGTTTTATCAATTCGGTTTCATTAGACTCCCTGGTGTAGCATCAGTGCTAGGAAGGATAGAAAACGGTGATGGGAAAACAACGGGCAATGAGCGAGATTAACCTTTAAATGAAAAAGGCATCTGTTGCTACGAACAATGGAATTTCACTCAATGGATAGAGAAGAAAAACATACAACGAAAATATGGATAAAGTAAGATAGCTCAAAAGTAAAAGAGAAGTACTGCAATAGTATAGGTGACTAAAACTTAATACCTGATTCTGGTGAACGTATTAGAAACTTGGACGAGTAGTTTATATGCAGACCCCATCGTCCAAAGGTGCGAAGTAGAACGCCATCCTTGAGACGACGTGAAAGAAAGCTACGTGTGGGTGTGTGATAAAATGAGCCTCGTTGATCAAATAAAATTTAGTGATGTGGGTAACGGAGGATCGATTAACTGGTAGAGTTGACAGCGGTTGCACGATAATTGTTACTTACAATTGCGCCTGAAATCCTCTTAGCGTGATGAGCCCAAATGTTTTGTATTGTAATCAAATGTATGACTCAGAAAATAGGAGACCAGGGGGAAAATTAACGAAGATGATGGCAAAGAGAATATGAAAATTAAGTAAGAAGGACATGATAAACAGCATAGGCTACTTAATGTAGCAAGGAATATTAAACCTAATATAATTAATTAGGAGACATAGAGAGCTCCCTGCACAGATACAAGCAAGAGTTAATTATTTTGGTACTGGAATTATAGTCAATATAAATACATTGGTAATGGCAGATATTACTTTGTTTAAAGTAAATTTGATAAAGAGAATCTTAAAATTAAGTACAGCATATTTTGCAAAAGGAATGTCATTAATTTGCTGCTATAAGAAACTTATTTCTGAAATCGGTAGGAATGAATAATTTCTTATTCATCTTTATAGTGATTTTTATTTTTTTAAGGTTTTCAAGAAGTTAATATTTTAACATTTTTTTTACTGTTTATCTTCTTCATGGAGCTAAAGTCTTACCATATTTCTTTATTTTTTTAAAGTCTTCAGGAAGCTAATGCTCCTCCATTATTTCTTTAATGTTTTAAGGTCTTCAATAACAAATACAATTTCCATGTTCATTTATTTTTTAATGTCTCGATTAGGATAAGATCTTTTTCTTTGTCTTTTCAAGATCTTCATGGAGTTAATTTCTTACCATTTTTATTTAATATTTATCGCTTGATATAATTTTGCTGTTTTTTATATTCATTATTTTGTAGTGTTACATAGCTTGTTATCATTTGTTTGATTTAGCCTCTATGAATTAAATACTGTTGTGAGGCCCTGTTTATTTAGCATTGAGGTATTCGCAATGCATTATATTGTGTTAATGTGCCCAAAATCATTTTTATGTTGATGTGATCCCTTATGTATTTAGTATTTATGTGAAGCCCTTATCATTTAGCCTTGAGATAATCACATAGCATTTATAAGTGTTTAGGTTGGCCCCCAATAATTTCTGGTGATGTGGGCTCCTATTTATTCAATTTTTTGTTAGTCCCTGTGTATTTAACCTTGTAATCACAATACATGTGTGGCCCTTCTCTCAACCATTTTAGTAATGATGTGGGTCTTATGTATTTAGTACTGATGTAAAGCCCTAATCATTTAGCCTTATGTGAATTACAATGCAATTATATAGTTTTATGGGGTCCCCAATCCTTTTTTGTGTTGATGTAGGCCCCTATGTATTTAGTTATGATGTGGGGGCCTGATCATTTATTCTTGAGATAATCCAATGGATTTATATATTGTTTTTGTGAGCCCTCAATTATTTTTGTGTTGATATTGGGTCTCTATTTATTTAGTATTGATGTGAAACCTTGAGTATTTAGCCTTGATGTAATAACAATTGCATTTATATTTTCCCCTGAGCTTCACATAGAACTGACAACGTGTATTTGTGGATGGGCAACTCTGTGAGTGGAAAAGGGGAATTTCTGCTGTTCAAGGTAGTGTCCTGGGCACACTGTTATTCATTCTATATACTCATCATATGTGGGTTGGAAAGAAAAATCAACTAGTTTCTTATACTAATGAGGACTCTTTAACAGCACTCATACTTTCTCCTCTTCAAAGGATCTCTGAATCACTGAATAGAGACCCAGCTAAAATAAAGGATTGGTGCAATTTATAGGGTATGAAGCTGAATGCAGACAAAACCCAAAGTATGATTGTTAGTAGATCTAGAACTCTGTACCCAAATCATCCTAATTTTATCATAAGCAATATATGGAACACTTTTGTATCTTTTAAAATTTTAGGTGTTCTGTTTGACATCAAGTTTACCTTTAACAGCATAAGCGCTCTATTTTTCTTATGTTGCCCCAGAATTGGTTTATTTAGTAAATCTTATAGAATTTTTGAAGACTTCTCTGTTATGAGGAAGGGTTTTAATTCGTTCATACTTTCAGGTGGGGAGTATTGTTCTCCTGTCTGGTCCTCTGCTGTAGGATCTCCTTTTATGCTACTATACAGGAATCTGAGAGCTGGCAAATTTTTAATTTCTGATCTTATGCTGACTTGTTGCATCGCCGTTCTGTGAATTCACTGTTTATGCTTTATAAGGTACATCATAATCATAACCATCCTTTGTACGGTGAACTTCCTTATCCTTTTCTTCCAGCTTGGGTAAATAGAAATGCCGCAGGCAAATAGCTAAGGTTTCATGGTTTGAAGATGAAACTTAACTCAGTACTTTAGATGCTTTATTCCAGCAAATATCAGGTTATGGAATGAGCTCCCTAGTCTTTTCGTTGAATTTTAGGAACTTCAAAAGTTTAAAACTGGTGCTCATTCCTTCCTGCTGAGGCGTTAATTTGTGGTTTCTTTCTCCTGTCTCCTCTTTTCCTCTTGTTTTTTCTTATGTGACTGTCTTCTCTGATTAGGGTTCATAACATTATGCCCTACCAGTAAGGGTTTGTAGTCTGTCAGATAATAATAATAATAATAATAAAAATAAAGAAAAAGGGCCTCGGGAACCGTGCCACGACACAGCGGAAGTCCCCTCGTCGAAGTCAGCTGACGGTGGAATGTACGCAGAAATGATAGTATACCTCCTATCCAGGTGAAGCTGCACAACCACTGCTTGAAAAGAGGTATCTAAAGTAAAAGGGAGAATGGAGACATCATACCGGGTGTAAAACGCGCATCCCCCAGCCTGGCTATCCCGCGTTGGTGAAGTCGCAAGACCCTTATACCCAGGGAAGGCGGGCAGGGGGCACTCGCCTAGCATGGTATCCTGTAGAAAAATAGCTAACGGGGAACAGGACGAGACGAGCCTCCGTAGCTCCTCCCAGTTGGCCCGGAGTCCACGGCAATTTCATTGAAGGAATATGCCCTCCAGGCCTAGCTCGGAAAAGACGCGGGGGCCTTCCTCGAACAGAAGACCCTCACGGGAATGGCCGTACACTTCCCGGAGTCAGAACTCCGGGCACTGTTAGCCGGACAAAGCGCAAAAGGCGCTGTCGCCTTCGAGGACTTATTGGGGGAGGTTGGGCTCGCCATGCGAGTCTTTTCCTCCCTCCGCCTCTAAACCTTAGGCGGGCGTTGCGGCTTTGGAGGCAGGGGCCCTCTTTTCGAGGAACCACCGTCTTCGAGCCACTCAGTCCACCACTAGGCGTGAGCGAAGGAGCCGAAGCTCACTTGTTGCTGTCCTCCTTTCGGGGAACAGCTTTAGGAACCCCGGAAGATGGACTGGTGACCAACTTCAGGGGTGTTGCCTCCCGTGAGTCTAACGACTCGGTGGAGGCGCGTGGCTGTTTCGCCTTACGGGAAAAGGTCACGCTGGGGGAATAGTGGGGAGCACTGGTTTTAGCCGGGGCTGGGTATGAACCCTTTTTGCCGCTAGCTTTACCAGAGGAGCGCCTAGGTTGAGTAGAGCCCGCGAAAGTGCTCCGAATGGGCGCGGAAACAACCGTGCTTGTTGTCATGAATGGGTCAGCAGCAGAGGATGCCTTTCTAACTATTGGGGCATAAGACGTCCCAGGCAGAGCCGGCGCGCCAGGACCAAGTCCTTAGCCTCGCGTAATGAGAGTCGATCCTGGGCCTAAACGGCCAGGATTTCCTTCTGAAGGACATATGCACCACATTGATAGAAGAAGAGGGGTGCGGCTCTCCGCAATTGACATACTTGGCCACACATGATTTAGACTTATCGTGTGCGGCCTTGGAGCAATTTACACAGCCTTCGGGTGACTTCAACTTTCCACGTTTACAAGAACGATTCGTATGGCCAAAGCGGTGACAGTAATTACACCGCTGCGGTAGTGGCACGAATGCCTTAACGTGGTAAAGGTACCAACCGGCACGCACCGACTCAGGAAGCTTGTCACATTCGAATGTGACGAAGAGTGTAGTGGTGGGCCACGAGGCCCCATCCTGTTTTCTCATTACACGTTTGACCTTGACCGCCCCATGGTCGGTTAGCTTTAATGTGATGTCCTCTATGGAGTAGTCAACGAGTTCCCTCGCATAAACTACTCCTTTCACAAAGTTCATGGTAGAGTGCGGCGTCACACCCACCGGGGTGCCATGAAGTGTCCGAAAAGCACTTATCTTTGCCGCCTCGGGGGGATTCGCCGCATTCGCCAGGAGGCTCCCTTCCGAGAAACGGGTCACCTTTGGCTCTTTACCAAATGCACTAGCTAATGCTCTCCTCTGATGGATTATGTTGCCCTTGGCCAACATGGTGCCATCAGTGAAGCGAATAAGGAGGAAGCGTTTGAAGCTAGCGGGCTCGTAAACGCCAGGTAACCTCTAAATGAGGGGCCCCGATGTTATCGAGGCGTCGCCCTGTGCACTTATGGTCTTAGTCATAGTCAGGGGCTCCGCACACGGGGAGGTAGAGGGGCCTGATGTGCCGATCTTAACTTGGTCGCTTGACAAAGTGGCAGCAGACCCATCCGTCCCTGCAGCCCCCGCAGAAGGAGAAAAGCCCCGAGTCTTTTTCGTCTTTTCCTGTTCTTTTTCTTTTTAGGAGAGGAGGGTGGGGAATGAACCCGCTTCTCCCCTTCCCCAGTAGGAGCCCCCAGGCCAGATGGACCGGCTTCAGCCAGGTCCTTCTCCGAAATATAGAAGGACCTGGTGGTCGCAGGGGCACCGGTTGGAGGAGATCCCTTCCCTCCTTGTACTGCCTCAGAGACCTCAGCCGTTTGAGGAGGACCTCGCATAGGAGCGGATTCGGGTTCGGTGCTTAGCGCCGAGCCCGGATTCCTCCCCATGGAAGGCCCTACTGTCTGAGACTGGGTTGCGTCAAGGACCATGTCTATGACAGGAGGGTCCTCCAGTTAGTCATCCCCTCCAAGGACATCTCAGGTCCCGTTGGCAGAGTCATCAGTCATGTTTGGGAAGTCACAGGCCTTAACCCAGGCAAGGTTGAGTATTCTTGGCAGCAGGTCTTTTGAGGGAAGCGACCGAAGGGGCCTGGCTTCCCTCTCCTCCCTAAGGGGGTTTGCCTTACCGAGCTGCTTCAATGAAGGGCAGTCGGCAATGGGCTGCCTGCTGGCTTTCTTGGCAGTCGCCTTAGAAAGAAAAGGAGGGACTGCCGCTGGAAATAGGAAGGTGCCCAAAAGCACCTTCAGAGAAGGGGGTGAGGGAGAGTCCCCTACACTCGTAGTCTTGGGATAGGAGTAAGCCTCCTCGACGTTTAGAGAAATATGGAGGGGTCTCTGCGCAAGCACAGGGGTGGAGGGGACCTCCATTAATTCCCGTGGAGCTCCGCGAGGGCGGTTCCGTCAATGACGCAGGGGGAATTGAGGGGAGATTTGGAATTTTAGCATCATTGGGCATGGTGACCCTATTTGTACCACGATATGCAATAGCTCATTACCCTTCGCAGTAGCCCGCACTTCAAGGGGTGCGTACAGGCCTGGCAGAGTTAGGTGCCGCCATTTAAGCCACTACTTCCGCCTGGTGACCTGGTAGCCCTTAAACATGGCGGTTCCACCTTGGGCACGAAGTACAATTGATAGTGTGTAAAGAGGAAAGGAAAAGGGATGTGAGGAAGGTATGGGTGGGGATGAAGCAGGTTGTTGAAACCCCCCATATCGAACCGGAGCTCCGGGGTTAGAGAACATTGTCCCCTCCCCCCAGCCTTGATCAAGGACGGTTCGCTGATAAGAAGGTCAGCATCTACCCTTCGAAATTAGCGGCTGACCAGAGAAAGTTGTGGGAGAGGTTGTATAAAAAGCGTCGAAGTAGGGGAGGAATAAAAGGTATCTGAAGGAAGGAAGAGAGGCGAAGCGGGGGCCGGACGTGGCGCTGGATCCCGTCAGCACAGCAGCCTGGATGGCAAATCACCGCGCCCCTTACTGGGCATAGACATATAAGGGTAACAGATAAAATGTCTTCTATGGGCCAAATATCGCACATATTGGACACGAGCAATGGTCGAAACTTATCTGTTTAGATGAAAGCAATTATAAATATGAAAGAAAGACTATTTATTGTGTTGTTGATTTACATGTAATTCCATTTAAATATATCTTTGAAAAACCTTATTTATTTAGCTTTTTGTAACAATATTGACGATTTTCCGCAAATCGAGGGATACGTGTGTGAGACGATCAAGTTCGAGAGACCTTTCACCCTGATTGTGTGGTACTAACTGTGTAGCCTAGAACTGTTTCTTTTATGGCATTAACCCTCATGTCCTTAATAGAGCCGGATGAGCTGATTTTATGCCAGGGAAGAATGACCTATACAACTTAAAACACTCTTTTGTCATAAGATTTAGACCCATCTATCCAAAGAATGAAGTTCTATTTCAGCAAATAAATGCCCAATGCCACAGATCCAATTCGCCCAAGAATTGATTTGTAGAAATGTAGATCACCCCTTCTAGAGTAGTCTTTACAGTGACATAGTTGAATTCAATAAGAAACTTATTTAAAAATCAATAAGAATTAACCCAAGTAGAAATAAAAACTGAACTGACTGACTGACTGTAAGTTTTCCAGTTGAAATGAAATCCATGATACAAAAATTATGGCTCTAATTAAGGCAAAACGGAGCCCAACTAGGTATTAAAATAATTAAAAATAAATAGATATATAATATACTGAAATAATCAAACACAAATGGCTAACTAAATTAGAAGAATATTTTTATAGCTGCGTACATAATTATATGCAACGTCACACATGATGTCTAATGAAAGCTCCATTTTTATATTCCTAAGTTTAAATCCGTTTTTCCTGCTTATTTTGTAGCAAAAACATTCTGTTCCTGCCGAGAATATTTAGATCATTTAGAGCAGCAGATTATAGTAAATAAATTCTTTTTTATTATAGGAGTTAATTTTATGCGACTGAAAAAGTATATAAACATGCATAGCTTTCGGTTAATGATAACCGGTATATTTTTCATATAAACTGCCACTTAAAGTTTTTAAAATATTTTTTAAACGATTCTAGAGAAAAATAGGTTAGATGCTAATGTATGCGCAATATTTCTCAATTGTTGTTAGGATTTGGCCGAGGAAACATTTGCAAAGAGTACAAAGGTGAAGAAGATCGATGAGATTCAGAATCTGCAAGAAACTATATCCCTATGAGTCATGTTCAGCGAATATTATTATATTGGCGGTTTGTTTTTTATTACTCTTAAGGTATTAGAGGATATGATGCACGCTTTATCAACATAAAATCTTTATTTTTTAGATAATGACATGAACCATATATTGATCATTGTGACAATATTGACTTAAAAAATTCATGAAATCAAAAAACTAAGAAAATATAAAAGGTTAATAATTTCCACCAAATGAAAAAAAATAATCCATTTAATGATGAGTATGATATTCTACGGAGAATTTATGTCTTTGTTTAAACATAGAGAAACTTTACACTTGATGCAAAAGACATGTGTATGGTCCATCACACCCCTTTTTTTGTACCTTTTACCTCCTTTATCCCACTATTGGGAATGACCAATCCCATCATATTTTACTGCTTTTTACGGTTGACATTGTAAAATATCTCAGGTAGCCTTCTTGTACTAACATTAACGAGTAAGTTTGATTCGCATTTTATCATAGATTCAGTAATACTAAAATTGAACTCCAGAAGAGTCCGTTTTCATAATTGATAATTTCTCTAATATCATTTTTAATTAGTTTGTGTTTAGCAATTAAACCCTGTGATAAAAATATAAATTAATATTATTCAAATAAAAGAGAAACCATCATATTTAGACGAGCTCAATAACCAGAAAATAAATCATATGTAAGCCGAGGTAGAGGCCTATTTATTTTTGTACAAATAATTTGGTCATATTGATTCATATCATCTCATGAAGAAAATAAAGGGATTTATGTTATGACAAAATGTAATGAAACCATTTATCACTATATATTTTAACTTTTTGATTTATTATGATTGTAAAAATTTACTTGCAATCAAATCATGACATGATTATTACAGTAATAATTATCAACTGACCTGAGAACAACATGCGATTGAAACAGTCAATTTCAAACTGATGTAACTCTGAGACTAATGGCAACTCGTCATCAGCTGGAGATTTTTCTTAATTCTCATTGGCTAACAAATATAACTCAAGATGATTATAAGGGCTGCAGACTGTTTTATCTTCGTACTTAAGAGCATTAAAACTTTGAGTCATGCATAACTCAAGTTGACTCATAGGGATATTATTAAACTAAGCAAAACCGGTCATGGATATAGAAAGATTTACTCCATTGTAAACATTACCCTTTCTTCTCTAAGGAGCATCATCATGAAGAATATATCTAATGGCATCACAGTAACTCATCAGCGTGAAGGCCGACCAAACAAGCTCAACCCTAGAAATGTTCTAACTATGATGAAAACAGTTAGAAAACAATCCTAAGATTTGATCAAATTAGTTACAGGCAAATCATACAAAATGCTACGTTGGATATACTGCCGTGGCTTAAAGTTTTCTGACACCTGAATTCTTTTATTATTTCGTGGGTATGTCTATGAATATGTTGATACAGTTTTGCATGCATGTCTCCAATACCTTTGGAAAATAAAATAAAAGTACATTTTACTTCCAACTTTTTGAATTATCTAAACTTGCGACGGTATTGAAATGTATGAAATCCTGGGATCAGTATGCGGTATGCTACAGTTAAAAAGACTTCATATAACACATTATATTCGTTATTAAATATCATCTTCCATGTCGACAGGATCTTATAAGGATTTGATAATAGCGAAAGCAGGTGACTCTACTGTGGAGAAAAGAAGTCTCATACGCACGCTGCACGAAGAAGGTCTCACCAGTCGACAAATCGCCAGAAGTTCCGGCGGATCACATTCCAGTGTTGCAGAAATGTTTAAGAGGATCCGTGGAAGTTGGAACATACAAAACAGAAGTCATTTTTGCCAATGGCCCAGAGTCAATACGCAACGTGACGACAGGCTTCTGCGTCTGAATGAGCCTTAGAGATCGTAAAAAACCTCAGTTAGCTGCAACATAAATAGACAAAGTGGGAGCGAGTTAATTTATCTGGTAGAACTGTGCATCGCAAACTGAATTCACAAGCCCGGTAGTCATGTAAAACCCGCTAGAAGCCGCTGATCAACCTCGATCAGAAGCGACGTCGACTGGCTTGGGCACGTCTTCGCCGCTACTAGACCATGCGTCTGTGGGGATGTCTCCTATGGTATGACGAGTCAACCTTCTAGGTGTTTCGAACCTAGTAAGTTTAGAGTGTACAAGAGGCCAGAGTTGCCGTGGAATCGAGAGTACATAGCGACAATAGTAAATTATCCTTACCGCTCTGTAATGGTATGGTGCTGCATGTCAAGTTCAAGATGGGAGTTCTCCTCACCGTTTGTGATAGCAAAATGAATTCAGAGAAGTACCAAGCTATATTGAGAGAATACATGCTGATCTCGGACCAAGACCTCTGCTGAAATGACTTATGTGATATCCTAGCAGAAACTTGCCCCAATTCACAAGTCGGCTTCCACCATACAAGGGTTCTGGGCAAACACTATCACGGTACTGGACTGACCATCTCATTCTCGCTAGAGGCATCCACTGTGAAACCTCTGGCAGGAACTGAAAACCCCCCTCGCCCCTTCACTCCCCGCTGAAAAAATTTGAACTTTCCCAAGATGATTGAAATAAACACCCCATTTCCAAGCGGTTGCAATAATTAGACTCCAAACCTGTCCTAATAAATCCCCCCTACCAAAATATGGTTGAATTAAAGACCGTTTTATTCTTTTCAAAGGTTATATTTCACGCCACACGCCTTTTTAGTCCACACATACATATACAATATACATATTCATCGAACACTTTCCGTGCACGGACACTTTGACCTAACTCAAGTAACTTGATTCTTGTAATCAATTTTTCAAAATAAAAAGGTTGTTTCATAGCCAGAGCCGAATTTTATAGAATAAAAGCAATCAAATATTTTAAGGGATGTTTTTCTGTAATTTTACCATTGTTTTATCAGTTAATGGGCAAAAAATCACTCACTTTTGAATCAATACTCCTGATTTTAGCACATCTCTAAAAAACACGAGAGTGCTCCAGTTTAGAGTTCCCTAAGGTCCATAGTTTCACTGACACTTCCTTAGTTTAATCGCTTACAAACATATACATAGTGTGCATAATTATGAAGTACATAAATACTGTAGGTATATCATATAGGCATTATACAGTATATGGTGTATATACGATATTAATATATTTGTTTTTAAAGAATGTCTTTTTTCTTAAATGTTCATATATGACAAACCTATTCTAAATCATCTAATTCATTAGCATTAATTATATTTTGGAATAACTAGGAAATAATTAATGAATGATTCCGAAATATTTTGAGATATACTAATTCCTAGATGACTTATTCGGTAATTTACCATTCAAAACTTAGAGTTAAAATTCATAGATCAGTACTTTTATTGGCAAACGCTGAATCCCTCCGGAATTTAATATCAGGCGTACTCTACAAGTTTGGGCTTTTAAAGGAACCTCAAATTAGACTCCTTCTATGAGTTTTACCCCTCCTGCGTGGGGGAATAGTGTATTTAGTTGGCTAAAGGAACACATCATAGCCTCTAACCTTCTTCTTACAGAACTGTGCCAGATTTCAGCTTAATCGTTAAAGAAATGTGGCCGCCTATAAGGAATAAATAAACAAATAAAAAAAACTCTTTCTTCTCTCTCTCTCTCTCTTTCTCTACATATGGTATATACGGACGGGAAATTTTCCTACACAGGTGACACGGTAGATGCTCAATAACCCATAGGAAATAAGGAAAGAAGATACACAAGTGATTTCGTTTTATTATAATAACAAACAAAGATAAATACATAGATTAAGAATGATGGGAGGGATAAAGAGGTATCAAGCAAGATAAAATAATATAAACTCTTTTACCCGTTAACGAAACATTAATATATGGTTGGCCAGAAAGTCCTAATTCACTTAGGAAGCGGAAAGTAAACAACAAAATTTATGGAGCCACCCTAACATTAGGTTAAGTTAGCTTTACTCATTCGAAAACATTAGGTTAGGTTAGCCTTACTAATTCGACTACCAGCCTACATACGCTGCTTTAGTTTGTTGCTCCTACGTAGTTCATTTCTCTTTCTCTAAACCCCAACTAACAGAACTGAGTTTGGAAGAAAGTGGAATTCGAGTTTTGATTCATTACTATTACAAGCAAAAACCTTCTACAAGAGTTGCTGTGAAGGGAATTTTAGATACCGAAGGAGAAGTAAAAGTCAGGATGGCAAATATCTCGAGATGGCACAGACGTTTCAACTCCCTGGATGTTACCCTTAGCCATCAAATATCAACCTTTGACAGTAAGGTTTTAGTGGCAGCATTGAAAGTTGAACTTTCGGCAAGCATCCGTGATCTTGTGAAAGTTGTTGAAGTGTCATTGGATCCGACTGTGCTGAACGGAATGCATCAAGTGGATTTTGTTCACAAGAAGCCGAGATTGGACTCATTTGAGCTCACCGAAGCACAAGCTGCCCGTAGAGTCGAGATTCGCAGCCAAATTCTCAATAACCCAAGGGACGACGGATTCTGGAGGCGAATTGTCAGATCAGATGAGAAGTGGGTATACTTGGTTAATTAAGATTGGGAAAGGAAATGGGTTCGACGTGGTGAACAACTGGCGTCCAATTCACAAGGGAATCGGTTTCTTTAGATGGTTATGATCTCTGTATGGTAGAATTTTCATGGATTACTGCATTTGGAGCTTTTCCAGATGGTTGCGCCATCAAGGCTAAACTTTATTGGCATCAGCTAGACCGCGTGTACGACAAACTAAAGCAGGAGTAACCTGTTTTGTTCAGTCAAGTTTAGGCTTTGTTGCAGCATAACAATGTGCCGCGACAGTGTAGCATCTCAATGCCACACTTCTTCCCCGACCAGCGATTTAACACTTTGTAGGAGTGAAGGAAGCTAGTTTACTTTTTTATTTTAAATCCAGCTAACTGGTAACTGGGACAGATTTGTATGCTGGCTGATCGCTGGAAGAAGATCGTAGAGAATAATGAATATTGTCATGGTACAAACAATCTATACCATACAATACTCCTATATTAGGTAAGGTTGACTTAATCACCTACTGCAACGCGAACCGTTAAAGGACTGTTTGCAGGGATTAACTACCGACTAGAAGGTCACACCTGAGGCGTTAGGTTTCGAATCCTTAATAATCAAACAGAGTGCATAAAAGGTTGGCGAGATTTACTTGAATAGGCCGAGAGTATCGTTCAAGGTTAGTTAAAGATGAAACAACACAATATAATTTTATTTACAAAGATTAAAATAAGAATAAGAATCGGCAAAGGGGAATTATTTAAATTGAAAGAGTCTCTTGATAATTATTATGAGGAGGGATTCTCAAATCGAATTAATTGATTAATGTAACTAGGCTCAGTTCAAAAGGGGCAAATTGACAATACTAATAATGGAACAGGTTTCAGTCTTACGGGTCGATGACTTCGATGAAGGTCCTTCTAGTGATGAGGCGAGTGGGGAACTATCTGAATGAGACAGGTGGGGCACGATCCAAATGAGGCAGGTGAGGCACGATCCGAACCAAGCTTCCGTTGAAGATAGCCAAACTTCAAAGATGACGTTCGACTGGTAATGTGGGAATCCTCGAAATTCCACGGTAAGAGGAATCTTCTTTTCCTCAAATGTAACCGATGGAGATTTTCTTCGGTTCGATTAAACGAAGGGAGACTATTGCGCAAAATCAAAGGCTTTCCAGTCACAGAAGCTACCAAATGACTTGGGTAGAATCACGGCTGAAGTAGTCGGCCCTCTGACAAACGCTCACTGTACGAGACGATAAGGACGGCCTTAGGGTGCGGGCTGGACTCATCGAACTACGTAATAACCCAGGGAATTGTATACCTGATTCTGGAGGGGAAGGGGTAGTTTGGAGAAAGGAGTCACAAGCTCTAAACATCTTAATCAGGAGGCGGAGTCGATTCTTCATTCAGCAGCAAGGGCGAGACAGAGGGACTCTTTGACACCTCGTCACCGGGGGCGGGGGGCTTGAGACGAGTTCGCAAGATTAGAAAATAATTTTCCAATGTGCTCATGAGTCTAAACTTCGAGAATGTTTGAACAAAATATGACATCGTCCATGGTATTTTTTCATAGTACGTGTTCTCCGATAAATTTGGGTGGGTGTAGGTTAGAGGTTGTTCTTTTACACTCGTCCCTGTGATACGATGGAACTTTCCTGAGAGAGAGGGAAGAACATGAGACATCGCAAATTTGGCTAGGAAGAATTATTATTAAGGCGTCAGCCTGTTAAAAAAACAAAGAGAGACATGACATGTATTTGACAGGCTTACAAAAAGGCTATGATATTTATCTGAGCAAAAATGAATGTAAATGGATAGACAAAAAAAACAACATTTAAATTAAGGAAGATGAGGTCTTCGAATCCATTTAGCAATTGCTATAGCTGACTCTTTTGAAGAGGCGCTAGCCTGGGGGAGACATCCATCACGGGGATGATGATGCCTGGGCTCCAGTTAAAGATGGGATAGGGTAATTAATCACCATCTTGTTCAATGCATACTACTTACACGGCATTGAGGAGGTCAGCGCGATACACCGCTTTCAAAGTTAATTCTTCATCGAGGGCCACAATGTTGTTGATACAGGCATGGCGGTGATATTATTTTAACATATTGATGTGGAAAACCTTATCTCCTGAGTGGTTAGAGTCAGGTAATCCACTGGTCCTTTTACCTCTAGAACGGAAAAGGGGCCTTTCCACTGGCTCAGGTGTTTGTTACTCTCCGTGGGAAATAGCAACAACGACTCACCAGCCTCAAATCTTCTTTTCTTCGCCTTTAAATCGAAAAAGGTTCGATACTCCTCCAAATTTACCTCAGCATTTTGATACGCGATGTCGGCACATAACGTTAGGTGCTTTCAGAGGTCTCGGTGATACCAATATGAGGATTGGATTTCGTTATCCAGATGGGGATTGGTGAAAGGTTACTTTAAAATAGCCAGGAGGCCTCGAACATTACGGCCATACAATAATTCGAAGGGGGCAAATCCTAGGATCCTATGAGGGATTTCATGACATGCAAAGAGTGCCACGGGTAAAAAGCGGTGCCATTCTCGGGGCTGATCGATACACAATTTTCTGAGGATTGCTTTCAATGTGCCATTAAGCTTTTCGAAAATTAAATTCTCTGCTACCATGATGCATGTGCACTCAGTGTCACGTCCAAGGGTGGACACACGGCATCCTTCACGGCTGACTATTGGAAAAGAGTTACTACCATCAAGATGATTTGTGCCGGGTATCAAAATACCTTCATCATGACTGATGCTCAATGCAATGTTAACACTGTAAAGATTATAAGACGTGACATGGGCAGCTGCAACGGAGATTACGAAGCCGTGGCCATCACAATGAAACAAAGCACGCATTCTGACTGCGTCCGCACGCCGGAATTCATCCAATAACTGCAGAACAAGGTGATTGAACATCCAAGCTAGGGAATCCAATTTGGCGAGAGAGATGGATATTGCAGTCACCACCATAAAACTGATCCTTAATGATGACCTCTGCTACCACTCGTACAAGATGGGCAAGGAACAAATTCTGACAACTAAGGCCAAGAAACAACGATTGATGAAGAAAGATTAGCTCCTAAACAAGCTGAAGCATCGTATTAAGCCTGGGACTATCTGGTTCTTCTCAGATGAAAACATCTTCTTCCAGGACCATTTTCGCAAAACCCAGAACAACAGGTGGTTTACCTATAATCCATGCGACGTTCTAGTATTATTAAGATCATGGTTCTGCAAAATCTGATGGTCTGTGATTATCCACTAGTAAATGTGATATCATAAAACCCCACATATTTAGCCAAGGTCTAGGCTCAATATAGACGGCTAAGTTAAACTGCTGAAGATTGTGGTTAAACCTTCAGCGGAGATGGTTGCTGTTGGAAGGCCATACCTCCTCGAATTGTTTAATTGGTTGTCGTAGAATTTATACGACTTCATCAGCCCCCACTTCTTGCCACCTAGATTTCTCAATTTTAACCCCATGGACTACTATGTTCAGGGCGCGACTGAGAAAGACACCAACGCTCTGCCCGCAACTCCAAGGCCTAGCTGGTGTCCAAGATCAAGGAGTTATTTGAAGATCTTCCCGGGGACACTGTGAAAAACGCAAGCGCCAGGTTCCCTAGTCGCCCTGAGACAGTTGTGGAAGCTCAAGGGGTGCTGCTGTGAGTAAACTATTATCTACCAGCCATAATCTATTTAATATTATTATAATTTTTAAAATACATTTATTTTTGGCTGAAATATTGCGAGTGTTTTTTCTTTTATGCATCCGGCCAATTAAACTTATGGTGAACCTCAATATTTTATTTTAATCGTTAATCTTTTTTAAACAGCGTTCTTGTTGCCAGTTGAGACCAGCATGTAGCAAAACATTCCTAAGGATGTTTACTACGAATGCAGGTCCTCTTGATAGGGTAACAACCACAAGAAACTACTAAGCTTAGATGCTTGGACTCTCAGTGAAACTATCCTACCAAATAAATCCCGCACAAATGTTTCGAATTATCCCAATACTGATTTTCAAAATCCCTAGTTCTCAGATTTAAAAATTCTGAGGCCACATAAAACTTCTCAATACTTATTAGGTTACCAAGAAATTTCTATTTTAGAAGATATATTAATCCAGGTCTCAGGATTTATTTTTGCTTAAATTTACAGAAATGACATAATATTTTATGTAAAATGGCTCTTAGTAAAACACTGAAGGGGGTAGAAATAATTTTTATCCCATATATTAAAAAAAGAATTGGTGTCGTAAATGAAGGACGTTAGGAAAATGGAAAACCAAAAATTGCACAATTTGCTTGTTATAAACTATTTTAGAATGTTCCACAATACATTGTAAAACACCTATTTTCGCATCAGATTATTACACTACTATATACAGATATATATATATATATATATATATATATATATATATATATATATATATATATATATATATATATATTTATATATATATATAATACTTATTTAGTATGATATTGAGCAAAACATTTTACATGCAAACCAACATCACACTTTCAGCAACGAGTTCTGCATTTTGCATCACACCCTCTGTATTGACTTTGTTTAACTTGAGGAACAACAATATGTTCGAGGTGATCGTAGCGACTGTCTACATTTTAATGGCTAGATCCCCTTTCTGTTGCTTTTCTTTTATTTTAACCATATCTTTCTAAGAGTGCATTAGCTACCTGGCGTCGAAAGGCAAGATGATCAAGTTGTCCACCTCTGCTCTTATGAATCTGCCTCGCATTTTTCTTGGCGAAGTCTATACACTGTGTTATGAGTTGAATATACCACCTCTTTCCTCTTATTGCAACTCTTTACAGACACATGTTTTGATCAGCACGGTTAATTCCCACATTTTTTTATTATACATGTAATTCATATTGGGCTTATCAATAACAATTCTTTTCTTCTGGGATTGAGAATATCGTTTTGTGGAGTAGGTTGGGTAAACAGAAAGGCTGTTTGATGCAACTGAAACAACACTATGGTCATTCCCTTTGAAAATAGTTATTTCATCTCCCGTATGTCTGAAACGTACGATACACGAGGCTGTTTTTTCATGCTTGTTGTATCGAGTACGGTGTACCTTCCAGATTAATTTTCTCGAATAGATCCAGTTGCCCTAATATCACGAATGGCCAACTCTTGAAGTAATTGTAACCCAGTGAAAATTTTGTCAAAGTAAAATGAATAGGGAAATCTGCCCTCTAGACCAAGAAAATCTGCATATTGAAGGATGACCCTAGCCCTTAGTCCCCAGTTTGTGTGTGTTTGGTTTGTTGTACGTCCTGCTTCCAGATATGGGTCCATGCATGTGATATAGCCATGTTTTTTAGCTCCTTTCCACATTTTATACCCATATCTAATGGGTTTTCTGCGGATGAATTGTTTACACCCATGCTACCCATAGCATGGAACAATTACCTCATCGATACTATGGCACTCATCATGTTGGGCATGGGCTAGAAGTCGATTATTTATTTGTTGAAGCAAGGGACGCACTTTATAAAATGTATCTTTCTTATCAAGTTCGAGGTTATTACAACCGTGTAAATAGGCCAGAATAAATTCAAATTTATCTCTGGATAATGCTTTGGAAACAAGATTATTGCGAGTATCCTTTTGATTTTCCCAACACATTTTTCTGCGTGGAAGAAGAACATAACAACTTAGAATCATAATCCCAAGAAAAGAATACATTTCACCCGTCGCGATGTGCTTTTCGTCGATGCGGTTCCTTTGGGCATCATTTATATTGGAAAAAGTCAAGGGTATATTTATACCTTCATCATCACATAAAAGCTCATAAAGCTCAACCTGAGTTTGCTCATCGTGAGACCGAGAGAATAAGATGGAGATCAAGAAAAAAAGAAAGAGACCAAGATAATAGAGAATGGTATCGAGACAATAAGAATGAGACGAAGAAAATAGAGAATGAGAAAGATATCAGAAAAAAATGAGACCAAGTGAATAGAGAATGAGATCATCAGAAAAAGGTTGAGACAAGGATAATATAGAATGAGAAGAAGATAAAAAGAATAAGACCAAGATAAAATAGAATGATTTCTAGGATTGAGAACGAGAGAATAGAGATTTACTCGAATATAAGAAATAAATAAGAAAAAGTGAATAAAGAATGAGACCAAAGAAAAAGAAATAAAACAAGAGAATGCAGTCCGAAATTAAGAGCAAAACAGGAGAGGTAGAGAAGAGAGAAAGAGAACTCCCAAAAAACAATGCGAAGTAGAAACTAGAGAATGAAAACAAGAAAAATGAAGGAGATCAAAAGAATAGAAAATGATATCAAAAGAAAAAGGAAAGTAGATTATAAGATGAAATCAAGAGATAAAAGGAAGACCAAGAAAATAGAAATTGCAATTAAAAGAAATTGAATCAAGCCAAGATAAAAGAAGAGAGGAACAGGAAAAGAATGAGAACCAGAGAATAGAGTGTATGTAAACCGAGAGTACATATGTAGAATAATGAAAAGAAAAATTTACAATGAAAATAAAGAATGTTATCACGAAAAAATGAATGAGACTAAAAGAATAGAGAATGATATCAACAGATAAAAAGGAGACAGAGAGATTATAGAATAAAATCAAGAAATGAAGAAAGAGACCAAGAGAAGGACATTGCCATTAAAAGAAAAGAAATCAGGTAAATCGAAACGAGAAGGAGAGGAAGAGAAAAAGAATGATACAAAATAATAGAGAATATTAAGAATAAATAATGCGAGACCGAGAGTATATACAGCAATGAAAATAAAAAATTGAGATAATAAAAAGAGAATGATATTAGGTGAAATAGAAGAACACTAACAGAATAGCGAATGAGAGCAAGAGAAAGAGAATTACGAGAATAAAACCAAGTGAATTTGAAATGAGATATAAAAGTTATAGACTAGGAAAATAAGGAATGATATATAGTGAGGAAGAATGAAAACAGGAGAAAAAAGAAAGAGATAAACAGACAGAGAATAGAAAATTAGTTAAAGCGAAATGGTATAAGGGTGAGAGAATAGAGAATGATGCCAAGAAACAATAATGCGACCAGGGGATTTGAAAATACGATTAAGAGAAAAAGAAAGACATAAAAAATAGAGAATGTGATCAAGAGGAAAAGACTGAGACCAAAAGAATAGAGAATGAAAGCAAAATAAAAAATGACAATAGATTATAGAACCAGACCACCAGAAAAAGAATGAGACCATAAACATATAAAATGAGATTAAAGGAAAAAGAAGGACGCCAAGAAAAAAGAGAAGACATAAAAAAAGAATAGAAGTGTGAGAAAACAGAATGCTCACGAGAAAAAGAATGAGACCAAATAAAAGAGAATGAGATAAAGCGAATAGCGAATGCAATCAAGATTATAGAATGTGATCATTTTATAATGAGAAACAAAATTAGACTAAACAAAGAAAATAGAGCGTTAGACCAAAAGAAAACGAATATAAAAAATAGATAATGAGAGCAAAAAAAGAGAGTATTTACAACGAGATCAAGAAAAAAAGAATGAGAACAAGAGAATGGGGAATTCCATTAGAAGAAAAAGAAAGATAAAAAATAGAGAATGAAATTAATAGAGTGCGTTTGAGAGCAGAGACTAAGAGACTAAGGATAGAGACTAAGAGAATGGGAAATATCATCAAGAAAAAGCTAATGAAATGAAGAGATTAGAGAATTATACCTAGATTAAAGTGAAAAATAAAAAAATTAAGATCAAGAAAAAATGAAACAAGAGAATAAAGATAGAGATCAAGAGAAAAAGAATAAGACCACGATAAAAGAACGTAAAAGACAAAAGAGAACGAGCTCAAGAAAAACAATGAGACCAAGATAATAAGATAGATATGAAAAAAAGAATGAGATCAAGGAAAATAAGGATGGTATCAAAAGAATAGGAATGAGACGAAGAGAATAGAGAATGATATCAGGAAAAAGAATGAGACAAAATAATATAGAATTAGATGAATAGAAAAGGTTTGAGAATGAGGTCAGATAAAAAGAATAATACCAATAGAAAGGAGAATGAGGTAAAGAATGAAATATTGAGAATGATGCCAAGAGAAATCAAAAGTAGAGGTAGTGAAAAGAACGAGACAAAAAGAATAGAGAATGCGATAAAGAGAAAAGGATGTTGCTAGTAAAATATAAAATGTGATTAAGAGTAAAAGAAAGAAACAAATAGAATAATGATAAAGATCAAGAGAAAAGAATTACACGAAAAGAATAAAGATGGGGATCAAAAAGAAAAGAATGAGACAGACCATGCGAATACAGAAAAAGATCAAGAGAATAATTACGAGACATATAAAATAGAGAATTATTGGGGGATGCCCTCGAATAACCAGAGTGAGAGGAAGCCCCGTAGGAATTCAATTTTCTGCCCTGTCGCTCTAAACAACATGCTCCTTGGCGTGGGAAGTTAGGAATCTTCGAAAAGGAAGCAGTCCCGCACTGATTCACCCGACTCAGCTGTATTTGCTTGTTAACGCTCCTCGCTACCCACTCACTGATGATAGCTCCAAGCTCTCGCCCCCATACATCCCAGGACTGCACACGAGGGCAGCCGTACAACCCTACCATCACATCATGAGGCAAACTTTACTATCCGATCAGACTCGTTATCTCAACTAAGTTTACATAGAGTGAATCCTCTAGGGACGGCCATGCCCTGGGGGTTTCTATCGGACCAGCCACCTGGCTATTTAATCCTGAGTTCGCCATTCCTCGAGGTGATTAAAAGTCTGCCAGTCCCGCCATTGAGTCCGTTTTGTCTGTTGCCCCACGAAGTCCCGTCGTTAAGATCTCACCAGTAGATCTTCCTTCGTGATTCTTTGGCCCCTGTTCAGAGGAAAGCTAGCGAGCTAACTTCTTTCCAAAGAACTGTGCGAACCCCCTCATCTCGGATGCCCTCTAAGACTACCTTCCCCGCGTCTGTGGCTCACTGCCGAGCCACAGATCCGTCTCGTGTTTGAGATTCCATCTCTCTTGAGCAGAGAAAATTTCGTTCTGCAACAAAAAGCACTCAAAACCCCTATCTACGAGTCCTCATCGTTAGGACTCCCCAGAGTATCTTCTCGAAGACCTGTGTCGTTAGACTTCCCAGCTTCAAATCACCACAGACTTCAAGTTAAAGCGATCTTGTGTTGTAATCTCCTGATTACACCCAGTCATTTGCCACCCGCATTCACTTTTGAATTGACATCTCAATCAATCGTAATTAATATCTCTTGTTCGATTCAACGTTAATTTTGTTCCTCCTGCTTAACTCTGTCATATCCTAAATTATCGCAATCCAATTAATTAACCATCCTTGTCGAGTAATTTGCTCCCCCCTTTTTATGTATATATATATTGCCCCATTTATTAAATATATTAAAATTATATTTTGTGGTCTTGTTCTTTATATATCTTTTGAACTGCAACTTACCAAGCCACTAGAGAAATCCGCGTCAACCGTAAATCGCACTCTGTATAAAAATCAAGGAGGAAGTCCTTCACTTCTATAATTGCCCCAAAGCATATTGCAGGCGGCCTTGGGTCGGCTATATGACCGTGGTTGTGTATGCGCCCTTGCGCTGAGCGAGTTTTCCCAGGCATACCTCGACTTTTATATATATATATATATATATATATATATATATATATATATATATATATATATATATATATATATATATATATATATATATATATATATATATATATATATATATATATATATATATTTATATTATGCTTATATTAAAATATGGTGTTAGGTAAGGTTGGGATATTTTTTATTCAAGGAATATTTTTATTTTCAAGTTTCATCCCCAGTTAAGTTGTTAAGTAACTAGTTTGCCAAGTTCATTCAAGGATATCCAAAAATAGTGGAATAGGTTGTTGATTTTTTTTTTTTAATTGAGCATTTCTTTTGTGGTGACCGGTTTTTTTTTCAAGCTTATTTACGTTGTGTGTGTGTTTTATTGTTGTGGATGTTCTTTCCTAAAACCTCTTACTACTCCCTGCGCAAGATTATAAAGTCTATAATTACTGGTCATTTAAGGATTATTTTTTTTTAATTTTGCTTATTTTCTTTTCTTTATTGATTGCGCATAATCATTGTGTAATTAAATCTCCGTTAGGATTTTGGTATGATCGTTAAAGCTTCATAATCTTTTTCGTCACTTTCTCGGACGCATGGAGCGGCCAGACACGCATTTATACCAGAAAGTTGTAGTCATTTGAACATTTTCGACACAAAGAATAGATCCTTGGGTTGTCAGGCAAGGACATAGTTGCCTATATTCCAGAGGAAGTAAGATATGAAAGGACAGGAAAAAGAGAGCAAAGAGAAGAGAAAGATAAAAGAGAAAAAGAACAAAGATAAGCTGAAAAGAGGAGAGAAAGAGAGCAAATAGAAGCTGAAAGAATAATAACAAAGAGAAGCTAAAGAGAGAAAAGAAAGAAAGCAGATAAATGGTAAAAACAGAAAGAATTCTTCAGCATGACCGTGAGCTTAACATAAATCATTCGAAAACCATTACTGTTAGCTCGAGGAATGAAAACCCCCAAACTCCATCAGTGTTTAAGGACGGCGAGGATTTCAGCGTCTACTTAACTCACTTTGAGAATTTTTTTAAGTTAACCACTGGAACATTGAAGCCGATGGATTTGCTCGATTCCATCGGCCCAATTTAACCACGACTACTAGGTCCTATTTCATTTCCTCTTAAGGGATCAGTTGATGGCTGCACTGGTGCACTACCCTCTGAAATACGCGCATTCGTGAAGGATATACGCGTGTCTTCCTTCAAGGAAGGTATATAAGAGGCAGATGTGCACGCGTCAAGCCACCACCTATACCTGAAAGCCCCCTATAAGTCTCATACCCCATCCCCCCAAAGTAAACGAAACATCTCCAAGTTTCCCCCAAAGAACTCGCTGGAGCTTGTGAAGGTACCAGGTCCCTCTAAACCTAAGTACCAACCCCCGCCGGAATCGAGGATTATTAAGCCCATTATAAATAATCCCCCAGCGTCGGATTACCCTTGAAGGCACATAGTGTGTTTTTCCTGCGTATTACCCGGTCATGTGAGGACGAACTGTTCCCAAAACTCACCATTCCGTTTTGCTCCTAATCAACAAATCCACGAAATAATTTCCTCACTCTCATCCTCCCGCTTGCTCTGAAACGCCAAAAACTTCACCAAGAAGCTGTCCCCAGGGACAGCAAGTCAATTTCCAGTTCAACAAAAGCTTCCCCGGTGGGCTGTACTTGCTTCGTCGTCTCAGCAAAATTGGTCCCTCCAGTGGGCCCCAACCACGATAAATTTGTAGGAGTCCATAACTACTTGGGACGTGCAAGTTGGTTCCCCGTGGTTCGTTGCTCTATCGAATGTAAATATTTTACTGGTTGGGCCGAAGTGATAGCAGCGCCCATTAACTTCTGTGCCATGTTGGTCGGCCAGAGCCCGCAGGTCTCCCTTAAGCCCATCGCACAACCCATCATCAGGAGGGCCCACGCCCTCAAAAACGCTGATCCCCCCCATGCAATTAGAGCCCCTTATGCGCCAGAATTTGAAGCCTTTGAAAACAAAACTTTTGCAAGCGCTCAGAAGGAATGCCCCACCATCCATCCCTTGTAGGAAAAAGCAAGGAAGCGTGAATTTGACGAACGAGGATCTGCCCGTGGACAAAGGAAAGTCGCCTACCTCATTAATGACTGACTCATTTTTCGCTCGAGTTCGGCTGAGGATAAAACCCAAAATCGCTCGTTATTTATCGTTTAAATGTTTCCCAAGTCCTCCGAGTCACCCAGGACGGATTACTAGCTGGTCATTTTAGCCACAATTAGAGAGCCTAGAGAATCTCGCGTTATTTTTTTTGCCCGGTGCTGCCAAAGAAATTGCCGAGTTTTACAGGTCGTATGATATCTGTCTAAAGACTACAGCACCAGGACGAATTCCACCTGCCCCCTTCCAGAAGACCCCAATTGTCTCGAAGCTTTTATTTATAGAGTAGCCATAGAGTTGATTGGTCCAATTCAGCCCCCAACAAGCTAAGGACACTCGGACGTCCTCACTCTTGTTGATTTTGCAAAGAGATTCCCAGACGCAGTTCCCCTTAAAAAGTTAGATAGCGTGACCTGTGTGGGGGCCCTGAATTCTATCTTTTCCTCGTTGGTATCCCAAAGAAGAGCTTGTCGCTCATAGGTAGACAGTTTACTTTGGAACTAATAGGATAAGTCGGCAAGCTCCTTATGATCAAACCTCTATTCACCTCCCCTTTTCACCCCGCCACTAACGGCCTCTGTAAAAAGTTAAATGGTACTCTGAAGACCATTTTAAAAAGGATATGCCATACTCAGGAATAAATTTTTTTCCAATCCCTGCCTGGATAAGAAGATAAAATCCTCATATTCTTACATGTTAGACCTTAGGTACCCATTGGAAGAATGCGCGGATATAGCTTACAAAAATACCAACCTAAACTTGGAAGAGTATAGGACCTATTTTGACCGTAGAAA
Source organism: Ceratothoa steindachneri (assembly GCA_963969495.1). NCBI lineage: Eukaryota > Metazoa > Arthropoda > Malacostraca > Isopoda > Cymothoidae > Ceratothoa > Ceratothoa steindachneri. The sequence continues at coordinate 142,018,933 of OZ018321.1, read as the reverse complement.
AAAAGAAAAAAGGCGATTCAAACCCGGCGACAAGGTGCTGCTCCTCCTATCCTCGGAGGCAAATAAGCTCTTGTCCCAATGGAAAGGCCCCTTTCTAATCCTAGAAGCATACGTACCCGTGGATTACGTAATACTGACCCCCTTAGGGAACAAATTGTTTCATGTAAATATGCTTAAGCGCTACCACCGCCGCGCCTGAATTAATAATATAATTGAAGCCTTTTATTCCTCTGACCCTCGTAAATGAATTCAAACCGTATGTGGCGAGTCTGATAACAACGACTCTCTCCCTTTGTCTCCGGTTCCCGTGAATGCTCCGCCCCGACACCTTATTTAAATCTCTAGCTGGAACGTCCTTAAAAGAGGCTCTTGGCTCTTGTGTTGACTGAATTGCTCGAGGTAATTTCCGAGAAACCTGGTTGCTCTTTGTATTTTAAGTATGATATAGCTCTAACCACACAGGAGCCTATTCGCTCTTAATCATACCCCTTGCCCGTTCACTTGCGTCCTACTTTTAACTCCAAAGTACAAAACTTGCTAAATTAGGGATCATTGAACCTACGCCGTCAGATCATTGCTCCCCCATTGCTATGATCAGAAAGCCAGATTGGTCTTTTTCATGTGCGTAGACTTTATAAAACTGAACACTATAACAGTTTTCAACGCTGACCCTATGCCTTTTATAGACCAGAGCCTACATCTATTTAAAGAGGCTAAGTTTATTTTAGAGATAGGCTTGTGTAAGGCATACTATGAAATCCCCCTTAAGGCTAGTACCCGGAAATACCCCCTTCCCCCATTTCCCACAGATAAACGCCTTATACAGTTTAGGCTTTTACTTTTGGTTTAGTTACTGCCTGTAGTAACTATAATCGCATGATGTGACGGTTATTGGATGAGCTGAATAACATTTCCTTTTACTTTGATAAGGTTTACGTGGCCACCCTCAAATGGGATCAACATCTAATCATCCTATGCTCTCATCAATATGCTTCGTGAGCACGGCCTGACTATAGGCCCCTTTAAGTGACATTTTGCCGACGACGCCATTAAATTCCCTTGGTTTCCACATTGGTGAAAATTAAATGGCACCCCAGCAAGGAAAGGTGAAGACGATCGCCGACATGCCCCTTCCGCGTACAACAAAACCATTACCCTCTTTTCTCTGATCGACATCCTTTTATAGACGCTGTGTCCCGAATTTCGGCGCTTTAGCGTCCCTCCTTAGCTCCCTGCTAAAGAAAGTTCCTTGGAACCCTCGTATGGAACCCTAAGGTGACTGCCCACTTCCATCAACTGAAGGAAAAATTAACGTCAGCTCCCCTACTGCGACTCCTGAACAAAAGCAAACCGTTTGTAATACGAACGGGTGCTGGTAGTGAAGGCATCGGTTGCATTGTGCTCTAGTATTAAGAAGATCGCAATAGCTATCATATTGTGTACGGCAGCCGGAAGCTCTCGTTACGCGAAATGAACTATACAGTAATAGAACTTGAGGCTCTAACGATCGTGTGAAGCGTGAAGAAATTCAAAACATATCTGTTAGGTAAAGAGTTCGTGAACGAAACCGTTCATCGCCAATTTCCTTATTTAATGAATTGTAAAAGCCACGAATGAAGTTTTATGCGTTACAGTTTACTTCTAATGGAATACAAGTTCCGAAGAGTGTATATAAAAGGGAGATAAAACTGTGTTACAGACTGTCAAAGTAGGAATCCGGTCGAGGATTTTCCCCCTGCAAAGTAAATTGTGTTAAGCCTTGTACTCCCGTGTATATAATCGAGGCTGTGTACATTTATGCTCCTTGGTTCCAAGCAAAAAATTGTCTTTTTGGCACATATTTGTCCTTGGGGTATTTTTTGTTATTCGTGTTGTATTTTCTTTTAGTTTGTATTGAATATGGTTTCACTACCCTTTTCATGAATTAATCTTCATTTATATCTAATTTTATTGTGACTCGCATTTAATTATTTCCTGTATTTATTTATTTTGTTTTTTTTTGTTGGCTGGTTAACGATGATAGCTTTTTATATATACCCTGCGTCAAGAATTGAACGAAAGTCATTTTTTCTTTTGGTGACCGCTGTTTCGACTCAAATTTAAATTCCCGCTACTTTTGTACACCTGTATCCTGGTCAAGCCTTTTCCAATACACCACTCCTCCCATGTTTGGGGATGCCCTTTTCCCTCCTCTATCTATCAGGAAAATGTCATCTTCGGAAAAGGAGGCTTGTGAAAGGGATGCCCTCAAAGGACCAGCGTGAAAAGAAGCCCCCTCGTAATACCCCTTTCAACCCCTAGGCTCTAAACCACGTGCTCCTAGGCGTGGAAAGTTTAGAATCCTCGAGAAGGAAGCAGTCCGGCTCTGAGTCACCCGACCCAGCTGTATTTGCTTTCGGACGCTCCTCGTTACCCCCTCCCTAGTGATAACGCCGATCTTTTGCCCCCATGCTTCACAGGCATGTCTATTTCCCCACGAGTGCAGCATTACTAACCCTACCCCCATATCATGAGGCAAACTTCGCTGTCTGATCTGAATCGTTATCTCTAAGTACGTTTACTGACGTCGAGAATCGTCTAGGGACGGCCATGCCCTGGGAATTTCTATCGGACCAGCCAGTTGGCTATTTAACCCTGAGTCCGCCATTCTTCGAAGAAATTGAGAGTCGGCCAGTCCCTCCTTTGAGACCGTTTTATCTGTTCCTTCGCAAAGTCCCGCAACCCCTGTTCGAGTCATAACTCGTCGGTAAGATCTCACCAGTAGATCTCTCTTCGTGAAGCTTTGGCCACTGTTCAGAGGAGAGCTATCGAGCGACCTTCTTCCTTCGAGAATAGTGTGTCACCCCTTATCTTGGACCTCCTTTAAGACTCCCGTTTATTCATATCTGAGACCACCTGCCAAGCCGCAGAACTGTCTCGTGTTTGAGATTCCATTTCTATGGAGCAGAGAAAATCTCGTTCTTCAACAAAATTATACAAAACCTCCATCTACGAGTCCTCCTCCTCAGTACTCTCCAGAGTATCTTCTTGAAGACCTGTGCTGTTTGTCTTCCACCCCAACTTCAGATAACCACCAGCCTTCAAGGTAAAGCGATCTTGAGTTGTAATCCCCTGATTACACCCCATCAATCGCCACCCAAATCCACTTTTGAATTGACTTCCCGCTCAATCGTAATAAATATTTCTTGTTCGAGTTAACGTTAACTTTGTTCCTCCCGCTTAACTCTGTCATATCCTAAATTGTCACACTCTAATTATTTATCTTCATCGCGTAATTTTTCCCCCTTTTTCTTATATATATATATATATATATATATATATATATATATATATATATATATATATATATATATATATATATATATTAAAATTATATTTTCTTTGAAGTGCATCTTGGCAAGCCATTAGATAAATTCCTGACAACCGTCAATAGCACTCTGTATAAAGATAAAAGAGGCGGTCTCCCACTCCTTTAATTGCCCCAAAGTATATCGCAGGCGGGTTCGGATCGGCTATCTGCCCGTGCTTGGGTATGCACCCTTGCGCTGAGCGAGTCGTCACAACCATAACGCGACAAGAACATTATCAACAGAAATAGAATTAAAACAAGAGAATATCGAATGTGATTGAAAGAAATATTATTAAGCGAATATAAAAACAAAGAGTTCAGAATAAAAGAATGAGACCTAGATAAGATAGAATAAGAGAGAATGAGACCAAAAAATACTAAATAAGATAAGAGATTATAGAATGGGAGCAAAAGAAAAAGAACGAGATAGAGAGAATGTTTAAAGCGATCAAGAGAACGAGAATGAGACCATAAGAATAGAGAATGAGAAAAAGAGAAAAAGAATAAGACCCTGATAATTGAGAATAAGTTTAAGAGAAATAAATGCGACAAAGAGTATTGTGAATGCAATCCAGACAAAATGTAATAAGCTTGGATGATATAGAATGAAATCAAGAGAAAAAGAATTATACTAACAAAAAGAAAAGGAGTTCAACATAAAAAGAATAAGAACAAAACAATTAAGAATGAGATTCTTAGAAAATTAATGACACCAAGACAATAGAGAATGATATCATGAGAAAAAGAAAGAGATCAAGATACTAGAGAATAATAAGCAAAAGCTAATAAGACTAAAACAATAAAGAATGCCTTCAATAGAAAAATGATAAGAATTAAACAATATCGAATGAGCTCAAGAGGAAATAAATTAATAGGAAGAATATAGAGACAGAGCAAAAGAGAAAATGAATGAGACCAAGCATAAGGAATTGGTTCAAGAGATAAAGAATGAGACCAAGTGAATGGAGAATTATATCAAGAGAAAAAGAATGAGACAAAAAAGTGTATGACATAAAAACAATAAAGAATGCGATCAAGAGAAAAAGAATGAGACCAGGTGAATAGAAAATAACATAAAGAAAAAAAATGAAAACCAAGTGAATAGAAAATAACATCAAGAAAACAATGAGACCAAGTGAAATAGAAAAAAAAAATAATAGAGAATGTGACTGAGAGAAACAAATGAGACAAAAGGAATAAAGATTGATATAAACAAAAAAATATGAGACCACATAAATGGAGAATGAGATGAAAACGAACGCGAGAGCAAGAAATTAACACAATGCTTACGTTGGTTTTTACTTGTTTGCTTTATGTAGATCATAATAATTCAACACTCAAGTAGGTTTAAGTTGGTTCTTTGACTTACTATTTTATTTTCTAAAAAAGACTAAAACCAGTAAGAGCATCTCTCCGATAAAGATTTTGTAAATAGACACGGAAATTGTGTGGTGAACATTCGTGTTAGAGGAGGCTACTTGTGAATTACGATTGATAGGAAGTTATGAAAGTCAATTCACCAGCATTCGTTACTCTCTTTTAACCAATGCATCTCTCACATTTATTCAACTTCTCCCACTCCGCCTGCCCTTCCTAGTCCTTCTATTCCTCCGTAACCATCTATCGTTTCCATTCATTCAAACCGATCTACATCACCTGTCTTCCACAATCATTTTATCACCCGCCCTCCTCTATTTTATTGTCAACCTTGTCATCCTGCCAATCTTGCAGCGAAAAGACAAAGCCATTCTTTCTGATCAGATCAAACCGAGAACTTCTATTGGGGATACTCCTCTCTAATCCCCGCCCCTCCTTCAAAATAAAAACCTATTTTTCTAAATTCAATTAAGAATCCGCTTTGTAAAAATATAGATAGAGTTAATTAAGGCTCGAGATTGGAAGAGAATAAAAACGTTTAGCTATAACAAGCGAGGCGGGTGCAAGGATTTATATAAAGAGATGCAATTAACCTGATTAAATAATGTAAAGGTTAAAATTTAAGCACTAAATATGTGCGTTCATTTCCGCATATTCAACACATGGCATTAATCCTTTCATGTGTGTTTTTATTCACGCATAGCCTCACATGTAATTACTTCTTTCTCGTGTGGATTCATACGCACTTCGGCAACACAAGACATTACTTCTCTCACGTGTGTGGTCATTCGCACTTACAAACATAAAATATCCCTTCGCTTATGTTTGAGTTCATTCGCACATCGGCAACACATGGCATTACTTCTTTCTTGTCTGATATCAAATGTACATTGGCAACACTTGACATTACTCCTTTAATGTGTGGATTCATTTACGTAGAGGCAATACATGGCAATAACCTTGATGTGTAGATTCAGTAGTGCATGGGAAACACATAGCGTTATTTCTTTCATGTGTCACCTCATTTATCGCAAAAGGACGGTTACCTGAATGTGGTGGGAAAACGTCCTCGGTGTTCTCGTAATTGCGCGTCATAAGGTTACCGGTCTACGGGTGAGAGGTTGCTCTGTCTCAAAAGGTTTCACGTAGATTCTTCTTCTACTCTAGGTTCAAGAAGTTGCCTTGGTTATATCGGGGTTAAAAAAAGACTCGACGGCAAAAAATCGATATGTAGGCATGTATTCTTGAACAGGTTCTACCTTATTTGGCGTAAGCGAAATAAATCGAGTCCTATGCGGTCGTATGTAGGTTTACTGACGTTGAGAGTAATTGAGGCTAAAATGACATTACTTTAGGACCAGGAACAGAATCGTGATGCTAGTAATGATAATTGTGCTAGGTAGATGTCTTTACTTGAGTCTATTCGACGGAATGACTTAACTCCCTATAATGTTTTCGTTCGTTTATTTATAACCGGCTTGCTTAAGGGGGCGTGACCTCTTTCTTTTCCTGCTCACAGAGCGGAGTGGAGATAATGATCGGAAACGCATTTGTTCGTCTTTTCGTACCGTTGGGCGGAGTTACAATAGGTGTGTGCGTTTTTAAGGTATCTGTACACATTTGTAGATCGGGTGGGCGAATCTTATCAAGATACGACTGTTTCACGAGAATTTAAACGGTCAAATTAGATATCACTCTGTATTTGCTCGGTTTCCTTAATTATCAAGAATCGATATCTTTCTGTCCCGCAGCTGCTCCTTTGTGTATATAGAAGTGTGTGTGGCCGCGTAGGAAACTTGTTATTCGCTTACCTGCCTTATGCTTTTCCTAATAAATGTACAGTTGTGATATAAGTATTTCTCTATTTTAAATTGGTTTAATACTTATTACATGACATTTTACCTCCATAATTAATGTGTGCTCAATTTCATGACTTCATATATGCCCCTAGCACCCATTTCGGGGGTTCCTCACTGGGCTTACCCATCATGCAATTTGAGTACCACAGAGCTACTTTCCTGGCACTCTGGATACCGCACATTCACGCAGTGGCAACATATTGAGGTAAACTTTTAATGTGTTGGTTCATTCGCAGATGGTTATGACATTGAATTACACTTTTCATATGTATTCGCTCACACATGGGTAACATATGGCATAAATACTTTCATGTGCAGGTTCATTTGCACATGAGCAAGAGGGTACATTACTCCTTTCACGTGTAGGTTCATTTTCGCATGGGCATTACATGACAATACCCTATTCTTGTATGTGTACATTCGCGAATGGGCAACACATGGCATTACTCCATTCATTTGTAGATTCTCTCACACATTTAATGGGTGAGTATATTCGTGGATGTGCATTATAGGGTGAGGTGACTTTCTATTTTTGTCAGATCTCTCTGATGGGTAGTGACGGCAAAGTTGTCAAATTGATGAGAAAATATTTGTGTTAAAACCATTTTGCTGTATGACCATTTTTTTGCCTGCGCATCAAGCTGGAAAATAGAAAAATTGCATTATAAAAAGCTAAAATATAGGTAATACACCACATATTTATATGCGAGGAAATTTAATTGAATAAATATATCTTCAGTTGGCGCAAGAGCGAGCAAAAAAATAAAATTGCCACATTTTCAACTCAAACTGGAAATATTGCTAAAAATTTATTTTAATATAGAAGCTCGCGGGTAGTTTGAAAATATATTGAGAAAATTCGTAGTAATCAAAAGAATTTTTTCAGCACAAGTTTTTTGAGAAAGAGATAAATTATTAATTTCACCCAGTGTCGCGAAAATTCGATCATACTCGTTAAATTGTATAAAAATGCATGATAGACGTGGTAAAAGTTTCTTTTTATTAGATATAAACAGCTCTTTGTTTATTTTTCAAATAAATTATTAGAAAAATAATCGAGAACTAACCACGAAGAGGTGCCCTTATTTGAGTTATACCCTACACTAACCCAACCACCCTCCCTTAAATGGATTTTATTTAACTAAACTCCTTTGTGGTGTCATAACGAGGCATCTTTCGCCGTAAATCAAGTATAACCTAAATGTATTCATCTCTTTTAGCTTGGCAATATAATTTCCCTTATGATTCGGTCACTAACTTGATCAATCTTTCTAAAGCTAGAGTCGTTAATGTCGTGTAATATTATTTCTTCCTTTTGATGACTGCTACAAAGTTTAACCCTTCCTTCCGTCAAAGAAGATGCTAATGATTAAATATTTCGTCACTTCAGTTTAAATTTTAATTCTCTTTCTGATTTTACTTCGCCTCCTCGGTATTTTGCTCTTGTCGATGACTTTACTTGAATCAATTTCACTTATTATTCTAAAATCTTTCAAAGTTACACTAGCAGCAATTCGATCGGAAATACTAGTTCTGTCGCATAATTCAGCTACAAATGGAAGAGGAAGAGTTTGCTGTTTTCCTTTTCTTTTTACGGCACTTAATTCCGTTTCATAATCAGAGCATTCTGATGAAGATGCTGAACTTGAATCGGGTGGCATGTAGCTGCAGGATGGTTGCTGTTTAGTGTCCAGTATTATCACTTGCTAGGTCTTATCTCTTATCTCATCATTGTTTTGATCTTTTATGACGCTGTAGTGTCATCGATTTTTGCAAGTACCATTTTTCTGGCACTTCTCTGATCATTAAGAAATTTGTTCTCTTTTGTGGGCACCTTGTGTTGTTTTAGACATTTTCGAATATTTCCTTTGCATATACAGGCTGAAATGTTGAATAGTTCTTTACAACTAGCCTTGAAATTTTCAAGTCTCCTTCTGTAACTAGGTTTTTCTTCTCTGCCGTAATAGGACTTTTAAAAAAATATATATTGTCCTTATTAATTTGTTTACAATGGCTTTGACGCGTTTATCTGAAACAGTTAAAATTGACGCTGATCTCATAATTCCTTCAATTTGAGAGCAGACATCCGTGCCAATATCACTGAAAAGTGGTTCTTTATTTGTTTCCTTCTTAAGCTCAATTCTTTCCCAAGAACGTTATTTAAATCATCTCAAATGTGGGGATAATTTTTCCATTAGGTTTTGCATGAGTTTCGAAATGTGGGTTTTCAACAGCTTGCCGTGTGAATTTGGAAGAGATTCACAGTCTGCTTAACAGACGTACAAAACAATCACAAAGACTTCTCGTGCGCAAATAAGCATTACAAGAGAAACCTATTTGAAAATGGGGGAGAGATCAGAGCGAGTACCGTGGTGTTGGTGCTACAAACAGACGAAATTACGCATTTACACAGTAGCTATATATTAAGAAAACATCCAACAGCCAGATAATGTGTTGATTTTTAATTCAAGGTGCATGCTAATTGTTGAAGCTTGATACAATACTTTTATACATTGACATTTTTTACATCACTCGCCTATCAGCGATTGGCTTAGTATTGTAAACTATCATATATTCTGAGAAATATAAAGCGTTTGGGCAAGCTGAAAAAATTCTTTGGTTACTAAGAAATTTTTACCATATGTTCTTTAGATTATAGACAACTGTTTGCAAATTACCCGCAAAATTCTCAATTAAAGTTAAATTTTTAGCAATTTTTGCAGTTTCAGTTGAAAATGAAGCATATTTGATTTTTTTCCTCTTTCTTGCACCAGCTGAAAATATATTTATTCAATTCAAAGGTTTTGCATGCATAAAATATAAACATAAATCATTATTATAAGTACTACCCGCAAGTAATATTCTCACATATAAATATTTTGATTATTACCTATATTTTGACTACTTTTAATGCAATTTCTCTTTTTTCAAGCTTAATGCGCAGGCTAAAAGTATAGTCATCTATAAAAACGGTTTTAATACAAAGATTTTCTCACCAACTGGCACCTTTTCCGCATAATTCATCAAAGAGATTCGTAAACGTGGAAAGTCGCCACACCCAAATGTGCAAGCCATGGCATTACTCATTTCAACTCTGGGTTATTTCGCGCTTGTGCAACATATGGTAATTAACTTCATGTGTACGTCCATTCAACAATGTGCAAAACCTGGAAGTATTCCTTACTTGTGTGGGTGAATTCGCGCATAGGCAACACAAGAAATTACTCTTCTAATGTGTGAGTTCCCTTTGTTCATGTGTATCCAAAGGCGTTACTCATTTCCCCTCTGGTTTCTTTCGCCCTTGTACAACTAATAGCAATTACATTCATGTGTGGGTTTATTTGTGCAGGGGAAATCCAAGTCCTTATTCCTTTCACCTGTGTTCTTTCTCGCTGGTGCAATACATGCAATAACAATCATATGTGCGTTCATTCGCGCATGGTCAACACATGGCATTTATTCGTTAATAGTGGATTGATTCGCTCATGCGCAACACTTGGCATTACTCCTTTCTGACGTACGTTCATTCACACATAGGCAACACATGGCATTACTCAATTGTTGTGTAGGTTTAATCGCACATGTCCAACCCATAGCATTTCTCCTTTAACCTGAGGTTTTTTTCACGCTTGGGCATCACACGATAATAACCATCTTGTGTTGATTCATTCGGATTTTAGAATCACCTCACATTGTTCCTTTCATGTGTGGGTTTATTCACGCATATAGTAATTGCATTACTATATTCGTATGTGGGTTCATTCGTGCATGGACAGCACATGACATTACTCCTTTCATGTGTAAGTTCATTCGTGCATGGGCAACACATGGCATTGCTACATTTACGTTGTTCATTCGAGAATACGCAGTAAATGGCATTATTCTTTAGTTTGAGTCGTAGTAGCAGAGAAGAAAACTGCTTCTCGGTACACCAGGATCTCTGCAAGGTGGCAACTCGAAACAATACACTTTCGCAAAACGCAACGACAACCACCAATTAAAAGTTAATTAATTCAAGTAATTATTACTACTACTCTTAACTTAATTTAATATAACAAGTAAACTAAATTAAAATGAATGTCTATATACAATTTCAACTTTCGTTTCCGGGAGTAAAAAATATTTACGACATCCTGTGGCCGAAGAGAAGAATAAAAATTAGTGAAATAAATTAATGATGCGTCTCTAATTTTCATTAATCTAATCTTTGATTCCATTAAATATTAACACAATTAACATTATTAACCCCAACTTTGATTAACCCACTGCAAAGACACTTTGCTATCTGACCAAATATAGCTACTTTGTATCTTAACATCGTTCAATACTTCTTTTAAGTATTCACCTAATTTCACCGCCACATACATGGCCGTTAATTCTAATTGTGGTATGGTCTTTTCTTTCATAGGTGAGATGCGGGATTTAGAGATTATTAATATGGAATCGGATCTATAATTTGTAGCATACGCTACGGCTCCGTACGTTTTTTGCGAAGCATCACAAAATATGTGAAGGCCATACGGTTCTCCACTGTGCAATACCGCCCTTGGATATTCAAGAGTATCCAACTCCTTCGCTTCTAAGCTCAGTCCATCCCATTTATTTATAATTTCAATTGGAAGATCCTCTTTCCACCCTAACTTCCTACTCCAAGTTTCCTGGACAAGCAGTTTCATGGGAATAATTAATGAGGAAACCAACCCCAAGGGATCGAATACTTTACTTATATTACTTAAGAGCGTTCTCTTACTCGTGGCCGCATGCCATTTGACGTTATTTACGGAAATAGTATCCTTATTATAATTCAAATTTATTCCTAATATTTTTTCATTCCCATCCCCATCATTGCCTATTATAATGTTTAACTATGTCGAGGTAGTTGTCTTGCCTTGTAACGGCATATTGGTTTCTTCCAACAACTCGTTAGTAACAGTATACAACTTAATAATGACTTTTCATCTTCCTCCGTTCCTAACAGATTGTCGCAATACAGCGCCGACTTTATGCGCTAAGCTATGTTACTATTTTTCACTTGATTATTCAAATGATGACTTAATGTCATTTCTAGTAGGAATGGTGAACTAGTAGCTCCGAACAATACTGATTTAAATATATAAGTATCTATTGGGATATCTCTTTCTAAAGGGTCACTCGGCCAAAGGAATCTCGTAAAATTAATATCCCCTTCCTGCAATCCTATTTTAAGGAAAGCCTAACTTATATCTGCAGTATAAGCATATTTATTTTTCCGGAATCTGATCAAAATGTCCATTAATTTATCAGTTATAGTGGATCCGGTGTATAGACAATCGTTTAAACTAGTACTATTTTTTAGTTTCGCACTACAGTCGAATACTTCTCTTAATGGAGTAGTTTTTCTCTCCCTTATTACGGGTAGGTGCGGTAAGTAATGCGTGTCTTTAGTTACTTCAACACTAGTCACCTTTTCTATAAATCATTTCCTTACCTGCTCTTTAATAACATTATCATATGTTTTGATAATGTTAGTGTTGGACCTCAGTTTTTTCAAACTTGCTTTTAGCCTGTTTTCAGCTTATTTGTAATTGTTTGGTAGGTTTTGGTGGTCGGGTTTCCAGGGCGGTTTAACACAATACTTTCCATCTTTGAATTGTACTGTATTTCTGTATTGACCTATCAGTGCCTGTTCTTCATAACTAATTGTTTCAGGTTGATTCTCTATTATCTCCAACTTCCACAAATTTGACAGATCAGGACAATTATTGGACGGTAGTACACCTATATTGGTCACGAAAGCTACCTGTGCTGCCTCAGTAACGAGCACATGTTTATTAGGGATGTTTCCATACAATACTAAGCCTGCCCTTGTTTTTAAGACTGTCATACCTTTCAGTTTAGCCATGCCATCTACTTATTTATTACACTGATCCGCTCCTACCAATAAATCCACATCCGTTATCATATCTCCCAAATATGGATCAGACATCCTTACTCCACCCTTAAATAGGTGTTTACACAATTATTCCACCCATCAATCTTGATGTTTCAGGGTAATCTATCCAACACTAGCGCTTGCAACCTTACAAATTTATCCCCATTTGAATAGGGAATCTTACTATACTATACTTTTGACTGTCCATTTCGCCGGTGAACCGAGATATTCTTAACTCTACCCATTCTTTTATTTGTAAATTCAATTTTGCTACGAGATGTGCACTGATAAAGGTACGCTGTGAACCCTGCTCATACAGTACTTTAACTGCATATTTTCGCCCCTTAGCCTTCATGGAGCATTTACCCCCTGGCAACGCGGTCAATATTTTACGACTTGACTGCACAGCACAAAATCTCTGTTCAATGATTGGCAACTGGTCACAAAAATTTAAATGATGAAACGCCTTTTTACACTTTAAACACTTATTGAGTTTTATTCGGCAGTTTTCTGTAGGGTGTTTACCGCTACATCTCGTACACAATTTTAATTCTCTTATTCTATCTACACGATTATCATTAGTTTTATACACAGTACATTTATTAGATATGTGTTGCCCTTGACAGAAAACACAGAAGTATTCACAGTTTTGGTTTTGGAGGGGGAACTTTCTTTAGTATCTGTGCTTATAAGAGGTTTTTTCTCATGTAATTCGTATACCTTTGCTTCTGGCCTACTCCATTTAGTAGGTACTCGTGTAGCAGACGGTAAGTTAGCATCCGTTGCGGTCATTTTATGGGAACCTAAATGATTTACTAGCTTTCCCAACCCGTCTCTTAATTGTAATATTTCTAGATAATCTTCATCCATTCGGTTTTGGATATATTCTATAGCTTTAAATGGTCATTTTCTTTTTACCACCGCTACTATCATTGGACTGCAACCGTCAACATCACATTTAGTATTTTTTAACCTGGCTATTATTATTTTCAAGTTTGCTCTGAACTCAATCAAAGACGTTAAGTTAAAAGAGGCAGCTTTTTGGTCTACTATTTTATTACAAAGTTCTTCTACTATACTGCTCTCGTCCCTCGGCAAATCTTCTATTAATTTCCGTGCATTTCCCGACAATTGACCTTTTAAATAATTGAATTTGTCAACCGGATTAATGTCAGAACGATCGACCGAACTTTTACCCTGATCCCAGAATCCCTCCCATTCCTCCACCTCTCCACAAAAGGTCGGGAAGTTTATACTAGGGAGTTTTATAGGAGTCGAGTTAGCAAGGATTGATGGCGTTTGTGTCCTATAAATACAATCCTGCACGTCATTTATTATAATTTGTATTTCTCCTTCATATTCCGCTCGTTGTTTTATTAGTTCCCTTATTCTTTATTTATCACTCGTAGCATCTATTAACTCTTCGTAATAGCGGGTCACTATATGTACTAGCGCCTTGTAATTCATCGTACACCCTTGTTTTCAAGGTTGTACAAACAGATTTATGACCCGCAATCTTATGAATTGTTGACATAGCAATGCTAATTTAAATTCAATTAACGCAAGTGGGAATTATTGAAGGCGAACTAATTTAAATTTACTGACTATTAAGAAATTAAAATTTTAATTAACCTCTTACTATTGTTTCTTATAACCGCTACCGCCACAACTTGTGGACTACTATCACAGTTGCTAGCAATTTATCAAAATAATTTTTCTTTTACTATGAATATTGGTATAAATCTCGCCCATGCGGTTTAGATTAAGCAATTTTGCTATTAAGTTACAGGAGCTAAGTAAACTAAGATCCGGTTCGAAGGACAATATCGCGACTTTAGTGTTTAATTTTTAATTATGAAATTGGTCACTGGGAACAATTTGAACAAGAAATTGTGAGAAGAATAATTAAATTAAATTTTAAATGAAAAATAATGGCTGTAATATAAAGTTTGTAAAAGAATAAAAATCTCAACTTACTTGCTCTAATATAAATTGCTTATTAAATACCCCATTCACAGTGTCTAAGTATAATATTCCTAAAGGTTCCTAATAGGTAGCTATTATTACTAAATTACAGCTAAATATATACTTAGCCTGTGTTTTGGCGATTAATCTTGATCTTGGAGCAAAACAATGGCTTATTTATTCATTAATACTTATGAAACTTTTTCAAAATAGCTAAATTATCATAATACGGCTTCGCACGCCGTATGAACCAAAACTTAATAACTTGCGGAATTTTTAGTAAATATTTTACGGGGTCTGTATTTACGTCTTGACACTGAGTCGTAGTAGCAGAAAGAAAAAGCTGCTTATCCTTACACCAGGAGCTGTGCTAGGTGGCAACTCTAAACAATACACTTTCGCAAAACGCAACGACGACCACCAATTAAAAGTTAATTAACCCAAGTGGCGCAGGGCATCGAGTGCCTGCCTAGCAACAGGTGGCTCGTAAACGTCAGCCTAGCAACCAACTCCCTCAACCAGGCAGGGAACTGGCTGTGGCGCAACCCCGACACTCCCAACCCCGCATACGTTCCACCACCAACATGGGACCCCCCCCCCCCCCGCTGCACACTTCACCGCCACACAGCTGCCCGACAGCAAAGCGAACTGCCTCACTGAGGAGCTGCGCCAGCACGCCCTCATGGCCATGTCTGAGGTCACGGAGCCAGGCAGCGCAGTGTACTTCACCCACGGCTCCGTAGACCCCGACAGCGGGAGGTCTGGTGCCGCCTTCGTCACGAGCGGATTGACGCAAGCGTGGAGGACATCAGACCACTGCTCCACCCTCCAGACGGAGCTAGTAGCAATCCTGCACGCCCTCCAGCACGCTCTGCTCCGCTGGGAGGCCACTGTGGTGATACACACTGATTCTCGGTTGAGACTACAGGCACTGCAGCACGCCCACGCCCACACCGGAACAACATCCACCTCACCACCACCATCCTGTGCACCCTGCAGGACCTGGCAGCTCAGGGCAGGCGTGTCCGGCTCCACTGGATTCCAAGCCACGTTGGCGTGCGCGGCAACGATGCTGCCGACGAGGCTAAGAAGCAAGCCGCCCACGGCCCGATCATCACCTGGACCGTGCGCCCCAGCCTGCAGCAGCTCAAGGTGCAGGTTAAACGCAGGGCCGCTCACAACGACCACGAGCAGCACCAAGAATGGGGAGCGATCAAGAGGCAAGTGGCGTGGTATGCTGCAGCCACAGCCTATTGCCCTCTGAACCCATCCTACTAGCAGCCCAGAGCGAACAGCGTGCTGCTACAGCGTGTGAGGCTGGGCTATTCCACGCTGGAAGAGCTGCACGCCGACTTTGTGGCAGGAAGGTGCGAACACTGCGGCGGCCGCTCCCAGCGCCCACTGGTGCACTACCTCCTCTCCTGCCCAGCCACCGCCCGCCTCAGGCCAGAGCGAGCGCCAGCCCCTCCACCTTTAAGAGGCGCCCTACTGAGGGCGCGAGAGGCAAGAGCCGCCCAGGTGGTCCGCCACACCCCAACAAACGAGCTGATGGAGGTGCTGAGAACAGCACCCCCTCCGCGCTGATCGCCGCTCGCGCCCAGCCGGGCGACAGGTGATGAAGACCGACGCCACCCACTTGCAGCAGACAAGAAACGCGTGGGACGCTCCACCACGTCTTACCCTACGCCAACACTGACGGGCTGCCCGCTTTGTGTAATGTGTGCACTTATACTACATGTATTTATATTATTGTATCATATTATTACTGTATTTGTTTTGTTTTTTTTGTTTTTTTGTTGTTTGTTATTTTATTATTATTTGTATTATGATTATGTATAAATGTACGCTATTGCACATTAAACCTATACAATCAATCAATACTACTTCTCCCATTTAGTTTAATATAACAAGTAAACTAAATTAAAATGAATGTCTATGTATAATTTCCACTTTCGTTTCCGGGAGTAAAAAATATTTACGACATGCTTCTTGTAATTCTTAGTGTGAATCTTTACTTTCCCCCTTCCGTCTTCCTCATTGGTGATTTCTTGTTTATGAGGCGGTCTTTCATACTTTTCTTTTGTATATATATACCTCTAATATAATATTATTTCTTGTAGTTATCCTTGATAAGGAACTTAGTAAAGTTCGAAAGTACTTGGAAAAACCATTTCATTTTTTCCTGCGGGACATTGTATTCATTTGCTTCCCTCACGTGGTTCTTTGTGAGTTTATCATATATATATATATATATATATATATATATATATATATATATATATATATATATATATATATATATATATATATATATATATATATATATATATATATATATATATTATTAAAAGCGACCGCTAGTTTCGAATTAATAATTCTTTTTTCAATCTTCTCGTTTTGTCTTATATTCGCCTTTTTTTCATTGTTTAACCTCTGGATAATCGTACCGAAGTTCATCGGAGACTGATGTTTGTTATTTTGACAAAGGTAGAAGTAAATTAATGTAATTTAGTACTTTCTTTAATTTAACTGACGCGTTTCGATACATCGAGTATGATCTTCAGTTACACTGGGGAATTATTACAAAGTATTCAGTTTATATATGTTACAAAATGTATTAACAAAATTACGAACGAAGCTATACACGTATAAGCAGGTTGCCTATACCAGCTGATAAAAGGTCTGAAAAATAAGTAGCCAGAGAGGGGGGAGAGGGATTAAGCTGCTTGCCAGAATGGATTAGTAGCTAGGGGCAGCTCTGAGTACACCTGTCCCTCTGTTAGCTTTTCTTGCGCTGAGCAGGATTTCATTCGAGTTAGACTGTATGTATAAATTTGATTGTGTCTCTTGGATATATATAGCTTCAAGGAAGAGCAATTGATGCCTGTTGGGGGCATAGTCTAAATTTTGGTGTTTTTTTTTATAATTTTTCGGTTAAAGCATGTTCCGTGTATTTCCTTTGTATGTTTTTTAGGTGCACTGTTGTTCAGATGGTATGACATTCTTCTTGAGAGAGTGGTTTCGGTTAAGCCGATATACTAGTTAGGTAGGAGCTTACAGTCTCCTACGAGTAGTTTACATGTGTACTCTTATATCAGATGTGTCCTTTGTTTCAGTTGTAGCGGGGATTTGGGGTTATTTTTCATGAAGAGGGTTGAAGTACGTCTATTTTCATAGTAGATGATTAGTACGATCTTTTTCTCAGCGTTTATGGGTTTTATTCCTCGGTCTATAATGTCCTTGATGGCTCTTTCATCTGCTTTGTATTCTGTGATCATAGTATTTTTTGTAGAACAGTTTTATAATATCCTGATTATCTGTATTCCTGTTTTTCTGGGGTTGTGAGAGGTACCATTTTTCCACTTTAATTCTTATGGCTGTTTGTATTTCTTTATTGGAGAATCCGTTATTTACGAGTACCTGAGTGGCTCTCTCGAGTTCGTTGTGTGTGCGCACTGGAGATTGTCATTGAGGAGTCTGACTTCTCTACTGAGCTTCTCGCCACATTGTTCTTTGATGGCGTCCATTAATTTATGCAATATAAAAGCATAATTCTCACCATTTGCCACCGTATTTCTTTATTTGAATTCAATCATCAAAATTCCTTCACAGTCCTCCCAAAATAGTTGACTCAAGTTTTTTTGTTGAAGAGGCCACCCTAGTTATTCTTTGGCGGAGTTGGCCTGGACGAAGCCACCTGATTGATTCCTTTTTTGATAGAAGATTATAGTATAGTACCATAGTTTCATCTCTAGTTACAATGGACTGGATATCTTCTCTTTCATTACCTTGGCAAGCATCTAACAACTTTCGGCAACATTCCATCCTGCGTTCCTTCTGGACTGAGAAAGAAGTTTGGGCACCCATCTTGTGCTCACCTTCTTCATATGAAGATAATGATGTAAAATCTTGAGGACAGCTCTTTTGGATACATTCACTCTTTTTGCTATTTCATCTGCCTTTAAAAGTCGGTCATCATTTACTTCTTCTTCCACACGCACAATTTTTTGAGTGATTATGGCAGTTCACCATCTTCTAATGTTTTCCGACCCAAACGAAATAACGATTCTTATATTTTTACGGCGCTGTAAGAATGAAAAGAACATGCGTACACATGAAAAAATGGCGCTTAATTTCATTTGGTTTAACACCTTCTTTCGTGCGAAATTCAATCATTACTCTATGCTCAATATTCGACATCTTTAAATAAGGGCTTACTGCAAACTGAATAATATTCGCCCCAAATCCGGAAACGTATTTTAATCAAAGAAAAACGTCCGTATTTCTTGTTCAGACATGAGAGATCCTGAATTGTCACATTTTTTTAAATTTCAGCGAGGTTGGGCCAAGAACCTTTGGACCTTGCTTGTATATTTATTTCAAATTTTATTAGGTTGTGAAGGAGCTGCACAGCCGATCTCCTTCATTTACGTTTGAAATTAGTTCATCATCTGAGACTTCCAGGGGAATGTATGAGCACAAAAGTGATGACAGGCGAGTGAGTGTTAAATCAAGTCTTTTAAGTTATGCTGATAATTTCAACCACATAATGGATTTACCCAGGCCCATAAAATTTACCTGTAATGATTTCACTCAAAGACAAATTAAAAAATTCGCATTAATTAGGTAAATTCCAAATTTCAACCTTTCGGAAATGCAATTTAAAAGTTTATCGAAAGATATTTTTAATAACCATAAATTTACATAGCCTGACAGTGATATTGATTCGATTTCTTATATTTTTTATGTTTGGAAGTTTGTGTTCTTCTCAGTATTCGGTTGATGATGGTATGATAAACTCCATACCGAAACTGGTCTCGTGATTAAACATTACCCTCAAATGTCGTAGTTTCATCAAAATTTAATATACTCGTTATTTAGTCTAAAAAGTTTAAAATTTCTTAGAACGAATATTATAAATAGGAGACTCCTAGGAGTGTTCAAATTAAGAAGGGTTATGATGAAGGAAATTAATAAGTATAATAGAAATTTTTATATGTCGCCCCTCAAGGCCACGGTCCTTCACAGAATGCCGCTCTACCAACTAAAGAAATGCCCGCGAGAAGAGGTATGTCATTCCACATTCTAGGAGCAAATATTAAGAGAGAAAGCACGATCACCCCTGCATCACGGATGACAATGAGGAACAAACATTAAGGTAGCATAACTGGAACTACGCGTTATCGGAGCACAAGATAGGCGTTGTGAGACATAGGTAAGAAGTAAGAACTTGAAGGTAATTCTGGATTGAATGGACAGACAGTGCAGATCGAGGGGCAAATGGATTACAGAAGACAAAGTCTTCGTAAATACTGACTGCAGCAGTTAAAAAAAAAATTAAGGGATGAAAGAGTGGAAGCATGTTAACCATCGAGAAGGCAGTTAAAGTGATAAGGCGTGAATAGCGGTATCGACAAACTGTTAGGATCAAAGTGGACCGGATACAATTAGGATTCAGGATAAATCAGAAGGAAAATTTGTAGATTAGCACGAGGGGCTTGGGAGATAATTGACTATCAAAGGTGACACCCAAATTTCGAACAATCTTAGATAGATGAACCGAGTTAAGAGAATTATCAAAGGTTTTACTGCGAGCAACATCGGATGTGCGCCCTATCAGCTATACCTGGGGTTCGTCATGTGTGAATATCATAAACTAGTCCCAGAGCCATTCAGTAATGATATAGTCTGAA
The DNA here is from genome assembly GCA_963969495.1 of Ceratothoa steindachneri. Taxonomy (NCBI): domain Eukaryota; kingdom Metazoa; phylum Arthropoda; class Malacostraca; order Isopoda; family Cymothoidae; genus Ceratothoa; species Ceratothoa steindachneri. Next base: position 141,998,779 of record OZ018321.1, on the reverse strand, counting down.
GAATTCTAAAAGCCTTAATAAACGACTCTGTTAAAAATGAGACACTGATTTGCGTGCCTTCAGCATAGATGTGAAATTATAGCCCAGGGTGACGCAAAGGAATAACAAGTGGAAAACGATAGAAAAGATATAAGAACGGGCCTTGCGAAATACTATGGGGTGTTGCTAAAGTATGGTAACAGAAATATTACCAGACTTTACACCTCTTCACTTCTTTTTGTTGTCTATGCAAAGGGAGAATTTGTACTCAATAAAATAAAGAACGAGACACCTGAGGGAACGCATCAAAAATGAAAAATCTCAAATTGACGGAAATTTAGTATTAATGCATCGGGGAATCTCGCAAAGCGCATCGAACTTTGGATCACAAATGAAAGAAATTGCACTGAATATGTTATTTATTAATATTTAGATTAAATAAAATAAAGTTAAAACTAAATAAGTTCGGTTGCAGGCACACCTAGAAGGCGATGAAGAACAAGTCTGATCTTCAATATCCAATGATGCCTTGCGATTAAGAAGTAGCCGAATGGGAGGGAAGCTGGCCAGGATTAGCTACACAACGAAGGCGATTAGGGACATTTATGAGAGCGGATCCAGTCCTGTCATCAGCCTTGAAGTATGGCTGGAATATCTCACCAATTTGGGGGATATTCAAGGAATTTTTAAATGAACGGGAATAGAGATATTGGGAGTATGCTCATCGAATCGTTTGGGCTAAAGTAGATTTCTTGAAGATTAGGCGAACATTGACACGTTGTAAATTATATAATACCACACCAGAAGAGAGGGAGGTGCTCAAAATACAAGTGAGGTAAGGAAAAGAGTCGAGAGGAGAACAGGACGTCAATTTCGAACAGTGAAATGAGCTCTCATTCCTCTTAGGACCGGCGCTTAACTATTTTACTTCCAAGTCAAGTTCAACTACTTGCATAGCTACTCTCTCTAAATCACAACTTTCATTTTAAAATGTAAGGGTGGGAAAGGGTAGCTAAAAACTATTAAATGTGGAATTTAAAAGATAAGTTTCCTAGTAATATAACTGTCAATAACGATGCTGATCGTTTTTGTTACATATGTGGCGCCTTCACTCCTGTTGGCCTCAAGAATACAATCACAAAAGGTGTTCGACTGAAGTAAAAAGGCTACCTCAAATGTCCTTTGGACGACCAAAGACAAGAAATGGGCGCCTTATATAGCTTATAAGTATTATGTCAACCACCTGAGAGAGTAAATGTGTGGTAAGCGAAGATAAGGAAGGCCGTTTGATGTACCAATGATATGGCATGAACGCAAAGACCACAGCAGTGTTTGCTACTTCTGCCTCACAAACATCAAGGGAATAACCATCAAAACACGAAGCAAGGTACAGTATTCCAATATTGCTTCAAAAATCTGACCAGTTCCGCACAGCGCTGAACTCCCAGTCCCAAATCTACCGAGTGAACAAGAATTGATGAGTTATTCCGATTCTAATTCTACCTCGAATGAAGACGACTATCAAGATGACTCTCAAAATACTAGGCCTAACTTCTTTACTCAAGAAGCGCTTCATGATCTCGTCAGGATGCAGTATCTCTCATGCAACAATTCTGCAAGTCTGAACCACACAAGTCAGATGATTGAAGTCTGTTTTTTTACTAAATGGCAATCGGTTTTCATCTTTTCCAATAGCACATGCTGCTGAGAGCTATGAAACAATGAAGATTTTGTTAGCCGCTATAGAGTACGAGAAACACCAGTGGAAGATATGTTGGGATCTCAAAGTCATCCGTTTACTACTGGGCTTTCAATGTGGCCACAGAAAGCACATATGTTTTTTGTGTGTGTGGGACAGTAGAGCTGATGCAGACCACTATGTGAGAAAGAAATGGCAGACAGGACCAAGAGATGCGCCTGGAAGGTTCAACTGTGTTCTGTTCACAATCCTTTTGTAGTTAGAGAAAAGATATTTTTTCCTCTACTGCCTCTAAAGCTCGGTGTGGCTAAATATTTCATCAAGGCTATGCATCAATCTGGTGCTGGGTTTGATACTTATTTCAGAAACTAGATGGTATGGTTTCCGAAGCCAAGTTGAAAGTAGGTGTCTTGAATGGACCACAGATTCGAATACTAGTTCATGATAGCGAATTTACCAAGGACTTGAACCCACTGGAGAAGAACTCAATGGAAATCATTTGTAAATGTGTCAAAGCTTTTTCTTGGAAACTATCGTGCTGACAATTACAAATAAATCTTTACGACCATGCTGCCAAATTATCATGCATTGGGAGCAAGCATGTCCTTGAAATTGCATTGTCCACTCTCATATTGATTTCTTTCGAGATAACCTTGGATACATTACTGATAGACACGGTTAAAGATTTCATCAAGACATGATCATAATGGAGAGCAGATATCAGGGAAAATTCAGTCCTAACACGATGGGCGACTATTCTTGGACTCTGCACCGAGAAGAGAGCGACTGTACAAACGAAAGGGCAAAGTTCAGAAACACCTTTAGAACTTCATATTTTGTCAATTATAAAGGATTTGAACTTATGCTTTCTGATACAATTTCTTATGAGCTTATCTGTCACGTGTTTAATTTGTTATCTTGCGTGAGACAATTAATGTTATCATATTTACTACTTTTCTGATTGTTTAAGAAAGTAGATCTGATAGGAGAATAAAACATCTAAATCATATTAAAAAATGTGAAATTAGTCATGTAAGCACAGTGACATAAAAGATAAGCTGGGCTGATTTGGGTCAAATATCTGTTGCGCGACAGAAATGAGGGAATATTTAATATTTTTACCTATTGATTTTTTTTTATATAACCTAGTCTGATGGAACAAAACAAATATCATATTCAAATTTAGCAATGTTAAATTAGCTGTGAAGTATAATCTCATATATTAACCATTTTGACTGTTGACTAGGTCTCTTTATCAATAAATCAATCACTATCATAAATCACCAGCGTTTCAACAAGGATCTGATTCCAGTTTCTTTCGATAAATCGTCATCCAATAAGATTTGTATTTTAGAACCAGGCTATATCGGAAAGGTCACAATCGCCTATTAATGTGTTGTTTTTTATATTGCATGTAGCATTTACGTGCCTTAACTGCATAGTGATACACTCCAAAGGTCATTTCAATTGTTTGCGTAACAGTCGTAAGCCTCCAAACTCATACAATAAGCAACGACGAATATGGCGATATTTTAAAATTTCTATAAATATAAGATCACAAATTTAAATAATAAAATGAATTTTCGGATAGAAGAGATGATACACTAGATGTAGACATCGCTCTCTACTCTTATAGCATGTTCATTCCCGAGATGGTTGTCTTAGAAACGCTAGCTGTAAAATAGACTATTACTTTTTGAATATAAAATTTCTCCATAAGTTACTTGTCATTATGTGCCCCTATTGACAACTAGGGGAAAGGTTAGGTTAGTTCCAGAATATTTCAAAACCTTTTACAATTTGATAGCTATTCCTTCAACAAAAACACTAAATTACACCTTAAAAAATAAGCTGCACTGAAACAATTAAGACATGCGGTTATAAATGCAATATAACTTCTAATTCATTCTGCAGCGGGTAGGATAGGCAGTTGCTCCTCATCCACATCAAAATACCAAAAAAGTGGTTGTATCCAATTGATTAATCAAACATTCTCATATGGTGAGAGATTTCTATCCTAAACGCACCAAATTGCACAAATAGAATCCACAATAACATCCAAAATCCCTGAATTTTCTGCTATAAATTTTGAGTGAGATGAAATGCATTTTCGAAAAAGATAAGCAAGGAGATAGATTAGTGTGTCTTGTTAGGTTTGTAATCAGTAAGGATGAAAAGAGTTTTAATGGCAGGCTATATATAGAACGGCAGTGTAGGAGTTAGTAGCACGGAAGTAAGTAGGCTAGAGAAGACGTCTTCATCTCTAGAACACGAGAGCAAGACTTCAAAAAAGATGCCTCTCAAACGCTCGCCATTTTTTTAGAGCATTCAAGATAGTGTTTGAGAACGCAGGAAAGAAGTAGGGCATGGACGTAGGGAAAGAGGAGAAGATCTTAAAATAAGTAGAGGGATTGAGGCCAGCAGTAGGAGTGGTAGTTTCTAACGAAGGAAGTAGTGTGACAAAATCCAAAGTCGTCTATTTTTGATCACTGGAAGATAGTCGAAGAGGACACGAATTGGAGGCAGTCACTGTACAAAGTTTGTTAGAAGAGAAATAAACAGAAATGGATGAGGGATTTGTCAGAAATTTACGTGTAGAGTGCATATATTTATGGAGAGGCTATGAATTTGAAATGAAGAAACTACGGGGTCAGGTATATTTTTATGAGTGTAAGTAGAGGATGCGACAAATTGAAAGGGATAGAGTAATGTGTAAGAATATCGAGATGTAAGATAAAAGAAAGAGTATGGATGGATGTGTTAAAATCTCGCAGAAAAGGGTGGGTTGTAGAGGGTTTAAAGAATTTCGTTTAAGAAATCCACCCAATTCATTCAGCAAGTTATCGCAGGTGTGACCGGACGGTCGAGATATAAGATTAATTTTGTTAGGGATCTTCACAGCAAAGGGAGCGAGTAGGATTTGTAATTAGCTGGGCGAGTTTATCAAAGTAAAGTAGGGGAGAGGTTGGTTGGCATAATAATATTAACTCTTATTCTTCTCCTTGTTGTTCGAGGGGTATCTATGAATGAATAGCCACGAGAGGATGCGGCAGGAGAAATAATATTTTCATTGTCACTGAACCATGGTTACCTTAGGACAAAGAAAGTTAGCTTCGTAGTTCTAATTTACAAATGAAGTTTAATTTGTTTAGCGTCAATGATTGGTTGATTTGTATGTCAGAGGAGAGAGGAAGTGGACAAGGGTGAAAGTAAAAGGATGTCGGGATTAGTGATTAGGAGAGGCGCTGCCTTTTTACGTGTTCAGAATGTTGAATGTGTGGTCTCCTCGGGAAGATTTCCGTAATTAGCTGGCAATAAAAAATGTTTTCATAAATCGCGATAATTTATTCTGCGATATGAAGATGGATTAATTCTAGTTGATGGATTGTTTGATGACTAATCAAGAGCTTTTAAAACAATGAGTGAGTACGAGCTGGCGAAGGAAGGGGAGGTAAGTAGTGGTGGGCCTATGGAAAAAATGTGCAATATTAGATGGCAGGAGTTAAGAAAGATAAGCGAACAGGAATTCAATATGATATAATGAAACATCTGTAAGAGGGGTTCGACAAAAACTGAATAGGATTCAAGACCACAAGTGTCTTTCCGAATTTAGAACCACATAGTAAACTAACCTAACCTTAATATAAAGATAATGAAGTCTTAATTCATTCTAACCTATGGTAATCTAACCTCAAATAACCTGACCTTATCTAAAACTAACCTAAATTAGCCTGACTTACAAGTAAGCTAACTTATCTTCTCCTAACTACGAGTATATCCCAATTCCTAAATGACTCTAACATAACCTAACTTCAAACTTACACTAATCTCACGTTTCCTAAATGCCCAAGTAATCACAGTAACTATCAGCCCCAAATAGAGGGTGTAAAGCTTTAAAAATTAAAATTAAATAAACTTTGTAAGCAAATTAAAGAAGAAGAAGAAAGAGATCATCTCCACTAGAGAGGATTTGACAGGAGGTTCTCGAAGAGTGAAGTTTGGTGATGTGAAAATATATGGAAACCAGTTTACCAAATACTGGGGGCGCGGAAATGTGTGTGTGTCGCCTCCCCCCACCCTCCTGTCAGACAAACGAACTTCCACGAAGGCAGGTCTCTTCTTAGCGTGGTCTCAATGAGATAGATATTAAGTAGGGCCTAAGTAATAAGATAGCTAGAATGAAGTAGATGGTCCTGTGATTTAGTGTTGTTCTCTGATAGCTTGGTAGTTTTATTATTCTGGCACACACGTGAATGTTAACACTAGGACTCCACAATGATTGTCAGTACTCTAATAACCCAGTGATTTTAATATTCTAATACCCTTGTGAGTGCTAGTAATAGGACTTCTGAGCAGTCAGGTTCGCAGTAGTCTGATATTCAGGTGAATATATAATTCGGCAACCCTTGTAATTGTTAGCACCAGCACTCCCCAGTGATGTTCAATACTGGCTACAAAAATGTTCCATTCTTGTAGCCAGTATTATTTGCCGTGCTATCAGCTTCCATTGCCTTTATCTCATCTTTAATATTATTTTTAACAATCCATTTTATTAGTCTGTCTGTAGTACCTGAACCCGTTCCTAATTCGATAGTTAGATTATCTAAGTACATAGTCCCAGGTTCTCTTGCGAGCACATAGTGATCTTGAATTTATTTTGCTCCTTACCATTTGTTCCCTTTCTTCTTTTTAGTTAGTACTGTGCATCTCCTCCCATCAATAAACAAAGTAGTTATTTTCTTATCTCCCAAACATTCAGATTCGCGGAACTTCTTCCTTAACTTCTGCCGTGCCCTCCAAACTTTGTGAGGTTCTATTATATGGGAGCGGTCTTCTGGATTTATAATACCATAGTCGAATAGGGCTGCACTACTAATAGCAGCAGCAGTAGCAGCAGCTATATTTTTCACATAATACCGACATGCTTCCAGGGCAATTATTAGTATTGGTATAATGTTGTTTTCTGTTCTCGCAAAGACTTTCTTCCATTCATAATCATGAATGTCAGAAGATGAGGTTTGTTTATCCAAGGCTTCTTCTGAAATTATAGTTTTCTCTTCCCTCTTCTATTTTTTTGACTCTCCTTCTTTACTTTCATGAATATAATCTTCTCTGATTTTTCTTATTTTAAACATTTACCTTGTTTTTATATCCATTCTTCCAATTTTCATGTGACACCCAGTTATTTAGTCAATAAGAAATTCATGCTCTTAACGTGGTAATTTCGTGTTCTTTTGACACCTGCAATCCAAGAGATCAGCACACTAGCAGCCTGTTATATCAAAATGTTGACTCAATGATGATATAACCCTATTAATCTTAATGGCATTCACTCCTTGTTTTGAAACCACAGATGCCTTTTCCACCAATCGGAGCAATTTGGTTTTAACATGCTTGATCGGCTTAACTGGAGTACTGGCTCTTTTCTTAATCTCAGATGAGCCTCGGATACTTTAGGAAGAACATCCTTGTTCCTCTTGTATTTGTCTTTTCCATAATGACTATATCTTCCAACCAGTTTTTTTTTGGGGGGGGGGTTGGCAGATGATATTGAGAAAGTTCTGGAAGTAGGGTGTCAAAGACACTGTGACTTGTTGATGTTCTAGTTATTTTACTCATCTTAGCCATGAAAATGAATAATAGAAAGACCCTTTAGTATAAAACAGAAATAATACATGTGATGAGTGAATCTATAACATACATTCAAAAAAGTGAAGCCACATCACTCCATAGATTAATCCATCGATTAATTGTAGTTTCCTCTATGTAGTTTACAAACAAGGAATTACTTAATCTAAAATTGCCGAAACCTTAGATACATATGAAATTAAAGTTATTATTTTCTTTTTGTTCAAAAATTATCCATTTCTAGCTTCAGAGACGAGAACTACATCTAATAAATGAATACAACCAGCATCACACAACTGAAAATATAATTTTTAAGCAGAATTTGGCCACCCAAAAGGGGCTGTTACGATTTTTTCATATTTTTTTCGTCTTCATTTCCAAATTTTGGATAGTCTGCTCTACAAAACCGGAAAAGTGCTTTAGATTAATGGCGACACTAGGCCCTAATACTCACCGCGGCCGATTGCGGGGATATGACTAAGAAAGCGGCTACGTCTTTCAGCAAGAAGGTGTCTAGGCTCACAAGGCCAAGATCGTGCAAGAGTGGTTGGGGTCGAAGATTAATTTTTGGTGGAGCGACCTCAAGCCCCTCGAGTTCAGCGTGGCCGCAACTCGGGAGCAAGGCCTGCAATGTACGACACAGCAAGGTCGACGAGCTGAATTCCTCCGTCAGGCACATGTGGCCAGCATGTAAAGGAACTTCATCCTCAACATGTACGCGACATTTAGGTCTTGGCTGGAGTGCGTGCTCGTCGCAACGAACCTAACATTGAATTATCAAATTCAGACACCCCTGTTATTGCTAGTATTCAGGCACCACTGTGATTTTCAGGAATCTGAACTTTTCCTGTGTTTGGTAGTACTCGCCCACAAGTGACTAGTAAGTATTCGGAATAATTTTTTTCTATGATTTTAACAACCGATCAGCACCTTCTATCACCAATCTCTGTAAAGAACTGCGGCGTAACGTTAGTTTCCTACAACGAAGTGTTCCAACACTTAGCACCAGCCGTAAAGTCGACCTGAAATGGACTTCCTATTCGTTGAAAGACCACGTTTAATGTCACTTAAGTTTGATCGGATGTAGATGGTATTCCATTTTAACTATGGAAGTGAAATGTAAAAATGTAGGTGGGGGTTCCATCATATACACAAATATCTTATTCTATTTCTTTGCAATAATCAAAATAAATGAAACTTATTGTTATTTTTCCTCTGCTATCTTGCACAAAACACATACGTATACACTTTTATGCATACTCCATTTCATTTCTAAAGAATTTTTCAGTTGTTCACAAATTGAATTCTTTTTCAAAAACATTTAGAGTGGTGAAAAAATGGACTTAACGCCCCCTGCCCCTCTGACCCTGTAGATGCTACATACACTCTTACATGGCTTTGATGATAAATATATATATACATTTTTACACATCACTACGGGTTATTTTATAATATCTCTGATTACACTATATGGTAAAATATAATACGCGCAATACATATATACAAAATATCGAAGCGTACGAACCCATGCTTCTTTACATTTATATTATACATAGATCGGGTCAATGAATAGACCAAGATCAAATTAAAAAAAAATGAGTAGTCTTTTGGCGAATGTAACTCGTCTCCGAGAGTGCGTGAAGATGTCCGGTTCATCTTTGTTCTTACTGGTGCCAGAAGAGGTCCCTTTTAGACTTCCTTTGACGTCATTGGCCTCTGTTTCCTTCTCTCCATGAAGCGAACTACAAAACATTGTCGTCCTATCCTCTGTATGAGTCTTCGGTAGTTTCCGATTAGCCAGCACATTACCTCTATACGAGGGATGAAGCCTCGCCAGTTTTGACCTGTATACTGAGACAGTGGCCTGCTTGCCATTTGGGAATTCTAATTTGTAGAGCTTTTTGTCGCGCTCGACCACCGGGAAAGGGCTAGCATAAGGCACTTCTAGCGGTTTGCGAATGCGTTCTATTCGGAACCAGACATGCGTTGCCTGACGAAGATCTTTGGGTACGAAAGGCTTGGGCACCAAATGCAGGTGTCCTTCGCATGACTGTGTGAAGTCAACCTGTGTCATGGTTGTGCCTAACTCCCTAAAGAAATTCGAATTGGCTTTCGAAGATGAAGACGAAACCAAGGGTTTTGGACACAGTAATGTAATCCCGGTGACTGCCGTGAAAAGAGAAAATCCCGAGTCATTAGTCAAGGAGCAAATGCCTAAGAGTATAACCGGAAGTGCCATAAGCCAACCTTTCTGACGGTTTATTATAGAGCAATTCAAAGTTATGTGTGCCCTTTCCGCCATCCCGTTCGCGGAGGGGCACTATACCGTTGTGCAGAGACGATAAAAACCAACGAGGTTTGATAATCCTTGAACAATTCGTATTCGAATTGGGCCCCTATGTTGGTTATTACATATAGCGAGACTCCAAATCTGGAAATCCATCCATCCAGCAAAGCTAACGCAACTGTTGCAACACTTAGGTCTGGAATCGGTAACGCTTTGATCCCACTTGTAGCTCAATCAATGCACGAAGGAAAGATACCCATTGTGCTACGGATAAGATTGTCCAGGCAGTGTGCGCGGTAGAAGTGTTCCAACGATATAGATATGCACCGTCTCGCACCATGACGACGGAATATTAATGTGCAGGAAAGGAGATTTTGTATGTCGACCGATTTTGGAAGAGTAGCAAGATATGCATTCTCGAGCCCAGGAGCGGATGTCCCTGTCCATATTAGGCCAGAAGAATCGAGACTTAATGAGACGAAGTGATGCATTGATTCGAGGGTGTGTCAGATTATGTAACTGGTTGAATATAGTCCTTCTGCACGCTCTAGAGACAAATGGTCGTGGGTATTTTGATGTTACTCCATACCATAGTTGAGCTTCCCTGTGAAAAGGGAAAAATTTTAATCGTGAGCGAAATTGTTTTGTTTCTTCGTCATTATCCTGTGCTATCGCCAAATTTCGGAGGTCAAATGAATCAATTTGGACCGAATTGACGTTCCTCGAAAAAAAGTCAGCAACTACAAGGTCCTGACCACCCACGTAGGTGATATCGTTGATGTACTCCAAAATAGCCGTCCAATGCCATGTTTGCCTGTCTGTTTTGGCATCCATTGGAGAGGAAAGGTTAACACTAGTGGCTTTTGTTATGTGCATAAGGTAACATAGCGACCGTTAATCATGGGCTTGAAGTGGATAGCATCAAAATATGCCGCTAGGAGCTGTCTCTGTCGTATGTGGAGTATTCTTGTGGTGTTATGCTTAGCTTGCCTTCGAAGAATGCTACTGGTCGCGGCGATCCATTCACCATTAGGTGAAGGGTAGAACCTGCTGCGTATTGATACAACTCTGTCACCAGCTGATATGATGAGTCATTGGGCAGCAGGTAAAAGAGCGTGACGGAGTCGACTAAAGCCTCCTTAATAATTACAAATGCTACTGCGCGTCATCGTTCCATTCGAGATCACGAGCCTTAGGTTCCTTGGGTGCAAGCTCGGTCAACGGAGCTGCAATCGTGGCAAAATTAAGAATCATCCTTCGGTACTATCCCAACATACCCAATTATCATTTTAGATCCTTGAAGTCCTTCGGTAAAGGCATTTCCCCAATTTCTTTTATTTTCTTGGCTGGTGGAAAAATTCCCGCAGATCACATAAATATATGTGATTCACATTTATTGTATTTAGAAGTATTTTGATATTTCTTATTCTTATATTTATATATTATTTTATTACTAATTTTTTTCATATTTTTCAGAAATAATATAACCTATACAATTTCATCATGGCACTTTTTTTTCTCCTTTTTTTTTTAAGACGGCTGAATATTCGACTCTTGCGCTCTGTTAAGAACCTACGGATACAGCATTTTTTACTTGCTTGGTGACCGATTTTAAGCACTGCCTACATAGACGAACGCCTATTCTGGAAGTTTTACGGTGAACCCCGCATCTCACTGCTCCCGTCCATCGCTCTGCGTGCGAACCTGCTCGGATGTCTGTCATTCATTGATTTCGTCTTAACTATGCCGGCCACTTGGACTTACATAATTAAGGGCTTATGTGAAAACTAAAAAAAAAAAGGACGGCCGAATATTCGGCTATTCCACTCTGCTGGGAAAGTTGGGATACAACATTTTTTACTTGCTTAGTGACGGATTTTGAGCACTGGATACAGAAACAAACGCCTATTCTGGAAGTTTTATGGTGAACCCCGCTTCAAGGTTCCAAAAAAGAGCTATTTATTTTTTACGTCGAAGACTCGTAATTCAATGAGGGCTTAAGCACCTTACTGCTCACGTCCATCGCTCTGCGTGTGAACCTGCTTGGATGTCTGCTATTCATTCATTTCATCTTAACTATGCCGGCCACCTGGACTGACATAATTTAGAGTTATGTGAAAACTGGTTTCAGGCCAAGCCCACAGCAGAAGCGTAAGTCAGAAATTATCTCGATACTGGGACATAACTGCGAGTCCCGGACGGAGGAGATATCCTCATCGCGCCGGGGACCCGGCCAAAATCATAAAGAGAAGTACACCCGTCTATATGTAGTTGGATGCAGTTATGGCGTATGTACCGTGAGAGGGGGGCAAAAACATAGCAGTCGTTGATTCAGCCGGCCGCTATGCATCAAGTCCACCATGCTCAACCCTCTGAGGTCCCCAATCGAGACCCATCCCATCCATCTAACAGCCATCATTCTGGCAGCAAACGAGCGGAAAACAACAGTAAAATGGACGAAGGCGGTTCTCACCATTTATTGGACTCGTACACAAGCCTTAATTAACAATCCTTTACCTCCTTTACCACGTCATAACTTTCTTTTTCACTCCCAAAACACAATAACTACACTTTGGTTACAGGAAAAGAATTTATCACAAGAGGAAACCAAAGACTATGGAGGCCCTCACTAAGAGGGTCCCCCTAAGGACCAAACCCGGAATGAAGACCCCCGCTAAGAAGAGCCTAATGCGAAACCCTCTACATTGAATTAAAAGTGGCACTAGTGAAACTTATTGAAATTTCATCAGGATTCATCGCCATGTGTGCCGAGACCAAGGACGTGGACCAGCTCCTATCGGAAGAGAGAGAGAGGGTCCTAAGGAACACCGGCCTAGAAGCTAAAACCCCTCCATAAGTTGCAGCGAACAGAAGAGTCATCTGCCGCAAAGTGGAGAGCTGGGTGGGCAAACATAAACCCAAAGAAATTTCGCGAACACACTCACGTCTTTAAAATAACCTTCTCTATGACAGACATGGCAATGAAAGCGACACAAAATGGAATACTGGTACTCAATATTGGAATACCAGGCGAGAATATCCAACAGGAGAAATTTAATAGCATACAAATGTGCTTTGTATGCTATAAACTCGAAGAGTACACAACGAAGACATGTCCGGATATAAATAAACTGTGGTGCAGTGAATGCGCTACAGAAGGACACCGATTTGACAAATGTGAAAGCACCACGAATAGATGATTGAACTGCAAAGGGGAGCATAGGACCATGGCCCTGAACTGACCCAAGTGCCGCGAAATCATTAAAAGAAAGGAAGAAGAAGAGAGTAAAGCAAAAGAAGTTACATATGCAAACGCCGCCAAGAAGAATGCGAAGGTAAAGCCTGCATTGGCACTTGCACAAATAAGTTTCACCGGAGATTTGAATGCTAAAATCTTAATCTGCATAACCCATGAAAATGTGGCAAATGCAGTAAAAACCGGCTGCTACAATCAAGTGCTTAACACTTTCCTGAAGGCGAACAATCTTCCTTCAGTAATTATGCCTCAAGACCCCAAATCCTCCAAGGCATTCAAGGACTCAGTCATAAAGAACAATAGCGTCAAGACTGGATTAGAGAAGATTATTGAAGCTCCCTCATCGGAAGAAACCGGAGAAGAGAAAAAGGCTGAAAGTGAGGAGGGGTCCTCCTCCTCCTCTTACAACGAAAAAGGCCCCTGCAGTCGTACACTAGCTACGAGGAGCAGGTCAAAAACCCAAAGTCCTCCCCTGAAAAAGGAAAACCCTGGGCTGAGTAAAACCACCCACTCAGCCCCCAAGAAGAAGAAGACTAAGAGGAAACATAGGTAAAAACAACTCACCATGTTACGGAACGCACTGAAGATAATGGAAATCAACACCAACGGCTGTATGATGAAAAGAATTCTTTACAGATATGTATTCAGAGAAATTGATGCAGAAGTCATATTGATTTCAGAACACGGGATCGACACGCGTAGAACAGAAATGAAGATCTGGAACTACGATGTTTTGATCACAAATTATACGCAAGAGCGGTACGATGGAGCCGCTATTGCAATAAAGAAAGGGATTAAATACAAGCAGATACGGAACCTAGAAGAATCTTACCTCGCGATTGAGGTCAAACTCGACTTAGGAAAGTGGGTCATTGCTAACGGATTTCAACCTCCAAGGAGAGATGTGTTACCAATTCACACTCTCACTGGCCTATTTGGCAGAAGAGCCCCCACTATATTAATGGGAGATCTAAACGCCAGATGCCAAGAATCCGGTTACATGACCTACAACGGTATAGGGAGAAGCATGGATCTGTTGCTGGAGAGAAATATTGCCCAGTGAATAGGCCCCAACTTCCCCACCTATGTCACAGCACAAGGGGCTACAAAGCCAGACATCTGTCTAGCAAATCGTCAGCTGCCGTTTAATTACTACATGAAATCAGTCCAGGTACCATGTAGTAAGTGTATAAGGATCCTACTCACTATCAACAGGAACCCTATACAAGTTTCAGCTGTAGTCAGAAAGAACTACAAAAGAGCAGACTGGACACGGTACTCGCGCCTTCTCGAGGCATACGATCTGCCCAACTTGGACGAGGCAATTCTCGAGGAGATTGGCGAGGCACTCGATGATCTTAATAACATTTCATCGACGCAGATAGGGTTTGTATCCCTAAATCCGAATATAGGACCATCTCTACCTACGAGTGGACCGAATATATCAAAGAAATTATAGCGGGAACTGAAGTTACTGTATGAACTCAACATCGTGAATTAATTAGTTCACTCAATCCAGCGAAGTAAAGAAATCAAAGAGGTTTTGAACCAAATAATCCTCGAACATCAGAATAGAAGAGGAGGGAACGCGATCGATAGACTCGATCACGAAACGACTCCCAAAGAATTTTGGAGAAAAATCCGAAATCTCAAAGGATTGACTAGGAAGAAGAAGCATAACATCGAGCTAGAGAAAGAAGATGGAAACATCGAAACAGAAGAGGAAAAAGTGGAAGAAATATTCCGAAGTTATTGGGAAAAGATCTTCAGTATGTATAATTGAGGAGGAGAACCAAGAATATGAGGTAGAGTTCGACGAGCTTAACGAACAAATACACAAGAGGCACCCTAACCACGAGGTGGATAAACAGAGCGATGGAGACGCGGAGATTACCGAAGAAGAACTACTCGGCGCGCTCCGCTCATTCCAACAAAAAGCCCAAGGTCAATCGGGGCTTAAAAAGCCTAACCTTGAAAAGGCACTAGCCAATGTCATCGAAGGAATGAGAAGAATATATAACGTCTGTCTGAACACGGGATACTTTCAGGATGCTTATTAAACGGCTAAGATGATATTCTTTCCTAAGCACGGAAAGAACCCAACGTTGAAGGAGAGCTATCGGCCAATCTTACTTCTAGAATTTGGTGGCAAGCTCTTCGAGAAGATCCTCAACAAAAGACTGGTGTCTCACCTGGAGGAGAACTCACTCTATAACCCATACCAATTCAGGTTTAGGAGGAAGCAAAGTAAGGAGATGGCGATTAGCGTCATCACGGAAAAGCTAGCCCAAGCAAAACGGGAAAAGAGTTACGTGGAATTCTTTGTCGAGATGTATCAAAGGCGTTTGATAAGGTGTGGCAACGGGGAATGCAGTACAAGATCTTACAACTGGGCCTAAGTGAAAACTTAGAAAGAATTCTTTGTGACTATGTCATGGAGAGAGCGGCGTACATCAGTTTAGGGCGCACGGACGGACTAAAGTATCCACTCACTGCGGGCCTCCCGCAAGGGGGGAAGGGCTCTCCCCCACTCTCTACTTTATTTACACCGCGGATATCCCAGCTTCTGTAAGCCCTACTTGCCTCAACATTCAATTTGCCGATGATTTCACCCACATAATCACTGGTCCATGGGAGAATGCACCTTGACAAGCTCGAATGACAGCAGCAGAAATTAAAAATCTTGGCACCTACGAGGCCCTTGGAAAATCCGTACCAACCAGCAAAAGTTAAAAGTAGTCCTAATAGGCAAGAGACTACTTTATGACGTCAGGGTGGTGGATAGACGATATCCCTACACGACGGAGTGCGATGTACTCGGAATGAAGATTACCTCATTCGGGTAAAGAAGTACGTCCAAGAACAAATCACCAAGGCCACTGCTGTAGTCAAGACTATATATAGGTTCAGAAATCTTCGCCAAAGCAACAAGAAAAAGATATACAATTCACTTGTAAGATTGACGTTACTATACCCCGCTTCCGCCCTCTCGTGTGTCTCGAAGACACAGAAGAGGGCACTACAAGTGGTGCAGAATAAATGCGCGTACCTAATTATAGCTACACGCAGAATAGAAAGAAGAAGACAAGAACAGCTGCACCAGGAGGCGGGGTTAAGTCCTATTAACATTGTTATAGAAGAATGGACAAGATTGGAATGGAATATGCTGGAAAAGGTCAACCGTGAATTGGAGGATGAAATCGTCCAAATAAGTGACCAGAATAGAAGAGCAATAAGTCGCGCCAGATTTACAAGCTCCGCCCCTCGTTTTAGCTAGGAGGGCAGAAGTGGCGTTCTACGCATGATGATAGAGACTTTTTTACCACAAACCAAGAAAAAACTAACCTAACTGTGAAACTTCCCCGATTTCTACAAACTCTTTGATGAAGACACAAACCTACCGATGAAAACTCAAATCTACCAAAGAAGACTTAAACTCACCGAACAAGACATCCATGAAGAAACTAAATACACAAACTACACACATTACAAAATATACGAAAAAACAAAGACACTAAGCAAACATTAAAAGTAATTAATAATGTAATTATCAACACAACAAATGCACACATCATAACCAAAGACATTAAATGATTTGAAAACAAATGGCTTGAACGCCATAAAATATATATATATATATATATATATATATATATATATATATATATATATATATATATATATATAAACAAACTGAAAGACAACAAATGAACTACAAAAAAAATAAAAGCGATAGGCGTGATTAGCAGGCTCTAGCATCACTTTGCACCCTTCCACACTTCTTTCTCTTTTCACCACTGATCTACTTTTCGCTGTCTGTCCACACACTCTTTCTCTATCCCCTACCTACATATACTCTTACACCATGTCACCAGGGCACTATGCATCCACCCACGACTCCCGGCCTGCTCGGCACACATCTGGGCGGTCCACAGGAGGGGAGCGGCAGGTAGCGAGCGGGCAAAAGCAGCAGCAGCAGGGAAAACCACGTGGGCACCCCCAGCAACAAGACAGCCGACGCCTTCTTCCAGCCAAACCACCAAACAGACCAGCGTGGTCCTCCCACCCGCCCCTCACCGCTCAACAGCCCAGCACAAGTCAGGTCGAGATAGGAGAAGGAAACAAGCAGGCAGCGAGAGTGGGGACCAGTAGCTACACAACCAGCAACTCCGCTCACACCTTCAGCAGCCACCGACCTCCTGGGGCCCCAAGCCAGAGAGAAGAGGGGGACACAGGCGTTGGGCCTACCGCGCCCGCCCCGTCGAGGAGCCGCCCAGCGTGCTTCCCAATGCACAACCTCTGATATAGTCTCCACGTGGACCCTCTAGCTACTGCAAGGCACTCAACGAAGAGGGCAGAGCCATTGTAGACGTCATCTTCGTGTGTGTGGTGTGACTTGTGAAGAGGCTGCTTGGGCAACACAGCTCCCAACGAGCAAGACCTCGACGCACTACTCCGCAAAGAGGTGCTCACCGCCGTCATAAGGGTGGCCCTCTAGCCCCCATCATTATCTTTAACGCAGAGAGGCCTACCCAACACCCTCCCCAGCCACTGCACTCCCACTACCAAGGTGGAGGTGCAGAGTGATAGCCCCCCTACCCAGCCCAAGCGCCGGTGCCTATGTTGAAGGTGCTGTAGTGGAATATGCAAGGCCTCCGCACCAAGACACCAGGTGCTGCAAGCCGTCTTCCAGGAAGACCTGGACCTGGTTCTCCTACAAGAGGTGCTCACGCCCGCGGCTTTGAGTGACGAGTCGCAGGCTACACCCTCCACTCGCTTCCGGCTGGTGACGGAAATGGGCCTGGCTGTGCAGCCCTCATACGGAGCACCATCCCACACAAGAGGATCACCGCACCCGTGTAATGTGGTGACGACGTGGAGGTCCTGGTACTGGAGGTGCACCTGGGGCCCTCCCTCTCATGGTATACAATATATACAGAAGCCAGCGAAACCTGCTGGATGCAGGGGAGCTGCTCTCCCTCGCACTTCACCCCAGCCTCCTTGTGGCACGCGACTTCAATGCCCACCACCCCGTGCTGCACTGTATAACCCACCAACCAGACTGGGCGCCACCTGTCCGACCTTCTGGAAGAAGTCCCGACGTCCGCCTACTCAACACCGGGGAGGCCACGCACGTCCATGGGGAGCCTCTCGACCTCACGTTGTTGTCGGGTGACTTACAACCCGGCACCACCTGGCAGGGCAACCATACCCTCACCTGTGACCACTACGGGACCACACCACACTCACTGTGGCCCCACCAGCTCCTCCTCTCTTACCGCCCCAGTGGAACGTCAGGAGGGCTGATTGGGCAAAGTTCCAAGCCTCCCTAGACAAGTGGTGGTCCACGTTTAAGCCACCCGCGGACCTTCACCAGCAGGAAAGGGACCTCACGATAGCCATAGAGAGTGCAGCAGACGTGGCCATGCCCAGGACAATCACTAACCACTACCAGCGCCCGGACTGGTAGTTTTATAACGAGGAAGTCCAGGAGCACTATCAATGCGTCAACGTCCACAGGAGGCTGTACGAGAAGCGCTCGACCGCCACCAACCTGCAGCTCCTGTAGGACGTGGTAGCCCGCGCGCGACAGGTGTCACTGAGCGCCAGAGAGGCAAAGTGGCTGGAGTCGTGTGCCTCTTTCAGCCAATACACCTTCCTCGACCAGCTGTGAGGGTGCTTCAGAAAGGCCTCAGGCGCTTCCCCAAGCCGCCCAACCGCTCACCTACAACCACAGCAAGAGGCTGATCGGCCTGCGAACTGCTTCACAGTGATGAGTTCCAGCGAGCAGCTCCCTCCTTATACTCACCACCTCAAGCCGCAGCTACGCCCACAGCGAAACGAAGAAGCCAGGAAGGCGCAAGGCTAGCCGCACTTGATGGACCAACCCTTGACACTCGAGGAGCTGGCCAGGACGAAACCTGGGCGTGATGCACCAGCGAGGCCCGACGGAGTACGGTACTCCATGCTGGCACACGCTGAGACCGCCGGCAATGGCACGCTGCTGACCCTTGTCAACGCGTCGTAGCCGGCAGGCCGTCTGCCGCCCTCCTGGAAGGATGCGGCCATCCAGCCCATCTTCAAGCCGAAGGATCCCACCACCTCCAGGCCAATCTCCCTTCTAAGCTGCACTAGGAAAACAGAGGAGAGGATGGTTCTGAGTCGCCTACAGTGGTGCGTAGGGAGCTTTTACCCCCCACGTGTTTGGCTACACCAGGGGGTGAGCACTGTGGACTGCCTCATCATCATCCTGGCTCACGCCAACAACCAGCCCACCATCGTAGTCTTCCTCGACCTTGAGAAGGCTTTCTAGCTGGCCAGCCGCCCTGCCATACTCGCCACCCTTGTGAGGAAGGGAATCCGAGGGAGACTGATTGGCTGGCTCCAGAGCTACCTTCAGCAACGCCAGTCCCGTGTGAAGTTCCAGGGTGACAAGTCTCCCTACCTGAAATTCAAGAACGGGATGCCCCAGGGTGGCATCTTCACCCCGTTCATCTTCAACGTTCTGATGGAGCGGCTGGTGGCGCTCCCCTTTCGTGAAGGAACCTTCCTGCACAGCTGGCCCTCGTCGTTACGTGGCGCGGCGACAATCTTGCGTGGGCTCAAGAGGCGCTGCACCTCATCAGAGAAAGTGCACAGAACTGGGGCTCAAGATCTTAGAAGAGAAATCCCGTGCCATGGCCATCAAAACTACCACGCCATCTGGCCAGCAACTGCGCGTCCAGCAAGTCGGGCTGGCCAGGACCAACTCCTACCAATACCTCGGGGTGTGGGTACAGAACAAAAATTAAATTAACACAACTTTTAAATGAACCGCAATGACTTATTACTCAACTTCAAGACGTAGCATAAGCAAAAGCCTAATAGTCTACGCTGTTAACAGACGTAGCCTAACCTTTGCAAATTTTGCTCCCATTATTTATTATTGTTTCTTAATATGTGCACAATTCACGTCAACAAAACTTAAATTAACACAACATTAAAAAAAACGCAAGAACTTATTCCTCAGCCTAATATCTCAAAGACAACAATGGAACCTCAAAACAACAAATATTTAAAAGCGATAGACCTGATCACCAGGCTCTTAGCATCTCTTTGCTCCCTAACACACTTCTTTCTCTTTTTACCTCTTGACTATTTTCCGCTTTCTGTCCCCACACCCTTTTATTTATCCCATAACCACACCTGCACTCTTCCATAAACAAAAAACACCTGGCACAGACTGCTCGCTCCCGACTTGCTCGGTCGTATTATTTTGAGCTCACGATTTTGGAATGAATTCCACCCGAACTAATTTTCACTTGCTAGCCTAATACCTTTTTGCAAAGAAGAAAGAAGACGATCAACGAGACACCATCGTCTACCACTGGTCCCCCACGGGGAACCTCAAGACATATTCCAGGGCATTCAGCCTAATTTTTTCACCCCCTCCGATCCTGCCTCGTGGAGCAAGGCTGAGTGTACTGTGTATCACATCCTAGTTCAAACATAGCCAGTCATGTGACAAGGCATAATTCGAGGCGATGAGAAAAGCAAGTTTGTGGTCTAGACTACTGTTGAACCAACCATCAATAGGCATCCAGGACAAGAGGGGAAGCTGCAAGCTTTGGGGAAGGGGTCAATCTTTCCCAGGAACTCAGAGGGACTTACAACAGTCGCTGTGCATGCCAGAACCAGCTCTGATAGCACTGTGTAACAAAATTTCACGTTTGTCTTGTCGTTGGGTTAAAAGTTCTCTTTCCCAATTGTTTGTGGCTCTATTTAATAAAGAAAAAGTCAATTTTAATCCCCAAACTCTGCTTTTGTGGCTAGCACATAGAATTTTTAAATTAGCTAATTAATGGTAAATAACATTACCTTGATGCAAGGAGTAAAAATATATAAAAAGTTTCAAGGATTATGCCTTTTTATCAGTTATGGGACAAAGATGATATAATGTATTTAAAAGTTTTTTAAACAGTAATACAGTAGTAATTGCTATTAGTTTCGTCATTTTTTATTTTTTTGGCGACCTGGATATCAACGGCCTTAATATGGTGAAAAATGAATGGTTGAGCTTTCTCGAACTTTACAGAATTTTTTATATGTTTGAAGAATTTCTAGAACATTCTGCAAACGCAGATGACTGTATAAATACACAGAATGTCTGCTCAATTGATTAGATTAACTCTATCAGTCACAGAGCAGACATCGTCAATCGTCATTGATAGAAGTATTTGTCACACGAGGCATCAAGAAGCTGTAAGCATCCGACAGACCCATTTTGCTATGTATGCGGCGAATTTATTAAGACAAGAGTCTAAAAATACTCTGTACCGAAATCTGCTAAAATGTGCGAGGCCTACAGGGCATATTATGGCATGCCAGTTGAAGATCAAGACAAATCTTGGGCATCTCATTTCCCCAGCGAAATCTGCAAAAAACTGTAGGAAGGTAATATATATGCGTCGTAGCCTAAACTTGAACCTTTTGGCGTACCCACAAAGATGCAAGGGAGGGGAGACGAAAGCCCCAAATTAGACAAAAATTTCCTCTTCAAGGGCGATGGGATTTTAAATGGTGAGAGTAAATTAATCGTTGGCCGGTATTGCTACTATTTAATTAGGCTTTGGTGGTTAGGGAATTTAAATAACAAAAACAAAAATAATCTTTTAATCTTATACAAAAAACAATAGATATTTACTACGTAATATACAAGCAATTTAGTTAACACCGTTTACTAAATGAATGGAATTGAAATGACAAGCAGGACTCGTTTTAACCGTACTAGGCTCAATAATTACACTAATTACCGGAGTGAAAGCAGGAGGCAAGTGCGAGGTGCGTCTTAGCCATACGAGGCTCAATAATTGTTACAGTAATTACCCGAGAGTGACCGGGATGAGATCACGAAGTGAGTCGCTCCGTCTGAGAGCGTCACGCCTCTTCAACGATGAAAGAAAATGTAAGTCTTACGATTTTCTGGAGTAGACCACGAGTGTGTGTGCTCGAGGGAAGGTATTCTTTGAGGAAGCGGAGTAGAGCGTGATGTTCGAGACGTACTCTTCGTCGTTCCGAATATGGATTCCTGCTGCGAGACCAAATAGCACTAAAGGTTGTCGCTCGAGGTTTGCTTGTTCTCGATGAATGATTCCAAAGACCTCTTATGAAGCCGTGTGAATATCTTCTATATTGCGTGGGGACAGTTCGCGACCCGAAAGATCTAAGAATACTTCGAAGATTATTTTCGCGATGGAGAATATATATTACTACCACGAAAGTTCCAATGTTTGCCGACTGAAGCGTTATTGGTTCGATCCCACAGCCTCGATGGCCGGAATCGGCTGTGAGGATCGTAACACCATAAACAGGCCTGGGTTCTGGCGCGTTATCGCTCCGGAAGTTTGCCGAAGGTTTGGAAGCAGGGCTCCTTCTTTCGAAATCCCCTTTTAGTGACTTGATCATACACTCTTTCTCTCTCTCTATACCTTATTTTCTGACACATCCCCCCCTTAAGATGTAACGTCCAAAAGTGTAGTTACATTTCAAGTTATAAACAAAATAAAGGTATACAATACCTCGAGTCGCTCGAAACAAAAATACATACGAATGGTTCTGGATCACAAGGAATCTAAAAATATAATATAAAATATAATATAAAAGTATAATAAACACAACGATACTCATCACAAGAAATCACTGTAGCAATGGAATACAAGAATATATGTAGGCGAAAAAGAAATAATAAATACCTAGAAAAATTTGTCATTATTAGGTGGGCTAATAACAACAAACAAACAGGGATTTCTGCTGAGGCATATCGGGCCTTTGTCAAAAAAGAATGTGGAACGTATATATACAACCATAGGAAAAGACCTAAATATAGGGATACCTATTTACATGAGAATTGGTAGGCTCAACTTCATCGGGAGCGGAATCTACAGTATTTCAACTTAGGCTATCAGGCATAAAATTCTCTGAGCCTTTTAAATAGAATATCTTACATTGCAATTCTTGAAGAAATAGGCTTGAAACTATTAGTCTACCACTATTATTTTAAATGTTCTTAAGATTCACCAGTGGTTTGTGATCGGTTTCAATTACAATAACTACTGAGGAACAATTCTCTGATTTGGAGGGCTCAATTATCTACAACCTTAACAATTTCTCTTCTTCGTTTTTAAATCTTTACTTAAATAAACGGTAAAAGGTATGGTCTAGACCTGGATATTGTGCTCGAATTGGGTAGCACATCCTGGAAAGTTGAAGATGACGTCATTGAATCGATTAAGGGTAGCTTGGGACTGGGCTTTCTGACGGGAGGATAAGTGACCACTTATTTTTAACTATTTGGAAAGGGATTCCATTACCTCGGGTACGACTAAGGGGTAATCCTCGTCTGGTTCCACGCAAACATTTTGGAAAACACCCTGAGGGTCCATGGGGTAAACTCCTTCGAGGGCTGATTCTTCATCTATGGCTACTATCTGATGGATTCCCGCTGGTCGGTGGTATTTTTTGAGGAGGTTTTCATGGTAAAACCTACTTCCAGATGTAGTCTCCACCACATAGTCTACGGGGCCGCGTTTTTCAACTAACCGGTAAGGCCCTTCCATTGGCTCAGGAGTTTGTTATTGTTCGTCGGTAGCAATAAAAAAACTTCCTCGCTGGGTTTGAATCTTCTTTCCTGAGATTTACAGTCGAAATAAGATTTATATTTGGCCAGATTTACGTCGGCATTTTGGTAGGCTATCACGGCGTATTCTTCAACTTCTGACGAAGCTTGATCAAGTACGAGTAAGACGACTGTACTACCCGTTCTAATTTTTGGTTTGTAAATAGCTCCTTAAGAATGTTAAGTGGTCCTCGAACATTCCTACCATATAACAGTTCGAAGGGTACGAAATCCAAAGTGTGGTGAGATATAGCCCAGGTAGATATCGGTGCCATTCACTCGGCTGCTCCGCGCACAGTTTTCGGTAAATGGACCTTGAAATTGGAGTTAAACCTTTCAGACATACTGTTTCCAGCCAGATAAAAGGGAGTAGTAAAAACGGGTTTAATCATGTGCAGTTTCCCTAGCTGATCCATTAAATGAGAGATAAACTGCCAGCCGTGATCCGACAGGATCTCTTTATGTAATCCAAGGCGGGGAAAAATGGAGATGAGAGCTTCTGCACACGAAATTCTGTCAATTTCTTCGTGGGCACACGCTTCAAGGAACCCAGTAGCAAAATCGACCAAGGTGAGAATATAACTGTGGCCCTCACTAGATGGCGGGCGAATCGGGCCGACTAGGTCGACAGCTACTCTGGAGAAAGGTTTGGAGATGACTGGGTCCCTCTGTCAGGGGGCTGGCTTGACTCGCGGATTAACTGCTGTCTTCTGAAAAACAGGGCACGAACGACAGTATTGCAGGATTTCTTCGGCGGCTCCAGGCCAATAAAAATATTTTAAAATTCGTTTGGAGGTTTTGGTTTGGCCAAAGTGACCAGAGAAAAGGCTGTCATGAGCGGTTTGGAGGATAAGAATCACATGTGATCGAGGGTGCACAATGTCTGGGCCTCTTAGGGATCTCCGGGGGAACATACGCAGTGAAAGAGGTTATCCTTAATATTAAAGAAATTAACCTGCCACCTCTACCCGATTCTGCGTTTTGTCCCGGGCTTTAGCCCACAAGAGTTGAAGGTACTCACACTCCTTCTGCTTTTAGGAAAAATTCTCGCTGACGATATTGCCATAATGGGGTGCCCTGGGGTTTTTCAGTTGGACAGGCATTTATGATTTTTGACGAGCCTGGGAGCGAGTGGTCACGGGTTGTGCCACTAAAGGTGAGGAGACTTTGAGACTATGCCCAATCAAAACGGCACAAAACATTATGGGTGCCGCCACTACTTCTGCCTATCCGATCAAGTATGCGCAGTCATTATGGCAGTTTATAATGGGAACCGATGGTGATCATCAGCTCCTGGTGGAAGTAGCTTAACCGAGACCACGATACTCGTGCACCCAGTATCTCGGATTAGGGTGGAGATACGGCAGCCGTTTACCGTATCTGACATGAAATGGAGGCACCCAGGTTTATTTTATTGAACGAATTTGGGATTCTTAAACTGCCTCTTCTGTGACTCTGGTTCTATCTTCTTCCCTTCTTTAGGGTAACTTTTCTGGCTGGCGGCATATACGCCCGCCTTTTCGACGCACTCCTTAAAGCTGGTGGATCTTTTGTCTTTAATAAAAGACGAGATTTCTGATGGAAGTGATGCCAGAAATTGATCTTTCAGGGTAAAGTCAATCACTGCATCGTAATCCTTGGCACTTTCGAACCTTCCAACCAAAAATTAAGTAGTCTCTTCAAGGTAAACCTGAATTGTCTGAAGGTCTGTTTGGAGTGGATTCTCCACTGTTTGAAATTAAGGCGGCAGAAATCGAGAGTCATGGTGCAGACAGAATGCAGTTCCGTCTTTAACGTATAGTAGTCGATGGTTGCCTCTGGCTGAAAGGAGATAAAATATTCATCATGTGGGTGTTTAGAAGGGGCAACAATCTGGCTACGCTGTCCGATTCTCTATCGCAATTATTTATCTCGAATATTTTCTCAAAATGTAGCAAGTAGGCGGCGAACTCTTTCCCTTCTTTAATAACTAGCAGCTTAACGGATGTCTGATGTTGTGCTGGGGGCCAAAAAGTAAGAGTTGTGGCCTAATTTCTCGTCCTTGTCATCCCTATTTCATGTGCACAAAGTTCTTTTTCTCTTCTGCCATCTCTTTTCCTTTCTTATCTCTCTTTCTCTTCTTTCTTTTTCTCTTTCTCTTCTTGCTTCTCGCGCAGTCCTTTCTTCTGACTCTATGTAGGACATTAGATCTTTTCCCGATTAACCTAATGATTCTCCTTGGGCTTTGAAGATCTCAAATGACGACATGGCTGGTTCGCTTACCAAAACACACCCACGAGACATTATAATGTGTTTTCGACCCGAATTTTCCACATCAAACGAAAACAACCACATAAGAGAGAAACTCGCTTAATTCTTACGAATTGAACACGTAAATGGCGGTAATCACAAGCAAAATACCACTAAAATATCCCTACAACAAATTTAAAATATATCGATCGTCTATCTAACAGTTCAATTAATTAAATGAGAAGTTTAGTGTTTTCTCTTAATCCTCAAACCACCAATTTTAGAAGCCTTTAAAATAATGCTTATTAACGACTCTTTAAAAACCTGAAACCAGTTTTAATATTAATATGTCGTAAAATTCAGCTAGCTTGAACCTGAACCTTTTATTTTCCATCCAAAGATGCAGGGGAGGGGAGACGACAGCTCCAAATTAGGAAAAGATTTTCTCTTCGAGTGCGATGGGATTTTAAATGGCGAGAGTGAATTAATTAATAGTTGGCTGGTATTGCTTATATTTAATTAGGCTTTGGCGGTTGGAAGATTTAAACAAGAACCAAAAAAAATAATATTTTAATCTTATACTAATAACAATAGATATTTACCATATAACATACAGGCAATTTACTTAACACTGTTTACTAAATGAATGGAATGTAAATGAGAAGTAGGACTCGTATTAGCCGTATTAGGCTCAATAAGTGCACTAATTCCCCGAGTGAAAGCGGGATGCGACTTCCAGTTGACTTTTAGACGTACGAGGCTCAATAATTGTTAACTCTTACGATTTTCTGCAGAATAAAACGAGTATGGGTACTCGTGGGAAGGTATTCTTTGAGGAAGCGGAGTAAAGCGTGATACTCGAGACGTAGTCTTCGTCTTTCCGAATATGGATTCCTGCTGCGAGACCAAATAGCACTGAAGGTTGTCGCTCGAGGTTTGCGTGTTGTCGATGAATGATTTCAAAGAACTCTTATGATGCCGGGTAAATAGCTTCTGTATTGCGTGGGCTTGCTTACTTGGGAGCAACGTGGGGACCGCACGTGACCCGAAAGCTCTAAGAATACTTCGAAGATTATTCTCAGGATGGAGAATTTATATTACTAAGCGGGAAGTTCTAATGTTTGCCAACGGAAGCGTTATCAGTTCAGTCCGGTCTCACAGCCTCGATGGCGAGAAACTGCGGTGAAGGTTTTAACACCCAAAACGAGACGGGCTCCTGGAGCTTTATCGCTCCGGAAGTTTGCCGACGGTCTGGAATCAGGGCTCCTTCACCCGAAATCTCTTTCTCATGCCTCTATCATACACGCTCGCTCTCTCTTTAGCTCATTTTCTGACAATATATATATATATATATATATATATATATATATATATATATATATATATATATATATGTATATCAATATAAAATGTATTTTGTTTATTTTCATAATGGATTTTTCTTTTTTTAACTTTTGTAATAACACTAAGTGATGAGTATTTGTATATTTATACTTATCTTTTTAGTTTGAATTTTACAACATGGTACAGAGGAGAAAAAAGTGCTATGAAACTCTCAATCCCAGGAATTTGGAGACAACCAACTTACCACTCAAACAATTGTTTCTTCTGCATGTTGAACCCTTCCAAACGTCGAACAGGCAAAAATGCACCTGTTATCATGTATCCAGACCTTCAGTTATCTATTGCGCCAGTACCATACAGTTCTGAACTCCGCCTACTCACTCCTCCAAAGGAGAGAGGTAGTTTTTTAATAGAAAAGCAGTTCAGAAGAAGAGGATGAAGTAATTGATCCAGATTACAGAGGTGCAACTGAGAAGAGAAACCAATACTACCCATACCACAAAGATCTTAACGACCTTGTCAGAGATCTTAGTCTCACAAAGGCAATGCCGAGCTTATAACTTCGAGATTCAAGCAGAGGGATTTGTTAGATAATAGTTTGCAAATATCAGCGTCAACAATGTTTTTCAACCTTTATTACACGCCAAGATGAGCTTTGCTTTTTTCACAATGTGTCTGGTCTGTTTGAGGCAATAGGAATCGCCTTAATTACAGCTCGTACAGGAGTCTCAATGCAGTACTGCTTCATAATGGGAACATGTATCCATCTCTTTCCTTTGCTCACCCGCTCCAACTCAAAGAGAAATACAGCAATGTCAAAATCTTGCTAAATTCATTGAAATATGAAGAGTACGGTTGGGAGGTTATCAGAGACTTGGAAATGGAGGCCTTCTTGTTTGGTCTCCATGGCGGCTTTACCAAGTTTTCTAGTTATGTTTGTCTTTGGAGCAGCAGCGACATCGTAGCTCACTACTATCGGTGAGATTAGCCACAACTGTCCGAGTTTAGTGTGGGGAGAAACAACGTCAAACGAAAATTACTCTTTCCTCTCTGCACTTAAAATTGGGCCTTATGAAACAATACTCAGAGAACTAAATAAGGAATCTGCAGCTTTCAAGTATCTCCAAGATTTATTTCTTAAAGCTATCTGTGGCAAAGGTGGAAGCTGGGGTCTTTGTCTGTCCACAAATAACAAAGATCATGGAGTACAAGGAGTTTTCCGAGAAGCTCACTAGGACGGAAAATATTGCGTGGGACAGCTTTATCGCAGTGGTTTTGTTTTGGGCTTCCTAGGTAATCACAAAGCTGAAAACTATGTAGATGTTGTTGAGAACTTAGTGAGAAACTACGGCTAGATGGGTGGAAGGATGTCCCTGAAATTCCATATTCTTTATGCTCCTCTTGATAAATTTAAGACGAACATGGGAGCGTACTCCGAGGAGCATGGCGTTCGCTTTTACCACGACTTACTGAACTCTGAACGCTGCTATCAAGAATCCTATAATGAAAATCTGATGGGAGACTATATTTGGGGACTGATTCAGTAAATTAGTTTACAGTATAGGCGTAAATAACCGAAAAATACTCATTTATAATATCTTAAATGTGTCACTCATGTAATTCCTGAATAAATAAATGTTATTTTTATACCACGACGGTTTGTTTCGATTTTATGCAAACTAAAGTTCAAATTCACCACCTTCTTCCAGAGGGAATAGGTAAATTCCATATAAATATCATTATCCTGGACAAAAAAGCAAAGTTTGAAATAAATAACAGTATTATTCCTTGTATTCTAGACACAAGCTAATAGAAAATACAGTTACTACCCAGAGACAAAAATCGTGTTACACGGTGTAACCAAACCCCTAGAGGACTTGCCCCCCGGTTGGTGGTCGTTGATTCAGAAAACCATCCACCATAATGTCTGTCATGAGTCATTGTTCTAGAGGGCCTCCCCGGGTTTTTCACTTATTGATTTATCACCGTCACCTAAGCAGTTACACCGGCTGAGCAAGAAGTTGCAAGGGCGCGAAGATCATCATTAATTCACTCCCTTTTTTCTTGCGAAATAAATACTTTTATTCCCAGGCAAATTACCCGAAGAAGAAACCCGACAGAAAGGCTCTAAACGGGCCTACATGGATGACCGAGAAGGAGCAAAGAGGGTACCTCTTCGTATCCTCCTCGGCAAGGAGAAACCAACACGAGAACAAACCCTTCGGACAATATATGCGGACACTGGAGTTATTTTACTGAGATAAAAAGAACAATATAACGGTTATGTGGCGCTTTGCGATACGGAAAAAGATCTTCACCTCCTGTTATCCCAGAGTGCAGCTAAAAACTAGGAAAGATCGGCCTTGTACCGCGTAAACCACCCGACTTAACAACAATAAGTCGATAATCTGCAGGGGCCTCGATTCATTGGTTTGCGAACATATGGCCTTGGAATACAATAAGAGATAGAAAAAGAACAGAGCTGGGCTACGGTCGAATAAATGATAAAATTCAAGAAAAGAAGCTGGAGAGAGTTGAACCAAATCTTCCAAGTCATTTTCAAAATCAACGGAAATGGCTAAGAAGACAGCAGAAACGCGCTGGCTTGCATTCTACACAAAGAATGCGCCTACATAAATAGAAAAAGAGATATTGATCTCAGTACAAGTCTGCTTCACTTGCTACACCCTCGATAAACATCCTACCAGAGACTGCGTTTACAAAGCTACGGGTCCTCACAATGCGCTAGCAAAGAGGACCAATAGGACGACTGCAAGAGCCCAGACAAGAATGTTTAAATTGTGGGAAGGTCTACAGAACTCTAGCAATGTCGTGCTTAGTAAAAAAGCAATTGATACGGGAAAAGAAGATGGGGATTAATTCAGAGAAAGAAAGACAAAAAAACACGATGTGCACTGCAGCAGCAGTAAGACAAACGAATCTCCAAGACTCGCAGACTAAAATAGTATATATAGATGGGAACATGAAGCCTGACCTTATTGTGTGCATTATGCATGCATATTTTGTCAACATAGCCAAGCCAGGCTCATACGCATCAGAACTGAACACCATGCTAAAAAAGAATGGCTTAAAAAAATTTGGTTGCTAGAGAACCTTCCCACTAACAAAATATGCATTTAAATGATTGCAAAGACAAACGAATAAAACTCACAGGTACAAGAAGAAGAAATGTCCGAAATGGAGTCAGGAACAGATGAATACCCTACAAACGAAGAAATCCAGAAGGATTCCAAGAAGCTGGAGAAAGGAGAACAAGACCTGAGACCGCGAATGATCACACAAACATTGAACATCAAGATATACGGCTCGAAAACTTCTCCGATCCAAAAGATCTATAGGCAAGAGGATATCGTAGATGGCCTAGTAAAAGGCAAACTCAACTGAGATTATGACGCGGGCATTGGAGAGACAGAAGTCAATAACGGACTCAAGCAAGACATGATTTATATTTTCCCAGAATCATACTACACTCTGTTAACTGACCAGTTAAAAAGAAAAGATCGGCACGAACACGATGTCCAGGCCGTTCAGAGAATACCAAATTAGGCAGAGAGCAGAATTAAAATAGAAGATACATAATGGATAAATACCAGCGTAGAATTAGAATATTCTTGCTTAACGTACACGGATGGAGAGATAAGAAGTTCCCCTTCTTGAAAATCATATAAGGAAGGCGCAGATATTATAGTACTAAATGAACACAGAATCAACACGGAAGCAGAAAACATTAAAATCCCTAAGTACAGAATTATCTCCACGAATTATACCAAATCCAGATACAACGGAGTAACGATCGGTATAAAAACCGGTATTCACTACACCGAAGTAAAGGAACTAGAAGAATCATATCTGTTAGGAAAAATAACGACGACCACATGGGATCTATTAATTAATAGTTGGGGTGTACCAACCCCATAGGCGCCCATACCTACCAATTACAAACTTTAGCGGGGCAGGAAGAACCCTGCAAATATTAGTGCGTAGACATATTGTGAAAAGAGAAGGGGCCGACTACCCAACTTTTCTAACAGACAGGGCTCAACTACACTAGACATAATCCTAACAAACTTAAGTTTCAGCCTAAACCATCACCCCGAACCTGGACCCGGACCCTCTACCCCATCTAGACATCTAATTATGATTACAACCGTCTCAACTTACCTATCCACTTTAAAATGCCGCGAAGCAAAGTAGTCGTAAAGGCGGATTGGAACAAATAAAAAGAACACCTGAACGCGCTTGAGGTTGGCTCGCTAAATAACCAAAACCAAGAGAAATTGAGACCCAACTACAGTAAGTTATAGCAAAAGTTGCCGAAGCGAGCAACCTTTACACCCCGACAACAGAATACCCAACTCTTTCCGCACCCAGGTGGGACGAAGAAACCCAGAGGATAATGGAAGTATTCCACAATTTAATATAGAAAATAGCAGAAATAGGAAATACATCGGCAAGATATCAAATACTAAGAGAAACCCGGAGACAAATAAATACACTAATAAAAGGAAATATGAATCAGGTTTGGAATTATATAATAGAAAAAATAGATATAAAACGAGACAGAAAGCAATTCTGGGCTCAATATAAAAACTACGAGGATTGTAACGTATAAGGAACGTATAAAATTGAAGATACAAAACAAGGAAATGGAACAAGTAAACGAACTCCAGGAACATTTCCAAAGCCAATGACAGGAAATATTCTCCATTTCACCAGAAGGGAATGCCGAGTATGGAAGGGACTACGAAGAAGAGATTCTATAGAACCTCGAAGTGCATCGAGAAAACATTACACTATATAGATGCGTCAATGAAGAGATAGACATCCCCTTGGAGGAGAGTGCCTACTTCACGATGGAGGAATACCAGACAGTCCTAAAAAATTTAAGCAGAAAGCACGGGGTCTGAGCGGCCTAACAAAAGCGCACTTAACCAATGCACTAGGCAATGTGCATATTTCCATTGTAAGGATCTTTAATGCATGTCTAAATTCTGGTTCCATTCCTCAAACGTTTTTTTAACTAAACTGGGCAAACCAAAAATACCAGGTAGAAAATTACAGGCCTATTTCGCTCTTAGAATTCATCGGAAAAGTACTCGAAAAAGTCCTAAATGAGAAAATGAAGAAACGTCCCTAGGTGACCTTCGGCCCTCAATGCAATTACCATTCCCAACTGGTAACCTGTTCCTCACACATGATTTTACGGCCAATCTACATAGGTACACAAACTTGTCAAAGATTGACCTCGTGAAAGCTGTTCACCAGATTTCTAACGTGCATGCCGACGTTTGCAGAACTGCCAACATCATCCTATTTAGTCTATTCGAGTCCAAATACCGCAAATCTTCCAACGTTTCATTGACAAAGTCACTTATGAATTACCCCTCTGTTTTGCGCATATGGATGACGTTCTGATTGCCTGCTCTTCGGCCGACGAACACCAGCTACAGGTGAACCTGTGCTTTCCCGCCTTCAAGAACATGGCTATCACATTTGTCCAAACAAATGCATGTTTAGAGTCCCGGAACTTGACTTTCATGGAAATCATATTAGTGTGAACGGAGTTAGTCCTAGTACAGAGAAGACATAACCCATTACAGCTTTGCCACGCCCTGACTCTCAACTCAAACCCCACCAGTTGCTTGGTATAGTCAAGGACTATACCAAAGTCAATGACTTTGGAGCTTTTCTAAATGCCCTCAACGACCAGCTGAGATCAGCAAAGAAAGGCGTCAAAACCTTGGTTAAGTGGACTTATTTGGCAACTACTCCCTTCGAGGAAGCAAAGATGACAGAAGGAACCCGCCCGTGTGCATTATCCCGTTTCTAATGCTGAAAGAGGTATAATGACAGATACATCAGATTTGGCGGTTGTCGCAGTCTTGCAGCAGAGAGTCAACAACAATTGAAACCCTATTGCTTTCTCTTCGAAGAAGCTATGTCGGCGGGGGTACCTCTTCTGGGTACCCCTGGTAGGGCTTCCCTTGTCGATTTGGTCGGAAACGAGGTTCCAGACTAAGTGCGTCATTCCTTCCTTTTTCTACTCTATCCCTCTCCTCTTTTACTTTTATCCTATCTCCCACTCATACAAAAAGAAATAAACAACAAAAAAAGCCTACTCCTATCGTGTCACTCTTTCCCTTTCTTCCTCTATCTACTTATAAGGACCTGGCAGCTACCTCATGCGTCAGAAGAAAGGCTTTGGAACCTCTATAAACAACGCCCCTCGACGCTCACTGGTTGTGAGAGACTAGGACTAGAGGTGTCCAAGGCGTTGGGGAACGATGAATGGGATGAGGGTAGCACCCCGTTAACCCCTTTCCTTGCGCGTAATTATTGACCGTTCCCAGTGCCCGTTGACGGGTGCTTATGGTAGCATTGGTCCGAGGTGACGGCCCTTTGTTCCCATGCTGGTTGCCAGGCCAATAAAAAGCCTTGGGTCGAGTTCCTTGGTGTGTGGGGATATCCATTGAACGCTACTCCGAGATCCTGGCCGTTGTGAAGGGAACTAGTAGGAGTTTAGTAAGGGGCGTGCTTCGTTGTTGTTCACCTGGTGACAAATCGAGGGCCCCTTCGGGGACCGTCAGTGCTGCTTGGTTGGGAGCCACGGCACGCCGAGGTTTGACGACTCGGTTGGACGAACAGCAGCACATGGAGCGTGCTTTATGAAAGATCTGAAACCTCTCCAATCGATAGGCGGGAGCAACTCACGCGGGGAGAACTCCCTATGCCCCCTTTTTTATCATTGATTGGTCACGAGTTTTCAGAGAGAGAAAGCGCTCAAAATAACATGCAAAAAAGGACCCGTTTGTCTCAAACACAACTGTGCAATATGCCAGTTAGAAAAGTGGTGCGTTGACTTTCCGGAGGGCTGCTACTCAAAATGCAGCCCTGAAAGTATCTGCACTACTTGCATATTGACGCGAGAGGTGGAGGAATTAAAAGACCTCTATAGAGCCTCAGAGGAGAGAGCTAAGGTCCTTGAGGGAAAGTTGGAGAAGCTCGAAGCTCTTAACGCAGCTCAGGTTCGATGCCTAGAAGAGGCGCCGCCCACTGACGTGTCGGAATCCCCTGATACTCAAGCGGACATTCCGGCATCATCTGAGGCTAAGCTAGCTGAGGCGATAAAAAAAGAGAAAAAGAAGAAAGGAGAAACGAAGAAAAGAAAGAAAAAGAATAAAGTTGAAACAAAAGTAGAACCAAAAATAGAAGAAAAACAGATAAAGAAGAAGAAAAAGATTGATAAGAATGTGGAGAGTAAAGACGAAAACGGAAGGCCTCTTTCACAAGAGAAGACCCCGTCTTCAGAGACCAAGTTTCCGAAGGTCACCCTCATTGGTGACTCGCAAACACGGGATCTGCAGCCGCTGCTAGCGGCCCGCCTTTGCACTAGCGTGAAGGTAAGCTGCCTGTCAGGACGGGGTAACCAAAACATCAGAATAGAGGCAGAGAAAACCCAGATTTCTGAGAATTCAGTTGTTGCTCTGATGGTGAGTGGCAACGCCCTTTACCTTCGAGGGGGTAAGGTTGGCCTCATTGGTAAGACCATCCAAACGGTGATGGGAGCTGTGGATGACATAGGGCTTAAAACCCGCAAACGTGTGGTGGTTTGGATGCTTCCGAGAAGAGGTCCATCCTGAACCGCGTTACGAAAGAAACGTCGCAGTTAACAGAAGGTTGTCGGATCTCTGCACGGCAGAAGGAGTCTTCTTCATGGACTCCTATCGTACCTTTATCGGTAAAGACGACCTCTACCAAAGGGACGGGGTACATCTCTCCTTTAAAGGGAAGGCCTTTCTCGCCAACCTAATTCAAGATGTCGTGGAATGCACCCAAAGGAGCGTTCGAAAAAGAGCGAAAGCGGACGTGCGCCAGCATGCCCGTGTCACTGCTGGAACGACCTTCTCGGAGGTTTTCAAAAAGGGTGTGACTAAAAATACAGAGAAGACGGGAAACGGAAGAGCGTAGGGAGTCCTACACTAGGGGACTTCCTCAAAGTTCTTCTGTTCAATGCGAGGTCAATCAGGAATAGGTTTCCTGAGCTCCGTGGCCTCGTAGTAACAGAGGAACCTGAGATGGTGGCCATAACGGAGTCGTGGATAAAAACCTCAAGCCGAGATTTTAAAGGTGAATTCACGATTCCTGGTTACCAGCTCTTCCTGAAAGATAGGCCAGGCAGAGAGGGTGGCGGTGTGATGTTGTATGTCAAAGATACTCTCAACTCGACCGATTGCAACATCGTATCCAACCATGAACTACTAAGTGTTGACCTAGAGATAGGTCCTGCCAAATACAGGACCCTGGTGCTTTATAGACCTCCTGCCCAACTCGGTGAAAAGGACAGAGATCTGTACCAGCTACTAGGAGAACATGTCGAAGACAGACTGTGTATCGTCATGGGTAATTTCAACACTCAAGTTGACTGGGAAACCAGAGAACCCTGTGGTGAGAACGCACTACTCCTGGAGTGGGCGAACAACGAGTTCTGACTCAATGGGTGAGAGAGCCCACGAGAGGAAACAATATCCTCGACTTGGTTTTCACCACTGAGGATGACATCGTTGAGGACCTCTATGTTGGTGAAGAGCTCGGTGGCAGTGACCACCGACTAATTAGATTTGTAGTCAAAGTCCCTAAGGCAGAGCCTGCAAAGGGTAAATCAAGGAAACTCGAATTGAGAAGAGCAGACTTTGCAGGTCTACGCGCGGGACTGACTGACGCGAGGCTAGAAGAGTGCGAGGCTGAGAAAGACTCTTGGAACAGTTTCAAAACCACATTTATGAGTCTTCAATCGCGTTTCATCTCTCTGAAATGCCCCCGTCGGTCCTCTGTTCAAGCAAAGTGGTTTAATCGAGAAATCGGCCCACTGCTTAGGGAGAAGAGAAATGTGTACTAGCAATCGAAGATCTCGGGTGACTTTGACGAATACCAGAAGAGAGCCAGGAGAGTGAAGTCCAGCATAAGGGCAGCTAAGCGGTCTGAGGAACTCCGAGTGGCAAGACTCTGTAAAGAGAATCCCAAGGAGTTTTTTGGATATGTGAACAGCCGTAAACTAATCCGTCGAACGATTGGCCCTTTGAGGAATGAGGAGGGGACATTAAAGCATTCAGATGCAGAAAATGCTAACCTCTTCAACGACTACTTCTCTCCAGTGTTTACTGAAGAGTGTGGTCCCATTCCCCGGCCGACGGATTCCTACTCGGGGGAAAAGCTGGAGGCAATGGACTTCACCGAAGGAGAAATAAAGAAAAAGATCGCTGACCTAAAGACGAATAAGTCCCCTGGACCGGACGGGTTTCTACCCGAGGTGTTGAAGGAAGTGTGCGATGAAGTATCACGACATCTGTGCGCTATCTTTAACATGTCAATCCGGACCGGATGCGTTCTAGGGACTGGCGTGAGGCGGAGGTGACTCCGATCTTCAAGAAAGGAGACCCCAGCCATCCGTCAAACTACCTACCTATCAGTCTGACTTCTATAGTCGGTAAACTCATGGAAAGCATGATGGTGGACAAAATGACGTCGTATTTAGAGTCCAACCTGCTACTTAGGAGTTCCCAGCACGGCTTCCGATGGCAACGGTCATGCCTAACGAACCTTGTGGAATTCTTCCACTTCGTGTTCAGTGAGCACGATCGGGACAAGGCGGTGGATGTGGTCTACCTAGACTTTCAGAAAGCCTTTGATAAGGATACACCCCGCCGCCTTCTCCGGAAAGTGCGAGCGCTGGCCATAGACGGAAAGGTAGCCGGCTGGATCGAGAACTGGCTAAGTGGCAGACGGCAACGGGTGGTGTTGAATGGACAGTCTTCTGAGTTGTTGCCCGTTACTAGCGGGGTGCCTCAAGGTTCTGTCCTGGGACCACTACTATTCATCATCTACGTCAACGACATGGACGGTGACATGGTGGCCAAGATTTCCAAATTTTCCGACGATATCAAGCTTGGTATGAACGTTGCAAAGGATGGAAATACTGCCCCCCGGCCTGCAGGAAGATCTTGGGAAGATTAACGAGTGGTCGGACATGTGACCAATGCCTTTTAATGTGGGGAAATGCAAAGTGATGCATATCGGCCACAGAAACCCCCAATCTCAGTATATCCTTAAGGGCACTGCTATGGAATCCACCGACACTGAGAAGGACTTGGGTGTAACAATCACTAGTGACCTCAAGTTCTCGAAACAGTGCATTGAGGCGGAGAAAAAGGCCCAAAGGATGCTAGGCTATATTAAGCGCCAGTTTGGTTATCGGAACCAGGAGATTGTACTGTGCCTGTACAACCCACTTGTCTGACCGCACCTAGAGTATGCCGTACAATTTTGGAGTCCTTCATTGCGAAAGGACATCGCGAGATTAGAACGCGTACAGGCCAGGGCAAACAAGCTGATTCCCTCTATCCGACATAAAAGTTATGAGGATAGACTAAGGGAATTAGATCTGTTCTCGCTGGAAACCCGTAGACTGCGTGGTCAGCTCATCGAATTTTTTAAAATACTTCGAGGGTTCGACAATGTTGACTACCGGGATATTTACACACTGAGTGAGAACACAACGCGCAATCACGGCTTCAAACTTGAACTGAAGCGCTACACCCGCATCTGTGTGGAAATTTTTTCACCTACAGTATCCGCGGTAAGTGGAACGCACTTCCAGTGGAAGTTGTCAACAGGGAATCTGTTGACCAGTTCAAGTCAAGACTAGACAAAGTCTTGAAAAGTGGCCGTTTAGGGACGCAAAATAATTGAGCAGCCATGTGCCTGCTCGATTGCTAGTCCAAAGGTACCCTCTTTGAATGGACCGTAAAGTCTCCTAGGGTACCTTCTTTCCTTGTTGTTACTCCTTGTTGTTACGTTTCTCTTCTTAATCGAAAGAAGAATACATATTATTGTTCACTAAGACAACTTTTTTAAATAATGATAAAGAGGAATAAGTCATAAATAAGAATAGAAGAAGGAAAGACAAATAAAGATAATTTTCTTCCCTTTCTAAAATTTTATAGCTGGAGCGTTTTGCGCCAGGAAAAAATACCATTACTTGTTTTTCAAAGTTAAGCCACATCTGGTCTATTTAATTGCAGGATGAAGTTCAAATTCAAACTGAGTTTGCATCGATGGCTGCCCTAAAAAATAAATAGCCCAGATCCCTCGATAAATTTGGACCACGCTGAGATAGGCATCGGACGGTGTAAAGATACACTGCGAGACTAAATTCTTTATATGAATGTGGCCATTTATTCACTACAATATTGCGCAGAATTTATTGTACATAATAAACATCGATTTCCCGCTTGCCTAGAGGATAAGGCGTTGTATTTCCACGCCTGGGATTAGAGGTTCAATTACCGGCAGGCACAATCAATTGCAGCACTCGCATGGATCTGACACCAATCAAGCAGAGCGTCAAATTTGCGGTATTTACCCACAGTTCTGGCCATTTATTTGCCTCATCCTATAATTTTATATTGCTACGCTATTTATTCTGCATCTCGACCATTATAAGTATTTTTCAGAATTTTTTGCTATTTTTGAATTCCATTTATTCTATGGGCGTCAAGGTTTCTGACCTTCTTTGCTAGAATGAAAGCGAGAGCGTACGAGGCAATTTTATTTATCTAAGTTTGTATCAAGTATTGTGGTCAAATAGGGCGCCAAAAGATAAATGAAGATCCTCGTTTTCGTGCTATTTATTTCGCGCTCAATTTCCTATTTCTACGTTTCTAGCCCTAAATATATCGGTAAGGGTTAGGCTTTTGGCAAAGGGGTTACATTTGAATTGTACATTCAAAGGATGGAAATTGGTAACTTCTTTTCATATTATTCTGCTTTTTTGTTTTTCAAAAATATCTTCAAGGATATTCAAGAATGGGGGTAATTCTGAATGCGATTGAAAATACTTGATGCAGTATTGAAACGCCTGACATCACCTATTTGTTCATATAAATTTTATTTGGGTAGGAGGGTATATATTATGAAACATTTATTAAGATCAGCAGAGGTAGTTGCATTGTAGGTTTTAGCTTAAGTTTATCTAATTTTCTGAAGAGTTTTCTCTCATTGGGAGAAAGGAAATTGGAATGTTCAGAGAGTTTCATTGCTCATTTTTCCTGGACGTCATTTTAACGCAAGCTCATCTTGGGCAGATATGAATAAAGATATGTTAAGAAAAGAGGAAAAGGTGTGTAAGTGTATAAGAGAGAGAGAAAGAGAGGTGTTAGAGCGATCGAGCTCCTCCCCCATCCTGACTTCTTTTGCAACCCGGACTCACTGCTTCCCCATTCACCTCCCTTTCTGTGCACAGGAGCACAATGGGAGGCTTTATGAGAAGAGGAGGAGGAGAGAGAGAGAGGAAGACAGTTAACCTAGGTGCTCTTGGCTCTAAATCTAAACGCGGTAAATCGAAAAAAAACAAATAAATAATGTTCAGACTGAATAAGAGAGGATGTGGATGGTGGCCTATCGGTTAGCGTGGTGGCGAGAAAAGCGAAGAACGCTCTATGACATTGGTTCCAACCGTAGATATTTACTTCGCTTTCTTTAATAGCAAATTGTTTGTATAATATATTCTGTTTACTATCTCGCTCTCTCTTCCTTCTTTCTTAATCTATGTATGATCTTTCTTCTGTCCAATAAAAAGACGAAATCGCGTGTGTATCATCGTTCCTTATTTCAATTGGGTTATTGTGCAACTGCCGTGTCGCGTGTTATTGTGATTTCCTACTTATATTATATATATATATATATATATATATATATATATATATATATATATATATATATATATATATATATATATATAATTATTTGCAACCTCGCACTCATAATTCTATGGTTAAGATAGCAATGTTACAGCTAGCTAAACTCTTCATCAATCTCTTGAAAGGAGCTCTTCGAATGCAGGGATAAAAATTAAAATAGCTGATTGATAGACAAATTTTCGTTTTTTTTAGAAAAGCTGGCTTCTACGTTATCTACCCATGACTATCAGAAGAGTTCCTTTCTATGAGCTTATTTAGCTACAATATTGCATTCTTAACCACATATATCCTCCATAACTCTATATTTTAATTACGTGATTTTTTGGAAATATAATTTTTTCTTAGTGGACAAGTAAACTAGTACGAATTTCCAGTGAACTCTTTACCATCAGTGCACCCTCTACCCCCTTTCCACATACCTCCATACTTACTCAAACGGTCGATGGTCGGTCGGTCTTTCAATCGGTGGGTTAAGAAAGGAGAGAGATAGGGTGAGATAGGTGGAGTAGGATTGGTAAAATGGTTATGGAACATATAGAGAACTAAGGGAAATAGGGGGAGATGAAGGGATAGGTTATGACGAGGAGTAGATGAGGTGATAGAAATAGTGGAAGAGGGCGATGAGAGGGTAGGGGGAAGTAGGGTAGAGATGATCACAATCTTTTTGAGAGATCAAAGAGGCCGAAGGCCAACATCCCGAAGGGCTGATAGCAAGCGCAAGAGCTCTCGCCATAGGGGGAGAGGCAAAGTTATTGCTTATATATATATATATATGAATGCAATATCCCGCAGGAAAAAATGAAAAGGTGTTTCCAAGTACTTTAGAACTTTATTAACTTCCTTATCAAGGATAACTACAAGAAATAGTATTATATTAGAGGTATATATACGAAAAAAAATATGAAAGACCGCCTCAAAAACAAGAAATCACCAATGAGGAAGAGGGAAGGGGGAAGGTAAAAAAACACATTAAGGATTACAAGAAGCAGGTAGTAAGGTCAAACTAAGTCGAAGGAAAGGGTAACAGATTTAAAGAAATGGAGATAGCCTAACGAGGAAGATTATAAGACACGATGAGCAAAAGGGGGAAAAATACAAAGTACAAAACAGAGCAGTGACAATTAAAAAATAAAAATAAATAATAAAAAAAAAAAAAAAATAGGGGCCACATAACTAAAGAATGTATATAAAAAAAACACTAGGAACGCAAGACAAAACTAATTTCTTTAAGTATTAATCTTTTAATTATAGCATCTATTTTATATAAACCAGGGGAAAGGTTAAAATTATCACATTGGCTTATAAAAGCACATTCAATGATGTTACTTTTTATATGGTCATTGGAACGATAAATAAATTTGGCTGAGTTCCAGTTAATTAAATGGTCTTTATCTGACATATAATGTCCGAAGAGGGAGAGATAACAGTGCTTTCTTTGTCCATATGTCAGATAAGAACCATTTAATTAACTGGAACTCGGCCAAATTTATTTATCGTCCCAATGACCATATAAAAAGGAACACCATTGAATGTGCTTTTATAAGCCAATGTGATAATTTTAACCTTTCATCTGGTTTATATAAAATAGCTGCTATAATTAAAAGATTAATACTCAAACAAATTAGTTTTGTCTTGCGTTCCTAGTGTTTTTTTTATATACATTCTTTAGTTATGTGGCCCCTATTTAATTTAAATTTTTTTTTTTATTATTAGGGATTTTTAGTTTTTAATTGTCACTGCTCTGTTTTGTACTTTGTATTTTTGCCCCTTTTACACATCGTGTCTTATAATCTCCCTCGTTAGGCTATCTCCATTTCTTTGAATCTGTTACCCTTTCCTTCGATTTAGTTTGACCTTACTACCTGCTTCTTGTAATCCTTAATGTGTTTTTTTTACCTTCCCCCTTCCCTCTTCCTCATTGGAGATTTCTTGTTTTTGAGGCGGTCTTTCATATTTTTCTTTCGTATATATACCTCTAATATAATACTATTTCTTGTAGTTATCCTTGATAAGGAACTTAATAAAGTTCGAAAGTACTTGGAAACACCTTTTCATTTTTTCCTGCGGGATATTACATTCATTTGCCACCCTCACGTGATACTTTGTGAGTTTTTCGTTTCATATATATATATATATATATATATATATATATATATATATATATATATATATATATATATATATATATATATATAAATATATATATATATATATATATATATATGGTGGCCCCCTCACAATAATGTATTTAAAAAAAATAATATCTCAGGAACCTCCATCCTATTCATGACAATTTTTCCAAGCAGATATATTCAATCTTGTCATTTCGAATGCAAACAACGGAATTTAGATAGCTTATATAGTTTTCTTGCACTTTACAAAAATAACAACATGCGTCAATGAACGAATATCGAGATAAAATATTATTTTATTGTGCAATATCATAGAGGAATTTTTACGTTCTTACAAAAGCGCACAGGAATGAACATGTCATATTTAGATATCTTTATTTGCAGTTCCTCAGTACCCATACTGACCTAGTCAGAACTAGATCGAATTATCATTAAAGCTTCTCACTGGGAAAAGGGATGTAAGACTAGAAGCCTATTGCGATAATTTCCTGGAAAAATGTGGAAAAGACGTACTGTGGAAAGAATCTTGAAAAAGATTCGCGAAACGGGAAGCGCTAACAGAAAACGAGGAAGCGGTAGACCTAAAAGTTTTTCAGAATGAGGAAATGTAAATTACATTAACAATAACATCAGCTCTCAAGAAGATACACCAGGAGGTGATTTATCGCAATGAACGATTGCTAAAAACTTGAATATTGGAAAGAGTTTTTAAAACGAATTATTAAGACACAAAAGCTAAAAGCCTTCCCCAAAACAATACCTTATAGAAAGAGTGTTACTGTTAAGGATAAAAGAAAAATAAACTGCAGACAGTTGTTAGATAACTTCTCTGTTGCTGATGTTAAAAATTGTCTTCACGGATGAAAAAGATTTCACTTTAGAAATTCGGCGAAACCGGCAAAGTGATGTTGTCAAAGGGCGTGAATCATGAAATTTCAAGATTTTCCCTAAACTTATGATATCTGTAGGGGTGTATTGGAATGGCAAAACAGATGCTCATTTTATTGATACTGAAAAGACGAAAGTTCTGCTAATTAAGTTTAAATCATAAAAATAAAGTTTTTGCTTGATTGTCGTCGCCTGTATCAAGAAAATGATTTTATTTTGAAACAAGATGAAGCACCTTCTCATAAGAACCACGCTATGCAGTTGTTTCTAATTAGAAATACGCCAAGATTAATAAGGAAAAAATGAGTGGCCACCTCAAAGTCAAGATTTTAACACCATGGATTAACTCAATTTGGGAGTTACTAAAAGAAAAGGTTTACCGAAGTTGAATAAGAAAATTCACTGGACCAGAATTGAAAAGCAAAATACGTGAATCATGGCAAGAAATTTGCATTAATGAAGTAAGAAAAGGTTTGCGTGTGCGAAAAAAAATTAGATTAGTAATTCATGAAAGTGGTGTTACAATCGATTATTTACTGCAGGTAAGTTAAATTTCCATTTATTTATTACTTTATACTCGATATTCCTATTTTTCTCATGTTTTTATTTAAGTGAAGTGCAAAACCACTATAAATAGTATATAAATTCCATTTCTTGCATTCGAA
The DNA here is from genome assembly GCA_963969495.1 of Ceratothoa steindachneri. Classification (NCBI taxonomy): domain Eukaryota; kingdom Metazoa; phylum Arthropoda; class Malacostraca; order Isopoda; family Cymothoidae; genus Ceratothoa; species Ceratothoa steindachneri. The sequence goes on along the minus strand of OZ018321.1, from coordinate 141,955,242 downwards.
AAGGAAGATTAAAAGTATCTCTCATATGAAAATTGTCATGGATAGGAAGGATTTGTAAATATGCATAATTTGGGTGAGTGGGAGGGTCACCCGATATATATATATATATATATATATATATATATATATATATATATATATATATATACAAAGAAAAAACTACAGGATCTGGGGGTGATAATACATATAGTACAAGAGGAGTAAGAATTAGACGCGAATGAGCAAATGAAACAAGAAACCGGAGTTTTTTTAAAGGAAAGAAAGAGGGTCATTAGAAGAATCCAGAATAAAAGGGAGCAGAGGGCGGCACAGTGAAGGCGATCCTTTACCAAGGAAACAGAAATAACGCCAGGGGAAAAAAAATTGAATTCCTGGCCGGGACTCGAACCCGGGTCTGCTGATTGCCGGTCAGATGCTTTCCCGCTAAGCTACCAGGTACAGTAACTATATTTCGCCCAAAGCGTTACTCTATCAAACCCAGTATCTCCCTAAGTTAGGAACTTCCAAGGAATCTTTATACCACATCCTCTTACCCGCTCATAATGTAAAGGCTCACTGTGACATGGACAGAGAAAATACCTGACTGGCTGATGAACCCATTTACAGATGCGTATACAAGTGAAACTTATCTTGCAGTGCAAGATGAGTTAATTGGTTTAAAAAATGACTTCGAATTAAAGCCTCTATTCAAGCAATCATACCAAACTTTGGTTACAAAAAGAATTTCCTGTAAAGTATCCAAAGCCTTGGGAAGCAATTAAACTATATTTCATACCTTTCCCATCTTCATATATGGCTAAACACGGGTTTGGTGCAGTTACTCGACTGCTCACAAAAACCAAGAAACCACCTGAAAATCACAAAAGAGGAGATTTAATGTTACTTTTTAGTAGGATAGAACCTAGGTTGCAAGAGTTAGCCAAAAAGCACCAAAGTCAACCAGCTCATTTAAACATATTGAAAAAGAGTTTTCAATGAGATTCTTCTAATTTTCTATTTAAATTTTTACTTTTAACTTAAGAACGATGAAATTCCGTTGGGCAGAGGGGCGATATCAAAAGATTTAGTGTCCAAGGGGACGTTAGTCCAAAGAATGTTGGGAAACACTGAACTAACCGAAGCTTAGCCTAAGGCAGTAAACATAGGACTCGTCCAAGCTACTCTTGTTTAAGGATCTGGATTTTTTATTCTCGATTATCATCGTTGCGCATTTTTTTCTAAAGGTGAAATGCATTGGTGGAAACAAAGGTTACACGTTAACTAGTGATATTTAAGAGCTCGGTTTTCAGAGCTAAATGCAAAATTTGACACTTTGCTAATATCCATTTGAGCTTTCCTAATGCGGTTTTGAGGTTCATGGTTATTTGAGGCTATAGAAATTCTTATCGGTTAGTACACGTCCTTGCACATTTTCGAGTAAAAAATATATTTTACTTTACCTAGGGCCATTTTGGCTTTTATCATATGGGGCTAAAGGGATATTCATTTCTTAATTTCTTTGAACTATAATTTTTCACAAAGCAAATTCATAGTTATTGTATTGATATTTAGACAGGATTTTTACCTTCATGGCCAAAAGTTTAGCTGTTTTCTTATTTGAATTATGTGGAGGTTAGAAAATTGTACTGCTGGAAAGAACAGCATTCTGAAAGTGCCCAGTTGATTGCTAAGACTAAATTTCTGAATATATCAGGGCATAGATAACGAATACTTGATTGGTAGCTTACGCAAATTCTGGAGTCAGCTGCTTTCATAGTCGGGCGACAGTCAGCGCGGGTGTTTGCCGCTATGCCCGCCAGGCGGCGATCCCAGTCATTGTTACGACTTAGTCTGGATGAGACGCTGCCACAATCTTGGAAGTTTTTTGAAATCATAAGTTGTTAATTGTATTTATTTGCCGTTGTAGGCTTGTTAGCTCTAGTACTTGTAGGTAGTGAAGATGTGGACTCCTACTATTTAAGTGAATAAGTTATAATGTGTGTTAAATAAGCGAAGCCAGCATATGATACCTATCTGTTGCTTGGGGAGGGAAGCTACCGCCCACGGTAATTGCACTTAAATACTTCCCGTTTTAGGCCTGTTAGCGTGAGTACTTATACTAAAACGTTGTGTTTAAGTATCCAAGAGTCGGTTAAAGTTAAAATACCCTGTGAAATATTAATGAACAATCATAATATATGGTGTGACACAAGCTTATAAATTATGTGATATATTTTTACTATACGCTATCTATGGTAGGGTAGCACCGATAATATCGGCAAGTTATCGGTATCGCCCATATCGGCCACTTTTTCAATATTTGCGTATCGGTCATATATTGCCGATATATTACAGGCTTGATTATCGGCTAATCCTATAAGTATTGCAATATGAGCTTATACAGCACATACTTCTCTAATGGTGTCTCAGTACCATTACTTTGTTTTTCCTTCCACTTCTACGAATATTGTATTAATACTACAAAGTTGAATTTCAAAACTTCTTAAAATTTATTCAGAAAAAAATGTATAAATAATTACAATGGTTGATAACTTGATATATAAGAACATAACTTATAATAACGCCAAATTATGTTAAACCCAAATTGAAAAGGCCTAGCCTGCCTTAGCCCAGGAGTACACAAGTGACTTTGTGGCGCTATAGCGTCGTTCATGTACTCCAGCCCTAAGATGTCTCATAGCCGTGCCCCTCTGTGGCGGGGATCAGTGACAGCTCGCCACAGACGGTCGTGTACGCGGCGTGGCTTCTAAACAACGGAAACCTATAGAAATTCACATTCCCGCCAGAAACCAACGCCACGCTGTGGCACCACATCGTCGCTCGTGTACTCCCGTCCTTAAGCTCTTTTTTATCACTATTAGCCTGTTTTAATTACAAATTTTAGTTGTTCATTATTTCAATATAAAGCTATAATGAGCTAGAATTTGCAAACTTAGCCTTAAGCCTCACAATGCAGGCGTTAATTTCTGAAATAACTTAAAAGTTATAGCAATAATTACGTAAATAATACACTAATTTAAATTGATAGTGCATTTACGCTACAATAAACTTAACTATTATCGAATGATTTTATTATTCATAGTATTTATTATATACGTTTGCAAACAAACGAGGACGATTAGGCTTAGCAAGATTGGAACTATAATTAAAGTTATAGCTATACGATAGTGTGAGACAAGTTGTGTGATTGGTTATCTTGAAGTTCACATTGTGTTTTCTTGTAAATCTAATTGTAAAATAATATTGCAGATGCTAAGGCCATGTTGTGTTTCTGGATGCAAGTATGAGAGTACAGCACTGTATTGGATATTACAAACAGCAAGAGACCTAGTGGTCCTTACGAGGCTGCTTGTTCTTACCACATAACCATGCTGGACATGTGCATCGTTTAAAGCTGTCGGACTGGATACCGGCAGACGGCTGCAGAAAAGGCTGATGGTAAGCTGCCACCAAGGCTGGCCTACCACAGGTTCCTCATCAAACACCCTGAACTGTTTGCTAAGTGGAAAGCTGCTTTGTCCTTTATGGATCTCTCATCCGCCACCAACTGGGAGAAGGGTGGAGTCTGCCAGTGACACTTCAGAGATGATGACTGCAGACTACTTCAACAAATAGGGCCAGCCCAGGAAGAGGATGAGGCTGAACGTTGAGGCCATCAAGATTTCTCTGCAAAGCTGCAGGAGTACAAGCTGCCCGGCAGCTACCAGTAAGTCGTGTATAAAGAAAACGACGATGACATTATGTGCATTCAGCAGGTTAGAAACAGCCTTGTTGCGTGACCTTATTTGATCTCTGAGGCTTAAAACTACAAAAACTTCAACAACGTTGTCATCAGGTTGAGAACCCATCACCTGCCGCTCATCACCAAGGTTAACGAGGTCCCCAACATCCTCGTAATCCTCGCGAAGGTGAAACACAACGAGCAGGCAAAGCTTCATACCATTGTTGCTGACCTCGAATCTCTCAACAAGGACAATCTCAACGAGACGCAGCAACAAGTTATCGACTTTTTCCGTGAACAGCTCAAGCTTGCTAAAGCCAAACAGTTTGGGTGTAGGTACACCACCGAATTTCTTTTTCAATGCGTGCAGTGGTCTATGATGGCTCCTAAACTCTAGAAAACGCTCGTCAAAAGTTCTCGACTTGTTTTGCCCTCCTTTGAGAGGCTCAGAAGATTCACCACCTTCACAAAGGGCTCTGGAGTAATTTCTTCTTTTTTGCTTTAATTGATGCTACTTACTTAATTTCATTTATTAGAATATACCTCGAAATATGTTTGTAGTTAAGTGTAGTATAGCCATTTTTCATTACAGTTTTAAGTAGAAATTTAGCCATATATTTTTTTTAAGTACCTGGAAAACCTATGAAATTTGATATTAGTAGTCACCCTGTGGTATCTAAGAATCCCATTGTACACAGCCTTATTAACTAAAATTGAATTGAATAAAACCAAAAACAGTTATAAATATAAGCTTTTTATTTTTTATTAAATAAGTCATAATTTCATTCGTCTCGCCGAATCTGCTCGTCGAATAAAATTTAACTTCACAGCTTGAAGTATATTGGTATCAGAGTGCTTCATGCCAAATTTTGGGTCAATATCTTTAAAAATAAAGAAATGAGAATGATTTTTGTTTTTTCCTGCTAGCCCAAATATGGAATCGCCCGATTTTGAGCTACCAATGAAGTATTCGTTATTGTCGTGGGTTAGCCGATATATATATATATATATATATATATATATATATATATATATATATATATATATATATATATATATATATATATATATATATATATATATATATATATATATATATATATATATATATATATATTCATTTGTTTGAGGCGTTGTTTCGTGCCTCGGTGATCGATTGAAGATCGTTTGCTAAGAGTGATAATCTTTATTTTTATTCTAGGGAACGAATATAAGGAGTTTCTTTCTTGACTTTATCAAATATTACCACTTTAACTCGTTCAAAGATAATTAAAACAGTGCTTTTATTACAAAAAATAGACTTTAATGAACATAAACCCTCTAACTAAATATAGATGTAAATCACGTTTTCAAAGAAAATGGGATTACTGGGCGAGCTCTCGAAGCTCGATTCGAGATAGAATTTTACAGGGGAACAATTTCAAGTTAATATCTTCGTCCTTAGCCGGACATCCAATAAACTAATTTTTATGCACTGGAACATAAACAACAGGATTATTCTTTACTTACATAAGGTAATGGAGATTAATACACGCGACCTGTTTGAAGAATATCTTCGGTGATTTTGTTCCTGAGAGGCGTAATTCGAGTATTTGGTTGTTTGCCTAATAGATGGCGTTCGTCGACTAGCCTGTCTATTTGACAGATGACGTAACGAAGGATCTAGCTTGAGTGGAGGGGGCTTCAAGTGAAAGCTTAGTCCTTCTCTTTTTAAGCGGTCGGAGTGACCTTGACCTCATTTTCTTCCGGACGAGATGAAATCGTTGTCTTCTTTTTTCTATCTAGTTAGGGTTTGTCCAACTCAGAAAGAGAAAGATTTGGAGTCCTCAAACTCGGTAGATTGATACTCAAAAATCTTAGGGCTCGAACTGCACCGAGCTTTCTTGGTACAATCTGGTATTGTACAAGGACTGCAAGTTCTTCTTAACTTGCAATAACTCTGTACCGGTGATTTTTTCTGTTTTCTTCTCAAACTCGAAAAATCATGTATCGACCGGTGACTTTCTTGTCTCTTCTGTTAGAACTAACAAAAAGCCACGTTTCCTCGGGTTAACCTGTTATATACCCAAATTACTCCCACAGGGTAATGGGGAGGTGGAGGAAGGACTCACAAGGAGAGACCCCAGGGTAGTCTCCCGGGCTTGGCATCTTGTAGCTCTGAGAGAGGTTAATGCGAGATCGGCAGTTTGCACTTTTGATTTGATTATTTATAAGTACACCCTCAAAAGGCCTGTCTTTTGAGCTGAGGTGAGGAATCTGTCTCGTAAAATTTACGATTGTGCCCGTTTCCCTATGTTTCCGAAGACCATCGGAGGGGCAAATCTAAACCCAGATGTCTTTTGTTATTATTTCCTTGGCCTCGATATATATATATATATATATATATATATATATATATATATATATATATATATATATATACAAGTATATACTAAACTCTTATACCTCTACAGTTATCTATGATCAGGGTAATGAAGATAATGTTCCTTGAAGTCACGATTCAAATTTCATTCCTCCTTGGAAAAGTATCAACATAAGCTGTCACTCACAATAAAATCAAATAGATCTTATCTTGTTAACTGCCTGCTAAGATATAATTCACAAATGGAGCTAAAATATTCTACCCAAAATCTGGTACCCCAAACACGATTTGTCAGTTCCTATCTAAACTATCCATATAGGGGTCTTTATTTAAACTTACCAAGGAAACTTGCTAAACATCTCGCATGGCAAAATATTCGTAAACTCTACCACGCTGTGAGAAATATGCTCTTTTGAATAAGCAACCTATACCTGGTTTAATTTTAGTTTCCTATTATAGTTCAAACCTTAATTTAAAATATCACTTTTAATAGGTAAAAGTCAGTTAAATCCATCTTCGCAGATCATATTATCAGTACGTTTGTAACTTTTTAACGACCCTATGCCTAATTTGACTTCACCTTATTGTAATTTTTTTCCTAAAATAGGTTATAAATTTTTTAAAATTAAAATAAAAAATCACTTTTGAATGCAATTTCTCTTATACACTGATGTCTCTAGGTTCGGAAATTTAGTTAACCTGAAGGGGCCCACTTATGAGGGAGGTCCTGTTTGATAAACAAAGAGATGCAAAATTGACTACAAGTTCGAAACACGAAGTGGAGATTTCTTTTTAACAAATAATTTTAAATATCTTTACAAACAATTTATTAATCACACTTTAAATGTTCTTTAAACATGATTTAATTTTGTCAATCAAAGAGTAAATTCATGGAAAATAACACTCGTTTGCAAATATGACTGCAAGGCATGAAGCCCTCGAGTATCCTATATATATATATTTAGAAGCGGGAAGACAACAGGCAATGTTTTCAAAATGTTTAACCACATTGTGAGCAGCCCTTAGCAAGAAAAGGATGAAAAAAATCACGCAAAATTCAATGAGTAGCAGTCAAGTTGCTTTAAAGGCTAAAGTGAGTCATATGACCATGCAGGAATTGCTGAAATATGATTGTAAACTTAGTCCTTTCAAGATAGCCAGAAGAGAATTCTTATACAAACCTACCATATCGAAGAGAGTTGAAAGTAAAAAGGTGCTCTTCCAACGATTGCTAGATGACTGTGCTGGCAGAAGCAAGCTTTGGTGATGTCATGGGTTAGCATAACTTCAGTGGGCAATAGCCCCCACTATTATTTTAAAAAGCGTAAAGATCAATCACTATATTTATATAGTCACCTTGAAGGTAGCAGTCAGCCCATGAGCAGATGTGCCATAGAAAATGCCGGTGCAACACTTCGAATAGATAGGGCAAACTCACACAGCACCAAAATAGTTAAAGACTGGTGCCTAATAAATTTGAAGGGATTTGGGGTACAAAATATCTTTGGCCTTCCAGTTTGCCAGATATGAAGGCCAGGAACTAATGTGTGTTCGTTGTTTGAGGGGAAAGTCTCGGCCATGTCTCATGAGTGTCGAAGATCTAAAGTTCAAACTGGAAAAATTCTGGGAGAAAATATGAGCTTGAAACCTGCGAACCCTTTACTCTCAGGCGATACTTCGTTGTTTCATCGAAGCAAAATGTGATCCAATTGAATATTCTCAACATTATCTTTTAGTATATCTTTCTTTCATTCGCTTTAGTCTAAGCATTATATAAGATTACTTTTTTTCTTAAATAATTCAATAAATATCGAAAATAGTACATTTTATTCTTAAAATAATTCAATAAATATCAGTCTACAATTCGTGTTCCTACCCTGTAGAAGCAATAAATATGTAATGCTGAGAAGAGCCCTGAAAGTGTGAAGGACAGAAAATCTAATTAAAGCGCCTGGGAGATGATAGAAACAAAAATGAAGCTAATGAAAATAAGCCATTTCATGAGAAGGGTCGTAATGAGAAATATTAGTCTGATTAATAGCATAGCAGGCACAAAAAAAGAGAAAGAGAGAGAAAGACAAGAGAAAAAGATATGAGATTCTTAAGAAGAGAGTGCAGAGGTTTGTCAGAGGGAGCTTTATTTAAATTTAAGAAACAAAGATAAATGTCATTTTCTGGTTGCCAAATCTTTGGTGGCACGGCAAAATGTTAAGGTCAGCTAAGCACGAACACGCCTTTTTTTCTTTAGTATCTAATTTTCATAAGTATATTCTGCGCTAAAATAGCTATACGTCTTTACGTCATGAAGAGTCGGAAAGAAGAGCAGAAAGAAAGAGATGGCGTAAAGACATTTACTTGTTAGATGTGAAGGAAAGAGTCAGTGATTTGAAAGTTAGCCAGGTGACCGGAAAACTCCTTAACTTTCTGTAGTTTTATATTTATTATTTTAAGTGACTAAGACCTCATTGGCTTTAGGGATTGTTTATTCGGTCGTTGCTATTTTATTTTGAATTAGTTCTTTGCAGATTGACTTTTTTAATTTAATTGAGTAATCTTTTACTATCTCTATTATAATAATATTGGAGCGCGAGGGTTCTCTAGGCAATGGTTGTCCGCTTTAGAAATTACGTATTTGTAGCATTTTTACTCTTTTGGGTGTGTATTTTTTTCTTTTTCCTTCATCTGTTGTGATACTAGCTATTTTTTTCCTGCTTTACTCCCCTGCTTGAGCATTATTTGATTTATTGCTTTCATTTTTAACTTCTCTTATAGCTTTTCTGCTCTGACTCTGTCTCTTCTCTTGGTGTTTATAATTATTTACTTTCCTCTATTTTGTACTCTGATTTCAGAATAAGATGGTTTAACCCGCTGTTTAATTGTATTTCTTATAACAAACTGTTACCTGTCGAATTAGTGTGTTATAAATCTTTTGTATAATTCTGCCCTTCAAATCACGAAGTTTGACCAATATAATGAGATTGAGGATAATGTTTGAGATTCTCTTAATTATATGCTTTTTATTATTGATATTATTTTATGTTACATCTACTCGTAACATGTAACTTTCATAAAAAATATCCGTATTTCTCCTCTTCTAATAATATGTCTAAAAATTTCTTCCTATTTTAAAATTTGCCATCTATTTTAGAATTTTCCAGCTTCCTTCATAAGTTTTGAATTTTCCTATTTTAAACTTAGTCCTTATGGCTATCGTTTGTTCATGCTTTTGATCGCATAACTTTTGCGAGGTACTCCGCGGATTATATGTAGGTGCTGGCTTCATTTAAAGGTGCGAGCATGACTCTTGTGTATATGTTGTATACGGCGATATTTAAGTATCCCCCTTATGTTACCCCTTCTGCAAGCTCGAATGTTGGTCCATTGGCGTTATGTTGGATCCAATTATTTTAAACTTTAAACGAGTCATTCATACCTTATAGAAAGCTTTCTGTATATCTCTAATCATTACATCAACATACAGGTTTTAGTGCTTCGCTTTTGCTATCAATTCCTTTAGCAAGGCAACGGGATTTTTCCTACCTCTTTGATGCTTGAAATCATGTTACGATGGTATTAAATTGTTCCTTCTACAGTACAGGAACTATTAGCCCTTTTTCATATATTTTTGCTATCACCTTTGAAAGGGAAATAGGTCTGAAATGCTGTGGCGATGTAGGTGGTTTGCCCGGTTTTGGAAAAAATATCAAGTTGCATTATTTTGGGGGCTGGAAAGTAGTCAGTGCTTAATTACGAATTGAATATATTTAAAAGAATTAAGGGCATGTTGGCCGGGCTTTCATTCTTTTTTCTCTTGTGATACCCAAAATGGAAAATTTTTGCTAAACTTTGAAAAAAGTGCTGCGGTTAGCAGATAGCAAAAGTTGATAACTGACACTACTTAATAACTTAAGGGTCGGTCATTCTTCTTCACCAGGTAGGTGACTTTTCAGGGAACCGCTTTTGAAGTAAGGCCCTTATAGCCAGCTAGCTTAGAATAAGAGAAAATGGAAAGGTTAAGGTTATTTTACACCATTATCTTTGCTAAGTACATTATTCCAACTTACATTTTCTCTCTTCATCTATAATCGAGCTAATTGATATATATATATATATATATATATATATATATATATATATATATATATATAGGGAGAGAGAGAGAGAGAGAGAGAGACGAGGGAGAGAGAGGCGCTATCAGAATTCAGAGGAAATGATATAAAAGATACAAAACTCGGAGCGATTAATGAAGAGATAAATATTTAATAGTCGCCTTGACTAGAACATTAAATAACTATAGATTAATATCAGCTACTGATTTAAATATGTAAATTAAAGTGTTGCTTCAAATTAATATCCGAGCTAATCATTTTTTAAAATACTGATAAAAGAACGCAATTTATACTCCAACACTCTTAAATAGACCCGCAGAAACGAAAAGGAAAGCCGTGAAGAAGCAAAACATGAGTGGTGTGTCATTTACGTATTCTACTGACAAGGGTTTATAAGGATAACAAGCGATTAAAAATTAATTTTGGCTGAACTCTAAACCTCGCCACATGTCTTTAAGTCAGGACGTCAGGACAACATTGAAACTTAACTCAAAATAGCGACTCCTGGGCGGGATATTATGCCGAATGTATTGGGTAGAGTTCTTGGCCTCCATCAATCACCATGTCGTTGAGTAAGTCTTTTCCAATTCTAGCTCCGTTGTAACGTAAGTTCGTCCTTTGACCGACGAGCACCCATCGCGAGAGTTCGATTTCGTTTCAAGCGGAGTCCTGGAAAAGAAGTAAAAAAAGTTCTTACATCCAATTTTCTCTTTTGGTCAAAAAATAAACAAAGGGCCATTAGGATCAAATTTTCTTGCCCTTTTGTTTGGGGAAGAAGATAAACAATGTGAACTTAAGACTAAATTTTCTTGCTTCTGTGGTTTGGGTGAGAAGATAAACAACGAGACATTAAGTCTCAATTCGCTCGTTTTCGTTTTAAAAGATAAAAAAAAAGCTTTTTATTATTCTTAGGGAAAAGAAAATAGGAAGGTTCTTGTTTTTGCTTTGAGGAAGAAATAAAACGCTGTAATACGTAATTTTATTCTCCTTTTGAGGCGATAAAATTTCTTGATTTGTTCATTAAAAAGGGCAGGAACAAAACAATGTTATATGATCTCGTTTTATTTTTTTACTTGGTAGGATAAGTGAAAAACAAGATGTGAGAATTTTCTTTGTTTTTACTTCTACGAAAAGAGAAAATAATCTTGTAAGAGGTGTGAATTTTGCTTAAATGGAAAAGAATAAAATATAGCTCCGAGGATTCCCTTTTCTTTCTTTTGATTCAATGTGAAAAAATGGCATCTTTGTGATAAACTTTATTTTTCTTTGATGGGAAAAAATTTCTAAGACCTAATGTACTTTTCACAAAAAAAGACCTGAAAACAAATTTTCTGATTAAATTTCCTTCGGTAAAAAAGGGGTTTTGAGGGAGAAAGAAAAGGGTTTGAGACTAAATTTCATTATTTTTTTTAAAGGGACCAAAAGAGAAAGCTGAGACCAAAATTTATTTTTGGTTGAACACAATTTCTTCACTTTCATTTTGGGTAGTAAAAAACAAGTTTCTTGTTTTTATTTTAAGCAAAAAAGTGGTTTAGAGAACTAACTTTGTTCTTTTTTGATGGATAAGAAAAACCGTTATTTTTTGCGTTTTGGACGAGAAAAAAATAGATTCTAGGATTGTTTGCTTTTCTTTTGAAGGAGAAAAATAACATTCTAATACTTAATTTTCTTGTTTCGGAGGTAAATACAAGATTTATTTTTAGATTCATGTTATTTATAAAGCTTTTTTCTTCAAATACAAAAATTTTTGCATTAATACTATGTCTCCCCCAAATAATGTGGTACCAATTCTTTCTAGTTCACGATGAAAGAAAAAAATCTCTACCTCCTTTTCGCCAATACTAATAATTTAAAACCAAGATTCAAAATATTTTTTTTAAATGAGAGAGCTAATTTAGAATTATAAAAGAATATCATAGAAAATCAAATATTCAAGAAAATTGATTTGCACAAGTTTGGATTTTCGAGTATCTTATAATGGAGCAATGGGTAATTTTTTTATAACGGTAACAACTTCTAAAGTTAAAAGTGAAATATTAATTAGAGTGTCTCCGGCAGAAAGTTTGTGATGAAAGAATAGATTCGAAAGCCATTCTGCGTGCCTAATATTGCCTAATTTCACGACTGTGAAATTTTGATCATTATCATCATCATTATCATCATCATTTAACACCCGTCGAAGATACAGAGTATTAAAGTTAATTTAATCTGCTCATTTAAATTAATCGTTTGTTTGTGACTACTGTGATTTTTAAGCTACGTTCCAATTTGTGATTTTTATACTTCTTGTAAAGGCTCTATATATCTTATTTCATTTAGAATCGAAGAAAAATCTTTTAGATTACTCACGATTATTATATGAAAATATTTGGTAATTTTAATCTATTATGTAGTCGGTACCCAGTGCTTACCGCAAACGATTTAAATAGATCTGACATAGCTTACCAAGTAAAATAATTGCCAGACTGCGAATAATTAACATTTTTCGCAAAAAGTTCTTCATGTCTACGGGCCTCCAATGAGCACCTTAAACTACCTTTTTAAGTTTTCTAACAAGAAAACACAGAAGACTTTTCAGTAGATCAACAATAAATTTAGAGAATAATTTTAAGACAAACTTCATTCTTGTTACGACCAAAAAGACCTCATTTTTTTTCCATTACAGTAGAATTAATATACCTTATCCTTCTTCGAGATAAAAATTCTTGCCACCGAACATTTTTTATAAAATGTCCTCTTTTTCCTGAATAATCCTATTAAGTGTTCGGCTAATCCTACTAAGAGCCGAAGGAAGTAAAATACTCAAGGGGCAATGCCACAATCCTTCACACATTAGCGTTCCCGCCTACCTTCGTGTAATATAGAGAAAAAAGTGATAGCTATCAGTCAAATGAAACAGTTCTGTTAAGGACTGTAAAATTGTTCTGCTGAATATAGTCGCCTTTTCGAAAAAGGCACCCTCAAGGCATGCCCAATGAAGTTGGAGTGGCTAACTATTGCGATGACAACCGCATAAGACAAATATTTCACGTCACGGAGCTAATGATTTCTTTTCTTTTAATGCAGCTGCCACAAACTTAATTATTTGCTCGCTAAAATATATACTTGATGTGAAACTAACGAGTAGTTTTTAAGAAAGATTTGAAAATAAACGTACGGAAAAATACGTAAAAACTACTTATCTCGAGTATCTAACTGAGTGAGGTAAGAGGTGCCTTGGATCGGAAGGGTACTCAACTCTCGCGATTTTGTCCATACTCAGTTAGGATCCCTTGGGGGACCCTTGAAGGCAATCACCTTGTGAAACTGTCATTGATAAAAATGAATTTGATGGCTGCTAAAATAAAATTGAAAATCTGCTACTTTATTTCTCTAAAAAAAGAAATTTTAAAACACCTTATGTATAAGATAACATTTACTTTAACAGAAAGAGGGAATGCGAATATCTCCGCGAATCTTTGCCCTTGAGGAATTCTTACTCTTACCTTTACCTAACCACATTGACTTGAAAGTTTTAATTATTCAAGTTGGGTAAGGTAAAAGGAAAAAACATTCGTAAATATAATAAATTATTAACTAATGGAATAATCTGAAGCCTCACCAACCAAGAAGAACAACAACAGAGAGGTGGGCCTAAATTTTAACCGTAATCATTTGTATAAGCCTAGAGAATTCTGAAGTAGTGTGGTTTGGTAAGAAGAAAGAATATTTGAATTTTTGGGTGGGAATCACCTCGTCATGTGATGGAAATGCTTATGTTTTAATGACCCCCTATCCATACTTTAAAATTCAGGGGCAGAAAAATTATGGTATGTATGTGTATTTTTGCTTAATTGTACGGGAGCAATTCCTATGATAGGGAGTACAATAAATTTACCTCATTAGCGTAAATTTTGCTGGAAAATTTAGTAAGCTCTATTCAACGATTTCAACTTTTACACTTGCTGAACCCAAAGAAGATAACCGAGTTGAAGGTCGTATGCAAAGTACAGCGGGCGAAACTTGTGGCACAAACATGAAAACACTTTGTAAAAGATGACGAGAAGGAAAGTTCGTCCAAAGACCTGCGGCGTTTTGTGATAAGATTATAAATGGTTATTGCATTGATGGTTTCCCATGGTTCAAATCACATGCAAGTGTCTTTGAATGGCCAAATGAGGCTTCTTCCAAGAGATGGCGCCACCCAGCGCCAAATCCGATAGCAGATTTGAAATCTCCAGGGCGAATAACGACATGTCCTATGGTCATATAGGTCATTTCATCGCTATAAATGTGTACAATTAAACATAAACTTTACTCCTTTGAAATAAAGCGACGCCTTGACCGGGCACTTCACTGTAATTAAAAAACGCCTACATGCAGTTATTGCTAACAATGTTTATGGAACTAAATTGTGAGTTGAAAGAATATATATTGGTGTTTGATGACTATGTTATTTAGTGGGATTTTGCATGTAGTGATCGCGTGCACCATAAAGTGTCATCTGTGTTTTCTAAGGGTTCGTAGCAATGAGCCATACGTCCTCGTATTCTGCCTTCATGTTTTGTATAGTTTATGCGTTGTACAATTGTATCTGGTCCACGGCCGAAAACGAGTACAGTTTCATTGTCGGCGTAGAACAGTATGTATGTGTGTCTTGCAGACTTAAGGTGGCCGTGTGGTATCGTTAGTGTATATGATATGAAGTGTCGGTACCAGTACGCTGCCATGGGATACACCTGAACATGGTGAGAATGGACGCGATACTGTGTTATTGTATTTAATGGGGCACTCAGGTCTGTTAGGAAGTGGGAGAGAAACCTTTATTACGGAGATTGAGATTCGTGTTGTTAGCGAGTTTCCAATGGCCTCCCAAGTGCCAGGTCTTGTCAAAGGCCTTCTCCACTTCCTTACTGATGGAGAGTGTCTTTTGACGTGCTTGTTGAGCTTTTTGTATAAGGTCTTGAACAATGGCTCAACCGCCTGGGTGGATTGACCTCTCATGAAGCCATATTGTCAAGAGGAAAACCAAGCCCTTTCCTCAAGGCAGTTCCTCAGGTGGGTTTTGACCAGTGGGTCGAGTATCTTGTTCAGGTGTGTCGGATCTTCGTTTTTTTTGCGGAGTAGAATGTTATGATGTGTTTTAAATTTATTGGAAAGTACCAAAGGAAAGCATGGCATTGTAGAGCTGTGTTAGTGTGGTTTAAATTGTTTTGGGGAAGTGGTGTATTAAAGTAGCTGGAGGGACAGAAGGTTCCGCGGGCGCGTTTTGGTGTTGACCTGATGTAGTGTCTTGTTTCTTCGACGGTGATAGAAATGGCTAAAATCTTAGGGTTGTCTAGCAGCTCCATTAATAATAGACAGGGCATACAATAGCCTAACGAGTAGAGAGAGGGTAGATTTGACTACCTTTATCCAAACCTTAATTAGGGGGTTTATAATCCGGAATCATCATAATTTGTTATTTCCTATAAAAAGTAATGATCAGGTATAACGTGAACAAAAGAGAGCCTATATTAAAATTTGGAAATGTATTAATAGATATCTCTATTTCTGTAAATGTAATCGCTGCATCTAATGACCGATTTAGGGCGATACCAGTTTAGGGGATAGCACATTTCTTCTTGAGTTACTTTTCAAGTTGTTTGGTTCAAAAATCACATTTTTTGGTTTTGTATATCTTTGTATTACAAATTATATGGTATAATTATTTTTTTGTCAACATGACTAAAGCATAGTGAAAATTATGATAATGCAAAATTATATACATTCGTTGAAATTCTTCATCGACTTTTAACGTTATGTTGTGAACACAACACAAAACTGCACTAGGTGATTCTAAATATTTGCCTAAAAAATAGCGCCTGAGAACTTGTTTATATTTTTAACATCATTCCAATATAGAATGAATTAAATTCCATGGCATTCAGAACACCCCTACTATTCACCTAACACCATCTAGGAAAAATATGTTTTAGTACACCATTAAAACAGATTTTCATGGAAGTAAATAAAACTGATTTCAAATGATAACTAAATCATATACTCATAATACGAGTGGCAGTCAATATGTGTTGCAATTCGGATATAAGGAAACGAGATATGAGGAAAAGTGTTTTATTATTTTTCAATATAACTACCCTTGACTTCAATACACTTGCGCCACTTGTCACTGAGGCATCGAATTCCCGACAACCACAAATCTCCCGACTGCTGTTCAATCCACTCCCGGACGGTGAGCTGGACATCTTCATCGTCCCAAAACCGGCGTCCACGCATTGCAGGCTTGAGCTGGCGGAATAAAAAGTAGTCGCTAGGAGCTAAATCTGAACTGAAGGGGCAATGGTTGAGCTCCTTGAATCCGCACTCGCGCAGGGCAGCTTGTGTAACTCTGGCCTTTTGGACAGGGGCATTGTCGTGGAGGAGCAGGACACCGCTTGTCACTTTGTTGCGCCGCTTTTGACGGATGCACTTCTTTAACTCAGCCAGTTCCTCAGCGTAATATTGGCCTGTGATGGTCCTTCCAGAAGGCGCATAGTCCACCATCAACACTCCCTCAGAATCCCAAAAGATGGTGGCCATGTTTTTCCCGGATGAGGGCTGGGTCCGGAACTTGATGGGGGTCGGAGAGCCCCTGTACTTCCAGGCCATGCTTTCGAGCTCGGTCTCGGGATCCCAGTGATGGACCCACGTTTTATCACCTGTCACTATGCGTGACTCTAATCCCGCCGAGTCTTGGTTGTACAGAAGCAGGAGCTCCTCCGAACTTTGATGACGTTGAAGTTGATCATGGGGCGTGAGGTTTCTAGGGACCGAACGGGCAGAGACCTTGGTCATGGCCAAATTGTCGTGGATGATGTTAATAACACTTCCATGTGATATTTCAAGTTCTTGCTCGATTTCTTCGATCTTCACCCGTCGTTTTTCGAGGATCATCCTCTCCCCTCGGGACACATTGTCCTCGTTGGTCACGTCTGACGGGCGTCCTGGATGGGGGTCATCTTCAAGAGATTCACGACCATGGTGGAACTCCCTATTCCAGTGAGCAATGGTTGCATAGGAAGGGGTGGTGTCGGTGTACCCTGCAATCATGCGTTCATGGATCTCTTTTGCATTCTTGCCTTCTTTGGTCAAATATTTGATAACTGCGCAGTGCTCAACCTTCTCCATTGTTGAAAATTTGTGACTGACGATCTGCGATCAGCTACTGCTTCTTAAATACACGAGGCAGGAGCGTGCGGCTGCAGGTCCTGACTTGTTATAACTTGTCCTAATACCCCCACAAACAGCCATCCCCCTTTCTCTGTTTTGCTCTAGCGATTCTCAAAACTTATTGATCGCCTCTATATGTTCGTGAATTAAGATTGATTGCTTAAATTTTAGTAATTCTATAGCCATTTATATGATATCAGGTTTCAAGGGGAGGGGGTCTAAAAGGTGCCCCTGTATCTTAAAAACCGAGCCTTAGATTATTATGATTTTGGCCGGAATAAATGGGCTTTTAATGTGCTTTAATTTCATATATGATAATCTAACGTTTTAAAAACTGGAAAAAATGAATGTGGTATATCTCCTTAGTAGTGTGGTTGTAGTTATACATGTGTATGTATAGTTCAGATTGTTCGCTGTTGTTACATACATTAATTTGAAATAAATAATACCTGGTAAGGTGTGAATTTTTAACCAAGATGCGATAGATTGTAGTCGAGGTATTTTAGAGTAGATGAGGAATTTTATTGAAAATTTTGTTATACGGTCAAAGTAATAAGTTTTCGTTTATAAATTTGTTGCTATTAGCATTAATACGATAATAGGATCGCTTAGTAGACTTATGGCAATTATCAGGGTAGTACATTTGGTAGCACAGTTTTAAGCCTATATTTTATATTCTCTCACCTTCTCTATCTAAATATTCAGCTGAAACTATTCTAATTGCGTAAACATGGATAAGAAACAATTTTTTCAATACTATTGTGGTAATTTAAATAAAAAAAATTATACTAATCTGTGGAGGATGGTTTTCATATATTTTATATTGGAAACATCACTTTGCTCAGTAGGTTATTATTGTGGACCCTCCATTGTTTTCATACTCACTCTGCAGAGATGTCAACACACGTAAGTGTGATTCCTGAGGTCCGTCAGGAATCAATTTTTTGCTTGAAGATTTCGGGGAGGACTATTTCTGGGATTTCAAGAGAAGTGTGAAGGTCCACGAGTTTGATTTCGCACATTCTGAATTTATACAGTGAAAACAAAACCTATAAATCTCCGGCAGAAGTCGGTCGACTTTGAATAACTTACGCTCGAGAAGTCCGAGCTATTAGGCGCTTCTTAATAAAATATCCCTCCGAGACTGCATCAGGAATTTCTCGAAGAAATAAGACCAATGACGGTAAAGAAGTGATTTGTTTCACAATGTCCCATCACCCTGCATGCATCTGGCTTAAAAGCTCCTCCAGAAGAACCAGAATGCGAGAGTCGAATATGCTTACGCTCATGTTTGCAGGGATGAATATTGGCTGAGAATTTATTTCAGCAACGCTTTGATAGATGCGCTGCAGGTGACAGACTTAAGCTTAAATGTGTTAAAAACTCTGTCAAATATACAGAAGGAAGCCTCATGGCATTGGAAATGTTTTCTTATCAATGAGTTGGTCAGCTAGTGCGAATAATTAGAACAGTAAATGCGAATGTGTACCTATACCTTGTACAAAATGCTATTCATTTACTCCGAGCGTCTCTGAACCAGGAATCAGAATTTATGCAGGATAAAGCGCCATGTTATACTGCAAATCGAGTGAAATATTATTTCGAACAAGAATATGCTGAAGTAATAAAATGGCCTGCTACGAGTATGAGCCCCGACCAAAACCGAAATCTAACATCTGGAGGACAAAGTTCAAGACCAGAAGCCTTCAACTGTGACGGGCTTATGGACGAAAATTGAGCAACAAAGGAAAAAAATAACACCAGACTTTGGCAAAAACTTGTGAGGTTGTGTGGTCGTGGTAGCGCTAAAGTACTAAAAACCAAAAACTTCACCTCATATTAACCGTCTAAAGTTTCATGGTTGTCTAATCTTGCTTTGTTTCTAGTGTATTTGCTTGCTAAACAATTCTGTGAATGATCGTTTGATTATTTTACGTGTCAATATTTCAATTTTTTAGTTTATTTAGTATAATTTCTTGAATTTACGAATATATCATATGAAATCTTTATAAAACATATGAAATGCATACCTTTATTTAACTTGGAAATTTTATTTACCTATTCAGAATTTTTCTTTTCAATATATTAATAAAGGAAAATCATTCTCATCTTTTGTTTGGTAGTATTTATTATCTGTCCGAAGAAAACTAAAGTAAATATGCAACTTCAACTAAAGATCATTATACCAAACTGCTCTATCTCTCAGCACACTGCAAAGCGATGGTGACACCACTTTTCATCGCCTTACAGCTCAACCAGATGAAGTAACATTAGTTCCTATTTCAGCCTCGTAAGATGCATGAAATATTTTTAAATTTTATTGATGAAAGATGAGGTCAAGATGTTTAGTAGCGAGATAATGCAAATATTGATTTTTTTTTTTACTACTGATTGACTTAGTGCTGAGAACATCTCTTTATTTAATTATTTTCTTCTTTTCCTTCAGTTATTCCAATGGATTATACTTAAGGCTAGGAAATTAAGTTACTTTCTTATATGTTTCCTATATTCCTCTATTGTATTCTTCAAGCCTTTTAAATCTTTTCTGAGCTTACTTCTTAGCTTTCTTGATTTATTTTTGTTTCACTTTTATTTCGTTTTATTTTACTTTGGGCATCTTGTCTCCTTATTTGGTTGTACTTGCTTATTTCTTGTTACTTCTAACTATTTTCGTAGTTTTATTTGTTCACAACCATTTCATCTACAATATTCACATTTATTATTACTTTATTATATAGCATTTTTTATTCATTTTGATCAACTTTTTATTTTTTAACTGACTTGTCAGGCTGTCATTAATAGGAAAATATTGTGTCCGTAAATTTCAGGGAACAAATCTAGCAGTTGGGAATCTAACTTTCCTGGATACCGCGGATGGTTCATTTAGTGGCGAGTCTAGATTTGTGTTTCCATGTTTTGTAGTAGTTTGGTTTGCTGTCCTTATCACGTTTTTTGTCGAGCTTTGTCCGGCATTTACCATTTAGATTCTGTTCTTTTAATCCGGCTGTGGTTACACTCTCACACGTCTCGTAAAAGTTCTACAAGAGGGCCATTCAACTTTACAATCATCTTCTCCAAGGTCGTATTTCCATTAATTTTACCTTTCCGCGTCGAGCTTTTGTTTTAGGTACAAATTCATCTAGATGCTTTTACCCTCCTGTTCTGAGTTTGCAAATTTCCCTGCATCAGAGAAGTCGAGAATATCTGTTAATTTGTTCTTGTTATTCGGATCTCTTTTTCTTTTTGCACAGGCTACCTTTATAGCAGGCTTTTTCCTCTCTTTCCATTCCTAAATACTTGGATCTGGACCTATTATCACTTGTCTTTCCGCGGGGATGCCTTTGATTTTTGCTTTCTCGCGTCAATTCTTGGGCTAAATCTTTTCTTTGTTTATTTCTTTATTTTCATATCATTGTATTTCATGTTTGCATTTAAATGCTGGTTTAGAATGATATGTAGCCTCAGGTTCTCAACTCACGCTGGAAGGGTTATCCATGAAACATATTACGATCTTACCATTGTTTGCAACAACTGGTTAAGCTCAGGAGTGAAAGTTTACGCCTGCTGAGGTTTCTGACGTACGCTTACAAAGTAGAGGTCAAGATTTTCATTGAATTATTGTTTTTGTCTTTTTAAGTACCACTTTTTGCAGTCACTTTGG
Source organism: Ceratothoa steindachneri (assembly GCA_963969495.1). Lineage (NCBI taxonomy): Eukaryota > Metazoa > Arthropoda > Malacostraca > Isopoda > Cymothoidae > Ceratothoa > Ceratothoa steindachneri. The sequence continues at coordinate 141,934,198 of OZ018321.1, read as the reverse complement.
TATATACTGCGTTTCCTACATGGGTCTATGTAGTGTTTGTCTTGGTTTCTTTCTAACACCAATACACACATATATATACGACTTCCTTTCTAACATTACTAAAAAAACATATATAATTTGCCATATTCAGCGAATGGTCCATTTTATGGTACTTATGTGTGAATCAAAAAACTATGTATATAACATTATTTTGTACACTCGATCAACTACTATTTATTGTTTTAAATTTCAAAGATCTCACCCTAGTAAAAACTCTCGACAAAGGCGAGAGTAAAAGAAATCAACTTGGTGAAAAACGTGAGAATTTTGTTGAGATTATACGCAAAGTTGGCAAATGTACATATTGACTATCTAAACAAATGAGAAACTAAACAAATTGCTTTTATGGAAGAATAATGTGAAGGAAGAAAGAAGAAAAGCAACGGAAGAAGGGAATAAGAGTTTCACCAAAAGGTACAATAGAGTTGAATATTATGCCCGGTTTTTTTTCTTCACAACCTCCCCTACTAGCACACCAGATTTTATTATAGGGCTATCTGTAAAAATAACCTCCTAAAAGGCTTTTTTATATAACAATTTTTAAAGGTTCCTCAACGCCATTGAAAATTGAAAATAATGCGTTTTTTAACTAAGTTTTGACTTTCTTGGAAAAGATCTGAAAATTAAATTAGATTTTAAATGGATACCTTGAAACAAATAATTAATTGTATTTTAAAATAACAGGTAAACGATATTTGAAAGTAATCGATTTAAATTTAGAGGTTCTTCAATGACATTATAGCGGCGTACGTGACAATTATTTTTTGGTAGCGCGGAGAATCTTGTTGAGATTCGATTTGTGTGTGTGTGTGTGTGTGTGTTATTTATAGTGTACAATAAATATTTATACACGTTTATTACATTTAAGAGCTAAATAATATGTAAAAAAAAAATTAAAACAATATTTAATTATAGCATTTAAACCTACAACACGTCAGGAAATTGAAAGCCCTATGTTTTGTGCACTCTGCATCATTAGTGAAAGAGTGTTGGCAACTTATAAAGATGTTTTAAAATATCCAACACAGAAATAGAATCTGCTGTCAAAGGTAGCGACTACGAGCTCCCTTCATCCGTGAAATGCAAAGAAGTAAACAAAATTTGCATCCAAGAGGACATCCAAACGAATAAAATTGTCAGAATTTGCGTTGGCTTGTGACCGCACTGGGGTGTCTGATCGAGATGCAGATCTAATAACAAGTTAAATCCTTAAGAACCTATCGTCAAATGAAGGCAAAGAAACTTCTGTAGTGGTTGACAGGTCAAAAGTTAGAAGAAAGCGTGTCAAAGAACGTACTACACTACAGCAAGAAATTAGATCGGATAAGCCATTATATTCTATTTATTTAGATGCTAGAAAAGATAGCAAATTAGTTGTTGAGACGAGAGACGGAACTCATTACAAGAAGAAGATAATGGAAGTTCACATCTCTATGATAGAAGAACATGGTTCAGAACGTTGGACACCTGAAAATGAAAACAGGTTCTGCAAAAGCTATATACGACGTAATATTCTCATATATAGAAGCAAATGACATCGCAACCTATGAACTTGATGATGTGGAATGCGATAGAACGACAGTGAATACAAGATAAAAAGGAGGTGTGATCAGAATGTTAAAATAGAAGATTAATAGACCACTGCATTGGTTTATTTGCCAGCTCCATACAAATGATTTCCAATTTCTCCATCTCATCAACAATTTGGATGAGAAAACAACAGGGCTCTTGTAGTTGTTGGACCTATTGGGAAACAAATGGATCAATGTGAGACTCTAAGTGTTGTTGAATTCGATCCAATTCCGACTAACTTTTCGTTTGCTAGCAGAGGAAATCTGAGCACCAATTAAAAGTATCTGTTTGTTATCCTTCTATCTCACAAGGTAAATGTTCTACTAAAATGGCTCGTAAAAGTCCTGAAAAATGTCGCATACATGATCGCTTACAACAGCAAATCGGATACTTCGATTATATGTTTCGACTTCCGACCCTTCTGACACGCTGAAATCCATTGTCTTGTTCATCATGAAGGTCTATGCAACATGCAGGTTTGAAATAAAAGCTAACCCTTCTTTGCAAGATGAAGCACTCAACCTCTTCAAGACATTGCAATAGCTGCAAGGGATGAACAAACAGATTATATATATAGTTGCCTCAGTGATTCAAAGCAATGCTTATTTTGTAGATGCGAAAAACATTCTTCTCTGTATGCTCCAAATAAAAGAAATCATATGCGGCAACTCGCATGGAGAATAATTATGAAAGCTTGAAAAGATTATAAGGGGAAATCAATATGCACTTTCCAAACCACAGATATAAAGTTTGAAGCTGACAACTACATTTACCTATTTAATTGGCAGCAGACCCTTGTGACTGAACCTCCGCTGACAAGGGCGCTCTCTGATGATCAACTTGAGGAATTTATCCATCAACAACCTAAATTGGATATTTCGCAGTTTCTTTTTCATACCCACGCAGTTGAGAGATGCACCAAAGTGTTCACTAGCAGTTTGTGGAGAAGACAAACGGGACGTCTATATAAGGAGTAGAATTAAGTCCAGGAGAAAATACCCTCATTTAATACCAAGACAACTTCGTAATGAATGGTAATAACACTACAAAAATCTTACTGCATTGAATAAAAGGATAGTGAATAGTAGTGAAAATATAAATATTCGAGTGTTAATTGTTCAATTTCTTCTATCTCAAATTGATGATGATAAAAATCTACAGGTTGCATGGAAACAAACGGAAGAAAAGAAAGGAAAACTTATCGAGTAGTTATTAGATTATTTTTATTCAATAAAATGGAAGTAGAAGTATTGATTGTAAAGTTTTATTGAAATATATTTTTTAAATGTTTTATGAAAATAATATACCCCATATAGGACTATGTGACAAATGTTGATGTAACAACTAGAATTTTGAAAGCAAATAAATAGACTTTTCCGATATCTTTGTTTTTTTTCCAAGTTTTAATTGCGTTCAGGAACCTGAAAAAATTAATTTAGAAGTCTGAATTTTCAACACAATAGTTTTTGATGTTGGGTCCTTCAAAAAATCATGGCGGGAAAATGAATTTCAAAAGTTTTACAAAACCCCACTTTTAGATCCACCTTATTATTGATATAAGTTGGGTCTTCAAACATACTAATCATATAGGAGTACATCGCACGTAGATGCCATAGAACTCTAATCTACCTTGCAAATTGAGTGCCACAGATGCAATCACTAGCGACACTTTAAAGATTATTTGCAGACTATCATTGAACGATTAAAACTTGATAAAGGTGATATTTAAAGATTATAAGCAAGTATATGTCACCATTTGTATACTGATAGATATCATGTATTGATTTACGGCAATATGCCGAATTTTGCATGACTAAAAAATAGGCAGAATGTCTGAAAAAATATAAATGTCTATAAGATCCCGCCACAAATCCAGGCTCACTGGAGAAATAAATGGGAAATAGAGAAGAATACCTCATGAGCCTCACTTTCGAAGTTACCAAATTCAATGAATGCCATCGTGTATTCAAAATCGTGTTTAGTAATACAAGCATGGCACAGAAGGCACTTAAGAGAACGGTTTGCTCTTCTCCCACGTCAGGATTTGTCTGGATCAGAAAAAAAGGAGTAATTAAATGAAATTTAGAGCTGCCTTAATTTTTAGAAATATGAAGAGCAAACCTCAAAAAACTGTCCCTTCACAGACGAACTCTGCTCTATCTCTGGCCAACAGGCAAAGTCTGTAATGCAGTACACTATGCATTAACCATGTTATGAATGGTAAAATGAGAATAAATAAAGGGGGAACAGCAAAAAAAGGAAGAAAAATAAAAACACAACATATGCGAAAGTAGCTACAGCAGCTTTTAGGTAAAGAGAACAGGGCCTGCTGGCCGAAGGTCAGTGCTATCACTTATTCTCATTTATGACTAAACCAACTTCTAAACTTTGAATAATTCCCGGTTACCTTGGGAGGACCTTAACATTTATATCATTCGAAATAGAATGTAAAACAAAATAAAGGTTTTAAATTTCGTTAGTGACATGAATAAGCAGAGACCCGGAGTACCAAACGAGAGAGGGGGGGAGATACAAATGATTCGACGAGGACGAGAGTCCGAGAGAGGATGTACGCTGATTGCTTCCATGAAATGGGAGAGTGCAAATGACGGTGAAACTCACGTAAACCCTAATTGACTGGAAGCTTTGGGTACGACGAGTAAGTGGGGCACTGCAAAGTTCACTTGCAAAATTCCTTCTTCTTTAACCTCGCTGAGAAATGAACAAGGAAATACTCCAGAGGAGAACGAAGTCGATACCCCCAGTGCTAGATCCCTGTCCGTGTCTATCGTCTGTTGGGAGGGAGTTCTAGCCTTTGGGACGAGTGAGGCCCGGTAGAGAGGTAAGGTGTCGCGTTCGTAGCTGAAAGCTTTTTGTAGGCGGTGCAGGGCGTACGAAATTGTACGTGGCTGCTAACGAAGACGGGGCTGCATGGTAATAATTTCTCAAAGCTTTTCCCGAAGTATTTATACTGCTTTTGCGGAAGAGGGTCGGCAGAAGCCCCCAAAAGGAGGGCAAGCTTTCTCATTAGACTTGGCGTGCCGGGGGGGAGGGGATATTCTCGGCAAGCATCACAGGCTAGCACAAAAGTCCTCGACGCAATAGGTCTGCCGCTGATCAGGCGAAGTGAGGGATGGGAGAAGGGAACCCAGACTGAAAACGCGGCCGCGCGATTTTTTTGAGGCGGCTGTTTGGGTTCGACTGACTCGACCATTCTTGATAAGAGCGTCGGGATCATCGACAACGCGAAATTCTCGCTGCTCCCTTGGGGCCGTCTTGGCGTGCAGGGGCATCTTTCTCAGGCGCCACGGGTAGATGTTGGGTTCTAAGGGGAGGGGTAACCTTCTCTCACTGACAGTTAGAATCGGCTGAATAGTTATGATTATATTGATCTATAATTACCCGGCTAAACTTGGGAAGACCTTTGAAATTATACCATTCAAAAGAAAATGTAAATCATTATTAGGATTTCAAATTTAATTAGATTCGGCTGAATAGTTACGGTATAATTGCCCAAACCAAATAATCCAGGGCTAACCTTGGGAGGACCTTCGCAATTATATAATTCTAAAGAGAATGTAAAAACAACATAAGTGTTTCAAGTTTCATTAGAATTGGCAAATAGTTACAATGTTATTTAAAAAAATAACGGGGGCTGATTGACCGACCGACATGATAAGATATATAATCGCCCGCGACTAGACTCGCAAGCGACAAAAAAAACACATGAGCATAGAATCGAACACAAGAACTAATGTACTACATTTACTATATACATTGCTTTCTTATAATTTTTTAAGGGGCTTTATTGCATGTCCCATTTGTGTTCCGTCTTTCTCTTGGAGAATCAAATGCTTTCGCCAATGTATATTTAATCACAAAATTACATACAATATAATAAACTCCCTGTTTTATATATATATATATATATATATATATATATATATATATATATATATTGTAAATGGGTCGCAGACCTTTTGGTATGCAGATTTTGTTAAAGACCATTGCATATTTCGCCCATATTAATTTTCTTTGGAAACTTTCCATTTTTCTTACTATATTTTTTAGTTCAGCTTTTCGATGGTTTGATGAAAATGACTAAAAATAGCAAAAAACCTATTGCTTGTTTAAATGTCCTAGTTAGCTATGATTTATCTTCACTCTTTGCGAAGGTTCTAATCAATGCAACAATTAACATTATTCTCCACATAATTATTATCAATTTCTCTCTTGAAATGTTTAAGAGTATTCAAAATTTCTTTTTAATGATAATTATGTTCTATTCAATATGACCGATAGTAGCTAACATTTTCATAATTCATCTCGAAAACAACTTTATTAAACAATTTCGTTTAGTTTTTGTAACCAATATTTCACCATAGATATACCAATGGTTTTTGGCTATTTTTAATAATTTTCATCAAACCATGGAAAAGATGAACTAAAAAAGATAGTAAGAAAAATGGAAAGCTTCCAAAGATAATTAATATAGGCGAAATATACAATGGTCTTTAACAAAATCTGCATACAAAAATACAAAAAGGTCTGCTACCCATTTACAATATATATATATATATATATATATATATATATATATATATATATATATATATATAAAACAGGGTGTTTATTACATTGTAGGTAATTTTGTGATTAAATATACATTGGCGAAAGCAGCAGATTCTCCAATAGAAAGACGGAACACAAATGTGACCTGCAATAATGCCCTCAAAAAATTATAATTGCTAAAATTATATAGCTAGGCGTCTAATAGAATCAGCTCTTATAAAGGAAATTCCAAGCTTTAATACTTCCGATGTGCAATTAAACACAAATCTCTTAATTTATATGACCCTTCCGGGCTCAGATAAAAAAGGCTAATTTTCCATACCGCCCGCCCAAATTTCATTCTGTGGCAGAGATTAAAGATGACGGATGGCTCCATCAAACCTTGGTTTCGCAATAAATAGATGCAAAAATTGTGGTTTCTTTACTGCATTTGAATAAAGGCTGCTGGACTTTTTCGTTTCGCAAAAGGGCATCAAAAATTGCGGCTCTTCAAAAGCAATGTTGCAGAAAATGTTATACTGTCTATAGTTTTAGATTTTAGAGCTTCAGTAAAAAAGTTGGGTTGCGTCAACATTTACGCCATTCTTGTGACGTTTAGTAGTTTCCATTCAAAAGTTTAGCATTTAACGCGACCTTAATATTCAGTCGAATCCATTTCTCATAATGACTGGATACTATTATATATATATATATATATATATATATATATATATATATATATATATATACCGATGGGGGAGTTGTTCCTGGGGAACCGAATTCGTAGGAGGAATTTGAAGAACCATGTGATCACTAATTCTATAATTTAAGAAGGGGATTTTTTGAGTATTTGAGTAATAATTTTTCTTAGTTCGGATATTTCATGTTTTTTTATCAAAGTCATTTATAATAATTCTTTTATAATATCAAAAAACAAAATGTGGAAGTTCAGAAATACATATAAGTATCGCAATTTTGTGATTTTTTAAAACCCAGAGAATTACAAATGTTGAAGTTCAGAAAATTTATTTTTATATATCTTCTTCTATACCTATATTTTAGCAATGTGATATTTTAAAAGGAAAGAAATTTAATTTAGAGTTCCTTTTTAAAATTATTATAATTGGCGAAGTTCAGAAAATTGATAAAAATTCATACATTGCTGCTTTTTTTAGATTTTAAATTTTAATCTTAGTAGCTTAGCGCAAGCCATTGCCTGGTTATATATATATATATATATATATATATATATATATATATATATATATATATATATATATATAAATATATATATATATATATAAATATATATATATATATATATATATATATATATATATATATATATATATATATATATATTTATATATATATATATATATATATATATATATATTTATATAAGGAATTACACCACATTCTCCGAAGACAATTTAATTCAGAACAGTTTCGGTGTATCTCACACCCTTTTTTGCCATGTTAGAGACAAGAATCATACGATGGATTTCAATGGAAGTAAAATGGTGTTTAAATCGGGTAACTATTTTAAGAGAAGAATCGTAGAATCGAGCTTGATATCGTCAGTTCCTAATTTGAATCTATCTGAGGGTCAATTTTCTTTTAATCCTGTAATAAGAAAGCAAATAAACAAAATAGTAAAATGTCAGCCCTTCAATATGTTTAGGCCTACCCCCCCCCCCAGATTAGCCACAAGTAGGGGATTGGGGGAAAAAAGAGGGGATCTTCTGTTATGCTTATATGCACTTCTCTTATATTTTCTACCCAGTGTCAGTTGAAAAAGGGTGTGAGATACACCGAAACTGTTCTGAATTAAATTGTCTTCGGAGAATGTGGTTAATTCCTCATCTTTTCTTGCGATATTGCATTAATTTTTATCATATATATATATATATATATATATATATATATATATATATATATATATATATATATATATATAATGACTAACTCATAAAGTAGCACGTGAGGTTAGCAAAAAAAGCAACGTCCTGCAGGATAAAGGAAAAGGCGTTTCAGAGTACTTTTGAACTTTAATCAGTTCCTTAGCAAGGATAACTAAAAGAGAAAATAATATAATAAGGGTATAATTCAAACAGTAAAATATAAAAGAACGCCTCTAAGACAAGAAATCACCAATAAGAAAGTAGAAGAGGGAAGGTAAATTAACATCAAGATTTATCAGGAGCATTTAGCTAGGTCAAACGAAGAGGCAGAAAGGGTAAAGAACAGAGCCAGAGGGGATAAGAGGATTACCGGTTTTGAGATGTTCTAAAGAAGATTAAATGATACACGAGAAGCAAGTAGCTAAGTTAGGGAGGGGGGAAAGGAGAGTAAGAGAGAGAAGTAGACGAATAGAACATACTTACTAAAAAAGCAATGGAATAAATAAATTCACAAATTTGGTATAACCTTTTTCGCAACATTGCCTTCGAAGGGCCCAAATTTTAAATTTCCTTCTGTAAAATAAAATCATCCAGCAGCCTTTATGAGCAGAAACCACTTCCTTGCTGTGGGGAAATGGCAAATTACACTGAAATTTCCTTAATTTTGAAAGAAGCTGAGCTGCCTGGAGCATGAAAATCATCATGGATTTACTTTGATTATATTGTCATGAGCTAATTTTTGTACTCAAGAGAATTAATTGCATTTAAAGGATTGCTGCAGCTCCAAATTGCATTATGATATGTCACGATTTTCATTTATTCATCTTCATCATCACAAACTCTATAATTTAAGAAGGGGATTTTTTTGAGTATTTTAATAATAATTTCAACTTAGTTTGTTATGACATATTTTTCGGGGGCAAAAGTCCTTTTTAAAATAATTATAATTGGCGAAGTTCTTAAAATTTATAAAAATTTAACTATGGTTGCTTTTTTTTTGTAGATTTTCAATTTTAATCTTAGTAGCGGAGCGCAAGCTCTACCCGTAGGGGGGAGTGGCCAAGCCATTGCCTGGTAACACTATATTTTAAGAAGGAGATAATTTGGATGGGTGGTTAATAAATATTTATTTTCTCTTAGTTCGGCTGTGACAGGTAAGTTCTAAGTTTTTATCCAAGAGTCCTTTAATCTTCGAAAAAAACAAAATGGTAAAGTTCGAAAATAAATATGAATATGGAATGCTTTCGAATTAAAAAAAAATACGAGGGGTGAAGTTCATAAAATTCATTAAAATTTAGGCATAGCTTCTATTTTGTCATATATTTGAAAGTTTTATCGAAGTTATTTCTAAAATAGATTTTCAATTTTAAACTTTATCAGGAGGAAATAGTTAATGGAGCCTATAAACGAATGAAGCAAAATGAAATTATCAGAGCGAATTTAAGTGGAGAAAAAAATGAACCCTGAAGAATTATTTCCGTATTTCAAAAGACTTCCGATCAAAATTGGCCGGGCTTTTAGTCCTAAATTTTAAGAAAGTTAAATAATTTAAAACGTGCAAAAATAAAAGAGATTAAAGTAAAAACGAATTAGCGTAAAATGATAAAGTTGTGTATAAATAAAATCTTAATAATTATAAACTAAAATGTAAATGAACTTTTCTTGTACTAATTATAAAATAAATCAATAAAATTCCAATATTTAATTAAAAGTCTTTTAAAACAGTCTAAATGTTTGAAAGTATAAGGTAAGTAATTATTCGAATTCAACAGAAACTTTAATTGATAGCAACGAAAATGTATGAATAACAAAACTTAAAGGAATATTTTATATTTTAATAATCATTTTAAAAATCATAATTCTAAAATTTAAAACTGTAAATTTTCAATTTTAAATATGTATATATTAGAATTGCTATCATATAATGTCTAAATAGGTGATTTCCACGGAATCCTGGAAGATTTAATACTCCTATTTTGATTCAGGTTTTTCTTCTTCACACAATTTCCCTTTTCTCCACTATTAAATATCCTGATATATTTTGCAATTGATTATGTATTTAATAATTAATTACGTGATTAATATAAAATGTACTTTTTGTAATTAATAAATCTTATCTTTATCTTAGTGTTAGAAAATAATCATTAATTTAAAAAAAAAACCATGAGTAAATTATTAAAGATATGACTGAAAACTTTTAAAAAATGTTTAAACCAGTAGGCTGTAGCCAAAGCCGGATAGACATTGGCCACATATGAAAGCACGCGTTCCTATTATTATTATTAAACAAACTGAATATCAGCTTTTAATTTTATGGATGTCACAATTTTTTTCTATATTTAAGAAATTTGTTTAGGGGTTGAATTTCGTTGTCTTTCAGATTACTTTTAAAAGGGATACAAACGGCAGCTTTGATTATGGTTTAATTTTAATTGAAGTGAGGTTAAAGAAGAATAGGCAGCATTGTTTCATTTCGATTTCATTTTAATGGTTTATGACGCTTCTTTATTACTTCCAGACATCTTCAAAGTGTTTAATATTATATTATCCTCCTCCTCGATATAATCGTATACAAGGATGGCGATTGATAAAGATACATTCAAGTTGAGGGATGTGAGATGTGGGTAAGGGGCTAATTTAATTTGGTCGTTTGTTGGTCATGACATTGGGAGCTACCATGCATGAGGTTACCCACACTATATGCTAATGAATATTGTAGAAATACAATTAAATACATATACTCGTTATTTGCGAAATATAATTTTCAACTAATATTTGTCACTTTTGGCATTTAGTTTACTATTAAAGTTTTTAAAATGGGAACTGTGGTATGCCCGATCACCGGACACCGCCTGAAATTTTTTTGGGGTTTGAGTACTAAAGGATGAGGTGCAAAAAGTTCATAAGCATACACTCGAAGATCTGTAGGTTGCAATAACGACCAACATCAAACGAATGACACCACATTCCCTGTGAATGGTCTTCGCAAACATTCTGAGATGTATGCAGCCATATCTGGATGTCGGTAGGGGCCATTTCCAACATACTGTGTAATAACTTTTAATAAATTTTGCAATAGATTTTGGAATAAATTTCACATTACAGTGAAATTTATGACACCTTAATAGAGGCAATTCAATTAGGAATCTCAATTAAATTACATAGGTACAAGTCTGACCTAGGTTTTTGGTAAGTGGTAGCTCATAAATGAATACTTGTTTATTGATGTGACGTTGGTATAGAGTTTTACTCTATTGTTTTTTATAGATCATATTCAATACATGGATGAGCAGATAGGAATGTATTTAACTCTTTCCTACCAATGCGTGTTTGGTTTTTAAATATCTTCTATATATTTTGATTTGCTTAGGATTCTATCTTCAACCATTCAGAGGCACTCATTGGTGCTATTTATAATGTACAGTGTTTGAGTTCAGTATCAAGATGCTTCCTAGTTGATTGATGCCGATAATGTTAGATTTGCCATGATGGCTTTAGTCACCGGTGTAATTCATTATATTAAGGATACCTTGTAGGGGTGCGAAGATGTATCAGAGAGAAAATTCCTTCAAACGCGAGAATCCAAATAGCCCAAGATGGACTCGCCGTAGCGTGAGGGCTAGAGTGCTGGTATTTGGATTCCAAAGACTCGCGATCGAAACCCCCAAAGTCCACAATTTTAACGAAGAAAATTCCCGAAGAAAACTGAAATAAAGGAAAACGATTTCAAGGGCTAACTCATCTCAAACTAATCAAGAAGAAATTATCACGTCATCAAGAATTAAGAAGAAATCATCACGTCATCAAGAATTAAGAAGAAATCATCATGTGATCAAGAGTAATAAAGAATCATCACATCAAGATAAATGCAAGTTAATATGAAGATATATCAAAAAAAGAAAATCAAAAATCAAGAACTACCTCAGCCAAATTAAAGAAGAAGGAATCTCAGCCAACAAGAATACCAAGAGTCAGATGAATGGAAGATAAATGTTCCAAGGGGCAACCCTTTCAGTCAAGAAGAAGTAAATAGATTCGAATATAAAGAGAAAGTCCCAATCAAAAATAATATGGATAAATACATAAATTGAAGAAGGTTGAGCACCGCGCAGTGATCAAATTTTTGAGCAAGGAAGGCAAAAATGCAAAAGAGATCCGTGAAGGCATGGTTGCAGTGTACACCGACACCGCCCCTTCATATGCAACCATTGTTTGCTGAAATAGAAAGGTCCACCATGGTCGTGACTCCCTTGAAGATGACCCCCGTCCAGGACGCACGTCAGACGTGACCAACGAGGACAATGTGGCCCATGTGGAGAGAGGATACTCAAAAATCGACGGGTGAAGGTCGAAGAAATCGAGTGAGAACTTGGAATATCACATGTAAGTGTTATCAACATCATACACGACAATTTGGCCATGACCAAGGTCTCTGCCCGTTGGGTCCCTAGAAACCTCACGCCCCAAGATCGACTTCAACGTTGTAAAATTCCACAAAGCCAGAGTTGCACAGGCTGCCCTGCGTGAGTGCAGATTCGAGGAGCTCAGCTATCCCCCCTACAGTCCAGATCTGGCCCCTAGCGACTACTTTTTATTCCGCCAGCTCATAGCTGCACTGCGTGGACGCCGGTCTGGGGACGATTAAGATGCTCAGCTCACCGTCCAGGAGTGGATTGAACAGCAGTCAGGAGATTTCTGGTTGTCGGGAATTCGAAGCCTCAGGGACAAGTGGCGCAAGTGCATTAAAGTCGAGGGTAGTTATAGGAAAAATAATAAAACACTTTTCCTCATATCTCGTTTCCTTATATCCGAATTGCAAAACATATTGACCGCTCCTTGTAGTTTCCTATATTGGGAATTCGTAAAGCCGTTCCAAGATCTTCTCTAACAGAAGACTCATTCTCGCTTTCCATATAACATTTGAATGGATTCCGTCGATTCCAACATTTCACTTTCGTTAAAATATCCCCAATAATTTCACCGTACAACGAATTTCAGTGCAATGGAAAGAACCTAGATCTTATGGGCATTTTATCATGAAAATAAGTGTGCCCAATTCGAATTTGATAGCAAAAATTTCCCATCACGTAACATTCTTTGTAAATGGCCGATTTAATAATTATGCAATCGATACCGATTTCCACGCTACAATAAATGTATTTCGCTCCCAAAGTCAGATTAAATGTCTCCATTGTAATTACTTCATGAATGTATAATGAATCAGTGTGTTTGTTAGCATTATATAATGTATTAACCTACATTTAATTATTTCCTTCTTCGTTTGTAAGACGTCTCACGTGTGTCACGCTTCAGGTTACAGCAGAAGTCAGCCAGCATAGCAGGGCTCCATTTTCACTTATACATGTTTTCAATTGACGCTAGTTTTGATAGAATCTCTCTCCATATTTATCACTCATATCTCCTCCTGCATTCTATGACAAGAAGGACAGATAAAAATGATAAAAGTATATGTTCATTGACATATTGCATCCGAGATCTTGGTAGCACGTGATTAGGCTCTCTCCATTATACGTTCTCATGGGCCCCTTGGTGCTGTCCAAGAAGTCCTTTACATACTTCTTTAAATACATGCCAGGCCTCTAGCTCAATTTCATCCATTGTCGCCTCGCAGTCAGCAATAAGTTGATGAATCTGAGGGCCTACGAATATGCCTTTTTTAATCTTGTCATCACTTATTTAAGGGGAAATCACTTTGAGGTCCTGAAAACATGGCTTGTTATTTTGCAAGGCTTTTGTAAATTGCTTTATTAGGCCTGCTTTTATATGCAGTGGTGGCAAAATTATTTTTTTCTTCTTAACTAGTGGCTCATGATCTAAATTATGGCATCCAGGCATCATAATTTCCCTAGGTGACCGTTCCGATCTGGCCCTACTGACCCACTTGCCAAGAAAGCACATAAACTTGTTTTATTCAGTTTGCAGCCTATTAATTAGAGCTACTACTTTCAACTCCGCAAAAATTAGTCAATGATGCCCCTTGTAACTAATGCAGTCTAGAATAGAAACAAGGTTCTCATATTTCTTTCTTAAAATAACTGAGTGATAAAATGGAACTGAAAGCATGATTTCCCCATGTGTAACAGAACCGCTTTTATGCTGTAAACGGATGCATCTAGCAATAAGCTCAATTCATTTGGTTTATAGGTCAGCTCAATGGCATGGAATAGGCTCCTAATATCATTACAAAAAGTCAAGTTGTTTTCAATAGTGAAGAATTTCTGTAGATCTGCAGAACACTTCCTAAATACTGATATTCGAGCATGTTCATCCAACAGGTTCCAATGTTGCAGATGTAAAGCCAGGAGTTCATTCTGTTGCTTAGTAAGTGGTAGTTTACGAAGTAGATCAATGAGTTCCAGTTGAGTGATAAGGTGTGGTTTCTTGACAGATTCAAGCTGTGCCACATATGGTGTATCTTGAGATTCTGAATCATCTGAGCCGCTACACTTATCGCTTGGTAGGTCAGAGAGTGGCTGTGGTACACGAAATAGCAATTGAATGTCAAACTCCGCGAATAGCAGACTAAAGATCTGGATACATGATAGATTTCTTGACATTTCTGTTACGACCTGAAGTGAACTAAGATAAAAATCGATATTACTGACTTTGATCATTTGCAGACATTGTAGAAGTACAACATAGTAGGTATTTTGATCTTTTTAATTGATACATTTCTTGAAAATATATTAAATACCAGGGTAAAAACACATTGAATACCACATTTAATATCTATTAAGCAGCAGTAAAAATCCGTTGAATGGTCCTTTGGCCCCCTCCAGACCATTGGTACACCAAATATGAGCAGCCCGGCTAGAGGCCTGGTTACCCAGTTTACATACAAAGTACAGCTCATAAAGTTTCTTTCCATGTTTAGTCAATTTTCTCTTGTATTGTCTTAATCTAACTGATATGCGTATATAATAGAAACTGTCTGGGGAATTTCTGCATTCTCTAGGCAATTTAGCTCTCTCCGATAAAGAAAGAACACTGTAATATGAAAACAAGGTATGCTGACCAAACTCGCGTGCATTCATTTATTCTGATTAATGACCTTACGACCTACAAAACTTTCCATAATTCTCGGACTAATGTACCATTTGAAGAGAATATAAAACAACATAAGGGTTTCAAATATCGTTAGTTATGAAGTTATTGCCAAATAATCTCCCGCCTAACTTTGGAAGGACTTTGGCAATTATATCATTCGAAAGAGAATGTAAAACAACATCATGGTTTTAATTTAGTTATAATAGGGTGAATAGTTAGGATATTATTGCCAAAACAATTATATCATTGCATAGAGAATGTAAAATAACATAAGGGTTTCAAATTTTGTTAGAAGTGCGGAATAGTTACAAATATTAATACGAAAACAAAAACAATAAAAACGGGGACCGATAGATTGACTTATATAGTGAGATATAGAGTCGCACGCCACTAAAAATAATCTAAATAGTAACAGCAACAAATATTAAATAAAAAAGTAAAAATAGGGATCATTTTTAGTAAGCTACTAAATTATCAAGCGTTACGTAAGAGTTACCACGGATTTCAACCAATATAACTAAAAAAATATTGAATATACTTTCATAAATTTCATAGGTTAGTTTAACAAATACTTTAGGAATAAATACCCCATTAAAATTATATAAAAATCCTTTTAGAACTTTTAGAGTTGTCAGATTCGGACCAATTGTGTTTGCATTTTCTCCCTACTAAACCATCAGTGTATTTAACGTAAGTAAGAGAGTAATTTACGGAAGCTGGAGGGTTACCGAAAGAGACGGATTTTATATCCGTGATTTACGCAAAAATATTTCTAGACAGGGTTATTCTCATTTACGGTTTTTAAAATTTTTGGACAGTGTTTTCAAAACAGAATCAAATTTCGCCGAAAGTCACGCAGTTTTTGATTTAGATTAATCGCTTTTGAGTTAAGTCTGGTTGTCGTGTAGCATCACAGTATATTACCAATAATGAGTACGCATTAGAATTTTGCTTTCATCTTCTTAATTAATTAAATTCCGATATTGTATAGTCATTCGTCTGAATGCGTTTCTAGGCGTAACGCCTCAATAGATTAAACAATTGAAATTTAACTAGAATTACGTATTTTATAAGACACCCAGTAGACATCATTTTCCACTCTCTTAATCTACGTTGTATAAAATTGTCGTGGTATGACCAGGTGTACGCCGTTATACGCACACTGGCGTACTGGCCGACCGAAATTAAGGCTTCACCTGGGAATGGCTTTAAGAGTTCTTTAAATAAACAGTTGGTAGCCAAGGAATATTCAAACACGGCTATAAAAATATACTTTAATAGGACTAAAGATTACATATAGGTGCATATAGGGCAAGTTAAATGGAAATGCAATTAAATATTGATGGTTCACTGCTAAGATTATTGACACTATCAATTAAGTTTGAACCAAGACTCTTCCTTGGGTCTTCGATAATTACTCAATTCTTTTCTGGCCGAGAATGTAATCGATTCCCTCTTACTACGAAGATGTTACTACTAACGTACTGGACGGCGGCTTCAGGCACAATCTGCTTGTGAATTCTGAACTGTCAAATATATACCCTGAAATTATCTAGACGGGGAGAGAGATTCCTCACCAACAGGCCTGCTTAATTGCCTTGGGTCGCGATAAGGTTCTATAACACGAAGTCACGATACCCACTTAATCGTCTATCCATTATTCTAATTTTCGCAGTATAGAGGGCAGACGAATTTAGAGCGGTCAACGGCGAACTAGGGAAGTCAGGGGGGCGGGGATTCCTTCTCTCTCTCATTCTTGCACAAAAATCATAGTGATGCTTTTTGATTAATGAGTCCCTTACAAGAATTGTCTCTTCTTTGGCATCTACTGGGTCTAAACAAGTAAATGGGTTTGTGGTATTCAGTTAAAAGTTAACTCTCTCCCTTATTATAGCTCCGTTTGTTACTCTATAAAGCCTCTTTCTCCAATGTGAGATTTATTTTCCGCCCTTTGATAATTTGCAGGTTTATTTGGAACATTTCCAATTTGGGTCCTCTGAACTATATTCGCTATTCCATTAAAATAAATCTCCACGTAATACACCAATAGCTGACTTAAATTCGCGGTTTAATTTGTTTAGAACACTGGCCCCGACCTGCGATATTGTTAAAAGAGGTGAGAAATCATTCTTTATTGCAGTTATTTTTTCGTTAACTTAATTTTTTAAAGGAAAAAATCGAAATACAGGATTTGATTGGTCTATATTCTCCTGATATATTTCTTTGTTAAATGAAAAATTGCATTTCGCGCATTTAAAATTAAATGATGGAATTTAGGAGTTATAAATTTAAATAGACTTAAATAGTTTCCTGCTTTGTGAAGTGCAAAACAGTACAGAAAAGGAAACGTGAAAGGAGAATAGCTTGTGAGATTTTAGATATCAGTCTTTACTTATATGATCAATTAAATTTTAATTATAGAATTAGTTTCAGACATAATCAATATGAGAAGCTATATAAGTATGATTAATGGGGCGGCCCCGCAAACGATTTGAGCACGCGAATCACTGCTGTATCAATTATTTAAGCTCAACAGGAGGATAACTAAGTGTGAGACAAAGAATGAATAATATTAATAAAAAACAATAAAAGCCTAACAAAACAAAAGAGAAAATATACACCTAAGAGGAGATTAATTAACCTGAGATCAGCTTTGCTGCTCGAACTGCGGGGGAATTTTTGTGAGACGGTTTGAAATTAGATTGAGCTGTAGTAAGCAAACACATAAAAACGAGAACAAGATGGAATCTTTCGTTCACAAATATTTGATAGAATATTAACGAAAGATTTATAACTTTTTTGATTGGCAAGATTATGTAAAAACTACATTGTTATACTAGAAGTCATGGGATATGTACCTAGTATCGCATAAGACATATTTTTGGCTTGCAAAGTGCAGCCTTCCGACGTCACATCGATTTCACAAGTGGACAGAAAAATTCTGGGGCGATGTTGACCTATGCTGTATCAAGAGCGTCCAGAGTTCTATAATATTTGTAGGTGCTGGTTCTTGGATGCAATTAGATCTGACTAAATAATGTTTATGTCGGTTGAAAAGGATAGCTACACTATAGGGAGTCGTGGTGATGGTTATGATAGTGGTGGAGTCTGGCATGGCAGTTATCGAAGACTTGAAGGTAGTAGGCCTATTTTTAGTCTTCCAGTCGGGTTTGTTCTGACTTCTAAATTTTCTCACGGGAAGTACGCTCCTAGCATGGGTTCCAGACGGTGCGGCTGAAATCACAGGTTGAAGGAAAAGGACTGAAAGAAGCGGCAATAAGTAGGCTTTATTATTAACTTAGGCCTACCTAAAATGGGAGCAAGCGGAAGAGTTCGAGTCCTACGCGGCTATATGAAAATGATAGCTAAATTTAAGGAGGCAGGACTGGAAGATGAGAGAACGGATTTGTGACGCTAATAATAACAAAATAACAAGTAAGCAATAATGACATACGACTTAACTGATTTTTTCTATATTAGTCTCTCTTTTATATCTGTGTATATTTAATATATATATGCCTTTCGTTTCCGAGGGGCGTGACCACTTTTTACTTGAACAGGGCGTCAGGGCAGCGTGACGCTGAAGATGAGAAATATGTTTGTCAGTTCTTTTGTTAACCTTTAGGCGGAGTTACAAGAGGTATGTGCGTAGTAAACTACATATTTTTCCAAGTTGTGCCTACATCCTGTATCAGAAAGACCGTTTTGCTTTCCAGGGGGCCTCGAAAATTTTAACCCGTCAAAGAACATACCACCCTGTATTGGTTCAGCTTGTCCCTGTTATCTATTATTGAGATCGTTTTCGTCTGGCAGCTGTTTCCTAGTGGGCGTGTATTTGTTTGACTGGGTCGGAACTCTGGCTGTTCCCTTTGCTATACTCATACTTCTGTTAATACATATACAATTGTGATAAATTATTTCTCTCTATTTTACATTGGTTCACTACTTATTACATGGTATATTACCTCATTAATTAAGGCGGATTAACAAATAGAAGACTGAGGGGTTGCAACAATTGGATTTTGAATTGGCAGCAATCCTGCGATTCTTTATTTCAAACTATGTGATGCCAAACGTGTTAACATTTGGGAGTCTGGATGCTGATCTTATACTGCGAATAAAACCTTTTTGTTTATAAATACATCAATTTGTGTACGCACGGTATTAAGAATACTTGGATAACTAATAAATTAATATTTACATTGAGTTTGTACACTTGACTCGTTCTAATAAAATTAGTATCATTCCTCTTACCACCTGACACTGGATTATTTTCTATTTACACATTTTAAAATTAAATAAGCAGTAAATTACACCTTTTTGACTAGATATTAACTGAATTTGCATTTTAACCTGATATGCACTAGCATTTTTAAACCCTATCATTGTCATTACTAATATTTGAGCCTTGTGCTCGAACGAATGGCGTGAGTAGGTATGTTGATTTCCTTCTGGTTCAATGTTTGTCTATTTGAGTGGCAATGATGGGCTCTATGCCCGTATATGGAGACTCGACAATCCTTTTCCGGGTTAGGTCTTCACATACGTTCACCTGTTGCGGTTCATTTTAGCTCGTCTAGCTGCTTGCAGTGGTTCGGTTAGTAGAAAAGAGATGATCCTCTTACCATCCTAATGGTCGCTTCGACGATGTCGACGGCGATGAAGTTCGCCAGGCCTACTTCTTCTTGAGCTGAGAGTAGGCTTGGGGTTGGCGGACCTTTCTTCTCTAGGCACTCGTTGTTCGTTGTGTGAATCCATTGTTCTTCTAGATTCCTCTTCTTTTTCGAACGAAGGTGGTCACCAATTATGGAGTTAAGGGGTAAAGGAGATGACTAGTGCTAAGGTGAACTCATTATTTTTGGTTAAGAGAATTCGTCAGGCATACTTCTTTTCCATCCTTGATGGGTCACCGGTCACAGAGCCTACCTCCTTGGGCGAGAAAGACCCCATAATTGGTGGCAAGGCCTTTTGCTTTGGGCCTATTTGGGATCTAGGCCAGTAGTTAAGGACGGATGGACGAGAGAACAGATTCGGGAGGCCAACGATGGCAAAATGTTATATGGACTGACGACGTAACTGTTTCTGATTTTTTTCTGTCTTAGTCTCTCTTTTCTCTCTATATGTGTTTAAAATATATAGGCCTCTCATTTCTAAAGGGTGTCAACACTTCCAATTTGACCTTGGCACGGGGCTGAGTTAAAGATCAGAAATATGTTCGTCAGTTCCTTTGTTGACCGTTGGGCGGAGTTACAAGGGGTATGTGCATCTAGTGAATCTACATATATTTCCAATTTGGCTCTACATCCTGTATCAGAAAGACCGTTTTGCAATTCACAAGTCCTCGCAAATTTTAACCAGCCAAAGCACATCTTACTCTGTATTTGTCCAGCTTGTCTCTTTATCTATTTTTGAGATCGTTTTCGTGGCATATTGTCTCATTAATTAATGCGTGTACCCAATTCCAGGATTTCCTATATCCACCGGGCGCCCATTTGGGATTGTTCCTCACTTAGCCTACTTATCCTGCAATTTTAGTGCCAGTGGCTTACTCTTCTTGCAATTCGAGTGCCACAACACCAGTCTTCTGAACTCTAACAATGCCCTTCCAATCAAATCTTGCCAACTCGTACCCGATCACAGGGACTATTATACTGCTTGAATATCTTCTTTTTGGCTGGAGATATATGAACTCCATTAATAGATTAAAATACTCATTAAGCTGTTGAACGGTGCCATCACAGGTCAATAACGTGTTTAAGTGGAAACAGCTTACAAATCCTATGTCGTTTGAGCCCACTTGACACCATTATGAAACCACTACCAGCCTGCAACGATGCTTTATTGATAATTGAAGTACTCATGAGATATTCGCAGCTACTTATCCCACAAACACAATTAAAACCATGACTCTTCGGTCCATGCCAGATGTTGCTACTCGTCCAGAATCAAATTAGAGATGCGATTAGAACAAGTGTATTAGTGTTAAATGTACTATTATGATGGGTCTTCTGCTCTCATATCCCTTGGAAGGTAAAGAATGATGTACTGACCTAATGGATATGCGCCTCTTTTATTTAATGGGGTTACTATTTGAGTCAGTGTTGTTTGTCCGTTACCATAGCTAATTCTAGCCAGAGGCTGATGGTACGATCAGTAACTACCTGTGGCCAACCACTGCGCTGTCCACTGTGAGCGGTGATGCCTTCCATGTTGGTAGTCTCGATACAAGTGAGACCGAATATGAAGGGAACTTCCGTTTGCCACCAACTACCATGCCGGATTTGAAATACCATAGTTTCCGTCACCTTCTCATGAGTATCCTAGTCGTTGTTTACATTGATTCTCAAAATGTCAGATCGCAACTGATACACATCTCAGATTTTCGTGATGTTCCTTTTCGGTGGCACTGCTAAAAATTAACTTTAGATACTCCCCTCCTATTACTTTTGCCACCCAGGATTACTATAGAGTATTTTAAGACTAAAAACCTCCTTTTTATCTTTTTCATCAATAAGCGCTTGTGCAATCGTTAATGAGTGCCACTAATGTTTTGCCTAAAAACTACATGTGATTATATTTTCATTTCGGGATTTAAAGGCTTCTCGATGATCTATTACGGTTTCAGCCCGAAAGTAGACCACTCTTCTTGCCACAGCATTTAAATACAACTCCTCGCCATTTCAACTAAACTTCGGAAATTAAATCACCGTAATTTTAAAAGAAAATCTCGTAAATGGCCAGAACTAATTAGAGGAAACCTAGGAAAAAATGACCATGGTAAAGTTACATAAATGTTAAAAAGTTTTCCACTTTCGTGAATTATGATTGATGGTTCAATGTGGAATGCTAACCTGCAAACTCCTCCCCTTTCTTTCACACTCCGTAAAATCCTAGCGAAGTTCCATTAAATCGTTCAAACTTCAACTTTCTAAACAGTATTTTACCAGAAGAAGGTAAAGGTATTAAAAATAGGTTAACCAGGTTTCTACTTTCCCTCAACTTAGAAATGTATAGCAAGAAAGCAGGAACAATTTTAACAAATAAATAAACTAAGCGCCATTTAAAGTTCAAAACTAACCAACCCTTAATTGAGAGCTTACCCTTCAAAACTAACCACTGACAATATGTGGCAAAGGATTAAATATATGTATTCCCAGAAATCTTGCCGAGGTCGGTAACATCGAAGCTTGGGCATGACACACAAATGAGTTGAATGTTACACTGCTGTTCTAATAAGTATTCTACCGACAAGTTTGATACCGCTTACCCCAACTTTAACGATTTAAACAACCTTTCACCGAAGAAAGGTAGGACTTAAGAAAATGAGGTTATTTTTAAGGTGTGATTTTATATACTTTGTTTAAATATTAGTTTGAGGAATAAGTTCTGGCGTTTTTTTTAATGTTATGTTGATTTACGTTTTGTTGACGTGATTTGTGCACATATTAAGAAACAATAATAAATAATGAGAGCAAAACTTGCAAAGGTTAGGCTACGTCTCTTAACAGAGTAGACTATTAGGCTTTTGCTTATGCTACGTCTTAAACTTGAGTAATAAGTCATCGCGGTTTATTTAAAAGTTGTGTTAATTTAATTTTTGTTCTGTAACCTCAAAATGGAATGTCAAGTTGAAAGAAAGGCGCATTTACGACACTTGTTGATATTTATTTTCAATCGAGACGGAAACAATGCAAACGCAGTCAAAGCTCGTTTCGATATTTGTGTTGTTTACGGAGAAAATGCATTATCAGCAAGGACAGCTCGATGTTGGTTTTCACGTTTCAAAAACAGTTATTTCAATCTTAATGACGAAGAACGTTCTGGTCGCCCCATTAAGTTGGATGAAGATCGATTGAACGACCTTCTTCATGAAAATCCTCGTTAATCTACTAGAGAATTGGCTGTGCAATTGGTGTGTGATCAGAAAACTGTAGTGAATCACCTTCATTCGATGGGGAAAGTTCCAAAACTCCGTGCATGATTTCCGCACGATTTGAGCGAAAGCCACAAACTTCAACGCTTCACGATTGCCGCAGGTTTGCTTACTCGTCACAAGGCTACTCGTGGATATAAGGACAGATTTCTTCATCACATCATCACTAGCGACAAAAAGTGGTGTGTTTATGTAAACATGAACCATCGAAAACAATGGCTTAGCTCATAAAAAAAACGCTTCCGCGATTAAAGCAAGGACTTTATACACTGAAAACGATATTGTATGTGTCGTAGGATTGGGAAGGCATCATTCTTTATGAGCTCCTTGCGAACAACGAGATTGTCAATGCAGAACTCAACATTCAACAGATGTATCGACTCGCGAAGCTATTCGTGAAAAGCGACCTCATCGACGTTCTGGAGTCCTTCTGCAACACGAAAATGCTAGTCCTCACATTGCCAATATAACAAAAGACGCCATACAAACGCTTAATTGGGAAATTCTACCGCATCCTCGATATTCGCAAGACTTGGCTCCATCAGATTTCCATCTGTTCCAATCGATCTGCAACAATTTGCGCGGCGTTTCTTTCAATACTGAGGTGTAATTGAGAATCTGGTTAGACGAATTCTTCGAGTAAAAATCCAGAGATTTTTATTGCAGAGGCATCGAAAAACTAGTTGAACGTTGGGAAGAATTCGTAAATAACAACGGAGAATACATTATTTATTAAATTGCATATTTTTATCAATTACAAAAAAAGTTTTGTAAAATTGTTAATGGTAATGAATAAATATGATAAAACTGCAAGACTTTATTCCTCAACCCAATAGTTTGTGTTTACAATTATAAGTTGCACGAAGCTAAAACCTAACCAACTTTTTCTTACAAGCTTAACCTTTTCTGTTAAAATGCTGCTTATAACATTGAGGTTGGGTTTGCTGTATCTAATATGTCAGTACTCTTCATATTAAAACAGCTCAACTACATTAAGTTAAAGTAGGCCTCTTCCACCAAAGAGGACCAGGCTATGGTGCTCTCCATTCAGCCAGTAATTGACATTCTGATCCTTCCATTGGTTTCATTATCCAACCGAAAAACCTCGCGCAAAATTTAAAAGGAGTTAGTAGCGTTAATAAATAAATAACAGACAAAGAGAAAGACTGAATAACTGTTATTGAAATGCAGAAAGACTGAGATTTTACGAATAAATCGCCAAAACTGAGCTTTGACATCGTAGTGAAAAAGTTATTAAAGTTCAAATGAGATATGTGTAAAGTTGTAAAGGTTCCAATTTTTTCTTGAATTGTTCATATTTTTGAGTTACCATTGCTTAAACTATTTCATCACCAACCTCTGGCCATTTAGGCAGACTGAAATAAACAGGGCTAATGGGTTAAGTTTCAAAATGTTAGATTTTCTCCTATGCAGGCCAGTACAGCCTTCTTTATCCTCCAGGGGATACTTGGACATTTAAAGAAAAGTTTCCGTATTTAATATTCTAAGGAAGAATCTCTATTTTTTGCCACCTGAGGCATAAGAGAAAACAGGATGCAAAGTGCAACTAGATGCTACCAAGCTCCTTTCTGCCTTGTCCAATCCTTAACCAAAGCAAACATATCTACACAAAGATATTTACATGTGTATCTTTACATCGATCAAGGAAGGGTTAAAATAACATAATCAACCTTCAAAATGCCAGGAAAACCCAGTAGAAAGCATAAAACTAATACTTGGATAAATACACAAACACGGGTGATAGATATAATAAGAATAAGAGGACTGAAGGAATATTCGGGAACCCTGGTTAAGTCATAAAAGGAATATCTTTATACATGAATACACCCAGAAGACGGTTCTTTTTAAAAGACTGCATTACTTTTTTACTCAAGTAAAAGTTATCTCAGTAATGTCAAACTTGCAGGATGATAATATTGCTATCATTAATAAAATAGAGTTTTATTAATAATAACTATCAACAAACACAAGATGGAAAATATTGACATAAACAGAGAATTGAAAGGGTCGTGGGGGCTCGGGCTAATCCGAGGATTAAAGGATTTAAAAAGGTAAAACAAATATAGAGTTAAAGAGATGGGATGGTTCGCTAAACCATTTAAAGCACAGGATAGAATTGACAAAAGGGTTCACTACTCAAAGGTAACGTTTGGCTTACGTAACTTTATACGAGTGGTGCAGTGGAAGGCGACGTGAAGGAATTTTCGGTCCGCTGGTGAGTTCCAGCCGAAGGGGGGGAATAAGATGATCCTGACGTGGCGTCTTGGGAATGAGAACCGTTTCTCGACGAACGGCTAAAGGAACAATGGCTGTTCTAACATTGTTCTCTTCTGAACAACAAGGGGGAAGGGTGAGAACCGTTTCTTGTCAACGGGGCTCGAACGAACAATGGCTGTTCTAACGTTGTTCTCTTTCTAAACAACGAGGGGAAAGCCTTTTGGACTCGGCGTCACAAAGGCTCAAACTTTGGCACTCAAGGGATTTTGTCCTCCTTGTGGACAAGTGATGGTGAATCTCGAGGTCGAGGTCCCTTGGCTTCAAAGTGAGAGAGGGTCGTGGTGATGTTTCGTGACGAAAATCTCGATTTCCAATCTGATCTTAGTGGTAAAGTTTCAATCTAAATAGTCTAGACACTCCCTTGACGTGGGGAAAAATGGAGTGGGGGCTTCGAGGGAATGCATAGCCGAGCCTGGGAACAATGCCTTATCTGCCCATAAGCCTAACTCAATCTGGCGAGGTCGGCGTATGGGGGCGAACGGGGGGACGGTAACCTCCTTGTTTAAACATTGACATCCGGTGGCTGCGATAAGGCGCCAAGCTTCGAAGCGAAGATGCACGTGGAAGCATCGTGGTTTTAAATAATATGTGATAGGAGTTGAAACTAACGCTGCCTCAACCCGTTCTATCACACACGGGTAAAGTAATTAGAGTGTGCCAAGCTTTTCCTGAGTATATGTGGCTACCTATTTATGTGATTAAAACAAATTTCCTTCTTTTGTAGATACTGTTTTGCATAGTGTTTCTTTGATACGCGAATAGTGATGTGGAAGCTTCTACCACTCACGCACATTTAAATTACTACCAAGGTAGGGCTTATTTTTCCCCCAAAAGCGGATTACATTAGATTACTCCAGTTTTTAACTCATCGATGCAATACACCATTTTTCAATCTTATATCGGAGTTAGGCCAATTTTTAGTTCTCCCATTATATTACTCTATTTCTCAATATTCCCGTAGATATCACTTATTTTGAACAATATGGGTAGAGCTACACCATTTGTCACTTCTCAAATTGGATTGCACGTTTTTATTTTTCCAACATACGAGTAAGTAACATTGATGTTAATACACCTTATTATGCAATGATTCCATCCATTCAAACACATTCTATGTAGTCTTATTTATCCATTCCTACCGTATTTATCTTAAAACAAGGTCTGCAGACCAAAAGGTGACGTGGTCTCTCTTATTCTGATTTATGACATTAAGACACTCAAAGCTTGCAATAATTACCGAACTAACATTAAGAGGACCTTGGCAATTATACACTTCGAAGGAAAATGTCAATCAACACCTTTTTTCAATCCCTCCCTTCAAATGCATAAGTTTTAATTTCCATCTGTTAAGTTACACACTTTTTCAATTCACCATTGAATTTCACTAATTTTAAATTCCATCATTGGTATTTTATCATTTTTTTCAATTTTCCCTTGGATTGCAGAACTACTTAATTCCATCGGTAGAGGTAGAATCATTTTTCAATTTAATGCATGGAGCGCACGAGTTTTAAACTCCAACCACATTGGAAACTAATTAAAAAAACAATCAAATTTTATCTCTCTTCTCAAACCCCAATATTTTCCTCCTTTGATTTTAGCAACAAATCTAAATTAATGAGTTGAATTTCCTAGATAATAATCACTATAGAGAAGCTCTGAAGAGGCGAAATTCCACTTTTAAATCCATAAGTTAATTAAGAGATTTTACCCGGGGTCCTAATAAAGTTTGGAGTAAAATTAAAGCAAAAAAGTATAGATTTTATTTTTCCAACATACGAGTAAGTAACATTGATGTTAATACACCTTATTATGCAATGATTCCATCCATTCAAACACATTCTATAAAACTGACCACTGAGAATTAACGACAGTTAAAACAGCTCTTTTAACATCGTCAGCTTAAGCAAAAAGAGTGCCCTTCATGCCTTTGTTTAGGTTTGGAAACCAAAATAGCCGGTTTAGAATAGTTCAGCATTTTACAGAAGTGTGAGATAAAGTTCCAACAAAATTCTCGCAAAGTTGGCCCTGTCAGAGAAGTGGTATGAGCGGAGGGGTTATCATGATGTAATAGTACTGTTCTCTGAATCTGACCTGGAGGCTTCTCATCTATAGACTGTTAAGGTTTTCTAAAAATAATTTCGTAATAGTTAGCCTTAATGATTCTTTGTCCTTAGAGAAATTCAACAAGTATCGCATCTTCGGCGTCCCAAAAAACAGTGACCAATACCTTTCCTTTAGTTTGTTCAGACTTTGCTTTGATGAGACCTTTTGCAACTTTGGTAATTATTGTTACGACTGTTGTTCGTATTCCACACCTATAGATAAATCTAAGTCTCATTCATTGCTACATTTCTGGGCGAAACATCCTCTGAATCTTCATCCCACTTGTTCAAAATTTGCAGTGGAAGAGAAACTCATCCCCAGCTATTCTTCGCGCAACATTTTTAGTTTTGGCACCTATCCAGCATAAAGCATAGTGAGTTACAGTACTTGGGTTAAGATAGAAAAAGTTTAATATATTAATATGTATGTTTAATGTGCTTGCTATAATTTCCACTGTTAATTTGATGGTCCTCTTCAATTAGTGCCGGCACACGAATAATGATTTCTCGCTTACTGATATGATGGTCTGCCAATGCGAATCTCGTCTTCATCCGCAAAGCGATGTATCCAGTTATATGTATATTTTGGCTTACGTGTGACACTCCCTCCATAAACCTTAAATAATGTATCAATAATCTCACTGATCCTCCAAATAAGCTTGAGCAGAAATTTGATATTTGTTCTTGTATTAACTTTAATGGAATCCATGTTATCACTACAAAGTTCGAATTTAAAGTGCTGCCATGTAATTCAAAATGAAGCAAAGTTTTTTCTGTATACCTGACTAATAATACATAGAAATTCAAATCAATGTAATTATAATTCGAAGTGGTTATTCCAATTTCTAATAATATTTATTTTCTATGAAGTTTTTGATGACCCCTCTTATAATTATTTTTTCTTCTTTCTTTTCTCAACATTTTTATAGTTAACTATTAAATCATCCACTACGTTGATTTTTATTTTGAATCAAAGCTTTAAGATCTAAAAACTTAAAAGTGATGGGTGTATCAAAATTAAAACTATTTTTAGTATCACAAATGAAATATATTCTCTCTAGTTAATTACAATCAATTTTATTTTGTTGAGAACATCCGTCTCTTCAGGTGAAATTAACTCGTTGGATTATTCTCTCCAAATTCTTTTAACTTTTGAAGTGTCGCTAATTATTTCTTCCTAATTCGTCTAATTTCCTCCTAAATTTCAATTTAAAACGTTTGATTTCTAATAGGCGTGAGAGTAGTGCCTCAATCCTCGCAAAATGCGATCAGCCTTTACAAATTTAATTAAAGGACAAGGATACTCAAAAGAAAGATAACCTTCATTGTTAACAATGTTAAAGCAGAAATCTTCTCCGTACCCATCGTCAAAAATGATTTGAATGTTAACTTATCTCCCTCAAATCCCTCTTTGCTTCTGTGAATCAAATTTACGAAGCAGTTCTTCAAACATACTAAATGACGAAATGGAACAAGGTAATGAGTTTTTCACTTAAGGAAGATGTCCTCTCAAATCGACTATAAGTTTGAAAGATTTATCTTAAATTAACTCTTAAAAGAAGGAGAAAAACCACTTTCCCGAATTCTTCCGATTCTTCAAGAGATATTAACTTTGAACTCAAAGAGATATTACTGGGTCTTTGGCGCAATAGCCTTACTTAAGCTTATATTCATTCTTCCCCACTGTGTTTCATTTTACGGGACGCAAGAGAAGCTCAACTTTCACATTTTCCTATCCCAATTTGAAAACTTCATAGTTTTCGAAAATATCAAAGTAGGCCGAACTCGCTTATCTCAGGGGCTCTCTGAGAGATTTTGCATATACTATCGTGAAACGCTTGGGCAATGCGAGTTTAACATTCATCTTCTAAGGGAGGAATTTTTGGATAAAAAGTCTATAATTGACTAATAATTTACCAAAGTTCTGAATTCTCTTTCGATTTGAGGGTCTAATATGCTGAAATTATTAGTCAATCCTATTAGTGAAGTCCAACTTTCGGATAAGAGAAAAACAGTAATTTAATTTCATGTTTTATTATAATTTATTCATTAACGGAATCCTCATCATTATCAATAATCTCATTCCAACAATTCAAAAGCTACTAATATCATTAGTAGTTTAGGTTTGAAAGTAAAGAATCTAGAGAGAGTAGTTTCCCCAATTTCATGTGTTGTAAACCTTAGTCCATCGTGCTGGCTCTACAAACACCGGAATATGTGGGAATCGGATGAATCAAGGTCTCAGGAAGAGGAAGACTCTGGGAGTTTTCCTAGACCTAGGTCTTCCATCAAGAACAACGTGTCTTTGATGAATTAAGCAGGACGGAACAGGATACGTTTGCTACTGAACTTGAAAGTCTTTTTCTTAGGAAAATAAGTAAAAATGGATGCTGGTTATAATTTTTAGTTTAACTGGTGTCAATATAGAGCGAATCATACACCGTGGATGTGAAAAATATAAAAAATTCCTTTCAATGAAGGCCACTTATGAGTTGTGCTTTAGCAAGTTCGTTACCACTAAACTATTTATTGTGTTGTACCTTTTCTAATCCTGTAAAATACCTATTCATCATCTCTATTCACTAATCGTTCCAGAAATGACGAAAGGCGTTGAAGAAAATGCAGAGAAGTGCAGATGTATACTCTTGCTATGATGTTACACATAACGGAAACAGTTTAACGTTAGAGTTTGTTTTCTTTTGCTAAATTTCTAACCTGCCGGATAGGCATAAGGCCTATCCGGGTCAGAAAACGTGCTTTTAGTCTAAACGCTTATAAAAAGGTTTCTAGTACATATCTTCTAATATTATTTAGTTTTTGTATATTTTTTATCACATGGATGTTTAGAATTTAAGCATAAAGGAAAGAAGAAAAGTTTATCTGGAATTCTTATGAAATACAGAAAAAACAATCCACAGGACTTCTTTTTTAAACCTAAATTTGTTGTGATAATTTTTCTTTGCTTCACTCGCTTTTAGGGTTCAGTAGATATTCCATCCTGATGCAGATTGAAAGGAAAAATATAATTTAGAAAGAACTTCGACAAAACCTTCTTAGTGTTTTAAAAAAATTCCAAACATTGCCTAATCCTTCTTTTTTAACTTCATCATTTGTAATTATTTTTGTCTCCAAAAAATTCAAAACATTTCCTAATCTTTTTTTTTAACTTGATCATTTGTAATTATTTTTGTTTTAAAAAAATTCGCGAGCGGTCGATAATTCCAAAATTAAATTATACTCTTATCAATAAAATAATGACAATACTTTGGGTTATATCTATATCTATATCCCTAAATTTGTATCAACTCAAACTAAAAATTTGAAATAGTAAGAAAATTGCCTTCCTTAAATTTAGTATAATGTTACCGTGAAGCAATGGAAACTCCGCATCACCTCTTTATTAGTCTCTATAAGGCAACGGCAACTGTGCGTTGGGGTGATGTCAAACTTCACTGTTAATACTTTCTTGGACATGTTTTGGTTCCTGTGAACAAACAAGCTGCGAGGTCCACTACATGTCAATAATTACTACAGCCTTTCCGACTACATGGCAAAGAAAATATGAGATGGTTCCCATTAATTTTTATTTGTGTGCCATCTATGCAACTCCCAAAACTCTTTAGACGTACGAGTATGACTATAAGTCTTGAACGTATCAAGTGAATTTATCTTTTCTTCCAAATGGAACAAACTCGCGATAAGCAGTGCAAAGTGATAACATAAGGTGAAAATCCCATTGCTAGTTACAGATACTTATCAGGGTATATTATGGAACAAAATAGTCGAGTAATATATTATTATTAAAGATATTTGACCTACATTTCTCCAACTACTTTTTTCAAACAATACTAGACGAAAAGATGAGTGCCTGATGAGCAAAACACACTTCCATTTTTTTCTCATCGTTTCGAAGTCAAGCGTCATCTCGAAATGATACGAAGAAAACACTACTTCCTTTTTATGGGAACAAAGAGTGAGTTTGATGGATTATTTCCAATTATTGGAACATAATTTTCCCACTATCTAATGACCAAAGCGCCTAAATTAACGCAAACAAATAGTTGTAAAGAAAAAAGAACCTGCTTCCGACAAAAACATTTATTACTGATGAAAATAATCCCGTTTCTTGATTAATTAGAAATAATAACAGTAATTATTCATAATTTATTTAAATAATTTGAAAGGAAAGAAAATGTCGTTATATAAAAAAATTGTAACGTCTATGTACATCATTTATATTTTTTTATTGCACACTTGCCGCAATTTTGTTTACAGATGCTACACATTTACGAGTATGTTTCAGCATTTGGCTCGGGCAATGTACGTCACACTTTAATGGGGTAGTATTATTGTTATAGATTAGACATTTCGTAAATAAGAGCAGCGCTACAGAAAATCAGCAAAAGGCTTTTTGCAATATTTTTTTACTCTATTCCCGACGAATAATGTTTAATTTGCAAATACATTTGTCTAACATCTTGAATGTATATCAGCCATACCTAAACTTCAAAATATATAAAAGTTGGATTAGCGATTTCTGGTGGATGCTTTGATCGAGTAATAGCATACTATGTAGTCTTATTTATCCATTCCTACCGTATTTATCTTAAAACAAGGTCTGCAGACCAAAAGGTGACGTGGTCTCTCTTATTCTGATTTATGACATTAAGACACTCAAAGCTTGCAATAATTACCGAACTAACATTAAGAGGACCTTGGCAATTATACACTTCGAAGGAAAATGTTAATCAACATAAGACTTTCAAATTTCCTTAGAATCGGCCAAATAGTTAAAGGTTATTGTCAAATAAATCCCCGGCTAACCGTCGGAGGACGTTGGCAATTATATAATTCGAATTTAATGTAAAACAACATAAGGGTTTCAAATTTCGTCTGAATCAACCGAATAGTTATGAGGATTTAGATAAAACAACACAATTTCTGGGCTAACCTTAGGCAGATCTTGTACATTAGGTCATTTGAAAGAGAATGTAAAACCATATAGAGTTTCTAATTTCGTTAGAATCAACCGAATAGTTATGATGTTATAGCCAAAACAAAATAATTCCCGGGCTAAACTTGGGAGGACCTTGGCAATTATATCATTCGAAGGAGAATGTAAAACAACTTTAGGGTTTCAAACTTGGTTAGAATTGGCTGAATAGTTACAATGTTATTAAAAACCAAATATTCGAAACGGGGACCGATCACCCGTAGACATAGTTACATGTAGAGTCACCCGCGACTAGACTCGTACGCGACTAAAGAGTATGGTTGTAGGTTCCGGTTTTTAGGTTGCTTTCTGAACTAACCTGTATATCAAGAAATAATGTGTTCACATTAAATAAAAATTTTAGTGTTTACATTGGTTTGAGTTTACGTAAAATTAGGCTTCATTTTATAATTTCAAGCACAGGCTCATGCAGTTTCTCTCTTCTGTTCTCGCGAATTATTTGCCAAAGGTTTAATGAAGTAAAATAATTATAAAAGGAGATACTTTAGCCCTTTTGAATAAATATATGAATCTTTTTCGGGCTTCATTAGTAGGTGAACTAAAATTGTTACTCATTTCATCTTTTCCTAAATATAGGATTTCATTGAAAAATATTTGTTTTCAACATTGAAAACATAAAAGAATATCAAGCTAAAACTTTTGGTTTCATATGATACATATTGGTATATTTACCACTATAATAAATGCTTCATGACAGTTTACTATAAACGGATTCTAACGATGATACTGAACAAAACTTGTTTTAAACCAAACTTCTTTTTCTTTAAGATTCGCTAATAATGTGAATATATCTCATTTTTTTTCCAAAAAATCGATTATGAGACATAGTTTAAGTAAAAACGGACATACCAAGAGGCGTCTAACCTACTTCTGATGGGTAAATTTCTTCATCCAATAAATTTACAAGAAATCATTAGACCAATTAGCTATTCCAATTCATCTCAACTAACAGCTTAGGTTGGGTTGCCAGATATTCTCTTTCATACATCAATTTTACATATTTGGATATTTCCATGCTTTTCTCACTGAAAAAATTGGAAAAGATAAAATAAGAGTGACAATTTTATGACATTCTTTTTCGGGAAACGACCACTTATACGATGTGATGAAACATAAAACTACTATAAAGTAACATCATTACCTTTCCAAAATTGAGGATATTCTTTTGTTATGCTATATAGTCTATTACTGAGAGGCGAAATATAAGTATACGCTAGTTGAATGTACTTCCATAGAATCAGACGGCAAAAAAGTGACTTTCATTTCTTTAAAATTAGCCATCATTATATGAAAGGTCAACATTTGAACAATTTGTGGAATCCTCTTTAGTTGCTCTAAAATTTTGTTCGTTAAAGTATTAACTTTGTTTGGGATTTTCAAAAATTTTGCATCACGCGCATTTTTGTGAGTATTTTTTGGCTTATACATAAGTAAATATTTACTTATATTATTATCATTAACTTAGCACACAAATATTAAAATGTAGATAATTACTTGCAATGGACAATTGAGAGGCAGGCAAAGTGTCAGTGAGCCAAAGAATAAACACTTTTTTAAACGTATTTATACCCACACAATTTATACTTTACAATTAACCTAAAATGGCAAGGCCTTATTTTTTCAAGGGATCTTTTAAGGTAGTATAAATCTTAATTTGTTTTCACTGGTTATCACTTACATATAATTCAAATGTGCATAAATATAATGTCTTCTGATATGAAAATATGCAAATATTTATTAAGAAATTTCATAAGTACTCGTAATACGTAATTGTTTTCATATGTATCATTATTTTATGGCTAGGAAAATTCGGGAGCAGGTTTTTTTTATACAAGCCTATTCTACTAAACTCGAAACCTAAGTACCTGTTTATCTTAGCCTGAACAAAAGCTTACATTTGACATATTTTAGTCGTCACTTTGGGAGCTATTGATTACACTGTCCAACAATGATTTTGCTACAGAAATAAGAAAGTAGTTTTCTATTGTATTGTTTTGCGTTGATTACGAAAATGGCCTTTTTTTTCATGAAATGACTTCGGCTCTTTTGTAATCTGTACATTTAATTTTTATTAATATTAGATTATTGTGTATATAGAGGTAGAAAATATCTGTTATTATTTATACTTTATTTGACAAAAAGTACAAAGATAAGAGGAAACGAAAAGCTTATTCATCAAAAGAAATTAATAAGTCCTTTTAATACATTTCCGATTCTGGTATTATAAAAATATATTTAAAAAAAAAAATGAACTAAGATTTTTTCAAAATTGCTGAAATCTATACAATAGTCATATATTCTTATAATACTTAGGCTTCATTTTATGTACAACATCTTGTCTGTCTCTGTGAAGGGTCCAACAGAAGTCAGCAAGCATTGCAGAACTAAATTTTCCTTTATAACGATTTTCTATAGTAGCAATATCTTTGGGGAATCTTTCACCATGCTCATCGCTGACATCTGCTGGATTCTCGGGAATGAAAGACAGATGGGAATGCAAAAAATGCACCTTTAGTGAAATACTACACCCCAAATCATTATAAGACCAAATCAAATTCTGAACAAGAAAGTGGTAACTTTCTTATTTTGTGCCCGGCCTCAAATTGTAGTTAGCTCAATTTTGCCTTAAACACACTATCTACCATAAGTTGTCAAATCTGAGGACCAACAAAGTTTCCTTATATAATTTTAGCATCACTGATTTTAGGAATTTTTTTAAATATAAGAAGGATGTCTGGTCATGCTTTAAAGCTTTCACAAATGTTTCACTAAACTTAATTTTACTTGAAGTGGTGGCAAAATTATGTTTTCGTTAGGAACCAATGGTTCACGTATGACATTATAATGTTCTCCCCGAACTCTACTGTCTCACTGGCAGAAAAAACACATGATTTTGTCTAGCCTGATTGCTAGTCATTTAAAACGGTTACTACCTTAAGGCCAGCACAAATCAACCATTTATGTTCACTGTGTTTAATTTTTTTCAAAATAAAATCTAAATTCTCATAAGTTCCTTTTAAAATAACAGAGTGAGCTACTGGTATCGAAGTTAGTTTATTTCCATTATGCAGAAGCACCGCTTTACTACTATATAAAGAAACATCAATGAAAAGTCTCCATTGACTGGGTTCATAATGTATATCTAATTCTTCAAAGAGACGTGGAATATTATTACAGTTGCATAATCTGTTGTCAAAGGAAAATTTATCTTGTAAATTGTTTGAACGAATGCAAAACTTAGTAATTCGAACATCTTCTGCTACTAAATTTCTTTCATTCAGTCTCGAGGTCAGTAATTGACTCTGTTGCTTCAAGATCATCTAGATTAAGTTGTGAGACAGGTTTAGGAGTAGTATCAACAGCTTTAGGAACATAAATTTCAGTTTCTGATTCATATGATTCCATATTTAATTCTTCAGAGTTAGACAAAACAATTTCTGTAGCTGGTTCAGGAACCGGAATGTCTTTTGAATGAGGTATAGGCGGAATAGCAGATATAAGGTTAAGATATACCAGAGCTGAAGAGCACTTCGTTTTTTTACCTAAGAGTATGGAAATTATATGCATAAAATTTAAAGTTATGTACATATGTGTGATTACAATAAAGTGGTTCTAAACTGAATTAATTTTATATTTTGAAAAAATAATATTACAATATACTTCTTCAAAATATATGTACAGTGAACAATAAACAATTATTTACTTTGTAAGTATAACAAACAGAAATAGCAGTCAGTGGCATGATCTTGGGAAATTCGCCATACCATTGGAACACCAAGTTGTAGGCTTTTTATTTTTCATTTAGACCATTTTGATAAAGAATTAAAGCATGTCGTGCAACAGATATCTGGTGCCCATTGTTTATTTTGGTCGCCAATTTTATATCCAAAATACAAATTATATAGTTTTTTCACTAGGGAAGAAATATTTCTTTGATTTTTTAAAAATGTTACAGAACCACATATGTAGCAGAATTTATCTGGGCCATTTTTAAACTGACCTCTTGGCTTTTTTAAAAGATTTTCGCTTCTATTCAAACTTTTATTTAGTTACTAACCTGAAAAAACAAAGAAAAGAATTTAGTTCGTTAAAATCTTTAAAATTTGACAAAAATAGTAATTAGAAACTTACAAAAAACTGGAGTCATTTCGATAAAAATTACTTCCATTTTTGAAATTTATACATAAAACTACATTAAAAATGTTAATCTAATCTTTGTAGTCGACAAAAAGTTAATTTTTTTAGACAGTGTTATTAGTAGTATACAAATACAGAAGTTTCCAATGGAAAGGACAAGCCTACCAGACCAAAGGTGGTTGCGTAGGAAAACATACTTGTAGGAGAATCGTCACTCCCCCGTTCTCTTGCAGTGGAGTCACGAGGCAATTACCGTAAAGATATCCGACTCCGGCACCGTAGGGTCAAGCGCGTAACCGCAACACCGCGCTACTCGTCGCTATGAAATACCAAAAGGTTGTAAAATGCAAGATCTCCCCCAGGAGAGTGAGATTCAATTTTACGTTAAGTAAGAAATTTGAGACGTGTTTCTCCCAAGCTCGAAGGCTAACGAGGAGCCGGTGTAAGACTTGGTGAGAAAAACCTTTTGGCATAACAACCCTCCTGGGCCCGTCATCAAGACCCCTTCTCCCTCTCACCACTCCCTCAGTGTGGTGACGAAGTATAATTATGAAACAGTGAGGAAAATCGAGGTAAAATACGTCAGTCTCCAGGTGACGAAGTCCTCAGATTAAGACCAGGGCTACCCAGAGTGGATTTATAGAATACGTCAGTCTCCAGGTGACGACTTCCTCGGATTGAGACCCCGGGCTACTAAGACTGGATTGGTAGAATACGTCAGTCTCCAGGTGACGAAGTCCTCAGATTAAGACCCCGGGCTACCCAGACTGGATTGGTAGAATACGTCAGTCTCCATGTGACGACTTCCTCGGATTAAGACCCCGGGCTACTAAGACTGGATTGGTAGAATACATCAGTCTCCAGGTGACGAAGTCCTCAGATTAAGACCCCGGGCTACCCAGACTGGATTGGTAGAATACGTCAGTCTCCAGGTGACCAAGTCCTCGGATTAAGACCCCGGGCTACCGAGACTGGATTGGTAGAATACGTCAGTCTCCAGGTGACGAAGTCCTCGGATTAAGACCCCGGGCTACCTAGACTGGATTGGTAGAATACGTCAGTCTCCAGGTGACGAAGTCCCCGAATTAAGATCGGGCTACCAAGACCGGACAGGGAGATTACTTGGCTCGCCAGACCAAGAAGTACCCTGCAAGAGAGGCAGGGCTACCTACCTTAAAGGGCTAAGAAGCAGCTCATTGTAGAGCTAGTCCCTGGTTATCAAAACGAACGTTAAGTCAACTTGGTCAAGTTCAACTTACTCTTGTCAGAGAGACTCCTTATATTCTGATGCATCTTAAACACCAGGGGTATTCCTCGTCCTTGAGGAATTCATATAAGAAAAAGGAAAAGGCTCATCCTCGAGCCCGTTACTCGGTGGCCACTCCCAACTCATAAGTTAACTTTGTTGAGGAACCAAGTTCAACTTATTTTCGTCAGAGAAATCCCCCTCCGGTATAATAGCCCGTGAGGAAGGCTGGAACTAAGACAAAGCTCATCCTCGAGCTAGTTCCTGGTTACCAAACCGACCTTTAAGTTAACTTATTATCATCAGAGAAACC
The DNA here is from genome assembly GCA_963969495.1 of Ceratothoa steindachneri. Lineage (NCBI taxonomy): Eukaryota > Metazoa > Arthropoda > Malacostraca > Isopoda > Cymothoidae > Ceratothoa > Ceratothoa steindachneri. The sequence continues at coordinate 141,896,018 of OZ018321.1, read as the reverse complement.
GCCCTTCTCGATCCTCGCCCTTGAAGGAGAACCTCCCTGAGTTCAGTCCTCGCCCATGAGGAATTAAGTAACGAAGGAGAAAATCTCCCCCTCGAGCTCGTTACTCGGTGGTCACACCGCACTCTAAGTTAACTTGGTTTAAGAACCAAGTTCGACATACTCTCGCCAGAGAGTATGTCCTTGAAGACACCCCTATCCTTGAATACCGTGTGGACCCCAGCTGCTACCCTCGCCAAAAGAACCTCGTGATCTCGCCCACCTCCATCTGGCTAGTCGGCACGCGTCGTGGAGACAATAACATTCCTGATGTATTTAAACTCCAGTAGAGTCAGTAAGCCTAAATCTTATATATTGAAGTGTGTAGCGAATTTAACCAATTTTTGAGGGGAAAACTAATTGAATTAATTATTGTGTATTATAATATTCGGAGTATTTCTGTGGTTAATGGTTAATTTTTGTGTATTGAATTGTTAAAGTTAAAATATAAGTTTATTTTTTAAATTATTGTGCATTTTCTGCATTTTCTAAGTAGACCAGTCTTCTGAGCAATGAGGAAATAAACTGAACGAAGATAAGTTTCAAAAGTAAGCTTTTTGTCTAAAACAACACCAAGCAACTTAATATTATCAGAAGAATCCAGAGAAATATTATCAAGCGATAAAGGCACGTGATTTGGATTTTAAGTTCTACTGCGACTAAAAATATTTGACTGTGATTTTCCAGTATTCAAAACCATGCCTCAATGAGTACACAAACTAGAAATTTTTACCAAATCTCAATTTATAGAATATCCCACCTCACCTCGATGTCTTGGTGATGGAATAAATGAATAAAATGCTGCATCGTCAGCACAGGCCATTATGTTATTCTCTAAGTTCTACTACATATCAGTAGTATACAAAGTAACTAAATTAGGTCCAAGGACACTACCTTGCAGAACAGCAAAGACCAAATCAACCATAGAACCACATTTCCCATCAACAACCACAAATTGCTTTCGATTAGATAAAAAATCATTTAAAATAAACAATTCCTTTATGTTTATATAACAAAACTTTATGATTAACTCTCTCAAAGGCAGAACTGAAGCCCAGTGATAAAAGCCTGGTTTCAGACCCTGCATCAAGGTTAGACTGTAACTGGTGGACCAAATGAGACAAGGAATCACGGTCCCTACACCCTTGCTAAATCCAAATTGAGTAGAAGATAGTAAAGATTCTTTTATAATGAACTTATTAAGACGTCTAGCCAATAATTTCTCAAAAATCTTAGATAAGCAGAAGTTAGTGATATAGGCCTATATTCAGATGGTAAATGCGAACCTGAGGCTCCTTTAGAAATAGCGGTTACATTGGCAACTCTCCAAAAAAACGGGAATTTACCGACACGAATAAGATGTCTAAATAGGATTGCCAGTTTAGGGGCCAATATTGCAGCATTGTTCTTGAAAAATAAAGGAAATATGCTAGTAGAATCAAGACCACCATAAGCATCAAAGTCAAATATATAGCTTTTTAGTTCTGATGATCTAAAGAAAAACTGAGACAAAATTGGAGTAAAAAAGCAAGTAGGACAGAGTTATAGATCCCGGTGACATTGCTTCATTTGAAAGAAATATGAAAGCAGATCAGCTTTCTCTATCGTGGTATAATTAGGAACACCATTCTCATTACAAAGAGGTGGAAGAGATGAATCTTCTCCATAAAGGAAAGATTTTAAATTAGACAACTATTTATGTGGTTAAGTGATGTCAGTTAAGTTATCACAGATATGTTCATTGAATTCTGCTTGGGCTGCATCATATATATCTTGTGCTTCAGATCTTAATTTTAAATAATTCAGCCAATTATCAGATATTTTGTTTCTAGACCACTGATGATAAGCAGCTTGCTTACGATTAAAAGCATCTCGACAAGCATCATTAAACCAAAGTTTCTACTGTGACCTCTTTTTAATATTTTATTTTAATTAATATTCTATTATTATCGTTGATTTAATGTGTCTTATATTAAGAGTTTCAAAAGAGCACATTCGCAGCTTATTATTTGAGAGTTTAGAAAAGGCAGCAATAAAAGTAACAGCAGAAAGTTTGTCAATTATACGGTGAATCAACCATTGATTTTAAAAAATTATTTTAATAAATTTCCTTCATCTACACTTCTCCACTTTCCCTAACTTCAGGCGTTGTTGTTGCCAAGCATCTTGGCCACATTCTAGGTGTCATGACCCAGCCAACTCTATTCGTACTTAGCCTACCTGGCCCATCAACCCACTGCTCTTAGGTTTAAAGCCTTCAATCTGCCGGCAGGGGACTAGATGCACCTCATCGAACCAAAAACTTTCGAAGAATGAAAACCAATTTCACGATTCATTATTAGCATTATCTTCACCAGCATACGTCCCTAAGACCGTTATCACTATCATTATTATAAACTAAACTAACAAAGGAAACCTGATTTGTCCGGGCAAATTCTCTGCTCAAAGTGTTATGTGATTTATACATCAGTTAGATAAATGAGAATAGACTATAAAAATTAGGACCACGACTCACACACAAATTTTCGGCATCTAGTGATGAAGTCAATTAGTTGTGTTCAAGAGAGAGCGTAAAACAGCCCAGGCATAATCAACAAAAGTTAAATAAGTGCAGCGTTCGTTGGGCTATTAACAACGCCCATAAATTAGCTAAACGAATTTAATCACCCCTGCAACTAAACACGTTGATTAATGTTGGCATAAATGTGTGACTAGGCGGGTGGCAGCCAGAGAATTTATAGAATCTCAGGCAGATGAGAGCGAATTTAACTAAATATCTAAATTGTTCTAGTCGTGGTGACGCTAATAATATATATTATTGTTTTTTTTAAAGCATTTCAGTCGCAGAATTAGTATGTCAACTTTAATTTTCCCACATAGAATATTGGTGTTTTAATTGCAACTCATAGCCGCGATTACTTCTCCAAATATCCCAGAAAGGACAAATAAAACTATATTTTTCAATCACATTTACTAAACAACAAATATGTGGAATTCCTAGATATTGCCGTGCTGATTCCATTTCTGTAAACCTTCAGTCATGCATCAATAGTTTTTTGATTTATCAATAAGCAAAATTCTTTTGGTGTAAATACGACTTATTTATATTTATAGAGATATTTCATCCCAATTATTCTTACAATCACCTTAATCATGATGAACATAATCCTGCTCACAATCATGATTATAATTATGATTACTATTGCCATCAACATCTTCCTCTCTACCACTATTTTTATCTAGATAGATGACCTATCCAGCTTAAAATCAATATAATCAGTGTGGTTTACTCTTTTGAGGCACAACCTGGATAAATAATCGCGAGAGCCATTTGTTTGAGCCATCTTGGTGGCCATCTTGATGACTACCTGAATACCACCACTGGATGATCCATCTGCCTAATAAATAACGATGGTATTTAGATGATCATGCTGAATTGGTAATCAGAAGGCAGATATGGATGATCTCTCTAGATGAGGAATATGGATGGACATTAGACATCTGGACAAAAAATACGAGCCTATGACTCTATTGTTGACCAGTCTACATTACTATATGAACAAGCAATCTGGATAAACACCTGAATGATCACATAGATAAACATTCTGGAAGGCCATTAAGATGAACAATATGCATGACAATATAGCTGATGATTCAGGATTACCATGTCAAAAGATATCTTCTTAAATAAGCTGGCCGTCACTGGGATTAGGGGTCAAACAACGCCAGTTTTCTATATTTCATGAATTAAAGCTTGTCAGGACAATTCAGTAGACATGTTCACATTCGACTTGAAATATATAGTTCCTCTGTTCGAGCTGTTTTCAACAAGCGGAATTGTGCGAAAGATTACTATGCCTAAACATTTGAAATGCTGATGCTGCTTTGAGAGGAAATATCATCACTATTCCAATTGTTTAAATATACTAATCTTGCCCCACCCCTCTAGATGTCTTTCTGCCTATTTATGCAATTTTAGGTAGGTTTTTTGTTGATCTCTTCGATCTTGATCATTTTATAGATGTTCATTCCAAGTCTTGTGGTATTAGTGTTGACAAAAATTACTTCTACCTATTGAATGATATGCATTGATTGCAAGCATCACGGGTGTTCATTTTGCAGACTAAATTAATTATAATGATATATATTTTTCAGTGAAAATATTAATTTTAGGTTTAGATTCACCATAGATTTCTTTTTACAGAATTCGGAACTTTGTTGAGTTAAAAATGAGGGTACCACAATTCATATATTCATTATGGATTCATATATATCACAAGTGAGAGGAAATGTCTTAATGGTATAAATTTGGGTGGTGATTAGATCTAAGATAAAAAGATTCCGTAGTTTCACTGGTAAACAATATTATTCAGAGAGGATTAGTACCCTTCCCTTTGACCTGAATGATATATATAAGCCAGAAATTAATTCTGCTGTATTTGCATAATTTTTAATTCCTATTGATAAATCAACATATTTAGTATCGTGTTCCAAGTTGCTAATTTCTTTATGATATGTTCTTTGGGGTTCATTGAGTTTGGAGCTCCTTTTTTTCTCCCTTCTAAACAATTATCAAAGTTTCACAAATTTCACTAGTTTCATCTTTCTTTCAATCAGAATATCTTTTTTTCAGATAATGTATGTGTTTTATGTTCAGAAGAAGCAGAGGACAAGCTATTATCGGATAAGCAAAAAAGGCATTCCTCATAGCATCCTTCGTCAGACACTTGCATCAAAAATACTTACAGCTCTACAAAGGAATGATTTGGATCATGACATTAAAATTGCAATTTTTTTCAAAGGAATACATCTTAACTCACAACTTTTTATTAAAGTACGTACTTGAATAGAATCAAGTGAGCATTTTGTTTGCTTTCAAGAAGAACTGTAACCTAGCGAGTATCTGAGATTAGAGATGAGATCACATTAGCATTTGAAGTTCTGGTTGATGATAAATGGAACATGAAATTTTCTTATTTTGTTAATATTTTTGATGAGATAAATAAACTGAATCTTACGATGCAAAGAAAGAACTTATATATACTAAAATTAATCTATTTGTTGAAAGATTTCATAAACAACGTACAAAATAGAAAGAGAGACGGCATTATCATAATGTTGTAATGTTTGAGAACTCTTCTCAGTTAAGTCTTTGCTAATGGTAAAGAGCAGGTGATGGCAAAAGAAATTATTGCATTTGTTTAAACTGCAAATTTAATTTATCCATTTTACTAAATTAGGTGATTATTTGATGAGTTGAATTTTGTGAAAAATCCATCCAATTTGTTGGTTAAAATTTCTTGATAATTGTCAAAAAGAATTTCTGGAGCAGAAGAATTATTCTGGAGAAATAAATATGTTCCATAAGAAAGAAATCACATAAATTTGGCTGTTAGTATGTGATACTAACCCATACCTGCATAGTCGTTTCAAACACTTTTCTACGTAGCCCAGAAAGAATTTATTAAATAAACAAAAAAGAAGTTCTTCATTATATTCAATCTTCATTAGAATTAAATAAACTTTGTTTTATCATTGTATACTTCATCTGTCTGTTTAACAATTAGTTCGGTATATATTAAAAACAAAAACATTGTTTTAACGTATCAAAATAAATTATTATTTTCTATCTATATTTTAGTTTGTAAAAATCAACATTAATAATTCCAAGTAAATATATATAGATATAGCCAAATACAACGAAATAACAATAAATAATTTACTAATAAAATAATATAAACTAAACTAAGTATTTTAGTTCTCCTGAAGAGGGTTGATGAACTCAAGGAGATTTCCCTAACGGATTAAGGAATCCTTATTATTACCCTTACCTAACCGCATAAACTAAGTATATATAATCCAAAATAACAGAAATGAAGGCAACACCTACATAAAATGAATGCTACATCAACCGGGTAAATCAGATCTGCAAACGACAGAAAACGTCATAAAACCATCCATGCTATGAAGGATAGACTAACGATAATAGTCGCGGTTCAATTTTATGCAACATCAAAATTCCAGACTTCGTTTTCAATCTTAATTGTCATTCAGCGCAAAGGGTTAAGTTAATCACTCATGTTGGCAGTGTGAGGACATTGGAAACGCTAGTTGGGTTGCTCAGCTTATATACACATCCTATCCGCCTCATCTGTGCAATCATTTATGGCAACGAGTCATGTTCAGGAACCGAGAAGAAGATTATCTAGGCATGTTTCCGATTTGCAGTGGCCTTGGCATTACGGATAGCGAAAAACAGTGGATGTCGAAATTCTAATGGCTCAAGGTGACTTAGCGTGCTTGACTAGTCTCGCTATCTCTTGAAGTGAGTAGCATATTCAATTGATATTAGCCTTGAATAGAGACACAACTCTCAAGAGAGCACCTCAGGCTTCATTTAAGGTAAATTAGCAGGATATTTCTCTTCTCTTTTGGACTTGCAGTGATTCGTGTATGACGATAAGGCTCTAAGACGACACGATAGGTGCATTAAGAAATCAAATGTGTAAGCTTTAGAAACTGAGGTAGGACGACAAACGTTCATAATTATTTTCCAAGGTGACTTCCCATGTAGATTAATTAGCACTACCGTCAAATCTGGACCAGGAGAGTCATCGGTGATTTAAGTATTCCATAAATCTGCTCATACTAGTGCTAACAAAAATGTAAGGTCTCGCTGAGCTAAGTATTGAAGCATGAGTTTGGTATATTTTCTAGACCAGGGGCTGTATCTGCGCAAGTTGCCTAAACAAAACGCTGCGGCCTTAGCGAAAACTAGTCTTGAATAGTCCCGATCTTTTGAGGTAAGGTTTAGTCGACTGACCTAAAGCAATCATGTGACAAGATTGGAGTGGTGGTGGAGCATTATCTGGCAAAGAACTGTCGATATAAACTTTGCGAGTAATTGTGCCATGGGCATATGGCCACATATGGTGCACCTATCTTAATACTGAACAAGAGGTTGGGCTTGTGGGCTTGAGTGAACTTACTCCGATGATTGCAATATGCACAATATATCTCGTCAGGAAGGGCCCTCTTAATAATTAAAGAAACGAATGCATGCAATGGAAATCAGCCGTGATTTTTAAAACGAAACGAATCTATTCTACCTCTGGCGAATTTGACATCTGGTGAAATAGAAAAGGAAATGCTCATAGCGATTCTAGGCATAACACTTCTGTCTGATGGCCAATGGTCCTCTCACACTTGGACGACCTATAAGGATGCAGTATTTGTGCAAAACAGCCAGAGATTTTGAGAATAGAATTCAGGTGGCGGAGAGAAAGGAGCTTGATACGTCAAAGTTTTCATAAAACGGCCTATATTCCCACAATGAAAAAGATATTTGAATAATTTCCTCAAAATTAGCCACAGTGATTGATACCTGAACCACTGATGTGGCATCCCAATTGGCAGTGGCAACCCTCGTCTGCCTGCAGGCAATTAGGCTATACTTGTCGTAAAAACAATAAATATATAAACACAAAATTCTCAACAAAAACGGCACAAAACCAAAGCAATTAAGAATCATATCTATGTGGTCTAGTGGAAGCCCTCTTTAGTTGGAAAAGGAGGCTTGTATCCTCGAGATATCAGAAGAAAAACAACCTGAAACTTCTGAAGCAGCGCCCAGCGCTATGACCAAGCAGTAAGGACTCCACTTGTTAAGGTACCCGGACAGGAACCGCGCACGTAGATCGCCCGGAATACGATATTCAACCCCAAGACGTGTGGAGTCTGGAGAATAAGCGATCATCCCGTGATTGTAATAGTGTGGACAAATGTTGGTACACAACTCTAAATTCCAGAACCCCGTCTTTAATTACATTCAGCTCAAAGAGCTTGCTTGATCAATGCCACGTAATTAGGGTGAGGAACAGAAACGTTTGCAGTTTGCTCAGTCCGGCAAAACATCTGCTTGTTTACATTATTCATGCACAAGTACACATGATAACCACTATCAAAAAGGACCAATATAGCCTGGTAAAAATGATAAGGTGAGCGGAGGGGGCTAGTGTTTAATAAGGCTTAAAAGCGCTGGATGACGTAGGGATTTGTTGGTCTTGTTGATGCGCAGGGAGAACACATTTTTGGAAAGCATTGACGCTGATGTGTATGAAGCATTTTTTATTGTGATCCTTGCCATTCATATCTAGAAGACATTATTTGATTGGAAATAAAATAAGGCTCTATATACTTATATACTTTAAATTAATTTTTGAAACATGAAAGTAAAAGTCGTCTAAAGTTGTCGAAAAATAAAAAAAAACGTAAAATCAAGAAAAAACGTGATCATTATAAGGCACTATAACTTTGGTAATAGTGAAAGAAACCTTTATTTTTAGCAAAGTCAAAGTAAACATACTTTGCTTCTACCCCACAAAATGTGCTTAAATTAAAACCTTAATGCAAAGTTGGGGTAAACCAAATCATGATTAGAGTAAGTGGACATCAATTTTGTTTTCTGACAATTTAGTCAATTTTAACTCCATAAACTGCATAATTCTTTTTTTCATTCTGATCGTTTTTTGTTCGATGTTGTTTATTTTAATGTGGTTTGAGCTTTTGTATTGCCCCTGAGGTTTAATTGTTACCTTAAAGTAAAATTTGAATCCAAGAGCTTTTTTGACTTTTTAGTTCAGTTTTGTAATCATTCAAAGACATTAAAGAGCGCTTTCTAATATTTCGAAGCAATTTTTCTCTCGACAATTTTATGTTTTTATGCAGACTTATATCTTGAAAGTTTATTTGATCAAACAAACCAGATTTATCTTTGTTGTGCGATAAATTAACATGTTTGGGTGTAGTTCTTCGAGACTTGCCTTTCCTGGTCCTCTTGAAAGTGTGGTTGGCTTATTTCTGATTGACTGCTAAATAAAGTTATTTCAGTGATCTAAAAGAGGATTAACTTGAGTTAAATGAAAGCTATTATTGTGATAAAAATTCTCTTCTTCAATGACAGCTCGAGTTGTTTATCCATGATTGGTGTAATTTTACATCTTTCTCACACCTTGAATGACAGCCTATTTAATACATACTATTTTTATTCTCTTACAAAAGGAAAATTCTTTAATTTGCATAGAAATTATCAATGTTCAAAGTCAAACAGTGGTTGAAAAGATCTATTATATGATTTTAAGGTCATTTAGGGTTAACCCAATACGTTCCCTTGTCGAACGGCCTCAATTAATTTTTGTCCTGAGTCATATACATGAAGAGAATACAAAGAAAGACCATATAATTGGTCTGTGTTTGGTATATATATATAGTTTACAAATTAATATCCATCTAAATTTGACCAGTGTCTCATCACAGGAAAAGGACACAACTTTGCAAATTATGTTATTAGAAATTCATTAATGGCTGTATTTTTGTGAGAAGATCGGCAGTATTGATTGATTATTTGTTACCAAGATGTAGCACAATTATACTTTGGAGTGTCTCTCGAGATCACCACTTGCACAATTTCTTGAACTGTTCAATAATCCAGTGGGAAGCTTAGTTTCACAACAACCATCCATATTGTCCATCACCTCCAAACATTTCCTATTTAATTTGGCTTATTCCTTTTTAATCAACTTTAAACTTTGTTTTATGAATCGTTGTATCTAATGTTATTTATGAAAGTGTCATCTACAAGTACAATCCTTAAATTCCTGGTGGAGTTTTAGTGTAACCTTTCCTAAAGCATCAATAACTTAACTCTTCTTTCACCCAAACATCACCATCAATTCGGTTTTCAATCTTGCTTCAAATATAACAGAAGTCGTGGTGTTGAAATGAGTGTTTTCTTTTACCTATTGTTCCATCTATACAAATATATCAAGTCACTTTTCTTTTCTACACATCATAACTTTGCCGTAAGAATTTATCTCCCTGGTACAGGAATTAAAATTCAAGGCTTAATTTAGTTAGCTCATATTTGCAGGATTTTATTTCAGATTTATTTACATACGTGTATTTTCTTTACCATCCTTAAGTAATTTACGTTTGCTCATTTTCGAATATTAAACATTGGAAAGTTTAATATAATAAAGAAAGAATATTACTTAAATGATTATCTAAAATAAAAGGAGCAAAGTTTATGACTAACAGACGCTAAATTCTTAGATTATTCTGTGGACATTTCATAGAAATTAAACGTGAATTTTTAAGAAAATTTGGATTTTTTTATTTTATTCTATTCTCTTTGACGTCATTGCGCATCACAGAAAATCGATCTCATTAATTGCTCTCGTAGAGATGAAATGAAGAGGCTCAAAGAGGATAGAAACAGCAAAAAAGTGATCGCAATAGAGTGTCTGGTGTCGAGTAGTATATATGTAAACCGTGTTTCACTTGATACTGTAGTATTAGGAGCCCTCCAAAACCCAATGCAAGAATATGCATTCCTATCAAGTTCGCATCTGAGAGGATATGCGGCAATATATCTTCCACATATTTTCCATCCGCCTAACATTACCACTTCAGTTACACTTCTTTCCTTAAAAATATTAAGAGAGACATCAACTCATTGATTTTGGCTTTATGAAAGTACAATTGCCATTCGATCAGGTAAGATTTATTTCTTTAATTATTTAAAAAAATGCAAACAAAAAAATTAATAAGTTAGAAAGAAGTGACATTATGTAGAGGCAATTTTTATCCCAAGGAACACGTGATGACCATGACTTTGCCGCCGGAAAAATAGCCAGGGATCATTAGTATTGTAACACCCACCCCGAGTTCACACTTCTGTTACATTACTAACGAGTCTTTGATTGGCTAGGTCAGTGGCCTTTTTTAGAGCCAAGACGATGGTTGGTTTTGACGTCATAGGGGCTACATCCACTTCACTTCTATCCCTTACCCCTTACACCCACATTTCTTAAATTTACCCCCACCATTGCTCATTATAAAAATTACTTCAGACTATTTTGAACCAAGAATAAGGTCAACAGACCTAAGTCGCGTGCTGTCAATTTTATGTCTTGAGACCATATGACCTTCCGACCTTCAAGACTCTTAATAATTCCCGCCTTAACCTTTTAAGGACCTTGGAAATTATATTTTTTAGAGGAGAATGCAACACAACATTTGGGTTTCAGATTTTGTTAGAGTCGGCTGAATTGATACGATGTTATTACCAAAAAACTAATTGAAAAGTAAAATGGTTACCATCCGACAGATCAACAGAGTAACAAATAGAGTCGCGACACGCGAATAAAAATCTGTTTCAGAAGCTTGGAAAATTGCGAGGTGGTAAGTGTGTCGGCATTCTAAAATGAGACCCATCTCTAATAATATTATTTGTTTTCACTCATTTGTCACTAACTCTCTCAGTGTATCACACGTTATATGATGATTCTCCATTCACACCGTGTCACACCGAGACTTTGTACTAGTTTGCAATTGAAGTTGTTTGATGATCTGGTTATAAATTTAACCCAGACGATTCATCCTCTCTTGATTGCTTCGACCATCTTCATCGACTTATTCATGATCAACGAATTGATCAGATTGAAGTCCTGTATAGTGGGAGACCCCAACCACATCTTAACTACAATAGAGTAAAATTAGTACTTAAAAATCTACAATTATTGGATAGGTTCTTTAATCATTAGTGAAAACTTAAAAAACGAGCTTATGGATCAGTTTATTTTCCTAGGTGGCCTATCTGATAGTGATAGTACATGGGAGAATAGGTTTTTCTGCATATTACATTCCAACATGGTGAATGATGGTGAAAAAGTAGGCAGTATTGTTATATTTGATAAAAAGACCTCTGTTATTTCACTTTCTCTCACGGTATTCCCGCCAGCTCATTGATACAATGAAACCCAAGATTAAAGAAGCAAGGATGAAAGAATTCTCATTCTCGCAAAGTAAAGAGAAATCTAATTCTTTCCGGTTGGTCGATAATAACTTTTTGGCAGTTGCTGCAGCTTATCGAATAATAAACAATGCCTGGTTTGGGGAGGGGGGGGGGAATGTTTGACAAGGAAAGAAGTAGATGTTCGGGTTAAGCAACATCAAGCCAATGTACGTAATTACAGTGAACAATCTGCCCATCTTATACATATGTACAATCTAAACCATAGCATTAACTGGAACAGTGCCAAACAGTCATAAAATGCAGTAATTATATTTCCTGAAATATAATAGAATGTATCTCCATTAATGCGTTCCCAAATTTCAAACTTAGCCCTGGTTTGTTCATGCTAGACCCCATTATCACTACATACATAAAATCTCAAATAAAGTTGTTTCAGGATTTTGTACCTCTTAATTAAGGTTCAGAGGTGGGTAGACTCATCCTCCCTTTCACTATTTAAGGCAAACTACTTGTATATCCAGCCTCCTTTTCATTCCTTGAAAAGGTGTTTAAGATAAAGACAAAAGCGCTCGGAATCGTTTTTCACTTTTCCTTTGGGGGTGTATCTGCATATATATATATATATATATATATATATATATATATATATATATATATATATATATATATGTATGGAGAGAGAGAGAGAGAGAGAGAGAGAGATGTTTGGCGCTTCTTTGAGTAATTATGCCTTTTCAAGTCTCATTAAGTACTTTTAATTTTTTTCAATTATTTCACTTGAAAATGAGTATCTGACAAAGCCTTTAACATGGTCAAGACAAATAATCTTTGATTAATCCTCCTATTTTTACTAATGTGGAATGAAAGGGGCCTATATTTCAGAAACAATGTCTAAACAGAAATCATTTACTAAAATTATATATAAAATCTTTTAAGATTAAGTAAGGAATGAAAGGGACCGTTGTCTCCGAAACAATGTCTAGAAATACCTCATTTAAACAAATCAGATATAAAATCATTAAATCGATCAAGACGAGATTTCCCTCACCCAAAATGCTTCCTAATTTCATTAAAATCTAGGAGTGAAAATTTAGGTAGTTGGTGGAGATATAGTGTTAAGTGCCTTAACAAAGAAAGTAACTATAGCATAGTCAGATGAAACGGGAAGCGCGGCTCCACTTTCATATTTAAGGAAAAAACAAACATTTGCATATAATTAGATATATCAAGAGATAACACCGGGACACAATTTTAATCACATTTTCTGGTGACTTAGATTTATCTTCCGAATTTAATTCGTTTTCTTATGCTGATTTCAAATATATAATCTATTTTTACTTACATGCTATAGTTATTCTGTATTTTCCATTTTCTCGTTTCCCCGAAAACTGCCCTCCGGACGGACAGAGGGAGTGTCTGTAGAAAGCAAATACTTCACAGTACATAGTAGTAAGAGAGTAATAAGTGTTATTGTGAAAAATATTGACATTATTGTTGCTTTTTTCTGGTGTCATGTTGGAGTGATGGCTTCGACAAAAGGAAATTGCATTAAGGATCCAGAGACATTCTGCTACATATGTGGTTGTTATATGCTAGTTTGTCAAAGGCGCAATATATCAAACTTTGTGATCCGCACATATAAGGCATATTTTGAAGTTCCTCTTGGCGATCAAGATAAGAAGTGGGCCCCCCATGCTCTTCGCCATAGTTGTGTGGAACATCTTCCTGAGTGGACGAAAGGAAAGAAAAATAGTCTTCCTTTTGAATTCCCCATGGTGTGGTGAGAGCCAAAGGATCATGTATTGGACTGTTATTTACGTCTGATGAATACTATAGGGAGTGGCAAGAAAAATCGGCACAAGTTGACTACCCCAAAATTCCCTCCGCTATCCGGCCAGTACCTCATTCTGAGGTCTTTATCAGTTTCGATTTTTCGGTGGATATGCTTCCTCCAAGGATGAAAATGATGTACCGGATATGGGCGTCCACGGAATGGATTCAGAGCCTGCAGATTCATCATCAGATAATTAACAGTCATTAGCCCTTCAATATTTCAATCAACAGCATTTGAATGACTTGATACGTGATTTGGCGCTCTCCAGAAATCTGCAGAAATTTTAGCTTCCAGGTTGACTGAAATACATATGCTTGACAGGTCGGTACACTTATCATATTACGGAACAAAGGAGAGGACATTTGTTAAGTATTTCTCTGAGGACAAACAATTTGTATACTGCCACGATGTTTTTGGTCTGTTTATCGAGTCGGAACTTGGCACCTATAGCCCTGTTGAGTTGAGACTGTTTTTGGATAGCTCTAAGCGTCACCTTAAGTGGGTACTTTTGCATAATGGCAATTACTTTGTGCAGTTCCTCTCGGTCACTCTGTCCATCTGCGAAAAACTCACGATGACATAAGAATAGCCATGGATTAACTTAAGTACAATGTACACAATTGGATCATATGTGTAGACCTTAAGATGGTCAACTTCCTCCTTGGCCAGCAGAAGGGATATACAAAGTTTCCATGTTGTATCTGTATGTGGGACAGTCAGACCCGTGACAAACACTGGTCACAAAATAATTAGCCAGTTCTGGAAACTTTGCAAGCAGGAATACCAAACATTGTTAATGAGCCAATCATAAGTCGCGAGCAGATCGTTTTCCCTCACTTCATCTCAAACTGGTGATGATGAAGCAGTATGTCAAGGCGTTGAGCACTGAAAATGATTGTTTTAAGTACATAGTATCGGCTTTTCCTGCTTTGTCATACGAAAAAAAGCAGGAGTATTTGATGGTCCCCAAATCTGAAGACTTCTGAGTGATTCTACATTCGTGAACCCCATGAATGAAAAAGAGAAGGTAGCCTGGCTTTCATTTTCTGCCGTCGTTCGTAACTCCTTAGGAAACAAAAAAGCGCATAACTACGAGGATCTGGTTACTAATATGCTTTTAGCATATCGTGATCTGGGATGCAACATGAGTGTGAAGCTGCATTTCCTAAATAGTCACCTCGACCGATTCCTAGAGAATCTGGGAGCCGTAAACGATGAACAAGGGGAACGCTTCCATCAGTATTTGATGACGATGGAAGAGCGCTACCAAGGTCACTGGGATAGACACATGATGGCGGACTACTGCTGAACGATTAGAAGAGATCAGCCAGAGAAGACTTACAAGAGAAAGAGTTACAAACGCATATTTTTGCCCGATTGAAATCAAGAAGAGGTCCTCCAGCCTGATGTTCGGGCATTACTAAATTAACATCTATTTCATTACAATATTTGTAATACTAATATGCAATTCAAGTTTCTTCTCATATGGAATAAAATGTTCGTGCAAAAAAACCTGCTTTACTATAAATAACGCATAAGGATGATTTAAAATTACTTCATGACATGATGATAGGCATGATAAAATAAAAATTATTGTATAATATTATTTATTGTTATTACGGAAAATCTGTAGCATTTAGAGAGAATCTGATTTCAGATTTAAATTCAGTATGCTCGAATTAGGTATGAAAATGTACTTTTATCAATTCACCAAATACATTGTTCCCCATTGTAATAGATCCAAAGGATACGAATTACACGCTCAGCTATTCTTCGTATCCTTCTCTCTGATATGTTGCCAAGACTCTTAAATTAATTTTTCGACCCTATTTCTTGCCACAGTTGAAATTCTGCATCTAAGCCTCCCAAACCAAAAACACCGCTGAAAAGGCTTAGCTATTCTTTATATCCAATTCTCTTATATATTTATCAATTTCTGTAATTGATTTTTCCACTTTCAATGATATCGCTGCAAAATTCTGCCATATAAGCAGGAAAACCAAAAATACTGATAACAAGAAAATTTGCTTATGAATCTGTTATATGATAAAAAACCATTTTCTGCTTACCGGTGCCAGCCACTGCTAAGGTAGGTGAGGAGAAATGTGTATGCCCACCCCCCGGTCGTAAAAGTAGCACATAATCAAGCAGTGCAGGAAAGTGTCCTGCCCGTCTTAGGTTAGTATTTGTAGACCTACTCTTAAAATAAAACCTGTGAAAACTCCTCTTGTATTCTGAATAAAGCTAAAAGTCATACAGCTTCTTTGCTCTCCGCCACTGCTTCGTACCCGGTCTTAAAAGAAGGGCAAGCAAAACACTCCAGGTGCTGTTGCCACACAGGGCCACACGAAGCACTTCGTCCAGTTGCTTTGACCATATAGGGTCACACGCCCTTCTAATACGTTCGAAACCCCTGCAAGAATCATCTTTCAGCGTCAGATTTTACCGTATACCAAATGACCAGGCAGTCATTTTTCACCATGAAGGATTCCGTTGCGGTGACGGCCTGATTCTCTTGACTTTGTGCCCACATACCGACTGAGGATCCTTGGCGCCATAGCCATAGTTACAAGGCAGAAAGGAGCACAATCAAAAATATTCTGAGCTACTTTTCTAATGAAGCCTATTAAGTTATTTTAAAAATATAAATATATATATATACATATATATATATATATATATATATATATATATATATATATATATATATATATATATATATATATATATAACTAATATATAAATTAAAGAAAGTATAATTATCGCAATACTAGCAGTATCAATTGGATATCCATTATTTAACTTTTACTTTTGATATGTGCAGTAGGGTGGAGCGAGAAACATTTCTTTTGGAATCTATTTCGCGCCATTTCATCGGGCTATCTGTCAAATTAAAGCGCTTAGAATGATTTTTTGATATAATAATTTTTAAAGGTTCTTCAACGCCATTGAAAATTGAGAATAATGCGATTTTCAACTAAATTTTGAATTTCATGGGTTATATCAGAAAATTAAATTGCTACCTCATAACAAATAATTAATGTATTTTAAAGAACAAGTAAACGAAATTTGAAAGTAATTGATTGATATTTAAAAGTTCCATAATTACATTTTATGACTGTGTAAGTTACAATTATGTTTCAGTAACGCGGAGGATCTAGTTTAGAGTGGATGTGTGTATGTAAGTGTGCGTGTGTGTGTGGCTCTCTCTAGTGTCTATTGTTTTGGATTATATTCTTCTATTCGTATTTAAGAACAGTTATTTATAGTGTAAAATGAATTTTAATACGTTTTATTATATTTCAGAGGTAAATAATATGTTATAAAAAAATTAAAACAATATTTAAATATGACATTTAAACCTAGAAAGTGTCTTGAAATTTAAAGCCTTAGCTTTGGCGCCCCCTGGGCCATTACTAAACGAGTGTTGCCAACTTATAAAGATGTTGTAAATTATGTTTTGTTTAAGCGAGAAAAGATAAAGAAACACAAAAGAAAAGACCCATCAATTAAAGAAATTATCAAATTAGTAACGGAAAAGTTAATTTCTATTTGGAAAAAGGCATCAATCCCTTGTATGTCAATAGAGGCGGTTATAAAAAGAAATATTAGCAGGAAAAATGTGAGATCAGTCAAACAGAAATATGACGATTTTTTTCAAAGAATTCAGAAGAATTTTTTAATATTTCGTATTGTAAATGAAATAGATTTGAAAACTATTCGTGCAGCAAAGAAAAGAAGGTATCTCCATTGGAGCAAACGTTTCTGGAATACCAACGAAAAACTATAAAAACGGCAATATGTAATATCGATCAAATTCAATCAGAGAAGAATATTCACAGTTCTGTTAGGAAGAATCATTAGTATTGTCTCTTAAATCAACCATCTACTGACGAATCTGCTGACGAAGGTAGCGACTATGAGCTTGCTTCATCCGTGAAACACAAAGAAGTAAACAAAAAATTTGCATCCCAGATTCCATCTAAACGAATATAATTGTCCGACTTTGCGTTGGCAAGTGACTGCACTGGTATGTCTGTTCGAGCTTCAGCTTTTAACCAAATTCAATCCTTAAAGACTTATCGTCAATTGAAGGCAAAGAAACTTCCGTAGTATTTGGTAGGTTATAAGTTAGAAGAGAGCGTGTCAAATAAAGTACTACACTACAGCAATAAATCTGATCGGATAAGCCATTATATTCTCTTTATTTTGATGATAGACAAGATAGCACATTAGTTTCTGAGACGATGGAGGGAACTGATCAAAAGAAGAAGATAATGCAACAGCACATCTCTATGATAGAAGAACCTGGTTCCGAATACCTTGAACACCTGACGTTGAAGACAGGTTCTGCAGAAGCTATATGCAACGCAATATTCTCGTATCTACTCGTAGATACAAATAACATCGTAACTGGTGAACTCGTTGCTGTGGGATGCGATGGAACGGCAAAGAATACAGGAACAAAAGCAAGTGTGATCAGAATGTTAGAATAAAACCTTAATAGACCACTTCATTGCTTTCTTTACCAACTCCATGCAAATGAGCTCCCATTGCGCCATCTCATCAACAATTTGGATGGGAAAACAACGGGGTCTTGTGGATTTGTCGGACCTATAGGGAAAAAAACTAGATAAATCTGAGACTTAGTGTTTTTGAATTCGAGCCAATTCCGACAGAGGAAATCTGAGCACCGATCAAATTTATCTGTTTGATATCTTACTATCTATCTCACAAGTTAAATTTTCTGCTGATATGGCTCATAAGAATCCTGGAAAAACATTGCATGCACGATGGCTTACAATGGCAAATCGGATACTTCGATTATATGTTTTGACTTCCAACACTTCTGACATTATAAAGGTGTATGCACCATGGTGGTTTGAAATTAAAGCTAATACTTCTTCGCAAGAGAGTGCAATCACTGCAAGGGACGAACAAACAGATTTAATATATAGTTGTCACAGTGATTCAAAGCAATGCTTATTTTACATGTGTAAAATATTCTTCTCTGTATGCTGCAAGATGAAAGAAATCATATCCGGAAACTCGCATGGAGAGAAGAATTTTGAAAGTACGAAAAGATTATTAAGAGAAATCAATACGCAGTTTCAAGATCCCAGATATATACTTTGAAGCTGACGAATACATCCACCTAATTTATTGAGAGCAGACAGTCTTGACCAACCCTCCGCTGACGAAGATGCTCTTTGAAGATCAACTTGAATAATTTATCTGTTAACAACCTAAATTGGATATTTCGAAGTTTTCTTGTCTCACACAAGCTGTTGAGAGATGTATGAAACTGGTCACGGAAGCGTCACTAGCAGTTTGTGGAGAAGACAAGCGGGACGGCTATATCAGGAGTAGAATTGATTCCAAGAGAAAAATATTCTCATTTAATACTAACAATGACTTCGTAATAAAAGGTAATACCACTACAAAAATATAACTACATTGAATAAATGGATATTGAATAATAGTCAAAATTGAAATAATCGACTGCTAATTGTTCAATTTCTTCTATTTCAGAGTGATGATGATAAAAATCTACAGGTTGCATGGAATCATACGGAAGAAAAGGAAGGAAAACTTATCGAGTAGTTAGTTAATAGATTATTTTTATTCAATAAAATGGGTCTAGAAGTATTTATTGTAAAGTTTTATGAAACTATATTTTTTTAAAGTTTTATGGAAATAATATACCCCCGTATAGGATATAAATGTTGATGTTACGTAACAATTTAAATTTTGAAATCAAATAGATAGAATTTTTCTGACACTTTTGTTCTTTTCCAAATTTCAAATCCGTTGTGAAACCTGAAAATATTAATTTAGAAGTCTGAAGTTTTAACATAATAGTTTTTAATGTGGGTCCATCAAATATTTAGGGTGGGAAAATGAATTAAATTTTTTTTGCACCCCTTTTTCGCCCCCTTGCCCCCCTACAATTTAAATTGTGAATCAAAAGTTAGTTTCAACTGTTTTGACTGTTCAGCATGCAAATACTATTAATATTTATTATTTTAGACACAATGAACCTACTAGTGTAGAAAGAAGTCAATAGTAAACGTGAAAATGAGTTTAAGGTCGGATTCGTTCACACGTTCGTTCTGCTGAAGGAAAGTGTGGAGGGCAAGTATAGTGTAGGCGACTTTGAAGCTCAATTCACTCACAACTGCGTATGTCTCAAAGCAAACGGATTCAAAATGAGGAGAAATAACAGCAGAGTGTCGGAAGGTGGGAGGGGGTAAATTGAGCTGGGTGGAGCCTTCATGACGTCAATAACGATCAACTCCCTTACTCAAAGGAAAGACCAATCATGGACTCGGAATTAGTGTAAAAAGAATGGCACACTCGGGGTGAGAGTTACAATACTACTTATCCCATTTACTAAACTCAGATATAAAATCATTAAATCTATCCAGATGAGATGTTCCTTCCCCCAAAAGTTTCCTAATATCAGATAGGCGGGCGGAGCCTTTTATGATATCAAACTAATCAGCAACTTTATCATGAACAACGTTACCAAGATGGCAGAGTGAAAACATTCGAATCAAATTTTATTATGAGAGGGTGGAGGAGGAAGGGCAGAGGGAGAGATGGGGTAGGTCTTGAACCCTGCCCTCAAGTTCGTATAAATAAGCGGAAATAAAAAGAGAGTGGAGGAAGGCGCCTTCCACTTAGAAAACTGATCCATAACCTCGATTTTGCATGTTTTACTCATGAATATATCTTCTACATCAATTTCCAAACTGTAAATTTTCAAGTACTTCTTTTCTGCTATTGTAGTTGAGAGTTTCAATTCGATCCATCCGATCAATTGGGTGAGCATAAATAATTCGACGAATAATTCTTCGATTGTAGCATAGTACTAAGTTACAGTGTGACACGGTGTGAATGGAGAATCATCTTATATCGTGTAACACACTGAGAGAGTTAGTGACAAATTAGTAAAAACAAATACGGTTACTATGGCTGTGTCTCGCTTAGTATGCCGACAGAGTTGCCACTTTACATTTTCCCCATTTCTAAAACATATTTTTTTTTGGTTCAAAATACTGTAAAGTAATTCTTATAATGAACAATGAAATAAAAAGAGCGTAGAATCAGTCAACAATTATTCGAGATCTTGGGAGTTTTCGAAAATTGTTTTCAAATGATCAATGCAACGAAGAGATTGTACTAAGCTCGCAACCCCAAAGTTATTAATATGGGGGAGTGAAAATTTGGAAATGTGGGTTGAGCCCTTATGACGTCAAACAATCGATAGTAAAACAAGGAATTGTATAACAGGTGGAAATGAATTTGAAGCGCGCTTCGTTCGCCAGTTCCTACGGTTGAAGAAAGGGAGGAGGAGGAGAATTGAAAGGTTGGGGTAGAGATCTTGGGAGTTTTCGAAAATTGTTTTCAAATGATCAATGAAACGAAGAGATTGTACTAAGCTCGCAACCCCAAAGTTATTAATATGGGGGAGTGAAAATTTGGAAATGTGGGTTAAGCCCTTATGACGTCAAACAATCGATAGTAAAACAAGGAATTGTATAACAGGTGTAAATGAATTTGAAGCGCGCTTCGTTCGCCAGTTCATACTGTTGAAGAAAGGGAGGAGGAGGAGAATTGAAAGGTTGGGGTGGAGTTTGAAGCCCGCTTCACTGGCTAGTGCGTACGTCTGAATGGAGTTCGTCCGCAAGTTCATAAAAATGGGGAGAAATAACAAGAGAGTTGGGGAAGGGGGAGATGGTACAAGTGAGGTGGCTGGAGCCCATATACAACAAAACCAATCATTGTCTTCACTTGAAAATTAGGCCACTGGCTTAGCCAATCAGGGAGTCGTGATTAGTGTAACAAAATTGCGGACTCTGGATGGGTGTTAAAATACTCCTGTTAAGGCCATCACGTAGAAGTAATGAAATTGCTTGTACACCATCACCGATTGCCCCATATATCAGTCCATGGCCAAGAAACCTCTTTGCTCGTAATCTAATACCAAACCCTTTA
Organism: Ceratothoa steindachneri; assembly: GCA_963969495.1. Taxonomy (NCBI): domain Eukaryota; kingdom Metazoa; phylum Arthropoda; class Malacostraca; order Isopoda; family Cymothoidae; genus Ceratothoa; species Ceratothoa steindachneri. Next base: position 141,874,332 of record OZ018321.1, on the reverse strand, counting down.
ATGATTCTCAAAATGATTGGCTGATCTGATGAATTCTACATTTTTCTTTTAATCATAACCATTATTAAGTGAACAATGGAGAACCAACACTCCTGGGATTGATTCTCAACCAGAAGTCACTCACCTCATCTCTCATGCTGTAAACGGGGTTTGAGGGTCATAATAGTCTATGGTCAAATTCGGACAGATGTTTTTCCTAAACTGGTAAAAAACTTTGCGACGAAAATCGGATACTCTAAAATATCATATAGCAATTGGTCTATATGATCGTCTCTATTCACACTTACATTTTTTCTCTCAATTCGTTATTCTCACACGCATCTTAGTTTAATGTTCTGTGATGGAGTTGGGATTTTGAATTTTGCCTTTCAACCACTTTCAAAGCTCTTCTTTCTAAATATTCATTCTCAATATTCCAAATCTTCTTAATTCTAAAACAGTATTTGGCTTGGTAAACATTAATCGCTCATAGTAGAGAACTATACAGCTGGCGAATCTCGGTAGATGTTATATAAAAAAACTTTCTATACTCATCAGGTTAGCTTCAAGTTTCCACCCTGCTTAGGCTTACTTCAAGCGTTTATACTGGTCAAGTTTTCTTTAACTTTCTACTGACTGTTAAAGTAGGGCTCATATTTCAACACTGGGGAGATTAGCTTAGAGTTTCCATCATAAGGGGAAAGTTAGCTTTAAATATCCACACTAGTGAGCTTGGTTTCATGTTTCTACCCTGGTCAGGTTAGTTTCAATGTTAGTTAGTCATCAAGTGTCCAGATTGGAGAGGATAGCTTAAGGATTCCATATTTCATTTGAAAAAAAAACACCTGCCTAATTTCTCTGAATCTCAAGTAAACCAACATAGTTCACTATTTCATCTGCCCCGATAAAGACTGTAGGCTTTATAGCAACTAAAAATATATTTTCATGGAAACCACTACACTTACGTGACGTTTAATTATGCATCTACAAAGCGGAGGGCCTAAAAATCATAAGGAGAGTGTTCATAGTTTAACCTAACGAGAGATATGCTTGGTGATAACACGGTTATTAAAAGAAAAGAAGTAAATAATGCTAGGCTGAACATCTTAGAAGCCATATTAATAAACGAAGATAAGCCGGCCATCAAGTCAAGCGAAAAGCTGAAATCGCACATAAAAATTATTTTTATTTTATGCTAAATCTAGGCGGAATAAATACCTCTTAAAAATCGTTTTCTTTCATTCTGTAAGATCCTTACTCCATGTAGAGTTAGAAGAGTTTAGTACATATATATATATATATATATATATATATATATATATATATATATATATATATATATATATATATATATATATATATATATATATATATATATATATATATATGTGTGTGTGTGTATCGAGGCCAAGGAAATAATAACAAAGGACATGTGGGTTTAGCTTTGCCCCTCCGATGGTCTTCGGTAACATAGGAGAACGGGTAAAATGGTAAATTTTAGGAGACAGATTCCTGAACCTCAGCTCAAAAGGCAGGCCTTCCGAGGGTGTACTTATAAACAATCAATTCAAAAGTGCAAAATGCCGATCCGGTATTACCCTCTCTCAGAGCTACAAGACGCCCAGCCCGGGAGACCAACCTGAGGTCTCAACTTGCGAGTCCCCCCTCCACCGCCCCATTACCCAGCAGTAGTAATTTGGGTATATAACAGGTTGAGCCAAGGAAACGAGGCTTTTTGTTCGTTCTAACATAAGAGACAAGAAAGTCACCGGTTGACAGAAGATTTTTCTAGTTCGAGAAGAAAACAGAAAAATCACCGGTACAAAGTTATTGCAAGTTAAGGAGAACTTGCAGGCCTTGTACAATACGAGATTGTAAAAAGGAAGCTTGGCGCCGTTCGAGCCCGAAGATTAGTGAGTATAAATCTTCCCAGTTTGAGGACTTCAAATCTTGCTCTATCTGATTTGGAAAAACCTCAACTAGATAGAAAAAAAAGACAACGATTTCATCTCGTCCGGAAGAAAAGGAGGCCTAAAAATAGAAGGAGTTTTTGCTTAAAGTCGCCTCCACCCAACCCAGATCCATCGTGAGGTCACCCGTCAAATCGACAGGCAGGTCGACGAACGCCATCTATAATGCAAACAACCAACTACTCGAATTACGCCTCTCCGGAACAAAATTTCCGAAGATAGTCTAACTGGTCTCGTGTATTTAATCTTCATCACCTTATGTAAGTAAAGAATAATGCTGTTGCTTATGTCCCCGTGCATAACAATTAGTTTATTGGATGTCTGAATAAAGACAAAGATATTAACTTAAAATTGTTTCCCCCGTAAAATTCTATCTCGAATCTAGCCTCAAGAGCTCGCCCAGTAATCCCATTTTCCTTTTTTTTTTAAGTGTATTAGATATGTATTTTTTTATGTTATTTGATGAGAGGGTTTATGTTTATTAAAGTCTATTTTTTTAGTAAAAGCACTATTTTAATTATACTTGAACGAGTTAAAGTGGCAATAATTGATAAAATCAAGAACGAAACCCCTTTTATTCATTCCCTAGAATAAAAATAATGTCTAGCACTCTTAGAGAACGATTCCCAAACAATCGCCGATGCACGAAACAACGCCTCAAATCAAAGTTTCTTTGGTTTATTAAAAAAATAATAGAACAAATAAATATATATATATATATATATATATAATCTTGGCTTACCCACGACAATCCATTTATTACATGGGTAAAGCAGGCAAGAACATATCAAAATGCTCCGAAGATGATCGAATAAGATCAAAGCTCAGCAATCTACTTTGTTTTTTACCAAACACAAACATTTAAAAGAGATAAATGCAGGAAAAGTGATCTACCATCTACAAGATGGAATAAAAAAGATAGTTAGAAGAAGAGAAAGTTGGAAATTAATTAAGGCAAAATACACAATGGTCTTCAACAAAATTTACATATATATATATATATATATATATATATATATATATATATATATATATATATATATATATATATCCAACAGACCGCAAGAAAGAGATAACGGAATAATTTTTTCTTCGGAAATTGTTATTTCCTATGTGTAGATTTATTTCTCAATTTTAAAGCTTAGTAATCCTAGGATTGATTCCATGTTTTTCTCTCTACCACTTAATACATAATGTATTCGTTGACCTACTTCAAGTCATTTAATCCCAGAGTTATGAAGTAACAAAGTAAAATTCCCTAAGTACTGTAATCAAGTAACTTTCTAAAAAGTACTCGATACTTCGAGTACTTTTATTTTTCCTTGGGTATTTTTAGGACACTTTTACTTCATTACATTTGAAAAGCATAGAAGTGTATTCGTTACTTCTCATTGAAATTTGGCCTTTCACAGAAATAGTAGCAAATTCAGACGATAACCATTCACAAGCGTGTACTCTGGTTTAAACCATTCATAAGCGCTTGTTTATCTTTGAAACAATCACATGCATCCTTTAGCCCCAATAGACAGTTGCTTTGTCTTCCACGTTTTCCCGCCTAAGAGAGGTTGCAGTTTATTAAATAATTCAACATTGTCCTATACTCCTAGCTTGGCTTTTTTCACCTTTGAAATTATGTTATGTTATGTTAAACGAAAAAAAGCGGCGATTCTCACACATTGTAAAACGTGGAATAATGTTTCAAGTACAAGTATTATGTGGGAAACTCGGTGAAGCTGCAATGTTTCTTGTGTTTGCCTAAAATTCCGGAATTCTGTTTAACCCGACTTTCTGATCAATTGAATAACATCCCGTTTCCGACAGCGGGGACATATCGTAAACTATGCGATCTTTGGTATCATTGCACGGCACCAGGGACAACCTGTGCGCATAAGTAACTTCCTTGGACAGCTTCAGAACGTGGGAGCTTACTAACGTATTAAAGGGGTCCGCTAGCCTCTCGTTCGTTGTCAGAAAGTTAATATAGTTACCACAAAGTATTTTCACTATTCGGCCAGCTGCGGCTTTTGCCATGTTTGAAGTCAATGGGAGTCGAGTGCAAACATGCCTCGAAATAAAGTCACAAATGTGGCCTACCTCTGGACGGTCTTGCCAGCGGGTCTAACACTGAGATTTTATGTGCCTTGGCTTCTTCACTGTCGACCTCGACCGAGCCCGCGTCCTCACGAGACTCAATCTGAAGACCCGGAGGTGAATCCTGAGCAGGAGCCCCCTCTGGGTAGAAGGAATTGAGCTGCGGAGCGACCTCGGAAGCCGGAAGGGGACCGTATTCGTTGATTAACTCTATTGCAGCACGTACTTCTGGGTCTTCAGCGAGCAGCTGCTTCTGGTTCTCTTCCTCATCCGGCAGTGCCACGATGTTTAAGGCCTCCACCACCGCAAGGATTCAAGAGCCTCAGGCTAACAGAGGCTCCTGCTCCGTCACCTGGAAGTCTCCCAAATCTACCCAATCCTCGTCCTCAGCCTATGCATCTGCAAATTAAGTTTCCGAAAATCGAAGCATGGCCTATATGACCCTTCTGACTTCTTTACCAAAATATTGGGGGAGCAATAATCAGATTGGGAGGGTTCCATATTTTTTAAATTCAACAATTTAGTAACTTTTGCGTTGAAGACTTCTCTTAAATGGATTAGAATGGGGAACGGCTTAGATCCAATAGGCCCCAGAGTAGTTAAAATAATATCATGCTCAAACTGAGCGGCACAGCAGGGAAACTCGGAAATCACGTCTCCAAAATGAATCAAAAACTGCTGCAACTGACTTTGTGACTCTGAGTGTAGCTGGGCGTTAACAGATTAGTCAGATGACTTGGATTTGGTAGTTCTGGTCACGCTAGGTAAGGGGAACTCCTCCTCCTGTTCAATGCAAGGCACTTGCACCACATTTACCGGATCTAGGGGGTGAATGGATCCGATACGGTCGATTGGCAAACGGGTGAACGGTTCAGGTGTGATGGATCCATTCTGCAGCCGAGCAGCTCTGAAGCGTTCTTTTTGTGGCTGTCCTTTAACAGATATCACAATAAGGGCAATAATTAAGGATGTCCTCCGTCAACCGGGCCAATTAAAATACATAAAGATTCTCTGAGCCGTTATACTATTGCTGAAGTGGCCAGTGGCAAGACGATCATGGGCCGTTTTTAATAAGAGGGGTACCGGCGAACGAGGCATGCATAAGGCATGAGCCTCGGTACTAATCCTTTCCAAGTCGCAGCGGTACAGAAAATCGTTCTTCGAGACGGAGGAAACGACTTTCTTAGCGCAGGGGAACTCCTGAACCTTATTTTGAGCTTTAGTCCAAAGGGGGTGGAGTGAATAGTAGTCCTTTTGTTGTTTAGCGAATTAATTGTTCAGAATGACGCAAAACTCGAAGTCACAGGTGGATTCAATGGCAGTGGATGTCTCTGGAAACGCGGGAGGTTTTGTTGAACCACAGGGGAGGAAGTAACCTGTGGGTACTGTGCTACCAGAACAGCGCAGAGCTTCATTGGCGCCGCTACCATTTCGGCCCAGTCGATATAATAGGGGCATTCAATAAAGCGATTCACGATGGAGCATCGGTTTGCACGCCCATGCCCCTCTTAGCCAGATGTCGAAGCATGACGTACTAGACATCGTCCGGACCATGGGCGGTGTCCTCGCGCGAAGTAAACCTGTCATTGAAGGGTTTTCCGATTCTGGAGGTAAAGCCCAGCCGGCGGCTTTCCGCAACATCATGACTTACATTGAATGCTGGCGGAGCAGCATGTCGGCTAGAGAATGCGGAGAAAGCGCTCGCGAAAGATTTGCCACGGACGCGGGGTTCAAAATTGTGGTCCCATTCTCCTAGAAGATGGGAAAGGGTGTCCTACGAGAACTTGCCCGGAATCCTTTTGACTCGCTTCTTGACCTGTGTTAGACGGGTCTTCCCGCTTAGTGAAGACACGTGTGCCCGCCATGAAGAGCGGTTGGCGTGCTTAGAAATATATCGTAACCTAACCGTAGCCGGACGAAATTCACCGACAGTGAAATCATTCAGCGGCACTTATAGCGCATGTAGGCATAACGCTTCTGCCTGAAGGCCGTCTCACATCGACTGACCACCACGGAAGTGGTCGGCGTGCAAAACGGCCAGACCTTTAGGATTATCAGTTAGGCCCGCGGCAAGGATGTTGCAGGAGAAGAACTCAACGGCCACATCTACCGACCTAAACTCCTCGACTGAGATCGAGAATTCAGTTATTTTCTGCGATGCACACCACCACGCCCGCACCAAGCACTACCGGGGCGGGCTCTCGGTCGGCAGTGGCAAGAAAATGATATTTGAATGGGAAATTGATCACTACCATGGAGCTCATCACCCCCCCCCCCCCAATCAAAATTCTGCTGTAAATCCCGAGATTGAGGCAGAAATATGAAGCGGTTCTAGGGCAGTGATGCGTAAGCCTATTCACATTTAGGACACCCATCTCAAGCTCAACGATCAGGTCAGTGAGGTCTTGACCCAGGGAATTAATAGAGTACTCTCCCAGAAGGGGATGTCTACCGTTTAGATCTCCAAGCAAGAGAAAGGACCTCGGCAACCATGCCACGATTTAGCGGGAGTTCCCCACGTCAAAGTCCGCTAACGTGTTAATGTACAGGGAAATAACAGTATAGCTCCTTTCAAGCTGCAGCTGTACAGCTACTGCCTGAAAGGAGGTATGTGAAGCGAAGAGAAGAACGGACACATTATGCCATGTGAAAATCGTACATCCTCTACCTATCCCCCATCCCGTGGTGATGGAGTCGCAAAACACTTATACCCCGGGAGGGTAGGCAGGGGACATGCGCCAAGCATGGTCTGCAAAAAGATAGCTAACAGAGAACGGGAGGAGACGATCCTCTGAGACTCCTCCTAGTTGGCCGTGAGTCTGCGGTAATTCCATTTAAGGAATATGCCCTCCAGGCCTAGCTTGGAGGAGATGCTTGGACCCTTATCGAAGAGAAGACCCTCGTGGGAATGGCCATTTCCTTCCCGGAGGCAGAACTACAGAAGCTGTTGGCCAGACGATGCGATGAAAGAGCCTTTCGAGTCTTTTTTCCCCTTCGCCTCGAAACCTTAGGCAAGCAGTGCGGTCACGGATGCGAGGAGCCCTCTTTTCGAGGATCCACCGTCTCCGAGCCACCCAGCCCACAACTAGGCATTAGCAAAGGAACCGAAGGTCCTTTTGTGCTGTTTTCCTTTCGGCGGGCAGCTTTAGGAACCCCGGAAGATGGTCTGTCGACCAACTTCATGGGTGTTGCCTCCTGCGAGTCTAACGACTCGGTGGAGGCGCGTGGCCGTTTCTCCTGGCGGGAAATGGTCACGCTGGGGGAAGGTGGAAGAGCCCTGGTTTTGCCGGGGCTGGGTTTAGACCCTTTGTGCCGCCAGTTTTACCATAGGAGCGCCAGGGTTGGGTAGAACTCGCAGAAATGTTCCAAATAGGCGCGTAAATGACCGTATCCGTAGGCTCAGAGGGGTTAGGGGAAGAGGGTCTCTCTTTTAACATTAAGGCATAGGCCGTCCCGGGCAGCGCCGGGCGCTCCAGGACCAATTCCTTAGCCTCGCCAAATGAGAGACGACCCTGAGCCAGAAGGGCCAGGATTTACTTCTCAAGGAAATACGTACCAGATTGCTTCGAAGAAGCGGGGTGCATCTCTTCTAAACTGACATACTTGGCCACCCACGGTTTGGACTTATCGTGTCCGGCCTTGGAGCAACTTACACAGGTTTCGGGTAACCCCAACTTTGCACGACGACAGGAGCGATTAGTATGGCCGAAGCCATAGCAGTAATAGCATCTTTGCGGCTGTGGCTCGAATGCCTTCACGCGGTGGCGATACCACCCGGCACGCACCGACTCAGGGAGTTTGTCCTCATACGTTCTACCTTGACCACTGCATGGTCGGCCAGCTCTAAGGTGATGTCTTCTATTGAGTAGTCAATGAGTTCCCTCACATAAACTACTCCTTTCACGGAATTCATTGTAGAGTGCGGCATCACACTCACGGGCGTGTCATTAAATGTCCGAAAGGCAGTAATCATGGCCGTCTCGGAGGCATTCTACGCATTTATCCAAGGCTCCCGTCCGAGAAACGGGTCACATTCGGCTCTCTACCAATCATACTATCTAAGCCTCTCCTCTGATGGATCCTGTTACCCTTAGCCAACATGTTGCCATCAGTAAGGCAAATTACTAGGAAGCGTTTGAAGCCAGCGGGTTCAAAAACACCGGGTAGTATCTGAATGAGGGGCCCCGACGTAATCGAGGCTCCGCTTTGCGCACTTGTACTTTTACTTCTGCTCTGAATGGATATTAAAAGTCTCAAATTTTTCCAACCTCAATAGAGGGGGGGACAATTGGGAAAGATCTGACCTTGAACGGGTCACGCTTTAGTGATCGGACATATTTATATACAAAAGTATCCAGGAACACAAGGAATAAATGAACTCGACAATAACACAAGGGCTATATTAAATAACATTAGTGCAAACGGTGGTCGATCACCTAAGTACAATACGATCTAGAGCTACACACCGGAAAAAAATAAATAAATAACACAAAAAAGATTAAAAAAAGACGATACAAAAGATACCATAGTGAAATATAAAATACAGGGAATTATTTGATCCAACGATATTAGGGTTTACTAGATCGTTCCTAATTTGTGAACAGAGAGACTTATAGTCCGAAAATATACAGTTTAAAAAAGAGGAACAAATATAAACATAACAGTTACAAGCATGAAATTTAACCTATATTAGTTTGGAGTAGGCTTTAAGGGGTTCCTACTCAAGCTCTCTGCAATAGAATTCTCGGATCTTTTATAAAATTGATTTAAAATTGATACTTCTGGATGTATAAACTCCAGCGCATAAGGCAATCGTTGTTGCTTTTTACATTTTGCAAATATGCAACGGGCTTGTGATCCAGCTCTACAAGGAACTCTTTACATAATAAATACATTCTAAACTTTCATGGCTCATATAATAACTAAAGACTCCTTTCCAATGACGGCATAAATTTTCTCGCGCCGGCGAAGCTTAGGGCTAGCGTAGGAGACATGGTAACTATCACTAACTTCGCTCTACTGTAGCACAACGTAACCTAAACCTTCATTACTGGCATCAGTTCTGATAGCAAAGGTTTTCTTAGGGTTGGGGAGCCGGAGAATATGGGCGGAAGTGAATTTTTCCTTCAACTGTTTGAAGTGGGAAAGAGCTAATGGGGCCCAGACAAGAGGATCAGGGGATTTCTTTTTCTGCAAATCACACAAAGGGGTCGAGAGGGAAACGAAATGGGGGACGAATTGGCAGTAGAAAGAAGCAGATCCCATCAAGTATCTCAGATGTTTCTTATTAGATGGACCGGGCATTTCCACAATGTCGCGGATTTGTACTCCTGTGGGGTCAAATGGTTGTTCCCAATGTGAAAGCAAGGGTAGTCGTTCGTGGAATAAGCAAAGTGGCACTTGCTCGGGCGATTGTGAGTCTGTGCTTGCGCAGGCTACGAGGCAGGGCGATCATGTGTTATCTCCACTCACGAGTTGCAACGTATATGTTATCCAAATAAAAAGTCGCGTTTGCCAACCCGTCTAATATTCTTTGAATCATGCGATTGTAATTACTACAGGCCGTGACCAAGCCTAATGGTAGACGGTCTGTGCTGAAAGCCATGTATCTCTTTGCACCTTCGTTAAGGGGAATTTGATAATAAGCCTTACATTAGGCCAATTTGGTAATGTAATTTGCCTCTTCAAAGAGATGGATGTTTTGATCCATTAAGGAGATCGGCTCAGCATTGAACAAGGTACCCGGATTATTTTTGCCAAAATCGACGCAGAGTATATGACCCATCTGACTTCTTTATTAAAACAGTGGGGAGCAGTAATTTGATTAGGAAGGGTTCTATAATTTTTAAATTTAACAATTTAGTAACTTTTGAATTAAATATTTCTCTTTAGTGATGAGAAGGGGGTACGGTTAAGAACGAATAGGGTCCAGAGTAGTTAAATAATATCATGCTCGAACTGAGCGACACAGGCGGGAATCTCGAAAATGACGTCTCCAAAGTGATTAAATAACTGCTGCATATGCCCCTTCGACTCGGGAAACAGTTGGGCATTAAGGTCTAAGTCAAATGAGTAGGCTTTGGTAGCGCTGCGCACGGTGCGAAAGGGGCGGTACTCCTTGCCATGTTCCATGCAAGCCACTTGCAACACATTTATCTGGTACAGGGGATAATCTGCTTCCATGGCTGACTCCTCTTTGATGGTCACGCGTTCATTGAGGCACGCTCGGTGGTGGTAGCTCTTGAGCATGTTTACGTGATATACTTAGCTTGTCCCCAGACGGAGTTCGAATGAGGTATTCAACAGGGCGGCAAACTTCGATGACGTAGAAAGGGCCCTTCCATTGACTTAGGAGTTTATTATGGTCGGTGGGGAGTAATAATAAAACTTCATCGCCCGGTTTAAATTTACGATCCTTATATTTTTAATAAAAATCCGTTTTTTATTTATCTAAGTTCGCGTTCGCGTTCTGAAAAGCGATTTCAGAACACTTTTCTAACCCCTCCCGAAGTTCTAAGAGGTAGGCGTAGGTCGATTGGATTTCCAGGAGCAATTTTTGGTTTGAAAACAACTTTTTTTTTATTCTCAGTTGGCCTCGGACGTTCCGATAATACACCAATTTAAAAGGAGCAAATCCTAATGTGCAATGCAAGATTTCCCGGTAAGAGAACAAAGCTACTGATAAATATCTAAGCCACTCCCGGAGGGTGGTCTGCGCACAACTCCTTCAAGATGGATTTCAGCGAGGCATTGAATCTTTCATACATTCTATTTGCAGCGGGGTGATAGGGGGTGGTAAAAAGGAGTTTACCATTAGGAGCATGCCGACGTACTCCATTAATTTCGAAGTAAATTGACGACCTCGACGAGGTCGTCAATTTACTTCGGTAAGCACGAAGCTGTGCCGTTCACTGTACATGGGGGTGAATGGGGCCAATCAGTTCGATTGCCATACGGGAGCAGGGTTCGAATATAAGGAGTCCCTTATGCAGCGGAACGGGTTTAATGCGTCCTTTTGCGGCTGTCCTTTGTCATATATCACGCAAACAGCAATAAGTAAGGATGTCATCTGCCGCACGGGGCAAATAAAAATATTAGAAAATCTCTGAGCCGTCTTTAATTAAATATTAGTGGGACCTGCGAAAGAGAGAGCTGCATAATGCAAGGACATCGGAACTATTGAGTTCAAGCAGACGCAGTACAGGAGGTCGTTTTTCACAACCTAGGAAACGACTTTATTTTCGTGGGTGGACTCTCGAATCTTATTATGAGCTTTGGGTTAGAGGAGGCAAGGAGAATCGCACACCTTTTCCACTTTAGAAAATTCATTATTCAGAATGCCTCAAAACTCGGGGGCGCATGGGTTTCAAGGAGCAGGTGCCTCTGCTTCCTTTTATAGTCTGGGAACGCAGGGGATGGGTTGAACCACAGGGATGGAAGTAACCTGTGGGCACTGTCCGAACAAAACAGCAGAGAGATTCATTGGGGCCGCGACCTCTTCAGCCAGCTGGTATAATACGGGCATTCAATAAAGAAATTCACGATGGGGAATTGATTTGCCGACCCATGGTAGTTATGCACTAGCGCGAACATATCATATTTTGGAGCGATCGAGGGGAGCAGCTCGTCCGATACCATAATACATGTACACCCTGTATCCTTAACAAGGTGTGGAGACCTTGCAGTCGTTTACTGATCTGGTCTCAAACTTTACGCCTCTTGGGGAACTCTTCTCGAACAAGAAGTTAACCTAATGGCCAGCGGCATGAGGAGCTGAGGGAGAGGGAAGTGGTTAAACTTGTGACAATGGTGGCGCGGGGAAAGTACAAATTTAGTGCACTTGATTGAGAGAACTAGGACGGAATTGGGAATTCTGAAGGCAATTTGTCCTCAAATGTCCTTCAATAGTGCAGTAGAATCACACGATGCGATTCCTTGGAAAGTAGGATAAATGAGGATTTGATGAGAATGGCTTGACGACACGGGGTTTTGATGAAGGAAGATTTCTGGGCTTGGAGGGGCTAGTTATTTTGACAAACTTACTAGAGTCACAGGGTGTAAATTTCTGTTTGCTACATTTCCCTTTGGGGACAATGGATCAGACCTCCAGTCATACACCTGCGGTCCTCCAGAAAATATCGAACCTCGAAGAAAGCGAAGCCATAAGCTGGTCCTTTAAAATGGAGTTGACTAACGCTTTATACTCGTGGGGAACTTTCAAAAAATCAAGCTGAAGTTGAAAAAGTCTCTGAAGCGTATACCCTAACTATCGAAAAGTTTGGTTCAGCTATATACGAGCGTGACGCAATATAACGCGATAGATATCGGGCATCACGTTATACGCGGCTAACAATTTTGATTTCAACGTCGAATAATCGACAGTTGCCTCCGGCAGAAGGGATATAAAAATATCTTGGAGCTTAGAACATAACAACGGCAGGAGTTTAGCGACACTATCCGCTTCAATGTCCCAGTAGTTTAGCTCGAGAATATTTTCAAAATGCATCAAATAGTACCCAAAATCTTCTCATTCTTTGTAAACGTGGAGCTTCAATGACGCAGTTTATGGGACGTTTCGGTCCTCGCTCTATTCACTTCCAGTTCATGTTGTCGGATGCATCTTCTTCTTCTGATTCTTCTTGTTCTTCTCTTACTTTTCTTTCCGCTCTCTCTCGTCTTCTCTTTCTTTTTCTCTTTCTTCTGGCAGTCGCCAGATAGGCTCCTAAAATCAAAATTCTCTTTCTTCTCTGTACCTTCTTTCCGCTCTCTCGGTTGTCTTTCCTTCTTGTATATAGGAAAAGGGGGTGGTTTCCGGATAAACCAATAGATTCACCCACAAAAAAAAAGTGAAAAACGATTTCGCGTGCTTTCGTTTTTATTCTTAAAGACCTTTACAAGGAATAAACAGGAGGTTGGACATACACTACCTTAAATAGATGAAGGGGCTTTTAGACTACCCGGCACTGAACCTTACTTAGTGTGTACAAAATCGTGAATCAACCTTATTTGAGATTTTATGTATATAGTGATAATGGGGGTCTAGCGTGAACAAGCCAGGACTAAGATTGAAATTTCGGAACATTTTAATGGAGATACATTCTAATATATTTCTCGAAATATTATTACTGAATTTTATGACTGGATTGGCACTGTTCCAGTTAATGCTATATTTAAGATTGTACATATATAGAAAAAGCGCAGATTGTTCACTGTGATTACGTACATTGGATTGATGTTGCTTAACGCGGACATCTACAATGGTTCTTTCCCTGTTTGTCCATAATAACTTTTTTGGCAGTTGTTTCAGCCTATCGAATAAACAATGCCAGGTCAGGAGGTAAAATTATTGACAAGGATGCGATAAATTATAGTCTCGTACTTAAGAATAACATTTATGTTCAGAAGTATAAGCAAACGAGGTAATTTTATGAAAATATGGTTATAAGGTAAAACTAATAAGTTTTTGGCCTGAAACTTAGGGATATTAACATTACTTTAATAATAGGAACGCTTGGCTGACTTATAACAATTGTCGAGAAAGTACAGGGGTTAGCACAAATTTATCCTTATTTTATATATTCTATCTACTTCTTTGTCTAGGTATGCTAGTGAGACACTTCTAAGGGCACACAAAAAACATTGAGGAGAAAAAACTTTGTTTGATGTTATTATGGTGGTCAGAATAAAAGTGTATAAAGAGTGTATGGCTGTGGGTTTTATATATATTTCATATTTGACACAATGGTTTGTCGGATGAATTAGAATATCTAGGAAAGGGAGTGTGCAAAATTTTTTCAACTTCTAAAGTAAATTTAATCGAGGGCACTAAGATGTTAATTTCAGTAATAAATGTATTAATATTTAAATTATTAGGCCAAAGGCAAAGGATGACATCGACATATCCCATCCAGGCTATAGAGGTTCCATTAATTTGGGAAAGTATTCTAAATTCAAGGAATTCTATGTATAGGTTTGCGAGTACAGTAGAAAAACTATTAACCATTGCCATTCCAAAGATTTGGCGATAAAATTTTCCATTTAAGGGAAATTTACAATTGTTGATGCAAAGTGCAATGAGTTTAATAAGGGTAGAAGCGGGTATATGGAGAGCAACTGTGTCAAAGTGTTCTTAGAGGAAATTCAAGAAATCGGGTACGGGAACTTTAGTAAAGAGGGAACAAACATCAAAACTAACCTGGCTAAAATTATCAAGGTAGGGGAGCTCATTAAGTTTACTAATGAAGTGCATATTATTGATAATATGTGAATTGGAAATGGTCCCAACCAAAGGGATTAGTAGAGAGGCTAACCAATTTTATAGGGTATAGGAAACACACCCAACAAAGCTAATGATGGGGCGCGTGGGTTTTCAGGTTTATGGGTTTAAATAACACCATAAATGTAGGGAAGAGAAGCATTTGAAGATTTAAATTTCTTAATGAGATCAGGGGATCCTTTAAGTAGAGACAAACAGTTGAGTGAAATTCTCTGTTTATACCTAAGTTTCCGGCCCCAAACTTATTAGTTTTACCCTGTAACCATTTTTTAATTAAATTACCTTGTTTACGTAGGCCTCTGAACATTAAGGATATTTATCGCATCCTAGTCGAAGACCTGGTATTGTACAGTTTATTCGATAGGCTGCAACAACTGCCAAAGAATATTATTATGGACAAACCGGAAAGAACTACATGTCCGCGTTAAGCAACATCAAGCCAATGTACGTAATCACAGTGAACAATCTGCAATTTTCTACATATTTCGAGAAATATATTAGAATGTATCTCCACTAACGCGGTCCTAAATTTCAATCTTAGTCGTGGTTTGTTCATCACTACATAAATAAAATCTCAAATAAAGTTGCTTCAGGAATTTATACCTTCTAATTAAGGTTCAGAGGTGGGTAGTCTAATCCCCCCTCCACTATTTAGGGCAATATATGTTCAGCCTCTTGTTTACTGCTTGAAAAGGTCTTTAGGAATAGAGACAATAGCGCTCGGAATCGTTTTCCCTTTTACTTTGTGGGTGTATCTGCATAACTTTGACTCACGTGGACCATGTGAGCTTTTTTCATATATTTATATATATATATATATATATATATATATATATATATATATATATATATATATATATATATATATATATACAAAGAAGGAGCAACTACAGGATCTGCGGGTGATTATACAACCACTACAGGGCTATGCTATTTTTATTTTCTGTCTTTCAAATAAAATTTGAAGACAGAAGGAAAGATGCAGAAACCTGGTGTAGCTACTATAAATACATATAGCACAAGAGGAATAAGAATTGGACGCGACTGAGCAAATGAGACGAGAAGAAACCGGAGTTTTTTTTCAAAGGCAAGAGAGAGGGACATTAGAAGAATCCAGAATAAAAGGGAGCAGAGTGCGGCACAGTGAAGGCGAACCTCTACCGAGAAGTTAGAAATAACGCTCGGTAAAAAAAGTTTCGAATACTTGGCTGGTACTCGAACCTGGGTCTGCTGATTGCCGGTCAGATGCTTTACCGCTAAGCTACCAGGCACATAAATAATATTTCGCCCAAAGCGTTACACCATCGAACCCAGTATCTCCCTAAGTTAGGAAACTCCAAGGAATTTTTCCACCACATCCTCTTACCCGCTCACAATTTTAAGGCTCACTGTCCATGTCACATACAAAGGAGGAGCAACTACAGGATCTGCCCTCTGCTCCCTTTGATTCTGGATTCTTCTAATTTTCCTCTCTCTCTTGCCTTTTAAAAAAAATCCGGTTTCTCGTCTCATTCGCTCATTCGCGTCAAATTCTTATTCCTCTTGTACTATATATATATATATATATATATATATATATATATATATATATATATATATATATATATATATATATATATTATGTCGTAGAATGACCCCGACATATACGTCATTTCTACCCAATTGGCGTGGTCGCTCAAGGTCAACGAATGACCTCGATTCGACTCTGGTCACCACAGAGATATGGGATAGATGTGATGAGGTGGGGGACGAGTGCGAAGGATTTTTAAATTACAAAGGTTGAGGGCAGTTGCCGATATTACACTAATGAATGATCCGGCTATGAGGCTTATGAAAAGGTAGGTATAAAAATAAACTTTAATAAATACACAGTTTTTAACAATAAATAGAATAAATTAAATAATGGCAATAGAGACTCTATGTATAAAAGAACCGAACGTATTGGTGCGAATGAGTGAGAGCTCTAGAAAGGGGGGCTTCGAGAGGCGATACGAGCCTCTGTACAAACACACACAGGTATGGCTGACCAGATAGCCACAGCTGATTCGTCTCAGCCTGGCTTGGATTTGAGTCTTTAAGAGATAAATCCGTCGATCGGATGGTTATTTAAGGGTCTTTAATCAAAAGGAGTTTAATCTCTACTAGTAACAATAAGTGGAGAGAGTATTCGTGCCAAAGAAAATGAACCAAAACCAATGAGGGGTTGATTGACTCGGGCTCAGATCCTTAAGTATATTTCTAGCATTCATCTCATTGAGAGAAAGGAGCGCGATCGAGAATGACGTGTTTCGTTGTAAGAGGTAGGCCTATACTGTCGATGCCCTATTGGGATCAACAATATATAGGGAACAGCCAGATCCATTACTGCCTCCGCCAAGGGGGGCTAGAGTTGGAGAATCTCTCCAGAAACCAATTTAGCACTTAGGGGATGGGAAGTACTCCCCCGAGGGTTTCTTGATAAAACCCTGAGAGGCGAGAAAAGCGCGCGTTTGAGATTCCAATCCCTCTCTTATCGCAAAAAGCAGTTCGATATTCTGTCTATTTTCACGGTTCTCGCTCACGTAGAGTGACCTCGTGGTTTCGACTGGCCACATGGCCGCAAGGAGCCTCTATTCACGACATACTATTTACTAACGCCAAAGATCCCCTCTGGATATTTTTACAATAAAGAGCTACCTTTATCTCCACATCTTCTTTGTTGATTTTGGTTTTAGCATTAACTTTATTCTCAAATTTTTATACTGATTTCTATTTTATCTACTCCTATTAGATTTTTACTTCGTTTACAGTTTGTCTCAGTCTTTAATGATTTTCTTTTTTTATCAGATAACCATTTAGGTTCATTGATATTTTTGAGTTTTGACGTTGCTGACTTTTAATGGTATGAATTGAACCTATTTATTTAGGAGATTGTTTGAAATTCATGCCACACTTCATTAATTTCTAAATTATTGGATGTATAATTGCTCAAACGTTTCCTCAGCCAAGCAAAATTAGCTTTTTGGAAATTTACTTTATTGATGATGTTTAATTATTTAATATATAATTGCTCAAACGTTTCTTCAGCCCAGAAAAATTAGCTTTTTATGAAATTTAGTTTATTGATGATATTTAACTATTTTCTATCATAGGAATATTAATTTTAAATTCGATTATATTATTATCACTATTACTAACTCTATCTCGTACCTTTACATTTGAAATTACTTCATCATCTGATGTTTATATTAAATCCAGTATATTTTCTCCTCTTGTGGTTCTCGCACTAGTAGGCAATTTTCTTATTGGAAGAATGAACAATCTATATCTTAATGAGTAGGCAGTTCAGTTTCCATGGGCAAATTTATTTAAACGCAATTAAACTCTTTAATGATTAGAGATATCTAATATTTATTTATGTTTGTCATGAATTCATAAAATTGATTATCTTCCTTCGAATTTTATGTAGCTTCGTGTAAACCAAAATTAGAAAAATTATTTTTTAGGTTTAGTTTTTTTCCTATTAATTTAAAGAGAAAGTCAATGCTAGAATCTATAAAAGTGCAAATCTTCACCGACATAAAAAAATATCTCCACTCTTTGACTCAACTCTATCTTTATGAAATATTTTTTGTTTCTGTAATTGAAATTCTGAAATAAAATTCGTCGATTGGAAGTGAATGCACGAGTCTGTGATACTAGAGATCGAAACTCTGAAAGAGAGAGAGGATAAACAATCAAGAAAATTAAAAACATATATAACACGATAAAAGTTTGGACATTGTTGTCTGAATGCATGATAAAATATAATCATCGTACTTATAAGGGCAAAGACTAAAATTAAAATTAAGAAAGTTAACCTTGAATAATGATCCGTTAACATTGAGAACAATACGCCAGGTGGGCGATAATAATAATAATATTTTTCGCACATTAGTATCGACATTCACAGATATTTTTAGCCTTGTTTCAATTGATATTATGATTAAGTTGACCTTAATTTATATAAAATGCACTAGTTTCTTTAGCCACATCGACATTATATTTGTGTTGAGAGCTACGTTTTTACAAACATTTACCTGAATGCACAAAGTAAATATTTAGAACTATCTTTACATTTTAGACAATTAAAACACCAATAGTGGAAGGATAATTCTATAATAAAATTTATAATAGTAATTTTATTATTTAATACAATAAAACTACTTAAAGTTGTTTTCTATTAGGAGGAAGAGTAGCAACAGCTGGATTAAAAAGAAATACGAAAATATTATTTTTAATAAATGGATGATGAAAAAGAGTTTTTCTTTAAATCAAGATATTTATCAAGGAAATGGAGAGGATAGCAGAGTTTGTGTTATATGACAAAACCTTTAGAATTTTTTCTGTGAATGAATTCAGGAACTTTTAGATTTTTGTCAACCTTCTGTCATCTTATTTGCAAGATAACCCGGAGAGCTTACCTGATTTCTGCCATGTAATATGACTGAAAGAGAGAGCGAAACGCTGGTCTGGTCACCAAGTCTTTACGAACATCTTGGCTGCCTCATCGGCGCGTTCATTTTCGGTAATCCCTATAAGTCTAGAAACTCAGGAGAAAATATGTCGTCATCAGTACGGTTTGCGGCAACCGTGGTGTCTGAGATACCGCAAACCAGGTGGTACAAATATTCAAGTGCTTCGAGAGCATTTAGAGCACATTTTGTATAGCTAAAGATCACAAACCGGCCTTTGAACCGGGAACAACAAGTTATCATCTGGGATACAATTCATAAGCCATTCCCCTGTTCGTAATTGATGAAATCCCTGGAAACTAGCATGGATCTAAACTGACTTGAAATATACCTTCAAACGGTTGAACGTGTTACCCGTGGCGCTGTAGAAACATTGAATACAGAGGGATGGAGACAAATAACCAAATATGGTAACATCTAGGGTGGTGCCTTGGGCAGAACCAGAAGCCTGAGAGTTACATTGAGCTCTCTAGTCTATGTAGTTCCATATACCTAACTTCAAAAGGTTCAGGGTATGACTAGCATCTGTCCGCAGCATCGATACTATCAAGATGGGCCGTGGATGCAATAAGAGTCGTTAGAGAGCTAGTGAGAGGCTTATATGCACGTACAAGCGTATGTTTTCCAAATTGTGTGGACAAAATCAGAAATGCTGTACAAATTCCGCCAGAATTGATTAGTCTTGTTTAACATGATAATCATCCCAGAAAGCTGGAAAGAAGTACATCTATATACAGATGTGCTTCAACTACTAGAAGATGGAGGATCACACCAACAAAGTTACTCGGAAACCTAACAAATCTACTCTGAATGCGGCCAACGAGGACACTTTTAGAAAAACTTTGCCCAATTGACAGAGAAAAAATGCACTGCGGCGAACAACACTTGATAATAGCAATCTCCTTCACAAAGAAGAATGATTTAAAACTAAAGAGAGTAAATGAAGAGAAAAACATAATAGGAGTGTAGGAGGCCACAAAACAATAAATGAGTCAGCAATGCAGCTTCCTACGTGCCTACTTTACGCACATATAATGACATAGGGAGACCAGGAACCTTTGCAGACACCCTCAATACTATGATGTTAAAAAATTGAATTAAAATTTCGTTCTCTGAGAAACCTAAATTAAGAAAAGAATAAAATAAAAAAGAAACGGTCTTTGTAAGAGAAAGTACAACTATAGATGATGGAAAGAAAAAAAGCCGTTGAAAGCAGCATTACGAGGATTGAGGAAGTATGCACCTCATGTATAAGGTTGCTGTTGCCGAACCAACTAAGAAATCTAAGAAGAACTGACCAATAAATGAGAAAGGCTCCTTATGGCCCCTCTAAATTATCAAACAGAGAAGGAAAAATGATCCAGTGATTTACAGGAAGCGTAACAGCGTCCAAAGGTAGATCCAGCTCTCATGGAGCTAAAACAACCTAGAAGCGAGAAAAATCCACAAACACTACAAGAACCCACGGCTACTTAAACTATCCCAATTAAGTCAATGTTACCAGATATGACGCCCAAAAATGAAAAATAAAATAAAAAAACAATAAAGACTTAAAAGAGTGAGAAATAATACAGTAAAAAAACGTGATACACTCAAGTGGATTAGACTAAGAGTAAACCTAGTGATAACACCATGAGAAAGCATTTTATACAAACATTTAAGCACACTGCAAACAAATAAACAAGAAAACAAACAAAAATAACTCGGATTAAAGCTCAAACACATAAAAACATAACGGCATGAATGCTCCAGAATACTAACTTATGCATTAGTGAAAAAAATTTAAAAAAACAAACAGAGATTAGACAACTTTCCCATCAGGTTGATTAAAGACTTAATGAGAGAATACGCAAATACAGAGAGTGAGAGAAAGAAAGAGAGAAAGATTGGCGCTTTCTCGCTACCTACGAAAAAGTTGTACGAAACGACTGGATAATTGAAAGATGAATAAAACATAGAAAAATTTGGGACTGTGGTTCAGATTCCACTTTAATCAATGGTTAGAAATAATGGAATTTTCGACCGTCCAGACATTTCGGTCGACGGAAGGCTCATGACCCCAGGAATAATTAGATGCAATGACCATAACACACGAATCCACACACACAGACAGCCCCATGTTCCAACCCATTTTAAAACTACATCTCTTTATGCCTTCTACTTTCATCTTCACCTCTCCTGATACCCACACAACCCTTTTATGACTATACAAACACAAATAAGACTCATTTCCACGAATCCTCCACAAAACACTAACGCTACAGATATTTATCAGATGTATACTGCACATAAAATACACACATGCATTAAACACTGCATTCATACAATATCACACTTCTACAATGCGTGGAGCAAGATCAAGGTGAGGTGACCTCCAAAGCAGATGATGCTCACTGCAATGACTCTTTCTTCTCCTTGGCGGCACATGAACAGGATTCTGGGCACGCTTCCACACAAACACATAACCCTACAATATAATTACCACACTCTCCCTGAACTTTGCCAAACTACACGCATGTGAGCACTTTCAGCAATTTTGGAAATGGTGGCTGTTCTACCTAGAAAAGCTTGGGTCCGACCACTTGGTAGGAATGTAAGTGATAGTTAACTACACCTCACTAACGACTCTTATCACCGTCAAAGAAACAAAACATAAAACCAAAATAATAAAATAAATCGCACCCTAAGCCCATCAGACCTCACTGCCATATTATTTCAGTACTTACTTGAAAAAATATACCCTAAACAAAAACATCTATTTAACAAACTCCCTCACCTATAGCCATTACCACACATTTTATAAAATCAGACAACATACTTCTTCATACCCTAAAAAGAAACCAAAACTCGCAAACAAATACAGGCATACTGCTCTCTTAGAGCAATACAGAAAATACTCGAACGTATAGTTAACAGATAGTACGAGTACAAGTAACACATAGCCATGTACGCAAGATTATTGCATGCACCATATACAAAATATTAGATTCACAAATCGAACTTAAACTACACAGCCCCAACCTGACACCTATAAACCTCGAATCAAGAAACTCATTTGACAAGTACCTACACTTTCAAATACTACAAAACATTGCACAAACAAGAGCTATACACACGACAAAAAGCAACGAAGGTTGGGTTTACCAGCTGCAAACTACACTCTATATATATACAAAACAGTCGTAATACCACTTCTCACATACTCACCCGTTACACTCACAGCCGGGAGCCAATAATCGCAGAGCAGAGCACAGAGAATTTAAAAAACTACACTTAAACGCGCATGCCTCATCTTTGATACACATATATGTACAAATCACACGATAATAACAAACTCACACCACTTACCACTTACCACATACGCCCACACAAGCTTAACACGACAGCTGGGGAAATTTGCATGATCCCCCTTCCCCTACACACCCAAATACAAGCCAGCTAACACGCTGCGTTGGAGTGAAATACACACCGTCCCTTGAATACTTAAACCCAGCACCAATCTTCACATGAGATAACAGCATCATGAGTATGGCGTTTCTTTGACTAAACTTTTCAAATATCCCCGTCCCCGTAAAAGTACCACTACGAACACATACAAAAACACCAGACATCGATGTCTAGCCACTCACATTTCCTTTGTTTATCCGCACCATTTTCATCTCTCACTACTCGATCGCTCTGGCTCACCGCAGTCATCCCTCGTCATTTTTTTCTATTCACATTATGTCATGTCAGTCCATTTTCAGAACAGATACGATGGAGTAATTAATGCTGGGTATAAATAAATCAATGCAATACGTAGAAATTAAAAATATAGAAAAGTCCTATATTGCCATTAAAGTGAAAATAACTACCGGAGACCTAGTAGTAGCCATAAAATACCTACCCCTATCTTTTGTGAATCTTTTGACGCCAAGCATATGCGATAATGTGTAGAGACTTATACATCGGATGCAGAGAAGCAGGCGATACATGTAACACAACTCACGCCATAAAACCTTCTAACTAAGAGCTCATGTTTGCCAAATGGTTACAGCGTTGGCCTCCCAACGTCGCGGTATCGGGTTCGATTCCGAATCCCGGCATGAGTGGATACAAACATCAGCTACCGATTGGTGGATGCGCTGGCTCACCCCGATTTCAGGTGGGAATATCTTATACCTCTCACCTCACATATAGCCAATCACAAGATTACTTTCTTTCCTCTCCCGCCTTCACAGCACAACATACACACACACACACACACACACACACACACATTATGTCCCAAGGAATCCTGCCGATGGGTATCTATATCCACGTAACTCTGACGCGGAACAGGTACCTCTTCCCCTAGGTGACAAAGGCTTCCACCTGATCGCTTTTTGGTGTCAAAGACATAATACTCTCTGGCACCTATCCTCAAAAGAGGACCGGCCCCTGCGGCCCTCGGGCCGACCAAAGATTGTCATACTGACATTATATAGATTTCAGTATCCGGTCGTGGATCCTCTCACTATCATGGAAGGATTGGCGTTAAATAAATAACTAACCTTCTAACTACTACTTTAGAGAAGTTTAGTAGATAATGATGTAAAAAACTTTTCAACATTCCTAATAGATAGATCTTCAAAATATAAAAAAGATAAATTAATATCGAGATAATGGAATTGGAAAATAATAGGAAAATATATCTAAGTATAAGAAATATCATGATACAGATACGAAAATTATGAGAAATGAATCAATTATGGTCTGGATCCAAATAATAGACAAAATGGAGAAGGAAAAAGATCCGAAAAGATTCTAAAGCTAGTACAGAAGGCCTATAGCATATAAACATATGGAACAAAGTTTAAAAAAATAGGATAAAAAGAAATAAACCAAAACATCGAAATTGAAAAACATTTACAAAGATACCGGAAACATTTATTTACCATCTTACCATAAGACAACCAAAATTTCGACCAAACATAGTGACAGAAAATACTCCAAATTAAAAGGCAAACAAATAAACATTACAACATACTTATGTGTCGACAAGAAGGGACAAAACACGCGGAGGGCAGGAAAGCCCTTTAAATATGTGGAAAACTTCAATGGCCTGAAATAATTTAAACAAAAATTCCCTGGAACAAGTGGAATCACAAAACCACAACTAACGAGTATACGCAACAATGGTTTCCTAAATATGAAATGCTCCCCACTATGTACCATTTAGAATGGAAAATATGATTTTCCTCCAAGAGAAAGGAAATCTGAAGCACCAAATAAAAAGCTACCGTACTATTTCAATACCAGAGTCGCTCTGAACGAAAGACTGAAGAAATATTAAGAGCAAAATAACCTTAATAACAAAGTACTGCAATGGTGCCCTCGATAATTAGAGATGAGATTGCAACAGAAACAACAAAATTTAACATAGTAGACGAGATAATCCGCGATGTTGCAAAAGCTATTGCCAATGTGTGAGTGCACGCCCTGAAAATAAAAATTATGAATCTAAACAAGGAGCAAATGAAGAGAAAAATTCTATGCAATTAATTAGATGATGGAAAGGCCAAATTGCATATTAATGAGTACACGGGCGAAGCATTTAACCTGCAACTGGGCATTCACCATGGCAGGGGAGTTGCCTCAACCCACCAGTCATGATAAGCCGCAATCAATTTAAAGACAGTAACCACACATTCCTTGGTTGGTATATTCATATAATGGTTACAAATATGCCACCATATACATTTAGAGAACAATTTATTTGTATAAACTATATTAGGTTTTCAATTTATCGTGAAATTATCCCCTCCTTTTCTTATAACTCATAATTCGGCCAAAAATATTCAATTTCTCGCTGTTTCATGCCAGTTTGAAATATAAAAATCCGCGAATGAATCAAGAATTTATGACTCTTTTCCCGCCATTTTTCTTTGTGTTGGCAAATATTGGGCCGTATTTCTCGCCAGCGCATTTCCACTAATTTTCAGATCTGACCAAAACCCTAAATATTTTATGCCAAATCTCACATTTTGCTGTTTCATGAAATCTTTAAAAGAATAAACCGTGAATTGCACGGGATTAAGATTTGTGTTAAGCGCAATTTGGCTTATCTAAATCTCTCGTATATGTAGCCGACATTGAAATAATTACGATACCTACAATTAGACGCAAGACCATTTTATGTTTTCTTTATTTATTTTCTCAACGCTCAGGGATAGAAGTAAAAAACGTCGTTTAATGTGACAAAGAACATTACTCTAAAATTGAAGTGCAAATGCAGAATGTTTTACTGGATTCAGTAAAATGACCATGAAAAACTTCAATGGTATTTACTAGGATGCTAGTTTAATAGACTTTAAGTCCTTAGAAAGGCTTTTCTTTTTTATTGATCTTGGCGTTTTCAGAATTAATATGAAAGAAAAATAAGATAAAATAAATTTATTACAAAGAGACATTTCTTCGATTTCAGACATCTGTTGCCATTGAGAAACAAGCTTTCATACACCTTTTGTTTGAAATTCAGACGGATTGGATAAAAAAGTTAATTTCCTTTTTTAGCATTCTTTATCTTCCAAATATATTAGGTAAGTGAGGCCTAATTTGAGGATATTGCTAGCGAAGAAACGAACGAAGTCATTCGTCTTATGGTGAAGAACAATTATTTGAAAAACGACTCAGCACAATGTGATAGAACGGGTTGAGGCTGCTTAATTAAAACCACGATGCTACCCACGTGCATCTTCGCTTTGAAGCCGGGCGCCTTATCGCAGCCACCTGAGTCAATGTTTAAACAAGGAGGTTAATCTTCCCCCGTCTCCACATGCACCGACCTCGCCAGATTTAGTTAGGCTTATGGGCAGATAAGGTATTGTTGTCAGGCTCGGCTGTGCATTCCCTCGAAGCCACCACTCGATTGTCCCCCACGCCAAGAAGATGTCCCGACTATTTATTTGGAAACTTTACCACTAAGTTCAGATTAGAGATCCAGATTTTCTTCGCGAACATCACTACGGTCCAGTCTCACCTTGTGCACCAAAGGGCCCTCGACCTCGAGATCCACAATCACTTATCCACTAGGCTGTCCCTGTTGTTCAGAAAGAGAACAACGTTAGAACAGCTATTGTTCTTTTGAGCCCGTTAACAAGAAACGGTTCTCACCCCCCCCCCCTTTTGTTCAGAAGAAAACAACGTAGAACAATCATTGTTCTTCCCACCCGCTCGCCAAGGTTCGAGCCTTGGTGACGCCAAGTCCACTAGACTTCCCCTGTTGTTTAGAAAGAACAAAGTTAGAACAGCAAATGTTCTGTTGAGCCCGTTGACAATAAATGGTTCTCACCCCGCCCCTGTTGTTCAGAAGAGAACAACATTAGAACAGCCATTGTTCTCGAGCCCGTAAACAAGAGACGGTTCTCTTCCCTCCCTGTTGTTGAGAAGAGAACAACGTAGAACAGCCATTGTTCTTCAAGCCCGTTCGTCAAGAAACGGTTCTTATTCCGAAGACGCCACGTCAGGATCATTTAATTCCCCCCTCTTTAGCTGGAACTCGCCAGCGGCCTGAAAATTCCTTCACGTCGCCTTCCTCTGCACAACAAGTGTAATTACGTAAGCCGAACGTTACCTTTGAGGATTTAACCCCTTTTGTCAACTCTATCCTGTGCTTTAAATGGTTTAGCGAATCCATCTCATCCCTTTAATTTATATTTGTTTTACCTTTTTAAATCTCTTAATCCTCGGATTAGCTAGATTCTCCACGACCCTTTCCATTCTCTGTTTATGTCAATATTTTCTGTTTTGTGTGTTGATGATAGTTTTTATTAATAAAACTCTATTTTATTAATGATAGCAATATTATTATCCTTGAGCTCAGTTCCACTTCTTAAGCATATCGAAGATACATAATATCGGTCAACCCAGACATCCACGAACTCTAAAGATAATTAAATAAGTTCCCTCAACGAATAGTTATATATGGTATATCGTCGAGAGTCCATTCTACGACATATATATATATATATATATATATATATATATATATATATATATATATATAAATATATATACTATTTAAATTTGGTATCAAGTGTGTAAGGTTTAACGTTATATCTTTGCAAACACTGGTCTCAGTCGAGTAAAGTATAGTCTTATTCGTTATAATAATAGAGTATAGAAGTTCCCTTTAGTTTTAACGATTGCTATCCCCTTTTTTGAAACTTAAGAAGCTGGAGTACCTCAAGGAACTGTTATAATAATTTGTTTGTGTTTTTTTTCTGTGATTTTAGTCAGTGGTTATTTAGATCCAGAAACCAAGTACGAATAGGTCAGTGCCCATTTTTAGGTGGGCTAATTTCTCTAGAAGGCATAATTCTTGTTGCAAGGAATTTTAGATGGTTGACTATTGCGCCCCCAAGTGCAAAGATGACTCAGATCGAAATCTTTAAAGCGCAAGGAGAATCCTTGGAACTTTCCGGAAAAGAACTAATTGAGTATGTTCAAGAGGAGCAAAGAAAACAGCGAGAAGAAAAAGAAAAAGAAAGAGAAAGAGAAATCCAACGAGAAGAAAGAGAAAGAAAAATCCAACGAGAAGGAAGAGAAATCCAACGGGAAGAAAGAAAAAGAGAAATCCAACGAGAAGTAAGAGAAAGAGAGGAACGGAAAAGACAAGCTGAGCTTCACCATCAGATTGAATTAGCTCGTGTTGAAGCAGAAATACAGTCAGCCAGTTCACGTTCAGAAGCCCACCCCCCTTAATCTCCCACTAAAGCTCCCTAATTTCAGGGATTGAGAGGATTTCGGAGCATTTTTAGCCCACTTCGAAAAGATCCTCGAAATCAATAAATTGGATCTGGAGGCTGAAGCTGTAGTCAGATTACTACCCTTGTTAAATTGTAAATTGCGCGAAATTTTTATATCTTTACCATCTGAATGTACAATTAACTACAGCCCCTTAAAAGCTGATTTATTGGCCGCTCATAATATGACTCCCGATTTCTACCGCCAAGAATTTCGAGGAGGTCGTATTAAACCCGGACAGACGTTCCGTCAATTCGGATACATTCTTCAGAGGAATTTTAAATTTTGGTTAGAATCCTCAAAGGTTGATCCTTAACAGACTTCGTGTTGCGACATCAATTTTTGGCGTCTCTCCCGACGGAGATCCACGCGTTCGTCAAGGATCGTTGGTGACAGACCTTCAAAGAATGTACCGAAGAAGCGGATGTGTATGCCGCAAGCCATAATTTATACCCAAAGAAGAATCGAACTTCTCACCAATCCTCCTACAAGGAAAGAAGGAAGGATTCGCGCGCCTTCACAGGAAAGCCGACGAAGTTTCCGAGCCCGGTAAAACCCCAAAACGTCTTTCCCCAAAACCTTCAACGGGACTCCAAACCTCCCGTTAAGATTTCTCCTCCATCACTCTTCCCGAAGCGACCAATCATATGCTTCACCTGTGGTGTAGAAAACCACATGAGCTGGAATTTCCCCCAAAATTCTAGGCTTAAAAGCGGAGTAGCCCACCAAGTTCACCAGATTAAGGCCACCCCGGCTTCCCCGGTGGTGCAGACCAAAGCAGCAACTTCTCCCCCTCAGTCAGGCCACCAGGTAAATTTTATTTTTGATAAAAGTTCATCGGGAACTTTGAAATTTGAGGAGGGCAGCGTGAAGGGCTGCCGAGTATCGACTCTCGTCAGGGACACAGGATGTACGTGTTTCATCGTGTCCGACGAGCTCCTCCCCCCAGTGGACCCTAACCACGAAATATTTGCGGTGGTACATGACTACCTTGGGCGGGTGAACCAATTCCCCATCGTTAGATGTTACCTGCAGTGTCAATATTATGATAGCTGGGCTAAAGTCATTTCAGCAGCCATACAATTCTGTTCTGTGCTTATAGGACAGAGCCCCTAAGTAAGTTCCGACCCTGTGTCTCAGGCTGCCCTTCCTCGAGGCCGAGCTGAGAAAGAAGCCCAGGAGCCCGTTCCCATCAGAACTCCGATACCGTCCGATTTTTCAGAGACCCTTAACCAGGACTTTAGGGTTGCACAAAAGGAGTGTGAATTACTAACACCCTTAGGCGATAAGGCCCAAGACAAGGACACGGAGACTGTCCGTGGACCCCAAGAAAAAAAAAGAACCCCCAACGCGCCCATGAATATACCTTCGTAGAACTGGACGAAACATCGGCGCTTAAAGAAGATTACCCCGCGGAGTCCCTTAATGTAATACAGACAGTGAGCATCGAACCTGATGCCGATTACCCTCCTCCTTCCCTACCAGGCGAGTCTTTTAAACCATCTGACCTGGATATTGACGCGCAGCTGACACCACATCAAAAGAGTCAGCTACAAGAACTATTTGAATGGAGTCACCATTTAACCACCCTATTAGCTCTTTTCGAGCGACTGTGTGAAAATGGCCTAACCATTGGCCCCAGCACATGCCATTTTGCCCACGAAACCATAAACTACTTGGGTTTCAAAATAGGACAAAGCCAATTGGGTCCCCAAGAAGACAAGATTAAGGCAATCGCCGACATGCCCCTTCCGATTACAAAGAAGCAATTAAGATCGTTCCTAGGATCAGGTTCTTACTATCGGCGATTTGTTCCGAATTTCCCTGCAATTTCGGCGCCCCTCAGCTGCCTTTTAAAAAAGAATTCCCCCGATCGTCTACGTTGGAATGATGTCGCTGTTTCCCATTTTAATCAGCTCAAGAGTAAGCTCATTTCTGCCCCCATTTTAAAGTTGCCCAACCCGGAAAAATCCTTTGGGATTAAAACCGACGCGAGCAACGAGGGCATTGAAGGTGTACTCCTTCAATACGAGGATGACGGAACGAGTCATCCAGTTGCATATGCCTGTCGCCAATTATTACCACGCAAAAAGAGATATGCCCCTATAGAGAAGGGAGCTCTATCAATTATCTGGGTTATAGACAAATTCAAAATGTACTTCATAGGAAAAGAATTTCAGATAGGAACCGACCCCCGTCCGTTAGCCTATATCCGGAATGTACGACACTCTAACGGCCGAATTATGCGCGGGAGTTTACTCTTGCAAAAGTATCAATTTAAAATAAATTATATAAAAGGTTTCGATAACCAGGTCGCTGACGCACTTAGTAGGAATACGTTACCGAATAGCGTAGAGTAAATGTATTCGTAGGATTAGAATCTCCATCTATGTATATACCGTCTTGTACGACTTAAATTAGATTCTCTTGTAAGATAATTAGTTATGTATATGTCTGAATTTTGTAACGCTTAATGTCTATTTTTTTTGTATGTATATATATTTGTACCCATTAAATTACGTATAAATTATTTTCTCTCATATGTACTAATTTTATGTCATTTCGTTGCTCCATGCCCCTTTTTTTTATTAAGTTTGTTTTGAAGGTTATTTTCCCCTATAATCAAAATATCAAAATAATTATATGTATTGAGGTAACACTAGTTAGGTGCAGTAAGGTACGGTTAATACAAGAAAACGAGTTTCCCACAACGGAGCTCTATCGTTGTCCCTTCTATCTTTTTTTACGAAGTGACAACTTTCCCCGGAATAGAGGGGTGGGATAGAACGGGTTAAGGCCGGTTAATTTCAACCACTATCACATGTTATTTAAAACCACGATGCTACCCACGTGTATCTTCGCTTTGAAGCCGGGCGCCTTATCGCAGCCACCTGTTTCAATGTTTAAACAAGGAGGTTTATCTTCACCCGTTCTCCCCATGCGCCGACCTCGCCAGATTAAGTAAGGTTTATGGGCAGATAAGGTATTGTTCTCAGGCTCGGCTGTGCATTACCTCGAAGCCCCCACTTCATTGTCCCTCACGCAAAGGGGATGTCCCGACTATTTATTTGGAAACTTTACCACTAAGTTCAGATTAGAGATCCAGATTTTCTTCGCGAGACATCACTACGGTCCAGTCTCACCTTGTGCAGCGAAGGGCCCTTGGCCTCGAGATCCACCATCACTTGTCCAGAAGAAGGACAATATCTCTTGAGTACCAAGGTTCGAGCCTTGGTGACGCCAAGTCCACTAGGCTTCCCCTGTTGTTTAGAAAGAGAACAACGTTAGAACAGCAAATGTTCTGTTGAGCCCGTTGACAATAAATGGTTCTCACCCCGCCCCTGTTGTTCAGAAGAGAACAACGTAGAACAACCATTGTTCTTCCAGCCCGTTCGCCAAGAAACGGTTCTTACCCTTCCCCCTTGTTGTTCAGAAGAGAACAACATTATAACAGCCATTGTTCTCGAGCCCGTAGACAAGAATCGGTTCTACCCCCCCCCCCCCCTCCCTGTTGATCATAAGAGAACAACGTAGAACAGCCATTGTTCTTCAAGCCCATTAGTCAAGAAACGGTTCTCATTTCCAAGACGTCACGTCAGGATCATTTAATTCCCCCCCCCGTTTGCCTGGAACTCGCTAGCGGACCGAAAATTCCTTCACGTCGCCTTCCTCTGCACAACAAGTGTAATTTCGTAAGCCGAACGTTACCTTTAAGTATTTAAGCCTTTTGTCAACTCTATCCTGTGCTTTAAATGGTTTAGCGAACCATCTCATCCCTTTAATTTATATTTGATTTACCTTTAAAATCTCTTAATCCTCGGATTAGCTAGATTCCCCATGGCCCTTTCTATTCCCGGTTTATGTCAAAAAATTTCCGTTTTGTGTGTTGATGATAGTTTTTATTAATAAAACTCTATTTTCTTAATGATAGCAATATTATTATCCTTGAGCTCAGTTCCACTTCTTAAGCATATCGAAGATACATAATATCGGTCCACCCAGACATCCACGCACTCTAAAGATAATTAAATAAGTTCCCTCAACGAATAGTTTTTATGGTATATCGTCGAGAGTCCATTCTACGACACACAATGTTTTTGTCCAACACATATGAGAGTTGGTAAACTTGGGTAGTTTAAACATCATAGGCTGTATCAGGCCATAATGCACACTACCAAAAGCTTTTCCTCCAAATATCACTTTCCGTTTAGTACAACCAAACCTGTGTGTTTGTGTTTGAGATTTACCTGGAGATAACTAGCATTGAGTCACCTACGAAATTTGTATACACCTTCTATCATTAGTAGTAAATCCCAGTCAGTAGTCGATTAATTTTTTTTTTTTATTCCATTGACGAGAGAGAAAACAAAA
The DNA here is from genome assembly GCA_963969495.1 of Ceratothoa steindachneri. Taxonomy (NCBI): domain Eukaryota; kingdom Metazoa; phylum Arthropoda; class Malacostraca; order Isopoda; family Cymothoidae; genus Ceratothoa; species Ceratothoa steindachneri. The sequence continues at coordinate 141,842,386 of OZ018321.1, read as the reverse complement.
CGTCGCACTTATTGCGTCTGATTTCTTCGGCTAAAATTTTCTCGTCCATATTTTCTAAAAACTTAACCATTGTATCACATAAGTTTAGAAATTCAGCCGGGCAGTTTCCTTTTGAAAGCCAGTGGACTTTCCTGTGGAGAATAGGTCTTATGTGCTCTTGTTCGGTATCAATGAAAAACTTCCGAAAAAGTCTATCGATTTGGCTATGAAATTTAATTTTATTGACATTCTTAATAACTACTCTCAATGACTCATGAAGAATAGGACTAATACTTTTAGCAAATAAATGGTGACGATGTACCACATAATGCAGTGCAACGAAAGGAGCACATTATTTTCTTATGAGCAATAAATCCATTCTGCTTACCAAGCATGGATGGAGAACCATCCTTTGCGCAGGATACCAAGTTTTCTAATGGTATTTGATTTTTGGCAAACCAATATTTTGTAACTTCAAAAATGGATAATCCAGTAGTAACAGTTTCCTAAAAGTTTCACAAACAACATCCATTCACATAGTGTGCAGCAATCATCTAGGAAACGAACATATGCCATAAGAATATTTCTGATTTCAATTGACGTTGTTTCGTTAAGCTGAATTGAGAATTTACTGTTTGTTAACTTTTCAACGAGATGGTTTTCTACATTTATGACATTTCATCTATTCTTTTCCAGATTGAATCATTGCTCAATAGAAATGTTTTTAAGACATTTACTGAATCTTTGTGCAACAGTTTTCATGAGAATATAAAAGGGAGGCTTACATAACATTTACAGGAAATGTATGTGCACTCCCAGTTTTCGCAATTATTTGCACTATCTCATAAGATGCAATCAAGCCACTTTCATTTGTTTTTGTAATTTAAAAAAAAAATAAATGACATTGTATTTCGTTGGTCAAACCTTTTACTTAACTTTTAAAATAAGAGATTGGTTTATTCACATTATCAAGATGTTTTCTTTTTAAATGCTCTGCAAGTCTTGACTGTTTCATAGCTTCATCATAAAATGAGCTGTTACAGATAAGATATATTAGCTATTTTGATAATGTGGGCTTTCTATACGGCTATAAGCCAAATAATCCTCGAAATAATAAGGTAAAGAATAACTAAAAATATCAAAATGACACTTATCACAATTGTTGTTCATTAACTGCTTTACTGAAACGAATCAAGTATGTAATGGAGAAAATACACAGAATCCTTCGAACGTAATGAAATACACTAACTAATATAAATTAAATTAAATCATTAAAAAGTACATATTATAAAAATATGCTTATAAAATTTTAATTAATCTCACGAGAAATTTTTTAAATGCGTTCGCCAAATTCAGCAATTATCTTAGTTTATTAGTTATACCACAGTTACAGTCCTATACGTTTCAAAGTAAGTATACGTTTTTTTTCCTGAAGAAAGCGTCATCCGACAATAGGTTATTCAACTGCTCGAAAACAATACCTAACTAGCGGCTTTGTTAAAAACTGATACTAAAATTAAAATACGATACTTGGACTGTAACAAATATCTTAATTAAGGGCTTTAATATAAGATTAATCTACTTAAAAATCAATCCTTTACGATGATTTTATATATAACGGAGTTTTTTTATTCACAAACCTAGCAATGGCTTCGCTACTAAGATTATAATTTAAAATCTAAAAAAAAGCAGCCATAGTTAAAATTTAATAAATTTTCTGAACTTTGCAAATTATAATTATTTTAAAAATGAACTATACACTAAATTTCCCCCCTTTCAAAATATCACGTTACTAAAATATAGAGTTATAGAAGAGAAGAAGATATAAAAAAATAAATTTTCGGAACTACAGCATTTGTAATTCTTTGGGTTCTAAAAAAAAATCACAAAATTTCGATACTTATATTTATTTCTAAACTTCACTATTTTCTGTTTTGGATATTATAAAAGAATTATTAGAAATAACTTTGATAAAAAAACATAAGTCATAACCAAACTAAGATGAAATTAAAATTTAAATACTAAAAAAAATCTCCTTAAATTATAGTTAGTGATGATGATGACGAGAGCACTTTTACCCTTCACTTTAATAAACTGATTGAAAGAAGCACCGATCCGATATAGTAATGCAGGGATCCGCGTGGCTCACTCGTGTACAAAAGCGTTATATGTTTAAAACACGTACCCGAGCGTGCAAGCTTTATAATTTACTTCTCGCATAATGAGGTCCCTTAAAACACAATTGTTGTAGATAGGGGCCTCAAACTCCTAAACAATATGGCTGTACAGTTTTCTGGCAACTGAATGTTATAGCACTTGCATCAGTATCGGAATATATTTTCTGCAATTAACTTGATAGTTGTCTATTAATTTTTTTGAAAATTGGCAGCCCTGTTTTCAACAATTCATCGATTTATCGCCCCCCTCAATTAAATATTCGCCCACTGGGGGGCAATATCAACCCCGTTGAGAATGCATGGTCTATACGTTAGCAAGATAAGAGGTTTCCGGAAGGCGGCTTTCAGGAGGAGCGATAACACAGAGGAAACTTGTGTCGTAGCCATCTTAGGCATTTGACTTGGAGGACAAAATGAGGAAATCGACCCACCAATAAAGGAAAAGAGAACTTACACGGAAAGAAAAGGAACTTCAAAAGACTCCTAATAAATAATGGAGTAGCAATTTACAATGTAGGCAGAGGGTAGGTTGGTGTGCACCAAAATAATATTAGATTAGACTCCGTTGTATGTGTGTCCAACTGTTTTCTACTGTCTTCGCTATCTGTGTCTAGACCTTCAGCACACACCTGTTTCCTAATGTGTGTATGTCTGTATATTCGCGTGGGAACTCCAACGATTTCGCAAGCCTCATTACAAAATATTCTATTTGGCATTAATACATATTATTGCGATTTAATATTATTTACAAGTATTTGTTTTGTTATATATTAGTTCATTTTTACAACATGGCATAATATTTCACTGTTAGAACTATGTGGCGAATTTCAAGATTTTAATAAGACCAACATGATGCTCAATTGTGATGTTCCTTTTTCTCTCGACTTCACCTTATAATTGTGCGCTACATATACCTATCGAGAAGGCGGCGGGGGTGGGGGTACTACCATGTAGCCAAGGGAATTAATTAATCCCAATGGTGAAAAGGAATCAATTTTAAGAAAAAGGAAACATAATCTTCCTTTTATCTGGAATGTATAACACAAGGGGACACAAAGGTTTGAAATCGGTTGCCACCGGTGGAAATGAATGTCACAAAGAAATTTTAAAACTTAAACTCTTTAGCCATTGAAAATTTGGCTTCTCATTTCAGCAATAGGTGGTAAAAAAAAAATCCGTTAAAATGGGCCCTTGTGTGCATGGTTCTACTTGGAAGGTACCTGGTGGATTAATTCCTTTCGGAAACATATTGCATTTCTTGTATATGAATCAAGTGACTCCAATTGACCAGAATGCGTCAAAAATCAGTATCGATAATGGCTTTGCTAAAATTGTAGACAATGTTGAACGAGATGTGCCCTTGACTATGGTTAACTTTGTGTTGCATCCTCGTAAGTCATATTTTAGCCTTTTGGGATCTCTGTTTACTGATAGTGCTGTGGAACAAGGATTGGACTAATTTTGGATTCTGTAGGTTGTTCGGTTGTTTATGACCAGTTTTCCTAGTATGATTTCATGTTGGTGGACGAATTCAGGAAATCAATCCAATTCAAAAACAATAAGTATTATGTAAATCTACCTTAGAAGAAGGATTTGGTTGATCAAGTGCCTTCAAATCATAAAGTAGCAGATATTTTTTGTAGATAATGCTGGCTAGGGAGGAAGACAAAAATCGCTTCTGCTTTTTCATGAAAGAGGGGGACCAGCTAGTTGCATACCGATACAAGACAAACATTTTCGGATTTAATGCGAGTACATTCATTCTAGATTATGTGATAAAACATCATGCTAGTACTTTTTGTAAAGATGAAGTCTTTAGTATATTGCGTTCCAACTTTTATGTATATAAATTGATTGTAACTCGAAACTCGGAAGAATATCTTAAGCAAGTTTATGTTGAATCCTTGTCTCGTATGAATCAGGGTGATTTTTACTTCCGTTCTTGATATTCAAATAACACAATGGCAAGAATAGTGAGAAAGTCTTAGTATATAAATATTTGGGAAAGGATGATGTGCTTTAATTATCCAATTGCAGTCTGGATGGCAATGCCACGAAGCGTGGACTACTTTATCAGGTGTCCAAGGTGTTCGATCCCCTCGATCTCACATTGCCTGTCACTACAAAGGGTAAACTGATTTTGAGGGACTTATGTATTCAGAAATTGGATTGCCATGACATTGTTTCACAATCGTCTCTTGTTGAATGGAAAAAGCATTGTTCGGATTTGTCACAGTTGTTTCCTCTTAATGTTCAAAGGTCATGTGTTAATCGATATTCTGACAATTCACTGTACATATTTTTTGATGCGTCCATGTCATGCTATGGCTTAGCTGTGTACAATATTTGTGATGGTAAAGCTTAATTGCTATTTGTTAGGCCAAAGGTTCCCTCTCTAAAAGCTAAAACTTTAGCTACTTCAGAACCCAAGGCTGTTTTTTTCTGCCGTTAAAGTGTTTGTCTTGCTTTGTTGATTCTTTCAAATTTGCCAAATTCAGTAAAAATGCCTGTGCTGTGGACTCAAATGGTACTGCAATGGTTGTTTACCGGTGCTGTCGCAACTAAGGATATTTTCCCTCGTAACCGTCTCAGACATTTCAGTGTTCAAGGATAACCTTAGGAAAGACTAAGGGTTCGTAGTGAACATCAGGTATGTTAGAAGTGAAGACAATCCTTGTGATTTGTTAACACGTGGGTTATACTTCCAAGAATTTCTAAAGAAATCAGACTTTTGGTATCAAGGATCTTCATGCTTAGCTTCATCTCTAGATGATTGACCAGACAGTAATCTTGGTTATCTTTTAGAGGCTAATAAGTTACTAGTGAAGTCATCAAAAGAATGTATTTCTGTTAATGGTAATATAGTAAATAAGATGGAGTTTGTGATTGATGTTTCAAGATTTTCAGATGTCGATAAGCTATATCGACGTACTGGTCTTGTTTTTAAGGCCGTTTTCAAATTCAAAGCTTTGAATGAAGATCATTTCCAAACTGAAAAATTGCATTTGATAAAGAAAATGCAAAACGAATCATTCACTAGAGAACTCTCTTAAATGCTTGACTCATCTAATGTAGCTTCGGTTCCTGCTCTCGTCGCTAATTTAGACTTTTCTTAGAGAATAAGGGCATTATTTTCTCTAGGGGCTTAATAGGTAAAACTAAGATGCTTGACTTTGGAGTAATGAATCCAGTTTTATTAGCCAAGGATCATCACTTAATTCTGCTAATCATTGAATTTTATCATAGACGCTGTAAAAACCTTAATATTCAGTCTCTACTAAATGAGGTTAGTTAGGACTGTGGCTATTAGGGTTCCTAGGATGGGGTAGTGCATCAAAAATATTTTCAATCTTTGCATTACATGCAAAAATTCAATAATTTCGCTTTGCGCTATCCCAAGATTACTAACCTACCAAAACATAGAGTCAATTTCATAAAGACATTTATGCATACCGGAGTTAATATCACGAGTCATTTGTGGGTAAATAATGACTTGAATGAAAATATTAATATGTATTTGCTTATTTTCACTTGTTTGAATGTTAGGGCGGTGCATATAGTTAGCTCCTGACATGTAAATACATAGCTTCATACTAGCTTTTTTAAGATTTATAAATCTTTATGGCGTGCCTTTATATGTGTATAGTGATAACGCACGATCTTGGTTCCTGGTTGTGAAACCTTAGAGCAACCATTGATTTGCAAAGAATAGAAGGAGCATTTTCAGAATTATGCCGTTCTACATATTAGAATCCAATTGTATTCCGCTTGTGTGGGAGCAACATAGAAAAAACTTATGAGAACTCTAAAGAATTATCTATAAAGAATGCTGGGAGAGACAAACTTTCATATTTTGAGTTATTAACCGTAATGAGTGATGTAATGGGTTGAGGAATAATTTCTTGCGGGTTTATCAAATTTCTTCATTAATATTAACAATTTAAAAAAAAAAAATCATTTTTAATTGATAACCATATGCAATTTAATCAATAATGTATTCTCCGTTGTTATTTACGAATTCTTCCCAACGTTGCACTAGTTTTTCGATGCCCCTGAAATAAAAATATCTGGATTTTGACTCGAAGAATTTGTCTAAACAGGTTCTTAATTCCACCTCAGTATTGAACGAAACGCCGCGAAAATTGTTGGAGAGCGATCGGGACAGATGGAAATCCGATGGAGCCAAGTTGGGCGAATATGAAGGACGCGAAAGGATTTTCCAATTAAGCCTTTGGACTGCGTCTTTTATCATATTAGCAATGTGAGGGTGAGCATTGTCGTGTTGCAGAAGGACTCCATGACGTCGATGAGGTTGCTTTTCACGAATAGCTTCGGCGAGTCGATACATTTGTTGAACGTAGAGTTCTACATTGACAATCTCGTTGTTCGCAAGGAGCTCATGAAGAATGATGCCTTCACAATCCCACCACACACACAACATCGTCTTTCGTGGATGAAGCCCTTGCTTTAATCGCGGAAGTGTTTTTTTTTTATTGGGGCTAAGCCATTGTTTTCGATGGTTCATGTTGACATAAACACAACACTTTTCGTCGTCAGTGATGATCTGTCCTTATATCCACGAGTAGCTTTGTGACGAGCAAGCAAACCTGCGTCAATCGTGGAGCGTTGAAGTTTGTTGCTTTCGCCTAAAGCGTGCGGAACCCATGCACCGAGTTTTTGAACTTTTCCCATCGAATGAAGGTGATTCACTATATTTTTCTGATCACACACCAATTGTACAGCCAATTCTCTAGTCGATTGACGAGGATTTTCATGAAGAAGGTCGTCCAATCGATCTTAATCCAACTTAATGTGGAGACCAGAACGTTCTTCGTCATTAAGATTGAAATGACCGTTTTTGAAACGTGAAATCCACCATTGAGCTGTCCTTTCTGATAAAGCATTTTCTCCGTACACAGAACAAATATCGCGACGAGCTTTGGCTGCGTTTGCATTGTTCCCGTCTCGATTGAAAATGAATAAGAAAAAGTGTCGAAAATGCGCCTTTCTTTCAACTTGATATTCCCCTTTGAGGGTACAGAACAAAAATTAAATTAACACAACTTTTAAATAAACCACAATGACTTATTACTCAACTTTAAGACGTAGCTTAAGAAAAAGCCTAATAGTCTACGCTATTAAGAGACGTAGCCTAACGTTTGCAAATTTTGCTCTCATTATTTATTATTGTTTCTTAATATGTGAACAAATCCCGTCAACAAAATGTAAATCAACACAACATTAAAAAAACGCAAGAAATTTTCGTCAACCTAATACAAGCTGCTATTAATTCTGTGGCTTAAACAAAGAGGGCCTCAGATATGATTTGTAAGTGATCACACCCAGTTTACTTGTAAAATTTAATTATTTACCTCAATTCATGTTCAAGGATTCTGATGAAGGGTACTTATGGGATAAAGTTGCCCTTTCTCAGCAATCATTTGAGCAAACTTTAGCCTATCGTGATGAATATTTTCCTCCTTTCAACAATGAGTGGGATTGGTCTTACCTTCTTAGTTTGTTTAAGCATTGTAGAGACTTTCATCAGTGTAATTGGCTAAATAGAGTCAAAACTGGAGGTGTACTTTTGATTAAGACTCCCAATAAGACTAGGCCCTATTGGTTATTAGAGAGGGTTTTAGAACCGTTTGTAGGTCATGATAATACTGTGCGTAGTTTTAGACTTAAGAGGAGTGATGGGATCATTGTTCATCATTCAAATAATCACTTTTATCCTTTGGAACTTTCATTGGTTCATGCTGAACGAGATTCTGCAGTCAATCAAAGTGAAGTTATTCAAGATGCGGAAGATAATATTCATCCTAATCCTCAAGTTGAGGATATTGTTCAAATTAACCACAGTTCGGACTTGGAACGAGCCAGTGAAGTGGTCGTAAATACATCTGTTCGCCCTAAAAGACAAGCTGCTGTTGCCTATCAGCAGTTATTGCGCAGGTGGTGTACTTAATTAAATTAATAATTAGTTTCTAATTTTACCATTATTATTATTTTTTATTATTTTTGTATTTATTATTATTACATTGTATTATTATTAATTTTTATTTCAAATACTGCACTTATTACTGTATTGTCGTTATTTTTCATTGATTTCATTTTTCCTCAACATTTTTTTTTTTTTAAACTTTCTCATGCACTTCTCTATAACCTTTTTTTTCAGTGCAATGGGTGAATTATACTTCTTTTTGTCTGTGGGGAGTGTGTGAGAACTCAAAATAATGAATCATTTATTTTAATATTGATTGATAAAATTTCATGCAAATTTTCTCAATAAATGTATTTTAAATATTTTCAAATGTTTTCCACCTATTCAGGTAAGTGCCCAGGCGCTGTATGCCGGAACGTGGACAGCTCAGACTGCTTTTTTTCTGTTCGTCTTAAAAGCATAAAAGCACCACCATTCATATTCTTTCTTCGTTAATCGAAATTCATTAATATTAATCCTATTTAATATAACTATCCCATATTCTTACTCTCGAATGTTGCAAATTGTTAACTGGGGTTTCGATCCTCAAGTTAAATCTTGATTATAAACCCTCAAGACCAACGTCTTTGAAAAACTCTGGACAAACGCATGGTGGTCACCGGTGTAACCTGTGTTGGTGAGTGCTGTTTTCCTCTTGATTGAGCAGGTTGGTCTCAATAGTTGTAATGGTTAGCCTCGTTATCTCATTTTGGATTAAGATAGCTTCCATTATTTGAAGGTGTGTTTCATCAGTTCTCTGTTTGATTACCGCATTCTCCACTAAAATTTCCGTTGAGCGATGGGTTCCGTGTTACATTAAGTAGTGATTTTTGATGGCACCGTTTTGCACATGAATCGTGATGCGACGAGATATGCATGTGCTTGTCATTCCAATGTATTTATTCGAAGAATGAAGCTTACAGTCTTCCTGAGTTCAGTTGAATTCGTAAGTTACATTGGAGGCTTCCATTTATTTGGTTTTGCTTGTTATTTATAATGAGGTGATTACTAATTTACTTGGTTTTGTAGTATATTATCAGTTGTAACTTTACTTCCGGATTCGTACATTTTGTATTTTAGTGTATAATATTTTTGATCTTTGCTTTCGTCCGTTTTTTTATGAATCACTCATTTGATTTTTATAGAAGACATTTATTGGGCGTTTCTTTTTAACTTCTTTTATATTCACATGTAAATTTTGCAGGCCCAAAGCTTAGCAGGTCTTTAATAAAAAATGCATAAAAGAGAAGAAACTCTTACCTAAATATACAAATATATATAAATATATATATATATATATATATATATATATATATATATATATATATATATATATATATATATATATACTAGGCAATGGCTTCGCCACTTCTCCCTACGGGTGGAGCTTGCACTTTGTTACTAAGATTAAAATTTAAAATCTAATAAAAAGCATCCAAGGTTAAATTTTTATAAATTTTCTGAACTCCGCCAATTATAATAAATTTAAAAAGGAACTCTAAACTGGATTTCCCCCTTTCAAAATATCACGTTGCTAAAATATAGAATTATAGAAAAGCATATAAAATTAATTTTATGAACTTCGCCATTTTGTTTTTTGATATTTTAAAAAAATGATTAGAAATAACTTTGATAAAAAAACATAATTCATAACCAAACTAAGATGGAATTATTATTCAAATACTCCAAATATCTCCCTCGTAAATTATAGAGTTAGTGATGATATTTATATATATATATATATATATATATATATATATATATATATATATATATATATATATATATATATATATATATATATATATATATATATATTGATGTGTTGCTTTGAGAAAAAATAGAGTAGGAGTAATTAGCAACCAAATCTAGTACTGAGTTCTTTATTACTTATGTTTTCTCTCCTCTGGAGCCGGTAGTCTTTCATTTCATGTCCTAGTTTCTTGTTATCTGAGGAAGCTCTACACGATAAAAACGTCACTCATAAAGAACCATGTCCCACTTGTGTTTTTTACTATCGTCCCTCTCGATATATATAATATATATATATATATATATATATATATATATATATATATATATATATATATATATATATACGGAGAAGTGATACACAGAAACAAGAGAGAGAGATTCTAGTGGAGGTGATCCCGAGAAAATCAAAGAGAAAAACCATTGCTCGACAAGGACTCAAACCTCAGACCTCTGGTTATCTAGACCAGTGCTCTAGCCACTGAGCTAACGGGACACATACTAATATCAAGTGTTTAGGCTTAGGGGAGGGGGCGTGCTGGTTTGTGCGTCAACCAGACGGGTGAATACCTTTCGGTCGCTCAAAGGAGGGATATCCTGCTTTTCCAATTATATCTTCTCCATCCTTAGGCGCACGGTTTTATTTGGGCGGTGATCTCTGGAGGTGCGAATGAAAAGGTTAAATTAATGAAATGTGTTGTCATGGCTTACGTGTCTCGTTAACTCACTCTCTTACACTTTTTTAGTTTCATTCACAACAAAATACGTGAATTTCGTCTGATCATAGCAGACCTCTTCTAAAAATATCGATTCCTTTATTTACTGACCAAGACGCAAGAAGATATTCCTATCGCAGTCTTCCTGACCATTCAATTCATACGCGCTCAGCTTAGCAAAGCATCTTCTGCTCCTCGCCTTTTATGCCTACCTCTCTCGACCACCAACCGGATCCGGTTGGCAACCTAAAAGGCAGCGAAACGTACTGCGCCCAAAACAGGGATACCCTCTAAGTCACTCATGACCTCTTTGCGCAACGCGAAGCTGCTAACCTCCTCCAGTGAGTCAATTTCTTCCTAAGAATGTAAAACAGAAACGTGGCATTGGATCCACGCCTAAAAACTCATAATTTCGTAGCTTCCATAAGCTAGTCCTGGCACAATTAAATGTGAGCTCTCTACAAAATGACAATGGAACTCCAACCAAAAATACTTCTCGCGAGCGTAATATTAAGGTAGGAGAACGTGAAGGAAAGCTCTTGAGCAAGTTAAATTTACTCGAAGAGGATCTCGAAGGCAACAGCAACTTGGCGCATTCCGCGGACATCACTGACAGCTTTCCTGGGATGAAGTCAAGGCTCGTCCCTGTGAGAATCTTCTTTTTGAAGAGGGTCCCTAAGATTTTGTCAGTTAGCGCTGGAAAGAATATTTCATCAGTAGAATTGTATCCTGCAGGGAAATAGCCACAAACCTACAATCTCGGTTCAAAACTTATGATTACTTATTTGTGCGATTCAGATGTCTACATACCTAGAGGACTGATATAAACAGCTTCTGAACCACACCCTTCATTTTTGCAAGATACACAGGTTTTGTTTATGTTTGGTAGGACGAAACTATTGCACTTCTGCTGATATTGCGGGCCTTATCTTTGCCTGGAAAAGGTGTTAAATATTGCCTAACTTAAAATAGTGGACTCGCATTGATACTATGATCATGTATTCAACCGAAACAATTCACTAAAGGCCCCTATTAGCAATTTTAGTCTTTTGTAACAGAACTAATAAAATGTTTTGCCCTGTTGTGTGATAGAAATAAGATATCGATAAGGGAAGAATTATTTACCGCTCTTCCCTTCGCTCAAATTGCTGTTGACCAGTGGCTTCCCTCCTTTCAATATAGATAGCCTTTTTACCTGCGGCGAAGTGCCAGGTCTAGGCGTCACTTTTTTCAAAAAAGGAGGACGTTTATTTGTACCTATTGAGAGCAAGTAAATGACCCATATGACCATGTAACATATGGTTATTCACCCTAGATATTTCAAATCTGCTATTGTATTTGACGCTGGGTGCTGCCAGGTAGAATCAGAAGCCTCATTTAGCCATTCAAATGCACTTGTAAATGATTTGAACAATGGAAAACTATCTTAACAATAACCATTTATCATGTTATCACAAAACATCGCAGGTCATTGGAGGGACATTCCCTCTTGTTTTCAACGAACGGGAGATGACACTGCGTTATGAAACGGGCATATTTTCTCGTAGGCATAGTTTCAGCTTCTTCACATCCCCAATATTTCTCAATTTGTATACTGTGAAACTCGACCGTGAAAGTTCTGACGAGTGAGGTCAATCATTCACTAAATTTTAGGGTTCATGGCGAGTATGTATAGTCCCTCTAGATTCTTGTGTAAATCCTTGGCCAGTAGCGCCGATGGTTTTTTTTACGATACCACCTATGATAATGACACCATTGAGCATTTGTTGCCCCATTTCTTCTCCCAAAGCTTCTGCAGCCAAAGAAAATATTCATTAGTATTTTTTGCTACTGAATCTTATGTATCAACGGTATAATGTGACTTTTGTCGTCATCGAAATTAACCCGCTCACGAGAGGCGGCGCCATTGGAAGGATCGTTCTCCTGGACCATTTTACGCAGACAACTTGCCAAACCAATAACCTACGCCATGTTTTGGCTGACCATACTATGGGCCTTGACCATAGTATATGTTGAGCTAAGGAGAAAAGCGGGGCAAGGCTAGCTACTGATATCGTGTGTGATGGGGATGTTCTTGCCCGCCAGGTTGTGGTGCGATATATTCTTTTGATCAGGCTAACCTTATTCATATTAAATCAACTTTCTAAATAATTGGTTGTACGCTTTAGTCTCTGCGATAGACTGAACTCTTCAAGGGTACCTTAGAGTCCCTCCAACTTTTTGTTCGTTGATTCATTGTTCATCTTTAAGGGATGGTTTTACTTTTCACCTCGCTAACAATATGGTAGCAGAGTAGTCGATTGACAGATTAGGTTTGTGCTGGTGTGAAAAAATAAAGTGTTTATAAAATTACTTCACTTTTTATGCCGAAGAAAATATCTGAACTCAAAGAGACTTATTTGGGTAGTTTATGCTAGAATAATGCAGACACCACCTTAACTTGCAAAAGCAGATACTTACAAAATATATAAACGTGTATATTCATGATTATAGTGTTCAAAAATTTATATCTTGCCTTGAATATTTGGGCCATAAATCTATACCTGTAACTGGTCCAAATTACTTTTAGCTATCAATTTTTCTCGTTTCTTGGATTTTTCAATTTTCCATAAGGCGAGAGGGGTAAGAATATTTTGGGGCCAGAACTCAATAATATGAATAAGACAGATTTCTATAATTTATTGAAACTTTAAAAGTCAGTGCAAAATTATTCTTCGTATCTTTCAACGATGGGCATTGCAGTTTAGGTTCCTAAATTTGACTAGTTTACACGATCAAAAGTGAAAATCATCAACTTAAACTCAACTTTCTAATTTAATCAAGTCTTTTACGCATTTTCCTAATCACAATAATAAGTCTAATGAAATTTATATGTAATGAGGTGACAGGATAATATAATGACTATTTTAGTTCAAATGATAAAATAAGCTTGCTCAAGCTTGAGCAAGCAGAGAACGGCAATCTTCTTCATAATACAGGGACACCCCAATAAAACGAGCCCCAATTTTCGATAGGGCTCATTTGTTATTTTTCTGCGAGGATTGAATGAAACTTTGGTAATAACTAGTTTATTGTGTTTTAAAACACCATATCTGAAAATGAGAGTCTTTGAAATTTTTTTCTTTATTCTAGAGCACGTAATCGAGATAACCTCCATTTAGTTATGTGCATTTCTTGAGGCACAGCACAAAGTTGTCCATCACGTCCTTACAAACCAACCGACTAATGGCTCTAATCTCCTCACTGATGGCTTCCTTAAGTTCCGTGATGCTCCTGTGTCTCCCTGTGTACACTCTGTCTTTAAGGTAGCCCCAGAGAAGGAAATCTGGGGTCTAAAGTCTGGGCTGCGCGGTGCCCACTGAAATTCCCGCTTGGGACTGATCACACGGCCACCAAAGTTCTCTTTCGGCCAATCTCGGTACAGGTTTGAGGTGTGAGAGCAGGCTGCATCCTTCTGGAACCAGAGATTCGCCATAACGACGGACACATGGTCTGCAGCTCCCTCTTGGATGTTTTGAGGACCTCAACATACCGTTTCTTGGTGACTGACACTGCCGCGCCAGATTCCTCGAAGCAGAATGTTCCGATAACGCCTCTAGCTGAGCTTGCAGTCCATACCGTTGACTTAGGGGAGTGTAGGGGCTTGTTGGCAACCACATTTAGTTTGTAGGTCCCCCATAAAACATTTTTCTTTGAGTTTACCTTTCCTTTAAGAAGGAAGTGAGCTTCATCTAAGGTCAAAAGGAGATTCTAGAGTGTGGGATCTCCTGAAACTTCTCCAGTATCTTGACTGCCATAGCCTTTCCCTGCTCCTTCTCTGAGGGTGTAAGGGTCTGCTTTGGCTGTATTCTGTATGGGTAGGCCTTTACATCCATTACCAACACTCTCTTGCAAGTGTCACAGGATATACCAAGGGACAGGATTTGCTTTCGCACAGATCATAGTTCAGTTCACTTAGGGTAGTGTAGGGGCTTGGTGGCTACCTCATTAGGTCTGAAGATGGAAGTGAGCTTTATCTGAGGTCCAAAGGAGGTTAAGAAAAGTTAGGGTCTTCGGAATCTTCTCTAGTATCTTGACTGCCCTAGCCTTTCTCTTATCCTTGTTTGAGGCTGTAAGGGACTGCTTCGTCTGTATTCTGTATGGGTAGGCCTTTACATCCATTAATACTACTCTCTTGCAAGTCTCATAGGATATACAGAGGGCCTGCCTTTGCTTTCGGACAGAACGTTTTGTACTTTGCTGAACTGACTGTCTCACGTTCATGGCCAGCTCAGCTGTACGCTGCCTGGTATGCTCTGAATGGCTTAGGCGGATGTCACTGGCTGGATTGTGGTTCTCCACAGTCCCATAGTTCTCGAAGTGATCCACTCAGTCCTGAATTTTGCTCGTAGAGGAGGCTTTTTTACATTCAAACTGCTGTACGAAAGTGTCCTGCACTTTCTTGAACAAGCCTGTCTTGTAGTAACGTTTGACGCAGTATATTCTTTGCTGGAGCTCCCATTGAGATCTATTTTTGTTTACAAGCCTTCTCTTATTTCCTGCAAAGTAAGAGTGATTAGTGAATAAATGAAGGATATATCACAAAAAGTGTGTGCAAGCCCGTTTTGGGGGGATGCCCCTGTATAATGACCAAAAGATAAAAAGATTTTGGGCAATATTATAATGAAAAATATATTGGATTGACTAAGCGATAAAACTGGCCAATAAAAAACAATCATATGCATTGTAAATGTAACACTCTAAAAGAAGTTTATATATAGTAAATTAATTATGTAGCTTAGAAAATAATGGAAGAACTGGAATGCGAAGCAACCGGTATAGGAAGGAATCTTAAAGCATAGATATTATTATATTAGGAAAGTTGAAGTTTCCAGGACATGAGAAACGAATTAAATAAGGATGTCTAGGAAGGAAGGAATCGCTGCTATGGAGATGGGAAGGTATCGTATTTGATAATTCAAATAATTTTATTGCGATGGAAAAGATTTACCAGAGTTAAAAGAGAGTAACTGGGTTGAAAATTTGTGAATGAGTAGGTAATAAAAACCAAGCAATTTCTATGTTCTTTGAAGAAATTTATATATATATATATATGTTTTAATGTGAAGGGCAAATAAAATCCCAGGTTGTGATTATCTAAATTATTTTAGATGAAATAAGTGCAATACATAATGTTGATTGGTTCTACAAGGCAACAGATGAGAAATCTATTTTAAAGATCACAGAGTCTGGTACTAGTTGTTAAGTATTTGCGTGCGGGTTCCTAAATTTAGTTGATCATCAATGGGAACATCAACAAATTTAGTAAAGATCGAATAATAGATTGGTTGCTATTAGTATTGGTAGTATTGATAGGCTTATTGAGAATTAATTTCATATAGGCTATTTTATTAATTTACAGGGTGACTTTTAAGAGTAAGTTACTTTTAAGGGTAGTAATTGATGTATGGTGGTGGCTGTGCGTAATAGATACAGAGGTATCATTAGGAAAGTATATGAAATATATTAAATTTAAAGAACGTGAAATATCGTTAATGTAAATTAGTAAGAAAATGGGTTAGGAGAATGAACAGAACTGCTACTGATGTAAGGTAGGGAGTGACCCAGAGATTAGTGATGCCAAGCATGCCAATTTTATCTAGCTTATTGAGAAAAATTTATGATTTATCCCCCACGAAATTTTTAGAAAAATCAATAAAATCATGAATAAGTTAGTTTGAGCAATTTAGGGTAACAAAAGTGTTGACACAATTTTATAAATTGCGTCCAATGAGCTAACATTTGAGGAAAAAATTTATATTTATGAGGACGTAAGATTGTAATTTCCAATATCCTTGAGAGTGATGAAAGTGACGAAATATTCCTATATTTGATGGAAGATTACAACGACCTGATTTAAAAACTGACGAAAATAATACATCATACTTGAAGAAAGTTTATAAATTAATGATAAAAAGAAATAAAGGGAAGAAAGGGTGATTTTTAATTTTAGAATAGTTAAGGATACTTCAATATTGGTAGAGGGATAAGAAAAGAGGTAATTAGTGTTTCTCTCAGGCATATGCCTCATCGGGGAGATATGGGTTGGTAGCATATAAGTAATAAATTCAGTGTCAATGCTACGAAATAAGAGTTAAGATCCTAGGCAATGTCAGAAGGATTTTTAAAAGATTTCTCCTTCTACTGTAGATAAGATCAGAGAATGTTCAAGGGGAGGAAGTCTTAGTTAATAGTTTAGGCTTGAATTTTTCAAAGAAATAATTTCTTTTAGATATGCATAATATAACGGTAAAAGAAGTATTGGGCAGATTATATTGTTTGAAAAATGTTTTATTTTTAATGCATTTAAGGTTTGGCTAATCGAAGTAGGGGAATTATCTTTGATAGGGAGAAACCTAGAACGAACCTGGCAATGTGTATTGCATATACATATTCTAGAAAGTATTAGAAAATGATTCCACCGTTGCTTTTAAGTCATTCACTTATCCTTGGGAGTGAGAGGTGCAGTACATCGTCAAACACTGACACAGTTTGTAGAAGTTTGTTTGACTGTAGTGATGAAATAATTTATGTGCGAAGTGATTTGATTTTATATGTAAATGGGAGATCGCGAAAATGGCCATATGATTATTTACATCCGCGACAATTATATAAGGCAAGGTGTTGAAAAGTTGATTTTACTAGATATAATCGACAAAAGGTGGAGGAGTATGAGAGAAGTGGCTACCCTGTGTAATGGGAGGAAGAAAAGAGAGGCTGGTGCAAAGATTAGTGAAATCAAGTTCGGCATTTGAAGGATTAATTATGTCAATATTTTAATGCTGAACTAATGCAGTCGGATGTGTGATGATGCAGTCAGAAGGTATAGTGAAAAGAGTTTCATTCAAAAAAGTAATAAAAAAATTGTACTAATACATTTTAAAGATGTTTAAAATTCCATGACAACATTTGACAACTGATACTGCTTTAAATCCTGAGGATAAACATCGTCTTATTTGTAAAATGTATTTAATAAAGCTAAAGCTGAAATGCTTAGGAAATTTTAAATTTTCTGTGACTGTAAACAATGGACATTAAAGGGCTTTTCGAGTGTTGGCTACGCGATGAGGAAGATATTCGGCTCTCAGGAACTGAAGCAGTGTCGATTGTCAAATTCTGTCTTACATTAACAGCACCCAATTGTCTGGAAATTTTTCCATAAGGTAGTAGTGGACATATGTTATTTTCACTATAGCAGCATATTATTTGATTTATATTGGTATATTTCAGAATTATCAATGGCAACCCGATTCTTACACAAGAAATGAAGAAGCACGCAGTTATTGCGGCTATAAAGGCTAAACATAGCAATGTAGAAGTAGCACGATTTTTAAAAGTCCCTAGATCCTTCGTCTACAAGGTTTGCAAGGAGTTAGAGGCCAAAAATGGTTAAGCCATGGATCAAAAATGTACGCAACAGAAGACCTTATGTGTTTTAACAAGACTCGGCACCATCACACAAGGCTCAAGCAAGGCTAGAATGGATGGCGAAAAATTTTCATGATCACATAACCCTTAAAATTTGGCATCCTAACTCCCCCGTTTTTAATCCATTGGACTACTATGTATGTAGCGTAATTGAATAAGAGGTTAATAAGGTTACTGAACACCCTCATAACATTAAAGAATCCCTCAAAGCATCCATAGTCAGAGTATTGTCCAATATGTACAAGAATCACTTGATCCTAGCATGTAGACGATTCAAACATCGTATAGAAGCCGTTTTAGAAGATGGAGACTTTATTGAATAAAATGACCCCGACATATGTTTATTCTTATCCTCACAACTTTTTCAGCAAAAAGACATTATTATCTGTTTCTAAGATTAATTTTTGTTTAAGTATATATCTGTCCTCAAATACCTTACTCACCCTATATGTATATATTACTATCTCGCTATTAAGATTTAATATCGAAAATTTCTTCTCAACCCTATTATATATAAGATTCAACATATAGGCCTAAAAGTTAGCCAAAAATAAGCTTTGCCTATTTGTTTTAGATAATTGTCCAGATTTAATAAACTAATATTTTTCTTCTCATTTCTATGCCTATGTTAGGAAATTTAATTACAAATTGCATCGAAAAATAGGAGCATTTTAAAAGTAAAAAGTACTAAAAAGTTGAAAAATATCATATTCAGGAGCCTAGAAATATTTTCCATTATAAAAGGTGAGCCAAATTATTTTTTAAGAGAGGGAGAGACAGATGTTACTTCATCGCGATATTTGGGGTCAAGAGGAAGATGTTGGGATGAAGATGTAGGGAAAAGTAGCATATGATGGGGTTCATGGATGGATGGAAGACCGGCCCCTCTGCCCTCGGGCTCACTAGCGATTGTCATAGTG
Organism: Ceratothoa steindachneri; assembly: GCA_963969495.1. NCBI lineage: Eukaryota > Metazoa > Arthropoda > Malacostraca > Isopoda > Cymothoidae > Ceratothoa > Ceratothoa steindachneri. Next base: position 141,823,392 of record OZ018321.1, on the reverse strand, counting down.
ACCTTTATGTCTATTTCATTATCTGATCAGGGATCCGCCTGGATAAAGGCAGGATGGCAAACCACTAACCGATACTACTACTAAGTACCCTTGGACGCGTTAGGATAGTTAATACGCACATGACGAGGGTTGGGGTAGTCAACCACATGCACACATACGTCACGCGCTGGCGAGCCATATTGTTTCGCTTAATGCTTTTACTTATTTCATAATTTTATCGCCTTTAGATTCCCTTTAATTATCGTTGATATATATATATATATATATATATATATATATATATATATATATATATAATTTAAGACAGGGATTTATTGAAAATTTATAAATGTTTTTTTTGCTTAGTTGACAAATGACTTCGGGTGTTTTGGAAATTCAAACGACTGAAATAGTTAAAAAGGTCATGAAGAAGAAGAAGAAGAAGAAGAAGAAGAAGAAGATGATGATGATGAATATGAAGATGATGATGAAGATAATGATGAAGATGATGAATATGAAGAAGATGAAGAAGAAGAGGATGAAGACGAATATGAAGAAGATGAAGGTGAAGATGATAAAAAGATGAAGAAGAAGAAGAAGAAGAAGAAGAAGAAGAAGAAGAAGAAGAAGAAGAAGAAAAGGGTCTTCAGGGTGTTGAAATAAAGTCTATAAAGGGGATTAAAAAAAGCGGTTAAGATTAGCAAATAATGCCGTAGGCCACACCCCAGCAGGGGTGCCTGTGTAACCAAGCTCTTCCTGTTAAGGAAGAGAACAGCGGCTTGTATATATATATATATATATATATATATATATATATATATATATATATATATATATATATATATATATATATATATATATATATATATATATATATAGATAGATATATAACTTAAGAGAGCAGAGGGATTGCGCGTTGCCAGGCTTATACGTCTTTTTAGGATAAATAAGCAGGCTAAATTTAGTAAGTTCTTTATATATATTAACTTCTTGGAACCGACGTCTCGGTTAGGAACCCATTCTCAAGGATATGAAATTCTAAATATATACAAACATAAACTTTTAGAGAAGTTATCAGATATTTCGAAATTAATTATATGGAAATGGGAAGCAGCAGAGGTGGTAATATTTAAATTATAAAAATGCAGGGCTTTTAACTATTAGGGAATAGGAAATATGCTTGTTTTTAAAATAACCCCGAGATTAATTATTTTGGGGCGTCTTCGTTGTAAAAAAGGGAGATACTCGTAATTGAAATATTTGAAAAATAGGGGTTGTTTTTGGGGGGAGTGGATTTGGCGTGCGTAATTCTTGGGTAATTATAATTGTAGTAAAAGTGGAAATGAGCTTGTGTCAAAGTTTAAAGTAGGGTTTTTAAATCTAATATAAAGAGATTCCAGTGTACATAGTTCGTTTTCGTTGTTTGCTGTATACTTAATTAAATATTTATTTAAGTTTGGTTTATGGTTTGGATGTCTGTTTTCGCAGTGCATTCGGATAGGGAAGAATTCGTGAGTAGTGAGTAGGGCTCCAGTTCTATTGCTGATGCCTAAATTTGCGCAAATTCGGGTATATATTGTGCGCTGTGTCGATCCCAAATACACCCGGGAATTACATCTCGAGCAGGTGAATTCATATATGATGGATGATCGAAGCAGCGTTGGTATTTTGTCTTAAATTTTGAAAAGAAGTTGTAGTTTTCGTGAGATTTGAAAAATTAATATAAGAGTGGTCCTTATTTTTAAAAAACTTCATTTTTATTGGTTAGACCCCGCCAAAGTGTTCCTTTTGGTTGAAAAACACCCACTTCAAAGTTTTATTGATATGTATTAATATTTAGAGGTGGCTCAATGGATCCGATGTTCCCCCAGATGAGGTATAGAAAGCAGTAATTTCACTAGATTGGTTTCTTCAAAACATTCACAAGCCTGGGTCTCACCACTGTATCTTATACAGTGGGTATTAGATGCTCATTGGCAGGAGTGTCGTGATAACAAATATTTATCAGTGTTGCTGAGTAAGGTCCGCTTGCGAGGGTCACGGGACTTTTTACGGTGATCAGCAACAACACTCGGAACAAACTAGAATTGCTCCTCATCCTTTGTGAGACAGCCAGAGAAATCCTCGACCAAGGCAACGGTACATTCAGCTTGATTTTTGGTGACAGCCAATGGGCTGATGAAACGTTTTGCAGCATTAAAGCTAGGCTGATTCTTCAAATGAGCTGCCGGATATTCGAGGAAATCATATGGAAGACGCAACTTCTTGAAAAGAAATCTTGATTTCTTAGTCGTAAAGCCAAGTAAGTTCTTCTCTTGAATTCGTTTTATGTCGATAGTTGCAAGCTTTAGCGGCTATTCCTCCCCTTCTTCATTTTTCATATCTATAATTATCTTATTCTTGCTGGTATTGTACAAATTACCATCAAACAATGCCAAAGCGACAAACTCCTTAGAAAGTTTCCACAGTTAGCCTGTCATCTTCTTCTCTGTAGCGTTGGATATGTCGATGATAATCGTGTGATACATCTGACATTGCTTCAGCAACTTCAGGTAATTTCTCAGGGCATTCACAACAATACTGGCTGTTACCCACGCTTCAACGTAAATATGCGAAAAGAAGATGCACAGTTCTCGTAATCCTTGATGCTTGCGTGCTTTCAGATTAAACTGCAAGCGAGACATCCAGACTTTGAAGGTATAGATCACTTTTGCCATCCATTGGGCTTAGAACATTGCTCCTGCAGCTGCAAAGTAGATGCCTCGATCAGGGACAGCTCCAAGGAAGATGATAGCCAGCTTCAGAAGCCTAATAAAGTCACCTCTGGGCTGAGTGACTTTAACGGCCGTCTCAAAGATCTGCACCATTTTATCTTTGAAGGGTGACGATGACATACGTCCCTAGGCAAATACAGCTGGGGCGTGTGATAACGGCATCGGCCGCATCATTGCCCAGGTTCAGCCATGCTTTCACAGCTCCATGCGTTGATCTCAGGATCCACGTGGGTACAGAAAGGCATGTGGTCGCCATTTGACCTCATTCTACTACACTTTGGTTCCTGCCATTTAGTTGGTGTAAGGAAGAGCAAAACGCTGGTCTTGTTACCACTCCTCGTGGACACTTTGGTGCCCTCACTAGCGCGCTTATTCCACGCAATACGAAATTCCAAGGTACTTAGTAGAATATAATCTCGACATCCATTCGACTCACGGGAACCATGCCGTCACGGATACCGCGAACCAGGTGATGTGAAGATATCAATGCCACAAGAGAAATCAGGGAGCTTTGTGGGTGGCTATAAATCACAATCCGCTCTCCGAACCGGTCACGGCGCGTTATCTCCCAGCCCAAATGGTGTTTTTATTCCAGGTCGGCCAAAAATACAAGCGCATCACCTGGTAGAGCCCTGCTGACTACGACCGGACTAGATACTTCGACGCGGAACTCGAGGCAAGTCTTAACCACCCTGTTACATTACACCTACTTAGGAATAAATCTTTGCCTGAATATCATTATAATTTCATTCATAGGTTCACCAGCTTAAGGTCGCAAATGAGTCTCAGGTGTATGGAGTGTGGACAACCAAAATGTGGCTGATATCTTGCGTATTGTGTGTTTCCTGTGCGGATGCTCAAACTCAGGGCCTTTCTGGTCTCAATGTCAGTGAGCTGAACAGAGTTATATACATAGAGTCTATTCCACATATTTTCACTACTTCTATTTCCTTCACTTTCTTTACAGATCTCCCCTTACAAGATTTCTTCAGGATATATCCATGTTGATTTCCGCTCTACATTGAATTAAAACAATGCAAAAGCTCCACTGCCCCATTTAAGAAGGTCGATGACCAGAAGTGATCGATTTCATTCCAGCAGCTACTTTACCGAAATGACAGGTAACTCATTAGTTGGACAAGAGTTGCGTAATACACTGAGAGTTCATTCAGTGGCAAATCAACATATGAAGGACAGAAGAAAGAAACATACAACATACAAGAAAAAATAATAGCAAATATGGTTAAGTTTAATGGACACACAGGGAAGAAACGTCACCGTTACTTTTACTTAGGTCTAGATAGACCCAACCTCATCTGAAAGTGTGTTAAGCAGCTTTCAATAATAAGTCGGCCATAATTTTACGATAGAGCTAAAAAAATTCGGTATAGAACATCTTTACGAAACCTAAAAATAAAACATTAGTGAAACATATGCGATAAAAGGTGGTGTGCAAACTGATTAAGTTTTTCAGATCGGCCAAATATGTTAGTAAATTTTACTAGGTCTTTCTTCTCAATAGAATACTCGACCCAAAGGCAACCTATCCTCCAACTCCAGTGACAGTCAGCAGTGCTCCCACTATCCCTACACTGGAATTGATGGTTTCCAGGAAGTCCATACAATCCTAGAATATCCCACCAAGATGTCGGGTACATACTAGGTGATGAGACACTCTTCACCGAAGGGGTACAGAAGACAATTTATTCAATAGAGCTCCGTACGACGGATGTATCCAATCTAGAGGTTACACGAGGCAATTGGTTTGGAGGTATCCCTGCTGGTGCTATTTCTTCCACGTAAATCTAGAACTCACTCAATTTTATAGTTGTGAAGCTTTCTCTTATCCTTCCTTTTGAATTGCCCTACAATGAATAGGTTCAGATAAAATTAAGTTGATTTAAAGAGTCAGAAACAGCACGGGTGAAAAAGATCCCATAAGAAAACTATCTCAGCCATGCTGTGTTATGAGATAAGAGCATACAAGAGAAACTATAATAAAGTGAAAAATCACTCATAGGTAAGATTTTGTAGTAATTTGAGGTGGACAGAGGAACATTTTGCTTAATTTTGTTGATTCGTGAAAGTCTAGTGTAATTACTGTAGCTAATAATTTGAAAGAAGAGACTTATTCAATTTTGTGTGACCCATTGTCGCAGGGTGTTTATGTCTCGTTTTAGTGTTCTACTTCCTATTTCGACATTGGAGAAGGTAAGTTGTATAAGAGATGTGGGCTGCTACATAGATTTTGGATAGGATAATTGGATAGGGTCACAACAGACCTTGGGTCTATACTAGTTGAACTAGAAGTAAAGAAAACAAGTATTAGAGGAAGTAAGTCTGAAAAAATTACCTTGCAAGGTTGGTAGGAAAACTCCCGAAGTAAATTTTATAGGTTGACCAAATTGGTAAACCTTTCACTCCATGGCTAGTAAATTATTGTTGGTAAACGCTGTTAATCAGGTGTTATATTAAAAGATTTTATCTGTAAGGTGTTTGAAAGTATCTACGGTGTTGCATTCCATTAAGTCAGGAGGAAAGCTATATTATAAAAGTTGACGATTCAGTAAAAAAATAAACTCTTAGATTCGTGCGAGTTAAAATGTTATCTATAATTTTGCAACCGTTTTCTCTCGCGTAATTTGAATGGCCGATATTGGAATACTTATTTCAAGTCATATTGTCGATTTTTATAATGATTTTAAACACCTGAATTAAGTGGCCTCCTAATCGACTTTTATTTAACGAAAATAGATTTAGTTCTCTAAGTCCCTTTCTTAAGTTTTGTTCTTTAAACTTGGTATCACTTGAACTCAATATTCCATAAGGGAACACACCAATTAATTATAGAGAGTAAGGATTGTATTTTTGGACTTATATTCGAATGCTCTACCAATGAATCAAATTATTTTATTTCCTTTCTTAATTAAGGACACTGATCATTGTTGCTCGATATTGTTACTCCAAAGCCTATATCTCTCTCTATGCTTAAGATTTTAATACCATTTAATGAGTAATTTCCTTTTTCGTTTCAGTAACTTAAAAGAGTTTGAAAAGGGAGTGTTTGTTGTTTATGTAAGCATGTCGTGCATGTAAAATTTCTGTTCGTTTTCTGTGTTGGGGAGGTTGAAACAGTGCAACTGCATCCAGTGTTTACATAAGTTGCACCCTATGAATCCATAGCTTCTTTGTATAGTGCATTGGCGTTAGTGCCAATTGTTGAAAGAATTCGGTCAAGATCCATTGAACCCGGTCAAGAGAAATGGGGGGGGGGGGAGCGTGAAGTCCTCGCCTTCGCCTAGAAGGGCTGGAGGCGTAGATTAATGGAATTTTTCTGCTCCGCTTTTTTCGTGATGTAGTTCACCGTCGTCGACCTCAACTCAGGAACACGTTATTTTTAATAATTGATGTGGATATTCACACGGCTCTTTTTAACACCCCTGGAGGATCAAAGCTAATGAAACGAGAGATAGAGATGAGTAACGATAAGGAAAATGTTTCATTTCATCAGGATGTAAAATAGAGAAAGAAAAACAAGTGCTTATCTGCTGGCTTTGGTTGAACCTATAATCCGTTCTGTGATAATCTATCTTTTTCTGATCTCATCTTTTTATTATTATCACTATTTATTATCACCTCCTTTCACCAATTCTTCAAACTTATTCAATTTATGAGTTCAGGGACGTAATTGAAACTACTGCAGATGATGCCTATTGCTTAAAAGAAATGGTATTTGCATGCTACATTGTTCACCACTACCCAATCTGTTTGTTTATTCTTCTAACGACAAGAGATGACAAATTTCTATTGTATTAAACCTTCATTTTCCCTCGTCCCATTACTTCGTATTTTCTACAACAAAATCTCTTCTTACCTTATTTAGTCATTATACATCTATTGGACAATATCTGTTACCTTTCATTTCGATTAGATAATCTCTCGTCTACTGATTCATTCAAGACCTCGCCTGTCAAAACTTCTCATCACGTGTGAATCATTTGCCACACACGAACGAACAAATGTGTACGCAACATCAGTATCAGTGGCATGATTAGTAGTACTCCAGGACAAATCAGCTCAATACATCATAAAATTTCACATTTAAATCTATCATAAGGAACAAAACTGATTTAGGAACAAAATATTGTGTAGCAGAGAAGATAGAAAAACATCAAAACTTTAGGTCAGAATATTTAAAATTTAAGGCAATTCTGCTTCTAATGTTGAAGGCACTTGGCACGGACCAATGTTCGCATCAAAGCCTAGGGAGAGTTGCTATGTAAAAGGAATTAGGAAACAGAAAAGAGACAGAGGAAATTATTTATAGATATTTGAGAAAGTGAAAGACCTTTTCTTTGAAACGTGACAGATCGTAGTTACTGTATAGTTGCCTTAAAATAAGCATGCAAATAAGAAACCTGACGAGTATTAAGTGCTCGGAATAGGGGTAGAGGCATACAGGAGGCTAGTTAACGGGAGTATTATCCGAAGTAATAGTTGTAGAACGGAGAATTTGATTCGACTACCTCAAATGTGGGAGGAGTACTCCAGACAGAAAGGTAACAGTCTTTTGTGTAATCAAAACAAAGGTTCTCGAGAAATAAAATTTCGACATCTCTGAGGCAGACTTAGCTATTCCTGAGATGTGGTGTTTTCAAGAAAGATTGGATGTTTGTGCAACACCTAATAAGTACATTGAGTCAACAGGTGCAATTATCGATGCATCATAGGAAACGGGAGTTTTATTAATGGTCTTTAATATGAGGCGAGTAAAAATTGGGTTTTGGAGGTATAGAATTTACAAAATCCTTCTGCCCCAAGGAGAAATTATGTCCAAGTCCGAGTTAATCGAGGTAGTTTTATTGAGATGAGAGGTAACACGAGTGAAAGATGGGATAGCGAAATGAAAGATATAGATAAATGAAATGATGAATCATCAGCTTATGAAAGGAATCGGGTTATTTGTGGAGGAGAGGAAGTCATTGAGGACGAGCAGAACATTAAAGAACTTCATTATGGATAGAGAAAAGAGTAGAGGCAGCTTCATGGACAACGTCTGAGATATAGCGGTCAAACAGATAGCTCGAAATCAAGGAGTATAGTCAAGGAGGGAAACTAAAAGAAGAGAGTTTTGAGACAAGACATCTGGACCACAGTGTTAGAAGCTTTGAAATATCTAGGGCAACTACATCTGAAGTCCCAAATTTATTTACAAATGTTGTCCAGACAGTAGTGGAATAGGAAAGTATATCGCCACTTGATCTAGCTCTACGAAAAACAAACTGATAATCAGAAAAATATAATGGGATTCTCAAGGTGTTTAATCATATGAATCTTAAGGACGGATTGAAAGACTTTGGAAATGGAGTAAGTTAAACCAAGATGACATTAGATACAACGGTCTGATCGGTCACGTTTTTTTATGAATGGATGTATCAAAGCCTCATTTCAAAGGAAAGGAAAGTTTGAGATCAAGAGAGCAGCGTAATGGGTAGCCACTGTCCTACCCGATCGGATATACTTCTGAGACGCTTTTAATCTACAACAAGGGACAGTATCTAATAGGCCATTCTAACCATCTTAAAAAGAAGACATTCAATTGTTCAGTTTAATTAAGAATAACAAAGATATTTTAAATTTTAAAATCTGCAAGCAATTTGGACCCTAGTTTAGCATTCCAAACCACTACCCTACATAATAAGAGCTTGCCACGTACATGTTACCTATACACACAAGCTGAACGAGCAGAAGAGCATCTGTGTATGGGTTCGATGATATTGCAGACACATCGCCTTGCTTCCAATTTAATAAAATCGCCATCTGATTTCGCTCTTTTCTTTTTGCATGTTAGGATCTTTTTATTATATTTTGCAATCACTAACCAGAATCACTCCGCCTCACTCATGTTTCACTAGTTATTAAAACAGTGTCGCCTGAAGATCCCTTTTTACATACTAGAGAAAACTTTAGTGTCAAATTAGATCGCGAGAGAAAATAAATACCTTTGGTAACTGAATATAAGAACAGACCATGTGGAGGAGTTTAACTTAGACAATAATAAAACAAAGCCAGTTTGGCGTACTATCTCCTATGGATCACAATGCGGTCGCCGCTGTAACAAATACGGGAGGTGAGAGGAAGGGAATAGGTCCTACAACTATTCGACCTCAACGCCAAACTCCACCAAGACTTACGGCTTACGGTTTTAGCCGACATCTAACATCTTGCTTCAGGACTACCTTCTCTTATCCCCTTATCGCTCATTCCAACTGTAATCATCGTAGTCTTTATTCACTCAGTGCTTCATTTTGATTATCCTTTTGGGATTGGGATTAAGATGCTTTAAGTCGTGAAATATATGTGGAAATTAGTAGAAATAAAAATATTGTGTGATACGTTAGATATGTATATTAAGCTGAATGAGAGGGATGAAAATTATAATGATGATGGTGATTAATGTTAATGCGAAGTTGCCTGGCAATGGTTGTAATTTTTATTTTAATATTACGTTTGGTTATATTTTAGTTTTATTTTTCATCATTCGAGTCTTTGTTCTAAGATTGTGCTCATTCAATGTTTTTAAATACTTAAGTATTCCATTGGTTTCTTTTATATTTGTTTTTATTTATGTGCAATCGAGTGTTTTTGAAGCGTGATTTACTTTGTTTTATTGTTAGCTGGAGATCGGTTCAGTTTCTTCTTGTGTCTTCATTCTGATAATTTTGAACTTTTGTGTATAGTTCGATGTTCTCTTTTTTTCTTTTGTTAACACTATCTATATTATGTAGAACTTTGTCGGGGAAGTTTTTCTCCCTATTTTCTAAGCGCGTTCTTGTAGTTCCTGGTTTAGTAGTTTTGAGTTTGTTATTGTGTGAACTTCTTGGGATGAGAATCTTTCAGATTTTGGTATGTTGGTTAAAAATAGAGTCACGTGGTTTGGGACTCTTTTGATTTTGGTAGATTTCGGCTTTGATAGTGTGTAGATTGTAATTATTGGATAGGTTAATATCCTTTTTACGAGGGTGGGGTAAAGTTAGCTTTAGTTATCCTTCCAGAAACCTCGAAACTAGTTACTAGTAAGGCGGCTCTTTCTGCTTAAGTAATCCTCTCGTTAGTATGCGCATTTTATCTCTTCTTTATTATTGTAAGGCCGAGGCCTTTTTCCTCTGTTTCGTAAGGATACTCGACGTTTTCGGCGATTATAAGATGCGTGTTTCTTCTATTTAGTAGGATTATTTGAAATTAGTTAGTATTTCCTGTAATTTCGTTTAATTTTCGAAATCTTGGATGTTTTTTATTGCGCTGTCTCTCGAGTTTTTTTACTCACGTAAAACAAGCTGAGAGATTTCATCCGCCGGTTTGACATACATAGCGTATGTATTTTTTAAGTTTGTTGCGGTAGGTCTCTCGTATATACAGTGCAGAGGGTCTGACAGAATCACCTTTCCTGGGGACTGCTATGTGGTTACAAAGGATTAAGTAAGGTTGTTCTCCATCTCGAGTTCGGCTAGTTATATTTAAAATCCTGGAAGCAATAGCTTATCAAAGGCTTGGATAACATCGCCGAGTATCGATTCTACTGCGTTGTTTAAGGCCACTTCGATTGTGATCATTTTAGTAATCAACACAAGTGCGATATCTGTTTTCTGAACCCATGTTGTTTTGGGTTCTGCATGTCGTTACCATCTAAGTGGTTCCGTAATCTTTCGTTTGGGCGTTTTTCTATGCTTCCGTTAAACTTTAACAGTGAGATCAGTCAATTGCGTTTGATATGATTTTTGGTTTCACCGGATATCGGTCGGGAGATCATTCTTGCTGTTTACAAGGCGGATGAGAGGTATCCAATATTTACACATCCGTTGAATATTTATATTATTGGTATGCATACTTGTTCGGTGAGTTTTGCCTCTGTGCTTCGTAATTCTTATTATTCCTGCTGTGTTCCGCGTAATTGATTTTATAACTTGGGTGAATTCCTATAGACTAACGGAAAATTTTCTTTCTTCATTTATGTATATGTGAGTAAGGTGTGATCTTGGACTATTTCTCTACTAACCTTTGGGTGTGTTGTTGTTCGAATGCTACATCAAAGTATTGGTTCTCTTACGAGGTGATGGAGCAGATCTATGACTAGTAGTGTCTGTTGAATCGTTCTTCGATCTATCAGTCATTGTCTATCGTGTCCTTTCCAATTTTCAGTTGCATTTTTTAATTTTTGGGGGGACCCTCTTAGTTTCCTATATTGGTTCCCAAATCTACTGGGATTTTATCGGTGTTCATTTTAGCGATACGTTTATTCCTGGCTGGGTTCATTCTCGTTTTACTTAAGGAACTTACCTGGGATCTCAAATTTCTTTGATATAGGTATCTTTCCCTGTTGTTTTCAAGTTGATAGGTTTCTTGGACGGTATCTTTTGTTTACTAGAGTAGTTTAGCTGAGTAGTATACTTTCCAAAATAGTCAGTTTAGCGAGTTAGTGCCTGAGTATCAGGCTATCCTTAATTGTTATATCATGTTTTTTTACTATAATTGTGAAGTTCTTAATACGTTATAACCATTGTATTAATTCTTTTTACTGCTTGTATAGCTTTCTCCATACTTGTTTCCCTGTTTCCGTACCAATATGATGAATTGTACGTATTTAGTTAACTGGTAAATCTGTTGGAAACTGGTCATAACCTGTTATTTATTATCATTAGTTCACTCACTTCATTTATATAAGTAAAATTAATAGATATTTACTTTACAAAAGTAAGGAATTAGCAAAAACCATAAACCCCGTCGATGCTAGTTCAAGAAAGAAGAGTGCTGTATTTTTGCCACTCCAGAAGCTTGTAAAATTAAACCTATGTGTTCAAACCTTTAGACACTATGCTGTGTAATTCTAGAATCATTGGGCACCTATTATTGGATTCGTTTTCTATGGTATTGCTTTAAATAGGGTACCTATTCCTTTTAAAGTATAAATGAATATTATTAGATAGATAAGTATTTGTTCTACTCAAGGTACTATCAGATGTGACATGGGCACACAGGTCGCAGCTTACACTTGCAGGTTAAGGTAATCTTATGCCCTGAAATATGCAGAAGGTTCTGCTTCATAGGAAATGTTGAGCACTTTCTGGAGCGTTGTGCATCTTGCTTTACCAGTGTGCTCTAAGTAGTCTCCTCTTTGACTACTCAGTTATAGATTACATATTTTAACTTTGACCAGAGCATGATCTATTTTATATTTTATTATTTGCTACGCATAATTGAACAAATGTTATACTTAAAATTGCAAGATATTCGTTAGATGTAAATATGTACATATATTTAGCTTATATTTATGTAATTGTAGTTTTTGCATATTTTACGCGTACTTTATGAATGTAGATAATCTAGGTAAATATAGCTGCTGTAGATCTTTCAAAACAAAATATAAGAATATTTATGGAAAATCTCGGCGATGTATATATGTATGTACAGGATTGTATGTAAAAGGATAGAATGAACAAGATTAATTCACGAATCAAAAAACATAATTAATCTTCAGTCGTAGAAAGATGCTCAAAGTTATTGCCTTTATTTGCAATATATATTTGTTATCCACCTCGTGATTTCCTGATGACATCTTTAAGGAATGACTGCAGTTTGACTGTAATATCCCCAACTACAAACATCATAATTATAATAATACCTGTTTGATTAACCTAACAAATACTTGAGTACCATCCTGTATTATTCTGTGGTAAACCCTAAATAGAATGTTTTCAAAGTTGCAAGAAATGCATAAAACTCAACCTGTACATAGAAAGTGTACACCCAAATAAAGATCGACGGTTGGCCAACCTTGTCTTTTCTCGTTTACAATCAATTCTCTGCTCTTATTTTCCTTATTATTATCTCATATTCTTTCCATACTTAAGCAGAACTATGCTTGTAGGAGCATCTCTTTCCTAATGCAACTCTCGGCGATAAGTCAAAACCAGTTACTTCGAAGAGATTTCATTCTTAAAGCCTGTCCCGCTTTCCAGCACGAGGCAGTTCTTAAGCTTGAATTTATGCCTTCTGTGATCCGAATCTTAATTTTTAATCAATATATCAATTCTTTCTGTTGGCAAATCCCTACCAGCGGATTTTTTCTAGTCGTAACCCGATTTTAACCATTTGCAGGTTCGAGAGTCTTTCGTGAAGTGCTAAATGTAAAACTTGATCCCCAAATTTCGCTCTATTTTATGTTTAGATTCCAAGAGGAAAATTGCCAAATGTACGAAATCAACACAGATTTGGGTGAGGCAAGGCAGTAAAGCAGTTATTAATTTAACGTTTTCCTGGGCAGCAAAGTTAAATTTGTCGTAAAATGGGTATTATGTAAGTTAGTTCTTAATTTTATTCCCCAGGGATAAATCGCAAAAAGAGAGGCCAAATAGCGGCTTAGACTCATTTAATTTAGACTCTATCCTTTTCGTCAGTGTTTAGTTGGTAAATTATCAGCGAGTGAAAAAGATAATGGCGTTTGTGTGTATGCTTAGTATTTATTCAAAAGTGTGTGGAAGCTGAATCCCCGTGAATGGTATATCCCTTTTACTAAAGCGAAGAAGAAAATGTACTTTTGTCAAATTTTACGACGTCCTCATGTCTCAACTCGACTTTGGCAATTCTGCAACGAAAAGTAACCTTTCGCTAAATACAGGGTTTTTTTCCATTAAGGGTGTCATTAACTAATTTATGGTGCCTTAATATTTAACATTTATATGATTTCTACAAATTTGTGGTAAGAATGAAAAAAGCTTTGCCTGTGGTCCTATAGCAATATGGTTGGCCAGAAAGTTCTGACTCACTTAGGAAGCGGAAAGAAAACAACAAAATTATATTGAGGAACATCTACATTAGGTTAGGTTAGACTTGCTCATTTGACTACATTAGATTAGGTTATCCTTAATAATTTACTACATTAGGTTAGATCATCCTTAATGATTCTACTGCATTAGGTTAGGTTAGCCTATTTGACTAACAGCCTCCTTACATTGCTGTTGTTTTTTGCTCCTGCCCAAACTGACAGAAAAGAGTTTGGAAGAAAGTGGAATTTAGGTTTGATTCGCTACTGTTACAAACGCAAACTTTCTAGAAGAGTTGCTATGAAGAAAATTTGCGATACTGAAGGAGAAGGCACAGTCAGTCAGGATAATATCTCGAGGTGCCTCAAACTTTTCAACTCTGGGGGTCTTACCCTTGACGATCAACCACGTTCCGGCCGTCCATTACATTTGACAGCAAGCTTTAGTGGCGTCATTGAATGTGTAAACTTCTTTAAACGGCCGTGATCTTGCAAATGTTGTTGGAGGGTCATCCCATCAGACTGTGCTAAAAGATTGCATCAAATGGATATTTTTTTACAAGAAGCCCCGATTGGATCTATATGCCTTAACCGAAGCGCAACCTGCCCGAAGAGAAGAGATTTGCAGCCACCTTCTCAATAACTCAATCGAAGACCAATTCTGTAGGTGAAGTGTTGCATCAGATAAGAACTGCTTGTACTTGGTTAATACCGATCAGGAGAGGAAAAACCTGCATCCGTTCAACAACAAAATCGGAAGTTTGAAGAAGTACTGCATTTCGAGTTTGTTCCACATGGTTGCGCCATTAACACTAAACTATTGCTAGCAGCTAGACCATGTGTACGAAAAACTAAAAAAGAAGTACCCTGTTTTGATAAATTGAGTTCAGGCTTTGTCTCAGCAAGGTAATGCGAGGCCACACACTGCAAGGTTGACTGTGGAGAGGTTCAACATATGGATGGTGTTCATATTCTTCCACATCAACCATTAAGTCCCGATGCCTCTCCGAGTTACTATGGCCAATTCCGCTCAATGGTATACTTCCTCCGCGACCAGCGGTTTAACACTTTTGATGGAGTGAAGGAAGCTCACCATACCCACACACCCTCAACAAGTACATAGCAAACTACATCAAGGCACGACTCCAATAGACCCAAATACAAAACACAAAATTCGGAGTTCCCTAAGGAAGAATACGTTTTCCAACACTTTTCAACATCTAGACGTCAGATATACCAACTCCCTCACAAACATTAAAAAATGTCACCTACGCAGAGGACATCACAATACTCTCCTCATACAACAAACTAGAAACTGCTGCACAACAGATACAACCTTACCTTAATGAAATACACACATGGACAATAGAAAACTCACTAAAGCTATACGCCGCCAAAACAATGACCAATCTCTTCACACAAGAACCTACAGAATACGACACAACCCTAAATCTAAACATACAAAACATAACACTAACCATTACGAAAGAACCAAAGATTCTTGACCTCACTTTTGACCCAAACTTACATGCTCAAAACACATACAAAACACAATAGTTAAGGTCATGAAAACACTCAAAGTCAATAAGGCACTCGCAACTACACATTGGAGAGAAAACAAAGAAACGCTCATTAACACTTACAAGACAATCACAAGAGCAGTACTAGAATACGCCAAAACAATTTGGTCCCCAAACATTTCAGAAACCAACACCAAAAAAATACAGACAATACAAAACACAGACATCCACACTGCCGCAGGATGCACTCTTGACACAAACAGCCGAAATCTACAAGACGAAACGAACATCTTATCAATCAAATATCACCTAAAGCTACATGCATCACAACTCAGATATAAAACGCAACATCCAAATCATCCCCTTCACTATATCACCAGATAACCTCCCAATCACCAACACACAAACTAGACCATTTGCGATAACAAGAACAACTACACAACAACATAGACACATACTCAAACAAGCAAAACATGAAAACAATCCAGTCTCAGATCACACAACAATACTTGACACACACAATATAACAAGAAAATATTAAGTGCACTATCTCCAACCATACTCAACTCAAAACAAACGCTCACAAAGCAGATCAGACGAACACTAGCACAGATACGAACAAACAAATCACCACTCCTGACATCATACATGCACAAATAATCTCCCACCACCCATACAACACTTTACTGCCCCAAATGCCTAACACAGATACACGACGACACCACACATCTCTTCGACCATTCACAGATACACACAAACCTGGGCAAGGTGGATCTCTGGGAGAGACCCTGGGAGGCGGCAGCTCTGATCCTGCCATGGTCCGGGAAGCTGGGGTAGGGCCTGGAATAGATGTGAGCGTCCCATACCCACTGTCGGGCCGAGGACAGGGTCTCCACCACCACCACCTGCACCAAGTCTGTTTATTTTTGTTATTAAAAGCCTGTTGACTGAAATCTGGGACGGATTACTATATTGTCTGATCACTGTAAGAAGATCATAAAGAATTATGGACTTTATTTTGAATAAATGTTGGAGTTGCTTCATAAAATCTTTTTGTTTTCTATCCGCTTCTTAAGTGAATCAGGACTTTCTAGTCAACCATATATATTCATTACCAGTAAACCGAGAAATGTGTCATTCATATATATCAATAAATATGGGTTTCTATAAATTTGGGCAAAAGGTTGGTGAAAAAGTAGAAAAAAGTCATTACTCTATTGGCTGACATGATAAAAAAGGAAACATTATAAACAGGAGAAAAAGATTACAAAGAAATTGACCAGGGAGGAGGCTTTTGAATTGCTTGGAACTTCTATAAAGTAGACTGAACAGAGAAAGGGAATTGCCCACTATTGTAGAAAAATCGAAGGAACCTGTGACCATGAAATTAAAAGCCTGTGTCGCGGAATAGGTCACCTCCCCAGACAATAAGCCTATATATACATATATGTATCTATTGGTTGGGAAGAAAGAGATTAAAGCCACGATAATATGTATATATACAGATATACAAGGTTTCCCAGAAAAAAGTTAACCGTACTTTGAATTAGCATAACTCAAAACATATGGGAGATTTTTGATATTGCTACACTATTGAGTTTAGTGGAGGCTATCAAAATTATGTTTGCGCAAGGAAGTAAAATAATGAAACTTCGAAGTTTAAAATCAACAAATATATTTAAATCCATTTTTAACAAAAACACCTCTTCATATGGGTAATACAAATTCATTTTTTTTTTTTCTAAGCCCTGATTCCTTCCACATGTCATCCATTTCTTTCCAAGAAGAGTCGCGCCTTTGATCGCATTGATTGAACAACTTTTTTGATTAACTTATGATTTTCCTTAAGTCTATTGACTTCACGTCTGATACTATCTCTTAACTGGTTGATTTTTTTTGGTTGAATAGAATACACTTTATTCTTTAGATATCCCCATAAGAAATAATCCCACGGTGTTAAGTCAGGGGATCTTGAGCGCCATTCGATTGCATGATTTAGCGCGACAATGCGGTTGTCAAACGTTTCTCCTAGTTTTGTTCTTACAGCAAGCTGTCTATGAGCTAGTGCACCGTCTTGAATCTACCAAAGTCTATTAAATTGATTGCCGTACATCTAGCGGAGTTCCGAGAAGATCCTTTTGTTGATCATTCCCAGGTAGGCAGTACCATTCAAGTTATTCTCGTAAAACAATGGGCCGGCAAGATAGCCATTCCTGCATATTCCTATCCACAGAGACACTTTCTGCTGACCAATTCGTGTGTCAAAGTTAAATACTGGGGGGTAGTTCATCGGTGCATATTGCCGAATGTTATGGCTATTTACCTTTCCATTGATGAAAAAGGCTGCCTCGTCACCAATCACAATGTTTTCCAAGAAACGAGCAGGTTTATGGAGAAGCCATTCGACAAATTGTCTACGACAAAGAAAATCAGTTTCAAGAAGCTGGTATCTTGCGTGCATCTTATAGGGATGCCATTTTAAGTATTGTTTAATAGTGCGGTTAAATAATGACTGACAATTGTTACCCATTCTTTCTGATTGATACATGTGGATTTTGAAGAAGTGTCATCTTAACATTTCCGATATTTTCTGTTGTTCTTATGGTTCTCATACGACTCGAACGACCTTTATTTAAATTTAATCGTGTTCCTTCATGATGGTATTTACGAATATTTTTTCAAATTGTGGGCTTGCTTGGTGGGTTTCTACCTGGAAAACGTTGTTCAAATGATCTTTTGTTAACTGAATGATTAAAATGGTTCTATGGAAGTAAACTTTTACACAGAAACGCTTTGATTTGCTTAGTAAGCAATAATAACGAGACCATACCAAATCGTGACTGAAAAACCACCGTAAAATGGCCTAGGCTGCCCACGCCCCCTACGCTTCTCTTGAAAGACCACGGTGGCCTAGCCTTCCTAGGCTTCGTTTCATTATTTTACTTCCTCGCGCAAACATATCTTTGATAGCCTCCACTAAACCCATTACTGTATCAATATCGTAAAAGGGAATTTAATGAAATTTACAGAATCGACAGATAGATAGTTGATAAACTAAACACCGTTTACAGAACCCAAACATCTTGAATAGTTTTTTAGGTATACTAATTAAAAATACGGTTAACTTTTTTCTGGGACACCCGGTATATATATATATATATATATATATATATATATATATATATATATATATATATATATATATATACATATATATATATATATATATATATATATATATATATATATATATATATATCCTCTAATGTACGTACGCCTTGTTCGCTACGTACAAGTACGTTCACTTCGTAAGAGTAATCCATTGATTACGAGGTATAAGAGTACGATTTATTAGAGGGGCCGATAGCGTTTAATGAGTTTACCAAGTTGCAGTTCAAGGATATATTTAAAGAGTGAAAACCAAAATATAATTTTAATGTCACTATTTAACATAGAAAATGAACTCTGCTCGGATGAAGCTTTAGCCCGAATGTGTGGTAAGCAGGGACAATACTGACAGAATATAGATTAATTAGGAATCGGGTAACGTTAATTACTCGTTAATCAGCTTTTAATATGGATACTATCAGTTATACCGAGAGAATATTTTATATGTCTGAAAGTTGGTCGATTAACGGGAGATACAATCAAGGGTCGTTTTACCTTAATGGGGTCACCTCAAGGAAGGGGAAACCTTTAGCAAGTTGGCGCGGGGAAATGGAGAAGGATGTCGTGGAATAGCCAGACTATATAATTATATATACGTGGGTACTTTGGGGCTTGGGCCCAAAGTGGGTTGAAGACCGATAGTGAAAGGGAAAATTGTTAGGAGTCGAGTGGGGATGGTTTATTCTTACTTTGTGGGGTACTTTTCAAAAAATATTTCAGAGTGCAAGTTAGCCAAAGATTAATAGGTAGCTGGTGCGTGCTGGGGTTTCAAAAGAAAGACAATGACAAAAATCTAACTTCACTAACAACAAAAGGATATATATATATATATATTTACATAGAAATTGGGTTTAGGTAGAATGGTCGCCTAGATGGGGTTAAAGATCTACACGCGATCAAGTAAGTAAAGTAAGGGATTAAAGAGGTCAGATACAGTTAGTGATTTAAAAGGGGATTTTAAACTGGTGTGTGTACACAATTAATGGAGCAATTGGATAAGCCAGATTTAAGATCAATCTGCTGGTAGCAACGGTTAAGAATACATTATGTGTTAGTTGCCGAAAAAGGCCCAGTTGGGGTCCAGTGAATGCGATGGGAGAAGTTGGTTTACCTCTGGCTTCATACGAGGGAGTACTAGTCGTCTTAGGGGTTGGGAATCCTCGTCAGTCCTTGCCGATTGACTACGGCAGAGTTCACTGATGTCGAAGCTTGCCGATTGAATAAGGCAGAGTTCACGGATCGATTTAGCCTTCACTTGAATCTAAATCGCCGCTGGGGGAGAGAGGGGGTGCAGAGGGTGTCCTTTAGCTCGTTGGTCGGAGTAGGTGGAAGTCTCCCAGTGCTGCTCTCTAAACTCAGTCGAAGCGTTATATAGGCGCCTGGAGAGGAGGTGCGCGCGATCTTGAGGAAAAGTCGACGACTTCTTTGGGGGAAGGATGAACGTCAATAATGCTCGTTGGAATGTCCAACCTATTTCAATCTCTGAGCAGAAAAGCCCAAATGCTCGCGAAGAGGTGGCCGCGTGAGGAGGGGGGAATATGACATTGGACTCTAGGCAAATACAGCTGGGGCAAGTGATAACATTGTCAGCCGCCTCCTTGCCTAGGTTCCCATGCTTTCACCAGCTCCATGCGGTGAGTTCCGGATTCACATGAGTACAGGATGGCAGGTGGCTGCCGTTTGAGCTCACTCTGCTACAAAGGACAATGGTCATGACTCTCGGCCGAATATCCTCACGGTGACGAGGATGAAGGGAAGGGGCAGACCAGAAGACGAGTTCGCGATCCTCCTTGAAGAGGGACGATGGCACATCTGCTCCAGAGAAGTGCAACCTCCAAAAATCAAGGCTCGGCTCAAAGTCTCATACAGGAAATTGGAGATCCTTGAAGGGGTGTTGTAGATGAGACGAGAGGAATCCCGACCAATCCTTCGGGGACGAAAGGATTCGAGGCTTGTTCTAAACAGAGTAAGCCTTCACAAAAGAGATGGATCTTCCTGGTGAGATCCAATCTTGATGGTATAAGCGAATACCAGGGACTTAGGAAAACAGTGACATGATCTGAACCGAAGGCAACGGGTTCTCAAACTCCATCTGCTGATATTCGAAAACCCATGGTATTTATATTGCAGCCATTTTTTTGCTTTCGCCTCGTTGACAGACTCAGACGACTGGCTGACCACTTCCGGTCAGCCAGATAGATTAGCGTTTGTCGCCTGACCCAAGTCTTAATGGCCTTTACGATGTGAGAGGGAATTTGCAATAGTTTTCATCACCAAACTCGGTTTTCCTCTCTGCGAAACGTATTTCCAAACAAGGGCCTTTGACAAAGTACTTTGACGTGACTTCTGTCACTAATTATATTCTCGGAAACTTTTGGAAGAGTCAGTTCAACAACCTCCGTTGTTTGAAAAGGATACTGAATGCTTGTGGAGAATCTTCAACACAGAAAATGAACTCTGCTCGGATGAAGCTTTGGCCCGACTGTGTGGTAAGCAGGGAAATGGTAGTTTTTTAATCATAACTATGTTAGAGAAAATGATTTCCCATAGCGAATCCATGTGGTTGAAGTTGGACAGTTCTGAAGTGGAGGAATTGTTAGACCACAATATGAAAAAAGTGACCAGTGATAAACTCAAAGATATTAACATAGAGCAGGAAGAGTAATTGGAAATATACCATGAGTTGAAGATTGTCAAAGTCCAACTTTTCAGCAATGAACACTAAAGAATTTCTCCATTTGGCCTGAAATGCAGAGTTTAGTGAAGTCTTGGACCAAACTCTCAGTGCCACGGGCCTTTGAGTCAAGCAAAGCTATCGAATAAGTTTTCTGGCCCTGAACCCGAAAAGAGTGTGATTGGTAAACAACGGCGATATAGGTCTGTGGTTTATGGACATTGAGGTGATAAAGGTCTATGGCAATTGAGGAAGACGCTGAACCAGCAAAAACAAGAGCATCTTGCACTAAGCACGACGTAAAGCGAGTGTCATCTCACCTGCGTCGACAAAAATGCTCCCTGTATAATAACTGCGGAAGGCCCTAGTCGGCAACCAGCGACCGGCGTGGTGGATCGAATAAACCATCCACAATAGAGCGGAAAATCTCTACAGCGTCAGTGCAAGGGACACCAAATCTATACGAGTTCAAAACGTGTAGGACAGCCCCATTTAGGAAAGATTAAGAAGTCGTGGTGATGCATGCAATAACGGAAAATTCCACTACCTTGGATTTAACCAGAGAAAACTGGGACATTTGTGTTTCAACATAATGGGAGAAACATTTCAGAAATGATTGCAGGGTAAACACCCGAACGTCGCCATATGAGAAAGAAAAGTGATTTACGTAGAGCAAGGCGAGAACATCTTCCGACAATACCGAGATGATACTGTCGATGCTTGCGGCAAAGAGAGTGACGCTGTTGATACTTACATTGCTATATCGACTCGAACAGGGCACTATTCACCCATACGTGCAATCGGCGATCAACTAAGAATTAAGAAAAATGGATAGGCCTTCCCTCAGCTACATTTAATGAGATCTCGATGATATTGTATTACCACATGCTATCATAGTCACTATTTAGATCGAAAGATTCAGTGACAATATGCTGCCTGCGAAGGGAAGCCTGTTATTACTCGTTCTTCAGTTTATATTCATTCTCACTATTACCTTTAATTTTTTTTTCCTTATTAAATCATTTTGGTCATCTTCTTTTAAATTCTTCGGTCCAGGCATCCGGTGCAATACTTCGTTTCTAAATAGAATAGGTTCAAGCGTACCCCACACTTCCAGTTTACAGCTCTCCATATATTTAGTCTCTCGTTGTTGCTCGCACTATATATATTATGCATTTTTTCGCCTGCCACAACGCAACCAATTTATCAGTAATTCGTAAACTTAGAATCAATAATTAGAGATAGAATGGTAAGTTATTCTGAATTAAATATCTTAATCTTGGATACACAGTACGGATTACGGTGTGCAAGGTCGTACTCGTCAAATCTCTTGCATTTTTTAATACCGTGATTTCCATCTACTAGGACAACCAAAGAGTGTATATAATTTACCTAAACTTCTCCAAAACCTCTGATAGCCTCACACCGAGAGGCTCTTTCTGAAACTTAAGGAGCCCGCAATACATGAAACAAAATTGGACTTGGCCCCAGTAATTAGGATTGTACCCCACGATTCAGTAGTCGAACCATTGTCGCTTATTGTATATTTTAATGACCTTGATAATTGATTGCTTTGTAAAATTTTAGAATTCGCTCATTAGAAGAAGCTAGTCGACAACAGTTTTTATATTTGATGTTGCAGAAATGTTCCAGAACTTGATAAAATTGTCGATTGGGTAGATAAATGTCACAAGAATTTTAGCTTAGTTTAATGCAACATGCTCTTGGGATGTTATGGTTTAAAAGATGGTTACCAAATAAACAACTATCTTGTAAAATCCGTTAAAATATAAAGGGATCTAGAGCTTTTAATTTGGGATGACCTCAAAGATTTAAATCAAGGCATTGAATCTACTAGCAAAGCAAACGAATACATTGACCGAAACTTGAATTTTAAGTGCAGGGATATAATTTTACCGCTATTTTAATCGTTCTTCCGACCCCTTCTCGAGTACACAATGCAAGTTTTATCTTTTTACCTCAAGGAAGAAGTAGCACATTTAAAAAGAGGTCAATGAAAAGCAACTAAACTAAATCTTGAGTTTAGAAATAAAACATACTAGGAAAGACAACAGCATATACCTATTGTCCCTTGTAAATAAGCTTGTACTTGGACCAGTTATGTAAGTATTTAAAACCATTAAAGTGTGATAGGGCAAATACTCCTCGAAATGGATTAAAATTAGTAAAGGAGAACTTCAACACAGCCATACCTCAAAATTATTTCAGTTATAAAATCGTACAAATGTTGAATAATGAATAACCTATCTAAAAAAGTAGTAGATAGCACGTTACTAGGTTTGTTTAAAATTCGACTTGAATAATTATTTAGTGTCAAAGAAGAAAGAAAAAATACTACAATCGATTGGTCTGTAAAGCTTGTGGGCAAATGCGCTTTACTTATCCATTCTTACTTTCTAGTCACTGTATTTCTAAAAACACTTTCAGACAAGGCCCTGCGGGAGAAGGAAATCTCTCCCATCCACTCTTTTGTATGATTTGGCGATTGTTTTGCTCTATAAAATAACCCAACAGGACTCCAAAGATGCACATGGAGATATATACATACTATATTCCTAAAAAAAAGAGAAAAAAATGATTTAAATTAATACACATAGAGATAGGTGTGCATGCGCCCTGTCGTACGAATAGTAGAGCTAATGACATCTTTCCTGCGAAGTAACTCGTAAGATGGTTAATCGAGTAGTTACGGAGATAGTTTGTTTATTGAAACTTTCAAATTCTTGAGTGGATCCAAAGGTTGGTCTGGTCATATTTCTGGAGTTCTTTTACCTATTATCATTCTTATTATGCTAAAATAAGAAGATATCATAAAGGAGGGAATTTTACTACAGTTTTTTTTAGGAGAATTTTGCAACGAAAGTGTCACGTAAAGTCAGGGAAATTGAGAAACGCCTAGAAGTAGTTTGAAGAGGAGAGTCCTTGGCGACCGTAAGGGCGCACTTCTCTCCGAAACTTTCCAATCTTTATAATGAAGGCATATTCTCCTGCGGCCACATTTTCTTATATTTTGGATAATATTAATTATTCATGTATCACCTTACCTCCTCCTTCTTTTTCTTCTGTCAATCCTTTTCTTATTCTCTCACATTTCTTTCCGATACTATAGACCGAGAGTGAAGAAACGAAAAAGACAGAAGAACAACGCTCCAACCTTTAATAGGAGCTTTGTGGATAGGCCGGAGGCAGTACTAACTCGAGCACTAAATAAGCAGGGTACTACCAACTACGAATCAACTATAGATTAATACTTTCGTTTCCTATAATCTAATAAGAGGAAAGTTAAGACAGCAGCGTCCAATTTATTTCTTGGAGGTGAAAGTTGCCGTTTGTTTTCAAATTTGTGAGTAGTAAATTTAATAAAGACGAACCTAAACTTGAATTTAGGAACTTATTTCTCCTGATATAAGGAGATTAAGGCTCTTTTTTTTTGTCTAAGCATTACCCTGTATATTTTCATTCTTCTATTGTGTTTATTGTGTAATTGTTGTTGTTGGGTCACTAAATATCAACCGTGACAAAAAATCAAAATGGGCCTTATAGTTCTTAAATATTCCTTACAAAGAGAGTAAACAACACTCTCAAGAGAGATGGACCCAATTAAGTATACTTTATTTACAAGGGGTAATTTATGATTTCAAATCTTCCTTTGCCTACATCAATGATTCAGAAAAGGCATTACTTCCTAATTTAAAATATGTAAGGTGTGGAGGAGGAAATCATTGATGAAGAACTTACCATAAAAGTTAGTAAAGACACTGACTATAATGATAAGATACTTTCATACGTAGCAAAACTTGCTACGTCTTTTAGATGAAAGAACTTTACCCCCTAAAATATCGAGTTTGAGGTGTCTATTAATCAGAATAAAGTAGCAAGTGGCTCTCCCTTTAATCTAAAACAACCTGAACTTATAATAACCCAATTTTGTGATGATAATAAGAATTCTTTCGCCTTTTTCAGTTTTGAAAATGCTTTAAATAGTATTCCATATGTAAAATTCGTGTATCTTAAATCGTATGTTCAAGGAAGAGCTGTAATTTTAATAGAAAACTTTCCTGTTGATCAGGAAAAATTGGGGGTCGCATGGATGATGTTAGAGGAAGAATTGCTAGATATGAACCTTCTAATCAATTGAACCTTATCTGGTATAATTCATTGGAGACCTTGTTCCATTTTGGACTCCAATATGGAGTTGTTTTTTCAATCTTAAGTAAAAAGTGGCTGAGTTAGTGAAGTTTAAAGTGGATTTTTTTTCACTAAAAATACTGCCGGAGAGCAGTTAATGAGCAATGTATTCGTTCTATATTATTCATATTCTTCTTAGAAGAATTAGGCTAAAAACATGGCCACAATTATCTCTCAGTGACACGAATTATTGAAAATTCCACCGCAGTTTATAAATACCTCGCACCTAGAGGAAGTTTTCAGTCTCATATCAGTAATCCATCACTGGCACCTTCAGGTAAAATTGAGTCTTAAGAAAGAAGTTGCTGTTACCTCAAGATTTGGTACTAAAGAGGAAGGACTTTGGTGTCCTTCTGCAAGTTTGCAGGGTAATAGACAAACAGTCAAGGTGCAAAGTTTGTTACCTTCTAAAGCATTCTTCTTTACACTGCAAAAAATATAACAAGGCCAGACACAGATGAGCCAGAGACTTACAGTCGTGTACAAGATGTCTGTTATCTAAACATATTGAAAAGCATTGTCATGGGTTGCAAAGCAAGGAAATTTTCCTAAATTGGAGCTGTACTGCTTCAGCTTATATCACTCCCAGGTGTCATGATATAGATGTGTTCCATATTATCATATATCACCCCAGCACGAGATGGGATAACTGGGCATGATTAAAATTATCCAAGTTGTTACTAGTTCTCCAAGATATCCCCCACCTCATTTCCTACGGCTTTAAATTCCACTCATTGCACTTTTTATCAACCTATTTTAGAACCCCTTCAGTTGCTTGTGTCCTTTTGTATTCCTCTATTGTCTCTCAAATATCTTTATTTCACCACTCGTCTTATATAACTTTTTGGTCAAACTGAGCTTCCTTTTTCCCTCAATAAAAATCACCCAAATCGTCCACCTATCATTTTCAAGCTTCTAAATTACGCCATGAAACCGTACATACGAGTATATAACTCTCTCTCTCTCTCTCTCTCTCTCTCTCTCTCTCTCTCTATATATATATATATATATATATATATATATATATATATATATATATATATATATATATATATATATATATATATATATATTTATTTATATTTATATATATATATATATATATATATATATATATATATATATATATATATATATATATATATATATATATATATATATATATATATTCACTTTCATTAACATTCCCCTTCCTTCCACTGCCATTTTTCTTATATGGAAAAATACACTTCTAAGGATTTTATGACAATTCTCAAAATTCAAAAAAGTTCTTTTTTTCCTCGTTCATTTCTGCAAATGAGCACGAATAAAGTCTAAGGGGAAAATCCCTCTTTCATTAAGAATTTTATGGAGTATTAAAAATATCTTAGATCATAACGTTGCTTGGACTATGAATGAAATTCTTTTCAGGACGCAAAGTTTAAGTTATTCATCAAAATTGGAGGTCCTTCTTTAGGTCAACACTAAGATTCAGCCGTTGCAGCGAGGAGAAGCGCGATTTACTGGCCGAGATGATGCGAAAATTCCTCTTGGCTCTTTCCCTTTTTGCAGGCATTAAGCCAGATTATAAAAGGAGGTATAAAGGATTGCAATAAAGAAGGGGAAAAGTCACACGACACAGGGATGGGAAAACAATGCTTCAGGTAGAGACAGATTGGAAGATAGATTGACCGATGGGAAGATGAAAGCTAAAATAGACTATTAGGGTGAATATAATGATAGTCACAAAAAAGTCAGAAACAGAAAATATAAAATGACCCAGACCATTCGTGCAGAAAGATAAACGAAGTGAATGAATAAAGACATCGAGATACATATATGCAGAGATTGTAGGAGAAAAAATAAGGAAAGTAAAAAAAATGGTAAAAGTAGCAGAACAGACAAAAAGAAAAAGGAGAATTCTTTCAATTCAACTAAATCTAAACCTCTTAAAGCTCGTCCTTGTCTTCGGGGTGAGAAGAGGACGAGGTGAACTCAATACAAGCGCCAAATTTCCCAATTCCTTCAAAAGGAAAGAGGTAGCAGTTACTTCCTCACTCTTTTCAAGCAAACGCACATTCCCTGAATACACCATAGACCTCAATGCCCAAACTTTTATACTCATTTAATTAAATTAATTAAAATAATAAAGAGAGGGGGGGAGATGATAAGAGAACTGGGTCTGATTATTGATTAACGAAATTACTGAACGATTGCATAATCATCTTCTATCCTTAAATTTAATTAATTAATAATAATAATTTGCTGATGATAATAATTATTATATAATAAGACACGATTGCTGAGCAATTTACTCTCGCTTAATTAACTACAGAATAATTAAAAGCGATTTTCCATAATTAACCAAACAAGAGTGATTGATTTTTTACTCCTTAAAATGAGAAAGGAGTGTGCAAACATGCTATTAAAAATAAAGGCAATTTATAAGTAATAATAACGTAAATTATTATCATTATTTTTAAATTGGTAACATAAAAGTATGGATTTATTGAATTTTACACCTTAATTAATAATTTTATTTCAATTCGAAGACGATTTTACACAAGTTAAGCAAGTGAAAATGTGAAGAAGTAAATTGCGCCCTTCGTCGTTCGCATCGTGGATAATGAAATACAAATAAAGATCAGAATGAACATAAAAATATGAATGGCAATCGAGGGCAAACCCGAAGATACCAGGAGTAGGTGTTGGAATGTACTGTGTTTTGCCACCAACCAGCGATCATTGAACCGGTGGTGCGTCAGTGTTATATGGAGATGAGTGCCCCATGCGGCGCACTGATACTCCGTCGATGAAGATCCAGAAGAGAGGAGAGGGTGGGTAGGTTGTGCTGTAAACATGGGAAGGGAACTAAATTATTTTTATTGGTTTTGTGCATGATAATGCGAGTGGAGCTCCTTAACCACGCGGCGGAAGGTTGATAGTATCTGCCAATGGGCGACCACGCTAAATATGATCGAACTTGCGTGGTGATGTTGGTAAACCAACGCCTTAGGCTAGCGAGAGATCCAAGTGAAACTGTCCTAATGAAGACTCGGTGTCGTAGGTTGATGTTAGATCCCAACATTTCCAAAATTCCTCAGTACGAGAGTGAGAGGCCTTTGAACGGATTAGTCCGCTCGGAACTTAGATGAAATTATAAATATAAATCAGAGTGCAATTAAGTTTCAGAGTGCCCTTTAGGTTGGCCAATGCTTAGCTATATAGAAAGCTGCTGGGGTAATGGAAAAGGAGAACAATATATACGTTACTAATATGGAAATAATATATTTACAAAAGTATAAGGGGTTTTAAGTAAAGTATATAAACATAGGAGACATACACGAGTATCGGCTTCAAAGAGTGACCTAGGTGGTGTCGACCACAATACACTCGAACGAACAATGACAGATATGACACTCAAAGAAACTTAAGTGCAGATGATGGAGGCTTAAAAAAGAGTAAGTGAGAGCTTGCACAGGAGAGTTGCGCGTTACAGTTTACTCGATGATTTGGTCCAAGGGAGTAATGCTGCCTTGTTAGAAACGTCGTAGAGCCTACAGTAATAGCCTCTTGATCAGCAACTATTAAACGAGATGAACTCAGATCTTGCCTTCGGGTTTAGAATACCGAATCAAGAATTTGACACGTCGCGTTCGGGTAATGGGTACCAACGAGTACGGGGTTGACTCTCGCGAGTTTTATGAGAATATACGGAGGTTAATGGATTCTGCAAAGGTTCGTACGGAACTAACAAGGACGGGTAGATGGCAGGTACGCGTGGATACTTGACACATTGGCCTTTACATACTGTGTCAAAGTCTGGCGTCGAGGTGTTATAGGGATGAGACGAAGGGGCTTTTCCCCGCACCCGAAAGGGTAGGGTTTCAGTTGACAGACGCTTCACCGGGCGAGGTGGACTTTGCTCGATTCAACCATTATAGGATGATCCCCTGAGGGACCCTTCGTGCTCTTAAGCACATCTCAGGCTTTCGCGAATTCGTACCTCCGGCCCATCATGGCCTTCGCGAATTTGCGTCTCGTTAGCGTTGATTAAAAAGGGTCGCTTAGGTGTGTCTTCTTTCTATCTCTCTCTCTCTCTCCTTGAAAGACACAACAGAGCGCTTCTTCCTCTCTCTCTCTTATAAAGAAAGTAGAGAGAGAGGTGACGCCCCCTTGTCACGGAAAGAGAACTTGTGCGTACCCTTGATTTTTCAAGCTATGTCGGCGGAGGTACCTATCTTCTATACCCTTGGCAGGGTTTCCCTTGTCGATTTGGTCGGAAATTAGGTTCCAGTCTAAGTGCGTCTTTCTTTGTCTTTCTTTATGCTATTCTATCCTTCCTCTTTTTTACATTAATCCTATTTTTTATATTTATACAAAAAGAAAAAAGCAACCAAAAAACAACCCCTATTCCTATTATGTCACTCTTACCCTTTTTTCATCTATTTACATATAAGGATCTGGCAGCTACCTCATGCATCAGAAGAGAGGCTTTTGAACCTCTATAAACAACGCCTATCGACGCTCACTGGTCGCAAGAGACTAGGACTTGAGGGGTCTAAGGCGTTGGGGCACGACGAATGGGATGAGGGTAGTGCCCCTTTAACCCCTTTACTGGCGCATAATTATTGACCATTACCAGTGACCGTTGACGGGTGCCTCTGGTAGCATTGGTCCGTGATGACGGCCCTTTGTTCCCATGTTGGTTGCCAGGCCAACAAGAAGCCTTGTGTCGAGTTTCTTGGTGTGGCGGGATATCCATTTAACGCTGCTCCGAGATCTTAGCCGTCGTGAAGGGAACTAGTAGGAGTTTAGTACGGCGCGTGCTTCGTTGTTGTTTACCTGGTGACAAATCGATGGCCCCTTCGGAGACCGTCTGTGCTGCTTGATTGGAAGCCACGGCCCGCCGAGGCTTGACGACTCGGTCGGAAGAACAGCAGCACATGAGGCGTGCCTTCTAAAAGATCTGAAACGTCTCCGATCGATAGGTGGGAGCGACTCACGTGGGGAGAACTCACCATCCCCCCCTTTTTTCTATTGATTGGTCGCAAATTTTTGAAAGAGAGAAAGTGTTCAAAATGACAGGGAAAAAAGGTCCAACTGCACTCAAATATACATGTGCGATATGCCAGAAGGAAAAGTGGTGCGTTGACTTCCAGGAAGGATGTTTTTCGAAATGCCACCCGGGAAGTATATGCACCGACTACATCCTTAAAGGAGAGGTCCGAGAGGCAGTGACATACTGCAATGAACTCAAGGATCTGTTCACAACCTCTGAAGAAAAATCTAGGGCACTGGAAAGTAAAATACAGATCCTAGAAACGCAGCACGCGCTTCAGATTTGGCGTCTCGAGGAAAAAATCCTAGAGCTAGCTACTAAACTAGAGGCCCAGTCAGCTCAAGCTCGAGACGAAAGTCCCACTGACTTGGGTGGTTCCGCCGGTGTGACTTCAGCCATGCAAAGAAGCCAATGAGAAAAAGAAAAAGAATAAAAAGAAGAAAAACGACCTTAATGCAGCTCACCCCAGTGTAGATGATTCGAGCGTTACTGGTGCGCAAGGGAAAGTGGAAAGAGTAGAAGAGAAAACAAAGAAAGACAAGGAAAATAAGAAGAAGAATAAGAAAAATAAAAATGTAGAGATACAAGAGGAAAGCGGCAAGTCGCTTCCGAAAAGAAAGACTAAGTCGTCTGCAGACAAATGTGCAAGAGTCACCCTTTTTGTTGATTCTCAAGCACGGGGTCTGCAGTCCCTGCTAGCGGCCCGACTTCGCACTAGTATGAAGGTAAGCTGCCTGCTAGGATGTGGTAACCACCACATCAGAGTAGAGGCTAATAAATCACAGATTTCTGAGAGCTTAGTCGTTGCTCTGATGGTCAGTGGAAACGACCTCTACCTGAGAGGAGGTAGGGTAGGCCCTACAGATGAAATCCTCCACACGGTCATGGGTGCCGTGGACGACTGTGGGTTGAAACCCTGCAAGCGTGTCGTAGTCGGGATGCTCCCGAGGAGAGGTCCAACACGGACCGCTCACTCGATAAATGTCTCTTTAAACCGGCGCCTGGCAGATTTGTGTACGGCAGAGTGGGTCTTTTTTGTGGACCCGTACCGCACCTTTTATGGTAGAAATGATCTCTACCAAAGGGATGGGGTACATCCTTCCTTTAAAGGAAAGGCCTTTCTGTCGAACATCATCAAGGATGTCGTAGAGAGGACCTATATGAGTATCAGGCCCAGAGTGAGGGCCGACGTACGCCAGTACGCCCCTGTCACTCCTGGAACGACCTTGTCAGAGGTCGCAAAGAGGGGTGCCTCCTCGCCAACAAATAAGCCGGGAAACAGAAGAGCGTAGGGAGTCCTACACTCTGGGACTCCCTGAAAGTTCTTCTGTTCAATGCGAGGTCAATCAGGAACAAGTTTTCTGAGCTCGGTGGCCTCGTAGCGACGAAAGGACCCGAAATGGTAGCTATAACAGAATCGTGTATAAAAAACTCAAACCGAAACTTTGAAGGCGAATTCACGGTTCCTGGCTACCAACTCTTCGACAAAGATAGGCCAGACAGAGAGGGTAGCGGTGTAATGTTGTATGTCAAGGATACAATCAAATCTACGAACTCTAACAGTATATCTGATCACGAGCTCCTAGGCGTTGACCTATAGACAGGTGCTGTCAGATACAGGACCCTGGTGCTTTACAGACCCCCTTCCCCACCCGTTAAGAAGGACAGGGAACTGTACCAACTGCTGGGTGAGCTTGTTCAAGGCAGAGTATGCATCGTTATGGGCGACTTCAACAGACAAGTTGACTAAGAAACCAGAGCAGCGTGTGTCGGGAGAGCGCTATCCCCTGGAGTTCACCAACAACGAGTTCCTCACTCAATGGGTCAGAGAAACGACGAGAAGAGACAACATCCTTGACTTGGTCTTCACCTCTGAGGATGATATCGTTGAGGATTTCTCTGTAGGCGAAGAGCTCGGTGGCAGTGATCACAGGCTAGTTAGATTTAGCGTCAAGATCACGAAGGTAAGGTCTGTTGCCAGTCAATCAAGGAATCTTGACTTGAGAAGAGAAGACTTTGCAAGCTTTTCTGCGTGGTTGACTGATGTAAGGCTAGCGGTATGCGAAGAGGTTGAGGATTCGTAGGACAATTTTAAACTTAAGTCCGTCGGTCTTCTGTTCAAGCAAACCGGCCAACTGCTTGGGGAGAATAGAAATTCGTACCGGCGATCGAAGATCTCGGGTGCCTTTGACGAGTACCGGAGGCTAGCCAGGAGAGTGAAGTCCAGCATAGGGGCGGCTAAGCGTACTGAGGAACTCCGAGTGGCGAGACTCTGCAAAGAGAATCTCAAGGAGTTCTTCGGCTATGTAAATAGCCGTAAGCCAATCCATCTTAGGATAGGGCCCTTAGTTGACGAGGAGGGTGCATTAACTCACTCAGATGCAGAAGAAGCTAACCTGCTCAATGACTACTTCTCTTCAGTGTTTACTAAAGAGTGTGGTCCCATCCCCTTAGCCCACGGATTTCTACTCGGGAAAAAAGCTGGAGGCAATGGACTTCACCGAAGGAGAAATAAGGAAAAAGATCGCTTACCTAAAGACGACTAAGTCTCCTGGACCGGACGGGTTTCTATCCAAGGTGTGGAAGGAAGTGTGCGATGAAGTATTACACCACCTGATGCGTTTCTAGAGACTGGCGTGAGGTGAAGGTGACTCCGATTTTCAAGAAAGGAGACCCCAGCCATCCGTCAAACTACCGACCTATCATTCTGACTTTGATATTCGGTAAACTCATGGAAAGCATCAGAGCGTACAAAATGACGTCGTATTTAGAGTCAAACCTGCTACTAAGGAGCTCCCAGCATGGCCTCTGAAGGCAACGGTCATGCCTGACGAACCTTGTGGAATTTTTCAACTTTGTGTTCAGTGAGCACGATCGGGACAAGGCGGTGGATGTGGTGTACTTAGACTTTCAGAAAGCCTTTGATAAGGTACCACACCGCCGCTTTCTCCGGAAAGTGCTAGCGCTGAACATAGATGGAAAAGTAGCCGGCTGGATCGAGAACTGGCTAAGTGGCAGACGGCAACGGGTGGTGCTGAATGGACAGGCTTCTGAGTGGGTGCCCGTTACTAGCGGGGTGCCTCAAGGTTCTGTCCTGGGACCACTACTATTCATCATGGATGGACTGCACATTGCAGGAAGATCTTGGGAAGATTGGAGAGTGGTCGAACACGCAGGAAATGCCTTTTAACATGAAAAAATGCAAAGTAATGCATATCGGCCACGGAAACCCCCAATCTCATTATATCCTTAAGGGCACTGCTCTTGAATCGAGTGACACTGAGAAGGACTTGGGTGTAACTATCCCTAGCGACCTCAAGTTCTCGAAACAGTGCATCGAGGCAGAGAAGAAAGCCCAAAGGATGTTAGGCTACATAAAGCGCCAGTTTGGATACCGTAACAAGGAGATAGTACTTTGTCTGTACAACTCCCTCGTTCGGCCACACCTGTAGTATGCCGTACAATTCTGGAGTCCTTCGTTTCAAAGGGATATCGCAAGGTTGGAACGCGTGCAAGCCACGGCAACCAAACTGATTCCCTCTATCAGACATAAAAGTTATTAAGATAGATTAAGGGAATTAGATATGTTCTCGCTGAAAACCCGTAGACTGCGTGGTCAGCTCCCCGAAGTTTTCAAAATACTTCGAGGGTTCGACAATGTTGACTACCGGGATATTTTCACACTGAGTGAGAACAGAACGCGCAATCACGGCTTCAAGCTTGAACTGAAGCGATACCACCATGATGTGTATGGGAAATTCTTTACTTACAGTATCTGCGATAGTTGGAAAGCACTTCCGACGGAAGTCGTCAACAGTGAATCTGTTGACCAGTTCAAGTTAAGACTAGATAAAGTCTTGCAAATTCGCCGTTAAGATACTCACGAGTGATCTTCAAGGTTGCCAACGGACACCTTCGAAGATTGCGCCAAAAGTACCCTCCTTGAATGGACCGTAAGGTCTTCTAGGCTACTTATTTTCCTTGTAGCTCCTTGTAGCTCCTTGTTGCTCTCTCTCTCTCTCTCTTTCTCTCTCTCTCTCTCTCTCTCTGACATTCGTCCATTTCCAGATGGAACTTCAGGGGAGGAGGTGAAATCGGAAAATAATTAATAGGGCATTGTACCTTATATTCGCTTGACAATAGCAGTTAAGTTTGAGGACACTTGGAGCAAATTTTCAAACGGAACAAAAGTACAAAATAATGGAACTAGTGAGATTTTTTTTCTTTTGATATGAATCAACGATATAACGACGCTAAACGTATGAAAGATCACAGCTGCTTTTTATTAGCAGGCAGTGGCATATCCACAATCGCCCAGATTTTATCTTGCTGGAGAGTTATGGAAACCAAGGTAATCGATTGTGCCAAAAGCGAAGTGGCACTTACTAGGGCAAATTGTCAAATTGAGTTCCCGAAGTCTATACAGAACGACTTGGAGGGTGGACAAGTACTGATTCCAATCTTGGATGTTACGAATGGTATGGAAGGTTACGCCAGTTAACTGCTAGTAACGTCAACTGTTACACCTGGAGGAAGCACGATCTTCGGACGGAACTTCGTCTGATACGACTGGTGAGGAGGATCACGCCAGTTTACGGCTGGTAACGTCGTCTTATATGACCCATGGAGGCTCTAAGCTTGGAACGTTGTCTAATATGACTGATGAGAAAATGTATGCGTTTACGGCTGGTAACTTCGTGTTATATAAGTGGAGGATTTTTATTTTTTTTTTAATTAAGGGGCTATCTGGCGACTGCACACACCTCAGCTAGAGGGGTCTTCCCGTTAAGTAAAGACACGTATGCCCGCCAAGAAAAGCGGCGGGCGTGCTTCGAAATATACCGGAACCTTGCCCTAGCCCGACGAAATTCAGCGACAGTGAAATCGTTCGGGCGGCGCTTATAACGCATGTAGGCATAACGCTTCTGTTTGAGGGCTGTCTCACACTTGGCCGACCACCATGGGAGTGGTCCGCGTGCAAAACGGCCAGACGTCCTAGGAAGAGTAGTCAGGCCCACGGCGATGAGGTTGCCGGAGAAGAACTCAATGGCCTCATCTACCGACCTAAACTCCTCGACTGAGATAGAGAATTCAGTCATTTCCTGAAATTCAGGCCACCGCGCCCGCGCCAAGCACCACCGAGGTGGTCTCTCAGGCGGCAAGTGCCCTGAAAATGATATTTGAATGGGAAAGTGATCACTACCATGGAGGTCATCGGCCACTCCTTTATCAAAATCAAGCTGTGCATCCGAAGAGCACACAGATAGGTCAAGGCAAGAAAATGAAGCGGTTCTTGGACAGTGATGCGTAAACTCATCCACGTTTAGGACACCCATCTCAAGCTCTTCGATTAGATCAGCAAGGACTTGTCCACTGGAATTTATGGAGTAATCTCCCCAGAGAGGATGCCTGCCGTTCAGATCTCCAAGCAAGAGATAGGGCCTCGGCAACCGTGCCACGACGCGGCGGAAGTCCCCCGCGTCGAAGTCAGCTGATGGTGGAATGTACGTAGAAATGATAGTATACCTCCTCTCCAGGTGCAGCTGCACAGCCACTGCCTGAAAGGAGGTATCTAAAGAGACAGGAAGAACAAAGACATCATGCGAGGTGTAAACCGCGCATTCCCCAGCCCGGCCATCCAGCGGTGGTGGGGTCGCAAGACCCTTACACCACGGGAGGGCAGGCAGCGGGCACGGGCCTAGCATGGTCTCCTGCAAAAAAATAGCTAGGGGGAAACGGGACGAAACGAGCCTCCGCAGCTCCTCCCAGTTGGCCCGGAGTCCACGGCAATTCTATTGAAGGAATATGCCCTCCAGGCCTAGCTCGGAGGAGCCACGGGGGCCCTCCTCGAATTGAAGACCCTCACGGGAATGGCCGTACGCTTCCCGGGGGCAGAACCCCGGGCGCTGTTGGCCGGACAAAGCGCTGAAGGCGCTGTCGCCTTCGAGGACTTATTGGGGGAGGTTGGGCTTGCCATGCGAGTCTTTTCCTCCCTCCGCCTTGAAACCTTAGGCGAACGTTGCGGCTTCGGAGGCGGGGGGCCCTCTTTTCGAGGAACCACCGTCTCCGAGCCACTCGCTTTACTTCGGGGCGTGGGCGAAGGGGCCGAAGCTCCTTTGTTGCTGTCCTCGTTTTGGGGAACAGCTTTAGGAACCCCGGAAGATGGCCTAGCCACCATCTTTAGGGGTGTTGCCTCTTGTGATTCTAACGACTCGGTTGAGGCGCGTGGCCGTTTCGCCTTACCGGAAATGGTCACGCTGGGGGAGAGGGGGGAGCCATGGTTTTAGCCAGGGTAGGGTATGAACCCTTTTTGCCACCAGCTTTACCAGGGGAGCGCCCAGGTTGGGTAGAGCCCGCAAAAGGGCTCCGAATGGGCGCGGAAACAACCATGCTCGTTGACCTGGATGGGCCAGGAGTAGAAGGTGCCTTTCTAACTATTGAGGCATATGACGTCCCAGGCAGAGCCGGACGCGCCAGGACCAAGTCCTTTGCCTCGCGGAATGAGAGTCGATCCTGGGCCTGAACGGCCAGGATTTCTTTCTCCAGGAGATATGCACCACATTGCTTCGAAGAAGCAGGGTGCGGCTCTCCGCAATTGACACACTTGGCCACACACGATTTGGACTTACCGTGTGCGACCTTGGAGCAATTTACACATACTTCGGGTGACCCCGACTTTGCACGTCTACATGAGCCATTCGGATGGCCGAAGCGGTGACAGTAATAGCACCGCCGCGGCAGTGGCCCGAATGCCTTCACGCGGTAGCGGTACCAACCGGAACGCACCGTCAGGAGCTCCGTACCCGGTGGGGCAGAGGGGCCGGATGTGCTGATCTTGGCTTGGTCGCTTGCCAAAGTGGCAGCAGACCCATCCGTCCCCGTAGCCCCCGCGGATGGAGAGGAGCCCCGAGTCTTCTTCGTCTTAATGGTCTTTTTCGTCCTTTTCTTTTTTGGAGAGGAGGGCGGGGACTGAACCCGCTTCTCACCTCCACCGGCAGAAGTCCCCATGCCAGATGGGCTGGCCTCAGCCAGGTTCCTCTCCGAAATGGAGAAGTTCCTGGTAGTCGTGGGGGCACTTGTCGGCGGAGATTCCTCCCCTCCTTGTATGTCCTCGGAGCCCTCAGCCGTTTGAGGGGGACCTTGCATAGGGGGTTGACTCGCGTTCGGTGCTTAGAGCCGAGCCCGGATTCTCCCCCATGGAAGGCCCTACCCTCTGAGGCTGGGTCTCCTCAAGGACCATGTCTATCACAGGAGGGGCCTCCAGTTGGACATCCCCTCCCAGGACATCGCAGGTCCCCTTGGCAGCGTCAAGAGTCATTTGTGGGGAGGCACAAGCCTTAACCCCGGCAAGGTTTAATATCATTGCCAGCAGGTCTTTTGAGGGAAGCGACCGAAGGGGCCTGGCTTCCCTCTTTCCCCTAAGGGGGTTTGCCCTACCGAGCCGCTTACACGAAAGCGTGCGGCAATGGGCTGCCTGCTGGCTTTCTTGGCAGTCCCCTTAGAAGGAAAAGGAGGGACTGCCGCTGGAAATAGGAAGGTGCCCGAAAGCACCTCCAGAGAAGGGAGTGAGGGGAAGTCCCCTACACCCATAGGCGTAGGAGAGGAGTAAGCCTCCTCTCCGGTTAAAGAAGTATGGAGGGTCCCCTGCGCAAGCACAAGGGGGGGAACCTCCATTTTTTTGGTGGAGCTGCCCGAGGGCGGCTCCTTTGATGTTCTTGGGGAAGTTGGGGGTTGGGGGTATTTTATACTCATCATTGGGCATGGTCACCCTCTTATTTACGCGGGACGCAACATCTCACCACCTCTCACCGTTGCCCGCACTGCCAGAGGTGCTTGCAGGCCCAGCAGAGCCAGGCGCTGCCATTTGGGACCACTTCTCCCGCCTGGTGGCCTGGCAGTCCATCGGCATGGCGGCTCCACCTTAGACATGGCATTTTGAAGACGAGAGGAAAAGGGATGTGAGGAAGGTATGGGTGGGGATGAAGCAGGTTGTTAAAAAACAACCACCCCAGACCGGAGCTCAGGGGTTAGCAAACATTGTCCCCTCCCCCCTCAGTCTCGATCCAGGACGGTTGGCCGAGAAGAAGGTCAGCATCTACCCTGTGAAATTAGAGGCTGACCAGAGAAAGTTGTGGGAGAGGTTGTATGAAAAGAGAGGAAACAAGTCTTTCCAAGAAGGAAGAGAGGCTAAGCTGAGGCCGGACGGGGTGCTGAGTCCCGTCAGCACGGCGGCCAGGATGGCAAATCACCGCACCCCTTACGAAGTATGAGTGGAGGAGGCACGAGGCTCGGAACATTGTCTGATACAAATGGAGAAGGCACCATGATCCACTGAGGTGGAGACTACAAGTCGCTTGAAGATATGAATCGGTTATGTCGAAGTACACGGGAGAGAGGGACGTAATGTCACAACTTCAATGTTGCGGATTTTATGTCTGACTCTCCGTCTCTTCTCTCTCATAAGAAGTTTTATAATTTTTTACCTCCTATTTCAGTGGGTTTGATTACATAAAATAAAACATGGTAGGGGTGGTTTAGAATTATGGTTCAGTTGTATTTGATTTAGTAAGTAAGGTTAATAGATATTTACAATTGAGCCAATTGTTATTTAGAGCATTGAACACAGTGTGGTGGTTTTTACAATAACTATCCAGTTAACATTTACATAGGGTTAATGCGGCAGAAATTTCTTACCACTCAAACATTGTGAATAAATTTTAAACATAGAGGATACTCCTACCTTAGTATTAACCAATAACATATAATTCAAGGTGAATAGAGGTGGAGCCCGACAGGGTTGGCCTAAGAATATCTTCTGCAAAAAAAGAAAGCCAGTGAAAAAACAGGAAATTAGTCGGAGCTATTAAAGAATTTGGATACTTAATAGGGAATAATGCTTGTTGTTGCCATGGGGGTTTGCGGAAGCAGGAAGACTCGGTCAGCAAGAAGATGGTTGGTAAAATGGAATTATTGGGCCATATAGTTCACTTTTAGCTTTGGAAGATAATGTAAATTTGTGTGAATATCTAAACTCTTATTTCATGCCTATCTAATAATATTTTTATTATTATTATTACTTACATTATTATTACTTTCATTACCATTATTATTATTATATTGTCGTGTTACACCACTCTATATCATACAGTATAATATTTTTTGGGGGGTTGACTTAATCACCTACTGCAACGCGAACCGTTTAAGGACTGTTCGCAGGGATTAACGACCGACTAGGAGGTCAAACCTGGGGCGTTGGGTTTCAAATCCTTAATAATCAGATAGAGTGCATAAACGGTTGGCGATATTTACTTGAATAGGCCGAAGGAGTATCGTTCAAGGTTAACTAAAGATGAAACAATAAAAATATAATTTTATTTACAAACATCAAAATAAGAATTTAAAAAATAGCATAAGTGGATTATTTAAATTGAAATAGTGACTAGATAATTATTATGAGGATGGATTCTCTAATAGAATTAATTAATTAGAGGTAATAGGCTCAGATCAAAAGGGGGACTTGACAATACTAATAATGGAGGGGGTTTCAGTCTTACGGGATGGTGACTTCGAGGAAGGTGCTTCTTGCGATGAGGCAAGTGGGGAACGTTCCGATAAGGCAAGTGGGGCACGTTCTTAATGAGGCAAGGAGGCACGATCCGAACCAACCTTCTGATGAAGATAGCTAATCTTCAAAGATGACGTTCGACGCAAAATGTGGGAATTCACATAATTCCACTGGAAGAGAAAACTACTTTTCCTCAAAGGTAATAGATAGAGATTTTCTTCGGCTTCATTAAACGAAGGGAGACTGTTGCGGAAATTTAAAAGCTTGCCGATCAAAGGAGCTACCAATTGACTAGGGTAGAATCACGGCGAAGAAATTCTGTTGTCTGATAAACGCTCACGGGACTTCGAATAGACGACGAGGAACGCCTTGAGGTGCGTGCTGGACTCTTCGAACTCCAATCGAAACCTAGTATTTGTATAGTGATTCTGAAGAGGAAGGCGGAATTTGGAGAAAGGAGTCACAAGCTCCAGACATCTTAATCTGGAGGCCGAGTCGATTCATTATTTAACAGCAAGGCGCGAAACACATCGGCTTTTTCTCCCCTAGTCACCGTGGGGGGGGGGGGGGCTTGGGACGATTTCGCTTGATTTGGGGATATTTCCCCAATGAGCTAAGGAGTCTAAACTTCTCGAATGTTTCCAAACAGTATGTGACGTTGTCTATGTCGGGATTCAAACAAAGTGTGTTGGGGTGGTAGAGGGGCAGAGTTTGTTCTTTTACAATCACTAACATTATCATTATAATTATCATTACCATTATTATCATCATTACTTAATTATTATTATTATCATTATTATTACAATTATAATTATTATTTTTACTAGTATAACAGTGCTGTTAGAGTTTGATCATATGTAAAGATGTAATCCTAATACATAAACATTATCAAAATAGACGGTAACGTTGGATAGGCCTTCTAGGATCCTCATCATCTAATTATAGTTGATACAAACCGTCACCAGACCAAACAGGGGCCGACGGAACTGCATCAGTTCCTTCTCAATGGAGAATGTAGTAAATTTCTTCACTTCATTCCTCAAGGGAATCGGATAATAGGCCTTGCACAAATCAAATTCTGAGATAACTTTGGCCTTCTCAAAAATTTGGAGGTTTCTAAATTCTACCCGA
Organism: Ceratothoa steindachneri; assembly: GCA_963969495.1. Taxonomy (NCBI): domain Eukaryota; kingdom Metazoa; phylum Arthropoda; class Malacostraca; order Isopoda; family Cymothoidae; genus Ceratothoa; species Ceratothoa steindachneri. The sequence goes on along the minus strand of OZ018321.1, from coordinate 141,782,512 downwards.
ATGCCAGTAAGAACCATTGGCTTTCTTAACCATGACAACCGGAGAACGTTACCTCTTATTGCATGCTTCCCGGAGGTGTATGGGAAGAGCGTATGGTTTAGAACAAATGTGTTCCTGTGTAGTTAATTGAATGTTGTGCTCAAAATGGGTTGCACAACTGGGAGTCTGGGTGATATCGTCATCAAATCGTCTCAGGGGCGCTTGCAATTGATTCCTTTTAAGAGAGGATAGCTGGCTGCATATCTTAATTTCCGCAGACAGGGAATTATTAGTGTTGGGTAAGACATGCAACGGGTATTCCCTGTCCTGCCCTACGCAGGCGATTTGAATTACGCAAAAGAGATCCAGAGAGTAGCTAGATTCCATTAGAGTATATTCATCAATTACCACTACCTAGTTGAGGCTCGGCGGTACCTCTTGAGCATGTTAAAACGCCAAAGCTCTCTTCCTGAGGGAGTTTCAATAAGGTAATCGAATTAGCCACATTTCTCGACGACCTTGTAGGGACCCTTCCATTGCCTCAATTTTTTTTTTTGTTTTCGTGGGGAGGAGTAGCAAAAATTCTTTTTAGGGTTAACTTTCCTTTCCTTGGGCTTGCAGTCAAAGCAAGTTTTATACTTATCCAAATTGATGTCGGCTTTCTGATACGCAATTTCCGTGCACTTTTCCAGCCTCTATCTCAAATCCAATAGATATGATTAAGAGATCTGCAAGTCGTGATCCAATTTCTGATTGAAATACAGTTCCTTTAGGATACTCAGGGGTCCTCTAATGTTTTCTTTATATAAAAGTTCAAATACGATAGCCAATTTCACGGAAGGCAAAGAGAGCTACTGGAAGAAAACGGTCCCATTCAGTGTATCTGCACACAACTTTTTGAGAATGGCCTTGAGACTACCATTTGGCCTCTCAAACATTCCATTCCCAGCTGGGCGAAAAGAGGTGGTAAACAAGGGCTTAATCATAAGTAGTTTCCTGACGTACTCCATGAATTCTGAGGTGAATTAGCGACCACGAACTGATAGAATTTCCTTGGGTTGGCTTACAGGGGCAAAGATGGAAAAAAAGTATCAGCGCATGGGATGCTATCAATTTTCTTGAGGGCCAAAGCCTCGGGGAGTTAAAATGTAGCTAATTCCTTTGCTTGACAGGTGTGCATTGGCTGGATTAAATCGATATCTACTCGGGAGAAGGGGTCAGAGATTAGTGGCCCCTTCTTCAAAGGCGCAGGCTCAACTCATCCTTTTATTGTCGTCTTTTGGCAATTGTCGCACGAACGACAATACCGCAGAATTTCGTCGGTCCCGCCAATCCAATAAATATATTTGAAGATCCTATTATCAGTTTTCGTGTGGCTGCAGTGGTCAAAAATAGACTATGGTGAAGAGTTTAAAGAATTGGAGGGAAGTGGGAGCTAGTTTAACATATTGTGTGGGACTCAGTGTCCTTTTCCTGGGCGCACACGCGATAGAGGAAGTCATTCTTGATGGGCAAGGAAATCATCTTATTCCCTCTGATATTATCGCACGTTTTGTTCAGGGCCTTTCTTCACAAGCTGCAAAGAGACTCGCATTCCATCAGACCTTTAGATAAGTCACTGTTCATCGCACTCTTTAATTCAGGGACATACGGGGGTGTGAAAGGTGTAAGGGCCTTCAGTTCATTCTTGGCGCGGGAACAGGTAGTAACAGGTTGAGCCCCAGTTTTGACCAATTAAAAAAGTGCAAAACTTGATAGAGGCTGCAACAACTTAAGCTCAACCAGTAAAATACGCGCACTCAATGTAGCAGTGAACAATAGAGAATTTATTGGCGCGCCCGAAGTAATCATGCACTACAGCAAACTTATCTTGGTCTGGAGCCACAGGGGGAGTAGTTCATGGGATAGAACAATGCACGTGCACCTTGTATCACTGCTCTAGTTTCAAAGTGGAGGGCTCCAGGGCTACTTTTATTAAACAAAAATGTAACCTGGTGGCTAGCAGTAATCGGCGGGTTTGAAGAAGAGGGGGCTGAATTTGGAGATGGTAGGGGCGTAGAAGTGGCAATACCTAGTAGACCTGGTAAGAAAGATAGGGTGCTTCTAAACTTCGATTTTTGGGGTGGCAATTGGTTCTTACGTGAACCTCAACTCCACAAGAACAACAAACGATTGTCCTGCTCGGGAGCGACTAAGCAGGGGGATTGAGAGCAAAGGGCTTGACATCACGGTGGTCCAACGAGAAGAGAGGTTTTGGTTTGGCAGGCCCAGTCGCCTTGACAAACTTGTTTCATGGTTAGGAAGAAATTTGTTCTTCTTTGCTTTGGACTTGAGAGATGAAGGTTCTGACTTCTTCCTTTTTTTCAGATAAGGGTTGTGGCTAGCCGCTTAGACGTCTGCCTCTTCGATGCATCCAGTGAGAGTATGGCCCCTGATCCTTCACGAAGGACCTGATTTCCGAAGGGAACGACACAAAAAATTGATCTTCGAGGAAGAAATCAACCAGAGTGTCGTATTCATGAGGCACTTTGGACGCATAAATCCAAAGATTAAAGTGACCCTGCAGGGTGTAGCCAAACTGACGTAAGGTCTGGTTTGGTTGAATGCGACAGGGCCTAAATTTAGTTCGGGAGAAGCTTGAGATCATATTATAGGCGGCGAGCAGCTCGGCTTTTAACAAAATGCAATCACTCGTTGTCTCTGAAGGAAGAGAGATGAAAATATCTGAGTTGAGAACTCAGCAGGGGCAATAATTATGCTACGCCGTACCTATTGATGTCCCAATGATCTTCCTCGAAGACCTTCTTGAAGTGGATGAGATAATACCCGAAGTATTATCCATCTTTGAATACTGGAAGTTTTATAGTTGCTGTCTGCGGAGCGTCTATTCTGGAGCTTTCGGAATTAATGGAGAGCGTTTCGTTCCTAGCCTTGCACATCTCAATTCATGGGAGCGAATCCTTTCTCTTTCTTCGCTGTCACTTTCGCTTTCTTCGGCTCCTTCTCTTCTCTCTTCCTCCTGGATGTAGGCTATTATGTATTTTCTGTTGAGCACGATAGACTTAGCTTTGGCCTTTAAAAGTCCAAAAGAAGACATATTACCTATTTTAAGCGAGGGGAGTGACAACAAGAAGTAAATTAACTCACGAAAATGAAAGTGGCGGGTTTTTTAGTAAAGCACGGAGGGAGGGGGACTAAGGTTTTCTTGCTTGACACAACCAAATTACGAACAAAAAAATGAGAAAAAACACTCGCGGAAAATAATGCAATTACTTGCTACGGTGTGGATTCTACCTAAATCTCTCATTGTGATTAAGAGGAGAGTTACAGCTCGCCTAGTAACATCTATACATATAACAATGCAATTTCTAAATGTACCTACAAATTAGGGCAGACGAAATGAGGCCTTGAACGACATCAATTCAATTCCCTGAAGGAATAAAATAATGGTAATGCACGGTCACGCCAAATAAATTCTCACCAAAAAAAAATGGAAACGGGAAAAATACAAGTGTGCAAGTAGTAATTCCTCACCTTTTGATCTTCAGACCCAGAAGCAAGATTAACCAACAATTTATCAAATAAACCAAGATTAACCAATTGATTAATAGAGATTAACCTCAATTAACCTGACACCAGTTTAATATAATATAGATATTACTATATGTCGTAAGTTGATGTTAGAGCCCAACCCTTTTCAAAATTCTTCCGCATGAAAGCGAGAGGCCTGTGAACCAATTAATCCGCCATATGCGTGAAGAAATACAAATCAGAGTGCAGTTTAGGTTGGTCACTGCTTAAGTATCTTGAAAGGTTCGGTGGTAAGAGAAACGGAGTACAAAATATATTTTACTACTATGGAAATAATATATTTACAAAAGTATATGGGGTATTAAGTGACCTGGATGGTGTCGACCACCATACACAAAACGAACAATCACACATGGAACGCTCACATAACCTTGAGCGCACGCAAACCCAGATCACAGAGGCTTAAAAAGGCGGGGGGGGGAGAGATCTTACATAGGAGAGTTGCGCGTAAGGGTTCCCTTGAATATTTACACCAGGGAGTAATCATGCCTTGTGAGAGACAGCGTAAAGTCCACAATAATAGCCTCTTGATAAAGGACTTTTAAAAGAGATGAAATCAGATTTTGCCTTCGGGCTTAGACTTAGAATACCAAAATGAGAATTTAACGCGTTGCGTTCGGGTAACCTGTACCAACGAGTACGGGGTTGACTCTCGCGAGTTCTAGGAGAATACACGGAGCTTGCCACGTTTTGCTTTGGTTCGCGTGGAACTAACGGTGACGGGAAGATGGCAGATGCTCGCGAATACTCGGTACACAGGCGTTTACTTACTGCTGTCCAAATCTGGCGTCGGACGTTTTATAGGGGTGGGATGGAGGGGCTTTTCCCCGCGCCTAAAGGGGTAGGGTTCCAGTTGACAGACGATTCAATGTGCGAGGTAGATTTTACCCGATTAACGCCATCGCAGGATGTTCCCCGGCGGGACTCTTTATGATCTTAAGCTCATTTCAGGCTTCCGTGAAGTCGTGCCTTCAGTCCATCACAGCTTTCGTGATTTTGCGCCTCGTTTGCGTGCTTTAAAAATGGTCACCAGGTGTGGCTTCTCTTCATCTTCCTCATTGGAAGGGACGACCGCACGCATCTTTTTCCCTTGCTTTCTTTGACACTCGGAGCTATCAATCACTAATACTAAAATCTATTACTAAGCCTATACTCAAACTTTAAATCAATTAACTAATAAACAATCAGCAGTTTACCCTTATCATTATTCATTATGCTTATATCTGTATAGTAATCACTTTTCTTTAACAGCCTGATGAGCTCTTTATAAAAAAATTCTTTAACAGGATCCTTTGCTTAAAATAATTTATCGTAAAATAGGTAAATCAACAAAGCCGACCTTGCTAGAAAAAATCTGGACCAGGTGGTAAGAACATTAGATTAATATTTTGTGAATCTTTTTACCATTGGAGATAAAAATAACTTCTTGGCAATACACGAGGTAATTAATTTTGAAGCTAATACGACTTCGAAATTTTTACATAACCGAAAATGAAATTAGGTTTATTTTAAGAACGTCAAATTTTATAACCCCCTGTTAAAATATATCCGATCATTATTGAGGAGTTAGGAAATGAATCATTAAAACCCGTTTGTTCAATTTTCAAATAGTCTACTAGCGAGGGAATAGTTACTAAAAATGTTCCTAAAGGCAAATTTAAAACGAATATTTTAAAAGATCAAAAACTAATCCTGAAAATTTTCAGCCATTCTCATGTACTTCGGTAGTTGGTAAATTCTTGGAGTCCATTGTTAGAGATTTCATTGTAGATGAACTGGAGTTAAATAACTTAATACATGATACACAACTAGGTTATCGATGAAGACCATCATGCTTGACTTATTCAGTTGATTTTCTTTTCAAAGAATTAATCACACCTTTTATTAAAATTAAGTTTTAGATGTAGCTTATTTTAATTTTTAAAAAAACATCTTTGGATACCCTTCCTCATAAAAACTTAATATCAATATTAGAGCAAGGAATAAGGAGAAACGTAATTAATGGATTTGGAAGACAGGCTGGAAAAGCAGAGAGCTGGTGTCATTGAAAAAACTTCATCATGTACATTGGTAAGTAAAGACGTTCCTCAAGGATCTGTTCTCACGATCTTGAGATAAATTCCTTAAAAAAATTTCAAAACTTACTAATGACACGAAACTAGTGACTTACGAAAACTATCATAGTAACTGATAACTTGCAAAATGACCTGGATATAGTAGTCAAAAGAGTTTGAGGATAGCAAATGCAATTCAACTTGGGAATTTGTATGGTAATGCATATAATGTTGTCACAGATTACAATATGGATGCACAAATATTACACAGAGTCAACATACAAAAGGATTAACGTGTCTTAATCTCGACTGATAAAAAAATCTCAAAACAATGTACTCTAATGTCACAAAAGGGAAATAGTGTTCTAGAGTACATAATATTCTTTCCTTCTATAAAAACCAGTGCAATTCTGGTTTTCAGACATGCATAGTAACATTGAAATATTAAAACGCATCCAGCGGTGAGCAACGAAATTAATTCGTGAACGTAGATATTGATCGTATGAAGATAGATGGATAACTCAATTTACATCCATTGGAAGGACCCCTGTGTCACCAATAATTATTTTAAGTCGTTAAAATACTAAACGTATTTAAAAATATAAATTAAAACTAAAAATTTGAACTAGATGATTGAATAGCATTAACTTCTGAAATTTATTTCCTTATCAAATAAGCTAGAATTGGAATAGCTTGCCTATGACTGTTAGTGAAATTACTACTGTAAATATTTTTGTGAATGAAATCGATAAATATTAATTTAAAACATGACCCCACATAAATTAAAGTTTTCAAAATAATTCCTTATCCATATCCTCTCTTTCTTTACCCCTTTTCTACCTCTGACGCCCACCCCTTCATTTTTTCTCTTTAACTAGCCTTGATTAGATCTTGAAATACTTGGTAGTTTGTAGTACCGTAATATCGTATAGTAGGTAGAAGTGAGATGAAAATGAAAATGAGTGATAGGGATATACCTCGAGACACCAAAAGATGAGACTGCTATGAGGAAGTAGGGATGATGTACGTTGCACAACTCTTCTGAACATGCAATATCTTCGTAATCGAGAAGATTACTATTGTTGGACGCCCTGTTAAACTGACTGATATCTGTTATTGAGAAGCTCTTTTGCGCTTTATTATTTTTCTTAATCCCATTTTGAACTGATGATTCACTGCCAAACGCTCTCCTATTTACTCACATCCATCGATAAGTGCAAGTCACCTTGGAGCTCAGGGCTTGTTCCATCTATATATTTAGCATGCATTAAATTAAATTCAGTCCCGTACTTTAATTAATTAAATTATTAGCACCCTCTGTTTCTTTCCGTTAGCGGTGTCCGGGGATCGGATAAAGAAACTAATATAAAGATAGTCATGAAAATTACGCACTTGACTTAGGGCACTAGGGCCGGCCCATTTTGAAGGTAAAGACCAGGATGAAGGATAGTATTGTATTTTGCTACCAGCCAGCGGGCGTAGCAACCTTTTCGTGGCCCAATGGAAAGACGCCGATTAACCTTTAGGCAAATTTTGGATTAAAAAGGCTAAAAGGTAGTATGTCGTGTGTGCCAAAGAAATAAATGAAAGAAAAACGTTGCGTTTGCATATACGTTTGGTAGGTGAAAACGTACTAGAACTCATTTTTCCTTGTAATCTCGATCCTAAATTTTCATTACCCCACCCGAATGATGTCTGGTTTTATCCTTGTCTGTTATAATTTTTTAACTACTCGCCATCTAAAGCACTTTAACCTTAACGCAAACTACACGGAAATTACACCAACTTCAATCCCAATTTTTTCCCAGCCAACTTTAATCAGCCATGTCTCCTATAAATCAAAAGCCCGAGAAAAAGCGAGAAATATTCAAGGCGTAGGTGGGAGATGCGAGGAAAGGGCAATTTGGATAAGAGTTAACAATGTCTTCTTTATTCAGTGTAGTATTGACTTTTCTATTCGCTAGCAACGAAAGCAAGTACGTTTACTCAAGAAATTACATCTGTGATTCCAAATCATTAATTAAAGCCGGAGTTGTATAATTACAAACTATTTACTCGATTCCGAGTGGCAAGATTTTCTCTTCCTAGCTCTGATGTTGGAAAGGATCTTTTTTTTTCCTCTCTCCTGCACGAAAGTTAGCACGATTCTAGAATATGTTCTTAGAGAATAAATTTAAATACTTAAATAAAATCAAATATAAAAATACAATTCCGTCTTCACAACACACCGACTCAATTCACTGCCCTTTTGAAGTGGTATTTTATAAGTTAAAAGTAAATTACCTTTATATTTAATTATGAGAAGGTATTATTATGAGTTAAAGGCAGCAATTAATTGAGTGGGAGTTGATTAAGTAAATAATCACAACTATGCAAACAATTAGTCAAATTCAGCAAAAAATTGAAATAAATGTGTACAATCGATGAATTTGACTAAATAGTTTGAATACAAAAAAGGTTCGAAGAAAAGTTCAAATTTGTAATTAGTAAATTATTTTTACATAATAAAGATAAATATATGAAGAAAAATATTATTTTATAAAAAAATAGCATTTCTTTCAATTTTAAGGATTTGAACTTAAGTTAAAAACGCTAATTTCTAAAAAAATTAGTGTATACATATGCTAAAAATTGCTTCCATCTAATAAAAAATAACAGCTATTTAGGAAATAAAATTAAGAAAAGAAAGAGCAATGAGTCTTCCTCCTGATAGTCTTCAGCGTATTTTCGATTCAAATAAAATAACAGTAGAGAAGACCTGCTCTGGTTCAACACTTGTTGAATTTATCATCAAGAACGCTTGATCGAAACGTTCTAAATTCTTGCTTTTATTCAGAGTAGTTCAAAGTATTGAAACTCATCAATTATATTAAACTTTCCTACATTATTTTTGGCACGACTTCAAGTTTTTTTATTTTGTACATATATACAAGGTGTTCGGGCTAAGTTAACGATTCGAATTTTTTCTGAAACATGATGTTTCAGTGAACAGTAAAGAGTGCTAAATAGCATGCAGAGCAAAGTTTTAGTTGAGAATAGGTTAGCTGATATTAAGCAATGGAAGCCATCCATATATTTAAAAAGAGTTAACTGCATTATGATGATTATGGCCGGGTATAAAAATTCAGGAATCATAACTGGTGCAACGGAGACTACGAAGCCCTGTCCAGCAGAAAGGGACACAGCAAGCAATCTGTTTGCGCCTGCACGCCAGAATTCATCATCAACTGCAGGGCAAGTTACTCCAAATAGGGATGGGTGTGGGTGTGTCGCCTGTGAGGGTGACGACAGGCTGCCTCAAAAGGTTGAGAAATGTTTCAGGGTCTATTCATGTCTATGTGGATCTGCTAGATATTGTGCTCAAACTTCGGTTTGATGAGGTTGCTGCTGGAAAGCCATATCTGCTGAGTGTGAGAAATGGTAGTCAGAAAATTTCTACGGTTTCACCAATCCCAAAGCTGGCCTTTTAGATCTACAAATTTTAATTCTCTCGATTATTATGTGTGGGTCTCGGTTGAGAAAGACGTCACTCAATTTTCCTGCAATCGCAAAGCCGAGAAGTTTGCCAAAATCAAAGAGGGGCTCAAAAAACCTTCCAGGGACACAGTAAGAAATGCATATGACAGGTTCTGAAGCCGATTTGAGGCCGTATTTAAAGCTCAAAGTGGGATCTTTGAGTAAACTGTTATCTCCCCCTCCCCATAATTTAGTTGATATTTTAAAATTTTTGAAGACATTTATTTTTGGCTTAGATATTGCGGGTTATTATTATCTTATGCAAACCATCAAATTTAGCCTCGAATCCTTGTACATTATAAAAAAAAATACTTTTTTAGTCGCGAGCGAGCGTAGTCAAGAGCGACTTTACATCTCACTGTGTCAGTCAGTCGGTTGGTCTGCGTTTTAGTCAAGTTGTTTTTGCAATAACATTGTAACTATTCGTCCTATTCTAACAAAATTTAAAACCATTATCTTTTTTTACATTCCTTTTTGAATGATATAATTGTCAAAGTCCTCCAAATGTTACCCAGCGAATTATTTTGTTTTGGCAATAACATCATAACTATTCAGCCCATTCTAAAGAAATTTGAAACCCTTATATTGTTTTGCATTTTCTTTCGAATACTTTACTTACAAAGTCCTGCCAAGGCTAGCCCGTGAATTATATTTGTTTTTGCAATAACATCCTAGCTATTCGAAGGATTCTAGCGAAATCTGAATGCCCTATATCGTTTTCCATTCTCTTTGGAATTATAGAATTGCCAAGGTCTTTCCAAAGTTAGTCCATAAATTTGGAAAGTTTTGAAGTTCATAAGGTCATAAATTAGAACAAGTGAGAGCACACGACTTTTTGGTAAGCAGACTTGTTTTTTTACCCTCATTATTTGAAGACTCAGAAGTACCGCTTGTATGTATCGGTCACCCCATATCAGCAAAATACAGGGTTTTGAAAGATTATATCATGGCCCAATCAAATTATTTTGCAAATTCTCAATCAATTGCCCTCGAATTCTTATAGCCTGTGTGGAAACACGTCATAGTTTGTTTAATATTTTATGATAATTTATTTGAGGTATATAAATTCCATTCACTGGAAATGATAAAGCGTTTGGAATGTTATAATATGATCTAAACGGTCAAATAAAACTGTGTAGCGTGCATTTGTGAGATAATTTTCCAAAAATACACCAACAGTAATGCAGATTATAGATTGCACAAAATTTTCAAGAGAAAGGTTGTTTTTAAATGGCCAAAGGATCTGTATGACCACTTGCATTAGAAAAGATTGTTCAGTGCGTTCATAAAAAATTCTTATGAAGCTTCACGAAGTCCATAATAAGACACTTATAAGAATCAAGATTCCTCCAGCGAGAGTTTGGCGTGTGCATTTCGTTCAGGCCATAAATGCAGATAACAGTCGAAAAAATCCCCACTCGTCATCTGAGTGCTAAAGGAACTTCCTAAAATCGAATATGTCTCAGGCGGCCATGATATTAATTATTTGTGAAATCTCTCATGAAATTTAAATGTATTTGTATTTTTCATTTAAATTTTGATAAAAAGATGTTATATTGCTTGATATTAAGCATATTCGTTTTCATTCTCCTATACTAAGAAGGATATTTACATCTCTAATGATATAAAATCTTTAGAAATACTGTATTTCAGAATAAAATCTACAATACTTTATCTGTAAATTTCTTTATTGTTTAACGTAATGATGCAAGCGGAATATTGCGAATATTTTGACATGTTGATGCAAACTTTCGATCCACCATAAAACTTGCTCACTATGAGGCAAGATCAAATTTATCGATTACGCTAAACTTAACTCGGGAGATTTTCAGATATATTGTTTTTTTAACAAATTGACCAAGAGAAATTTCGGGATATAGATATAGTCATAAGCAAATGTTTCGACATTAGTTTATTCCTAACACTATATATTTAAAAAAGGGACTTTGGGAAGTTCAAAAGAATTTATATGATTATCGAAGGTTTTCGATTTTTTTTAAAACCAAACGAATTAGAGATGGTGAGTTCCAGAAATAAATTAAAATTGTCCTGGGTGGGCCGTAAGTTTCCATACATAGGAAACTAAAAATATTATTATGGACGACCATTTTTATTTATATAATATGCTCTACATTGTTACTGTCGTTTCGAAAACATTTTAATACGGTTTCTCACTCTTGATGAAAACGCATTAGCACAGTTGACGTTATGATGGTAATTGCTTTGGCGATACGTTCCTTTAGATGAATTATGTCTTGTATCTTTACTTCATACACCATGGCCTTCAAGTGCCACCAGGATAGAAATCAAGGAAAGAGAATTATGGGGATCTGAGAGGCCACTCCACAGGACCACGGCGACCAAACCAAACATCCAAAAAATTCTTTTTCAAATCGCGACGCACGTGAAGACCATAATGAGGTGGAGCTCCATCTTGCTGGAAGTAAACTGGGAAGTTACCTTCCTCGTTTAGTATGGATGGGAAATTTTTTCTTGCAACAAGTTAAGATACCTTTCGGCATTAAGATTACCACTAAGAATAATTGGTCCAATAATTCTGTCACCCAATATCCTGGCCCACACCATCCCTTTACCGGCACCTTGCATTTTCGTCGGCCTCAGCCAGTTAAGTTTAGGATTACTCCAATAACGTATGCTTTGCCGATAAACCTCTCCATTGACGTAAAACTTTGCTTCATCAATAAACAAGATCTGAGTTGAAAAGTTTGCATCCTCGTTCACTTTGGTCAATGCCCATTCACACAATTCCATCCGTCTATCCGGCTCCTCTTCACTCAAATCCTGTGCCATATTGCAATTTGTATGGATGCCATTTGTTTGCTTTAAAAATGCAAAATACTTGATCTGCTGACACGACTTTCTGCAGACAACCGTCGTTTACTTTTTCTGTGACTCTTTGTAAGCGCTGTAAGTATCGTAGCTGTTGTGTTTTCATCGGCAGATGTACAACTTGGACCACTTCGCGTTGATCCGTACATTTCCAGTTTTCTGAAACTTGTTAATAAGTTTTGCCACAGTGTCGTGTGTGATGTTCGTTCCTTGTTTTCTTTTAAAGTTCCTTGAAACCATGCGATTGCTTCCCGACCCAGCCATCAGTATGATTTCAATTAGTTGCTCTTTCGTCAACCGCATATTCGAAGGTATCTGAAACATAAAATATTATAAAAATTTTCCTATGTATAGAAACGTACGGCACACCCTGTAGTATGAGTGTCTGTTTTGTTTTTTTCGTATATTCAAATGTTTTATCGAAGTTCTTTATAAAATAGAGTTTCCGTTTTAATATTAACCAGAAGTAGTTAACTAGTGACCAATAAAACGCGTATAACAATTTGAAATAATGAAGAAAATTTAGATGCGGATAAAAGATTGAGGAAGATTTGTTCCGTATATCCAAAGAATCCCGATGTCTTTTCTTCACTTTAACATAGAAAATAGGGATGGTTCTGAAAAATCAGGCTGAGAGTAAATTTTAGGGGACAAGATGAGCAGCTTTGCCACTTTGTCTTACATAGAGCAGATGTTTTGAAATTTTTAAAATTAAAATAAATACAAATCGTAAATTTCAGAAAATGTATTAAAATTATGGCATGGCTGATTTTTTAATTCTTTTTTAATATAAAAGCTCATTTAGCTGTTTATTCCGTATTTCAAAAGAAGTCCGCTGAAAGTTTTTGCTTACATTTGGGGCTAGAAAATAAGTCTTGATATATAAAACCTAAATTAACTGTATATTATTTGGTGATATGTACTGGCAATTTGAAATTTTCTTAGACCAAAACAATGCTCGCTATAGCCTGATAAGCCGGAGGGAGCGATTGGTTTAGTATATTAAATGTTTTTATCAAAGTTTTATCTATAAGTTTATTTAGAGATCTACAAATTACAGTGTAGGCCTGTTTTTCAAAATTCGAAGGTTTTATCAAAATTATTTCCAAGAGTTGCTTAAGAATTTAAAAAAAAAAAAACAGTTGAAAACACGTTTGAAAAAACAATTTTATGGTAGACGCTTCTGTCTTTTCCTTTGAAATACTCGCAAAAGATATCAAAAGAATGACACAAACCGTTGACCGCAATCACATTTGAATAAAAATGAAATTATTGATATGAAAACTTAAACAAGAAAACTAATAAATATAAGAGATTTGTAATTTAGAAAATATTAAACAATGCTAAAGATAGATTTATTAGAATTTATGTTCAAATTTTAAAACAAGTATAAAATTTCATTTACTCTCCACACTAAACCTATATGCCGTGTGGTAGCCTCAGCTAAAAGGAAATAACGAGAAAGAAAGTACTGGCTAGGCGGGCGGGTGGTTGAAACCTTTTGTTTTTAATCCTTTTTTTACACACGGACGCGAAACTCGGACACTAAATACAAATAACACTCAGAAAGGTGGGTAACTCGGGTAATCATAGAATGGTTAATTTTTTGAAATAAGAAGTAGATAAAAGAGAAATAATTAGATAATAAGACCAAAGCAAATGAGGGATATATTTAATAAATATAAAAAGTGAACTAGAGTTGAAAAAATACTAACCACATAAATAAAGGAAGATGGTAAAATTAAATACTGATATTGATATTTATTTGCATAAAGAAAGAGTAAAGCATGAAACTCGTCCCCATCTGAAGCCCCTCTGTTGAAATAAAAATAATTAAACATAATATTTTTGTTATTTGATTTCATTAGACAGACAAATGAAGGGAAAACAATTGTCATTAAGTCACGTGAAGCTTTAGAACTTCGAAACATTTGATTAAAACAACAGAAACAACGCTAAATAAAACATAGGGCAGGGGAATTAAAATAAATTCCATAGAAGGGGAAATGAATTTATAAAAAAAATATAGATTAACGAGAGCACTTTACACTCAAAGTTTTTAAGATACGTTGAAAGAAAATAAAAGGAAGGAAGGTAAAATATTTAGAAAGTAATTAGTCTCCCAAAATCGATTGGGTGAGCACCCCTTGGAGGGCCATTCAAAATCAGCACTATAATCATGATGTGCAACTCCTCTAAATTATTATGCAGTCCGATATTAACCACATTTTTAGACTAATAATGTCCATTTTGGCCCGAAATTCCCATGCATTTACATTTATAAAGGTTAAAATCTTCAAAGATTTCAGTTTAGCATTTTTATTTCCTCGTTTTCAATCCATTAATTCGAAAATCTCAAGTTTTTTGATGCAATTGTTTTTCCATTCCATTTCATCCCATTTATCAAATATAGTGCACTAATCATCTATCTCTGAAAGTTATTTGAACACATAATACAACTCTAGTAAAAAATCCATTGTAATAATAACAATTAAGGATCTTTTTCATAAATTGACTTAATTCGTTATTGACTTGTTTCACTCGAGAATTCCTCTTTTATAGTAAATTGATATTGGCTTAAAATGATTTCTCTTTCTGATTAAACAACGCATCCATGCATAGCACCCCTTACTTTTTTTCTTTCAACAATATAAGAATACTGAATTAATATAAGTGTAAAAACCATTATTTTAAAGGTACACCCTCACATATTGCCTCATTTCTGTTTCTCTCAGCGTCTCCTCAAAAGAATTCTTTTTCGAACTTTTTCTTAAAGAATCCGAGTCTGTACCTCTGCTTAATCAAAATTACTAACGAACTCACCAATAAATCAAAAAATCTGCTACAAATGGATTGTATGTCAATAAAAGTTAAATAACATACTCAAGTTTATCGCAAAAAAGGAGGAAAAGACCAAAAAATACCCTGGGCACCATATATCTCTAAAAAGGAAGATTACAGCACACCATTTACCCTATAAACGTTTAAAATGTAATTTTTAAAAACCAAGGACTGACATTTGCATAAAATAATTAATTTGCTCAAAAGTTCTGAAACTGGAAAAATACCAGCATCGAGCAGAAGAGAAAATTTGTTAAATAGAGCAACCCCAACCAAAGTACATATGTATAGAAAAGGCTACTCAAACATTTGACAGATTTCCTAAGAAATACAAGCAATGCTTTTTCTGGCAACGATGTAAAAATAAGGCGCTGTTGTTCTTATATTTAAGCCGTTCCCACCGAGCAATGTTTAGTAGGAGTAGTTTGTATGAATATAATGTGTTTGTTTATTGCGGCATTTTACTAGTTCCAATTTCATTATTATTTAAGGAGCGAAAAAAACGCGAACAAGGATTTGTCAGGGGTTTGGAGATGAGTAGCGAGTGTAAAGTTGGTTCATTACAAGAAATACTAATGAAGCTCTTTTTAGTTCCAGTTAAAACTTAGAAGCCAAAACCATCGAGGTCAATAGTTGTGATGAGGAGTAGAAAAGTGTGCCCAGAGTTAAAGTTAGGTAAAATAAAAGGAGAGAACTTACGGCACTCGGCCTTGGGCGGGCGCGAAACTCTCTCGAAAGAGCCAAACTTTCAAAATAAAGGTTGATGGAGAATCATGTAACAGAAAACATCTTAAGAGTTGCGTTATATCCCACTCCAGGCGCAACAGAGATAATGCCCATGGGGTTGAGAAAACTACAGAGAGGAATTTGCCCCCCAAATGTGATGAGTATCATTTAGATGGAAAAATTCTATTTTATTCCCATATGAACATAGCATTGCTTCAAAATTCACTTCCTTTTTCACGATGCTCTCTGGCAAAGTTTAAATGGTTCGTTACATGCTTATTATTAAGAAGTGAAGTTTTGCGTGGTGTGAAAGAATGCAGATCATCAGGATGGAGCACTCTAATAATAATTATTTTACTCACTTTATACCATGACACTTCCAGATCGATTTGTAGGTCTTTCATAGTAATCATTAGAATATTCTTAAACTTCGATCTATGAATCGTCAAGACCAATCGTTAATCTTGCGAGAAGCACTGGCTCTTGTTAATTTGGATGATATACCATAATCAATATGCCTTGGAATAATAGAGCATAAAATAAAATAAGGCCCTTCGACTCGCGCAGAAATAGTCCTATAGAATAATCCATCTGAACGAAGCTTAATATTTTGCAGTCGAATAGCTTGAAGAACTTCGTTGACCTACTGCATTGCTCAAAGAAAACGGGTTCTTTAATGATTTCTTATCAATAAATGACGCTACTAATATTCATCAGTTTACATCAGTTTCGTTAATAGGAAATTCTCGAATACTCAATTTTCCCCTTTCCTCAAATTATTGATATATACAAAGAAAGTCTCTCCTATGCGTATTTCTTTTGTTAAATATACAGTGCGTTCCCCAAAATGTACTCACTCTCTTTTCGACTTCTCATTATTCATATATTTTGTTTTGATTTAGGTGTTTATTGACATAGATACGAGTCTAATGAGTTAAATTAAAGAAAATTAAATAGCCAATGGATTTCTTTTAGGCGAATATCTCAAATATAAGGTTTACGCCCCAAAACCAGTGACATTCGATGAGTTGAATGATAAAATTTAAAGACAATTGCTTGAAATTCCAAATGAAATGTTCTGTAATGTTGTTAAATCCATTGGTTCGCGTTATCAACTGGGTTTGGAAAAGGTGGAAATTATTTTGAACATTTACGAAGACGCAGGAATGAGTAGAACAGACTAGGGGGAGAACATTAACGTGTTTGTTTTATGCCATTTAATTACTTAAACTTAATGTTACTTTCTTTATTTAACTTTCAATAGAACTACAGAGGAAAGGATATCATGTCCTATATGTATATAGATATCCAGATGCCATCCTGGGTCGCGGATTCCCATCCTTGAATTGCTCATGGGGATTGATTAGTAGATGTTAACTGATTTAGCCATTTATGCCTCCTTATCTACTGTAGAAGAATAATAAGAGTTTAGTATATATATATATATATATATATATCGAGGCCAAGGAAATAATAACAAAAGACATCTGGGTTTAGCTTTACCCCTCCGATGTTCTCCGGTAACATAGGAGAACGGGCAAAATGGTAAATTTTAGGAGACACATTCCTGACCTTAGCTCCAAAGGCAGGCCCTTCGAGGGTGCACTTGTAAACAACCCATTCAAAAGTGAAAACTGCCGATCTCGTATTACCCTCTCTCCGAGCCACAAGACGCCAATCGCGGAAGACCAACCTGAGGTCTCACCTTGCGAGTCCCCCCCATCCACCTCCCCACCCACCCCCGCGGAAGTAATTTGTGTATATAACAGGTTGACCAAGGAAACGGGGCTTTTTGTTCGTTCTAACGGAAGAGACAAGTAAGTCACCGGTTGAGAGATTTTTCGAGTTCGAGAAAGAAAGAGAAAAATCACCGGTAGAAAGTTTTCTGCAAGTTAAGGAGAACTTGCAGTCCTTGTACAAAACCAGAGTGTACCAAGGAATTTCAGCGCCGGTCGAGCCCAAAGATTATAGAGGATCAGGCTACCAAGTTTGAAGACTCTAAATCCTACTTTATCTGAGTTGGACAAACCCCAACTAGATAAAAAGAACAAACAACGATTTCATCTCGTCCGGAAGCAAAGTAGAAGGGCTAAGTTTAGCTTAAAGTCGCCTCCACCTCCAGATCCCTCGTAATGTCACCCATTAACTCGTCAGGCCCGTCGACGAATGCCATCTAGGAAGCAAAAAACCAACTTCGATAAAAAATCTCCAAGGATAGTCTAACTGGTCGCGAGTATTTAATCTCCATTAGCTTATGTGAGTAAAGAATAATCTTGTTGTCTATGTCCCCGTGCATAATAATTAGTGTATTAAATGTCCGGCCAAGGACAAAGATGTTAACTTAAAATTGTTCACCCCGTAAAATTATATCTCGATTCGAGCTTCGAGAGCTTGCCCAGCAATCCCATTTTCTTTTTTTTTAAGTGTATTAGATCTGTATTTGTTCTATGTTATTAAATGATATGGTTTATCTTCATTAAAGTCTATTTTCCTTTAGTAAATGCACTGTTTTAATTATTCCCGAACGAGTTGAAGTGGCAATATTTAATAAAGTCAAGATAGAAACCCCGTTTATTCAACAGTAGAATAAAAATAAAGATTAGCACTCTTAGAACCTAATCCTCAAGCAATCACCGAGGCACGAACCTACGCCTCATGTCACAGTTTATTTGGTTTATTAAAAATTATAAAACAAATAAATAAATAAATATATATATATATATATATATATATATATATATATATATATATATATATATATATATATATATATATATAAGATCGGCTATCCTACGAAATCTACGATCATTGATGCACCATTGGACAAATGGAAGAATCGATTTCTAGTGTAGTTCTATTCTGATAAAGCTATAAGGCGAAACAATTTTTATAAAGAACTCCAGACTTTTTGCTGATTTTTAATTCTTACACTCATTATCATCTATAGGTCATGGAATCCAACAATATATATATATATATATATATATATATATATATATAAATAACATTTATTGAAAACGTTTCAGGATTATAACAAATCCCATCATCAGTGCTAAATAAAGAATACAAAATACAGATTAAATATTAACATAAACAGTTTTTAACACATGCAAGAAAAGCAAAAAATCGCTAATATGAATATTAAATTGGAGACCAATTGAATACAATGGAAATATTGAGAGGAAAACCAACAAGGCAATTTATATGAAATAGGAAAATAGTTGGCAGTGGATTTTATTTTTGAAAAACAATGTCAAATTTAATAAATTATCATGTTTGTTAATGAGTGGCCCTATTCAATGGGACAGATGAGTTATTATTTAGACGGTTGATGTATTTTTAATATTTATTGATTCTAGAAAGTAATGGTCTGAGATTTTGTTTTCTGCATTAAGTATCGTGAAGTTATTGAGTGTATCCCTAGAGCCACATTGTAATAGATGGTTTCGAATTTGGGATGGATCAGGTTTTCCAAGGTAAAAACGAGGTCTCTCTGATCTAGCATATGCTTACATGAAGCGGGAGTAAAGAGCATGCCTTGTTGCCCCCACATATGATACAGTGCTACCCTACGTACAACAAAAAACGTATATAACCTTTGGATCTCACAATGGTGGGTAGTTGATCTTTGAATTAATGAGAAAAATACATGGTAATAATTTAGGATATGCCAAATTCAACAGTTTTCAATTGGGAACCAAAATATGGGAAGGAAAAGAAGACCTTAAATGTATTATCACTTTGTATTGGAGGCACAGGCGAGTATTTTTTCATTGAGAAATAGACTATTTCTGAAATAGCGATTTGGAGTAGCCATTGGAGGCAGAGATTTTTGTCCAGAATTCGAATTCTAAATGAAAAACTGAACAGGTTGAATATTAGTTGTATGCTCTATGAAGTGGGTAATAATGGCATAAATTTTGAAGTTAAATTCACAAAAGCTAAAAGACTTAATCCAAGGTTCGAGGCCGTGGGTGTATCTCAATGAAAGAGGGAACCTAAGCGAGATAATATTAGACTACGAGGAAATTGAGGCTAGAATAAAGAATGTTAACCCGTTCAAGTTTCCAAGTCCAGATGGCTTTCTCCCTTTAGTCGTTCGTGAAGTGAGCGGTGATTTTGCTCCGCAACTTACTGTGATCTTTAATAAATCGTTAGAAACTGGGAAAGTACCAGAGGACTGTAGGACGACAGACATGAACCCCATATTTAAGAAGGGGGAGCGCGAA
The DNA here is from genome assembly GCA_963969495.1 of Ceratothoa steindachneri. Classification (NCBI taxonomy): domain Eukaryota; kingdom Metazoa; phylum Arthropoda; class Malacostraca; order Isopoda; family Cymothoidae; genus Ceratothoa; species Ceratothoa steindachneri. The sequence goes on along the minus strand of OZ018321.1, from coordinate 141,762,726 downwards.
AACCTGGGTAACTACTGGCCTATAAGTTTGATCTGCGTTGTTGGCAAAATGTTAGAGAGCATAATAACAGAAAAAAATAGTAAAGCAGTTAGAAACAAACAGCTTGATCTTGGATTCTCAACACGGGTTTCGCAGGAACCAATCGTATTTCACCAATTTACTAAAATTCTTTCACGGCATTTTGGGTGAGTAGGATCGTAATCAAGCTGTGGACATCTTATACATGGACTTTCAAAAGACCTTAGATAAGGGGCACACCAGAAGTTGATTTGCCAAGTCCGCGCTGATGATATTAAAGGTACGGTTGCCAGTTGGATTGAGAACTGGTTGTCAGGCAGGTGAAAAAGAGTTAGAATAAACGGGGTAGCCTCGAGATGGGTCCCAATGAGTAGTGGGAACCCCAGGGTTCCGTGCTCGGTCCACTCTTGTTGATCATTTATATAAATGATATACATAGATTATGGGTTTCTTTGCTAGATATCCAAGTTCGCAAACGAAACAAAATTAAGAGTCAGCGTGAGCTCACGCGAAGGAGTGGGAAATCTACAAAGCAGCCTTCAGAGGTTAAGTGAGTGGTCGGAGACTTGGCAGAGGACATTTAACCTGATGTGATGAACATTGGCTATGCCAATTCTTGAGAACACTACACCTTGTTAGAAGGAGTTTTGGAGGTGATAGATCTGGACAAGGACTTGGGTGTGAAAATTTGCAGCGACCTATACTTTTACAGGCACTGTGGTGATGTATAAAAAAAGCACAAAAACTATTGGGTTACATAAAGAGGCAATTTCGCTTCCATATCAACTCTCCAGTCAGACCTCACCTGGAATACGCCGTTCAATTATGGTCACCCAAACTGCATACATACATAGATAAACTGGAAGGTACCCAAGCTTCGGCTACTAAGTTAATTCCCTCACTTAGGCACGAGGGCTCTCAGCGTCGACTGCAAGAATTGGGACTTTTCTCTTTTGGGACTCACCGATTACGAGGCGAGTTAATAGAGACCTTCACGATATTAAGGGGTCCCAAAAATGTGGACTACAGAAAGATGTTTATGTTAAAGACAAATCCGACCTGTAACCATGGTTGCAGGCTGCATTTGCCCCCATTGCAGACTAGTATTTGCGGGAACTACTTCACGTATAAGATTTGCGCTACATGGAACCATCTTCCGGTCGAGGGGGTGAATAGTTCAGCTATAGAACAATTTATATCTAGACTGGACGATGTAATCCACGAATATGTATAAAACATAGATGATATAAACAAGTAACTAAGGTTTCAGCTATACTATTAAAATTTCCTTATTGTGATTCTTTTTCTCATCACAATCACGTGTTCTTTTCGCTCTCTGTGCCCACAAAAGCGCCTGGGTGAGCTGAGAGGGGAAAGCCTACGCCTTGGCTATGCTTTCTTTTAAGCTATAGGTTAGGACCTTCCCAAAATAGTACGTCCAGGGTATGGACAGCAATGTCCTTTAAGGTACGGCTTCTCCATGTGACTCCTTTTATCTCACTCCGGTATCTTTCACTAAGTCTCTGACTAACCTTCTCTCTCTCACTCTTTATTTCACTCTCAACTCTCTCTAACCATGCTCTATCTCACTTTTACCAGCTTAGCTTCTTCTCCTTCGTTCAAAGCACTTGTTTCCTTGCTTTTCATACAACTTCTCCCACAACTTTCTCTGGTCAGCCTCTAAATTTACAGGGTAGATGCTGACCTTCTTCTTAGCCAACCGTCCTGGATTGGAGCTTAGGGGGGAGGGGACAATGTTCCCTAACCCCTGAGCTCCGGTCTGGGGTGGTTGGTTATTAACAACCTGCTTCATCCTCACCCATGCCTTCCTCACATCTCTTTTCCTCTCCTCTTCACAATCTATCTTTTATACGCCGTGTCCAAGGTGGAGCCGCCATGCCAATGGACTGCCAGGCGACCAGGCGGGAGGGGTGGTCCCAAATGAAGCGCCGGCTCTGCCGGGCCTGTAAGCACCTCTTGCAGTGAGGGCTACTGCAAGATGTGATGCGCGATTGCGTCCCGTGATACAAATAGGGTCACCAGGCCCAATGATCAATATAAAAAAAAAACAACCCCCAACTTCCCCTGTAACATCAACGGAGCCGCAGTCGGGCAGCTCCAGCGAAAAAATGGAGGTCCCCCCCCAACTGTGCTTGCGCAGGGGACCCTCAATATCTCTCGAACCGGAAAGGAGATTCACTCCTCTCCTTCGCCTACGGGTGTAGGGGACTCCCCCTCCCCACTTCTCTGGAGGGGCTCTTGGGCACCTCCCTCTTTCCAGCGGCAGTCCCCTCTGTTCTTTCCATGGGGACTGCCAAGAAAGCCAGCAGGCAGCCCTTAGCCAGCCGCTCCACATCGAAGCGGCTCGGTAGGGCAAACCCCCTTAGGGGGAAGAGGGAAGCCAGGCCCCTTCGGTCGCTTCCCTCAAAAGACCTGTTGGCAAGAATTTTAAACCTTGCCGGGGTCAAGGCCTGTACTTCCCCAAACAAGACTGGTGACGCTGCCAAGGGGCCAACTGGAGGCCCCTCCTGTGATAGGCATGGTCTCTGACGGTAGGGTCTTCCATGGGAGGGAATTCGGGCTCAACGCCAAGCACCGAACCCAAATCCGCCCCTATACAAGGTCCTCCGAAAACGGCTGGGGCCTCCAAGGCAGTACAAGGAGGGAAGGGATCTCCTCTGACCGATGCCCCTGCAACCACCAGGCGCTCCTCTCCATCCGCGGGGGCTACGGGGTCGGATGGTTCTGCTGCTACTTTGGCAAGCAACCAAGCCAAGATCGGCACACCTCTGTTTTCTGGTTGCGGAGCCCCTGAATAAGAGCAAAAGTGCACAGGGAGGAGTCTCGATGACATAGGGGCCCCTCATTCAGAGGTTACCTGGCGTTTTTGAGCCAACTGGCTTCAAATGCTTCCTTGTTATTCAATCCACTGATGGCTCTATGTTGGCCAAGGGCAACATGATCCATCAGACGAGAGGATTAGTTAGTGTAATTGGTAGAAAGCCGAAGGTGACCCGTTTCTCGGACAGGAGCTTTCTGGCGAATGCGGTGAATCCCGCTGAGGCGGCTAAGATAAGTGCTCTTCGGACACTTCATGGCACCCCGGTGAGTGTGACACCGCACTCTACCATGAACTTTGTGAAAGAAGTAGTTTATGCTAGGGAACTCGTTGACTATTCCATTAAGGACATCACCTTAGAGCTGGCCGACCATGGGACGGTCAAGGTCGAACGTGTGATGAGAAAACAGGGAGGGGCCTCGAGACCCACCCCTACACTCTTCGTCACGTTCAAACGGGGACAAGCTCCCTGAGTCGGTGCGCGCTGGTTGGTACCACTACCGTGTGAAGGCATTCGTGCCACTACCGCGGCGAAGCTATTACTATCACCGCTTCGGCCATACGAATCGATCTTGTAGACCTGCAAAGTCAGGTTCACCCGAAGTCTGTGTAAATTGCTCCAAAGCCGCACACGATAAGTTTAAATCATGTGTGGCCAAGTGTATCAATGCGAAGAGCCGCACACCGCTTTTTCGAAGCAATGTGGTGCATATCTCTTTGAGAAAGAAATCCTAGGCCGTTTAGGCCCAGGATCGAAGATCACTCCGTGAGGCTAAGGACTTGGTCCTGGCGCAACCGGCTCTGCCTGGGACGTCATATGCCTCAATAGTTAGAAAGGCCCCCTGTGCTCATGGCCCATCCAGGCCAACGAGCACGGTTGTTTCCGCGCCCATTCGGAGCCCTTCTGCCGGCTCTACCCAACCCGACCGCTCCCCTTTTAAAGCTGGCGGCAAAAAGGGTTCATACCCAGCCCCGGCTAAAACCAGGGCTCCTCCCTCTTCCCCGAGCGTGACCGTTTCCCGTAAGGCGAAACGGCCACGCGCCTCCACCAAATCGTTAGACTCACAAGAGGCAACACCTCTGAAGTTGATCGCCAGGCCATCTCATGGGGTTCCTAAAGCTGTTTACCGAAAGGAGGACAGCAACAAAGAAGCTTCGGCTTCTTCGCCCACGCCTAGTGGTGGGCTGAGTGGCTCGGAGACGGTAGTTCCTCGAAAAGAGGGCCTCCCGCCTCCGAAGCCGCAACGCTCGCCTAAGGTTTTAGGGCGTAGGAAGGAAAAGAATCGCATGGCAAGCCCAATCTCCCCCAATAAGTCCTCGGAGGCGACACCGTCTTCAGCGCTTTGCCCGGCCAACAGCGCCCAGGGTTCTGCCTCCGGGAAGTGTACGGCCATTTCCGTGAGGATCTTCTGTTCGAGGAGGGCCCCCGCGTCTCTTTCGAGCTAGGCCTGGAGGGCATATTCCTTCAATGGAATTGCCGTGGACTCCGGGCCAACTGGGAGGAGCTGCGAAGGCGCGTGCCCCCTGCCCTCCCTCCCGGGGTATAAGGGTCTTGCGAACCGACCACCGCGGGATGACCGCGCGGTTTACACCCGGCATGATGTCTCCGTTTTTACTTCTCTTTAGATACCTCCTTTCAGGCAGTGGCTGTGCAGCTGCACCTGGAGAGGAGGTATACTATCATTTCTGCGTACATTCCACCGTCAGCTGACTTCAACGCGGAGGACTTCCGCCGCGTCCTGTCACGGTTGCCGAGGCCCTATCTTTTGCTTGGAGATCTGAACGGCAGGCATCCTCTCTGGGGAGATTACTCAATACCTCCCAAGGGACAAGTCCTTGCCAATCTGATCGAAGAGCTTGAGATAGGTGCCCTGAACGTGGATGAGTTTACGCATCACTGTCCGAGAACCGCTTCATTTTTCTTGCCTTGGCCTATCTTTGTGCTCTTCGGATTCAGAGCCTGAATTTGATTGGGGGGTGGTCGATGACATCCATGGTAGTGATCACTTTTTTATTTAAATATCATTTTCAGGGCAACTGCCGCCTTAGAGACCACCTCGGTGGTGTTTCGCGTGGGCGCGGTGGCCTGAATTTCAAGAAATGACTGAATTCGCTATCTCAATCGAGGAGTTTAGGTCGGTAGATGAGGCCGTTGAGTTCTTCTCTGGCAACCTCATGGCCGTGGGCCTGACAACTATTCCTAGGACGTCTGGCCGTTTACCATGTCGACCACTCCCATGGTGGTCAGCCGAGTGCGAGACGGCCCTTAAACAGAAGCGTTATGCCTACATGCGCTATAAGCGGCTAGGGCTAGGTTCTAATATATTTCGAAGCACGACCGCCGCTCTTCTTAGCAGCCATACGTGTCTTCTTTAAACGTGAGGACCCCTTTAGCAGAGGTGTGGAAGCGAGTCGAAAGGATTCATGGCAAGTTCTCTCAGGACCCCCCTCCCGTTCTCCATGAGAATGGGACCGCAATCTCGCACCCCGCTTCCGTGGCGAAAACCTTAGCGACCGCTTTACCCGCATTCTATAGCCGGGATGCTGCTCCGCCAGAATTCAATGCACGTCGTGATGTCGCGGAAGGCCGCCGGATGGACTTTACCTTCAGAGCCGGAGAACCCTTCAACGACAGGTTTACTGTGAGTGAGTTGCGCTCCGCTCTTGCTACGTGCGCGGACACCGCCCATGGTCCAGACGATGTCCCGTACACCATGCTTTGACGCCTGGGTGAGCGAGGCATGGCCTTTCTGTTAGATTTGTTCAACAGGATCTGGGTGGAGGGTCTTCTCCCAGATTCCTGGTGAATCACTACTGTGCTCGCCTTTCGCAAGCCGGGGAAAGATGACTCTACTCCGACCGGTTTCCGCCCAATTTCTCTAATCTCTTTCGTGTGCAAGTTGATTAAAAATTTGGTAAATGTTATACTAGCATTTTTCCTGGACAGTGGAGGCCATCTGTCTTCTGCACAGTGCGGCTTCCGCAAGTTCCATTCCACGTCGGATGCTCTGCTCCGACTGGAAAAGGCCGTCTCCGAGGCTTTCCTTCGTAGATAGAACTACGCCACGGTGTTTTTCGATCTGGAGAAGGCCTATGATACCACATGGCGATACGGTATCTCAACACGATGCGGTATCTCAAAACGATGGGGGCGAGTGGACGCCTCTTAATGTTTATATCTGAATTTTTGCGAGATCGTCGATTCCGAGTACGGGTGGGGAGAGCCCTCTACGGCCCAAAGGAGCAGGAAGATGGTGTACCGCAGGGAAGTGTACTCAGTGTCACACTCTTTGCTCTGAGCATCAACGGCATCACCTAGGTACTGCCCAGAAGATGCTCTAGCTACGCTCTACGTGGACGACCTTTTGATTTCTTTTGGCGCGGCCTAGATGCCAACTCTGGAGCGTCAACTCCAACAGGCATTGAACCGCGTCTCTCGCTATGCCAGGGAGCACAGGTTTTGGTTTTCTTTGGCAAAGACTAAGGTGGTTCACTTCCGTCGCCATCCACGGCTCCACCTGACCCAGATTTGTTTCTTAATGGGGTGCGCCTGGATGTGGTGGAATCGCACCGTTTCCTTTGTCTTGTATTTGACCGACGCCACATCTGGGAGGCTCATATTTGCAGCCTTAGGGTTCTCTAGTACCCGCGCCATGGATATTCTCCGTTCTGTGACTTTCAGCGCTTAAGACGCTGATAGGGCTACTGCCTTACTCTTTTATCGATCCTTTGTTCGTTCGAAACTCGACTACGGATGCGAGTTTTATTAATCCGCAGCCGAGAGTTTATTGCGGAAGGACGATTCGATCCACCACACCTGCCTTCGCCGTGCGACCGGTGCCTTCCGCACTTTCACCATTAAGAGCCTGTTGGTCGATGCTGGGGAGATACCACTCGCTGTGCGCCGCTTGCAATGCATCACTCGCCTGTACGCGCGAACCCGGTGCCTCCCCCAGTCGCCAACAGCTTTCACTGCATCCGAAGCTGATCTCGATGGTGCCTATGCCGCCGTGAGACGCCAGTCATACACTAAGCCTTTTGGGTTTAGGGCCAGGAAACTACTTCGAGAGCTACATATAATTCTCGGCCCGGTGGCCCCCCTTGGTTCTGCCCAAGACGCCACCCTGTAGGGTACCACATTTAGCTATTTGTCGCCACGCCTCTGCTCCTAAGCTTGTACGGAGCCGGGAGTATTGCGTTCGACCTTTTTGGAGCACACTTCGTGTCACGCGCACCGTGCCAGTGTATACGGATGGCTCCAAGTTCCAAGAGGTGGTCGGCTTCCACGCCGTATCCCCTCTTTTTGAAGTCAGCGTGACTCTGCCAGGCGCAGCGTCTGTCTTCACGGCCGAGATGGTGGCAATACACCACTCGGTACGGTAGATTACGCGACGTGCGTCGTTCAGTGACCGGATTGTGATCTATAGCGACTCACAAAGCGACCTGATTGCTCTCGGGGCATTGGAATCTCCGCATCCACTGGTTCGCGATATCCATGACGCCACGGTTTCGGCGAGTCGGGCGGATGTTGAGATTATCTTCTGCTGGGTTCCTGGACATGTAGGAATTGCGGGGAATGAGCGCGTCAATGAGGGCGCCAAAGAGTCTGCGAAGACTCTGTGACCGGACTAGCGTTTTGCTCTTTCTCACACCGACTACATGGCAAGAATACTGGCATCTCTTCAGGCTGCTTGTCAAAGAAGATGGGAGACGGTCAAAGGGAACTTAAATCTGAGTGCTATTGCGCCGCAACTGTTCCCATGGACCTATCCCCCAATGCCACGACGGCTTCAGGTCGCTTTCAGTCGTCCATGAATAGGATACACTCGTGTGATGCATCGCTATTTGATGGAGCGCTCGCCTGCGCCCTATTGCGACGACTGCGTCGTCCCCCAGACTGTTTGGCACATTCTTGTCGAATGTCCCAGTCTGGGTGATCTTCGCGCACGTTAACTGTCCCGGTACCGGGATGGGCGGGGTCGCTACCGCCTGTCCTTTGTACTCGTGACAAGTGCGTGCACATTGACTGGTGGACTTGTTGACTTTTGGGGGGAGGCCGGCCTTTTCCCTTTCATTTAACTAGGTTTAGTTGTTGTTTGTGTTATTGTTTTGTTATTGTTATTGCTTCCTACTTGTTATTTTTTTATTGTTTTCTTTAGAACTTTTTTAAAGTAGCCTAGAACTAAGCTGTTTGTTTACGGAGACTTAGGCCTAAGTGGACAGTAGCTAGATAGCCCCTTAAAAAAAACTATCTCACTTTCACACTGACACGCCCTATTTCTCTCACACTCTCATCAGACCCCCGTCTCTCGTTTTCAATCGCTTACACTTCTGCTCGCCTACTCTCTCTCACTATCAAACACTCTCATCCCTCCTCTTTCTCACTATCAAACACTTACACCCCTTCACTCCCTTATTTTCTTACACTCTCACTCCCCCGCTCTTACTTTCTCACTCACTCTCATACACTCTGGGTCCCTCTCTCTCCATTCTCTCAAAGCATTTTATATATCCTGGCCTTTTCCTCCCTTATTTTACTGTTTCATACCCTATATCTCTCTCACCTACGCCTCTCTCACTGCCACCTACATCTCTATATTATCCTTCCTTCTCTGTCACTCTCTCTCTATGTCAACTCTTCTATCTCCCACTCCAAGACTCTCACTCACGCACTATCTAGCTCATCTTCTCTCACTCACCCCATCTATTTATATCTCACCTTATCTCTCTTTCTATCTCACCCTCTCTTTCTCACTCCCTCACTATCAACCCAACTCTCTTTTACCCCTATATATCTGACAGTTCCTCTCTTTCTGTCTCGATCCCACCCTTCATCTCTCCCTCTCCCGTCCTCCTTCTTCCCTTCCTCTCTCCTTTAATCTCTCTCTATCCACTTACCAATTTAAATTTCCATATCTCTATCCCTGCCTCCCTCCATCCATCTTTCTCTCTCTCTCTCCTTCCCTCACTCTGCCTCATTCTTCCCTCCCCATCCATACTTTACTCTCTCAATCCATCCCATTCATTATCTTTCCTTCCCTCCCTCCCTTTCTCATCCTTGCTCTTCCTCTCTCTTTCACTGCCCCTCGCTCCCTTTCTCTTTCTCCCTCTCACTTTCTCTCTATTTATATATTTATCTATCTCAAACCCTCTCTTTCTCACCAAATCACATTAACCCGTTCTCTATTAATCACATTCTCAACACTTTCTCTCTCTCTTTATTTTTCCCACATCTCTCTCAATCATCGCCTCTTAATTACTCTATCTCTCACAATTATCGTTATAAAACTCTTCCTACCTACATTATCTTTCATATTCTCATCCACGCTAACTCGCTCCTACTTTTTCATCCCCTGTCTATCACTCTCACACTGTCAGTACCATCATCTCACTAACTTTCACACTTTTACTTCAATTTATCACTCTTTCACATTCTCAATGTGCTTTCTCTTACTTTCTCACATTCTCACCTCCCTTTTTCTCTTTCCTTTCCTCATATTCTGCATCCTCTTCTCTCTCTCACTCAACCCGCCTTCAAGAGACCCTCTGTCTCTCACTGGTTCCCAACATCATCCGTCCTCTCTCTTAAACCACTGTAATTTTTTCTCTCTCAGAACCACTATATTTCTTTCTCACTCTCATACACTCTCTCTGTAAGTCTATCTCACTTGCTCTCACATTCTCATCCCCTTCCTCTCTCCTTCGCCTTTATCTCTCTCTCTCTCTCTCTCTCTCTCTCTCTTCCTTTGCCCCCTTTTATCTCGCTCTCTCTCTCTCTCTAGATATATATGTAGTTATTTATATATATATATATATATATATATATATATATATATATATATATATATACACTAGCATAAATACTTGAGGTGCCAAGGGTATAAAGTCCTGTCGCAAATAAATACGGATGCATATTGTTTGAAATTCGTATTTAGTGGCACAAAAATATCTTTGCTTGCTGATATTATTATTCGAGGGTTGAAGGCAATTTAAGGACAGTTAAGTACTATTCCTATCATATAATTCATATAATGACATTGTCAGAGAGAGAAAGTTACCCCCTTCCCTCCCTAGAACCCAACGTCTACCCGTGGCGTCTGAAAAAGATGCACTTGCACTGCCAGATATCCGCAAAATAGCAGTGAGAATTTGGCGCGACCGCGTGATCCGTCTGGGTTCAATTTCTTCCCCGTGTCATCTCATGATCGGCGCCAGACCTACGGCGGCCGAGACCTTCACATGGAGGTTGGGATGGTCGCCACGAATATCCCCCCCCCCCTTCCCTCTCTGGCGCGCCAAGGTCTAATGAGATCCCCGTCCCCTTTGGGGGGCCTCCGGCTACCAGCTTCCGCCGAGGCGGTATAAATACTTCGGGTAAAGCTTTGAGAAATTAGTACCATACAACGCTGAAGTGGGTTGTATTGTACAGTCTCGTACGCCTTGCTTCGCCTCTCAAAGACTTCCAGCTACAAAGGCGACGCGTCATCTCTACCTGGCCTTGCTCGTACCTAAGCCAGAATTCCCGCCTGACAGACGATGGATACTGACAGGCATCTATCACTTGGTTATCGACTCCGTTCTCGTCTGGAGTACTCCCTCGTTCATTTCTCATCGAGGCTAAAGAAGAATGAATTTTACAAGTGGATCTTTGCAGCGCCCCGCTTACACGTCGTGTCCAAAGCCTCCAGTCAATTATGCTTTAATTGACCACCATCCCCCTTATTTGCAGTCTCCTCCTCTTTCTCTGGATTTAATCATTGTGCATCTTCTCTCGGACTTTCGTCCCCGTCTAGTCATTTGTATCTCCCCCTCCACTGTTTGGTACCTCGGGTCTCATCTTATTCAGGGTAATTTATTTACTTTTGCTAATAATATTTTCTTTGTGTATATTAAAGTTATTTTTCTACAATCAGTTTCTCTAAAACCCAGAACCTCTAAGAATTGATTATTATTTAATCCTTGCACTGGGATCTATATCCCAATTTCTGGAGTGCTCCCTTCGCACGTTACCGCCTAGTCAATCATCGGTTAGCATCACCGTTAGAATCTACGACAACCATAAAATAAAATATAATATTGTATAATATATTATAATATAATTTCGTAATGAGTTCCTTGTCCCGGTAAAGGACCAGCCCATACAAACTTTCACCCCACCGGGAATGATACAAATGCTTGTTGCCGTGCACACTTCCTTGATTCTCTTTAACCTCGGTCTTTACTGAACACTACTGGAAGCCTGTGTCACTGATTAACTCTACTGTTCACTTTGATTTTGGTTGGGTGATATGGTTCACCTGGAGATAAAATTAAAACTGACGATCTGAAAAGAACCTCCTACCTTTTATACTTGTAGTAGCTGTATATCCCGGAATAATCAAGAATATTCCAATAGAAATGTCTAAAATGTTCCAGAACTTTCTAATGAAAAGTTTTAGATCCATTTGAAATTTTTAGGAATTATCTAGAATGTTCTGTAATTTACTAAACTGTTTTTCTCCGAGTACCGTCTCCTCTCAAAAGTACTCTCAGTCCCTTGCTCAAAAATAAGTATTTGCTCTTTACTGCACAGGATTACAAGGCAAAACACTTCTGAACAGAGTTTCCAAATATAAACAATATCTCTGTTTATTGTGTAATTGAGAGTTTGCGTGACTCAAAAGCTAAATAGAAATTGTCTAGCCCGATTATTGCCTTTGTTTACCTTAAAGATCACTTAAAATGGCATGTTGAAGCACTGAAGCATCTGCAGCTCTTAGGCAAATATTAATTTGTATTATGGCCACCAGGTGGCACTATTTTTGACAAATTTGAGTAGCCGATGTTAATCTCCGGGTCAAGATTTCTCGATTCCGCCCTTTGTTGGCCTTAAAATGAACTAAAGTTGGCATTTTAAAGCTTTAAAGCATCTGTCGCTCTCATCAAGCAATAGTTTGCATTTTGACAACCAAGTGGTGCCATTTCTCCCAAATCTGATTAGTCTATGTTACTCACCGGGAAAAGTTGCCCCCAAAGGTGACTTTCGTTGGCCTTCCACAGCGGTCATATATATATATATATATATATATATATATATATATATATATATATATATATATATATACATACATACTAACAGACATTCGGAAATATATATTAGATATCCGTTTTTCTCTATTTGTATTAACAATTTGTAAATATTAACCCTCACATTTTCTTGTTCTCGGTATTCACTGTAGGTGTTTCTGTTTACTAAATCTTTTGGAAATACACTTATTCAAAATATTCTTTGATATTTTTCCCTTGGTCAAGTACGATCAAAGATTCATGCGAAAATTAGAATATCCCACTATAATTTATTACATCTTTAAAGTGTGCAGATTAATGGATATATTAAAACACTTCTTATACTGAAAGACATTTTTTTACAGATATTAACGACGGAACATTTATAAGTTGGCACGTTGTGGACATGCGACAATCAATGCCTGGTTATTTTTCTTTTCATAGTATGGTGAATGTCATACATATCGATGAGAGGTTTACAGAGTCAAAATACTTATGATATTTTGGAAAACTTGTTAATTCCTTCTCGGACAGGAAACATCCCTTTCCTTCCACACCCATTTTCTTCGTTCATCACATATACTGTAAGAATGGTCCAACAAAGATTTCATGAAAGGTAGGACCTATAGCTACTTGCTTGTTGATTCAAACGGTGTGGCTTAATAGCTTTAAAAGAACGTCTGAGCCAACATCGATAAGCATTGGAAGAACGATCTATATCACCAGAAGAACTTATAGCTCACACACAACGGCAGTGGATCTCTTCAGAAATAGGGGAAAAACTCGTTTATAACCATGACAAAAAGGTTAATAGATGTAGTAAACAGAGAGTGTAATTAGGCTAAATATTTAATTATTACTTTAAAAATCTATTATCCTTTGACAATCCATATATTAAGGTATAAATACATACCTTGAAATAATTGCTAAGTCTTTGAAGATTGTTGCATAAAAAATTCCATGTTGGATGCAATATTCTTATCCATCAGCCTTTATTCTGAAAGCACAGAGGAAAAATAATCACACATCCACCTAGTCTCGATTGCCGTGAGTAGACTCCTCCTGCGGAAACTTCTACACATTTTACTTCTAACTTTACCACTCGTTGCACACCTCTATTCCTCCACACGATCTCCTGTCCTCATTGTTTGGGCTTTTTAGTTTGGAAAATAATGAAACTGGAACTTATCAGAACTATCCACTTGGCACACATTACACTACGCTTGAAAAATTGATACCTTTGTTGGTTATTTCGTCCTGAGAAAATTATGAAATTGGACTATTTAGAAATACCGCTAAAAACAGCACAATATAGACCTACAAACTCGTCCTACGAAACAGTCATTTGTGAAAATTGCTTAAATGCAGGGTCTTTTTTTATATCTCCTACTTTTGAAGTTTAATAAAATCCAGAATAATTTTGTGATCATAATAAAACTTTCAGAAGTTTTTGGTAATAGTTTTTTTTTTTTTCCTAAAATGGCTAATTTATTCATTTATTATTTTAGAAGTTATGCCAGTTTTAGTAAATCAGTCACTTTTTGCTAGAAACGGAAAACGGAAAAGGTTTTGTTAAAAAAAGTGATTTTCGGAATGCTCGAATCTTAGCCAAATTTTCGCGAATATTGTGAATTAACAAATATACTAGCATCATAGCGTGTTGGCAGAAAAGGCGTAGAACAACATAAAATTGAAGAGTTGCCTCAAAACGCCAACGGTCACCGGAGAAATCATTCACAAAAAGATCAGAACAATTTGGATTGTCACAATTGCAAAATAAAATATAATGAATAAAAACCGAAACTTAAGCCATACAAGATTCAGGTTGTGCACAAATTAAAAGACAACGAATTCGCGTAAAGAAAATCGTATGCAGAAGAATTTAAACGAAAATTTGGGGAAGCTGATGCACTGCCGGTGAAAAGGTCTGACAAAGCGCAATTTCATCTCAACGGATAAAATAATAAGCTGAACAACAGAATATGGTCGGATCACAACCCAGAAGCTATAAACCAGAATGAGTTGCATCCTGCAAAGAGCACTGTGTGTTGTGCGAAAACACCTCAGAGATCTTTGGGCAGTATTTTTATGAGAATGAAAATGGAAACTTAGTCACTGTGAATGGCGAAAGATACCGACACATGCTTGAAGAATCATTTTTACTGAACTTTCGAAGGCTTCGGAATAGACAACAACGGTTTTCCAGCAAGATGGTGCAATATCACATGCATCGAATGAAACAATAGAGTTGTTAAGACGAAACTTGAGAGAAAAAATCATTTCTCGAAACACTGAATTTAAGTGGCCTCCAAGATCTCCGATCTAACAACTTTGGATTTTCTTTATGGTGATATTTAAAATATCGTGTTTACCGTAATAATGCTAGAAGTATCTAACAGCTAAAAAATAATATCCTGAAGAAATTACTGACATCGATGAAGAATTTTTGAAAAAAGTGATGAGATCAACTTCGTCATGAGTAAATAAATGTTATGAGAGGAATGGTCAGCATTTGAAAGGAAGAATCTTCAAATTAATTAAGTTATTATGTTAATTATGCAAACTGATTACTAGTCTTAGTTTTTTGATAATTTTAAGAGAATAAAATTAGTTGAAATAAAATTGGTTTTAATAGTCGATAAATATCGGAAAGTGCAGCGAAAATTCGTTAAAATCAATGCTTTACTAAAACTGGCATAACATCTACAGAAAATGAATAAATCTTTTAGCCATTTTAGGAACAGAAACTTACAACTCTTCACAACAACTTTGAAAAGTGTTATTATGATCACAAAACATTCTTGATTTTATTAAACTTCAACTATAGGACAGGTAAAAAAAAGACCCCGTTTTAGAAAAGCACCAGCTTTTTTTATGTCGTAGTGAGAAAGGGCATCGTTCGTATTTTTTCAGAATATAGGAATAAGTGTTAAACGGAGAAGTGGCGCCAACAATACATGATGCATGTAGAGGTACATAAAAGTTGACAAACACAATGCAAATATACAGAATTAATCAAACGTTTTATTTTGTTCTAGTATGTTTTATCATAATATGAACGTGAAATATACAAACCTTTATGACCCCAATCCATTCAATTAATTCATAGTGTAAGTTAATGCTTGCAGTTTATATTTAAAATTATGTCTTTTATTTTTCAGGACTACTTCATTTCGTTTTGGCATAATGGGGATCAAATCTGTGATGATATATTGGGTAATATTGCTCTTTTTTTGTTCAATAAACCCCCGCGGCTGATCACAATTAGTTTGCTTTTGTTTATCAACCACCAGTTTGATTATCACCCACAAAAATTCTAGTGGGTTCAAAGCTGGCAAATTAAAAGGCCAAGGTCGCCCAAAATCGATGTTATTTTCGGCAAAGAACTTTTTTATTTGTTTTGCTTTGTGACGAAATGCACCATCATGGAGAAAATACAGTTTTCCTTCAAAATTGGTCTGGAGCTGTTGGGAAAATATGATAACAAAGCAGGTTTTTGTATAATTTTGAGAGTCTTAGCAATGTTTTTGGACAAAATTGTTTTGCTCTTGTTGCCTTAGATAAAAAGTAGCTTCAATCCCGGAGTGTATGAGGATGTTTCTCTGTGGCAAGAAAAAAAGACATGGAAGCGCTCTCCTTTTCTCCACCTAGCAAGATCTTCCTCAAGCTTCAAACAGGTAGAATGGAGCTTTATCAGAGAATATAACTCTGCTACAATTTTTATCACTCTATTTTCTATAATTCCTACAAGAGCGAAGCTTATCTTTGAAGTTTTCCTTGATGAGATGACGTTTCTTAGCAGCTCTTACCGATTTGAAACCTTGGTAGAAAAGTCTCCGCCTTACTGAGCGCTCTGAAACGTTGACATCTTCTTCCTTCCATTGTGAGCATGCTTAGCACTGGAGGTAACTTGATCTTTAAGGTGGGATCTTAAAGAGAGGCGAATTTAGCATAAATTGAAACTCGTTTTAGTCCAAAAGACTTCTATAGATGATTGTAACTAGTCGTTCTAAAATTATTAATGATCCAAAATATAGTACTTCTTGATGCATTCCCTTAGCAATCATCTCCTAGCATTTCAGGTCACTTTGGTAGAGAACAACTATGCTTTCATGCTGCTCTTTTGAAAGAACCAATTTTGGAATTGAAAAGATTTAAACCTTTATTTTTACAATAGAATATCACAAAATAGATTAGAATTGTTGAACATTCATCATTTTTACCTTGTGATCTAATGACAAAGCTCCAGGGAAGGAAACTCACCTGCACAAAAAAGACTAAAACGCGATTATGGATTTAGAGAACAAATGCAGTTTTTTAAAATTATTTTTGAAAAGCTGACTTTTTATCAAACCAGAAATAATTTAATAGATAGGAGAATTATTCATACCATGACAATTTTATACAAATGAAAAAAATGACGGAGTCTCAAAACTTTTGTCCATGACTGTACATACACTATTAGCCAAAAGGATAGAGCATCCTTCATATATTTATATATTCAATCAAAATTTTTAGAATTTATTATATTCTTTAGGATTATATATGATAAAAATGTGTATCTTTCTAATATACTTGAATATTTTCTTAATATGTTTGAATTACTTAGTATTTTATTGAATGATGAATAATTAATTAAATGGTCATTTTCACAATCAGAATTTAACCAATATTTCTTAGCTCTCAGCATAAATTTATGAAGAGTGTGTATTTAATATGATTCTAAATTATAGTATGACCCAATCTAAAGAGCTTAGCGAAACAGAGGGCACAAATCATACTTCTCCATTGTTAAGGGTTATCACAAGTAGAAATTGCTAAAAATATTCTCAAGATATGCTATCAAAACATTTTAAAACGATTTTAAGAAGACAAGAGAACTAGCAGAAAACATTTTAGAAGGCCTATAAGATAAGTCTATCATTCGTTTTTCACTATATAATTGCAGATAAACATCTTCAGAACTCGTTCCAAGTTAAAAAATATTACCCAGATCATGTAGAAAGAGACAAATTTAAAGGGCTACAAAGATGCAAGGCGAAAGAAGACGTGGATATCTGAGGTCATCTAAAAAAAAACTTCTTCATTGGGCCAAAGGTCACAAAAAAAGACACATAGGCAGACAATGGTCGAATATTTTCCATGTAATTTATTTAATTTCATTCAAATATACCTTGGAAGAAAATTATTGAAAATCTAAAGTTTGCCAATATTTAGGAGATTTTCAGCACTTCTGGGGCTACCTTTGCAAGATGAAAAAATGGAGAGCATTTCACCTTGCTTATGTGCTACCAACTCTGAAGCATGGCGGTGGTTCTATCATGTAATATGGCTAGATGTCTTCCTCACGGCCACGGAGCTGTATTTATTTAAGAAAAGAATGAAATTCATACTTATATCACAATGTTATTACAAGTTTTATTGCTATTTATCCAGGTGTTGAATACCCAAACATCAAGAAAGGAAATTATATTTAGGCAGAAAAATGTCTAATGCCATGCATTAAACCACACTAAGAATTACTTTGAAAAAATAAAGATCACCCTTAAGGGGTGAAGGCGACCACAAAGCTCAGAATTAAATCCCATAGACAGCTTGTGGAGAGTGGCGGAAAAAGCAATAAGAAGTACCACAAGTTTAAATAAAACAGAACTGTATGAATAATTACAAGCTGTGTGGGAACAGAAAGCGTTAGAAATTTGTGAAAATTTGGTATAATTCATAAATAACTTTGGCTGTAATTAAAGCAAAAACCAGTTCAATTAATTATTATATTAACTAAAAATAAAACATATATATAATATATATACGGAAGTAATTTAGTATAAATATCTAATTACATCATGTGAAAAAGTACATAGGGTTCTTTATACGTCTGGCCAATAATGTATATTTATAGTCACGCGACATTGTTATTTTTCGTTCTATTTAGCCAATAAGAATATATAAATAGAAATATTCGAAACACGGAGACTTCATCCTTTCAAAGCTTTTAAAAAACTAGGGATAAAAGTGAATATCTTTAATTTGCCTTTGTTTTACTGATGATATCGTGTTATTAGCTTTGAGCCTCAAAGGATTTAGGTCACTGATACCAGTACCGCCTTAAAGAAACTTTACATTTAAATTAAAATAAACTTTTCGAAGTTGAGAAATTCTATATAATTTATTATCAAATTTTACACTTAATGAAAAGTGTGGGGGAATATAGCCGCAAAATATATTTTAGGAATGTGGAGTTAGGAATTCTGAGTTACGTATTTAAAATCATTTTGCCTCTATGTGTAAGACTTAAACTATTCCACTGAAAACTGAAAATAACACTGAAAACTTAACAACGACTGAAAGAAAGACTTGGATACGATAAAAAAGTGTTGGATATGAAAAGCGAATAAAAGTTCTAAAATAGTGATAAGGGAGACACATTGACAGCCAGAAGGACGACGGATAGACAAAGAGGTTCTTGAACTGAGCTTTACTCAAAAAGAAGGCTTTGAAAGAGGTTGCTAGAAGAAATTCGATTACCCTCAGGAATAACAATGCAGAGATGTGAGTAACAAACCGCGCTCCTGACAACCATTCACAGCCGCCACTACAGAAAATGAAACGCGCCTCGGTCAACTCATCCGCGCTAATCAGCGGATAAAGGTGAATGAAATGCGTGCAGAGTTTGAAGTGGGCGCTGGTGCACGGGAAACTATGTTGCCATCCCTGGGGTACAGTAAAGTGTGTGCCAGGTGGGTTCCACGAATGCACATTTAGGAGCAAAATGATCACCGGCTGGCTGTCAGTCAGGAGTTGTTGGAGTGGTACGAGGCAGAAGGTCACTCACATCTCTGTCGCCACTCTTGTATCGTCGAACTGATCTTCTAAGCGTGCTGACATCAAATTTATCGGCTCTGTGAACGTTCACCAAGCGTTGCCGAATGTTAATTGGTACAACATCTTCTACAAGGAGGAATTGAATGACGCATCTCCGCTTCTGACGCACGCCCATGACAGGGGTTGCTTTCTTATATTGTGAAATCGTCAATATCTGCAAGAGAGATATGGAAATTTCGGGTTATTCGTGCAAAGATTTAGGTATCATAACAATACTCTGGGTAATCCTCTTGGACCCTTAAGGTGGAATAAAAAATTAGGAGGCATTACTTTCGGAACGCCCCTTATACATGAAAGGCTCAAGCGGTTACAGTATAGACATCTAACTTATATGATACATGTATTTGGATTCAAACTTGGAGAGGAAAAAGGCCAACCGATGCCCCAATTTTCAGAAAAAAATCTCTTCTTTTATCGGAAATAAAATTTTCTCATGTTTATTTCTGTTCAGCGGAAGATTTGGAGGAGACGTTCACTACTGAGCAATTTGGTAACATGTGCTGTCGCTAAGTTGAACTAACAACCAAAACAAAGGTTTTTTAAAGGTGTTATAAAATGGACCATAATATTGGGGGATGGTCTTTCACATATCATAGATTTACCGGATTCATTTTTCCTCTAAAAAATGAATATTTTCCCAATTGTAGGCACTAAGACCCCAGGATTTGAGTAAGCGGAGTTTGCAAACCGATTAAAGGCAGTACCAAAATTTGAGATTTGAGAGATTGGAGTTTTGTATCGATCAAATAGTAAAGCCAAAACCAACGAGAGCAATTCCACTAGAAAGGTTTTGAAGTTCGGTTAATTGAGCAATCTTATGAATTTCTCGTAGCCAAGTAAATAAGGCGTTTCCTTTCGTGTTTTTTAAAGCAAAAACCAACCAGAGCATCTCCAACATAAATGGCGAGAAAGATTTGAAACGACAGTGAAGAAGATATCAGGAGTAAAAATCTGTGAAAGATATTTAGCTGCGTATTCTTCGACAGTTGGGGCCGGAATGGCATGGTAAAGATTTGCGGGACGTGAAAATTTTAAGGGTTCGAAGTAGGTATGTCACGCCCCCCCCCCCTCCTTCTCGAGGAAAGTCCATTCATCTAAGAGTCAGTGAGGGAGAGAGGGAGGACCTCCTTGGAATCTCAGGGGCCAATTTTGAACAGGGGTGAACAGGTGCATTTCAGATTTCTTTTCACTGGTTAGGGAGGAAGCATTCAACCACTGTAGTGTCAGCTTCACGTCATAAAGATTAACTAACTGCAAATACTGTCATGCGTAAAATCGGCGGAAATGATAAAGTAGGGATCTGCTACAATAAAATAATCCCAAGAATCCATCAACTGTCCATATATCGGTTTGGAGGATTCGCTATGACCTAATATGTCTTATCTATTATTGACCTGAGGTAACTCTGTTTTGGGGCAGTTTGCTTAACCTAAAATAAATATTTTGAGGCAAATACAAAAACACCCACACAGCAATCATCACCAAGCCATAAATGATAAACTTGCTGATTTTTAACCAGAGAAACTTAATTAGTCCACCGCGTCCTTTCGTACAAGCTTTAATTGTATTGCGCAATGTCACGTAAGTCCGTCTGGAGCACTTGTGTGCCATTGCCCAATTATTTTCTAATTGGTCAAATTTAGAAATTTGATGCTTTAAATATAAAACCAAAGTTTTAAGATCAAAATAAACTTTTTGTTTTCCTTACTTACGAACAACTGGATAATAAGACTTTTAACACAGGAACAAGAAAAAAATTAAATTTAGTTACATAGTGTAATTAATATTGGCTGGCAGAGCTCACCTTATAATTGTAGATCCTTGAAACAAATCGTACCCAGGCTTTGTTTGAATAACGAGATCGCCACCAAAGCAGAATTATAAGCATCCCAAAGCACAGTGAGAGATGAAATTTAATTATATAGAACAAGGTGTCTCAACCTTTTCACTTGATAGACCCGGCAGAACAAAATGGAATTTCATTTTTACCCAATCAAATCATCTGAACAAAGCAGATAAGATCACTAGACGAAGTGATTTTCGTGGTCCTTATTTTAATCTCATTTAAATAAAGAAATTAATTAATGAACTTCAAAATATTTCTCATGCTATACCACACCAGGGTCAATATTACATACACTTTGCACCCAATTTGGGGGTCATCCCGGAGCAAATAGTCTCACGTGATCCCTATTTTAATCTAACTTAATTAAAGTTAATGAATGAAGTATTTTAAATATCTCTCATGCTATTCTATACCAGGGTTAATACTACATACCCATGATACTCTATTTCCGTCTTATCACTAGACCAAGTGGTCTTTCGTGGTCCCGATTCAAATCTCATGTATTCCAAATTAATTGCAACACCAAAGTTAATGCTTAGCCATGTCGTCGAAAACATTTAATTTCATTACTTTTGGTACATAAATTAGATTTTTTAATTTTGGGGAAAAGGATAAAACCAACGAATGCTTTTTTGACGGTTTTAAAAAGAAATTCGGGATAAAAAGGGTTAATTTTGGGAAAGAAAATATCTCCAAAATGTAGTAGGACATCCGTAATATCCGAAATTCTGGTGACGAAATAAAAGATTGTTGAATTTCATATTATTCATAATTTTTAGCATTATGAGTAACGTCCTTCCAACGATCGACCAATCTTTTAAATCATTTTGTGTACTAATTCAATTCTAGGTTTGTAGAAAAGAGAAGACAAGTTCCATCTTTTCTTGTGTAGTAAGGATAGTCCATCAAGATGGTTCTGTAAGCTCAAGGATCGTTGTATTCATATGGTATAAGTTCTTAGGGATAGGTGAGGGAAGTTTCGCTCAGTAGAGGTGGGCAATCTTTTCGATCACACCTTTGCTCTTTGTGGCCTTGTATAAGAGAACAACACATTTTTACGATTGATCAGAGAAGGCGTTTTTTTCTTCTTCACCACTTAACTGTTCAACTTCTGGCATAAAAAGTCTGCGGAAATCGCTTGATGAACTTATAGCAACTTAAAGTGGATTACGCCAGCAAAACCTGCCCAAAAACATGGGCAAACTTTCCTAGGATGTAGCTCCTTTCTGGGTTGTGCTTTTTTCTTGTACATTTCCATTAATCGTCGGTTTATATTACTGCAAACATTTGGATAATTTAGAATAGTAAAAAATCTAACCAAATTATTGATACAAGATTCGAGACAGTACTTATGGAACAAAATAACCTATTTTTCGATTAATTAGTTGAAGGGAGCGAAAATGCGCTAAATTTCCTATATACCTACCTCATTTACGGCAAAGGCACGTTCCTCTACAAGTAAGCTGGGTGATGTGTAAAGATTGCGGCATGAAGAACTAGACCATCATTGAGGTAACCCCTTCTACTCAGTAATGAGATTCAGCCGGTTTGCACGAGTTAGTACGATCCTCTTCTTTTAATTTCGTTAATCCCGAGAACCAGTTGTTAGCCTAAATGAGGGATTCACAACCTTTGCTGAAGTTGTGAAAAATAACGAAAATTAATAATTTCACTTGCTAGACTATAGCACGTAACAAACCAAAGATCACCCTTTGCACGTATATAGAGCCACCAAGCATGGTTTACTGCTAGAGACTGATAGTGAGAGAACCTGTTGTTAGTGAGATCTGTAATGAGAGACCTGTTCTTAAAATATTTAAATCCCACCACTGTCTCTACCCCTATAAAATTTAAGTTAGGGAAGTATTACTTACCATAAAGAGATACGCACTCGTTCGCGATGAAACATATATAAAACGTCAGGTGTTCTGAAATCCCTTTAAAAACTATTTTCTCAAGATTTTCACCAACTATAGAAATTAAGTTGGGTCAGTAAAGGCACATTAATTCCTATCTTCAAAAGTTCATATAAAAGCAAAGTTGAGAAATATAGCATAATCGAATAGCATGAGGATATAAAAAGATACCTAGTAGTTTACTTAAACCTAACAACGGAAAATTAACGAATGCATCTTCGCCCTAAAGTTTGGAGAGAATTTACTACAAATTGTAATGAAGTTGGGGGCAGTGAAATCACGTGTTTGGGATATAACTCTAATGCACTAACATTAGAGAGGCAAGAAGAAACTATACTGAAACAAAGCAGAAATTAACAGAATATTTCGCTAACATTGTGAATGGGTTTTCATAAGTTGAAAGGAAAACGACAAACTATAACGTAGAATTTGAAAACCCGATCATGGATGCACTAAACTAAGAAATTGAATAAAAAACACCTAACAATTTGTGAAAGTAGAAAGAAATACCAACGATTAAATCCACCCAGTATTTATGACAGAAGAATTGAGAAATATGATCACGAGTTTTAAGCAGAATTTCCCTGGAAAATCTGGGCTCACGAGTAAACACTGTAAAAGCCGAATACGTTTTTAATGAAAGCCTTAATACAGGATACATCCAAGATGAACTTCAGGTGACCCAAATTACCCACTCAGGTGGAATAATTCAGACCAATATCCATGTTCGATTCCATCGGGAAAGTTTACGAGAAGATAATTAATCATAGACTACGGGATTCCTAAATGAAAAACCTGCCAAAATACTTGGGAATATGCGCTCCAAAAAAACCCCTACGGAAATGGCAGTCATCATTATAATATAAATAATAACAAAAGGCAAAGTAGAAATGACAGCCATAGTAAGTGTGTGCAGAGATGTATCCTAAGCTAGTGACCAGATCTATCCAAGGGGAATACAAAATAAGATACTGGCAGGAAATTAACAACAAAATTAAACGAATACTATATGAATACGTAATTGTTATATATGCCTACATAGACCTGGACTTCACTAAGGAAACCTTTTTAAGGTAGAAGCTGGACTACTGCATCGAGAGTGCTTGAGCCGTACACTAAACTCAGTTTATACCGCGGATATCCATCCACTTATAAACAAGGGATTCCTTAATATACAATTCGCGGTCGATTTGACCCAACTGATCCTGAGTCCCTTCAGGAATAGGCCAATACAAGCAGCAATGATGAAACGAGAAATAGAAGCAAAAAATAATTACAAACAAAAGTGTATAATAATGACCAAGAGAATCAAATTTGGATTTGTACCATTATAGATGAAGAAAATTTCGGACATCTACATACTCGTAGAAGGAGAAAGATACAAATATGAGAACTAGTGTAAATTAATAGGCTTTACAATATTGAAAACAGGTTAAAAGAAACTCATAAGAGAGAATAAACAGATGAAAGATGGGATTCAAATTACTTCTAAGATTGATAAATTCTAGTCCAAAGAACTTGGAGGACCTACACGACCTTCCAACCTGAGTTCAAATTAGAGAAGCCCTGTCACTGTGTTGGCATAAACCCACTAAACCGTCATAGGAAAGTTGTAGTAAAAGTCACGGGAGCGGTACTAGTTCTGCCATAACAGATTTTCAGATCTTGGCCATCCTGTCAAGGATTACTGCGTTTTACTAATGATATCCCCCCTGTGGGCATGCCTCTCCCGTTTTTAAGTTGTGGGCTGCAACATATGGAGAACGACCAACCACTAGGTAACTTCTGACCAGTGTGGGTCGCGGTCCCAGGCTGCAAATACGAGTAAGGATAGGCAGGAGCATCTGCATTCTGGATTTAGCCCAATGACATTTTTTTTAGTAGCCATAATTATAGAAAATTACTGTGTGTTGAAAGGGCTTTCTGAACTTTTTCAAAATTTATGCCAGAATTTCAAACTAAGTCTATCTCTCTCTCTTTCTCTTTCTCTCTCTCTCTTTCTCTTTCTCTCTCTCTCTCTCTCTTAATCATCGCCTGACCTTAGTGTTGGGGCAGACGAACAGCTAAATCTCACTAATATTGTCACGGGTGAAGGCGCTCCCAACCTAACTTTTGAATGAAGCAAATGGGTTCCATTTCACCATCTTCGTATCCGCTTCCAGAGAGTTCTACTCTTGTGACGTAGGTGGCCCACATGTGCTTTCTCTGGGTCCCTATAAGTCTCTTCTAGTGTAAAGGACGCTTCTTTCTCTCCTTTTAAAGAGTTGCCTCAGAGCGACTCTCCAATCGCAGTTGGTCCCCTTTTCTTTATCAGGGGCCTGCTAAGAACCCGGAAAGTCAGAATGCGCGCCATTTCATTCTCTGCCCATACCCTTTTGATCAGATGACCTACTATATGTGCCTTGCCTCCGCACCTCGTTGATTCGAGGTTTGTCACGATCATTGGAGCCAGTCTACACATTCTCCCTTTCTTACCAAAACATGTCGCTATACCTGCTTCAGTGATGTTCGAGATGAACCATAGGCTATTAGATTCCCTGGTAGGGAAGCAAGATACTTTGAGTGCCCTTCCTGAGGTGGATATCGTCCGGGAAGTGACTCCGCGACAAATGGCAGGGTCGTCCAAGGAGCGACCCGTAGTTGCTTGCAGACATCGAACTTGAATCTACATTCTTGCCAAAGTCCTCCTCATGGGGCATGTGCCCCTTACGACACAGGAGAGAATAAAGAATCCTTACTTTGCCTGCTGCCCCCTGAACGGCTAAAATCTCCATCTTGAAAAAGAACTTGCCGAGGTTGGTCCCGACCTTGAGGCCTCTTTCGGGGAAGGAGAAAAGTGGGTTCACTCTCCGACCTCTCCTTTAAAAAAGAGAAAACATGAAAAGAAAAATCAAAGAGGACAAGGGATTTCTATCCCTATGTGGGGTGCTCAAGGGAAGGACGGGTCTGCTGCACTTTCGGAAAGCGCCTAAGACATAAACGGTCCGTTTTACCACGAGGCACCCTTTGGTGGAATACAATGAGAAAAGCCTCTATTACGTCGTAGCCTGTCATTCAGAGAATAGATGTCGCCTTTAAACCCTCTGGTTGAAGCGCTTTTTACTTCTTTGCTCCACTGGTCGAAGCAAGTTGGCCTAAAGCCACCTACGCTATCAAAGCAGAGTTTTAGTTAGATTGATGGGTACAGAGCCGAAGATGACCCGTTTCTTGGACGAGAGCTTTCTGTCGAAGGCGTAGGCCCCATACAAGGCGGCCATTAATAGTGCCTTTCAGAAACTATAACTCGTCAGTGAGTATGACTCCGTTTTCTACCATGAATTTTGTAAAAGTAGTGATTTATGCGAGACAACTCTAAGACTACTCCATAGAAGCCATCATCGAACAGCTGGCTGACCAACGAGCAGTAAAGTTAGTACGTGTGTTAAGAAAACAGGAGAAAGGAGTGGCCTCGAGAACCAATCCTTAAATCTTCTTCAAGTTCGATCGTGACAGGTTCCCTGATTCTGTGCGTGCCAGTTTGTATTATTACAATGTGAAGGCATTTGTACTACTGCCGCGTAGGTGTTATTACCTACACCGCTTCGGCCCTACCTATCGCTCATGTATACGTGCAAAGTCGGGTTACCCGCAGTCTGTGTAAGTTGCTTTAATGCCGTACACGAAACGTTCTTATCGTGTGGGGAAAAATGTGTAAATTTTATATACACCCACCCTGGTTCCTCGAAGCATTGTAGCGCGTATCGCTTGGAGAAGGAAATTTTAGCCGTTCAGGCTTCGGGTTGTCTTTTTGTTTCGCGAGGCTAATAACTTGATCCTGCCACGCCGAGCGATACTTAAAACGTCTTAAGCATCAATGCAAAAAAAGCCCCTTTTCCTTCTTGCTCCTCCAAACCTCAAGCATGACTTCACCCGCACCAAGTCGGAAACCTTTTGCTGATTTTACCCAAAACGGGTAAAAAAAGAAATACTAAATAGGAAGAGATATGAAAATACGACCCTGGTTAGAAATTCACGTTAGGAAGTTGGTCCACTGAATACCTAAGTCACCTATATTCCATCAACTATAATTCTTTCTATTCTATCTTAGGCCTTTCTTTTGCTACATTCTCTCTTTCTCTCATCAGCGAGGCCCTTCCATACTGAGACTGGTGAACTCAGAGAAATACAAGGGTGTAAAGGGCCCTCACCATTCTCCTGACCGGGCTACTAGAAGGAGTGTGAAATTGGGCTGGGAGGCGAGGGGCAGGTCGATCTGTTTATTTTTCTCCCACTTACGAGTACCTCTTCATTTTATTACAGACTACCAGGGAAAGCTTAGGACCCAAAGGGCATGCAAGTAACCACGATGTGTCAGAGCTCTACAACTACGGCAGACCTACGTGGTGGTTTAGGTGTAAGGAGTGCATAGAAAGCTTAAGATTTCAGGCATAGCATGGCTGCCTATACCTCAATTCACACCTAAATTTGGGTTGGCTCAAGCATCTCAAGATCACCACCATTTTAATATAAATCAGTCTAGGCGTCAGAGGACATCACAGATGGTATCGTCTTTAGAGTAATGAGTTATGCATATGCATATTTTAAATTCAGACAATTAAGCCACTTTACTCGAAACTCAAATTGATTTTATTGTCTTCTGTTCTATTCTAAAAAATGTGCTAGCCATCTTGGCGGACCACAAAAAAGTGAGCGACACCTGTCACATTTCTAAACTTGTCCTCCCCTTATTGCAATCGTAGACAGTCTTAAATAAATCGGAACCCCTCCTCCTTTTCAAAATGTCACTTGGATCCGAACCACCTTTCAGCCCATTTAATAAAAGCAATATAATTGCTAAGCAACTCTGGCAGTTGGTAATTCATGGCACCTACATGAGATATATAATAAGGGAGACGTAAAAGGTACAAGAAGTAATCCACATAATGCATTCCACTCAAAGGTGAAAATAGAAAAAAAGTAACAAAAAGGCCACATGACGCTTTAAACAATCTAAATATTGTGGCCAGCCAATGTTGGAGTATTTTAAATGCTTCAAAAAAGTGGTGTTAATGAAGGCAGCAGAACAAGATAGAAACAACATTGATTAGGTATATGTTTCTATTTCCTAATATCTACGGTAATAATAATAGTACTATTGCAAATATCATTAGACCAGGATTCTATGCTTTAAATTTATTTATAAAATGTAGAACAAAAAGCATCGGGGTATTTCTGTCAGAAACCTATTAAAAAGGCATTCGTGAAAATAGGGCGTAGTTTTGGGAAATGAAATAGTATGGAAGGGCCATAACTTTAGTCGAACCCGTTCTTCAAGAGTCTCATTACTCGATACTTAGCTTCTAATTTCTTTATCTTCGGAATATGTCCGAGTCTTTTAGTCTTTCCTTAATTAAAAATTTTATAATT
The DNA here is from genome assembly GCA_963969495.1 of Ceratothoa steindachneri. Classification (NCBI taxonomy): domain Eukaryota; kingdom Metazoa; phylum Arthropoda; class Malacostraca; order Isopoda; family Cymothoidae; genus Ceratothoa; species Ceratothoa steindachneri. Next base: position 141,734,774 of record OZ018321.1, on the reverse strand, counting down.
CGTTGGGTTTCTTTATAGTTTATTACTCTTCCAAATGTATTTTATTTTTAACAGGTGAACGTATCAATCTTAATTAGAGCATCCTACAGTGGACTTACATTATATAATGGAATTCGATGTCTGCACTTTTCTATTCAAAATGACAGGTGAATGTACCTCGAAACCGAGGCTCAGTTTGCAATGATAAAGCGTAATTTCATGAAATTATTACATCGAAATCACACTCAGCCTAATGCTCCGCCGCTTCCTTTCCAAGCAGTTTGTGGCGACTAAAGTTTCCCATGAAATATCACTGGACAAGTTTGCTTACATAATTTGAAATCCTGGTGGACCTCAAGATGAGGAGACTAATTAAATGCACCTTCTCCCTTAATTCACAAGGAGCAACGTGCATCTTCAACCTGATTTGTGGAACGTTTCGGTCGCTGCGGACCCGCAGTTCACAAAACTCTTTAGTGAGTTCTCAACCTGTTAGACCACTCCATGGTGTCGAGCTTTCACTGTAAGGTGTGACAAACCACAGCGTTACCAACAGCCCACCAGCCTATTTCTGCGCCCACCGACCCTCGCCACATAATGTCTCTGCTGCCAAAAGGCAATTGGGCATACAAATACTCATTTTGATTGTAGTTCGAGGAGTGCAGCATGCACTTCATGGCCGTCTTTATCGTCTCGTCGAATTCCCGTGAGCATTTATCAGACAGCAGACTTTCCCTGCCGTGATTCTATCCCAGTCAGTTGGTAGCTTCTGTGAACGGCAAGCCTTTGAATTTGCGCAACAGTCTCCCTCCGTTTAATCGAACCTAAGAAAATCTCCATCGATTACCTTTAAGGAAAAACGTTTCCTCTTCAGGTGGAATTTTTAGAATTCCCACATTTCCCGTCAAACGTCATCTGTGAAGATTGGCTATCTTCATCGGAAGGTTAATTAGGATCGTACCTTACTTGCCTCTTTCGGACTGTGCCCAACTTGCCTCATCGGAACGTTCCCCACTCCCCCTCATCGCAAGAAAGAACTTCCTCGAAAGTCACCCACCCGTAAGACTGAAACCCTCTCCATTATTTGTATTGTCAAGTTCCCCCTTTTGTTCTGAGCCGAGTAACGCTAATCAATTAATTACATTTGAGAATCACTCCTCATAATAATTATCTAGAGATTATTACAATTTAAATAATCCCATTTTGCAATTTTTAATTCATATTTTGATGTTTGTAAATAAAATCAAAAATTTTGTTACTTCATCTTTACCTAACCTTGAACAATACTCTCGGCTTATTCAAGTAGTTCTCGCCAACCATTTATGCACTTTGTCTGATTATTAAGGATTTGAAACCCAACGCCTCAAGTGTGACCTCCTAGTCGATTGTTAATTCCTGCGAACAGTTCTTCAACGGTTTGCGTTGCAGTAGGTGATTAAGTCTCCCCCCCCCCACATAATATAGGAGTAGCGTATGGTATACAGTGGTTTATCACGAAACTTACTATCAGCTCAACTTTCTTTCCAATATTAAATCCCTTTGGTAATCTTCCTTTAAATTCTTCGTTCCTCGTTTCTAAATAGGATAGGAATAATAATACTCCACACTTCCAGTTTACAGCTCCTCAGATATGTAGTCTCTCGTTGTTGCCTGCGCTATATATAGTATACATATTTTCGCCTTCCCCAATGCAACCAATTTATCAACCATTTTCTTTTTGCAAAATTCGAGCGGAACTTGACCATTTGGTTTTGTTTTTAATTTTAAATAAACAAATTTCCCAGAAAACAAATAAAAAATAGAGAAAAACAACCAAATAAATAATCAAACAAACGGAAACAAATAAATACCTTGTTTCACTCTTTTCCTCTCTTACCATTTACTTTAGCTTTCAATTTCTCTTAAGCAGTTATACTGCTTGGAAACTGAAGATCCAACGGAAACAAGTTCTGAAGTGGGAGACAAATGGAAGAACACTGAAGAAAAAATGTTACTTAGGTAAAACGAAAACCAACGAACGCATCACCGTGAGAACGATTTCGAGAGGTTGTGTGCTGAGTGGTGAAGTTGTGGCTAGTGAAAAGGTGGGGGAAGTACAATCCACAGATCAAGGAATCGAAAGAGGACACTACTTTTCGCGATGAAGACAGGGAGAGATGGGCTCTTTCCGTCCCTTAAAGTTACGGCAAATTCACTTCCAGAGGCTGGGGTCACGAAGCTCCACGACTCACAGACCGCTGAGTAACCTGCGACCGCTGAGGCCGGTATGGCAGGCAAAGAGGTCCCTACATTCCGTTTTCTCCTGCCTCCCCCTTGCGGAAAATGAGCATAAAGTAGTCATTAATGCAATAACAAACTTTTACCATGAATATCAGAAGCTGGAGATTTTGCGAAACCCCACAGGAATACTGAAATGTTATAAGCGCTCTAAAGAACACACAAGCGGAGGGGGTCATATTTGCATAAGAAGAATCATGTAAAAGTGTGTAATAAACAGACATTATTATGGTTAATCTTGCTCTCCTTCTTCTTCTTCTTCCTTTTCTTCTTCTTCTTGTAAATATAGGTTAGAGAGATTCAAAATAAACTAAAGCATAACTGCAAATGATAGGAACGAATTAGTACCGCGTTATGGGAGCGGCAATTACGATGCTTCGCCTAACCCTCTGAGGAAAAATAACTGGAAGAGGCTCATCATAGCAGCGATATTGAAGATATTTGCTAACAGTTAAGGCGCTTACTTTCTTAATAGACAAGCCTTCAGTCCCAAAACCTTTAAAAGACCTTTAAAGGAACTTTTTAAGGACTGTTTGCAGGGATTAACGATCGACCAGGAGGTCAAACTCGAGGGGTTGTGTTTCAAATCCTTAACAATCAGGGAGAATGCATAAATGGTTGGCGAGATTTGCTTAAATAGACCGAGAGTATCGTACATGGTTAGTTAAAGATGAATTAACAAAAATATAATTTTATTTACAAATAGCAGAATTGAAAATAGGCAAAGGAATTATTTGAATGAAATAGTTTCTTGAGATTATTAATTATGATAATGATGAATTCTAGAATAAAATTAATTAAATAGCATTACTCTGCTCAGATCAAACGGGGAGGACTTTACAATATTAATGATTGAGGGGGATTTCAATCTTACGGGTCGATGGCTTCGAGGAAAGTCCTGCTCCGGATTAGGCAAGTGGGGAACGTTCTTATCCAACCCCATCGAGGAATAGCGATGACAATAGCCAATCTTCAAGGATGACGCTCGACGGAGAATTAGGGATTACTCGTAATCCAATAGAAGAGGAACCTTCTTTTCCTCAAAAATAATCGATAGAGTTTTCTTCGGATGGACTAAAGGAAGGGAAACTGTGGCACAACTTCCAAGGATTGCCGTTCACAGAAGATACCAAGTAGCTTGTGTAGAAACACGGGGTAAAAGGGTCTTGCTGTCGGTTGAACGCTCACGGAGCTTTCGACTTGAGACGATGGGGATGACCTTGCGTTGCTGGCGGGACTCAGAGATCTCAAGTCAAAACCGGGTATTTGTACGAGTGATCCTGAAGGGGGAAAAGAGGAATTGGAGAAGGGAGCGAGAAACCAATAGGCATCTTAATCCTTGATGCGGACTCAGAAGTCAGCTTTTAGCGGTGAGGCGCGAAAAACAAAGCGGCATTGGGGTATATTGCCCCAATACGCCCAGGAGTCGAAACTTCTCGAATGTTCTCGAACACGAAGTGACGTTTTCCATAGGGATATGAAAAAAAAAACAATCTCACGTGGTCTCAAAATAACGTAAGGAAGAATTACATCAAAGGTTATTCTTCTACATCGTCCTTCGACGAATTCTCAATTAAAGAAATATTCAACACAGAAAGTCAATTAAATTTGCAAATACTATTCTGAACTCCGATGCAACCTCCGTCCATATATTGCTGCATATGGGAAGAATCACTGTCTCTTACTTACCTTCAAACTATTCATTTTCGCCTTTCTATGTATCTAAGAAGTAGGCAACAAGTAAGTCTACTAAAATATTGAGTATTATCATATCCTTTTTATTCCTTTACAGTTATTAGCTCAAATTCACCTTTTTTACATTTAATTTTTCCCATTTCGCCAAACAATATAGAGATTTTTATTCATAAACAGCTCAAACTCTTACTTAACCTCAATCTTTTAATGTCTGCCTAGATTCATTTTGCCATCCGAGAAATACGAGTATAATTATTGGGTTAAAAAGAAGCCAACTTCTCATTGTCGTAGGTTAATCCCGCACACCTTACAACAGTTTAATATAGATGTCGTTGGTTAACCCTACACACCTTACACCAGTTTAATATAGATGTCGTTGGTTAACCCTACACACCTTACACCAATTTAATATACATAGATGTGGAATAATGGCAAGTTCACCCTTTCTGCTTTACGAGTGGGTGAGAAGTTTACAATATAAGCAGAGTGCAAATTAACTGAAAGTAGGTTGGCCAATAGTCAAATATCTTGGGGTTCCGGGATAACAAAAAAACGGATACAAAAGTAACTTTACTAATATGCAAATCAATATTATTTTACAAGATTAAAAGGAGTTTTAAAATTAGCTATACACACACTAGATTTACACGGGTCTTCAGCAGCTATGGAGGGGGAGATACGTGATGAGAAAGATCACCGTACAAACAAACGGACAATATGGAAGAGGGACACTCGAATGGCCTTGAGCATAAACAAAGCAGACGATGAGGCTTATACGGGGAGTGGGGTGTTGGTGGAGTGGGGATGGGTGGTAAGAGAGTACTTGCACAGGAGAGTTACGCGTCGCTGTTACCTCAAAGATTTGGTTTCGAGGGAGTAATCCTTGTTTGGCGCAAAGTTTAACAATAGTCTCTGGATAATGATATTACGGGGTGAACTTAAATCTTGCTTTCGAGTAACAAGAATCGATATTGGCGCGCTGCGTTCGAGAAATAGGGGAAGGGGGACGAGGTAGACTCACGTGAACTAACGAGACTACCAGGAGCTTGAGGCATCATGCGAAAATTTTGCAGAGTGCAACGGGACACGAATAGCTGGCACCGACGGTGGCGGACCGTGGATACTGACGGGGCAGGGAGGACGGCGGATACTCCCGTCCAACTCTGGCGCCGGAGGATTATAGGGGTCAAATGGGTTTTTCCCCCCTCCCTCAAAAGGAAAGGGTTCTATGGCCAGACGATAATAGATTCGGCCATTTAGATCGGCGCGAGAAGGGTCTTAAGCCGGCGAAGCGAACTTTGTCGCACTTCAGATTGGACCTTCTGGCCTCTCAAACTTGTCGCAGCTTTCTGTGATGGCGGCATTTCAGGTCATCGCGGCGTCTCAGGCGTCTCATAATTTCGCACCTCCATTAGCGCAGACAAAAGGGGTTGCCCAAGTGTCTGTTTTCTCTTCCTCTATTGAAGGGCGAGGCGGCACGTATTTTCCTCTCTCTCTCTCTCTCTCTCTCTCTCTCTCTCTCTCTCTCTCTCTCTCTGTCTGTCTCTTTTTCTCTGTGATCTCGGACACCTATGCACGTTTTCGTTTATTTAAGTTGCTTAACAATGGGTTGTAACACAAACATTCGGTACCAAATATATATATATATATATATATATATATATATATATATATATATATATATATATATTATGTAACAGTGTTTTATTGTTTTACTGGAGTCCTTTCTCTACACCTCATATTTGAGGCTATGAAGTGCCGTATGAGATATCCACGAAGGATATATATCAGTCTTTTTAAGTTTTGGGTGAATTTAATTCAGGTGACCAAGTAATTAAGTTTGCTCATAAATACATTATGACAAATTATTGATGCATACGAAAATGAGAGTGATAAAAAAAGAATCAGATGTAATAAAATTAAGTAAATTTTGTGTATAATTTTTGTAAAGTTAGAACACACGTTAAATCTACCGGGGTGAAGTCAGTAGATTATGAAGCGAATTTGATATATCGACGAAAAAGTGACGTAAAACCAGCGATAATATTAATAACACTCTCTAACATAATATTTGTTCCTGGCCAGTAAGTGTTATTTTCCAACTCGAATGTAGTCTTCCATCATGTTTTCATTGTATACTGCTCGGTGCTTATGTTCAAAGTTGAATATAGCGCAGACCAGTTTTATTGTTTCAATGAGCTCACAAAACATCAAACGACGCTGGTAGTCTTGCTCGCCATGTTGTTGCAAACATGTACTTTTGAGTGACTTCATTCTCAAATCGAACGTGATTATTTTACAAATGCTCTCCTGTTTGATTACCACCTCATAAATTTCTTGCTGTCCGCTTCACGCTGATTTACGAATGAATCAATATTTTGACCGGTTCACAGATTTTGCGTAATCCTGAGAATTTGGGGAGGATCTATGTTCATTCGCTGACCGTATTGCCGTCTAAAAGACGGCAACTACCAAGCCATATTTTATCATCTCTTATGCAATGAAAAAGCGTTGCATTTCTGACAAATAGCCCAAGATTTTGGTAAGATAAGATAAGATAACAAAAGTGGAGTATGTGAAGAAGGAGGATAAGATAGTTATAAAATATCGCTTATGGTGTGAGTGTGTTGATGAGATAAATATGAGTAGTGGATGATAAATGAAGGTGATACGGTGAGGATAATAATGATTTGTGCCAGGTTGACTGGCGAACACTTTCGTTTTAGCATTTTTTTTTTGCTTGAGGGTGGGTAATTTATTGTGATATTCCTTATTCGGGCCTTTGTTTTGGTTTGCTCCTTTGAGCGTTTGTTTCCTTTGTAGTTTTGCGTGGTTTTGTTTATTATGCTCCTTATGCATTTTTTACAGTAGATTTGTATTATTATTCTTTATTCTCATATTTCCCCATCGGGTTAGTGATTTTGTTTGTATTATCTCGTTCGTGTTTTGTAATTAATTTTATTTGTAGATCTGGTTAGTATCATTTATTGATCTTTTATGGCTTCCATTGAATCTTTGATTAGAATGATTACATCTGGTTCTTCTTTTCTTACCTTGTTTGAATAGACCAGTCTTTTCTCTTTCCAGCCGTTTAAATTGAGCGTGAATATTTTGATTTTACGCTAGTACGTTTCCATGTTGGCTTCCTTGTTTATTCATGCTCTCTTTCTTTCTATGTTTTGTTCTGGTCGGCCTGGTCGTCATGGGCTTTTTTTTATTTCCTTTTTGAAGCTGGAATAAACAATTAAAACAAGTATGATAATTGTGGTCTCACTCTTTTATTATTATTATTATTATATGTAGCAACTTTATTTCAAGTATTTTTTAAGAATACACAAAGTTATATGTGTTGAGAGTTTCGCGATTTTAATTAGGTATTAGGACGTTGCGAAACTAAGCACAACTCATTTTTTATCATTTGCAAGTAATCGCTTGGCTGAAAATATCTTTTAAAGTGATAGTCAACATTTTTAAAAGTTAATTAAAATTATTTGTGAAAGATTGGTGAGTTCGCATTTATCAGGCTGATCTGGAGTGGCACATAATAATTTTGCTGGCACTTATAACTTACAACATCCGAATGACCAGTATAGTGAAAGGCGATGGAGAGGCAAAATCTATTGCGCCACAAACCCATTTCTCAGAGAAGCCTTCAAGTCTTTCTGTTATACCTGGAACAAAGAGGGTTCTGGGTATCGCATAAATTCTTCATTCATTAAAGATATAGGTGATTTTAGATCCTGCGGGGCACATTCGAAGACCATTAATTCTTGATCTAGGAGCCATGGGGGGTGACCCAATGACTATTTGGTCGGATAATTTATCCTTATAGCTCTAATTAAATTTCGTGTTATTGATTACGCAAGTTTTACCTGTAAAGTTAATTGGGTGGCCTGGATGCACCGTCAGGTTGAGGAGAGTTGCGTGTTTTCTCGGTTTTTATCTTCGTAAGTAGTCTGGTCCTGCATTTTTTGGACGTAGGCTACTTTAGTTGAAACTCCGCTTTTTACCTGAATCGATGTTAAGCAACATTGGGTAGAGTTAGTCGTTGAGAACTCGAAATTGAAGAGTGCTATATAGAAAAAACGCTCACTTCATCTTCGTTGTTATGTAACCATATAAAAGAGTATTTGACGCGAAATTCCATCGTTGGTCTACATTTTTTATAATATACAAATAGAATGTTTAAAAGGCTTTATCTAAGAGAAAAGCTCCCATTTGTTTTCTCATGTTTAAAAATCCATTTGATTATACATAGGGGCACGGCGATTTGCTTTCCTCACATGCGTGCTAACGGGACTCGGCACCCCGTCAGGCCACATCTTATCCTCTTCTCCTTTCTGACAACTGGTCTTCTTACCATGTTCCATGTCTATCTATACGACCTTTCCCATGACTTTCTCTGGTCGTCCTCTAAGTTCACACGGTAGACACCGACCAGCTTTCTCTTACCCAACCATCCTGGATCGGTCTGAGTTGGGAGGGGACCACCTTCCCTCAGCCATGAGCTCCGGTTTGGGGTGGTGGGTTTTTAACAACCTGCTTCATCCCCACCCTCACCTTCCTCACATAACATTTCTCTCTCTTTTCACTGTCTATCAATTCTACGTCAAGCCTAAGGTGGAGCCGCCATGCGGTAGGGCGGCCTGACTACTGGGTGGGACGAGTGATCCCAAATGGCTGCAGCTGTTTTTGCAGACACCACATTCACCACACGCAGAGCGCGCTACTATGTGGCGTGATGAGTGTTTGCGTCATTTGATAATAATAGGGTTGCCATGTCCATATATGAAAATTCTAGATTTAATATTCCATCTTTACCTTCTCCTCTACCATCAATGGAGCCACAATCGGGTAGCTCCAAACTAGAAATGGAGGTCCTCTCTCCCCTGTGCTTTCTCAGGGGACCCTCAACGGAGACAGGTACAGAATACTCCCCATCACCCCCTTCTTTGGAGTTGGCTTTGGCCGACTCCCTCCAACCAGCAGCATTCCGCCATTTACTTTCACAGGAGATGCCAAGAAAGCACGCCAGCGGCACATAATTGACCGCAAGCGGCTGCATAGGGCCAACCCACTTAGGTGGGCGAGGGATGACAGGGCCCTTTGGCCCGTACCCTCTAAAGTCCTGCTGGCGTGCATATCGAGTTTACCGGGGGTCATGGTACTTTTCCTCCTCTCATCTCAAACAGATGGCGGTTTGCTGGCAAAAGTTAAGACAAAAGGTATATCGAAGGTGATTCGTAATGTATTGGGGGAGATGGCTAAATAGGGACCTCCTGAGATGACCAAGCCCCAGACGGTAAGATCTTTCATGGAGTCGAGTCCGTTTCCTGTGCCAGAAAGAGAACCAGAGTCTGCCCCTGTGAAAGCTCCTCCTCAGACGGCTCGGGCCGCCGAAACCTTAAAGATAGAGGAGAGATCTCCTCCCTTTTCTGGTGCGCCGGTAACAGCCTAGGCTGGTCCATCTGACCCAGGGACTCCTGCCGGCAGATAGGAGAGGCGGGTTCATTCCCTGCTCTTGTCTCCTAAAAACAACTAGAAAGAACAAAAAGACTAGGGACTTCTCTCGCTCCGTGAGAGTCACGGGGACAACTGGTCCGATGTTATTTCACTTAGGACCAATCCAAAATTGACACGTCCGGCCTTGGTGCTCTCCTTGGTGGAGAGTCCGTGTTTAAGGCAAAAATCGCAAAAACGCAGATCGTAGCCTCGATTAACTCGCGGCCCCAAATCCAGAGGTTATCTGGAGTTTTTGAGCCCTCTGGCTTTAAACACTTCCTCGTTATTCTCTCTACTGATGGCAGCCTGTTTGTGAACGGCAACATAATCCATCAGATGAGAGCTCGAGCTTGCATGATTGGTAGAAAGCTGATAGTAACCTGTTTCTCGGATTGGAGCCTTCTGGCGAATGCATCGAATCACTCCGAGGCGGCCATGACTAGTGCCCTTCGGATACTTTATGGCATCCCGGTGAGTTTGATGCCGCACTTTACTATGAGGTTTGTGAATGGAGTAGTTTTTGCGAGGGAACTCGTGGTTTACTCCATAGATTACATCATCTTAGAGATACCCGATCATGAAGCCGTCAAAGTAGAACGTGTTATGAGAAAACAGGGAGGGGCCTCGAGACTTTTCCCTGCACTCTTCGTCATATTGGAATGTGATAAGCTCGCTAAGTCGGTGCGTGCCGTTTTATATCACTACCACGTGAAGGCATTCGTGCCATTGCCACAGAGGTGCTACTCCTGCCATTGCTTCGGCCATATGAATCGCTCCTGTATACGTGCAAACTCGGGATTACCCGAAATATGTGTAAGTTGCTCCAAGGCCGCACACGATAACTTCAAATCGTGTGTGACCAAGTGTATCAATTGCAGAGAGCCACATCCGCTTCTTCGAAACAAAGTGGTTCGTATCTCGTTGAGAAGGAAATCGTAGTAATAGAGGCATTTCATGAGATATTTCACAAATCTTCTAACTAAATCGTTACCATACAATTTTTTCCCTATGTTTGTAGAGGTGTGTAATAACATGTTTTAAAATATTAAAATTCAACTCCCGTTGGAAACCATGAAAAATCCTGCTCAAGTTAGGGTATCGATAAATAATTATTAAAGTATATATTTGTTTGTTTTTTTAACTGCCCTTAGCTAAACTATGAGGGGTTAAATAAGGGTTTTTCATGATGCTGAGTTAATTGTTAGCATTTATATTTCGCGCAAACACTTCATTGTTTTAAAATGCCACACCCACTTTTACATTCACATTCAAAGAAGTTTTTGAAGGTAAATGTGATCCTTTGGCGATCTGTTCTAGCTATAAATGACATTATGATCTGGAAACAGCGACCAAGACAATAGACCTAAAAAAATGCTACACCCACTTTTACATTTACATTCAAAGAAGTTTTTGAAGGTAAATGTGATCCTTTGGTGATCTGCTCTAGCCCCAAAGACATTATGATCTTCTGGAAACAGCAACCAAGACAATAGACGTAACTCCGGTAACTGTTGGCAATATCATTACAAGACTGATGTTTTTCCCACTTCACCATGTATAGAAGCCACCCGGGATCAATCACTAGGGTGCAGCACGGTTGGTCATTGTCACTGACTGTCCATCCATCTTGATCTGTATCTCTATCCATACTTAGGCCGACTCATCTTCTGTGCTTGTAAATCTTGTTGAAAAAGACACGAGCAACTCTTTGTCTCAAGCGTTGTCAAATGGCGTGTTCTCCTCAAACCAATTTAGGGCAAGCTCAACTGCCTTGGCATCTCGCTTCAACTTTGCCTTGGCAAGGACTCTGTGGAGTGGAACATGTTTACTGACGTCTTTCCCCATCCACTGATTGACATCAGAGAAGTGACTGCGGGTGAGCACCCAGCACTTTGTGATGGGCTGCCTTCATTAATGTCTGCTTAATGCAGATGTCACACCAAGTGCCGGACCACTCATGACTGGAGTAACGGACAACGTGGTTTCCGTATGCAGTAAACGTTCTAAGGTGTCCTTATAAGCAGGCAAAGTTTCGAGTTTCTTCATGAGTTCACAGTACAACCGTGCACACGTGGCATATTAATGGTGGACTGCAGTGGCAATGATGTGAAGCATCTTGGTAACAATGCAGGACATATGCCCGTTGCAGTATTCAAGTCGCTGGCTTCTGATACAGACCTTGATCACATCTACCATTTATTGGAAATGCACTCAGAATGGAGGTGTTCATCTTATTTCTGCAAGTCGTTTGAAAGTTTACTTCAAATTTCTCCTCAAACACTACGACTAATGGATCTGTGTGTCTGGGTTCCATATTCCCATCAGTCCCCTACTTCATAAAGGTCCTAAGGTCACCATACTCCTCCCCAGTACCCTGTAAGGGGCGCGGCGATTTGCCATCCTGGCCGCCGTGCTGACGGGATCCAGCACTCCGTCCGGCCCCAGCTTAGCCTCTCTTCCTTCCTTCAGATAGCCCGATTTCTCCCCTACCTCGTCGCTTTTCATACAACCTCTCCCACAACTTTCTCTGGTCAGCCTCTAATTTCACAGGGTAGAATGCTGACCTTCTTCTCAAGCCAACCACCCCGGATCGGGGCTGAGGGGGGAGGGGACATTGTTCCCTAACCCCTGAGCTCCGGTTCGGGATGGGGGTTTTTTAACAACCTGCTTCATCCCCACCCACATCTTCCTCACATCCCTTTTCCTCTCCTCTTCACAACCTATATTTTTTACGCCGTGTCCAAGGTGGAGCCGCCATGCCGAAGGACTGCCAGGCCAGCAGGCGGGAGGGGTGGTCCCGAATGGCGGCGCCTGGCTCTGCCGGGCTTGTAAGCACCTCTCGCAGTGCGGGCAACTGCGAGAGGTGATGAGCTATTGCGTCCCGTAATCAAAAGAGGGTCACCATGCCCATGAATGAAAAAAAACAACAAAAAACCCAACCCCCAACTTCCCCAAGAAAATCGACGGAGCCGCCCTCGGGCAGCTCCACCGAGAAAATGGAGGTCCCCCCCCTTGTGCTTGCGCAAGGGCCCCTCCATAATTCTTTAACCGGAGAGGAGGCTTACTCCTCTCCTACGCCTACGGGTGTAGGGGACTCCCCCTCACCCCCTTCTCTGGAGGTGCTTTCGGGCACCTCCCTATCTCCAGCGGCAGTCCCTCCTTTGCTTTCTAAGGGGACTGCCAAGAAAGCCAGCAGGCAGCCCATTGCCGACCGCCCTTCGTGCAAGCGGCTCGGTAGGGCAAACCCCCTTAGGGGGGAGAGGGAAGCCAGGCCCCTTCGGTCGCTTCCCTCAAAAGACCTGCTGGCAAGAATTTTAAACCTTGCTGGGGTCAAGGCCTGTGCCTCCCCACACCACCTGACTAGTGACAATACTGCCAAGGGGACCTGCGATGTCCTGGGAGGGGATGGCCAACTGGAGGCCCCTCCTGTGATAGACATGGTCCTTGAGGAGACCCAGCCTCAGACGGTAGGGCCTTCCATGGGGGGGAATTCGGGCTCGGCGCCAAGCACCGAACCCGAATCCGCCCCTATGCAAGGTCCTCCTCAAATGGCTGAGGGCTCCGAGGCAATAAAAGGAGGGGAGGGATCTCCTCCGACAGGTGCCCCTACGACAACCAGGACCTTCTCCATTTCGGAGAGGGACCTGGCTGAGGCTGGTCCATCTGGCCTGGGGACTTCTGCCGGCGGAGGTGAAAAGCGGGTTCATTCCCCGCCCTCCTCTCCGAAAAAGAAAAAGAAAAAGACTAAAAAGACAAAAAAGACTCGGGGCTCCTCTCCATCCGCGGGGGCTGCGGGGACGGATGGGTCTGCTGCCACTCTGGCAAGCGACCAAGCCGAGATCGGCACATCCGCCCCCTCTGCCCCCCCGGTTGCGGAGCCCCTGACAAAGAAGACTAATACTAAGAGTGCACAGGGCGGAGCCTCGATGACATCGGGGCCCCTCATTCAGAGGTTACCTGGCGTTTTCGAGCCCGCTGGCTTCAAACGCTTCCTCGTTATTCGCTCCACTGATGGCACCATGTTGTCCAAGGGCAACATGATCTATCAGAGGAGAGGATTAGCTAGTGCAATTGGTAGAGAGCCGAAGGTAACCCGTTACTCGGACGGGAGCCTTCTGGCGAATGCGGCGAATCCCGCCGAGGCGGCCAAGATTAGTGCTCTTCGGACACTTCATGGCACCCCGGTGAGTGTGACGCCGCACTCTACCATGAACTTTGTGAAAGGAGTAGTTTATGCGAGGGAACTCGTTGACTACTCCATTGAGGACATCACCTTAGAGCTGGCCGACCATGGGGCGGTCAAGGTCGAACGTGTGATGAGAAAACAGGGAGGGGCCTCGAGACCCACCCCTACACTCTTCGTCACGTTCGACTGTGACAAGCTTCCTGAGTCGGTGCGTGCCGGTTGGTACCGCTACCGCGTGAAGGCATTCGTGCCACTGCCGCGGTGGTGCTATTACTGTCACCGCTTCGGCCATACGAATCGCTCATGTAGACGTGCAAAGTCGGGGTCACCCGAAGTCTGTGTAAATTGCTCCAAGGTCGCACACGATAAGTCCAAATCGTGTGTGGCCAAGTGTGTCAATTGCGGAGAGCCGCACCCTGCTTCTTCGAAGCAATGTGGTGCATATCTCCTTGAGAAAGAAATCCTGGCCGTTCAGGCCCAGGATCGACTCTCATTCCGCGAGGCAAAGGACTTGGTCCTGGCGCGCCCGGCTCTGCCTGGGACGTCATATGCCTCAATAGTTAGGAAGGCACCCTCTGCTCCTGGCCCATCCAGGCCAACGAGCACGGTTGTTTCCGCGCCCATTCGGAGCCCTTCTGTGGGCTCTACCCAACTCGGGCGCTCCCCTGGTAAAGCTGGCGGCAAAAAGGGTTCATACCCTGCCCCGGCTAAAACCAGGGCTCCCCCCTCCTCCCCCAGCGTGACCGTTTCCCGTAAGGCGAAACGGCCACGCGCCTCCACCGAGTCGTTAGACTCACAGGAGGCAACACCCCTGAAGATGGTCGCTAGGTCATCTTCCGGGGTTCCTAAAGCTGTCACCCGAAAGGAGGACAGCAACAAAGGAGCTTCGGCTCCTTCGCCCACGCCCCGAGGTGGAGCGGGTTGCTCGGAGACGGTGGTTCCTCGAAAAGAGGGCCCCCCGCCTCCGAAGCCGCAACGCCCGCCTAAGGTTTCGAGGCGGAGGGAGGAAAAGACTCGCATGGCGAGCCCAACCTCCCCCAATAAGTCATCGAAGGCGACAGCGCCTTCAGCGCTTTGTCCGGCCAACAGCGCCCGGGGTTCTGCCCCCGGGAAGCGTACGGCCATTCCCGTGAGGGTCTTCAATTCGAGGAGGGCCCCCGCGTCTCCCTTTGAGCTAGGCCTGGAGGGCATATTCCTTCAATGGAATTGCCGTGGACTCCGGGCCAACTGGGAGGAGCTGCGGAGGCTCGTCTCGTCCCGTTCCCCGTTAGCTATTTTTTTGCAGGAGACCATGCTAGGTTCGTGCCCCCTGCCTGCCCTCCCGGGGTATAAGGGTCTTGCGACCCCACCACCGCGGGATGGCCGGGCTGGGGGATGCGCAGTTTACACCCGGCATGATGTCTCCGTTCTTCCTTTCTCTTTAGATACCTCCTTTCAGGCAGTGGCTGTGCAGCTGCACCTGGATAGGAGGTATACTATCATTTCTGCGTACATTCCACCGTCAGCTGACTTCGACGCGGGGGACTTCCGCCGCGTCGTCGCACGGTTGCCGAGGCCCTATCTCTTGCTTGGAGATCTGAACGGCAGGCATCCTCTCTGGGGAGATTACTCCATAAATCCCAGGGGACAAGTCCTTGCCGATCTGATCGAAGAGCTTGAGATGGGTGTCCTAAACGTGGATGAGTTTACGCATCACTGTCCGAGAACCGCTTCATTTTCTTGCCTTGACCTATCTTTGTGCTCTTCGGATGCACAGCCTGATTTTGATTGGGGGGTGGTCGATGACCTAAATGGTAGTGATCATTTTCCCATTCATATTTCATTTTCAGGGCAACTGCCGCCTGAGAGACCACCTCGGTGGTGCTTGGCGCGGGCGCGGTGGCCTGCATTTCAGGAAATTACTCAATTCTCTATCTCAGTCGAGGAGTTTAGGTCGGTAGATGAGGCCGTTGAGTTCTTCTCCGGCAACCTCATCGCCGTGGGCCTGACTACTATTCCTAGGACGTCTGGCCGTTTTGCACGCCGACCACTCCCATGGTGGTCGGCCGAGTGTGAGACGGCCCTCAAACAGAAGCGTTATGCCTACATGCGCTATAAGCGCCGCCCGAACGATTTCACTGTCGCTGAATTTCGTCGGGCTAGGGCTAGGTTCCGGTATATTTCGAAGCACGCCCGCCGCTCTTCTTGGCGGGCATACGTGTCTTCACTTAACGGGAAGACCCCTTTAGCTGAGGTGTGGAAGCGAGTCAAAAGGATTCGGGGCAAGTTCTCGCAGGACCCCCCTCCCGTTCTCCAGGAGAATGGGACCGCAATCTCGGACCCCGCGTCCGTGGCGGAATCCTTAGCGACCGCTTTTTCTGCATTCTCTAGCCGTGATGCTGCTCCGCCAGCATTCAATGCACGTCGTGATGTCGCGGAAGGCCGCCGGCTGGACTTTACCTCCAGAGGCGGAGAACCCTTCAACGACAAGTTTACTGTGAGTGAGTTGCGTTCCGCTCTCGCTTCGTGCGCGGACACCGCCTATGGTCCGGACGATGTCCCGTAGGCCATGCTTCGACACCTGGGTGAGCGAGGCATGGCCTTTCTGTTAGATTTGTTCAACAGGATCTGGGTGGAAGGTCTTCTCCCAGACTCCTGGCGAATCGCTACTGTGCTCGCCTTTCGCAAGCCGGGGAGAGATCACTCTACTCCGACCGGTTTCCGCCCAATCTCTCTAACCTCTTGCGTGTGCAAGTTGATGGAGAAATTGGTAAATGTTAGATTAGCCTATTTCCTGGACAGCGGAGGCCATCTGTCTTCTGCACAGTGCGGCTTCCGTAAGTTCCACTCCACGTCGGATGCTCTGCTCCGACTGGAAAATGCCGTCTGCGAGGCTTTCCTTCGTAGACAGCACTACGCCACGGTGTTTTTTGATCTGGAGAAGGCCTATGATACCGCATGGCGATACGGTATCATGGAGACTCTCCACACGATAGGGGCGAGGGGACGCCTCCCAATGTTTATATCTGAATTTTTGCGAGATCGTCGATTCCGCGTACGGGTGGGGGGAGCCCTCTCCGGCCCAAAGGAGCAGGAAGAGGGTGTCCCGCAGGGAAGTGTCCTCAGTGTCACACTCTTTGCCCTGAGCATCAACGGCATCACCTCGGTGCTGCCCGAAGATGTTCTCGCTACGCTCTACGTGGACGACCTTTCGATCTCTTTTGGCGCGGCCCAGATGCCAACTCTGGAGCGCCGACTCCAACAGGCATTGAACCGCGTCTCTCGCTATGCCGAAGCGCACAGGTTTCGGTTTTCTTTGGCCAAGACTAAGGTGGTGCACTTCTGCCGCCACCCACGGCTCCACCCCGACCCAGATTTGTTTCTTAATGGGGTGCGCCTGGATGTGGTTGAGTCGCACCGTTTCCTTGGTCTTGTATTCGACCGACGCCTCACCTGGGAGGCTCACATTCACAGCCTTAGGGTCTCTTGTACCCGCGCCATGGACATTCTCCGTTCCGTGACGTTCAGCGCTTTGGGCGCTGATAGGGCTACCGCCTTACTTTTTTATCGATCCTTTGTTCGCTCAAAGCTCGACTACGGATGCGAGTTTTATGCATCCGCAGCCGAGCGTTTATTGCGGAAGGTGGATTCGATCCACCACACCGGCCTTCGCCTTGCGACCGGTGCCTTCCGCACTTCCCCCATTGAGAGCCTGTTGGTCGATGCTGGGGAGATGCCACTCGCTCTGCGCCGCGTGCAGTGCATCACTCGCCTGTACGCGCGAGCCCGGCGCCTCCCTCAGTCGCCAACAGCTCTCACTGCATCCGCAGCTGATCTCGATGGTGCCTATGCCGCCGAGAGACGCCAGTCATACCCTAAGCCCTTTGGGTTTAGGGCCAGGAAACTCCTTCGAGAGGTAGATATAGCTCTCGGGCCGGTGGCACCCCTGGTTCTGCCCAGGACGCCACCCTGGAGGGTACCACATTTGGCTATTTGTCGCCACGCCTCTGCTTCCAAAGCTTGTACTGCGCCGGGAGTATTGCGTTCGACCTTTTTGGAGCACACATCGTGTCACGCTGGTACCGTGCCAGTGTATACGGATGGCTCCAAGTCCCAAGAGGGGGTCGGCTTCCACGCCGTATCCCCTCTGTTTGAAGTCAGCGGGGCTCTACCAGGCGCTGCGTCTGTCTTCACGGCCGAGCTGGTGGCAATACACCACTCGGTACGGGAGATTACGCGACGTGCCCGGTTCGGAGACCGGATTGTGATTTATAGCGACTCACAAAGCGCCCTGAGTTCTCTCGGGGCATTGGAATCTCCGCATCCCCTGGTTCGCGAAATCCGTGACGCCACGGTTTTGGCGAGCCGGGCAGATGTCGAGATTATCCTCTGCTGGGTTCCTGGACATGTGGGAATTGCGGGGAATGAGCACGCCGATGAGGGCGCCAAAGAGTCCGCGAGGACTCTGCGACCGGACCAGCGTTTCGCTCTTCCTCACACTGACTACATGGCAGGAATACGGGCAGCTCTTCGGACTGCTTGGCAAAGAAGATGGGAGACGGTCGAGGGGAACTTAAAGTTGCGTGCCATTGCGCCGCGACTGTTCCCATGGACCTATCCCCCAATGCCGCGGCGGCTTCAGGTTGCTTTCTGTCGTCTTCGAATCGGACACACTCGTGTGACGCATCGTTACTTGGTGGAGCGCTCGCATGTGCCCTATTGCAACGACTGCGTCGTCCCCCAGACTGTTCGGCATATTCTTGTCGAATGTACCAGTCTGGGTGATCTTCGCGCACGATACCTGTCTCGGTACCGGGATGGGCGGGGTCGCTACCGCCTGTCCCTTGTACTCGGGACGAGTGCGTGCACCATGACTGGCGGACTTATTGACTTTTTGGGGGAGGCCGGCCTTCTCCCCTTTATTTAAGGTTTCTTTTTTTTGTTATTGTTTTGTTTTAGGTTGCACTCTCCTGCACCGGGGTGAGGGGGACCTCCCCCCGCTGCCGGAGATTGCTTCGATTGTTAAGTTTTTCCAATTTATATTCATTGTTAAGTTTTCATATTTTAACTTTAAAGTAGCCTAATTCTAGGCTGTCGTGTTTTTCGGCGACTTATGCCCAAGTGGGTAGTTGCCAGATGGGCTCTATAAAAAAAAAAAAAAAAAAATCCTCCCCAGTAGAGGCAATTTACATGATGTGCGTATAGATGGCTGCATCGAATAGGAGGTGGGGATGGATTGCCTTGTCACAACATCCTACATCGATGACGTTTTTGGCTGTCATACTTCCAAGATAGATCAACTGGAGGACCTCAGGTAGTCCAGAATGCTGCATGATGTTACCCATTGATCTAAGATAAGACCAGCAGATGATATCCACCAAACCTTGAAATAATGTGTAGATTTACCTATGTAGAAGTATATGGTCAAAGAGCGACCACGTGCCCTCCTATACCTACGTTGCCTCTATATTACCGCATGAAGCTTTGAAAGCGCGGCTGATCCAGGGAAAGGATGCAGCCCACGCCGTTTTATTGAACCCCAGATATATTTACTTAGGAACACATGTTCCTCGTCTCACATGGCGGCCTTCCAACCAGCCTTTCTGCCCTTCGGCCTCGATCGAAGTTCCTTGAACATTCTACGCCAACTTTATCTCGGTTCCACCGAAGGAGTCATGCCTTTTCCTACAAGATCACACGAGTTGTGGAAGCTCTCGCTAAGCCATCAAATCCACCCGGCAGAGCGTCTATATTATGCCCCGGCTCGGTTTGGGGTCGACCACTCAAAGACTTCCCGCCTAACACCGCGTACGGACACGCTCACGCGACGCAATCGGGGACAACAGCGATTGCGATTAGAGGGCAAAGGCTAAATCGACATCCGTGAACTCTGCTATAGTTAATTGGTGGGTATCTGGCAAGGAATTCCATCTCTGAAGGCAAAACTACGTGTGCTCCCACATCTGCCCCGTGAGGTAACCCAACTTCCTTATTGTAGTCATCGTGTCCCGACTGGCACTTACCTTCAACGAACACGTAAGTAGTTTCAACCGTTAACGCCTACAGATTATTCTATGATCTGATCTACCCAATTCGTCCCATTCTTTGTGTGTGAGCCCCGGTTAAAATCCGCTTATAATCACCAAACTGAATCCGACCACTAATTCCCTTATTATCCCTCTTGTGTTTGTTTCGTGATGTCATTTAATTTCGCCTGTGCGATCACTCCTATTTAAAGCCAATATCTTTATATATTCAAATTTTATTTCTTTTGTGCTTAATAAAGGTATATCGTTACTGTTTTTCTTTTGAAACGTTAAACGCGTACCAGCTACCTGTTAATCTTTGCCAACTTGCACTCTGAATTAATTGTTTTAAAAGGACCCCGCAAATTTACAAGTAAACCATCGTCAATTAATTCATAACTATTTGCCATTCTCCGTCTCTATATCTCACATTTTCTTTCTTAAGCTTTCAATGGTCACCTTCCTTAGTGTTGTGATGCCAATTTTCATTTCTTCGGGCCTTTAAATGCATCCATTATATCCTGGGTCATGTAAATTAACAAATTTACAAATTAGGCCGGTGCCCAACTCTCACTAGAAACTTGTCTTGTCTTTCACTGGATAAAGAAAACCTATAGTTCGTTATTCGAAAGGCTTCTTGAATCAGCCTTTTTGGGGGTTAAGGATGGCAGCTCAGTCGATGAGCGGCTGAGTCACAATAGCGATGTACGCTTGAGGACACAGGTTCGAATCCCACTCCTTTATATTTAGTTTTCACGAGTTTCTCCTTCTCTATATATCAGATTTTCTTTCTTAAGCTTTCAATGGTCACCTTCCTTAGTGTTGTGATGCCAATTTTCATTTCTTTGCGCCTTTAAATCTATCCATTATATCATGTGTTATGTTATTTAAGTTATATATATATATATATATATATATATATATATATATATATATATATATATATATATATATATATAGAGAGAGAGAGAGAGAGAGAGAGAGAGAGAGAGAGAGAGAGAGAGAGAGAGAGAGAGAGAGTCTGGCCATTCTACGATAGCCTGCTTTATGATATCCGCAGCCTTCAGTCATATTGGAACATCAAATGTAACTATTGCGACTCTGTGAGCAGAGAGCCATATGCACTCTTTGAGAGTGATAAGGTGGTAAAGAGTGGTAAAGACCTGTCAGCTGGTCCCGTGCCTTTGTATACGGGTGGTTCTGAGTCCAAAGAGGTGATCGGTTTCCACGGCGTATCACCTCTCTTTGAGGTCAGCGAGGCTCTTCTAGGCGCTGAGTATGTCTTCACTGCCGAGCTGTTTGCAATACACCACTTGGTACAGGAGATAACGCGGCATGCCTGGTTCGGAGAACAAATTATGATATATAGCAACTCTTAAAGTGCCTTTAGTGCACTCGGGGCATTGTAGTCTCCGCATCCCCTGATTCACGATATCCGTGGCTCCGCGGTTTTGGCAAGCTGGGCGGATGTCGAGATTATCTTCTGTTGTGTTCCTAGACATATAGGAATGCGGAGATTGAGCGTACTGATGAGGGCTTCAAAGAGTCTGTGAGGATTTGGCGACCAGCCAGCATTTCGTTCTTCATCACACCGATTACATGGCAGGAATACGGGCAGCTCTCAGGGATGCCTGGCAAAAATAGGAGAGGCTCGATGGGTATTTAGTTGGGTGCCATTGTGCAGCGACTGTTTCCATGGACCTATCTTCCAATGCCTAGACAGCTTCAGGTTGCTTTCTTACGTCTCTGAATTAGACAAACTTGCAGAAAGCACCGCAATTTGATGGGGAGTTCACCTGTTTCACATTGTGACGATTTTTATGTCTTCCAGACTGTTCAGCACATTCTTGTTAAGTTACCTTAAGCGTACCTACCAGCTCGTGACGGCGTTGAAAGTTTTTTTTACGCGTTCGCAGTGATCAAACCTGTGTCTGGACGCTAGGAATCGGAGCTGAAACGAGGGCAACGAGTAGGAAATTGTTCGCTGGAAGATCATTGAGTAGCAATCCTCCATATATCTTAAAGATTGCATAACCTCACACCTGCAATCCTAGAGATTGGGCAGGTGTGGAGAATTGCGCACCCTTAAGTCTACTGTCTCTCAACTAGTCTCCTCTCTACATCACTCACTCAGATCACATACCTCTCACACATTTTCTCTTTCGAACTTTGCCATACGCACCTTTTTCATCTTTCTATCGCAGATGCCTTCGTTGGTTTTTCTTTTTAGTTTTAAGTCGCTGTAAAAACTTTCGAGATTTAAGGGAGGAAAATGATAATATTTTCAAATGGTTTGGGTGGATTTTGTGAAAGAATTTCATTTAAAGCTCTAAATAGATCCGTTAAGTTAGGAACGAGTGGTGCATTTGTTGTCTATAATTTCTTTTAGGATTTAAAATATTTTTAAAAAATGTATCCTTTAAAATTTATTTTATAAAAAATTCACCGACTTATCTAGATATTTTCTTTTGTAATTATTCTTTAAAATTGGGAAAAATTAAGGGCACCCTATTTTTTACCGACACAATTGCAACTTCTACCAGATATAGAAAGAATTAGCCACAAAATAAATCATAACTTTTCTTTTTCAATCTAGTCGTTATTATCTTTGTCTACACATTTCAATAAAGATAAAAGCCCCCTTGTGATAAAGAAAGGGAAAATGACGCTAGAAAACTGCTGGGAAAGATATCACCATGGAAACAGACTTCAAAGTTTTGACATAAGATATCTTCCTTCTCGCAAAGTTTTCAACAAAAGTGATATGAGCGTCCGCTTTCCTTTATTCTCCTTCAGACTATTTTTGGCAGGGAGTAATGTGAGAATATTGAACTCTGTTTTGGGTTGAGTAAAATGCATTTTCAAAACGGAACCGATGATGAATATTTCCTATGGATTCTTGGCGGCGACGGTTGCCGTAGAAACATAAGAAAAATATTGACCGAGGGTCGCTCGAATGACCTTAAGGAAGTAATCCTTGCCTTGGCGCAATGTTCAAATGATAGTCTCTTGACAATGACGATTAAGGGATGAACTTAGATCTTGCTTTCGAGTTAGAACACGAATCGAGAGTGGCCGCGTTGCGTTCAAGGAGCGGATAGAACGACTAAGGGGTAGACTCACGTGAATTAATTGAGAGTCCCGGAGCTTGAGGAGTTCTGCGAGAATTGTGCAGAGTCCAACGAGACGTGAATAGCGGGTGCGGACGGGGGGTCGGGGGGCAGGCAAAGAATACTGACGGGGCAAGCAGGGGGCGGATACTGCCTTTCAACTCTGGTACCGGAGTATTTATAAGGGGTTGAATGGGGGTTTCATCCCTCCCCCTATGCCCGAAGTGGAGGGTTCCAAGGTCCGATGCATTGGCAGGGGAGAGTAGTCTCGCCCTTTTAGCACGATCGCAAGAAGGTTCCTAAGGCGGAGAGGCGAAACGTTGTCCGACTTCCGATGGAACCATTTGGGCTCTCATCTTGTCGCGGCTTTCTGCGCTGGCAGGCTTTCAGGCCACCACGGACGGTGTCTCATGATTTCGTACTTCCATTAGCACAGACAAAAAGGTTCGACCAGGTGTACGGGGTCTCTCTCTCCTTTGAAGGCGCGGCAGCGCGCATCTTTTTCTCTGTCTCTCTAATCATTGACAATTATCTAATGTGTCTTGTAATGAGAACTTAAGACGTGGATTAGAACCTACTTAAAACTCTATCTGAATGTGTTAAATCCAAAACCTTTGAACTAAATACTAAAAAATTCGAGTTGGGGTGCTGTGTCATAGCCTCCTACGGACAAATAGAGGTGCATTTTGTTGTGTTCACTTAGTAAGCAAGAAAACTTATATATCTTTTTATATATGTAAAAAAGTAATAGGCTAGAAATATTTTATGGGTTATTCGACGTAACCGATCCTTAACAACATCTCACACACCACTTGCGCCCTCATATTTGTTTGCCATTCTGACCAATTCAATTGGTTTAATCTCAGCCTTTTATTCAAATTTGTGACCTTTTAGTCCGAATGTGGCTCCAATTTTCGTGGTATAAAAACTACAAAAATAAAACTACAATAATATTCGTTTGCTCAGAGTATGCGTATTTGTGTAGTTTGGTTATTTTTTATACAACGAGCGATGGCGGAATCCTGTTAACCGCATTCTAACATAAATGGTAAAATCATATGAATCTTTTGTTTTTTTTTAATTTTAAGCTCTAACTATCCTTTGATTTTTTTCATTTCAGATTTAAGATAATTTGCCTGACCACCCCCCTCCCCCTTAAAAAATGGTGGCCAATATTTTTCATATTTTTCCTGCTTTCCTCTTTTTTCATACTTTTTATTTTCGTTGATTCTGTCTCCCATTATTTCATCCAAAATATAGCCATCATTGAGGAGAACGATTTGAAAATTGTGAATGATATCTGTCTTAAATTTCAAACCGGTCATACAAAAGTTCTGTTACTCTTGGTTATTTTATCTTTTGAGCGGTTTACGTGTGTGATCGAAAAATTTCCGTTAAAAAATTTTACAGTCTACTATTCAAGAATGTGTTTTTAAAAAGTTTTACCATTGTGTGCAAGTATATAGAGATGAAACTTAAATGAATCGAGAGCTCTGCTCTTCTGCGCGCAGGCCACAACAGCTCCGACATCGAAAGGTGGCTCAACCTCAACCAGATGACTGTCATCCGAGTTGCTGGGAGGCTCAGAAACGGGGAAGTCATCAAAGAAGATCAACTTCTTCAGGCATACTTCAAGTTGTCAAGCCTTTCAGGCTGTGAGAAAAGCCTTCGAAAGTGATCCGAAGCTTTCCAATGACTGCGCTGGCATAGCAGAAAATTTGGGTTGCTACGATGTCCAGGCCGTCAAGGAGGCGGGCGGCAAAAGCTTGAGGGATGTGGAAAGGCTTCGGCTCACCGACCGTATGCGAAAACAATGTGGAGACCACTGTCGTCACTTTCACACCTAACTTAAAGTTGTATGGCAATTAAATTCTCATCTTTTCTGATGGAAGTAAACTTCACGTTCAATCAGCTCATCAACAAGCAGAATTACTGTTTGGTAATCTTCCGCCAGGAAGTACCCGAGGTTTGCTACGTGTCCACGACCAAGCATTTGGCCTTCTTGCTGATGTTCAGCGTCGGCGTCGTAACTTCAAAATGCGAGAAGATGCCGCCTGTTGTTCGCACCCGGTTACTTAGGTTACAGAGGTAGATTACACGGACATATTGACCAAGAAAGTTCTGCCCTGGGTGAAAAGGTTTACGAAGAAGGCGGACTAAGTCTTTTAGTAGTAAGGAGACACGACACACACAACCAAACCGTGCAAGAGTGTCTGGGTCAAACCCGAGCTTCTGTTTGAAGGACCTTCGGCCGCCGCAGTTGCCCGACCTCAAGCCTTCGACTATAGCGTGTAAATGCATGTCAAAGGTAAGGCCTGCAAGGTCTGCCATAGAAATTTTTAGGATCTGAAGTCCTCATTCAAAAGCTTGTGGGCCATCATGAGGAGTTAATTCGTCCGCAACGTCTGCGTGGCCTTCAGATCTCTTCTGGAGCAAATGCTCACCTCTAGGACAGCCAAATTTATTAGTCTTACAATTAAAAACATTTATATGTTAAAAAATAAGAGCCTGTCTAACTGCATGAAAACTATCATTGTGACTTTTGTTGAAAGTGTCTTAATGAGTGTAACAGGACTTTTGCATTACTCGGTAAGAATTGGTTAAAAAAGGCGGTAAGACGAGAGAATAAGAGAAATTGGGCTTTCGTACAGAAGTAAAGGAGCACTATAAGTGTAAACAAATATGAGGGCATTAGTCGGCTGAGAGACGTATGGAAAGTTAATGGTAGATATTACTAGAATGAGAGGAGGCGTATAATAGCTGATTGTATTATTAGGGATGAACAAGATTTTTGAGTCAGGAGAACCAGGCTAGATCAGGTCCTTACATTACTACACTTGTAAGGTAAACTGCAATGGCCGCAGTAATGGTATGCGGTTAGTATAGCAATGAATAGAAACTTTCACACTTCATTAGGCAAGACTAAGGGAAGCTCTTCATCCACGCCAAGCAAGTGACTGTATTTAATAGAAAAATCTATTAACGAGGATAAAGAGCTTCCCCCATGACTGTTGATGCATTGTGAAGGTGGCTAACCATTGCTATACTAACTGCATTGATACACTTCAATGATTGACATTGAAAAAAATTTGTTGAGAATAATATTACGCGAATCTATACAAAAGCACCAGATTGGCTTGTGAAACAGTTTAAGGAATTATGCTTTTGTTGTTCGTTTAATTGAGATTAGTAAATATTCTCTGCGGACAGAATGTAGTGTGCTAGAGTAGATGAGGATTTGAGTGACAGTATTATTAGGTCATCCTATAAGCAATGCGGTATTATTTTTTGGTTTATCATTAGTTTATGGATAGCAATATTTGAAAGCACGTTTGTTTTAATACAAGCCAAGTTTACTAAAATGGAACACTCGGTATCTGTATGTTTTAGCTTAACCCAAGGCTTACATTTTGGTAAATCTGAGTCGTCATTTTCTGGCTTATTAACTTTCTAATATAATTGTGAATTCAATGTGGCTTATCTTTAAATGATGAATATTATATTAGGGGTTAAAATGCATATTCCTACCCTTTTACTTTTTGAGTTTAGAAAAGACAACAATACTAAGTTTAAAGCAGAAAGTGCCCGACAAGTCTACAGTGAAGGAACAATTAGCGTGAGCAATTACCAAAATGTTTTCAGAATTTTCATCGGCAATCGTTACTGTCAAAGATGAATCGCGTTGAGGAAGATGAGTGGAGTTTGAAAAAGATCCGATAAAGATGTTTGATAACAGTAGAAAAATACCATTATAACTGTTATGAATTGGCTAAAAAACAATATTCAAATCATTTTACTCTGCATCGTCTTTGACAAGAGATCGGCAAGTTTCCTGATTGAGGTAATGAATACCTGACAATCTGTCAGAGGTAATCTTGTAGTAAAAATTCAAGTTATTCCTCTCTTCTTTCTCGACTAAAAAAGGGAACCTTTTCAGGAGGATTGTTACAAGAAACGAACAGAGGGTTATGTTCAATAATGTTAAACTTTCTATGCAATGGATCATCCTGGGAAAAATAATGCCCCAATCGAAACCAGGGCTTCCCTCAAGAAAATTTTTTTTGTACATTTAGTTGCATATGAATGGTATAATTACCTTTGAAATTCTAAACCCAAATAAGGCTATCACCAAAGAGGTTTATTTTACTAAGTTGGTCCGTTTACATTTCGCTCTTAGAGAACAAAGGCAAGAACTAACCAATAGAAGAAGAGGGTCTTTCCAGATTCCTATATTTTTAAGGGTTTAGCTTATAAACTGAAGATAAAAAAGATGTTAACAACGGTTTGTGTCGAAATTACCTTAAAAACATTTTTCTATATTTTCCTATATTTTTAAGGGTTTAGCTTATAAACTGAAGATAAAGAAGATGTTAACAACGGTTTGTGTCGAAATTACCTTAAAAACCTTTTTCTAAATAAATTCCAAACGATTTTTACAAAACTAGTCTTGAAAAGTTTGCCGAAAGTTGAGACCTGTAGTAGAAATTGATGGAAATTATAATACTTATTAAATTAATAAATTAATATGTAGTTAAATAAGAATTACTAAAAAGTTTTTGATTTCTGTCAATAAAATAATGATAAACATGAAAAAATGCCGTATATCTTAAGGGATGTCATAATATTATTCATCGTCGTACACAAAATTTAGTAGGGAACATGAGCATTAGCCTATGATCTAGAGCTCGTCTGAAGGCTTTGATTGAATCATTTGAGAGGAGAAATGTGAAATTAAATGTGAAAAGGAGTAAGGTATTAGTAATTTATAGTACTAGTGTTGAGGCCTCTATTGTTATTTATTAGCATAAATCGTATGAAACTGCAATGCATGAATGAGTTTCGAAATTTTATAAACTCCAAATTCCACTCGAGAGAAATTAGAAAATAAAGAAATGGGGTCAGTTCAAAGGTGAACGAAAGGTGAAACGAAAAGCGGATGTGCATAAATAATTAGTTTAGCAACTTTTATCTCTGTTAAGTCATATGTTCAAGAAATATGTATCGATTCTATTTGGTAAAATGTTTTCAAAAACCATCCTATACAAGTTATTCTAAGTTTGTGTCATTAGTTTCCGATCTTTAAGTGAAATTAAATTTAAGTGAGTCTTTAGGTCTTCTTAAGGTCTATTTTGTGGAGCAATAGGTTAATTTTAAAAAAAAAGGTTAAAAGTAAATAAAAGTTTGGCGTTTGGGGGGAAAAAAAGGTAATGATTTGCTTAGTCGTAATCACATTTTCTCTATATTTTATTTTTTCTTTTGGTAATAGTTTGTACGATTTGTCCAAATGTGTTGTTTTTTTGCTGTCGGAAGACAAGATGCAGCAAAACAGAATTTGAATCCAAATCCGTCGAATTCAGATTCAAGATCGATTTTGGTGAATTTTAACTTCCGACTTTCAAAAACACAAAAAACACTTGAACTAATAACAAGAGATGGACCCAATAAATATAGTCCCATACAACAGAGCAATTAAAGTGTGGGAAAAACTTGAGGGAAGAATAGACGAAGAGAGAAAGAGAGCTATAGAAATTCCTCTAGAACATAGAAGAACAAACAGAGGAAACTTCCGAAGTGGGAGACCACTTAAACAACCTGAACCGATATTTAGATAAGATAAGTTGTACAATTTTAAAATAATAAAGAAGGAAGCACAACTCCGAAAGAGACAAATATCAACAAATAATAAACACAAATATAATAGAGGCTTTGGAGCCTCTTAACATACGTAACAACTAAAGAAAAAGAAAGAATTCGAAAGAAGAATCATAAGAGATGGCTTCTCGCCCAGCACCTATGCACAACACTCAAACTTCTCATTTTTACCACTTTTACCTAACAAACTCTATCCACTCTATTTCCACTCTACATATACTTTGTTTTTTTTTATCTTTATCATGACGTAAGATGAACCATTTAAATAAGATATCTAAAAACCAATCTCGGTTTAAGTAAACTCCTAACCGTAACTTTCTGTGTCCTAGTAAACGTAATGCTAATTACCATCTTTCTGAATTAGAATTTCTTGAATCAGTGCGATCATCTCTGTATGCTGTGGGTTATAACGACACTTGGTTAATTTTCAACTGCAGAAATAGGGATTTACAACAGAGAGCAATCTACAAATTCAAAAGTATAAAAAAAGCAACTTCGTTTTGTCAAATGGGCAAGAACTAGAATAAAACCTAAATAATTTCTGAAGGCAAGATTAAGGTCGCTGTGAACTTCTTTAGTGAATTCTACAAAATACATTTCATACAAAACACAACATTTTAGGCAAAGCTTCCATATCATAATCTGAGGAGAAATGGAAGAAAGAAGGATGAAAGAATGTCGGTTAAAAATATTTCTACAATACGAAGTCATAAAAATAAATGCAAAGAAAAATATGATAATTCAAACTGTAATTATAATATTAATAACATCGACCAATCAATATATTCTATGCATGAATTTATTAAGCAATAATAGCACGATTAGCAATGATGACCCCCTCCTCCCCTTCAGATTTAAACCTGTAACTACACGCATGCGAAAAGAAGGCGTTAACCCCTGAATAACAATGAACCAAAAGCTTTCTTTGGAGCACTTAACAAAGTTCAGGTTGCATTTTCTTCAGTCCATCATGGCGATCGATCTCTCGTTCCATTGAATCTGTATTGGCCACGTTGGAGGGCGCTCTTCATCCATATAGTTCCTATAGTACACAGCCACTTCCTTAGTGTGAATGAAGAGTGCCACCCCAGCGTTCCCATGCAGAATCTATGAGTCGAGAGGTTGCTAGCGTAACCGTATATCCTAAGTGTGTCAGTACAGTTTATTTTTTCAATATTTCTAAAAACACGTGATACAGAAAATATGGCTAAGCTTAATTTACGCAATGTGTGGAGAAATTTTAGTTGCTGCCAATCAGCACAATAGGTCTTTCAAAGCGTCGGTGGCCTCTGACCCTGCCCTAACTGAGGGTTTGCATCTTCAATTTAAACATGGGAGTGCCCCGTATAGATCGTGAGAAAAGCATTTGGATTAGTGGCATATCGTTCCGTCCCCCTTGCATCCGGTTGGGCAGGTGGATCTTAAGAACCAGAGCACGGATGACATTTGTAAGAGCTTGTGCTTGCCTGTCCCCATCACCGGTAAAAAATGTTCAGACGGTGTTGATAAGTGTAACCACTACAGTCACTGCCTAGATGAACTGATGCTATCTCCTCTGTCCTCATGTGTGCGGTTAAACTCTCTAATTCAATATCTCTTTAGTATTAAAGACAGGCCGTGACAAAAGAGAGGGTTTGAGGCTTGAAAAACAAGTCCATTAAGACTTACGAGTTGCAAGAGACCAGGCTTGAGAGTACCATAGCTTGGTGTGCTATTAATGGGATAGGTAGTTTAGGCCAAAACAACCACATCCCTGCATGTAATGGGCTGACCAACCCACTGCGACCAAAAGCTCAAATTCTTCGATCCTGCCTCTGGGTTGGGATAATGACTTAGCAAATGGGTTCTCCTTGAACATGTTTGTCTCTTAAGCTGTTCATTCGGAAGTTGCGGGCAAAACAATTTGTTGAACCGTCTTTGACAACGATCATCCACAAATTAACTTCCGATTGCGGTGGCCGTGCAAACATCATTAACGCACCCAAGGAGTTGAGTCTTGAAAGGTCCGAAATCAGATATGGATAGGCTAGGGCTGCTGGATGCGACATAGATATAGCTCATTACCTCTCGTTTCTACTTTTTGGGTCGAAAGAAAGTGAATTGCATGTGACCTGAATAATTTTTTTTATTTTTAATAGGTCCTTTTAATAAAAAAGGTGGGAACGCTACTTGAGAGAACAATACCTCGTCTCAGTATGGGGCCGTAGGTCAAGGAGGAATACGGCGCACTTGTTGAATGTGGAGTGGCTTCTCACTAATCTTTTCAAACTGGTAAAGAGGAAACTCTTCCCATATAACTATAATGAGCCACCCTCAAACAACACCTTAATATGGAGACTACTTGCATTATTCTTTATCAGTGGACTTTGTACACGTCTTAATGAGGTTGCTGATGCTCATTCTTGGAGACCTGACTGGGAGACTTACCTCTTCAGGATATAGGATTAATCCCTAAGGCAGGAACCTTTAGGAACGTTTAAAAAGTTGGAAACTATTGTCCTTAATGTGGAAGAATTTACACATACTGTCCAAGAACCACTTCTTTTTCCAGCCTTGACCTGACCCAATATTCTTCTGATGCACAGGCGGATTTAGATAGGAAAGAGTTGACAAGTTCCATGGTGACGTTTAGGTTAGTGATGAAGCCGGTGTATGGTGTATGTTTCCTCAGCATCCCTATTGCTGCGGAACTGACTTATGGTCCACTAATGTATGGGCGTTTTGCACGCTGACCTCTTCCTTGAGTGTGGGCCGAGTGTGTCAGGAACCTCTGACGCAACCCATAAGCTTAGTTGCTCTACAAGCGTCGTCCAAACGATTCCACCGTTTGGGAATTTTTTATTGGGAGGGGCTAGTAACAGATTCCGTTTCTTGTTGTGCATAATTATCTTTATTCAATAAGCAGGCCCCTAATGTAAATGTATTTAAATGTGCGTACATACATAATCTTGGGCTAAGTTTTTACGAGACCACTTTTCCTTTCTTCAGAAACTCGTCACCACAATTAGGGAGTTCATAGCTGATGCGGAATCTTTCGCGACAGCTTTCTTTACATTTTCCAATCAGAATTCTTTTCGGCAAGCAGATCAAGTACATCGCTCTATAGATAAAGACAGCGGTGAACCTTTCAATGACCTGTTCACTTTCGTTGAACGAGCTGCGGTTCGCTTTCGTTTAATGCGCATATACTTCACCTTGCCCGAACGATATATGTACACCATTGCTTGACACCCAGGTGAGTGAGGTTTTGCCTTTTTGTTGGATTTGTTTAACATGAAC
This sequence comes from Ceratothoa steindachneri, assembly GCA_963969495.1. Taxonomy (NCBI): domain Eukaryota; kingdom Metazoa; phylum Arthropoda; class Malacostraca; order Isopoda; family Cymothoidae; genus Ceratothoa; species Ceratothoa steindachneri. Next base: position 141,703,089 of record OZ018321.1, on the reverse strand, counting down.
TAGTCGAAAGGATTCTTCGCAGATTTCAGGTAAATGGCTTCCGGTCTTACTTCTAGTCGTATGAAGAGTAATTACTCCACACCGGTTTGTTTCAGCCTAATCTCTCTAGTATTTAATGTAAGTTAGCTTAATTAATCTTTAATTTAAGTTAGCTTAATTCTCGAAAAGTGTCGGTCAGCAATATTCTGGCCAAGGCAGCTTTTATAAGTTCCACACCACGTTGGATTATCTAATACGGCTGAAGAGTGGTATCTTCTTTTAAGTTCAATTAATTAACTTTTTCAAAATTATATTCAATCATAACATAATCTTAGTAGAAGTTATACTTTAAACTCTATTCTGATAGTCTGAGATTGTAGGCCATATGCTTTAACAGAGAGAATTTCAATCTAGTTTCTCTGATATTTTCACCACCTCTATTTAATATTAGCTTGGTTGTTAGGTAAGTAGGTTCTCCTGTTTCTAATGTTTTTTGAGCCATACAACATATCTTATAGGCTATTCTAGCCTTGATTGGAGGCCAATTTAAGTTTAACATCTCGGGTCACACTTTCCTCTCTCACAGTTATGCAATGAATAAGTCTTGCTGACTTGTTGAAAAAGAGCGGCAGTTTTCGAAATAAGTATTTTCGTAAGTTTAAATTTCTGACACACTTTGTAGGCAAATATTTTCTGCTAAAAATCTTTCTCAGTTGATAGCTGCAACTTTTAATGTCTGTGTTGATTTGTTTTTGCATTAATAGATTCTCATCTAGCAAGATTCCATGGTCCTTGACGACATTTTTTGCTTTAAATTCAAAATTAGTAATGATTATAGTTTTCAGATTCTGAGTGACTTTCAACCTTCAGAATTTCTTCCTCGGAACACAATTCATGAGTTTTGTTTTTTATCTTCATTAAGTTTTTGAAATATATATTTTAACCAACGTTTGGTCTACATTAGTAAGTTTGCAACTTGCCTGATATCTCCGTCAATTTTCTTATATATGTAGATGTTAAAGAGAATCGGTCCGAGTACCGATCCCTGAGGGACCCCTTGATTGAGTGCTTTTGGGATAGAACATTCATTATTAAATTGAATTTTATATGATCCTTTTTTCAGATAAGATCACCTCCATTCACGAGCTCCATCTTTCACTCCAATTTCTTTCAAGACTTCAACGTGAAGCCTACTATGTTTTATTTAGAGCTCTCGTCAGGAGTAGGCCAATATTCGAATCGTTTGATCGAAAACCATGTTAATCTGACAGAATTTCGTCTAAATATAAATATTTGACTTAATTGATAAATTTAAAGATATATATTTTGGTTAATACTTGGTGATTTACTGGATCCTTACGTGCTGACCGGCTCTTTCCTTAAAACTGATTAAACACTGTGGTACTCTCATAATTCAGTAATTAGTCTCCTTTAGACGAATCTGGAGTTCACTCAGCCAATAGAGGAATTATTTCATTTCCTAAGTGGTGCCAGACTGGCTAGTTAAAAGTCAGTAAGTAAATAAATACTTTGACAAAAAGGTATTGTATCGGAGTAAATATTAAACGGCCAACCTTGAAAGAATAATTCTCCGACAAAAGTGGGGAGACAATTCTTCGACATACGGATATACACAAATAAGACACACTGCTTATACATGCTTTCTTTTCACAACTTTTGGGTTGTATGGTATTGAGAAAATCAGGGCTTCATGCATAGTGGCACTTGACAATATTTATTTTAGCACAAACATAACATTGCATTTAAGCCAATTTCCGCTCGCCCACAGCTGCCATTGAAGCGATATAATGTTTTCCTGGAAAACCTATTCCTTGTAGTCTATGAAAGGATTTTACCGAAGGTCGAGTACACAGTTGGTTTAAAATACTAGTCACTAAGTAATATATGTCAAGTAATTGTTTTATTACTTCCATTGAAAATTCTCTTAAAGATAGCCTTTCTTGTGTACAAATGTTAGTCCCAACACCTGGTTTGAAAGGCACGAAATCAACGTATTAGGGTTTTAACCAAAAGGGAGAGTGGTTGAAGGTCATGAAAAAGAGAAACCAATAAATGAGAGTAAGATTTTTGAAAAGATAAAGGTGGTCTTTTTAGTGGAAATTCTCTAAGTCATGTAAGCTCAGAGAACCCTCGTTAGTTCACAGTTTAAATGAAACGGGGAAGATATGAAAGAAAGTTGAAGGACTTGTTCTGTTCTCCAGGAAACAAGAAATTTTGACATACCTTGAGTAGCTTCAGAAAAGGAACCTTAACATCAAAAGCCACTGGGCCGTACTTTGAAGGGGAGAAAATGGAACGAGTCTGGAGTCTTGAAGAGGGAGATGTTTACGAGGCGAGATCAAGTACAATGGTGTATGGGACAATATCTAAAGCAGGGAAGATCTGGGGTGGTGGGAAAGGGAAGCTCCATTCTCCCGCGTCCTAGGGAGTCATGGGGCAATAAAGTCATCACAAGTGTGCGTGTCGGATAGCGCGGTGAATGCATGGTCCTGTTTTTCTTACACAATCTAAATTCATCAAATGCATGTTATATGAATTAAGTATAGCAACACCAACAAAAAGTTAAAAAAGTGTTTTTTACCATTTGATCATCATATCTGTTTTGTCAATTAACCCTTACGATACCAAGAGCCTTAAAAGAGGCTGGGCGTCAAAATACCCAGCGACTCAATTGAGTCTGTCATGTTTTTAAGCCTAAAAATCTTCCTGTTGTTCGGGTAACGGTAAATTTACTTTCTATTTTGAAGTATATATGGAGTATTTCTCTTAGTTTAGTCTGTCTAAGAGAGTTGTAGATATCACTCGCATTTTTAAATTGTGGTAATTAGTTTTTTCATATTAATTAAAAAATGGCTAACCCTTCTGAAATTTTGGATATCTATTATGAAATTGATTCTGATTTGGAACTAACAGACAGTGATAATAACAGTTCAAACTTATCCAATGACGAATTAGACCAATTATTTCTGAAAATCAACAAATTAATGAAACATGGCAACGTTGTCTTGACTTCTGCCCCCAAATATCATATTTCATGACTCTCATTCGGGAATTCAAGCGCACATGAGTTTTAAATCGGAAAGTAAACCTTACATATATTTCGAAGCATTTTTTAATAATGAAATCGTAGCAGATTTATGCATGGAAACAAATTGCTATTATGAACAAAGTTCAGAAACACCCTTCTCGCCTTCATCTAACGCTCATAGATGGAGGAATTTAACTGTAAGCGAGCTTTACGTTTTTATTAGCCTTACCCTACTAATGGCTCATGTGAAAAAAACATAAATTAGCTGACTACTGGTCAACTGATGCCTTTATTGAAACTTCTATTTTCAGAAAATTTATGTCAAGGAATAGATATTAGTTAATCTTAAGGTTTCTTCACTTTGCTGACAACTCATTTGGAGGAATAAGAGGGACAATGTGGAAAATAGGACGTTTTTTTCATTCATTGAAAGACAAATTCTAAAGGGCATTTGTCCCCTTCCAAAAACTAGTGATAGACGAATCACTCGTTTTATTCAAGGGTCGTCTGTCATTCAAACAATAAGACATCGCTTTGGCCTCAAGCTTTTTGATTTGTGCGATTGTGAGACGGGAATAGTATTAGATATGTTACATTACACAGGAAAAAACACAGATATTGTTCATAATGATCCATTAGGAATATCGGGGGCAATTGTGAAAAGAATGATTGAACCATATTTAAGATTAGTGCATATTTTATATACAGACAATTAGGACACAAGCCCTTCTTGATTAGAATACGGGGCTTCATGGGACATTTAAAAGCAAGAGAAAAAATATGCCTAAGTTAGACAAGGCAGTAACTACACAAAAAAAATGGAATGTTAACAATTCGATAGGTCGATAAGCTTGAAGTTTTGATTATTACCTCCCTACACAAAGGCAAGTCAGTAAAAAAATCATAGAACAGGAGAAGAAATAAAAAATTGGATGCAAAAATGGATTATAATATAAATATGCGTTTAATTGACAAATCAGATATGATTATCAGTTCTGTTGAATGTCTTAGAAAATCCATCAAATGGTACAAAAAGCTTTTTTACCGACTTGTTGATGTGTCCCTGCTCAATGCATAAAACATGCATTTGATGAATTTAGATTGTACACAAAAAAGGCTTTCTTTCAGAGAATTTTCACTGGAAGTAATAAATCAATTACTTGACAGACATTATTCTGGTGCTTCAAACCAAATGTGTACTCGGCCTTCGGTAAATTCCTCTGATACACTACAAGGAATCGGTTTTTAAGAAAAAAATTATATCGCTTCAATGCCAAATGTAGGTGAACGGAAATCGGCTCAAAGACAATGTTATGTTTGTGCTAAAAAACATAGTAGAAAACGAACAACATTATGGTGCAAGCATTGTCAAGTGCCACTGTGTATGCAGCCCTGCTTTTCTGAATACCATACAATCAAAGAGATGTGAAAATACTAAATTTTATACTTTAACCCTAAAAAAAATAAAAAGTAGAACGGCTATTATATTTTCGTTCAATTATCTGTGAACTTATTGAAAAATTTCTTTAGTTATAAAAGACTTGTTTTTTTTCCATTACAAAAAACTTGAGCCCCAAGTGGTGTCTTTTTGAAGGGATGTATTGTTTGAATGACAGACAACCCTTGGATAAAATGAAGGAATCGTATATCACTAGTTTTTGGAAGGGCATAAATGCTCTTTGAATTTGTCTTTCAATGAATGAAAGAAGAGTCCTTATTTCCATATTGTCCTTATTCCTCCAACCGAATTGTCAGCAAAGTGAAGAAACCTTAAGATTAACTGATATCTATTCCTTGACATAAATTTCCTGAAAAGAGAAGTTTGAATAAAGGCATCAGTTGAACAGTAGTCAGCTAATTTATGCTTTTTCACATGAGGCATTAGAAGGGTGAGGGTGATAAAAACGTAAAGCTCGCTTACGGATAGATTTTTCCATCTATGGACGGGGGATGAAGGAGATAAGGGGTTTTCTAAACTTTGTTCATATTAGCCATTTGTTTCCATGCACATGTCTGATAGGACTTCATAATTGAAATAATGCTTCAAAATCTGCATAAGGCTTACTTTCCGAGATTAAAGCCATGTGCGTTTGGATTCCTGAGGGAGCATCCTGAAATATGATTGTTCGTGGGTGGGAAATGGAGGCAGCGTTGACACGTTTCATCGATTTGATGATTTTCAGCAATAATTTGCTCGAATTCTTCATCGTATGAGTCTGAACTATTATTATCATTGTCTGTTAGTTCTAAATCAGAATCAAGTTCATAGTGGATATCCAAAATTCTAGAAGGGTTAGCCATTTTTTTAATTAATATGAAAAACTAATTAACACAAGGTAAAATACGTGTCATAGCTGAAACTCTCTTAGAAAGACTAAAATAAGCCAAATACCGAATAAACATTTCAAAAGAAAATTAAATGCTCCGTTTCCTGAACAAAAGGACGCTTCATAGGCCTAAAATCATAAGAGCCTCAAATGAGGCGCTGAGTACTCTGGCGTTTAGATTCCTTTGAGGTTTTTAGAATCGCCAGGGTCAAGGTGGACGAATCTACAAAGTTACATTGTTTACACTTCAAATATATGTTTGGGTTTTCTTCTAAATTGGGAAGAATTTTCTCAGAATATCCAAACAGGAGAGATGGAACCATTTTTCGCACATAAAGCATCGTACCGAGAACCCATTTATTTCAAACTCCTCCTCAGTTATATAGAAACTGAGTGATATCTAATTCTGCACTCTGTTTATGCTTTTTGGTCTTAAACTTCCTTATCATTATCTCTTACAGGTACTCTCGATTAAATTTATTTTATTTTCTTGTTTGTTGAGAGAATTTGACCAATCTTCCCTCTTTTTCCTGAAAATAACCTAAATGTATTTTTAGGAAATATCTAACCAGCAAATTAAAATATGGCAAAATCATGTAAAAACTTGTGGCCAACTTTACCTAATAGCTTCTCTAATAATAAGAAGGTTATGAAAATTTATTCCTGTAATCAAAACTCTTGCATTTTAAATGATATTCGATTACTAGTTCCATTTGCGAAAGTAGGTAAAAGAGTGTGTATTTCTTTAATGTTTTATCTGTAACCGTTATTTTCAGATTCATGATACATACTCGTAATTAAAATAAGAGAAATGTTTACCGAAAAACTCATAGATATGTTCTTACCAGACCAGATCCCTTACTTATCAATGGTAAATAGCAATTTTGTAGGGTCGCTTTATATTTTTATAACTACCTAGTGTTCAAGGATCATACATTTTGTTACTCTTTAGTGTAGTCGTAGAAGATTTAAAAAGGTAATTGATACCGCTTTCACTCTAGTAAAGCTCAGCAACCTCAAATCCTGGTGCCGTAAGCTGCATACACGTCTTCTAAAAGCAATTTTGTGTGAATAATAAACATGAATTTTCCATCCATGTCAGATGTATAACTCCATAAAAATAAATTCGATTCTGGCCTTTGATGGCCTTAAAGATCAACTAAGGGTGGCATTTTAAACCACAAGCATCTGCAGCTCATAGCAAATATTAGTTTGTATATTGTCAACCTGGTGGCAGCACATTTGCAAAAACTGAGTAGCCTTTGTTATTCCTCCTCGAGTCAGTTACCCCAAATGGTGACCTTTAGTGGCCATTTATAGTGGTTATCTCTCTCTCTCTCTCTCTCTCTATATATATATATATATATATATATATATATATATATATATATATATATTAGTGTAGATGGGTAGCAGTCTCTCTTGAATGTAAATCTTGTGAAAGATCATTGTGTATTTTGCCTTAATTAATTTCCTTTGGCAACTTCTTCTTCTAACTATCTTTTTTATTCCATCTCGTAGATGGTTGATTATTTAACCAATATTCATCTCTTTTTTAAATAAATGAGTTTGTTAAAAACTAAAATAAATGCTAAGCTATCGATCTTATTCGATCATCTTCGGAGTGTTATGGAATTTCTTGCCTCCTTTACCGATGTACTGAGTGTAGTGAGGATCTGGCAGAAAGTTAAGTGAAAAACCCCGATTTTTGAGGAGTATTTATGTATTTGCCTTGGTCAAACGTAATGTTAGAGGAAATGAAACACTCTTGTGCGTGGAATTTTTGAAATAGTTTTAATGTATGATTCCAGCTTGTCGCTTGACTGTTGATGGTCGGCTTATCTTCATTTATTAATATGGCTTCAAAGATGGTAAGCCTCGCTTTATTAACCTTTTTTCTTTAAATAATGGTGTTATCAATGAGCATATCTCTCGTTAGGTTAATATTATGTACACTTTCCATACGGTTTTCAGCGCTGCGATTTGTAGATGCATAGTCAACCGCCTCCAAAGTGTGGTAGATGTTAGGCCAATACAAAGCAGAGGGCCAAAACAACATATGGAGAGTGTACATAATATTAACCTAACGATAGATATGCTCGTTGACAGCACCATTATTAAAAAAAAGTTAATAAAGCGAGGCTTAATATCTTAGAAGCCATATTAATAAATGAAGATAAGCCGACAATCAACAGTCAAGCGACAAGCTGGAATCGCACATTAAAACTATTTTAAAAATTCCACGCACAAGAGTGGCTCATTTCCTCTAGCGTTACGTTTAACCAAGGCGAATAAATGCCCCTTAAAAATCGTTTCCTTTCACTTAACTTTCTGCCAGATGGCATATGGCATACTCAATCAGAAAAACTGAGATACAGAAACAAACTTAGCTACGACGTGAAACGGAGGAAAAAAAGGCAATTTCGACCGATGCCAAAGAAGCTAAAGCCGCGATTGCCGAAGCAAATAACCAAAAGACCCCTCTCCACATCGAAAATGAGCACTGCACCAAAATTATGTGTTGCATTTATTATACACACATAGCAAACACTACACGCCCAGGTACATTCGCCACCGATGTCAACCGCATGCTCGTAAAGAACGGCCTGCAGGAGAACTGGTTCCCGGACAACCCTCCTTTAGAGGAGGTTATGCGAATAAGCGTAACCCTTCAGTGCCAGAAAACGTGCCAAAAGGTACCCACAACCAAAAACACAGCCAGCACACGCGACCCACTTCTGAACAAAGCCAAACAAACAACTCAAACAGAAAAACAAGCGCCACTTACACCCCCTAAAAAATAATACCGATACACCAAAAACACAAACCAATACACCTAACAAGGAAGCAGTGTGACCAAAAGAGACCAGGTCTCCACGGTCGAGAAAACCCTCAAAAACACGTGGTCCAAGGTCAACCTCCTCATCTCAAGGTAGGGAGCACCAACTCAAATACCATGCTAGAAGCTTCAATCTCAAGCTATATGCCCCCGAATCGGTGCCCTACCCAACCGAAATCGATTCCCGCGAAGTATCGGAGGGTCTTAGGACCAGAAGATACAAGTAAAAATGCTCAGATGAGGTTCCAAAATGGCAGGTTGAGGAGGCTCTTGCCCAAAATATGATGAAATTGACCGCCCACTGCTTTCACGCAATCACTGACAAAGAATTCATGAAAAAACAAAACGGCAGGGAGCGTACTTCGCGCAGTACACCTCATGAGGCTAAAGTGGATCGCGAATAAGCGTCCACTTTAATCCCACACACTAAAAGACCCAACATTACACAAAATGACCAACAGACTTACGATTGTACAAATGAATGTCAATCGATGGAACGGAAAAGGTTCGATCTATGGCAATATTTTGCGGCAAAGTGGACCTGACATTGTACTTATCTCTGAACACGGACTAACCGCGCAAAAAGAGTTCAAAATATTTCAATACGATGTCATTAGAAAGAATAATAGCCAGGAACGGTATGACGGCTGCGCAATAGCCGTCAAAAAAGGAATAAAATACAAAAAAATACCCAACTTAGATGAATCATACCTTGCCATTGACGTAGGCACCACCCTGGGGGGCTGGTCGTGGTTATGGGGTAACAACCCCCAAGACACGGCTATGTACCCATGCACAACCTTCTACAGATTTTCAACCATAAGAAAAATGTAATTTTTGCTGGAGATCTGAATGCAAGGGGTGCAGCGGCAGAGTATACCTCCTACAACAATGCAGGCAGAAACATCGAAGTATTACTTGACAGACCAGAATTCCCGACATATATAACGGAAAAAGCAGCAACGAAACCTGATATTGTTTTATCCAGTATCAGGTTTCAATACAACTAATACATTGAACCGTGCCCCATCATTCCGAGTGACCACCAGGCTATTAAATTTACAGTTGGAGTAAATCCCATTCAAATTGCAATCTCCGAACGTAAAAACTATAAGCAGGAAAACTGGGAAAGCTACAGAAATAACCTTCTAAATTATATCCCAGACCCTTTACTCGATTCCAATTTAGAAGAGATAGTTCAAGAGCTAGATAAAATCACTGACCTCCTAATTAAAGCCGATGAAAATAGTATTCCCCATATCAATTATAAAACCCTTCCAGCTCCCTACTGGAACCCTCCCATAAAAGTCCTGGCCCAGGAATATAAGGACCTGTCGAATGTAGTAGCGCTGATAGGCCCCAATCACAATGCCCACAGAAGACTAAAAGAGATTAAAGACGAACCCCAGACACTAATTACGGACCAACAGATACTCACATGGGACAGACTAATAGAAAGACTCGACATTGAAAGAGACTCACATACTTTCTGGCAGACATTTAAACGCTTAAAAAGAAAGACCTCCCTTAAAAAGAATCACACTTATAAACGACGGTATAGAAATTGACGAGCCTGAAGAGATTGAGGAAATGTTAAGGATTTTCTGGTCCTCAATCTTCACAATTTCCCCAGAATAAAATGACAACTACAACCTCAAATTTGAGACTGACATAATCGAACAACTAAACACACAAATACACAGAAACTTCCCTCATCATTGTGTATCCCAGGAAAGAGTGATGGAGGGCTATGGGAGTAAAGTAACTGCCCAAGAGCTCTCCGTTGCACTAAAATCCTTTCGTCAAAGAGCACCGGGTACCACGGGACTGAACAGGGCAAATTTCATCAAGGCCTGGCCTAATGTTCTGAGTGGGCTTCTCAACATTATGAATGCCGCTCTGAACACGGGCTACTTTCCCGATCAGTGGAAAGCGCCAAGATGATTTTCATTCCCAATTCGGGAAAGCCCCCGGACTGCCCTGCTAGCTTTTGACCGATATTTCTCTTAGAATTTACTGGCAAAGTCTTCGAGAAGATATTAGCCAATAGAGTCAACTCTTTTCTCGATGAAGCCAACTTGCATAACGAGCAGCAACACGGCTAAAGAATAAAAAGAGGGACTGATACGGCACTAGCCGTTATCACTGAAAAGCTTGCTAAGATCAAGGCAGACAAAAGGCATGCCAACCTGGTGCTCCACGATGTCCAAAAAGCTTGCGATAAGGTTTGGAAGAGAGGACTACGATTTAAGATCCTTCAAGTAAGCCTCAACCCTTTTCTTGAGAGGATTCTATGCGACTACATAATGGAAAGGAGAGCATACATACATATCAGAGGATACAAAGGCCCCGAATTTGAGCTCGAATCATTGGTCCCACAAGGGGGCTGTCTCAGTCCCCTTCTATACAACATATATACACGTGACCTACCACAACCTCTATCCGAAGGTACGATATACGTTCAGTTCGCTGACGATATATAGCAAATTTGTACAGCCGATTACGTTCACAGGGAATTTAAGGCGAGAAATACGGCTAGAGAGATTTCCAACATCAACTCTTACGAGAGGAGATGGAAAATATCGACCAATGCCCCAAAATTCAAAATAATTCCCATGTTTCGCAAGACCTTCAATGACATACGGGTAGAAGGGGAGCGAATCCTTTACTGCCTAGAATGGAAGGTTCTGGGGCTCAAAATCACCAGAGGGGGCTACAAGAGTCATATCAAACAAACAGTCGCGAATAGCAAGAGAGATTTGAAGGAGTTTCATAGGTTCCATGACCTAAATCGCTCAAATAATATATTCAATGCAGGCATTCGCTGGAGACTCTTGTACCTCTCGGTGCCGTTGAACGCGAGCACCAAGACCCACATTGCGAAACTACAAGTCATCCCTATTAGGCGGTTTTACTTATTACAAACACTCGAAGAAGAGAACATAAACGACAGAGGGAGCTCCACGACTTGGTTGGATTATCTCCGATCAACGTGGCGCTCCACGAGAGAGCTAAGAGGATATGGTAAGCCATTGGCGCCAGCTTGACCCCTGAGTTCTCTCGTACACACCTAGACATCGAAGCTAACCGACAAATGAGACCATTTAAAAGCAGAAAATTACAGTCTGACGGTGACGTGACCTCCAAATACACATTACAGAATCGACAATAGACAAGAATCAACTAGTGTAATGCGCAAGTTTTTTATTAGAAAAAACTAACTCTATAATAAATTCAAAATCCAAATTCACTTTAATAAAAATTTCAAACTCAAATTAACATTTAAAAAAAATATATATCGGTTCAAATACCCACAGCGGGATTAAAAAACCCGTCTCAAATAAAGGCCTAAATGCCAAGGATCATCATTAAGATTAAAAACTAATAATTAAATTAACCTTGTTAATTTAATTAATTAAAGTATAAATTTATATTTTCTTAAAAAAAATAAACTAACACAAAATAACAGCTACCCTTTCACCAGGAACCTTTTCATTCTGTCTCCCACACATCATCTATTCTTTAAATTCACCCTTTAACCTCTTTACTCTTTTACTTTTTCTCTCTAACTCTACCTATATTTCACCACCTATTATGTCCAAAGTCCAAAGTACAAACTTTCTGCCAGATCCTCACTACAATTACTACATTGGTAAAGGAGGCAAGAAATTCCATACGCTCCGAAGATGATCGAATAACATCGAAAGCTTAGCATTTTAGTTTGGTTTTTACCAAACTCATTCATTTAAAAAAGAGATGAATACTGGACGAGTAGTCCTCCATCTACAAGATGGAATAAAAAAGATAGTTAGAAGAAGAGAAAATTGCCCAGGAAATTAATTAACGCAAAATACACAATGGTCTTAAACTAAATTTTCATATATATATATATATATATATATATATATATATATATATATATATATATATATATATATATATATATATACATATATACATACGCAAATGTAAGATTGGAAAAACTAAAAATTATATTACATATTTCCAAGAACTCCGGATTAGGTAATTAATTTTCTCCATGTAGCACCTGATAATTAAAATTATGTAGGAGTTTGAATTTAATATTTTTCATTATATATGAACGAGGGCAAATGATGGATTTAATCAGAAAATGGCTGTGTTGAAAACAATTTCGACACAGAATTGTTCCGATGCACCATGAGTAAAGCAAAGAACCACGATGGTTATGAGTGTGATTAATTTGCTCTTGGTACGAAAGAACATGTTGACAGATGTGTTTAATGAGGAAGCTGAGATATGTGTGCTTATGAATATATATCACTGCATAAGTGTCCTGCGGAAAGTAAATTTTTTATAAGTTTGGTTGAGAAGAAGAGAATGTTGGTAAGAAATGGAGAGCTTGAATTTGAAGTTTTCTATCTGGAAAAGAAGGAATAACATATGAAACTGCTTCATAGCACTGCGAGATTAAGTCTGAACTTGGGCAGAAAGCAAACGTAGAAGAAGTTGAAGAAAGTGATATTGGGTTGTTCAAATATACAATCCAATTTTTACATGCTATTTTAACCGTTCATATATCAGCAAGCTAATTTGTCATACATTTTCTCTAAACATTTATCTTTATCCCTTATTTTTTCATGCCTGCAACACCTCACAACATCCTGGATTTCAACTTCATAAACAAATTCTCATACGGGCATATACCAAATTAACCTTCTTACAGAACATTTATCTAGTGAGATAGGTTAAAACTCTCACATATCTCAGCTTCTACATTAAACACAACTCTCAACATGTTCTTTCGTGGCAGGGGCAAATTAATCACACTTATAACCATCGTTCTTCTTTGCTTTATTCATTGGTACATTAGCACATTTTTTTGTTGAAATTATTTGCAACCTAGCCAAATCCATATATATCCATACCTCACACTCGTAGCACTCAACATTTCGGCCTCGGTTCCTCACTCGATTTACCGTTATGACACAAAATCCCTCCCACAATGGCCTTTTGCACTACTTTAACTATCTGTCTTTCTTAACTCCACATCAATATTTCAATTATATAATCCAAAGTGAGAGAAAGCATACTTTCACGTAACCATACAAATTTAAATCTTACTTTCTAAGCATTCACATTTGATCTGTTTTTCCCCAAAGCTTTCTGACCATTGAACCCCTTGTTATCAGTTTGTGCCTCATCTGTAGTACCTCAAACATTCACGACCAATATTATAGCATAAAGATTTTTACACTTATTCAAGAGGTACATCATGAAGTATAAAGTCACGCTCCAATGCATACTTGCAAATTAATATTATCCTTACCTTACCAAAGTGACTACAAAGACATTGGTGACCATGGAGTGCTATTGATTTGTTTCCGTAAAAAGTTGCCTCATTCTCTGAATAGCTCTTCCATAAGTATTTCTATTTGCCTCCTTCTTGCTCTTGCTCTTGTGCCTGCTACTTTAACGGTCTTAATAATATTTTCCATTCCCTCCCATTTCATGATTTAACATAATAAAAAGCTGTCTACTTCGGAGTCTTCTTATTAGTACCCATTTTTGGTTAATTTATCCATGGCACACTCAGGACTTATCTTCAGCACCACATTCCCATTGCTTTTAGTATTTATTCCGTATTTGTGCCTTTACATAGACTTCAGGGTTCATTTGTTCATCCGTTTATGTAGAATCGTTCTTTTTGAGTTAGAACTGTCTTCCGAAGTTTCCACTAGAGACGGTTTCCGAATTGTCCACCTCACTACAGGGTGCGTTGGGCAATTTGTCTCCTAACTTACACATAAAAGAAAACAACACAGTTCATTTGTGCAGATATGTATATTTACTCAAATTAAATGTTAAACATTTGAAAGATTATACTATTCCTTTCATTCAATCAAAGTAACGTCGGAACATGCTGCAAAACTTCTCTACCGTCCACCTGATTTACTGTGTGAAAAACGTGATGAGCTTAGACATACGCTTCACTTTGCTGGTGCACATACTAGTAATAGTCCACGAAGTTGCAGTCTGGGTTGATTTGAGGCCAGGTGTTCTGAGTAATGTGGTTAAATATATTATCTTAAAGCGATGACTTGATCCTCCTTCATAGGTGGCATAGTGCAGAGTCCTGCTGCCACAAGTGCGGCCTTTCTGCGGCCACCTTCTGGGTCCAGCTCAATACCAACTCCACCAGGCTCTTCATGTAGCTCTCCGTATTGAGTCTGAGGCCTTCTGGGAAAATAAACTTGGGCACAACGTGGCTTTCGTTGTTTCCGAGTCCCTGTAACTTAGTAATCAAAGCCTTCCTTCTCCAACTCTTTCCTGATCCTGATCATCAGTTTGACACAATAACTCGGAGATCTTACCATCGGAGCTCCTTGCCTGAATAGCAAGAAACACATCTTACCTTCTCAGATTTTTGAAGGATTGAATTTAGCCATGCTATTGCTTCCGTCACTGACGATGCACAACTGATTCTAGCATGATAGGAAGAAGTGAGAACCTTCTAGTTGTTCACACTAATCCTTAAGCGATATACACTAAAACCTTGCAAAGTCGGCCAATTAGGGGGGAAAGCCCGTCCGAGTTTTCCCGAAAGTTCGTATATATTAGCCTAAGAAATAACACAAAACGATAACTCGATAACAACTCCCTTACGAGCATTTTTTTTAGTCCAATTCGTTTCCTGAATCGCCATCACCAACCATCTAAAGCCTAAAATTTTTAATGTTCATTTGCTTGGCCAAATGTACTACATCCTCCTCTATATCGACACTACGCGCGCCAACATATGTGCTCATATGTTGCTGATACCATTTGAGCACTGCTCTTTCTAACTTCAGCTTATGACCAAACTTTAGAAATCTCCTCATGATGTTCTGGCTTTTCACACCATAAATCTCTTTCGCAGTAGATGCATAAGATTTTATTTTATCTTTGTTTTGTTTGGAATCGCTGAGAGTCTGCTTAGGGACACCATATTCAAGAGTTAGCTATTCATAAAGAACAGCTCTTTCAATTTTTACAATGATTTCCAACTTCTGTCCGATGTTAACGCTTAGGAGCCATCACGAATAAACGACGCTTAAATAAATCATACAGTTACAAAGCACAAACGAACTAAATGCTAGCACAACAACGAACGATTATACAGTCCGTGTAATCATTGAAAATAAATGTCATGAAAAAAAGAGACCGTTTTGATGCGCATTGCTACGTTTATATTTTTTCTATCTAGACATACGTAGGCTGTATCATTTTATTATGTTTTTATCAGATATCGTATGTTTTATATGTTTTATGATGATTTACATATTTTTTGTTAAATATTTTATTGTTTTTAGAAAATAAATATACTTCTAATATTTTGATGAATATTCTTTTTGGTCAGACTTTTCCTGAAATCCGACTTTTCGAGGTTTTGTGGATATCTATATATTTGGTATAGCAACTTCATATCTCTTCTCAATTCCTCGTATTAATCGTTCTTATTATTATTTCCTTCTGTTTCTTCGGGCTTTTTCATGATAGTTATGTAGTCAAAACCGGATTTAGATAATCCTCCGGGACTTACTCATGTACATATCCTTCTTTGGTGTTGTGTGAACGCAATTGCTATCCTTTTTTCTTCCAAATTCCACTCAACAAATCAATTTCCTCTGACAATCCTTATTACAATACCTAAAAATTCTCCAATTTTCTCTTGTCTGCCTCATCCTACTTTTGCCTTAAAATCGACTATGAAAATCGATAAGTCTTGTGACTTACTTTGCTCCATTGTTTCATATATTGGTACGTAAAAATGGGCGACCTCTGCATCTGGTCGTTGAGATGTTGGTGTATAAGCCAAAATAACATTAATGTGAGAGAAATGCCACAAATTTTATCCATCAAATCCAACACAGACTACATAGTACCAAATGAGATACTTTGAAGCCTTTTTTGCCAACATCTACCCAACTCCACTTCCTGCAAAGTTAAATTCCTCCGTGTCAATTCAACTTACATCATGATATCGTACTTCTTTCAAGGCAAATATATTAAGATCCAGTCTCTTCATCCATACTTCCACAAAAGATATTAAGACCCAGTCTCTTCATCCACACTTCCACAAAAATGATTCGGAGGAAATTTTCTTCTGGTGCATTTACGTTAAGAGCAATTAGGCCCTGATAAAAATCGTAAAGAAAAGAGCGACAATTTTAAATAGTTTTGATTCATGGTAACGTTTAAAAATTAATAGTTGTGTATCAAAAGTTATTTAAAAATGCTAGCATACTTAAAATATAGACAAATTCAAATGTAGTATTTATTACGGTGCCAATATTGGAAAGACACCGTAAAAAAAAAAAAATTACCAAGTTTGATTAAAATATGGCCTTTACTTCTGTAGTTATTACCTAAACAAGCAACAAGCCAAGCCCACTTGCCACACAATGCTGCTTGAGATATAAAATGTATTTTTTTCAGGAGATTACCCGTTTATCATACCAAAAACGGTTAAATATAAGTTAAGTTATTGTAAATTATACTTCAAATTATATACATACTAAGTGGTAACTGCAAAGAGCCATCGTCTTCATACCTTATGATTATAAAAATATAAACCAGAATCTAGTTCCTGCTTCAGAGTCACCATTATTTGAAACGTTAACTTGGTCTTCCTCTCGTCTCAGGTTCACGAGGCAAACGAATCTGTAGAAACGTGCAGAACGCCATTATCTTACAAGACTGAAAAATGAGGACGACGCAGGGATGTACGCTGCCCTACTATCGGCCGCCAGTCGACTCCGGAAATAGCCTCCCCCACTTCTGCCCCTAGTACTGTATTTGGGCAGTCACAAAACATGATAGCCTAAATACCTTCTCTCCCTCTTCCCGCTTCGCCGGATTTCGTGCTGTGAATGAGAATTTACTCGGATAACTTAGTTACAACTATGCCTTTTCCGTGCGACCGGCCAGGACCATAGAGTGATTTCACAAACGTCTTTGTGCAAGCTGGGAGAAACTCCGAAATAACCCGAGACCCGTTGAGAGCACGAAAACT
This sequence comes from Ceratothoa steindachneri, assembly GCA_963969495.1. Lineage (NCBI taxonomy): Eukaryota > Metazoa > Arthropoda > Malacostraca > Isopoda > Cymothoidae > Ceratothoa > Ceratothoa steindachneri. The sequence continues at coordinate 141,685,861 of OZ018321.1, read as the reverse complement.
TCAACTGGCGATAGATAGTTGATTCTACCCCACCAATCATTAAGTCCACCATGTTTTTACACACTCTGATGAGACGAACTGGGGCCACACTCATTTTTTTCACCTTCACCCGATTTAAGCTTCGCGGGGCATGTTCCGCGGTGGAACGGGAGACCTTACTTCAAATACAAGCAAACCCCACGTTCTTTAAAAAACACACACATCATGTGTATAGGAACCATCCTACACGCACGTCACAAGATAAACACGAAACCCACAGTACCACGCGCCGAAATATTACGACTCACATCACACAGCTTCTCTTTCCGATGATTGTGAAGTTGATGGAGCTAGTATGTACGCTCCCCTTCTTACCAATGCCGATTGGCACGCTGCCATGTCTTTTCGGCAAGCGAGATGGCAAAGTGTGGCACATTCGGCCCCAGGTGCCTTCGGGCTGGGAGGCCGAGACGAAGACGAAGATCGCGAGATCCGTGACGAGCCTGTTTTGGCGAGTCAGGCAAATGTCGAGATTATCTTCTGCTGGGTTCGTAGACATGTAGGAATTGCGGGAAATGAGTGCGCCTAGGAAGGCGCCAAAGAGTCTGCGACCACTTAGCAACCACATCAGCCTTTCGCTCTTCTTCACACCGATCACATGGCAGGAATGCAGGCAGCTCTTCGTGCTGCTTGGCAAAGAAGATGGGAGACGATCGACTGGAACTTAAAGCTGCGTGCCATTGTGCAGCGACTATTTCCAATGGACCTACCATCAAATGCCGCGACGGCTTCTTCTAGTTGCCTTTTGTTATCTCCAAATTGGACAGAAAACCATTAGATGGAGCACTCGACTGTGCCTTATTTGAACGACTGCTTACTTCCCCAGACCGTTCTACATATTGTTGTGAATATGTCAGTCTGAGAGATCTTAGCGCACGTTACATGCCCCAGTACCTGGACCATCTGCGTCGCTAACCCTTGTCCATTGTACTCGAGACTTTATTTGACTGTTTTTTGTAGGTTGCATGTTCCTTCGCTGGGGAGATGTGTGCCTACCCCTGACGCAGGAGCGCGCTTCCTTATTTTTGACTTTCTGCGCTCTTTTCTTTTTTATTCGTTGTTGTTGTTGTTTTAGCCTGTGATTTGCTTTTGGCTTTTTATCTTTGTTATTTATATATTGCTATTTTTTAAAATCTAGCCTAGTAGTAGGCTGTGATGTAAGTACGGCGTCTTTTTCCCTAGTAGGCAGTCGCCAGATGGGCTTTCAAAGTAAAAATATTGTTCGTTGTGAATAGATTTCCAAAGGGTTTGGAGATGCCACAGTCATTTGGTTGTGATTCTTCCAGCTTTCGAACTTTTTGTTTAAATTTGTATGTAGATTCCGAGCGGCTTGGGTTAAATTGAGTTAATTGTAACTTAATATGTGTAGATGTAGGACTTGATCTTGCCCTTTTGAAGGGGAATGTTGTGTACAAACAGGTTGAGGAAAGTTAGTGAGACTACGGACCCCTGGGGACTTCTTTGTCTATGTTTTTTTTTTCAATATAGGTTGTAGTCGTATATTACTTGTGCTTGTCTGTCTAGGAGAAAATTGGCCAGCATTTTCTTATAGTTAGAGAAGAGTGTTGAGGCGCGTCCAATGAGATGCGTAGGTCTATTTTGTTTAGTCTTTTAGGCGCTCCACTATACTGCAAGTAGTTCACAGTACTGTATTTTTTGAAGTCAATTGGTGGTTTGTTTGGCTTTATGATGGGTATGCGCAGACCAGATTTCCATACAGTTTGAATAGAGTTATCAGATATATTAGTTTAAATTTTTTGTTATGATGTCAATGCCTCTTGGACCATGTTGTTTTAGGAAATGTTTGTTATGCTGTAAAGTCTAGAGGGGTGGAAGAATTATACCTGTCAGTTGGCCTGCGATATCATTTTTATAGTGAATGTTCTGGGCATGTCTTAGGCAAAAGAACGTAAGTTTAATTGTTTCATTGTGCTTATTTTTCTTATTTTTGCAGTGATATAGAAGTTTGTTTACCTATCTGTCAAAGTTAAACCTGGTTGTGTTCGATTAGATGGCTTCGTGATTGTATCACTCACCCATGTTTGAGTTGGTAAATTGCCTAATAGTATTTCACGTTCTTTTCTCTATTTTGTGCTTTAAACCGTCTTAGAAGGCTTTTCATTGTCGAATCTCTTATTAATGAATCACATTTAGATGTTTCTTGTGATGTTTTAACGTTGTCAGAGATATTTCAGGCACATATATAGTTGTTTTCGTAAATTCTGTTCTTTGTCAGATATTTAAATATTTTAGATAAATTTTGTTTATAGTCTGTTAACTTTCCCTTCGTGATGGGTTTGTTATTGGATCTCAAGAAAATGTGAGTACAAGGCATGACGGCCTTGTTTGTCACTGAACCAGGCGGCTGAGAATTCTTATAGTTTTTCTTCAGTATTCTTATTAAAGAAGGCTCAGTTAGCTTTATGTAGTTGGTGGAATTGCATGGGATTAGTGGACGCATGAGATCATGAAGTGCACTTTGTATGATAATTGTAAGGTGGGCAGAAAATAAAGTAGTATGGAATATCTAGGTTGTTTGGGGAGCTCTGTCGGGTGAGCGGTGTTTGAGGCTGTGTAAAGTTTAATGGAAGTAGATTTCAAGTGATTAAGTGTTGGAGTCGAAGGCCTATTCATGATAATTAGGTGGTTTAAGCTTCTTTCTGTGATGCCTTGAGCTCATGTTTTTCCTTTTTTAAGATTCTATACAGGTGAGGACTTAAGCCTTGAATTTACGCGCAACAAGTGTGTTATTTTGTTTTGTTGGAAGGTGTTCGGGTATAAGTTCAAAGTAAGTTGATATGGTTCATGAAGAGGTATGTAGATATTGCCGAAAGTAAAATTCGTTCTGATGATCCGTGGTAGAATAGTTTTAAATTTCATCCTGCATAATGTGGGACTATACTGTCGTGACTCTAGTGATATTGGTGAAGGGAATGTCATCTCTGATTATGTGATTAGGCCTGATGTGAGTGTAGCTTGTTACTTTTGGTATGCGAGCGTGATATGAGTTTTGATTCTTGGATGAAGGCTAGGAATATATTTTGGTTGATGATAATTTCCTTTAGTGTTTATTTGTAGGATGGTTAGTAGATATCATGGTGGTGTGGTCTGAGTCTGATTGAAAGTTTATGACAGAGGTGTACGGAGGAGGTTGTGTGGATATAAACTGCGGGGAGGGGATGTTCTTGGAAGGAGGAAGTCATTGAACGTTGCAAGTCGTAGCGTGTGTTGGTTTATGAGGAGGTTTGTGTAGATGGTGAGCGGGACGGCTTCTTGGGGCGGATGTGTAGGTTCTACATGGGATGACGGTGCATCATTTGCTTTGTGGATGATACTTGTCCCAGAAAAAAGATCAGTGTGTGGTGTATTGGGACCAGAATCAGCAGACTGCATACTTGATTGCGTCTAGCTCTTGTTTACAGGCCAGTGTGCAGAAGTGGCATATGTAGCGTAGAGTAATCAGAATTTTGTTCTATTTTCCCCAATTTTAGTGTGTTAGGGCCATTAGAAAAGCTCTCATCCATGTGCTTATTGATGAAGGTATTACGTATTGTAAAGGTTGTATGTTAGGAATGACATCTGGCCAGGTGGCACTCAAAATGCTCCACAGAGATGCACCGAAAAGCAAATCTCCACAAAGGGAACATTTATGTGAGTGGATATCTTCATATTCGAGGTGCTTTACTTGACGTTGAGGCGTTTTCTTGACGTTAAGATGGAAAGCATTTATCTCTCTGCTGCATCCTTTTGCCATCATTTGTCGTAGGCGCATCACTGATGGCGTTATGTTATTAATATAAATTATTTAATCGATCTTTCCTTAAATTAGCCCTCTAATAAAAAAATGAAGTGCTTATTTCCAAATTTGTACAAACATCAACAAAAGGCTGTTTGCAAGGTCAATATACTCATTCAACATATCTCGCATAGAAGTTTTGAAGATAAGTTTATATTTCTTTTGCTATTTTAGACTCATACGGAGGATAATCTAATGTATGAACACTTTTTCATGGGTTGTAGACTCTTCCTCATTACCGTTTCAGTGAGAACATTTTACCTTTAAGCAGTTGCTCTCTTTTTCTCCCCTCTCCATCTTTCCCCTTGTTGTGTAGGCAACACCGTTTATCTATGATGGTCATATCTTTTTCGATTGTCGATTTTCGGATAACATCTTGTCCTCAACGCAAACAAAACCCAAATCATCTGAAACTGCACCATCCACAGCCTTATTCCTCCAAACTTCTTCACGCATGGTGTTCTCGTTGAATTATCTATATGTCATATCCCTCTCGTCATCTATAGCGCCCTCCAACATTTGCGCAACGTAACTTTATCCTGATATTTCGCAATTATCCTGATATTTCGCCTCAAATTATTTGCTTATTCACTACCTGATTGCTCGTGGGAGCCTGAGTAACTTGAGTTCTCCAGGTTTTATGATCAGGTTACCGTAGATTTGGCCTTTAGTTGTTTGTCTCTGATTAAAATTTTAGAGACTGGCTCTGGATTGATGTTGGTTTTTGAGAAATGATTTTGTGAAAACATCCTGAAAAATATTAGTTGAGTTCCGTTGCCACCCTACTGCATATCATGTTTCAATACAACCTTAGCAATCAAAAGTCACAATCATTTTTGATTTTCGGTTAACATTCTTCTTCGTTAATGACATTTTTGCCAACGATTAACAATTCGGTCATGGCCATGGAAAGTGTTAGTCCTTAAAGAGTAGAAACATTTGTCCTGTTTAGTTATTATGGCTGCTAGTAAAAATTTATTAGTAATTTAAATTCTACTGAAATCTATCAACTACCTTTTCACATTTCTATTGTTCTTTCACGCACACAGTATCGAATACATTGCCTTTTTGGTTTGACAAACAGTCACGTCTGCGAAAATTAAATAACAACTAACACAATTTTTATTTTTAATGTCACGTATACAAACCCAAACTAAAACTTACATTACTAAGTTTAATATTTTTATGACAGTCCAGGCAGATAGGCCGAGGACAGGCAATATAGATGCTGAAAAATCACTGCTGGATAAATGGAATAAAATCCGGTTGTATTTTTGAAATGTTTACAGAAGAAATCCGTGAAGAAGAAATCGCTAATTATGTGCATGTCTACAAGCGTTTTCTGTACACACTGGTGCAGACTTCCAATAAAAAACGATATGAGAAATCTTAAAATTTGCATACATGGCCCAAACTAAATATAATGACAAATTGCTACGATTCACAATTGAGCAATTTACTGGGCCGTTTGAATGACGTCATGAGGGATTCTTACCCGAAATTTTTAATCTTGCAGAAGTTTGTAGTTATGCAAAGTTTTCACTTTTCTAACTTCTGAAAGAGCAGAACTTTCTACTCTGAAGAAAGGACTTTAATTTAGCCTCCGGTTTGAGTGATTAAATGAAACTTTATCACCTCACTTTCTCTTGTTCTCGACTCAAATTTGCTTTTCATTTTAATCATGTTAAGAAACAGCGTCATCAAGGAAAGTATGAGCCTGAACAAGTGGGTGGTCTATTGCTTTTGTGCATGCATATAAACTATGTGCGTATATAGTTTGGTGAAGCAAGACCGTATGACGCTATTTCTACTTAGTTGTGAAGTTGTAAATTTGGATATTTTGTGCTTAATCATTAAGGAAAGAATAAATTTAGCTGAAATATATTACCTATATATATATATATATATATATATATATATATACCAAGCTGAACTTGAAATCAAAAATTTCCAGGTTCGAACCGACATGGCGAAAAAAAATCCATTATTGACTACTTTCGGGGATTGGCCCAGCATATTAGCTTATAGCCCCAAACTTCTCCTGATGTAACAAATATTACGAAAATTTTGCTGTTACTGTTGCATCAGCATATTTAAATTAAAATATAATCATACTGCTTGTATAGATAGTGGTACGTTATTTCAAAATGAAGCTGTCTAAAATTTTAATCGCAACGACGACATCAAAACCTAAATAAATACTTATTTATTGCACCTGACAACTGCAGAACTCGAACTGAAGAGGTAAATCTCACATAATTACTCACTGATGTCAATGATAAAAATGGGATAGAATTGGTATTTGTGAAACACGATAATACGGGGAAGCTATCATTGAAAAAAGTGACCATCGCCTACTCTACTACCACAAAGCAAAAGAAGAACAGCTCAAAGAAATAAGTCTGTAGGAAGTACAATCTCAAAATAGTGCCATCTGCTAGTCCCCACATTGAAATGTACTTAACCAACTCGCTTAAGATGTCTCATTTCTCCTCGTCTTTTACGAAATTAGGATTCCCCGTAAATGCTTGGACGTTTCCGTTGCCTGTAGCGCCACCCAAGCTTGCCTTCTCCCCTTAACCGTAAAGCTGAGCCAAAAGCCATTTCTGAACATCAGTCGTTTCATCTGTACTACGGTAAACGCCAGTGATATTCTCGCATTTTAGCGAATCCAATTTCTTGACTCTTGTTTAAAAACTATTATTTGGCTTTGGAATGGTATGTATTCACCATCTGAAGTTTAAAGTATCCTTTATTGATGAATCGACCTAAATCAGACCCTTATTACGGTGTTCCACCCATTTCTGGTTACTGAGTATATAAACCACTGAAATATACTTTAGTTCAAAGTTTAGCTAGTTATTGTTCTATGGTGGCTGACCGCTTGCATGTTTTCCATCCAAGACAATTGGACCTTGAGAAACTTTTATTCTGATCAAAGAAAATGCACGAGGGATAAGATTTTCGTTTTTGAATACCTCCTTTCAAATACTTATTCATAACCATCATCAGTGCAGTTCTTTTTTATGCCTAACTTCAAAGGTGTAGAAGCGAAGTCGATCCGGCTAAACTGAAAATTAAGAACTCCCGTTTCGATGGACTTTGCAAAGTAACGCTTCCGTTCTCTCATACACTCGAACAGTCGTTGCACCCTCTCATACTAAACGACCGCACCTTTAACATTTAACCCAACCAAACCAGGTGAAGACAAGTGGACAGTTTCACACAAACGACACTTAGATTGTCAATCATCTCTAGACCAGCTCCCTCTTACACAAATGGAAACCAATTTTCTGGTTAGTTGAACTTGCGCCGAAGATTTCTATTTTCTTCAACTAGTCTTTTTAACAATGTGGCAAAACCCCTCCGTGTAATGAGAGTCGTGCCGTTACTAGGAAGTTTCGTTGTTTTACCTCGCTTAAGGTATACTAAGTATTTTTCCTAACGAGAACAGAGGGGTCATACACACATTTGCATAGCGTGTTCGAAGGCAGTGCACTAAGAGTTTGACTCGCAAACTTTAAATTACATGATTTATCGAACCATCAAAAATTATATATGTATCAAAAACAGGTCCTTGCATTTCAGGTTTCCTACCGTGTTTTATATAGAGATAATCGAAAGAATGTCCCGTCTAGTTCAGCGCAACCATGTAACTCTTATTACTCTAGGACAAAAAGGTATCCTCTACTCATGGTCTCTTCCGGCTAAACTAGCTTTAGGTGCCATTCAGAAACGTTCTACTTCACGTTGTTTGAACTGTATCTGCCGCGTTGCATGATTTCATTTTATTCTTTAGCAACTGACCCATATTTTTGGTGTACATCTGTCTTCACCTAATGGAATGAACCCTGTTACAAAAGGGTCGATATATTTCTAAAGAATTAGAGGCTCTCTAGGAAAACGCAACCACCATCTCATACACTATGACATGGCTGAGTTCTTAGCAACCTCTGTCCCTATTTTACCACCTAGGATGGTGCCCTATCAGTATCGCAAAGACGTTACATGATGTTGTAAATCCTCATAATAGAATTCTCTTCCGTTTAAGGATAACAATTTTATAACCTGTTTTCGCTAAATGAACGACGATCCACTCTCGCATCATGACTAGATATCCTAGAAGTCTAGAAGATGTTTCATAAGCTCTGCTTTGATATCGTGATGAACGAGGCATTCCTTTCCTTTTTTCCATTTTTGTTTTCAAGAGGGTCGGTTTTGATATTATCTTCCCAGACTCCTAGGGAATTGCAACTGTGCTTGTTGTTTCTAAGTTGTAAAATGTTTTTTCCTGCGAGATGCTGATAGTCCGAATATAATACTTTTCTACTGCTTCTTTTTTTACTAAAGTCTTGACTATGGGTGTCTTATTTTGTTCCATTTTTGTCCCACCAATAACCATCTTAAACTTTGTCTACTTCAAGAAGTCTATGATATTCTCGAAAAAGCACAATTCTTAAGATATTATATTAAAATATAAAAAGAGGTACCAGTACAAGTACTCCAAGCCTTATTACGACATTTTACAGAGATAAAGGTGTTGAGGACTTTCACCACACATGAATGTGCAGAAAAAGGAAAAAAAAACAGTCCAAGATGTTTATGGGAGAGATTAATGTATGTAATAGAGAAAGAATACATATAACCTCATCAATCATTAGGCAAATAAAAAGAAGGCAAGGGAAATCAACGTCGGAAAATATTAGTAGAACAATTAGTAGGAGCACACCTTTACATCATAGACTTCTTAAAAAGACAAACTTAAGATAGTTATTGTCGGGACCAAAATGGAACAAAAATTGACACCGTTTACATAATATTCTACTGAAACGATTTGATTGAGGACATATTGGTTTTCAATTCCTTCCCTACAGATTTCTAAAGAGCAATATGAAAAGCTACCCAAAACAAAAGGGAAACAATTCTCATGGCAAAAGGTAGAGTCACTAAAACTTGACAGCCACAATAAAATAAATACCTTCCAAATTATTTCAGATCAAGGCAGTGTTCAAATAACACAATCGGTACCTTTATTTGAGAAATTAAGTACAATATAAACTATTTTACGGTAAAACTTTAAAGAGGAAAAAAGAGACGAGGTAATGCAACAAAAATGAATAATGGTGCGAGAGATGAACCAAAATGCAAAATTTAGTAAATACATCGAATATACTGAACATAACGATTATTAAAGGAACAAACAACATATAAGAAATCTGATTAAAACAATAAATCAGATAAACAAATAAAAAAGGAATAACAATTTGTAGACACCAAATAAAAAAACTTTAGGATAAAGACGTAAAAAAAATCACAAAGAGAGTAAAGTGCCTTAGAAGAGTCTAAGAATTGCCACCATGCATCAATCAGATGGCTGCTATTCAATAAAAAATTCACATCAGGATGGGACCGCAAAAAAAATCTATCGGTTGAGAGGTGAAGGCTATTATGACATAATACCTAGTCTGTTTACAAAAGGCATAGCCCAACCATATCATTCTACTTCTTTTTTAGGAAAAATGACTACGGATAAGGCAAAGATCTCCAGACAAATAACCCTCTTATCAGTAACTTCAAATTATCTAAAAACTTCTAACCAGCAGGCTGACAGAAACACTCAAATGCCATCAGCTACCGAACAGTCAGGCTTTACATTAAATATATTACTTATAATAATCTTCAGCTGTTTCAACAATTGTTGAAGATAACAATTGAATAAGAAAACGTCCTTACATCGCAATTAGATTATGAAAGGTCCATTAACTCAGTAAACACTTATACACTTCTGAGGAAACTATAGAAACAGGGAATTAGCAAAACCTATATTGACTTAAGGTCTTCCAACTTCATCCTGTAGCCAACATTCGTCATCAATAAAAAAACAAATTTAAAAGGAGTAAAGCAAGGATATCTAATCGACCCGAATTGTATGCAGCAGTGCTTGAGTAAATTTTCAGGATTTTGGAGTATCAAGAAATGGGAATCATGTTTTATTTTTACGAGAAGGATTAATTTCGTAAAGTCTTAAGCGAGTCTTATTGGGTCTTGTATCATAGGGTTTTGGAGTTTCATTGTCATTGTTTATATGGTCTAAGTTGGTATTTTTAAATTCGCTCTCCTTTCTTTGCGAATTTCTATTTCATATTTTTGCAATGGGAATTCCTATTTCAATAGAAGTTATCAAAGTTCTTTATTTTTTTAGTAAGCCTGTCTTCATTCTTCGACCATTTCTACTTCATTAATTCTTTATTTTGTTCCTAGCTCCTGACTTTTCTATCTTAATGCAATGTTGTAGTCGATGGGTTATATGTAGTATGGTAATTCGGACGTTAAATGCCCCTTTTATATAAAGTACCAAAAGAGGAGCTCTTCTCGTGTAGCAGGCTGGGTTAAGTGATCAAACGTGGCTTCCTTAGGATGAAGGAAAATATTCAGCTGGATTCTTTATTCTCTCTTAAATTGCAGGAACAGGTCTCGAAAAGGCGAATGGTAAGGATAACTTCTTACTTCTAGAATAATGACTGCTAATACTATCTTAATCTGATGTAATCAATAGTGGAAGGTAATATAAGTAGTAGTATAAGATAGATGATAAAATGGGTAAGAAAGGTTTGCTCTATTTTGAAAGGCATCGCAGGCATTTGATTACATTTGATTACTGATTTTTCCATTTTTTTTCTTTTTATTCTGTTATTGTTGACTTATTTGCCTCTTAAGCCAAAGGCTAGGAGAAGGAAAACTCTGAATTCAAACTCCCTGCTGTCTTCTAGGGTATGCTTACTCAGGCAAAGGCTTTTAGAAGGAAAACTCCGATATAAAACTATGTCAGTTTAGGTAGAAGGGACTCTTTAGCTCTGGAAGGCAACTCTTCTAGGAGAAAGACACTTCAAAATCAAACCATTGTTCCCTCACTGTTAGATGGTGCCATATTCTTTGTACCAAGTCCTTCCACAGTCCTAGGTTTGGTTTCCCTACTTGATGGTACAGTCAAGTGTCTGACTTTCCTTTCCTATCGTTTACCTGATTTTTTAAAAAGGTGTGTACAGCAGGTTGATTAGATGAGCAAGGTTTTTCGATTGGTTTTTCAGGTGGATGCCTTTGTTCTATTCTTAATCTTTTTTTATTTATTTATTTTCAAAATCCATTCCACTTGTCCTCCCCCAGCCTTGTGGTGATTTGGGGGATATTTTGCCTTGCATGGTGTCCCGTCTCCGCCATGTTGACCAGTTTTTCCAGGTCTTTTAGTTTTGTTTATGGACTTTTTTGCTTCTCAATCCTTTGTACATATTGTTGTTATTGACTATATTTACTTTGTTGTTGGTTTTACCTTTATTGCTTTATTAAATATTTTTGTTTTAAACCTTTTAATGGTGCCTTTGTTTCTGATTCTTTCTGGAGATGTTGAGTTGAACCCTGGACCTGCTACTCATTTTCATAAGAAGAAATGCAGTGTCCTCTATTCTAATATTCGGGGTTTAAGATCTAATTTTATAGATCTTCAGGCTTATGCAAAGAATTATGAAATCATTTCTCTAGCAGAAACCTTAGTGACAAGTAATAAATCTAATTCAGAATTCCTTATTCAAGGGTTTTCTGACCCTGATTTTATTTATCGTCGAAATACGCCAGGAGCTCAGGGTATTGCCGTATTTTTGAGGTCTGACCTACCAATTTATCGCCAAAAGAATTTAGAATGCAAGTGTTATGAGGTTTTATGTTTTAAGATTTATAGTAAATGTGATAGAACGAGTTCAGAGCTGCATTCATTTCAACTTCTATCACATTTTATTTAAAACCATGAGGCTACCCACGTGCATCTTCGATTCGAGGCTTGGAGTCTTATCAACAGCTACCGGACGCCAATGTTTAAACAAGGAGGTTATCGTCCCCCCCCCCCGTTCGCCCCCATACGCCGACCTCGCCAGATCGAGTTAGGCTTATGGGCAGATAAGGCATTGTTCCCCGGCTCGGCTGTGCGTTCCCTCGAAGCTTTCACCCCATTCTCCCCCACGCCAAGGAGATGTCCTGGCTATTTATATGGAAACTTTACCACTAAGATCAGATTGGAGATCCAGATTTTCGTCGCGAAACATCACCACGACTCTCTCTCCCTTAGTGCGCCAAGAGACCTCGACCTCGAGATTCACCATCACTTGTCCAGAAGGAGGACAATATTCCTTGAGTGCCAAAGGTTCGAGCCTTTCCGACGTCAAGTCCCCAAGGCTTCCCCCCCCCCTGTTGTTCAAGGGAGAACAACATTAGAACAGCCATTGTTCGTTTTGAGCCCTTCGCCAAGAAACGGTTCTCATCCCCCCCCCCCCCTGTTGTTCAAGGAGAACAGCATTAGAACAGCCATTGTTCGTTTTAAGCCCTTCGCCAAGAAACGGTTCTCATCCCCCCCCTGTTGTTCAAGGAGAACAGCATTAGAACAGCCATTGTTCGTTTTGAGCCCTTCGCCAAGAAACGGTTCTCATCCCCCCTGTTGTTCAAGGAGAACAACATTAGAACAGCCATTGTTCGTTTTGAGCCCTTCGCCAAGAAACGGTTCTCACCCCCCCTGTTGTTCAAAGGAGAACAACATTAGAACAGCCATTGTTCTTGAGCCCGTAGACAAGAGACGGTTCTCATCCCCCCCTTTGTTCAGAAGAGAACAACCTAGAACAGCCATTGTTCGTCAAGCCGTTCGTCGAGTAACGGTTCTCCTTTCCAAGACGCTACGTCAGGATCCTTTTATCCCCCCCCCTTCGGCTGGAACTCGCCAGCGGACCGAATATTCCTTCAAGTACCTTCCACTGCACCCTAATGAAGTTACGTAAGCCAAGCGTCACCTTTTGAGTATTGATCCCTTATTTGTCAATTCTATCCTGTGCTTTAAATGGTTTATCGAACCATCCCATCTCTTTAACTCCATATTTGTTTTACCTTTTTTGATCCCTTAAATCCTTGGATTAGCCCGAGTCTCCACGACCCTTTCCATTCTGTTTGTCAATATTTTCCGTTTTTGTATTGTTTAAAGTTATTATTAATAAAACTCTATTTTATTAATGATAGCAATATTATTATCCTTGAGCTCAGTTCCACTTCTTAAGCATTTTGAAGATACAAAATATCGGCCACCAGACAGTAAAACGCACTCTAGAGATAATTAAGGAAGTTCCCTCAACGAATAGTGATATATGGTATATCGTCGGGAGTCATTCTACGACAGTAAATATTATAATATATATTTGTCTTTTAGATGGTATTGCCTTGGTTCAATCAACAGATAGGAAAGCTTGTTTTGTAATTAGTAGGGACTCTAATGTAAAGCATGAAGAATGGCTCAATTTTAATGTAACTGATCAGCATGGTAGGTCAGCTTATGAATTTTTCACTGATGCTGATTGTCTCCAGATGATTCAGGATCTTACTAACATTTCAGGTAATAGACTAGATCTTGTGTTCACAGATGCTCCAGCTGCTGTAGATGCAAAGGTCTGTGAAAATTTGGTGAGATCAGATCATTGTTCCATTAGAATGGACATAGCTGTTAATCAGCATATCCCGAATGCCACGATCAAAATAAGATTTGGCTTAAATCTCGAGCTGATTGGGTTGGTTGTGAAGAGAGTTGTCGAGCCTTAAATATTTCGGCTGTAATATCTAACCCACATCCAATGGCTAAGGTGAATGATATGTTATCTACTGTTTTTGCAAGGCATGTTCCCAGTAGAATTATCCGGATTCGTACAAACGACCAGCCATGGTTTGATGAATTCTATAGAAGAGCCTACCATGATAAACAAACAAAATTTACTGTATGTAGGCGTAATCGGACGCGAGAAAACTTCTAGATCTTTGTTCAGTCTCGGCATACTGCCAACAGAGTTTACCATCGGGCTGAGAGATTATATAATGATAATTTGAAGAGTAAGTTGGAAGAGATCAGACAGCCTACTTGTGGTGGACTAAATTGAAATCTGCTATTTTTTACTCTAACACTTCTACCATTCCACCACTACTTTTGCCAAATGGAAAGCTATCAACTAGTGCAAAAGAAAAGTCAGAGTTACTTCATCAAGCTTGTGAAGCAAAGTAGTCAATTGAAGAAGTTCCTCTCCCAGACACTTACCATCCTGAGCCTCGTCTGACTGGGTTTGCTTTTCGTGTAAGGGATGTTAAAAAGATACTTGACAGTCTTGACAACTGGGGCGGAGTTGATGCCGACAACTTTTCCCTTTACTTTTTAAAAGTGTGTCTACTGATTTAGCACCTAAGTTAAGTAGATTATATAGATTTTTATTTAGATGCCTCATCCTCCACTCTGTGTTGGAGATATACTTCTTTCTGAGTCGAAATCCCTAACGATCCTTGGCATTACCTATGATTCTCACTTGACTTTTGAGAGGCATCTTTTAAATGTAACTGCTAATGCAGCCCCAAAACTTGGTATTGTACGTAAGGCCTCATATATCTATAATAATGAAGATATTAATGCCACTTGTTTTAGGTCCTTTGTTCTCCCTCTTCTTGAGTATTGTTCTCCAGTTTGGATATCCGCATCTGCCAGAGATCTGTATCTCTTAGATAGGGTTGCTCGTGGAGGCAAGTTCATTTTTCCTAGTGGGGCTAGCAAAGAGTTGGATCATCGACGGATGATTTCATGTTTGTTGATATTCCATAAATACTACTTCAGTAGGGAATTGCCACTATCATTTTTAATTCTTGAGCCCCTGCCTCTTGCTAGAGCAACAAGGTTTGCGGATGGACAACATCCACACGCACTATGCATTTTCCGCTGCCGCACTTCTTAGTTTTAGCGTTGCCTTTTGCCAAGTCCGGTAAAGCAGTGGAACGAACTTCCTGCACAAGTTATGCAGGAAGATCTTAATATCATCAAACGAGGTTGCAATGCTAGATTAAGGGTGGGCTCTACTGCCTCATAATTTTAATATTGATTTGATTTGAATAATTTTAAACTTAATTATTTGTTTATTTGCACATTTCAATTTCTTAATTCTAGCATTCATTCTTTCTTACCTAACCTATGGCCACTGTTCCGTGAAAACTTGTTTTCAAGTTCATGGTCGCTAGGCTTTTCCCGACAAGAATTTTGTTTTCATTATGTCAAATAAAAAAAAATATATATTCTTATGTGCATTTGTCGCCTTGATTTTTTAATTTAGTTTTCTTTATTCTTGAGCTTTCGAGCCTTTATTATTTTTCTGATTTAGTGTTTTACCTCGTTTTTTGTCCTGGTTGATTTTGTTGGTTTTTTATTAGTTATGATTAGTAATGCTGTCTTACATTAGTTGTGTCGTTACTTTATCTTTTTATGTCTACATATGATTGTGTAGTGTTCTCTTCGGTGCAAAGTTCAGTGCTTGGGAAATGTCGATTTCGGGCGACTTTCTCACGCAATCTGGCAGGGAGATTTAAGTTGTCTGCTGTTTTTCTTAGCTCTGAGACGATATCATTGACCAATGTTGACCAGACCATTTTGGCCAGTTTCTTTGTTGCGACATTAATGGACTCCAGACGTTGTATCCGGTGTAGGTCCCTTTGCCGAAGATATTCTCTCCGTCTGGTTTTGTTGATGCATAGGGATGCAGAATTTTGCACTCGCTGGAGCCTCCTCATAGAGGTCTTACTGACCGCTTGAGTCACTATTGCAGGGTAGATGAGCTTAGGCTGGATGAACATCAGGTATATTTTTCTGATATGGGCAGAGCTAAGGGTTCTAAAACTATATAACTTAGAGATTTCTCTCTTCGCCATATCTTGCCTTTCCTTGTAGTGTCTCGAGTATTGGTGGTCGAAAATTTTAGGTTTAAGATAGTGCCTTTAGCGGAGTAGCCGTATATCCTCCCATCAATTAAACTTGTCCATGTTGTTTCGAATTTTCCATCTTCTCTCATATTGGTTGATGTTAGAGATCTGTGCTATATTGTTGATCTCCTGTGTTCTTGCTTTCCTCACCCTACTGGGGACGATCTGCGAACTGCAGATACATCGTGCCCCTGTGGATTGGAGTAGGGAGGTCGATGAAGAAGACCAGGTAACGCAGAGGGCTCAGGCAGCTTCCCTAAAGAACGCCCGCTTTGAGTTCAAACTCTGGTCCTTTGTGTTCTTCGATCATGATACGCGCCTTTCTGTCCATGACAAAGTCACAAACATTCTTTCTAGGACTGCGTCTAGCTGGAGGCCTAGGATCTTGTATCGAAGTCCTTTTAGCCAAACGTTGTCGAAGAGCTTTTGCACGTCCCTCATCACGATGTCTACATAATGACCCTTTGCTCGGCCGTTTCTGTGCCCTTTTTAGGATGGAGCCAATGTTGCTGCGGGTTATGCGCTCCTAGCTCGTCGACTTAAGATTGTAGTCTGTCGAATATAATCTTCTAAAAGATCTTGCCTGGTAATTTGAGGAGAGAGATTGGGCGATAGTTAGCCACTTGGTCTGGGGGCTTGTTTCCTTTCGGGATGAAGATGATTTTAGCCATCTTACACTCGTCTGGAAAAAAGCCTGCATTCATGGATGTGATCATGATGTTCACAAGGCACTGAATAATTTCCCGTGGGGAATTCACTAGGTTGTTCTTCGCGAGCCGAGACCAGCCTGGTTCCCCTTGTTTGAAGGACCTTATTGTTTTTATTATTATTATATTATGTAGGTGTTTTACCACCGTAGACACCATAGGGTGATTCAAAAGTGAATCTAGACTTGAATTATGTGGCTAAAATTTCGGGAATATAAGAAGCAATCTGTATATTGGGTACCCGGAAATAAGATATATCTATTATAGTGAGATCAGGAGCTTTTAGTAAAGAGGCATAAAAATAAAATTTAAGTCATATTTAAAATTATAAATTTCGATTAAAAGCATAAATATCTAACTAAATAACAATATAATAGAAATTTGAATAAAAGCAACACATTATAGGTCTCGAAGGAGACCTATGTCTGTTAAATATCGATACAGGGGGCCATATAGATTGTCGGGTTATTACTGGTGTACGCCGGTATATGCACAAATGCCTACTGGCCGACCGTAATTAAGGTTCCACCTGGGGATGGTTCTAAAAGTGCTTTACATACACATTTGCTTGGCCAAGGAATATTCAAAGACGGCTACAAAAATATACTCGTACTTTAATAGGACTAAAGATTACATATACATATAAGGCAAGTTAAATGGCATTGATATTTAATATTGACGGTTCACTGCCTAAGATGATTAACACTATCAATTAAGTTTGAACCGAGAAATAATTAAATAAGTAATGATTTTACAATTATGCAAGTTCTAGATCAAAGGAGATCCTTGAGGTTCGACGCGATAAAGGTGGGAGAAGGACCAGGTAGATAAGTTCGACCTTGAACTTATGAACGTCTTACGGGACGCTCAATTTAAATTCAGGAAACTGAAGTTGCGCGGCATCTTATCCTTAAAAGGTAAACGGAGCGTGCTTGGGGGATGGCTTTTCCGATCCTTAAAATCGGAAGACGTGGTGAGAAGGGTTGAAGCACGCCTAACTATTTCCACAAACAATGCTGAGTGACGACTAGCTCTTCCTTGGCTCTTCGAAAATCACTCAATTCTTCTCTGGACGAGAATGTAGTCGATTTCCTCTCGACTAACAAAGACATTACATACACCTAACGTACTGAACGGAGGCTTCCGACACAATCTGCATGTGAATTTTGAACTGTAGATTATATAACCCGAAATTATCTAGACGGGGGGAGAGATTTCAATTGTTCTAATTTTCGCAGTATATTGGGCAGAAGAATTTAGAGCGTTCAACAGCAAACTGGGCAAGTCATGGGGGTGGAGAATTCATTCTCTCTCTCATTCTTTCACATAGATTACTGTACTTGTTCCCCAATAATAAATCCAGTCTATAAGGACCTGGACCGAAATATTAACTATATTCCAGATATGATGGGCACTCGATCAAGATATGGTTTATAGTAAAATTGTCTAAACAGTCATCACATAAAGGGCCGATGGTGTTGTTCCATATAGTAGCTGTGTGTGAGTTTTGTGTGGCTAATGCGCAATCTATAAAGATCAATCCACCAGGACCTATTTGATGATAGTGCGGAAGCCAGTGGCAAAATAGAACTGCTGACTCGTCGATATTCATTATCAAGGCCAACGTTTTGCCAGGTTTGCTTCCATCTGGCAGTCTCACCTTTCTAGATGTGATATTAAAAGTCACTCTGGGGCAGATCGATTGCAGAAAGCTGTCCATTAGTCGCACAATGGTGATCCAATGTGTCCACTACTTCATTATGTGGTTCAGCCATATGTAGGGACTCAACATAGACAAACTCGACGTTGTAGAGTATATATTCTGCATTGGATTAACTGAACCAGCGGATTTCTAGTAGGATATTCCTGGATAGCCATTAAAGCACTTCTAGAGTGAGTATGAATAGTGACAGGTTGGTCATTATGAATTGATGCCCCATAATTCAAGCTATAATAAATGTCGTAGAGTTCTGCATGAGACTGAATGCGTCGTATGTATGTTAAATTCAAATGTTTATATGCTAATGCTACTCCCTCTTCAACTTTGGACACATTATGTACAACACTATGTTTAGTGAAAAATGCGCGAAATACGTGGGGGACAAATGCAGTCTTTGGGATAATGTTTAAGGCCTTACAAATCTTTAAGTTTGTTAAGGATCACAAATGGTAAATGGCAGGTGATAATATCATAATGTGTACAAATGAGATTCCACACAGACTCTTCAATGCTTTCCGTCAGTTGAAAGAAACATGTATGAATGCAATTGGTGATGTGCATATCCTCTTGGCCAGACTCATCTTCATCATCAATCAGTGCTATGCGTTCATGGAGAGGTTGATCGGATTGCACTTGATTCGAAGGTACGTATTGAGCAGCTTTATGTTTTGGTATGTTTCCAGTGGTTTAATATCTGATTCAGCATAAATACTAATTAATGGGGATGATATAAAAGCTCCAGTTGCAATCCGGATCGCTGCATTATGTATTAGTGTTATTCTGTTTAATTCTGTATGAGAAGCCAATGAGTATGCTTCACCATAGTCTAATTGAGCCTTCAGAAGCATGATGTACAGCCGTAGCAGCGATGTCCGTTCTGCTTCCCAGCTTCTTTTTTAGATATGGTTGAGGAGAGTTAGGGTTTTTTATGCATTTAACTTTCAGATGGGTAATATGTTGTTTCCAAGTTAATTTATCATCAATGTACATCCCAAGAAATGTATAGACCGGCACAGTAGTGATTGGTCTACCATATAGGGATAAGTTTGTTGCCATCCTAGGGCATCCTCGCTTCCTGCAGATGTGCATAGATGCAGTTTTCTGGGTATAAAAGGTTAAACCTGCCTTATTACTCCACTCCTCAAGGTTACGTAGAGGAACCTGAAGACGACGTTCAAATAGATGGGGGATTGTACCAGACGCATATATTGCCAAACTATCAACATACATAGTTGATGCAATTCTGCTCAGAAGAGGCTTAGTGATTCCATTAATTGCCAAAATGAAAATAGTACAAGTCAAAACACTGCCTTGAGGGACTCCCTGGGTTAACAACTTAGGGTCAAAGGTGGCGCGGCCAATTCGTACTTGGATACTTTTACTATTTAAGAAGTTTTGAATAAAGATAGGCAGGTTTCCCCGGAACCCAAAATCATATATTGTCTGAATAATACCTCTCCTCCATGCGGTATAGTAGGCTTTATGTAAATCAAAGATTATTACTCTGGTATACAAAAGAGAGTTGAAGTTTGCTATGATATCTGTCTGCAATTGAATCAGGTGGTATATGGTACTGTGTTCACAACGAAAACTTAATTCCGCTGGAGTTAAATGATCTTCCCGTTCAAGGACAGTCATAACTCGACTGTTAACCATTTTCTCCATCAACTTACACTTACAGTTGGTCAGTGTGTTGGGTCTGTAATTCCCTCGAATATATAAATCCGTCCCCGACTTGGGAATGGGCAATACAAATCCCACACCACAGCTCCGTGGGTAAATTCCCTCTGTTATATATTCTGTTATATTCTCCCAAGAGCAATTCTCCTAGGGATCGGTGACCATGTTTGATGAAGGTATATGAAACACCGTCATAGGCAGGACTACTGTCATGCGTTATTGACAAAGCAGATGCGAATTCACAATAAGTAAAAGGTAGATTGTAATGTTTTTGAGAAGTTTGTGAATGAAACGAAAGTGTAGTAAACTCAAAAGTTTTTTATGTCGTTTGATGGGGTGTCAGACTAATTATGATCATCAGATATAGTGCGAAAATTATGTGCAAAATAATTTTCGATAGAGGCATGATAACGCGTATGAGGTCTCTATCAGGAGAACGTAGTACTGGAGTAGGATTTGGAGTAAATTTACCAGATATTTTGCTAATACGTTTCCATACTTGATGCAATGACAATCGGGACGTAATTGAGGAGACATAATTTTTCCATGATTGCTGCTGAGCTTCCTTAAAAACTTGACGACAATGTGCTTTGGCTCTAGCATAGTTAATTTTAGTTTGCAATAAGGGGTTCCGTTTCATAGCCGTCTCTGCTCTTAGGCGAGCACGACGTGCTTGTTTATATTCATCCGTAAACAAGGACACTGGAGTTCGTCCCTTCAATCCAGACTTTAGATGGATTGCTTGTGTAGCAGCTGAAATGAGGGTTGTAACTATGCTATCCATGAGGACATTTATATCCAGAATATCCTCTGTTTTCAGGACTGTATGTGTTGCAGCAAAAGATTTATTCCAATCAGCCTTTTCAATATTATAGCTATCAGGGCTGTCATCTATATTTGCAAGGTCTGTGAGGTTCAATTTAATCGGGTAATTATCACTACCATGCAACGAGGAGATAACTGAGTATTCAAAATCAAGAATACTATCTACTGAACAGATAGCCAGGCCTATCGTTGATGTGAAAGTGAGTGGGAGTATTATCATTTAAGAGTGCAATCGGGAATGTAGTCAGTAGTTGTTCAAATGATCGTCCACGATCATTATAAGTCATTTCACCTCATAAGGGTTTTTTTGCATTCATATCTCCAAGAAGAAGGAAAGGTGCTAGTAATTGGCTGATTAGGTGTTCAATGTCTGCTGTAGCAAAGTTGACATCTGGTAAGTAGAGTGAACAGACAGTATAGGTCATACTTAGATGAACTTGTACTGCTACTGTTTGAATAGTAGGATTCAGCACTAGAAAAGCAAATGACAGTCTGTTATGCACCAATATTGCTGCACTAATTTCATGACCATCATTACGCACTAATGCCGAAATAACCAACTTGTAACCGGATGGCGGATGTATCCGCGCATCTGTAATACGTGTTTCCTGTAGACAAATACAGGCCGATCGTGTTTCTTGTATAAGCAGTTTTAAGTCTTGAAACCTGGTACGAAATTATCCCAGGTTCCATTGCAGAATGGTAGATGGAGAGAAGTCTGAAGGCATTATTTTGGTAGGTATGAGAACCTACCTTTCTGAGGGTGGGAGGGAAGTTGATTATCTTGAGTGCCAATAACTGGGATCTCTTGCAAATTACTCTCGGGGTGTAAGACAATATTTTGGGGGAGTTGTGGTGGTTTTTGTAGGCGAAGTAAGGAAATGTTTAAGTTTTGTACTGGGAGTAGTACGAGTCTCCAGTTGTAGGGCAGTCTCAGAAGTCTCACTAGGCTGGGTTTTTGGTGTTTCCAGTCTTGAAGTTGCATACTATTGTGTTACAGACGAGATTGGGTCTGTTTCCGCATTAGGTTGCTGTTGTTCTTTAGGTGGAATAGAGGTAGTCTTTTGCGATCGTGAAGGCGATCGCTTTTGAGTGTGAGGGTCGTCACACTTACGCAGATGGTCTTTTAAGAGCTTTTCTGTTTGTTTTGCTCTCTTTAAAATAGGATCTGCATACATATTAGTTGCAGACTGTACTTTTGGAAGAGATCCCCTAGCTTTCACAGGAGGAGATGGTCATGTTTCGCGCTCCACATCCACATCCACATCCATGATAGCATCAGAGTGCTAATGCCATCTCTGTGGCATGGATGTTAAAGGAGTTTGTTCAGTGGTTGACGTTGTAGGAAGATTATGTGTGGTCCTTGTTGAGGCAACTGTACTGTTAATTGCGACATTGCTCTCACAGGAGGAGAGTATAAAAGCTCATAGAGAGAGTGTTGGTCTAAGATTCTTTAAAGAGCTACAAAACGAGGAAATCGCTCTCTCATCTGTAGGTCCAAGACATCTTTTTCCCATTTGTATTTTGGACATTTTCTATCATTACTGTAGTGAAGTCCCTTACAATGGAAGCAAGACACCTTACTTGTGCATGGATTCTTGCTATGACCTCCACCAATACATCGGGAACATATGTCTATCTCTCTACGGCAATGTTTTGCTACATGGCCAAAGCGCTGGCATTTGTAACACTACTGAGAGCGGTAGTGGTACTGGTCCACCTCAACCAATACCCAGCGAGTGACAGAAAGCACTGGCGGACAGGAATGGAGGGTAAGAGTGAGGATATTAGTGTCGGTTGGTACTAATTGTTCATCTCGTCTCTGTTGTACTCTACGGCCACAAGTGACACCTTGGTACTTCAGATATTCATGTATTTTCTCCTCTAATGACTGCCTTAGTGTAGGAGTGCGAATTACACCCTTAACAGTGTAATATTGGCGGTGTGCACTAACACTGATTTGTTTTCCAGCTAGAGACTATAATGATCTGATTTTGCTGGCCTGCACACTAGTTTAGGCCTCCACCAGTAGAGTACTTTTTGTAGCCTTGAGAGTTTTAATGTCTAGCGAACTTTAGACTGGATGTCTTGATTCAGTTTAATGTTATTTACATCTGTAGCTAACTTTAATCTATTAAACTGAATGAGGAATTATTTCTCAAATTAGGAAGTTGAAGCTGTGACTGCACAACTTAAATCAAAAGTAGATGCATTTGATGCTGTATCTTTCGTCCCTTTCTACGCCTCTCTACTTGTATGCTTGTATTTATGCTTGTCAGCAACAAGACCAAATGAGCGAGAAGCAACCTCCTAATCTGTTTTGTCTGCTGTAGCTCCACTATTAGTAATATCAGAAGCTGAAGGAGTATCCAAATAAAAATCCGTAAGACGGTACAGGTTAGTCAGAGACTCAGTCTCTGTGCCAGAAAGATCACTCCGGAAATTAGATTTAGGTGTTTTATGATTTTTATTGGTGGGCATGAAGACCCTGTTTTGATTGCCGAAGGCAAATGCTAATCACCATTGGGCCTGGTACGTTGACTGTGTTGAAAGGGAATGCTTGACTTGCCAATACAATATCCGGTTTTGTCGCCCAAAATTGCGTAAGGTAAGTTGGGAAGTCTGTTCCAACCCTCTGGAGCCTATTTCTTCCGAATACTAGTTCCTGGTTCCTTTCTCTTTGGTCGAAGCGCCTGTAACCAGATGCACGGCATCTGTCGTTTAATTCTCTTCCTAGTGACACTAGCCTTCTGTGCTTGAAGAGGGTGAAGAAGTTGTTGATCGGTAGGTATTAGCAACTGGGCGGTTGGTAGACTGCCGCCACAGTTAGGCCTTTAACCAGGGTCGGGATCTCCACAGCCACGAATAATTCGTTTAAGTCTGATAGCATTTTAAATACTTAGTTTTTTCTGATCGCGATGGCTGCGCCATCAAATCGTTATTGTGTGTTCTCCTTCTGTATTACGGTGTAGTTGTGTATTTTTATCGTGTTCGTGTTCGTGTTGACGCCATATTCTGCCATGAGGATGACGAAAGATGTTACCGTATGGAATGGACTTTCCTTTCCATCCATCCACATTCATTGTGAGTATCTTTAATGTGTTGTTAATGTCTTCCATTATTCTCTTGTTCTTGAGTGTCTTTGTTCTTTTAGTGAGTCGTATTAACTGTTGTGGACTTTGCTGTTCCAGATCTTTTTGCATTCTGCATCACTTAGGGTGATTCAAGTGTCTTTTCAACTTTCACTTTTCCTTCGGGGATAGTTTGTTCAATATCTGATTCTGCTTCTGTTCCTGAGTTGGTCTATTTGTATCGTTTATCCCAAATTTCCTGATATATCTCTTTAGAGGAGAGTTTTTCTGGGTATGAAGTCTGCTCAGTCGTAATTATCTTGAGGTCGATCTCCTCTCCATCGTAGTTGTAAGTAAACCTCAAGGTCTTCGACCTACTTCTTGAGCCTACGGAGCTCTTTGTAGACTTGTTTTCGACATCTTTATCATCAGATTCTGAGGACGAAGAGATCATGAGATTGCCCTCTGCCTGCTTGATCCTGTTGGTTGCTTTCTTATCCTTCTTCTCTCGATGCCGTAGTACCTCCAATCTTAGATCTTTCCTGGTGGTCCTATTGTGTCCAGTCGTGACCTCTGCTGCTTTCTAAGTGCTTGTGGATTTTTTCTCTGGTGAAAATGGTGTCGTCGTTGTCTCTGGTGCATCCCTTGGCAGGAATTGCAACTACAAGACGTCTCCCGATAGTGCGTCGTCCGTGAACCACACCTCCAATATACCGTCGTGTTTACAGCATGAGCTTGAGGGGTTTTGAGAATGTCCCAGGTTTTGTGAGATTGTTAATGTGTGCAAATAGGATACACGTAAGAATCTTTGTAAGTTTCTCCTTCTCCATTTACCAAAGAGAATAATACACAACGGGAAGTCTATCTTCCCATTTACAAAAGAGAATAATACCAGGAAGTCTATCTTCCCATTTATAAGGCTCAATGTGTGAACCGTTTAAATTTTTCACTCGAATGTTACAATTGGTTCGACCCCCACAGTACTACGGCCCGAGAACACGGAGTGTTTAATACATAAATAATATCTACGCCTTAGAATTATAAACAAATATAAATATACAAACATATTTTAATATGCTATGACGTACTCAAAAATAATGGTATAAGGGATTCCTCACAAATTGTACGCGTCTAGGGGAACGAGTATAAACGCTCGATTCACTAGCATTATACTGGGTATTTGGAACAGATTCCACGTAACTGTACTTTCTGCCAACACCTTTCGATGATTTTTCATCATTTTGCTGCGAGGCAGCTAATTCTATTGGACTATTTACAATAGGTTGATTGTTTAATGGTCGTGGACAGTTTCTATTTCTCTCATTATATACATTACGCAATTTAGCTGATTTCACCACGTCCATAGACACCGTGTTCTGATGGCTATCCGCGAATTCTAACTTAAAACTTTTTTGTCGCTTTCCACAACAAGAAACGGACCTGCATAAGGCGTTTCTTTAGCTTCTTAATGCAATCTACACGAGCCCACACGTGCGTGGCGTCACTTAGTTCTTTGGCTACAAACGTTTTCGGTTCCGAGAGCAGATGGCCTTGGAGGTTTGTGTGAAATCTATCTTCGACATGGTCTTTGCTAGTTCAGAGATAGATTTCGAATCGGCTTTAGATGAAGAAGAGAAACAAAAGAGGGTCGTCCCCGTAACCCTTCTAAAAGGTGAAAAAAACGAATTATTAGGCAAGGGCCGGATGCCCAGAATAACGACTGGCAGGGCCATCAGCCAACCTTATCGGCGAGCCATTATAGAGTTCTTCAAAATCCGATGCAACCTTTCCACGATCTCGTTAGTGGTAGATCGATACGCCGTGGTTCGCAGGCGATAGAAACCAACGAGGACCGATAATTCTCTGAAGAGCTCAGGCTCAACTTGGGCCCCTCTGTCGGTGATCACGTATAAGGGAACGCGAAACCTGGAAATCCAGCCGTCCAGGAAGGCTAAAGCAACCGTTGCAGCACTGATGTCTGGAATCGGTACCACATTAAGCCACCTTGTGGCTTTGTCTATACATGAAATTAGGTACCGGTTATGAGATGGGTATGACTGCCCAGGCAGGGTGCACGGCGTGAGTGGACCAACTATATCGATGTGAACCGTCTCAAATCTTGAAGTGGGCATATTAATAGGCAGGACTAGGGATTTGGTGTGGCTATTTACTTTAGCAGATTGGAAGGAGAGGCAATCTCGCGTCCACGAACGTATATCTCTGTTCATATTGGGCCAGAAATACCTCGCTTTCACCAACCAAAGCGATGCCTTAATCTCTGGATGAGATATATTATGGAGATGTTTGAAAATAGCTGATTTTCAACATGAAGGAACAAACGGTAGTGGTTATTTAGATTTTACCTCACACCAGATCGAAAAGACCTCACTTCTTCGTCATGATCTTGTGCTGCTGGAAAAGAATGGAGATGAAATGAGTACCTTTACTGAATTGACATTTCGAGAAAGACAGTCAGCAACAACATTGTCCTCACCATGTACATAAGCTATTTCATTGACATAGTCCAAAATTGCTGTCCAGTTCCGTTGTTGCCTGTCCGTTTTTGCATGGAGTGGTGAAGAGAAAGTAGAGACCTAGGGCATAAAGTCACTTGGCTACCTTTGATCATATGCCTGAAGTGAAGCATAGCAAGATACACATTCAGGAGTTCCCTGTCATAAGTAGAGTACGCTTGCTGCGTTTTACTCAACTTCTTGGAAAAGAATGCCACGGGGAGGGGAAACCCATCTACCATCTGATGGAGATTTTTTTGCCAATATTTTGAAGACTTGGTCCAAATGCTCACATGCTCGTTTATATTTTCGGAAAATATTAAAATATCGTCGACATACACGAAAACTAACGCTAAGCCACGAAATAAATTGTCCATATGACGTTGGAAAGTGCAGCTAGCATTCTTTATACCAAACGTTAGCCTAAAAAATTCTCAAAGCCAAAATGGAGTTAAGACAGCAGTCTTCTTAAAGCCCAAATGGAGTTGAGACAGCAGTCTTCTCAATGTCCGCTGGATATATTAGAATCTGCTGGTAGGCTCGGACTAAATCCAGGAGGGAGAAAACTGTTTTGCCATGAAGATGGTCTACCATATTCTGAATCCTTGGCAGGGGATATTGATCCGGTTTGGTCATCGCGTTCAGGGATCGAAAGTCACCCGCAACTCTATACTCGCCTGGGATCTCTTTCTGTACCATATGAATGGGTAATGACCATGAAGATTTAGATGGCTGAATTTTAGTTATTTACTTTGGCAATTTGTACTTTCTCCATTGAATGTAGCCTTGGGGGGCGAAAGTTGGTAGGGCGCTAACCGTCTCAATTGTGTGAATAACGAAATTAGTCGGGGTTGAACTGATATCAACACCCTTCGGGTTATACATAGTCTCATATTTACCAAAAACTGTCCTATAATTTGGCAAGAGATTAGAGAGGTCATTAATGATTAATGAGATAACTGGAGTGCTTGACTGCTTTAATTTTAAAAAATAGCCTAGTCTGGTTATGACACCACGAGCACAGTCTACTAAGATGTTAAAATGAGCAAGAAAATCTGCTCCTAATAATGGCAACGTAATATCTGCAACTACAAACGTCGCACACTAGAGATGCCTATTTCCAGTTGGACTTCTCCATGCACTCTTATTTTCCCTCTATTACCAGTCGAAATGATAACACACGAATTGCCCATCTCACATAATTACACTATATCAAATAAAATTAAGGACACGCTCTCGCCAGTGTCTATCAGAAATTCGCACTTCCTCTCATTAATACGGGCAGCGACAGTAAAAAAAGTTGGCATGCCGGTCGTCGTCTCATTTACAGCGGCCTGCTTATCTCATTTTACGAGGGAGATTGGAGGAGACAGTCTAGACGATTGGTGCATTTAAAGTTTCTCACCTTGCTTTGGCCATCTGCACCACAGTTTTCCTTACTTCGCACTCGGCCCAAAGTATAAGTGTGAACGGCACACCACTGTTTTTTTATTATGATAGAAGGGTCATAATCCTGATAGGACACCTTTTGAATAATTATTACTCTACCTATTATGAACAAACTGAGATTGATTACCACCATGGTACTCGCTGATTGGCACTGAACAGGAATTTTAAATTGCACATTATTTACTGGATGGTTGACACTTAGAGCACTTATATCGGGGAATGCCCCACTATTACTTGTATATCGGAATGAATTCATCAGCCAGTTTTCCCAATTGGGCGAGAGTTAAGGCCCTTTGCGTGGTGATGATGGACGCGATGTTTGGAGGTAAAGACTGGATGAACTTGTTTCTCACCAAGTCCTTCCCCCCTCCAACTTGCAGACATGTCTTCGGTAGCTTTTCAAGATTTACTGAAGGCCGTCCGTTCAGCAGAGAAGACACGATTAACTTCTCGAAGAGCTCAGTTTTTCTTCGCTCATAAAGTCCCATGATTTCTGTTCATAGGAGTGAGAGAAACGCAGCTGGAAGACGATCGACTGTTTCGGAATCAACCCAGCCAGAATATGGTAGAATTTCGTCTCTTCTCGATCTATCCTTGAGATGTGGAATTGCTACTCCAAAATTATGAACCATCCCGCGACTGCTGCTTCATTAAATACAGGAGGTCTGATTGTGATTGCGTTCGCGAGTTCCACTTTTTTGGTGTGGTAGAAAATGAGCAACTTGTTGCCCACTTTGTGAATCCATTTATCTGTGTTCGATCACGTTCCGCTCGACAAAGAGGGTCACCAGTTATAGTATGCGTATTTTGACGTTAAATGCCCTTTTTATGTTAAGTACTAAAAAGGAAGCTCTTCTCGTATAGCAGGCAGAAGCAAGTAATCAAACGTGGCTTCCTTAGGATGAAGGAAAATACTTACCTGGAGTCTTTATTCCGTCGTAAATTGCGGAAACGGGTCTTGAAAAAGCGAACGGTAAGGATAACTTCTTCTTGCTTCTAAAATAATGACTGCTAATACTATCTTAAACGATCAACGATCGTAAAAGATAGAAGGTGCGTGGATAGAACGTAAAGATAGATAGAAAGGTGTTTTTTTATGTCTGCCAGATTGTTTGGCTACCTCAGGAAATGTTCATTTGTTGTAATACATTTTGCTATCTTTTGGTTATTCAGCATTCAAGCCTTTGTCATAAGGTTTATGATCTATCGTAATAGGCCTTAGCCCTGATGTTACACTTCCGTTTTTGCTGTTTTTCAGTCTTCTTTCTTCATTTAGATTGGTTGTTATTTTCAAATTTACTAGAATTTATTACTTTTTATCTTTACTCCTATTGTTTAGATTTAACATAAGTTTGTCCACTTCGGATTACCTATTTATTTATTTTTCAACTTCGGATCTTTTAGTTAATAGATTGTTTATTTTATTTCACTAAAGTTGTCTGCTTCGGATCTTTTTAATTTATTCTTTTCTGTAGATTGTTTTTAGTTTGTCCTTTAGTTTTTTTTATTATATATTGTTTAATCATCTGTCAGGTTTATCCGTAAATCGAGTCAGTCTCCTACAATGCCAGCAGTTGGCTACATTTGAAAGATCGTTTATAAGTCAAGTTGTTCTTCATTAGGAAGTCTGATAGGGTTTAGTACTTCAGCAGGGATGATTTGATCAATCTTCTGCCACGTCTGTTTAGAGTGATGTTGTTGGGTTCTATATCTATCATTTCCTATCGGACTTCTGAAGGGATGTGGTTTCATAGGGTTAGGTTGGTTATAAAGCGAATTGCCTTGTTCTGTACAACTTGTGCTTTTCTGATGACGGACTTGCTCAGAGTATGGAAGGGGATGGTAGGATAGAGGAGGTTTGGATTTATTAAAAAAAAATTTAATTTCTTCTTATTGTTTAATGAGAGTCGTTTGAAGCGATAAAGGGCCCGTGATTTCCTTGTGGCCTCGGCAAGCTTATCTGCGCAATGGGCGTTGTAACCACTTGAGGTCAATTTTAAGCCAAGTACTCGACCTTGACTCCAATAATCGTAAGACTCGTACTGCACTAACACCTCCACTGTTTTCTGACGTATCATAGGTATTATCTTGCACTTTTGAACATTTGTTTTAATCTTGTTCAATTTTTCGAAATTGTTGATAATTCCGATCTCCCAGCTTGTCCTGTTTGCGATGTCACCATGGTTTTTGAACAAGCTGGCTATGTAATACGCCAGCTGGACGTATTAAGTGAGGTCTTGTTCAGGTCTCCGGTATATACTGCGCATAGAGTAGGGCTGAGGCACCTCTTTGTGGCACTCCTGCCTCCAGGTCGAAATGCTCCACTTCGATGTCATTTACTCTCACGATTGTCTCCCTATCTTCCAGGTACTCACAGAGTATCTTCGTTACGTTTTGCTCCATACCCAGTTCACTTACTTTCTTTTTCAGCCCCAGCAACCACACCTTGTCGAAGGCTGAAGCCACGTTTCGAAGTACCACGTCAAGGTTGCCATTTCTGGCCTTTCCGATAGCTATCTTTTCCGTGATCAGAGACAGAGCCGATTCTGTGCCAAGATTCCTACGGAAGCCGTGTTGTTGGGTATTATATTGGTTGTTGAGTTCCAGAAAAGTCCTAAGTCCTTGGCAAATTATGAGATGCTTTTCCCACCACGGGGAGACTCTTGCTCCTGACGCATGGCTTTCTCCAAAAGGGAGAGAAAAGTTACGCACCCCTTCTGAGCGCGGGTAGAATCCTCGTTCCGGAGGGTCTCAATCTCCGGATCGAGAGTTTTCTAAAAGAAACTGGTTCCAGGGAAGCTTTGGCGGCCTGGGCATGGGTTAACATGGGTTGTGCTACCGACTTACTTGTAACCTGAGGGTTCTTACCAATCAGTACATAGCAAAACTTGATTGGGGCTGCTACCAATTTGACCCAAACAGTCAAATACTCACATTCGATGAGGCAATTCAAAAAAGAGAAAACGATTTGCTTGGCTGAGGTAATCATGGACCACAGCGAACTTTTGGTGGTCAGGACCGACTGGGAGAGGTAAATTCTCGGTTACCACGATGCATGTGCACCCAGTGTCACGTATAAAGTGGATCCAAGGCATCTGTTCACGGCTCCATTTTCAAATTTCAAACCACTGGGGGAGCTCTTATTAAAGAGAAAATTTACTTAGTGGCCGGATTTGTTGGTCGAGGAGAGAGACGTAGTGGTATCTTGAAGAGACGGGGCAGGAGCAGGAGTGGCCCTAACTTGATGCACCTGATTGAAGAACACGCTTCTAAATCGGGAATTTTTAGGACAATTCGTGCGTACGTGACCTTCTATTCTGCATATAAAACAGATTATCTTTTTTCTGGGGATTGACGACGCGAGGTGAGCAGTACTTATGGCCTTAATGTCTCTTGGTTCCGAAGTAGGGAGGTTCCTGGGTTTCGAGGGGCCTAGAACTTTCATGAATCTAGGGGTTTTTCTTGGCGGGGGCCTGGAGTTACAAATCTTACACTTGGCAGGAGACGGGGGAGGCTTCTTATTAACATTGGGGTACAAGTTATGGGTACTTGCATAAACAGCAGATTATTATAGGCATTCCTGGAACGTAGAGCAGCGCTTGTCCTTAACGGAGGCATGGAATTTGTGGGTCCTGCAGGGAAGCTAAGAATTGATCTAAAAGGACAAAGTCTAGAAGAGACTCGTACTCTTGATGGATTTTAAACGCTTCTAAAATTGGAGGTGTTTCTGGAGTGGGTACCAAAAATGTTGAAATATCTGACTAGGGCGGATCTTTTCGTGACTCAAACGGACACGATAGAAGTCCCGGGTCATACTCATGGCAGCTAAGAGTTCGGATTTGAGTGTAGAGTAGTGCAAAGTTGACTCTGAAGGAAGGGAAATGAATATGTCTTCAACCCTGAGTTTAGGAGGGGAAGCAATTTAGCGACACCATCTACCTCGATGTCCCAATTTTTTATTCCAAAAATCTTCTCGAAATGCGTAAGATATGATGCAAAATATTCTTCTTCTTTATAGAGGGGTAATCTTAATGACTGGGATTGTAGAGTTTCGGTCCGGGAGTTAACTGACATTGACTCCAATTGATTACGGCTTAATTCCAGTTCATGCTGCCTTATTCTCTCACGTCTTCCATCTCTCCTTGTTCTTTTCTCTCTTCAGTCGCTCTTAGTTATTGTGGCATCGCTCTTCTCTTTCATTTCTCTCTTCTTCCTGAATATAAGTTAATAATTTTCGGCCCGACAGGCCCAATGACTATCCTTGACTCTTGAAACGGTCAAACGAAGAAGACATCTTGTTGGCTTATTAGGGGGAACGTAACACCCGAACGGGGCTATTGACGTAACAAAATTTCTCGGCAATATACGTGAAGCCTAAATTTCACCAAAAATAAATTTCAAAAATTATCCCACTAAAAGAACATTAAAACTCTTCCTACACGGTTAGGACGGGTTAATCTTTATAATCGGGTTGGCAAATAGCCCAAATATTCTAGTAAATGAAATACACAGAAACAAAGAATGGGTCCCAAATAATAATGTAAATTTTAAATACTTAATAGACTAATGTTCCACTGATCTAGAACTAACTTGAACGTACTTCGAACAAAATATAAAAGTAACGATAGTTCAGTAATGAGATGGAAACTACTAAAATTCAAAGGGTATGTATATCAACTAAACTGATTTAACATGTAATACACCTCACACAATTGACACCAGTTTTGATAATATAAAAGTAATATATCTCTCTCTCTCTCTCTCTCTCTCTCTCTCTCTCTCTCTCTCTCTATATATATATATATATATATATATATATATATATATATATATATATATATATATATATATATATATATATATAATATATATATATAATATATGTCGTGGTACACCACCTTTATACCATACACTACTCCTATATTATGTGGAGGAGACTTAATCATCTACTGCAACACGAACCGCTGAAGGACTGTTCGCAGAGATTAAGGACCAACTAGGAGGTCAAACTTGAGGAGTTGGGTTCCAAATCCTTAATAATCAGACAAAGTGCATTATTGCTTGTCTATATTTACTTGAATCGGCAAAGAGTATTGTTCAAGGGTAGTTAAAGATAAAACAAAAAAATATACTTTTATTTACAAAGATCAAAATAAGAATAATGATAGGCAAAAGGAAATTACTTAAATTAAAATAGTCTCTTGATAATTATTATGAGAGGTATTCTCAAATAGAATTAATTGATTAATGTTACTAGGCTCAAATCAAAAGGGGAAAACTGGACAATACTAATAATGGAGGGAGTTTAAGTCATATGGGTTGGTGACTTCAGGGAAGGTCCTTCTTGCGATAAGGCCAGTGGGGAACAATCCAATGAGGCAAGTGGGGCAGGATCCAAACCAACCTTCCGATGAAGATAGCCAATCTTCAAAGATGACGTTCGACGGAAAATGTTAGATTACTCGTAATTCCACTGGAAGAGGAAACTTATTTTCCTCAAAGGTAATCGTTGGAGATTTTCTTCGGGTCGATTAAACAAAGTGAGACTGTTACGCACTCCAAAGGCTTGCCGTTCAAAGAAGCTACCATTTGACTGGGGTAGAATCACGGCGGAGAAAGTCTTGATGCCTGACGGACGCTCACGGGACTTAATTAGACTTGAGACGATGAGGACGGCCTTGATGTGCCGACTGGACTCCTCGAACTACAGAACAACCCGAGTATTTGCATGCCCGATTCTGAGGGAAAAGGGGGAATTTGGAGAAAGGAGTCAAAAGCTGCATACATCTTAATCCGGAGGTGGAGTCGATTCATCATTTAGCAGCAAGAGCCTAGACAGAGCGGCTCTTTCTCGCCTCGTCACTGGGAGGGGGAAGGGCTTGGGACGAGTTCACAAGTTTGGGGAATATTTACCCAATGCGCTCAACAGTCGAAACTTCGTGAATATTGGAACATCCAGTGATGTTGTCCATGACGGGATACAATAGCACGTGGTCTCCGATAAACGGGCGGGGGTGGAGATTTTTTTTTTACAGGGGCGTTAAGTAAATGCATTTTGGTGATGCCAGTTATCCCTGGTGCTTTTTGTTTAAAATTATTCAGGGCTATTTCATATTCTTTGTTTGAGAAGTGTTGCCTTCTTCCCTTGCGAGTCGTGTTTTGTCAACGAAATGATGCAATTTGAGGTCAGCTCCCAGTTCTCGAAGATTTCAAGGAACATGCTCCTCAGGTCGTTTATCGAAGAATTCGTTCTCTTCTTCACTAATGCTAAAACGGTTTTGCCACTAATTTCTAAATTCGCGTTTGATGTCCTCCTCTTCCGTGTATTCCACGCCATTCGCTAGGATTTTTATACGATTCTTGGGTGGAGAGCCTTGCTGTCTATTCAGTTGGCTCCAAATTTTTTTAGGTTCACCTTCAGCGTCAATGTTAGCGATTAATTCATCCCACTGCTCTCTTGACTTTTCCATTATAAGATGTTTGATGTCGTTCCTTAGATATCTTATTTTTGGCTGTCGACGCGCCGTGATCCTAAATAAGTTTACGAAATAGATGGCTCCCTCGAGTTGATCCATCTTCTCCTAAATGTTGTGGTTTTATCTACGAGCGGGCAGTATTTTGGGTTTCTTTCATGGGACAGTCAACCTGTCAGACCCTAAGATCTTTCATGTAAGATGGTTAAGCTTTGTATCAATTCCTTCTAGCGAGGCACCATCCAATTTTTCAACATGTATGTGCTGTTGATACTCTTGGTATGCTGCTCAGTTGGTTCTTGACAGTTATCTGCGTTTGGAGATTTTCACATGGATCAGGGAGGTGGAGATGTAGGTTATCATACTAACATGATCTGAGGGGGCGAAAGGGCCAGGGAGAGTCCTCTGATTCAGAGAGAAGTTTCGGTTCGTCAGCACAATATCCAGGGTGGTCTTTCTATATGGAAGGTGGCGAAATTGGGTCCTTCTTTCTTCACTATGTATCCCTCAATTAGAAGGCTTACTGAGTTATCGGCTCCGTTGAAAGCGGTTGTATACCCGTCTTCCCCACACTGGAAATTTAAATCACTGATCAGAATTGCCTAGGATTCTCTCCTAAACTGTCGTAGGAAATTTGGGATCGGAAGGTATGTGCGCCTGGGAAATGATATCCGACTGCGATTACTATGTCATCGAACGTCATGGAAATCTTAATTACCAGGTATGATTCTTCTAAAGCCCGTATCTCTTTGAACTTAATCTCCTTCTTGATGGCAATGGCTACTCCATTGAACCTCTCTCTCGAGTGGCTTGCCATCAGCACTTCGTAGTTAAATATGTTTATGAATTCGTTTTCTCTATTTACGCCGTGCTCAAAAATGAGAACGATCTTTGAATCAACAGATCTTATGATTTAGTTATAGGTTCTACTTTTTGAGTTCCAGCCGTTTAAGTTTAGGAAGAAGATTTATAGATTTCTGATGTATTTAACACGAGTAGCCATGGTTAATAGTTATTGGGCTGTTTGACCTTGGCTCCATTTCCCTGTCTGTCGATCATTTCCTTTCTGATCTCTTTTTTCTAAATTGGTTCTGATTCAAATTAAAGTAAGATTCGGGACATACGGTAATCGGGCCTCGTCTGAAGGCTAATAATAACTCCTCTTCTGTGATGTCGGCGTAAAATTCACACTTTTAATTGCCCTTAATAACTCCTTCAATTAGGTCGGCAACCTTAGAGTTTCGTGGTATTGGTCGGTGCGGATTAGGAGCTACAAATCTTCATGCAGAGATCTAGGGTATTTTGGAAAAGGAGGGAAGGGATAGCAGAAGCCACTGCTACTGGTGCAATTTCGATATCATTGGACGCAGTCGTTCCACCTGGCAGGTTACTAATTTCCATCTGAGTTTCCTTAGTTACTTTAGGTTCCTGTTTCTGTAGGCGAGGATCGCGAGAAGCTAAGCAAGACCTTGGCTCTGTCTGTTGCGCTCCTTTATTTGGGCATATAGAAGAACTCCTGACGGTGGGTTGTCAGGAAAGCCATCACTTTAAGACCATTTTGTACCAAAATCTTGTTGAGATCTGTTGCATAGCTTCCTGGTTTTGTTATATTTGGAAAGTGGGCATGCAAGATACACATAACAAGCTCGGACCTCATATTTTTGTCAATTTGAAGCATAGTCCTGTCCTGATCGTTTTCTTCGTCGCCTAGGCGTAAGTAGTCAGTACCCTTTTTGTTTCTTTCCTCAATCATTCCTTTCTTGTTATTTGTAATCAAGGCTTTTTTATTGAGCCAGCCATCAACAGGGTTCGGTGGGAGTTGTCGCAATTCAGGCGCTTTTTGTTCGGATTAGTGCATTCCTTCCAAGTATGGTTGACTAAACGCATTCGGAACAGACGTTCATTTCAAGTTGGTAGTCCTTGGTGGCGTCTTTCTCCATGGCATAGCGTGAGAAACAAATATGTAGATGAATGAATACTTTTCGTTCAATACAGGTGGCGGAGACTTAAGAGTTGAACAATACCAATCTTTGCTCGGCAACCTTTGCGGCCATCTCAGTTGATTGAAACGTGACTTTCAACACATATATGTGCAATTCGCTGTCTCGGTTTTTAAACTTGCGGAGGGACTCTTGGTATTAGGCCGATCTAATCGAGTATTCCTCACGAGGATTCACTGAGTAAGTTATCTATGTCTTTGTTAGAGTCACAAAAAGCCATAAACCCGTAAGCTTGATCTTTGAGCCTGTATAGGGTGACTCCCAGTTTTGAATAAACTGCCTCGAACACTTTCTCACGAGAAGGTTACGGGGAATGCTCCTTAACCCGGAGTGCGACACATTTCTCGCCATTGGGGTCGTCCATGACGGCCCCAATGGGGAAAATCATTTCAGACCGGAACAGGCCTTTATCGCGTGGTGTGTACCTAAATGTACTCTGCTTCACCCTTTCTGCCCTACCTAAATAGAATATCTACCAGGGCCCTTCTACCTGCCCTGACCACTCCGCCCCAGAGCGAGTCGACTTTCTTTGCGCCCCCCCCCCCCCGGCGAGGCTTTCCTCCGGGGTACGGACACGTCAGAAACAGGCAGTTTATAGAGACCTTAAGTGGCAGAAAGATTATTCGAAACAGAGATGTGCTGCTGTAGTGGAAATCGGGCAAATGTGCAGGGTCGTTTCACGGAGCTCTTGATTTCACACGTAGTCGCGAACGTGTACGCGCGCGGGTGGTCTTGTGAAGGACCAGGAGAGATTGCTAGATCCAAAAGCAGTGCTCTTTAGAATATGCAATTCTTTTTCACCTACTAATCCTGGTAGATAAATTCGGAGATAGAAAAAATAGGACTTTGCTTTTGGGAATGTAACGTAAGTCTTCCAGAGAACGCAGTCATCTTAAATCACAAAATACAGCTATATAAATAGTCATTCCATCTAATCATAATTATTCAAAATTCAACCAATCAGGATTAAGCAGATTTTTAATGATAGTCTTTTGTTTAATTTATTCATTCACCTTTATGACAAATTTTGTGTTTTACACATAAGCGCTGCAAAAATTGACTAATCTGCATAAAATAGATTTTAGATAATGAATAACGCTAAAAACCGTTTCGCATATAAACACGGCTGATATTGGGGTAGAGTTAATGTGGCTGCGTACTGTGTTATCGCAGGTCAGAGGAGGACGAGTGGCATCCGAGAGCAAACACAGCTGTGACTTGTGATTAAGAAAAGGGACTGATTCTTTCTCGAACTTTCTAAAATTCTTACGCTAGGCGCACGTGGTCTTCAAAGAAATGAAGGGTATTCCCTAGGGGGCTTACTCTTACAATGTTCCTTCGAGACCATTTCCTCAAACGAACACTGTAGGTTAGATTCAATTCCGCATGACATAAGCTCTCTACACCTTAGAATGGAGCAAATTTGGTTGGATAACCTTATAAAAGGAAAAGTAATGAGGTCTTATAATTGAAGATATAGAGAAATAATTAAAGTATTCACTAATTAACCCCCAAAATCGAAATGCATTGTAATTGTTTGTCAGAAGGTATATTTTTTGAGAACTCGTGCACTCTGTGGTAGAAGATATGGGAAAGAGAGGTCAAACTCCATAAAAAAGGACGAAAATGATAGCACTTAAGATTAGCGGAAAATAAACTCTAGGCAGAAGCGCGTACGAAATGTTCACAATCAGAATATTCGCAGTAGATTGAGTGTAGGAATATTTCCTGCTGGAATAATGGAATTGGTTGCTAAGTTTTTGAATTTAGGTTTTTTTGTTACTGGAAATAATGCGCTTGGCTACATACTTACTCTGTATTTTCCACCGGGAAATCGTCCGTTTAGGAATATTTCCTCTTCTTGCACTAAGCCTGGGCCAGATCAGTTCACACTAACTATGCCATCTGGTCTTTGCCGCCAATAAAACATGTGGCAATTGTAGGCATAAACAAATAACAACACAGCACAAACAAGACTAGCAAGAAAAGGGAAAAGGAAATATAACGAAGAGAAAAACGCAGTTATTTCTACTACAGAACAGGTTAGCTTAAAGGGCATAAATACAAAAGAGCTCAATTACTCGAAAATACGAATCATCTCTTCCTTTGTGGACATTAAAATAGCCCGGTTGATAAAATAACCGATTCCTATGATCTAATGTATTCTCTGCGGCTTCCCACTATTGTTTTTACCTCTATATATTTATTGTTTATGAAATCTAGCGTGTTTTCTCTAATCTATTATTTTTTATCATTGTAATTGTAAATAGAGTCAAGTAGCCGCACATCGACCCCAAAACCCTCGTGGCTCTCAAACACAAGAGCAATGGACGGGAGAACGGGCCTAAGAATCCACCGAAGAGGCTTTGAAACGTTGCTGTGTTTACTCATGGAGGTTTCCTCCAAGCCTTAAGCCAATCTTGCCTCCTGCCTACCATCTTGAAGCATGTAAAAGCGAGGAATAACATCTCTTATATCAAATTCGTGGCTGGAGACGATTTCACTACATCGTCAGCTGGTATTTAACGCCAGGCTCAACTGGGTCAAGTTATTAACGGATCGCTATCACGAACAACAGAAAAAAAGAGAACATCGAACTATGTATAAAACAAAAATTCAAAATTATCAAAATGAAGACCCAAGAAGAAACTGAACCTATCTCCAGTTAACAAGAAAACAAAGTAAATCACCCTTCAAAAATATTCAATTCCACATAATAAAAAACAAATATAAAAGAAAACAATGGAATACTTAAGTATTTAAAAAACTTGAATGATCACAAATTTAAAACAAAAGGCTCGAATGCTGAAAAATAAAATCAAAATATCATCAAACGTAACAAAAATAAAATTAAAGCCTTTGCCAGGCACCTGGCAATATCATTAATCACCATCATCATTAAAATTTCATCCCTATCTTCATCCCTCTCATTCACCTTAATATACATATCTAACGTATTACACAATATTTTTATTTCTCCTGATTTCCACACATATTTCACGACTTAAAGCATCTTAATCCCAATCCTAAAAGGATAATCAAAATGAAGCACGGAGTGAATAAAGACTATGATGATTATAGTTGGAATGAGCGATAAGGGAATGAGAGAAGGTAGTCCTGGAGCAAGATGTTAGATGTTAGCTAAAACCGTAAGCCCCTCTCACTAGCGAGCGTCTTGGTGGAGTTCTGCGTTGAAATCGAAGAGTTGTACTATGTATCCCATCCCTCTCACAAATACCACCCGTATTTGTTACAGCAGCACCCGCATGTGATTCACAGGAGATAGTAAGCCAAAATGGTTTTGTTTTATTATTGTCTAAGTTTAACTCCTCCACATGGTCTGTTCTTATATTTAGTTATCAAAGGTATTTATTTTCTCTCGCGATCTTGTATGAAACTAAAATTTTCTCTGATATGTAAAAAGGGATCTTTAGGTGACACTGTTTTAATAGCTAGCGAAACATCGTGAGGCGGAGTGATTCTGGTTAGTGATTGCAAAATATAATAAAAAGATCCTAACATGCAAAATAAAAAGAGCGAAAGCAGATGGCAATTTTCTTAAATTGGAAGCAAGGCGATGTGTCTGCAATATCATCGAACACATACACATATGCTCTTCTGCCCGTTCAGCTTGTGTGTATAGGTAACATGTACGTGGCAGGCTATTATTATGTAGGGTAGTGGTTCTGAATGCTAAACTAGGGTCCAAATTGCTTGCAGATATTAAAATTTAAATAATCTTTGTTATTCTTATTTAAACTCAACAATTAAATGTCTTCTTTTTAGGATGGTTAGAATGGCCTATTAGATACTTTCCCCCTGGTGTAGATTAAAAGCGTCTCAGAAGTATATCGGATCGGGTAGGAGAGTGGCTACCCATTACGCTGCTCTCTTGATCTCAACCTTTCCTTTCTCTTGAAAAGAGGCTTTGATACATCCATTCATAAAAAAGGTCTGCTATCTGACCCTTGTATTTAATGTCATGTTGGTTTGACTTCCTCTGTTTCCAAAGTTTTTGAATCCCTCCTCAAATTTCATATGATTAAACACCTTGAGAATCCCATGATTTTTTTATGATCATCAATTTGGCTTTCGTAAAGCTAGATCAAGTGGCGATATAATTCCCTATCTCACTACTGACTGGACAACATGTGTAAAAAAATTTGAGACTTCCTATGAGGTTGCCCTAGATATTTCAAAGCTTTTAGCACTGTGGACCAGATGTCTTGTCTTGAAACTCCTCTCTTTTAGTTCCCCTCCTTGAATATGCTCCTTGATTTCTAGCTATCTGTTCGACCGCTATATCTCCGTCGTTATCCATGAAGCTGCCTCTCTCTTTTCGCCATCCATAATGAAGTTCTTCAATGTTCTGCTTGTCCTCAATGACTTCCTCTCCTCCAGAAATAACACGATTTCTTTCATAAGCTGATGATTTATCACTTCATTTATCTACATCTTTTTTATTTCGCTATCCCATCTTTCACTCGTGTTGCCTCTTATCTCAATGAAACTATCTCGATCAACTCGGACTTGGACATCATTTTTCAGCAGGGCAGACAAAATCTTGTAAATTTAATACCTCCAAAACCCAATATTTACTCGCCTCAATATTAAAGACCACTAATAAAACTCACCTTTCCTATGATGTATCGATAATTGCACCTGTTGACTCAATGTAATTACCTGATATTGTCAAACATCCAATCTTTCTTGGAAACACCACATCTCAGGATTACCTAAGTCTGCCTTAAAGATATCGAAATTTCTTTTCTCGATAACCTTTGTTTTGATTACACAAAGGACTGTTACCTTTCTGTATGAAGTACTCTTCCCACTTATGAGAAAGTTTCAGCTTCATTAAATTACTAGATAAAGTTAAATCCAAAGTTATCCGTCTTAAAAACTTCCCAAAACTAACCTCGAATATTGGCTCCATTCGCCTTCGCCGTAATGTCGAATCACTTTCTCTGTTTCACAGCTATTAGTATGAATAATACTCCTGTTAACTAGCCTCCTGTATGCCCCTACCACTATCCAAAAAACGTAATACTCGTTAGTTTTTTAAATCGCATTCTTATTTTAAGGCAACTATACAGTAACTACGATCTGTCACGTTTTAAAGAAAAGGTCTTTCACTTTCTCAAATATCTCTGAATAATTTCTGCTCTCTTTTCTCTTCCCTAAATCTTGACACATTGCAACTCTTACTAGGCTTTGATGTGAACAATGATCCATGCCAAGTGCCTTCAACAGTAAAAACAGAATTGCATTAAATTTTAAATATTCAGACCTAAAAGTTTGATGGTTAATTCTTCTCTGACACACAATACTTTGTTCCTAAATCAGTTTTGTTCCTTATGAGAGGTTTAAATGTGAAAATTTATTACGTGTTGAGATGGTTGTTTTGAAGTACTACTAATCATGCCCCTGATACTGATGTTTCGTACACATTTGTTCGTTCGTGTGCAGCAAATGATTCACACGTGATGAAAAGGTTTCAAAGGCGAGGTCTTGAATGAATCGGTAGACGAGAGATTATTTAGTCGAAATGAAAGGTAACAGATATCGTCCAAGAGATATATAATGACTAAATAAGGAAAGGAGAGATTTTTCACTGTAGAAAATACAAATTAAAAGGGACGAGGCAAAATGAATGTTTGATACAATAGAAATTTGACATATCTGGTTGTTAAAACAACAAACCAAAGAGATTGGGCAGTGGTAAACAATGTAGCATGCAAACACCATTTCTTTTAAGCAATAAGCATAATCTGCAGTAGTCTCAACTACGTCCCTGAACTCATAAGTTAAATAAGTTTAAAGAATTAGTGAGAAGATACGAAAATAAATAGTGAAAATAATAAGAAAATGAGGTCAGACAAAAAAGATAGATTGTCAAAGAACGAAATAGGTTCATCCAAATCCAGCAGATTAGCACTTGTTTTCCTTTCTTTATTTTTTTCCAGATCAAGTAAAACATTTTTCTCTAGTTACCCAACTCTATCTTTCGTTTCATTAGTTTTGGTCGTCCAGGCTTGTTAAAAAGAGCCGTGTGAATATCCACATCAATTATTAAAAATAACGTGTTCCTGAGTTGAGGTCGACGACGGCGAACTACATCACGAAGAAAGCGGAGCAGAAAAATTCCATTAATCTACGCCTCTAGCCCTTTTGGGCGAAGGCGAGGACTTCATGCCCCCCCCCCCCCCCATTTCTCTTGACCGGATTCAATGGGTCTTGACCGAATTCTTTCAACAATTGCCACTAACGCCAACGCACTATACAAAGAAGCTATGGATTCATACCGTGCAACTTATATAAACACTGGATGCAGCTACACTGTTTCAACTTCCGCAACACAGAAAACGAACAGAAATTATACATGCACCAGATGATCACACAAACAAAAAACAGTCCCTTGTCAAATTCTTTTAGGTTAACGAAACGGAAAAGGAAATTACTCATCAAATGGTACTAAAATCTTAAGCATAGAGTGTGTCGTGGTATAGTAATGACCCAGTTGTGGTGTTCGTACGTATAGTTTTGGTAAGTACTTCAAAACTTCATGATTAAGTTTTCTCTAAGAGTGCTATGTTTGATTATTAGTATTACGTTAGTTTTGATCTTTGAGGGTTTCTAGTGCCTTGCTCAGCGTTTCGAGGATTGAATTAAATGCTGCTAATAACAAGAGAACTTTATTTGCAACATAAACAAAATTTGAACTCTAACAAACAAACTACACAGTTTTGAATTAAAAAAGATCCAGTGAGGCTTACTAAATTACACAATTGAATAAACAGTAATGGTTGACCGACAGCTCACTTTAATATTGAACGCTAATTGACGTTCCAAAAAATGATGATGGAATTCATTTACCTTTAAGTAAACCACATGGGAATCGGGTTTGAGACTAACCTTGGACTCAATTTTTATGTCGCCTCAAGAATGTTGTTTTCGGGGAGGCGCGTGGACGTTTTCCGCGCCGTTCCAGATGTTGTCTGGCGGGGGATAGCTTTAAAACCACAGAGAAATTGGGTGCGTGCTACGCATAGCGTTAAGGATGTTGTCTTGGTAAGATGACTTCACCAACGAGACGGGGGAAATTATGCTTCTTCCACTCTTCGAGTTCATCTGGATTAATTTACATTGAAGAGCGATGAGCAAACGAGCGAATCATTTGACGAAGGGGAGTGCGTGAGGGAGTTCACTTTAGGATATTCCTTAATGGCGAGGACTATCTCGGGGTTTTGTTGTACACCAGGTTAGGGGGTTTCTCTGGCGAGAACTAGTTAAACTTGCTTCTCAATACAAGTTAACTTAAAGTTCAGTGTAACCACCAGGAACTGGCTCAAGCATGAGCTTCTTCTGTGCTCCCTTCATAGGGTTGCCGGGCACTCTCCGGACTTCGGTGTCTCGATCGCCAACTTGATCTTTCTGAGACAAGATGCTTAATTTTCGGCGTAGCCACCAGGAACTGGCTCAAGATGAGGTTCTTCTGTATCCCTTTCGTTGGTTGCTGGGCACTTATGTCGAACTTCGCTGTCTCGATGACTCTCTCGAACTTCCTCGTTCTTGTGTAGTTATTGGATTATATACTTCACCACCCCACTTGGGGTAGGGAAAGGAGGGGGGGTAGGAAGCCGGCAGCCTTAAGTCTCTTTCTTTAACGGTTTTTCTCAGAGCGTATTTCTTCTAGCCCTAAAGGTCACCTTCTGCGTTTAGGGCAACGCTCATCTAATTTCGTTTATGAAGTGAAATTGAATATCTACTCTAGGGGAAATATTGCCGGTTTAAACAATGTTAGGCTCACCGGGGTCAGACATGTCATGATAAGCGCATTATGTGGCTTTGGGCGGCATTTCTGGTTATCCTGGTTAGGAGCTAAGTAATTGGATTACACGGCCAAAATGACGGGACGTTGTGGTTAAGGAACAGAG
This sequence comes from Ceratothoa steindachneri, assembly GCA_963969495.1. Taxonomy (NCBI): domain Eukaryota; kingdom Metazoa; phylum Arthropoda; class Malacostraca; order Isopoda; family Cymothoidae; genus Ceratothoa; species Ceratothoa steindachneri. Next base: position 141,641,843 of record OZ018321.1, on the reverse strand, counting down.
CCTTAGTTGTCAGGGTGTGATATCGAGTTCCTTACAAGAGAAATAGAGACTTTGGGGTAGTAATATCGAGCAAAAATGATCAGTGTCTTTAATTAAGAAAGGAAATAAAATAATTGGATTCCTTAGTAGATCATTCGAATATAAGTCCAAAGATACAATCCTTACTCTCTATAATTTATCGATGTGTCCCCTTATAGAATATTAAGTTCAAGTGATACCAAGTTTAAACCGTTTCCCTTGCAGTAGGTAATTAAGTCACCTCCCACATAATATAGGAGTCAGGAATGGTATAGAGTGGTGCACCACGACAGACGGTATATGTTTAGGAGTGTTATGTCTGTCAACATGATCTGATAGAGTAGTTTTCTGGTTTGGTTTTAGAGGCTTCATTTTTATGGTTTATCGTAGGTCCACTTTTGCACTGCAAAATTTAGGCTAGTTGGTCACGAAGGTGAGCATTGCTTTATTCACTTGATAAAAGCCGTCCCCTGATAACCTTGGACATCTCAACCATCACCCACGCTTGTATTCGTACCCTGAGTGCAAATGTTTGTGTTCGCTTAAACGTGACAAGAGATCGCAGTCTGCAGCTTGAGTCTTTCTTTGAAAAGAAATCATCTGTGCCCTTAAATCTAGATCCATATAATAGATTAAGTAGCTGCGAGATTAGAACTACTTAAGGGAACGGAATAATAGAAGCATGAAGAGGTTTATAAGGGCTGCAGCTATTACCTTCTCTGGAAAGTCAATCCCCTGATCAGCATTAATCTCAATATGACAGGAAAGGATGATCTAGGCACTTCTTTAGCAAAACTCACCTGTATCGAGCGGGCTTCACGACCTTCTATCCCATTCAATTTCTTAGCTACTTTCAGATCCACCCTGGTGAAGATTTGGATGTCTCAAACATGCACAAAGGAGAAAGGACAGTTTACGTTCCTAAGGATCTCTATATTTCTTTCCAAGTCCTCAGGTGTAGTACACTTATTACGCAATTCAAAAGAACGGGAAAAAGGACACTGAGGCAGTAAATCACCTTGAATCTGCTCACTTTGAAATAGCGCAGGAAACCCAAAGCCACAAGTGCTGTACAGCCATCAAGAGACCCCAAAGGGATGCATTTCTTTTTTGGCAACTAATATTCCCTTTCTGTTCATGTATTTTAAGGAATTTCATTTCCTTTAGAAGACTCTTATGGGAGACACTAGTTTTCAGTTCAACAACTTGTTGGTGAACGCAAATCTTATCCAAGCGAATTAATTTTCTGTTCTAATTTCCGTTGAACTTCATAATTACATATAAGTTACAATATTATGTTGCATATTTAATTAAAATCGTTAATTTAATTAATTATTTTTTATAGATGACAAAATAGCGCAAATTCATTTCGAGGAGTGACTGCCCTCGTTGGTTAAGGAGTGAATTAAAGCGAAAGCAAATAGGTCCTACTAGCATACAATTTATTCACAGCAGTGACCAGACCAAATAGTCTCAAGATAGAATTCCTCTTCTCCGCCGACATCTCATAATAAAAACAATTTTCAAATACGAGTCATCGCTACAAAGAACCATGGTTACAAATTCTCCTCCCCCCCCCCCGTCGAGGCATTGGCTATTAAATATCATGAAATGATTGTACCAAATTCTACTCTGGATGGATAACCCGTAAAGAACTCTAGGAGCGTCAAAAGTGACAACAGGCAAATGTACGTAACTATAACGAACAATCTACCATATTTATACACATATTTTACCATACAAGATCATACAATGAATTGGAATAGCGCTAAATCTAATATAATCATTATAATAATAATCATTATTATTGTTGTTGTTTTTGTTATTATCGTTATAATAATAATAATTATTATTATTATTATTATTATAATTATCATTGTCATTTTTCTTCACACTCGTATTATATGTAGCAATTAATTTTCAAGAATTGTTCTTAGAATGTACAAGCTGTATGTATACTCGTATTTGTTGATACTTTCGCAAACTTGAACTTGAATCACGGTTTGATCTTCTTAAAATAAAATTTCAAAGTTTATTTTATTCATCGGAGTTAAGGTTTAGTTTCATCGATGGTTACTCCCTTTTACTATTTGAGCTGCAATATTTAGTTTTTGTCCTCATTTCTTGAATAGCTATTTGCAACTAAAGATGAAAGCACTCGGAATCTGCTTTCTCAATCACACATCTCGAAAACTAGTCTATAATTTATATTACTGAATACGTTTAGTGTTACCAATATTTCACTCAATTATTCGTTTAATTGCATGTTTGCTAATGATAAATATATACGCTCTTTTGTTTACGGGACACAGGACAGAAAGGACGACTGGCCACTGTGACTCCATAATAATATTCTGCGAAGCTGCTTAGCTTGGACTTTGCTCAGCAAATTTATTCAGACCTAAGAAATTTTTATCCTTTAAAATAATAAATTTTTGCTGCAACTTTACTTTTCACTTTCACTAAATCAGGTATAATCGGTTCTTTACATTTATTTTTTAGGTTAAAATTAAGTTAGGTTATATAACTAAAAAAGTACGAAAATCTGGTTTTGTCAATATAAGCAAAAATCGTTTTTAAGGTATTTTTTCACACTCGTGGATCTCATGGGCGTCTTACAGGCAGCGATCCTGGTGACGTCACCAGCCATTTTGGGTTTGTGTCTCTTAAAATAAAGCGCCTAGATATGAAGTTGAAGTCCTTCTTCATACGGTTTATTTTTAAGTTTGGTAATTATTTTATTTGCGTTATGTTGCACTCGTTCTTAAAACGTTACGTCTTTGTTTGGGCAGGGCGGCCAGTGCGTACTCGAAATGAGGACAGAAAAATGATCTATAGAGAGGAAAGATGCTATGATTTAACTTAAACATGAAGTTCCTAGACATAGGTTTTCCTGATTTAAGACAACCTAGGTGACTTTCTAAGTTCGATTGATAATCCGATTTTAAATTTCAACATCTTAATTACTTAACCTTACATAGGTTAGAATTAATTTATTGTCCAACTTCCCAAATCACATATTAAAACAATTTTGTGCGGTCTGCTAATTTGAATATTTTATTAAGTAAACTATTGTTAAGGTCATTTATATATAAAATTACCAAAAATATTGAAAGTACAGATCATTGAGGCATCCGAAAATAACTTGGAACCCAGTTTGAACAAACGAGCTGTGAACGATTTACGTGCCCATTTTTAGTCGCGGGTGACGGTATATCTCATTATGTCACGGCCCCTATTTTGATTATATTGTTTTTGTAATAAAATTATAACTATTTGGGCGATTCTAACGTAATTTGAAATCCTTATGTCGATTTATATTCTCTTTCGAATGATATATTTACCAAGGTCCCCTAGAGGTTAACTAGGGAATTATTTTCTTTTGGCAATAGCATCATTACTATTCAGCCGATTCTAACAAACTTTGATTACCTTATGTTGTTTTACGTTCTCTTTCGATTGATATAACTGCCAAAGTCCTTTCAATGTTAGCCGTTGAATTATTTGACGATAACATCATAACTATTTGGCCAATTCTAACGAAATTGGAAACCCTTATCTTGTTTTATATTCTCTTTCGAATGATATAATTGCCAAAGTCCTCCCAAAGATAGCCCGGGAATTATTTTGTTTAGGCAATAACATAATAACTATTCAACTGATTCTAACGAAATTTGTAAACATTATGTTGTTTAACTTTTCTTTCGAATGAAATAATTGCTAAAGTCCTTCTAAGATTAGCCGGGGAATTATTTGGCAATAGCATCATAACTATTCGGCCGATTCTAAGTAAATTTGAAACCCTCATGTTGTTTTAAATTTTCTTTCGAATCATATAATTGCCAAAGGCCTCGCAAGATTAGCCGGTGGATTATTTGGCACAAACTTCATAACTATCCTGCCGATTCTAAATAAATTTATAACCCTTATGTTGTTTAACATTTTCTTTCGAATGATATAATAGCCAAAGTCCACCGAAATTTAGCTGGATAATTATTTGGCAATAACTTCATAACTATTCGACGATTTTCTTTGGAATGTTAGAATTGTTGCCAAAGTGTTTTCAAGATTAGCCCTAAAATTATATTGTTTTGGCAATAACATCATAACTATTTGGCCGATTCTAATGAAATTTAAGACCCTTATTATTGTTTTAAATTTTCTCTCGAGTGATATATATGCAAAAGTCCTTTCAAGGTTAGTCCGGGATTGTTGAAAGTTTTGTACTGCGTAAGGTCATAAATCAGAATAAGTGAGAGCACGCAACTTTTGTTCATCAGATCTTGTTTATCCACTTAAGAAATTTCCTCTTATTCAGCGTGCTTTAAATTCCAATGAGAGCCTCTGATGCAAACAGTATCCAGGACTTTTAAAAATCTAGGTACTGTTCGTAAATAAAAATAATTAATTCACAAAATTATATTAGATTAATTAAAAACCCAGACCTAGCCGAATGCGTTGTTATGTGTCTTTAAATCATTTTATTATTTGACTGAAAATCAGTCAATATCCTCTCTAATTCAATGATGCTCGAATCTAAGTAAGTGGTTGCCAATAATTAAAGTTTAAAGATAAACTCATATGAAAGGTTTCTCTGAACGTTTTGTATTTTCAGGTATTTTCTCATATCGAATAACAGTGGAGTTGCCCATTAACCTTTTACAATTCATTAATTGGTTCGTCTAGTCACCTAGTGGAATCATTGTCTGAAAAGACAAACACACGCACATTAGTTTGGCACCAATAAATATAAGTTTTGAAATTGCGGATGAAGCCGGTAATACGATCTATTTACACATTACATTCGTTCAACTGCTAATCTATTCTATCATGGGATGATTCAAGGCAGCATTCCAGTCTGCAGATACATTTGAGTTTGGAACCTTAAATATCGTCGTCCGTATTTGTAGGATTCCTGCAAGTCACGCTATAATACCATTTAATGTTAGATTTGATCGAAATAAAATATAGAGGGGCATATAAATTTTACTAGCTGCGCATTTGTTTCCCCAGTCCTTGCGAAAAAAATGAAGGAGAATTTACTTGCAAAAAACTTCTGGCATCCGACAATAATAAAAGAATCTTAGGAGTTGGCAAGAAAATGTAATCTTGTGTACGAAGAGACTGTCACGGTAGATCAGTTGTCCTTGATAGACCGCACTCCTATTCATTTGTCTTAAGGCTAAACCTACTATCCAATTCGATAGATTAGTGATTCATATATTAGAAAACAAGATTATTCCCTTTAATCACGTTATGTGATTTCTTGCTATACGTTACATGAAAATATAACGGCCCATCTAAAAGATTGTCAAGGGGTATGCACTCGGGGCCTTGGGGATTGTGATGTAGAAATAAATCAAGGGATTTTATGTATTGAGTGCAATCGATCATTCTGCAACTAATCGTGTTTTGACATGCACAAGAAGCTCAATACTTGTGTGAAGATTTGTATGTATCTTAGATGTAATCAGATAATCATGCAGAGTGCAAACTGAATGATACGACACGAGTGCGGGAAGTTGTTTTGTTCTAAATGTTATACATAATATAACGCGGATGGAACAGAGCATAGGTCCTGGATAAAGAAGTCGATGGTCAAGAAATGAAATGCCGTGTATTATGACATTGAAACCTATAAAAAAAGTGTAATCATTCGTACTTTTTCCTTATAGTGGTTATGCAGATAACCTGTGAACTCTGTTTTGATAATGAGAATGAAACATGAGAAATTTAATAACTGTGGTGCAGGAACAAAAATTTTTGAAAAAGATTGTGGAAATTTCCCTTGTAAACCCTTTATAGAAGAGGTAATATGAATTAGAGGATCGAGAGTAAATGTGAAAACATATGTGATGGCAAATAACAATGCCAAATTCGATGGTTAATTAATCTATCAAGAGCTGCTTCCATATTTTAATCCTAAACTCTATACTTCAAATCCAATGAATTGGAAACGAGAAATCTTTGAGAAAGAGCTCCTTCAGGACATATATTTTAAGGGTACACTCCTATTATTGCCCTCATCGCTGAAAAAACTGCAAAAAAACAATAGAAATCCCCGAAATTGAAAAGTGTTATTTTCCTTCCGATTTTCTTTCAGAAGAAACTTTGAATCATCCTGAACCGATTCCTGAAAAAAGGTATTTTAACTATGAGAAAATGAGCAATTAGGGAAAAATTATACTTTGACAGTAATTTTTATCTGAATTTCCAGAAAGAAGAATATAATATTCGTGCAGAGTGGATTAAGTATTGCATTCAAGATGTTTCTATACTTCGCCAAGATTTTAGAAGGTTAGGTGTTCATTTATCGGAAGATTTAATATTGATCCTATGGAGTCTTGTATCAGAATAGCCTCATTGTGTTACACGATGTATAAAGATGTCTTCTGACCAGAAAATTCGATTGCAATTATCGACAAGCAGAAACTAAAAGCTTTTACTTATAAGCGTATAGGTTGGCTTATGTTTGAAGAACATACTAGAGGAATCCCGATTTTCCATGCAAGAAACGGAGATGAAGGAAGCCTTTCTGTTGGTGGAAGAGTATTTTTCCCTGGCGGGTTTTTACCATCAGGAGAAGAAACAGTGTTCCTCTTTCATGAATGATAATGGCCTGAGTGTCAGAAAGAGGACTGTAGTCTCAAACGAGATATTTTCATTGGTGGATGGAGATCGTTGGGCCACTATTACCACACAAAAGAGTGATCCAATTCTCCGTAGCAAATACAAGGTTATCATTCTATAAGAGTGTTAATTTGAAACCATGATGCAAACCATTCCAGGACGACCTGAGTCAGTTAATAGAATCCCTGCCAATGTAGTGAATGGTGTATTGAATGTGGCAGTGCACTTTTTCGCGGAAGATTTAGCGCATTTATTTTATACTACGCACCATACGAAGGTGTAAAATTCAATTATGTCGATTATTTATGCTTAGATTCTTACTGCATGAAAAACAATCCCTATCCAGTAGGATTACCTTGACGTTGCGTATCTGTGCGAAAAAAAGTTTATTCAAGAATTCACCTCGGGTGTGAATGAGATATATTTCGGTATCGTGAAAGTTGATCTTTTCCCTCCTAATGATCGGTATATTCCAGTTCTCCCTCAATCCATAGATGGTAAACTTACTTTTACACTCTGCACCACATAAACTCAGCAAAACTCACGCGAGTGCAATCACTCTGAAAAGCAACGTATGATTTGAGTAGTGTACACAACTCAGGAACTCAAACTTGCACTGGAAAAGATGTATAAGATCAAGAATATTTTCGAGTTTTAAGAGTTTGAAAAGAGAGATGGTTTGTTGGCAGAGTAAATAAAAAACATTTCTAGAAGAAAAAATAGAAACTTCTGGATTCCCACAAGAAGTGATTGGCGAGAAGGAGAAAATGGAATACGCGAAGAGGAGGAATCAGGCTAAGGGGATAAACATCCAAATAAACAACTTAAAAGGAATCATGGAAAGCGTTTTAGAGCGAAGCTCTGTTTAAACAGGTAAGGATTTCTTCTTGCAATTAGTTTTTTCTACATAGATACTCGTATATTACATTCAAAATGTAATTTTTATAAATATTAACACATTGTACAATGAATATGAAGTCACCAATTTCTAAACCTTAAAGGCTATACCAAAACTACTACGAGTATAATAATAACAATAATAAAAAAACAAAACAGATCAGAGGATTCACGGAATGAAAATGCTCATCTGTGGTTTGGACCATGATATAATCGAACTGATCAAAGAGGAAGATTTCATCGTAAACTCTTTGGATGTAGTTGGCAATGCATGCATCGCGGAAGTGGAGAACGATGAACATGTAGAAGTTGACTCTTACGTAATGATTCTTCCAATTGCAGCATTAACAACCGCCTCTGCTTGAATCAAGCTATTTGGCCTCTTACACTCGTCGGGTGAACGGTTGTTGTACTTTAACACAGACAGTGCTATCTTTATTGCTAGAAATAATGACCCACATCCTCGACTTGTATAATTCCTAGCTAATCTTTTCTATGAGATCGAAGATGTAGACGGTGCCGATGCGTAGGGAAATTCATTCTGCTCACGAGTCCCAAATCATATTCGGTACGTATCCGAACGACGAGTAAGGTGAAGTATATACGTCGTGCTAAAGGATCAACCATTTACAATCAGGCGAAGAATATAATAACCTACCATACTAGGAAACGCCTAGTTGAAGCCAATAATAGTAGAGAGAATGCTAATAGTCATATCCCTGTACCATTTATGGGTATCGGAGCCGAGGAACACAATGGAGTCAAAGAGGTGAGAGGGGTAAAGGTTTTGAGAAAGAAATTTCGTAAACGTGTTCATACTCCCAGGGAGTTTTTGAACCATACGAGTACCTTTGGTTTCAAAGGGATGTTACATGACATTTAAAAAGTTACTATTCATTGAATCTCTGTCAGCTATTATTAGCTCTTTATGTATATAATTTTTTTAATCATTAATAATATCCTCTGATTAATATGAATAAAATAAAACTGAAATAATACGCGTTATAGTACAAATAATAATAATAATAGGTCTTTATAATGCGCCCTTCAGGGCTGTTACCTCTCCTAGAGCGCAGGTTGTCTAGCGAGTGTAGAGAAAGTTTACAGGGAAGAAAAGGCAATTCTGGAGAGATGAGACTTCAGGAGACGTTTAAAAGTAGCAAAGTAAGGAGAGGATTGGATTTCAGCAGAAAGAGCATTCCAGATTCTAGGAGCACAAACTGAGAAGGAACGGTGACCCATCAAGCAGAGGACAGAACGAGGAGTGTTCAGGAGGGGGGCGAGGTTAGACCGGAGTGCCCGCGAAGTTTGACGACGGGAGAGGGCAGACGAGACATATGGTAGAACCTCGAGGTTTACGGCTTTGTAGGTGATGCCAATAAATTTATAGTTGGTACGGAAGTGAATAGGTAACCAATGTAGCTTCTGTAACAGAGGAATGAAAGCATAGAACCGGGGGCTTCGAAGGAGGAGCCGGGCAGCATAGTTTGAACTAGTTGTAGAGGGGAAAGTGACGAAGACGGAAGATTCACTAGAAGAGCATTGCAGCCGTCTAAGTGTGAGGTGACGAAGTCATGAATACCACTCTCAAGGCTTCGTTGATCAAAATGGGATGGAACACATAAAAAGATGCAGATATAAACGAGGAAAGACTTACAGATACGATGTGCGGTTTAAACGAGAGTGCTCGTCGAAAATAACACCAAGATTGCTGATGGTATCAGAGAAGGTGACATTGGTTTCCCCAAGGTTAAGGGAGGGGAAGAGAGCTTTACATTTATAGACCATCGAAGTGGTACCAACAAGGAGAACTTGAGTTTAATCGTGGTTAAGTTTGAGAAAGTTGTCAGACAGCCATTCGTTCATGGAAGTGTAGGCTGAAAGGAGCTTAGTAATTGATTGAGCGAAGAACACATGGGATGAGGAAAGGTATATCTGAGTGTCATCAGCAGAGAGGTGGAAGGACAGGCTCAAATAGTGAAGAAGGGAGCCAAGAGGAAGGAAGTAGATGCGAAAGAGAAAGGGAGAAAGGACTGAACCCTGAGGCACCCCAAAATGAATGGGCGCGGGCTCGGGGGAGAGGCTATCGAGCGCGACCGACTGAGTGCGGGAGAAGAGGTATGAGCGGAACAAGTCAAGTGTAGTGATCGATAGACCAAAGAAAGTGTGAAGACGATCAAGTAGGAAAGTGCAGTCGATGGTGTCAAAATCAGAGGAGAAGTCTAGGAGGACTAGAATGTTTTTATTTGTCTACAAAATAACTCATCACATTTTCTTGATCTTGTGAGGAGAATTCCTTCATCCTTTTCTCTTCAATCTTGGTTTTCATCATATCAGTGAGCTGATGGAAATACCACAAGAGAAAGCGAAATAAGATGGGCTTATTATCAAATATAGCGATGTTTACTACTTACCCCATCATTCACCATGTTTGAACGTAAGATGCCGAAAATCCTATACACTCATGTACTCTGACAATCGGATAGACCTCCTACAAAGAAAAACTGACCTATAAGTTCGTTTTTCAAATTTTCACCGATGATTAAAAATGTTCTAAATTAATAAACTTGCGATATTTAAGTATTACTTTTCCGTTATTGTCATTGAAAGGTGGTTGGACTGATTTACTATACATAAATTAAATCCGATCAATTGAGTGTTCATGAATAAGTAGATGAAGATGATCAAAGAAATCAACCGTAGATGAATATAATCCGATCCACACACATCTTTTGTGGCAAAATATTTACTAACCCTCGGTGTGATAAGGTGTGGATGAAGGATCATCTTAGAATGTGGGACACACAGAGAGGGTTAGCAAAAAATCATTTAACTAGATGGACCAAATAATGGATTGTAAATGGTTAAGTGGCAACTTCACTGTTATGCGATACGACAAAATACATGAAATTTCCAAACAGGTCAGAGAAACCACGCAAATAATACATGCAAAATAGGTTACCTAGTTTTTTTTTGGAGGGGGGGTGGGATTTGGCGTCAAAACAATGTGTGTGTGTATGTATGATCGTGTATGTGTGTGCAGACTCTGATTCCTTCTAAAAAATATCACTGACCTTGGGGTGGGGTGGAGGTTCATTTTAGCGACAAACCAGTATGGAGGGAGGCAGGAGGGCAGACTCGGGGTGCAAGGTCATGTACGTGTGTACATGTTTGAATGTGCTCATGATTATGTGCGTTTGTGTGCACTCAAACTTGCACTTTCAATACTACTACTAGCTGTATGCAAGCAGTCAGGTCCTGTGCCTTCGATTGCTTCCTCTTGTTTTTTATATGAAATAATTCCTCCTTATTTACTCGCATTTTGGAGGGAATTTACTGTAACCAAAAACCAATTCCTTTTTATAGTACGGAGAGTTGTAACAAGTCCTAAATATAAGATCTTAGGATTCTGTTCGTAGTTGCTGATGAAGATTCCCTCGATACTCTTAATTGGTCTTATAGTCTTTCTAATGTCTCTGTAACTATCTAAATGCTTGGATATTGTTTAGAATTTAGCACAATGTCCTTTTATATATACACTCTATTTATTTTGCTTTCCTAACGCTGTGGTTAACCTGTGTACAGCGTAATATATATCTTGCTCGATGTACTTCTACTATGTTATTTTTCTAAGGTTTGGTATCTTCTATTCAGCTCGGAAGGTAAGTTTATGATTTTCCTGCTGATCCAGTGGACCCTATTCGATTCGCCGCGTTTGTTGATTTTGTATTTGAAAAATTTGGAGTCTAAAAGGGACACAACTCATTTAACTCTGAATAGAAATATTGAACGTTCCTACCCTGAAAGCACCTACCCGAGTAATTTGCCTTTAAAGAACATCCAAATTGCACCTCCCAAACGCTGTATTAATGAGTTGATTTCATCTTCAACTATGATTTACTTTATTTCCAATGTTACTATGTTTTCTTCACTTGTCTTAAATGGATCACCAAATGGAACATTTTCACAAAGTATTCGTCCTTTGTGTCAGAATAAACCAGTATATTTTGGCTGCGCGTTGGTTCTTCAACCTTTTGAAGAAGAAATTTCTCATTAATAAAGTTAGGCAGTCTTTCCCTCTCTTTATCTGAATTATTTGCTAAAAATCGACGTTCGGTAAGTTAATGTGTTTAAATATTATGGTTGTAACTCTTTAGATAAAAGGGGGAAAGACAATCACAAAGGCGTTTTATCGCTTTAAATTTTGATTGTTGACTATAAAGTATTGCGATATTAATTTAACATTTGGCAGATTCGTACTCATACGATCACTTGTTTCATTCCCATATCGTCGCAATACACATCTACCATTTTATAATTAAATAATAAATTTCTTAATAAAGTCCTTATTATACGTGTAATCCAGCTTTCAGTCACAGCAATTAAATCGAAGTTTTCTGCATGAAGTAAGGTGTTGAATTCAGTTAATCGGTTACTTATACTTGCACTGTTGACTAAACGCAATTTAATTTGTTTCTTAATAGGAAGTCTCGCTTCCCTGGTTACCCTGAGCGTTTTTCTGGATTAAGATGACTAAGGGAAGTGAGAATCCCAGGAGGGCGACGAGATAGTAATATTATTTATTGGAGTGTTTTCTCTCTTAAAGAGCAGGGTAATTTTTTCCCATTCAGACGTCGCCAACTATAAGCCAGATAGAAAGTTAGGTACATTAGAACGCTGGTAAGGGAAATTTGGATCCTTTGGATGAATTTAAGACATTGCCCTTCTGGTTAAACCCAAATAGAAAAAAACTGACACCTGATTTTTCCCGCAAACACAAAAAAAGATCATTTGTCAAAATATAGATGAGCTCTACTTCCTACAAAATTCCAGAACACAGCTCGACGAACTGCCCACAAAAAGAATGATACTTTTGTTCTTTATATGCCATTGAAGGGCATATGTTCTCAAATTGCAGAAACAAAGTAAAGAAGTGCATAGACTTCGAGGAAAAAGCCGGGAAAATGGCAATGCTCTGCCCCAAAAGGAAGGAAATTTAAAGAGAAAAGAAAGAGAAGAACAATAGAAGAAGACAACTATATTAAACACTTTTACTCAGATGCAACGAATACATAAATGCTACGAAAGACAATGGTATCAAACATAACGTGAGGCATGTATGCCAAGATACATATATGCGTAATTTATGCACATGAACAAAATGCTCTACAACCAGAAACCTACGCAAATACGCTAAACTCATTACTGAAAGTAAATGGGTTGGAACCAATAAAGAATCAGCATCAGGTCGATTCACCGACAATTACTAGAATGTAGCCGCCAGAAGGAAACCAAAAAGAGTATATAGAAAAAGACACACTGGCAACGGAAACGGAGGCAAGTAAATCAGAGGAGAGTTCAGAATCCTCGGTAGAGGAACCAAAGAAAGTAACAAGAAAAATGCATAGGATGAAAGATACAACTCAGGGAGGAGCCCGACTTCGATGGCAAAATCCATCAACACTGCTTCCTTATCTACGAACAACAACGAACAAGGAACAAGGAAGCGAGGAGGAAAGAAACAGCCTAAAACAACGAAAACAATAACTAAAGATTGTTACAGAGAGAAATAAATGATTAAAAGTAGCTGCAACGGCTAAATAAATATCCTAATCACCATGAATAATATAAAATTTATCATCTTACAACTAAATACCAACCAAAGGAGAGAGAAGTAACAGATTTATGGAATAATTTTAGAGTAGATGCGGAAATTATCTTAATCTCGGACCACGGATCCAACCTTAACAAAGATAAAATAAAGATTTGGAACTCCTACGTCATTACCTTAAACTGTACGCGGGAACAATAAGAGGATGCCGTTTTTACGACTAAGAAGGGCATCAAGTACAGAAATTGAGAAGAACTGTACAAGTCCTAAATCTCTGTAGAAATGAAAAACGAAACATCATAATAGTTCCTGGATTACAACCTCCAAGGAGAACTCATTTTTTGTTTAACACGTTTAAAAAAATCTTTTATAATAGAAACCAGATTTATTTCCTGAGCGATATTAATGCCCATTATGCAACGAACAGATAGAGAAGTAAAATCAGAACACGAGACATCTGGAAGCAGTATTCCCAAAAGGCATCAGCGATCTACTAGGAACTGATTACCCAGCTCATGTAACAGAGACCAATCTCCCCAAATCTGACATCTGTCTAGGCAATAATTATCTGCCCTAGCATTACTACAAGCAGCCGGAATAGATACCATACAGAGATTACACAGCTGCCTACAAGCAAACAAAGACAAAAGCAGACCCTTGCGAAGGTAAAATAAAGCGTATTACATAGGGTAATAGGTGAAATACAGAAAAGAGCTACGTACTTATAAATCATAACAAGTGGAAGGTGCAACTTAGAATAAAATAGATACAGTATTAGAAAAATAAAGAGTTTGATGAAAGCAGTAGATGGAATAGCAATAGCCAAAAGCGGTCACAGGACGAGGAATAGCTTTACATGAACGCTTGGAATGGTTCAAAAGAACAACAGATTAGGTGAAATATCAAAATAAAATAAGAAGGAACGGCACACCGTGGGAGCAACACGTCGAAATGAGATGAAAAAAGTGAGAACTGATTAAGGAAATAACGGAAAAATAAAGTGAACTTTGGAACGAAACAAAACGATGCACTTGTAGAAGAAATTTCGAGAAAAATGAATCAAATTAAATGCAAACCAGGAAAAAGAAAAATGAAAATAAAAGATAACCAAGGATATTCAGTGAACATTAGAAAAGGATTTTCGATATAAACAAAGAGGAAAATGAAGAATTTGACATCGATTTCTAACATAATATCAAAGACATCCTTAACAACGAAATCGGTAGAACACATCCACCCCGCTTCGTGATGCAATGAGCGACACCAACAGAGGCATTGACGCGAAGATAACCAAGCAAGAGATAAAGATACTAATATCGATCTTTCAGCATAAAGTAGTAGGAAGTTCAGGCAACACCAAGAGGAAATACGAGGATACGACCAACTAAATGCTAAATGGAAGAAAAAGAGTACTAAATGCCTGTCTTAATATACCTTAATATAACTAAGAAAGCCACCAACTCAAATTGAGAGCTAAAGGCCTATATCTCTAATTCACTTGATCGGGACAGTATTTGAGAAAATAATCGATCAACAACTAAGTGAGAACCCAGGGGCAAATGTACACCTTAATAAGTGCCAATTTTGATTTAGAAACAGAAGAAACACAGAGATAAGGATCATTAACGAATAAGGATAAAAATGGAATCTCATTATGAACCGAAACAAGTTAAGATCATTCTGCTATTGCTGAAAAATGGCGACATTTACGTTGAAGAAGAAGGATAACGAAAATAAAGTGCCCAAACATGATACCATAAGCACGTAACGGAAAGAGTCAACAGAGTAAAAGAAGGATTGAGATTAGTCTAAAGACTCAGATCACTCAACCGTGGGAAAACGGAAAATATACCAAACTATTATTCACTTAGAGATAATGTACCCAGTTATCGCTATGTACACCATATCAAAATCAATATTAAAAAACTGCAAGGAATTCAAATCTATGTAACATATATTATCACTAACACAAGAAGAGAAATTAGATGACAACTCGATATTCACAGAAAATATAAAATAAAAACTAAGAACAAAATAATTAGGGTAAGCACAAAGAAATTAATAGAAAAAACAATTAGAAATAGAAGATGAAATCAGCGAACTGATAGCCCAGACTGAAGATAGGAATCACTCCGTCTCTTCACATCAAAGATCTATCACAAGAGGAAGAAATCTACACATAAAAAGTTTAGAAAAGTAAGTAAACAAAAAAAAAATAAAACGCGTAAGTTAACATAACCCATTTACCCGCTATTTATATAACTAAACTAGAGAAAAATAAGTTGCGAGTAAGGTAAATCAGCAGTAGAATAAAGTAAAACAATGGTTTGAATGCCTAAAAACAACAGATATAATACAAACAAAATAACGAAGAAGATTGTTAGATTCTCAGGCAACATTTGCAAACCTACTAATTCTTTCTACTTAATCTTACACTATTTTTCTATCTTTGACACATTACGGGCATAAAATTTTATGAGTATAGGAGGAGCCCCATAGTAAATAATGAACGGGCAAGGATATATTATACATATAACGTAGATCGGCATGCGCGTAAAACTGTGGGACAACGACCATCTAGGTCACCTGTCAAACCTACTCCTATATTTCCAGCTTTGTTATGTCAGCTCTTTACTCCTTCTCTAGCTCTATTTTCACTGGCGTCTTCGTCGCTCCTTACGAAGCCCGCTTAAAGCTCTGGAGGGAGCTAGGTACCCTTTCGCTTCCGCCGATGCTATGATAGCTGGATAAGTGGAAGGAACTCGGCGAAACTCTCAGTCTCTCAACTTTAACCTTTCATTACATTTCTATAAGCTATTTTTTTATAGGGGCACTCTAGAGTCTAAAGACTTCTTGCTCTTTTATAGTTTGCCAATATCTGAATAATTCCTTCACGTCCCATTATGAGTACAATAACAAAACCATCTCTGTTCGCTTTTTTCAGGGTCTTACAGGATGTTCGTCCTTTACCAGTATGCGTCATTTGTAAATGAGTTCACACATGAATACAGGCGTATTTGAAGGCATAGACCTTGTTTCACTTCTAATTATTATCCTACGGTTTATAGTATCACAACCATCGCCCATATTTATTTTTTTTTACACACGCAACAGTGAAACGTAAAACAATATATTTTATAGTCCCATCTTAAAATGACCTCTACGACAGCGTTTACAAGGCACTTAACTGCGAGCGCCAAACTGCAGCTTGTTTAATTTTTCTCCTGATGGATTAGTTTCGTTCCGTAATCCGCGAGATTAGGGGTTTAGCCTCAAACTTCAAATCAGCATTTGTGAGCTTGCCTCGAATAAGATTCATTTAAGCTCTGATGTACCAATGTAAAAGGCATTTGTATTTGGTATCAAGCAACGCGGAATGTTTGTTCAGATTTGTTTTGCTGTTTTAAACGCCGAGAAGAAAAAATTAAGAGTAACATGGTTGTTTAGATTGATTTGACCAATCTTGGATTGATGTAAAACTGTTCATACAGTTCATAGCCAGTTTTGTTTTAAACTTGGAAGAATAGAGGGCTTGAATAGTATTTAATCAGACTGGTTTTTAAAATATTGGCCACATAAAAACGCAGATTCGAACGTTTCCGGGATAATCTTTTTAATGTAGGTTACCATTTCCGCGCATTAACCCAAACTTTACTGGCTTTTCTTTATTTTCATAAACGTTACTTGTTCGTAAAATAATTCACCGTCGTTAAACCTGGAACAATAACACTCCAGCCATTAGTCTGGTCAACAACATTTTTCGAAATCTCTATTGCATAAGATTATTTTACTCTTTCAAACTGTTTTTGACCTGGCAAATTCAAATCTGAAAAAGGTTCAAGTCTAAATGCTCTAGTTTTCCTACAATTTTAAGTTTTTCATTGTAGTCGTTTGTGATCAAAGTAATTACTTACACGTTTATGTTATCAACAGAGATATTGAAATTGTTTTTTGTTTTTTTCAGATGTGATCATGACTACAAGGAGGCGTCAATGTGTGAACATGCCGGACATTCCTGTCATATTTGTGGATGCTTCACGCTTATTCATCAAAGGCGTCATATAACAACATTTGTGAGGCGTGCTTATAAAGCGTACTTTGGTCTTACCCTTGCGTGAGGGGAAAAAAGGCAAACGTAGATGTTTACCTTTCGGAATTCCCATGAATTGGCGAGAACCGACGGACCACACAACTGACTGATATTTTTGTCTGGTCAATACAAGTGGCATTGACAATAAAAACAGACACAAAATCTCATATTCCCTCAGCAATCTGACGTACTTTACACTATGATTTAGCTTCCAATCCCAGTTTTTAATGGATTTCTTCCATCGAAAGATCTGGATATTGACCAAGATCTAAAATCTGCTGATGGAAGTCAAGAAATACTTTCAGAATCCGGCCATCCTTCTTATGAGATACCAGAGTCATTAATTCCTCAACAATTTAGCCAGCCAGAGCTGAATGACCTTGTGAGTGATTTGGCTCTCTCCAAAAATGCAGCTGAAGTGTTAGCCTCCAGGTTGCCAGAATCAAATCCACTGAGCCATACAACTAAAGTTTCATATTTCCGAAATCGGAAGCAGGTTTTTTGTACGAGTTTTATAGAGGATAATAATTTGGTTTATTGTCATAACATCTAGGGTCTTCTCCAGGAATTTGGAATGATAGTATACAATCCAAATTACTAGCGATTATTTCTAGATGGTTCTAAGCGGAGTTTAAAGTGTGTTATAATTCATAAAGGCAATGTTTATGCAGCTGTTACAATTTGGCCTTCTGTATATTTACTAGAGGAACTTAATGACATTAAAATGTGATTGACCTACTAAAATACCACAAGCACAACTGGATAATTTGAGTGGACCTCAAAAGGTTAATTTCCTTCTAAGTAAGAAAAAAAGGGTCTATAACGTATTCTTGCTATCTTTACATGTGGGAGAGCTCTAGAAAAGCACTGGAACCAGAAAGAGTGCTCTTTTAGTGGTCAAACTACGCCATAATTATGTTTTGTAATGGATTATTAGGCCCAAAAAACACTTCCTATTTTAACCAATTATGCCTTAAGAAAATGTAATATAAAGATTCAATATTGTATTGGTTTGTAAATGTAAATATATATTTGTATTTAAGCATGAAACCGTAAGACACAAAGGGAGCAAAGGCCAAACGCTCGAACGCGTGTTTGATAAGACTGCCTAAGTCGTGTCTCGAAATAAAATTATCAACCTTTAGTTATTGTTTCCGTTGTTTTTGGTTGCTTCTTTCCTCCTCGCTTCCTTGTTCCTTGTCCGTCTTTGTTTGTAGATTGGGAAGTAGTGATGATTAATTATGTCCTCGAAGTACAGCTCCTCCCTGAGTTGTATTTTTCATCCTATGCATTTTTCTTGTTACTTCTTTTAGCTCCTTCGCTGAGGATTCTGAACTCTCCTCTAATTTACTTGCTTCCGTTTTCGTTGCCAGTGTGTCTTTATGTGTATACACTTTTTGGTTTCCTTCTGGCGACAGCATTCTAGTAATTGTCGGCGAATCGACCTGATACTTACTGTTTATTGGTTCTAACCCATTTACTTTCAGTAATGAGCTTACCGTGTTTGCGTAGGTTTCTGGTTGTAGTCCATTGTGTGCATGAGCATGTGTTACGCATATATGTATCTTAGCATACATGCCTCATGTTATCTTTGATACTGTTGTCTTTCGTTGCACTTATGTATTTGTTGCATCTGAGTAAAAGTGTTTAATATAGTCGTCTTCTTCTATTGTTCTTCTCTTTCTTTTATCTTAAAATTTCCTTTCTTTTGGGGCAGAGCATTGCCATTTTCCCAGCTTTTTTCTCGCATTCTATGCACTTCTTTACTTTGTTTGTGTCTTTTTGGAACATGTGCCCTTCGATGGCATATTAAGAATAAAAATACCATTCCTTTTGGGGGCAGTTTGTTGAGGTGTGTTCCTTAATTTTGTAGCAAGTAGAGCTCATCTATATTTTGACAAAGGTGTGTTTGCGGGGAAAATCAGGTATCAGTTTCTTTCCATTTGGGATTAACCGGAAGCGCAGTGTCTTTAATTCATCCAGAGGATCCATGTTTTCCTTACCAGCGTTCTAGTGTACCCCACTTCATGTCTGACTCCTAGTTGGTGATGTGTGAAAGGGAAAAGATTACCCTGCTCATCAAGAGGGAAAACACTCCTATAAACAATATTACTATCACGCCACACTTCTGGTGTTCTCAGTCCCTTAGCAATCCTACTTAGCTAGACCTAGCCCTTTCATGAGTCCAGTTGGGTTCGAGCTAGTGAAAAATAATCATCTCCCCCTTTTTGGCCCAATCACGTGGTCTCCTGAAAGTGTTCCCTGTACCTTAGTAACAAGTGCAACTTAGAGTTTGCTGGTCACCAAGATATATAATGCAAGTTGAAAGAAGTTGTTGGTTGACAGAAAATAAAAAGTTGAAGAGAAATCAGTAACAATAAGCAGCCTCTCTTTGGCGAGCTACTTAGCTCAATGAAAAGAGTTGTAATTCCAATCAACCCAATGAGCGCATATATATTTTATTGTTTTGTTTCTTTTCCGCTGCTTCCTTTTTTCGAAATAAGTGTCTTTTCTGGTAAATAAATCACGTTTTCGACAGACTTTTAATAGTCCTTGCTTCATTTACTAGTCCTAACTTTACCAGAGTGCATAGCACTCTCAGCAAATTAATTAAGTACTTCTCATTTTTTGACCGGGCTTACAAAGCTACAAATATATTGGAGAACACCCATATGAGCTTCTCTTACCTTGTATTTTATGGCACAGTTTACTAGAGAAGATCAGGTCAGTATTAATCCTAATAGTTATATTGCACAAGTAAATTTTAAGAGTATTAATATTAATGTAGACAGTTAAAGATTAGATAATAACAAAGCTATATTTATGATATGCTGAATAAATTCCGTTAAAAATGAGAAGATTTATGAGTATTAATACATAAATCGCCGACAATGTTGTTCTCTAAGCAGTGTTTTGAGGCTATAAATAAGTTAAATAAGATATTAGGTATTATTAATAGAGATATTAGTTATAAAAGTATGTAAGGAATTTATTCACAATCTATAAAAGTCATATGTCAGACCACACCTGGCATATTGTATTAAAACATGGGCCTTTCATCACAGTCAGGAAGGATATCAACATTCTGAAGATAATACCTAGAAGAGCAACAAAAATTATACCTTCTTTGATTATAAGGAGAGTTTAAGAGTACTAAACATGGGGCAAACTGGATTTGAGTAAATATTATTTTACTAATCAATTCGTTAATTCTTGGAATTCATTGCCTGAGGATGATGTAAATAGCTGTAGTATGTGGTAGAAGAGCATATGTGAGGAGCCTTATGTTTTTTTACTTATATAGTTTGAATCTTGTATTATAAACTACATATTAAGAATTTGTCGATGGCTGATAAGGCAATCCAATGGATGCAGATTATAGCATTTTGATGCCTCTATGTTTTTACGGAACGTCTGACTGGGATGACTTTGATGGCCCCAGGAGGCTTTTTATTTCTTTATTTTTCAGGTATTTCATGTTTAAAGTGTATTTACCAGATATCTCTATTCAATGGAACTGAACCGGAGGTAGGTGGTCAATGAAACCAACGATCAGTAAAACTTGCTCTTGGTAGGTCTGACGTTTGACCTTTTCTTTACCTTTATACTTTTCTGCTAAGTGGAAAGGAAGGAAGTGGTTGATGGCCTAAAATAAACAGATAAACCAAACGAGAGTGACCTCGACCAGAAAGTCTGTAAAGACTAGATGAAAATGGAGTTATTCGATGTGGAAAATATTGCTATATATCCACTCCCCGGCGTTGTAACCATGAGGTGATGCTATTTACTAAATGTTAGCTGCAGCATAGTTGCTCATGGTATATTCGACATCTCCTTGAGAAGCGAAATGAAGAACTGAAATTAGGAAAGGGGATAGGGTTTGTGTTGAGAATTCATGTGACACGCGTACCACTTTAATATGATCCCCTTCATTATAAATTTTAAATACACGAACTAGTCTCTCTCTCTCTCTCTCTTTTACACACACACACACACACACACTCGACTTCTCTCCATCTGCAAGGTGCCTGAGATAGTTTTTTTTCCGGAAGCAACTTTAAAATGGCTTTTTGGTACCATTTGATTTGAATTATTTTACCCGCCTTTTATTACTCGGGGGAAATATAGGAACGGCAAAAAAGGGATTCAGAGCCTCAAATGGTAAAGGTTGAAGACCCTTGTGTAAGGATATTGGGCAAAGAGCAAGATCATGACTGAAATACCAAGAGAAAATATGGTTTCATAGGAACGCTGCTTTAATACTTGAAATTGGGGGTTCTAAAATAAAATTTTTGAAAGACTAAAGAGAAAAATATATAACTGAAGAGAAGTTTAGATTTCATCTGAGAATTCGCTTTCCTTCCAATATAAACGAGAGAAATTATATAGAAGGAATAATAATAATAACCTAAGAAAAGTAATTGAATGGTAAAGTAGGTTTCCTCCGGCAATTCTGACATGGTTTGAAAAGAAGGGTAATTGGGGGGAAGTAACAAGATATTAACTTTGTCTTTCGAAAGTGTAAGGATTAATTGAATTTCAGAACAGTCTTAAGGAAAATTCGCCATCACATGGAATTCATTGAGTAATAGTATAACGTGCGTCTTTTTGCCCATAAGTAATAATAGTCATTATTATTATTGCTTGCCTCTCGTCTTTCTCCTACGGGGAAAAATGCATAGGTTGTTGATATCTACTTTCCATCTTGCCTCATTTGCCGCCGCCATAATGCTTATGTAGAAATGGCATTTGATTTGATTTGAAATCATGTATCGCACGAATGTCTCGCAGCAGCAATATCAGTGTGAGAAAAAGGTTGATGCCAAAGAGGTAAATAATAACAAGTTAAACTAATCAAACCATCTGTGCCAGCAAGGAATGCGGTGAGGTAAGGAAAAATACATTCAAGTGAACTTACGATTGACTTACAGCTCACGAGGTTTGCTAATGATATAGGGATGGCAAAGTTTGATGTTGTCTGGAAGTTTACAAGGTTTGTCATTGATGAAAAGGAAATGCGTTTTCGTAATAAAGACATCGTCATCCATTCGCTCTATCTCCCCTTTTGCATGCGCTTGTCTGTAGAACATATGTTTCTCCGTAGTAACCTCTCTCTTAATCGGATATCCATCTTTCCACCGAATTAGAAGTAATTACGTGCATCCCTATCTCCCTAAAAACAAGCTAAGGAGCGTATTTGAGAGCGCTCGCGAACAGCAAATGATGCCATTATAATGACTTTTTTGCAATTTGCTTTTCTGCTGATACATCCAGGTTAAGACAGCATCCGAGGGATTTTCTATCACAACAAGTTAGACTGAGATTATGGGCCAGAGGGAAAGGGGTCTATTTTTCAAAATTGAATGTCAACAGATTTGAATAATGTTCAACTCCCGTCGCCTACACAAAAAAAGTACTTTACTCATTGGAGTCAAAGAACGACAGAAATGGCGGTGCTCGCTCAGTTCAAAATTTGCAAAAATATATATTAGAAAATCTAAATTTAAACTTAAAGTTGTAATTAAAAAGTCTGATAAATTTTAAAATGTTTCCAAAATGTAAATTGTGCTTTATCTTTTGGTAAAAAACACATTTAATCATCAAAATATTAATTTCTTATGATCATTTATTAAATTGTCATGAAATCATTTTATTTAAAAAGAAAAGTAATATATTTTTTAATATATAAAACTTACATTCATTAAGCAAAGTACCGTAGTTTGTATCATTATTAACAATGTTCTCCCATCGTTTAACAAAGCAGTGAATATTTTCCTTGAAGTATTCTTTCGGTTT
This sequence comes from Ceratothoa steindachneri, assembly GCA_963969495.1. Lineage (NCBI taxonomy): Eukaryota > Metazoa > Arthropoda > Malacostraca > Isopoda > Cymothoidae > Ceratothoa > Ceratothoa steindachneri. The sequence continues at coordinate 141,618,801 of OZ018321.1, read as the reverse complement.
TGATGAACTATAGGATTTGATATCCTCTCAGACTTTCTTCATATCAAAGTAAACTTAAATAAATGGTAATCAGATGGTGAAATGTCGGATAAATATAGGGGACGAAGAAGAACATGCAAACCTAAAGCAATACTTTTCTTTAGGTTAAACTCGCCAGGTGTGGAGTGCATTGCCATGCAGTAATAGAACATCCATTCGGCTGATTAGTGAATAATATTTTTACAAGAAAATGGAAAGTGTAGCAGATTTCTAATATAAATAGCTAATCTCTCTCTTCATTCTGCGATGATATTGGAATTCTGATAGAACCTTCTATAAACCAGTAGCCAGAATCTTAGGAATGAATCTCAGGTCTGAGGTTGAAGTGGCATAATTGAATAAATTAATAAACTGTTTCGAGGGAACAGATTGTGACCGTTATTTCGTTACCTGTACTTCCTTTGACACATTATTTCGTCCGATAAGTCAAAATGATCTTTTTAGATAAGAAATTCTTCTTTACTCCATTGAATTTAGATTAGCTTTTTGAGTTAAATAACCAAGCGATCACTAGGAATAACAGCTTGTAGCTTGCAGGAAAAAAAATTCGAACTATGTTAGCAAATAATTTCTTTCCTTTATTTTTTTCCCCTTCGTCCAATATCATCTCTTATCTTTTCTTTCTCATCAACGGAAAAAAGATAATGTGATTTTACACTCGAAATATAGATTAATATCTATAAAATAGCCAGTATTAACCAGCAACGAAAGGTAAAAATGGCTCGCACAATTATTAGTACTCATCCCATGATATAAGGGTAGAAGATATCCACACTGAGAAACAATGTTGTTCTCAATTTAGTGTGATCAACTATGGGACTGATTTGACTTTTATCGTATCTAAAAGGGAAGAAGGCAGACATACATGGGTTTTCCATATCTGGAAAGATATCCTCCCCACCGCAGTTAAAGCCTTCAATGACTAAGTGAAACCAGGAAAAGAAAAAAATGAGTCTAACGGGATCAAATACCTTCATCTGGGAAACAAGAGTTGAAGAGCTGAAAGGAAGGTATGGGTTTATGAAGAGTAATAATGGATACCAAAATATAATTAAAAAAAAAATAACGGAATTATTAAAATCGTAAAAATTAACACATAAACTCAAAAGTGGAAGAGGATAAGACATTTGATAGTTCCAGGCAAACAAACTCTGATCCTCCAATTATACGTTCACACAAGTCGGTCTTTCAAATTTCACTAGAAGTTTCCTTCCAGAATGCTGATGAATGTCAAGAATCTGAGTTGTTTGTTGTTATCGACGCTTAAAACTAAGAAGCGTAAACCATCGAGAGAATCTCCGCAATAATTGTTTGTAAAGTTATATATTAAATCCGAAATCATAGCAACGAATAATGTGAGGAACTTTTGCCCTGCGTTCCGCCTTTACACCCTTTTAAAAGATTTCCTCCTTATATTTTACCCCTTCCTCCATCAAAGACCAAAAATGACGGTCCAAATACTTGTCGAATCTTCGACAGTAATGAAACTACGATACGTCAAGAAGGTTGGCAAAAGAGATTGCCTGAACACCATAGAATGAACCAGCTTCCGTTGTTTTAGATAAAACGCTCCAATATACTAAAATACTAGAACTATTTCAATATACTAACTTTCACCCACGTTGAAGGCGGAGGGAGGTAGAAGGTTGTGTAAAATTGTGAAACTTCTTTGTTACTGTTGTTTAGTTATTCGACCGAAGCTTTGAACAAACAACTTGATATTCCTTTGAAACAAAGCTTCATCCTTCTTTTATGCCACCACGGCGTCTCATGATTTCACACGTCCATTAGCGCAGACAAAAAAGATCGACCAGGTGTTTGTTCTCTCTATTTCTCTCTGATCTCTGACAAACATAATATAGATATTTACTTTATAATATATTTCTGATTGCCTATATTGGCAACAGAGTTGAACGAATTATTTTGCAAAACAAGTAAATATTTCAGAACGTCTTTATTTTGAGTCAGTGTATTATTAAACAGCAGTAATGTCAAAATGAGAAACATTAATCGAATATATTGTGATAATTAGTTGAAATTGGAATTTTATTGGTCTGATAAACCAAGTTTATTATGTGTAGTGTGCGGTGAAACAATTTTAAATGAATCCATGTTACCAAGTAAGTTAGAAAGCCATTTTATTTATAAATATTCATCTCAGAAAGATAAAAGCTTTATTATTGTAAGATTGTAAGAGCAAAAATAAAGTCAGGGAAGTTATTTTGAAAAAATAATTACCGTGTCTGAACAAACCCAAATAGCGTCAATACAGGTGGTTGAAATAATCGCGGTAAAATCTAAATTCCATATGCTTGCTTTGTCACTCAAAGTCTCAGCTTGCAAAAGGATGGTAAAATTCCTGTTTGGTGAAAAGGCTGCGAAAGAATTGAACAATATCCCGCTTACAAATAATACAATATGTAGAGGAATCCTAGATATATCGAAAAATATTTAAGATACAGTTTAGAAAAAGGTTGAGAATTCTAATTTTGTTTTAACCTTGAAGGAATACACTAACTTCAGTACTTAAAGTCAATTGCTTGCATTTGTACGTTTTTTTGGACTTGAGTGATATAATCAAGCATTTTTTTGTGTTTTAAAAACAATACAACTACAAGAGATAAAGATTTCTTGATATAGTAACAAACTAACTTAAAGAAATTGATTTCTCTTGGAACTCCTGTGTTGGCCTTTGCACCGATAGAGCCCCATGTTTGATAGGGTGTATTAAAGGATTTGTATCCCTCATAGTTATTGCTTTTTTACATAGAGAAATTCTCGTTTCAAACATTGCAGAAAGATTAAAAGGTTTTGTTACATCAAGTTGATGAACTGGTCAATTATATAAAAAGTACGCCATTGAAGTCACGATTGTTTAAACAACTGTGCAAAGAAATGGACTTTCAGCATGTTAAATTATAAATTAACAATGAGGATCGATGGATGTCAAAAGGCAAAGGATTAAATCATGTTAACGAATTTCACAATGAATTAGGAAATATTTTCACTAAAACAGATAAATTAATTGTCCTCAAAAGAAAATTGTGATTTGAAAAATGAGATCAATCACTGGCAACCTTGATATGTTTCATTTAAAGCAAACTCCCTGCATTAAAAAAATTTCCCTATTGTGGTTACTCATCTGAAATCTGATATGATTAGATTAGAGATCCTTTCCTAAATCTTTCCTTAAATATTGAACTTGAGTTAGAGTAAGAATAAGGATTAAATCATGTTAACGAATTTCACAATGAATTAGGAAATATTTTCACTAAAACAGATAAATTAATTGTCCTCAAAAGAAAATTGTGATTTAAAAAATGAGAGCAATCACTGGCAACCTTGATATTATTTCTAGTGATCGAGGGATGAAATTAAAAGATTTGACTCTGCCCATTGATACACTTTGAATTTCAATTCAAGAGGAGTATCTCTCACTATCTAAAAGAGCTTAAGCAATTTTATTACAATTTTAAACTTAGTGTATATATATATATATATATATATATATATATACACACACACAGTTTAAAATTGTAATAAAATTGCTAAAGCTCTTTTAAATAGTGAGAGATACTCCTCTTGAATGGAAATCCAAAGTGTATCAATGGGCAGAGTCAAATGTTTTAATTTCATCCCTCGATTACTAGTGTATATATATATATATATATATATATATATATGTACACACTAAGTTTAAAATTGTAATAAAATTGGTACTCCTCTTGAATTGAAATCCAAAGTGTATCAATGGGCAGAGTCAAATGTTTGAAACTAGAATTTCTTTATGTACAAAGCAATAACTATGAGGGATACAAATCCTTTAACACACCCTATCAAACATGGGGCTCCATCGGTGCAAAGGCCAACACAGGAGTTCCAAGAGAAATTAATTTCTTTAAGTTAGCCTGTTACTATATCAAGATATCTTTATCTCTTGTAGTTGTATTGTTATTAAAACACAAAAAATGTTTGATTATATCACTTAAGTCCCAAAAAACGTACAAATGCAAGCAATTGACTTTAAGTACTGAAGTTAGTGTATTCCTTCAAGGTTAAAACAAAATTAGAATTCTATATATAATTTATTTGCACAAAAATAATGAGAGAATTGATGGGTAAAATTACCTCAGAGAATTAACGGGCAAAATAACATCAGTAAATAAAAGGATGAATTGTAGTTATAAATATATAAATATATATATATATATATATATATATATATATATATATATATATATATATATATATATATATATATATATATATATATATATTGTCGCAGTATGACAGTACATTAGATCAATACCATATTATATCTATGAGGGAGGGACCAATAGCTTAAAAGCGAATCGACAAAAGGGACGGAAAACCATGAGTTTAGACGGGCTGAGTAGCGAGAGAGTACAACGAGGTCAGGTAAACTATGGACAATGGCAAAGCTCAAGGAAATTTAAAGAGGCATGTACATAATTATATTTTATTTACACAAAAATAATAAGAGAATTGATGGGTAAAATTACCTCAGAGAATTAACGGGCAAAATCACATCAGTAAATGAAAGGATGTATTGTACTTATAAATCAGGCTGTGAAGTTAGAACTTAAGGTATTCCAGGAGGAGACTGTTCGAATGGGAGGGGGGAGTAACTCAATTGGGTCACTGAAGAGGGAAGAGGGGATGGCTTACGGATGTCTTCTGCATGTGAGGTGAGGCCGTTCGGAACTTGGGAGCGGGAGGTTGGAGTGATGACGGTTCTCCAAAACAAGGGGAGGGGGTAACTTCCGGTCCAGGAGGGAGTAGTTCGGCTACCCGAAATGAGGAGGGCTTCGACAGGAGTTGATGAGAGAAGTCGGGAAAATCACTCTAGGGCGATCGTTCAGTGAAATTCCCTCCTGGCTGGGGCTAATTCCAAATACACAAAATAGTCCAGCTGTTACTTTGCTTTGTTGCTAGCACTTGACTTGAAACCATGGGAAATCTTCTGGCGTCTGAGCAACCCTTCTTAACTCTGTATCTCTTCATGGGAGTCGAGCGCTATTTATGACGAGGCTCTTCCGGAGTGGAGGGTGGTAAGCGGGACCCAGCTCTACTCTCGAATGGCCTCGAATCTTCTTGCAGAGGCTATTCTGCCCGTATAAAAGTGAGTCGGGGTGGACATGGTTCTAGGCTACCACTTGTGGAAGGGGTGGAGTCTTACCAGTTTAGTCCTAACCGGGCGTTCTGCCGCGCATGGAACTTCCGTTCTGCTCAAGAGCTTCCACGTGGGGATCCCCTCACACATCTCCCAACCGAAAGATGATGCTTTACAGAGCAGTTGCGTAGGAAAGGATCATCCCGACCCGTTAAACTAGAATTATCAAAGGTCTAGGGAAATTTTCACTTGCTACGACAGGTGTACACACAAAAAAAACGTAAATCTGAGCTGAGCGGGAAACTTATGGACATAAGCCTTAAACAGGTTGATTATAGAGAATTTAACTAATAAAATTTTAAACAAAAGTAAAATCACAGGAGAACATTGGTGACATTTCAGTGGAACCCCCCAAAAAGGATACAATTCAATGGAGGCATAAATATGGGTAAAAAAAACCTCAACAATTTAGTGGACCCCCCAAAAAATCATAATTAGGAACATTAATAAGATAATATATATACAATTTACGTGGAAAACCTTTGCTCCCGCCGGAGTATGGATGAGGTAATCCACGGGTCCTCTAGCCTAGAGGACGGGGTAGGGTCCCTTTCACTGGCTAAGGATTTTGTTGCTTCCCGTGGGAAGTAGCACCAGCACTTTCTTGCCAGGCTTGAATTTTCGTTCTCGTGACTTAAGGTCGAATTAAGTCTCAAACCTCTCAATAAGTGCTTTTTCACGGGATACGAGACTCGTTTGTTACCTCGAGTGTACTAACGCTCGAGGGCTTTAGTTTTCTCCCAAAGGGGAGGAGAGTTACGCACTCCTTCTGGGCGCAGGAAAACTTATCGCTCCGGAGGGCTTGGAACTCTGAGTCAATAGGGATTTCCAGAGTAACAGGTGCACGGGATTCCAGGGCTGCCTGTGTACGGGTAATCAAGGGCTGGGCCACGGGATAGTCGTGAATTACGGGATTCTGACCGAATAAAACGGAGCAAAACTGGATTGGGGCCGCTACCACTTCGGCCCAAACGGACATATAGTCAAATTTGATGTGACAACAAATTACTGGGAAACGACTGGCCCAGTCAAGGTAGTCGTGGACCACCGCAAATTTCTTGTGGTCAAGCCCAACAGGGAGGAGTAGGTCCTCAGACACTATAATGCTTGTGCACCCGGTGTCACGGACGAGAGTGGATACTCGGCGACCGTTCACATTTCCGTTCTCGAACTTTAATCAACCAGGGTTGTTCTCATTAAAGGCAAAGTTTACCTGATAGATCGGGTCTCTGGCTGGCGAGGGAGGTTCGAGAGTCCTCTGAGGCGACGGAGGAGGATCAGGGGCGGCCCAGATTTGGTGTACTTGGTTGGACTGAGAGTTTGCGAATTGGGAGTTTTGAGGACAGTTCGTGCGGTAATGGCCAGGAACTCCACAGGTGTAGCAGACGATCGGGTTCTTTTGGCACGGCACAACCAGGGGAGAATAAACTAGGGGCTTAACGTCTAGGTGTTCCAATGGCTGGAAGTTTCTCGGCTTCGAGTGACTAGGAGCTTTGGTAAATCTTGGAACTAATTTAGCGGGGGGGAGTCTTAGGGCAATAAATTTAGTTTTGGGGGGCAATTGAGGAGCCTTTTTAACATCCTTAGGGTATACATCGTGACTAACCACGTAAACATCGGCCTCTTCCAAGCACTCTTTGAAAGTGGCGCAACGTTTATTCTTAATGAAGGCGCGAATTTCGGGAGCCACGGCAGCTAAAAGCTGATCCCTAAGGAAGAAGTCCAGAATTGACTCGTAGACCTGGGGAATTTTGCACTCATCCAGCCAACACTGAAGGTATCTTTGCAGGATGTACCCGTGTTGTCGAAATGTTTGGCCGGGGCGGATCCTTTCCTGGCAGAATCGGGAGCGATAGAATTCGCTATGCATATGAACAGCGGCTAGCAATTCGGACTTTAACGTGGAATAGTCCAAAGTTGCTTCCGGAGGAAGGGGTACGAAGATATCCCTTAACTTGGCATTTAGGAGATGAAGTAAGCGAGCGACGCCATCATTTTCGAGATCCCATCTATTGATCTGAAAGTTCTCTTAAAATGGGCCAAAAAGTAGCCAAAGTCCTTTCCATCATTAAAAGCGGGAAGGTGGACTGAAGGGGTTTGGGGAATTTCAGCCCGGGAACCGATCGACTGAGAATCCATTATATTTCGGCTCATTTCCAGCTCATGCTGCCTAATTTGTTCACGTTCTTCCATCTCCATCTTCAGTTTGTTCTCCTGCATCTCCATCTTTAGTTTGTTCTCTTTCATTTTGTTATTCTTCATCTCCATCTTTATTTTGTTCTCCTCCATCTCCATCTTTAGTTTGTTCTCCTCCATTTTGATCTTCTCCATCTCCATATTTAGTTTGTTCTCCTCCATCTCCATATTTAGTTTGTTCTCCTCCATCTCCATCTCCATCTTCAGTTTGTTCTCCAACTCGGTTTTTCATAGTTCCTTTTCCCTTCGCTTAGCCCGTTCGTTCCTCTCTTCTTCCTGTACGTAATTTAGCAGGATTTTGCCCGAAAGACCTAACATTTCCCCCTGACTCTTGAATTTTTCGAAGGATGACTAGTTTACGCAGTTAACTGAGAAAACACTGATACGCGAACAAGCTAGGAGACTACCCACGCGAAACGAATACTTGAATATTCGTGAAGGCCTTGATCACAAAGAAAAATTAAGATACAGCTACCTACCTCTATTGTTTCTAAGAGAGAAAAAAAAGGTAAAATGGTCCTACCGGAATTAGGACACCAAACACCTTAACTCTTTTAGATTAATAACCAGGAGAGTCTCCAAAATTCGAAAACCATAATAAAAATTAATTACTGGGGGACCAACACAAATTCAAAATAGATTACGTTCCACTGCTCTTTAAATAACTTGAACTTGACTAATGCCAGTACAATACAAAAATTAAAATAAAAGGGATGTACGTGAATAACAAGAGAACTTCTAATGTCGAAATTAAAATGACACGGGTTCGTAAAAACCCCAACACACTTGACACTAGATTTATATAATATGTATTTTAATATATATATATATATATATATATATATATATATATATATATATATATATGTGTCGTGGTATGACATTACATTATATCAATACCATATTATATCTATGAGGGAGGGACCAACAGCTTGAAAGCGAACCGACAAAAGGGATGGAAAACCACGAGTTTAGACGGGCTGAGTAGTGAGGGAGTGCAACGAGGTCAGGTTAACTATGGACAATGGCAAAGCTCAAGGCTATTTAAAAAAATATAAATATAATTTTGTTTACACAAAAATAATGAGAGAATTGATGGGTAAAATTACCTCAGAGAATTAACGGGCAAAATCACATCATTAAATAAAAGGGGAAATTGTAGTTATAAATCAGGCTATGAAGTTAGAACTTAAGTTATTCCAGGAGGAGACTATTCGAATGGAGGAGGGGATTAACTCAATTTGGTTACTGAAGGGGTAAGAGGGGTTGACTTACGGATGTCTTCTACACGTGAGGTGAGGCCGTTCGGAACTTGGGAGCGGGAGGTTGGAGTGATGACGGTTCGCCAAAACAAGGGGGGGGGGCGGTAACTTCAGAGGAGAATATTTCAGCTACCGAAAATAAGGAGGGCTTCGACAGGAGTTGATGGGCGAAGTCTGAAAAATCACTCTAGGCGATCGTTCAGTGAAATTACCTCCTGGCTGGGGCTAATTCAAAATACACAAAATAGTCTAGCTGTCACTTTGCTTTGTTGCTAGCACTTGACTTGGAACCATGGAGAATCTTCTGGGGTCTGGGCGAGATTTCTCAACTCTGTATCTCTTCATGGGAGTCGAGCGCTATTTATGACGAGGCTCTCCCGGAGTAGGGGGCGGTAAGTGGGACCCAGCTCTGCGTTCGAATGGCCTCGAATCTTCTTGCAGAGGCTATTCTGCCCATATAAAAGTTCGAGGCTACCGCTTGTGGAAAGGGAGGGGGGCTTACCAATTTAGGCCTAACCGGGCGTTCTGCCGCGCATGGAAGTTCCATTCTGCTCAAAAGCTTCCACTTGGGGATTCCCTCTCGCGCACACACACACACACACACACACACATATATATATATATATATATATATATATATATATATATATATATATATATATATATATATATATATATATATATATGTATATATATATATATATATATATATATATATATATATATATATATATATATATATATATATATATATATATATATAAGGAATATGAAGACATATGCGATGGTTACGAACATTTAATTTTCCAGACGTTTCGGTCATTAACGATGACCATCATCAGCGAATTCTAAATACAAAGAATTATTTTTCTAAGAACAGCTAAATAAAAAATATGACAAGAGTCAAAAATGATAACCGAAAGCAAGAAGTTAAAATGAAATATATAATCCTAAACCGTTGAAAGCAAATTGGTGAAAATATATTAATAAGAAATTTATTAATATCATAAAAAATAACTAAATTAAATAATAATCCTATAAGTTTAAAATATGAATAATAAACATAAATTAAATTCCTATAGAAATACAAAAATTGTAAACTGTAGCAATAAAGCCGAAAGCAAGGGATGGAGAAATCGATTAATATAACTGAAAAAAAAATAATCCCCTGAGCAGCAAATATGAATAATAAACATGAATCACGCATCAATGGGAATACAAAAATTTCACGATAAACCGCAGCAATAAAGATTTATAAGGGCAGGACGAACAATCCAAAATAAGTTAGATCAGGGAGTATGTAATCGAATCGGATATTAATAAATGGAGTGAAGCAAGTAATTCAATTAAGTTCAAATTAAAAATTACAAATTAGTTTAAAGTGATGAAATTGTGTGGTAGGTATATAAAGGTATGAAAATGATTCCTAGTTTGCCCTGGTGTTAGCGTATCACTAGCATTCTTCTTATTTGTATTTTTTAATATTAAAAATTTCCTCCGTCATTAAAGTTGCTAACTGTCGTTGACAGACAGTTTCCTTCATTATAATAAATATATATATGTATTTGATTAGTTGTATTTTCCGTCGAAGCATTTGAGCCTTATGCTGAATCTCATAATTTTTGAGTCTTAGTCTGTCTCTTTTATTTGGGCACTTCGCCTCTTTTTATCCTTTTTTAGTTGTCATGATTTTATTTTCAATTGGGAATTGAGAATTGGGCACTTCGCCTCTTTTTATTCTGAAATGTTAATTATTTTTTCAATCATTTAGTTTGGGCACTTCGCCTCTTTTATATTTAAAGTTAGTTAAATTGTTAATTTATACTATATTTATATTCGGGGAGGGGGGGGTGTTCTTTAGTGTGGTCACTTCGCCTCTTTTTTATTTGTTTATAATTATTGAATTTTTGCTGTCAATATTACATCAGAGTAGTGAACTACTACTACGTGTAGATAGGTAGTACCACTCCTCTTTCGCAGGGTCTACTACTAGGGAACAGAGCAGTTTTACCTATTGCGCGTCTTCTGTTTGCACGTATATTCAGGTTAAAGTTCATAGTCGGGAGTATCACTTGGTCTATTTTATCCCATGTCTTTCTCCCTAGCCTTTGAATCTCCGTATTGATCGGCTTAAGTCCGATTCTTTGATGTAGCACCGATTGCCGAACACGGTTGATCCTTTGCGGGCCAGTGATCAGCAGAGTGGCTTTATTCTGCAGCCTCTGCAACATTCTGAGAGATGTGCAGCTTGCCATCTGCGTGATCACGGCCGGGTACACTAGGACTGAGCGTACCAAGGCCGTATACAGCTTTTTGATGTTTGGCTCGCTGAGGCCTCGGAAACGGTAAAGTTTCTTCCGCTCTCTTTTGGCTGGGGAGACTCTGGTATTGATATGCGTCTTATATCCCGTTTTGAAGAGTTGTAAGCCCAGGACTTTACCCTCGTTGGAGTACGGATAGAGTTCATTATTCACGATGACGTCGTCTACTTTCCGGCGGTTTATTGGAATAATGGTGAACTTCTGGCGTTTGGTTTTAATTTTCCACTTCTTCTCATATCGGTTGATATTTTCGATTTCGACAGCTGTCGCTCTCGCCTGACTTCCAGAGATCCTGAATGGACTCAGGACGATTTGGGTGATGTCATCTGCGTATTGCAGATACATCGAATCGTACCTCACTGGAGAAGGCAGGTCAATCGTGTACACTAGATACAGCAGAGGGCTGAGACAGCTGCCTTGTGGAACTCCCGCCTTGAGTTCGAATTTGGGTCCCTTGCAGCCCTCAATCCCAATTCGGGTTCTTCTATCAGAGACATAGTTGCAAAGGACCCTTTCCAGGAGTGGGTTAAGCTGGAGGTTACGGATCTTGAACTGTAACCCCCTCAGCCAAACCTTATTGAAGGCCTTCTTTACATCTCGCAGCACCTCGTCTACGTACCTCCTCTCAGCTTTACTGCAAGCGAGTTTTTCCGCAAGAAAGGCAAGGGCTGTTTCCGTTTCTCGTCCCTTGCGGAACCCGTGCTGCTGAGGGTTGTGGGCTCCAAGCTCGGCTAGTTGTTCTTGAAGCCTGTCAGCTAGGAGTCTCTCGTAGACTTTCACAACGATCTCCAGCAGGGCGATCGGCCTGTAATTTACCAGTTGATCAGGTGGTTTACCTCCCTTGGGTATGAAGATCACCTTAGCAATCTTGAAACCTTGCGGAAAGTAGCCCGCATTCAGGGAAGCGTTGTAGATGTTAACGATTCCCTAAATGATCTGCTGTGGAGCATTAACCAAGTTGTCTCTGGTGATGCCCGTCCAGCCTGGTGCCTTTTGTTGAAAGACTTTTACAGTGGTCATGACCTCCTCTCATGTTATGGGACGGCCGTGGCCCGCCATCTCCCTGCCTTCGTTGACTTGCTGTTGTGGGTGCGTGCGATGCATTTCCTGATTTAGTTCTTCGATCAGTTGGCCTTCGAACTCCTGGTCGAAATCGTCGTTTTCCTCAGGGGTAATCCTGAAAACGTTTTTTTCAGAAGTTCCTGAACATGTCCTCGAGAACCACCGGGTCCTCTATGTAGTTTCCGTTCTCCTTAATCCGAGCCTTAGGTCTTGGTGTAAGTCGCTTCAAGTTCCTGACTTGGCGGTAGAACTTAGCCGGGCTAAGTTCGCTGTCGACTTTGGCTATCAAGCTGTTCCAATTAAGTTCAATTTTAAGTGATTGAACATTAAATGAATACGAGTATAATAAGGCACGAAAGTTTAAATATTAAATAATCAATAATCGAGGGGTCAAAAGGACGTCTTAAACATTAAATTAAGGAAAAGTCAATCATAAACCAGATCATTCAGATATTAATGGGACAAACTAAAATAAAAATTTACAAATTTCTCTGCACGAGTACTAACCTTATTACGGTGAAGCTGGGAGTAACAACTGATATTACGCACAGGATTAGGCAGAAAGAAAACTATTAAGGGGGATGTGGTTGGCTGTAGATTTTTCTATATAGTGAATAATTTAAGGGATGATGAATAATCATTGAGTTCCAGGTTTATTTGTTTGATATAGAGTGATTCAAGAATTTTTCAACTTAGATAAGAGGAGGCAGAAGAGAGTATACTAAAGAAATCAGGGTTAAGCGGGTGGTTAAGTTTTAGTGCATGTTCTCGTATAGAGAAGTGTTCGGGTTTGGAGATGGGAATGTTGGTTCTGTATAATACTCCAATATGCTTAGTGATCCTAAATCTTAATTGTAGACTTGTTTGGCCTACATAGCGACTTTGGCAGGTCGCAGAAGTTAATTGATAAATGATGGAGGAACGCTGGCATAATGGGAGTGATTCTTTATGCCAAAGGAAAGTATAGACAGAAAGAGGATTAGAATTAATTAGGAGAAATTTGCATTGGGGAAAGTATTTATTAAGAGTCGAGAGTAACGCTTTGTTGAATTTGGTGTAAAGTGGAAGATAAGGCAGTTTTAAGAATAGTTTCCCCAATGCAAGTTTCTCCTAATTAATTCTAATCCTCTTGCTGTTTATACTTTCCCCAATGCAAGTTTCTCCTAATTAATTCTAATCCTCTTGCTGTCTATACTTTCCCCAATGCAAGTTTCTCCTAATTAATTCTAATCCTCTTGCTGTCTATACTTTCCTTCGATTTTGGAAAGGATTTCTACGAACAAATGGAACTATTCTAGCAACAGGCCTTCATCTAAACGAGCTGGGCACGGCAACGATGGAAAGAATAATTAATAATTCTTTTGTAAATTTTCAGACAAAAAAGCTACGAAGTGTAGAAAGCACATAGGGCAGAGTGGCTTGCCGGGCCTTAATAATAATGTACCCTTTCGAAGAGCAAATTTCCATGCCTGCTACTGTAACGCATGTAGTATTATAAATAATAAGCTCGACGAATTTAACGGTTTAGTGCATTTCGGCAGCTTCGATATTATAGCAATAACGGAATCATAGGCAGAGATATCTATGAGAGACTATATCGTCGAATTGCAACTACTAGGATATATAATAAAGACCGTACGCGTAAACGAGGTAGAGGAGTACTACTGAACACATAAAATCATATAAGTTTAACCGAAATTAAAATTCACTCTCCCAGAGAAGTTGAGGTAATATGTCTCGAAATAAAATCGAATGATATTCCAATAAATATCTTTCTAGTGTATAGACTCTCACCACAACTGATTGAGATTGACACTGAATTATATAACATTATTGGAACTAACATTAAAAATATCTACATAGTATTAATAGACGATTTAAATTGTAAAATATTTACTATGAGACGTCAAATGCGGATAGGGATGGGCATAGGTTATTTTGAGTTTATGGAAGAAAACTAATTAACACAATTAGTCAATTAACCAGCCTAAAGGAAAAATATCCTAGACGTAATTCTAAATAACAACGTTAATCTTATCTCTGGTATTAGTATTGGGGAATGTATAGGTTCCAGAGATTACAAATTAATAGAATTCGATATTTATATAAATCGTAACAGGGAAAATAATATTAAATTGCAAATGTTTAAACGTCCGGACTTTAAAGGGTTCAACCGCAAGTTTAGATAGATCAAGTGGGATCCGACATAAGGAAATGTAAATCAGTGCTGGTCTTTTTTCACCCAGCATTTTACTGAATTAGATGCGCAATTCATTCGGCTATCAAACAAATGAAACGCCTCAAGTAAACCAAAATAGTGGAATCATGATACAAATGTCACAAACGTAAGCCATCCGAAGAAAATAATCAAATTTACTTAGCCCACTGAAGAAAATGTCAGAGGGTAATAAGAACGCTAAAAGAAAATATGAAATTCAACTTGCCAAAGAAAGGATACATAACCCTAAGAAGTTTCTTGATTATGTATCTAATAGAAACCCGATAAATGAAACAAAGGGATCTATAAAAAATGACAATAACAAATTAGTTTCGGATACTGAAAATGTGGCCAATATTTTAAATAACTTTTTTCCATCGCTATTTATAAAGGAAGATGAGCATAATATGCTACGAACGAACGATGTGACAAACTTTAACGAGCATAACCTTTTAACCTATATTGAATTTTCGAAGGAAAAGTAGAATTTGATATCAGTAAGTTAAAATCCCGTAAATATCCAGATACTGATTTAATTTATCCGGAGGATTGAAAAGAAATTCGAAACGTGTTTTTAACAAAAGCTTAGAAGAAGCTTTCGTGCCATTATATTTTAAGCTAGCGAATATATCTCCTATTTTCAAGATAGAGAAAAAGAGAACCCACCACCAATTATCGACCCATAAGTTTAACATCCATCGTAGTTAAATTAATGGAATCCATCATTCGCCATAAGGTGATTGATCATTTGAAAGCTCATAATCTCATAAATGATAGTCAACACGGCTTTAGATAGAACGTTCATGTTCATCTAATCTTTTAGAATTTACGACAGCATGATTAAAAGCTACGCCGAAAGAAGATCTTTTGACAAAGTTTATTTAGACTTCGCTAAGGCATTAGACACCGTTCCTCATAGGCGATTACTAACTAAACCTTTTGCTCATGGACTTAGGGTAAACCGAAAATGTATAGAGTCGTGGCTAGGTAATCGTAAGATGCTAGAAAGTTGTTTTAAACGGTGAATTTTTGGATTAGAAAAATTTAACTAGAGGCGTGCCCCAGGGGTCAGTGTTTGGACCATTGTTGTTCCTTATTTATGTAAATGATATGAACACTGGCTTACTTGGTACATTATCCAAATTTGCTGACGAAACAATAATTGATGGTAAAACTTTAAATCAAAACGATAGCAAATAATTCAGCAGGATGTAGATAAAATATTCGAATGGTCTAATAAATGGAACATGAAATTCAATTTACACAAGTGTAGAGTTTTGCACGTAGGTCGAAATAACCCAATTGTTAACGATGAAATGGGGGGTAAAATTCTTATCTCCGTGGAGGAAGAAAAAGATTTAGGTTTGCGGGTTTTAAAGGATCTTAAGTTTAACAAACGGTGGGATGAAGTGTGCAAGAAAGCGAACGGAATGCTTGGATTTATGGCGAGAAGTTTTCGCTACAAACAGCAATATATAGTGATACGTCTATATAAAAGTTTATTAAAGCCACAACTAGAATACGCGATACAATTCTGCTCACCTTATGCACATGGAAAGTGGACAAAAATGGAACTACCGGCAACTAAACCAATTCCCCTGATTATAAATAAACCCTAATTCGAAACATCAATTATAGTAAAACTACCGTCTCTCGAAACTAGCCCATTCCAAATTAATCTTATCAAAATATTCAAAATTTTACCTAAATTTGAAAAACTAAATTATTAAATTTTTTTAAATACCAACATTATATCACCCATAACAACGATTTTAAACTGAAAGAAGTTAGGTTTCAAACGAACATAGCAAAAAATGTTTTCACCTTTAAAATCATTGATAAATGGAACACACTTCAAACCGAGGTAGTAAATGCTAGTAGTGTGAATAGTTTAAAAAAAAAAATTGAGAGATATTTTACGAATAATGATATTGTTTAAATACGGAACCCTGTTGTAGATTGAATGTCGCGTGAGTGGGCTTCGTGGAAACAAAGGAGGACTACTAGCATATTAGTATACATAGAATGGGACTGGCCTGTGAGTGGACTAAGTAGTCCTTGCTGGCTCCTTGTAACTATGTAACTAAAATTTAGAACGGAATAATTCACGGATTTCCGAACAGATTCTACCTTCTTTTTCATCTGCAACTATATTTTACACATAGTAGAGCTGTGGCTTTCTAGGTAAGTTAACATCCTAAATACTCTGATGTGAAAATTGGTGCCTTCGACTCTATTCATTTCAATTCATTCATTATTTTTAATCTTCCTTTCAGCAATAGCGTAATTATTATATTCAATTAGCTTTTTTCATTACTTTTGCATTTATTTTTCTTTTCTACTAATCAACGTAAGGGGTATAGCCGATGCATTAAATAGGATTTTGTCGAGTTACCAGATTCTTTTTTAAATGATCGGTACTCGTTTTTCGAGAAGGCTAATCTCAAAATTCTTGACCAAGAGAGTGTTCTCGTTTTTGTATGCCACTAAAAAAAATTTCAATACACTTGATATTATTGCATCCATTTTTTAATTCAATTTCATTCATTCTCATAATAACATAAATAATACGTTGTGGCCCTTAACATGAAAAAAAATAAATTTCTTTGAATCAACCTCAATTTATCTCTTGCATTTATTTTCAATTACTACACAAATACAAACGCACTTTCCTAGTAAATAAGGATTACGATGCTTTCTACAATCATGGCTGCGTCAACCGCCTCGACAATGACAATCATTCAGACTAGCCTTGCTCAAACGACGCCCACTACTTCCTCCAATCTAGCATCGACATTCATGGTACATCACGCAAACACCATGCACGATGGACAGTTCTGAAATCTTCCTCCCTCCATCGTCCTTCCGAAATATGATTCCACTAAACCAATTGCCTGGCTTGAGATGTGAATATTCACGGGAATATTCATGCGTGAGATTCATGTGGAGCAGCTGACCAAGGTAACTGATGAGCTTTATATTAATCTTGTCCCAAATTCTCAAGATCTACCACTTAATCTACCAATCTCGCAGGTTTGATTACCGAAGGAGTCTTTAAGCAACCGGCCGTAACCCCAACGTAATTCATCCCCCCACCCTGGTGCACGACCTTTCCGCCATGGTGGAGAGGATAGAGAATGATCTTCCTGCCCTCAAGGTGCGAGAGTATAGTCATGGTCAGTGTGTGGACGGAGCGACAGGCACCATTATTCCTTCCAAAAAAGAAACCAACGAGGAAACTCCTGCTCAAGAGGTGAGGCAAGGCAAAATCCCTCTAATTCTCGACATTATTCCCCCTATGTTAATATTTCTCACTCTCATGGTCTCTGCAGGTATCATATTAAATATGGTAACAGCAGTGTACATTGTACACTAGGGTGGAGTGAAAGACACTTTTATTGAAATAATAATTGCAATAGTGATATTATTGTGCTCCGTCGGATACTATTGAATGTACTAAAAGGGTTTTTAAGATAACCTATAATTTTAGGTACCAGCCGGCCCATCAAAGTTTGCAAAATTCAATATTTCATGTTTTTTTCATCGCTCTATATTTTCTTCGTACCTTAGAATAAAAAGTAGCAATACTGGTAATATATTAGTTTAAACAATCAATATACCGTGTGTAAAATCTTACCATGTTAGGACATAATCTTCAGGTGCTGCCTTTGACATGGTGTAACAATCACAACCATCAGTTACAGCTTCACTACGGTGAGAGAATATTGTAGTATTATAGTCCTCTCGAGTATTTACATCGCTGTCTTATACCTAGTAAACTTCAGTTATATCGTGTAATAAATATTTAAAACTTGGAATTTCAGATGTTGAATATATTTACTTTTTTACCTATGAATAATTGATAAAAAACTAAGTGTTATAAGTGAAAATGATTTCGAAAAGAAATCAAGCAGGCTGTGCCATTTTTGGTAACGCCTGTGATTTAAGTGAAAGCACGTTGCCGACTTATTCAGACATGATGAAATGCTATTTGTTTGAGAGAGATTCTAAAACCAAACACAAATAAAGATCCTTCAGTAAGTGATATTTCAAAACTAATTTTAAATAAAATAAAATCATTGTGAATAAAAGCTTCTATTCCACGTGTGTCAGATGACAGAATAAAAAAATCATTGTTGATTAACACTAAAAATACAGAGTTCTTTTGAAATCAATGAAAAGTAGGAAAGATAATCCAAGCTTCAAGAAAAGGGTTGATGAATTCAGAAGTAAGGCAGCAGAAACTCTATTTGATATTTCAACTTGTAAATGCATATCTTTTTCAGACTGCACTTGTAAACGGCACAGAAAAGTACCAAAGAGAGAGAAAAGCTTTTAATAGACCAGAGAACAGGAAGGAAAATGGCCATTTGAGCGACTGACCTGAAAATTCTTAAGAAAAATAAAGAATTGTTTGAAAGAAGAAGAAAATTTGAAGGTTATAAGGAAGAACAGATTTGGTGTGCAGATGAAATTGTTGGAGATCTGAAAGTTATCTTGTTGGCAGAATCCTCATTAGAAATAGAAAGTGATTGCACAAATGACCCAAACTTGGCGGAACCATCATCAATACAGAAAAAAAGAGAAACTCATTAAAACACCAACAGTAAAACGACCGAATTTTTCCTAGATTAGCATCAGCTTGTGACAGAACTGGGGTTTCTGACCGAGCTGCAGCACTCATTGTAAGCTCTGTACTGCACACAATGCTGGATGTTTTGAAATAAATCCATCATTTGTAATTGATCGATCCAAAATAAGAAGTAGTCGCCAAAAACACCGGGATTTTCTTCAAGAAGAAGATGCCACAGTCAATCAATGCATCTTAGGACTCTATTTTGATGGACGAAATGACGAGACTTTCAAAACAATCGTCAGTACGTAATAAAAATATACGCTCCGATTAGGTTTTAAATTAAAGTGGTTTCTTCATCACAAAGTGGACCTATCCATCTATTCAAGACTATTGGACTCACTCGCAGGTTAAGTCTTGAACTTAAAAATATTGTTCATCCAGTCATTCAACGCAATGCTTTTGATGCTCATCTCGAAAACCTATTGATCTGCATGATCAACGATGATAATAGCGTTGTTGGGGAACTTGGATGGATAAGAATAAAAACAAAGGAAAAACTGTTAGAATGTTTAAAATTGCTGATCTTAACTTTGATGCCATGAATTACACTGATATGATCTCATGGCAAAGTGGAAATATTACTGAACCTCCGTTGACTCAAAACATTGCTATGGAAGAAATAGATCAGCTCATTCAATCCAAGGAAAAAAGGAATTTCCCGCATCTGCCTTGTCACACACAAACAGTAAAAAGATGTATTAAATTAGTCACTGAAGGTTCTTCTTTGGTTTGTGGACAGAAATCCAGATATGGATTCATTCACTCAAGAATAGAATCACGTCAGAAAATGCCCAGTTTTGAAACAAAATAACGATTTGCAGCGTAAACACAATAATTGATTAGCTAAAAAGGAGGGGAGGCTGGGCTGGGCAAGGTTGGGATCTGAAGTACAGCTACCTCCCCGCGGTGGATCCTGAATTAACTCAGATATAATATATTGTTTTTGAGTTAAACTAAAAGTGTACATATGTAAAAAAAAATATTTTACAAATAAATCTGTTAATAAAGTTTAATAAATTTATGATATAAAGCTACCTCGAATTTGGTCTCTTGTGACGCTCATCAGTAAACTGGTACTTTTCACATAATTTGGAATGAGTTTAGTCGCGTTGCAGCATGTCGAAATGTTTGATTATCGGAATATGATTGTAATATGTTATTCATATAGGGTATCTTGAATAAAATATTGCTATTGGAAGTGTAACTAAGAATTTCACAACCTACTCATTTTTTTATGGAAAATCAGATAAATATTTACTATTTTTCTAAATAAAGTGTCATGGCGGCACCTCAAGATATCAACTAAATGAGCTAAGATTTTAGAATCTGTATTTTCTAGCAACTGAGCATCATAACTTTACTATTGCGTTGTAGATTTCGAAAATAAGTGCAAAACGCCGCATTTTCGCTCCACCCTATTGGACAGGCTTGTATTTTCTACTACGTATTTAATCCCCGTTTTTCACTCAATCATCATTCTCCTAATTTCCATATTCCAACCCATCATGCTGTTCATGATGTTTCCTCTTCACAACCTTTTAATTGGTGCCGGTACCCTACAAAATTTGGTGCATGTGCAGAAAAATGCATACAGCCATACAGATATCAACATCATGGGCGTTTTTCTACCCTAACTTCTTCACCTACCCCAACTTTACCTCGTTTAATTGCATCACAGCAACACAATCTCTACGGTTTCTCCTTCCCATATTTTCAAACTCACCAGCCAACAGCATCCTTTCAAATAAAAACGCAAGTGATTTGTAGGTCTATCACCTATGCATGGTTAGCATTTCCTCAGGTTGACCCACCACTCAGCATTTATGACCCACTTTCTATTCTTTCATTTTTAGTTGACACACGTGCTCAATGCAGTGTCAGTCCAGCCTCTCTGGACGACAGAACTTGTGCCTCTAACTTGTCCTTAAAGCCACTAACTCTTCTGATATAGGGACCTATGGAAGGCGTAACCTTGAGCTCTCTCTTGGCCTACAGCGCGTTTTTCCGTGGACATTCATCATCGCGGAGGTTGAAATTCCAATTTTTGCTCTCAATTTCCTCCCTGCTCACGACCTTTTGGTCGATTCTCGCAATCGTAAGCTTGTCGATCGAACTACTACACCCACTGTTTCTGGTTCTTTATTCCCTTCTCAGAGTTATTTCCTGTCTGTCCGCTCCCCTACGAACACTCCACACTTCCAGCTCATTCTGCAGGAATTTCCTTGCATTAGTCTTCCACTTTAAAAAGACAGGCCTATCAAACACAATGTAGTTCTCAGGATAGAAACAACAGAAGGGCCTGTATTCTCACACTCAGTCGACTGCCCCGGATTGACTCGCTATAATGAAGCAGGAATTCAAGTTTATGGTAGAGGCCGGCATACTTTGACCTTCTAACTATATTTGGGCTTAACCACTTCACGTCGTTCCAAAGTCTACGCCAAGTAAGTTCAGCAGAGCTGTGGGTGATTACAGGTGGCTCAATGCTTGTACCATTCTGGATATATATCATCCCCCTATCTGTCTGACTTCAACTCTGCTCTATTCATTTGTTAGATCTTTTCTCGACTTTATCTGGATCGTTTTTTACCTAGATCGCAATTCACTAAGATGAAATTCCAAAGACAGCTATCACCACGCCATTTGGTTCATTTGTCATGCTCCGCATACCATATGGCCTTCCTAAAAGTGGACACACCTTCTACGTTTATGGATCAGGTTCTGAGGAGGTCTCCCCTTCGTTCTTAGAGGAGCATATCTCTCACTTCCCTCAGATTTTCACTCGTTTAGAAGAGTATGATATCGTACTCAACACTTCTAAGTCTTTAATTGGTGTCAGGCAACTCTCTTGACCGGGACACCACATTTTCTCTCACGGGATTTGTCCTCTCGAGCATAAAGTTGCTGTTATTTGCGATTTTGTTCGACCTTCTTCACCCAAGCAACTTCGTAGTTTCCGTGGTATGTTAAAATTTTACTACATATTTATTCCCAACGTTTCCTGTTTCATGCAACCTCTCTACACTTACCCTCATTTTACAAGAACTCTCCTCTATACTGGTCTTCCGGGACGTGCGAGGCTTTCTTTCGCACGAGAGAGGCTATGTCATCCGCTGTTTCTCTGGTCTGATACCCATGTGGTGCGAGTCTGCTGCAGAGGGCTGGCGACTCTTGGCAACCTCTTGCCTTCTTCTCTAAACTGTTTACTCGTTCTTAACAGAAGTAGAGTACATTTTCTTGCGAACTGCTAGGTGTGTACTTCGCCCTCTGCCACTTCCGTCAATATCTCGAAGGGCGTGAATTTACTGTCCTCACCAACCATAAGCCTCTGGTTGGTGCCTTTTTGGCCCGTTGGCTTTCGTTACATCGACTTCATCTTGCAGCTTAAGAGTGACATTTGCTACATTCTGGTGCAAAACACATCCCACAGGACGTGCTTTCTAGTATTACTATGATATTGGGCCCGCAACTCTCACCTACTGCACCCATCGTTCAGGCAGCGCAAGGGTGTGTTGAGAGACCAGATTAAGACACACAAGAGCGTTTTTCGTGAAATAGACTTACCCGAGAGTCATCCCAAGCGTATCTTGCTCTATTTTCATTGCTCGACTGTCCTCGTTCTCTTATTCCTTTCGCTTACCGTCAGCATATTTTTTACCAAACGTTTGCGGTCTTTCTCATCCAGGCATTCTGGCAACACGCAATCTCATTGCACAACATTAAATTTGGCCAGATATGAATACCAATGTGGCCAAATGGCCCCATACTCGTTTGCCTTTGCCAACGCGCCAAGGTTCAAAGCCATAAAAGTACCCCTCTGGCTACATTTCCTCTTCCATTGGCACGTTTCGACACAGTTTGCGTCGATCTTGTAGGACCTCTGCCTTTTTAGCGTGGTGGCACCTATCTTTTCACCATGATAGGCCATTTTACCCATTTGCCAGAGTCAGTTCCTATCCAGGACATCAGAGCCTGCACCTTCTCTAGAGCTTTCGCCTCACGATGGGTTGCTCGTTTCGGTGTTCCGCCCACTAACATGAATGACCGTGGTAGCTAATATAGATCACACCACGGAAATGCACTAATGCTAGTGCTTGGCCCCTTTTGCCTTCGTACCACTAGCTATCACCCCAAAGCAAAGCCAAAGTGGAACGGCTGTATTCGACGCTCAAGGAATGCTTAAGCTCTACAGACCCTAATATCAATTAGGTGGACAAGATCCCCTTTATCCTTCTGTATTTCCGTTCATCCTTAAAAGAGGATTTGGCCTGCTCTGCAGCAGAACTCATCTCTGGTACCCGACTTCGTCTTTCTGGCCAATTCTTTTCTTCTAATTACCACACTACCATCTTATTTCGATCCTGCTGCAAACGTAAATAAGTTAGTACGAGCGATGTCCGAAGTTAAGCTGACCGCCACAAGATTACCTGCTAATCAGAAACCTTTTACTCCAAAAGAGAAACCGACCTGTTCTAACGTTTTTGCCCGTCGCGACTCACCTCGTTCCTCCTCACAACCTGCATATGATAGTCCCTTTCTCTTCATCTCTAAAAGGCTAAAATTCTTTGTACTTCAGTTTGGCACCAAAAGACGATATTGTCTCTATAGTTCGCATGAAGTCGCCTTTTTAGAGACT
The DNA here is from genome assembly GCA_963969495.1 of Ceratothoa steindachneri. NCBI lineage: Eukaryota > Metazoa > Arthropoda > Malacostraca > Isopoda > Cymothoidae > Ceratothoa > Ceratothoa steindachneri. The sequence goes on along the minus strand of OZ018321.1, from coordinate 141,595,237 downwards.
GTTGACTTGAACAAACCTTGTCTTCTGCTTCCAATATAACTATAAATGATCCAGTGATTCGTCATAGTGACCTCTTAAATCCTTCACCAATTACCTCTACAACGCACATTTCTTCTTTGCAATTGCTGCAGCCTCCCCTTTTTTTTTGCATGAACCATCATCGCCAGTAGAGAGTCACTCTCACAACGTGCAGCTCGGCCAGACGCCAGTTTGGGAAAAACAAAATGGATAACTTTCACTTCGCCCATCTACTTGCTGAACAGTACTTCACCTCGATTGACTGGCAGTGACAGTTAATTGGTTCTCCGCGATCCAAATCAGCCAAATGAGACTTTCTAGCGGCGTTGTTAGGAGATATCGTCGATATCCGGACTAATCTAATTTATAACCATCTTAAAAATTTTAGATAGGTGAGTGACTGCTGGGGGGGAGAAGTATTTGGAGCAACTGCCCATATAATGTACATTTCTACCAGGATAGTATGTAAATATGCAACTTCTCTTAGGTTTAAACGTAGCCAATAATATTCAATGTCTTATTTATATATCTTATCAGCCGAACGAATGTAAACAAATATTCAAACCAAGGAAGATAGTTGTTCCATCGCTATAGACGTCACATCACGTGATGCCTATTAGCAATATCCTCTGAGTATTCCGAGATCACCAGAGGCATCTCCATTAAAGCCTTGGGGCGAGAGACACGGGAACATAGTGTATTATAGTGCGTTAAACCTTCATAGAGGCATGTTCCTAGTAAAGGTTTGTCAAAATTACAAATGTTTACCAAAATATATTTTTATAAGTGAGTAATAACTTTCTATTTTATACTTGCAGTTGCCTAAACTAGAGGGATTCCTATAGATATAAACCTTGTTATCTATTCCTAGTTATATATTCTTGTATTCATTATTATATCCATTCATATAGCGTATATCTTCATTTTATATATTTTTGTTTGATTTTGAAGTTCTACGCACCATTAGCCTTAATAACTTGATATATATATATATATATATATATATATATATATATATATATATATATATATATATATATATATATATAATATATATCAAAGATATCGATGGCTTTCAATCAGAACGTTTTCAAGGATAATAGAGAAATGAGAAGGTGGAATGGTTGCAATATTGATTATAAAAGAACAAGTAAATAACTAAACAAAAGTAACGAGGAAAAAGAACGAAAGGGTAAAAAAAATTCTCCACTATTTGGTCCCAAAAAGGTTGTATTCATAGTGAAAAGTTTAAGGTTATTTTCATAAAAAAGGTAAAATATATAATATATCTATTTTTTCCATGCAATTCATGTTTCATAATTGCCCCCCTTTCTTTTTTTTCCATGTTAATATACAAACATATGTGTACCAATTTATGAAATTTAGGAAAGAATTAAGGGAAGAAGAGGTGTATGTTTTGAGAAATTGAAATTACTTCAGTGATAATAGAAGGAAAGGCGAGGAAGGCAATCGTATTTCTGGCGAACATGAATCTCATCAAAGGCATATTAGTTGGCGAGCTACAGTTATCAAGTTATGTAGCAATATACAGAGTAAAGTAAGAATTCAATTCTCTGGCAATGTCAATGGCTTTGCTATTTTTTCTTCTTATAAAGGCGTCTTTCAATAAGGACGCGCGAGCTTTGTCAAGCGATAGTGGCCATGTTGTTAAAGCGATATCTGTCAACCTCACTGTGAACTGTTTAGTAGTAATTGGCAAGTCAGGCTGGATGGTTATAACGTTAAACAGCGTGTGCAAGTTATCAAATGTTATTATCAAAATCAGTGCTCTGTTTGACAAACGTTCCGCACATTACGTGATTTCTATCCTCGCCACAATCGTCCTTCCTAGTCCACTGTTCGACACTTGGTGGCCAAATTTGAGTCAAAAGGTTAATAAACAATTAGCCAACACCCGTACGTCGCCGAAACGTAAGGTCTGCTGAAAAAATCGCTGCCGTAAATGACAGTGTACGGGAAAATCCGAGGCAGTCAATTTTTCGTCGTTCGCAAGAACTTGGCCTTTCTGCGACTTCTGTTTGGCGTATTATACGTAATGACTTGGGTCTGCACCTGTACAAAATCCAACTTACCCAGGAACTTAAGGTAAAAAACCATTGTCAAAGCCGTTTGTTTGCTGATTGGGCTCTAGATCAGTTGGAAGTTGCCCCAAATTTCCCTAAAAAAATCATCTTCAGCGACGAGGCCCATTTTTGGATGAATGGATTTGTGAACAAGCAAAATTGTTGAATTTTGGACAAAAACAATCCACATGAGATACACCAGCAGCACCAATTGCATTCCAACAAATTCACTGTTTCGTGCGGACTTTCGTCTAACGCAATCATCGGCCTCATTTTTTGGAGAACGAAGATGGGATTGACATAACCGTCAATGGCGAGACCTACAGATCGATGATAAGCAACTTCTTGTGCCCTTAACTGGATTATATGCCTGATATTGATACTGGCCACATGTGGTTCCATCAGAACGGCGTTACGTGCCATAGTGCGCATGAAACGATAGACATTTTGCACCAGCAATTTCATGGCAGGGTAATCTCGCGAGGCGGCGATGTCAACTGTCCACTGAGATCATGCGATTTAACGCCATTAGACTACATTCTTTGGAGCTACCTTGAATCGCAGGTCTATGCAAATAATCTGCAAATAGTTGATGTCCTCAAAGTCAACATAACGAACACCATGCACCAAATTTAGCCAGATTTAGGCGACAAAGTCTTCGAAATTTGGGCCTCCCGAATACGTTTTACCAAGCAAAGCCGCGGCGGACATTTGAACAACGTCATATTCTACACTTAATGCCATAAAATTTACTTTAAAATTTAAAATAAATTGAGTGTATATATTACAAACAACTTGTTTTATTTACATTTAAAAGTTGAGCAACCTTATTGAAAGACCCTATACATAGCTTTTCTCCTTTTTTTATTCATTTCTTAGCCTCCATTGGCTGCAATAAAAGAAAAACCCCTGAGATTTCGTAACAAGATGAAATTCTGAGATGTAAATGACATTATATTGCAATATTTTGCCTGTTTCTACAAAGAAACGTCAATTAAATCGCGAGGGAGAGAATAAATCAGTACGCCCTGATGTTTTTATCAATTTACAATGCTTACCATGGTTGTCGCCTTGACTACGCTGTTTTGGGTCAGATTATTTTTGAATCCCCACCTATTTTCCGAAGCGGTTGAACTACCACTGGTTGCCACCTACACCCAGCATGACCAACAAGAAGTTCCGCGTGTAGGGTATTACTCCTGGTACCTTAAGAGCGACACGCTAGCCCAACCTAAATTACCCATCAGTCTCAAAATAAGGGCCCTTAGTTTTTGATTACCTGAGCTTTGTTTTAAAGCATCTTCTCTCTTATATTCTTAGTCGGCGACTAATTTTTCAGGTTAGTCAATGACCAGCATTCGTTCATTCGCCCATGATTAAGGTAAGAAGGAAGCTACTTCGGTGGAGGAGAATTAAATCCTGCACTCTTCTCACCATCTCCATTTTTATTTTCCATATCTTACCTTTTTCACAGCGGCAATTATTTGTCAGTTCTAGCATAAGCAACCTTGCTCTAGCTGACATTCGGAGAAATGGGCCCCTTCTCTACCCCAACATCCACATTTTGCCCTTCCGCCCCAATGCCCGTATGAGAGTCTGCGACCTTTCAAACATTCTCACTCCCTCTATCTTCACCACTTTCTTTACAATTATCCCCTTCCAAACTTTCTGCATGATTCCCCCTCTTTGACAATGGGTTATAAATTCGAGAGGAACAAAATCTCACTCCACCCATTATGCCTGGGGTGAGGGTGGGGCTCTCCACCTACGCCCAACCAATAACTGTATTTAACAGACATAAAATTAACAGTTCCAATTGTCTCTTTTACCCTTCACTTTTGACGTCGAAGTGTACGTGTTGTCACCTACCCCTCAGGAAAAGTGATGAGTTACAATTGTAAAATAACTTTATAAAACACTTCTTAATGTGACTGTTTGATTGGTCTATTGCATACAGTCACCTACTTGACCTGGATTATAAGCATCCCCAAGGAAGGCTGGACTCAGTGGGATGGTAGCTCACCAGTGTTAGAAGACTTTGCAACTTAAATTGAAAACCGGGATTAAACTGGGTCTACCTCCTTATTCGTTTCATCCTTGTGACCCTCCTTTATGATTGGTTGCGTCCCCTAACGGGTACATGTGCCTACGTTACTCTGGCCATGGATCAAATATTATCTGTTTATTTTGGCGTACTTCTCCATTTTAATTAGAAACTTCACTTCAAAAGCTTTCGATAGATGGTCCTGTATCATAATTTAAATCGTCAAACTATAAAGGTACTTTCTACTCTAAATTTTATGATGAGATGGCATCTCTATATATTTCTGAATATCTCATTTTGGGTGCCTGTTTAATAAATTTCAGGAAATAACCCAAATCACATTTTTATCGAAACAAACGCTTTACCATTACATATAAAAAAATTAGGTACCATTCCTTTAAAAAGATGGACTGAAAAATTTACATTCTCTCCTGGATACAACATCCGTCATAAATAACCTTTTACCTTTAGATTAAAAATTACACCCTTCTAAACCCATTACAATTTCTGGAGGTTAGGTCACATGGTTTCTTCCTGTGGTTTTAGAATGTTGTGGCTCTCCGTCTTAGAGTTCATTTCCTTATTTTTATTTAAGCACTCCTAGCCGAGCACCCTGTGATTGAAAGCTGAATCCGAGATGAAGATTTTTTACACTTCTCTCCTCAAAGTTGGTGGAGTTTTCTTCGATCTCTTTCCTGCTTTCTGGCTTCCCATCTTTAGCTGGGAGACGTAGGTGCCCTTCTCACCCGTTAGGACTAAGATTTAAGAGAAGAGTTGTTAGCTTACTATTGCTTGAGAACACGCGGCCTCCCACAGACGATTTCGGTGAACACGAGCCCCCCACCTTGCCCTTCTTGTAGGCGCTTATATCGTTATGGGAAGCTTTGACTCCGAAATGCGAGACCACGTCCTATCTGTTTCGGGAGTCCTTTTCTGAAGTACACTTTCTTTTGGAAATCGCTGAGACCTTAGCTCGTTTAATTCCAAGGGCGCACTTCTGGACCTCACCTGCAGGAAAGGATATCGAGTACTACTGTTAACTTGATCTCTTTTTCAAAATTTCATACATCTTCCCGTATTTCGCCTCCATGAGTAGGACTAAATTCCTTACAAACAAACTCTGCAGCGTCACTCGAAACTTTCCCTATGAAATTTCCCTCTGACTTTATTATTATCCTATCACGTCTACTAAGATAATTCTCTACCAAATCAAGCTGATTCACTTTTCATTTTTATTTATTAAATAAATCTAAGAGCTGATTTTGAATTTTAAAACACGGGAACCCATATTTTGGGTTCCATACATTAGCTTAATAGGTATAAAATAGGTTTATAAAACTAATCAACAATGATTTTGCTAATTGGGTATTAGCTTGTGATTGATACTAAATCGAGTATGCTGATTCCGAATCTGTAATCAAAATTGTTCTAGCAGAGTACGTAAAGTTCCTGAGTTACACACATAGACTTTAGTTACACATATGGGCAGTGTTGCTTCGGCTACCCTAGTGAGAAGATGTGTTGTGTGTGTTTGGTTCTTGCGTTACACTCCTGCTTTATCACGTTGTCAATTTAGTCATTATAGTAGTGGTGTTGAAACGGTATTTACATACAGTGATTAATTGTATTTTCTTTCATATTTATCTCTCAATTAATTTGTATATGAAATAAGATTGTACAAAAGTATATCAAAGGATATATGCAAACTAAGTTGAAAACATGAATCGGCGAGGATGTATAAATAGCTCAGACAACTTTTGTTATATCTGTGGAAGATATACTCCAAGCAACCAGCGGAAAAATATAGCTAAAAGATTGAAAACTGCATAAAACTGCAAAGTTGGTGAACAAGACACGCCCTGGGCACCTCACAAATCTCGTACTGTGCGTTATACGGGGCTCATGCAGTAGTTAAATGGCAAATGGAAGGCTATGCCTTTTGCTGTACCAATGGCGTGGCGTGAGCCAACAAATCATGTTTTTGATTCCTACTTTTGTATGACAATTTTTTCGAAATTCACAAATAAGAACAAATCAAAGATTATATATCCAGATTGTAAGTCAGCTATAAAGCCAGTCACCCATAATATGGAGATGCCAATCCCAGTTCCTCCATCAGCTAGTGCAGTTAAAAAAGATGATTTTTTGCCTGAAGAGGAGGAATAAAATGACGATGAAATGTATGAGGATGATTCTAAGGAAAAGAAGATCCATTTGATAAATCAAGAAAGATTTAATGATCTGGTGAGGGATTTGTCATTGTCGAAGGAAAATGCAGAACTGTTGGGATCCAGACTACAGCAATGGAATCTTCTAGAAGACAGTGCAAAAATATCTACTTTCCGTAAACGCCATGTGGATTTAGCTGCCTTTTATAAAAAAGAAGATGGTGCTTGTTTATGTACTGATGTTAATAGCCTCATGGATCAGCTAGGAAACGAGCATTTACCTGATGAATGAAGACTATTCATCGATGCAAGCACTGCTAGCCTCACAGCTTTGTTGCTGCACAATGCTAACAAAAGCCTTTAATTCCTGTCGCACTTATTGTTGCAATAATAGAGACATATGACTCAATGGAATTTATTTTGGAAGGTGTTCATTACTTGCATCATAAGTGGAATATCTGTGGTAATCTAAAGGTAATTTCTTTACTTCTTGGACTGCAGCTAGGATATACAAGGAATATGTACTTCTTATGCCTATGGAACAGCTGTGAAGACAGGAATAATTATATTGTCAAAAAGTGAGCCGAGACAGAAGAACACATATTTAGCCGATACAATGTGCAGCACATGCCTTTAGTATATCCACAGAAGATCTACCTTCCACCACTTCGTATCAAACTTGGTTAAAGCAATGGTTTATGATTCAGATGGATTCCAGTATTTTAAAGAGAAATTTGATGCAAAGAAAACCGATGCCAAACTTAAAGCTGGCACTTTTGTAGGGCTGGATATCAGAGAATTGATACATGAGAGGGAGTTCAGATATAAACTAACTCCACTTGAGTTAGTAGCATGGGATTCATTTGTCCATGTAGTGCAGAACTTCCTTGTTAATCATAGGGATGAAAACTATGAAGAATTAATGGACAACATGCTAAAAGCCTATCAACGAGTGAGGTGTCGGATGTCTCTTAAAATGCATTTATTGCATTCGCATTTACAACTCTTTCTATCTAATATGATAGATATTAGTGATGAACATGAGGAAAGGTTCTACCGAGATATCCCAATAGTAGAAAGCAGGTATCAAGGCTGTCCTAACTAAAATATGATGCGTGACTACTGCTGGTTCTTACAACGGGAGGATTCTATATCTCCGTACAAGCGCAAGAGCAAAAGTCAAATATTTTCGAAAAAAATTATAGTTAAATGAGTACTAACTCTTTTATATGTAATACATATCTTGTTAGAATCTGCAAAAGAGCGTACATAATGTCAACTAGGGTACCCCGATTCCAAACCTTTGCTCAGAAACGTATCATTCTTCTTAAATTCGTAATAATTATATTATTAATTGACCCAAGGTGACAACGTGAGCTATATAGCCTAGTTGCATAACTCAGGAACCTTACGTGTTAGAACAAATCTGAGCACAAATTTGGAATCAACGTACCAGAATTCGTCAGTACAACAACATTTTTTCAAGTAGTAGAGACAAAGTTTAAATTTGTTGGCTAGTGTAATGTAGAAATCTCAATACTATAAGCTTTAATTGTTCCTTTACAGGTCAATGCAAGTAATTTAAATTTACATCGAGAGTTGTTGTAAATGGGACAAATACCTTTGAAGTAAAATCTGTTCCCTGATGAGCTCGCGCCCGTTTAGGAAGCCCAACCTAATAAGGATCCTTTCCAAAGTTTTAAATATCCTACTGATATTTTCTTTTCCGGGACTAGCTTTTTCCATCCTTTTCAATGCACATAACCAACTCTTAATATATATTTTATTTCTTCGTGGATAAGAAACTATTTTGCTTCTCCAGTTTGTCACTATCGTCATCAAAGTGGGTCAAATCTTCTTTAAAATTACTTCCTAGGGCATCAAGATCTACGAACTCAATCAAATATTTTTTCTTTTCATTACTCTCGTTACATAACTAAACATTTGTTAGGCCCTTAAGGCTTTCGAATTGACTCTGATCTTCCCTGGTTTCTTTATTTCTGCTACGTTTTTCTATAGACATGTGATTGAGTCTCTTTTGAGCACTGAATTCACCACCCTCCTCTCCAGTGGCATTGGTTTTGCCTTCCTTTGCTACACCCCCTTTTTCTCTATAATTTCTGGCCGCAGGTTATTTTTTTAATATTTTTTGTGGTTTGTTAAAATCTGTTCTTTCTTTTTGGCGATCGTCAGAAAGAAGGTTTTCAAAATCGATTTTTAGTCCAAATTCGACTGAATCTGTATAAAACTATTTGGCTACATTTCGCCTTCCGACTGACAAAAAAGCTGAACAGATTTGAACAGAGAGCAAAAAATGTTACAGTAAAAGGTAATAAAATGCAATAAAAAATATTAAGGTAAATTAAATATTAACTCGATTTAGGAACATCTATCCTAATGGAAATGTCACCATGTATCGTTTCATTCTTGATCAATTATTTTAATGAACTAAGATATGGATTCACCAAAAACTGTTCTACGGCAAACATACTGACATGCGTAAACTTTAATAATGCAGAATTGGTACAAAATCTTACAGTACTTGAAAATATTTATGTTAATTTTTCATAGTATTTATTAAGACAATCACATTAATTGCATCACTATTTATATAAGTATACTTCTGCTTGCAATTTTCTGATTAAAGGGAGTCTCTTCTACTTATAAATTCTCCCTTTATCCTACCAGTCTAATAATTTCCTTAACATTGCAGCTCCAATTATGTTGATGAAAACTATATGGAATTAATTTAATAAATATCCAAATAAATGAAATTCAAACAATATTTGAATAATAAATTATTATAATATTTCTAGGGTATCCTAATTAAAATACTAGCAAAGATTAGGATATTTTTCCCTATATGAATATTATAACATGGATTCATTCAAAATAGCTACTACTGTTAAATATTATGTAGGTGCAAGTTGGAAAATATGAGGTCTCACAGAAAAGTACCTCCTTAAAGGAAAATTATTATTTTAGCTATTATTTGCCTGTCGTGGATCTTTTTATTCAAGCGTTAGTGTAATTAGTTATCAAGTTGAATTGCAGCTTGGATCTGAAGGGAACCAAAAGATTACACACGCGCAGCCTGAGAGGTTAGGTTCTTATCTTTACCTTTCCTGCTTTGGGTGAGAGCATTCAAATAAGATTATACAAATGTATATTGTAATTCAATCACTAATCTCCGTTGTTATGTTGTTATATACTCACGATGCATGAATAGTATCTAAACGGATTAAAATTTTCGACAGTAAATTAACATTTTCACACTGCATAATGAATAACGTAAATGGGCTGCTTAAGTAGTTCCCTTGAAGCCAAGATTTTACTTTATTTTGACTGATGGAATATTCTGTTTTGTTTAAATCTCATTTGAAAATATTGTTACTTTTTTCATCAAGAAGTACATGACAAAAAACGATCAAACCCTTTGATTTTCCATTTCCTATTCTGCTTTTAAGATTTTTAAAGTTCATTGCCTTTTAAGAATTCATCAAGTTATACATCTCATTCAGGCGAATTCTAATTTTCAAATAAAAGAAGTCCTAATTCGTCAACAGCCTGTCTTTGCCAAAAGGATAAATAAAAAATTCGTTCATTTCTGAGAAAATTATACTTAAAAGAGTGTGACAGTCAAGAAATTTAAGGATTTTTCTTATAACTATAAGTTACGATATTGTCAAAAAATCAAGGAACCTACTCATACACACGAACATTAAATGAAGCATTGGAAATACTGAGCTGTGTTCTTATATTAAGGAATATGCCTATTAGCTCATGGTAGGTACATTGTTATCTATATTACTTTAATCAAATTCTTTGTATGTGTGTTTTTTATATCAACGACCACATTCCTAGCTCGATTGAACTAAAATTTGGAAAGATGAATATCTCTGTAAGAAGAGGGTCAAAGTTTTGGTTATGTTCAATTTCTTCACATACACTCCCTTTACCCCCGTTTAATAAGCTGTAAACATGTGGTGGATCTAGTGGCAACATGCTTGGACCGATTGAGATGAAATCTGGCACTGTTCTGTAAGGAGAAGGTTATAGGCTATGTTACGTTTCCCACTCTACCATTATATTGCTTCCCCTAATGGGGCAAAATATTTCAAGAGTGTGGCAGACTCATCTTTTGACTGAATGTGTTGATTGATTGATTGATTAATCATAAAAGAGAGAAAAATGGGTATGGTAGTAAGAGAAGTTAAAGATAGAAAAGGTGTTATTTTAGGAGGAGAATGGTGTGCCAGTACGTCTGGTTTTGGCTTTCCATGCGCTTCTATGATGTTTCCGTTTATGTTGTTTGAAGCATTTACGCCTTTTTTTCGTATTTGTGCCTTTTTCTTGTAGATAGAGCTATCTCGGTTTCTTGATTATCTATTGTTGTTTCGAAGTATTTTTGTCCACTACGGATCTTTTCTATTGTGTCTTGATTATTTTGTCCACTACGGATCTTTTTATTTATTCATTTATTTTTTATTATTTTTTTTGTAAGATTCAGTTTAACATCCTAATTACTCGGATATTAATATTTATCGTTTTTATAGTGAGAAGTAGTTATTTATAAATAGGTTCTATATATTCTTGCAACCGCTGTTGGCTTCTGGCAAATTCTTGTCGGTAGCGTCTATTCGGGTTGTCAATTTCGGGCATTCCTATGTTCTGCATGACTCTTTCTGGTAAGTATTCATGTATGTTCCTCTATATTTCTGTTGCTCTTCTGTGCAGCGTCACATTCAGAGGGTCGATACCATTTAGATTGTGTAGTCTAATTGATGGTATCCAGTCCAGTAAGCTGAGATTAAGGATGAAGCGTAGTGCTTGATTTTGCGCTACTTGTGCCGTGCTAGTTTGTGCCTTGCTTGCCAGATGTGATGGGACGGCGGGGTATAGCAAGATCAGTCTGACTAAGGCCAAATATAACTTTTTTTTGTTGCGGAAGGAGAGTCTTCTGAACCTATAAAGTTGCCTAAATCTGATGTTGGCTTGCGAGACCTTCTCCTTGATATGTTCATTATAACCATTTGCTATGATCTTCAATTACAGGACTCGGGCTTCTCGGGTATATGGATATTATTCGCCATTTGTTCTAATGTTAGCTGTTTTGGTACGTCCAATAGGGAGAATCTTAAACTTATCCATATTTATAAGAATCTGGTTTCTTTTCTTATAGAGGTTGAGATTGTTAATTTCCCCAGCTGTCCTATTTGCAACGTCTACAGGAGCTCGCTAGGCGCTTGTGACAATTTGAGTTATGTCGTCGGCTAGCTGGACATATATAACATAATCTTGAGTAGCAAAAGAGAGGTCACTCGTGTAGATAGTATACAATGTTGGGCTCAAACATCCCCCTTGAGGCACGGCTGCGTTCATCGAAAAGAGTCGTTTTTCGTGATCATTGATATATATGGTTGCCTCTGAATTCTCTGAATAATCACAAAGGATTCTGGTGATATTAGTTTCCTTCTCAAGATCACATAATTTGTTCTTTAATCCGTGCACCTAAACCTCTTCAAATGCAGAGGCTACGTCTCTGAGTACGACGTCCACCCTCTTATTTTCGGCCTTTGCATTTGCAATGAACACTGTCATAAGGGCAAGGGCAGGTTCTGTACCGAGGTGCCTACGGAAACCATGTTGTTGCATGTTGTATCCGTCCCTTGTTTCTAGGAGGTTTTTTAGTCTGTCATTCAGAAGTTCTTCTAAAAGTTTCCCAATAAATTCTAGAAGGGATATGGGTCTGTAACTTTTTACTTTCTTTTAGGCTTCCCTGGTTTTAAAATAAATATTATTCTGGCCCTTTTAAGTAGATCTTGGAAGTATCCAACGTTTAAACAGGCATTAAAGAGACTTAGGATGGCTTCATTAATGTTCGGTGGGGCATTCACTAAGTGCGTCTTGGTGATACCTGATATGCCAGGGGCCCTCTGCTTGAAGTTTTTTAAATCTGTCTCAAACTCTTCATGAATGAAGGGTTTTTCCTTCGGCTTCTGCTCGTCGAGTGTTATCGACGAAGTGGTATAGTGTTATTATTGGCCCTCGCTTTCCCAGGTATGACAAGACTCTCTTCTCATATTCCCAGTCAAAATCGTTGTTTTCCTTCTCCGTGATGTCCAATTTTCTCTTCCAGTGCTCTCTAAAGTGGCTTTCTATCTCTTGGTCCTCGGTGATCGTTCTTCCCTCAGCTATGATGGTATTTTGATCTTATTTTGCTGAGTGCCACTTAATCTTCTAATTTGAGACCAAAATTTTAGACGGTCGGTTTCCAGGTCTATTTTATCAATTATTCCGTCCCATATTGTCTTAGATTCCTCGCTGATAAGATATTTAATTTCTATGCGCAGGTTTCTAAGTTCACAGGAACGTTCTGCCGTGTTCCCGTTCTCGTTTATTTCAGTAATAATTTCCTCCAGCCTATCTTTCCTTGACGTAATCTCCTCGTTCCATCGTAGAACAGGGAGAGTTTTGTATAAAACCCTCGGGATATCTATTTTATCTGCTTCCTTAATTTTGGTGATAAGGTCTTCGAAGTGCCGATCTAGGCCTGAGAGAGTGGACCTGTCCAACGGTTCTACCCGATATTCTTGGAGGACTCTCTTGTATTCGATCCAGTCTGCCTTGGGCAAGCATTTGCTAGAGGGGATTTTGAACAGGATAGGTGAGACAGAGATTGTGGTAATCATACTAAGGTGATCAGATGAAGAATAAGGGCCAGGGACGGTATTTTGGTTCAGAGCAAAATTGAAATTGTTATTTGTTAGTATGATGTCGGGAGTAGTCGAGGATCTCCTCGTTCGAAATGTAGCGAAATCTGAGCCTGCTATATTTACCACGCCGCATTCCATAAGAAGCCTCATGGAGGTACCTTCCCCGTTGAACGCCGTGGTGTAGCCAGCCTGCTTCCTTGCAACGAGCGTTTAGGTCGCCAATAAAAATTACTGAACAGTTCCTTCTGAATAGGCGGAGGAAATTAGGTATGGGCAAATATGATCTTCTTGGTGGCTGGTACCCTACTGCTATAAGTAGATCGTCAATAAGCGTACTAATTTTTATCGCTAGGTATGATTCCTCCAAGTTAATTATCTCCTTTAATTTGATGCCCTTTCGCATTGCAAAAGCGACGCCGTCATATCTTTCATTCGAGTGGCTAGTCGTAATGGTGATGTAGTTATATAGTTTCATAAGGTCAGTTTGTGCATTAAGTCCGTGTTCTGAAATGAGGACGATATCTGGGTCTACCTCACGGATTATATGGTAGTAAATGAATTTTTTACCCATCTAGCCATTACTATTTAGAGAAAAGATCTTCAGTTTATTAATGTATCTTATCGCGTATTCATATTATTCCCCGTGGAGGTTTGATACTTTTGCTGGCTTAGCTCGTGCGGGCGACCTCACTGTGGCGGATTTCTTCTTATTAAATTGATCGTGGGATAGGTTGAGACATGATTCGCCACAGATCTCGATCTTGCCTTGCCTGAGTGCCGAAGCATTTCTTCCTCACTGATGTCAAAATCGTAAACCCACTTGTATTTTCCCTTGATCATTCCTCCAATGATGTCTTTGATTTTGCCGTTATTGGCAGTGGGCCTGATAGGGAGGCATATACTCGTAGGTTTAGGTCGGTAGACTTGTAAGTTAGCGAGGATTGTTTGGTCTTCTTGGGGCTCTTGACTTTTTGGCTCGCCTTTTGGGAATCAGTATCCTGTCATTCAGGTTGGTCGGTCTCCATTATTGTAGGTTGTCAGATGTGCTAGGTTTTTTCTGTCTTGGATCCGAGATCTTTAACGTTTTCTTCTAGTATTCGTAGGCCTGCTTCCTGTCGGGGTTTGGTACAGTTCGGTTGAGGGGGGATTATCAGGAAACCACATTGGTTTCATCCCATTCTGCGTCAACATACGATTGAACTCGGTAGCGTAGCTTCCCGGCTCTGCGATGTTAGCAAAATGAGCGTGTATAACATACATCACAAGTTCGAGATTCATTGAAGGGTCTAATTGTAGAAGAGTCTTCTCCTTCTCCTGGTTCTTGGTTTTCTGTCAATAGGTGGTTGTTGCTCTGTGGTGTTTCTTCTCTTGGATGTTCTTTTTCTTGTCGTTGACTAGTATCTTTTTCATGGGACACGACATCGACAGGGTACGGTGAGGGCCACGACAACAATTAAGGCATTTCTTGGTAGTCCCGTTCGTACACTCTTGCTAGGTGTGGCCATCTCCGGTGCATTCGCTACAGACCTTTTCTTGGAATTTGCAATCTCTAGTGGCGTGCTGCTCCAGGTCATAGCAGGAGAAGCATACCTGCACTGATACGAAGGTTTCCGTCTAGATGCATAAAACATATATTTTGGTATAGAATAGGACGAGGCCAGCTAGGATGCCTTAGCGGCCCATCTTAGAGGTTTGAAAGGTGGCTTTAAATAGATGGGAATATTCGCCTCCTTCACGATTTTTGAACTTGTATACTTCTTCGACTTTTGCACAGGTTTGCCTTTCCTCTATCTCATTTTTTTATTCCTCGATGCTGTGGGAGCCTATCCATGGATCCAGGCGACGACAAATTATGGATCTCTTAGTAGAGACATGGGGAGGGATCTTTGGGGTAAAGTTCAGCTCCTCAAGCTTTGCTCGTGCATTCACACTGAGAAGCCTGTCTACGTCATAGTCAGTGTCGCAGATTGCGAGATAGCCGTAGGTTTGATCGACTAAACGGCATAGTGCAATCTCGAAGGTTTTGAACAATTTTCTTTTCCTTAGAGGGGGATTCTCTACTGTCCCCTGGGGTCGTCCATGACGGCCTTCTAGGAAAACTCTTCACCAGGAGCCAACGAGGCTCCTATTTAGATGTGTCCCTACTATTAGGCCTTAACCACCTTCTCTGCCCTACCTATATTAATTTTCTAGGAGGACCCACCTGCCGGTACTGACCACTCCGCCCCCGAATGGGGCCCCCTTCTTCGAGCTTCCTGTGGAACTTCCTTCCGGGATTCGGACACGCCAAGTACCGGTGGTCTCTACAGGTCTTAAACGGCAGTAAAGTTATCAGGACTCGAGATGTGCTGCTATTCTTAAGAGAGTGGAATAATCGCAGGTCCGAAAGTGAGGTTCGGTGCGGGGATTCCTTCGTTAACGCGCGCGCGTGCGCGCATGCGACCTCTTCAGTAAGCCAGGGACGTAAGCCGTCAGCGGTCTTGATGAGCGCAAAAAATTCGTCCCCTACTTTTTCACGTAGAAATACAGATGAGAAAGCAAGTAGGACTTTATACTCTCTTCAGTTGAGTATAAAATAACTCTTTGAAGCGAAGCGCAGTCCGAATTGAGTTGAAATTTGACGAGAAGAATATTTCCGTAAGGAGATGGTTATGGGCCCCGTTAGGTTATGCCACCCCATATTTCAATCCTTGCAAAGGATATGGTGGTATATGAGTTTACTGGAAGCCAAATGTCAGGCCTAGGCCTTTAACAAAGAGGCTTCTGCTAGACGACCAAAGCACCTGAAAATTTAATGTATTGTTATAATAATATGTAACTCAATGTGGTTAATTTCATTTTTATGGTTATTATTTTATAAGTAAAAACTAACAGGGAATGATTTTTATAAATCCTAAAATTATTTTTATATTATTTATCCTAAAAGTTTAATTGCAGATATGTGGATATTTTAACATATATTAAAGCTGCTTATTCCTATAATACCTGCATAACATATCAGCTTTAACTGAAATAAATAATGAGGCAATCCGAGCTTGTTAAATGTTGAGCAGCCTGCTAACCTTCAGGTTTCGACACAGTAGGTTCCTAAGGTGAAAATTACCTCGTGGTCGCAATCACATTTAATTTCGTATTTGGCCACATCATCTGCTTTTCCCTATAATTGTACAAAAACATCTAGTTTAAGTTAGTTTTATTTTATTTCTCTTTGTACTTGTGTTTTTTGTATGAGTTATTTTAATGACACCCCTATTTTGTATTCTTTTTAATATATCTACCAATCGTTTGAGATTCCTTATCTATGGATTCTTATTCGCAATAAATAAATACATCTAATGTTCATCGCTCACTGCCTTAATTTAGAAAATGTGAAATGCTTTAGTTAAATAACTTACGTTTTACGCATACATGTATGTTGTTTCCGAAAATGAAGCTTCGATTTCCAATTTTCCTTCAACTAATTTTTTTATCTTTTTAACTTCTCTTTCATTAATATTATCAGAAGTTACAAAATGTTTTATAGAAAATAGTCAATCGACTTTGTCGAAAATTAGATTAAAAATTCAAATTCTGTATCTTCTCCCAAATTAGTGTTCGTTTGTCTTAGGATTGAAAGCTACTTTTATATGTGACTGTAAAATTTTCTTTTCCTAGATTATTATCATTAAAGGAAATTTTTGCTGTTTTCAATCCTAAAAAATGCCATTATAGTGACAGAAAATGAAATTAGATTAATATTTATAATTGAATCTACTTTCATTTCGTTTGACAAGCAATCTATTCTTTCGTCCCCCACAACTGTCAGGAAAGGGGGCTGTGTAATTCTGGCTCGGCGCTGCGCGAAGTACAAGAGAGCGTTCCCGAATATGTGTTTTCTTTTAGTTTGCCGTAACACTTGGCCGGTGAAATCAATTTCGCTGCCCAAAATGGCAACCTAGAAGATGCCATAATTCAAATTTTGTGTATGTCTTAATCCCTAGTCTTCCTCGCTCCCGAGCCTGCCGCGTTTTGGTTTATTTGAGAGAGAGAGAAATAGGTTTATCCGCTATATTCATTCTGTTTCAAATGGCGGTTCCCTTGCTGCTATCTTTCTGGTGTACACCCGAATAAGTAGCTATCCGCAACTCACTACCAAACATAGCAAAGGCTATTTCTGTCTCTCTCAAATTGACTTTAAGCTTTTGTCGTCCTTTATCCGTGCTATACGAACCTCCGCTTTCAACTGGGTTTAATTAAGGATGGATAACATATGATTCATGACTTGAGTGAGTTATGTAGAGCTAAGAGTAGACAAAGGAGGTTTTCTAACCACCTAGAGGAAAAACCTTTCGCCCGAAAGGATTACAGCCTCCGGCGAAAGGTTTTTTCATGGGTTTTCCTGGTGTAATGTAAACGTATTCGGTCGCATATAATAAGTGACTGATTAAATAACCATGTCTGAATTTGTAAGGCGTTGTCGGAAATTATCCGTATCTGTGTTCCCAAACGAGATAATAATCTATTAGAAAAGATCAGATTGATTGTAACGTTATGTTCGTGAGATGAAAAGCTTCAATCCCTTTTTTGAATTAACAAATATCGTAATCCTTCTCTTGTAATCTGTTGAAGGCCTACGGTGTTGACATAAACAGAATGAAATTTATCGCTGTAAGCTATCAACTGTGTGTATGTTGATTTTTTTTAAAGGTATATTTTTGGTTTTTGAAAAGTTTATTAACTTCTAACAAAATCTTCTACTTTTCAGCGATGACTTTCCAGATAGATCGATCAGTATTAGGTTTCAAGAAAAAATCTGTTTTAAACGGTTCTCTCGTCATAAATCCATAATTCCACTAATTTTATTAGAACTTCGAGATGTTCCCTTAAAGTTTACCCTTAAAGATAAATAGTCAACTTCAAAACGGTAATTTGTAGGAATGATCTTCAACTTTTGCAAGTTTACTTGTGCCTCAAGATGTACGAATAGATATGAATGTTCATCCTCAGTTTACTGTCTTTCAGCAAATCATCTAACTCGGTGAACACGAAATCTTGACGTCTCTAGGCTTGGTTAAAAAAAAATTATAAAGGATTGTGTACTGTTAGAGAGCACCTGGGGCATTGCACTCCACTTAATTCACTTTATTGGCAATACTAGGACCATCTAATCTATAATGGCGCGTATGGTAGGTATTTACAAAGGCATCATTTAAATCTGCTATCAAAAATACCCTTGAAACTTATAGTAGAGACGCGTTATATGACTGCTCTGATCTTTAAATAAATTGAAAAGGCTTGCCAAAGGATCAATTTTATTTTTCTGCAAGAAGTAATGGTTTATAGCGTTAGTTATGGTAAATAATTTAATATAGGCCAGTCTGTTTTTGCATGCAGCCAGCAGGCCTTCTGTTAGTATGGGATAGAGGAAGTCGAGGGATCTATAGGGTTTACAAGTTTATAAGAGGTGAAGTTGGCCTTGGTGTTATTGCGCTTCCTGAAGTCACCCGTTAATAGTAGTGGCGTGTGTGTATGATGGAGTCTGGATGAGGGTGACGTAACACGTATAGAGGTCTATTTTTGTCTTCCTAATCGAATTAGTTCTGACTCCCAATGTTTCTCACAGGGAATACGTTTTAAGCTAGGTACCAGAAAACCCTCTGTAATCACATGTTGAAGAAAAGGACTTCAAAACGACGGCGGTGATAATTAGCTTTTATTCTTAGCTTGGGACTACTAAAATGGGATAAAACGGAACTTTTCGAGTCCTACGCAGTTATATGTAAGTTTTCCGTAAGGCTATATAGCTTAGTCGAAAAGCGACAGGATTCAAAGATGAGGGGACTGATTTGTGACGCGCTAATAAGAGCAATAGTTTGTTGACAGATGGCTTGACTGATTCCCTCTCTCTTTCTCTCTCTCTTTATATATATGTATATATATATATATATATATATATATATATATATATAGAGAGAGAGAGAGAGAGAGAGAGAGAGAGAGTGTACAAGAGAAAATAAGAATTAGACACGAATGAGCAAATGAGACAAGAAACCGGAGGGGTTTTTTAAAGGCAAAAGAGAGGGACATTAGAAGAATCCAGAATCAAAGCAAGCAGAGGGCGGCACAGTAAAGGCGATCCTTTACCGAGAAGACAGAAATAACGCCAGGGGAAAAAAGGGGCTCAATGGATCCGAAGTTTCTCGCAGATATACATACAAATACACCGCAGGTGCCCATATACTGAGTATAGTTAGCGAAACTGTCCACAGTTTTGGACAAGAAATCCAGCCACTAGCCCTTAACCGGCCCAGCGTTAGATGGCAACGACAGCAGCTTCTTAAATCCACCTAAAGAAAAATCAAAAATAAGTTCGACCCACAGTTACCACTCAGTTTGCACTGGGATGGAAAGCTTATCCCAGATCCCATCGATACTGGAACTGTGGACAGATTGCCTGTGCTACAGCCAATTACGGCTTCCTGCACTGCAAAAGCTAACATCGAGGAGAGGAGAAGCGCTAGCTAAGGTCATCATTTTGTTATGAAAGACTGTAATTTATAAGAAGAGGTCCAGGAAATGTGCTTAGACAGAACCAGCTCTAATACTGGTCAGTACAAAGGTAGATGCAGTCTTTTGGAGCAGCTTCTTGGTCGTGAACTTCGGCACATTGGTTGTGGCCATCATGACTTTGAGTTTATTGCTGGAACAGCCTTTTCTGAACTCTTTGTTTAATCACTTTAAAACAAGATGGCAATATATTGCAAAAAAAACACATATGGAGACTCAACTGATGATTACAGGGCCAACGCTGTAGCTGTCTCAAAGATGAAATGATGCAGATCTTTGAGACGGCCGTTGAAGTCACTCAGCCCAGGGATGACTACAGAGAGCTCCTGGAGCTAGCTATCATCTTTCTTTGAGTTTTCCCTCCTCGATGGATCCAATTTGCAGCTCCAGGAGCCATACATCAAGCCTGATGGATGGCAAAAGTGATCTACATCTTTAAAGTTTAGATATTTCGCACGCAGTTTAAACTGACAGCAAGCGAGCATCAAGGATTAGGAGAACTGTGCATCTTCTTTTCAGGTATTTACGTTAAAGCGTGGGTAGCAGCCAGCATTGCTGTGAATGCCCAGATAAATGATCTGAAGTTACTGAAGCAATGTCAGATGTATCACACGATTAACATTGACATATTCAACGCTACAGAGAAGAAGATGACAGGCTAACGATGGTACCTTTCTGAGGATTTGGTCGCTTTGGCATTGTTTGAAGGTGATTTGGAAAATAGCAGCAAGAAAAAGATAGTTATAGTAATGAAAGAGAAAGAAGGGGAGGAAAGGCTGCTAAAGCTTGCAACTATCGACATAACATGAATTCAAGAAAAGAATTTATTTGACTTTACGACTAAGAAATCAAGACTTATTTTCAAGAACTTGCGTCTTCCATATGATTTACTCCAATATCCAGCAGCTCAGTGGAAGCATCAGCCTAGCTTCAGTGCTGCAAAACGTTTCATCAGCAAATTGGCTGTCAACAACAATCATCATGTTTGTACCATTGTCTTGGTCGAGGATTTCTCTGACCGTCTCACAAAGGATAAAAAACAATTACAGTATGTTCCAAGTGTTGTTGCTGAACACCGCAAAAAGTTTCCTGACACACGCAAGTAGACCTTACTGAGCAACACTGATAGATATTAATTATCACGACATTCCTGCCAATGAACAGCTAATACTCACTGTAGAAGATCCAATAGGGGGACCCAGGCTTGTGAATGTTGGGAAGAAACCAATCTAGTGAAATGACTACGTTCTATACCTGATGTGGGGGAACATCGGATCCATTGAGCCACCTCTAAATATTAATACATATCAATAAAACTTAGTAGTGGGTGTTTTTCAAATAAAAGGAACACTTTGGCGGGGTCAAACCAGTGAAAATTAATTTTTTTACAAATAAAGACAACCCTAATATGTGTATATATATATATATATATATATATATATATATATATATATATATATATATATATATATGGAATAAAATCTAAGACAAATTGGGCACATTATTGTTGGGGAATTATTAGACAACTGATTTACTTCAAGTCCAGCGTGAGATCCTTTAACCTAGAACTGGACTATCGTAGAATTTTTGCTCCCAGTTCGACGACGAAGGATTTAACGCTGGACCTGAAGTAGGTCAGTTGTATAATAATGCCACTACATTAACCATATATATATATATATATATATATATATATATATATATATATACATAATGAAGAAGGTGGGTCCCATCATTAATTATAACGTTTTGGCTTATTACAAACTCCTTCTTTAAAAGGAGGTTGTGTTATTAAAAAAAAAAAATATATTTAAAAAAATGTTATATCAATCAAACGCAAACACTCAAATAATCGTAACAGTACAATAATTAATAATGGTGTGGAGAATAAAAGAGAAGGTGGATACATATACTTTATAGTAAAAACAGAGGAAATAAACTGAACTTTAAATTTATGTTCGGATCACAATGACTAGTTAAAATGAGAAGGAATGTCAAGATTTTATACAGTTAGGTCGGATAATAATTATAAAAAATGGAAAGAATTTGTTTTATTTATTACAGACAGTCTGTTTCACAATCAATCATCTGTTTCCTGATAAAAACATCCTGTTTATAGTGGAATGTTTTTTCCAGGTGTTCAGCGAAAATCCATGTGAGAACAGAATGGCGACTGAAGGGAAGGTACTGTGCTGGGTCAAGTAAATCTTTTTAAAAGGTACGAACACATCGACATGGGCATATCATCTTTTACAGTAAAAATATTTCCAATATTTTTCTTATTCATGTATATAAGTTTAAAATTTTTGGCAATAAAAATTACTCAAAATAACAGTTAAACATTTCCAGAGTCGGTCATTAAAAGGGGTAATGTCTAACAACCCAACGAACTTAATTTCCATAGGAACATTAAAAGAAGCAGAGGGGTTATACATCCTGAAGACGAATTTTATAACACAACTTCGAACCAAAGATTTGATGTTATTTTTAACAAAGTTTTTTTAAATCATCAAAATTTAAAATGCATACTAAGGCAAGTAGAGGAGAGTTTGAAACTACTAAAGAAAATTGTTTTTATGGCGCCAATTTTGTATATCACACAATCCTAAGAAATTTAAACCCTGGCCTATTTTCATTTCCTAAAGTATGAACACCGAAAGAGGTAAAAAAGCAATTAATATTTTAAAATTAAAGTGATATTTATCTTTCTTCCTTGATAAATTACTAAAAAATGAGATTGATTTGAAATTCCGTTGCTCGAAATAAGCCTTTGGCCGTTGTTGATTCCTATTTTAAACTTCTGCGCTTAACTCGTTCGTTTTTGGTATTCCTATTTTTCCTTAGCTTTTTCTTGAAAAAAATTCGTTCTCTACCCTTATAATTTCGTTAGTCCATTAAAGTAAACTCAGACAACTTAATCTATCACGGCCTAAATTCCATGATTTAGACCGTAGTCAATCATTCTGACCCTATACTCTCGAAAACGGAAAAGTTCTTTTTCTCCTTTGAAATCCAATTTAAATTGCCAAACTTAAATTGGCTTAAATACGTCAATTGCTATTTTTACTTTGGAAGGTTTATTCACGATAGCTAACATCTTCCCATTCTAGGTACCTATATTAACCCTTAATTATAATATCTCACATGAAACCCATAAATATTTTTACCAATTTAAGCCCATGAGTTCATCCTCCTTCGGAACATTTGGTTGAATAAAGATACTGTTGTCACGCATAATGATAAGGATAATGAGGTGATGATTTTAAATAAGACTGACTAAATTTCAGAACTGTTCCAGGTTTTTTCAGATAAATCCAAGTTTACTGGAATTATGGAACAACCTCTGATTACACTGTCCAACAATGATTTTGATACAAAAATGAGAAAGTACGAACCAAAGATTTGATGTTCTCATTTTTTAACAAAGTTTTTTTACTCGAAAAATCATCAAAATTCAAAATGCATATTAAGTTAAGTAGAGGAGAGTTCAAAACTTCTAAAAAAAAATTGTTTTTATGGCGCCAATTTTCTATATCATTTTTGTAGATTACGAAAATGACCTTTATTTTTCATGCAATCACTTCCGTTTTTTGTAATCTGCAGATTTAATTTTTTTATTAATATTAGATTATTCAGTATATAGGGGTTGGAATATTTATTACTTTTCTTTTATTTGACAAAAAATACAAAGATAAGAGGAAACAAAAAGCTTATTCATCAAAAGAAATTAATAAGTCCTTTTAATACATTTCAGAGTGTGGTATTATAAAAATATACTTAAAAAAATATTAAATGAAGATTTAATATTTTTTCAAAATTGCTGAAATCTATAAAATAGTCATAAATTTTTAGAATATTTAGGCTTATTTTTATGTATAACATCTTGTCTGTTTCTGTGAAGAGTCCGGCAGAATTTTGCAAGCATTGCAGGACTCCACTTTCCTTAATAATGATTTTCGATAGTAGCAATATCTTGGTGGAATCTTTCAGAAGAGAGTTGAGAGGAACTAGATTAGTTTGATCGATTCCAACCTGTATTGGGAGGCGCAATATAGACTGAATTGCAGCCGAACTTTTGTAAAAAGGATTTAATATACTTCTTCGCCTCTTTCATATCAGAATAAACTTAAGTAAGAGTAATCATATAGTTTAAAATCTAATGGATATAGAGGAGGAGGAAGAAATTCTCAAGCTAACGCTTTATTTTTTTTCTTAGATTAAACGTGGTAGTTCTGGGTTTGCATTTCCTCGAAAATGGAGGAGTACCTTTCAGTGACCATCGAAGGTCGATTTTGGTCAAGAACTTATTTTAACTAATAGATGTGAGGTAATTGTTAGTTTATTTATGAGGAGCTCATAATGAATAACTCCTTCACTTCCCTCAAATGCAAAGCTTACTTAGCCTTTGGTTTGAGAGTCCACAACTATGAGTGAAAATGTTTTCTTTGTGATCAGGCACTTGTTTTTACATTTTATAGTGCATTAAATATCTCTTTTTTCATGTTCGATAAAAATTCTTTCTAAAATTGAATCACGGACATTTCGGGCAAATGGAAATAAATGAAATTCAAACTTCGTTAGTATTGTCTTTCTGATAGGCTTATGGCATTCTTTCATGAACCTCATTTAAAATTTTGACATTCCATGAGGGTCCTGTCCTAGATTAAACTCCACATTGGCCTTAATTAACTCTTATTTAACAGCATACTTTCAAAGTTCAAAACTATGCACAGTCATGACTGCCGTGGTACAACCATTCTATACCATTCGATACTACTATATTATAGGGGGGGAAAATTAATCACCTACTACAACCGAACGATGAAGGACTGTTCGCAGGGATTAACGACCGAGTAGGAGGTCACACTTGGCGTTGGATTTCAAATCCTTAATAATCAAACACAGTGCATAAATGGTGGCGAGATTTACTTGAATAGGCCGAGAGTATCGTTTAAGGTTAGTTAAAGATCAAACAAAACTATAATTTTATTTACACAGATAAAAATAAGAATAATAATAAGCAAAGGGGAATTATGTAAATTGAAAGTGTCTCTTGATCATTATTATGAGGAGAGATTCTCAAATGGAATTAATTGATTAATATAACTAGGCTCAGATCAAAAAGGGGAAACTTGACAATACTAATAATGGAGGAGGTTTCAGTCTTACGGGTTGATAACATCGAGGAAGGTCCTTCTTGCGATGAGGCGAGTGAGGAACGATCCAATAAGGCAAGTGGAGCACGATCCGAATGAGGCAGGTGGGTCATGATCCGAACCAACCTTCAGATGAAGATAGCGAAACTTGAAAGATGATGTTCGACGGGAATTTGGAAATTCTCGTAATTCTACGGAAAGAGGAATCCTCCTTTCCTCAAAGGTATTCGATAGAGATTTTCTTCGGTTTGATTAAACAGAGGAAGAGTGTTGCGCAATTTCAAAGGCTTGCTGTTCACAGAAGCTACCAATTGACTTGGGTAGAATCCCGGCTAAAGAAGGCTTGCTGTTTGACGAACGCTCACAGGACGAGACGATAAGGACAGCGTTGAGGTGCGGGTTGGACTCTTCAAACTACTGAATAGCCCGAGTATTTGTATGCCCGATTCTGAGGGGGAAGGGGGGTTTGGAGGAAGGAGTCACAAGCTCCAGACATCTGTATCCGGAGGCGGAATCGATTCGTCATTTAGAAGCAAGGGCGAGACAGAGAGGCTCTTTCACACCTCGTCACTGGGGAGGGGGGCTTGGAACGAGTTGGCATGATTGGGAAATATTTCCCCAACTTACTCAGGAGTCGAATATTCGAGAATGTTCGAACAGGAAATGACGTCCTCTATTGCGGGATAACATAGCACGTCGTCTCCGATAAATTATGGGGTGGGGGAGAGCAGAGGTTGTTAATACTTTGATTAAAAGGTGGTCAGTAGATCGTAAGCAACAGGTGCTTTTAAACAGGGAGAGGTTGTCAGAGATATGTATGAGAGAGAGAGGGGGAAAGATACATGCCACTTTTCCCTTCAATGGAGAGAGAGACAAGAGACACCTTGGCCAAGCTTTTTGACTGAGTTAATGGAGGTGCGCAATTATGAGACGCCGCGCTGCCCTGAAATTTTGACATCAGAGGATGCTGCGACAAGTTTGAGAGTCCGGAATTTCCCATCTGAAGTTGGACAAAGCTCGCGCTAAAAGACCGAGATTATTCTCGTCTGCCGATGCGTTTGCCCCTAGAAACCTCCCCTTTAGACGGAGAGGGCTAAACCCCATTCAAGCCATATAGATCGTCCGGCACCAGAGTTTGAAGTTAGTATCCGCCGCCGCGCCCTGCCCCAGCCGTATCCGCAGGCTGCACTTCCCCGTTCGTGCCTGCGATTCGCGTCCCATTAGACTAGGCACAATTCCTTGCAGAGCCCCTCAAGCTTCCAGTATTCTTGTTAATTCACGCGAGTCTACCTCGACCCGCCTCCTCCAGCTCCTCAAACGCAGCGCGTTTAGTCTCGATTCGTGTTACTCGAAAGCAAGATATAAGTAATAGTTATTATCAAGAGACTATTTTTTTAACTTTGCGATAAACAAACATTACTCCTTCGGACCAAATCTTCGAAGTAACAGCAATGCGTAAGTCTCTTGTGCAAGTTCTATTTAGTTTTTTTATTCGAATTGATTCCACTACAGAAAAGAATTGTCATTCAAGGCCTCATCTCGTGCCGTAACTTGAAGGTATAGAAAATAGTATTATTCTTTGTATTGCTGTGCTAGGAGTGCTGTAATTCTTCTCTCAATTTTGTTGAAATCTTGACCGCCAAACCCCCCTCGCATGTGTTTTATCCCCCCTTTGTTGTTCGCGTTTTCCTTGGGTAGCAAAAGCTTTTGCATTCCTGTTCGTGCGTAAATGAATCATTATTCCTCTATATTTATTGCGTGCGTTTATTTAATTCTTGCTGTAGTGCCCATCGCTTAAGCCAGTAGCATGTCGCCGTTTGAAATTTTTAAGTCCCAAGGTGAGTCACTCGGATTCAGTAGAAAAGATCTGATGGTCTACATCCAGGAAGAAAACAAAAGAGAAAGAGCCGAAAGAAGAGACAAAGAAGAAAAGTAACGAGGAGAAAGAGAAAGAGAAAATAAACGAGAAGAAAGAGAAAATAAACGAAAAGAAAGAGGGAAAATAAACGAGAAGAAAGAGAAAAGGGACAAAAAGAAAGAGATAATTCGCTCTCACTAATTGGAAATGAGCAGAGCGAGGAACGAGACGCTCTTCATAAACTTCTCGAGTGTTAGACTAGACGCACCGTAGTTTGCGACCATGAAACTTCAGGTCCTTAAAGAAGGCAAACACTTCGGGTCTTATCTCATCCACTTCGCAAGATCTTCGACGTGAACCAGTGGGACATCGAGACGGACGAGGGAGCACAATTATTGCCCCTGTTGAGCGCTGAACTTAGGGATATTTTTATCTCCCTTCCATCAGGGGCAACAATTGATTACTCCTCGTTAAATGCCGCTTACAACATGTCCGCGGATTTCTATCGAGCTAAATTTAGGCACTGTATCATTCAATCAAACCAGACCGTTCGACAGTTTGGCTACTCTCAACAGCATAATTTTAATTTTTGTATTGACGCGTCCAAATTGCCTCATGAATACGACGCTGTAGTCGATTTCGTACTCAAGGACCAATTTCTTGCGTCGCTCCATTAGTAAAGCAGATACTTCGTGAAGGACCCAAGGTGCCATACTCTTAAGGAATGCATCGAGGAGGCAGACCTCTACGCAGCTAGCCACAACTGCTATCCGAAGGAAGGGAAGAAATCAGAATCCCATCTCCTAAATCCAAAACCAGCAAGAAAATATTTGTTCCCAATAATGGGAATAAGTTCGTTAATGTGACTGGGCCCGTCAAACCTAAACTTCTCTTCTCGTTGGATCACCGTGATGTTTAGCTCTTTTCCACCAATCCCCTGGCATCGGATTTCCCTAGTAAGACCATTGTGTGCTATTTTTTTAGAGTTCCTGGCCACGTAAGATCCAACTGCCCTCAAAACTCGCAGTTTAGAAGCACCCCTCCTTCTCACCAGGTACACTAGTTCAGTGCTTCTTCTACGCTGCAACTGTGGCGAAATGAAGCCCCCTCTTCTTCGAACACGCTGAATACCTCTGGCCCCTAGAGGTATCTACACCCTTGTCCGTGATATAGGGTGCACGTGCATTGTTGTATCTGATGCCATACACTTTCCTTTGTCTCCGGACCACGATAACTTTGCCGTAGTGCATGATTACTTGGGTCGCACCAATAATTTCCCCTATTATTCACTGCTACATTGAGTGCTCGTATTTTACTGGTTGGGCTGAAGTCGTGGCAACCCCCATCAAGTTTTCCTCTGTCCTAATTGGACAGTCACCCCTTGTTTCCTCCAGCCCCGTGGCTCAAACCGTTACTAACTTTTCCACGCGAAGAAGGAACTAAAAGCCTCTACACATCCGGAACCCCGGTGTGCTCCCGAATTTCAGAGTGCGATGACCCATGACTTTACCAAAAGCTAGAGGGAATGTGAATCTTTTCTTCCCTTGTGGTTCAAAGCCAAGTATAAGACACGAAACCGTCAGAGGGAATAAGGTTATTTCCGTCCTCGTCAAGGACGACCTCCTCTATCGATTGTGCACCCAGGAATACGACAGCAAATCTCGCACACTATGTGTACCGCATTCCCACTTCCCTCCAATATTGCAAACGGCTCACGATAGGCTATTTGCTGATCATTTTAGTCACACGAAGACCACACAGAGAATCTTCAATATTGCCAGTGAAGATTGGGATCAACAATGGACGACCCTTCCAACTCTTTCTATATACTCCGGGAACACAATTTGACATTTGGCCCCGGGCCAGTGAGCCCCACTTAAAGGTATCATAGAAAAAATAAAATATCCTTCGGCAACCATGCCGTAGCATTGTGTAGCTCCACTATTTTGTACTTTGACTTGATTTTAAAAAATTTTCCGTAGAATCCTCAAATTGATCCGCCATTGACATGCGAATTAAGTTATATTCCTCCCCACTAACCATTCTCCGATGTCACTTATTCCTCTGAAGTTCCATCTGAGGATTGAGGGTTGTCAGAGAAATGAGAGACACAGAGAGAGAGAGAAAACAGACACCTGAGTGACCTTTTTTTATCTGCGCTAATGGAGGGGCGAAATTATGAGACGCTGCGATGACCTGAAATGCCGCTATCACACGAAGCTGCGACAGGTTTGAGAGCCAAGAGGGTCCCATCTGAAATCGGTCAAAGTTCGCCTCACCGACTTATAAACTTCCTCGCGATTGCGTTAAAAGGCCGAGACTATTGTCATCTGGTGATGCGTTTGACCCTAGAACCCTCCCCTTCGGATGTAGGGGGTGGGGGGAAACCCCATTCGACCCATATAAATCCTCCGGCGTCATAGTTGGAAGTCAATATCCGCACCGCACTGCCCTGTCCGTATCCGCCGTCTGCACTTTCCCGTTCGTACCCACTATTCGTGTCCCTTTGAACTCTGCACAGTTCTCACAAAAACCCTCAAGCAACCGGTATTCCCGTTAATTCACGTGAGTCTACTTCGAACCGCTTCCTCCCGCTCTTTGAACGCAGCGCGTTTAGTCTCGATTCGTGTTACTCGAAAGCAAGATTTAATTTCACCCAGTAATAGTCATTGTCAAGAGACTATTGTTTGAACTTTGCGCCAAGGCAAGCATTACTACCTTGGATCAAATCTTCAAGGTAACAGCAATACGAAACTCTCCTCTGTAATTGCTTTCCCTATCCCCTCCCCCCTCTACATCATCAGCTAGGATACGCTCAAGGTCATTCGAGTGTCCCTCGCTAAATATTGTTGTTCTGTTTTTTATGGTGAGCGTCCTCACCAAGTCTCTACCCCTCCTTTCAGCCACTGAGTTCCGAATACATCAACTATGTGTATAGCTCTGTTTCAAACTCCTAATAATCTTGTAAAATAATATTAATTTCAATATTAGTAAAGTTTCTTTTGTACACGTTTTTCGGTTATCCCGGAACCGCCAAGATAGTCGACTGTGGCTAACCTACATTCAATAATTTGCACTCTGCTTTTCCTGTAAATATACCACGCACTAGTAAATACAGAAAGGGTTAACTTGACCTTATTCTACGACAGAGGGGTAAATAGGACTGTTTAATGATCACAAGTGAAGGTCCTCAAGGCTCCGTTCTGGGACTACTGCTGTACGAGGGGCAGTCAATAAGATTTGCAATTCGGATTTACGGAAACGAGATATGAGGAAAAGTGTTTTATTATTTTTCAATATAACTCCCCTCGGCTGCAATGCAATTGCCCCACTTGTCCCTGAGGCTTCGAATTCCCGACAACCAGAAATCTCCCGACTGTTGTTCAATCCACTCCTGGATGGCGAGCTGTACATCTTTATTGTCCCCAAACTGGCGTCCACACAGTGCAGTCTTGAGCTGGCGAAATAAAAAGTAGTCGCTCATCCCAGATCTGGACTGTAGGGTGGGATGGTTGAGCTCCCCGAATCCGCACTACTCGCGTAGGGCAGCTTGTGCAACTCTGGACTTGTGGACAGGGGCATGGTCATGGAGGAGCAGGACACCGCGTGTCAACTTGTCGCGCCGCTTCTGACGGATGCACTTCTTCAACCCAGCCAGTTCCTCGGTGTAATATTGGCCTGTGATGGTCCTTTCACGAGGCGCATAGTCCACCATCAACACTCCCTCAGAATCACAGAAGATGGTGGCTATGATCTTCCCGGCTGAAGGTTAGGTCCGGAACTTGATGAGGTTAGAAGAGTGCCTGTGCTTCTAGGCCATGCTTTCAAGCTTGGTCTCGGGATCCCAGTGATGGACCCACGTTTCATCACCTTTCACTAAGCGTGACTCGAATCCTGCGGGTCCTGCTTGTACAGGATCAGGAGCTCCTCCGAACTTTGACGACGTTGAAGTCGATCATGGGCGTGAAGTTTTGTGAGGTTTCTAGGGACGCAACGGGCAGAGAACTTGGTAATATCCAAATTGTCGTGGATGATGTTAATAACACTTATAGGTGATATTACAAGTTCTCGCTCGATTTCTTCGACCTTCACCCGTCGATTTTCGAGGATCATCCTTTTCACACGGGCCACATTGTCCTCGTTGGTCACGTCTGACGGGCGTCCTGGACGGGGGTCATCTTCAAGGCACTCACGACCATGGTGGAATTCCCTATTCCAGCGAGCAATGATTACACAGGAAGATGCGGTTTTGGTGTACACTGCAACCATTCGTTCATGGATCTCTTTTGCATTCTTGCCTTCCTTGGTCAAAAGTTTAATCTCTGCGCGGTGCTCAACCTTCTCCATTGCGGAAAAATTTGTGACTGACGATCTGCGATCAGCTACTGCTTCTTAAATAGACGAGGAAGGAGCGAGCGGCTGCAGTTCCCGACTTGTCATAACTTGTCCTAACACCCCCACAAACATCCATCCTCCTTCCTCTGTTTTGCTCTACCGATTCGCAAAACTTATTGACTGCCCCTTGTATCTTATTTTCGTAAACACCATAAGCTCCGGAATAAAGTTTCAAATATATTCATTAAATGATTACACTAAATATTGGGAGGTAATAAATGATGGAGATTGAAATTGTTTTATAAAATGCATAAATAGGTTAATTAAATAGTGATAACATATTGGTATCAAATTAATGTTTCAAAATGCGGTGTTTTAAAGTTTGGAGAGAATAATCCTCAATTTAAATCAAATATCCATCATACATATATAGCTTCTAGAAGTAAAATAATAAGTAGATCTAGGAGTTTGAATCGAAAATAAAGTAAATTTATCTAGTTATTACATAGCAACTATAAACAAAGCATCCCTTATCAGGCCTTCTGTCTCGACATGAAAGAGAGACTTTTTGAAAATATACACTTAGATAATCAAAACCTCTGATATATGTATTATGCTTTTACATATCTTCTGATCTCCACAATTAACTAAAATTATCGATATCATAGAGCAGGAAAGGCTTAGTGAACTCAATCTCTTTTCTCTCGAACATCTGAGGAAAATGGGAGAACAAATAGGAACTTATAAGTTAATGTTGATTAACATGCCAGATAGTGCAGCAACGAGATAACACGAGGTAAAGATGGAGATTTGAAAATTCCAAACATCGACGAGAAAATTTGTAATATATTCTACAACAAATAGTGTCAACGCTTCAAGCACCAAAATTATGAAAAATCAAATTGATAAATTTATAAAGAAAAATATAGTAAAACTAGCGTATAAATATTAGATATTGAGAATAGGGTGTAACTTATATAAACTAATATAGCTGCCTATATCTATGATGAAGTATTTGTTTGTTAAGAATATTAGGATAATTTGCAGTATGGCGCCACTAATCTCGCTGTCATTTAGGAATATTCACAGTCAGGAGAGCAGTATTAATTTGAAAAATCAATATCAAATATTGTCGTCATAGATAAAAGATTGTAACTTCTTTGACCCTCGCCCAACTTTGATCTCTTTCAAAACTTACTCCTCTACTCGAAAGCCGGTTATTATATTTGCAAGCTTTTTTATGTTACTCGAATTTTCCTCGTTTTGTTTTATGTACGTCCGTAACCGCTTTCTCTAATATATAAACCTATTTCTTTTCATTTCTTTACTTTGTCTCTCAAGATGATAGTAATTGTATCGAAACTTAAAGGTCAAATGAAATTATACTGCAAAAGTGCCTTAATTTTCTGCTAACTTACTTAAAATAAAATCCATTAGTTTCCAATGAACTTCGTGAGTTTATTCATGGGATTAGTTAAGAAGAAAGGGCGGATCTACGACAAATTGACAGGTTCCTAAAAAAGCTTTTAAGAAAAAATAAGGCATCGCTTTCAAGAAAATTATAGCTCTCATCTCGCGCGCCTATCCACGCCTATGCGGTGTGGATAGGCTGTTCATTGGTGTTTTATAATCATATAATAGACCACCCAACGATTTTCACCTATTTATACTCTTTTTCTATTAGATTAACAGTTATTAGAAGAGTTACAAAACTAGCTACTACTTCTACCTTGCTCACCGGGAACAGATTCGGACTGACTGGAACCGTCTCTTTTTCCCTTCAATTCAGCGTTTCTGGGCAAATACTGTAGCTCAACTTTTATCTTGCTATTAGAATAAAAAGGAATTAAATTATTCTATATTTCTAAACTGTGTGTCAAGAGAGAAATTTAAGATGTGCCTTATCAGAATGATTGCATACAAGAATAACCACGCCAACCTGAGTGTTGGCGGGTCTGACTGAAACCCAGAGCTACCTCTGACGCCCACAACAAAAATTTTCATCGCAACCTTCCTCATTGCACATATCAATTAGGTAATTCTATTTGCATTCTGTAGACTCGACTGGCAACTTTGAATTATTCACACCTAACCATCACCATGGACAACCACAAAGAATCGGCTATGGCAACTACCACTTTTGCAATTTCTCTACCTCAATCTTGGTTTAATCAGGTAATTACAGGAGGCAGCGTTGTTCCTTATCAAGGAGGAGCGATATCTACTGTAGCAGCCACCTCAAAGGACGCTCCACATCCTGTTCACTCTACTTTTACACCAGGGTGCACTGCTCTCCCGCTCACAAGAACAGAGTTTGCTGGTACCACCGTCAATTTGAGAATCAGGCTCTCTCTCCGCTTTCGGCTCATTTGCCGCGAGAACTTGAGAAACCTCAATGGAAGATGGCAATGAAGGACGTCTTATTCCTATCTTCTCAAACTCCCATCACGGGAAGGAATATTTTAGTGGATGCCGAATCCGTATATCAACCATACCTGTTATGTATAACGACCTATAACAGAAGGAAACTGACGTCTTACATCAAACAGCATAGGATCACCCATAAGAACATGTGATGAACGGATATAGTATCTTTCGTTAGGTTGAAGTCGATTTTTTCAGTGAGAGTTTATAGTTTGTGATATTAATTCGGGAATATTAGGGGCTAATTTTTTATTTAATTTTAATATTCTAATTGATAAAGAGCATGCGAATTTGGTAGATGGAGATGGAAAAACTAATTTATCAATACAAGCTAGCCATAGAAGTGGTTTCTCTACTTCAGTCACCTTTTTAATTTCAAGTGATTCAACTGTGTAACTGATTAAGGTATAGGATGGTATTATTAAGAACTTTGTAAAGGGCAGTGAGAAGCACTGAGACACTTTTTTAAGACATTTAAAGGTCCCAAATTAAAATATTCAACATTCTCTAATAAAATGACCTCTATAACACTTGAAAATAATCAATTTCACCACCTCTTAGAGCACAGACATCCATGTTAAGAACAATTACAATTGACAAATTGACGGTGCTAAAGCAATTACTTCCAGGCACTCTCCAACGCAACCTCGTAACTATGAACTCATTGTTAGTATACTAATGTCATTAGGCAGATAGTTAGAAGATAAAATGATAATGAAGCTCTTTCCGAGGCAATCATCACTGATTGTAACCTGCTATCTGTGCAACAGATAATAATGGACCTCCCTGACGCTTTCCACGCGTAATATATGCAATATAAAGTGGCATTATGGCAGGATGTTTTTCAATTACCTTTTTTTCAGCTTATTAATATAACCATTCATGGCTACTATTATTACTTATGAGTCTGGCCAAATCTCAACTATCCGATTCATAATTTACCACTTTGAGGACTGTCGTATAAAAGGATCCCGACGATATACTATATATCTATTCTTTGTGAATATTATTCTATATTCGAGTGCGGTGTTTAAATCAGATGGCTAAGGATTATTCTACGTTAATAAATAGGCCTGGAGAGGGCTTATTTATCTTCAGTATACTGAAGAAGTGGAACGGAGCCCAAGGATAAATAATATTGCCAGCATTAACAAAATAGAATTTTATTAATTCAGCTAACAAAAATAACACATGGAAAATATTTACATGAACGGGGATTAATATGGGAGATGAACAGGAAATGAAAAGTTCATAGGATATATCTGACTAAGCGAAGGATTAAGATTAGGAGGGATCTAAATGACAAAACAAACAAGAAGGGAAAGGGTCGACTAAATCCGTGTTAAAGAACGAAGTTACTTTGACAACAAAGTTAAATAATTAAATGCAATTTGTAGCTTACGTATTTATAAGGTCGGCGTGCAGGTGAAGGCTTTTTAAAGGAATTGCTTCGATACAACTGGCGATTTCCTTCCCAGAAGTAGAGGTTATTAGGGGTGGTCGTCGTTAACGAGAGGGGAAGGACAGACTTCGAGGAGTGGGATCGAGTGGGGCTCGGAAGTACGAGTGATCTTTGAGACAGGATACCGGAGATGTTCTGGATGGACAAATGAGGTTATTAGGGGTAACCAAGGGTTCTCTTGAAGAACGTTAAAAGGGAGAATTAAATTACCACTGACGTGATATCAGGGGAGAGAGAACCGTTTCTTGTCGAACGAGCTCGAAGAACAAATGCGAAATTCTATCGCATAAATAGCCTGAGCCAGACTCTCGGGGTATGGGGCAATGGTGGACTTCCATGGAATGTCCCGCTAGTGATTCGAACACTCTTATTTTTCCATAAGCCTAACTGAATCTGGCCAGATCGATGCCTGCAGGCAAACGGGGGATTGAACCTCCTTGATTAAACTTGGGGCAGGGAAAGATAAGACTCGGGAAATGTTCGAGGCGATGAGAACACCATGCTCCTCTCTTTTTGCGGGATACACGTGGGAAGCATGAGTACAAATATGTGATACAAGCGAGGCGCGGCAGCCTCAGGCAATTTTATCACACCCCACCCTTCCGGGAAAAAGTTGTCACTTCGAAAGGAGTGAGAAGGGACAACCATACAGCTCCGTTTTGGGGAACTCACATTTTTGCATCGACCGGCCTTCCATGCACCTAAGCTACCATTTACATCAATACCTATTATTATGTCGATCATTTGACCATAAGGGGAACCGGCCCTTAAGACAATCTTAGCCATAAATTAGACATAGGGGAACAATAGAATAAGATAAAATTCATACATGGCGTAATAATGACATGAAATAAAAATTGCAAATTTCGAGCGTTTACAAAAAGGTTAATACCCCCAAAAAATAAAATACATATGAGACAAAAAATTCATGCGTAGATTAATGGGTACAAATGTACGAACATAAGAAAAAAAAGAATATACATTGAGCCACGAAATTCTGACATTTACATTCAATTAAACTAATTATATTACATAATAATCGAATTTAGTCGTACGAGACGGTATATACATACATACAGGAAATCCTAATCTTACGAATTATAAATTAATCTGCACTATTCGGTAAATCATTCCTACTGAGTGCTTCAGCGACCTGATTATCGGAACCTTTTATATAATTTATTTTAAATTGATACTCTTGCAAGAGGAGACTCCAGCGCATAATTTAGCCGTTGGAGCGTTGTACATTCCGAATATAGGCCAGCGGGCGATGGTCAGTTCCTATCCGAAATTCTTTTCATATTAAATACCTTTAAAATTTTTCAATAACCAAAATAATAGCTAGAGCTTTCTTCTCTATTGTGGCATATCTCTTTTCGGGGGGTAATAGCTCACGACTAGCGTATGCAACTAGATGACTCGTTCCGTCATCCTCATATTGGAGGAGCAAACCCCCAATACCTTCGTTGCTCGCGTCGGTCCTAATCTAAAATGATTTTTCCGGGTTGAGCAACTTCAAAATGGGTGCAGAAATGAGCTTACTCTTGAGCTGGTTGAAATGTGAAATAGCGACATCATTCCATCGTAGTCGATCGGGACAATTCTTTTTTAAGAGGGTGCTGAAGGGGCGCCGAGATTGCAACGAAATTCGAGACAAATCGCCGATAGTAAGAAGCTTATCCTAGGAATGATCTTAATTGTTTATTAGTATTCGGGTGGGGCATGTCGGCCATCGCCTTAATCTTGTCCTCCTGTGGACCTAGCTGGTTTTTTCCTATTTTAAAACCCAAGTATTCTATGGTTTCGTGGGCAAAATGGCATTTGCTGGGGCCAATGGTGAGGCCATTTTCGCGCAATCGCTCGAAGAGGGATAGTAGGGTAGTTAGATGTTGACTCCATTCACGAGTAGCGACGTAGACGTTATCAAAGTAAAAGGAGACATTCGGAAGTCTATGTTACAACCTTCTCATGAGACGGTTATAGTTACTGCAAGCGGTCATGAGGCCAAAAGTGAGGCGCTTAAATTGCATTAAGCCCTTCTCAGTAGCAAAGGCGGTATCTGCTTTCACATCGGGCCGGAGGGGAATTTTGTAATATGCCTTGCATAAATCAAGTTCTGAGATAAAATTAGCGTCCTCAAAAAGGTGGAAGTTTTGATCTATCAACTGGATGGGCTCGGCGTCGAACACAGTTACCGAATTTAACTTCCTGAAGTCCATGCACATCCGATAATAGCCATCAGGTTTCTTGACCATGACGATTGAGGAGCAATAACTAGAGGTGGAAGGTTTTATTATGTCTTAACTAATCAAATTATCTACTTAGGTGTTAAAAGCTTGGCGTAAATGAATCGGCATGGGATAGGGTTTTGATCGGACGGGCTCCAAGGTCGTCAATTTAATGTCATGTTCAAATCTTGTAACGCATCCAGGCTTCTCCGAAATAACGTCGTTGGACTGAAATAGTAATTGTTGTAGCTGTCTCTTTTGATATGGTGTCCGCTGCGCGTCGATATCCAGATCAGAGGGTTTAAAAGACTCGCCTGGCAGGGAAGGTAGAGGATAATCGGCATCAGGTTGAGTGCACACTGTCTGAATGACATGATGGGACTCTGCGGGGTAATCCTCTTCAAGCGCTGATTTTTCGTCCAGTGCTACGAATGTATCTCCATGGGCGCGTTGGGGGTATTTCGTTAATAAGTTTACGTGGTAGAGCTTATCGCCAGCTAGGGTACCAATGAGGTAATCTACCGGTCCTCGTACCTCGTGGACCGAGTACGGACCTTTCCATTGCCTCAGTAATTTACTACTCGCGGTGGGAAGGAGCAGGAGTGCCTCATCACCCGGCTTAAATTTCCTATCTTCCGACCTGACATCAAAATAGGTTTTATATTTATCCAAGTTGACGTCGACATTTTCCTAGGCAATGTTCGCTCATTTCTAGAGCCTCTAGCGTAGATCTAAGACGTAGGCGTATGATGACTGTAGCTCTTGGTCCAGTTGGGGCTTAATTAGCAAGTCCTTTAAAATGCTGAGTGGCCCGCGTATATTACGTCCATAAAGGAGCTCGAGCGGTGCGAAGCCTAATGTGCGATGAGGAATTTCTCGATAGGCGAATATGGCGACCGGGAGATATCGGTGCCATTCGCGGGGCTGCTCGGCACAAATCTTCTTAATAATTTATTTTAGATTTCCGTTTAATTTTTTACACATTCTGTTTGTCTGTGGCCGGAAGGGGGTGGTAAGAAAGGGCTTTACCATGAGCAGCTTCCCTACGTACTCCATCAACTCAGAGGTGAATTGCTGTACACATTCTGAGAGTATTCCCTTGGGGACGCATAACACTTAAAAGATCGAAATGAGGGCCTCGGCACAAGAAATACTATGGATTCGGCGAAGGGGAACTGCCTCGGGTAAACGGGTAGCAAAATCAACTAAAGTAAAAATGTAGCTGTGCCCTTCGCTCGAAGGGGGGGGGGGATAGGGCCAACCTTCTCGATGGCCACTCTGGAGAAGGGTTCAGTGATGACTGGCCTTCGTCGACGTCTTTTGATACACATCGCATGATTGACAATGCTTTGAGAAGTCAGCTGCAGCACCCGGCCAGTAAAACTATTTAAAGATACGCTGGCCCGTTTTGGTATGGCTAAAGTGACCGGAAAAGATGCTGTCATGAGCTATTTTTAGCACTATGGGTACATGTGATCGTGGAAGGCATAAGGCGGTTGTAACAGCGTTATTACTGTCCTCGGCGGATCGGTAGAGTAGACCACCTTGCTCCAAAAACTTTATTATTTAGGGTCAACGGATAGTCTCGTTGTCATTGTTTTGGGCCTTATCCCATAAGAATGTTCGTGTCTCACACTCCTTTTGCGCGCACCTAAAATCCTAGTTAAGGATCTCTGAGAATTCGGATGGTATCGG
Source organism: Ceratothoa steindachneri (assembly GCA_963969495.1). Classification (NCBI taxonomy): domain Eukaryota; kingdom Metazoa; phylum Arthropoda; class Malacostraca; order Isopoda; family Cymothoidae; genus Ceratothoa; species Ceratothoa steindachneri. The sequence continues at coordinate 141,556,503 of OZ018321.1, read as the reverse complement.
GGTTCTGAGGGACACGGGCTCCTGTGCTTGCTTCTTCGCTCGGGCTCGAGTAAGGGCGGCCTGGGATAAAGTGTCGGAGCTTACCTGAGGGCTCTGCCCGATAAGTAGTGAACAAAAATTTATATGTGCCGAAATGACTTCAGCCCAGCCATCAAAATACTGACACTGCAGGTAACATTTAATGACGGGGAATCGGTTCACCCGCCCAAGGTAGTCATGTACTACCGAAAATTTTTTGTGGGTAGGGTCAACTGGGGGGGAGGAGCTCGTCGGACACGATGAAACAAGTGCATCTTGTGTCCCTGGCGAGGGTAGATACTCGGCAGCCGTTCACGCTGTCCTCCTCAAATTTTAGAGTTCCCGGGAAACTTTTATAAAAATTAAAATTTACCTGGTGCCCTGACGGAGGGGGGGGGAAGAAGTTGATCCTTGGGTCTGCACCACCGGGGAAGCCGGTGTGGTCTTAATCTGGTGTACTTGATGGGCTGGTCTGTTTTTAAGCCTAGAATTGTGGGGAAATTCCAGCTCGTGTGATTTTCTACACCGCAGGTGAAGCATACGATCGGTCGCTTCGGGAAGAGTGATGGTGGAGAAATTTTAATGGGAGGGTTGATGTCCCGTTGTTGGTTTGAGGGGAAGAAGTTTGGAGTTTTCCCGGGCCCGGAAACTTTGTTAGCTTTCCTGTGAAGGGGCGCGAATCCTTCCTTCTTTCCTGGTAGGGGGATTGATGAGAATTTCTATTCTCCTTGGGTATAAATTATGGCTGGCGGCATAGACATCTGCGTCTTCGGTACATTCTTTAAAGGACTGGCACTGACGATCCTTGACGAACGCGCGGATCTCCGTCTGGAGAGACGGTAAATGTTGATCCCGCAACACGAAGTCTGTTAAGTACTCTTAGTCAGGAGCAACTTTTGAAGATTCTAACCAGAATTTAAATTACTCTTGAGAATGTATCCGAATTGACGGAACGCCTTTCCGGGTTTAATACGACCTCCTCGAAATTCCTGTCTGTAGAAATCGGGAGTCATATTATGAGCGGCCAATAATTCAGCTTTTAATGTACTCTAGTCAATTATACAATCGCATGGTAGGGAAATGAAGATGTCGCGCAATTTGGAATTTAAGAGGGGCAGTAACCTCACTACGCCTTCGGCCTCCAAGTCCAGGTTGTTGATTTCAAGGATCTTTTCCAAGTGCGATAAAAATGCTCCGAAATCCTCTCCATCCCTGAAATTGGGGAGCTTAAGAGTGGGATTGGAGGGGGCTTCTGAACGTGCACTCACTCGTTGTGTTTCAGCTTGTACGCGTTCCATTTCAAGCTCATGGTGAAGCTCGGCTTGCCTTCTTCGTTCCTCTCTTTCTTTTTCTTTCTCTTTTTCTTCTCTTTGCCTTTCTTCTCTTCCTCTTTCTGCTCCTTGCTCCTCTTGGATATACTCAATCAATTCTCTTCCGGAAAGTCCCAAGGATTCTCCTTGCGCTTTGAAGATTTCAAACTGAGTCATATTTGAACTTGGTAGGCAGTACTCAACCAACTAAATTACTTTGCGGTAAGAAGTATGCCTTCTAGATATTTGGCCTACCTAAATGTGGGAAGTGACCTATTCCTAATTTTTTTATCGACCTAGATAACCAATTACTAAAACAAAAACAAAAAAGGGGATAGCAATCGTTAAAACAAAAAAGGGGAATGAATATACTCTATTCTTCTAACGTATAACACTATGCTTCACTTGACTGAGACCAGTGTTTGCAAAGATATAGCGTTACAACTTACACACTTGACACCGAATTTAAATAGCATATATATATATATATATATATATATATATATATATATATATATATATACATACATATGTCGTATTAAAGGCTCAGGACTTACAGTTTTTGGTACAAAAGGAAATGAGCTTCAAGAAAGTAGTAACGGGTACCGGCAAATCATAATTTTTCAAATGATCATTAAGGAAATTGAAAAGGTCTTCATTTGCAAAATTATGATTTGCCGGTACCCGTTCCTACTTTCTTGAACCTCATTTCCCTTTGTACCAAAAGCTGTACGTTTTCGTTCGAAAGCAAATATTTCCTCCAAAAATTCGGATTAGCCATGGATAATTGTCTTTCTCCTGTCCTTGCTAACTTATATATGTAGTTTTTTGAAACAAATCTTCTCCCTACTATCCTTGACGCTCCGATCGTTTGGTACAGGTATATTGATGATGTCATTTGCTTGTGGCCTAATTCTAAAGATGTTAATGTTTTTCTTACCAGACTCAATTGTCTCGTCCCTTCAATTAAATTTACCCACGAGTTGGAAAATAATTGAACCCTCTCCTTTTTTGATCTTCTTATTCATAAAACTCATACATGTTTTAAATACTCTATCTTTCTTAAGCCTACTAATTTAAATTCTTATATTCATTTTTACTCTTCTCACAGCCCTAAAGTTAAACGTTCTGTTATTTCTTCTATGTTTCTACGGGCATTACGTGTTGTGAGCCCGGAATATATGGATTTGGAATTTTCAAATATCTTTGAAATTGGCCATAAACTTTGTTACCCTTACCCGTTTCTTCAAAACTGTCTTTCTTCTGCTCAAAATACATTTTATCAAACTGTCCCTACTCTCCCTTTTAATAGTAATAACAATTTAGTTCTACCTTTTTCTCTTTGTTTTAGTGATCTTCCCCATCTTTTGAATAACTTTAACATTTATGTTGCTTTTAAATATGAGACGACCATTAAGAATTTATTAGTACGTAATAATTGTAATAGTCTGGAAGGAGAGAGAGTTTATTCAGTTGAGTGTTCTGGTTGCCTAAGAAAATATTATGGACAAACAGGTAAACAACTTTCAGTTCGCATAAATCAACTTAAATATAATGTCCGAAGAAGGCAAGATAACAGTGCTTTCTTTGTCCATATGTCAGATATGAACCATTTAATTAACTGGAAATTGGCCAAATTTATTTATCATTTCAATGCCCCTATAAAAAAGAATATCTCCGAATGTGCCTTTATAAGCCAATGTGATAATTTTAACCTTTTCGCTAGATTATATAAAATAGATGCTATAATTAAAAGAATAATACTCAAAGAAATTAGTTTTGTCTTTCGTTCTTAGTTTTTTTTATATACATTCTTTAGTTAAGTGGCCCCTATTTTATTTTAAATTTTATTATTATTTTTTATTTTTTTAATTATCATTGCTCTGTTTTGTACATTGTATTTTTCCCCCTTTTGTTCATCGTGTCTTATAATCTCCCTCGTTAGGCTAACTCCACTTCTTTGAATCTGTTACCCTTTCCTTCGATTTAGTTTGACCTTACTACCTGCTTCTTGTAATTCTTAATGTGTTTTTTTTACCTTCCCTCTTCCGTCTTCCTCATTGGTGATTTCTTGTTTTTGAGGCGGTCTTTCATACTTTTCTTTCGTATATATACCTCTAATATAATATTATTTCTTGTAGTTATCCTTGATAAGGAACTTAATAAAGTTCGAAAGTACTTGGAAACACCTTTTCCTTTTTTTCCTGCGGGACATTGCATTCATTTGCTACCCTCACGTGATACTTTGTGAGTTTTTCATTTTATATATATATATATATATATATATATATATATATATATATATATATATATTAACTAAATTAAATAATAATCCCACGAGTTTTTAAATATGCATAATAAACATGACTTAAATGACTATCAAAATACAAAAAATTATAAACTATAGCAATAAAGTCGAAAGCAAGGCATGAAGAAATCGATTAATAAGACAGAAAAAAAGATTAAATAATCCCATGAGCAGCAAATATGAATAGTAAACCTGAATCAAGCGGAATACAAAAAATTCACCATAAACCACAGCAAGAGAGAATTATAAGGGCAGGGCGAACAATCGAAAATAAGTTAAATCAGGGGGGATGTAATCGAAGCGGATATTAATAAATGGAGCGAAGCAAGTAGGTCAATTAAGTTAAATTTTAAGTGATTGAACATCAAATAATACGAGTAGACTAAGGCACGAAAGTTTAAATAGAAATAATCAATAATGGAGGGGTCCAAAGGACGACTAAAACATTAAATTAAGGAAAAGTCAATAATAAACCCGATCGTTTAGATATTAATGGGACAAACTAAAATAGAAATAAAAATTTCTCTGCACGAGTACTAACCTTATAACGGTTAAGCCTGGGAGTAACAACTGATAGTAGGGACAAAATTAGGCAAAAAGAAAACTATTAAGGGGGTTGTGGTTGGCTGTAGATTTGTCTATATAGTGAATAATTTAAGAAATGATAAATAATCATTGAGTTCCGGGTTTATTTGTTTGATGTAAAGAGATTCAAGAATTTTTAAACTTAGAGAAGAGGAGGCAGAAGAGAGTATACTAAAGGAATCAGGGTCAAGCGGGTGGTTAAGTTGTAGTGAATATTCTCGTATAGAGAAGTGTTCGGGTTTGGAGATGGGAATGTTGGTTCTGTATGATACTCCGATATGCTTAGCGATCCTACATCTTAATTGTAGACTTGTTTGGCCTACATAGCGACTTTAGAAGGTCGCACAAGTGAATTAATAAATAATGGAGGAACGCAGGCATAATGGGAGTGATTCTTTGTGCCGAAGGAAAGTATAGACAGCAAGAGAATTAGAATTAATTAGGAGAAACTTGCATTGGGGAAAGTATTTATTAAGAGTCGAGAGTAAAGCTTTGTTGAATTTTGTGTCAAGTGGAAGATGAAGCAGTTTTAAGAATAGTTTTTGTTTGGGGACAGTTATTAGAGGGGTTTTGCGAGAGAACATTTTAAATAAGAAATTGGAAGTAAGTTTGTCAAAAAGATGGTCTTGGAAAAAATTAAAATATAAAAAGCTCCTAAGATATTCAATGTCGGAATGAAAGTGAAACCAATTTGAGCTGATTTTGTAAGCTCTGTGTATACTGTATATGATGGCAGAATGTTTGAAATTAGTAAGAGTACAACTAAAGAAGTGGGTGCCAAGTTTGGTGGTAGTGGGTTTCCTGTAAACTGATGTGTTAAATTTAGAACTAACTTTTGAAAACAGTGACATCCAGAGAAGAGATTTTATTGTTTAATTCTGTCTCCATAGAAAATTTAATATTAGGGTGTTGTTGATTTAAATACTTTAAAAATAATGGGGCATGGCTTTGTGTTTAAAAATAAGGAAGCAGTCATCGATAAATCTTTTAAACACTAACGGTTTATATTCAACCGGACAGTCCCTTAACCAGTTTCTTTCGTGGTAGGATAAAAAAGCATTAGCGAAGCCGGGACCCAATGGAGAGCCCATGGCCATTCCATCGTGTTGAATGTACAAAATCTCATTAAAAAAGGACACTGTATTTTCTACGGACAATTTTAATAAGGTAGAAAAAAGAGACTTGGTTAGACCTAAAATGCTATCATTTAATTGAAAAAGGGTATCGGTTATGATTTTGCAAGTTTCCATGACAGGTACATTAGTGAATAGAGACTCTACATCGATTGAAGTCATAAACGAGTGGTTCAACTCCAATTGAGAAATGTAGCCGACAAATTCGAATGAATCTTTCAAAGTGAATTCGTTGCGAGTGAGAGGTTCAATTATGGGGACTAGAAACTTAGCTGAGTTAAAGCTAGGGGTGTTAATGGCAGATAATATTGGACGGAGAGGTAATCCTACCTGGTGAGTTTTTGGCAAACCATACATAATACCTGGCGATGTACCTGAGGCAAACAGTTGGTTGTAAAAATCCCAGAGAATATTTTTCTTTTTTAGAGAACGTAAAAAGTTGTTAATTTTGTCTTCAATTTGCAAGATGTGCTTAAATGGATCTTTATTCAGTTTAAGAAATTTACAGGAGTCCGAAAGAATTTTTTGCATTTTAGAAATATAATCAGACCGATTCAAAAATGACCACACCCTTCCCTTTATCCGGTTTGGATATCACGATAGAATGATCTTTACGGAGGTTGGACAGGATATTAAAATCTTTGAAACTGAATACAGGGCAGAAAACTTTAAAGCTGTTATATTTATAATAGAATCTATTGGCCAAATACTTAATATCATCTATGAAATTGGATCCTGGCTTTGACATAGGGAGGGGATTAAGTCGGTGGCAGAGTTTTTCGAAATACAAAAGGTAACGATAGAAATTTCTCTCTCTCTCTCTCTCTCTCTCTCTCTCTCTCTCTCTCTCTCTCTCTCTCTCTCTCTCTCTCTCTCTCTCCCTCTCTCTCTCTCTCTCTCTCTCTCTCTCTCTATGTATATATATATATATATATATATATATATATATATATATATATATATATGGCTGATGAAGCAAGGGGGCCTGTTATAGAAGAGGTTAAGGCCCTGTTACGGGGTACAAACTACTTCGATGCAATGTACCGTGTTTTGGGTATCTGGTTACAGAGCGCTAACCTTGGGCCCAATCCAATTGGTGTGGGTAAGAGGACCGGTTAATTACCCGTATGGGCGGATAATCGGTAGGCTTAGGCGCAATGAGTTCGATTAAGCATCTCGCAGGATTTTAAGGCTAGCCTACTAATGTTTTGGTCTACTTTGGCGTACGCTTCCTGGAAAAAGCTTATGGTCTTCTTGCCTTAGTCTTCTATCTCTCTCTTTTACTCTCACTGACTAACATTGAGGTTTGCTACATATGGTATTTAATGTGTCAAAATATGAGGGTGTAGTCCACTTTAGCCAATGATGCGCTTTGGACGGAGCTTCCTTGTGTACACGGGGGTAGAGAAAAGGAGAGCAGGTAGTTCCCGATTCAGACCTCCGCCCGAAAACGGCAGGGATCATAGCGCGGGAAACGCCTTTTTGCGTGTAACCGCGTGTACGCGTGTAAGTGTATATGCGTGTGAGTGTGTAAGCATGTGAAAATGTCTGGAATTCATTTCTGCCTATAACCCTTACAAGAAAATTACATATTACAAGTTACATAACCATATGCTACATATTACCATATACATGAGGAATTGCTTTATATTAACATTTACATGAGCAAATGCCGCATACCATCATTTACAATACCAAATGTTACATATTACCATTTATTTAACCAAATGCTATATATCACTATTTACATGACAAAATGTTACAAGTTCCCAGTAAATTAACTTCATATGCGTACCCATTTATAGACTTCATAGGACTCCCCTGACACTCATATGGGAGGCTGCATTTTTTATCCCAATCCACCTTGCAATGGTGCACTACATACATACAGTGCGATTTGTCACCTTTGGCAACTCTTTAATACACGCATGCTTGATATCTGGCGTCCTTTCTCTTTTCCCCTATCATAGTAGATTTAGTTTTGCGTCGTCTGAAAAGAGAGTAATACCAAGGCTGAATCAATCCTTCAAAAATTTAGAAAAGGCAAACTGTATTGCTTCACATTCACGCCCGGAGCTCTAATACGAACATATCTGAGTGTTTGGTTGTCAATGTGAAGAAACTGCAGAGTATCAAGTAACCATTGGATGAGTCAGGCTGTGGTTACGAGGGAATGGCTGCTTGTAATCTACGAGATCTACGTTCTGACCCAGTTTATCTTTTTGGAGTCCCCACACTAAATACGTAGGGCGTTCTTAAGTGCCTATAGAAGTTGGTGTTGCTTTGGATCCAAAAAGTCGCCAGTGAAAGGCCATACGGGTGGCCAAAGGTTTTTGCACCATGCCCCACACGCAAGAAGACTGTATGTGCATTTCAGACAATTAGTTTGCCCATACATAGCACTACGAACATCTGGCCTTTCCCGTCCACATAATGTAACCTCCGTGACTATTATGTGTGGAGCTTGTTTGAAATTGAGAGACCAACACTTCCCGGTGCGCCACCATAGTAGAGCTTATTTTCAGGCTAACCACAGTGTAAAGACAAAACGAGGAACAAAGCTGTTCTCTTGGCCCCAAAACCAGAAATAAATAGGTCCACAGGAAGGTGCTTAGATATCTGCGAGGGTATAATAATACAACGAATGATTCAAGTGTATTAAAAAATTACAGTGTAAAAAAGGATCATATTAAATACATTGTAAACGTATCAAATAAATACAGGGCACAAATAGGTGCATTAAATATGTCACAGGATTAAACTACCAACGACACTTCGTTACAAAATAAGCACTGCTACTTCGGAAACTCGGTACAGGAACGGAATATTCCCGTCCGTCTTACATCCTTCATAAATAGCTGTAGCTCTCGATAACGAGAACCTAAGAATGGGGCGTAAAATGGAAAAAAATATTCCAGATACCTGTCACGGAAGTAGTGAAGCAATACACGGATAGCGGTTTTACTGGGAACGGGGAGAGTCGTACGAGCCCAAGCGTATTCCCACTTCCTGTTGAGAGTGAGAGAGACGAGTAAATCGGGAGCTTGCAATCTGTGCAACGCCAGAGGAAATAGCAGCAGATGCTGGCAGGGGTTTAGATATCAGCAAGTCATTGCTGTATGAACTCCTGGTCGGCTCTACTTCTTAGATTCAGGGGTCCCTATTTATACCCGTCCACCATGAGCGTCTACGTGACGAAATTCAACCGGCCTTCAGTTCGTCGACCCAAGCTCCAGTCGCTATGGCGTAAGCTAGATAGTAAGTTATCGAACCGCGCTTTTTAAGAGTCATGACCTAAGTTACAATTGGGTCGTAAATCACGTGGTAAGTTATCCTTACACACACTTTCCGTCAAATTAAACAAGGAGATTGGCGAAAAAGACTGCAGCATTCCAAAACCACCTTAAGGCCCTGGTTGAGGCAGGCTGCGACTTCATTAAATAAAATCCCAAGTAAAATCTTTCAAGTCTTTATCATGTAATTTTGGTAAATATATTTGTATAAATGAACTATATGCGTTTTTGATTTTATATTAAAGTTAGTTGGTAATTACCCATCGGATTCTGAATATTATATATTTATTTATTATTAATTAATTATATACTTCGTTGCTCTATTTCCTCTATGCAGCTTGTAAATTTTCAAACAGTTCTGCTTTTGTGTACTTGTGGTACTTATTACTTTTCCAAGCACTCCCCATACGTCTTTATCTCATTTAGGTATGGGCTCTGTGGTGGCCACTCAATTGGCGCAATCCAAATTTCTCCAACTAATCGTTGTTTTGGTTGGATGTGTGTGAGGGAATATTGTCCTGTTAAAATTTAACCTCATGTGTTGTGAGATGAAAGTTATGAGTAAATATCTCTAAAGAAAGGGGGAAAATGTGGGGGAGATCATTCTTCCCTTGCAAAAAAACACCTCCCTTAGTGCTCATACGTGTAGCCCCACCCCACGATAAAACAACCTCCATGCTTCACAGGGAAAAATTAGCTTCAGAAGTGCTGAAAATCTGAAAATTCACTTCCTAAGGTTATTTTGTTTAATAATTTACCTTCAAGTTATATTTATAAAACAAAATTCTTTACATTCATGATAATTAGTTTCATTGACTAGAGAACTATACCATTGTTAATGTGCTCAAATGTTGAGATCTTTAACAAACTGAAGGAGTTTTTTTTCTGTAGAGGTTAGATAAATGACATTGACTTCTTTCTTCTTTGGCAGCCGTATAGCCTTCAATCTTTAAATCTTCTTTTGACTGTTTTTTACGAAACTTTTGAACTAAAATTTTCATTAAACTACGCAGCCAGTAAGAAGATGTGTTTCCTCGATTCTGTGGTAAAATGCAAATGATTGATCTTTCTTTTCTAAGAGTGGTTATAAAACTTCCGCCAATTCTTTTTTTTGATAAATATCTTTTGCTATCTTGATTTCGTTTTATATTGAGTTGGACAAAAGATATTCCTTCAATATTTTATTTGTTTACAAATTTTGAGTTGTGATAATGCTTGTCTATAAATGAGACGGGATTGTCGTTCTTTGACCTTCTGTAATTTTTTAGTTTTATTCATATAACTTAATTAGTTAGAACAATATTTAAGCTGAAACATAATATTGATTAAATTTTGATTTTATAAAACATTAGAGGGTTTGGTTATATAAACACGCTCACAGATATATTTATTATTATTAACAAGGTCAGGTTGGAATTTCTTTTATTGCCTAAAGGCAGGTGTCTTTAGGGCGAAGAGATGGAGGTTAATGGCAAAGTTGGCACTTTGCGTGAAACGAGGGTGGCAGCGAAGGCGGTGTGTGTATGACACTTTATATATGATTCTGCTTTCCTCCTGCCTGCCAGCCAAGTAGGCCTAAAACGGCGTGAGGTTGCCAGGTGTCGCAATTATGGGGTTGCTAGTGGCACTGGCTTCGCTAGAACACCCAACCCTAAAAAAATTAAATTCGGTTAACATTTAACCTAAATATGAATGATACAATACCCTATTTTATATATAATATTAAAATATATTCCCATCAAGTTTAGAATAGCATGAGATATAAACAGTTGCAACAGCTTATGCCATTTCTCCCAAACGTTAAAAGTGACAATCCGGTCGGGAAAGTATAAAATTTGTGCGCTAGGCTGCCTTGCGAGAAGATGCCGGCTTCAGTTTATGGAAAACTACATTCTGTAGATCGTATGTACTTACCTGTATCAGAATTGGGTGTCTTTTGCTCTAATTAATGGAAAATGGAGTATTAAATTTAATAAGGAATTTAGGTGGATTTCATATTTCTAACGAACTTATGGGTGCATGTTTGGAGATGGTTAAGAATGCAGTCCTTCTGATTGGGAGGTAGTTTGCCTGGTGACGCTATAAGCAATTCTACCGTGTGAATGTCTAAGGCCTCTGCGCATTTAATGAGGAGAATGTAGGCATCTAATGGTTTTGAAATTGTAGATGTAGGATGGATTTTGTAACCGTATAATGCTTGGTTTGATAGCGGTGTGCAAGAAGTACCCAAAGAAATTTATTGTACCATCATTCAGCTGCGTTTGAGCGGAGCATAAAATGACTCGCGATAATCTTCCTCATGGGATTTCAAGGATCATTGAAAATATGGTGAATTTTGAGATTCTTGGGGATGTCAGAGAATGGATGAAAACGAAAATTATGCACATTTATGGACATAACCGTTTGAGGTACTTTGTACCAAGCAAGCTATCCATGTGCAAACGCTTTAATAAACTTAGCAGGGGATAAGTTCCGTAAAGGTATATTTTAATTTTATTTCCATCAATCAATGTGGAGTATCTTAAGCATATGTACTTTCAGCGCCAAACCCACGATATATATGATTACTGCAATGCCTTAAAATATCATTAGTTCTGTTTTTAATACTTGAAACGGTGTAGGTCTTCTGAAGTTTTACCTATATGAATAATTCTCAAAAGCTTGATTAACTATGAGTGGTGTCTCATATTTTTCATCAAGGGTGTATAACGAATAATATACAGAGACTAACTTCTCGAATCTCGAATATATTTCAAATTCTCCATGTTAATTCTTAACATGGGCTAATATTTAGTGCAAAGCTTTCGAGTGGTGAGTCCCAGGAAACAAGTGACCATACTTAGCTAAATTCGCAATAAATTCAAACGTAATCGCAATTAATATATTTTTTCTGCGCGTCTTTGGATTGTTATCCTTTTAGCATTTCCTATTTCTAACTGAATTCAGATTTCTTGTTAAAATTTTTAATTCCTCTTGTTCATTTTATTGCAAACTTTCATTGATTTTTCCCTTCTTTCTTATCATTTGTCATAATCTTTTATCTTTTCTCACAAATCTTTCGCTGTTAACAGGTCTCTGTTGCAGTATACAATGTTGTTTCATACTTTTGTGGATCATATGTAAAATTCTAATTTCTAGCAAATTTGGGCCATATTTCTCCATCACCTAAACTACCGAACCTCATTTAGAATTATGAACCGAAGGTTGTTAGGGCTGTCTGTTTTACATGTCATAAAATCTCTATAATCACTTCAATTCTTGACTGATGTCGAGGCATTCGAGGTTGGACACTTTTAGTAGATTGTGCTCGATAGGTAAATAATTTTGAAGATCTTTTGCTTTCGGCTATTTCCTCGAGTTTTATTTCAAGGCTCCGTATGCCATTACTTTGATTAGTGCCTCTTACTTGAGGTTCGAATTTAGTTGAGTCCATTTTCTACTGATTTTGGAACCATTCTCGCTGGCATGGGAAATTTCAAGGCCACTCGAGACCCACAGAGCCAGTGACTGAATCTTTTTTGAGATGATGTTGGTTGTTATCAACACAATAATCGACTTCTAATACACACTGAGAGGCAAAATAGGTCAATTTTGGCTCATATCCACTTGTGAAGATTCATTCGACTCCTTTGTTGGCCGAAAAATCTGACTTTACCTTTATTTTTCATTCCTAGTTTAGAGTTCTTCTGGCTTTACAAGTACCTGGAGAAGAACCTTGGCCCAAACTGTCGAACGCATCTAAGCTTGGGATACATTAGGTCGCCAGGAACTAGTCCTTGCTGACTCATACAATAGTCCAAACTACCGACCTTCTAGCAGCTCTCTCATGCACCCTATAAGCCCTAAACTTTCTAATACAGTTCCCACCCCTATTCTCCCTCCCCTTCCCAACCATCTCAAAAACCCTTCCCCTATCCTCAATTCCTCCTTGACCTCACCCACTCCCCTACTGCTCCACCTACCTCTGGTAATGCCAACTCATCTCAAGCCACTAAAACACACGGTACCCTAACCCAAAAGATCACACAGATCATTACGCCTACAATTTCAATGTTTCCTCTACTAATTCACGTGAAAAACACTGCATAGCCACCCACTCTACTGGCTCAATGCCAAGACTTAATGAGAAAAAGGTTGCTAAGTTTAAAAACGGCGCAGGCGCACTCCATTCTTGGCCATAAGAGGCTTAGTGTGACACAGTTTAACAATATACACAGATATACCAGACGTTAAATACTCAGCCAAACAAAACTGAGATATATCCCTCACACGAAAATATCATGTTGGAAAGAAAGTTATGCCCGATTTTAATTTATATATTAAAAATAAAAAAAATATGACTATGGAATTATTTAATTATACTGCAAACATAACCTCCATTGCTTTCTAGAAACTCATTCCTTCCTTCAATAAGCTTATAAATGCGAGACTTGTCAAATTCTTTATGTTTCGAAGCAATATATAAATCCAACTTATTTTTATTAAGTTTATATAAACCTAAGGCCATCCAAATGGTTCTATAATCCTCTAAGTGATAATCTAAAGAAACAAGGTCAGGAGAATATGGAACACAAAGCCATATTTTCTAACCGAATTCTTCCAAGAGAGATTTGGCCATTAGACCTCTGCGATGAGGATCAATATCCTGATGGAGGAAGAGACCCATTCATTTGACTGAAGAGGGTCTTCTTTGACCCAAATTGGCTTTTAAATGACATAGATGATGCATTATACTTTTCAATAATCGTTTATTTGTTGTCTAGCACTTTGTACTAAACAAATCCTACAATATTCTACTTTACTATCAACATGATTTTTTATATAAAATCCTGCTCTCACTTGTTAAGAAATTCTGCTTTCAGGATTGATCCACGAACGGTGGTGTTTAATATAATGATAAAGGATCTGCAACATAATATTGCAGATTCACCATATGTATTTCGTGTAAACCACATTTTCAAACCATTGGAACATTTCTAATCACTTTCAGCTGGCTAGGAGTGTCGTATTCAAGGTTACGTTAAATTATTCTACGACATTCCTATAAGTTGTAGGACTATTTGCAGTGCCCATCTTACAACTCTTTGGAATCAAGTTCTTTTGGACGACCTTCTTTGGCCTGTATTTTAGACTAAAATACCCACTTAAAAACGGGAAAAACACTTCCGCCAACTTCTTTAATTTACTGCATCTTCTTTATAATTGCTATGAATGGATTTCACCAGTACTTGTATTCAGCCTTTTATGAAACTTATAGAGTAAAACGTCCAATTTCTTCTTTAGTTGGGAGGATATAAGGGTGAATACCAAAAAAGTTTAGTAAATTTTTTATCATATAAAAGAAAAAGGTATACATTACTCATTGTAACATCACTAAACGAGGGACTACTCAAATAAATACTATCTAAAAATATATTATATTATATCAAACATTATTTTCATTCCAACCTGATACTTAAGGTTAAATTGAGAATAACTACGCAAGTACCTACATCAGAACATCATAAAACACGAGAAAAATCACAGAAGATTGCTGCACAGGTTGTATCCTGTCAGCTTCAAACTACAGTTTGACATAAAAAAGCACTAGCTCGTACACTCTTAATATATACTCTATTATATTAAGTTACCCAACAGCCTTATAATGATCTCAGCTAACACCTATCCACACATAGGATAAAAACAAAAGAAAGGGAGCCCCTCCTCCATCCGTCCGCTTGAACTCAATGCAACTACCATACACACGCAATAACACCACGCATCGGTGTCTAGCCACCGACCTTTCATTATTCTTATCGCCTCTAAAGTTTTTTCGAACCTTTTACCTCTTCTCATACACGCTAACCTGTAGTCATCAACAGTGATGCCACTTATTTTCTTTCTAGTCACAACTTAACTTGATAAAGAACGCATGACTCGGCTCAGCCATATTTTTGCAACCTTGCTCTTCATCTCCCCTTTTGAATTTGGAGGCAAATGAAAAGGTAAGTTGTAAAAATACTTCTCTAGATTTATGAAGGAACCCACACCGACATCCAGACGAGGGACGAACTATGCTCCCACCCGCCTGACACGAAATCCCACACCCCTTTCAGCCTTGCCGCTGCCCCCGCCTCCTGCCAGAAATAATATTATTTTTTAGGCTGGTGTGTTGAACATGACAGCCTAACTCCCAACCCACTCCCTTGTTATGTCGTGATTCTCCACCGCGAACATAAACTTTACATATAACAATTGTTGCAACTGTATCTATCAAGAAAGGGCATAAGAGGAAGGAGGCTTGTAGTCAGCCCAATGCGCAATGGAAATGCAAAAAACATCGTGAAATATGACGGTGCCCAAACCTGAGTTAGGGTATTTTACCTTACCCTATAGTTCTTGCCAAGACCACAGAGAGACTCACATCCGTCTCTGCGCATGATAGACATAACGCTGAATAACGAAAACTCGAAAAGGGATTAGCACATTTCTGATGTAGGTCGTTGATTAGGCCTCCATCTACCATTAAGTCCGCAATGTTTTACGTCCTCATGAAAAACCCTTCAATGTCCATACTCATTCATTCACCATTCAATTAGTGCTGTAGCTTATAGGGGCATTCAGCAACGCGGTGTTTTTTTCACGCAATTCACATTACTGTAATACTCATACACACACAACTTTGTACGCAGAAAATCAAGGTACTCACTACCAGATACAGTAACATTGAAAATTTTCAGGTTATTGACGCCCAAACATACCACACACATGCTAAAGATGCTCTGACAGAGAAACAACAGCACACATAACTGACAGACACCACCACCAAGCGCTATCAAGGACGCATAAAGCTGGTAAAGAAGTATACTACAACCGTACCAAACATTGTGCGGTCATATCACTACCCAAGTAGGGTAAATTAAACAGCCTGCTGGACCAAGGCATCCAGGCCCCTCGGCACCCTTATACACGCATAACTAATAGAAACGAAACACAATATACGCGCACATTAGTGCTTGTGTTGTTACTAGGCTGGAACCCAGACAACCTCATGCAAAGCAGACCTTGTCGGCTCTATATGCGATGTAAAAGTACACTTGTACACTGCTTGTACAACTATTACCCTTCGCTGTTAATATGAAGTTTGAATACGGATGCCACTTTGAAGCTAATGAGTCTCCAATACACGACACCCTCAAACGCATCCACTTTACTTATCTTCAGCCCTACTCAGGCCTTTGCATTAAATTACGCCGCCGCTAACGGCACCTCCGTTGACACCAAGCCCAACGCAATGGCAGGCGGACATACAACTAAAACCAACCAGACATCAAACAACACTCTAAACTACCCAAAAATACAACTGGCCATCCTGCTTTCCACGGTAACAAAAGGCATTTAGGGTAAAATTTTACTTTAGTTTGTAACCCATTAAAAAGAAAACATCATTCAAGTCTGTAACATATAAATATTTGTTTAAATTGTAATATATATCAATGTGGCCACCCTCGAGGCGAGCAAGTGCTCCAGATGAGACCAGAAGGCGGCACACACGCAACCTCTAGTGGGTTAATCAGTGCCTCATTTCATGAGCATAAGACTACTTTGATGTCGTTTAAAAATAGTTTGTTTCACCATGAGAATATATGCTGCAGATTTGACGAGCGATTCCTGAATATGTAGTGTAATCCTTTCATCTTTATACTACATATTCCATTCTAGCATTCGGGTAGCTAGGAGTTCGCAATGTTATTTAGTAGGGGTTAGATCACGAACCAAATTATTGAGTTCAAGCTGGGTAAGGAAATGCATTTTTTTTGTCGTGGCCCATACGTAAATTCATGTGGTCTTGGTTCACCAGAGCTGACCTTATCCGCATTTATTATTTTAGATGGTGTCTGATGGGCATGTGTCTCACTTGAATATCTGACAGGGGGAATAGCAGAATGAAGATTTGTTTAAACCATTGGTTTTACGCAGTTCAAATTGAGACCTGTATTGAGAAAAGAAAAACAACATATAACATTTATTTATATGTATTTAGAAATAAATGAAATACCATGTGAAAAAAATGAATGTAACTAAAAGGGAAGATAGATAAAGGGAAGAATACTTATCAGTGATAGTTGTTAAATAGAAGTAGCAGTCATTTGAATGGTCGTTCAGCTCTCTCCAGACCATTAAAATACCAAACGTGAAACCAGAACCGGCGCCTTTGTCTCATGCTGAAAGTGAACTTGTGCAGTTGACATCTAAGTATAGTTCATATAGTTTTCTCCCGTGTGGTTAAGCGATTTATATTGTTTAAGTGTCAGCACTATGCAAATATAGCAGCAGCGGTCTAGAGAACTATTGCATTATCTATGCATTACTTCCTAGGTTATATCAATGCCGCCTGTAAAACTAAATACAACAGATAATATGATAATCTAAATTAAATTAAAATTTTGTACAAAATGATAATTGCACATTGAGGCTTTGGTAGGTAATAAACATGAAATGTCTTTTTTCGTGTAGGTGTTTGCAGATGTGTTAAATTTATATAACTAAAACTATTAGGTTCAATTTATTAGCCACCATGATTTTAAAACAATAAATAGTGGAAAATAATGAACTGTATCCATATCAGTGACAGGAGGTTGCAAAGGATAGATACCAATGAAGGTGCTTGGTGTGAGTCTGTATTGTATATTAGTAGTCATTTCCAGGTGGTTTCAAGAGTTGTCATAACAGAAAAACGCACATTATATTGAACATTTAGTCATTTTGGTGCACTAAAAAAAGGGTGTTTTTCCAACTCTCTTTCCTACTGTTTGTACATCGTCAGTGTCATGGGGAGTCCCTGAGAGGAGAACCTGACATCCTTCGAGGCCTGTGCGAACGTTTGGGAGAATTCTATGGAAGTTTTGGGGAGGGTTGAATTTTTCACCAAAATTATTTAAAGTTTTTCATTTTCTTACTGTTTTTTTTGTATTTTTATAATATACCTTTCTTAAAGTAAGTACGGATTTTTATTAGTTTAATTAGTATTTACACAACTTATAGTTAGTGTGTACATGATAGGATTAATAAATTTGTATATTTACTATTTTTCAAAATCGGGTATAATATTCACGAGTTCAGTGACTGTCTAACAGGGAAATATGTTTACTGCTCCAGAATTAATCATCCCCAATGTGACTTAGTTTCGATCATAGTGAGCGGCTATGCCTTTGCTCTCGGGCGCCAGATTAAAGTGCTGCAACGATTTGTAAATTGTTCATAGTGAGAAGCGGCGCTGAGTTTCACAAGTATATTTTCTTTTTCGGAAAAAAAAGTAAACTTAAAAAACTTAAACATCTTTAATTGAATTAGTAATATTATCCTATATAACTTTATATGAAGAAGTTGGTGAAATGATAAAAAATAAACATACATATATTTTGCGATTACTTATTAGACTATTTGAAACGGGTGAATTTCAAAACAAGAGGGTTAAATATTGAATGAATCAGTTTGATCGATTCCAGCCGAGATTGAGTGAGGCAAAACAGACAGATTTGCATCAATACCTTTGCAAATAGGTTAAAAGAAAATGAAAGCTACCGTGTCCATATTTGAAATATTATATTTATGCTGAGTGCCTGCAAGCCCCAATCATCACATTTTCAATGTATACCAATCTTTGCCCTTTCTTTACGGAGCCTTATAAACTCATTGTTAAACTATCGCCGTAACTTTCTTGTTAACAAGCAAAGATTCAGCGTTACGCACACAAGGATCACCTCGAAGAACTTTTCTCTCTCTTCTTTGATCGTTTCTTCCGTTGCCTCGCAGTAATTACAATCACCTGTCTACTGAAATAGTCTTTATTCCACATAACAACCTACATGTATATCGTGGTTTCAAGGTGAGAGAAATTATTGCTAGTTCTATTAGTTATTTTTTCTCCTACACTCATTCTCATTTTTCTCCTTTGTCCAGAAATTCATTGCTTGCATCTTTACAAAACTCACACATAATCCAACGTAGTCAATAATGGAACCTACCAATCTAAGACCAGAACCCTAGATTACGAATAAAAATAACACTAAGAGCAAGAGACGTAGAATGAGCTACAACAACAACGGTAACAGTACAAACAGCAATAGCAACAGAAACAGCATTAACAACAAAAGCAAGAAAAGCAACATCAATATCGGGAGCAAGAGCAGCACCAACAACAATAGAAGCAGCAGCAAATGCGGCATAATAAACAGGGGCATCAAAAGAATCGGTAACAGTAGTAGTAACACTAGCAGGAGCAGTAGTAGGTGCAGCAGCAGCAATATCTGCTTATTTGCCTTTGTTGGAAAACATAAGGAATCTCTGTAGCATCGGGAACCCAACCGTTCACTTTATGCTTCATTCATTATCCTCCACCATATTATAAAGAGATACCATGGAGAAAATTTCCTTCATTAAGTTTTAAATAAGGGATTCTTAATTAAAGTGGTGAGGATGGGAAAGTTAAAGTGTGTGCAGGATTTGAAGGGTGGGAAGGACGCCTATTTTCGCGTTTGAGACGGAAAGGGACGCAATCCTTCAGATACCAGCTGCAGAAGAGATTCGATGCTACTTCTGATGCCCCTTTGTGGGAAATATAATGCATAAGAAAGATATAAGTAGTATAACGGAAAATGGTTTGAAGAAAGCGGCATATTAATAATCTCTCCTCCCTAATAAGCAGACAAAGCCTGATCCTAGCCTGCAAAATTATCCCTGACCAACAAACCTATTTGAAAAAGATGTTGCAAAGAAAGTGGCGAAAAATATAGGTAGCCTAAATGTAGTTTATAATCCCAGGGCATTGGAGTTGGGAGCATTATACTACAGTTGGCTTCTATTGTATCACTTCGGGCTGTGGTTTTTTCACCTCATCACATTTTCCCTGAATTCATTTATCTCTGAATCTCTTTTCAATCACTTTCACTGATTGTCTTTTACATAAATTCTTCCATTTCTGTAGATATTCGTTTTATTATTTAGGTCGTAATTCTTTACAATCCAATTTTACTGATCGATAAATTATCCCCAAATATTTCCTCAAGATTTGGAGTCGAACTGGAGATTACCCCATTATCTCAAAACAAACTCTATTTAACTTTCGTTTTGTCTACTTCAATACAAGCACAACCAGACGTGAAATGAGGGGTTTATAGCGGTAAAATTCCTTTCCTGTTCATCCGCGCTAAAAATTATTGCCTGTGTGAATTTCTTATCTAGGGGGTAACTTCTGGGTTAATTCTGCTGTGGCAGAACAAAAGGCACAATACGAAGCAGAAGACCATAATTTGCCTCTTTTAACGCCATCAAACGTAGAGAATTATATAATGGAAACAAAGGTACTCGTATTTTAATTTGATTTTTGTTTCGTTTTTGTGGATATTAATCGATAATAAAGACTGAAATATATTTCTATTTTTCCTTTAAATCTCTGTATGGCAGTGAGTCGCTAACCTCTGGTGCTTCGGGTGGTTTGTTGCGTACTCTCTCTTTGGTTTTTAAGTTTTAGACAGCTAGGGCATCCTCCTAGAAATATAAATTAACTTTTAGTTAGAGTATTGGACCTCTATTGGTATTTCATTGGTAAAGAGCATCATTTAATAAAGATGGCTGCACTAACCTTAAAGTGTTTTTAGATAATCAACATAGACTCTTCATTTTAAGTATAGATAAGGGATTGTCCTCTTTTCACACGCCTGAGACTAGAGTCCTATGTCACTGATTCCTGTGAATCTATTTTTTCTTAAATTCGTTTGTCCCCTTTTCCTTATGTCGGCCCTTCTACTTGCTTATTGAAAATACTTCTAACTCTAGTTGTCTCGACATTATCAATAGGTGAGCAGAATGTTTCCGTTTCCCCTCCTTATCATTTTTCTGCATTTTTCGCCATTAGAATCATCGCTCGTCGTATACTTCTTCCTTTCGTAGCGCCAAACTTCTTTACCCGGAGTATTCATTAATGCTTTTCTATACAGAAAATTGTCTAAGTTCATCATAAATTCAGAATTATTATGGCAACGTATTTTTGGTTAATATATTGGCTGTTCTAAAATGATTCTACTGGTTTGTATAAGTTGAATTTAACGATCGCTTGTCTTTGCTTAAATAAAAAAACCCAGTAGAGATGTTTGTTTTAAAAATTAAATACAAAGTTTAATACAGGCTATTTAACAATTATATGATAAAATAGCAAGGCATGATTATAAATGAGTATTCCAAAGAATGAAAAGCTAAGTAGATATTGATTTACTAAAGTCTACAGGATTAAAACCAATCCCCAAAAAACTACCTTTAAGATAAAGACGGTCCTATAATGAAAAATTATATCAGACAGAAGTGCAAATCTCGTTTAAGAAAAGAAATACCACACATGCCGGTTTTCTTGAAATCTTGATGTTGCTGAGTGACGAATGCTTTTTAGTTATCATACAAAGAAATGGACTCGTTTATGTGCAATACATGAGGTGGCTGAAAGTAGCCTATTTAAATACTTATCCTAACAGCTAAGTGGTTTTAACAGTATTGTGAATTCTTAAGGGACGATCTTTGATAAAAGAGGAAGTAAGGACTGGATTAAAGCGAAGTGAACCATCCACTCCCAAATAGGCACCGTACCATAGAGACCTAAGTTATGCAACTCTACTTTGTTTTCACTACCCCTTACTCTCATTACATTATACATGAAATACTCCAGCGTAGGTTTGGGAAAAATATGACCTACTCTTCATATATGATTATTTAGCATTGACATATAACCCTTTGCCCCACAAGCTAAGGTTAGTGCTTTTGATACCACCCAAGAAATATTTACCCTATTATGCCCTTATCGAAGGATAAGGCGATGTTTGGGGGGCTACTCATTTGGGTTTCCATGGTTACGGATGCTAGAATCTCTCCCATCCATGATTTATAGTCCTGGAAAAACCACCAAGCACGTACCTTCAAAAGCTCCCTGTATCGGTTTGTTTATATTATGTTTGCCAGAAAATCCTGACTCACTTATGAAGCGAAAAGAAAACAACAAAATTTTATGGAGCAACACCAACATTTTTCTTCAAAATAATCTCAGCATTCTCTATGATATTCTTTTAGCGATCAGCCAGCATCTGAATTTGTCCTTGATACCAGGTTGATGGTGGGCCAGAACAAAAATAGTAGAAAGTTCTCGCTTGTAAAAATAACGAATCAAAATTCAAATTCCACTTTATTCCAATTCATTTCCTCGTTTTCCCTCGGATTTCCCTCCAAATGATTCCAATTTTGCGGCGCAGCTTATTAATGGTAATTTGAAGGAATCAAAAACAATATAAAACTTGTAAAATGAGTTGATATCTTTAAGAGTTTGCAAATATGGCCCTGGTAGGATTAAAGATAAAATCAAACAATAAAGGGCGTCGAAATGCAGAAATGTAATTCTTTATGAACCCCCAACTCAAAAGTATCATTTAGACTGAAGTTCTTAATGAACTTCAAAGTTAAGGGAATTAAAAAGGCATGGAAGGCTATGATGTTGCATTCCAATGTGACGTAAAAATATCTGGATAGAGCATCAGTAGAGAAATTTGACACCATGCGTCACAAAGATATTTTCTCGCCAATGTGCAATTAAGAAAAAGAACACTTGGCAAAAAGGAAATCCTCAAGAGTCCCCTGTCTTAATGCAGCTTTGTGAAATGGAATTCTTATGCGCTGGCCGTTAAACTCCTTGGCGAGATCTAATGCAAACTGACCAAGTGAGCATATACGGAAATTCCTAAGGTAAAGAGCCAGATATTTTGTTGAGGTGTCAGTCTTCGTAGTAAAAATCATCCCTTCTAAACTCTTTGCCCTCACCATGACGCAACAAATAAGACACACTTCCTCGCTTGAGGACTTTACCTTGCTTTCTTAATCTTGTTAAATTTTCAACGCGTTGATTTGAAGATGCAATTCACACACTTTCATCAAACAACTCGATCTTATTCCGTGAAATATTTCTTTATTGCTAGTTCCTTCTGAGCAAGACAAAGTGTTAGCGACTCCATCATTGGCGAGGATAGAGTTTTAATTAAGCCTCATATCGCGATGCATTGGATTCATTTTATCGCATTCCCTTGTAATAAATTATGATCCGTTTCTCGTTTTTGTATTCATTTATTTGCTTCAATTTAAACAATAGGCCACCTAATTAAACTCTATTTCCATTAATTTTTTAGTTTATATTTTGGTTAATTAAAACCCTCAGAGCACCCCAAATTCTCTTGCGCCAATTAAAGAGCGAAATTCAATAGGTTTTTAAAGAACAAGGCTCTTGTGCAGAAACAGAGGTGACCTAAAATGTTAGCCATTGTTTCCCATCCTAAGAGTTAAGGGCTCTATTTAAACATGCAAAGAGAAAATGAACGCTTTGTTCTTCCTATTTTTATTGACCAGGCCTCAAACTTTGTCCAAGACCTGAACTAAGAAGACAAACAAAATATCACGTAACTCTAATAAGTTCTCTGATTGGAAATACAATAGACTCAATATGTGGTGTCATAGATGACACTCACAGACCGAAGATACCACTACCAGCAAAAAACACCACTAGCTAGTTGTGACAGGGCGTGGGAAACTCTCATACAGTCTTATGTTTGTTTCATTTAACAGTAACTCTTGGCCAGAAACATTGATAAATCTATTTTTTTAATTCAATGGAGTCTCGCTTAGTGACAGTTTGCATTAAAATGACACGCCGTAATTAAATTTAGCCTAATCATTTGTCTATATTAAAAAAGACTTCCCAGCTAAGCACTTATTGGTTCAAATATGTCTGAAACTGGCGAGAGTGATGATTTGAAATAAAGAGCTTCCAAGGAGGGAAAAGAGGGCAAGCGCCAGGTACTCCTTTGTAGCCCCCCTCAGCCACACTGTCCAGAGCCGAAGTAGTCTTCATGTACTATGTGCATGGTGGGTAGGATTGAGAGTAAGAGGAAGAAGAAAGTTTAAAGAAAAAACAACGTAAAAATATAGTAGGAGATGACAAAATAGTTGTCGCTCCTATGTACAGCTTAGCGTGGAATCATAAAAAAGAAGTGGGGTTTTATCTACTCTGGATCTTTCTAACTCGATGCTTCTGTTTTTTTCAAAAGCAGTTATCATTAAGGTATTATGATAGTCCCTCGTTGATTATTTTTTTGGGAAGTTTTATGAGTTTTGCAATATCCAGTATGTTGTTTTACTTAATCAATCAGAGAAAAGGGGTCGGAGCTTCTTTATCATCCGAATAATTAACACCTATTTCTAATATATGATTACATTTATTTTATTATTATCATTCTTAAGTGACAATTTAATGGTTAATAAATAGCCTCTAGTTGTTTATCAAATGATACTTTAGATTTGTTGTGGGAGAACAAATTGCAATTTTTTTATCTATACCAATTAAAAACAACTTTTATATTACTTTTACATTGCATTATAAAGCCTCCATTATTCCACGTTTTATTTAATGTTATTTTTTTCTCTCAAACTATCAATATCACTAAAGTCTTCTAAATCCTAAGCAGTGTAAACTACAGAGTAAACAGATTTTGTTGACATATACACAAATGTATCGATGGTCCAGCGCAAATAAGTTCTGTTCCATTTACGAATAGAAAATTAGGATAAAATATAATTTTATATTTTTTTATAATCTTTAATAATACATGAGAAAAACAAAACACACGACACATTGAATTTTAGCTCACACCACGAAATCCAAATAGATTCTTATATCATTTAAGCACCTCCTTAGATCATCATTACCAATAAAGTAAACTTTCTAGCATGCCCAAGGTGTATCTAAGTCTCATATCTAATTACAAAATAGTTCCCGTACACTTTCCTAATAATACCTTAGCGTTGCTTTGATGTTACTTCATCGCAAAATCAGTACACAAGTAGCAAAATTATCTGGACTCTATACACAAGACATCGATTGCTACAATAGGTTACTCATAACACAATAAGTGTTTCAAATATAATTTACTCTAGAAAGGTATGACAGGGTGTAAAGTCTTCTAATAGTTCTTTTATCACTATGAATTACAAAATAATTCGCTAGTATGAAACAAAAAAGCTCATAATGTTAATAGGACCAAATTTCTTTTGATTAACGTATGCACATCTGGCATTTTCTCAACGTCAATTTCCCCCAAGAGGCGAATCTTTGTAAAAGTATTTATTGTCTGGTATTTTCATTTTAATTTAGCACAACAAAATAAAGTCAAAATACTAAATATGTAGAAATTTTTTTCACTGCTGGCCTCTATAAGGAGTGAAGAGCGACGCTTTGTTTCCAATATCACCTTCAGATATCGCTTTCGTTTATTTAGCCAGTATTGCTTCACTTTCCAAAGTCTTTCTTTATATCAAGGAAAAGATCCCAACAACCATGTAATAAACAGTATGCTACTCTATTGTATGAAACGAAAAATGAAAAGTTATCGGGAAACATTCAAAGACAGGGGCAATTTTATTCCCCAAGGAAATAATGTTAAATGACATATCTTGTCACCAGATCCACAGAACTGTCAGAATAAATGAGAAAAAAACAAGTGGACCAAACTAGAGAGCCAAATGTTTATCAAAAAAGGATCTTGTGGTTTAGCATGATTAAATAAAAAGTTTACAGTAGTTTTTCTTTAGAAAATTACGTTGTCTGAGGATAAATTATTATTGGTAACTCCAGAAACTTTATTAATATTTGAAGAATGCGGCAATTTAAAATTCGCAGTCATTTGGGAGAATGTTGTATAATTTTAATATGAAACGATTGGTCAGGACTGGAACATTTGTTTCCTTAACTCATTTCAATGTAACAAGCAATTCATATAAATGGTTGCTAATACTTTCAAGACTACTATATTTTTTCCTATAAAAATTTAATAGAACTAAGCAAAGGGTACTTTTAGTTTGACTTTGTTTATATCATAATTTCAAATGCAAATAAAAAATAATGGACCTCACACCCATTTTATTAATAAATATAATGAATATATACGACCAGTTAATCTTTACACTAATGTTCTTTTTTTTACACGACCACTCCAATTCAATTTCTGATGATATTTTAAATTATATCACTCAATCTTTGCTTAATAAGCACTTACAACTGTTAACAATTGGATATATTCTTCTTATCAACCTTCAGTTTGATTATCGCCAACAAAGTCTCAATTGGTTTCGAATCGGGCGAATTTCCGTGCCAAGATCGCAAAAGTTTAATGTTATTTTCAGCCAAGCACATTGTTTTTGTTTTTGTGTTGTGATAAGGTGCACTATTATGCTGAATATACAGTGATGATCCCAAAATTGGTTCTAAACTGTTTAGAATAGATGTTTATGAATCACATATAGGTATCTATTTGAATTCGTGTCAGTGTTCTTGGGAAAGATTGTTAGTGCGCCATTGCCTTAAATGAGAGGCGGCCGCAGACATAGAGAAACTTTGTATGCTTGTGGGGGAAGTCCACGTGGAATTTTTTTTCCAGCACGGAAGTGATGTCCTCGCACTGGAGAAGATTCCAGAAGTTGGTTAGGCTTAAATAGGTAAGCCTCCCCCCTCCTTCTTCCAAAAGTAGGAGCCTCGAACCGCGTCCACCACGGACCACCTTTACGCGGGTTAGAATCGCCTCGGCGTGAAGATTCGAGGCCATTTGAGAGTAGCGCTGTTTCCCCCACCCCCGCGGGGAGAGCCTCGGATATATATAGCGCTCGTCTTCCATGTGGCAGGGACAGTGTTGAGAAGTCTCGCCCGGACCCAAGAATATTCCCCTAGTTCCAAGTCAGATACTAACAACAAAGCAAAGTGACGGCTGAACTTTTTGTGTGTTGGAACTAGCTCGAGCCAGTGAGGTAATTCCATTTGACGATCGCCACCGAGCGATCTTCCAAAAGTAGGAGCCTCGAACCGCGTCCACCACGGACCACCTTTACGCGGGTTAGAATCGCCTCGGCGTGAAGATTCGAGGCCATTTGAGAGTAGCGCTGTTTCCCCCACCCCCGCGGGGAGAGCCTCGGATATATATAGCGCTCGTCTTCCATGTGGCAGGGACAGTGTTGAGAAGTCTCGCCCGGACCCAAGAATATTCCCCTAGTTCCAAGTCAGATACTAACAACAAAGCAAAGTGACGGCTGAACTTTTTGTGTGTTGGAACTAGCTCGAGCCAGTGAGGTAATTCCATTTGACGATCGCCACCGAGCGATTTTTCCGACTTCACTAATCAACTCCTGTTGAAGTCCTCCTCATTAGCCCCTCCTTTTCAGGTGGCCGAAATACTTTCCCCTGGACCGGACATTGCCGCCCTCCCCCCTTTTGAAGAACCGTCATCACGTTAAATTCCCGCTCAGAAGCTCCGAGCGCCCTCGCCATCACGTTTATTGCCTGCAGAAGACATCCGTGAAGCCTTAACCTGACGTCTCACCCGTAATCCTCCGTAAGCCAACCCTTCTTCCCCTCTTCAGCAACCCAATTGAGTTAATCCTCCCCATTTGAATAGTCTCCTTCTGTAATACATTAATTTTTAACTTCAGTATCTGACGCATAACTCTGCAATTTTCCCTTCATTTACCAATTTAATTTGCCTATTTATTCTATTAATTTTATAAATAAAATTATATTTTGTACATGCCTCTTTAAATAACCTTAAGCTTTGCCAGTGCCCAAATTTTACCTGACCTTGTTGCACTCTTATCGCGTTGTTCCGCACGTCAAAACTCGTGGCGTTCCGTTCCTTGTCGGTTTGCCCCTAAGTTATTGGTCCCTCTCCGATAGATATAATATGGTATTGATATAATGTATTGTCATACCACGACAATGCTTCACCTTGGGGACTATTGAAAGCGCTCTCCCTTTCTGTTTCTAAGGAGGGATCTTCCAGAAGCTCCACCTAAGTGAAAGGAAACTTCATCAGAGAATTTCACTCGCCATAGTCTTCTTCATTTATTCTTTATATTTCCGACAAGATTGGTGTCTATGTATATAGTTCTTCATGGTGAGATGAGGCTTCTTTGCAGCTCTTCGCGACTTGAAACATTTGTCAAAAAATCTCCGGATATATATAGGCACGTTGAATCGTTCACACCTCGTTCTTTACAATCGGGACCATGCTTGGTACTGGAAGCATCCTAATCCTTAAGCTGGAACCTTACCAGAAAGAGATCTTGACGTTAATTTGAATCTATTTCGCATTTAGAGCACTTATTTATAGGAAGTCTTTTTAAAATCTTCTTAAAATCATTAATGATCCCTAAAGTCGGGGCTTATTGTTGTAATAACCTTAGCAACTATCTGCTTGCAGTCCAGCTCACTCTGTTGCCAAACATCAAAGGTTGCACGCTTTACCTTGAAAAAATCTTTACTAAATAAATTACAATTACACAATCTCATTAATTTAACCAATATTTATGATAACTTTACCCATTTGATTGAGTAGGAAAATCAAGAGATTGAAACTCACCTCCTACATGAACAGGACTTGAGCGCAATTTCTGATTCATGTAAGCAATGCATTTTTATATTTATTTTTTTAAATTCCACATTTTAATAATCCTACAATAACTTAAATATCAGTATAATTATTTCTATTATCTACATTTTAAAAGGGAATGAAATAATAAATTATATATTAGTTCAAATGTATTAGTTCAAGTACTGGAATATCTTACTCTTACTGTATAATAACTTAATTGAAATGGCTCGCTCCACCCAAAGAATATCCTATAAACCAATAAACCATCTTCAACCCAAAATACGTTCAAACAATTAGAGTGTAGGGGCTCAGCCATTGATCACCACGAGAGTTCATTGATTCCAGCTTATGAATTCGATTTTTTACTGAACCAAATGGATAAAAAATTTATTCATTGAATTATGAAGTCGGCTTCAAAAATATAAGTCAGAGACTTTTTAAATGCGTTCTTCAATGCTGACTGAGGTCTTTAGCATAACTAATGATACATAGGCAAGTTGTAAGGATTAAAGCATTATCAATGATATTCGTTTTGCTCCTTTTTAATTTTATTATTACTTTAAACCTTGCAAACTTTTTAACATGTAATGATTGTTGGCAGACTCCTTATTTGCATAACCTCTCAACTGGATTAATGTTCGTAATTTTAAGAGTCTCTATTCTTTTTACTAAATTATTGTTCCTTATGACTTGTAAAAACTCCCGAGAAATTCACTTTCGAAGTTAATGTGGTGTGCGGAATCTTTCCCTTTTCTGACGCTTTACATATATATTACTAGACAGCCATTTATTATAGTATTTCTTGATATTTTCGATCATATTTTGTTCTTATTTGTCTCTTTTAATTCCTGGGATTTATTTTGGATCTGCCCTTGAGTGATTCCACCCTTACCTATCATCTACCACTCAATTTCTTCATGTCGGAACTTTTATAACTTGGTCGTCTGAAGTAGGTTTATGTGATTCGCAAGAATCGAACAATGGTCCACTATTTTGTAGTAACCTCACCTTGCCATTCTTATTCGTTGCTATTTGCATCTCCATGTCGATGATACACAAACCTACCTATCTTTCTCCTTAGCCTATTTTTTCAATTCGTCTAAAACAACATTACTAAATGGCTTTTGGATAACTTTTTTAGACTTCTTTCAGCACTACTCAAAAATATTGTATCACATTCGACAGTAAACTATTTCTCGACGATTTGGTTGCTAATACCTGAAAAGCGTTTATGATTTTAACTGAATCTCTTACACTATGATCATATCAATTTCGAGACTATCATCCATGCTTACATTTCCTCTAGGTATGATTAGTGCCCCTCCTATATGGCTCGACCTCATGTTTCTTCCCTTGTTTCCTTAAACTTGTTCAAAATTTTGCCGCCCCTGTTATGCCACTGATCTAGTTTATTTCGTTTAATCCTTTATTTTGCGAACTGCTCTAGATACTAAGCACTTCATCATCTTTAAGGTCTTTCTTTTTACCTACAATAAATTAAATAGAACAGCAAACTGATACCTGTCTTACTTCTCAGAATCTATCCTCGTTTCTAATGATTCTACTTCTTTACTCTTCCCTTTTATATCTCGCACTTTGTAACCCTCTTTGCTGCAAGTGGAATCGCGCTTTCTTCTATTTTTCTTCTAGGGTGAATAAGATACTTTGTAGTAGCACTCTTTTTTCTCTCTCCAGGATCTCAATAGGATATTGAAGATGTTTATAGTACAAGATTTTTTACAGATTCATCCTTCAAATATTTTGGCGGATATACAAATTGTTCCGATGGTTTTGGCTTCTTAGATTTTTTCATACCTTAAGGTCACTCATCTATACTACCTTCCCAGCTAGTATAGTGCGCGCTTGCCCAGCAATCGTTGGGTCGGCAGTTTGAAACTCGGTCCGAATTCTTCATTTTTTTAAAAACTGACACTATTAACCTTGGAGGTTACGTCCGTGACTGGGCATCTCGGTGGGGACGGGTAGATGGAGCTCGTAGCCATGACAGGCAGTCCACCTAAGAGAAGGATAACTCTTATTTAAAAGACTTGCCAAGTTCTCAACCTTCAACGAAAGAGCACCTGACAATCTGGATTACCAAGTGTTCATCGTGCGGAGGCTTGTGTGCTACAATTACCCCAAGAGCAATTTCAGATAGGTCCAACCACGCTGAATAAGCCAAGGAAGAGAAAAACCAGACTAAGCGTAATCCAACCCTGGAGCTCAACAAAGCCATGCTTTCTACCGGGCACACACCTCCTTTCGGAAAAGGAGGTGTGAAATCCATACAACACATGTCGTAAATTTATTGGACATTTTAATTACCCAAGGATTCGCTATTCTAAGCGCTTCAGATTGTACAATCAATTTCCATTGCCGGAGATTGTTCCCATACGTCTTATGCTGCGGGTAAAATTAACTATGTCTAAAGTGTATATAATTATATTTAAACAGTGTAAATATCATTTAATATTAAGACAAGTATATATGTAATCCATTCATAGGTGAATATAAACCTAAAGGATTCAGTTCCTCTTTCTTCCTTAAGCAGCACAAAAACTTATAATTCAACTTTAGCGCTGTATAAACTTCTATAGTGGAAGAAGTAAATTCCTACATTGGATCCCAGAACCAAGACCTTTAATCCAAAATGAGTTTGCCTCAAACTAGAGAGGGGCATACGGCTCAAAGTACCCATCTTATTAAATCTATATCTTCTTTGGTTGTTGATAAGGCTCAGGATTGCGACAATTTGTATTCCCAGATAGATGAGTTAAATTACCATTTTGCCCAAATTTTACCATTAGATGAACTTATATTAAAAGAAATTGATAAAAATGATTTGGAAAAGGAAATCTTGTAAGTCTCCACGCGCAATATGGAGATTAGGCGGGAAATCTATATAGGTGAAAAATGTTTGAAAGACTCTAACGAAGTTGAAGCATCTAAGGTTTATAGTTCAGCCAGCGAAATTGACTGGCTAAAATTACCCTACCAATATTTTTTAGGAGACTTTCTCCATTGGACAAACTTCAATGATTTATTTTATAATTCTATTCATATTATGAATATTTCCAATTTTCAAAAATTTGCATTTCTTCTGGGACAATTAAGTGGAAACGCATTAAGCCTACTTTATGGGTTTACCATTTCTTGGGATCATTATGAAGATGCTTATGAGTTGCTCAAACGTACCTACGGCGATAAACGGTGAATCATTCAGACTCACCTTTCCTTAATTTTAGATTTAGAAGGACTAAAATGCAATTCTAAGTTCTTCTTGGACTTTAGGGCATCTTATGAGTGTCGTTTGAGGAGCTTAAAGATCTTGGTTTGTATATTGACGCTGCAAATTTTTTCATCATAACCCTATTGACACGTAAATTGCCATTTGCCATAAGAGATCAAATAAATAGGTCGCTTAAAGATTAATCTGAGTATTGGCAGTTGAATATCTTCCGAGAGGCTTTGGAAAAAGAGCTTAAATTGTTGCAGCATAAGTACGAGCAAATAGGATGTGAATAAACGTTTAGATCCCCAGTAAAAGATCAATTTCCAGGTTTAGCGTTACAAGGCAAAATCTAACTCAAGGTAATAGGTGGAATAAGTTTAATATTGAACCCCCAAACTTTCCTCACCCAAAATAATGCGCACTGTGTAACAATCACTATAAGTTATATGCATGCCGAAATGTTTCTCCATCGAATAAACTAAATCTGGCCAAAAAGTTGAAATTATGTACTGATTGTTTACAGTCAAATCATAACAATAATGAGTGTAAATCTAAGTTTGGGGGTATAAAATGTCCAAAAGGCGCTATAAAATTTTGTATTTTTCCTTATATGAGGATAAAAATAAATCTAATACAATTGATCCCAAGCAGAAAACAGTCTAATTCAATACATTATTCCCCAGTTGTTTCTCCACTACTGGCCTACAAATGGCTGAAGTAACGGTGGCAGGGTCTAAAAAACAAATCTATGCTAAGGTTTAATCTGACCAAGGTTCTCAATCTTTCATTAATATAAATTTAGCAAAACTTTTGCAGCTAACCGTTTCTCATAAAGTTACAATATCTATAAATGGTTTCAACGACCAAGGCCTAACAATGGTATACAACGAGGTATCGTCTAATGTAATGATAAATGATGCAACAGTGAATATTAAGGCTCTGGTAATCTACAAGGTTCTTGATGACCTTTATATGCCTGAGTTGAGCAAAGTAAAGGCAACAATTGCAAAATTAAATGTGAAATTAGTCGACCCGCATTTAAGTGATTTGGTTTCAAATATATCCCTTTTGATAGGTGGAGATTTCTACCAGGAATTTGTAAATGAAATAGTTCATAAGGAAGAAGTAACTTACTTAAACTCTAAGGTGGGTGCTATTCCTGTCAGTCCTTTACCTCTCACAAATTAAACCTCTAAATTCTAACAAGGCAAGTAGCCGTATAAATGCAAGCGTAAAAGACCTTGAGGAACTCTAGGACATAAGGGATATATCACCCAAAGTTTATATCCATGTCATATGGGATATGGATTCATTTGAACTTATCCAGAAAACCTCGTCTCTTGCAGAAGAAAGCCTTTTAAGCCTTCTACCTAGATCAAAGATGGTACATTCATTGTCGGTATAACATGGAAAACATCTCACCCTAATCTCCCTAATAATTATGGCATAGCAAATTCCTGTCTACTCAATATGGTAGCCAAATTGAGGCGGCATAACTCTTCACGTTTGCAGGTTTATAATGATATTTTCCAGGAAAAACTTGAAAAGGAATATTATAGGTGAAGTAAGGCCAAATACTCTAAAATAGAGGGAGCAAAAATACACTATTTAGCACGCTACGGCATGCAGAACGATTCACGAACAACTCGCCTACGCATAGTTTTTGACTGTTCAGCTGGTGGCGAAAGTCTAAATGATTACCTACGTGTTGCTCTTTTGTTGATTAACAACTTGTCCCATATCATTATTAGATATAAGCTATACCCATTTGGATGCATTGCATATATTGAGAAGGCGTATCTTTAAACAAATTTAAAGGAGGAGGATAAAGACTATACCCGGTTTCTATGGCTAAAATATCCGTTACAACCGGATAGTTCGTTGATGACCTTTAGATATAGAGTAGTTTTTTTTGGTTTCTCTAGCAGCCAAATTTTGTTGAACTTTCCGTAATGCAGCTAATGCGGACAAAAGGAGGTAAATACACTGGTGTCTTTTCTAAGAGTCTTTATGTGGATAACCTGACATGCACATTTTGTTCTGAGGAATACTTAGCGTCTTTCGATGACAAGGTTAGAGGTGTATTAAAAGAAGCCAGTTTTAATTTGACGGAATGATATTCGAATTCCCACTTTTGTAACACTCTTTTCAGGAAACAAGGTAATTTAGCCGTAGAGCCATTAAAGGTACTTAGTCTATGCTAGGACACTACAAAGTAAACGGGAGGTCTTACGAGCCATGGCTTCTATCTAAGATCCACTAGGGTACCTTCTCCCAATTAGCATTAAAACAAGTTTGTTTAAGAAGAGTCTATGGGCGACAAAAATAGATAGTATGAGCCTCTGGACTCTGACTCCCAAAGGGTATGGGACAAATTGGTTCCGCACTTAAAACAAGGTTTGGAGATTACATTCCCCCAGCAAACATGTCCGTCTAATTATGTTGAATTCAATTGCTTTTGTGATAGTAGCACTAAGGCTTATGGGGCAATAGTGTTTTTGTTATTTGTAAAAACTCTATGTCATGTTAGGCTAAAGAGAAGATAGTCGGAAAATCTATAAATATTCTAAAATTAGAAATAACCTCTGATTTATTTGCATCTAGATTTGTGAACGAATTATTATCCGCTCTTGATAATAGTATTTATGTTAATATTAGTATGTGGACGGATAGCCAAATAGTTCTTCACTGGCTCATGTCTGATAAAACATACGAGCCCTACATTCAGGACAAGGTAAATTTAATAATTAATTTATCGCAATGGCAGGCATGGATACATGTCATATCTAAGTTAAATCCATACAATCCATTAACCAAAGGCCAATTCAGGACCAATTTACCAACTCTTTATGTGTATAGAGTCCTGAATGAATTCTTTATAACGAAATCTGGCCTGAATCTATTATCTTGTCCCCTGCTCCCCACGTTTTCCCAATTTCAATGGGTTATGATTCGCCCATTGTAATAAACGGGTACAGTTCAATAATAAAACTGCTTAAAATAACCATCTTGATTTTCAGGTTTTTACTTCTAATCAATGGTAAGGTGAATCCTAAATCTTCCTTAGCAGAAACTGTCAGCCATAACATCAATTCTGAAGATCAAAGAGCTGCAATGGACTACTGGATCAAAAAGGCGCAGAAAAATAAATACTCAAAAGGATGGGAAAAGCTCGTGAATGGTCAAAGAAATCCTGGCTCCAACCCAAATAGAGATCTATCTATGTTTATGCAGGGAAGTAGGATAAAACGCGATAGGCTTTTTTTCCAATTCTGATCTCCCAAACAGCGTAAAATATCCAGTTCTCCTACCGGACAATCATATCTTTACGGAGCTGCTATTGCTTCACCTTCACTATAGGCATGGACATCCGGGCACCGACCAGCTTCTAATAATAGCAAGGTCTAGGTATTAGATTCCTAGAGCACGTCAAATAATCAATAAAATCGGGAAAATGCCTTGTGTGCATCAAGCTATCAAATCGTAAGTATACTATCCCAGATTCGCCTCCTCTACCCAATGTACACGTTTCGGTTGAAAGGCCATTCCATACTACCTTGGTAGACTATACTGGCGCCATCATAATTAGGAAAGGTAGAAAGAATGAAAAGCATACAATCTTCTATTCACAGGTGCCACCACGAGAGCTATTCACTTGGAAGTGGTTTGTTATGGAGGATTACAATCATTCTTACCCACATTCCGGAGATTCACGGCGAGGTTTTCAGTTCCACATACCATATATTCAGATAATGCTAGTACATTTCGAGCAGCGTCTATCTACTTGAGCACTTTGCACATACCTAAGAATTTACAAGAACAAAATGGATTTTCAATCTATTGAGGGTTCCTTGGTATACGGGATTTGTGGAGCGCCTCATAGGTCTTACAAAAATATATAATAGGTAACAAAATAGTTTCTCAGGATGAGCTCTTAACCCTCGTTCCCAAGATAGAGAACTTACTGAATCATCACCCCCATGACTAACGTATCAGAAGAGCTTCACTTCCTATGAGCACTAATTCCGTACAACTTAATTCTAGGTTATCGGTAGCCCCCTCTACAGGAGACGTTCAAGGATGAAAATCCTGATTTAGGATGCCCCTTTGCCTTGAATAGAAGGCGAAAGCAGATGGAACGGCTACGTCATCAGGCCTGAAGACGATTATCCGGTAGCTCGGAGGGCAAAATATACCAAGCGATTGACCTAGGGCCTTTTTCCTAATGTCGGCGATGTGATCCTGATTAAGGACGACTCTCTTCGTCTACGGTGGAAGATGAAGCTAATAGTGGAGCTACATCAGGGATGCGATGAAGACTCCAGGTATTTGACCCTGAGGACAGAGATTAGGCGCATTACTCGACTCATCAGGAAGATCTTTTCTTTGGAACATCCGCATCCACCTGCAGCTATTCCTTTCGCAATCCCGTGTTTGAATCCACTAGCGGATGTTCCATCCGAAGGATGCACTTCGGAACTTCAGCATCAACAACTATAAAAATACCTTTTAGAGTTGTTTACATTTATCATTTGCTGCAAAATATTTAAACAAACCAATGGTTATGCTTAAACCTTAAATAAACTAGTTTTGCCTAACTTAAATAACTCCTGGTTGGTCAGAAATGCCTCCCGTTACAAGGTGCCGTTCTGTTGGGCTCTGGCTCATGTTGGGGTCCCGGGCAACGAGGCTGCTGATCGGCTGGGCCGCTCGGCCGCCCTCAAGGTGCCGGGTGCAGCCCTTCTACCCTTTAGGGATTCCTACCCAATAATCAGGGCGTATGTCTTTTGTTTGTGGCAGAAATAATGGTATTCGTTCCCCTCTTCTAAGCTGTCCCTTATTAAATTCTCTGTCCGTTCCTGGTCCTCTAGATCTCAGCGGCTCCGGTCTTGGGAGGTTGCTCTTTGTAGATTACGAATTGGGCACACGTGACTTACCTTTGGCTATTTAGTTTCGATTGGAGGCCGAGTTGCCCCTGATTGTCCCTTTTGCGGTGGCAAGCTGCCTGTAGCTCACATTTTACTAGTTTGTCCCGCCTTGCTTCTCTTCGAAATTTGTGCTTTCCTACCCTTTCTGGTGTCGCCTTCCCTGCTCGATTTCGCTTTATTTTATCAGAAGACTCCCTTCGGTTATCTCCCTCCTTATATTTCGATCACGAAGTGGCGATTTAGCCATTTTATAAATTATTTTAATTTTTGTCTTTAGGTTTATTGTTTTATCTTTGATCTTGTGCCCTTCTCTGTAGCTGGCACATGTCCTTTTTTATTGCCCTAGCCGCCCTAGTTTTTAGAATGCGTGCTGTATGCTCGTAATTTAAGTCTGCGTCTGTGTGTGTTGTACTGTTTATTTTAATCCTTTGTTTTCCCCATTTTTATTGAGCGTCTCCCACGACCCTTCTGAATTTTTTTCGGGTGACCCCGTTTTAACAGTGCTGACATTAAGAATCCATTAGGATTGGGCAGCTGCCACCTTGTTTTCCCTTAAACTTAAACTAAACTTAAATGAGAAAAAAATATAAGAATTGATTAAAAAATTTATGGGGTTAGATCGCGAATTGTTCATCCTCTTCCATAATCGCCAGTATTTGCAGCATCGGATTTTAATTTATTTAAGTCATTGCAACCAGACCTTGATGGAATACGTGCTCAAACTTTTATCTTTGCAAATTCATCATATTGTGACGAAGAGACCAATGGGTGCCGAGCGCAACCGAAATTAACTCAAACTTACCAGAATTTGACTAAGCGTAGTCACGGGGTTACCGACTCACTAATATCAAATGCAACTCTATCATGACCTCAAATAAACCGGAATACAAAAATAACAATGCCAGCCATATTACCAGGCACCTCACAACTTATATAGATCTATATTACTTATATTTTTCTCTAACATTTGGCTGGAGATACCCTTTCACCATGGAAAAATATATTTCAACCTCAATCTAAAACAATCTTTTCTATATTTTCACAGAATTTTCACCAGTATCGACTCTTACTATTTATCCTACGACTCTACTCTGACCTTTATTATGGCCAATATCTAATGTCCAGGAAATCGAGATTGTAGCGAAAGCTTTAAATCTACGCTCCTCAGAACCAGCATTTTACTACACTCACTTAATTAAAGACTTTAATATAAAAATAAAAACTTTTGTTGGCAGTAGATTCCCTTAATTAAAAAAGGAAAGATTAAATCAGAAAGAATATTCAAGGAGTTGATCATGACGATGATGATTGTAATCCAAACCATCAGCATTTACCAAACTTCTTAGACCGATTTTCATACAGTGTGAATAGACCACCGCAAAGGAATCAAATTAATCTTATTAAAACTTTCCTATAAAAAAATTACTTTTCAAATCATCTCACAATTATATTTCTAAATCTTCTTGGCCATATTTATAACTAGGACAATTGTAAATGATTTTCTCCATTTTATTTAAGGTTAAAATAAAGATTTCCATTACAGTTTTGCCCAGTGCATGTAAGGATTAATGCGATCTCTTTTCAGATCCATTCTAATAATTGCAAATTGATCGTAGGTTCTTAGCAAAGGTGTTATATATATATATATATATATATATATATATATATATAAATATATATATATATATATATATATATATATATATATATATATATATATATATATATATATATATATATATATATATATATATATATATATATATATATATAAAATTAGATGGGGTTTAAGGTCGAGACTGTTGGAAGGACACTCGAATTTAGTTAGACGCATTATCAATGTGTAACAAGAGTTTTGTCTTCGGGTAGAAACTGATATTTTCTATTTGTTTGTATCTAAAATACATAAAAATAAACTTATTTAAAACTTTGCTTTTGTGTCCTGGGTAATGAAATTATTATAAAATTTACTTATTCCTTCTGGAATAAAGTGACAATTTTGAATCAATATTTGAATAAAGTAGAAACAAAAAGACATGATACAAAATAGCATTTTATTCTAGAATTGCAGAGATGAGACAATCAAAATATTAGAAATAAGTAGTTTTCCATGATTTACGTTTATCCTGTAAAATACTTTTTTACAATCAGCCCCAAGATATAGTCTCCCTTCAGAATTTCACTATACGATCCATGATACGGTGGTTCAAAGTCCATTAGATACTAGTGAAAGCGCTCGCCATGCTCCTCGTTGTATGCTCCTATGTTCTCCTTAAATTTATTAAGATGAACGTCAAGAATATGGACTTTCAGCTACATCTTGCAGCTCATCATGATGTAGTTTCTCACAAAGTTCTCATCAAGCTCTACATACTCATAATTTTGCGCTTTGTGATTACCTAGGAAGCACAGAACCATTGGGATAAAGCTGTCCCACGCTGCTTTTGCCGTCATAGTGAGCTACTCGTTGAAACTCCTTGCACTCCATGATCTTTTTTATTTGTGGACCAAAGAAGAACCCGGCTTTCACCTTTGCTGCAGATAGCTTAGTAAAGAAATGTAGGAGATACTTGAAAGCTGCAGACTCGTTATCTAGAGCTCTGAAGAATTGTTTCATAAGGCCCAATTTAAGCGCAGAGTAGGAAACAGCACTTTTAAGGGGTATAATAAAAGCTTCCATTTGATATTGTTTCTCCCCAACACTGAACTTGCTCCCTTGTAGCCAATCCGTTGATGGTGATGTGGCACGGTGTCTCTGCTGTCGCAAAGGCAAAGATAACGAGGAAACTTGGTTATGCCGTCTTGGAGACCCATCAAGAAGGCCACCATTTGAAGTCTCTGATAACCTCCCAACCGTACTCTTCATATTTTAATGCATTAGCACGATCTTGACACTGCTGTATTTTTCTTTAAGCTGGACCGAAGAGATGGATACATGTTCCCGTTTTGAAGCAGCACTGGTTTGAGTCCCAGGGAGGAGATATCAAAGAAGAGGCACCAATCTTTAGGATACAGGCGATTTAGATTGCTTCAAACCGACCGGGGACATAGTAGCAAAGGTAAAGCTCATATCTTGACGTGTAGAAAAAGCTTGAAAATCACTGGTGACACTTTCTATATTTGCACAGTAATCTAACAAATAAATCACTGAAGGCTGGATGCACGATAACAGGCGCATCTTTGCCCGCTTGACGTTTGGAATGATTAACTATGCAGAAGGATCAATTAATTAAGTGATCATTTGGTTCCTTCCAAATTAGAATGCAAAATTCCTAGCTCTCTTTTCTCCTCTGTATCATCCTGTAAATAAAAAAATGAAAGCGTAAGTATAAATATAAAAATACTTTTCACTAAGTCCTATTAGAAATGTTACAAAAAAAAAATCCAGTATTTAAATAAACAAAACGCATTATATTAATATATATATATATATATATATATATATATATATATATATATATATATATATATAGAGAGAGAGAGAGAGAGAGAGAGAGAGAGAGATATTACCTACGTGAGTTCTTTTGCTGAGCTCGTAGGTGAAATAAGGTGCCCAAGGTTTGTCTTGATCACCGAATGGCATGCCGAAATTTGCCTTGTAGGCAAACACATTTTACCAGATCTCTCTACGAGGTACCTTTTCTCTCTTAAAATAATAAATTCACCGCAGACATAGCAAAATGCGTCTGGCGGATGCTTACAACTTCTTGATGTCATGTGTAACGAATGCTTCTATCAGTGACGAGTTACGATGTCTGCGCCGTGATGGTACGAGTTAAACTGATCTGTTGAGTTAGTTGTTAGTTGTGTATATAGAAAGAACAGAATGGGACCGCTGTATGTGATACAGGCAGTCAAGGGGGCAGAGAGGAGCGTTGCGGAAAACATGAACGAAAAGATAACAAGAGTTGATAGGTCGGTGGCTATACACTGATGCGTTGTGTTGTTATGGGAGCGTTGGTTATGTGGTATTGGACTGGACGAGGGTTGGAGGCAGCTCAGGAGGGGGTTACTGGCCGACTGCTCATCCAGAAACGCGTTATTCATGATGCCTACTGGTTTATGCGATAAACGGTACGGCGGTGGGTGTTCGTGGGCCGAGGGATATCGTGGCGCCATCGCGTACTTTCTTACATGTAGCGAGGTGTATAGTGGGTCTGTGGTTAGTTTTTCGAGTTTTTTTGTGAGTCTGGTGTGAGCGTAAGTGTTAATAGGAGCTAGTTTATTGTTGTTATGCAGTGCCTCTATTCTGGAGTACCGCGGCGAATATCAAGCGCCTTTCAGAGCAGAGTTTTGAATGCGCTGAGCCTTTCGCTTCCACGTGTCGCTCGCAGCTACAAGCGACAGTGGGCCGTACGTTAAAATGGGACGCACAAGTGCTTTGTATAGGTGTAGTTTTAGTTTTTTGCTCGCAGGCTCGAACCTACCCAGCGATGTGTTTGTACGTGAGGCTCTTGCTTGTATTATGTTTTGGTGTAAGTTGAACCTGAGGGTCTTGTCAAATGTTACCCTCAGGATTTTGTTGCATTGAGAGTATTCGAGCCTTGTTGGGTTTTAGGGGATCATGTCTGGTGTG
This sequence comes from Ceratothoa steindachneri, assembly GCA_963969495.1. NCBI lineage: Eukaryota > Metazoa > Arthropoda > Malacostraca > Isopoda > Cymothoidae > Ceratothoa > Ceratothoa steindachneri. The sequence continues at coordinate 141,515,642 of OZ018321.1, read as the reverse complement.
TGTGAGTAGATTTGTAAATTGTGCATGAAGTGCTCTCTAGCACCGTAGTGTCATCTGTGTCTTCTGAGGATTCGTTGCAATCAGCCATTTATTCTCGTAATCTGTCTTCACGTCTAGTATTCTTTGTGCGTGGAGCGCGATTTCTTCTGGGGCCCGGCCGCTGACGAGGATGGTCTCGTCATCGGCGTAGGCCACTATGTAAGTGTAAACGCCGTTTTCTGGTGGGCTTGGGGTGTCGTTTGTGAACATGATGTAGAGTTTGGGTGCCAGTACGCTTCCTTGGGGAACGCCTGAAGGTGGTGTGAAGGGTCGTGATAAGGTAGTGTTATATCTAATGCGGCAGCTCCGTTCAGTGAGGTAGTGCGAGAGGAGCCTTCTGGTGCAAAGAGGTAACTCTGTGTTTTTGGCGAGTTTCCAACGGATTCCTTCATGCCACACCTTGTCGAAGGCCTTCTCCACGTCCTTACTGACGAAGAAAGTCTTTGGGTGAATCTGTCGTTTCTTTTGTATTCTGTCGTGAGCGATAGTCACGGCCGCCTGAGTGCAGCTGCATCTCCTGGACCCGTATTGATGGGGGAAGAACCAGTCCCTCTCTTCCAGAAACTCCCGTAGGCGGCAGTTGACCATGCATTTAAGTATTTTGCCTAGGTGCTCTAATAGAGCAATAGGCCTGTAGTTGTTTGGGTGTTTTGGGTCTTTGAGAGACTTTGAATATTTTGGAGAAGTGGCTTGAGGCTTGTGAGGCGTTGAATAGGTGTGTGAGTGTGGGGTATATGTCTGGAGGGAGGTTGTGTATGAGTGTGGTTGGTAGGCCGGTGGGCCGGGGGCGCGTTTTGGTGTCGTTTTTATGTAGTGTTTTGTTTCCTCGACGGTGATTGGAGTGGTTAGTGTGGACGTGTAGTCGAGCACCTTCATCCAAATCAGGAGGACAGGCCTTAGCTTGTGAGCGTGAGCCCGACACCACTCCTGAATTTCCTGTAAGTGCTCCTGCGCTTGTGGTTTTGGTGGGTTGTGCGTGTGTACTATGTCGCAATGGGTCCTAAATGCGTCGAAGATGTCGTTAATGTCTCTAAGCCTGTGGTTGTTTATTTGGAGTGTGATCGGTTTGCATGGTTCAGTGCCCAGCATCCTTTTTACGTGCCGCCAGAAGAAGGAAGGGTCCGTGCAACGGGTGTCATCCGCGATGCGGACGACTTCTCGCCACAGCCGGTTCCTGTCTAGCTGCACGCACTGTAGGATGCGGGCACGTAGTTGCTTTATGTTGTGTTTACGTACCCCTCTGGTGTAGTGGTTATTGTACTGTGTGATGAGTCTCTGTGTGTGTATTGATAATGTGAATTGATTTATGCAGTTGTAGTTTTTTTGTGGTGAGTGTAGGTTTCGTGCGGTGGTGATGGTGTCTAGGAGTGAGCACCTGTGGTGGTCTATTAGTCCTGAATTGGTGTCCTCCAGGTCGAGGTTAAGTGGTGCATTTGTAGATATGTGACTCCTGAATTCTTCCAAGTTTGTGTTTTTGTAGTCGTATAGAGGTGATGTAGGGATGAGTAGGGGAGATGTGGATATAAGAAGGCATATCGGTATGTGGTCAGATAGTACGTGGGGACCGGGTGACATGTGAGTGTAGAAGCGTGTGGCATGGTCGTTGCGGAAGACCACGTCTGGGGATGTGGTGTCTCCGTGCGGACCGAAGAACGTGGAGAAGGCTGGGCCGATGTGTTCGTAGCGGTAGCACCGCAAGGCACCTGCTAAGTAACTTCCCTCATCGTCTGTGTTGTTAGAAAGGAGTGTCGGGTGAAAAGCGTTAAGGTCCCCCGCGAAGAAGATAGGAAGGTTGTAATTTTATAGGGCCCGGAGTGGGACTTCTAAGTTTAGCTGTATTCGTGGTGGTCTGTAGTGAGTGGCCACTATTATGGGGCCGGAGCTTGTCTCTTTATCTTGCAGGCTAGAAAGGAGGCGTCATGTGTATTAATGAGGGAGTGGTGTATGTTGCGTTTTACTAGGATCACAGATCCTAGGTGCCGCGCCTGTGGAGATAAGTATGTGTGATAGCCTGCAATGCGAAGTCTATTGTTGGGAGGATGTAGGCAGGTGGAGTTCAGAGTACTATGTTGGGTCTTTGTGTGTTGAGCACTTAGTTGTCGATCGTATGGCAAATACCGTGCCAGCTTCCTACTTTTAATTGTATTAGGCTAAGGCGACCTATTGTCGCGGGCAGAGTGCGCCGGAGGCTAACTTGCCTGGTACCGTCCCCTTCTCCTTGGTAATTGCCCAGGAGGCATGAGGAGCGAGTACCTTAATGCGTGTTGGCTGTTTTTTTGTGGGGTTCTTGGCGGTGTTGTTGTGTGGAACAGCCGTAGTGGAGGGAGGAGTGTGTTCTGTGGGCGGAGATGTCGAGCTAGTGGCCTTGGAGGGGGTAGAGTCTTCGTGGGGGGAGTTTGCGGCGGAGGTGGGTGGCGTAGAGCTAGGAGATGAGGGGCTAGAAATAGTTGGAGAGGTACAGATTATGAGAGGAGGGGTGTCGGGGAAGAGAGGAGGTTGGGTCGGCGGAGGATTGGAAGGAGAAGGGGTGGAGGGAGAAGGAGTCGGAGGAGAAGGAGTGTAAAGAGGAGGAGCGGAAGGAGGAGGAGCGGAAGGAGGAGGAGTGAAAGGAGGATGATTGGAAACGGCAGAAGTTGGGGGGTTTTGTTTGTCCCGTGCTTGAGGTGTGCGAGAGGGGGCTTTGGGGTAGGGTTTTTAGGATTGGCACGGGATGTAGTGGGCTGACGAGAAGTGTGGGTTGGGGTGACGGTGGGAGCAGGGTTGGAGGCTGTGGAAGAGCGGGCGGTGATGGGTGAAGGAGGGATGGTGGCAGTAGGGGGAGGAGTAGGGGTTGCCGAAGGGATTATTTTTGATGTAGGGCGGGGTTTTCATAGAGAGGTGGAAGGAGTGCGGGCAGGAGAAGGGGTTAGGAGAGAGACGGGAGCAGTGAGTAAGGAATATGCAGGGACAGGAAAGGCGGTGGTGACGGCGTGATGAAAGTGGGGGCCGGTGGGTCCCGGTGGGGAGGTGATTGTACCCACTGGGGTGGGGAGGAGTGCGGGTCTACTTGTGTGCTTGTCTATTAGAGAGAACACCTTCTCAGGGAAGGTGATCTGCTCTATGCTGTTGGAGGCGAATAGTGTGTTGAGTATCTTGGCATAGAGTCGGGGGTAGCCATTCTTTGTATTTATACAGTCTTCTAAGTTGCCAGAAAGTTCAAGAAATTCTTCAAATATATAAATATTTCTCGAAGCATCTTGAAGGCTCTTTAGTTTATTTGTCACTAAATTAGTGGTGAATCTTTTTGGAATATAAGAGAACTGCCATTGCTTTCAAGCTCTCAAAAAAACAAAATATAAGGGAAATAATAGCTATTATTCTGTATTACACTTTATATAACTTTTTAAATACAGTATGTGTTGTTATACTATAACAGAAAAATACATAACCCTTGAAACATTGATTTATTTTTAATATTTGCATTGAATTAATATAATTTAAAATAAATGGACTAATTAACAAATTTAATATCCTGGCCAAAAAACAATGTTTAGGGATTAAAATTGACTTTTTTTAAATAGAGTCACAATCAATTGGGAAATAACACTTTTAACCCAAGGACAAGACAAAAGTGAAATATTTTACACGGGAAATATTTGATTGCCATTCTCTCGCCATATTTAACATGTATCGGGTGGAGCACGATAATTTCGCTAACAAAATTTCGCGAAAAGAAATGGAAAAAGAGAAGAGTATAACTGCTCTTTATTGATGCTATCAGCTACTCATGCACTTCAAAGTAGGTGGTTCCAATTAAACAAACCTTCTTAAGAAATCGATACCTAAGCAGGATTTTTCTCTCTTCTAGTGGGTTTGGCAGCCAGTTTACGTGATTTTATAACTCACTTTTTATCAAGTTAAAACAGGTTTATCTACCTACGGTAAGGTTTAAAACAGGCACATCTTTCCTAACTTTGCCCACATAACTATGTTAACTTTCATTTAGACCTTTCTACTCTTAAAATTTAATATTGTATAGTAAGTGAAACTGCAATGCACTTAGTGATGATATGCAATTATTTAAATAGCCAATTGATAAATTTCTTTTGAGTTTCGTTAGATTGGTCTCTTGGCTACAATCACTTGATTGGCCTGGATGAAAAGCTTTCCCAGGTGTGCCCGATATACTGGCAACTCATTGCTACATATAATAACCGTGAACCGATATTTAATGTATTTTTATAAGTTGAAAACACCTTCTTTTAATTAGCAGTTTATCGTACATTTTTCTTTGCCGCAATACTAAAGATGATAAAGGGCAATCGGAAAAATTAGTATAGAAATGGAATTAAAATTTTTGTGAGTGTGGGGGAGGGAGTTATTTAGATTCAACTGCAACTATGATGATTATTTATTTAAGATTGTGTGGAATTGAACATAAATTAAACATGCTACCGAATTTATTCTTCCCAAATGACGCAGCATTATTGCCTTGCTAAGTGTGAACTCAATAATGCCAGGAGCGACCGAGCATTAATACTGGTTATTTTTTAGTGCCTGCTATGGCACACACGAACTGTAATATCAATTAAGATTTATGTATAGCTGTGAATTAATGGCTATGCTAAGACTTTACTTAGAAACTAATCAAGGGCAGAATATTTCCCATTGATTGAAATTATTAATAGTAAATGAGTTGTCAACGAATTCCCTACAGAATAGTTTAACAGAAACAATAAAGTAAAAAGGATTTATATTATATGCAGGTAATTCCCTCCTCTTTTGAGGAGGGAATTTTAGTAGAAGTTTTATGATTACTTAACTCATAGTGAATATATATAGAGAAAGGTAAAATGTGTGATAGACATAGCTATTTGTCCGGAAGGCTAACGTGTGTAAATTGGGAGCGGGAGGGCACGTAATCATTTAGATCTTGTCAGCAGTAAGGTTGGCCATGTTTCCCCTAACCAGTTCTGCGAAATAAGACTAAAGAAAATTCTCAAACCTTTTCAGGAAAATACCGAATTGGATTAGAGAATCCAAAGTTAAGATAATGAATGTCAAAAAATAAGAGTAAAACGTCGTGCATATGTCGAAAGGAAGAACCGAGCGCTGAAGGAAGTAGATACTGGAAGCGCGATTTAGCAGCTCTAACCATGAATTTCACTGGTTGAATTTTTAGGTTTATTAGACAAGCTTGCATTATTTTGCTGTGGGAAAGATGGAACCCACCTGTATTAAAATATTTAGATGTTTCGACATGAGAAGAATAAGGCAGAGCAGATTTTCCTCTGATACTTGTGATTTCTATTGATTATTTTACCCTTACCAACCAACCTGCTTCTCTTTCATCAATGTGAACACAGAGTTTAAAATGAACAAATTTACAACGATTTCGTAATTTCTCTCTCATACCTCCCAACTTAGAAGGAAAGGAATAGGAGGAGAGGATGTTAGAATAGAGGTACTCTTTTCCTTCTAAATAAATCCCTTGATATTCTGAAACACCTCTGGACAAACGAAATGTCAATAAAGAAGTAAGTCACTTGCTTGTTTTCTCTTGATCTCCTCTTTCCATAGGTTGTATAAAATGTGTTCAGAATTGTATACGTTAAAATAAAGGAGAGATTCAATCCTTACCTTATATTCTTGCAATGGTATTGAGAGAAGCAAAAATCATGTGACGGATTATTAGTTTTGGATGACAGCTCTAGAAGTTAAGCTCACGTTTTAAAATATAACAAATAAATAGAAATACAAAATGCAATTAGTAATACGGACTTAATGGTAACGTAATTTTGAAGAATAAGTAAGATACTTTTTAATGATACTATACTTAAAGAAAGATAATTAAACATTTTATCGATAGTGAAATCAAAATACCGAATATAGTTCTACTTTAACCTTGCCATTTCTACAAGATATATACCATACCAAATGTATATATGTAAAGAAGATATGTTTTATATTCTAGTGTCCCTTCTGGCATAAAGTCCCTCCTTCATGTTTCCGATAACATCAATACTAAAATCAAATATTTCACTGAAAACTGTAATAAAATCTTAAAGATATGGAAACCTAAACATTTCACCAAATTGTTAAATAAAATACTATGGCTTCACCTAATTAACGATTAACGCTCTCCGAAAAATATGCCAAAGTCTTTAGTCTACATTTTGATGAAATAAATTAATTTGATGAGGTAACAACATATTTCTGGTTTTGCAAAAGATATGAGTTTTAATATTTATTGCACTCCATGACAATACTATAGTATATTTCAGTGACACTGAAGGAGTATGTGAAAGAATGAGAGAGAAAGAAGGAATCCCCCCCCTCCTGACTTCACCAGTTCGAGGTTGACCGCTCTAAATTCGTCTGCCTTATATACTGCGAAAATTAGAAACACCATTAAGGGGTTATTGCAACGTCACGCTATAGAACCTTATCACGACCCAGGGCAATTAAGGAAGCCTGTGGGCGATGAATCTCTCCCCCCGTCTAGATAATTTCGGGGTATATATTCGACAGTTCAAAGTTCACATGCAGATTGTGTCTGAAGCCGCCGTCCAATACGTTAATCGTAACGTCTTCGTAGTCGAGAGGGAATCGACAACATTTTCGTCTGGAGAAGAATTGAGTGCTCGTCGAAGAGCCAAGAAAGAACTAGTCGTCACTCAGTGTCGTTCGTGGAGATATTTTTAGGCACTCTTGAACCCTTTTTACCATATCTTCGGATTTTAAGGATAGGAAAAGCCATTCCAAAGTACCCTCCGTTTACCTCTTTAGGATAAGACACACCGCATCTTCAGTTTCCCGAAGTTGAATTGGTATTACTCGCCACACATCAAGGTAAAGTGGATTTAACCACCGCTTCGTCACGCTCTTCCCCCATTTACTGCTTTGAACCTCAAGGTTCCCCTTTGCTGTAGGACTTGCATAATGGTAAAATCATTACTTAATTAATTATCTCTCGGTTCAACTTAACATGCCCTATATGTATATGGAAGCTTTAGTCCAATTAACGTTTATTTTTGTAGCGGTATTTGAATATTCCTTGGCCTAGCAACTGTGTATGTAAGACACTCTTAGAAACATCCCCAGGTGGAGCCTCAATTTCGGTCGACCAGTAGGCCTTTGTGCATATAACGGCGTACATCGGTCATATCACGACATAAAACTGGCATCAGGTCTTTAGGTTTGTAAAAAGATTCCACCCTACCTCATCATTTTGCTATTTCCTTGCAGATCGTTATTTCCACTCTATGCAGTTGCAAGTGTCAAGAATTTCCATGAGAAAATAATAGGAGGAATGTTTTTTTGTTAATAGGAAATTATATTTTTTTTGTAGATGAGCGTATTTACGTGAGTCAAGATACCACTAATTAATTGGGAAGAATAGCCACAAAATTTTGGTTTTGCTGGGTTAAAATCACCAGAAGACTCAGGCCTGAGTCAGTTTCTCTCGTTAGTTATTTTCTTTTTCTGGTGTGCATAATTAATTGGAACCTTTAGTGAGTTTTTTTTTGGGGGGGGAGGGTAATTGTTAATTACAAGTAGGTTAGATTTGTTAGGCAGAGCCTCACTTGTACTGGTAAGCTTTCTCGCGTGCCGAAAGACGAACGCAGCCTATTTATGATGTCTTCGTTAGATCGTTTTCATAAGCAGGGACAGATACTAGGACTATCAGGAGAGGATTTAAGCGCTTACGTTCAAGAGGAAGAACGAAACGAACGGGCAGAAAGGAAAGCACAGAAAGAAGCAGAAGAAAGGAAATAAAAGTACAAAGAGACGCAGAAGAAAGAAAGAGAGAAGAAGAAAAAAGAGAAAGAGAACAAATACGACATCACGAGAGATTTAAGCCGTGACCATGACAAGAGGAAGAACGAAACAAACGGGCAGAAAGGAAAGTACAGAGAGAAGCAGAAGAAAGGAAAGAAAAGTATAAAGAGACGCAGAAGAAAGAGAAAGAGAACAAATACGACATCACGAGAGATTTAAGGCGTGATCCTGACAAAATGATCAAATCCAAAGCAAGAAAACTCGAAGCAGGCGACGAAGTAATACTATTGTTGACCTAGGAGTCTAATAAGCTCGTATCTCAGTGGAATTACCTTTTTCAGCAGTAGAACTCCAATGACTGGTCGACTACTTAATTCAGGCCCCCTTAAGTAATTAAGTGTATCACGTCAACCTGTTAAAAGGTACCAACGACGCGCGTGCGTTAGTAATATGGTCGCTTTAGACGAAGAACTCGTCTTAGAGGCAACTTACCTGGTTGAATCGCTCTGCCTCGTCCAAACGGTCTGCGTGGAAGCATACGAAGAATCCCTCTAGCTGTCTCTCCCTTCCCTCCAATCGGATTCCCCCCCCCCCCCCTTGAGGTTAAAAAGGCTCAATTGGCGAGCCCATTTAGTGAATACTCAGACGGAGTCTCCAAAACCCCAGGTTGTTCAACCCAATTCACTCATGAGATTGTTTTAAAAAGGCGAGAATCAGTATGAACTAAGCCTTACCCTATTCCTGTTCATTTACGCACCGCGTTTAACACCAAAGTATAAAATTTGCACAAGTTGGGAATCATCAAGCCTTCGTCATCTGACTTTTGTGCCCCGATTGTGATAGTCAGAAAGGCCGATCAATCATTTAGGATGTGCATCGATTTTCGCAATTAAATTCAGTCACCCAGTACGACGCGGAGCCTATTACTTTGATTGATCAAAACCTACATCTTTTCGAAGATGCAAACTTCATCTCCGAAATTGATCTCTGTAAGCCTACCATCAGATTCCGCTCTCCGAATCTTCTAAGCGCTTTACAGTTTTTGATACAGAGAAAGGCTTAATGCAATTTACCCGTCTCCCATTTGGTTTGGTAACTGCGTATGGTAACTACAATCGAATGATGCGTCAATTGTAGATGGCCTAGTCACTGTAACTTTTGATTTTGATAACGTGTACGTTGCCACGCGTACATGGGACCAGCAAGTACAGTCCCTTTTCGCTTTATTAGTCAGTTTGCACGCACACGGACTCACGATAGGCCGGATGAAATGTCATTTCGCATATGATACGATTAAACATCTTGGTTTTAAGATCGAAAAGAACCAGATTGATATCAAAGAAGACAAAGTTAAAACCATTGCTGAAATGCCGCTTCCCCGGACAAAGAAGCAGCGGCGGTCATTTCTGGGTTCTTCTTCATTTTACAGGCGCTTCGTTCCCAATTTTGCCACTATAGCGTGATCCCTTAATAATATGTTAAAAGAAAACGGGACCAGATCCTCTCAGTTGGACACCCCCCTGCGCTGTCAAGCTTTAATTATAGTGTTAATCATCTTAGCAGTGAACCGTCAATATTTAATTGCATTGCAACTTAACTTGCCGTATATGTATATGTAATCTTTAGTCCTATTAAAGTATATTTTTGTAACTGTGTTTGAATATTCCTTGACCTAGCAACTGTGTATATAAAGCACTCTTAGAACTATCCCCAGGTGGAGCCTTAATTTCGGTCGGCCAGTAGTCCTGTGTGCGTATAACGGCGCACGCCGATCATACCACGAAAGACTAATTGAATTATTTGTCCTAGAAATCAGTTTATCTATTGAATTTAATTTTTAAGATTCAAGTGAATGGTAATCTTATGTTTTAAAATGTGATTATTTAAGAACGATCACTGCGAGTACAAAATCATTGTGGAACTAAAAATGGTAACATGAAGATCAGCAGCGTGCCTGAAAAAGTGTATTTTTTTGGCATTATATTTCGTTCACCCGTGCATGCATATTCATGCGTGTTTGGTTAATTAAAAACGTTAAAAAAAACGTTAGAACACTATTGTATCAACAATTATGATTATATAATGGGGCGCTGTGCCCCCAGACCCCTCCAATTGGTTTAAACTCAGGATCATAGTAGGGGTCCCCCGCAGTGTTTAAACTCACCACGAGCAGGCCCCTTGAATTTAGTCCAAAAAGGTGAAATATATATTCGAACACCGACGAAATATTATCTACGCACTTGCACAACTAGTATACGAATAAGTTTAACATAGCTTAAAGTTAAGCCAAAGTTAACTAAGTTGATGGAAAAAGAATCTGACGTTAAGGGACCTTGCCTTAATAATGTATTTGACGTCAGAGGACGCTGCAAATAATGTAAATGTATTCCAGATGTTATCTGAAACCGAAGGAAAATTCAACCTATATAAAAAGGTCGCAGCGTGAAATATGAATCGGAGGCTAATGGAAATGCGAAAAATAATAAAACCTACATTAAAGAACGTTCCATGAAAATATTCCGAAATTGACAAACATTGCAAGGGACCTCCGATAAAAAATGGGTAAATGAGAAGCAAATATTTAATGTGTAAGCACATATTGAATATTGAGGCAAATAAGTACACTAATCAATGACTTCATAAATGCCAAACTGAGAATTCAAATTACATAACAATGAAAGAATCCTTAAAGTACTTCGCGGTGAATCATAATGATGGCAATATTATCTGAAGGAAGCTAATTAGTACAAAAGTAAATCCCGCTGGTCGAAATTGGATTTGCTGCAACATTTTTTTTAAATTTCACGATTCCTAATGTGTGCGGCCAATTAAGAAACAGCAAACGAAATTACGAAGAAATGAATATTTTGGGGCTGCATTAAAATAAATATTACTAAAAAGAAGCAAAATGACAATAAAAACAATGACATAGGTCGAATAAATGTGAACAAAACCAAACACCAACATGGATTACGCCCCTCACCCCCTCCTCTTCAAAAACACTTTTTCATACTAAAATTTGGTGTGCAAATGTCGCAACCCAGCACGAGGAACAGGCTACCCACAAAGGATAGGTCCCGTGCTCGAACCACACCCTCCACCTGACACGGGAAATTGAACCGAATAGTGGCCTATAGCTCGACGACCGACCACGCGTCGCAAGCAGGTTTGGCGCAGATGCTTATCAGATGGCACCACGTTCCAAAGAATGTCTGATGAGGATCAAAGGTAAACTTGCAAAGTAGACCGTCAAGGCTGCAATGAATGTAAAATGTTCCACAGAAAGATGAAAATCGAATTTTGCGAACATTAGATATTTACCGTTTCACGAAAATCAATTCAATAAAGTTCGAAATTATTCGTAAGTCACATTTCTTCCTGAATTCTGGGACATCAAAGAGAGGAAATAGAATGAGAGAAAGGTAACGGTTGCCAAATACAAGATATATATAGTAAAGATTGTGTGACATTTTATTATATTTATTTTCTACAAATAAACGAACAATAACGAGAGCTTCATTTCAGAGAAGGCTTTAATTAGGGAATCGTAGGGAGTATTATTAGGTCGAAAGAAAATGTGAGATAGTTAGCTACTCTAAATACCTGAATCGTTAGATCTGCTGAGTAAGCGGGAAAGGGGGTCAATGACGTAGAACTGGCATTATGAGGGAAAAGAATTCAGTGCAAAATCCTGAAATGAGAGAATAATTCAAAAACATGTTGCAGCCAAATTTGATCATGAAATCTAATATGATGCCATCAGTGGTCATCGTTGTGATGTGTTTTGGTGACAATTAAATTTAGTAATGAATTGCCTGAGTAACGAATATAATGGCTTCAAGCCCTTATAAATTCTTCCAGAGGAGAAATATAGTTACGTAAACACACCAAAGAGAAAAGGTGACCCCCCCCCTCCTTTCTTCAGCCGACCGACGAGTTGATGAGGCGAAAACCTCCTATTTCTTGCGTCGACTTTCCTTGAGGTTTTGAGGGTAACGAATTAAGGGATTTCATTTATTCAACGAAACTCAAAGATTCATAATGTTTCGTTTGCCTCGGTAGAATTAACATAAAGTTGGTCTCTTTCTCTCAATCATTCTTTGTCCCCAATTTTCATGCCTGCCTCGAAGGCGATCTCACATACTCTCATTTATTTTAAACATTTGCTTGCTCGCTTTCCATCCTTTATCTTTCACTTTTTGACATTAATAAGTGTTATCTGCCCCAAAATCCCGCCAAAGAGACGTAGGTTGAAAGTGGGCAACGTCGTCCTAAAAAAGCGACCGACTGCTATGCCTGAGAGAGAGATTGAATGATTCTGTAATGCTCCATTTCCCTTGGTTTAATTTGAATCGATTCCCAAAGATAAATCTACAAGGGTGAATAAAAAACAGCAGTTCTTAATACACTGCCAATCTGGTAAGGAGACATAATTCTATACCTTTTAATAGTTAGAATAGGAAATCGTGTAGTATGGTGGAAGTATTGTGCTCGGGTTAACAAAATGGTCAGGTTAGTGGAAACGAAAATGTGTGGCAGCCTCACAGCCATAACATCCATAGCATATGTACATTTGATCACGCAAATCTTAAACCACCACGTAGCTTTTCGTTATTTTTGACAAAGTATACGTGCACGCAGACACGTACTCTTCTACACGTCTTTATGTATTTCTAAACCTGCTTAAATGGCGTGTAGTTTGCGACCCTTCCATCACGCACTTACATGTAGGTGTGTGTCCTTTTTTCTTTCACTCAAATTCAGGGCTTATTGAAGATATTATGCCTGGAAGGAGATTAAGGGCCCTCCTTTTATTTACCGCTCATTAATTTGCGTTTCTTCCTTTGATTCCGTGCTAAATGAAACAGGAAGCGACGTTTTGCGATGTTGAATCATCCCTTCAGAGTTAAAAACGCATTCTCTGAACTTCATCCCCGCAGATACAAGAGACGTGATAATAAAAAGTTGTCACAATGTGACAAGAAAATGGAATTAAATTGTGTTTAAAAATACGGAAAATATACTAAAATTCTTTCATATGTAAATATAATGCAATTTAAATCAAGTGCGAATAAAGTGAGTGTAAATTAATAATACGCTACAAATAAACAAATATACTATGAATGTGGTTCAAATACACCTAAAATTTACTCCAAACCATATTATATGAGAGTGAAACATGGCTGTGAATAGAGAGCCAACCACCTTCAGATACCTACCCAGAACATTTTGTGTATTTTTTCCCAAATATTCTAGGCTATTCCTCATAATGACGAATTGATCTTTGTCAAGTTAACAGATAAATAACGTTTTGCCTTTTGAATGATTTTTTTAGGAATTGAAATTCGGTTATAAAGAAGAAATAATCAACTTAAAGGGACTACAACCGATGGAAAGAACGATATGCTAAATTCTGTAGGGAAGATATAAGTTGTTAACAGAAGTGATATAAGTAGAAGAAATGTTAAACTTTCTGAGAGAATAAAAATTTGTAAATATCTAAAGGATTTGTTCAAATTTAACTTTACATTGTGGCAGCCAAAATTGCAAGAACTTTGATAAAGTTTCCGACTCAAAATACGTCTGATGACGATCTGAGTAATTAATTATAGCTTTCCTCGGGTTCGAAATAGAGCCTTTATTAAATTCTAATTGGCAAAGTTTCTATTGAAAGTTGTTTTTTTATATTAGGTATCTTAGGAAACGGTGTTTTTGATCAATAAATCAATCCAAGTGAAAACTAAGTTACCCAAAATGCCAAACAAAGTATAAGAAACAAAAACAGGGCACACATGAATATTTATTTGGCAGAGCCTTCCGTAAATCCTTTTAACATCTTCAGTGCCATCTAAAATAAAGAGATATACGACCGTTAAAAAATACTAAATTTTAAGCGGTACATTTATTTTAAAGCACGAAAGAATTAAAGTTTTTAACAGATTTAATATAAGTAGAATAAATATTAAACCTACTGAGAAAATAAAAAGTTGGAAATATCCAAAACAATTATCGCGTACACTACTAAACGAATCCTCATCTCGTCTAACAACAATCGCAAAAATCTGGAAAATGGATCACCGTAAATATCTGGGATAAATTAGCGCGCTATTTATCGAGTTATGTTGTGCTCGTGGGTAAACATAGTTTGACATATTGCAAGAAAAAACAGGGGAATATATCAACTAAGAAAAGTTTAATATCACTTTAAATTATCGGACCTATTATTTCTTAAACTGTGGTTCAACCGCAGGTTCAGGTACACCTATTAAGAGGTTTACAGATTTATTGAATGACGTGCGTTAAAATTCTGTTATCTGACTGATGGGATAAGTCAATTCACTACAAGCGATATAGGCTTCAGCCTACTTAGAGTAATGAGTGTATATATAACTTTTATTGATCAAAGAGATGTAAGATGATCCAAACTACTTTCCTCTATATTTTAGCTTAGTGATATTAATGATCGTTATATTGTTATAATGAGCAGTTCTTGTGAATCAGATAATAAAATTGAGTCGTATAATTGTTCTGACACTAATTAGCCAGAGATACATATCTTTCAATGACTCTACTCTATATGAAGTTTTTCATTTGCTAATGAACCAGAAATATTTTCTTGCGATTAGAGTTTTAATTATTTTATGTTTATTTTATGTTTAGATATGTGAAAAAGCAACCAGCAAATGTGAGAAGGTATTGTTTGCTTTCATGGATTTGGAAATGGCATACTAAGAATATATGGAATGTACTAAGAATATATGGTGTTGGTGGAAGTTTACTAAAAGGAATTCAGAGTTTTCATAGTGGTGGGAGGGCTTGTTTACGAGTGGGTTTGGAGCTGAGTGAGAGTTTTGAAGTGACAGTGGGTCTGAGACAAGGTTGTGTGATGTCGCCATGGCTTTTTAATCTGTATATGGATGGAGGAGTGAGAGAGGTGAAAATCAAAGCATTGGATAGAGGTTTTTCTATGAAAGATCTTGGTGGACGGGAGTGGAAAGTAAACCAATTGTTGCTTGCAGACCATGCTGCATTGGTTACTGGCTCACGGGAAAAGTTACAAAGACAAGTTACGGAGTTTGGCATAGTATGCAAAGGGCGTAAATTAAAGGTAAAAGTTGGAAAGAGTAATGTTATGTTATGTAGTCGAGATAAAATGGCAGCAATGGAAATTATGCTGAATGATGAAATCATGAAGGAGGCAGAATCCTTTAAATACCTTGGTTGTGTGATAAGTAAGAAGGGAGTTGTGAGTGAGGATGTTCAATGTTGAGTGAAGGCTGGTTTCTAATAAGTTGGTGCTATGAAAAGTGTTTTGCAAGAGAGAAGTTTAGGAGTTGGGATAAAGAAACTTCTGTATGAGAGTATAGTTGTCCCTACTGTTTTGTATGGTAGTGAGTGTTGAGGGCTGAAGGGGAGTGATCGTCAGAAATTGAATGTGATGGATATGAAGTGTCTGAGAAGTATGTGTGGTGTAACTAGATGGGATCGAATTAGGAATGAGAACATTCGAACAAGAATGGGAATAAATGTAAAATTAGATAAGCGAGTCGATAAAAGAGTGTTAAGCTAGTATGGTCATGTAGAAAGAATAAAACAACGAAAGGTTGGTGAAAAGACTCAAGTGAGAGTGGTGTGCAAAAACGGAGTAGACCTTCTATTAGATAGTTAAATGGGGTGAAGGATGTTGTACAAAAGTAGAGAAATCAGTATGTATCGTGTTAACCTGTATGCCAAGACAGGGATGCATCGAGAATGTTTGTGAACAATTGTGAAATGACGCAGCCTCGAGGTTGATACCTCGGATCTGATAGACCCAGTTATGAGTCTAGCTGGTCCGAGGAGTTTAAACAGCCATATGACGAGGTGCACATAAATTTGCCTTGCTTCAGGTGTACCTCTGACAAGTTACGACACCAGCAGTAGGTACCCCCTCCTTCTGCTGCTGTAGTCTGACAGGCTAGGTTTCTGGACCTGGAGGCCAAGGTGTATGTTAGTTAGCATTTGTCTTGCTGTCTAATCCGGCTACCCCGAGCTAGGGGAGAGGCATTGTGTATATGAAAAAAATATGTTTATATAAAAAATGAAGCTGCATTTCACCAAAATGAATAGCAACAAATTATTGGCCCAATTGAAGTCCATGTATAGAGTCCAAATGCTACTTATCTAAGACAAATTATTTCAGTATTTACTATCTTTGCTTATCTTGAATACGTGATTTATAAGAAAAAAAATCATAAATATCCGAATTTAGCCTCAATATACCACGACACTCAAGAGGTTGGCCGCAAAAGGCACGACAATCTTTCTTCTTTCTTCAACAAAAACTAAAAAGCTGGGCTCAATATGAGTACCGACAGCTATTGCTAGCTTCAATTTTATGGAATTCCACAGCTTGTAGATTGTTAATAGGTATGAATAAATAGCTGTTATTTAGCTAGAAAAGTAGCAACCTCAATTGGATATCTCAAACAAAGGGAATCAGAGAGCAAGTGAAGCTGTGAAAGCGGCAAATGATTGGAATAAAGTAGAAGCCGTATAAAAAGGGGAAAATAGGGACAAAATTTGGAGATGCCAATACAAAGAAAGAAATTACAAATAACTGTTAAATATAATAAAAAATGAATCCTAAAAGGCAAATACTAAACAATGCAGTCTTCTAATGTTAGGGATCTTAACAATGATATAAATGAATCTACGTTTACAAATATTTAGACAAGAATAAGGTAACTACCATAAAGCGTTTTAAAGAGAAAATATAACGAAATGACTCCTAGAAGGTCCATCTCTTTAAACGACTCAGTATAAAGCGTTCAACTAATCAATAAACTCTTGTCTTACGTTCTTTATCAGGAACATATCGCCATGTCCAATGCGGGAGCATAGTGGCGCACCTTGATAAAAAGCAAAAGGAGTAACAAAGTTCTTGCCTGAAACTAACATAGAATTTTGGGGGCATGAGCACGAGATTACGTCAGATTTTAACTCAATTGAGCATTTTCAGGCGATAATCAAACTGGAAGGTTATAAACAGAAGCCATTTAATTCTAGGCAGTTGATTTGCATTTTGCTCAAAAATGGAACAATATCAGTCAAGATATTATAATTTGGTTTCCACCATACCCAAATTAATTAAGTAATCTAAAAGAAGAATGAAAATCATTGTAAATTTTGACTGCGCACACAATTAATTGTATTTATTTAAAAAATGAGTTTGGGGTCTAATTTTTTTGATATTGAACCTTTAAATTATGAAATAAACATAATAAAGAAAAATGCAACGTTTGATTAATTCTATTAATTTTCTCATATGACAAAATATAGTAGTCGAGAAACCTTTTGCCATGACTATATTTGTCTATCATTAATCATACCCTGATCATAAATAGTCTGAAAAGGAGAAAAAATTCTATTTAAAAACTTTCTGCTAGTAAAATAAGAAAAAACGAGAAAAATCCAAGAGTGAAGCGAACGTATACGAGTATAAAAATATAACCTTACAAGAGGAAATTATGACAGAACCTAAAATCACTAAATGGCGAATCGAGGAAATCTATAAATAAACTCGACCAAATATGTTCCATAAAATAGCAACTTAATTATAATACTAAATTAAATCATTCAAAATGACTATTGGCCTGAAATTTTTTTAAAAAATAATGAGTGATTATTATCTGATGGATAGATGTGGTTTTTGATGCATATCTCGATATAATTTTATGTCATAGCAAAATCTAGAAGCAAATAAATTTAGGAGACATCGAAGGGCAATCATCAGATGATCGCAACTCATTTTCGTACAATTCAGTACACGCAAGATCACTTCGTATTCAGAAGTGTTTCGGCAGCATAATAATTGCAGTAAAAGTGTCGTTCATGAATGAACTCTACGCATCCATTTAGCTTTCTCAATCTTTCATACTTTTTCAAGCTTATACTGCAAAATAGATCAATATAAATAAATAAATATATTTAGTCTATTGCATAGATGGAAAATAAATAACCTGCACAAAAAACATTAGATAAAAAGGGTTTTTAGCTAACACTTTTAAGACTAAACGACGTGTACTTTCACGATTGTTATTAAATTAATATAATATTACTATTATTTGATTCGCCTAAATTTCAAAACGTTTTTCAAAGGTCATAGGTCTTTCAAATGATATTTAATCATTATTGCATGCTGAATTTAAAAGATAATTAGTGTTCTGTGCTCATGACTGGTTTCTAAGATATGTTCAGTTTATATTATAACGTATATTCCAAAATAGCTCCATCATCAAACCATTTATTACTTCTGTCTTGTCACATTTAGTTATGAGTAACCATACATAACAAATTTATTCATCTTTTCAGGCCTATATTTGCACTACAATCGGGTTTAAGTGTAAGAATCAGCCGAATATGTTTTGATGCATTTGCGGACATGTTGCTCTTCCAGACCGCCAAGCAAATATCACGAATTCTATGAAAAATACATATCATGCTTACTTCGTAGTGAAAATAGAGGACCATAATAGGCTCTTTGCCCCCCATATTTGTTGTAAAACATGTGTGGAGAATTTACGGGAGGTGAGTAATAAAAAATGAAAGAGTATGCCATTTGACGTCTCAATGGTGTGGAGGAAAGGCAAAGATCACGTTATCGACTGCTAATTCCTCCTGACAAATTTGAAAGACATCAATCGCAAGAACAAGTACCATGTTCAATACCCTAATGTTCCTTCTGCTATAAATCTAGCCCCACATGGTCCTGATCTTCCTGTTCCAAGGCTAGTGTCATTTTCGATACTTCTAAGTTTGATGCATACAAGCCAGAAGAGGATGACCAACTGGTGCCATTTTTTCAAGCCGAACTCAGCGACCTTACACGAGACCTGAACTTGTTCTCAAGCGAATTGAGCAAGACACAGCAAACATATTCCACCTACAGCAGGGAAAAGATGGCGGTGTTTCTTGCTGTTATCCATTTCAGGTGAATGATCAAAGGTCGTCATGTGCCAGTAGGTACAGACCACAAACCTCTGGCGCCAGCCTTTTCTTCACTGTTGTATACCAAGGCAGACAGGCAACAGGTGTTAAAGAAACTCTTCTGGTGATTAAAACGAGGTATTTTGGGCCTAATATGGACAGAGAAATGCGCTCTTTGGCACGAGAATGCCTCTCCTTTCAATCTTCCAAGATTAATCGCCACATCAAATCTCTAATTCTGCCAAATGATATTTCCACGTCAAGGTTTGAGACGGTGCGCATCGATTGTTGGCCCACTACCACAATGCAAACTGCCTGGACAATCCTACCCGTCGCATAAAAGCTACCTCTTTTCCTGCATAAACCGATCTACAAAGTGGTTCGAAGCATTACCAATCCCATACATTAGTGTTGCAATGGTTGCATGAGCCTTATTAGACGGTTGGATCTCCATTTTGTGGTCGCATTATTTGTAATAATGAACAAACGATCCCAATTTGAATCTGAGCCTTTCGAACAATTATCTGCCCTCATTGGTTTTCATCGTCTCCGAACCAGGGCATAACGACCCACCATGAACAGGATTGTGGAAATGGTACACAGGACTCTAAAGAGTTCTATAATGACTCGTCGGCAAGAATGGCTAATGGCCCTACCAATTGTTCTTTTGTGCATTCGGTGCTTACCAATTGATACATGTTTCTCGCCATTCACGGTAGTTAGAGGGACAACATTTCTCTGCCCTAACCCTGATTCAAATTTCATCAATGAATTGAATAAATCTATTTCACAGATCAACCTTACACAGTTATCCGAAAGAAATTTTGCCTCAGTACCTAAGGGACTACGAGATGCAAAACATGTGTGGGTCCGAGTCGATCTCGTTCGTAAGCGGTTAGAATTAATATATGCTGGCCAATTCCTGGTGGTCGAGCGCTACGATAAAATGTATAAACCAGAATTTCGATAGGTAATCAAGATAAAGTTTCGATAGAAGGGTGAAATTACCAAAACTTTCCATTTTCATATAAAAGCAGAGAACAGATGGAAGAGGGATTTTAATTACGTAAGAGCGAGATTCATAAAATTCAACAAGGAATATTAACAAGGACAATAGTGAAGTTAAATCCTCTCCAGTTACCATAAGGTATAGTAAGAAGCCGAAGGTTTAAACACGCTCAGGTACATGGGTTACGTTTGCTTAAAAGCCCTCATTTTGTTATTTCTAAGAATTCGAATGCCTGGTGATAAGTTAGGTTATACTCATGCCATAACATCTATAATAATATCAGTCCGCTGCCCGTGTTTATATTTAGTATAAATAATTCGTGTGGTATGCAAAAAATGATCAGATATGTGATCATTCTTAAGTTGTATAAAATATTGTAAGACTCCGAGTTCAATATAATTTCTAACACTCCTGTTTCTCGGAGGGGAGACCTGTAGTGTTCCATAGCAGCATAGCAGAATGGATTAGGATCAACAAAGAAGCCTCACAAATGAGTGTCATTTGATTCCAATGAAGTTTTAAAATGGGCACGCACAAAAGGTATGCACCTAAAGATAATCTATGTAGTGAAATTGTATAACCTTTGTTCATCGAATCATTCAAATAATATATGCAAATACTGTATTCTTGTAAGGGCTATATAGGCAAAAATTAATTCCAGACGCCTTCACACGGTCACGCATATACACGAACAAAAGGTTCTCCTCGCGCTATCTTTGTTGACCATTGGTGCCGCGCTATAAATTCTTGGAGACCTTGCTATTAGTAGGCCAGCCTCAAATACTTGACATACAGTAAACGAATTCAATACACCTAGGCCTACCGTGTCTCCGTCCAATAAAGTCATAGAATCCGCTTTCCGTGATTACTTTCTTATAAGAGTAATCAACCTCTGCTCTTACCTAGCCTACAACGCTAAAATCAAACGAGAGGAGAGTCATCTCCAAATAGAGTCATCTCAAGGTTAGCACTGAGTAACCAAGTACCCCAAAATGCTTTACATTCCATTGAAGCAACTCGTACCAACTAACTGATCCTTCAATTACTCATAACTGCTAATCCCGTACCTTCTACAGGTTCATAGATGAGAAAGCTTAGGTGAATCAGAACTGGTTGATGAAAAGACGAGGTGTCTCGTGTAGTTTATTGAGTAGACTTTTACAGAATCCTTCATTTCTTATGTTCTTATTTAAAATATTAATAGAAGCATTTCCTGAAAACAGTGAACTTCAACGAATTAGAGTAAACAAAATAATATATTATGGCCTAATTCACGTATAAGTATACGTGGATTAGGCCATAATATATCCCTGTGAATTGACCTGCGATCTAACCTCTCACAAATTCCTGTTTTTTTATTAATTTTCACTTAATCTTTCCTCCTAAATATAGTCGAAAACTACATTTAAATAAACTTACCACAGATTTATAAGAATATTTAAAAATTCATTTAATGAGCCTGTCGGTTTTCTAAGTCTTTTGGCATCTCGGTTGAGAGTTGCCAATTCTGAAAATAAATGATTTTCTTTGCTCTTTTAATTTTTATAATTTCCTTGACAAATTTTCTTCGATTCTCTTCAAGCTAACTTTAATTATCTGAATTTATGGTTACCATTTTCCGTGCACAACTTAATCAATATTTAGAGCAACTTTGAGAGCAACTTTGGAAATTTATATCTGAAAGGAAATTATGAGAAATGGTGCTTGCAAATCATTTCCTGAGAGCAGATTAAGGCCAAAAAACTTGATGTATGACTGAAAATTCCAATCGAATAGAAATCTTGAGCCAGACAAAAAAAAATGGAACATCTTGCATAAGTAACGTCAGGCGATTTTATTTAATCATTCAAGCCTATATAAATTATACATTAAGCTTTGAACAGTCTTGCATTTGACCATTTCACATTCCTCTTTTTATTCGTGAGTTGTAGTGGCTATCCGTAAAGCCTAATTTTGAGCTTTAGCTTTTGTCATTCAAGGAAATAAATTCCAGATTGTTGTTGCTTTCTATCTCTTGCCTTTTTTATCAAATTCCACTAGCTCTAGATTAGCAAACCCTTATTATCGAAAAATATAGCAGTTTTAAAGGTTTTATGGGGGGGGGGTATTTATTATAACTTTATTTATTTATCAATATTATTCTTGCTTTTCTCTTTATCGAATTTATTTACTTCTTTCTTGGCTTAAATTCCGTTTTTCTTTAGGTTGCCTCCTCAAACATTAGTCTTCACTTTTTCTTGACTTCCATATTCTTCTTGGCTGGGTTGGTCCTGAATCTTCGTTTTTCTTTCTTGATGTATCTTCATTTTCGTCCAACTATTTTGAGTTGATTTCTTGGTCCTTCTTGGTTCTAGTTGAGTTGCTCCTTCAAACGTTTCCTTGACTTCCGTTTTCTTCTTAAAATTTCTTCATAAAAGGTTTTGGACTGTTGAGTTTCGAAAGCGGTGCCATTAGATTTAAACACCAATACTCTAGTCTCACGCCACGGCTTAGTCCGTTCTGAGTTTGTAATTTTTTTGGATATTTATATTATCGAGTTGGAAGGAATATTTCTCTGATACATTTAGCACCCCTACAGTTTCTTTCTTAATATATGAAACACAATCTCCAGGTTGGAAACACGAAGTGTAGACTAATAATTATTTAATTAGTTCACCTGATAGTTTCTCCCAGCATTTCTCCAATTTACATTTCAGCACTTCTGCCAAAGCAACGGTCACCCTCTGAAGTGCACGATGTTCAAATTATTTGAACTGGATGTGAAAGTTCCTTTGACCAAAATACATTCAAATTAAGCTGACACGAGTCTTAAATTATTTTTTCCTCTGCGAAATTATTTACATATCTTGTTGAAGGATTACATCGGTGTTTCCTATGTTGCAGCCAGCCAGCGAATGACTTTCTCTTTCAACATGCCCCAAAAACATAATGATTGATCATTAACGCATCTTCATTAAGGATGAGAGGTGCTTATTAGCCCTTTAATGTTGAGCACACCAATACCATCATAGAAGTTTGGTTTTTGTCTTATTAAAGATGTATCGTCTTATTTTGTGCCCAACCACGATGATACCCTGTTTTTTGTGAATAACCTCAGCAGTGTAGAACTTCTCCTCCGTCGACAGAGTTAGCAGCTACGAGTTTTCAAGAAATCGTGGGAGAAGCAGCTTTGCTCTTTATAGTCTCTTCATTTTGGTGGGATTGGAGAGCAAATATCATTTAGCTATCTTAAATGGACGAAGTTTTAGATCCTAATTCAGCAATTTTTCCTCGTCATTTGTCTCTCTTTGGTCACGAAGAAATTTAGGCACCACTCTTCTTGGATTTCTTGCCGATCTTGCTCATCTTGTTTCTTTAAACCACTTGATAGCTTTATAAAACATAAATCTACCACAGTGCTATTCAGCAATTTGAAAATATCGCCCTTGTATTCTAGCTTCTATTCTGGTAATCGATTGCTTCGTATTTTCCACATATATATTTGTTAACGGGCGTTTATTTTCTATGAATTTTCAATTTCATTCACAAAATTGAATAAATTCTCAGAGAGCCTATAATATAATAATTTATTAATGGTATATAAACATATTTAAAATGGTTCCCGCAATGTAGCAGAAGGCCTACTCATCTTAACACCTCTTACCACCAAATACCCCTATATGTATTTTTTTGCCTAATTTTCTCCCAAAATATTTGTCTTTAGTCGTTTGTATGTAAATCTTTAATCATAAACATAATCTCTATTGATTTCTAGAACCTTATTCAATCTATCAAAAAGCTTATCCATGAAACACTTAAAAAATTCTTTACGTTTTGATGCAAAATATGAATCCAATTCATTTTTAACCTCTTATCTTGATATCAAGCTAAGACCATCGAAATGGATCTGTAATCCCATAATAAAGTAATAATTACAATGATCAAGATTAGAAGAATTTGGATGATGAAGCATTACTTCAAAACCAAGCTCCTACAAGATATTTTTGGTCATTCGATCTTTGTGAGGACCGGCATTATCGTGATGGAGTGATGGAGGATAACACCCCTTTTGTTGAATAAGGAGGGTCGCCTTTGGCCCAAAGTGTCTTTCAAACGACAAAATTGATTGCAGTAGAGACTACCATATGTTGTTTGATTATTGAATAAAAGTTCAGAATAGACAATTTCTTCAATCTCATACCATCACTCAACAGGAACCTTTTGGATGAAGTCCTCTTCTCGGTTGTTGAGAAATTCTGCTTCTTAACTAATTCACGAACATCTGCCTTTATCATTATGATAAAGGAAACACTTTTTCTCACCAATAAGCGGCGTTTCAAAAATTGGTGCTTGAATGAAGTTATCGTGAAAACAATGACACACAGCAACCAAAACGCAGTTGCAGATACGCAGAACTCATTTTTCAATCACTTAAAACTTTCTAATCCTAGTATTTTAGCGTAAAAGGTTTGTATGGGTTACGTTCAATTATTTTCTGAGTTTTCTATAATTTGTTCTAAGATTTGTTTGACAAAAGCTTCCAACACTTCCAAATGATGTTCGTTTTCACGATCTTCTTTTGATCAGTCATTTATAATGAAGTCCAAAATTTGGAAACGGGAAACTACTTACTGCAACTTCTTTCATTCCTTGCATTATCCCCATAAGTGTTCTAAATGAATTTGGAAGCTGTATTTGAATTGACATGTCGAATGTGATCATAGGTGGGAGGAATTTGGGGAGATTACCAAAGAAGTTAATGAGTAATATTTTATAATCTGAATAAAAGAGATATAATGTACTCATTATAGCATTCCCTAAACGATAACAGGCGGGGTTAGCAGATCACATTCCAGTGTTGCCTAAGTGTCGAAAGTGATTCGAGAAAGCGCAAACATCCAAGACTATAAAAATAATATCATAGTGATGGTCTACTCACTTCAGCCTAGGAGATGAATCCAGAGGAAAACCTATAAAGGCAGTCCTCACCGATGAGTCGTAGGTAAGCATAACACCCTTCAGGTGACGCAGCTCCGTGAAGAGTATGTTTAAAATAATAAATGCTGTAGTGCTACGTCCACTCTATACGATACACTACTCCTATATTATGTGGGAGGGGGGTGACATAATCACCTACTGCAACACGAACCATTGAAGGACTGTCGCAGGGATTAACGTCCGACTAGGAGGTCACACTTGAGGCATTGGGTTTCAAATCCTTAATTATCAAACACAGTGCATAAATGTTTGGCGAGATTTACTTGAATAGGCCTAGAGTATCGTTCAAGGTTAGTTAAAGATGAAACAACAAAAATATAATTCTATTTACAAAGATTAAAAATTAAGAATAATAATAATATACAAGGGGGAATTATTTAAATTTAAAGAGTCTCTTGATAATTATCATGAGAAGGGATTCTCAAATAGAATTAATTTATTAATGTAACTAGGCTCAGATCAAAGAAGGGGAACTAGACAATACTAATAATGGAGGGGGTTTCAGTCTTACAGGTCGATGACTTCGAGGAAGGTTCTTCTTGCAATGAGGCGAGTGGGGAACGATTCAATTAAACGAAGGGAGAATGTTGCGCAATTTCAAAGGCTTGCCGTTCACAGAAGCTGCCAATTAACTTGGATTGAATCACGGCTAAAGAAGTCTGCTCTCTCACGAACGCTTACGGAACGAGACGATAAGGACGGCTCTTAGGTGCGGGCTGGACTCTTCGAACTAGAGAATAACCCGAGTATTTGAAGGTCCGATTCTGAAGGGGAAGGGAGAGTTTAGAGAAATGAGTCACAAACTCCAGACATCTTATTCTGGATGCGGAGTCGATTCCTCATTTAACAGCAAGTGGAGATACATAGCGGCTCTTTCACACCTCGTCACCGGGAGGAGGGAGGAGACTTGGAACGAGTTTGCAAGATTGAGAAATATTTTTCCAACGTTCTCAGGAGTCTAATATTCGAGAATGTCTGAAAAGGAAGTGACGTCTTCCATGGAGCGATACCATAGCACTTCGTCTCCGATAAATTGGGGAAGGTCAGAGGTTGTTCTATTACAAATGCATTCAGAGCTTCAAGTATCAACTTTGTTTTCATGTAATTTTCACAGAACTTCATCTGCTTATCTGCTATATGTTGGTGATGTCGCATGGTTTAAGCACATTTTGTTAATTCATATTGCTTATTTGTGACATATGTAACTAATTGCTATTTATTCCTTATTTTACTTTTTAATTCTTATTGATATGCAAATAAAAACTTTACGACCTTGCATTTATTTAATTTCCTTAAATTAAGCCGAGGTGAACGAAAACATTTAGTCACGGCTGTAATGACTATTTTATTAATATCCAGTAATAAAGAAATATTTCACATAACAAAAATATGTTGGTAAGAAACGCGGCTCCTTCCACATGCTCTCCATTTCTCTCCAGGCACTTTTGAGGTTTGGATCTCACTGTTTGTTAAAATTCTGAGATTAATTGTGGATTTACCTTGCGCGAGTTAACTTCGTGCTTTATTCTTTCTTTCAATTTGTATTTATTTGCATGTAGAATAGATTACACCCTCCTCTGTAAATGTCTGATAGAAAAAATATTGCACGTTGTAAAATTAATCGATCTTAGGAGCCCAAAATACATAAATATGACTGGGCGCATCTATGTGATTTTTCTAAATTGCTCTCAATCTCTCGGTCACCGAAATCTGTCTATGTTAGAGCACATTTATGCTTTCTGTACAAATCGAGTGAATACATTTTGATAAATCTGCTATACTTCCAATATTCTTTGTTCGTTAATCATTTTCAGATAGAGTGCTCAATTTCTGTTATTATGGTAATACTACCGACCAATATGGCTATCATTTATGCATATACTGATCCAGAAAGACACCTATAACGTGCAAATAGTGCTCTCCCAATTAATTCACGTACAGTGTTTACTCATGAATACTGTAGATCATTATAGTTATTCACTTTTCTATTCTTAGCAAATGTTGTTTCGTCATAGCAATGTCACAAAACGAGCGCTTTGGCGGAGAAAACATTCGAAGGAGTTTTCTCGTAACGTCTTTTATTATAATACAAGTATAGGTCCTCGCCATTGCCTGCTGAGTTGAAATCCTGTTGCGAATAAAACAAAAGCATATTGTTTGAAATTCTAATATTGTGGCAAAAAAATATATTTACTTGCTGATAATTATTAATTTATGTTTGGTGAAGGCAGATTAATGAAAGTTTCGCACTCTTCCATCATATATTCTCATATAATATCCTTAAAATGAGTACAATTTTCACCGCATGTGCCCACCAGCTTACTCGTACGCATGAATGACCGGTATTTATGAGCGAACGTTGTGGGCGCAGGGACAGATCGAGCGCCTTATAGATTCAGATATTGGCTTTTCAATGCCTTGTGAGAACCTAATCGAACTTTGCTTATATTTGAATATGATCCTTCATTTTATCCTTCTGAAGATGGATCAAAATCATGGATTTACTTAAAAACTGGCGAGCAGAATGACAGCTTAACTAAATCTTGTACTTGATCAATTCTTTTACTATTGATCCAGTGTTTGTACTACAAATATTCATTGACATTTTTTTAACTGCATGGTAGTAAGTTATTTTTATTAAAGAGAAGCTTTAAACAATCATTTTAGTAATTAATAGTCAAATTTTATATAGATATATAACTGAGAGAAGATAAGGGTAAAATTCGTTTATAAGGAGCAAAGAGCGCCAAAGGAAGGTGTAGATAGAAAAGAAAAAAGTTTCCAGGAGGAAGGTGCAACTTCCTTCTTGATGTATTTTATTGTTCGTCTACTTTCTTCAACTGTTTAAGCAGTTTTTATAGATTTAAGTTGCTATTCATTTATTTGTTTTTATTTTTTCGATATTTTTATTATTACTTTTCAACTTATTTTTATTTTTTATGTCTACAACGGTTCTTATCATATCCATTCCAGGTTTCCGTAAAGATTTCTCGCTTGATTGTTTTGCATTTCTTCGGGTATATTCTAATATATTTTCCATTAATAGTTATCCAACGACTTTTTTTGTACTATGCCTAATAAGCCTATTTAGTAGTGTCGTATTATACTCCTTTGGGGGAGTAATCACTTTTTTTTTACTTTTAAACGGGTGGTTTCCATAATTAAAATTCAAGTTGAGTTTTAGGGTTACAGAATCGCATCTCGTTTTGCCTTTCTGTTGATTTCCTCTTCTTCAGTATGTTTCTCGGATCATTCCACCATTTTTTTCCTTTTCAATTATTACATTTTTTCCTCCTGGGACAGTTTCTTAATCTTTCTCCTGTTCACTATTTACCTATGGGACAGTTTTTAGTGGGTGAGCTCTTCATGAGGTTCATTCCAAAAATTTCCGAGGAAGATGGGTTCCATGGAACCACATATGCTTGAATCCATTATTTATTAGCATTACATATGTTGAGAATGGTGGAGAACATTCCCGGCTGCCCTATGTCAGCCGAGACTGTACTATGTCAGGACCTGTTGCTTCGGGCATGTTGACGTCAACATTTGATACTTTCAATTCTTTAATATGGCATCTTTATCGATGCATCTTTTATGTCAATTTGTTTTTTTCTTATTTTCCGTTATCAATTTCCTTCTTTTCGATCAATCTTGTAATCAAAAAATATGCTAGGGCAATATATAGGCGTGTAACTTCACAACTTAAGAACTTTATAATCATTCTGTGTATTCTCTCCACGCCTAATCAGTTAGGCTATAGTCTGAACAGTTCCTGATATAGAATGGTAACCAGTTTTGCGGCGACGATGTGTTAAGGCAGCTAAGGCGGCCTTACATTCGATTTCAGTTTGGCTCCAAAGTGTTCTTTCCGGCAATTCGCTTGTAGGCTGGATGTGAATGGTCATCTGTTTATTTTTGGGCAGAGGAAAGGACCAGAAAGAAAAATGGCGATTTTGTAGCCTTTAATCTTGGCTTAGGGCTACCTCACTCTGAGCGAGTGAAATAGTTGAGTTTTCGGTTGTTTGTTTGTGCGCTCATGTCTTTGGTTAACTATCGTTGTTAAGTTTCAGTGTTTCCTGTTTGTCTCCTTCTGCATCAGATTGTTGGGACTATTAACGGAAGGATTGAGGACGAGGTACTGACTGGTGATGTGAATAATGATAGTGGTAATAATATACTAGTCAGAATGAGAATAATAATACGAATGTTTCTGTTCGTCTACTTATGCTAACGCCAATTAAGACGGCGTGACTTCTCTTCTTCTAATCTGAACGCAAGGCGGAGCTTATCAGGTAAAAAGTTTGTGCGTGTGTTCTCTACTAAGACTGCCTGCCGAAGTCAA
The DNA here is from genome assembly GCA_963969495.1 of Ceratothoa steindachneri. Lineage (NCBI taxonomy): Eukaryota > Metazoa > Arthropoda > Malacostraca > Isopoda > Cymothoidae > Ceratothoa > Ceratothoa steindachneri. The sequence goes on along the minus strand of OZ018321.1, from coordinate 141,486,546 downwards.
AGGCTATGTGTATATTCAATGTAGGCAAGTGTGCACCAAAATAGTATTTGCATTTGGATACCTGACAGGACTTATCAAGCAGACATACAGAGCAAGATTTATTTATTCTTTTCACAGGTTCATGTAAATTCTGGCGGGTCAGATCAGATTCCAGGTTATGTGTGTACAGCTGTTTTCTATCAGACCGTCGGATCGCATCTGTTTACTAATATGTGTATGTGTGTATATTCACGTGGGAACACAACGATTTTACTTTCAAAATATTCTGCTTTGCATTGATAAATATTAAATTGCGATTTAAGATTATTTACAATTATTTGCTTTGTTTGTTATTAATTAATTTTTAGAACATGGTATATTATTTTAATGTTCGATTTGTGTGCCCATTTTAAAGATTACAATAGGAAAAACAAGGTGCTTATTTGTGAGCTTCCTTGTTGTCTGTACTCCACTTTGCAATTTGAGTCCAATCTTTCTTTGGCCAAAATTCATGGTGTGTTATTTAGGTCTGTAACAGTAAAAGCATAAATGATCGTTTATGTATTTTTCTCTTTCAAAATTTCTCGGGGAAGCAAGTGACTAAAAGAGAAAAGTATTTACCTCATGGACTTGTTGGATGGGGGAAGAGCGAATGTAAGAGTGTTGGGGCAGTTGGTCTTAAAATGTCCTGCCACGCCACACGTGAAACACATGATAGGCCGCCGTGGGTAATTGAATGGTGGGGGATTATTTAGGAAGGGCCTAATATCCCTCGGTTCTTGCGCGGGTGGGAATCTTGTTTTGGAGGACCAGCAACTTTAAGAAAATGGGGAGAAATTTTATGGGAGGACTTAGGGAAATTACTCTTACTCTTGAAAGATGAGGAATGCGATTTCTTGGGGTCCTTCGGATACTTATTATGGCTTGACGCGTGTACATTCGCCTTTTTCAGGCATTCCTTAAAGGTAGACGCTCTTCTATCTTTCAGGAATGCACGGATCTTGAATGGCCGCGCAGCCATTAACTGATCACGTAAATCGAACAGAGACTCGTATTTGCATCCTACTTTAGCCGAGAGCAGCCAGAATTGTAGGCTACTCTGAAGGATGAAGTCAAACTTGCGAAAGGTTTGCCCAGGTAATATTCTTGCATGGCGAAACTTATCCCGATAGAAATCTGGATTCATATTGATTTTCGATAGAAATTTGGCCTTGAAAGTGAAATAATTAGGGGTGGCTTCGGCAGGGAGAGATGTGAAAATTTGCCGAAGGTGGCTGTTGAGCAAGGGAAGTAAGCGTGCAACTCCATTCTCCTCGATGTCCCATGAATTCACTTCAAAAATCTTTTCGAAGTGGGTGAGGTAAGCACTGAAGTCTTTGTCATCCTTGAATACGGGTAATTAACCGAAGGAGTTTGAAGGGACGCATTCTTTGAACTAAGGGAAAGGGTTTCTACGTTATCCCGACTTAGCTTTACTCATGTTGACGGATGCTTTCCTTTTCTTCTGCTTCTCTTTGCTCTCTTTCTCTTCTTTCTTTTTCTTCCCTTTGCTTCCTTCTTGCTTCAGCTTCTCTTTTCTCTCTTTCAGCTTTTCTTTTTTCTCTTCTTTCTTAGCTTACATTTCTTTCTTAGTCCTGGATATAAGTATTTAAATCTTCGCCTGTTAATCCCAAGATTTGACCTTGTTTGTGGAGTCTATCAAAGGACGACATCCTTGACAGTACGTGTGAGTCTAGTAGCTCGAAAATTTACGGAACACACGCCACAGACTATGGGGCTCTCACGAATTTTTTTCAAAAAAAGAAAATCTACTAAGGTTTACCCCCAAAAAAAGAAATGCAAATCTTAAAAAAAAATATATAAAACACAATTGCCAAAGCGAAAAGTTAATCCTTATCGGATTAAAATATTCTGTCCTCTTATCCAGCTCAGGATTTATTAGAGGCTTACCACCAAGAAAAAGGGAAGTTATGGTATCGCGGGCACACAAATAAATAGTTAAAAACACAAGGTGATAATTATTTCCACAATCTTTGAATAACTTTGAGCGAACTTAGGCAAACTCGGTCAGAATAATTAAATGGGGGAATTGAAATATAACTGGTTATTAAGTAAAAAAAAAAAACTATACCTGACACCAGATTTTAATATAAAGATATATACATAGATATACATATATGTATGTCGATGGACGAAGAAGTGTGACCCTATTGTCTCAAAAAGGTAGACAGGTCTGTAAGCCAGGACGCCACAGTCAGCACTAGGCTTGGATACAACTTAATTGGGGGATGATAAATACCCTCTAACTAGAGTGCAATATTATTAAGGTTGGCTCTTTGAATAGGAATAAGTTTGCCGGGGTCATCTTAATGGTTATTTAAAAGATAAACACCTCTAAAAAATAAAACTATAATTCAAATCATAAAAGAATAAATGCGCATATAAATATGGAAATCTAAATAATAAGTAGTACTACCAAAGAATATTAGGACGGCAAAAATATAAGGTAAATAGGTCCGGAGAAAATATATAAGAAATCCAATAAGTGGAATTTACGATGAAAGGACTCTTGGTTACTTCTAGGGAGGAACTGGGGAGGTGGAAGATCAAAGGCCAGGTCTCGATGCGAAGGTGTCCAGAGAGACTCCAAATGGGGTAGAGATTACCTCGGCTCCAGGGAGATGTAATCACAAATAAATCGACATTCGTTTGCGGGACGGCAGGAAGTCTCAACCAATGTAGCGGGACGAGAAACTCAGCATAATCTTCCGAGTCGTAAACGAGGTTTTTGTAATCTTCCTCTGATCAGGGCGGATTACATGAAGACGATCTGCTGACGAGATTACAAGGGCGAAGAGACCACTTAATGGGGGACAGATACTCGGATCTAAGCGGCAAGAAGCTCGGGCACTCTCTATCTGCAAAGGATTTGCAGACATCACTTAAAATAGGAGCCAGAACCATGTTCGTCAGAAGGCTGTGCGCAGCAAGGTATCCCAAGGGATATCGGACGCGGTTTAAGGAAACATAAGGACCTTGATCATTTCGGAGCATCGACGAGGCAAAAGGGAAATACGCGAGATACCCTTCTACACCAAAAGGGGGGGAGATGGACACGGCTTCTGAGCCTTAGAGCCTCAGAGCGGGACGGCGTTATCAAACTGGGGGAAGACGGTCATAAAGCACCCCAAATTAAATACAACTGCGCTGATCCGTCTCGACCAGTGAAATTCTTTGTGATAACGGTGTATTGAGTTTCATGCTCTCACACAAAGATAAAGATCAGTATTTGTATAATGACACCAAACAGCAATCGGGTAAGAACTCGGTCAACCCCCTGAAAAGAGACCCGTCCCACATAAGTGAAGATGTGAATATCGGCAATATCCTTGGAAGAGTGAAAATGGTGTTTTCTGCTACGAAAACGGCAGAAGAACAAAAATAGTGTTGCAATTGGCTTTTTCTGTGTAAGATCTACCTACCCTCGGGATCGTACGCACAGCTCTTGCATTATTCGTTGCCTTTACATCCACGTGCGCTGAAGAAAGTTTAACATAAGTTGCAGCATTAAACCTATCTAAATCATTTTGATTTTTTAAATGAGACAAAGCAGAGAATGATTGAGCCAAAGGTAAGTGAGCAAATGGATATTATCTCTAATTATTTCGCAATTTCGTCTCCTCAGCCAGATGAGAACGCTGAACTTTCTTTTTCCAGAATCGATGGATTTTGTCATTCCTATGTTATAGGGGGTTGGGGGGGGGGGAATAAGCGAAAAGTAAAAAAACAAGAATTAAACATTATTTAATAGATAAAACTTTACAATATCTTTGTAAATTTAAGCAAATAAGTCTTTTGCTTTATTTCCATGCCTCCATGAAAACTCGCATATATAGGAGTCGAGCAAAGAACCAGGATTTCCACCTTCTTTTTTTATTTTTCATTTTCGCCTTGGCCCAAAGCTGTTTTTGGATCTTTAAATTTCTGCGAGTGGTTAACAGTCAAATACTTACACATAACATATATCTGGCAATGATTCAATCCCATTGTATACACGCTTCTTATCAGATATAATAGTCGAGCCAATCAATACACAATCTTTAATTATAGATAATAATGTTTCTGCCAATCTATCAGGAACACTCGCGCGTTTCCCTCCAAATCCCTCTGAAATCGCACCTCTCTCGAAAATCACTCCAGACATTGTTCTTTCTCTAGCAAGTTCGTACGTTGCCTTTTTTAATGGTGAAAACAATGCTTATGCTTCTAAAAAATATATAACTTTAACACTAAAGATGTCACAAGCTACTAACTCGAGTAACCTCGCTGTTCAGCCATCTGGCTGAGGAGACGAATTTGCGCCATATGCCTACATCCAACATTCGATTCATTTAATTTTAAAGGTTAAATATTTCATCTTGATAGAATTTATAATTATAACGTTGATATTTTATTTACAAATTTTTCGGTGAAATGTGCTCTTTCTGCACGTATGGGCACAAATAATTCTTCTCGCAACCTCCCTTTGCCACTCAACGTAATCAGGGATTTAATTAAGCTCTGCATTAAGGAAAAGTGTTCTTAGCACATGGTCAATTCTATCGCTATAAAAAACTGTATGTAAATCGGTAGCACAATACACAATATTTTGTGTAATTTATTCATAAATATATAAGATAATATCTTCTTCCCACTGACAATGTGATTGTGCTAATTCTATGATATTCTCTCAGTTTGTCATACAATTTGAACTAACATTTCCATCGCTTGAGTGACTTCCACATAACATTGATTTTAAACAAAAAATATATAAAATTCTCTACCTTTTCTGGAGGTTAAGATTCCAAAATTTTATTATCACGTGATCTTCAATATTACTTTGTAAGCCAACAATTCATCCTTAATCCTATATTCATTTTATATTTCTGTGCCAAGAGCTCGATGATAAAATCCTTATTCTTCCAAGCATATCGGATTTGTGACCGACCTTTCCACCAAGAAGAATTAAACTACCTGCCATGGGTATTCATTGATTTACAATAATCCGTCTCGCAAACTTAAAAAGCTCACCAGCATGCAACATCTTCGCCGTATAAGTCGAACCCATTCAACGGAAATCAAGAGAAAAAGTTTATTTTCCTTATCATAATCCCCAAATTTTGGGTAGTTTAATAAGTTATTTCATACAGGAAAATTGACTTTTGGAAATCGCTATAAGATAGAACGAATTCTGTTGAATAATAAAGTAATAGAAAAAAAAAGAAACTTGTCTACTTAATTTCATTTGAACATTAGAGAGTCGTTCAATTAAGGGAAACTCCAGTCAATTTTCTCATAAGGTAAATGACAACCGCACTCTTTCAATTTGTAAAGCTAGGCTTATATATGCATATGGAAAAACCTGCGATCGATAAATCGTAGAATTCATTCTAAAAAAATAAATTCCAATTTTTAATTGATCAGATAATATATTTTTGTCAATTAGAGGATTACACAGCTTCATTGGTTAGAAATCTAAACCATCACTTCAGTATATGTTTATATTATTTTAGAATGGTTTTCTTTTTATTGTTCCTTCCGCTTTAAATATGCTTATCATTCTTTACTTTTTACCCAAAACATCGGTTTTTAAATTATATTTAGACAATGATGCTTAGATATAGAGAAAACTTAGCTTATTTAAGGGCACTCACTGCAAGTACAAAATTATGGTTTGACTGAAGATGGATGTCTTTCCTTTTCCAAAATAGTCTCCTAATATAGTTCGAGTATACGAATTATATTTCCAAACCATTTCATAGCGCATTTCTGAGGGAACTTCCACCTCTCCCCGTACTCCGTGACCAAGTGGAGAAACTCATTTAAATAAACTTTTTGTCCAATGGCTACGGTAGTTTTCGCTGTAATTATATTTATATTTACAAATACCTTTGCCATTCTCCGAATCCTCAATCACTCTTTCCTGAGTATCAGTGATATTAATGAATAGATGACGCCATTAATATTATTAGTATCACATACCGGGATCAAGTGAACACGATCGACCTCTTCTTCATAGGATACATCATGCTGAAGGTATTTCCACAAAAGAGAAAGCATACATATAAGGAGGCGAAATCTCAAAAATATCTTAAGAAAGGCAACTCTTCGTCCAATCGCTCGTGCCCGAAGTCAGTCTTCTATTTTCGAACTCGTAAGTCTGTTTCCAATTCTTTCAGTTTATGAGCTCCCTCAACTGAATTAGAATTTGGTAAATACTTTATGAACTCTAACTTAAAAGCTAACCTCACTAATTCGGAGGGAACTTCTGAAAATTTCATAAATTCTAAAATGAATTCTGAGCATAATAAATTAGCATAAAGTTTAATCTGGCCGAAATCTCAGTATACGATCTGGCTTAATCAAACTTTGTAGCATTGTATATGTAGTTGTATTTTTTTGGAAGAAAAGAATCACACGTTATTTACACCACCAAAAATTCTCCTATTTTTTGGTAGAAAATAATTTTTTTTAACAGTTTCCTTTCTTAATTACAATCTTGCTAAGATAGTTTTGCCATAATCTTTCCAGGGCTAGAAACCTCGCATCCCAAGTCGACCCGATTTCATTCAGTTCGAAGCCAACCTTTTCCCTCGTCAAAGTCCGGCGCTGTTTCCCCTCATATAGTTGGCATCAATCCTCAGTTGTACGTACAAACAGATATTTGCCAATCAGCAAAAGGAGTAGATGTTTGGATTATACTGTATATTGAGAAGTACAACCCTGCAGAATCCGCCCCATTTTTGAATCGAAGATAAGTTCCCTTTGCGGTGTATCTGTTGACATGTGTAGATATCTATTTTTTACGAAATAATTCTGTATTTACTTAATGGTGTAACTTTTTTAAAGATTTTGCTTTATTATATCACCCAAAATATTAAATATTAACCCAGCTGAGGTTTATCTCTATGAAAACCTCCTAAAACAAGAGTTGAAGCGCTTTCGTTTCTATCCTGTTAATATGAAGTGAATTGTTTTGGAATAATTCAGTGGTTTCCACTCCTTCTTTAGTTCCGAAGTAAATTAGTGTAAGGGCAACAAAACTCACCTTTTACCTTCAAGGCTTGAAGAATTACATGCTCCCGCTGTCTATAACAACCAAAGTATTCTCCTATTTTCGCGAACTCGGACTATATGTCTTTCCTGGAGTTTTAGTACCTTCCACGCATTTGTCCTGCCCTAACCTCATTACCTATCAAACTTCATCATAAAAATGTTCCTCGCTAATGCTTCAGCTGATTTTGCTACTCTTGTTAATATATAACAAATTCCCTTCACCTTCTTTAAATGTCAGTTCTATTTATCAAAAGTGACGCCATTAATATTAGTTTCAACACGCGTCCATTTTTACTAACAAATTTGCTGACTGGGCAAACGAGAATAAGAATGGCGCAATCAATTTCGAAAGGGATTTAGTCACCCTCAACGGCCCTAACTTATGGGATTGTTCTCGTAATTGGAAGTATTTCGGAATGTTGGAAAAATTCCGGGAGCTTGGTGATTTCTACCCATTTTATCTTTTTTTCCTTCTTTATGAGTCAGGTTTCTACATTTTGGGGGCTTGGTGGGCACTATTAACAAGTCTTTAAAATAATCTTGTAACAGCTTAAACGAAACAGAAGATCTAATTATGTTGAGAAATTAATGTAAAAGAGATCTTTGTTTTTTCTTAATTGGACCAGGGTGAGGGTATATGAGAAAGGGAGAAGCATTATAGTTTCCAGAATTACGATATTTAGTTACTATTGTTTTGATTTGGTTGATTTTTGCTTCATGTTGAGTTTAAAGAGATTTTTTCCTTCGGAGGGAACCATAGCGCTGCTAATTTAGAGGGAGAATACAAGAAGAAAGACATACTATTGGAACGGTCTAAAGCTACAATCAAAAGGTTCCAGTGCATTCTCACGAACGAGAGCAGAATTTTAAACTTCGAGTACTTGTACAAGATGATCATATTTTAAGTGATAATGGAGTGATTAGCGAGGAGATCTAAGCTGGTGGTACTCAAGCTAATAATCGCGTTTAACTTTTTTGTTTCTATGAATTTTCTAATAAATTGATAGCATACAATTGGCATAGGTATTTTCTAATTCATCCCGTTTCCCATCCCTCCAAGAGCTGACCCGTCGCAGTGGGAATACACATATCTTGGCCTGATTAAAATTACTCGTCTGCTAACTTTTGGAACAAATGAATTTGTTTGTAAATAACATTAACCAGACTGCTATTCATCATTGTCTACCCCCATGATGACGAAGTGGTGACCCAGCGCCTGATTCGAGACTAAGACCCGAACTCAAGTTAATTTTAGTGGTTTATATAATTACCCCAAATTGCACTTCTTCTTCTGCCTAAAATATTAACAGAGACTTACTAATTTTATTTGAAATCCTTTGAAAAGGGAAGCTTTTAACTAAACCGTCGACCCAAATGGTAGGCGAGATAAAAATAATTGTTATGACTTAGGTAGCATCGGTCCGAGGTGACGGCCCTTTGTTCCCAGGTTCGTTGCCAGGCCAATAAAAAGCCTTGGGTCGAGTCTCTTGGTGTGGTGGGATATCCATTGAACGCTGCTCTGAGATCTTGGCCGTCGTGAAGGCAACTAGTAGGAGTTTAGTACGGAGTGTGCTCCGTTGTTCACCTGGTGAGAAATCGATGGCCCCTTCGGGGACCGTCAGTGCTGCTTGGTTGAGAGCCACGGCAGGCCGAGGTTTGACGACTCGGTCGGACGAACAGCAGCACAAGAAGAGTGCCTTCTGAAAGATCCGAAACTTCTCCGATCGATAGGCGGGAGCGACTGACGCGGGGCGAACTCACCACCCCCTTTCTTTTTTATTGAGTGGTCACAAAGTATTCAGACATATAAAGTGTTCAGCATGACTAAAAGAAAGGACCTGGTGCGTAAAAGTATACCTGCTCGACATGCCAAAAGGACAAGTGGTGCGTAGATTTTCCGGAGGGGTGTTTCTCAAAATGCCACCCTGGAAGTATCCGACGGACTGTGTCCTAAGGGCAGAACTTCAGGAGCTTAAAGAACTTTTTAAATCTTCTGAGGAAAAAAACACGACGGCGGGAAGAAAAGGTAAAAATCCTCGAGTCTGAGCATGTGACTCAAATCCGTCATCTCGAAGCCATCATTGCAGAGATTAAAGCCACCAAGGTAGAGCAACGGCAACAAGAAACTCCCAACGATGCGGATGGCTCCTCTATTGGGCCCTCATGCACCACGTCGATAGAGATAAGCCAACCATCCGACGTCCCAGAGCCAGCAGCTGCTGGGGTTACTCAGGGCGTCAAAAAGAAGAAAAGGAAGAGTAAGAAAGGAAAAACAGTAGATAAAACAGAAGATAAAGTAGAAACGGAAAAAAACGAAGAAGAAAAAAAAAAAGTGGGAAAGAAAGAGGAATCGAAAGAACCCATACTGAAAGAAAAGCCTCTGTCCTCTGAACCCAAGTGCGCGAGGGTCATCGTGATCGGTGACTCCCAAAAGCGGGATCTACAACCCTTGCTAGCGGCCCGCCTTCGCACCAGTGTGAAGGTAAGCTGCCTTCCAGGAAAGGGGAACGGAGAAATAAGAGTGGAGGCTGAGAAATTTCAGATCTCTGAGAACTCAGTAGTTGCCCTCAAGGCAAGTGGCAACGATCTCTACCTACGAGGAGGCAAAGTAGGCACCAGCGGGAAGATCCTGACCACGGTTATGGGAGGAGTTGACGACTGTGGGCTTAAAACCCGCAGACGTATCGTGGTCAGGATACTCCCAAGACGAGGTCCATCCCGCAATGCTCACGCGAGGAACGTCTCCATAGACCAACGTCTGGGAGATCTTTGTACGGCGGAAGGAGTCTTTTTTGTAGACCCCTACCGCCCCTTTTACGGGAGAAATGACCTCTACAAAAGGGACGAAGTGCATCTTTCCTTTAAAGGAAAAGCTGCACTCGCGAACATGATCCATGATGTTGTGGAGCGGACCCAAAGAAGTGTCAGACCCCGAGTAAAGGAGGACGTACGGCAGTACAACCGTGTTACTCCAGGAACGACCTTTTCTGAAGTCACAAAGAGGGGAGTGCCCCCACCACAAAGAAACAAAGTGGAAAACGAAAGAGCGTAGGTAGTCCTACAGTCGGGGACTCCCTCAAAGTTCTTCTGTTTAATGCAAGGTCTATCAGAAACAAGTTTCTAGAACTTCTTGGCCTCGTAGCAACAGAAGAACCGGAGATGGTGGCCATAACGGAGTCGTGGATAAAAACCTCAATCCGAGATTTTGAAGGTGAATTCACGATTCCCGGTTACCAGCTCTTCCTGAAAGATAAGCCAGACAGAGAGGGTGGCGGTGTGATGTTGTATGTCAAGGATACTCTCAACTCGAAGGATTGCAACATCGTATCTGACCATGAACTACTAGGTGTTGACCTAGAGATAGGTCCAGCCAAATACAGAATCCTGGTGCTTTATAGACCTCCTGCCCAACACGTTAAAAAGGACAGAGATCTGTACCAGCTACTAGGAGAACTTGTCGAAGACAGAGTGTGTATCGTCATGGGTGATTTCAAAACACAAGTTGACTGGGAAACCAGAGAACCCTGTGGCGAGAACGCACTACTCCTGGAGTTCGCGAACAACGAATTCCTAACTCAATGGGTGAGAGAGCCAACGAGAGGAGACAATATCCTCGACTTGGTTTTAACCTCTGAGGATGACATCGTTGAGGACCTCTCTGTTAGCGAAGAGGTCGGTAAAAGTGACCACCGACAAATTAGATTTGTAGTCAAAGTCCCGAAGGCAGGGCCTGCAACTAGTAAATCGAGGAAACTCGATTTGAAAAGAGCAGACTTTGCAGGTCTTCGTGCTGGACTGACGGAGGTTAGGCTAGAAGTGTGCGATGTTGTTGAAGATTCGTGGAACAGTTTCAAAAATAAGTTCATGAGTCTTCAATCACGTTTCATCCCTCTGAAATGTCCCCGTCGGTCTTCTGTTCAACCGAACTGGTTTAATCGAGTAATCGACCAACTGCTTAGGGAGAAGAGAACTGTGTACCGGCAATCGAAGATCTCGGGCGACATTGACGAATATCGGAGGCTAGCCAAGAGAGTAAAGTTCAGCCTAAGGGCGGCTAAGCGGTCTGAGGAACTCCGGGTGGCGAGGCTCTGTAGAGAGAATCCCAAGGAGTTTTTTGGATATGTGAACGATTAGCTCTTTGAGAAATGAGGAAGGGGTATTAAAGCATTCAGATTCAGAAAATGCTAACCTCCTCAACGACTACTTCTCTTCAGTGTTTAATGAAGAGTGTGTTCCCATTCCCCAGCCAATAAATCCTACTCGGGGGGAAAGCTGGAGAATATGGTCTTCACCGAAGGGGAAATAAAAAAAAGGATTAGTGACCTAATGACGAATAAGTCTTCTGACCTGGATGGGTTTCTACCTAAAGTGTTGAAAGAAGTGCGTGATCAAGTTTCACAAAACCTGAGCACAATCTTCAACATGTCAATCCGGACTGAATGCGTTCCTCGAGACTGGCGTGAAGCGGAGGTGACTCCTATCTTCAAGAAAGGAGAACGTAGCCAACCGTCAAACTACCGACCTATGAGTCTGACTTCGATAGTCGGTAAACTCATGGAAAGCATCATGGTGGACAAAATGACGTCGTATTTAGAGTCAAACCTGCTACTGAGGAGTTCCCAGCACGGCATTCGAAGGCAACGGTCATTCCTGACGAACCTTGTTGAATTCTTTCACTTCGTGTTCAGTGAGCTCGTTTGGGACAGGGCGGAGAATGTGGTCTACTTAGACTTTCAGAAAGCCTTTGATAAGGTACCACACCGCCGCCTTCTCCGAAAAGTGCGACCGCTGGGCATAGATGGAAAAGTAGCCGGCTGGATCGAGAACTGGCTAAGTTGCAGACGGTCAACGAGTGGTGGTGAATGGACAGGCTTCTGAGTGGGTGCCCGTTACTAGCGGGGTGCCTCAAGGTTCTGTCCTGGTACCACTACTATACATCATCTACGTCAACGACATGGACGGTGACATGGTTGCCAAGATTTTCAAATTTGCCGACGATACCAAGCTTGGTATGAACGTTGCAAAGGATGGAAACACTGCCTGCCTGCAGGAAGATCTTGGAAAGATTGGGCAGTGGTCGGACACGTGGCAAATGCCTTTTAACGTGAACAAATGCAAAGTAATGCATATCGGCCACAGAAGCCCCCAATCTCAGTATATCCTTAAGGGCACTGCTTTTGAATCGAGTGACACTGAGAAGGACTTGGGTGTAACTATTACTAGCGACCTCAAGTTCTCGAAACAGTGCATTGAGGCAGAGAAGAAAGCCCAAAGGATGTTAGGCTACATAAAGCGCCAGTTTGGATACCTTAACAAGGAAATAGTACTTTGTCTGTACAACTCCCTCGTCCGGCCGCACCTGGAGTATGCAGTACAATTTTAGAGTCCTTCGTTTCGAAAGGATATCGCAAGGTTGGAACGCGTACAAGCCAGGGCAACCAAGCTGATTCCCTTTATCCGACATAAAAGTTATGAGGATAGACTAAGGGAATTAAATCTGTTCTCGCTGGAAACCCGTAGACTGCGTGGTCAGCTCATCGAAGTTTTCAAAATACTTCTAGGGTTCGACAATGTTGACTACCGGGATATTTTTACAGTGAGTGAGAACAGAACGCGCAATCATGGCTTCAAACTTGAACTGAAGCGTTACAACCACAATCTGTGTGGAATTTTTTCACTTACAGTATCTGCGGTAAGTGGAACGCACTTCCAGTGGAAGTTGTCAACAGTGAATCTGTTGACCAGTTCAAGTCAAGACTAGACAAAGTCTTGAAAAGTGGCCGTTTAGGGACGGAAAACAATTGAGCAGCCATGTGCCTGCTCGATTGCTAGTCCAAAGGTACCCTCTTTGAATGGACCGTAAGGTCTCCTAGGGTACTTCCTTTCCTTGTTACTCCTTGTTACAACGCAAGTCACGAGCATTTATACTATTCGTTTATTTCAAATAAAAAATGTTAAAAACAAGATTGGCTTTTCAGGTAATATGTTTTTGACATCTTTGTTGAGAGTAGTGATAAAAAAAATAAGATGTGTGGTAAATATGTACATGTTGCCACTGTTTAAAAGAAAAGGAAATTCATGTCGTTAAGGATCGTGAGGGTGCGTATAACTCTACAATGGTTCTTTGCTACATTAAGTATCTTGTCTAGCAGAGAGAAAGTGTCAGCATGCCCGCGTTCGATGACTTGGGTGAACCAATATCTCAACTATTTTACTGCAATATATTATGTAATTTTAGAGTTATGAATGATGCCATTCTTTTCTTCCCATATTTTTTTCAGCACTAAAAGATTTCGGTTGTGGGAGAAAAATATGTAAGTAATCCAAAAACTTCAGTTTGTAATTATGGCCTCAGTTGGCAAATAAATCATCATTTTATAAAATAAATTGCGAACTCTCGTCCAAAAATACTTTCAAAATACAAGGTGTCCCAGAAAAAAGTTAACCGAAATTTGAATTAGTATAACTCAAAATCTATTAGAGATTTTTGAGGCTTGCAAAACATACAAATTCAGCAACTATTTATCTGTAGATACTGGGAATTTCATTGAATTCCCTTTTATGATATTGATCCACAAATGGGTTTAGTGGAGGCTATCAAAATTATGTTTGCGCAAGGAAGTAAAATAATAAAACTTCGAAGTTTAAAATCAACAAATATATTTAAAAACACCTCTTAAAATGGGTAATAAAAATTTATTTTTTAATTTAATAAGCTCTGTTTTCTTCCACATGTCCCTATTTTTTTCCAAACACAGTTGCGCCTTTGATCGCATTGATTGAAAAACTTTTTGATTAACTTGTGACTTTACCTAAGGTCTATTGACTTCACGTGTGATACTATCTCTTAACTGCTTGATGCTTTGTAGTGGAGTAGAATACACTTTATTTTTTAGATATCTCCATAAAAAATAATCGTACGGGGTTAAGTCATGGGATCTTAAGGCCCTTCAATTGCATGATTCAGCCCGACAGTGCGGTTGCCAAACGTTTCTCTTAGTTTTGTTCTTACAGCACGCTCTCTATGAGCTGGTGCGCCATCTTAAACCAATCCACTAAAGTCTATTGAATTGATTGACGTAAATCTGGCGGGATTCTGGGAAGATCTTTTCGTTGATCATGTTCAGGTAGGCAGCACCATTGAAGTTATTCTCGTAAAACAATGGACCAACAAAATAGCCATTCCCGCATATTCTGATCCACAGAGACACTTCCTGCTGACAAATACGTGTGTAAAAGTTGAATGCTGGGGGGGGGGAGGTTCAGCGGCGCATATTGCCGGATGTTATGGCTATTTACCTTTCCATTCATAAAAAAGGCTCCTCCGTCACTAATCACAATGTTTTCCAAGAAAAGAGCAAGTTTATGGAGAAGTAATTCGACAAATTGTCTACAACAAGGAAAATCAGTTTCAAGAAGCTGGTGTCTTGCATGCATCTTATAGGGATGCCATTTTAAGTCATGTTTAATAATGCGGTTAAATGATGACTTTGACAATTGTTACCCATTCTTTCTAACTGATACATGTGAATTTTGAAGAAGCGTCATCTGAACATTTTCGATATTTTATGCTGTTCTTATGGTTCTCATACGACCCGAAGGACATTTAGTTAGATTTAAGCTTGTTCCTTCATGTTGGTATTTTCGAAAATGTTTTAAATTGTGGGCTTGCTAGGTGGGTGCCTATCTGGAAAACGTTGTTCAAATGAATCTTGTACTTGTTTAATACTGCCAGTCTTAATAAAGTTTGTGACTACAAATACGCGTTGATCTTTTGTTAACTGCATGATTAAAAAGGTTCTATAAAAGTAAACTTTGACTCAGAAACGCCTTGATTTGCTTAGTAAGCAATAATGAAGAGACCATAGCACAGCGTGGCTGAAAAAACACTTTAAAATGTCCTAGCCTTTGCTTGAAGAATCACACAGTGCGATAGGCTCCCTACGCTTCTCTTGAAAGTGCACGGTGGCCTAGCCTTCCTAGGCTTCGTTTCATTATTTTAGTTCCTTGCGCAAACATATTTTTGATAGTCTCCACTAAACCCATTACTGTATCAAGATCATAAGAGGGAATTTAATGAAATTGCAGGAAGCCACAGATAAATAGTTGTTAAATAAAACATTTTTGCAAGACCAAGAAATCTCCAATAGTCTCTGAGTTATAATAACTCAAATTACGGTTGACTTTTTTCTGGGACACCTGGTATAATATTGTATTTAATACTTTAATAGTGTTTAATCCGGTATTAAAATGGTGTTTTATTATATTTTTAAACTAAATTACTTCACTTTAATGGTGTGTAATCTAAGCAAAGAAAAAAACACAATACTTCGAGGGTTGAATTTTATGATCAAATAGGTCATCTAAATTAAGGATAGTTAATCTATTTTGATTAATCCTACCTTTACGCAAACATGTGTATGATATGAGGCACATAATAATTTTTTAATGTTTACGCACTTCCTCAAAGATCCACGGAATATATATAACACGTTAAATTGTCCACGGCTCCGTCTTAACCAATTCCGCCCGGTGTCTTTTAGAAATAAATAGATATACACAAACATCTTTTCATATCTAATTTTGTTTGAATACATTTCTTATAATTAATTAAATAAAAACTTCTATAGAAATCATTTCTATAATATGGGAAAATTTTAGTATTAGATCAACTCAATTTTTTTAAATTAATAAAAAAACATACATTCTTAAAACGGTAACGTAGCTTCATTGAAGATTGAAGTGTTCCCTCCATTGACTCCTGAGCAACAATCTAATATTTTATAGTTAATTATAACGCGAACGTTTTAAATTTCAGTTAAAAAAGACTACATTTTGGAGCAATATTCAAATAGTTATAAATTCTTAATAATCTTATAATAAAGAGTGGTCTAACGGGTTGGGGAAGCCTGGTATCACAATAACCTTATATTATATCATCTGTAATCTTTGTAAATATAATGCAAAGCAAATCTAAATTGTAAATCACCGATCCATTTTTATAAAGCCCACGAATTATTCTTTTTCAAACTATAAATTATTATTTTTTCTTACCTACAAGAATCTCCTAGTAGTTATCTCATCATAGTCCCGATTTTACTATACTTAATCCGGAGGTATGATAAATTACTTCAGCGCAATTATGAAATTCTTAAAGTAAATAAGCAACATAAAAATATTAAACGCCACCACCACCACACATACTTGAGAGATTCCGCAATTTGTAGTAGTGCTAAACATTCAACTAGACGATAACAAAAAGGAAATTCATTGACTTCCTGTTTCGTAAAGCCTAATGGTTACTATTTATAAGCAAAATATTAGATAGCATTAAAGAAATTAGCTCACTTGATTTCTGTTTTTGAGCAAACTATCACAGGCAATTTTCTTCTAGTGTAAGAGTCTAGACAAAGAAGTGGATTGAATATATAGCATAGGGTTAAAATTGTGCTACCCTTTGTACTTTCTTTACAAGTGTTATAAGTCCGCTAAGCAATACTTTTATCAAATTAACGTCAATAACCCCAAGTTATAGAACAAAAACGTTTAGTTTACCTTATAACCAAATTTTCAATAAAATACCTCGTCTACACAGGCCTCTAATCATAAATGTTATATTCAATTATGAGACTACAATTTATCCAATTCTGGTCAAAATTTCGTCCCCGCAACCAAGAATTGTTTGTTCCATAGTTTCTAACAATTGTCTAAAATGTTGTTATGGGCAAACCAGTAAAGGATTAGCAGCTTGTGTAAAACAAGTTAAACAACATCAAACCAATGTACGTAATCACAGCGAAAAATCTGCACTTTTCTTACATATGTATAAAGATAACCATAATATCAAATGGAATAAGGCCAAATCAGTCATTAGATACAGCAATAACATTTCTAGAAAGATTTTAGTGTATATTCATTAACACGTTCTCAAACTTTAACATTAGCCCTGGTTTGGTTACGGTAGATCCGATCATTACTTCATATATAAAATCTCAAACAAATATGTTTCAGGATTTTATATTCCCTAATTATGGTTCTGAGAAAGGTAGTCTGATCCCACCACCCTCTACTATTAGAGACAACGTATCTCCTGTCTTTGGTTATTCCTTGATAAGGTCTTTAAAGAATAAACAAGAAAGCGCTCCCAATTGCTTTTAACTTTTCTTTGCGGGTGTTTCTTCATATATATATATATATATATATATATATATATATATATATATATATATATATATATATGTTTTCTTGTAGTCCAGAGCTGCGGAAGCATTATTAATTTTAACTTGTATTTTCTTAATATTTCTTACAAGTTTTTGGATGGGGTCTTCGCGGCGACAAAAACATCCGCGAATTACATTCTTTATTCCTAGACTTCTTTCAACGTGTTAGGTCATCTTCAGGGAATGAACAGAAATGTAATTATTTACAAATTCCTAAGACATATAGAGTATTTCAACACGAACATAAGTATTACAAAAATTGGCCAATCGTGGCGCTGGAAATTTTTTAGGAATAACTAAGCGCCACAAGAATCATATAAAATTGGAAGGCTTAGATTATCTGACTATTTGCGCGAATAAAGGGGCTCCAGTAGGGGGCAGAGTGAACAGAACCGGGAGGTGGGCCCTCTTTAGACAGTTTCATTTAAGTAGGGCAGAGAAGGTGGAACGAGCTGATAGCAATGGAAAGACCACTTGAATTGGAGCTTGGTAGGGTCCGTGGAAAAGAAGCTTCCCCAGCGGGCCATGATGGACGACTCCAGGGGTGAGAAAAGGATCCCGCTCTGGTTCATAGAGCGCCACCCCAAACCTTCGAAGGAGAAAGTCTTCGACACCATTTTTTCCACTATTGGGATTGCTCTATGCAGTATGGTGGACCAATCCTATGACTATCTGGCTATATGCGATAGCAACCTAGGTGTCGACAAACTCCTAGGTGTAAGCTCTCACTCTAAACTTGAAGAAATAAGCTTGTTACCTAAGGTCCAACCGCATGTGTCTGCCCAAAGGTCAATTATCTACCGTTGCCTTGACCCTTGGGTCGGGTCACATAGTGCTGAAATAATCAAGGCCGAAATCGAGGACAAACAAAATTGGGCAAAAATCAATGAGATTTATAAGTTCAAAAATCGTAATGGAGGGGAGTACACTCACCTCTTCCAAGCAACCTTCCAGGCATCTGAGATAGACAACAAGGCGTCAGAGGCAGGCTTAATTATGTCCTGCACCAAGATTTAAACCTCGTGCATTGAGAGAGAGACTTTCGTTTCATCGTATGTCTGCTTCTCGTGCTACGCTCTGAAGCTGCACACGACGCAAGAATGTACATTCCAGGGCAAAGTATGTTCAAAGTGCGCCGGAATCAGGCACACCTAGATAGAGTGTACCAATGAGGGCAGAAAGAAGTGCCTAAACTGCAGAGGTCCTCACTGCACACTCTTGATGTCTTGCCACATGAAGAAGACCCTAGTAAATGAGAAAAAGAGGAACCTGCAGGAGGAAAAGACCCGTAAGGCGAACACTAGCTAAGCCCAAGCGACACAAAACCAAGACAAAGGCAAAAATATATTACAACTAGACCCATCAATGAACTTGAACTTGGTTAGGTGCGTAATTCACGCCTATTTTGTGAACATAGCCAAACCGGGAAGCTACGCCACCGAATTAAATCCAAAACGGAATGAAACCAATGTGGTTTCCTTCGACTGACTCTACCAAACCCAGAGTAGAAGCAAGCTCAACCTTACTTCAAGGAACCGATAAAAATCCAGGGACCCCCGATTGAGCAAGGGAGATGAGTCCGCAACACCCAGACAATGGAGACTGATCTGCCAGCCAAAATGGAGACCGTTCCGCAAGGAGGGAGCCAACAAACCAAGCCCGCCAAACTCGCAAAAGTGAAAGACATAATCGAGCGAGTAATGAAAGGAAAATTCAAGTGGAATTTTGACTGTAATGGCACGGAGGGGGAAATGCTTTAGGCTCTCAAAGGAGGAAGCATCGAAATTTGCCCGGAGTCATGCTTTAACCTTTCGCACGATCAATTTAAAAAGAAAAGGTCAGGGAAAGTAAGGTCGCCTAGAAGGCAAGAGCCAGCAAAGGTCCAGAACACTCAAGACGAAAAACATGGGTTGTAATACAATGTTTATTAGGAAAATTAAGATCTTTTCGTTAAACCTCAATGGTTGGCGTAGGGGCATCGTCACTTTCCCGTTCTCTCTCAGTGGAGACACGGGGCGGTAACCGCAAAGACATTCGTCCCTGGCATCGAGGGTCAAACTCGTAACCACAGACCCTCGCCACTAGTCTGTATAAAAAAACCGAACGGTTTTAAACTGCAATATCTCCCATACGAGAGTATATTCAATTTCACCGCAAGTAAGAAATTGGAGACGCGTTTCTCTCAAGCTCGAAGGCCAGCTAGAGCAGAGTTGAGACTTGATGAGAAAAACTGTTGGAGTAACAACCCTCCTGCAGCCCGTCCACAAGCCCCTCTCTGCTCCTACCCCTATCCAAGTGGGGTGACGAGGTATAAATAAGAAACACTTGGGAAAATCGTGGTAGAATACGTGAGTCACCAGGCTACGAAGTCCCCGGATTGAGGTCGGGCTACCAAGACTGGACAGGTAGAATACGTGAGTCTCCAGGCTATAAAGTCCCCGGATTGAGGCCGGGCCACCAAGACTGGACAGGTAGAATACGTAAGTCACCAGGCTATGAAGTCCCCTGTGAGAGAGGCAGGACTACCAAGGGGGCTAAGAAGCAACTCATCCTCGAGCTAGTCCCTGGGTATCAAACCAACGTTAAGTTAACTTGTTCAAGTTCAACTACCTCTCGTCAGAGCGACTCCTCATATCCTGGTGCATCCTAAAGCCCAGGGATATTCCTCGTCCTTGAGGAATTACGAAAAGAAGAGGAAAAAGGCTCCCCCACGAGCCCGTTACCCGGTGGCCGCACCAAACTCATCAGTTAACCTGGTCGAGGAATCAAGTTTAACTTATTCTCGTCAGAGAACCCCCCTGCCCCCACACTTCTATCCTGGTGCATCCCAAAACACCGAGATAGGCCTTCCCCTTGAGGAAGACTGGAACTAAGAAGAAGGTCATCCTCGAGCTAGTTCCTGGTTACCAAATCGACCTTAAAGTTAACTTGTTCAAGTTCAACTTATTCTCTTTAGAGACCTCCCTCCTCTGTCCTCGCCCTTGAAGAAGACCCCCGATTACACTCCTCGCACTTTAAGAAGACCTCCCCAGAGTACACTCCTCGCACTTGAAGAATACCCCCTTAGAGTACACTCTCTCCAGTACTCCCCTGAGAGTCAAGGTATTCAAGCCGTCGCGCATCGAAAGACAGTGCGAATTACTCCTCAGAGTAATCCGAAGAGGAGAAAGGAACCTTCTTTTACTATCCCGTGATGATATCCCTTCCTGCCGAAAGCGTGTGTATCCCAGCTGCCACACTCTCCAAAGTCAGTTGTGGCTTTCAAGGTTTTCGTCCGCAACCTCCATCTGGCCGGTCGGCACGCGTCTTAGAGGCAATAACATTCCCGAGGTAAAGTGTTCGTTGAGTTCAAGGTCAAACCCAAACCCGCCGCCATAACAACCAAGGTATTTAAACTCCAGTAGAAACAATTATCCTATTTCGTGTATATTGAAGTGAGTAGCTAATTAGCCAATATTAGAGGGTCCATTTAATTGGAGTCATTTTTGTCTATTTCAATATTCGTAATATTTCTGTGGTTCATGTTTTGTGTTTGGGTAGTAAATTGTTAAATTTAAAATATAAGTTTATTTGGGGAATTCCTGTTTGTTTCCTTCTTATCCTTACGTGTTAATGCGGCTCTTCCTTAAATCAACAAAATTAGCACTCTTAGATCAAAGCCTACTTCATCAAATAAGTACTCCACGTTCCACAAGGTATACCATGACAAAAGTGGTGTCAGGTGTGGAGTGATAAAAAGGCAGATTCTGCTACAGTGTGAAAAGCAAAAAATTCGCATATAACAACATCCTCTGCGAAGTAGACACGGACATAGTCCTGATCTCGGAATATGACCTTAATACAGACGTGAACCAACCCTATGAAAATATACAATTACAATGTTATTTCGGCCAACTATTCAAATAAGAGAAACGAGGGGCGGTCAATAAGTTTTGCGAATCGGTAGGACAAAACAGGGGAAGGGGGAACGCTGTTTGTGAGGGTGTTAGGACAAGTTATGACAAGTCAGGACCTGCAGCCGCACGCTCATGCCTCGCCTATTTAAGAAGCAGCAGCTAATCGCAGATTGTCAGTCACAAATTTTTCAACAATGGAAAAGGTTGAGCACCGCGCAGTGATCAAATTTTTGACCAAGGAAGGCAAGAATGCAAAGGAGATCCATGAACGAATGGTTGTAGTGTACACCGACTTTGCTCCCTCCTATGCAACCATTGCTCGCTGGAATAGGGAGTTACGCCATCGTCGTGAATCCCTTGAAGATGACCCCCGTCCAGAACGTCCATTAAGCATGACCAACGAGGACAATGTGGCCAGTGTGGAGAGGATGATCCTCGAAAATCGACAAATGAAGGTCGAAGAAATTGAGCGAGAACTTGGAATATCACATGGTAGTGTTATCAACATCATCCACGACAATTTAGCCATGACCAAAGTCTCTCCCCGTTGGGTCCCTAGAAACCTCATGAAACCTCAGGCCCCATGATCGACTTCAACGTCGTCTAAGTCCACAAGGCCAGAGCTGCACAAGCTGCCCTGTGCGAGTGCGGATTCTAGAAGCTCAACCATTTCCCCTACAGTCCAGATCTGGCCCCTAGCGACTACTTTTTATTCCGCCAGCTCAATTCTGCACTGCGTGGACGCCGGTTTGGAGATGATGAAGATATCCATCTCGTCGTCCAGGAGTGGACTGAACAGCAGTCGGGAGATTTCTGGTTGTTGGGAATTGGAAGCCTTAGGAAAAAGTGGCGCAAGTGCTTCGAAGTCGAGGGTAGTTATATTGAAAAATAATAAACACTTTTCCTCATATCTCGTTTCTTTATATCCGAATTACAAAACTTATTGCCCGCCCCTCGTACGATGGGGTCGCAAAAACTGTACGAAAGGGCATCAAGTACAGGTAAATAGCAAAACTGAAATAATCTTATTTGGACATTAAAATCAGCATAACCATCGATGACATTTTCATAGCTGTGGGCTAGCAACCCCCAAGAAGATCATATCTCCACATCCCCAACTTCATCCGACTGTTCAAGAGGATCACCTCTACCATCCTGATCGGAGATCTCAATGCCCGATGCAGAGAATCAGGTTACACAACAGGGTTCAACGGATCGGGAACCTCCCTCAGCCTGCGTATTGATCGCGAACTGGTGCGAAGACTCGGCACAGAATTACCCACACACCTGACAAAAAAGCCCTCAATGACCTCTAACATCATCCTCGTCAACTCAAACTTTGCCCTGAACCAAGCTACAGTTCCTGGCTCATACACCCCATCAGACTCTGTAATTATGGCCAGTACTATGTCAACCTCCCCTATACAAGTGAAGATCCCATCCCGAAGGTGCTTGTCTATAGGAAACTGGGAAGAGTACAGAAGATTTCTGCAGCAGTACCAACTGAGCCAATTGGGCGGGTCGACATTAAAAGACCTCGAAGGTCACCTAGAGCACATTACGGCAAGACTAAAGGAGGCAAACAGGGTAGACATCCGTAAAGTCGACTACAAGACTCTCCCAGCACCACCATGGGCTTAGAGTATAACACCATAGAAGAACAGGCTAGACGAACTGGTCTTAAAGATAAGTCGATATGGAAATACAGCTAACCGCTACCGGGAGCTCCGGAACCTCCGTTTGGAGCTAAAAAATTCGATAATGATCTAGAATGGAATCATAGATGGGATAGACATGGAATGTGACCCAAGGTAGTTTTGTAGCCAAATTAAGAGAATAAGTTGCACAATCTCCGCCAAAACCGACATTAACATCATAGTTGACGGGAGAAGAATCTCAGATGACCAGGAAATAGAGCACAATTCAGGCAACAAGGAGAAGAAAGTTTACCATCACAGACGAGTAGAACGAGGACTTCGATATGGAGTATGAGGAAGATATCTTTGCAGAGCTGGAGGCACGAGGGCCGGTCTTAACTCACTTCCATTTCGTTGAAGCTACAAGACAAACAGAGGGGGATGGTAGATCATTCACCGACGACGAGTTTGAAGAGGCCCTTAAAAGCTTCAAACAAAAAGCCGCAGGCATTTCAAGCATTACTAAGGCATATTTGACAAATGCTCCTGAGAATATCAATACGGCAATCTTAAACTTGTTTAATGCCTACCTTAACGTTGGTTATTTTTCCGACCAACTTAAGAGGGTACGAATGATTATTCTTTTAAAGCCGGAAAAACCAAGGGGGAAGTAAAAGGTTATAGGCTCATATCACTCCTAGAGTTCTTAGGGAAGCTGTTTGAAAAATTGTTCAATGATAGGCTAAGGGCCTATCTTGACGCAGAAGATTGCTACAATGAACAACAACATGGCTTCCGGAAACACCCCTAGAATTAATACAGCCCTTGCCCTATTGACTGAGCAAATTGCTGTTGCTAAGGCTGAGGACAAAAGAGTAGACATAGTAATCAAGGATGTTTCATTTGCCTCTGGTATGGATCCCCTGATTAAAGAAGAATCCCTGCAACCTACGGATGGGTACGAACATCACCAATTTACTTTGTGACTATCTTGAGGACCGCTAGACGATCATAAAAGTCAACAACGTCGAGGGGCAACTCTTTTCCATAAAGACCGGTGTGCCACAAGGAGGCTGTCTAACTCCAACACTGTATACGATCTATACAAGCGACCTAACCTTTCCCACCCATGATTACGCAGCCTATATCCTGCTGACTAATGATATTTCACAGCTGATCACCAGCAACTATCCCAATCCAATCGACATCGCGAATAGAACAGCGTGGAAAATTGACAACCTCAATACCTACAATGCTCGTAACAAGATCCGCACCAACGTGGAAAAGTTTAAAATCCTCCCAATCGGACGAAACAAAACTGCCGACGTTCTAGTGCGAGGTGAATCGTATCCTTACACCCGTGAAGCTCGAGCCCTCGAGCTAAACATAACATCAACAGGATATGGCTCACATCTCAATGTAATGGTTGCGCAAGCCAAGAGACACTTACGTCAACTCTATAGATTCAAGGGGCTCTCCCCCCTGAAACAAAAGTAAACTGTACACAGCCCTGATGAGGCCAATTCTGCTATACCCCACTATTCCGATGCGCCTAGCGAGTAAGACTCAGCTGAGGAAAGCACAAGCTGTACCACAGCCCCTCGATCATACTTCACGCTCTCGAAAAGATGGGCCCATTAAACGTAACCCTACACATTAGGGCAAAATCGATATGGAAGAAGATCCACGAGCACCTATCAGAGAGAACACTCCAATAATTAGGACAACCTGATCTTGACAACCGAGTTAGGCCCTACTGACGTGGATTCAACAGCAGCCGCCTGGCTACGCAGGAGGAAGTGATACCCCTATTTCGATAAGCAACCAGAAAAACTACAAAAACTTCACGAATAGGACAATGAAAAAAAAAAATCTGTAGTTGACAATTAATCAAAATAAAATAAAATAGAAGATTATAAACAAAGTTAACTAAAAGATCCGAAATGGACACAAAAAAACAAATCTTTTTATGAAAATAAAGCTTAAAGGAAACTAAACTAACATGTAATACGTCTTCAAACTATGAGTAAGCTCTACATCCCAAACATCAAGCAAACTAAAATACAAAGGCTTAAATGCTTTTTTCTCCATTTGCTACGCTAGGAAATAAATAAGACCACGTGAAGACAATGCCAGTCAAGCTGGCACACATCCTCTTCTACTTTAACAGTTTTTCTCACTATAACCTCTCCTACTATCTTACGCCCAATTTTTTCCATCTTTTATGATTAAATCAAATCAAATCAAATCTAAATATTTGTAGACGGCTCAGTTCATCTTAGATCTACGCACTGGTAAGTTACATCAAGCATTCGACTTGAAATAACTTCGCGAAGAGAGCATTTTCTATTTACGTTTAAGTATATACTCATACCAGAGAAGAAAGAAGAAATATATGCGCGAATGGGAATAATTGGAGAGACCTTCTGTTTCTAATTCGCGGGGAATCACCCCACAGCGGTGATCTCCTTAAATTTTCCCTATCTCATACTATACCTTTTTATATCTGAAACTCTCCTACTTTATTTCCATCTAGCACAGTATAACCTGATTACCAGCAAGGTCTCAGAAGCAGTCAGTAGTAGGGTGTAGTGAACTCCCGAAGGAGACCCCGTTAGGGCGCTAGAGAAGGAGCTCGGTTATCGGCGACGAGCCCGAATTTGACTTCAGGACCGCTTATAAGGCTAGGCCTAATTAGGTAGGGTGGTCATGGAGTGTGTACTCCAGAGCAGGCAGGCGAGATAGTATTAGAAACAGATAGGAGGCTTCTCCAACTAGTGGAGTGGAGTAAATAATCTATACCTTATTATTTTCAGAGAACTTTCCCCCAAGGGGGAGGGCATGAAATATTTAACATGGACCCACAGGACTTCACCAAAAGGATCCCACTTCGGCTAATTCAAAACGGGATAAAACGGAAACCACAGGATGTAACACAAAGCATTTCCAAGAATTTAAAAATCGCCCTGATCAAATGCATATAAATATATAATGGATTTGTTTTCATCTGTGACAAAAACAACTATGTCGAACTGCTACTTTAATCGGCAGGAACCATTACTTTAAAGCAAATCGACTAAGAAGCTTATGTACCACCCCAGATTATTGCCAACTGAAGCATCGTATGCCGTAAGGTAGAATCATTGGGGGAAGAACACTCCCCAGATGAAATAAAACATGAACTAATGGAAAAATAACCCTGAATGAAGATATACGACATAATCAAATTTAACACTAGAATGGCCAAGGTGTCGAAATTGACACCTTGCAATTTTTCATCTCTTTTTAGATCCCTAACCAATGCATATAACTCATTATGCTTCTATGACAATTATTAATTTCTTCTGAAGTTATTGAAACGCCAATTTTTAGTTTTTCCATTTTTATAATTTAATAGGAATATGAGAGTTTACCTCGGAAGGCCATGGTGTGGAAAACGACAACATTTTTATTTTGCTAATACAAAATGAGATCATATTATTTCCTCTAATTTTTATTTCAGTGAACATTACATAATGTGATGCAATAAGATGGTGGTGGAGCCTATTTGTCGGTGGAGCATTTATAACATTTCTTAGTGTGGTGCAATAAGTTGTGGGTGGGGTATTCTTATTTTTCTATAAATTTCCATGTAAATTTCCATGTAAATTTCCATTCAAATCTTTAGTGCTTTTGGTATTAAGAAATTATCGTTAGTTACTTGTTTAGGACCGTACAAATCTGTGCTGTGGTACAATCTGATAGCCTAAACTTTTCATCATAAGATATTTTTATATAGCTACCTAGATTATTTCTTCACGTGCAGATAAATGTATTCCAATTGATAAAGCAATCGATATCCTGTGTGATTCTGGTGACGATATAAGTAGTGAAAGTGAAGATGAAGAAAATTCAACTAATCATAATAACAGTCAATTTGAATAAATTAAATCTCCAGACTCTTGCTCGGAAGACGACCAAGAGGCATTAGTTCTCCAAATCTTTACATTGGATAAAAGCGAAGATATTGTAACACGATACGGAGTAACATGGAAAGCTCTCACGAAAGCAAGACCTGGCAGATCAAGAAACGCATCAGTATTCAAAGCTAATCCAGGTGTCACACGAGTCTTGATAAATGATGTTTCAAAATCTCAATAGATGGCATAGAAATCATTTATTGATGAGACAATGCTAAGAAAAATTATCAAATATACTATTACAGAAGCAAAAGAGTACAATTTTGATAACTCTCTCACTTTGGAAAAATTGGAAGCGTTTTTTTACATTGGAATATGCTCGAGGAGTATATGGTAAGGGCTACAGTAAAGGTATTCTTTGTAGACAACTTTATGGTCCTGATACTTTTCGAGAAACGATGTCTCGAAGACATTATAAAGAGATCAGAAAACATATGCGCTTTCAAAATAAAAGATACGTGATCAGAACGTATAAGTAATGATAAATTTACCCATATAAGAGACATTTTTGAGGCATTGGCTCAAAATTGCACAAGAAATTATTTTCCAGAGTTTAGCTTAACAATACATGAGCAAAATTTACTGATTAAAAATCGTTGTCCTTTTATTGTATACATGCCAAACAAGCCAGATAAATTTGGCATCAAATTTTGGATCTTAGCTGAAGTAAATTCAAAATATGTTGCCAATATAATACCGTATCTCGGTGCACAATAAAAAGGATCGAGAAATGGACTACCTCTTGGGGAAAGTGTTGTGCTGAAGATCACAGACACAATTAAACGAACGGCTATAATGTAACAACAGACAATCTCTTCACAACATTTGAACTTGCGAGAAAACTTCCAGATCAAGAGACTTCTATAGTTGGTACAGTTCGTTCAAACAGCAAGCATATGTCCAAGGAAATGACTTCCTATGAAAAGGGATGACATTACAATAGCAAATTTTTCTTTCAAGAAGAAAGTGCATGTATGTTTGAGAATTATCAGTGCAAAGATACTAAGTCTGTATGTTTGCTTTGCACAATGCATTCAGCGTCAACAGTTTCAGAAGATGCTAAAAAGAAGCCAGATGTGATCAAGTATTACTACAAGAATAAAGTTGGCGTCGATGCTGTTGACCAAATAGTATGAAAATATAATACACATCGTGCCACTAGGCGCTGGCCTGTTGGAATTTGGTAAAATATTTTAGACATGGCAGCCCTCAATAGCTGGATCATTTATAAGAAAATAACTGGCAGTAAAATAAGTCGAAAAAAATATATTCTTTAACTCATCGAGAATCTTCATTCTTCATATGCTTCGAAAAGAATAAAGTCATCCTCAAATGTTGAAAATAAAGCTGAAGATCACACTCCACAGAAAGCGAGAAAACAGAATCTGAAAGTAGCACCAACGTGAATAATAAGAAAAACGTAAAACGAAACACACGCAAAAACAAACAAGAAAATCGACTAGGGACACCTCGCCATGCGAACAATGACCAGAAATACCAACCGCGAAATGTGAAACGGATAAGAGTCAGACCTCAGCAAGGAGAGAGATGAAAGGCAGAAATACCAGGAAAAGATACAAACAAATTTACGTAATACCTCCACTCTCCCAAAAAGAAGAACCGCTTAAAAACATACAAACAAGATGGATAATGGAAAATTAAGATTTCTACCCATAAATTCGAATAGCTGGAAGGATAAAGAAAACACATACGGAAATATTTTTAGAGAAATAGATCCTGACATCATTCTAATTTCAGATCACGGGTTTAACCTTAAGACTCACACACTAAATATATGGAACTATGACGCAATAGCGACTAATCACACAAACGAACGACATAACGGAGCAGCAATAGCAATAAAGAAAGGAATAGAGTACAAAACAAAACAAGGACTAGCCGAATCTTACCTCGCAATTAAGGTCAAAATTGAATCAACCAATATAATAATCACTACGGAATACCAACTACCGCAACGACCGGGACTCCCAATAAATAACTTTGTGAGAGTATTTAACAATAGACTTCCAACTTTATTTTTGGGAGACCTGAACGCAAGATGCACGTACACAGGATATAAGAACAGAAACCAAACAGGAAAAGACTTACAAGCTCTAATAGACAGACGGATAATAAGAAGACTAAGACCAGAGTACCGAACGCTTATTCAAGACAGAACAGCGACACCCCCAGACATTTCTTTTAACTACCACTTGGAACGTGTAACTGTTATCTGCAGCGACCACACAGCAACACTGCTCACCGTGAATCAGCAACCAATAGAAATACCCGCTAAAAAATGGAAGGCATATCATAGTTCAGACTGGGAAAATACAAACAAGAATTGAACGACTACGCACCAAACAGACTAAATGAAGCTATTTAGAAGAAATCGACAGGGAACTGGAAAAAATAAGGACGCGAATACAAACAGCTGACGAGATACACATGCAAAATAGTTAAATACTTTATATGGACTGACGAAATGAAAACTAAGAATGCAGAAGTAAAAGCAATAACCGAGGGCATAATAATAAAAGGAACGTCAAGGAAAAAATACCGCAATCTGAGAACGAAGAAGAGAGAACTACTAAGCGCAATGATGGACAAACAAAGAGAATACTGGGACATAGCTGTTCAAAATATTGACAACGAGCTATTGCCTTGCGAATTTAAAAAAAATAAAACGAATGGGAAATTCTTAATGTAAATAAAAATTAAAGATTAAGGACGCCAAATTGAAAAATTGTTCAGGGAACACTGGAAAGGAGTGTTCAACATCGGCGAAAAGGAAAACGAAAACTACGATATAAATTTCAAAAACCAAATAATTGGCGAACTAAATGAACGGATTGAGAGGAATTTCCCATATCACTACGTAGAAAAGGAACAGTATGCAAACCATGGAATTAACGCCAAAATCACAATCGAGGAATTAAAGAATACCATCTAAAATTTTAAACAAAAGAACATTGAAAATCGTACCTCACCAGAAAAAAACTATATAGAAGCACCGAATAATATACTCGAAGGGATAAGGAACGTGTTTAACGCCTGTATCAACACCGGATGCTTCTCCGATGAGTTAAACATAGCCAAAATGATATTCATACCAAAGCCAGGAAAATCACCTTCGGAGGACGAAAACTTCCAACCTATATCCCTTCTCAACTTCATCGGGAAGGTGTTTGAAAAAATCCTGAACACAAGATTAAATGAATATCTCACAGAAAACAATCTCTGGAGCAATCAAATATTCGGCTTTAGAAAGAACAGGAATAAGGAGATGGACCTCAGCGTGATTACAGAAAAAATAAGCAAAGTTAAAGGATGGAAATGCAGCATGGACATTGTATGCCGGGACGTATCAAAAGCATTCGATAAAGTCTGGCAAAGAGGCATACAACATAAAATTGTAAATTTGGATATGAACAACTATTTTGAAAGAATTTTATTCGACTACGTCATGGAAAGATATGCATACATAGACAGGGGGAATTACCAAGATGAAAGATTCTAGCTTAATGCGTGCCCTGCTCAGGGTGGTTGTTTAAGTCCTTCACTATACTCAGTGTATACCTTGGACATTCCCCCACCCTGTGTTTAGAAGAAATAGAAAATTTAACGAGTATGAACGCAAATGGAAAATTAAAACGAATAAAGATAAATTTAAAATTACACCTATGTATCGCAGAAAACTATCCGACGTTTACGTAGATGGAGAGCGATACAGGTATAATGGTGAAGGCAAGATTTTAGGCTTAACTATTAAAAAAATGGTTACAAGAAATACGTGACCGAAAGAATACACAAAGCACGAGGCATGCTAACTTTTCTCTATAGATTAAGAAATCTAAACATGAAAAATAAGAAAAAGATCTACCAGGCCATGATACAGCCTACCTTGATATATCCAACAATTGCCATGTATACGGTTTTAAAAAGCAATCTAATAAGAAGGCAACATATACAAAATAAGGCAGTAGACATAATTACGAACATACGACGATTAAAGAGGAAAAAACAAAGAGACTTACATATCGAAGCGAAAATAAAAACATTAAACAAAATAATTGAAAAAGCGCCAATAAAATCATAGAAAAAAACAGAAAAAGAAATAGGAGAGAACCTAAATAATTTAATAGCACGAGGGGCATGATGGAGAAAACATATGCTGTTTCCCAGTGCTAAAAACAAAGCGGACCAAAGGAAAGAGGAGTAGATTTACGTGTAAACCAAATAAGGAAACCCGATTGTGACAAAAATTTCCCGAATAATGACAAACTCACCAGATTGGACTTGATCCCCACAAGGAATGAGAAAACTAACCAAAAATTGTAAATAAACGAAAAAAAACAAACAACATGAATAAAGAAGAGAATTAAGCAAATAAAGAACCAAGGAACATGATCCGACACAACAGATACAGATACGAGAATTATGCTACAAAAATTACAGAAACTCGAGTTATTAACATGGTAGGAAAACAAATAACGCTAACAACGTTTTGAATGCCTATATCATACACACATAACATAATAGCAAAGCAACCACATAAATAAACAAACAAACACACTCTCATTCTAACTTATTTCGAACTTAACTCTGAAATTAGTTTATAGTACAGAGATTATCGTGACCTCCACGCAACTTGCACCTCTCTGAAAACCTCTAACTTCCTTCCACTTCAATCATCTTCCTCCTTTACCGCTATACAAAGATGGGCCAAGTACAGGGACAGGTACAGCAAATAGTAACAATTAAAAGCTAGGAAAACATAAAAACAATGTGGTTCAGATCCACGTTAAGCCGGTCCGCAGGCCAACTTGGTCAACTTTCAAGCCTTTGAATTCATTTCAGTCTGTCCTATCCTTAATTTTTTCTTAGTCTCCTCCCTCTCTCCCACTCTCTGGGGCTCTTTTCCATCGCTGCCTTCAGGTTCAGAGAGAGGAGGGAGCCGGGGAAACTCTAGGGAACCTGGCCTCGCCCCACCCCCTGACCGGGTCCTTCCTCTGGGAGGGACTACTCGAGGAGTGGGGGAGGGGCACGGGGATCAAAAACTTTTTCTCCTCTTTCCCTTTTATTTCATTTCTGGCTATTTGTCGCTCCGAGCTAGTTCTCTGGTAAAGGAGGCAAAGGAAAAGGAAATTTTGAAAACGTCTCCTTTTAACGGCGGTCAACTCGGAGACGCCGAGATGTCGGGAGTATGGTTTCCTGGTGAAGTTGCCCATTAATTGCCACTTTCTTCATTTGAATAATCACGGAATAATCACGGCATCTTGAAGGTGAGCTGTCAGTCGCCGGGACAGGGTTGTGGAGGATACGCCGATGTACTTTGAATTGCGGTGTTCGCAGTCACCGACTTTGCACGAATATTTGTACACGACGTTAGCCTCCTGTAGTTTGTTCGTCGGAAGTAGACAGTTTCAAGATGCAACTACTTGTTTTCTTGGTCTTGTAGTGTATAATTAAATTTATATCAGTATTAGGGTCGGTTGGGGTAAGGTTTCGAAGGAGAGTGGCTTTGAGACCCTTTTCGTCTTGACAATAGCCGGTGTTCATATTAGCCTTGTAATAAAGGTCCATATTATTCTTCCTTGGAATAGACCTGACGTCAGCACCAGCTGCCAAGCTCATTTTCTCTTTCATGGTGGCGTCGATGGATTCTTGTGGGTAGCCTTGTTAACAAGAACTCGGGGCACCCTCTTAAGTTCTAGATCAATAGCCATCCACGAGGATAAATTATAAATTGCCTTGTTAACTAAGGCATTGATGACTGATCTTTTTTAACGTTCATGACACTCAGAAGAACTCTTTAGGCAAAAGCCCAAGTTGGTGGCCTTAACGTATACTTGGGTCACAAATTTTGACTCCTGCGCACTTATGAAGATATCAAGGAATGGAAGTGATCCTTTATCTTCCGTTTCGTGTGTGAAATTGAAAAACGTGTTGTTCTTGAATGTTTCAACTAGGCTGTTCACTTGTTCGAGGTTGATCGTATTCAAAATTATGTCATCGATATAGCGCGCGTAGATGGGAGGCTTGGGCGCTATATTGCTTTTGAAAATCTTGTTCTTAACTGAGCCCATGTCAAAATTGGCAAAGAGGATGGCAAGGGGTGAGTGACCCCATCGCAAAGCCATCGATTTTCACGTTCATTTTTCCATCGAGACCTTTGAACGAATGGTGAAGGGTGTGGAGCCTTCAGGAAACTAACGTCGTGTACAAATATTAGTGCAAAGTCAGTTATTGCGAACGCCGCAATTCAAATTACATCGGCGTAACCTCCACAACCCTGTCCAGGCGATTGACAGTTAACCTTCGAGATGATACGATTAAAAAACACGAGCACTCTCATGGCACTACCCTAACCCGTGAAAAACTAAATAAGGTCACCTCCATCATCCTGAGACTCCAAAACCGCAGAAGATTGCTGATGGCTGCAATTAACGTGCCACTTCAGCCGGAAACCATACTCCCGACATCTCGGCGTCTCCGGGTCGACCGCAGTTAAAAGAAGTCGTTTTCAAAATTTCATTTTTTTTTTGCCTCCTTTACCAGAGAACTAGATCGGATTGACACTGGGCAGAAGGCTCCAACAACGCCACCTTCGCAAATCACCACCTTCCCCTGCACATCTTTCACACACAATATCCAATATATACTCAGCAGTTAACCATTTCTTTCTCAGCCATTTACAATTTCCATAATCAACCAACATTTAATGCGGTCTTTTAAACCTTCGAACACTCTGACATTCATCTCGTATATTGGCTTCGCAAGTAATATCTCTGAATCATTAGGATGGTAACCAGACTGAAGTGTATGTGTATTTAATAGATATAAGAATTGAGAGCGCTGCCTGGTGGTCTATAACCATCAATGTTCCCTATTTTCAATATTTTCCTCTTCTTTAGGTTTTTAGTACTGACCCTCTATCTACCGTTCGTTCGTTGATAACTGAGCCCTATGGTTCATTTGTTCCATAACAGAACGATTTCTTATGTCGCATTTTAACCCCATTTGTCAAGCCTCACAAACGCAAAATCTCCTTCTTAATTCATTTTTATGACACAAAAACTAACGAGAGAATGAATCTCAGCCACAATGTTTGCCAAAAAGACGGTCAGATAAAAAAACATATGAGCACCCGTTGTCGCAGAACGTTAAATCTTGAACAAAGGCAATATCTTTGGTGGTCAGAAGTCTATTCGCTAAAAATGTTATATAAATGTCATAATGTCTAAGTATCTTCGTAATTTCGGGTAACAAAAAAATATAATTAAATTAAATGTTTATTGGAGTGTATGCATTGACATTCTTCGATTTCCTTTATTATCAATGACCTTTTAACAATTTGAAATCTTCTTAATTGCATTTGTATGCAACTTTCTAGGTTAGAAGGAAAGAAATGTGGACAAGGTAGTTACAGTTGGTCCTAACTTTTATTTATTGTAAAGATTAACACAGCATCATGGCTCTGAAAACTCTGAAAAGATGACAATTATAACCAGATGAAGTAAGATCTGAGGAAAAAGAGTGCTAGATTTTTTCTTTTTTAGCCGCGTGTGAGTCAGGTCGTAAGTGACTCTACATCTCTCTATGTCGGTCGGTCGACCGGTCCCCGTTTTGATTTTTTTGTTTTGTTTTGTAATAACACCGTAACTATTGGGCCGATTTTAACGAAATTTGAAACTCTTATGCTGTTTAGCATTCTTTTTCGAATGCTATAATTGCCAAAGTCCTCCCAAGGTTAGCCCGGTAGTTATTTTGTTTTGGCAATGAAATCAGAATTATTCGGCCGATTCTAACTAAATTTAAAATCGTTATGTTGTTTTACATTCTTTTTCAAATGATATAATTGCCAAAGTGCTATCAAGGTTATCCCGGGAATTATTCTGTTTGGTAATAACATCATAACTTTTCGACCGAGGCTCTGCTAGACTAGCCTAGGCTATAATATGCTATACTCTGCTATGCTATGCTCTGATATTATAGGCTAGGCTATACTATGCAAAGCTATAGTAAGATATAATGTACAAGGGTAAAATATACTATGCTAATTTACGCTATAATATGCTATGATAGAATAACATATAGTACATATGTTAGGATAGACAATAATAATCTATGCTTGGCTAGGGATATTAGTATATTATAGGCTATACATGTCTAGGCTAGTTAATACTAGGCTAGGTTATGCTATGTTAGGTTAGCTAAGCTATACTATGCTAGGCAGGGCATGAAAAGCAATACTAGGGAAGGCTACGCTATGGTATGTTAGGTTGGGCTAAGATATACTAAGCTATGCTACACTAGGCTAATATTCGCTATACCAGGGTAGGATAAGCAAGGCTTTGCTATGTCATGCATAGGTATGCTATACAACCCTAGGCTAAGATCTAATAGTCTAGTCTAGGCTAGGCGATACTATGATATATTATAGTATACATACTAACTAGGCTAGGCTAGGGTAGGGTAAGGTAGGCTATGATATACATACTATACTACGCTATGCTAAACACACTACGCCAAACACAAGCAGCTGTGCCCTTCCTGCTCTAACGGCATCGAGGAGAGCTGTCTGAGTTATTTTTTTAGGTTTTTCAGCTTTCTGGAGACTTATGTCCCCTGGCTCATGTAGTCTCTTCTTTAAACGAGGCGGGCTAGATATCTCCAACGACTTTTCACTTACGCTAATTTTACCACTTGCCTCACTGTCTTCTTCGCTCGAATAGCCTTTGTGATTGCCCTAAAGCTTCGCTTTTTATTGATAACTAATAATATTTTTCCTCACACCTTTGCTAGAAAATTAATTATATACAATTAAAAAATGGGAATTTATGTAATGTAAATATTTTTGTGACATCCATTAAAAATAAATCAAAATAAATTAATAAGATTAAATTAAATAAATATATATAGCTGAATAAATTGAGGCCAAACCAAATTTCGGGAATTTGGTATTCCTGGTTTGAATCAAATCCGTTTCAAAATGCATCCAGAATAATGCTTAAAATCTCGCAATAACATGAAGAAATTCTCTAAATTTATTTTATTTCGTTGTTAAATGTCCTATCTAGAATATTTATAACTAAATATACCTAAAACACTCCATCTCTCACAATTAATTTTCTATTAAATTGGCTGAACGAATTTGAGCGTACAGTGTGATATGAATAATTGGTACCTCTGTAAAAAGGGCACAAGTCAATAGGTTATTGAATCCCTTTAGGAGCGGAACTCAAAATCAAGTATGATAATTGACTTGTTAGTAAAAAAATAGGGGACAAAAATGAGGAACTTGAGGGTCACTTGGGAGTGTTGGTGAGAGAACAAGAAAAAAACCCTCTTTTGGGCGCGTAATTCATTATTTTGTCTTGTCCTAATGTAATTTTATCAAAGTTTCCCAAATCAGCCATCATTTTTCCTTCAAATTTGCCCTTTTACGAAGAGGACGTTTTTTTTAAATAATATGCTAATGTTGACAAAAATGCCATCACATGGTTTAATTTTCCTCTCGTTTCTCTGGAAATTTTGTTCATTACTGGAATATTCAATTAACAAATACAAACTTCAAAGTAAGGCCGCAAAGGACAATAAATGTAATTTATTTTTTATTTTCTTTAATACAAAACAGACGTATTTTACCGAGGCATTAAATCAGATACATACGTTAGGAGTCTTTGAATAAAGTGGTTTATGGAGGAAAGAAATTTTTTTTATTATAATCATGTTTGTTTCTTATGTTTAGTCACTGCATTTGTAAAAGTAAGACGGGGCAAAAGAGATTTTGGATGCCTTTGAACAAGTCGTTAATGGAGCTGGTAATAGGTATAAGTTGTAGTTTTCTGGAGGGCTGTGACCTCGACGATAACCACGATAAAGACGGGTAAAATTAAGAAAATAAATTGTTGGATCTTTGATTGGAACAAGAGGCGAGAGGAAGACAGATAGAATAAAAGTGTTGTTTATTACCCCATTTGATAATGCAATGCACTTAAAGATCGGTATGCCAAGTACGTGGTAAGCCCGTAGGATCCAGGGTCGTCCCTCGTTGGGAGAAAAAAGGCAGAAAGGACGGTAGTTCCGTCTTTTGTGGATGACGAGAGAGCCAAGCGTTGAACTTTAGTGGTTGCTGTTGTTGCCTAAAACCAACAAGCGAAAACCATGGAGGGTATTTTCCTCGGAAAGTTGTTAAGGATAAGGCTGTTTGGGCAGGAAGGGCCCTCATGATTTCTCGTGCTGCTCCAAACACCTAAATGCGGCAGACAGGTCAGCGGAGTGTGGATTTGACACACTTTAAGCGGGTGGCGAATGAGGAGGAGTGGTGTGTCCGAGGACAGTCAAAATGACAGCAGAGTTGCAATGTGAGGACAGAGTCGATGCCAAACGGTTTCCGACAAGCGTCGATAGGTTTCGTGTCTAGCTAGGACTAGAACTAGGCATCGGTTCAAAGGATGGTGGGTAAGATAGGTCGGCATTTGTGAGGAGAATTCGTGGAGTGAGTGGTGGGGGAGAGGGGCTCTGCCCAGGCTCGTTAGCGAGGACTAAAGTAATAAGTAAGTTTGTCTTTGCTGGGGCATGAAAAGGGGCGGAATTCCGAATTATAGTAGCTTGGTTATTGATGCCCGCCAAATACACATTTTGCGAACGCGTTTGACGTTGAAGATGATAATAATAATCCGTATATCTATACGAAACGCAAGGAACTTTTTCCTTCGTTTAGAACTTTGGAACTTGTAGACAGATACATACATGTCTCTAAAAATGTCCAAAGTTTTCATCACGAAGTCTTTGAATCCGAGTTGTGTGATCTGAGCTTTTTTTAACAAAATGCGATGCAATAGAAATTACATTTGGTTTAGAGGCAAATTTATGGATTAGTACAATCAAACTTAGACTGTTTCAAAGATTTATTTTCAAATATTTATTACAGACCTGGGCAGGATTTATGGAAGAACTGATAACGTATGAATATTTAATAAATTGGAGAAATATTTGAGAGGAATTAAAAAAAAAATTCCAGAGAGAAGGCTAGTCGTGATTCAGCCACATAATTTTATAGGAACAGGATCTGGGTGCGAAGAAAACATAACAGAAAACACCGAAGCTAAAATGTTCAAAGAGTTGAATCAGTTCGAGAATCAATCGATAAAACCCCACAATTATCAACTCGGATGGCATTTTATATGAAGGTATAAATTCACAGAATTCAACGTTGTGATTTGAGAAAAACATAACCAAACACAATTATGCGCTTCACAAAGTACAAGAAAATTAAACATGAAGATCATCAATGTATACTGAGATTATCGAGCAAATTCACAGCGAAAATAGAATTAATCTTTTGTTGAAGGATGAAGCAACAATGCATACATATCGATCGACATAAAGATAACTTTTTTGCAAACGAGAATCCAGTTGAAATTTCTAATGGAAGAAACGGTTCAAAAGCGAATTGAATGGTTTCACTAATCCAAGAGTTTATGGACCCTCTTTTCTTGAGACACAATTACAAGAACTTAACACCCTTGTTCCCTGAACATCAACTCTTCCTGGATAATATTTTGGACACAGTCATCATTCAAGTGACCTCATGCGATTAGGCTCCAATTGTACTGGATAATCCTTAGACTCGATTTTCTGGTTGTTAGAATGGTTATGGTAGAACCATAGGCAACATGTTCAGCTGAAATGCTTGGAAGTGTGTTTGGTAAAGTTCAGGGCTTTGAGATCTGTAGAATCACCAATGGTTGCCATGAAGTAAATTAAGTAGTTTTAATTCTTTCAACAATTTAGTTTGAAATAATAAACCTTCCTTTTTTTAAGATTTTTGTTTAGAATTTTTATCATTTCTCACAATACTTTGAAACTTAATTTTTTTACCTGAGCAATGGTTAGCCATCTTTGCTCTGTGCAGGAGAAACTCAACGTCCATATAAAGTCAAAAATTGTATCTAAATAAATAATGAGAAAATTCAGAGTAAAATAAAAACTTACTAAATAAATCTATAGATAAGTAATAACCATATATAGAGTTAAAAAATAAACCCTATACATTTATCTTTTCATCTCACCGTCTCTTCTTAACAATCAGGTCGTGTTATCTTATGTGGATTAAAGGTCGTACTTAAAAGTTCGTTTGTTTTAAGTACGAATTTGTTCCTGGGATCTTATCATATATGGTCTCGGCCACAGAATTTACAGTTGAAGAGATTATCTACTGATTTTTTTTACTTCGTTGACCTTTTATTTCTAATACAGGGTCAGCCCCCAAAACGGGCCTGCACACAAATTTTGTGATATATCCTTCATTCATTCATTCACTAATTACACTTAGTATGCAGGACATGACAGAAGCAAGAGATATAAACACAACTAGATCTGAATCGGAGCTCCAGCAAAGAATATACTGCGTCAGACATTACTACAAGACAGGCTCGTTCAAGAAAGTGCAGAACACTTTCGTGCATCAGTTCGAATAAGTGGACCACTTCGAGAACTATTCGATAGTCGAAAACCTTAATACACCAGTGACAACCGTCCAAGACATTCAAGACGCCCCAGGAGGGGGTCGGCTGAGCTGGTCAAGAGTATGAGAGAGTCAGTTAAGCAGAGTCTAAAACGCTCTGTGCTCAAGTGAAGTCAGCCCCTCAGTATATCCTGTGAGACTTGCAGGAGAGTGCTAGTAATGGATTTCAAGGCCTACCCATACAGATAAAAGAAGAAGCAAACCCTTAGGGTTTCCGACAAGGAGCAGAGAAAGGCTATGGAAGTTAAGATAATGAAGAACATTCGGGAGACCCCAACTTTCTTTAACCTCCTTTGGACCTCAGATGAAGCTCACTTCGATCTTGAAGGAAAGGTAAACTCGAAAACAAATGTCTTCTGAGAGACTTTCAGAACAAATGAGGTAGTCATCAAGCCCATACACGCCCCTAAGTGCACGATATGGACTGCAGTTTCAGTCAGAGGCATTATTGGACCATTCTTCTTCGAGGAATCTGGCGCGACAGTGACAGTCACTAAGGAGTGGCATTTTGAGGTCCTCAAAACCTTCAAAAGGGAGCTGTAGACCCTTTTTCCGTCGCTTATGGGGAAGTTTTAGGTCCAGCAAGATGGAGCAAGCTTTCGCACTTTAAACTTCTTCCTAGATTGGCTGAAAGACAGGATGTACTCAGGGAGACTTAGAACAATCACGAAACTCAAGGAAGCCATCAGGGAGGAGATAAGGGCTATTAGTCGGTCAGTTTGTAAGGACGTCATGGACAACTTTGTGCTGCACCTCAAGAAATGCACAGAGCTAAATGGAGGTAATCTCGAACACGCGTTCTAGAATAAAGAAGAAAAGTCCAAAATCTCTCATGTTTTGATATGATATTTGTAAACACAATAAACTAGTTATCACCAAAGTTTGATTCAATCCTTGCACAAAACTAAGAAATGAGGCCTATCGAAAGTTGGGGCCCGTTTTTTGGGGGGAGATGACCCTGTATATTTCGATGCATAGAATTTTTATTTGCTTGCTTGCCCGACATTGTTTTCATCGTCTAAGAATACGATTTGTTTGTTACACTAGAGACCTTACGTTTAAACTTTGTCCCAGGATCATTGGGCTCCTGGAACCTATATTATAGTTAACGGCGCTATCGAACCATTTCAGTTAATTAATCTTTGTTCATTTCATTGGCATTACCTTTGTCTTCTTTTATATGTCATTTACCCCCTTTATATTTGATTATTTTTACCTAAGTCCACCCTAATTTTTTTCCTCACATAAAATCCACTTGGCCTAATTTTTCATTAAAGCCTTTAATTTTACAAGAACCAAATCGAACACAACTTCGGGCATCTGGTGAGAGGAGGGGCCAACATCACCTTTAAATCGGCAATAGGAAATTTTAACTGTCGACTCACGTCGCGCTGCTCTCTTTCCACACTTCTTCTTCATTAACACCATGCATCGGTTTACTTTAGAACCAAACACATTAGCAAGCTCCCAAAGATTTCCTAATGGGTAAGTTCTACATCTACTTTCATCATCTATCTGCATTATTAACTTTTGAGATGGCGCTTAACTGTGAATAAGGCATAAAGGACGCACGATCAGTGTAGCTAATGTCAGAGGGAACTAATTCGATTTGACGTTGTGAAGAAAAAGGGTTGTGTCCACTACCATTACGAAACTTAGAGTAATGAAAGGAATATTTACTTCTGAATACTTTCTCAATTCTGTGGTAAGGTTTGAATTTTAGGTTTAGTTATAAGAACTATCGTTACAAGTCAACACATCTCCTTAATTGTATAGAAATTGTGTCGCAGAAATTAACTTTACTCTCTCTTTCATCTAACCAGAACCAAATTATGTTTTTTAAGACCTGGATGCCCCTTTTTGGATTAAGTGGAGTCGAACTGTCCCTTTTTTCGGGAAAGACCCACAATACTTTACCTTAAGCTACCTTTCCGCACCCACTTGAATTGTTGCTTCAATATAAAGTGCCAGAAAACTTTAAATAACAAAAGTTATATGGATACCAGATAGCGATAAATGTTGAGTCCCCCATTCGTTTATCTTTAGGCCAACCATTTGTTCATAGCAAAGTTTACAGAAGAGAAATCAGGAGAGCGAGGTTGAATTCATGCTGGCACCAGCCAATAATCAATTTCATATTGAACATAAAGATGACTCGACGACTGTTTTAATGTATTTGGAATTATAACACGAACGCCGGCCAGAGACCTGCATGCAATATCACACATCTCCTGATTTGGGTTAGATTCGAACCGGTATTTATGGGAAAAGCAAAGATTTAAATGAGATTTCACGTCAAAAATTAGCATTTTAAAGACATATTAGAGGAAATAACGATGGTAAAATAAAAGGAGACATATGATGTATTTTTACATAAAATTTTAGATGAAGTCAAACTTTATCAACTCTAAATTGATAAAAAATAATAAATTTAGAGAAAGTGAAAATGTGTGAAAGTTACGAATATCAAAATCCTTTGTAGCTATCAGGAGGATAAGAGCAAGAACAAGACAATGAAGTCCCACTTTACCCTCTGAGTACCTTCGAAAATTTCTAGGTAATGTGACAGGGGAAAATACTGGACTTAACCCCTGAAATCTGTCGTCGGGAAAATTGAAGTGGCCGATGAGGATGACGAGAGATGCGAGATTATTTTATTATTATTTTATTTAAAATGTTTAGCAAGAATCAACGAGGGCATCACCGCTATAGTAAGTAGGGAGAAGTTCGTAAAGTAAGTGCGGATTAGTTTAAAGAGGAGATTACCTGGGGCATTACGGACCTTGTCGAGCGGTAGTGATTCCGAATGGGATGGGATCTGGGTACAAGCGCTCTCACTAGATTCTGTTTGCCTATCTGAGATATTGACTCATCCTATCTGCGATTGGCAGAATTCTCACTAATGAATAAAGTTTATTTCACTCTTAAAACAAAGTATTATGCAAATACACCCACCGCCAAAACATACACACGCTCAAGCTATAAGCAAAATGGAAATTTACCCCTTCATAAAGAGTGTGAATGAAGCAAAACGAAATCTTAATTTGAGCTTTAAAACAAAACAGAGTGATACATTTGCTTATAATTGTCACTGTGGAAACCAATTTTTATATCTATTTGGTCATAAATTTCAAAATAACTGCAGAAGTAACCATCATTCTTTATGTCTCATGAATATTAATGATTTCGGAAAATACGCGAGAGAAAGTGACATTCATACAAAAGTAACCAAAATAATGAAAACTAAAACATTATAGTGCTCTTATATGTTAATATAAAAGAGATTTGCAGAACTAGCTTCAGCAGTGTAAGAAGTTAAAAATTATATCCTTAAGGATATAAAATAATGATTAGCCGTATTAGGGGTCATCCAGCATTATCTCTTCGAGTTTCTTTCATAACGCTAGCAGGAGACATTGTTTGTGATGTACTGCTGAAATTGAGGTCCAAAGAGGCTTCATCATGTTATTTTCTGGGTGGTAAAGTGTAGTAATATGGTGCGTTTTTATCCAGTGTTTGAATTCTGTGGTTTGGAAACATCATGGAAGTATACCAATTGCATAATGCGGAAATCAGGTGACAGATTTGAACAGCAAAATCGATATATATATATATATATATATATATATATATATATATAGATCTAAGAGGCAATTTGGCCATTCATTACTATTACAAATTTGATGACCGTGTAAAAGATATGATATCAATACTCAGGAAAGTGTAAGACATTCTATCAGTACTTAACTCATAGGAGATCTTTCATTTTGCTATAACACTCGCGATCAAAACTTTCCTTCTACAGCGTCCAGACCTAAACCCTTTAGGACTCAGAAAGATTAAGAGTGAGTCTCTGTATACATAAGTGTTCCGTTGTTCAGATTTATGGTCAATTATCATTAATATTTACCTAAAACTAATAAACAAAAACCAACGTTGGAAATGTCTTCAGGATATATGAGAAGGATATCGGTAGCTCTCCTATGAACTTATCAAAGATCCACTTGCTATTTCGATCAATGTTTCTAGATCAATCGTTTTGATAATTCCAACTAAACATGGACTTTACGAATACCGTTGTTTGGTAAAAAGAGTACAC
This sequence comes from Ceratothoa steindachneri, assembly GCA_963969495.1. Classification (NCBI taxonomy): domain Eukaryota; kingdom Metazoa; phylum Arthropoda; class Malacostraca; order Isopoda; family Cymothoidae; genus Ceratothoa; species Ceratothoa steindachneri. The sequence goes on along the minus strand of OZ018321.1, from coordinate 141,443,126 downwards.
TTAATGACGAGTATCATTTTACCCTCCACCGTTTTCCAAGAGAACTGATCTTCGATTTTTGCATACTTTTTTCCAACGTGTCTGATCGAACAACGTTCTAGTGTTGATGACGTGGCGGGTATTTGGTTAAACGTGGTACCGAGACGATCGAAAGAACTCATTTATGTCAAGGAAAGTGAAGGTAGTTGAAGTTTTCTGTCTGCTTTGCAATTCAAGACATAACAACCTTGTAAATTGGGCGCACAATTATTCACTTTTCCTTTGTTCCGAAAAAAATGGAAGTCTCCATGGGGAAGAATAATTGGCTTAGGATTTCAAGTTATGAAGGACAACGAGCAGAAGCTATGGTCAAAATAGAAAGTAAACAGTGCAAGGAAAAAATCTCAGACATAGCGTATGGCTAGTGAGCAATCCGCATCTAAATGCGAGTGATAAGATGACGAGTGACAGCAGAGGGACTTTTCGAGACCCAATCCCTATAATACGGAGGAAAACTTGTGTAACCTAATGAAAAAATGTTCACCCACCTATAAATATACGAGGAAGGGAAAGAAGAGACGAATTTGTGACGCTCACACGGAGTATTTTGGCCTATTAACACTTTCTTATAAATCACAACACCCTTTAAAAGTACAATCGATAATACTCTTTAAGGGCGATCTTATCTCGAGTTTAAATGGAATACCAACGAGGGCGAATACCGCGGTGAGTTTATAAGGTAATATTTGCAAGGAAATAGTGGATATAAAGGAAGATATATGGGCTCAGGTTCACCTGCAAATCTCTGAAGGGAAGACGCACAATTCCCTTATGTCATATGCATCATGATTAACTAACGGATCTTGCAAAAGTCGTGTTTTACTCGCTATGACGCCCTCAACAAAGAACACGACGTTAATTTTGACACAATTAGACCTTTTTTATATTGTTATAACAAAATTATGTGTTAAATTGTAATATTAATTAATTTTTCCGCCGTAGGGAGCGAGCACGCGTTCCAGGTAATATATGAAAACCAAGCATAAGTTGCAGACGAAGTCGTTACACATGCTGGCCCACACACGGCAGACGGAAGACTTCAGCTCGTCGGCGTTTTTGTGGCTGACCTAGCTGGCCTTGCCTTTAACAAGAACTTCACATTGACGATCTTCGCTTTGTGGGCCCGGCACCGTCTCGCTGAAAGACATAGTCCTCCTTTTATGCCATCTTTCTCATTCAGGGCAGGACTTTCCTGGCCCAGATGTCCCTGTAATTGGCCACGGTTAATCCAGACGGCATTTTCATGCCATTCCAAAGCATGATGTCGAGCATCATCAGGAAGGCTGGAAGTTTGATTGAGGACAGGTCGTTGACCTCTACAACCTTCTTCCCGAAGCATACTACGTGGTCGTTTTGCTTAGAGATGATCAGATTGACTTTTAAATTTTTTAATTAGGAAAATGAGTACTCGAAGGCCATAATTCTTAAAGTCGCTGGGAAATGGACGACAGCACTAACGATGTTAGGGAGGAGAGGCCTTTTCACTCACCCAGGCTATTGCCGCTCTCCTCCTTGACTGGCTGAATGACGTAGCCACCAAGATGTCCTTCTCCTAAGGAGCACTTTCAAAGGCTTTTCTCACAGTCAAACGGTCGATAACTTGAGCTCTTCCTGAACTAGCTTGATTTTTTAGTTCTTCCCCGTGCTTGACCATCTCCTTAACTCTGCGGACAGTCATACGATGAAGTTGACCCCCTTGGCGATGTAAAGCTTGTTGTAGTTTGAGCGCAGGGGAGCAAAGGTCTCGATTCTTTTCACTTCCATCTAGACGCAACTGCATACAATGGAAAAAAGACATTTAAATGATTCTTGAAGGATAAGTAGAACTTTAAGATTGTTTGGACGGAACTTTTTCCACCACTCACGTAAACCCCTCGACAGATAAAAAATCTAAGTGGGAAAGAGCTTTTGAAAATAAACGTATTATACTCTCACAGCCTAGTTATCAGGCTTTATTTAAAGAAAGATAAAAGCAGTAAGGTTCATGGGTTTTCTCCATGAAAGGTGCAGTGCGTCCAGAGCGTGTGCGATGACAGAAAAACAACAAGAACTCGTAGAATCATTGGGAGATAAGTACACGGGAACAGTTATACGCGCAATAGCTTGCGACTTTAGATTCCCATCGGCCATGTCCCATTCTTTTTGCCAGAGATCCCAAAGCTAAACTAATTCCTACCTTGTTTTCAGTTTTATGGAGAGCGGAAAGCTGGTTTGGTCGCACAGTCTTCGCGGACTGCTTAGCGGCTACATCAGAAAGCTCAGTTACTGCAGTCTTTACATATCCATGATTAAAGAAGAATACAATGCCGAAACCTACCCTTCTTGCTACTTCCGTGTAATCACAGAAATTTCGCGCCAGGAGTTGCGGTGATTAGGATGCCTAGAGAGCACACAAAACGCTCTGTGCCTCGCTATATATCATTCTACAGTCTCTGTACCAGGCACAAGGAGTAATCTTCCATAAAGAGAGGTGTTGTATAGGCAGTGTGGACGTGTAACTAACGCAGCGCCTAGTAGACTTCCTCCTAGTTCAAACAAGGAGGGAGTTCGTGCGTGAAAGCAGACCCCTCTTCTGATAACACTGGCACCGCACTGTGGAATCTTTGGGAGTAGAGGTCTGACGACAAATAGTTAATAGTGGCCTCTCAAACCATAGGCGGCAGCAGACAGAAGGCTAAATTGTGCTCTTGAAGGAGTTGCTTTGCTTTAAGTCCAAAAGGTTTAGTTTATGATTGGCGTCTTTGTAGTGCAAAACACCGCAAAATGTGCTATGAATGAATTGTAAGCCGTATACTGCACCTTTAAAGCGAAAAAACAAGCTGAATTTCTCCAGCATTGCCAATGAGGCTCTCAATAGATTACGTGTTGGAAGCATTGGTCGCTAAACGGAGACAGTAAGGTGGATTGAGCACACTTTCCGCATGCTGAAGGAGATGCTGCTTCTCAAAGGAGAATCCCCTTGCGGGTGGTATTTGTTATGATAAAAAATGAAAAGAACCGAATCAAACCAAAATATTAGCGCTTGAGAACCTTGCATAAAGCTCAGAACATTTCTAAAAGAGCGTTAAACCTAGTTGAAAAATTCATTCAGTTCAAAAAAGCCTATAAAAATACTGAATTTGATTAAATATAAACTTAAAAAACGAACACACCGTTACAAGATTAACTTCAGTTACTTTGAACAAGCCAGCTTCTTTGCTAGCCATTCAAACACACCTAAAAAGAAAAAAACGATAAACATGTAATCAATTTAGTGACTTGTTTCAATATTATTTTAGATGAGTTTCCCGCCTTAAATAAAATTTCAATGAAAATGTGTGTTCGGATGCAAAATGCTGTTCCTCACCTTCAAAATGAACAAGGTTTCCCGCAGAGTAACTCTTCCAGGCTGGGGTAATCTGTAGGGCAAGGCAGTCCTCGCAAAATGATTTTAGGAGTGCTTCAGAGGCAGTGCCCTCACCATCCTTCTATTTGTGCCTAATCTAGAGGCAGGAGATATTTTATTAATCCATCGAGGCATTGAAGGATTGGTTCATCAAAAGGCGCATCTTCTAATATTCTCAGACTGTTCTTACGTTCCCAAGCAAGCAATGAAACGGCGACGAAGTTCTCAACCAAGTGGGAGACGTAGGGAAGAAAAAAAACAAATCTGGCAACACTCGTATGTCTAAAGCCTCGGAAATTTAATAACTTTCATGCGCACCAAAGAGTTCTTTATAATGGGGGTTTATCTCAAGGACGATGAAGGTCTTCCGAATATGAGGTCATCTTAAAATGAGATCAGACTGGGTTTAGAAACACACACGCTAGATTCACTAAACATTAATATCGTGTCTGTGATAGAACGGTCTGAGGCCGCTTAAATTCCGCCGCTATCACATGTTTAGAAACACATTGCTACCCACGTGCATCTGCGAGAGGAAGCAGAGCGCGTTATTTCCCACCTTAGCCAATATTTAATCAAATAGGTTCATTTCCCCGTTTCGCCTCCATACGTTGATCTCGCCAGATTGAGTACCGGCTTATGGGCAGATAAGATATTTTCCCAGGCGCGACTGGGGCATTCCCACGAAGCCTCCAACTCAATTGTCCCCTAAGCCAAGAGGATGGCTTCGACTATTTATACATAGCTTTCCCCGATTGAATCAGATCAGATCCGGATTATCTTCGCGAGGCATCACGCCGATCCGGTCTCCCTTGAGCAAAATAGGAACTCTCTATTTCGAGAGCCACCTTATTTGTCCAGAAGAGGACAATATCCCTTGAGTGCCAAGGTTCGTGCCTTCCAGACGCCAAGTCAACAAGGCCCCCTGTTGTTCAGAAAGAGAACAACGTTAGAACGGCCATTGTTCTTTGAGCCCGTTGACAAGAGACGGTTCTCACCCCCCTCCCCTGTTGTTCAGAAAGAGAACAACGTTAGAACAGCCATTGTTCTTCAAGCCCGTTCGTCAAGAAACGGTTCTCATTCCCAAGACATCACGTCAGGATAATTTAATTCCCCCCTTTTTAACGTTCTTCAAGAGAACGATTGGTTTCAATGATAACCTCCATTGTTCATCTAGAACATCCCCGATTTGCTGTCACAAAGATCGCTCGTACCTCCGAGCCCTACTTCGCTCTTACTCTTCAAAGACAGTCCTTCCCCTTCGCAAAGGACAACTCCCCAAAGAACCCTTCTGCTGGTAATCACCAGTGGGCCGAAGATTTCTTCGCATCGTCTTCCTCTGCACAACAACCTTGTAATTACGTAAGCTGAGCATTACCTTTCATTATTTAACCTTTTGTCAACGCTACCCTGTGCTTTAAATGGTTTAGCGAACCATCCTATCCCTTAAATTTTTATTTGTTTACCTTTTTAAATCTCTCCAAATATTAATCCTCGGATTAGTCAGATTTTTCTACGACCTTTTCCATTCTCCGTTTATGTAAACATTTTCTTTTTGTGTGTTGTTGATAGTTTAATTAATAAAACTCTATTTTATTAATGATAGCCATATTATTATCCTTGAGGTTAGTTCCACTTCTTAAGCATATTGAAGATAAATAACCTCGGTCAATCAGATTAACACGCACTCGAAATATTAGAATAATTCCCTCAACGAATAGTTATATATGGTATATCGTCGAAAGCCTATTCTACGACATATATATATATATATATATATATATATATATATATATATATATATATATACTATTTAAATTTGATATCAAGTATGTAAGGTGTAACGCTATATCTTTGCAAACACTGGTCTCAGTCTAGTAAAGCATAGTGTTATTCGTTATAAGAATAGAGTATAGTAGTTCCCTTTTGTTTTAACGATTGCTATCCCCTTTTTGAAACTTAAGAAGCTGGAGTAGCTCAAGGAACTGTTATAATAATTTTTTTTGTTTTTTTTGTGTTATTTTAGTCATTGGTTATCTAGGTCGAGAAAACAATTACGAATAGGTCAGTGCCCATATTTAGGTAGGCTAATTCTTTAGACGGCATAATTCTGATTGCAAGGAATTTAGTTGGTTGACTATTGTGCCCCCAAGTGCAAAGATGACTCAGTTTGAAATCTTCAAAGCGCAAGGAGAATCCTTGGGACTTTCCGGAAGAGAATTGATTGAGTACGTTCAAGAGGAGTAACGAACGAAAAGAGAAAAGTTAAGACAAGAAAGGCAAAGTGAAGTTCAACGAGAAGAAAGAGAAAGAGAGGAACGGAAAAGGCCAGCTGAGCTTCACCATCAGCTTGAAATGGCTAAAGTACAGGTCAAAATACAATCAGTCAGTTCACCTCAGAAGCCCCGCCCAATTTCCCACTTAAGCTCCCTAATTTCAGAGATGGAAAGGATTTCGGAGCATTTTTAGCCCACCTTGAAAAGATCCTCGAGATCAATAACCTGGATCTGGAAGTTAAAGATGTAGTAAGATTACTTCTCCTTTTAAATTGTAAATTGCGCGACATTTTCGTATCTCTACCATCTGAATGTACAATTGACTACAGCACCTTAAAAGCTGATTTATTGGCCGATCATAATATGACTCCCGATTTCTACCGACAAGAATTTCGAGGAGGTCGTATTAAACCCGGACAGACGTTCCGTCAATTCGGATACATTCTTCAGAGGAATTTTAAATTCTAGGTAGAGTCCTCAAAGGTTGATCCTAAATACGACTCCTTAACAGACTTCGTGTTGCGGGATCAATTTTTCGCGTCTCTCCCGACAGAGATGGGTGCGTTCGTCAAGGATCGTCGGTGCCAGACCTTCAAAGAGTGTACCGAAGAAGCGGATTGCTATGCCGCAAGCAATAATTTATACCCCAAGGGGAATCGAACTTGTCACCAATCCCCCTAGCAAGAAAGAAGGAAGGATTCGCGCCCCTCCCCAGGAAAGCTGACGAAATTTCCGGGCCCCGTAAAACCCCAAAACTTTTTTCCCTCAAACCAACAACAGGACACCAAACTTCCCGTTAAGATTTCTCCTCCATCACTCTTCCCGAAGTGACTAATCATATGCTTCACCTGTGTTGTAGAAAACCACATGACCTGGAATTGCCCCCAAAATTCTAGGCTTAAAAACGGACTAGCCCACCAAGTTCACCAGATTAATGCCACTCCCGGCTTCCCCGGTGGTGCAGATCCAAGCATCAACTTCTCCCCCTCCGTCAGGCCACCAGGTAAATTTTATTTTTGATAAAAGTTCCCCGGGAACTTTGAAATTTGAGGTGGGCAGCGATAACTGCTGCCATGTATCTACTCTCGTCAGGGACACAGGGGGCCTGGTTTTCATCGTGTCCGACGAGTTCCTCCCCCCAGTGGCCTCTAACCACGAAAAATTTGCGGTGGTACATGACTAACTTGGGCGGGCAAACCGATTCCCCGTCGTTAGATGTTACTTGCAGTGTCAGTATTATGATGGCTGGGCTAAAGTCATTTCAGCACCCATACAATTTTGTTCCGTACTTATAGGACAGAGCACTCAAGTAAGCTTCGACCCTGTGTCCCAGGCCGCCCTTACTCGAGGCCGGGCTAAGAAGGAAGCCCAGGATTCCGTCCCCCTCAGAACCCGATACCGTCCGAATTCTCGGAGATCCTTAACCAGGATTTTAGGTCCGAAGATCAAAAATTTAAGCCTGGTGATGAAGTACTCCTGCTCTTTCCCACAGCGAGTAATAAATTACTGAGCCAATGGAAAGGTCCGTACTCGGTCCGCGAGCTACGAGGACCGGTAGATTACCTCATTAGTACCCCAGCAGGCGATAGGCTCTACCACGTCAACTTATTGAAAAAGTACCACCGACGCGCTCATGGAGATACGTTCGTAGCACTGGACGAAACATCGGCGCTTGAAAAGGATTACCCCGCGGAGTCCCTTAATGTCATACAGACAGTGTGCATCCAACCTGATGCTGATTACCCTCTTCCTTTCCTGCCAGGCGAGTCTTTTGAACCCTCTAACCTGGATATCGACGCGTAGCTGACACCACATCAAGAATTATTATGTCAGTTCGATGACGTTATTTCAAAGAAGCCTGGATGCGCTACTAGTTTCGAGCATGGTATAAAATTAACAACCTCAGAACCTGTCCGTTTAAAACCCTATCCCATGCCGATTGATTTACGCCAAGCTTTTAACGCCGAAGTCGATAATTTGATTCGTTTATATATAATAGAACCTTCCACTTCTAGTTATTGTTCCCCAATCGTCATGGTCAAGAAATCTGATGGCTCTTATTAGATGTGCATCGACTTCCGGAAGTTAAATTCGGTAACTGTGTTCGACGCCGAGCCCATTCCGTTGGTAGACCAAAACCTCCACCTTTTTAAAGACGCCAAGTTCATCTCAAAACTCGATTTGTGCAAGGCGTATTATCAAATTCCCCTCCGGCCCGATGTGAAAGCATATACCGCCTTTGCAACTGAGAAAGGCTCAATGCAATTTAAGCGCCTTCCTTTAGGCCTCGTGACCGCTTGTAGTAACTATAACCGTCTTATAAAAAGGTTGTTAGATGGACTTCCGAATGTCTCCTTTTACTGCGATAACGTCTACCTCGCTACTCGTGAATGGAGTCATCATTTAACCACTCTATTAGCTCTCTTCGAGCGACCTCGCGAAAATGGCGTCACCATTCACCCCAGCAAATGCTATTTTGCCCACGAAACCATAAAATACTTGGGTTTTAAAATAGGACAAAACAGTAAGGTCCACAGGAGGACAAGATTGAGGCAATCGCCGAAATGCCCCTTCCGAATACTAAGAAGCAATTAAGATCATTCCTAGGGATCAGCTTCTTACTATCGGCGATTTTTCCCGAATTTCGCTGCAATTTTGGCGCCCCTCAGCACCCTTTTAAAAAAAATTCCCCCGATCGACTACGTTGGAATGATGTCGCAGTTTCTCATTTTAATCAGATCAGGAGGGGTTGCTCATTTCTGCCCCCCTTTTGAAGTTGCCCAACCCGGAAAAATCCTTTGTGATTAAAACCGACGCGAGCAACGAAGGCATTGGAGGTGTACTCCTTCAATATGAGAATGACGGAACGAGTCATCCAGTTGCATATGCTATTCGCCAGTTATTACCACGCAAAAAGAGGTATGCCACTATAGAGAGGGAAGCCGTAGCGATTATATGGGCTTTGACAAGTTTAAAATGTATTTGATAGGAAAAGAATTTCAGATAGGAACTGACCACCGCCCGTTGGTCTATACTCGGAATGTACGACACTCCAACGGCCGAATTATGCGCTGGAGTCTAATCTTGCAAGAGTACCAATTTAAGATAAATTATATAAAAGGTTCCGATAATCAGGTCGCTGACGCAGTCAGTAGGAATGCTTTACCAAATAGTGTAGATTAATTTGTATTTCGAAGTATTAGGATTGCCATGTATGTATATACCGTCTTGTACGACTTAAATTAGATTCTCTTTTAATATAATTAGTTAATGTATATGTCTGAATTTTGTGGCTCAATGTCTTTATTTTTTTCTCGTATATGTATATATTTGAACACCTTAAATTACGTATAAATTCTTTTGTCCCATATGTACTAATTTTATATTATTTCATTGTTCCATGTCTCTTTTATGGTTAAGTTTGTATTGAAGGTTAGTTTCCCCTATAATCAAAAGATCAACATAATCATATGTATTGAGGTAATACTAGTTATGTGCATAAGGGTACAGTCAGTGCAAGAAAGCGAGTTCTTCCCCACGGAGCTCTATGGTTGTCCCTTCTCTTTTTTTTTTCGAAGTGACAACTTCCCTTGGAATGGAGAGGTATGTTAGAACGGTCTGAGGCCACTTAAATTTAGCCGCTATCACATATTTAGAACCACATTGCTACCCACGTGCATCTGCGAGAGGAAGCAGAGCGCGTTATCGCCCACCTTAGCCAATATTTAATCAAATAGGTTCATTCCCCCGTTTCGCCTCCATACGTCGAGCTCGCCAGATTGAGTTAGGCTTATGGGCAGATAAGGTATTTTCCCAGGCACGACTAGGGTTTTCCCCCGAAGCCTCCCATTCAATTGTTCCCTACGCCAAGGAGATAACTTTGACTATTTATACATAGCTTTCCCCGATTGAAGCAGATCAGATCTGGATTATCTTCGCGAGGCATTACGCCAATCCGGTCTCCCTTGAGCACAATAGGAACTCTCTACCTCGAGAACCACCTTATTTGACCAGAATAGGACAATATCCCTTGAGTGCTAAGGTTCGTGCCTTCCAGACGCCAAGTCAACATGGCCCCCTGTTGTTCAGAAAGAGAACAACGTTAGAACAGCCATTGTGTTTCAAGCCCGTTCGTCAAGAAACGGTTTTCATTCCCAAGACATCACGTCAGGATAATTTAATTCCCCCCTTTTTAACGTTCTTCAAGAGAACGATTGGTTTCAATGATAACCTCCATTGTTCATCTAGAACATCCCCGATTTGCTGTCAAAAAGATCGCTCGTACCTCCCAGCCCCACTTCGCTCTCACTCTTCGAAGACAGTCCTCCTCCTTGGCTAAGGACAACCCCCCAAAGAACCCTTCTGCTGGTAATCACCAGTGGACCGAAGATTCCTTCGCATCGTCTTCCTCTGCACAACAACCTTGTAATTACGTAAGCTGAGCATTACCTTTAATTATCTAACCTTTTATCAACGCTACCCTGTGCTTTAAATGGTTTAGTGAACCATCCCATCCCTTAAATTTGTATTTGTTTACCTTTCTAAATCTCTCCAAATATTAATCCTCGGATTAGTCAGATTTTCCCACGACCCTTTCCATTCTCCGTTTATGTGAACATTTTCTTTTTGTGTGTTGTTGATAGTTTAATTAATAAAACTCTATTTTATTAATGATAGCCATATTATTATCTTTGAGCTCAGTTCCACTTCTTAAGCATATTGAAGATAAATAACCTCGGTCAATCAGATTAACACGCACTCGAAATATTAGAATAATTTCCTCAACGAATAGTTATATATGGTATATCGTCGAGAGTCTATTCTACGACAGTGTCATTTCCCTCTTATTCTCCTCATTTTTATTTATATACTTGGGTAGCAGTCTTTCTTGAATGCAAATTTTGTTGAAGCCCCTGGTATATTTCGCCTTGGTTAATTTCTTTTGGCAACTTTCTATTCCTTTAACTGTCTTTTTTAGTCCATCTTGTATCTGGTAAATCACTTTTTCTATATTCATCGCTCATTTTAATGAATGCGTTTGGTAAAAAACGAACTAAATTGCTGAGTTTTCTATCTTATTCGATCATCTACGGAGCGTCTTTATGCATTCTTTCCTCCTTTAACGATAAAATATGGTGGAGTCAGAATCAGGCTGAATGAACAGTAAACGGTTTTTAGGGGATATTTATTTGGCCTCGCTTGAGCATAACATCAAAGTAAACGATCCAATCTAGTGAGTGGAATTTTTAGAACAACTTTAATGTTCGATTCCAACTCATCACTTGACTATTGAGGGCCGGCTTTCCTTCGTTTATTAAGAAGCGATGTTGTCAACTAGAATATTTCTCGTTAGGTTGATGTTGTGCGTGCTCTCCATATGATTTTTAGGCCATGCGCTTTGCAGATGCATGGTTAAACGTCTCGACATGGTGGTGGTTTCCATGCAAATATATTTGGAGTTATTATAAAACTTGTAGTCTTCATTGGGGCAGATGAACTGGTAAACAACTTTAATGTTCGATTCCAACTAATCATTTGACTATTGAGTGCCGGCTTTTCTTCGTTTATTAAGAAGCGATGTTGTCAACTAGAATATTTCTCGTTAGGTTGATGTTGTGCGCGCTCTCCATGTGATTTTTAGGCCATCCGCTTTGCAGGTGCATGGTTAAACGTCTCGACATGGTGGTGGTTTCCATGCAAATATATTTGGAGTTATTATAAAACTTGTAGTCTTCATTGGGGCAGATGAACTAGTAAACTATGTTGGTTGACTTTAGATTCGAGGACTTTTGGCAGCTGTTGTTTTTCATAAAGAGATTGTTGGCTTTTTTAGTTTTGTCGTTTTTTTCATCTATTTTATAGGCCGTGGAGATCTGATTTCTATAATACAGTTTGATGTTGTTTACTGCTCCCTGATTACTTTTCGTTTTATCTGTATCTTTGAAATGCATATATAAAAATGATTAGAGTTGTTTTCCAATCATGCTGTTCGAGAAAACGTTGTTCACAAGTCCATTTTTTAGGCGTGAGGTGGCCAAGATCTATGAGATCTTCGAATATCTTCCCAAAGACACACTAAGGAGCGCATGAGTCAGGTCAGGACCAGTCTTGAAACCTTGATGAAAACTGACGGCGGCTAAATTGAATAAACTGTTTTCTTACTGCTTTAGCTCGTTGATTAAAAAGAAAGTAAAATAAAATTACTTTTGGTTGATAAATTGCGGGGCTAGGGGAGGAAGGGTCTTTTATATAAAACGTCAACTTTAGCCCGAAACTCATGTATGTATGTACATATTAATTATTTTGATAGGTCTCTAGAGCCCTGACTCTATTCAAATCCCCCCCCAAAAAAAAGTTTTTTCTCAAAATGGTGTATATTATATTTTCCACTATTTTCTATTTAACCTACATAATTTACTATTTAATATTGATGTTTTAGCATGTGTTACCGAATTGTTCGCTGAGGCCGCATTTTTGCTCTAACTTTTTAAGATTCAAAAAATAATAATTTACTATGTTTAAGATACACATAGCATATAGCAAAAAACATCTTACAAAATAAAAAGGAAATTTAAGCTCATACAAAAGTATATTTCAGCATATGGAAAAGCCAAATTTGAGTGCGACTAGAAATAAATGGGAAACCTTTTAATAATATAAAATATCAAATAATATTAAGATGAAAATATAAAATATTATTTAAATTTAGTTGCATATAAAATGTAAATATCTAGAATATAAAAACTTTAAAGGATTAGACAAACTTTCTTGAAATATTCTAATGAAAATTCATGGGAGAAAATTACATCCAATATAAAGAAGAATTTCTGCTATTAATTAATTTTTTAGGGATTTTATATGTTACATAGTGTGAACTTCACGTCGTTTGTTTTTTAATTTCAGCGAGGTCATCTGGAGGCAACCTACGGGGGCATTACCACCGAAAAGACAACCTTATTTTCATGTTAATATAAATATAAATGAACCTGATAAAGTAAAAAGAATACTAATAACAACTGAAACTGATACAATCAACAACAAAAACAAGAAAAAAAATAGAGACCCAACGTCTCATAATGCCAAGAAGAGCATCGTGAATGGAGCTCCGTAGAATAATAAATTTTACCAAAAGGTTGCTTGAAGTTTTTTGTACCAAACATAAATCGCAGGAAGGTTGATGAAAGCATTCAATACGCTTGCATCCCGGGAATACAGCCTGTAATCGCATGTCAAGGGCAATGGTTGCAAGGTCTGCCACAGCAACGTGGACAAGCTGAAGTCCTCAGTCAACTTCCTTTGGGCGAGCATAACGAAGGCCTCTAAAACGTGTGAGCGGCCTTTAGGTCTCGCTTGTACATAGAACGTGCTCGCCGCCGAGGGTGACCACATTGATTAATATTACAAATAAAACGCATATTTATATTTTCAAACAATAAACAACGTATAGAAATGGCTCAAAACTATCATCATGTCCCGCGTTGAGAGCGTCATAACGAGTGTAACAAGACATTTTCCATATCTAGTACAGCGAATGGAGCTTTCCAAAACTTGGACAAACAAACAAAGAGTGTTAACGTCTGAGGGGCAAAAAGGGCCAGAGAACGCCCAGGCCTTAAGGGTTCGGTCCACATAAAAAGCCGAGGCGCAAAGTTATGCAACTTTAAATTCCACTGATCCATCTCCCATATTTTTTACCATGCAACCGGAAAGTCTTTTCTGATTCTTGACATGTAAATAGTTAGATATAGGGAGACAAAATTCTGGTACGATACTTCAATATTTGCACAGAGGTTGGTGCTCCTATAAGTGCATTCCTTTCCAGTAATCCATAAATGTCCCTGAACAAAGTAGAAGACAAGCGCGATGTCCTCTTTAGTTGGCAGCAACCCTGAGATAATGGATACTGGGAAGCGAGGCCGCGGAGAAATTCTGAAAAATAAGACCGGGTAAGAGTGATCTC